>OX453007.1:2967728-5606907 GCA_949699075.1 Asteroscopus sphinx
GCCTGCTTCAAATTTGTTAAGCATATCACGGCACCATTCCACCCGGGCCTGCTTCTGAGCATCGGTGAGGTTGTGCGGCACCCAGCGTGATACTATCCTCCTCACGCGAAGATGGCTGTGTAGAATCTCGTGAACGCTTCCCGATCCAATCTTCAATATGTGTTGAATCTCCTGATATGTAATTCGCCTATTGTCTTGGATTAAATTTTTCACTGCTAGCACGTTTTCTTCGGTAACAGCCGTCAAAAGGCGACCGCTTCTTTCGTCATCCCCCAAAGTTGGTCGACCGCGCTTGAATTCGTTATACCAACGATACACGGTTGCCTTGGAAGGGCCTTCATCCATGAATGCCATTTGAAGTCTATCGTACGATTCATCCGGTTTCAGGCGACACTTGAAATCGTATAAAATCATAGCTCTAAAATGTTCCCGGCGCAGATCCATATTTCAGTGAGACACAATACTTTGAATTAACTCGCAAAAAATGTGGAGGGAAATTTTGAAATTGGAACTTACTTATTTTTACTTATAAATAATCATATTTTCGAAAAACATTATAACTGGCCAGTCTCCCATATATAAAAACTTTTTTTCACAATACTTTCTGAGGGGCCTGGTATTATGTTTTCTATTTTGATATTGTGTAAGTATACCTAGACTATGTTTATTATTTTTATACTATATTTATTTTACGTTATATATTAGTTTATGTATGAGTATATATATATATGTAGGTATATTTATTAGTATTACTTGACACACTGTGTCTACATCTCTTTGCTTCAAATTTTCCTCTCGCAGGTCTGCTGGAAGAAATTTCTTATAGAAATAAGCAGTGCCTTTGTACTATTCATTTCTATGTATTTTATTATTATTTCTGTGTGTGCATAAATTTAATAAATAAATAAATAAATAAACAATATTCAGTTTTTAAATTTTGTAGATTGGATCTTTTTTTCTAAAATACATCCAATTATGGTCAAGAGTGAACACTGAATCCTATTTTACCTCTGAATTTCCTGAATAATTAGGTACCTATATAGACATGGGTATAGGGGATGCAGGAGTGGGTACAAAGTGGACCGTGATTGTTCTGAGGTCTCTTTGGGTATTTTTAGGAAAGATATGATGGACTTAAGTCATTCATTGTAATATCCATCATCATTTCAGCCGAAAGACGTCCACTGCTGGACAAAGGCCTCCCCCAAAGGGAGATATGCCATAATCGCCACGCTTGGCAGGCGGGTTGGCGATCGCAGTTGGTTGTTTAAATACTCAGAGAACGCTGCTGCCCATCCCTGGTGAATTCTTTAGTCGCCTTTTACGACACCCATGAGAAGAAAGAGGGTGTAATATCCATGTACACGATATATCTTGTGGAAAATAAATTCAAATTATTTAGTAATTTGTTAGGTTTTCGCGATCACTACACATTATAATAAAACAAAGCACAAACGGCACGCAACACTGTAAAAGACAATTAAACATAAAAAAACTAGATAGTAAGTCATTTAAGAGAGCTTTAAAAAAGTGGATAATTCAAAAAGTATTTTATACTATAAATTAATATTTTGATATAAACTGATAGTAATAAGTTAAATATTTAAATATGTTATTGTAGTGTCAGACTTCATAGTTTGTACCTACTATTGCTACACCCACTATTGAACAGATTATGTCCATATTTTGCTGATTTTAAGTCGGATAAAAATATAAAAAAAAAAATTGAACAATTAATGGAAATGTGTTCTATTACACATATCGAACCACCAAAAAAAAATTGCATACTAGTTATTTTTCTTTTCCTGTATGTCCGTATATCCAATGTAGAGTACAACAAATCACGTTAATTCAACGATAAAATCATTGCTCACTTTTGTAACCAATGCAACCCGTGATTGCAACCCTCTTCACCCCATTAAATAGCCATAATTCATCAGACGGTATTGAGGCCCTGCGATATAATTACGATGTCCAGTATAAGTCTGCACCATAGAAACTTAAATAACAAGGTAATAGAAATGTTATCTAATGTCTTTTAATACCGGAACACGTGTCGCTGGTTCGCCGCTACCAACACATAAATACACAATTACGCTTACCATGTTTCTAGCATTCAATTCAAAATAAATCCACTGTTAGATATACAGCAAAATACAATTTTAGTAACTCTGCGTCCAAAACAGCACTAATGATCAAGCAAACGGTCCACGCACTGGTTTCCTACGAGACACCTGTACGCGGTGACAAGTTCATGCGCCTTTACCACTTCTGTAAGGGACCTAACTAAAGGCCTATGAATAAAAAGCAGCGGACTGTAAATACTGTTACAATAATTACGACAAGTACAAATAAATGGAATTGGATCTAAGTGCGCGCGTGTGTCGTCCGTCAAGATCGGTAGCGAAGAAGTGTCACCCAGGCCCGCGCACATGAATAAGCCCCCCGCGCCGCTGTCTTGTCGCCGTGACGTCAACCAGGCGAGCCGCCGCGCGCCGCGCGCCGTATGATATCCGACGGCGCCCGAACACTTCTATTAACTTATTATTTTGATTTCTATGGTCTGCACCGTACCCATCGGTTTGCCTACCCAGCCGACCCCAAGGAGCTAGATATAAGTCCATAAAGTTATACGGCTATTATTTATTCACAATCCGCTCGGATATCGTCTGCTGTACAGGGTCCATTTTCAATTTATTTGTACTTGGGGAGAAAACTTGTCAACTATCTACTCCAGATTTCTTATTAGTACTGAAGTATTAACGAAGTTGCATTGATGTTATATTCATAACTAGCATCGCGTTTTTGGTCATATTGATTTCACGATAGCAAGGTCTTATAGGTGCAACTTTTTTTATTTGCTTATACAACACCGTCTCTAAATCTTGAGACTTAAAACTGCGACCGTTATTTCAGTTAGATGATTGACGACGTCTGTGGTCTAGTGGTTCGAGTGTCGGACTGCTGATCACGAGTTCGTGGGTTCGATTCCCACAGAACACAAATATTTGTGTGATGAACATAAGTGTTTGTGTTCGCCTGTTTCTTATGTATTATAAATATGTATTTACAAAAAAAAAGTATATAAGTATTATATCCATTGTCTAGTACCCATAGCACAAGCTCTGCTTAGTTTGGGACTAGATGGTGTTGTGTAAAAATGTCCCAAAAGTATTTATTAAATAAAAGATACCAATGTAATATGACGTGGCCTTTATAGCGTTATTTATTTATTTACCTATTATATTCTTTATTTTACATCATCATCATCATCATTTCAGCCGAAAGACATCCACTGCTGGACATAGGCCTTCCCCAAGAATCGCCACAACGACCAGTCCTGCGCCTTCCGCATACAGCGGATTCCCGCGACCTTCACCAGGTCGTCGGGCTACCTTGTGGGGGGCCTAGCCACGCTGCGCCTTCCAGTATACCTTTATTTTACATACAACAAATGAAAACAAAAACAGTAATGTACATAAAGAATATTATGTATGTTCCGTGTGGTGCCGGACATAAAGAATTGCACCACCCTTATCTCATGGGTGTCGTAAAAGGCGACTAAGGGATTCACCAGAGAATGGGCAGCACCGTTCTCTGAGTATTTAACCAATCAACTGCGATCGCCAACCCGCCTGCCAATCGTGGCGATTATGGTATATACCCCCTTTAGAGGAGGCCTATGTCCAGCTTTGGTCGTCTTTTGGCTGAAATGATGATATGTAAGTACAATGGGCGGCCTTATTGTACAACGCAATCTCTTCTAGATATCCTTTGGATAGACTAAAATAATGGGAACCGATCATGTGTAGTTACACCGCGTTACATCTGACATTCTGACATTATATTAATTATGTAATGAGATTTATTTGTGCATCATTTCAGCCGAAAGACGTCCACTACTGGTCATAGGCTTCCACCAATTTGGGGGGGGGGTTATTTGTGCATGTTTTGATGTTATTAAATTAGGTCATGCAAGTACATAATTTAAATTCTCTTGCGTCACTACTCAAAAATTTGCCTTTCTTACGAGAAGTATTTTTTACTAAATCGCTTTATTGATTGGAATTGGAAATTACTACCAAATTAAACTAGGTAAATAAAGTCACTGAAGTATAATTATCATGTCCAAGCTAGTGGTATTTAAAAATTCAACCCCATGCCCGATGGGATAACTGAGATATTCTTACATATATGTATACCCAAACATAGTTTATGGGAAAAGCTTGAAGAATTTGTTTCAATGAACGAATAACTCAATAACATTATACAGAAAGTTCATTAGAATGCATCAATTAAAACGGAATCAATACGATACCGGAACCCGAATCTGCGCACAGACCTCCTGATAATCTGCACAAGTCAATCGAAAAATTATCAAATTCGATAATTCTACAAAGTAAACAAGAACAGCCCAAATAACCGTTTACAGAATCCTTTAAAATATCAGCGAAACTCGTAATCTCCTAGGCATAATTAATTATTTTGTATTCGCCATGTCTTCTTATGTTTTAATGGGGAGAAATAGACATTTAAAATGAATGGCTGCCATCTTGTATCTCATCAAAATGTACAGTTAAATAAACGTGGAGTGGATATTGTAGGGTCATAGTGACGGAATTACATTAGCTCAAGTTGATACAAACGTTTGTAAAATTTAATTGTAACGTCTAAAATGTTCGATAATCTCGTGGTCTTTGCCCAGTGGTTGGATAGTAAAGTACCTCCGTACCCAAAATACACGCTTAGACGTGGAGTTGCGGAAACCAGCCCGTTATACTATACTAGTAAAGTACCTGTTCCAGTGTAGTAAACATAAGAATGGATGTTTCTTTCTTTATTTGTTTGTTTGTTTATTTTATACTTCAATCAAAATTAATGCTTCAATCTTTTCTAAGCGAGATTCCGTCCGGTTTTTTTATTCATCCATGGTTGGGCTATTTAATCGTTATGCTTTAGCTGTATCCCGTAAAAAATATTTTAAAAAAACTAGAAGTTATCCTTCTGTTTTCTTTTCTCTGTGACCTATTATAGGCGTAGCATAAACAACGAAATTATCTTTTGAGCTTTAAAACTCAAGTTCACGACAGTAATAGATCCGTTCAGTGCTCACAGCGTTTCGTAACGCTGACATTTTGAACCGAACCTGTTTTATTATGCTTAAGTAAGCCAAGTTAGAACGGGCAGTAATTGGAGACACGGTTGAAAAGTTTTACCTTCTTCCTTTGGGCGATTAAAAGTTTATAAAAGCATTATGTAGGAAGGGTTGTAAACCCCTATACCTACTATGTATAGACGCGAATGAAATTATAACTACGTCTACTGCTTATTAGGATAAACATTGTTAGGAATCGGTGGAATAAAATGGTAATACTGCGCTATGACGCTCCACCAAAGTCGGCCATATTGATAGTCGGCAGTTGGAGTCATTGATTTACCTATATTATTTATGCATTGATTAGGGAATACTGTTGGAGTGGGGAGCGCGGCCGGAACCACAGAGTACATTTTAATATGCGGGCACTTCGCTACGAATTATTGAACAAGACGGACGTCCTTTAACCCGACATGACTTGTCCTTTTATTTTGTAATATTGTTGTAGTAACTTACTAATACTAAACCTAAAAATACAGTGCTCTCATGGTAGGTTTTGAGTCTTAATGTGACGATTATTGAACATACCCGCCTAGCCCCTGATAAGCAGACATTAGTTCTAACAGTAAAACTATGGTCATTTCTATCCAATTCATTTCAATAAACGTGCCTGTCTCTAATAAATATATTTATTAACTTTATTATTTACTAGCCGAAGCGTGGACGTTGAGGATGACTGACCGGAAAAAAATCGATGTACTAGAGATGTGGTGCTGGAGGCGTTTATTGAAGATCCCCTGGACTGCGCACCGAACCAATTGGTATTGGTATATAGGGCCATTTTCCGCAACTCCACGCCCAGCGTGTATTTTGTGTGTGCGTAGGAATAACTTGTTTACTCGAGCCACCCCAGCTCCTCGAGGAAGGCCAGCAGACGCTTGATGTTGCTGACTATCTCTCGGAGAGAATCCGAATCTCCGAAGCACTTAGCCCTGTATGAGGCGCCCTCCGGACAATTGAGAAGCACGTGGGCCGCTGTTTCCTCTATTTCCATGCAGGCTTTGCACAGAGGACTGTCAGTCACACCTATGACAAAGAAATTTTTACAGTCAGAGGAGCTGCACCGAACCAATGTATCGATCCTGAAAGAACTGCAAATACAAGAAAGGTTATCGTCAACTGCGCAAATACGAATACTCAAAGTTTTTGGCCATATAACCAGGAAGAAGGACTCAATGGAGCACTTGGTGGTGCAGGGCAAGATTGAAGAGAAGAGACCCCGCGGTCACTCTCCATCGCGCTGGTCAGTTACACAATGTTCTCGCAGCGACAATAGTAGAGCCAAATGGAGACGCATCGCAAGAGCAGGAGCTCTTATTAAAGTTGAGTAGGAACTCAACTTTTGAGACCTGACGTAACCACGACTATCTGCCAAGAGTCAGCGACTAAGAAGTTTTTTTTTAATATATTAAATGGGCTTACGTAAAAGAATATGTTAAGCCGGGTTTTTATCCATTCATGTGATTTCATCCAAATCTGTTTAACCGTGTCAGCGTGATTGAAGGATTACAGCACCAGAAAAAATATTTTTGCACACCTTAGACTTCCATACGAATAAGAGTAAATAAATCCTTCAATTATATATCTTTAAAATACTATAAAATAAAGTAAAATAGCAACCATTATATATACCTATTGGATGACTAATAATCTAATAATAGTGTCCAAGCCATACAATATTTCCTAAAACAACTCTTTGAGTTGATAATAAACACAATGAAACCAGCTAATATAGGGGCAAGGTTTGGTAAAACAATGGCCGGTGTTTGCCAAAACCAAAACCAAAGACATTTCTATACTGTTAGTATAATCAACTCTATGGCCAAAACACGTTAGAAAATGAATAGAAACGGGCCCAAAAGCGTTCCGGCTAGTAATCCACTAATCAAAAGCATTGTTGTGCTGCTGTCGGCGCCTAGATTTCCCTAATTACCCAATCGAGTCAGTTCCCATGACATACGAGCGGAATGGTTGTCGGATATTCTTTAAGGAGCGTACTCGCTACGAACATTCATCAAGGTACTCATAACAATTCAATATTCGACGCAATGCATTAACATCAATACGTTGAATATTGAATTGTTTGATTGTTGGACCGCTTTTGTAATTGCTCGATACTAAGCAAAGTAGTTGTCCGTGTGGTGTCGGACGTAAAGAATTGCACCACCCTCTTTCTTCTCATGGGTGTCGTAAAAGGCGACTAAGGGATTCACCAGAGGATGGGCAGCAGCGTTCTCTGAGTATTTAAACAACCAACTGCGATCGCCAACCCGCCTGCCAAGCGTGGCGATTATGGCATATCCCCCCCCCCTTTGGGGGAGGCCTTTGTCCGGCAGTGGCCTTTGGACGTCTTTCGGCTGAAATGATGAAGCATCGCTTGTTATAAACTGATAACATTTGTGGGTAAGATTGATTCATTTGTTTTACCGTCAGACAAGTTGTGCTCGCTCACTGTATTGCTCGGTTTAACTTACTCACTGCTGTAATGTTCGAAGTTGTAACATTCTAAGGTCCGTATTACAGAACGTTCCTCAAGTACAGTTTGATCTTCAATCACCTGATCACTACTTAAGGATAGATTCAATTCAATTCAATTTTTGAATTGTTACATGAGCATCGGGCTTATTCCAACACGGTTATTATAAAATTCAATTGAACAACATAACACACGAATATAACCTGAAATAGGAAAGAAATATCTACTCAAGCGTGGTCTCGACCACACTTAAGTGATTACTGATTAAATCTCTGTTCAAACACCGAAACAGGTGACAGTGTAGAATAAAGCTAAACTGAACTGTGATCAATGAATCTATGCTTGAGTAATGTTCTAAAATTAAATCCCAACTCAAAACTAGTTTTAAACAGTGATCAAAGCTTGAGGAACGTTCTGTACTACGGGCCTAAGTCTATGCAAAGAATTGCCAAACTTAAGTGTCAGTGGGCGGGGCACCTTGCTCGCAGAACAGATGGCCGATGGGGCAGTAAAGTTCTGGAGTGGCGACCGCGTACTGGATGGCGCAGCGTGGGTAGGCCCCCAACAAGGTGGACCGACGAACTGGTGAAGGTCGCGGGAATCCGCTGGATGCGGAAAGCGCAGGACCGCTCTTTGTGGCAATGCTTGGGTGAGGCCTATGTCCAGCAGTGGACGTCTTTCGGCCGAAATGATGAAATCTATGCACTGTAATACTCGGCTTAACGTATCTATACTGCTGCAATGGTCAAAGTTGTAAGATTCTAAGTGTGCGCACTATAATGCTCGCCTCGACGTATTCACCGGTACAATGTTCAAACTCGAGCTGTTAACAGTATAGGCGAATCCTCGCGGTGAATAATATTGTCACAGACTACACTTGGTTGATTGTGACAGCAATAATCATCATCCTCCGAGCCTTTTCCCAATTATATTGGGGTCGGCTTCCAGTCTAGCCAGATGTGGCTGAACATCTGTATTTTACACGGAGCGACTGCCATCAGACCCCCGCAATCATGTTACTGGGTAATACTGACATTCGGAGGTTAGACCAGTTGTCAGACTTTCAGGCTTCTGACTACCCGTAACGACTGCCATAGATATTCGTATGACAACCGGGACCGACAGCTTAACGTGCTCTCCGAGGCACGGAGGGGTCTCGATGTGTAACGAAACGGTCACCCATCCTCAGACTGACCGTGGCAAGTGCAGCTTAACCTTGCAGATCGTACAATCCGCGCAGTCGTTGCTTCGCTAGCACCTCTGTGACAGCAATAATGAACACTACATTTCTAGTAATAAATTAAAAGCATGAAGCAAGATAAAATAACTGTTGTGTGATTTGTCTTAGCAAAGTGCTAAAAAAATAACAGAAAACGATAGAAGACAACATTGTTTAATCGCTTAATGTACGTCACCTTAACCTACGTGACTTCAAACAGGAATGTGGGTTAGACACTTACCGATACTTCCATCGAATTTGATGACTTTCATTCAAAAATCAGTAGCGCCCCTAGCGAATAAATCAATAAATAAATCATTCATTTATTTATCATTCATTTATTTCTCCACCACATAAAGAATTTTTACAGTGTAAACCATTAAAACAAATATTTGCTTAACATTATGTTGTGGAGACTGGAGCCTGTACTAGGTGAACCAGTGTTACAGGTCTCCAGGACTCCCAACTACCCGGACATAGTAAACAAAAGTCAATATATTATTTTAACATTTCAGCATTATTCATAAAAATCTTGGTGTCACGGATGTGTACATAATTTATAGTTAAGGTAATAATAACAATGAACGTGAAAGTGTAGTGTAAGAATATAACAAAATGCGTTGTGTAATAAAGGGGAGTGTAGGGGTTGTGTGTGTGCATGTGTGGGGGGAGTTGTGTGTGCGTGGGGGGTTTTGTCTGTGTGGGGTTTGTGTGTGGATGTGGGGGATGTGTGTGGATGTGGGGGCCACCCATGATGTTGGAGGTATTGTGTGTAAGGGAGCGTGCATGGCTGTGTGGGTGTATACAATCCAGATTACATGTGTAAGGAAGTTGGAAGCAAAAATAGGACACTCTATTAGATAACTTGAATGAGATTTTCAGTAGCTTCATAATCTAGAGACTGTAACCAATTGGAGACCTTAATTTTACATTTATATTGAGATAGTGGGTAAATACAGAGGGTCTGATTTTGGTGTAGCGAACGTCCCACCAGCGCCATCTAGCTAGTCTATGGGTCAACTTGAGGGTGACGTTTTAGCAACACTGCTCGCAGGTATTTTCTATAGTCGCTAATTGATCTCATACCGCCGCGTACGCAAAATACTGCTGCGTCGAAATACTTGTTTTTTTTACTATTGAGAACCATCTCCACTCTGGAGCGCAATATTCCCGCATACACAACTACAAATCTAGCCTAGATACGTTAGTGCATCGTGACTGAATATTGGTGGCCACCCGAAGAAGGAATCAACAGATCCTGCTGGAAGATCGCAAGCCGCAGCCCGAACCTATATCGGTAAGCGAAATACAGATTTGCCAGTTGACTTTGTTATTGGATGACCCCTCAAATTCTTTCACATAGGCAAGATAGAATAGACCAAATTGGACTGACACGCATCCTCGTGTTGGCCGTATAAGTTCTCATCCCCGCCACCGGAGTACGGCTATTTACATGTCTGCTCCAACAGATTTGCTTTGTTGTAGAGGAAGCCTCCCAGGAAACAATAAAATCTTTGAACAAGTGTGTTTTACAAGTTGTAGGTGGACAAACAGTATGCCTTAGACTTTTGTTGTCAAAAGCTGTCGGGTTATATTTAAGTTTTAGGTGTTTGCGAATGATAGTGTTGAGTATAAATAATGTGCGGACGAATACGAATACAATGGAGGAACAACTGATTTATTAATGAAAATCGATAAATATTAAGAAAGTATTTACAAGTGTCAAACTCGTACTAGGCCCTTAATTGCCTATATTTATTTATTTACCCTACTGATGTACCTATTCTACTTCCTACTAATATTATAAATGCGATAGTATGGATTTTTGTTTGTTTGTTTAATGTTTGTCCTTCATCATCATCATCATCATATCAGCCGAAAGACGTCCACTACTGGACATAGGCCTCCCCCAATTAAGGGGGGATATGCCATAATCGCCACGCTTGGCAGGCGGGTTGGCGATCGCAGTTGGTTGGTTAAATACTCAGAGAACGCTGCTGCCCATCCCCTGGTGAATCCCTTAGTCGCCTTTTTTTTTTTTTGTCCTTCAATCACGCTACATCTGCTGAACATATTTAGATGAAATTTAGCACACAGATAGACCATGTCCTGCACTAGCACATGATACTTTTTATCGACATATCACGGGAGCGAAGCCGCGGGCATCAGCTAGTTTTCTCATAAAAATACATTAACACCCAACATTTCATAGAGCTTGCTGCACATTTTCTACAACCGTGTGTATCAACTAATTTTATATTCCCAACAGGAGGCTAGGTTTAGACTGCTCTCTGACTACCTAAAATAGGCGCCAGCGCAATACATTTCAGCATTTCTAATTGATACATAATCCTGATTGATCTACTGTACATAATGTCGGATGTTTCTAAATATACCCACAAACGTATCGTATTCAATTTTGGACCCATCATGAACGAAATACTTCAACACAGGTTTAACAAAAGGATTAATCCCCAATACTAAATGTAGGTACGCGTATGTATAGAATTATACTCTCTGAACGTCATATCATATTCAATTTTGGAACTATTTGGACCAATATGCGCTATAGCTTTCAGCAGAGGATTATAGCTTTACAGAATTCCATTCCCAAAATACTACCTTTAAAGAGCAGTTTCCAATCTGTTATGAGGATATGCGTTATACAATGCTCAAAGGAACCGCTCATTAGCAAACACATACCTACTCGTTTAGTTGTTGTTTACAATCACTACAATAGTTTAATTTTAGTCAAATTAAAGGTATTTCAAGACAATCAGCAGAAGAAATAAAACGAAGCCACGAGCAACGCCACAGAGGTGGCCAAATATCACATGAATAAATCTGTGTGAACTGAGTGAGAATCAGCGACACGCAAGAAGAAGAAACATTTTCTCTACGTGCACTGATGGCAACAGGACATTTTACTTTTCAACCGACTTCAAAAAAGGAGGTTCTCAATTCGATTGTATTTTTTTTATGTTTGTTACCTCAAAACTTTGAAAAAATATTTTTAGTTTAAAGGATACTTATAAAGGATTATATATGTAGCGATTTTTTCATTAGCAAATCAAGCATTTGCATTCAGAAAAAATCATTTGGGGATGATCTGATGAAGATCTTCATTCATTTATTTATTTTTGTAAAAATGTGGTAAATACAGGTGGTAGGGAACAAAAAGATAAATAAGTCGTCGTAGATAAAGAAGGGAACTCTTTAATGGATGACATCAAATCATCGGGGATTGCAGCAATCGCTTGTCTTTCTATTGTTAATGCCCCTAAAAATAGAAAAATAAAATAAACTAATAAAAAGTAAAAACCGACTTCAAAAATAATTAAATAATTTTTGTGAAAAAGTTTAGGAAGTCAGACTCAATCAAAGGCATCTACTTCATAAACTGTTTAAAAAATATATTTTATTCTTTTTGAAGTCGGTTATTACTTTTTTAATCGTTTATTATAACATAACATTGCCATGGAGCGTGCTATGCTCGGCATAAATCTTCTCGACCGAGTCCGAAACACCGAGATCCGTCGTCAGACGAAAGTCTACGACGTCAGTGATAGGGCGATAAAACTAAAGTAGAGTTGGGCAGGACATCTGGCCCGGCGTGGGGATGGCTGATGGAGTAAAATTTTGACCAAGTGGTGGCCAAGGTCAGACCGGAGAAACCCGGGCCGTCCGAAAGCGCGTTGGGTTGATGATATCGCCAAAGCCGCAGGAAACACCTGGATGAGGGACGCACAAGATCGAAGAGACTGGCAAAAACGAAAGGAAACCTATTCCCAGCAGTGGATGATACTGGACTAGGATAATGTTGATGATGATGATGGTGATGACATAAGATTACAAGAGAATATAAATAAAAATAGCAACCCGACAGTGAAGTGCAGCGATCTTCGAGGAAATCCATATCCACGATTGAATTTGTACAATCTGATAAGATGAGAATTTAAGTGACTCTTTTGCGCTATTACTACTCTTCGTAATCTGTTATAAACTACCACATTTTATCACCAACCTTATAAACTAACAGTAATCTCAAACTGTGAAACAGTTTCAGGAGTCAACAATGAATCTTGAAACGTATAACGTACGAAATCCAACTAGTCGCCGACTTCACTGTGTCCACAATAATGACAGGAAGACTGCCGGCGATTTCATTTAGTGCAGCCGTTCCCAAAGTTTGGAGTTACGCCCTCGTATTTCAAGGCTTTGGATATAGGACTTTGAACTAAAAACTTCTTCAAACGGAAATCGTATTTTTAATATGAGGTAGTTATGAGTTAGTCCTGAGTTTTATCTTTGAGGCGCATGTAGCAGTCAAGTGGCGCCACCATCAGTTAAAAAATATTACTCGCTGAATACGTCATTTATCGAAAGTTCGTTTTTAACAATTGAAGTACTGTAGTTTAATCAGAAACTATTAACTCTGGAAATTATAGTTCGCTGTAGTTGTAGATAGAAAAAGTGCCAAAAGTGGCCGTTTTACGTCACTTGGCTGCTATATGCGCCTTAATAAATAAATAAATAAAATAAATATCTTTGGGACATTTTTACACAGCACCATCTAGTCCCAAACTAAGCAGAGCTTGTGCTATAGGTACTAGACAATGGATATAATACTTAAATACATTTTTTTTTGTAAATACATACTTATAATACATAAGGAACACCCAGACCAACACAAACACTTATGTTCATCACACAAATATTTGTGTCCTGTGGGAATCGAACCCACGACCTCGTTACCAGCAGTCCGATACTCGAACCACTAGACCACAGAGGCCGTCAATAGTTATCAAATAGGTATTTTTCTGTGCAATACTAATTTTTATTTGAGAAGTTAATACAGTAGTTATCCCCCATGTATTTGGTCCACCGAACTGGGTCTATCGGTTTAAACTAAATATAGTTTTATGTAAATATATAAATATTTATATTTAGGTACCTAATTCGTTACACTATTAAAAAAACTGAAATGTAAATGTAAACTGAAATTTTGATTGAAATAAATAAATAGCAGCACTCCATCATTATAAACAGCAATCCTGATATGTTTGAATGATTTTTTTGCTTTGATAACAAGATAGATAGATAGAATATGCTTTTCTTCCACTTGCTCGGAAATTGGTTCATTATTCAAAAAAAAAGAATACAACAATCGGCTCTTTTCCGTACGCAACGAAATAACAGGCCGGTAATATCCAACAGGACAGTAATAGAAATTGCTGGACACTTTATATTTTTTAGATTAAGCTACCGAGGTTTTTAAATACCCACTTACATAAATTAGGTGTTTTTAGGTACAAAATATTTATCATTATACAGGCTGAATGCGCATTTTTTTTTTCAAAACTTTGAAAATCGAACAAGAAACGCGCGCGGGCGAATTGGTGTGAATGAAAATGAGATACTGCTGAATTATTTTTTGTTGTGTTTCCTAGCAAATGAGAGAAAAGTATTATACAAGTCTCGGCCGAAATAGCAATTAACGGCCTCGTTTCGTTAATGAAAAATAAAACTTTTAAACAAAAAATTGAACCGACGAAAAGTGAAACTGAAAAGCGAAAAATAACTAATTATGAGCCGGCGCCAAACGAACTTTTAACAAGCAAAGTGCGTGTAAGTTGCAAGTGGCCGAGCGGAGAACGCATTTTTGGAAAGTTATTGTTTATCGTTGAAAATTTCACGTTGTATTTGATGTGATATTGTTTTTATTATTTATTTAAAGTAATTTAATGATCTTCGTTGATTGGTTGTTTGGCGCCGACTCATAATTAGTTATTTTTCGCTTTTCAGTTTCACTTTTCGCCGGTTCAATTTTTTGTTAAAAAGTTTTATTTTTCATTTTTTTGTGGTTAAAATCTAACTCCAGGTCTCCATTATGTCGTAGTGTTTAGAACTATATTTATGTGTGTCAAGTTTCAACAGAATCGGTTAACAGGTAAGAATTCAGTGGGTGAACAAAAACTCATCCCCTGTTTTACTACTCTTAGGGGTGGATTTTGATTTTGAAATTTAAATGGAACCAATTTCAAGATATACCCTATCCATTAAAAAAAGAATCATCAAAATCGGACCACTCTGTAAAAAGTTATGCGTGGTCATACATAAAAAAATAAAAAATAAAAATATATATACATATACCAGGCCCCTCAGAAAGTATTGCGAAAAAAAGTTTTTATATATGGGAGACTAGCCAGTTATAATGTTTTTCGAAAATATGATTATTTATAAGTAAAAATAAGTAAGTTCCAATTTCAAAATTTCCCTCCACATTTTTTGCGAGTTAATTCAAAGTATTGTGTCTCACTGAAATATGGATCTGCGCCGGGAACATTTTAGAGCTATGATTTTATACGATTTCAAGTGTCGCCTGAAACCGGATGAATCGTACGATAGACTTCAAATGGCATTCATGGATGAAGGCCCTTCCAAGGCAACCGTGTATCGTTGGTATAACGAATTCAAGCGCGGTCGACCAACTTTGGGGGATGACGAAAGAAGCGGTCGCCCTTTGACGGCTGTTACCGAAGAAAACGTGCTAGCAGTGAAAAATTTAATCCAAGACAATAGGCGAATTACATATCAGGAGATTCAACACATATTGAAGATTGGATCGGGAAGCGTTCACGAGATTCTACACAGCCATCTTCGCGTGAGGAGGATAGTATCACGCTGGGTGCCGCACAACCTCACCGATGCTCAGAAGCAGGCCCGGGTGGAATGGTGCCGTGATATGCTTAACAAATTTGAAGCAGGCTCGTCTCAGCGTGTTTACGACATCGTTACAGATGATGAGTCCTGGATTTATCAATACGACCCAGAAACCAAGCGCCAGTCGACTGTTTGGGTGTTTCAAAATGAGCCAACGCCTACCAAAGTGAAGCGATCTAGAAGCGGGGGTAAGATTTTGATCGCTAGCTTTTTTAATTTGACTGGCCACTTGGTATCAATTCCCTTACGGGATCAAAGAAGCATTAATGCCGAATGGTATACTACCAAATGTTTGCCAGAAGTTTTCTCTGTTATAAGCAACAAGCGACCAAACACAGGGCTCCGCGGGCTACTGCTCCACCACGACAATGCACCTGCGCACACCGCACTCAAAACGAGGGACTTCCTGGACAGCACGCCAGTCAAACTCCTGGGTCACCCTCCTTACAGCCCTGATCTAGCACCGTGTGACTTCTTTTTATTCCCAAAAATAAAAAATCAGCTCAAAGGGATACAATTTTCGTCGCCGGAAGATGCGCTGGCTGCGTTCGAGCAGGCTGTAAACGAGGTGTCTGCGGCGGACTGGAAAAAGTGTTTTGAAAACTGGTTTAGGCGCATGAATCTTTGTATAGAGGCTGGTGGAAAGTACTTTGAAAAGATTTGATAAAAATATATGTACGTATAGAACAATTTTTTTTAGTTTCGCAAAACTTTCTGAGTGTCCCACGTATACGCGTCGAATTGAGAACCTCCTCCTTTTTAGGGTTCCGAAGTCCTACAAGGAACCCTTATAGTTTCGTCATGTCCGTCCGTCTGTCCGTCTGTCCGTCTGTCCGTCTGTCCGTCTGTCCGTCTGTCCGTCTGTCCTAATCCTTTACAGCTTAATAACTTCTACAGTTATAAACATAAGTAAATGAAATTTTGTTAAAAAATAGTCTGCATATAGATCTCAATTTTAAAAGAATAAAAAACTAGTTTTTACTTTCTTTAGGGGTGGCGCCCATACATGTGAAATAGGGAAAAAATATTTTTTTTCACTGCACCCCCTTGTGTGGGGTATCATTGAATAGGTCTACTAAAATGAAGGTAATGTTTCATACATAACTTTTTTATCAGGTGTACCATCTGCGAAATATAGCCCGCCAAAGTGTCTTACAATGTGTCCCCCCCCCTGCCATTTCTAAACTATGCAACGTAGAAACTTATAATCTTCCACATTGATAGACCTTTGTGAAAACTCTCTTTTAAAATTATTTCGAGTATAATGTGATTATAATTTTTTGAGTTATAGACAGAAAACTGAAAAATACTTAAAACGTCCTAGTTCAAAGGTCATTGACCTTAGAGAAAAATGATCATAGCAAATAATGCTCCTTTAGCTACTTTCTATTTGAAAAAATCACAAAAAGTAACTTTGCGTTATGTTGACGACACACTTCTTAAATTTGGCGCCATCTAGCGGCATCGTACAACACTCTCTGGGTCGCCAATGCTGCCGTCAAGTGCCGTGTATAACATTTGGCACTGTATAGCGCCATCTAGCGGCTACTGACATCACTCTCTGAGTCGCCAATGCTGCCGTCTATTGCAAAAACTAAAATAGCCGTGATTAATATTCGATTTGATTTGTTTGTAACACCTACTTAAGGAACCCTATAATACTGAGCATGGCCCGACATGCTCTTGGCCGGTTTTTTTGTTAAAAAGGATTCGGCTTGCGCCTCGTCCTTTCGAAATCACTTGGGAAGTAATATATTAATATTACTCAGTCGTAAATTGCTTCATTTCAGGCCTCGACAGTAATGTACTATTATTGTACACACGGCTACACATCAAGCTGTACAAATCCAGTAAAGGCTGACCTCGCGTTGTAAGGAAAACCTATAAAATGCGAGGTCAGCTTATACTGGAAATGTACAGCCTGATGTGTAGCCGTGTGTACACCATGAAAGTAGTAGTAAACAGGAACAACGTATACATTACGGGTACATTGGCGGTCTTATCGCTAAAAGCGATATTTTCTAGACAGCCAGATAAAATTATAAATCCACGAAATGTCTTCTGAATATTTTTAGAATGAATAACCTGTGAAGTAATTCCACCAAATCCAAGCTTATTATTTCTCACAAAACTTCAAAAGCTTCTAAAAATATTATGTTTACGTCAAAGAAATCATTTTCAGCAAAATAGGTAATCTCTCTTTTGGATAAATCTTTTTGTAACTACGTAGGAAATTGTTTTCTTAGATAAAATGTTTGTTATATGTATTTATATAAATAATAAATGGACACCGTAACTACTTATAATTCGGCGGTCCATGGTATCCGAAGTAGTCTTTGCCAACACCACATCTCGAAAGCATCAATCTTACTGCTTTCGCGACTTTTAATGCACCACGTTTCCACGTCATACAAAAAGATTGACAAAACCAGTGCTCGGACTAATCGCATTTTGGTTTTCCGTCGGATGCCACGGTTCTTCCAATTTTTTTCCAGATTGGTCATTGCACTTTTAGCCATACTTGTACAAGGGCGGCTGGCCTAGTAGTAAATAGTAAATGAAAAGTGAAGGCTTTCACTAGTGATCAAGGACCCAAAATACACCAACTCGCTGACGTTCTCATACCCGTTAAGTAGATTAGAGCTTGGAAGAAGTCGAGCTCTGTCTACCACCATTATTTTTGTTTTGGCATGGTTGATCCTTAGTCCAAGCTTAGCGCTTTCTGCTTCTATTCGCTTCAGCAGATTGGCCATCTCTTCTTCACTCGACGCAACTATAGTGGTATCGTCCGCATATCATAGGTAAGTGATTCTTTCACCACCAACACAGATTCCGCCGTGCCAACCATTAAGTGCATTCCTAATAATATGCTCTCCGTAGAGGTTAAATAGCTTTGGCTAGATAGAACAAGATAGTGCTGTGTAAATAAATGTCCCAAAAATATTTATTTAATGTTTTAAAAAAGTCTACTTACTAGTCATGGAGTCAAAATTTCAGAATTTTTAGAACAGTGGGCGTCAAAAATCTTTGAGTACCACTTTCTAACCCGATCGTGTGACGTGCTGAAGAGCTAAACAAATGTTTGTACTCCGTTAATTAAACCTATATTGCTTACTTCGTCCGTCGCGTTGCCGTCGCGTCGTCAGAAAAATACGTCCACTATTTTCATAGAGCAGTCAGTTCTAAAAAACAAATAACAATATCTTCACTGTTTGGATTTTGATGTTATACCAATATACCATTCGTTGCGCCTCTGTTTCTGTTTCTACGTATAGACATTCCAGTATCTATATCGAAGCAGATTTTTATACCGTTTTTGTTCACTACGCCATTTTGAAATTAAACAGGTAATTTCCAAAAAAAAAAAAAGTATTTCCATCTTCACGTCTCAGTTTAGAGAATCGACTTGCAGTATCATTTGGACAACAGCCTGGGTGGTATTGGCAGTTTTTATTGGCAAAGATAACCGCTTAACATCAGGTGGGCCTTTAGTTCGTTTCGCCATCCTATAATATAAAAAAGTCTCTCAAAATCCTATAAACGCTCCAGCAACAGTTGCTTTGTAATAAATTTAAGAAGCCATAATTGAGATACACATTAAATATTAAAAATCATTATTTCAATACCAGGTATGGTAATTGTAATTCTAAGTTGAAGTAGTGATGCGACTCGAGTCGCTTTTACTCGGGTGACTCGAGTGACATTGAAAAAAAAACGCACTCGAGTGAAAAAAATATCGATTCGAGTTCACTCGAACTCGAGTCACTCGCTAGTCACTCACCGAGACATGCGAAATGATGAGTTTTTATTCTTAAGAAAGCTTATTCATTCATTTTTATTAGCATATTAATATTAATTTCGATACATAAAAGTTGATTTTGTAAGACTGACAATGTTTTGAAATAAAATCTCATGCTTAAAAAAAAAAAAATCAAGGATTGTGACGAGTGACTTGATAGAGGCGAGTGATCGAGTGACTCGTGAACCACTCGAGTGACTCGACCACTCGAGTAGTACTCGAGTAAAATTGTAAAATGACTCGAATGACTCGAGTGGTAAAATCGGACTCGAGTCGCATCACTAAGTTGAAGTAAACTAGTATTGGAGTAGAGGATATAACTTAACTAATATTTACCGGATGTTTTTATATTATGACAAACGTTATAAACGTCACTCACCCAATTTGAATAAATACGCCTACTTCCGGGTTAATAAAGTCATGGACACTCATTTTACTCGAGACGTGGTGTAGTGTAGTTCTGATGATAGTTTTCGGTGGTAATATTTTTTGTTCAGTATTTAGATGTTTAAATTAATACTTTTGGTGTAAAGAACTGATTTAAAAGCTATTTTTTGGTCTTTATTTTAATTTTTTATATGTGTCCTTTGGGGATAGCTAAAACTAGCAATAAGTCGAAAAAAAATCTCTACTCTTTGCAGAGGTGAAGAGTTTTTGTATACTTATCTCACAGACATAGTCAAAAATATAGACTAAGTGCTGCGAACAACCATAGTGAAGCCAACAAAAACCGTGCTCCTTCATATACAACCAGTGCTCACGTACACACCATGCACTTACTGGACAATGCCGCGACATGTGAACTGAGAGGGGTGAGCACGGTTTAAGGTGCATGTGTGTGCGTGAGCGCTGGTTTGTACACGGGGGAGCACGGTTTTATTGGCTTCACTATGATTGTTCGCAGAACTTTGTCTATATTTTTTACTATGTCTGTGACTTATCTAAGATGCAGAAAGATTGTCTTCATAAGTATAGTAATTTATTTAAAGCACATTCATACAAAAAAACAATACGATTCTCACTGTATAGCATTAAAATTAATTCAAACAAATATGACGTTATCACTTAGCGAGCACATTGTTGAACATTCAATAAATTCTTCACTTCGAAAACTTCGCAAATGAGACAAAGAACAAGTATCAGAGAATTGAACGTTTGTTTAATAAAGCCAAAGTTTTTTGAGATAATATAATGTAACAAAAGTTAAATCCGAATTCGTTGCTTTGTAATTAGATTTGTTTATTGGACCTCATTTCTGCCAAAGGGTCGGTTCTAAGTCGATTTAAAACGACAATAAAGTTTTCAACATTTTGTCGACTAGGTTTTGATCTTGTCGCTTGAGTGGAGTTGTTATTTGCTCGCTTTTGTGGAGAAACTCATAATTCATTTATTTACAATTATGTTTCGTACTTCGTTGTTTACAGTTTGACGTTCTTGCATTTAACGTTGACTCACCCCCAGTTTCTAGAAGTTTGATCAATTTGATCTATTGTCAAATCTAATGTCAGCTCCTGTGATTGGCCGGCGAAAATGTTAACAACCAATCACATCGCTTGACCTGAGATTTGACAGTCGATTAGTTAATTTTTGTGTTGATAGCCTTTCTGAAACTAGGGGTCAGAAGGCCAATTCTCGTAATTTGACGACGTCTGTGGTCTGGTGGTTCGAGTGTCGGACTGCTAATTATGAGGTCGTGGGTTCGATTCCCACAGGACACAAATATTTGTGTGTTGAACATAAGTGTTTGTGTTGGTCTGGGTGTTTCTTATGTATTTACAAAAATAGCACAAGCTCTGCTTAATTTGGGACTAGATGGCGCTGTGTAAAAATGTCCCAAAAATATTTATTATTAAAAAAAAAACCTTTGTACGTTTATACGTTATATTCCAGAAATATTTTTGAGTCATCATAAAGTGCCTAGAGCAACGACCACAGATATAGGAACGACGCTCAGAACGCCAAATCTCGTAATTACTTAATACGTTCAAAATATATTTCCAAACTAATCTTAGTGTCTTAAATCTCAATCTTCTGACAGTAGAAGTTTCTGATTGCCATTTATTGGTGTTATTATTGACCTAAGTGTCACAAATAAACGGCAAACAGGATTATCCACGGTCAGGAAATTGAGATTGAGATTAGTTTGGAACTATATTTTAGACGTTTTTAATGGCGACAATTGGTGTTCTGAGTAGTGTTTTCGATACTATCGATAGTATCGAAAAACCCCCAATCAATCATACTATCGATAGGCCTATCGATGGTATCGATAAGCCTATCGATGGTATCGATCGGAAGGTATCCAACAATACTATCTATAAACATATAAGAATTATATATGTACCTAAATTATAACTTGGCCTACTGTACGTGTTGGGCAACTGTAGGTACAGTAGGCAGCTGTTAAATAAATAAATAAATAAACTATTATAATTTATAAACTATTGTTAGGTTACTGTCAATAGTATCGATTGTTTGAAATCAAGCAATACTATCGACAGTATCGATACTATCGTGTTATCGTTTAGATAGTATTGCAATAACGGTGTTCATTGACGTCATTTTTACATTGAATTTATCTTTTTAGAAAGTTTATTTTCCTAGCTTCTGTATTGGTACACACTACACTGTTAGTGTAGTAGTGGTGTACCTACTTAACCATTTCTTTAATAATATTATACATCAATGCTATCGAAACGATAGCACGATAGTATCGATTGTATTGCATGATTTGAACAATCGATAGTATCATAACAATAGTTTGATACTATCGATATTATCGAGAGTATCGATACTATCGATAGGCCTATCGGTAGTAGGACTGATTTTAGGGGGGGACTACCGATAGATCGATAGTCGAGTTTTATGCAACACTAGTTCTGAGCGTCGTTCCTATATCTGTGGTCATTGCTCTAGGCACTTTATGATGACTCAAAAATATTTCTGGAATATAATAGAAGAGACACAGGATAGTTACCCGTATTTCTACTAAAAGTTGGAAACTCAACTAAATAACTGGTAAATAACTGGCATTATAGTATGGATCCATTCAAAATTCCGATACAGGCATTGAATTTGCAAACCTCAATCCAACCTAAATACCATTTAGTATTCAGCTGCTAGTTGACAGAATGTCTGGTATTCTCTGCGGTTTTGTACCACTGAGATAGTTCAAATTTCGTGCGACTTGGCAACCGCAATCATTTATGATACTAATTAGTGCAAGATTACAGGTAATTATTATAGTTGAGGGATCATGTTTGACACGAGCTTGTTGAGGGGGGTAATTTGTATGAGGTGATTTGCGGAAGAGGAATGTATTATCGTAGTAGTACAGAATTACTGTCCCACTGCTGGGCGTGGCCTCTTCTCAGAATGAGAAGGTTAAGGCCTTAGTCCCCCACGCTGGCGTAGTGCGGGTTGGCGGACTACACACGCCATCGAGAACTGTATGGAGCACTCTCAGGTGTGCAGGTTTCCTCACAATGTTTTCCTTCACCGTTAAAGCAAGTGATTACTGTACCTTCCTTATATTTTATTTCGACTGTACTTTCTTTATATATTGTTTTTTGTAACCTTTTAGTTACCCGTTTGTGTTTCTGTTACACTGTTATTTAAATGTTGCGCGCCGTTAACTGAGACAATAAATCTTCATTCTTTATTTATTTTTTTGATTATCAAATTCCGATCCACACATTAATTTGAAAAGTCAGGAATTCGAGTGAAAACTGTAGACACATAAATAATAGGACGGGCATCACATATGACGGTATTATTCGCGGCGCGTCCGTTACCCGGAATCGAAAGGAATTGATTCGCAATCCTCGTTGAAATCTCCTCGCTTACGTGTTTGGTTTCTTTACAAGCTGCCTCTGCCACCAAATTGATGACGACGTCTGTGGTCTAGTGGTTCGAGTGTCGGACTGCTGATCACGAAGTCGTGGGTTCGATTCCCATAGGACACAAATATTTGTGATGTAAATAAGTGTTTGTGTTGGTCTGGGTGTTTCTCATGTATTATAAGTATGTATTTACAAAAAAAAAGCATATAAGTATTATATCCATTGTCTAGTACCCATAGTACAAGCTCTGCTTAGTTTGGGACTAGTTTAGTTTGGTGCTGTGTAAAACTGTCCCAAAAGTATTTATTTATTATTATTATTAATTAGTTTTCCGATAGGATTTTTTTACGGAATCGTGTAAAACGTCGTGTAACTTACTTAGGGATTTCAAATGCTTAATTTAAAACAATCTATGCAATTATCACAAGTGGAAGTCATTTAAATCAATATAAAAGGGTGCAATGGGACATAGTGTAATACTTCCATCGCTTTTTAGGGTTCCGTAGTCCTACAAGGAACCCTTATAGTTTCGTCATGTCCATCCGTCTGTCCGTCTGTCCGTCTGGTCGTCTGTCCGTCTGTCCTAATCCTTTACAGCTTAATAACTTCTACAGTTATAAAGATAAGTAAATGAAATTTTGTTAAAAATTGGTCTAGATATAGATCTCAATTTTAAAAGAATATAAAAATCTTGATTACGTATTTTAGGGGTGGCGTCCATACATGTGAAACGAGGATGAACATTTTTTTTTCGCTGCACCCCCTCGTGTGGGGTATCATTGAATAGGTCTACTAAAATGAAGGTGATGTTTCATACATAACTTTTTTATCAGGTATACCATCTGCGAAATACAGCCCGCCAAAGTGGCTTGCAATGTGTCCCCCCCCCCTGCCATTTCTAAACTATGCAACATAGAAACTTATAATCTTCCACATTGATAGAACTTTATAAAAACTCTCTTTTAAAATTATTTCGTGTATAATGTGATTATAAATTTTTGAGTTATAGTAAGAAAACTGCAAAATACTTAAGACGTCCTAGTCTATAGGTCATTGACCTTAGAGAAAAATTATCATAACAAATAATGCTCCTTTAGTTACTACCTATTTAAAAAAAATTCAAAAAGTGACTTTGTGTTATATTGATATGACATATTTCTTAAATTTAGCTTCTTAAATTCAGCGCTAGGTGACACTGTTTGCAAAAACTAAAATAGCAATGACTAATATTCCATTTAATTCGTTTGTAATTAGGAACCCTATAATACTGAGCATGGCCCGACATGCTCTTGGCAGGTTTTTATAATAGTTTGTAAGTGTAAAGGTAAAGGCAATAGATTCTCATACAGGTTGAAATCAAATACAGTGGACATTTTTTTTTCTACGATTGAAACTGAAATACCGTTCCTAAGAAACAAATTTGTAAAAATTATTAACAAAAGTATTGAATACAAAGATCTACATTATGAACAATATTTTCACATTTCTTTTTTTAGGGTTCCGTACCCAAAAGGTGTCAAACGGGACCCTATCCCTATTACTCTCGCTACGCTGTCCATCCGTCCGTCCGTCCGTCCGTCTGTCTGTCACAGGGCTGTATCTTTGTAACGGTAATAGATAATCAGTTAAAATTTTCATAGAATATGTGTTGCTATCACGACAAATACTAAAAACAAAAAAAAAGTCTAAAAACAAAGGGGTCCCCATACAAGAATCCTCGAAAAACATGCATTTTTTTCAACGTTTTTGTTCCTGTTCTATCTTCAAAACGGTAATACATACCAGCGTCAAACTTGGTCTGATTATAGTGCATACTATGTAGTTTAGCAACAAATATGAAAAATAGGGCAAACATAGACATATGTGGTAGTAACTACGTAAGAAAGAGATGCAAAAATTCACATTTCGCGTACGATCGTTGATGTCTTTTTATAAACTCTCGTAAATTAAATCAGTTTCTATGGGGTATCAGGTCGATGGGTGGTACGGAACCCTTACTGCGTGAGTCCGACTCAAACTGTGCCGGTTTTTATTTATAATAGTTTGAAGTGTTTTTATTTATAATAGATTCTCATACAGGTTGAAATCAAATAGGACATATTTTTTCTACGAATGAAACTGTATTACCGTTCCTAAGAAACAAATTTAAAAAAATTGTTAACTAAAGTATTAAATACATAGAACTACATTATGAAAAAAAAAAATTACATCGCTGTTTTTACGTCATATTTTCGTTAGAGAATATGACATCACAAGCAGGAAAACTTACAAAAAATAATTATTGGAATATGAAGTACATTAAACCTACATTTTATGACGTAACATTACAAGTACTTGTTGGCTACCACAAGAACGTTCAACCTTATTCAAAAAGTTTCATGTAACATAACACTAAGAAACAATTTTAAGACGAAACAATTTGCACTTAAATTCAAGTACACAAACCGAACAGCACGAAACTTAAAACTGAATACATTTACAGAAGACCACCGAGACATTCTTTTAAAAATGTCACGAATATCCGACAGTAAAGGAAATGCCTTCAGACTTCAGACACAGCCATCAAAAATAAAATTCGTCCTCACCTGAGTCGGACGTTTCAAAAATTGGTGATTCTAGCTATCTAGCAGCATTTCCTAGGAAGACGGCCTCATGTAATATTAATACGATGCCCCTCGCCGACTCTTTGCTTCAAAGTACCAATATATATTTTAAAAAACCCGCTTAGGTACAAAGTGAGAAATTCTGGGATGGTTATAGAATAGTTGAGTACTTTTACGGGAATGGTGGATATTTTGTATGAATCCTATTACGGGGAATGAGTTTATAAGCAATTTTATAAAGCGAATGAATAGTTTATGCTGTAAATAAGACTTGGGATTACGTGTTACATCAATTCATTTAGTTAAACTGGATTTCCAAGGGTTGTAAAGCCCCATACAAACCAGCTGCCGAATTGAGTAATTCGCTCGCGATCGCAATCATCTGGATTTCAATGTTCATTGCTCCGTGTGTTTTGACAATCCGTGTCATCGGCAACTACGTACCACGCAATAAATATTGCTTTAATTTCAAAATGAAAGCTAATGTCAAAGTCAATGCATTACACAATTGCCCCACGGAAGCATGGCACACACAAACGTCACACTCAAAGGCAGGCCATTTTAAATCGTTTTAACGGCGGGCCCGCTATAAAACTTCAACAAATAATAATGTTATAACATTTTTTCCCCGTAACTATATAATTAATTCCCCGAAACACCTATTCACTACATTTACATACGATTTACACCGGCTGGGCCGCGCCGGAGTGCGTCGCAGCGCGTCGTAGCGGTGACAACCGACTGTTCACCACAAACGGTACTACATCGTATACTATTTCAAATCGATTAAACGAGTGAAATTAGGTTAGAATCCCTCAAAAATCATCATCATCATCATCATCAGACCCTGATCATCATCTATCTATAACTTACTCATTGTAACCATTCCAATGAATCATCCTCCATCAACTAGATAAGAGCTGATGATCTTCAAACGGATGAACAGATTTTCTTGAATCATAGCTAAGTACACTCTCGATCAAGTCGCCTTTCTAAAAAAAAAAAAAAAATCAAGATCGGTTTATCCATCTTGGAGCTACGATGCCACAGCCAGATACACACATGCATACATAGGTACGTTAAAAACATAACACCCCTTTTTTCGTTGGGGGTTAAAAATGGCACAGTACCAACATTCTATTTCCTTATTCTGTGTATTATTATTGTGTTTGGCAAAACAAACCATAATCCACAACTCCCATACTCATATTCACCTGATGAAACGCACTAACACTACAATGCTACGTGTGATCGTTAGCCGGGCCGCACCATTTACATAAATAAATAAATATTATGTAGTTCAGTTGAAAATGCTGCCATTCGGATGCTATCGGCACTCCGCCGCGGCCCCACTACCGCCCCTCTTTCTACAACTGAATATTAAAACAACACGTGACATCCAATATTCAGCATGTTACAATACGCCGCAACTGCAGCGCGTGCAGGGTTAAGATGAGTGCAGAACCGCGTGTAAAGTAAAAAAATGTAGTTTTTTTTTTTGGATATTGCAATGCGATAAAAATGCGTGGGTTGCAAGTCACGCTATGTAATTAGGTAAAAAAATCAATTAATAAAATTCTTAGTTTCTAAATTAATCAGTGTCTAGGCTTACTTGTCACTCACATCCACGTTTGTGTATTTATTTTAATTTACCCTATTTTTTTATTAGTAGTAAAGTAACTCAGGTTAAATGCAGACTTACAAAAAATACGCCCCATTATAATATAAGATATTCATGTAGATTTTTCGTTTTCGTTTTAAAAAAAATACAATAGTCTATGTTCATTTTTAGGGTTCCGTACCCGAAGGGTGCCAAACGGGACCCTATTACTCTCGCTACGCTGTCCGTCTGTCCGTCTGTCTGTCACAAGGCTGTATCTTTGTAATGGTAATAGATAACCAGTTGAAATTTTCACAGAATATGTGTAGCTATGAGGAGTATCACGACAAATACTAAAAACAAAAAAAAGTCTTAAACCAAGGGGTTTTTGTTCCTGCTCTATATTCAAAACGGTTGTACATACCAGCGTCAAACTTCGTCAGATTATAGTGCATATTATGTAGTTTAGCAACAAATACTAAAAATAAGACAAATATAGACATATGTGGTGGTACCTGCGTAAGACAGAGATGCAAAAATTCATATTTCGCGCCTGTGCGTTGATGTCTAGATAAACTCTCGTAAATTAAATCAGTTTATATGGGGTATCAGGTCGATGGGTGGTATGGAACCCTTACTGCGCGAGTCCGACTCGTACTTGGCTGGTTTTTTTAGGGTTCCGAAGTCCTACAAGTAACCCTTATAGTTTCGTCATGTCCGTCCGTCTGTCCGTCTGTCCGTCTGTCCGTCTGTCCGTCTGTCCTAATCCTTTACAGCTTAATAACTTCTACAGTTATAAACATAAGTAAATGAAATTTTGTTAAAAAATAGTCTGCATATAGATCTCAATTTTAAAAGAATAAAAAAATAGTTTTTACGTTCTTTAGGGGTGGCGCCCATACATGTGAAATGGGGAAAAAATAATTTTTTTCGCTGCACCCCATCGTGTGGGGTATCATTGAATAGGTCTACTAAAATGAAGGTAATGTTTCATACATAACTTTTTTATCAGGTGTACCATCTGCGAAATATAGCCCGCCAAAGTGGCTTGCAATGTGTCCCCCCCCCTGCCATTTCTAAACTATGCAACGTAGAAACTTATAATCTTCCACATTGATAGACCTTTGTGAAAACTCTCTTTTAAAATTATTTTGAGTATAATGTGATTATAATTTTTTGAGTTATAGACAGAAAACCGAAAAATACTTAAAACGTCTTAGTTCAAAGGTCATTGACCTTAGAGAAAAATTATCATGGCAAATAATGCTCCTTTAGCTACTTTCTATTTGAAAAAATCACAAAAAGTAACTTTGACATCAATCAGACTTCTTAAATTTGGCTTCTTGAATTTATCGCTAGATGGCGCTACTAACAACACGCTCTGAGTCGCGAATGCTGCCGATTATTGCAAAAACTAAAATAGCCATGATTAATATTCGATTTGATTCGTTTGTACACCTACTTAAGGAACCCTATAATACTGAGCATGGCCCGACATGCTCTTGGCCGGTTTTTACTTTAACTATGTTATATTTATATTAATTTTTCCTAAAAACTAGGGTTTCCTACTTTAAAAAAAATTATTTCATCAATACTAATCGATTCCATTATCACAGATAACATAATACTATATTCTATTATTGATGAACAATGAAAATTCAGTCATTTCGGACACGAAAAGGGGTCATTATACGGACATTTTACAATGTGACCAACACTGAAATCGCGAAAAAAATATCTGCTATTCCCTACATTAATATGTACAATTTTAAAAAAAATCTTTTGTCTTAGCATTTTTCTATAGTTCACATCTGTGGTTCACATACTTAGATCGACAAATAGTAGGGTCTATGTTTTTCGTTTCCAAAACGACATTTTCAGCATTTTATTGTAATGAAAACCTTTTTATCATGATAAACTTTGCACTTCTAAAGCAACAATAAAAAAAAATTCTTCGTACCATATCTGATTTATTAGTTGACAATCACTTCCTCCAAAAAAACAAAGCAAATAGGTACTGAACAGGAAAATGACTACACGTCTACGTCATGAATTACTGTTAATTTTACAAAACTAAACCATAGTTTCTGGTTAACTTGATAACGTTAACAGGTTACCCTAACTTAAACTTATTCCGAATTAACGATGAAGCATAAATAAGGTTTGTTTAACATAATTTTGTTTCTCAAGTTTAACTGAATTTACCTTAATTTTGCTACATTTAGGGTAATCTGTTACAATTAACAAATTAAGGTTGTGGTTAATTTATTAATTATGTTTTGACTTACAAATATGGTTGATGAATTCATAAATGGATTTGATGATGTTTCTATAATACTGTTAATATAATAATAAGTGAATTTGATGATGTTTCGAGAATATTGTCCGACTATGTATGTACTAGAACATTCTAGAATAGGTAGGTACTTTACTGTTACTTTCTAGAACATGTGACAGCCTCTCATTGTTGACGGCAGGCATATAAATAGGCCCTATTTATATGCTGGGCCGAACAAATAGTTGTTATTTGATGGAAATCAAACAGTCGAATAGTATCTAGGAAATTGTGCTGCTGTTCATTCTGTAGTCCTATAAGTACTTGAAAATAAATTAATTTATACATTTTAAAGGTGTTTTATTTTGCAGAACACCACAAATTTGAATTTTATGAAGGTGAGATTGAGATGCTAATTTTTATTTCTTCAAGCCTTTTTTTCCATAAGTTAGGATTGGCGTCTGGTCTAAGATGACGTTTTGCATCACCCCAATCTGTGACATTGATTGATGCCGAAAATCAAAATACTTTTAAATTTTTATCAATCCATCAATCTAGTGAAGGTCAAGGATTGAACTGATGCTAGAGTGAACGTCTAATGGTCACCTAACTAGATACGGCTAGACATCGGTATTTTACACGGAGCGACTGCCATCAGACCCCCGCAACCCAGTTACTGGGTAATACCGACATCTTAAGGTTAGACCAGTTGTCAGACTTTCGGGCTTCTGACTACCCATAACGACTGCCATAGATACTCGTATTGTAACCGGGACCAACTGCTTAACGTGCTCTCAGAAGCACGGTGGATTCTCGAAGTGCAACGAAACGGTTACCCATCCAAGGACTGACCTTAGCTAGCGCAACTTAACCTCGCAGGTCAAGCAAGCCACGCCGTTATTACTTAGCCACGAGCCCCTCAGATTGAGATAGTAATGTGTGGTTTAAATTATGCTTGTTTAAATCCAAGATCAAAGACACTACAATAAATTCAATATTACTTTGCAATAAGCTACCACTTATTTGTGTCATCATCATTTCAGTCGAAAAACGTCCACTGCTGGACATAGGCCTCCCCCAAAAGAGGGGGATATGCCATAATCGCCACGCTTGGCAGGCGGGTTGATGATCGCAGTTGCTTGGTTAAATACTCAGAGAATGCTGCTGCCCATCCTCTGGTGAATCCCTAACAACCAAAATTAATATCCAATCTATCCACGATTTGCCCTACTAGAGATAGAAATTTGACATATTTTGTATTTTTTTATTTTTTTTTTATAGTATAGGATGGCGAAACGAGCGTAAGGCCCACCTGATGTTAAGCGGTTACCTTTGCCCATAACAACTTCAATACCACCTAGGCTGTTACCTAAATGGTACCGCAAGTCGGTTCGCCAAACTGAGACATGAAGATGGAAAGTCTCATGGAGCTTATGTCAAATTTCTATCTCTAGTAGGGCAAATGGTGGATACATTTGATATTAATTTTGGCCGTTAGCCGCTTTTTACGACACCCATGAGAAGAGATAGGGTGGTGCAATTCTTTATGTCCGACCCCACACAGAACACGGAACTTATTTGTGTCATCATTACAGCCGAAAGACGTCCACTACTGGACAAAGGCCTCCCCCAATTAAGGGGGGGATATGCCATAATCGCCACGCTTGGCAGGCGGGTTGGCGATCGCAGTTGGTTGGTTAAATACTCAGAGAATGCTGCTGCCCATCCTCTGGTGAATCCCTTAGTCGCCTTTCAACTTTTACTTATTTTACTTATTTGTGTATTTATCAATTATTATTGTACTTCACTTCCCATAACTTTTAGCAACAATTTTTATGTGGAAACATAAAAATTGTATTACCTTGTCCCCACTGGTTTGCACCGATCTTAAGCACAACAAAACATTTATAAGGTGCACGTATGAGATGCAACACTTTTAACTTGTGCCGCTACCTGCCGATGGTTCCCTTTCCTATAATAATACTCGTTACAGGAACACAGAAGAACTGACTCGGGTATTTTCAATATAAGCGTATACTGCATGAATTGAACATTTCTAACTGTTGTTTAAGGCGGCACAGTACACAGCGTGGATGATTTTGTTAAACGTGCGTGGGTTGATTTCACTTAAAATTCGGTAACCCGAATGATTTTACTCTAATGACATCGTGACACAAATTATATCTAAATCACGCTAATGATATGCATATCCACTTGGTACGTCTTTGGGTGACGTCAACAATATCTTATTAAGAAACAGAGTTTCTTAACCGACTTGACTAACTTTGCAGTTAATTCAAAGTCGTATAGATATGCCTACCGTTAACTTTGAATTAACTGCAAAGTTAGTCTCGCTGACGTCACGCAAAGAAGTACCAAGTGGATGAGAATTTCGATACCACGAGCAGTGTTCACGGTACCTTAGTGGCTAAAGCACTGGCGTACTGAGCCAGGAGTCGCAGGTTCGAATCCTGCTCGTGAGCGATTTTTTCTTTCCACAATTTAAATCATTAGATGTAGCTTCGCATGCGTAAATGCGTTAAATATAATAAAATGATATGCATATTTTTATTGGTTTACAAAGTATGTTTAGCTTTATTTATATTGATGAAGATAATTGCTAACAAATTGTAAAAAGTTTATAAAAATTGTTGTTTCGATATCAAAGGTGCCACTAGCCTATGCCCGCGGCTTCGCCCTCGTGGATGTTGATTATCGCGCATCCCCGGGAACTATTAAAAGAAAGAAAGATTTTTTTTTTATTTCAGTCTCGGTACAGGCGAGAGAAAAAAATAAAAAATAACACATTAACAATAAACTTATAATTAAAATGCCAGTATGTTTAATTAAAATCCATACATTAGTTTTTACGTGAAAGAGGAACAAACATACATCCATACATACTCACAAACTTACATACACGTTTATAATCCTACTAATACTAATATTATAAACGTGAAATTTTGTGAGGATGTATGGATGCATGTTTGTTACTCTTTATAAAAAAAACCATATCTATAAAACTAAAGATCAAGAAATGAATTCATAAATACGAAAATGTTTCTGCTTACACTAAAAGGTAAAAAAAAATCTTTTTTCTTTAAATTTAATTAACTTTAGTAAGTCTGTTGCAATAATTAAGTAACCACGACTTTCAAAGAAAAACTTTTACAGTAATATTGAAATTTATTTATACTGTGATACCTATTGCATAGTATTTTTTACATCACGGGCAACTCTTAAAGCAAAATGGATCATTGAACTCTACGAGATGCCAATACAGATTCTCGAGTACTTTTTATCTTACAACAATACATTTTAATTTACACCCACTCGCCTTTAAAGCATCTTTAAACAAAAAAGGGGTACCTACTAATCGGATTTCAAGGGCTGGTTACAGGTACGTATAGCCACAAAAAATTTGTTCATAGAAGGTCAATTCTAAATTGAAACTTATGTTCGTAGATACATGACTTAACGAAGATTTTAGAACCTTTTAAGAGCTCGTTGTTGTTATTGCGCTCGTTGTTGTTATTCATGAATATGAACAACTTTGTTGTTTATGTTTAAATAACTCGACAAAATGTAGGCAACAGCTGTTTTTTTGCGCAATTTCTGGATTGGTCCCGTAGTAAAAGTTGTTCATACTGATGAGTACAATTGTCCCATAAGAGGTTCGGTTATCAAAATTAAACGTTGTATTTAATTTGACCAAAAATCTGCAACAGTACAGAACGTTTCTGTTTTATAATAAAACAAGTTTAACCGGATTACAACGCGTATATTATTTAAATTGGTTTTTCTGACGTTTCGAAAGCTTTGCAGCGTTCGTGGTCGCAGGAAGACTAAGATGACAAGCGTCTTTACAGATATTTAAAAAAAATGTATTAATCTACCGTCCAATTTTTATTAAAATAATTAAAATCGTTTCGATGCACGCAGTAATCACTCACAATGTCATTATTTTTTACAGTGTTGCGTGCTGTTTGTGACTTGATTATTTTTAGAACTGGATTCCAAACAGGTAGTAGCTACCACCCATCTTCTCTATTAAAATTAGGATGGTGTTTCTGTTTTACTTTTGCCTTACCTTTTTTTATGTGGGAGTCCCTTGTTGGTTGTGAGTCTTCTGTATTTTCTTATTCCATGACATCGTCTCGAGTAGCTGGCCCTCATTACGCGGGTCGATTGGACCCGTTTTTACTTTGCTAGTGGCCTTTTAATTACCGTCTAACCTGTAATTACTTGGTGAAAAGTGCAGGTTAAGCTTAGCATTACAGGGAAAAATAGACTTTCTTATTATTTCATTCCTATAGCTGTTGTCTACGTTCGTTAGTTTTTTTTAATAATTATTTTAATAATGTTGTTTTATTTCATTTAATTTGTTTTTTTTTTAATTCTGGAAAATAACAAATAAGTTTGTTTTAGTAAGTACATAACAAATTAAACTATGATTTTTTGTTTAGAAATATTAGTTTATAAAAATGTATAATATGAATCGTTATGTTGCTAATGAAATATATTAAGACGAACTTTCTACAAAATGATTAAAAACTTTGAAAAATGCTGAAAAAACTCTTTTAGATGAAGGATTAATAAAGCTTTTAAAGTCTCTTAAGCTTCGTTTCCTGGAAAGTTGAACTTTTATTGTTTAAAATAGGGGCAGAATTTCACAATAAAATGGCACGATAACTTAATACGTTGTATGTTTTATTACAATTCTTATTATTAAGTTTAATCGAACGGATAAATGGTATAGGAACCCATACAAGACAAATTCAGAATGAAACATTCATTTTCATGTAATACATAAATAGATGACGGTCATTTTACCGGCAGTGTTAGTTAAAACATTGGAACCACACGCGAATAACCGTGATTCAGTGATCCTTCCTAGTTTAGTTAGTCCGCGGCTTTTGTGGCCCGCGGTCTGCGGTTCAGCTTCACAATGGTTGTATTTTAATGAAATCATTCTAAAATGCAATCAAATCGTTACCTGGGATATTTGAATGTGACCACTATGTTATTGTTAGGCTACAAAATACGTACGTAGGCTTACAAACAACGGTCTCATTAATTTTAACTCATTCTGATATATATTACATACTTACATAAATTTATATTATTATTCCTTTATTCATCTATATACATATTATTTCCTTTTTTAAATATTTCTATAAAAAAATAAAAAAAATAATCAGAGAGAGGAACTTCCTGAAGATACGCGCCGTATCCAGGAGTACCACTTTCTGTATCAAGCCCTTGACCCAGCTGCCCAACGCGAGCCTCCTAAGATGTAGATCAAGGCTCTTGGCTATTAAGCCATTGGCCGTTATGACAATCTGCAAATTTACTGCTGAATCAACAATTATTATTATTCTTATTATAAGCCTGAAGTATCCCACTGCAGGGCAAAAGCCTCCCTACTCTCCTTCCACTTCTACCGTCTGTTGCTGCAAGAGTCCAGTCCTTTTGGAAGGAGTCCAGCTGATATCGCCATCTCAGTCCGGGCCTGCCGCGTTGACGTCTGCCATGTAAAGGGACCCATTGAGTCAGTTTGGCCCAGTGGTCGTCTACGAATAATAATAAATAAATCATAAAATCTTTATTGATCAAAGTAGAGGTACAAAGTATACATGGGACACTAGCCTCCTCACTAGGATTCCCCGTGTCGTGGAGACTAGTTTCTTTCATCAAAGACTAATATTAATTAATTAATTATTAAAAAGAATAACAAGTATTACAATAATTACCTAACAAATATTGTTACTATAGAATGTGTATGTAATGTTGTTTGTGTACTTAGATCTTTATGTGTGTGTGATGTTTACGATGTTTTTTTAAATCTTTATTTTATAAAAAGGCTTTAATCGCTGAGCGATTATGCCAGCCTTTTACGATGTCTGTGATGGAGGTATGGATATAATTTAACATATTGAACTAAGTTTACGGGACTTGTCGCGCACAATTAAATCAAAATATAACAAACATTTTGACTAACCTCGACGTTTCCGTCAAGTTGCATTGGCCGTGGTCACGAGCAGACTACGAAACGTCGAGGTTAGTCAAAATGTTTGTTATATTTTGATTTAATTGTGCGCGACAAGTCCCGTAAACTTAGTTCAATATAATTTAACATGTTAACGGAAAAACGTCTTGCTTAGATTATATTCAATATTAGTATATGTATATTCAATGCTTTGTAGTGTTTAGCATCATCATCACTCAGCCGAAAGACGTTCACTGCTGGACATAAGCCAAGCATCGCCACAACGACCGGCCAGCGCTTCCCGCATCCAGCGGATTCCCGCGACCTTCACCAGATCATCGGTCCATCTTGTGTTTGGCATACTTTGATTGAAACCACTTTTATTCGCTTCAGCAAACACGTCAAATCATAAGATAATTCTTCTCATTTGGTTATCCTTACAAAGCTCAACACAAAGCAAAACAAGGAAGGTTGCAATGGAATAGACACTACCTACCTAACCAATATAAAATGTTTAATCTTAGATCAGCTTAATCGTTTTATAGCCGCTATAACGTCCACAAATAAGTTTCGGTTACCTTCTTGTATTTCCCCCCTTACATGAAACAGTTCGAAGCAAAAAAATATAAAGGAAACATATGTCCAAACGCGAGAATGATTCCAAAACTCATTTCCGCCGCCTCCTTACTGAGAAGTCGCGTCGCGTAAAGTTTTCAATTTCATTTTCTGACTCACTAAATTCTTATATCATACATAAACGAATGTTAAAACGTTGCTATTATTAAGTTTTCTGTTTTGTCATTAAAGAGTTACAGGTATTGAATTTGTGCTTAGTAATACCGTAACCGTACCATAAAGTGATTAACGACGTCTGTGGTCTAGTGGTACGAGGGTAGGACTGCTGATCACGAGATCATGAGTTCGATTCCCACAGGACACAAATAAATATCTGTGTGATGAACATAAGTGTTTGTGTTGGTCTGGGTGATACTGGGTGAACTATATTTACGGTTAAATCAAAACAAAACAATTTTTTTGACTAACCTCGACGTTTCGGCCAATTTGCATTGGCCGTGGTCACGAGCAGACTAAAAAATATTTTTTTTTTCTTAAAGAAGTGAAATCCAACATACAATCGTAGAAATCTTTTCTTTAAATAATTTTGTCATTCAAGCTGATAATTTTTTAAGGGTCATAGAGTATCCCAAATGTATGTGTTTATTAAAAAAATAGGCCTGTGACCAATAAATTACGATATATTCGATTCAGCGTGCTACTGCCATAAATGTCATCGGACGGGCAAACGACACCACTGGGAGCGCACTGTATCAGCTGTCGTTGTCAGCGTGGTGCAAGGTGATGAACAAATAATAATTAATATAACCTAATTTTTTCCTTTTAAGCTATTGCATAGCTTCTATCGCGGGCCTTGAGCGTGGAGACCGAACCCAGAAATTCCGTAACGAAAATAACCTAACACCCCCCACTCCGACCGGCACAGCGGTGATACCAAAGACATTTCTATACTGACGTCAGTATAATACCTTTATGGGTGATACTTTTTAGTTTTGCCATCTATCGATGAATAGCAGAACTTTTAATGACTTTTTGAAATATCACACTTGTCTCTTTAGTTCTGCAAATCGCCTCTAGGTGGCATTGGTTGTATCGGCGTTACTGCACATGCGTAATCCCCCTCTTCGCCCCGCAATCTGGTGACTCATGCCTGCTTAGAGTTTCGGCGTTAGGGCACCTCCTCTTTGTATTTACATAAAAAAATGCTATGCAATAGCTTTACCGCGGCAGTCTCCGAGTGCCACACGTCTTTTTTTTCAAAATATTACTAATCCATACAAACTGATTTAATGAATGAGAGTTCATCAAAAGATAAAAACAGTGCCGGTGGCGCCGTGCGCAATGAACGTGCATCTTCGTTGAAATATGAATATTTGCATGTCTTTCTGACGCAGGTACACACAATACTTGTAATTTTTGCCTTATTTTTATTATTTGGTTGCTTGGTATAACCGTTTTTAGGGTTCCGTAGTCCTACAAGGAACCCTTATAGTTTCGTCATGTCCGTCCGTCTGTCCGTCTGTCCTTATCCTTTACAGCTTAATAACTTCTACAGTTATAAACATAAGTAAATTAAATTTTGTTAAAAAATACTTTTGGCCTCCCAAAAAAAACCAGAAGTAGGTAGTTTTACACAAGGAGCAGTGAGTTGTGAATGAGCGGCGCGGGTAGGTCGCGTTTTTTTTTTTTTTTTTAATTCTTAACGGGCTTGCGTTTGACCGCCACCTCACCTGATGTTAAGCGATGGTGCGGTCGACGATGGTACACGCTTGCCCAGCAAAAACCTATACACTCGAGTCTTGAAGACCACCAGATTATACTTCTCGGGAAACACTGACGCCGGCAAGGAATTCCACTCTTTGGCGGTACGCATGATAAAGCTATTAGCAAACCGGTTCGTGCGTAAGGGTGGAATATTACCATATAACGGTGGCGCATCGCCGCCGCGCCGTGCGCCTGGTCGTCCGATGATGGAAAGGGCTTGGGGGAATTAAATTGTGCAATTCCAACGCACACTCGCCGAAATGCATTCGATAAAAAGCCGATATAGGCTAGCAACTTTGCGCCGATGCTCGAAACTTTGTAGTTTGGCATCGAAGAGCGCATATTTGCCATGAAAGAAGCTATAGTAAACAAACACTGAACAACTGACTACCTATCATAACATAACAATACCATACGATAACCATAGGGTTTAAAAGATAAGCCCTGTGACCGACGTGACGGACGGACGTTCGGACGGACAGATGGATAGACACACGGCGTAGGTAGAGTAATACGTTGGCACCCTTTGAGTACGGAGTCCTAAAACGCATAGTTTTTTTTTAACCTACTCTCTCCTAAAACGCATAGCTTTAGTTTTACTTACGCTCTCCTAAAACGCATACCTTTTCTTTTGACCTACGCTCTCCTAAAACGCATAGCTTTTTTTTTAACCTACGCTCTCCGCTTACATCTCACGCCACCCATAAAATGTGCACCAGCAAAAATCACTTCAATATTGTATCGAAAATAACGTTAAGTTTCTCAAATTACCGTAACTACATTATTATACTCATTGCATTACCATCCAGCCATTATTTCCAGATAAAAGAATGGTAAATATAAAATTTTAAATGGATAGCTATTTCATGCAATTTGCGAGCCATCGTACTTTGAAGGATTTAGCAGATTTATAGTTCAGTTTTGATTTTGTTCGACCTTGCATTTTTATCGTTACTGCATTGATTCTTCGTGAAATATATCTATTTGCTCTAAGCAAGTAGTTCAGAGTGCGGGGACTCTACGGAGGCGTAGAGTGACCCACGGGGGAGGGGGGCTCGGAAAATAAACTGTATATTTATTTAACTTTATGTTCTTGGTATTAGAAAAAAAATATCTTAATGCCAACAACCCTAAGGTAGCAATGTATGTAACCAAACCAAGTTACTTGACGCTAATCAAAGTACGCGGCACATGTCATCGACTCTTTGTAGTCTTATCTAACAGGCAAGGGTATAGTATAGTATAGTATGGGTATAGTATGGTAGGGTATGTATTCTCTGAGTATTTAACCAACCAACTGCGATCGCCAACCCGCCTGCCAAGCGTGGCGATTATGGCATATCCCCCCTTAATTGGGGGAGGCCTATGTCCAGTAGTGGACGTCTTTCGGCTGAAATGATGATGAAGGGTATAGTGATTTTAGTAGACAGTTGGGGGAGGCGGTCATGGTGAAAGGTTGGGAACTCCTGCTTTAAGGAAAGGAAAAATATACCTAACTGCCATGTTTGTTCTCCATGGCCTTACTTATTTTATGACGTCAAGGGGCAGGGCATAGATATCTAAATAATAAGGTAATAGAAGTGGTAAAGGCGCGTGAACTTGTCGCCGCGTGTAGGTGTCTCGTAGAACACCAGCACGCGAACCGTTTGCTTGATCATCAGTGCTGTTTCGACGCGGAGTCACAAAACATTTATTTTGCAGCACATCTAACAGTGGATTTTTTTAGGCTTTATTTAGATAGATAGATATATAAATCGTTTATTTGGTACAAAGCATGATACAGGACATACAAGTAAAAATACTTAAAAAAGGAACATGAAAAACTCGGAAGAAAACACATCATCCTCCGAGCCTTTTCCCAATTATATTGGGGTCGGCTTCCAGTCTAGCCAGATGCGGCTGAACATCAGTATTTTACACGGAGCGACTGCCATCAGACCCCCGCAACCCAATCACTGGGTAATACTGACATTCGGAGGTTAGACCAGTTGTCAGACTTTCAGGCTTCTGACTACCCGTAACGGCTGCCATAGATATTTGTATGACAACCGGGACCGACAGCTTAACGTGCTCTCCGAGGCACGGAGGGGTCTCGATGTGTATCGAAACGGTCACCCATCCACAGACTGACCGCGGCAAGTGCAGCTTAACCTTGCAGATCGTACAATCCGCGCAGTCGTTGCATCGCTACTCGGAAGAAAACACAGTGACTAGTATTTTACATTGAATGTTAGAAAAGAAAATGGTTGGCGTAATTGCGTATTTATGTATGTAACCACTTTTCATGCTGGTCACTCAATCAATCACACTAATATACCTACTTTATTGTTTGTTGATCACTCAATTACGCATAAATGGCTCAACGAATTTGTATTCTACTTGGTCCAAGGATAGTCTGAAATTCTAAAAAGGACCTGGCATACTTTTTAGGGTTCCGTACCCAAAGGGTGACAAACGGGACCCTATTACTCTCGCTATGCTGTCCGTCCGTCCGTCCGTCCGTTCGTCCGTCTGTCTGTCACAGGGCTGTATCTTTTGAACGGTAATAGGTAACCGGTTGAAATTTTCTCAGAAATTGTGTTGCTGTGAGGTGTATCACGACAAATACTAAAAACAAAAAAAAGTCTAAAACCAAACGGGACTTTTGGTTTTAGACTTTATTTTGTTTTACAATACAAGAAACCTCAAAAAACATGCATTTTTTTAAAATTTTTTGTTCTTGCTCTTTCTTCTAAACGGTAATATATATACCAGCGTCAAACTTGGTCAGATTATAGTGCATACTATGGAATTTAGCAACAAATACTAAAAATAAGACAAACATAGACATATGTGGTGGTTCCTGCGTAAGAAAGACATGCAAAAATTCATATTTCGCGCACTGTGCGTTGATATCTTTTGATAAACTCTCGTAAACTAAATCAGTTTTTATGGGGTATCAGGTCGTTGAGAGGTACGGAACCCTTACTGCGCGAGTCCGACTCGCACTTGGCCGGTTTTTATAGTCATACCACGCGAGCAAACCGATGAAAGTCTGTAGTGTAACAAATTCAAAATATAATAAGTTTTCTCTAACCATCACCCGAAAGTTCAGTAAACAAAATATAAAGGGGAGTAAACAAGCGCCCACTAGCCCCCCCGAGTCACGTTAAAACGACGATATATTTGCTTGGTTGATTAAAAACTGATATACCGGAACTTTGTTCATGCAACAGAGACTTTTTTAATGTTTTGCTGATGTAGCTGTAATATAAAAAATATGAGCTGTCATGAAAAATAATTAATTTTGTGCCACAAATTGTGGCAGGGTACTTCAATATTTCAATTACCTAAATCCAAGAGTTTATGCTTAAACAGGTTGCAATATACCTGGTGGTAAGGGGGCTCGTGGCTACGTAGCAGCTACGCAGATTATATGATCTGGGAGGTTAAGCTACACTTGCCACGGTCAGTCCGAGGATGGGTAACCATTTCGTTGCACATCGAGACCCCTCCGTGCCTCGGAGAGCACGTTAAGCTGTCGGTCCCGGTTGCCACACGAATATCAATAGCAGTCATTATGGGTAGTCAGAAGCCCGTAAGTCTGACAACTTTTTTTTTTTTTGCCGTGGGGAAATCCTCATGGTCGCACTCCGCCCGGCGTAGGCGGAGCCAGTGTCGGACTCTTACCAACTAAAACCACCACGGTGTTCCGTCAACTACCTTAGCCGGGGGCGTGGGAACCCGTGAGTATTCACACAACCACCCCCGACAGGTCCTGGCCCGCCACAAGTAGGCGAGCCCCTTCTCCCCGTGCGGCCTAACGTTGGCCGCACCCTCCTAGGCAGCGCACACAGAACACTGCACGCCACCTCACCTCAAGGGCCTTTACCAGCTATGCCAGCTCCGCCAACTACGCCAGCTGCGCCAGCTACGCCTACTGTGCCAGCTACGCAAGCTACGCTAGCTGCTGGTCGGGCAGCAGAAAGCCAAGACCCTCGGTCCCAAGAGGCGCGAGAACACTACTCAGCGGGCATTCCTGGGTTTACGAGATCGACGGGGGCAGGGAAAGACAATCCCCCCGCTGCCTGCCCAGTGGCAGGGTGAGTGCACACCGGGCCCGCCCCTGCTCCTCCACTGTGCCCTCTACTGGCATCAGAGGGACACGTGGAGCAACTCCCCATTGGCCCACATGGGGCCCCTCCCGTACCAGAATATTCGCCACAAGCAATAAAATCCACGGAGGTTTAATCCCTCGAAAGGATTCCATTGCCTGTACCCAGGATGCACGGGTCTAACAACTGCCGTTCCCTCCAGACTTGTCCAGAGGGACAAGCAGCCGTCAGACACACGTGGAGGTTTTCTGGCTAGCACCCCCGTAAGTCTGACAACTGGTCTAACCTCCGAATGTCGGTATTACCCAGTAACTGGGTTGCGAGGGTCTGATGGCAGTCGCTCCGTGTAAAATACTGATGTTTAGCAGCATCTGGTTAGACTGGAAGCCGACCCCAACATAGTTGGGAACAGGCGACGAGGATGATGAGGGTGCAATTTATAAATACGAGTAATGAACAAGCAATTTTTATTTTTGTTTTAATTTTCTACTGACAATTTTTTACCTATCATGACATTGTTAGCCTAATTTTATTAACATAACAACATAACATCACGCCTGTATTTCCTCGAACGGGTAGGCAGAGGTGTATAGTACACCCACATTTCGCCAGTTATGTTAATTTTATTACATTGATATTATATTTGATTTTCATATATTTTTATACTTATTGTGTCCTTCTGCAATAGGTAATTTATTACTCGACTGCGCCAGAAGGAGGGTTATGTTTTGCGAGTGTATGTATGTATGTATGTAAGTATGTATGTATGTATGTATATTTCTTTGGCACGCTCTGTAGCCTAAACGGCTAGATGGATATTAGCTTGAGAGGTGTCGTTGGGTTAGTCTTAATTGTGAGAGTGACACTGGGTATATCAAAATTATAAAAATCAAAATGGCCGCTTTTTGGAGCCATTTTATGTGACTTCAAAATTTTTTTTTGCTCAAAACCTTACGAGTGGTTTATCAAAATAAAGGGTTTTATAAATGGTTTACGAAAATATATACAACTTATATGTTTAAATGTAATTTGGATTGAGAAATGCTAAAAAACAACAAAATATTCAACGTTAAAAATGAATTTGACTTTTCAAAAAAAACATTAATAGTATGATAAATAAAACATGACAAAACTAAAAAATTTTAAATAAAAATTTTTATTTACCAAAACCAAAAAACCCGACTGCGCGTAAAAATAACAGAAAAGATATAAACAAGACTTATCAACACGCAGGCGGAGGCTACCTATGAACTATTATGTAATTCATGACCAAAAACATACCAGGCCCCTCAGAAAGTATTGCGAAAAAAAGTTTTTATATATGGGAGACTGGCCAGTTATAATGTTTTTCGAAAATATGATTATTTATAAGTAAAAATAAGTAAGTTCCAATTTCAAAATTTCCCTCCACATTTTTTGCGAGTTAATTCAAAGTATTGTGTCTCACTGAAATATGGATCTGCGCCGGGAACATTTTAGAGCTATGATTTTATACGATTTCAAGTGTCGCCTGAAACCGGATGAATCGTACGATAGACTTCAAATGGCATTCATGGATGAAGGCCCTTCCAAGGCAACCGTGTATCGTTGGTATAACGAATTCAAGCGCGGTCGACCAACTTTGGGGGATGACGAAAGAAGCGGTCGCCCTTTGACGGCTGTTACCGAAGAAAACGTGCTAGCAGTGAAAAATTTAATCCAAGACAATAGGCGAATTACATATCAGGAGATTCAACACATATTGAAGATTGGATCGGGAAGCGTTCACGAGATTCTACACAGCCATCTTCGCGTGAGGAGGATAGTATCACGCTGGGTGCCGCACAACCTCACCGATGCTCAGAAGCAGGCCTGGGTGGAATGGTGCCGTGATATGCTTAACAAATTTGAAGCAGGCTCGTCTCGGCGTGTTTACGACATCGTTACAGGTGATGAGTCCTGGATTTATCAATACGACCCAGAAACCAAGCGCCAGTCGACTGTTTGGGTGTTTCAAAATGAGCCAACGCCTACCAAAGTGAAGCGATCTAGAAGCGGGGGTAAGATTTTGATCGCTAGCTTTTTTAATTTGACTGGCCACTTGGTATCAATTCCCTTACAGGATCAAAGAAGCATTAATGCCGAATGGTATACTACCAAATGTTTGCCAGAAGTTTTCTCTGTTATAAGCAACAAGCGACCAAACACAGGGCTCCGCGGGCTACTGCTCCACCACGACAATGCACCTGCGCACACCGCACTCAAAACGAGGGACTTCCTGGACAGCACGCCAGTCAAACTCCTGGGTCACCCTCCTTACAGCCCTGATCTAGCACCGTGTGACTTCTTTTTATTCCCAAAAATAAAAAATCAGCTCAAAGGGATACAATTTTCGTCGCCGGAAGATGCGCTGGCTGCGTTCGAGCAGGCTGTAAACGAGGTGTCTGCGGCGGACTGGAAAAAGTGTTTTGAAAACTGGTTTAGGCGCATGAATCTTTGTATAGAGGCTGGTGGAAAGTACTTTGAAAAGATTTGATAAAAATATATGTACGTATAGAACAATTTTTTTTAGTTTCGCAAAACTTTCTGAGTGTCCCACGTATAATGTAGTACAAGAAGAATTGCATATTTTTGTAAGTGTCAATGTAACCTAGAATCAAAAGTATTTGTACGCAAATTATATTAGTGGCTAAACATTGTAGCTGCTATACCTACTATTTAAACACCTTACATGCATGTGCTTTCACATTGTATTGTATACTCAAGTTTTATGCAAATAAAATTTTCATTCATTCATTCATTCAATATGAGAGCGTATTTATTCTATTTCCTATATCTACGATTATAGTCTCATTGCCCAACAAATCGAAGCATAAGTAAAAGGGGCTGACACTGAATATCCAACTAGGCATTTGTGAAAAACCTCTTATTTTTATTTTTCTAATTACTAAGAAAGAAAGAAAGAAAAAATATTTATTTGCGTCAAGACTAGTTTTCTTGATGCAAAAAAAAATAAAAATAATACCAGATACAGGCCGGGCGGTCGGTGCCTAAGTTTATGAAGTAACTACTTCGGCGTGCGGAGCGGTGTGAGTTGACAAATGTGTAACTGTGTATAGTAGGCGAGTACAATAGTATCAATCAATCAAATCATTTATTCGCCACGAGTAGGCTAAGTTAAGCATTAAGTATGGTGTGCGTCAGTGGCCTGTGACTGACATCTCGTGTCACACCCCTCAAATACTTCAAAAACTCAGACACCAACCGTCTGAGTTAAGGTCAGCAGTAGGTCTGTCATTTTATCATCATTTCAGCCGAAAGACGTCCACTGCTGGACATAGGCCTCCTGGTCCATAGGTAGGTCTGTACCTACCTTTTTCTTGATATATTACGGACAATTTTTTAATAACATAATGTAGAAGATTTATCAACAAAAACCATAACTATCGTACCTACCATCGTCACAGATAGCCCCAATTTAATTAAACCGACTTTAATCGGCTGATTGCTAAATTTCATTCATATTATTCAAAAACTCAGCAAAGTTCGCTAGGGAAGTTGTTTGGAAGAATTTCAATAAACGTCATCATACAAATTGCGAAGATTGTAGGAACACGATTTTAATAGATTTAAGAATCTGACGCTCTTGTTGTTTGACATTGTTTGGGTTTGAAAGGGAGACAGAAAACAGACAATGAAATTTATAAAATAATAAATAATGCATGGTAAAGGTTGAACTATCAACGGCATATTTTAAACCAAAAAGTTAAAGATACGCTGTTGGCAGTATATCGCTCTCAAAAAGGATATTACAAGTAGACTCGTGGATGTACGGACTTAAATATGAAAGGGTTGACTCTGTATGTTACAAATACTATAATACATATAGATAGTCTTTATTATAAATAAATACAACCTTTGGGATATTTGTACGCAGCACTATCTAGACCCAAACTAAGCAGAGCTTGTGCTATGGGGACTAGACAATGGATATAATACTTATATACTTTTTTTTGTAAATATATACTTATTATTAAAAAAATACGCCATAATTCCCCAAAGTCCCCTCCGTAGAGTTCTCCCTGCTACAGTCACCACTCACCACCCACTCCTTGTGATTTTTATAATCACCTACATTATTTAATTATTACTTCTATCTACTTTGGTCAATATTATACTTCTAATAGTCACGATTTGATTTATGTATGTTTTGACAAAAGAAAAACCTTTGTTCTGTACCCGAATCGAAAAACTGGATTTTAATTATCAGACTATGTTTAAATTCAAACTAGTATTATTACATAGTAAGTGACAAAAAGGTTTGTGGGATCAGCCGATATTTTATAAGGATTGTGATTGGGCTTCCTGTATACCCTTATGCTGATCGAGGTCACAACACCACAGAGCTGGCAACATTGCTCCGAAAACACCATCTTAACTTGAGTCCAAATCAAGCAATCGCGCGTGTGGCAACACTTCTTGTTCCACCGCGAAATAATTCATAAAACCTCCAAAAGCTCATCCGACTATCCAGTGACTGTGATAAATAGACTAGTGAAAGACATGCTTAGTGAACTATGGAAATACCCCTGTTGTGGTAATTGGAGACTACCGAGCTGCCAGAAGCTAGTTTAGTAGTAGTAGAGCTCCTTTGTGAAAGAGCTCGTCCGGGGAAGTACTATCACCTACTTCTCTGCCAAATAGTGATGCTTGCATTGCTGTGTTTCGGTCTGAAGGGTACGGTGCCGGTGAAATTACAATCACATGAGACTTTCCATCTTCATGTCTCAGTTTTGCGAACCGACTTGCATTTAGGCAACAGCCTATACCGCAAAGTTTGAAGACAAAGGTCTTCAACCAGTGCGTCCTGCCTGTCATGACTTACGGTGCCGAGACGTGGACACTAACAGTTGGGCTAGTCCACAAATTCAAAGTCGCTAAGCGAGCTATAGCAGTCCGACACTCGAACCACTAGACCACAGACGTCGTCACAAGTTTAATAAGGTTCAACAATATTAGCTGAAGACTTCAACTAATATTGTTAGGTATTTAATAGAAATAGCTTGTAGGATCAGTAAGCTGAAGTGGGAGTGGGCTGGCCATGTCTGTCGAAGGACCGATGGCCGCTGGAGCAGACGAGTCCTTGAGTGGAAACCACGAATCGGCAAACGCAGCGTAGGGCGCCCCCCTGCCAGGTGGACCGACGACCTAGAGAACGTGGCTGGGGGGGACTGGATCCGGAAGGCAGGGGACCGAGCTTTGTGGCGCAACTTGGAAGAGGCCTATGTCCAGCAGTGGACTGCGATAGGCTGAGTTGATGAACAGCCTAGTTGGTATTGCAGTTGTTATGGGCAAAGGTAACCGCTTAATATCAGGTGGACCTTTAGCTCGTTTCGCCATCCTATACTATAAAATAAAGAAACCCTCGACCGACAGGAGCGCGAGGCCAAGATTCCAGGCTCAAAACACAACAACCTTTGAATCTGAAAATTACCTTTTCTCTTCAAAGTAACTCGACAAACAAAAAAGCGTTGACACTTCCGCAAAGAAATTACAATTTTTAAGTGCAACTTAATTAAAAAGATCGCACTTTATTCAAGAAAGCGATTTAAATTGCAAAATAAAGGTCGTCTGCCACACTCGCCAGTTAGCATATTACAAGGGCTTGCAATAATTGTATCAGGGACTGTCTACCACCAGCGGCGGGGAATTTACATGACTAATGAACGAGTGAGACGCGAAGATGTTTTTCACCAGTTAGCTTCTGTTAGGGTTGGTGTACAAGTGCTCATTGGTTGAAGACTGCTAATTTGTGTTATTACTGCATTCTTGATTGCAGTACCAGTGGTTAAATAGTGCATTGTCTGGAAGCTTTTTTATCTAAGAGTTTGTAACCGATACATTTTTTTAAACATGGCCATTAAAGGCATGTATTCACTAGTAAACATTTGTTTATAAACACTGTTTTTCAGAAACAAAAATCTACGTGTTTCTAAAACAATCAACAACAGCTCATCTTTCCTTTCTGAAACAGCTGAAACTGTTGTGATAAACACTATGGGTTTCTTATGTTGCTGTGTTCCCCCGCTTGTGATGTGGAAGCAAGCGTCAAGTCAGTTTCTGAACAGATGTTTTACGAGTGTGGAAATTAGAGTTTCAATTGTTTATAACATTAGTGTGGTCGTGTGGAAGAACGAAACCGTTTTTTATGGATAGATCTCATTGATACAGAGCGGATTTGCATCAAGTAACTGAAGTAGACGGAAAATTTTCGGAACTTTGTTTGTCTAAACTTCTTCGTGGTGTTTACAAAATTATGTTTCCGAAACATTGTTTCCAAACATACATAGTTTAAGTGATTTAAAAAATGTAAACATGACACTACCAAAACCCTGCCAACGAGTTCTGCATGATGTCAAAATTATAAGAAAAGACAAAACAAAAATAAACAAATTAGCCAGAGGCCAAGACTTTTCAAAAATAGCTTCAATGCTACTCGAATTTTAAACTAGTACAAGGTTGTTTCCGCAAGTGTGCTCCCGTCTCAAGCAAGATTTCTTGCACTCAGTAACCGCTGAGTTCTTGCGTCGCAATTAAGACAGCACTAAAACGCCCCGTGTTTAGGAAGTACACAGAATATAGAAACAAGGAAGATATGGCATCTTGTCAGCCCGTAAACTGGATCTTCTGGTAAACTTCAAGGGTTTTTGCTTGGTAAGCGTGCATCGGCTACGGCACCATCGCTACATCATCATCGGTTGAGGTAGGTTTCAAATGTGAGCCCATCATTATGAATAAAAAATAAATCTGATCTGAACATACCATTAATGAACATTTTTTGAGTTTCTTGCCCGTTCTTCTCCTTAAGGAAGTACAGTAGGTTCTCTATTTGCAAAAGAGTTTGTTAACAAATAATGTATTATGATCAAATGATTACTCCTGAGGATGAATGTTAAAATTCCAAAATATTCATAGAGTTTTGCTGTCAACATAAAATCTGCATGCCAATTCTGAGCATACCACTGAGTCTATTTGCCATGTTGCCTGCTTTCCATATCTGTCTCATTTCCATGGTCTAAAAGGAACAATCCTCTTGCGAATTAGTAATTCAAATTGTTCACTAAATACTTTTTGATTTATAAACGGGCGGAGCTTTTGTGCATTTTAGTATTGTTTTTGTGCGTGAAGCGAATGTAATATAAAATTTTTTAATGGTTGTAGTATAAGGATCTGCAATTAGAATAAGTTTAAGGATATTCTGATATCCTACTGTAATAGAAAAGTATGTAATAAAAACATCCAGAGGATGGGCAGCAGCGTTCTCTGAGTATTTAACCAACCAACTGCGATCGCCAACCCGCCTGCCAAGCGTGGCGATTATGGCATATCCCCCCCTTAATTGGGGGAGGCCTATGTCCAGTAGTGGACGTCTTTCGGCTGAAATGATGATGATGATAGAAGAAAGTTTGAAAGTAACTATACTTAAAGCCCGCGGAAAAAATCATGCAAAAATCTGTCCAGTAGTTTGTTTACAAGTGAGTGCAGGTCGAAATATTGAATTTTAAATCCTACTAATTTTATAAATGGGAAAGTACGGACGGAGTAATTTTTGTTTGTTTGTCCTTCAATAACGCTGAAATTGCTGAACGAATTTGTATGAAATTTGGCACATACATAAACTATGTCCGGAATTAATACATAATTAGTTTCCTATCTTTTTACACACTGTTGTCTACATTTCTTACTTATTTCTCCTCTCGCAGGTCTGCTGGTAGAAATTTCTTTGAAATAAGCAGTACCTTTGTACTAAATAATTTTAATGCTGTCTCCTTTCATTGAAAGGAGATTTCATTTCATTTGATTTCATTTTCCTTTCTTTTTCATTTCTTTTTTTCATTTTTTTGAAAATTCTTCCGGTCCCATGTCTCTACATATATGAAATCTGTTTGTTTGTTAAAAAACATCCACACATGTTTATTTTACACGACGAAGCCCTAAAAAAAGAACATAGCAGAGACCCACTTAAACTGTTGGTCCCAGGTCAAAGGTTGCATTTATATGGTAGAAATGCCTACTGCATAGCAATAAAAATATACAATAAACTACCACTGAAAGTTAGAACTTTAACATTAAATAAATTCAAGCGTGAAATGTTTAACTGGCTCTTGGACAAATTTTTTTATTCTTTGGATGAATTCTTAGATTATAGATTCAGACAAAATCAATGACGTTGACATAAATTACTTTAATATAATTATACATTTATCACAAATTTATTATATTTTATTATGTTTCAAGTTAGGAATTTTGCCATGCATGTGTCAATAAACTCATTAGTTTTAAATGGTTAGGGTTAAATATTTCCACGCCTTTTGTCGGTAGAATATGTGTGACTATTATAATTTATAACTTTAAGACCTCGATGTACCATGTTCTTGGAAATAAATATATAAATAAATAAATATGTTATTGTGTGTACATAAATTATAAATAAATAAATAAAATATTTTTTAACCACGCATGACGTCACGAAAGTGAAATGAAGATCGGAAGTTGTGAACGTCATCGTCATTATAATAATAATAAAGTCTCTTTATTCCTTAATTAAACAATAACAAAGTACCTACATGAAATTTTTATAATTAGTGGATGAATTTATCAAGGATAAATTCTTTGCCTTCTCCTTTTTTTGCCACTCTTTCCGGTCTTGAGCTGTAGTAGGTCAATTTTGGCCCGCAGCTTTTTCTATCTCATCGGCCCATCTTTCTTGTAGCCGTCCTTGTCTTCTTTTGCCTTTCGGGCCTGTCCACGTGGTTGCTCTGTTAGCCCATTTTATGTCAACAGAACGTGCTACGTGCCCTGTCCATTTCCACTTCAACTTCTGAGAGTGTTTTAAAGCATCTATCACTTTTTTCTTCTTGCGAAAGATGGTTCTTTTTTGTCTATAAGTTTTATATACAGTATACTTCATTCCATTGGGCGCATCCAGTTTTGTATTTTTTTTCTTGTTTTTTTGTCATCATCGTCATTACAAATGATTTAGAAATATTAAGTATATGCAAGAAGCAAGTAGTCAATTTCCATGGATGATTTTTCTTGTGCTTACTCACACCTACGTAAACTTCATATAAGTTAAGATATGTGACTTTGTTAACATTTAGCCTCACTTCAACATACTTCAACTCGCCACTTCACAACAAGCATTCAACAGTAAGTCAAGTCCAATCACAATGATAAGCAGGCTCAGAATGCGTGCCACGTGTTGATAATCAAGAAAGTTGGCGGAGACGACGTCAGAGAGACGTGACGCCCATTCAGCCAATATGGCACGTGACAGACGGCAAAGAGTAGACGGCTGTAGACGTGAGAGATGAAATTTTGGTGCCTATATTCAAGTTTTCCTTTTGTTAACCATCCTGAGGCTCCTGGCCCAGCAGTGGGACAGTAATCGGCTGATTATGTTATTAAAGTTTTTGTTGAAAATGAAAGTAAATTGGAATAATGTATTTTTTTAAGAAGAAATTTTTCTACAAGACACTTAAAAACCCTTTTTTATTTATCAAAAGTGTTAACTGCATGGTGAATAAGAAAGACACGCCATTTTTCTTGAGCTAAGGAATTCTCACTGTTTATACCTGTAGCGTGCTATATGGTGTAGATCTGCTCATTAACAATGGGGTCAAACAAAATTGCTATCATAAGATCTAATGAGGAAAATAATTCAAAATAGATTCATCATGGATCTGGTCAATTTATAAATAAATAAATATATTTTGGACATATTTAAACTACTACTACAAACTAAGCAGAGCTTGTACTATGGGTACTAGACAATGGATATAATACGTATATTGAACTTTTTTATTAATACATACTTAAAATACATAAGAAACACCCAGACCAACACAAACACTAGTGTTCATCACACAAATATTTGTGTTCTGTGGGAATCGAACCCACGACCTCGTGATCAGCAGTCCAACACTCGAACCACTACACCACAGACGTCGTCAAAATGTATCTAACGAGAATGACCCAAAAAGTGCCAACTTGTTTTTTTTTTTCGTAAACAACCTCAGTCAAAATATTTGACAAAAAAAATATACTTTGTTCTGAAACATTACGTCGTCTTAATGGGACCAATAGGAATTACAATATAATTAATAACATTATTTCCATCTGTCCCAATGACAAAATCAGTGAGACGATACACGTAGGTAAACTTATCAAAATCCTAAATCCTATCTGCGCAACAAGCGCGACCTAATCTATGCCATTACCGAATTACTCAAAGGTCTGCGTTGCATTATAACTTAGAAGTTCACGCGTGCGTACGTAAACCGGGATTTATTAATGTAATCTTCTTCTTTGGTCGTATCGCCATCACAAGGCGAATAAACCTCTCCATCTTGAGATATTGCCAGATTAATCCTGTCAACGATGTTCAATATGTTCAAATATTTTATGTTGAAATAATTTGGATAATTCCAACCAACACTTGGCAGTGTATATCAATTTCTATTCTACACTATCCAATTCTAATCCTTGTACACTTGCTTTTGAATACTTCATAATGGGTTTTTAGCTACAGCATCATAGCAAGTCATAAGTCATAAGTCATTTATTCATTTGTGTAACATAGGTACAAAAAATAATATAAAGTTCTTAAATACAATAAAGAGTCCGCTATGTTATGCCAGCAGGCGTACAAATGTGTATTTAAAATCTAAATGAGAAATTTGAATCAATATGCTAGTAAAAAAAAAATTTAATTATACAATTCGAAATGTCACAGAATAATGAAATGTAATGTTGTTATAAAATAAAAATGTCAAATGGTATTCTTGGTCACTAATCATAATATTATTAAATTAATTGGGCATTTAAAAATTCTTCTATTGAATAATAACATTTTTCAAGCAATAGTAGTTTTCAAGTAATAATAGTATCGATGACACGTTGAATCTAGAAGCTATGCAATGTGGTTGTGGGTGCTAACTATCAAAGACATACAGCATGCCTTGGGTAAAGAAGAGATATATTCAAGAATAAGGTAGAATGAGTGTACTAATAATTGAAAAAATATTGCACGATAAATCACGCTTACAGGAGATACGAAAAAGTTATTCGTTGAGATATGTCATTCCCATACATTTTGATTGTTTTCTATTAGCGTTGCCGATTGTAGATTGTCAACTTGGCTAGGGGGGCAGCTCTGTTGACAATCTACAATCGTCAACGCTAATAGAAAACAATCAAAATGTATGGGAATGACATATCTCAACAAATGACTTTTTCGTTGAGATATGTCATTCCCATACATTCGTTGACGATTGTAGAATATTGTAGATTGTCAACTTGGCTAGTGGGGCTGATTTTATAGGGGTCTACTGGCTAGTACAAAAGACGGAGAGTGTCGTAATACGACCGATGGACACCGCCGTGCTAGGTGCATCACCTCACTGGATGAAACTTTGATTTGTAAGCGCGGAATAGTGTCCAGTTATTGAAGAAATCGATGAGAAAAATATTTCAAAAATTAACGTGCAATTTTTATACATAATTAGAACGAGAATCATCCTCCCTTCTCCCTCTGCCTCCTTCAATAAGTCCCTCGTTCAACCAGTCAACCTGTAGATATAACTCAAAACTAACTTTGACATGGCCTACAGATATTTGTTCAGTAGACTTTGGTGCGTACAAGTCATGGTCTTAAGACCAAGACAACACTAATATAGCCATGAATGTCTGTGATTCTAAAAAGAGCAAAGGGAGCTATAAGGATATGCTCTTTGGTCGCCAACCACTTTTCTGTAATGACTACGGATAGCATTTACCCTAAGTCTTGGCCTCGCAGTCTTGCATTGATCTTGCGAAAATTCAAGACCGCAAAAGTGTACAAAACTAAGACATCGACAACACTAGTTAAAACAGTTTGAAGTTACGGGTAGTGGGGCGTTTGCGTTTCACACCACGCGTGGTTCGGACCGCGGTGTGAATCGCTCAAGTACTCATTTTGAATGGGCCCTTCCGGACCGTGGTGTGAAACGGCCAAGACCTTTTTTATAATGGGCTGGTTCGGACCGAGGTGTGAAACAGCCCAGTACTCTTTTTACCCGACTGCGCCAGAAGGAGGGTTATGTTTTTCGAGTGTATGTATGTATGTTTGTATGTATGTATGTATGTATGTATGTATGTATATTTCTTTGGCACGCTCTGTGGCCTAAACGGCTTGATGGATTTGAGATTGAGAGGTGTCGTTAGATTCGTCTTAATTCTGAGAGTGACACTGGGTACATCAAAATTTAAAAAATTAAAATGGCCGCTTTTTGGCGCCACATTACCTCTTCAAAAAATTTTTTTTTCCGTCAAAAACTATCGAGTGGGGTATCAAAATAAAGGGTTTTATAAATGCTTTACAAAAATATAAACAACTTATATGTTTAAATGTAATTTGGAATGAAAAATGCTAAAAAATAACATAATATTCAACGTTAAAAATGAATTTGACTTTTCAAAAAAAACATTAATAGTATGATAAATAAAACATGACAAAACTAAAAAAATGAAAATAAAAAATTAATTAACAAAAACAAAAAACCCGACTGCGTGTAAAAATAACAGAAAAGATATAAACAAGACTTATCAACACGCAGGCGGAGGCTACCTATGAACTATTATGTAATTCATGACCAAAAACATACCTAGCCTCCGACTGCGTGTTGATAAGTCTTGTTTATATCTTTTCTGTTATTTTTACACGCAGTCGGGTTTTTTGTTTTTGTTAATTAATTTTTCAATGGAGCGATTCGGACCACTATCAAAAGTTTAAAAATGTAGTGTGCTCTTGTGTTTTTGTACAGACGAGTAGAAAAACGGTTAGTGAGAAATATTAAAATAAAATACCTACATAACATAATTCTTAGTATTTTATTAATTAAAATATTGTACGTGTGCAAATCTGTCAATCAGACTTTCGGGTTTACGGCTACCCATAAAAACTGCCATAGATATTCGTATGACAACCGGGACCCACAGCGAGGCACGGAGAGGTCTCGGTGTGTTACGAAATGGTCACCCATCCACGGAATGACCGCGGCAAGCGCAGCTTAACCTCGCAGATTGTACAATCCGCGCTGTTGTTCGCCACGAGTCCCACACCGGATTTTCCTAAATGTTGACAAACGTTTATCAAGACGGTGTGAAAGCACCTTTAGAATGAGAAGTTTTTCTTTCAGGTGTGCTGAATTCTTCACGATGTGCTCCTCCATTGTTAATTAATTCTGATCTGCATATAAAAAATCATTGATCACTCTAAACATAGACTAAAAAAATATTTAAAAAAAAGTATAAACAATCTCCGATCATCTACCACAGATTATGAGAACGATCATGTATTTTTTCTATCGGTGTCTGGAACAGTTACATTTCCCGCGCTCACAGCTCGTTGTAGATGGTCCAGTCGCAATAATAGCAAGAGCATTGTCACAACTGACTCTCAAGATACAAACGCGAAGTCCTGTTATAAAGGGTGGTTTAAAACTGTGGTTATAATAAACTAACAAATTATAATGATTTAAATAGTGGAAAGAAAAAATCGCTCACGAGCAGGATATTAAATTATATTGAGAGTACTTATAGTACTTGTAGTCTGGATTCGTGCCCGGTCAATGGCAATAGGCTCGCCCCCTATTACATGGGTCTATAACATAACTGGCGAAATGTGGGTGTACTATTACACCTCTGCCTACCCCTTCGGGGAAATACAGGCGTGATGTTATGTTATGTTATAGTACATTACTGCCACGGCCCGCAACAGGAGCATTGATGGACGAAAGTGAAAATGTAAGCCAAGGCGAAGCCGAGGCACACATACGTGAGTCCATCAATGCCTGGTTGCAGTCAAGGCTTGTATTATAAATAGTGCTTTTCTCAAATAATGCGCGGAAATTAAACAAAGTAGTACCTATGTAAATTCTAGAATCAATGACGAACAACAACAATTTTCCGCGCGTCAATATGTTCATTTGTTTCTTTTTTACTTTAAACAGCTCTATTTGCAAGCCAGTTCAAAAATTAAATTAAATCTTTGATAAGTAACCTCCTTGGTTGCTATTTCTCGGCGTAAAAAGTTCGTTCCATTTTTAAATAACACGACAGATATGGGTTTTCATAGTAATTTATTCGGCCGCTAAACAGGACAGATATGGATTTTCATACTAATATTGCCGGCCGCTGCTCGCGTGTATTTGACCAGTACAGCAATTTCGATTTATCTCGAAGAAGCTTAGTAAAGTAATGTTGAATTTCCAAGCATGTTTAAGAAAAGTACTTATCCTGTTACACAGGTTATCAGAAAGTATTTGTGTGTTATTTGTCTCATGTAATCCGTCTTTTGACACACTACGTTTTTACTTTCCTGACATAATTCGAACCCTGAAATTGAAGAAAATGGAGACCAAGTGATTTTTTTTAAATCCCTAAAATATCGTATTATGAACGAGTATCATCCAAAACTTTGGAATATTGTATTTACAAATCGGTTGGAACACAGTTAATGATGATGATGGAAACCAATGCAAACGTAAAAAACTATGTAATACCTGCTCAAATCACTTGAACTTGGACTGAACTTGTACTTTCCATCTTTAGGTCTATGTTTTGCAAACACGATTTGCAATACCATTTAGGCAACATCCTAGGTCAGAGATGGCAAACCAATGGCACGCGTGCCACAGATGGCACGCGATAACAAATTGTGGGCACGGAATTGAGGAACATAGTAAATGCGTTAAATAATTATTTTCATTATGTTTTTCATAGTTCTCCCCACTAAGGTAAGATTATTTTTTGGCACTTTACATCCACATTAACCATTTTTTTTTTAAAATTGGCACGTTAATGTATAAAGGTTCGCCATCCTTGTCTTAGGTGGTATTGCAGTTGTTATGGGCAAAGATAATCGCTTAACATCAGGTGGGCCTTTAGCTCATTTCGCCATCCTATGACATAAAATAAACTTGAATGATTTTAACGGTGTGGTGCCGGACATAAAGAATAGCACCACCCTTATCTCTTCTCATGGGTGTTATAAAAGGCGACTAAGGCATTCATCAGAGGATGGGCAGCAGCGTTCTCTGAGTAGTTAACCAACCAACTGCGATCGCCAACCCGCCTGTCAAGCATGGCGATTATATCCCCCCCCTGTGTGAGACCTATGTCCAGCAGTGGACGTCTTTCGGCTGAAATGATGATGATGATGATGAATGATTAGAAACTAAAACAAAACAAATCCTCAAATTAAACTCAACCTGTACTCCTTCGCAAAGAAATCACTACATTTGTAGAAAGTAGACAATAAGTGGGAAGTAGAAAAGATAGAACCGATAAACAGGTACCGGCCACTGGAAATACACTCCAAGCCGGAAGCTATTGGTTTTTAAGTGTACAGATCCTACCAATGTTTTTATTGAGAGTACATTTTTTAATCCTCTTCTTTAAACGGGACAATAGAGTCTAGGTTTTAAGATGTTTGAGTTTGTTTTGTGCTTTCTTGTCTGAATTTTTTACTGGTTTATCTGCCTTCATACGTTGTGTTATTAAAGGGAAATATGCTGAAAACTTTTAAGAGATACATAGATAAAAGAAAGATAGTAAGTGAAAGTATGTTTTTAACACATGAAATTATTTTAACAAGGATAACAAACGAGAACTTTATGTAGACCTCTAAGCTATGCAGGTTTCCTCACGATGTTTTTCTTCACTGTTAAAGCAAGTGATAAATTAATTTCTTACATTAATTCTAAAAGTGTGATATGCGGCCAGTTTTGAACTATACAATATGTCCCAGTTGGTAGTAATAAAACTTTAAGGGCGGTAAAAACATTTAACTTTGTCGATAAACATGATGAACGATGAATGATTACCTCGCGGTTGAGAGTAATTCACCAAGGTCGCGTTTCTTGTCTGATTCCTCTGGCGTAATTTTTTTGTTGTTTTTGACAAGCTTCCATGAAATAAGGGTACAGTCGACTGCATGACAGTGGTAACACTTGAATTAGAAAATCACCCTTATCGCTTACAAAATAAAGGTGCTGTCAATTGTAGCGTTGTGGATCTCATTAGTTTAGTCGAGTGAACGATATAAAACTTAACCGGTGTTGCGCATCCCTAAAATGTGTGCACAACACTAGTAATCGCGTTGGCCTCTGTCATTTTCAACACAGCAGCATCCAAGGAAGTAACTATTCCTTCTGGAATACATATTTTATCCCCAATCTCGGGTGAGTTCTTCATTAATCTAGCTAATATATTATAAACAGTGTACCAGGCCCCTCAGAAAGTATTGCGAAAAAAAGTTTTTATATATGGGAGACTGGCCAGTTACAATGTTTTTCGAAAATATGATTATTTATAAGTAAAAATAAGTAAGTTCCAATTTCAAAATTTCCCTCCACATTTTTTGCGAGTTAATTCAAAGTATTGTGTCTCACTGAAATATGGATCTGCGCCGGGAACATTTTAGAGCTATGATTTTATACGATTTCAAGTGTCGCCTGAAACCGGATGAATCGTACGATAGACTTCAAATGGCATTCATGGATGAAGGCCCTTCCAAGGCAACCGTGTATCGTTGGTATAACGAATTCAAGCGCGGTCGACCAACTTTGGGGGATGACGAAAGAAGCGGTCGCCCTTTGACGGCTGTTACCGAAGAAAACGTGCTAGCAGTGAAAAATTTAATCCAAGACAATAGGCGAATTACATATCAGGAGATTCAACACATATTGAAGATTGGATCGGGAAGCGTTCACGAGATTCTACACAGCCATGTTCGCGTGAGGAGGATAGTATCACGCTGGGTGCCGCACAACCTCACCGATGCTCAGAAGCAGGCCCGGGTGGAATGGTGCCGTGATATGCTTAACAAATTTGAAGCAGGCTCGTCTCGGCGTGTTTACGACATCGTTACAGGTGATGAGTCCTGGATTTATAAATACGACCCAGAAACCAAGCGCCAGTCGACTGTTTGGGTGTTTCAAAATGAGCCAACGCCTACCAAAGTGAAGCGATCTAGAAGCGGGGGTAAGATTTTGATCGCTAGCTTTTTTAATTTGACTGGCCACTTGGTATCAATTCCCTTACGGGATCAAAGAAGCATTAATGCCGAATGGTATACTACCAAATGTTTGCCAGAAGTTTTCTCTGTTATAAGCAACAAGCGACCAAACACAGGGCTCCGCGGGCTACTGCTCCACCACGACAATGCACCTGCGCACACCGCACTCAAAACGAGGGACTTCCTGGACAGCACGCCAGTCAAACTCCTGGGTCACCCTCCTTACAGCCCTGATCTAGCACCGTGTGACTTCTTTTTATTCCCAAAAATAAAAAATCAGCTCAAAGGGATACAATTTTCGTCGCCGGAAGATGCGCTGGCTGCGTTCGAGCAGGCTGTAAACGAGGTGTCTGCGGCGGACTGGAAAAAGTGTTTTGAAAACTGGTTTAGGCGCATGAATCTTTGTATAGAGGCTGGTGGAAAGTACTTTGAAAAGATTTGATAAAAATATATGTACGTATAGAACAATTTTTTTTAGTTTCGCAAAACTTTCTGAGTGTCCCACGTATTAGGGAACTGATTCTATCATACGATCTTGTTAATGTTCAATTTCTAACATTTTCATGGCCGGCCACGCGGTCATGCTTACTTCCTGTCTCAAGAAGCTAAAATATGTGTAATTAACTGCTGCATCAGCTCTATGCTATGCCTTACAGTGTGCTGCAACCTATTTCATGTGCCATCAGTGAAGATCACTGTCCTTCTATATGTTTTGCACGCCTCGTGTCACTTAACCTACAATTATACACCTGTCATATACTATGCTGTGACTGCACCCTTTACTGCCTGTTAACCGCTGCGATGTGTGAGCTTCCACTATCCTCCTTCATCACCGTTCCTTGTGTCACTAGAGGGCGGAGAAGCTACCACATCGCACGCGGTTGTATTAACCTGGCCGCCACTAACATGCGCACCCTTCTACCTTCCGGCTGGACTTCTATCTTCCGGCTGGACTTCTACCTTCCGGCTGGACTTCTACCTTCCGGCTGGACTTTTACTTTCCGGCTGTACTTTTACTTTCCGGCTGTACTTTTACCTTCGGGCTGTACTTCTACGTTCCGGCAAGAGGCGTACCCGCTGCAACCACGAGGCAGCGTCTACCTGCTGCCCGCCGGCCTGCCGTACCATCCACGTGGCGGAGACGAGGGACGGTACCCTTTCCACCTTCCTTCCAAAGTGTGCGAACGCTCAGTGAACAATAGCCTTACCCGCGACCTAGCCGAGTGTCTTTCAATATATGTATTAAATCTCTAAGTGTTATCTAATTATCTCTCAACACACTTCCTTATGTCACTGCGGTGCCTAACACCGTAGTGACACCTTTTCTTTTGTAGCGGTCTGCGCAGCTTACCTGCGTAGACTCTAACCGTTTCACAATGACAAAGTGTCTCCACTGACGTGCGGTTGACCGTACCAAGAAACATTATTACGATAATCAAAACAAAAAATACAATACAAAATGTTACGCCAGAGGAATCAGTCGGAGGATGCAACCATGAGAATTACCCTCAATTGCTGGGTAATCACCAGTTTTTTATTTTATTACTGTCCCACTGCTGGGCACGGCGTCGGCAGAATAACTCGATCAGAGCGGCGTAATATTGGTAAATAATTATAAAATAAATAAATAAGTAGGTAAGATTAAATACAATACAAGATCATCATCCTCCGAGCCTTTTTCCCAATTATATTGGGGTCGGCTTCCAGTCTAGCCAGATGCGGCTGAACATCAGTATTTTACACGGAGCGACTGCCATCAGACCCCCGCAACCCAGCTACTGGGTAATACCGACATTTGGAGGTTAGACCAGTTGTCAGACTTTCAGGCTTCTGACTACCCGTAACGACTGCCATAGATATTCGTATGACAACCGGGACCGACAGCTTAACGTGCTCTCCGAGGCACGGTCACGAAATACAATACAAGACAAAATACGTAATTTAAAATACATACGTAAGATTGATAATTCCCTAGACCACAACACAAAACCACACAACATGGCAACATAGCGGTGAAGGAAACCAGCACTCCTAAGAGTGCACCAGTTTTTGAACAAACTAAAACAACGAATGGAAGAGCTCTAACAAATTCACTAATACCCTAACACCCGGAGGTCTGTAATTAATGACGTCACAACGCCTTTTCCCTTAATTGTCTTTGTTGTGGCCACGTCTTAAAATACTTTCCAAGTACTTAAAACTTTTCGGAGGCCCAAATTACAAGCTATTTTATTTATTATTTTGGGAAAGTACTTAATTGGCCTATTTATATTTGAGTAAAAGTTTAAGATTATTGATTTTTTATAGTATGGTGAATCATTGGTGTTCACATAAATCGACAAAATGTAGGGAACAGCAGATTTTTTTTTTCGCGATTTTGGGCTTGGTTCCATAGTGAAAGTTGTTCATACTGATGAGTACAATGACCCCTTAAGAGGTTTTCATTTATTTCAATAACACGTTGTATCATCATCATCATCATTTCAGCCGAAGGACGTCCACTATAATAAATAAATTATTTCTAGAAGCCCTCAAAAATTCTCAAAATTGCCTATTTAGACCCCTGTCTACAGAGGTCTTATGTATAAATTTGACAACTATTAATGAAAAAAGTAAAACATGGCAACACAGTACATATTTTTCTTATTTAGTTTATGAAATGTCTTTTAAATAGGTGCAGTTTCGGAGGAGAAAATAGTCGAAAGCCAAACCTCCTATTACGACTTTTTACTAAGGCTCTTTAGTCGGACCTGCAGTTGTCCTTATCGCACTTGTTTGAGGCCGGATGCTTGCAAAGCGACAGCGATATTTTCTACAAATTCCTAATATTCAAAAGTCTCTCTGCCCACATTTCCTCTTAATGGGCAATACAAAAATTTTAAGGTTGGACCTGGTGTCAGACTTTCAGGCTTGTGATTACCCGTAACGGCTGCCATAGATATTCTTATAAAGCTGGGATCGATACTTCCTCATTTACCAAATATATGATATTTCCTTTACCACGATGCACGGTGTAAAATAACAAAGACCCGACACATGAACGCCTGTCTTTGTGCCGGAAAAACCAGCGCTACATCCAGCCATATTAGTTTAACAGAGGAACGGCTTGTAACCGAAGAGTGCTCGGGATACGTTAAAGCGCTTCTTTGTACATTGCTGTTAATATTGGTGTGAAATATTGGGTGTTCTTGAAGCTCCGAAGAAAAGGGTTGAAGTGTTTTGGTGATTTTTGAGGCGTTTGATTATTTGATGGTTTATCTTATACTAGCCTATGCCCGCGGCTTCGCCCGCGTGGATATCGTTTATCACGCATCCCTCGGGAATTGTTCATCTTCCCGGGATAAAAAGTAGCCTATATGTTAATTAAGGAATGAAAGGAAGAAATGATTTATTTTATTCAACTTTTTTTTTTACCATCTGCGACCGCCAACCCGCCTGCCACGCATGGCGATTATGGCTTATCCCCCCCTTAATTGGGGGAGGCCTATGTCCAGCAGTGGACGTCTTTCGGCTGAAATGATGATGATGATGATGACTTTACAGTTGAAAACAGATCAATGTTTATTATTTATTTATTAACAGTACCTATACCAAATTTTAATTTTGGTCTTATTTTCTGAATTTGATTTTTTTGTCGAACAATGGGGCACTGTCGGTAGCTGGGGGCCTGTGGCAGTTACTATACATTATTAATAGATTTCTGGAGAACGAACTAATAATTGCAAGCGAATAAAAGGTCGCAGACGTTCAAAATACGTACAATCATTTAAATCTAAAGACTGGCATTAATTTATACGCACAAATATTAAACCAAATTTTAATACGCATAGACTTTGAACAAAATTCACATGAATATCATTATTATTATATGAGCTCAACTGCCAATTAAAATCACACAACAGTTAAACAATAGACGGCGTCTTTAAACGGTGTTTTGGCATACGAGGGGTTTAAACAACTTACAATGGAAGTGAAAATCGTATACGAAGCGAGTGTGGATGGAAGAGTTGGAAGTGGACGACCTCGACGAAGTATCGCGATCAAATCGCGGACGTTCTCAAAGAATGCCAGGTTAAGAGTACTGTAAACCGACGAGCATGCATGACGAAGTTAATGGACGTAGATGAAGCGAAAGACGTGTGTCAGGATCGTAGCAGGTGGAAATCCATAGTCTCTGCCTACCCCAATTGGAAATGGGCGTGATAATATGTATGTATGTATGTACAATCACAAGATTGGTTACCGTGAAATAGCTAAAAAAAACCGGCCAAGAGCATGTCGGGCCATGCTCAGTATTATAGGGTTCCTTAAGTAGGTGTAGTACAAACGAATCAAATCGAATATTAATCATGGCTATTTTAGTTTTTGCAATAATCGGCAGCATTCGCGACTCAGAGCGTGTTGTTAGTAGCGCCATCTAGCGATAAATTCAAGAAGCCAAATTTAAGAAGTCTGATTGATGTCAAAGTTACTTTTTGTGATTTTTTCAAATAGAAAGTAGCTAAAGGAGCATTATTTGCCATGATAATTTTTCTCTAAGGTCAATGACCTTTGAACTAGGACGTTTTAAGTATTTTTCGGTTTTCTGTCTATAACTCAAAAAATTATAATCACATTATACTCGAAATAATTTTAAAAGAGAGTTTTCACAAAGGTCTATCTATCAATGTGGAAGATTATAAGTTTCTACGTTGCATAGTTTAGAAATGGCAGGGGAGGGGACACATTGCAAGCCACTTTGGCGGGCTATATTTCGCAGATGGTACATCTGATAAAAAAGTGGTGTATGAAACATTACCTTCATTTTAGTAGACCTATTCAATGATACCCCACACGATGGGGTGCAGTGAAAAAAATTATTTTTTCCCCATTTCACATGTATGGGCGCCACCCCTAAAGAACGTAAAAACTATTTTTTTATTCTTTTAAAATTGAGATCTATATGCAGACTATTTTTTAACAAAATTTCATTTACTTATGTTTATGACTGTAGAAGTTATTAAGCTGTAAAGGATTAGGACAGACGGACAGACGGACAGACGGGCAGACGGACAGACGGACAGACGGACAGATGGACAGACGGACAGACGGACGGACATGACGAAACTATAAGGGTTCCTTGTAGGACTTCGGAACCCTAAAAAGCAGCTGTTCTCTACAAAATTTTCGATGGCGCTCGACAAAATATATGGAACCGCTTCTTTTTAAAGTAAAAGTTGTTCTATGCTATGCCCTGAATGAGCTCTTAAAATATGACCACGCATTTCAAACACACGTATACAAACAACACAAAATTAATATTCACACCAATTAAACAAAATCTCAATTCAACCTCTTACATTTCCCATACAAATCACAAATTCGCCTTCAATCAATCACAACAAGATAGCGCTTTAAGTGTAATTTCAATACGTCGTTAAGATCGCCTTCAAATTGAAGCAATCAGTCTAATGAGCACTAATTAACGGCGCCGCTAATTACCGCCTCTGATTGAAACCGCTGCCGTTTCGAATGATAAACTGAATTGAGAATTTAATTGAATGTAATTGGATTACAATTATGGTTTTGGTGTTTTGATATTTTCTTTGTGTGGTAATTGGGAGATGGTAGTATTGGAGGCCGTCAAGAGACGGTAGACGCGAGAAAAGGATTATATCTTCCTAATTGTAGCATATAAATACCTACATAGGTTATAATGTATCAGGGATGTTTGCTGAAAATAATATTGATGGTTTCGCCGCTATTATTAGAAAAAGGTGTGCCTCCCTGATGACACGTATCCGCGGCAGTTCCAACACTATCCTCACTGTATTCACAGATTGGTAAGATTCACCGATGCTGCAGAGATGGATCAGCTCTACACTATAGTCTGAATTGTAACAAATTTATTAAGACTGTTTACTAACACTAGATATTAAGCAAATTGTTACCAACACTATGGACTTTACAATACAATTTTAATAATACAATTCACATCATAAATATTTATAATGGAGGCAATAAAATATGATGAATAATTATTTTAATTGTGGAAAGAAAAAAAACGTAAATGCGTTAAAAATAATAAAATAATGATAAATAATGTCCTCCCACCCGAATTTCGGTCACGGCGGCCAATCTCAACGGAGACTAGCCATCATCTGCACGGGACATATACGAGTGTGCAAACACAGGTGCAATCTCTATTCCCTCACTCTCATAATCCGATGGGACGGCAATCTGACACGACCGGAGAGAGAGATCAGGCGCAGGACCGACAGCGTTACGTGCTCTCCGGGGCACGGAAGGGTCTCGATGTGCAACGAAACGCTAACCCATCCACGGACTGACCATGGCTAACACAGCTTAACGAAGCTTGAAGATCTTGCAATCCATGTGGTTATTACCTACTTAGCCACGAGCCCCTCAAAAGATGAATAGACTCAAGCTGACATGATAAATAGGTACCTACCTACATGATAATATTTTGTTAGCCAAATACTAAGTTATCAGATTAGCTCATGGTGCCAGAGGAATAAAAAATAAAAGAAAAAGTTTCATATCGACTTAATGAAAATATTTAATTTAACAATTAATTTAAAAGAAAAACATGTTCGTTCAATGAACGGCCACACTAAGAATAAGAACTGCTTTACATAACATGAAGAGCCCAATAATCTCTTGTGATTCCAGCTTCTGAAAGAACTTCCCTACTATTTTCCTAATACAGGAACGTATTACTAGCGCCCAGCTGGAGTAATAACTAAGAAACAGCTCATTTACAATCACGGCGTTTGATCTGCGTCAAAACGTGATGTGAATCTCATCCTTCAATATATCGATCTGTTATTATAGCTGAGCGGTAGTAAGCGCCTGATAAAAAGTTTTTAGCGAAATTGCAGACGAATGAGTGGTTGCTCGGAAAAATTATAATGGAAAGTTGGATTTTTTATATTTTATTTACTGGTTTTGCGTTGGGCTATAGATAAGCTTGACTTCTGCTAAAGTTAGTCTGCTAAAGTTCCAGTGATATTCTATCACGTTAACAGAGAACAATGTGAGGTGTCGGTAGGTTTGGTGCAGAGGCGTAGTAATGGCCGTTGCGCTACGAGTTGCGGGTTCGATTTTTGTACAAAACAAATATTTGTATAGCCTTATACAAGAGAATATGAAAACTGGCTGACTACACATTTTATGAAGCTCTCTCAGATGTGTTGGGTCATCTGTGCGGCAAATTTTCGATGAAAAAAAAATTAGGTATGATGTTAAACATAACATAACATAACATCACGCCTGTATTTCCCCGAAGGGGTAGGCAGAGGTGTATAGTACACCCACATTTCGCCAGTTATGTTATAGTCCCATGTAATAGGGGGCGAGCCTATTGCCATTGACCGGGCACAAATCCAGACTCCGGGCTGCTACTAAGAATTTCCTAATGAAAAAACGCAATAACAATTTGCACGACTCGGGAATCGAACCCAGGACCCCACGCTCAGCAGTCGCGCTTGCAACCACTTGACCAACGAGGCAGATGATGTTAAAATCAGAACTTAGTCATCATCATCATCATCAACATTTCAGCTGAAAAACGTCAACTGCTGGACATAGGCCTCCCCCAAGCGTCGACACAACGATTAGTCCTGCGCTTTCCGCATCCAGTGGATACCCACGAATTTCACCAGGTCGTCGGTCCACCTTGTGGGGGGCCTACACACGCTGCACCTTCGAGTACGCGGTTGCCACTCCAGAACTTTACTGCCCCATCGGCCAGCCAGAACTTAGTATTAATATTTAATTCTAAATGAATAAACAGTTAGAAGCCACATGTGGATCCCAGAAGCAATAAGTGAAAGCAGCTCGTTCACAATCACGGCGTTTGATCTCAGTTGGCGAACGTGAGCCGAATGCCTATTCTTCAATATATCGATCCTTTATCATTTTTCAGTGGCGCCCGCTGAAAACTTCTTGCGGAGAATTTATTGGTAGGCGCTTTGATGGAAAAGTAATATATTGTAATGTAGCAATGTAGCAATGGATTGTGGTACCAGTGGTGAATCCAGGATTTTGATTTGGGAGGGGTTTGACCCAGCTGAGGGTAAGCTTTATCAAGATAAACCGTAAACTACAACTGAACTAGATTAAGTAGTAAGAATAAGTTATGAAAATGTTTCTGTAGTAGGTAGTGTAGCTATAAGAAAGTAGGTTAGTATCAAGTTTAATTTTTGATGTGTCAGGGGTGGATCCAGATGCTTTTGGAGGGGGCTTGAGCCCCTTAGCCCCTCCCCCGGATCCGCCACTGTGTGGTACTATATGTTCAGATGCAGATCATGTGGTTTCAATTTTGGGTTTAAAGGTACCTATCTCTAATACTCAGTGTTTTTCATGCGAAGCTTCTATAGTATGCGTGCGCGCTCGGCTATCGGGAGGTAAACCGAGAAAAAACGTAACCGTTAACTCCCCCCTCCATTTGTGTGCAGCTAAACTACTGTCTCGAACACTCACACAGCTCTGCGCGCACACGTTCTATCCATGCAAGCTTAGAAGCTTTGCTTCTGTCGGGCGTGATCTGACACCATCCGTTTTTTTTAAAATCATTTATTAAAATCAGGGATTAGAATGATCCATATAATAAGATATCCATAATATAAGTAACATGAGCGTTGACTACTTTTCATTACCTAACAGTCTAAAACCTATTGTCGACCAAGAGCTAAGCTACGCAATAACTAAGCTAAGCTAGCTAGGCTAAAGTAGATTGATAGCTTTTTGATAGTTTGCGGTCGACACACCATGTAAAATGCTCTCAGCTGCGTGAGCTAAGCTAACATAGCTTAGTTTTTGGTCGACAAGCTGCTTATACATCCTAATTCTATGTCCACCATCAATATAAGAAAAAATAAATCGCGATTCATTGATTTTCACGCAAAATTCTGAAACTGCACAACAACGCATTTAATTTTCAAGGCATATAAAAAACAACGTTTCATATAAGTAAATAACTTAAAAACGTTCGCAACTCGAACGGAGGGCGGAAGTGAGGAGTGGCGGTGTTTCCGGTTCGTGACGTCACCGGCCAGATGTGGCGGCCACTTCCGGCCGGTCATGGCCGAACCACCATATTTGATACAGTATTATTGTTGATATATTTAATGATATTTTTTATATGGAGTCAGAGCGATTTGTTTTATGGCGCCGAACAAATGATATTCTTTTTGAGCTATCAAGAGTATCGCATACAGCGCGAAAGATATTTCAATTAACAAAAGAACCAATCACCACCAATTATGCTGAAAATAGCCCATTAATTTGCTTTCCTGCCAGATTTCTAAAGATTTCTATTATTTTTTTTAAGTCACTCTATTAGTAGTACCCTTTTTTATTTGTGAAGAGGAAACCTTCAAAGGATGGTAGCCTCCATGGGGTACGGAGGCCGGTGTGTGTGGGATTTTCACCCCACTAAACCCTCTTGATGACCATCTTTAGCAAAATAATAATGTGATTTGTCTTCGGAGCCCTTCCCGTGCAAGATCTCTTAGGGTTTGTCTCCCTGTACAATTTATATAGCGGTACGCGAGCGGCACCGTCAATCCTACGGTCACCTAGTGGACACTTAGAACCCCCACCTAGAACGCCTGTGATCTTCAGGGCCCCCGCTCTGGTAACACGTTACACCTACCCAAGGATTTTTCCTGTTTCATGGGTGCGTTATTATAGCACAAAATTTAGACGCACAAACGCCCAGACCCAGAACAATTATCTACACCATACAAATGTTTGATTCAATGCAGGAATCGGACTCGCGATCCCTCGCACCAGTAATCAATTGCTCAGTCACTAAAAATAACATATTTTTTTTCTGTATTTCATCATCATCATCATCATTTCAGCCGAAAGACGTCCACAGCTGGACATAGGCCTCCCCCAAGCATCGCCACAACGACCGGTCCTGTGCCTTCCGCATCCAGCGGATTCCCGCGACCTTCACTAGGTCGTCGGTCGCCACTCCAGAACTTTACTGCCCCATCGGCCATCCGTTCTGCGAGCAATGTGCCCCGCCCACTGCCACTTAAGTTTGGCAATTCTTCGGGCTATGTCGGTTACTTTCGTTCTCCTGCAAATCTTCTCATTTCTGATTCTATCACGCAGGGACACTCCGAGCATAGCCATTGTATTTACTTTACAATAAACGAACCGAAAAAAGAAAGAAAGAAGCCAACTGAAGGAACCAGTTGGGCTGAGCATCATTTGGCAAACTTCTCGTCGCCTATACCGCAAAGTTTAAAGACAAAGGTCTTCAAACAGTGTTTCCTGCCTGTCATGACTTACTGTGCCGAGACGTGGACACTAACAGTTGGGCTAGTTCACAAATTCATAGTCGCTCAGCGAGCTATGCTTAGAGTTTCCTTGAAGGATAAAATCCGTAACGAAATTGTCTGGAGGAGAACCAGCGTGACCGAGCTTGTAGGATCAGTAAGTTGAAGTGGCAGTAGGCTGGCCATGTCTGTCGAAGGACCGATGGCTGTTGGAGCAGACGAGTAATTGAGTGGAGACCGCAAATCGGCAAACGCAGCGTATGGTGCTTCCCAGATATTGGACCGACGATCTTATTAAAGTAGCTGGAGGGGACTGGATGCGGAAGGCAGAGGTGAGGTACACTCGGTAGTATTGTGGAGGAACTTGGAAGAGGCCTATGTCCAGCAGTGGACTAGGCTGACTTGATGAATAAACGTACCAACATGACACCACACTTCGCATTATTTCCTTTCAAAAGAAGCCTTATTACCAAAAATAAACCTTAATTATCAGCAGAACATTCACAAACACAAATAACTTTTCTAGTTAAATTAATGGGAGCATAAACATTATTGTCAACACCATAATAATTTTTGACTTGTAAATGAGTCCATTTATCTGATTAATTCGGCCGTTATGATCCGGCTGAATTGTTTTATGTAAATGTAAATCAAAATATATTGTGCTCATTTACAAACTCTTTATCTTTAAACGGTATAGATTTAAAATATCGTTTCGAGATCGTAGGCTGATTGGTAGCTGAAGACAAAAAAATTGATGCGATTAAGTGGTTCTTTCTTATTTATTTGGTAAAAAGATTATTTTAAACGACGTTTTTAAAAAGGAAGCGATGAGTAATTTTACAGGCACAAACAGACAGTACGTACGTACATTAAACGTGGAGACGGACCGGGCGTCGCAGGAGGACGTACGCCGAATGATGGTCCTTCAAGTCAGTCAAGGCTCAAGGCCCAGTCAAGTGAAGGGTGCGGCCGATGTTGGTGCTGCACGGAGAGAAGGGACTCGCCTACTAGTGGCGAGCCGGGACCTACCGGGGATGGTTGGGCTAATACAGGTTTCCCACGCCCCCGGCCAAGGGTTGGAAGAGGAGCACCGTGGTGATTTTAGTCAGTAAGAGTCCGACACTGGCTCCGCCTACCCCGGGCAGAGTGCGTCCATAAGGATTACCCCACGTAAAAAAGGGTAAATTAAACGTAAAACGTTGTGGCGATGCTTGGGGGAGGCCTATGTCCAGCAGTGGACGTCTTTCGGCTGAAATGATGATGATGATGAAACGTAAAAGCGGAATATCAGAGGGATTATTTGTCTCAAAGTGTCCACCAAACAGCATCGCGCTATTCAGATATTCAAGTTTGATAAAATAACTTTTTATCCACAAAAGCTCACGTAAATAAACAAGTCTTACAAACAGGATTTTCCAGTACATCCACGTCATCCCAAACTTGATCCAGTCCACCTTTGGAAGTAAGTCTATCATTGATCCGGGATAAGATAAGTCTTAGTTATAAATGGCAAGGAAGCGATAATCTTCAAAATTTAAATAATCCTCGACTTTCGGCTAACTTTGGGGACGTCACGGAATGTGTAATTTTTTAAAGGGGGACTCCTCTTGAATTTTGATTGGGTGTTAGGATGCCTTGGATTTTCTTGTCCTGATAAATTGGGTGTTTTGTTTAGTTTATTTAAAAACTTTTAAATATTTTTGCGATAGTTACCTACCCTTTATTCATTAGGGGCTTTCATAGCCCCTTACAATACTTTTAAAGTAATTGGCAGAAATAAAGATTTCGTTCTATAAATTATTGCATTTATTCATTAACTTCTAAGACTTTCGCAATCACTACACACACTTTTTTGGGGGTCGAGTCATCCACGTCCGTAGGAGAGTACCCCTTTTCCGAATCCCTACACGTGATCCCTGGGTGGTGCAAATCGGGTGACATACTGGTGGTAGGCCTCAGCCGACGGCTTGCGACCACCCACCGGGCAAAGACGTGCCGCCAAGCGACCCAGTCGTGTTCCGGTACGATGCCCAGTGTAGCCACTCGAGAGGATGGGTCGAAATAGTTGTTTCACTGCAAGCAGACCAATCTGACGCGCGCTGATACTGTCACATCGGGAGGCTAATCGCGGAGGGTAGCGGGATCCGAGGCACGGTGCACCGCTGGCCGACCGCAGGTAGTAGGGGGCCCAATTAGTGTGCTAGCCACACATGAAAGGCTGCCCCGCCAACTAGCGAAAAATCCCGGGATGCGCCATCGTGCCGGTCGGCGACCGGTTGAGAGGGCCCGATGGACACTCCTGGGGGGGCTCGGGCGTCCCCGCAGTCTCCGGCTTAGTCCCCCAATGTTGTGACTTGTCAGTGTGTGTCTGAACGTTAGCAGCGTGGAACCTCACTTCACTGCCATCCCCTCACCTTCCTTCACTCGACAAAAATAATGATAAAGAGAAGCAAGAGAAAAATGGTTTCACAGCGGCTGCACTCCCTCTCTCTCAAAGTGCACCTCCACAACATCCGAGGTCTGCACTCAAATCTCGTTGCAGTCCACCACCACCTCGAGACTGATAAACCATCACTCCTGTTTCTCTCGGAGACGCAGATCGGATGTCCGTCTGACGTGTCGTACCTTTCCTACCCAGGGTTTACCCTGGAGCACAACTTCAAACCACGTGCGGGCGTATGCCTGTACGCCCGGGACGACATCTGCTATCGGCGTCTCCGAAACCTTGAAGATCCCAGTTTCTCCATACTTTGGGTTTTGGTTGACACAGGCATGGAGAAAATTCTGTATGCCTGCGTCTACCGTTCACATAGCGAAGATCAGGAGACAACCAGGCTCACACAGTACCTTAGTGAGGCGGCGGATGCGGCCCAGCAACGGTACCCTTCGGCCCAGTTAGTGATTCTGGGGGATTTCAATGCCCACCACCAGGAGTGGCTTTTCCCATACCAGATAACTGACCACGCAGGGAGAGAGACGCGAAAGCTGGCTTTAGCGTTAAATCTCACCCAGCTGGTCCAAGGGGCAACGAGGGTGCCTGATGTTGAGTCGCACACAGCCAACTGTTTGGACCTTCTGCTGACAACTGATCCAGACCGGTATTCCTTGTCGGTATCATCACCCTTAGGTAGTTCTGACCACTGTCTGGTGAAATCTGTATCCGTCTACTCTCCGCCCGATCCCAGCCCTAGAGGCATCCGGCGAGTGTGGCGGTACAAAGCAGCAGATTGGGATGAGATGCGGTCGTTTTTTGCATCTTATCCTTGGCAGCCGACTTGCTTCTCTTCTGATGATCCTTCAGTTTGTGCAAGCGCCGTAACGGACGTGTTGCTTCAGGGGATGGAGTATTACATTCCATTTTCTGATGTAACAATGTCTGGCGAAGCTCGTCCATGGTTTGGGGCCGAGTGTAGAAGCGCTGAGGCGCTGAAACACACGGCATACCTGGAGTGGGTCGACGCTCGAAACCGCAAAACTAAGGACTTAAGCGAGAAGAAGAGAGCTTTCAACAAGGCTGCCAAGTCCTGTAAGAAGGCTTTGCGCAGAGCTCGATTTGACCACATAGGCCGAATAGGTAACAAACTTGCTTCTTACCCGTCGGGTAGTAAGGCGTTTTGGTCCCTGGCGAAGTCGGTCGAATCGAACTTCTGTCGCCCCTCACTACCTCCACTGCTGAAGCCTGATGGGTCACTGGCCCACACTGCTGAGGAGAAGGCAAACTTGTTTGCCTCTCTCTTCGCGGATTCTTCACGTCTCGATGCTGGTGGCGCTACACCCCCTTCTCCACAAAATGGATGTGAGACTTGTATGTCGGATATTCGCATCCACCAGAAGGAGGTCCGTAAAACGCTACGCAATCTTGACGTGAACAAAGCCAGTGGCCCCGACGGTATACCAGCCATAGTCCTTAAAACCTGTGCGCCTGAATTGTCTCCGATCCTGACACGCCTATTTCGTCTCTCGATGGTGACTGGTAAAGTGCCGAAATCCTGGAAGCAGGCTAATGTGCAACCAGTGCCCAAAAAGGGCAGTCGTGCTGACCCTGCTAATTACAGGCCCATCTCAGTAACGTCCATACTCTGTAAGAGTATGGAACGAGTACTTAATAACAAGCTCCTAGGATACCTTGAAGCTAATGACCTTCTGAGTGACCGACAATACGGTTTCCGCCGAAACCGGTCTACCGGAGATCTTCTTGCGTATGCCTCCCACATTTGGAGCGAGGCCATCGAGAAACACGGAGAAGCGATTGCCGTTTCTCTTGACATCTCGAAGGCCTTCGACAGGGTCTGGCACGATAGCCTTATAAACAAGCTTCCTTCATTCGGCCTGCCTACTGATCTGTGTAATTGGATCTCAGACTTCCTGAGGGATCGGTCGATCCGAGTTGTCATTGACGGCTGCACGTCCGACCAATTGGCTATAAATGCCGGGGTCCCTCAGGGCTCAGTACTCTCCGCAACTTTGTTTTTGCTCCACATAAATGATCTGCTAAGACCTTTGGGTACGCAGACGACAGCACCGTTGTTGAGAGTTACACATCCAATGCACGAGCGAGTCGGACGCAAATCCAGTCTCTTAGAGAGGCCATGGTTGAACGCTTGAACTTGACCCTGAAAGTTGTCTCCGAATGGGGTGATGCTAACTTGGTCAAGTTCAATGCTGCTAAGACCCAGGCGTGCCTGTTTTCTGCTAAACGGAGTCAATTTGAACTTACTCCAACTTTCTGTGATGCATCCGTGCCGATAACTGACCACCTTGAGCTTCTTGGCGTGTCACTAACATCCACCCTAAACTTCGGCTCATACATAGAGTCCAAGGCTCAACTTGCTGCCAAAAAGCTGGGCATCCTCTCTAAGGTGAGGCGGTACTTCACACCTGAACAGCTGCTCAATTTGTACCAAGCACAAGTTCGGTCCTGTATGGAGTACTGCTCTCATCTCTGTGATGGTTCAGCTAAATATCAACTGGCGGCTCTCGAGTCGATTGAGAGGCGCGCCAAGAGGCTCGTTGGCAACGATGCGCTGGTCGACGCCAAACTACAAAGTCTCGAGCATCGGCGCAGAGTTGCTAGCCTATCGGTTTTTTATCGAATGCATTTCGGCGAGTGTGCGTTGGAATTGCACAATTTAATTCCCCCAAGCCCTTTCCATTATCGGACGACCAGACGCACGGCGATGCGCCACCGTTATATGGTAGATATTCCACCCTTACGCACGAACCGGTTTGCTAATAGCTTTATCATGCGTACCGCCAAAGAGTGGAATTCCTTGCCGGCGTCAGTGTTTCCCGAGAAATATAATCTGGTGGTCTTCAAGACTCGAGTGAATAGGTTTTTGCTGGGCAAGCGTGTACCATCGTCGACCGCACCATCGCTTAACATCAGGTGAGGTGGCGGTCAAACGCAAGCCCGTTAAGAATAAAAAAAAAAAAAAAAAAAAAAAAAAACACATTCTAAAAAAACGTTTACATGGCATAGGTACCTTTGAGTCATTTTATTAGACTCCTCATCATCATCCTCCTGCCCTTATCCCAATTTATTTGGGGTCGGCGCAGCATGTATTTTGCTTCCATACATCTCTATCAGCCGTCATCTCCGTGTTCACTTTCTTTCTATTCATATCATCTTTCATACAATCCATCCATGTTTTTTTCGGTCCGCCTCTTTTCATATAGCCATCCACATTCATATTTAAAACTTTCCTCGTAACATGCTCCTCATTCCTCCTCATTACATGTCCATACCATGATAGTGTGTTGCTACTTAACTTCTCTGTCACTGGCGCTACTTTCAGACTCCCTCTTACATACTCATTCCTTATCCTATCCATTCTCGTTACACCACACATTCCTCTTAACATTCTCATCTCAGCTGCATGCACTTGCCTTTCATTAAATCCTTTCATAGCCCAACATTCCGATCCATACAGGACAGTAGGTCTTATCATGGTCTTATAGATTTTCCCCTTCAGTTTAAGGGGAATTCGGGAGACACATGTAGTTCCCGTGACCTGCCGCCATTTCAACCATCCTGTGTTGATTTGGTGCTTGACTGTCTGGCAATTTTATTAGACTAAAGAGTGATAATTTCGTTTAAAGTTCCGCTGCGTAATTTTAAAACATAAAAACAATCAATATATTGTGTCCGGAAGCGATACGTAAAATGTTCGCTGACACGTACACAAGCGCACGAATATTGTACGAACGTAGCCTTTGAAGTCCAACTTAAAATTACTTCACTCTGCGTGCGAAGTGACTACTAAGATTCTAAGGCTAGTTATTCTAAGAGCGAACCTATACTTTTTTTTACTTGGGGATATCCTCATAGACGCACTCCGCCGGGGTGACGGAGCCAGTGTCGGACTCTTACCGACTAAACCCACCACGGCGTTCCTCTTATAACCTTTGACCGGGGGCGTGAGATACGATCTGCAGTCTCCACCCACCCTCGACAGATCCCGGCTCGTTACTAATACGCGAGCCCCTTCTCCCCGTGTGCATTAGCGTTCTGGCCTTCCGACTGGCGCGGTCGCGCATAACATAACGCGTCACTATACTTGGACCCCGAATGCTGCAGTGTTGAAAAATAAATCAAAGAAATATACTTGATGAATAAACACTTAATACTAACACGCATTATCTTCTATACAAGATAAACAATACCTAAAATATTCCCGAACACCTATAACTTTCCATTTATACGAGGATCCATTAATAATTCCCTTAAACCTAAAACCCTTCGCTATAGCATACCTACCCACTACCCAGGCCTTACTAAGGAATTACGTGGATTATTTCCGGGCACTGGACATTATAACCGGATAAAACTAGTATACTAAGGCAGGCTAGATAATAAAAAGATAACATTGGAAGTGTGTTTTAAAATAAATTACTAAGTACTAGGTTGTTGGTACACTTGGTGCTACTATTTATTAGTGATGTAAATATCCAAGTACCTACTAATACCGCGTTCACACGAGTCAATTTAGTCGTTCAACTGCATAATCCAAAGCGATTTGAACCATCTGAACAGACTTTCAATCAAATTGAAGCAACAATAGTACAGTCTAACAAAGCAATTAGTATACAGGGTAGAGAGATATAAATGAAGTTTTCTCAGAAGATTATGGATGTTTTCGAGTGAAATATAATTTTAATAACGGAAAAAGTTTAACTGTATTTATACAAAACCCTAATCCAACCATATATATACTATATATAATAATTTCCTGAGAAATCTTCATCTATATGTGGCGACCCTGTATACTAATTGCTTTGTTAGACTGTACATTACTGTCGAGGCCTGAAATGAAGCAATTGACGGCCGAGTAATATTGGAAGTACGCGGCGAAGCCGAGTATTTCCGAAGCATAGACGTAAATATTACTAGTTCCGAAGTGATTTAAAAGGACGAAGCGCTAGCCGAGTCCTTCTTAACTAAACGAGGCCGTCAATTGCTATTTCGGCCGAGACTTGTATAGTACTTTTCTCTCATTTGCGAGGAAACAATACACAAATTAATTTAACAGTACCATCTAATTTTCATTCCCGCCAATTCGTCCGCGTGCGGTTTTTGTTCTAAAATCAAAGTTTTGAAAAAAAAAATGCGCATTCAGCCTTTATAATGATGAATATTTTGTAACTAAAAACACGTAATTTATGTGTACTTAAAAACGTCGGTAGCATAATTTAAAAAATAAAAACTGTCCAGCAAGTTCTATTCAGAGATATGACATTTACCTACCAGCGGTAAATGTCATGTCTCTGGTTCTATTATTGTCGTGTTGGATATTACTGGCCTGTTATTTCGTTGCGTACGGAAAAGAGCCGATTAATGTATTCTTTTTTTTGAATAATGAACCTATTTGTTTCAAGTGGGAGAAATAGTACATTACTGTCGACTTGTCGAGGCCTGAATTGTAGTAATCCAAATGTTATTAATGTATGTACCTAATCAGTATTCTTGAATTGTTTTGTGATAATTATGTGACATTCAAACACAATGTGAATTGTTCATGAATAAATAAATAAATAATAAATAAATAAAGAAGCAATTGACAGCCGAGTAATATTGGAATTTCCTAATCTAAAAGAGAAGAAGGTTGGCACCTACCACCTGTTTAGAACCCAGTTCTAAAAATAATTAAGTCCCAAACAGCACGCAACACTGTAAAGATAATGACATTGTGAATTTGTGAGTGATTACTGCGTGCATCGAAACGATTATTAATAAAAACTGTATGGTCGTTTTTTTTTTTTTTTTTTTAATATCTCTAAAGACGCTTATTATCTTACGGCCAAAATTAATATCCAATCTATCTGCGATTTACCCTACTAGAGATAGAAATTTGACATATTTTGTATGGATCTAATGTCAAATTCCTATCTCTAGTAGGGCAAATCGTGGATAGATTGGATATTAATTTTGGCCGTTAGTCTACCTGCGACCACGAACGCTGCAAAGCTTACGAAATGTCAGGAAAACCACTTTAAATAATAGACGCGATGTAATCCGGTTAAACTTGTTTTCTTGAAAAATACTAAAATCACAGAAGCTCTCTCTCATTGCACCAACATCTTAAGGCCCACGCTTCGGTTCGTCTCGATATTTTTTATTCAGCGTAAAAGTTTCTCGGTTACCTCAAGGCTCATCCTGCATACAGACTCAGTCTTTTTACTTGCGGAAAAACTTAATTAGTTCTCTTCTAAAATTGGTGATATTTTGTCCAGGCTTAACTTCATCCATTGCCTTGTGTTTTTGACGAGTTTGTGACATCGTTTATGGTTGAGTTCTGGTTAAAATACTAATTGTGTACGTCATTCTAAACGCATCTTACAGGGTCAAAATATCACTAGAACTGAAAAAGATAACAAAAAACTGGCCAAGTATGAATTTGACTCGCGCGATAAGGGTTGCGTACCATATTTTATTATTTTTAGTACTTAACATCCCAAATTATCGACACTTTAAGGGACGATCACAAGATTTGTTTAATTCATGTTTCGTGATGATTGAATACGTACTTGTGGCCGTTTTGTGCGGATGTGACGCATATCTTAAAAAACTTCTTGGCTCTGTACCTGTATTTGTTCTGTGTTCTTGAATTTTTTGGTAACTTCGTGCGTGCGTAATATTTTGTCTTCCTTTTCTTTTCTTTCACTATGTAACAGTGCAGTGTTTATTAGATAATATTTAACCGTATACCAAATTATAATTTTGTTTATTTATTTATAATTTATGTATACACAATAACATATGAAAGGAGACAGCACTAAAATTATTTAGTACAAAGGTACTGCTTATTTCAAAGAAATTTCTACCAGCAGACCTGCGAGAGGAGAAATAAGTAAGAAATGTAGACAACAGTGTGTAAAAAGATAAGAAACTTAAAATACTTAACTTTGTTCTTATTTTCTGAAGTTGGTTGTTTTTTTGTCAAACAGTGGGGTACTTTCAGTAACCGGGGCTTTTACTATAGTTATTAGCCATGATAGTGCCCTTAGAGTAACTGAGATCACGAAACGGAATCATTTCGATCTGACTCCAACTTTCCGTGATGCATCCGCGCCGATAACAGATTACCTTGAGCTTGTTGGTGGGTCACTAACATTCACCGTCAACTTCGACTCTTACATCGAGTCTAAGGCTCAACCTAATGCTAAAAAGCTAAGCATCCACTCTAAGGTAAGGACGGTACTTCTAGAACAGCTGCTCAAACTGTACCAAGTAAAAGTTCAGTCATTTATGGAGTACTGCTATCATCTTTTGGATGGTTTGGCCAAATATCAGATTACAGCTCTCGAGTCGATAGAGAGGCGTACCAAGAGGCTTGTTGCCGCAGTGTTGGGCAAAATTTAGTTTGACTAATGATTGATGACTAAGATTGAATTCGTCAATCATGACTAATGATTGATGATTGATTAATTCAATCATGGCATGGTGAGTGATGATTGATTAGTTTTAATCTTAGTTAAATAATCATGATTAAATTTCCCATGACTAATCTTCTTCTTATATTAACTACTATAAAACTGTAGATGTGTTTGTTTGTTTGTTCAAGCATCACGCTAAAACTACTGGACCGATTTTGATGAAACTTTTGAAGTAAAACTTACGCAAATTCTTTACGCACGCTTGACTTGGGAAGTAAACTGGTGAATGCGTTACGAAAAGTGTTACAAAAAGTGTGATCGGGTGAGGCGACTTTTATTTTGAGATCCAAGGTGGCGGGCGCGACTTTTTAAATAAAATCTATATGGGTATCGTTTTCGAGGTTTCCCGGGGTGCTCATTGCGAATATAACATCTATTTTGAGATTCAAGATGGCGGACGTGATTTCTGTAATTTTTTTTGTGAATATTCACTTCAGTCGTGTGGTCTAAAGCACAGTCGTTTTATTTGTATTTAAAAGCTGATGATTAGAGTAAAAAACTGGTGTTGTTTAAAAAAGAAAGAAAGAAAAAGAAATGAATAATTTCGTGGCGCGATGAGCTGTAGAGCGCGTACAGAGTTGGTCAAAATTCTGATAATGATAGGCTCGATAAGCTATATGGTCAAAAATTCCGATTGCCATATATTCTAAACTATAGCTCTTAAACCCATCGTGTTGGTACTCAAATGAAAGGGTTCGATTAGCTCTAGACAAATAAATGGTCAAAACTTTGAATGACCATATCTCCTAAACCATAACTCTTAGACCCATCGTGTTGGTACTCAAATGAAAGGGTTCGATGAGCTCTAGACAAATAAATCTTATAAACTTCTGATGGCCATATCTCCTAAACTATAGATCTTAGACCCATCGTGTTGGTACTCAAATGAAAGGGTTCGATGAGCTCTAGACAAATAAATCTTATAAACTTCTGATGGCCATATCTCCTAAACTATAGATCTTAGACCCATCGTGTTGCTACTCAAATGAAAGGGTTCGATTAGCTCTAGACAAATAAATCTTATAAACTTCTGATGGCCATATCTCCTAAACTATAGATCTTAGACCCATCGTGTTGGTACTCAAATGAAAGGGTTCGATTAGCTCTAGACAAATAAATGGTCAAAACTTTGAATGACCATATCTCCTAAACCATAACTCTTAGACCCATCGTGTTGGTACTCAAATGAAAGGGTTCGATGAGCTCTAGACAAATAAATCTTATAAACTTCTGATGGCCATATCTCCTAAACTATAGATCTTAGACCCATCGTGTTGCTACTCAAATGAAAGGGTTCGATTAGCTCTAGACAAATAAATGGTCAAAACTTTGAATGACCATATCTCCTAAACCATAACTCTTAGACCCATCGTGTTGGTACTCAAATGAAAGGGTTCGATTAGCTCTAGACAAATAAATGGTCAAAACTTTGAATGACCATATCAACTAAACCATAACTCTTAGACCCATCGTGTTGGTACTCAAATGAAAGGGTTCGATGAGCTCTAGACAAATAAATCTTATAAACTTCTGATGGCCATATCTCCTAAACTATAGATCTTAGACCCATCGTGTTGGTACTCAAATGAAAGGGTTCGATGAGATCTACACAAATAGATGATCAAAACTTCTGATGGCCATATTTCCTAAACAATTGCTCTTAATTCACCGATTTTTGAGTTTTTATATTTCTGTGTCTTGGAACCATCGTGTTAGTACTCAAATGAAAGGGCTTTCTGTGATAAGCCGAGTTATAAGTGGGCGAAACCGCTGGCAAAGTCTAGTTTAATATACAACGTGTTATTGAAATAACTGAAAACCTCTTAAGGGGTCATTGTAGTCATTGTTCGGGCGCCGTCGGCTATCATCGGGCGGCGGATCGGCTGGTGACGTCACGGCGACGAGACAGCGGCGCGGGGGGCGCATTCATGTGCGCGGGCGGCTACCGAACTTGACGGACGACACGCGCGCGCACTCAGAACCAATCCATTATTTGTACTTGTCGTAATTATTGTAACAGTATTACAGTCCGCTGCTTTTAATTTCATAGGCCTTTAGTTAGGTCCCTTACAGTCATCAATATGAACAACTTATATATATATATAAATAAATAAATAAATAAATATCTTTGGGACATTTTTACACAGCACCATCTAGTCCCAAACTAAGCAGAGCTTGTGGTATGGGTACTAGACAATGGATATAATACGTATATACTTTTTTTTTTTGTAAATACATACTTATAATACATAAGCAACACACCCAGACCAGCACAAACACTTATGTTCATCACACAAATATTTGTGTCCTGTGGGAATCGAACCCACGACCTCGTTATCAGCAGTCCGACACTCGAACCACTAGACCACAGAGGTCGTGTATATATGAACAACAGCGAAAAAAATATCTGATGTTCCCTACATTTTGTCGATTCATCAGAACACAAATATAGAACATCTAACAATCATCAGATTATCATCTTTGGGAACATCTGATTAATTTTTTCGCGATTTTAGGTTTGGTCCCATAGTAAAAGTTGTTCATACTGATGAGTACAATGACCCCTTGAAAGGTTTTCAGTTATTTTAATAACACGTTGTATAAATTCTTGCCTACCGTCAATTTCAAGTTTTACATCATACATGTTGATTTGGAGTAGACTACCAACTACCACCACTCGTGCTTCTGAAGAATTTCTAGTAAATAGTATTATTTAAAATTTTACAAAAAAAATGGGCGGCCTTTTTTGACTATCAAATGAAAATACAGTTTTAATACTAGCCTTATTAAGTTTCGCCGACTAAATAAAACAGAATAGCCGCTCAAATAGCCACTCACTACACTGACCCACGTAGCCGGCCCGCGCGGTGCGCAGTGGGGGCAGGTGGGGCAATGCAGCGGCTCCCACCACCCTTCGCCACCTACTCGTGCGTTTTTAGGTTAATCATCAATCAAAACTAACGATTGATCGAATGACTAACTGATTTAGTCATGATTATGATTGAATGTTTCAATCATGATTAAATTAGTCATGACTAAATTAGTCGTGACTAAATTAGTCATGATTGATCAATTGATTGAAAAAATTAGTTGATTGACCCAACACTGCTTGTTGGCAACGATGCGCTAATTACAAAGCCTCGAGCTGCCTCAAGTATCGGCGTAGAGTTGCTAGCCTATCGGTTTTTTATCGGATGTGATGCAAGTATGCGTTGGAATTGCGCGATCTAATTCCCTCAAGCCCTTTCCATCATCGAACAACCAAATTCATGGCGATGCTCCACCCTATATAGTAGACATTCCGCCCATTCACATGAACTGATTTGCTAAAAGCTTTATCTTGCGTACCGCTATAGAGTGGAATTCCTTGCCTATTTCCCGATAAGTATAATCTGGTGGTCTTCAAGGCTCGAGTGAATAGGTTTTTTTCTGGGCAAGCGTGTACCATCGTCGACCGCACTATCGCTTAACATCAGGTGAGGTGGCGGTTAAACGCAAGCCAATTATGAATGCAAAATAAACTGAAATTTTCAACTATTACGGTTAAAGATAATATTAGGTTTTAGTGATAAGACCACCAATGTACCTATAATTTATGAGTTGTGCCTATTAGGCCTCTCCTAAGTTGCGCCACAACACTCGGCCCTCTGCTTTCCGCATCCAGTCCCCCCCAGCCACGTTCTTCAGGTCGTTGTTCCACATGGCGGGGGGGCGCCGGGCGCCCTACTTTGCGATTCCCGATTCGCGGTCTCCATTCAAGGACTCATCTGCTCCAGCGGCCATCGGTCCTTCAACAACCATGGCCAGCCCACTACCACTTCAGCTTACTGATCCTTAAAGCTATGTCGGTCACTCCGGTTCTTCTTCGGATAATCTCGTTACGGATTTTATCCTTCAAAGAAACTCCAAGCATAGCTGGCTCCATAGATCGCTGAGCGACTTTGAATTTATGGACTAGCCCAACTATTAGTGTCCACGTCTCGGCACCGTAATTCATGACAGGCAGGGTGCACTGGCTGAAGACCTTTGTCTTCAAACTTTGCGGTATAGGCGACGAGAAGACTCGGCGAAATTTGCCAAATGCTGCCCAGCCCAAACGGATTCTTCTGTCGGCTTCTTTATCGAATACTGGTTTTCTGGTGTTTTCTGGTTGGTGAATACGTCCATTGAATACGGAATCCTAAATATCAACTACTGCAACCTAGAATTTGTTTTTTTGATTTCAAAGTTTTCTTTGCTTAAAGAATCTCATCGTGTATTTATTAACAAGGTAATCTGAGAGTTTATTCATATGTAAGTAGATAATAAACTTTTAGAAATTATTATTTTCTAGAAAAACAGCCCAAAATCCATTTAAAATTAATAGTGTTCCATACATGTAACAAAATAATAAAACATTAGTCGCATGTACCGTATATTTCACATGTATCGTAACAAGTTGCGGCTGCAATACCCTATGTAGGAATTCTATTCACACTTCACAGTTTAGGAGCTAGGTATATTGTCATGACACTATTTTCTTATGAGATATATAAAACGTTTGTTACCTAAAACATTTATAGACTTATTGATATAACAATAATTGTAAAGTCATTAATCCTACTATCTTACTAACATTATAAATGTGAAAGTTTGTGAAGACGTTTGGATATTTTGACGTTTGTTACTCAATCACGCTGAAACAGTTCAACAGATTTGATGAAATTTTACACACAGATAGACTATAGCCCAGATTACCACATATATAGGCCACCATAGGCTTCTTTTTGTCCCAGGAGGATAAACGGGCGAAGCCGCGGGCAAATTCTTAGTCATTTGACTACTCTTCATTTTAAACTACTCAAGTACTTGTAATAAGTTTTCTTTGAAACTTTTACCTACAACATGTTAATCTGTATCCGTGCCATATTTACGGAAGTGACTATACCAATGATTCTGAACACAAATCAATAAAAAAATCAATACCATTTTTTTTTATTGAAATACCTATTTGTACACAAAAAAAAACCCCCAAGTGCCGCGCGCCACTCAAAAATGATGCATGGGAAACCACAAAAAATGGGCAAAATTTTCCACCCTTTGACAATACCGCCGGTGACTTATTTTCAGAGTCGTTCGCAATTTATTCTCAAAACCTCGCTATGTTTCTAAGTGAAAATTTCGTTATTACATAAGCATAGAATTGGTTAAGTTTTTCTAGATGACTAAGCACATTATTTTTTGCTCTAGAAATATGTCACGGTTACAGATTAATATCTTATATGTATTTTAATCATTTTTTTCTTAATCTACTTCATTTTAGTCAGTAAAGGTAATCTAGCGCCTTACCACAGGTAATTTAAGTTTCTATGAGTCTAGAGACCTGATTTCAAAACAAATAGAAGGCTTTCAAAAACTATGACCTTAATGTTCAACTAGATAATGGTTTCCATCTATCTGTAAATAAAAAACGGGTGACGTCTGAGGACATCCACCAGAAGGGAAGTCTTCACGCATTTGCAAGCACTGATCGAACACACGTGCGAGTTAACGGTGACGATTTTTCTCGATTTATTCCTCGGCAGCCAAGCGCACAACATCACTCAGCGACGACACAGCCGTGTTGTCGCTGACATCACTATAGAAACTTCGGTCCAAAAATCTTAAGTACTTCTCAGGATGTTCTCAAAAAGCGATAAGATGGACTTTTCGTTGTCAGAAAATGGCATCACAAAATGAATGTTGTCTTTAACTAGGTAGGTACTAATAATTTTGCTATTAGTACCTAGTTAAAGACAACATTCATTTTGTGATGCCATTTTCTGACAACGAAAAGTCCATCTTATTGCTTTTTGAGAACATCCTGAGAGGTAAAAAAAAAACTAAATTTAGTTCAAATCTCACTCTACATACAATCATCATCATCCTCATTTCAGCCGAAAGACGTCCACTGCGCTGAACATAGGCCAATAAATCCATTCAAAGCAAAGCAAGCCCCCTATATTCCCTGTCTCTTAGCCTACAGAATCACACTGCACATCGTTCCAGTATTAATATTGCACGAACACCTGCAGGTGGCGCGGGCGGCCAAATAGAAAATTGCTCGCATCGGCGCGGCGTTTGGCCGCATACTCGCAATTATACCCGGTCAATCTGTATCCTAGTATTTGAACATATTAATTTGTGTGTTATGTTTAGAATTTGAAGCGACAAAGCATGAAATGAAGGCACACACATTAAGACACCTCTGTTTCTCGGAGCGCACGTTAGATGCAGTTGCCATACGAAGATCTATCGTCGTTACGGGTAGTCAGAAGCTCGAAAGTCTCACAACTGCCAGTGCTGGGAATGACATATCTCAACGAAAAAGTCATTCGTTGAGATATGTCATTCCCATACATTTTGATTATTTTCTATAGCGTTGACGATTGTAGATTGTCAACTTGGCTAAGGGGGCTGGTCTAACCTTTGGATAGCGGTATTACCCAGAACTTGAACTATGTTCACAAAACAAAGTAAATTAATTGAATTGGAAATATTTTAAAAAATGCTCTAGTTTTGAACTTTTGCTAGTATCGTACCATTTGTAAGAAAACCACAGATTAGATAATACTACGAAACAGATACATCACTCCCATACAAAAGCGAAAATAAATACGCTACACAATTTTAATAATAATCCCAGGCGTTAGCTACAAGCAGAAATATACCTTCTGCATGCGCACCGAGAGTTGAGGACGCTTTGTCAGCGCACGACCTTCGTATGGCTGCGTCTTGGAGCGAATTCGATAGGGTTGTACAAATTTAATTTAATAAAAATATAAAAGCCTTGGTTCTGGAGTTCTGATGGCAGTCTCATCTGCTCCCCGATTCAAAACATTTTCTATAAGCAGTTAATTAAATTATTTATTACATCATACAAAAAATTTCACAAACAATAAAAAGGTTCCCTGGCTCCCAAACTAGGTTATTACCTGTGACTTGGGAGTCAGTGTTCCTATAAAAATTTTTTTTTTCAAATGTATGTATGTAGTAAACAAATATCGGTAGAAAAAAAAGAGGAAAATGAAAAATCCTAGTAGGTAGGCAATTATACAATATTGATTTACTTCAAACTAGATATTCAAACCGTCCGTGTGGTGCCGGACGCAAAGAATTTCACCACCCTATATCTTCTCATGGGTGTCGTAAAAGGCGACTAAGGGATTCACCAGAGGATGGGCAGCAGCGTCCTCTGAGTATTTAACCAACCAACTGCGATCGCCAACCCGCCTGCCAAGCGTGGCGATTATGGCATATCCCCCCATGGAGGCCTATGTCCAGCAGTGGACGTCTTTCGGCTGGAATGATGATGATGATGAGATATTCAAATTAGATTTTTAGAGTTGTCGAGTGATTTGGTTTGTTATCTCGCTTCGTCTGCGAATCACGTAACGCGAGAAAAAGAGATAACAAACCGAATCGGTCGACAACTGCTTATCGGAGACGTACTGAATTGGAGAGCTGACTAGACTACAAACGCGTACAACGAAGACATTTAGGAGATCCACATCATCTCGTCTATTGTAGTCCACTGCTGGACATAGGCCTCTCCCAAGCAGCGCCACAACACTGGGTCCTTCACCTTCCGCTCCCAGTCTACCCCAGCTACCTTCGTCGGTACACCTAGCTGGGGGATACCCTATGCTGCGTTTGCCAATTCTGGGTCTCCACTCAAGGACTCGTTTTCTCAAATGGCCGTCGGTCCTTCGACAGACATGGCCAGTCCACTGCTACTTCAGCTTCCTAGTCCTTACAAGCTATGCCTGTCACTCCGGCTCTTCTCCGGATAATCTCGTTATTCAAGTATAGTATTGCTCATGCCGACAGAACATACGACGAAGAAAAAAACTTCAAAATTAATTTATATTCATTTTGTACATTCAGAGAAGAATCTAAGTCTAAATTCATGCTTCCAAATGTCAAATAGCACTGCATTTTGAGTTGGAAGCATGAGTTTAGGCTCAGAAATATTAGCCTTATTATGTTTGTCATACACGGTGAAGTTCTTTTACTCCTCTTATTTTAATTTCACCTTCGAAATGTTTGTTAACATGAACAAATTATGCCCAGTCACAATTTCAATACCTCGCCTTTATTTCATGCTGTGATTCGCCATTCTCTAGCTTTACTCTAGTTATTACGGCTTTTTCTTTCATTCCCAATGCTTCGGCTTCTTTTACAGTATCAGGTAAAGAATCGTTGGAAATATTGGGGACCAAGAATGTCACCAATCCAGCTATGAGTGACGTGATCCCGAATACAAGCGATGGCAGTCCATCCCAGTACACCGTCTGAAAAGTGACAAAAATGTATCAATATGTCTCTATCACACATATTATCGTAATGCTAGCCACACAGACCATGCCGCTCGGTCCAGCAATATGATAGTGTGGTATGACAATCGGTAGATTGAAAATCGATCCTTCCGTCAAATGGCATGTCCTTCCAAGATTTTTTTATTTACTTAATTATTTATGCACAACTGGGTACAAAGGCGATCTTAACGCCATAGGCGTTCTTTACCAGATAATCTTAGGGTAATGCAGAGACAGAAGAAAAATAAGGTAGATGCACCAGTAAAGTAGCAAAATAAGGTTAGAACTACGGACTTATAATTAACATATAATAAAAATAAATAACTACATACGTAAATATAATAAAATATATATATTTTACATACATATATGTATAATATATATATTTCAAGAATAATCAAGATGTGTAACTATAAATATATAACATCAAGATAAATCAAAGTAGAGCTGAATCTGCCAAATTGTTTTCACGGAAATATTACACCCACACATAGCCAAGCCTACTTCATGAACTCAGCCTATCGCAGTCCACTGATGGATATAGGTCTGTCCCAAGTAGCGCCACAACACTCGGTCCTCTGCCTTCCGCATCCACGCCCCAGCCACGTTCTTCAGCTCATCGCGATCGGTCCACCTGGCGTGGGGGCACCCTATACGCTGCGTTTGGCAATTCGCGGCCTCCGCTAAATCAATCCTAGCCGATCCTACTAAACTGCAAGCCTACTTGATCAAGCCTATTTGATCATGCCGCTGGATCCAGTATCTGTGATGTAGACAAAATAGCAAACAGGTCAAAAAAATATTCAAAATTACCAATAGCGGAGCCTGAGGTGCTACAATAGATCCAACTCTTCCCAAAGACGAGCACAGCGCGTGCATGGAGTTCCTCGTGTAGGTCGGGAACAGTTCGGACGTATACATGTACGTTATGGTAAAGTATAGTGACGCCATCAACTTGCCCACCATAAACATTGTGATTGACAGCCAGGCGAGATCTGGAAGACACATAATACGTTTTCTTATGAATGATACTGAACACAATTACCGACTGGTGCATAGAAGAGCATTAATCCGCACAAACTATAAATAGAAAGAAAGAAGGAAAGAAACATGGTTCATTGTCCCGACAAAAAAAAAACAAAACAGGTAACTAATAGGTATACAAAGAAAATAAAACTAAAAAAACACATAAGATATAAGGAAAGAACAGTCAACTGCATGACAGTGGCACAACACTTGAATTAGAAAACCGCCCTTACTGCTTAGGAAATAAAGACGCTGTCAATGTCAGACTGTTACCACTGACGTGTGGTTGACCGGCTGCCGAATTGCGTAACTCACTCGCGATCGCAGTCATTTGGATTTCAATGTTCATTACTCCGTGGGTTTTGAAATTCCGTGTTATCGGCAACTACGTACCACGCAATGAATATTGCTTTAATTTCAAAATGAAAGCTAATTTTAAATGTCAAAGTGAATGCATTACACAATTGCCCCACTGGTTGACCATACTCATAATCATCACTCATCATTCTATTACTAAATATGTTCATACAGTTGACTTTCACGACTTCCTTTAATTTTACCTGAAAAATGAATCCAAAATAAGTACATTATTTACTCACTTTTCGGCAAGAACGGTTGTCCAACACAGAACACGCCAGCAAGCAAGAAGCTGGCAATCAGAGGGAACTTCCTTTTAAACTTCATCAGTACATACATCGCTATGAAACTGCCTGGCAGGTCTAGCAGCGAGAATATAGTGAAATTCAAGTATTTATTCCCTTCTAAAGAAACTGAAGTTATTGTCATCCCGTAATTCACAAAGGTAGAAGTTGTCCACCATATCACACACACAATGAACCTTTTAAATAAAGCTGTCGACGAGAAAGTACTCTTCAATACTGCTCCAAACTCCACATTCTCTTCTTTATCCGTATCACAGACTAAATTGTCTAGTTCTCTCTGATCGAGCTTGACTTTGTTCTTTTTCGCTACTTTTTCTAGTATCGCTACTGCTTTTTCCTTCTTTCCTTTTATTAGTAGCCATCTTGGACTCTCATCTATTACGTATAGGTACAAAAAGAAGAGTAGGGCGGGAGCGTATAGAGCTCTGAGGAAGTTTCTCCAATTCGGGACCATCCAGGCTATGAGAGCCTTTAAAACGCCTCCTACGCAATAGCCTATACCACATATCATGTAGTATGGTACGCGTTTCGTTGTGGCTATTATTTCGACATCTGTAAAAATTTATGAGAAATTAGTAGGTAATTGTTTTATAACTTAAAATCTTTGTTGAAATATTAATGTCCAACTTTCCATCTTCATGTCTCGGTTTGGCGAACCGACTTGCGGTACCATTAAGGTAGTACTGCCTAGGTGCCAGGCCTAGGTGGTACTGAAGTTGTTATGGGCAAAGGTAACCGCTTAACATTAGTTGGGCCTTTAGCTCGTATGGCCATCCTATACTATAAAAAAAAGTGGTAAAACTACAAAACATAACATCACGCCTGTATTTCCCCGATGGGGTAGGCAGAGGTGTATGCACACCCACATGTCGCCAGTTATGTTATAGTCCCATGTAATAGATTTAAAATACTATGTAAGCTCAAAATAAACCTAAATAAAATTAAATCGTAATAAATTATATTAAAATATAATGAAATAAATTAAAATTGCATAAATTAAATGAAAAATACGTATTAAATCAATTAATAAATATAAAAAATATTTAAATGAAATTAATAAAATTGGACATATTAAATCAAATCTGAATAAATTTAATTAAAATAAGATAATTTTGCTACTATATTCATGATGGAAATAAAAACTTTAATTAATATGTTATACTTTAAAATTATCCAGTAGTTTTTATATTATCAAAATAAATTTCCGCCAAAATTAATACGGCGATCTACTATGTTTATTTTAGATGTATAAGCTTAATACTTATCTAATATTAATATATTAAATTGTAATTAATTAAGTCCAATAATTTTGCAATGCCTGAAAAAGGCGACTAAGTTTGTAAGAACTATATTTATAACCTACCACCAATATGTACACTTAGTTGGCAAAATAAATCTTTGAATCTTTGAATCTTTGAATAGGGGGCGAGCCTATTGCCACTACTATTGGCAAAACTAGTTTTATTGTAATCCTATTTTACAGTCACGACACGATATTAATCAATGCATTCTGCGGCATAAATAGGTAACGTAAGCATAAGGAACCCATTATTGTCCTACTGCTGGGCACGGACCTTTTCTCAGAGTGAGAAGGTTAATGGCTTAGTCCACTGAGCTGGCCTAGTGCGGGTTTATAAACAGGTAATCTGATCTAAACCTAGAAAGTAAATAAAGATTGATATTGTGGAAAGAAACATCGTATCTTCGCAAGTTCGAATGCGTAAATGCGTTAAAATTAATAAAATTATTCGAATGTTTTAGTTAAATGCAAATAGTTTTTATTCAAATTGTTTTTGTTTGTTGGATTTAAGTTAGTAAGATTTATTTAAGAACCAGCCCCCTAGCCAAGTTGACAATCTACAATCGTCAACGCTAAGAGAAACCATCAAAATGTATGGGAATGACATATCTCAACGAAAAAGTCATTCGTTGATATCACATGACATATCTGTCATTCCCATACACTTTGATTGTTTTCTATTCGCGTTGACGATTGTAGATTGTCAACTTGGCTAGGAGGGCTGTTTCTACATCCCCATATTTTTCATTTATTTATAACTGATAGATCACTTGGCCAAATTATGAACTCTTATTGAACGAAGAACGAACGAATGAAGTATCTCACTCACTCAAAATATAAACTGGTGAGCATATATCTCCGAAGGCAGACTCCAGGAACTCTAGCGCTATGTACCACCAGTATGAAGTGACGAAACTCCTAGCAATACCCAGGACTCCACCGATCACACCTGTGGCCACTATTAACGCCTTTCTGCCTATCCTGTTGAAATTAATCTCATAAAATAATAGTACAAATCCCTGAATGCAATATTAGGTACTTGCTCCATCATTATCATCATCATCATCATTTCACCCGAAAGACGTCCACTGCTGGACATAGGCCTTACCCAAGCATCGCCACAACGACCGGTCCTGCGCTTTTCGCATCCAGCGGATTTCCGCGATCTTCACCAGATCGTCGGTCCATCTTGTGGGGGGCCCTACCCACGCTGCGCCTTCCAGTTCGCGGTTGCAACTCAGAACTTTACGGCCCCATCGCGTCGGCCATCCGTTCTGCGAGCAATATGCCCCGCCCACTGCCACTTACGTTTGGCAATTCTTCGGGATATGTCGTTTACCTTCGTTCTCCTGCTTTCACAATGGGTCTGATAAGATGGCTTAAAGTCACTCAAAGGGCAATGGAGAGGGCTGGAGAGGGCTATACTCGAGAAATGAGGAGATTACTTGCTTGTTTTAAATAAAATTTCCTATTCGTACTTTCTCTCCATGAAGCACTGCGATTGAATTTAGCTATAATGTTTTGTAAATACTACAATTATAGCAGATTTATGTTTATCAATAAATCAAAATAAATTCAGATAAAACAACTTTGGGCGTTGAATTGGCAGAAAAAAAACATAATCCAACAGAATTTTGTGATATTTTATTTATTTTAAGTAGAGACTTTGTGAGCGTACGCAGCTAATGATTATTGATGAAAATACTATTGTGATGAGCATAATCATCATCATCATCATCATTTCAGCCGAAAGACGTCCACTGCTGGACATAGGCCTCCTCCAAGCATATGTTGGGGGGATAGTAAATATGATATGGTGAAGAGCATAATAAAGATTAATAATATAACACAGAGAATTTTAACATTGTTAATGCCACTTAAAATAGAAAAATAAAAACAACTTGAAAAAAGTAAAAACCGACTTCAAAAAGAATAAAAAAATAAAAAAATTGAGAACCTCCTCCTTTTTTTGAAGTCGGATAAAAAGAAGGAAAAAGAAGCAGCTAAAGAAGGAAATTAGCCTGGATTGACAACATCAGGACTGGACCAACATCAATCATTTTGCCGGTCTAGGCAGACTGGCACAAGATAGAAACAAGTTGCGTGCGCTGGTCGCCGACATCCGATGAGGATATGGCACAGAACAGAATATTAATTACAATAAATATACAACTATTGACACTACACGTATAATAAGATTGTATTTGAAGACGCATTATTGTAGCTAAAGCATGTATTTTACAGGCCATCACATTTTTAGCCGACTTCAAAAAAAGGAGGAGGTTCTTAAGTATTGTTATGTTTGTTACCTCAAAACTCCGTCATTTATAAACCAATTTCGAAAATTATTTTTTTATTTGAAATTATATACTTCCAGATTGGTCCCATTTTTATCAAAATCCATTTTTGATGATGGGATCCATGTGGAATTGAGGGAACTCCTCGAATATTATAGGCATACATGCAGCGATTTTGGTATTTTCATCAACAAGTCAAGCATTTGCATTCAGAAAGTATAATTTAGTGAAGATCTGCTAAAGATCTTTGGAGATAAAGTAGGGAACTCTTCAATGGATGACAGCGAATCGTCAGAGATTGCAGAGCTTGTCTTTCTATTGTTAATGCCACTCAAAATAGAAAAATAAAATAAACTTTAAAAAAAAGTAAAAACCGACTTCAAAAAGAATAACCTAATTAAATTTTCGTGAAACAGTTTACCAATTTCAATCAAACCAAATCAAAGGAACCTACTTTCTAAATTGTTTCACGAAAATTTTATTCTTTTATTCTTTTTGAAGTCGGTTTTTAATTTTTTTTTATACAAAATTTTTTGTTGCATTGTTCGCGACAGCAATGTTTTCACTGCATTATTATCTTCAATTCACATTTTGTATTCACGCTTAGCATTGTTAACTGATTCACAGGCAATTAACAATTTCACAGATAAAAATTGGTAATAGTAACGAGATTTATAAGCACGTTTTAAATAATTAACGGTTAAGTGTATGCTGAATTAAGTGCTAAATGCAGACCGAAACACTTCATTAATATTTTGAATAAGGTAATAATTGAATAATGGACACACATAACGTACAAAACAAAAGGAAAATATCATTTGTTCCAAAAATATTTACCTATACAAATGCTATACGTATAGTGCAATTCAAATAAGACTAGGAAAGTCAATGACCTCGAATTGTCAACTGTCTCTTGAAAAATACAGTTTGCAAGGAAAATAATTTTGGAAAATTATTTGTCACAACTTTTTTTTCTCACGAGCAGTATTTGAACCTGCGACTCCTGGTTCGGTAAACCAGTGCTTTGCAATTTAATTAATTAAAATACTAACCTATCATTTACAATGACTGATAATGATAACAATAAAATATTTTTTAAATGATTGTTATGTGACTAAATCACATTGATGCCCCTTGCTTTATATTATTATGTGAAAATAGTGGTATGTCCGTTTGGTAACCACATTATTTCATAAAAATCTTCATGCTCAATGCGTATAACACATTAAGTATTCAATTATCATGAAGAGTTAATTATAAAATATACTTGTATTTAGCCTTGGCAGGTACACAGGTAACTCACAGGTAATAATTAAAACATAGTATAAAAAAATTCGATTGACCCATAAGTGCCCTAAGCCGCTACCATGACGTTAAGGGCGTCTAGACGATAGTCCGAAATACTCCATTATACGAGCCCACAGACATAGTAAACAATATAGATGAAGAGCTGAGAACAATCATAGTGAAGCCAAAAAAACCAACCAGCGTGTACAAACCAGCGCTCACGCACACACATGCACCTGATGATGAAGATATTTATTTTTGGCGATGCTTACTGGAGGATGCATATGTAATCTGTGACGATGCTGCGACATGTGTACTGAGAGCGGTGAGCACGGTTTTCTTGGCTTCAGTATGATTGTTCGCAGCACTTCGTTTATATTTTTTACTATGTTTGTGTACGAGCCCCAATCGAGTCGAGACCGAGTGGGAAAATTATTTACCTGTCAGATAATGGTCCAACAAATAGTAGACCCACCATGTAAGCCAGGCTGTGCACTGTTCCGACCAGAGTTCTCTTCCAGTCTTCACACGCTAACTGAAACTGATGAAAAATATATTATAATAAAATAAAGTTAAAGATGACAAGTCATCTTAGTCTACTTGCGACCACAAAATGCTTTCGAAATGTCAGGAAAACCAATTTAAATAATATACGCTATTTAATCCGGTTAAACTTTGTTTTATTATAATGTGTAGTGATCGCGAGAACCTAAGAAATTATTATGAAAAATATATTTTTAGAACTTAAGATTTTTTGTAAGATAAGTCTCACAATCATTTAAGGGGAATATAGTAGCCAAGTGGCACCCCCATCAGTAAAATAACTATTACTCGCTGAATACACAATTTATTACAAACCCTTTTTTAACGATTGAAGTACAGGTACTGTAGTTTATTAAATCAATATTAAAAGTGATTATAACACTTTCAATTTACAATTAATAATGATTTAACATTAAATTAAATTATTTTTATTGATATTATCAATGAGTGAGTGAGTTTTCAGTGATTAATCACTTTCAATTCACAATTAATAATAATTTAATTTTATTAAAGAGTTTTTCGGTTCCAAATGAGTTTTGTCCTTACGCATCAATATTGATTCCGATAACGATAGGCGCTGTCTATAACAGAACCATGAATCACTTTTTAATACAATGAGTACTTAAAAATATACGTACTTCTGCAACGAAACTGTCTGGTTTATCATACACCCATTCTGAACACGACGTCGAGTTGATCGATCCACATGTACTGTTCGCAAAAATTTCGTCTTTACATCTGAAACAAAATAAATCTATAAATATCCCTTAAATACATACATACATATTTCCTTTACATAGGCTTAACTTTTACATCCAGACAACTAGCTTCGGTCCAGGAATTTATCCGCGTCAACGCGTCAACAACCTTCATTATCTACCTTTTTTGAGGCCAAATTATTGAAAATCCGTTCCGTGTGGTGCCGGACATAAAGAATTGCACCACCCTATATCTTCTCGTGGGTGTCGTAAAAGGCGGCTAAGGGATTCACCAGAGGATGGGCAGCAGCTTTCTCTGAGTATTTAACCAACCAACAGCGACCGCCACCCCACCTGCCAAGCGTGGTGATTATGGCATATCCGCCCCAATAAGATCAGTAGGTACAACAACAAACCGGCCCCGGTCGCGGGAATCCGCTGGATGCGGAAAGCGCAGGACCGATCGTTGTGGCGGTGCTTGGGGGAGGCCTATGTCCAGCAGTGGACGTCTTTCGGGTGAAATGATGATGATGATGAGATAAATCTCTAGGATCCCTGTGTAGTCTGTGAATAAATCGACTGTTTCACCTGTTCGCCTGTCAACGATCGACTCGTGACGTGGGCGTGACCAAGTTTTATTGTTTTGTATAATTTTTCAATGTTTTTATCTCACCTGGTGTTTTTTTAGAATGTTGAATATTTGTAATAGTACCACAGACATATCAAAAAATATAGACGTAATGCTGCGAACAATCTAGTGAAACCAAAAAAACTATGCTCCTTCGTGTACAACCAGCGCTCACGCACATACATGCACGTCAAACCGTGCTCACCCCTCTCAGTACACATGTCGCGGCATCGTCCAGTAAGCATCGCGAAAGCAGATATCCTTCAGGTGCATGGTGGGTGCGCGAGGGCTTTTTTTGACTTCACTATGATTGTTCTGTCTGTGGCTAATAAGGACCAGTCCTTTTGAAAGTAGTCCAGTTCATCCCGCCATCATCCACCGTACTCCCCGGACCTTGCTCCAACAGATTACCATTTTTTTCCGGAATTTGGACAACTTCTTACAAGGAAAAAAATTCAACTATGAGGCGGCAGTCCAAACCGCCTTCAAAGAGTTTATTGATTCTCGTCCCCATGGTTTTTTTTTAGTAAAGGGATCAATGAACTACCTATGAGATGGCAAAAGTGCATAGATAACAACGGTGCATACTTTGATTAATTAAATATATTTTACAAAAAAAAATACTTTATATTCCTCCCGTACAAAACGCCAATTTCATATGTAAGGACCTAATATTTTAAAATGAATCTGAAGACTCCTTATTCGCTGTAGTTAAAATTAAACCGTGCGTGTAAACGATTTTTCACTGTAAACAACAAATACATATTATTGGAAATAAATTATTCACATAAAATATTATGTTAATTTTGAGTAGGATACAAAAGACGATGTGCGTAATAATAAAATCAACCAAGGTTTCATGTCAAAAATATACATAACAATACAGACGATTCCATGGTTTATTGAAAAACAGGTGTTTACGATGATATAGGTACTCGTATATAAGCCATCTAGCCATCCTAGGCAGTGAGTGAGTGTGAGTTCACCGACCAACAAGTCAAGGGCCGTGACGATGGCGCGTAGTCACAGACCAGTAAACCTCGAGACGCCGCATAAACAAAATGTTGGCGGGGTACTGGGGGGGGGGTGGACGGCGAGTTATGTCCCGATTGGTGGTGATATGATATGCAGTGCTACTGCATTTGCTTTCGACCGGGGGTATCCGGCTAATTGACGTCTAGATCTAGAGCTACTTTTAAGCTAGCGTATGGAGTTCCATACTATGGAGAACTTATTGTTTAGCGAGATTCCGTCGGCCTTTTTTATTCGTCTGAGGTTTCTTTGTGTAGTTATTCTAAGTGTAAATTATACAATTAATTATTACTCGCTGAATACATCATTTATCCAAAATTCGTTTTTAGCAATTGAAGTACAGGTACTGTAGTTTAATCAGAAACTATTAACACTGTAAATTATAGTTCGCTGTAGTTGTAGATAGAAAAAGTGCGAAAAAGGGCCACTTTTGGCTTTTTTTCTATCTACAACTACAGCTAACTATAATTTACAGATTAATTAGTTTCTGATTAAACTACAGTACCTGTACTGCAATTGTTAAAAAAGAAATTTCGATAAATGATGTATTCAGCGAGTAATATTTTTTTCACTGATGGGGGCGCCACTTGGCTGCTGCAAGTAGCAGCAGCAGCCCTTAACTCAGCAAATTAGATTTGCTACATACCTATTTAAGGGCTAGTTTTTACAGTAAATTAGCAGAACTCTTTCTATCATTTTCCGAGATTCTTGTATGTTTACCAACAAATTATATACTGCTTGTGATTGCCTATTTGAAACTTAAGCTTGATTAAAAGTAATATTACCCCGACTAAACCTTCGGCCCGCGATTGTTCTAAAAAACACAAAAATTTAATAGAAAATAAACTCACTGACCTATATCCAACTTCTTCAACAGTAAACACATAGTTTGAGCTGTAGGCCGAATTTGAGGCATAGGCTAGACCGATGAACAGCATCAGCTGCCGGTGATATGGTCCGAACATGGCAAACTTTCCCAGGACATCGTCCAGATGCGGTTTTGTGGTTTTTTCTTCGGAAGCCATGGCACTGTTTACACTACACTATTTTATGTACTTAATTTTTTCAACGTTATGACTATTTCCAATTTTATTTTAATCAATTAATAATAAATAAACTTTCACATCACTATTGATTAATTTAATATATTTTGATCAAGATACACCAAATAATATTATTTTTATTTTATTTTACTCGTTACATTTACTGGTTTTGTCTTTGTATTTGTCATTCCAGGCAAACTACTTTCGAACCACAACCTCGGTTAACTATCAATTTAACACCGGTACTTAAACGCTAACACAAACATAACGCGGTGTTCTCAACGCTATAACACACTATCACAAACATGCACGAAACAAAGCAAAAAAAAAATTGAAAAAAAAAAACAAGTGCATTTCCATCAAACTACATCGCGCGACTAGTTCTCCATAATGAATGTATATCTCAATTTCTAGGACAAGGTACAGTTCGGTCAACGAACAAATGCATTGTAACTCGATTGTCGTAACGAGTCCCATTCACAGCGCGACTGTAATCGCACATCCGCTTCTTATACGGGCAACTAAATTGTCGCGATATTTTTGCAGTTATTTTCCTGCTATGCGTGCCCCTCAAAAGGTGGTCCGACGACCTGGTGAAGGTCGTGGGGATCCGCTGGATGCGGAAAGCGCAGCACCGGTCGTGTGCGGGGGAGACCAATGTCCAGCAGTGGACGTCTTTCGGCTGGAATGATGATGATGATTTGTATTAGAGGTGAGTTTCGATTTTATTGGCTTGCAAAAGTGGAAGAACGTTCTAAATCGAATTTGAAAATACATAACTTTATGAAAGTATATATTACAATGACAATGTTATAAAATTACCTTATTAAAATACATAAAAGGAACTTATAGGTTAATGCAGTTGCTACGTTTATAAATAACATAGCACAACTTAAAAGTGACTTTATATTATTAATTTACGATTGAAGAATTTACAGATATACGAAAAAGACAGCGCCATCGCCAGTGCAGTTTGACACTTGCATTTGTTTTTCAAACTTGCATTTTGCTATTTTGTACTTATAAGACAACTTCAGACCTAACTTGTACTTTGAAAACAATAGTTTATCAGATGGCATTACTGTATCACTTAAAATTTACAAAATCTGATTTTGTTATGTTTTGGATTTTATCAGCAAGTTTGATATTAAATATGTAGGTAAGAAATAAAACGATTAAAGGACCAATCGCGCTGAGGTGTATGAACTCAACGACAATTTTTTTTTGTACCTTTTGGCTACGGTCACCTTTTAATATAAGTTTAGATCCCAAGTGCATATAGTTATCTTTTTATTACAGTTAACATTGATGGCATTTGCACTGTTATCTTCGTATTGCATGTTTTTCAATTCATTGTAAGCTTTTCGACTAATCTGTAACGTCTAGTCTGACCCGCAAAACACTGACGAACTATAATTTAGAGATAAACACTCTTGTTCCTGCGTTACATCGTGGCGCCGACATTTTGGTGGCATTTGGGAGGCAGCAGTAAACTCCACCAAACATTTATTACGTAGAGTCATGCCATTGCCATTAATGGCTATTAGAGTCGCTCTCGACGCCATCCTACTGTGCGCACGCATCGCAAATACAACCAGTCCAGTTAAGAGTCAAGAGTTTTATTTACCAGTCAAGACTCGCAGCACACACCTGGAGGTTGGCATTCATCAACTCAGCCTATCGCAGTCCACTGCTGGACATAGACCTCACCCAAGTTGCGCCACAACGCTCGGTCCTCTACCTTCCGCATCCAGTCCCCCCCAGCCACGTTCAATCATGTTGGCATTCAATCAACTCTTAAACCATTTTTTCACTCATTAACACTTACTATTTACATGTTCTGTGTGGTTCATTATTAATGATGAATGGTGATAACTCTAATGAATCAAATCAAATCAAATCGTCTTTATTTGCGTTCAATGTAGGTAGATAGTTAGATACATAAGTTGAAAACACATAATAAGTCCCAGTACATTCTACCTTACGGCATGCAAACTGTTCACCCATTTAACAGGCAATTAAATTAAATTATACAGAGCAATCTGTGACAATATTGTGTCATGTCATGAATATTAAAATTATCATAATCCTGGACTTCAAATTTTTAAATCCTATCATATTTATTTTGCGTAAGTGGAGAGAAACACAATAACAAGTCCTAATAAATTCTACCTTACGGCATGCTAACTTTTCAATGATTTATTATAAATTTTAATACTAAATTAAATTACACAAAATAATACATGTCCTATATCTATTGTCACAATTTGCAATTATCGGTAATCATTATAAATTATTATCATTTAAGAAGTCTTTTATTGAATAAGGATAGTAATGCAGTCAGCTTGGATTTAAATAAGCGTATAGGATCCTCTTTAAAACTGTGTGGTATCTTATTGTATATGATAGGCCCCATGGACATAATATTTTTCCTTAACAGTGCAGTATGTAACAAGTTTTTGTATTGGAGTCGCATACACTGTTGCCAGGTCTCCCGATTTTCCGGGAGATTCACTGATTTTCCTAAAAATCTCCCGATTTTCTACAATCCCTGTATAGAGCCTAATAATAGGAATAAGATCAAAACCTGGCAAAAAAAATTCATAAATGAAACAGACGGTCGTTGCTGCCCTGAATATTTCCGTTACTTGTTACACAGTGCAGTAAAATATCAAACTGCTTTGATTTTAATATTACGCTGGAATGGTAGCACAATATAATACCGGGATTACTTCAAAAACTATGATTTTTGTTGAAAAACATATTCTCCCGATTTTTTCCATTTTTCCTCAATACATCTCCCGCGTTTTCCATAATAAGCCTCCCGGATTTTGAAAATCGGACCTGGCAACACTGGTCGCATAGGCCCTTGACGTATTGTAATGCCGATGAGTGACGGAAATAAATGCAAATTTGTCCTCACGAAAATTGCCACTTCCAATATGTATAAAGACGGGAAGGTCAGTGATCTCAGAGACCTGAACACAGGCTCACAACTGTCTGTGGTAGGAGGCGTCCGCATCGGCATCGAGTCGACGATGAAGTACCTGGGACTCTTCCTCGACAGCTGGTGGGAATTTGGGCCGCATTTTCAGCGGTTGGCGCCCAAGTTGTTAGGGGCCGCGGCCGCGTTATCGCGGCTGCTGCCAAACCTGGGAGGGCCCAATGCCTCCTACCGGAGGCTCTACGTGGGGATCGTACGGTCCATGGCCCTTTATGGGGCCCCAGTGTGGGCGGACACCCTGACGCCTTGCAACGTTGCACTGCTGCGTAGGCCGCAGCGTGCGATGGCTATCAGGGTGATACGGGGATATCGTACGATCTCCTTTGAGGCGGCGAGCCTTCTAGCCGGATCAATGCCCTGGGATCTGGAGGCGAGAGACCTTGCGCTGAGGTACCACCAGCGTGAGGACCCGCCTGATCGGACCGAGGTCCACCAGATCCTAGTGGCTGAATGGGAGGAGTGACTTGCGCAACCCAGCGCAGGGCACGCCGCAATAGCAGCGGTAAGGCCCGTCATGGAGGAGTGGCTGGAGAGGGGCCATGGTGCCCACACCTACCGGCTGACCCAGATACTCTCGGGGCACGGATGCTTCGGGAAGTATCTGTGTCGCATAGGCCGGGAGCCGACGCCCGAGTGTCATCACTGCGGGAGATGCCCAGAGGACACGGCGCAGCACACACTGGCGGAGTGCCCAGCTTGGGCCGCGCAGCACCGTGACCTAATCACTGCAGTAGGCGGCAGCGATCTCTCGCTTCCGGCCGTGGTTCTGTCTATGGTCGGGAGCGAGAGCGCTTGGGAAGGCGTCGTCTCCTTCTGCGAGGATGTAATGCTCGCTAAGGAGGCTGCGGAGAGGGTTCGAGAGGCGTTGACCTCTCTCCCCATCCGCAGGAGACGACCTGGGCGTCGCAGGAGGGCTTATGCCGACCTCCAGCCACCCTAGATGTGGGCCTGCGGGCGGCGGACTCGGGGTGGCCCGCCGCCCGACCAGTCAAGGCCCGTGACGGTGGCGCGTAGTGTTCCGCGCGCGCCAGTCAAGAGAAGGGTGTGACCGATGTGGCTGCCGCACGGGGAGAAGGGGCTCGCCTACTAATGGCGAGCCGGGACCTACCCCGGGGATGGTTGGGAGAGTAAAAGTTTCCCACGCCTCCGGCCAAGAGTCGTAAGAGGAACACCGTGGTGGTTTTTAGTCGGTAAGAGTCCGACACTGGCTCCACCTACCCCAGGCGGAGTGCGTCCATGAGGATTTAAAAAAAAAAAAAAAAAAGGCTCACAACTGTCTGTAGTTTTAAGATTAGACATAGACCTTATGCAGCATTTCTGGGCCTTGAAAATCCTCTCCCTCTCACTACAATTGCCCCAAAATATGACTCCAAACCTTAATAATGACGCAACTAAGCCGTGATAAGCTACTAGAAGCGTATTATTGCTTACTTTGTGTGATAGGTTATACAGAACATAAGCTGATTTGTTCAGTTTCTTACATCATACGGTCATAGCATAGGTAACATCATCATCATCATTTCAGCCGAAAAACGTCAACTGCTGGACAAAGGCCTCCCCCAAACGTAAGATAATACTGATGATTCCCAACTTCGAAAGTGCAGTATTAAACATGTTGACACAGTCTTGTTTCGAAAATGGCTGTACTTTTATTTTCCTCACGCTCAGATGCACAGTATTGTGTGAGCGAGAGGCACAAAGAACTATAGAAATGCCGCCATTTTCAATCCCCTGCACGAGTAGTACACAGATCAAACCTTATACAGTATGTAACAAAAACCCTGTTGTTCCTGTGAGCTACGTAATCAGAATCGATATTCATACGTAAAGACACAACTCATTTGGAAAAACTCTATAATAAAAATAATCAAATTAAATGTGTGGCAGACAGACGGATGGACAGACGGATGGACAGACGGTGCAGGCATAGTAATAGGGTCCCGTTGGCACCTACGGAATCCTTAAAATCGCATTTCGATAGACGGCGAAATTCTGATTACAAAATCTTTTCGTGATCAGAATTTTTCCCGCCAATAGAAATGTGTTTTATTTATTATTCTTCAAAACTCTCAATTGGCAATCACATAATATTATTCTAAGCACATTAACGATGTTTAAAAAGAGTAAATAAAAAATAAATAGCTTACCCATAAAAATAAATAAAAATAAAATAGTAAATAAAATCGGATAATGAATAGATTTTTTTCAAATAGTCTGTTATTAATATTAGTCGCGGCCTTGCTTATAATAATGACTGAAGTTCATTTGTGCGTAACGAGTATTCTAGCTGAGTCTATAACAGAACCATATAAACAAGGATTTAAAATGTTTCAACTATATCGTTAGGAATTAGTTATTAATATTTATGATTAATTTACCGATTTCAACAATATGTCAATAAATAATTGAAACAGCAATTTTATTTATGATCATCACCAATCGTTAAAACGTACATGAAATAAGTGTATCATTTATTTTGTATCAAAGTACATCTTCAAAATTTTTCTTTCTTTAAAACTTTTATACGACGAATGGTCTAATAAAAGGAAATATTGCAATCAGTAGGTGTTGTTGTGACTTTTCGAGGGCAAGTTTTTTTTGGAAACACACTTTTTTTTTTCCGTGGTGAAATCCTCATGGACGCACTTCGCCCGGTGTAGGCGGAGCCAGTGTCGGACTCTTACCGACTAAAACCACCACGGTGGTCCTTCAACTACCTTAGCCGGGGGCGTGGGAACCCGTGAGTATTCACACTATGGAATCACACTAATATTATAAATGCAAATTCAAGTAACTCTGTCTGTATGTTTGGTAACCTCATCACGACTACACCACTGAACCGATCGTAATGAAGTTAATAAAGAGGTACCTGGAACCTGAAAAAAAAAAACAAAACGAGAAGACCAAAATCTGAAATACACGTTAAGGCATAAAAATCGACTAAATTTACCAAACTCTCGTTTAAATATGCATTCAACCAGTCCCTATGTTATGTGTATAAAAAACGAAGAAAAAGGCAATATTTTTATTAAAAAAATTAAACTAGTCCTAATAAATAAATGTTATTATTAATATAATAATAACAAAATCTTTATTTTAGATCACAGATACGTATAATGTTATTATCACATAAACGAATTTTTTGATGATAATTTGACATAAAATACAATAACTAGTTACCTACTTGATAATAAAGTACATAAAAGTGACTCCTTCTCTCTCCTACTTGTTGCCGTGCCCGACAGGGCCCACATATGATACTTTAACTATAATGTGACACCTATAAATACTTGTGGAGTGCAATAAACGTATTGAGTATTAAAGAAGGACACAAGCTACTCTTCATCCGGAAAAACGAAAGGATCCCTGTGTAAAACGCGGTAAACAACATCCACGCCGGCGAAGCCATGGGTGACTCTTGTAATTCGTAAAAAAAACGTAAAAAATGCATAGCTATCCATTGTTATATTCAATGCAACGCTACGATTATAAAGTTATTACAGGGCTCTTTATTATTTCTTTCTTAATTTCAATGCCATCCAAGGTATTTAATAGCGCGCGTCATAATCGGTCACTATCGCGTCAAACCTTGTGCTCTTTTATATAGAAACATTTTAATATTTTCAAGCATATATTTTTATCAAAACAATCATTCAGAATATTTTTTATTATATTTCTACTTTTTTTGACATTATGATTTACTGAATTTATATATATATTTTTTTTGACATTTACGTTTCTTATTAGAATATAATAGAATAGAATGTATTTATTTGCAAGGAATAGGTACATTGTAGTTGGTACGTTCATTCATAGTGCGCTTATTCCGCTATATGCTTTATATGCAAATGTTTATAATTATAATGTTTATGAATTTATATAATATTATTGCAATTATTTATTTACACTTGTATACTTTTAGTCAAAATTTGATAAGAAATATTCGTTTAATGAATAAAAACTATATTAACAATAAACGTATCAACACCTTTTTTTAAATTTATCGCTGTAAATGTGAACATAATGTAGTAGCTATTAATGGCATAGAGTATCGTATCGTTGAGTTCCCTCCTATTATGGCCGAGCATAAACTTAAAAATCATTATTAATCTTTAATTAGTTTACTTCAGTTAATTTGTCATCATTAACCTTCATTATTCTCACACAATTCTTTCTAATTAATCATGTAACAAATCATTGTACTATTATTATTTGAAAAGAGTATATCCATGGAGTTTCTTGCCGGCTCTTCTCCATATGACCAACTTTTTTTAACTGTGCAACTATATTCATAATTAACGTTTTAAAGGGGCATGTAAATGCTTATTCGAAATAAAAACTTTTGACTTTGACTTTGAGCATATTTGTACATTTTATTATTTATTTATTATTCCTTGCCGTGTCCGTCAACGGCGAAAGTTGCTCGCTGCCTAGCAAAACCTAATTTTGTTTTAAAGGTCATGTTGCAAGGCGCACAGTGCAACTGCCCTGAATAATAATTATACGTGTATGAGTAGGAAGGATTCATCAACTCAGCCTATCGCAGTCCACTGCTGAACATAGGCCTCTTCCAAGTTGCGCCACAACACTCGGTCCTTTGCCTTCCGCATCCAGTCCCCCCCAGCCACGTTTTTCAGGTCGTCGGTCCACCTGGCAGGGGGGTGCCCTGCGCTGCGTTTGCCGATTCGCGGTCTCCACTCAAGGACTCGTCTGCTCCAGCGGCCATCGGTCATTCGACAGACATGGCCAGCCCACTGCCACTTCAGCTTACTGATCCTACAAGCTATGTCGGTCACTCCGGTTCTTCTCCGAATAATCTCGTTTCGGATTTTATCCTTCAAAGAAACTCCAAGCATAGCTCGCTGAGCGACTTTAAATTTGTGGACTAGCCCAACTGTCAGTGTCCACGTCTCGGCGCCGTAAGTCATGACAGGCAGGACGCATTGGTTGAAGACATTTGTCTTCAAACTTTGCGGTATAGGCGACGAGAAGACTCGGCGAAGTTTGCCAAATGCTGCCCATCCCAAACGGATCCTTCTGTCGGCTTCTTTCTCGAAGTTGTGCCTACCAAGCTGAATTATCTGCCCTAGGTAGACGTACTCCGTTACAACTTCGAGTGCCGACCCTTCGACGAATATCGGCTTCGGCATGACATGCCTATTGAACATGACTTTAGTCTTGTCCAGATTCATGCCGAGACCGACACGCCGAGAGAGGCTCCGTTTAAGCTGTGCAGCATTTCGCCTAGTTGTTCCAGCGACTCAGCCATTACAACGATGTCATCGGCAAAGCGGAGATGTGAGATGTTCTCGCCGTTAACGTTGATACCCTGTCCAGTCCAGTTCAGCGTCTTGAAGACGTCTTCCAACGCGTTAGTGAACAATTTTGGGGATATGACATCCCCTTGTCTCACCCCTCTGCGCAGTTAGATAGGCTTCGTCTTTTGGTCCTGGAGCTGAACAGTCATGGTAGCAGCGTTGTATAGGCATGTCAGCATCTCTATATACCGTTCATCAATGTGACATCGCTGCAGAGCATCTAGAACTGCCCAAGTTTCGATGGAGTCAAAGGCCTTCTCGTAGTCCACAAATGCCATACACAGCGGCTGATTGTACTCTTCAGTCTTCTGTACGATCTGCCGAACGGTATGGATGTGGTCTACGGTGCTGTAGCCTTTTCGAAACCCAGCTTGCTCTGGTGGCTGGAATTCGTCGAGTCTTCTGGCGAGACGATTCGTGATGACCCTCGAGAACAGCTTGTACACATGGCTCAGGAGTGAGATGGGTCTATAGTTCTTCAGTAGGGTTTTATTCCCTTTTTTGAAGAACAGTACCACCGCACTCCCGCTCCATACCTCCGGTGTAGAGCCTTGTTGGATGACGGAATTAAACAGACTCTGTACCTCCTTCAGGACCGGAGCCCCGCCTGCTTTTAGGTGTTCAGTGGTAATTCCGTCATCGCCCGGAGCTTTGTTGTTCTTAAGCTGCTCGAGGGCCGCCCAATCTCGCCCTGGTCAACGTCCGGAAGATCTTCGGTGTAATGGCGCGTGACCTGGTTCTTTTGTCGTCATTGCTAGGAACCGCTAGTCTCGCCGTTTTCGTGGAATACAAATGCCCATAGAAGTTTTCGACCTCATCCAGCATCTCGATCTTAGAGGTGACAATTTTGCCATCCGCAGCTTTCAGTTTCATCAGATGGGTCGTCCCTAGCTGCTTCGCAAAAACTTTCGACCCCCTATTTTGCTCAATCGCCGCCTCAATGGCGCGAGTGTTGGAGCGTCGGAGGTTACGTCGCATCAGCTTCCTAATCAGTAGGTTTAAGGACCTACTATCTGATGAAGACGAATGCGCGGAGGGAAGGAAGGCGGTAGGAAGGATTAGTTAGCTGTAATACCTATATTACACATCGTTCAGTGTTTTTTTTGTTCCGTGATTCTCCTTATAAGGCTTTATGATATCACGAAGATTTCGAAGTTCAAAAATTTCTAGGGCGGACTCTACTCATCATTTTGCACAACTTTCGCTATGGCACCAACTCTGAAAACTTGGAAAAAATGGTTGTTCTAGTGCAAAAGTGGACAGGTAGCTAACTTGATTAAAAAGTATGCACAATAGACGCCTATTATTGAATAGATAGATAGAGTATACTTTATTGTTTGCACACCATAAAAAGAAAAATAAAGTTATAACAAACATGAGCACAGTACTAACAATTGGTGGTCTTATTGCTTAAAGCAATTTCTTCCAGACAACCATTGGATGGACTTGAAATGTACAAGAAAATATAACAGGTAGTTGGGGGTGTACTGTAGAGAAAACATGTTATGTATATTCTTATATAATAATGTAATGCGTACAAATTAATTCTGTCAACTAGTCGAGGTACTAGGAAGGGGGGAAACTGGAATCCGATTAGCTACACAGGCGGCTATTGACTATCCACTAACGTGGAAGTATTTACGACTCACAGAAGTGGTCGAAACTGATTCGATATTTTCAAGTGGCGAATAGTGGTGACCTATATCAGATCTATTCGTCAGATGTTTTGTGTTGACAGAAATCGGTCACCGGTTAGGTATGTGGCGTCTATGGGCTGATGGTCGACGGATAAGACTGATTAAATTATTGTAAATGAAAGTTTTGCAGAAATATTTAGATTTTTCCTTCGTATAAAAATAAGGGATGCACAAGATCGAAGAGGCTGGCAAAAACGAAAGGAGGCATATACCCAGCAGTGGGTGATACCAGGCTAGGATGATGATGATGATGATGAGAAAAAATAAGGTTGTGTAAACTAATTAGGTACTACTGGTACTAGTTTTCTGGTTGGAGCGTAAAGGAAACGGTAACTTTACAAACAAAATTCGAATGGACTGGTTTGATACTGTGATAACCTTTAAGATTATTATTACCAGTTAAAATACCAATGCAAGTAAAAGCTGTTTACTATAAGCACAGTCTAAGGAACTCTAGCTCTGCTCTGTGCTATAAGTCTAGTAATAGTTAAAACGAAAAATAACACATTTTTTTTACAAAATCTAGCCTGATAATGCGATGTCAACAGCAAAACATATACAACCTTGTTCTGAGATTATACTAAACCTCTTAAGGGGTCATTGTACTCATAATTATAAACAACTTTTACTATGGGACCAACCATGAAATCGCGAAAAAATAACAGCTGTTACAGCAGTCTACAGGACTATGTCAGAACCATGACTATGTGGCCACCTACAGGGCAAAGACGTGCCGCCAAGCGACCTCGTCATGTTTCGGTACGATGCCCGGTGTAGCCACTTGAGAGGATGGGTTGAAATATTTCACTGCCATCCTCTCACCTTTGCTGGGATAGCGTGAACCATCGTCAACGGCACCATCGCTTAACATCAGGTGAGGTGGCGGTCAAAAGCCCATTAAGCATAAAAAAAATTGACAAAGCGCTTCGGTAAGGGTGGAATAACAACCGTATAAAGTGGCCGCATTGCCATGCGTCTGGTCGCCAATGATGCAATGGGCTAGGTGGAATTAAATGATGTAATTGTTTTATTGTAATGTGTTGATCGCGCTAAGAGACTATGAAAAATACAACAAAATCCTTGAAGAATTAAAATCATGATTGACCATCGATAAAACTCTGGTATTACCTACATCCGCAACAGATTTCTCAGAGATTCTGTAATTATAGCCTGTGAAGAAAAAATCTACCGTATTATGAAAATAGGATGTGTTTAACTGCATGTTTCATAGATATCTAGGGAAGGTACTTAAGTAAAATACTCTCTGTCGGGTGGGTGGCAGTGGACTGCGATAGGCTGAGTTGATGGGTGGGAGTAGAATACGGATCATATCCCAAGCCCTCAACCAAAGGAAGAACACTATTGTGGTTCTATTCGGTATGAGTCCGACATACAGACCAGTAAGTCTCTAGATGCCGACTAGCCGGATACCCCCGGTCACAAAGCATATGCAGTAGCACTGCATATCATACGCTCCGCTGCCAATCGGGATGTCCCTCCGTCAGCGAGCGGCACCAATCATAACACCGAACATAGTATTATATTATCTGTGACCGAGCTTTTTCTTTTTAGCTTTTTTTTTTTTTTTTTTCCCCCTGCCAGGTGGACCGACGACCTGAAGAACGTGGCTGGGGGGGACTGGATGCGGAAGGCAGAGGACCGAGCGTTGTGGCGCAACTTGGGAGAGGCCTATGTCCAGCAGTGGACTGCGATAGGCTGAGTTGATTGATTGAGCTTTTAAACCAACTAATCATAAAGCGCCGTCCGCCCCCTCCGCCATCATTTTACGACTGTGTTCTCATGCAAAACTTTGATTATGCGGTGTCTTGGAAGTACTGGTCTGTGGTCCGACATAACCCTTCCTTTTTGCTGATCAGACGGTTATCCTGTGGTTATCTCACATATCACACACTCATTGCATTGCTTTGCTTCGGTGTAAAGAGTACGGATGCCGGTGAAATTACAATCACATGAATCACAAATGGAACTTCGTAGGTGCAGCGACGATGAGCCTTTTCATCTTCATGTCTCAGTTTGGTGAACCGACTTGCGGTACCTACCATTTAGGCAACAGCCTAGGTGGTATTGCAGTTATAATGGGCAAAGGTAACCGCTTAACACTAGGTGGGCCTTTAGCTCGTTTCGCCATACTATAATATAAAAAAAAACAATTAGAAGGTCGATTAACTAGGTCGTGACAAGCCGTCGATTTCAGGGTTGACCCCGTAGTTAAAAGTTGTTCTATGGTCTGCCTTGAATGAGCTATTAAAATATGACCACGCATTTCTGATACACTTTGTTTATGTATGTATGACACTAAACATTTAACTGTGTGCTCAGACCAATAAAATAAGAAAGACGGAGCGCGTAGAACTAGCGAATTAAGCTAGAAAAATGAATACAAACTGGCAAAGGAGTACCTATTCCACCCAAAGTGTTCGCGAACCGCGGTCGGGAGCGTCAATCTTATTATTTTAATAAGTTTTCGCGATGACTTCACATTAAAATAAAACAAGTTTAACCCGATTAAATCGAGTATATTATTTAAATTGGTTATTTCCTGATGTTTCGAAAGCTTTGCAGCGTTCGTGGTCGCAAGATGGCTAAGATGACAAGCGTCTTTATATATACATGCTGAAATTTTAATAGCTTCTTTCCCGAAAAGGGGAAAAAGGGTTTTACTATGGGACCTACCTTGAAATCGTGATAAAAAAACTCAGATGAACAATCTTACTCTTGTTTGAGGATTAAACGATGTAGACGTACGCTCCAGATTGCGGCTCGCGAACACTTTGGGCGGAATAGTAAGTACTCCTTTTGCCATTTTGAAATCCTTTTTCTGGCTTTATTCGCTAGTTCTATGCCTATGTCCAGTAGTGGACGTCTTTCGGCTGAAATGATGATTCGCTAGTTCTACGCGCTCCGTCTATCTTATTCTTTTGGTCTGAGCTTGTGTGCTGATTTTCGGATTAAAAGAGTAGTTAAATAAAAGAGTAGGCCAATAGCGTACTCTTTTATTTAACGTGAAGAAGGAATTTTTAGGAATAGATTGAGCAAAGTACTTCATTCTTGCATTCTGCCTGTTGTATCATTACACCGTGCACCGGTCTATGAAGAGACACGTGTTTGGCCGCGGAAGTTTACAAGCTGATAGGATAATGACACTTATCACGTATCAACTTAAAATGTGCCACGCTCAATGAACTACATACAAGGTGCAGGTCTGCAAGTAGAAGTTTCTTTGAAATAAGCAGTACCTTTGTATTAGATACTTTTAATGCTGTCTCTTTTCATATATTGTTGTGTGTACATAAATTATAAATAAATAGTACAAATTGTAACAGAAACGACGACACGGCTGTCCGTGTATGCCTGTGCATACATGGCAGATGAGCGTTTCAACTAGACATCCTAAGAAGTAGTAGCCGATTTCCATATACATAAAAACATTACCCTCCTTTTGGGCTCCACCGTAGTCGGGTAAAAAGTTAGGGACACATGACAAATAAATCGAAGTAAATGAAATAATAAATTCATGATTCGACAAAATCTATGTTGCTTTTCAAATCGAATAATCTCAAAATCGCTAACTTCAGAAAAAAAAGTAGTTGACGAAAAGGCACATCATCATCATCATCACTTCAGCCGAAAGACGTCCACTGTTGGACATAGGCCTCCCCCTAAAGGGAGGGACATGCCATAATCGCCACGCTTGGCAGGCGGGTTGACGATCGCAGTTGGTTGGTTAAATAAATACTCAGAGAACGCTGCCATCCTCTGATGAATCCCTTAGTCGCCTTTTACGACACCCATGAGAAGAAATAGGGTGGTGCAATTCTTTACGTCCGGCACCACACGGAACACGAAAAGGCACATTCCTTCTAAAAGTATGGAATGTCTATAGTAATGATAATAATGTCCTCCAAGCCGAATTTCGGTCACGGCGTGCGGCCTATCTCAACGGAGACTAACCATCTGCGCGGGATGTACATTATAGTGCACAAGTATGCGCAAACACAGGTGCAGTCTCTATTCCCTCACTCTCGTAATCCAATGGGACGGCAATTCGACACGAGCGAGGAGAGATCAGGCGCAGGACCGACGGCTTTACGTGCTCTCCGAGGCACGAACTTGATGTGTGGAATGTCTATAACTACTATAAAGAGTGCTAGGAACGGAAGTCAGAGACGTACCTACAATAGGTATACTGATTGTACTCGGCAATTATTTAAACAACTTTTATTACAAAAATTACTTTGAATTTGCAAGAAAACAACTGTTCCATATTTTTGGTCAAGTACACGTAACATTTTCTATGGAATAACTGTTTTCTTATGCTAACTCGGAGTGTTAAACTAAAATCATTGAACTGTATTTACGGGACTTTTCGGGCACAATGAAATCAAAACAAAACAAAAAATTTGACTAACCTCGACGTTTCGGCCAAGTTGCAATGGCCGTGGTCACCATGTCACGTCACGAGCAGACTGAAGTACCTATGCGGGTGTCATCGTCTTGAGCGGCGGGTGTTTTCTCGAACTACCCGCGGTTGGTTTTTCGTAACGTAGCTGTCCGTAACACGGTATGTAGAATCACGACAAATTGTTTGTTTTGTTTTTATTTCATTGTGCGCGAAAAGTCCCGTAAATACGTGGGACACTCAGAAAGTTTTGCGAAACTAAAAAAAATTGTTCTATACGTACATATATTTTTATCAAATCTTTTCAAAGTACTTTCCACCAGCCTCTATACAAAGATTCATGCGCCTAAACCAGTTTTCAAAACACTTTTTCCAGTCCGCCGCAGACACCTCGTTTACAGCCTACTCGAACGCAGCCAGCGCATCTTCCGGCGACGAAAATTGTATCCCTTTGAGCTGATTTTTTATTTTTGGGAATAAAAAGAAGTCACACGGTGCTAGATCAGGGCTGTAAGGAGGGTGACCCAGGAGTTTGACTGGCGTGCTGTCCAGGAAGTCCCTCGTTTTGAGTGCGGTGTGCGCAGGTGCATTGTCGTGGTGGAGCAGTAGCCCGCGGAGCCCTGTGTTTGGTCGCTTGTTGCTTATAACAGAGAAAACTTCTGGCAAACATTTGGTAGTATACCATTCGGCATTAATGCTTCTTTGATCCCGTAAGGGAATTGATACCAAGTGGCCAGTCAAATTAAAAAAGCTAGCGATCAAAATCTTACCCCCGCTTCTAGATCGCTTCACTTTGGTAGGCGTTGGCTCATTTTGAAACACCCAAACAGTCGACTGGCGCTTGGTTTCTGGGTCGTATTGATACATCCAGGACTCATCACCTGTAACGATGTCGTAAACACGCCGAGCCGAGCCTGCTTCAAATTTGTTAAGCATATCACGGCACCATTCCACCCGGGCCTGCTTCTGAGCATCGGTGAGGTTGTGCGGCACCCAGCGTGATACTATCCTCCTCACGCGAAGATGGCTGTGTAGAATCTCGTGAACGCTTCCCGATCCAATTTTCAATATGTGTTGAATCTCCTGATATGTAATTCGCCTATTGTCTTGGATTAAATTTTTCACTGCTAGCACGTTTTCTTCGGTAACAGCCGTCAAAGGGCGACCGCTTCTTTCGTTATCCCCCAAAGTTGGTCGACCGCGCTTGAATTCGTTATACCAACGATACACGGTTGCCTTGGAAGGGCCTTCATCCATGAATGCCATTTGAAGTCTATCGTACGATTCATCCGGTTTCAGGCGACACTTGAAATCGTATAAAATCATAGCTCTAAAATGTTCCCGGCGCAGATCCATATTTCAGTGAGACACAATACTTTGAATTAACTCGCAAAAAATGTGGAGGGAAATTTTGAAATTGGAACTTACTTATTTTTACTTATAAATAATCATATTTTCGAAAAACATTATAACTGGCCAGTCTCCCATATATAAAAACTTTTTTTCGCAATACTTTCTGAGGGGCCTGGTACAGTTCAATATTTTTTACTATGTCTATGGTTCAATATGAGTGAAATTCGCGAAAGTTAAAAACTTCAATTATAAAAGATGTTCCTATTGATGATTAGGTACACTGGTAGTACTAGAATGCCGTTTTCCCTTCCCGCTCCCTCGTACCGCACCTCAAGCCAGGCCCGGCTAGTTCCAATACTGACCAATAGCAACGCTGTAAACTGCCTTATGACGTCATTTTTAACGGTCGACCGCGGCATTCTCACAGCAGACAAGTAGTACGGTCAACCGCACGTCGGTGGTAACACTTTGACATTAGCAGCATCTTTATTTCGTAAGCAGTAGGTAAGGGTGGTTTTCGAATTGAAGTGTTACCACTGTCATGCAGTCGACTGTACAATCATCCGTGAAAGTGATATTAATTAATAAAACCGGCCAAGAGCATGTTGGGCCATGCTCAGTATTATTGGGTTCCTTAAGTAGGTGTTACAAACAAATCAAATCGAATATTAATCATGTCTATTTTAGTTTTTGCAATAGACGCCAGCATTGGCTACTCAGAGAGTGTTGTCAGTAGCCGCTAGATGGCGCTATACAGTGCTGCCGTGTCAGGCCTATCTCTTGTATCTCACGAAACATAGTTTTGAGATATCACCGTTTAAAGTTTTTTACAGATAATTGCGATTATCTTAAATGTTTCAAAACTTTCGGGAAATATTTTTACATAATTGGTTGTATTAAAGTCTGAGGAAAACCGGGCAATATATAGATTTTTGAAAACTTCGTAATTTTCAGAGTTATTAGCTATAACAGAGATAGGTGTGACAAGCTCTCTATACATTGGTTGTTACGCGGTGCTCTCTATCTTAAGATACGTGACTTAGCCGCAACAAGTGTAATATGGAATGTTTTGCTAAACACAGGTATCTTTAACTAAAGTTTGTCTGTATTAAATTAAATTAGTTTATAAAGGAATATAAAAAATAGTACTCATCTAAATAAATTAATAATGACTTATCTAGTAAAAACTCAAATTTTCAAATACATTAAAATATCCTTTTTAATGAGTCAAAAAGTAAAACGAAAACTCAAACTTCTTCTAACCAAGATTCGATAACTTTTAAAACAAATAAACTTAATAAATTTCATAACTAACATAAAAATTGGAATGAGAACTTAGTATTATAAAATTATTTTAGATACAAAAAAAACTAAATCCTAGATATGTAAGATCATATCTAAATCTACATCTGCATCTAAGTCTGCTTTCTTTCTTTCACTTACACTCCTTCGCCTTACTTCCCGGGGTACTTCTTTTTTAACTAAGTCCAACACACTTTTGCAATACACATACAAATCTTTGAATAATTTTTCATCGTATGATTTCTTGACGACTATGTAAGTTGAGCATCTTCAAAATTCAACTATTCTTAATGCCTAAATACGTGGATTGAAAAGTTCGCGGTCTTATATAAAAATAATAATGCAATCGAAATGCTTTTGATCTCATTATAATCGTCAACCCTTCAGATGATTTTACGCTAAATTTCTTTGTTGTATTACTTTTGCTTCGAGACTTAGAAGGATTTAATCAGAGCCAGATGATAAATTTCTTGCATTCGAAAAAAAATATCTCAACAATGCGCTGTCAGTACGTGTCCGTTTTAAATTTTGTCCAAAATAGCACAAAACTACATAGTGACGGAATAAGGAGAATCTATTGCATCCGATGCTGTAGTTAAAAATCTGTTAGCTGAATTAAATCCCAGTAGACAGAGCGTCTATGTAATATGTCCTCTACTGTAAATAGCCTTCAACTTCCACTATAGCACAAAACACCGAAAAGATATTTAATCTGATGGTAGGAAATCAACAATGAAATATTAAAGAAATAGCTAGGTAATAGATGTTTTTAAAAAGTGATAAAGAAGCAATATTTGCCATAAATTCTGATTTCCCAGGGTATCTAAGAGAAATATACCGATGCCCTTTTGAGTCGAACAAAAAAAAAACCGGCTACGCACTTCACGCAAATTTTTATTTCGTTTGATGCCGATATATTAGAAATTTTACGCAAATTAGTTGTCAAAAATGAAACTAGGGTCCAGCTAAGACAACAGAATAGTAAGACCAAAAAATACTTAAAAGAAAAGTATAGACCAGAGCTACTAGCCTCGAAGCAACATAAGGTGATTATTTTGAAAATAAGGTAATGGTGGCAGTTTTTTGGGTCTAAGTCGACTGCTGATTAAAGGTTATCGTCATAAACTGCATTTATAACTGCACTTTTTTATACAAATATTGTAGTTATTGAATAAACGTCAAACAGTAAAAATTACCAACGAAGTTACTAAAAACTGTTTGGTTTTATCTAAGCATAACTCGAGCGTTTAGAAATTATCTGAAACTCTGAAACCATGACTGAAATCCATAATTTAAGGTGCCAGTTGGCTTTTCATTGCCTTGTTTATTTACTTCAATTTTCTGTGTAATAAAATAATAATTGATTAACACACATTTTCATAAAATAACCAGTGGAAAACCAACCACAGACAGTGCGTATTTCGAAGGCTTTTGAAAATTATTTTAAAGTACGTACACTTTTCAAAACCCCGGTAAATGAGATACATCAAGCTGATATACTAACCAACAAAAATAGGTTTGTGAACATTACTCCTGCATATTCGACCGCGATTTTTTAAATCCACCTATTGATTTCAGAAAGGTAGTTATTTTTCTTCAGCTGGTCCACATGTTGCCGTGGGCTATTACTTTTAGAACCATGTTTGTTCGTGAAGCTCTCATAATATCCACATCATCATCAGTTAATACGCGCACTACAGTCACGGATAAATAATGTATCTAGTAGTTAGCAGAGTTAGGATTTGCTCGTTGCGCTCGCAACTTATCACGCGTAATTGATGTAACTTAAGATACAGTATTTTACCATAACTAACAATGGCAAAATCATAGTTTCAAGAGTTAGGTGATAGGCAATTGTGACTAATTGGTAATAGTTAATTAAAATATTATTTTACTGGGTGATAGAGGATCATGAAAAAATACGATTTAGACCTGTTACGCGTAACTCATGTATCTTAAGATAACAGACCTGCGAGTGACACGGCAGAGTGCCAAATGCAACAGACGGCACTTGACGGCGGCATTGGCAACTCGGAGAGTGTTGTTAGACGCCGCTAGATGGCGCCAAATTTAAGAATTGTGTCATGTAAACATAACACAAAGTTACTTTTTGAGATTTTTTCAAATAGAAAGTAGTCAATGACCTTTGAACTAGGACGTTTTAAGTATTTTTCAGTTTTCTCTCTATAACTCAAAAATTTATAATTGCATTATGCTCGAAATAATTTTAAAAGAGAGTTTTTACAAAGGTCTATCAATGTAGAAGATTATAAGTTTCTACGTTGCATAGTTTAGAAATTGCAGGGGGGGGACACATTGCAAGCCACTTTGGCAGGCTATATTTCACAGAAGGTACACCTGATAAAAAAGTGGTGTATGAAACATTACCTTCATTTTAGTAGGCCTATTCAATGATACCCCACACAAGGGGGTGTAGCGAAAAAAAAATTCACATGTATGGGCGCTACCCTTAAAATACGTAATCATGATTTTTTTATTCTTTTAAAATTGAGATCTATATCTATACTATTTTCTAACAAAATTTCATTTACTTATGTTTATAACTGTACAAGTTATTAAGCTGTAAAGGATTAGGACAGACGTACATACGGACAGACGGACGGACATGACGAAACTATAAGGGATCCTTGTAGGACTACGGAACCCTAAAAAATGATCCTATATTAAAACAGTATAATTATGTATAATTCATAAGTGCACAATCATGGGCTACTAAAAATATAGAATGTGCAACAAAATCAAAAGAATACCGGAAAACGCCGTCTAAACATAACATAAAAAGATAACGCAAAGACCACTAAATAAATATTACCTTTTTGCATTTTTACTGCACATGATTCAGTTGTAAAACAAACAGAAAACATTGACATTGTAAAGGAAATAAAATCAAATAACAAAGTTAAAGTTGTTATTATTCACAGTTTATCCTTATTTGTATTATCTCGTTAATATTTGATGTGAAAATAGCTCATCTTTGTCTTTAGAGTTCAAGATATTTTTTATCGGCAAGCTGAGAAGAATCTGGTGGTGGGATGAACTGGACTCCTTATTAAAGGATTGGCTTAGAGCAGAATATAAACCAATAACAAGGTTGGGCTGAGTCATCAACATCATCATAAATAAATAATAAATAAATAAATATTAACATCATCAGCTCATTACTGTCCCACTGCTGGGTACGCGCCTCTTCTATGAATGAGATCCCCCACGCTGGCCTAGTGTGGGTTGGCGGACTACACACAACATCGAGAGCTGTATGGACTCCATAATAGGAGGATCACAATTTGATTGTCACTTGCGTTAACGGTGAAGAAAAACATCGTGAGGAAACCTGCACACCTGAGATTGCGAGTCTATCCCACTAGTCCCATCGTGTTGTCCCGTGATGGGACAACTGCCACTATTTTGACCCAGTATTCCCATGGGACAAGTGACACCAATATTTTGGACCCACTAGTCCCATCGTGTTGTCCCATTACTCTATTTTGACCCAGTAGTCCCATGGGAAAAGTGACATCAATATTTCAGATCCACTAGTCCCATCGCGTTGTCCCATTACACTTTTTTGACCCAGAAGTCCCATGGGAAAAGTGACACCAATATTTAACTTTATTTTAGTCTCACTTGACCAATTGGTTGGGTTTTTCTAGGGCATGTTCACACACTGCAGACTTTGTGGAGCGTCTGTTCTTGACGTCAGCTATAAGTTCTTTAATTTTAGTGGCTATATTATGCTTTGTTTGCCTTCTTGTAGACCCTTGCATCTTGTAAGGGAATGTGACACTTCACCGGTCTGAGGAGTTGGCGGATCTTTCTTTGTACTGGGTCAAAATAGTGGCATTTGTCCCATCATGGGACAACACGATGGGACTAGTGGGATAGACTCGAGATTGCTACATATAGTTCTCGTTGGTGTGTGTAGTCTGCCAACCCGCACTAAGCCAGTGTGGTGGACAAAGGCCTTAACCTTCTCATTCGGAGAAGATCCCCATGCCCATTGCAGCAGTGCAATGGGTTAGTAGAGGGCTGATTAACTGTGCAGGTATGTGTATGTATGTACAATGCATAAGCAAATATTGTTCAAGGTTATAAAATATATGATAGTCAATCAAATATTATGGTAGCAAATATTGTTATCACCACGTGTGATCGACGAATAAATAACTGATAACGGTGATAATAAAAAAAGATTAAATAAATCCTAATAACGAAAAACGCCTCGTTGGTCTAGTGGTCGCAAGCGCGACTGCTGAGCATGGGGTCCTGGGTTCAATTCCCGGGTCGGGCAAAGTGTTATTGGGTTTTTCCATTAGGAAATTCTCAATAGCAGCCTGGAGTCTGGATTTGTGCCCGGTTAATGCCAATAAGCTCGCCCCCTATTACATGGGACTTATAACATAACTGGCGAAATGTGGGTGTACTATACACATCTGCCTACCCCTTCGGGAAATACAGGCGTGATGTTATGTTGTTATGCTAATAACGAACTTTGCAAAATTATGCTAAATATTCATCATAATTTAAGTACTTAGGTACTTTTTCTCAAACATGCTTGGAAATTCGAACTTTATTTTGCCAACCTTCTTCGAGGTAAATCGAAATTGCTGTACTGGTCAAATACATGCGAGGAGCGGCCGGCAATCTTAGTATGAAAATCCATATCTGTCCTGTTTAGCGGCCAAATAAATTACTATGAAAAATCATATCTGTCGTGTAATTTAAACATGGAACGAACTTTTTAATCTGAAAAATAGCAACCAAGGAGGTTACTAACCAAAATTATTATTGACTTGATCTTTAATTTTACTTTTATTTGAACTGGTTAAAGTAAAAACAGCCAAGTATGAGTCGGATACACGCAGTAAGGGTTCCGTACCACCCATCGACGTGATACCCCATAGAAACTGATTTAATTTACGAGAGTTTATCAAAAGACATCAACGAACGTACGTGAAATGTGAATTTTTGCATCTCTTTCTTACGTAAGTACCACCACATATGTCTATGTTTGACCTGTTTTAAGTATTTGTTGCTAAACTACATAGTATGCACTATAATCAGACCAAGTTAAACGCTGCTATGTATCACCGTTTTGAAGATAAAACAGGAACAAAAACGTGGAAAAAAATGCATGTTATTCGAGGTTTCTTATATGGACACCCCCTTTGGTTTTAGACTTTTTTGTTTTTAGTATTTGTCGTGATAGACACCATAGTAACACATATTTTGTGAAAATTTCAACTGGTTATCTATTACCGTTACAAAGATACAGCCCTGTGACAGACGGACGGACGGACGGATGGACAGCGTAGAGAGAGTAATAGGGTCCCGTTTGCACCCTGTGGGTACGGAACCCTAAAAAGAAACAAATGAACATATTGACGCGTGAAAAATTGTTGTTGTTCGTCATTGATTCTAGAATTTGCATAGATACTACCTACTTAGTTTGAATTTCCGCGCATTATTTGAGATAAGTACTAGACAAGCCTTGGCTGCAACCAGGCATTGATGGACTCACGTATGTGTGCCTCGACTTCGCCACGGCCCACATTTTCACCTCCGTCCATCAATGCTCCTGTTGCTGGCCACTGTAGTATTGTACGTTCGACTGCACGTCGGTGGTAACACTTTGACATTAGCAGCGTGTTTATTCCGTAAGCAGTAATGGCGGTTTTCGAATTGAAGTATTACCACTGTCACTGCATAATACTGTTACTATATATTTTTTAACATAGACATGTTCTTATTGGACCTTTAGATTCTGTTCGTCCTTAAGTTTTAAACATTGTGTTACCTTTTCTTTCAGATACCCATTTGATGGAAAATTTATAGATTTATCAGAGTAACTTTATCCGAAAGGAAGAGCAGTTTGTTGGGCCAATGTACCCTTACACTGACTGCTGCTACTAAACTGCTGTTCCTTTGCGCCCAAGGGTGCACGGGAAATAACTCTTCTTCGTTGGACCTATAGTCCTTGGCGAGTATTCTGGCACGGAAGGGGCATGTTCCAGCATCATACCACACTTTTTATAAATAAAAGCAACCATACGTACCTAAAAGGTATTTGCTATAAGTTTTTTATCAGGCATTTTTACATTGACTTGTTTCAGTTCCTATGTCATTTACTTCACTTGCAAATAAACGTGGTTCTGCGTGCTGCTAACTTATACAGGCGGGCCCTGTAGGCCCATGGGCCGTTGCTTCGCGTATCCCTCTGATGTTAACAAAGGGCACAGTCTTCTTCTTCTTCGTGTCGACGGTACAAAAAATTTAGTGGCACAGTAATCACACGCTGCTGGCCCAGAAATTTGCCACATCTTGTGCATTGTCTGGTACAAATCTGTCTTTCCCAGGGCACAGTAGAAGAGGCAGAGACGGTATGTACTCACCCTGCCACTAGGCAGGCATTGGCAGCAGGGGGACTGTGTCCTTCCCTGCTCCCATGGATCTGGTAAACCCTCAGTAGGAGTGCCAAAGCACTAGCACTAGCCATAGCCACAGCTATGTTCTCGCAGCTTTAATTGGGACCGAGGGTCTTGGCTTCACCACCCGGACCCCGAGGAAGAAAACCTCTATAAGAAATTACGAGAGGATAGGACCTGCGGATGGCGTACTCAGGGTAGTCCGCCACGCGCAGGCACTATCTGTCGATCAGTCAAGACCCGTGACGGTGGCGTGCAGTGCTCCGCGCGTGCCACCAAGGATGGTGAGGCCGACAACGTGTGAACTGGAAAAAAGGTTTGCCGAGCCAGGACATGTGGGTGGTGGTTGGCGAATGCAGTCTATCTCACGCCACCGGCCAAAGGTAATTAGAGAAACACCGTGGTGGCTTTAGTCGGTAAGAATCCGACACTGGCCCAGTCGAAGTGGGTCCATGAGGATTACCCACGAAAATTAATGATAATGTATAGTATACTAATTTTATATTCTTCGTATAAGGTTACTTAATGTTGAGATCGTGCAAGAAAGAACAAAATCTCCACGAAGCGTGAAGCAGGATTCCGTCTACACTTTTTTTCGTCAGTATTGAAGTCGCTTATGTAGTTCTGACATGACTTATTAATAAAGTACTTATCACTTAACAACACAGTACCACAAGGATGTACAAACGGTTTTTAGTTGACATTGACATTGACATTTATTGACATTGACATATTACTTTGTACATTTTATGAATTCCCTGACTCCTGCGCTAGTATAATTACTGTATTACAGGAGCCAGTTTGTTCCCCTTAAAAATAAGTTACAGGATTAGGTATGCCATTAATATGATTACAATAAAATAAAATAAAGTTTCCATACAAGTCCACTTTTAGATATGGACTCTTTCGTAGTCGGTTAAAAACTATTAGGAGTTGGGTACCACATGCGGGCCTGGTACGTGTGGAGCACAGAAACAGATAGAATGTTTATAATCACAATTTTACTTGCGATTCATGCGTGGCAACTTTCAAACAAACTACGCATCCAATGTTGACGTCATTAATTTTTAAAAATTAACTTTAAGGTGAATGCTACAGGGTAGCCCGCGAAATTCAAAATTTTTGGCGTTTTTTGCAAATTGTAGCTTTCTTTCGCGTTTTATATCGGTTAAAATATAATTAGCGGAAATAATAACAATATATCTACTGAATAATACTCATAAAAAATATTAACCTAGCTCTATAAGCTGTACAAGCTCGAAAATCGATAATTTGATCGTAAATTAATATTATCGAGCTTGAACAGCTTGTGGAGCTAGGTTAAAAAAAATTATGAGTATTATTCAGTAGATATATTGTTACTATTTCCGCTAATCATATTTTGACCGATATACAACGCGAAATAAAGCTACAGTTTGCAAAAAACACAAAATAATTTGAATTTCGCGGGCTACCCTGTAGCATTCACCTTAATCAAATGTATTTTCAGCTTTTGTTTCTGCAGTTGGAAACAGCGCGATAAGGCATTTTTGCGGGTTTTTGTTACAGCATTTACAGAAACAAGTCATAAGGCGTACTGAGAAAGGTTTTGAAATGCCCTGCACCAGGTGCAGTGTTGGCACGCGCGCCCCGCCCACTTTTCCATTCTATCTATCTATTTCTGTGGTATGGAGCTTGTATTCCGGATCCCATATGTGGTACCATGGACAGGGAAAGTTTTAATACACTGTAACTTAATAGTAATACACTGTGTCTTCAGCATGAGTGAAGCTTTCTAATCCTCTTTAATATCCCTAAAATGTTTAATAATTGCCTCGTTGATCTAGTGGTTGCAAGCGCAACTGCTGAGCGTGGGGTCCTGGGTTCGATTCCCGGGTCGGGCAAAGTCTTATTGTTTTTTGTTGTTTTTTTCATTAGGAAATTCTCAGTAGCAGCCCGGAGTCTGGATTTGTGCCCGGTTAATGACAATAGGCTCGCCCCCTATTACATGGGACTATAACATAACTGGCGAAATGTGGGTGTGCCCATTTGGTACAATATTGAGACACATATCACACTTTCTTATTGTATTTTTACCTGTATGTCCTGTGTCTTGTTTTTGTACTAAATAAACGTTTTATCTATCTATCTATCTATCTATCTATATACCTCTAGCTACCCCTTCGGGGAAATACAGGCGTGATGTTATGTTATAGTTATAGTTATTTATTTGTTAAACTTGGACTACTACTTGGATGTTATGTTAAAATGTTTAAATAGAAACAACATCATTATTTTAAATCACAACTTTTATATTTCGCCTTTATTTCATGCTGTGATTCGCCATTCTCTAGCTTTACTCTAGTCATAATGGCTTTTTCTTTCATTCCTAACGCTTCGGCTTCTTTCACAGTATCAGGTAAAGAATCGTTGGAAATATCGGGGACCAGAAATGTCACCAATCCAGCTATGACTGACGTGATTCCGAATACAAGCGATGGTAATCCATCCCAATACGCCGTCTGAAAGTAAAAAAATATTGATCAGAATTAGATATTTACATGCGTTAACGATGAAGGAAAACCTGTAGGTCTACTCGCGTTTTACGAACGACAAACGAAGTACGAACTTTCGTTCCGACTGATACTTACATAATAAAGATAGGCACATAAAAAAGGCACAATTAAGATAGACTACGGTTCATAGTCGTATACAATTTACCGGAGATGAGAAAAACAAACGTCAAAACACGATCGTCGCATGCGATAAGGGAACGATGGTTGACCGGAGTAGCAAATTGTGCGATGAATCGTACGATTTATCGAATATCGTCGAACGGGAGTAGACCCCCTGTACACCTGAGAGGTCTCGATAAAGTTGATGGTGTGTGTAGTCCGCCAAACCAAGGCGGACTAAGGTCTGAATCCTTTTCATTATGAGAGGGATTCCCATGCTCGTGCCCAGCAGAGGAACAGTAATAGGCTGTGTATGACATGTCATGGCATGCTATGTCTTGTTATGTCATGTGGTATAGTACCGTATGTCATGTTGTCTTGTCATGTTTTGTCATGTCTTGTCTTGTCATGTATTGTCTTGTCATGTATTGTCTTGTCATGTTACGTCATGTTATATTATGTTACATGGATCTCTATAAAATCATATCATCACCAATATTGGCTCGTAAATTACTACTTCTGAACATTGCCCTCACAATGACTGGATACAATAACAGTTCCAATGGGAATCAATTAGTACATAGATAGGTGATCGCAGTGTTGTTATAGCGGAGGACGCTCATGATGAATGTAGGTACCCATGTACGGTCAACGGTATTTCAATGGTAGCTAAACCTTTATAAGCGGGACTGGCTAAAGGTGGACTTCCGTGAGTTGCGTCAGTTACTGTTGCGACAGACTCGCACGATCGACGCGCGGCTGAAGCGACACTAAAACAGTATGAAAATGTATTATTTTGTTGAAAATGTAGTTTTCATAGTGGTGTCGATTCTCTTGTTCACGAACTTAACTTATTTTAAACTATCGCTCTCTTTTACTAATAATAAATACAAGAAAGTGATGGCAACAATTTTAGTGCTGTCAAATTTTTATTTTTTTTATAATTTTTTAACCGACTTCAAAAAAAGGAGGAGGTTATGTATTACGCGGCATTTTTTTTTTTTTTTTTTTTTCATGTATCTACACCGATTACTCCGAGATTTACGGGCCGATTTACGTGGTTGTTTTTTTATTTGGTAGAGGAAGCCCGCGCGGTGGTCCCATATAAATTTTATTGACTTAGGTTGAGTAGTTTTTTAACCATCTTCAATAAATCAGTTTATTTTAGCTTCGCCTATCTAGATGATCTGCTCATTGGTAAGTTTTTCTGAGCATTCTTGGCCGATATGCGTGTTTTTTTTTCACGATAGTGATTGGAGGTTTCGTTCACATAAACAGTTTTTTACTATAGATATTAGCTCGACTGTACATTATATTTACATGACGCAAAGGGTCAATCACGCGCCGCCTTCAAAATTTTGGTTTATGTTAAGATTTTAAAATACATACAATGATTATTTTTTACTTTTTAGTTAAGGTTTTTGAAGTCGGTTTTTTTTTTTTTGTTAAAAAGTTTTTTATTATAGTATAGGATGGCGAAACGAGCTGAAGGCTCACCTGATGTTAAGCGGTTACCTTTGCCCATAAAAACTTTAATACCACCTAGGCTGTTACCTAAATGGTACCGCAAGTCGGTTCGCCAATCTGAGACATGAAGATGGAAAGTCTCAGTCGGAATGAAAATGTCCATACAATTTTAGTCGTGATCAGAACGTGTCCACTAAAATTACAAAGAAAAGTAACATGTGAAAAAATTTGACAGCACTAAAATTGTTGCCATCCCTTTCGTGTATCTACTATTAGTAAAAGAGAGCGATAGTTTAAAAATAAGTTAAATTCGTCTGTCGCATCGGCTGCGAGCCACGGAAGTCTACCTTTAGTCGCTATGTTTATACAGCGCAAGCTCTGCTGCTTAAACTGGTTGTTTCACCATCTATAAACGCTTGACTTTACGTGTCCTGGATGTATGTGTAAAAAAATATTGATCAGAATTAGATTTTTACATGAGTTAACGATGAAGGAAATCATCGTGAGGAAACCTGTACACCTGAGAGGTCTCGATAAAGTTAATGGTGTGTGTAGTCCGCAAACCCATGGCGGACTAAGGCCTGAATCCTTTTCATTATGAGTGGGATTCCCATGCTTGTGCCCAGCAGAGTCTTGCTATGTCATGTGGTATAGTACTGTATGTCATGTGGTATAGTACTGTATGTCATGTGGTATAGTACTGTATGTCATGTCGTCTTGTCATTTCTTGTCATGTTTTGTCTTGTCTTGTCATGTATTGTCTTGTCATGTCACGTCATGTTATATTATGTTACGTAGATCTCTATAAAATCATATCATCACCAATATTGGCTCGTAAATTACTACTTCTGAACATTGCCCTCACAATGACTGGATACAATAACAGTTCCAATGGGAATCAATTAGTACATAGATAGGTGATCGCAGTGTTGTTATAGCGGAGGACGCTCATGATGAATGTAGGTACCCATGTACGGTCAACGGTATTTCAATGGTAGCTAAACCTTTATAAGCGGGACTGGCTAAAGGTGGACTTCCGTTAGTTGCGTCAGTTACTGTTGCGACAGACTCGCACGATCGACGGGCGATAGATACAAGAAAGAGATGGCAACAATTTTAGTGCTAGTTTTTTTATTTTTTTTATTTATATATAACATTCCTCTTTATTTTGCGTTTACTCTTGTGTTGAAATGTCAGATCTGCTGCTCGTGTCTTTGCTCGATGAAATGTTACAGAAATTCGCTCGTTGGTTTGTAAACTCAAGTTGTAACAAAGCATCGAGCGTAGTATTCTATGTTCGGTTCGAGAAACAACGATGAACGGTAAAATAATGGAGCGGCTCGATGTTACGTTACAAGTAAATGCTCTAGTGTATATTTACCTTAACTTAAACCCTCTTCTGTGGTGTAGACAAAATGGCACACGATTCTGTTACAACAAAAACCTCAACAAAAATACAACCAATATTACCAATAGCGGAGTCTGCGGTGCAACTATAGAACCAGCTCTTCCCAATGACGAGCACAGCGCATGCATGGTGTTCCTCGTGTATGTCGGGAACAGTTCTGATGTATACATATACGTTATGTTGAAGTACAGCGTCGCCATCAACTTGCCCACCATGAACATTATTACTGACAACCAGGCGAGATCTGGAAGACAAAGTACGTTGTCATATGCACTGCAACAGTAGCTAGTTACTGTTCTAAAATAGCAGAGATAAAAAAAAAAAAACCGACTTCAAAAACCTTAACTAAAAAGTAAAAAATAATTATTGTATGTATTTTAAAATCTTAACATAAACAACATTTTTAAGGCGGCGCGTGGTAAACCCTTTGCGTCATGTAATGTACAGTCGAGCGCAATATCTATAGTAAAAACAGTTTATGTGAACGTACATGAAAATCACGTGCCGTCTGCGCTTTCTTATTCTTATTATTTATTGTATTGAGGAAGGCCTATGTCCAGCAGTGGACGTCTTTCGGCTGAAATGATGATGATGATGATGATTGTACATCAGAAAAATACGGTATTAATTATAAATTGAAATAACAGTCTGCTCAGCGAGCTCGCTTTGAATTTGTGGACTAGCCCAACTGTCAGTGTCCACGTCTCGGCACCGTGACAGGCAGGACGCACTGGTTGAAGACCTTCGTCTTCAAACTTTGCGGTACAGTCGACGAGAAGACTCTTTGAGGTATGTACTTTATAAAAATAAAGTTGTGTATTGAAACAGTCTACTTTTGCGATTTAAAATATAAGCAGTATTAGTGGTAAAATTCTCTGTTGTACTTTTACCTTCAGAACAGCTTAAAACACCTAAATCAAATCTAAACTAGGTACTCACTTTTCGGCAAGAACGGTTGTCCCACACAAAACACGCCAGCAAGCAAGAAGCTGGCAATCAGAGGGAACTTTCTCTTAAACTTCATCAGTACATACATCGCTACGAAACTGCCTGGCAGCTCTACCAGCGAGATTATTGCGAAGTTCAAGTATTTGTTCCCTTCTAAAGACACCGAAGTAATCGTAATTCCGTAGTTTACGAAGGTTGATGTTGTCCACCAAATGACACACACAATGAACCTTTTGAATAAAGCTGCCGATGTAAACGTACTCTTCAATACCGCTCCAAATTTCACATTTTCTTCTTTATCCGTGTCACAGACTAAGTTATCTAACAACTCCTGATCAAGTTTAACTTTGTTTTTCTTGGCGACTTTTTCTAGTATCGCTACTGCTTTTTCCCTCTTCCCTTTAATTAGTAGCCATCTTGGACTCTCATCTAATACGTATAAGTAGAAGAAGAAGAGGAGGGCGGGGGCGTAGAGAACTCTGAGGTAGTTTCTCCAATCTGGGACCATCCAGGCTACGAAAACTTTGAAAAGGCCTCCGATGCAATATCCTATGGTACATAACATGTAGTATGGTACACGTTTTTTTGTAGCTATTATTTCGACATCTGTAAAAAATACACCTTATAGTCAATAGTTGACAAGATCAAATTAAATAGTAGTGAAACACACATGACAGACTAAAGATAGCTGAACACTATCTCCTGAGATACAAGTTTGCGCCTAGTTCAGGGGAGAGGGTCAAACACTTGTGCTTCCCAATTTAACCACCACAAAATTAATTGTAATGTAATGTGTATCAGACATAAAATTGTAATCTTTAGTGGCGAGACCTTGGACGAATAAAAAACGGTGGACGAAATCTCGCTAAGAAAAGATTTAAGCACTTAGTTTTTTCCTAAACCCAACTTCGACAGAATTTGAACACACCAGATATATATTGTTATTTTATTTGTGACACTACGACAATGACTACCGTCACACGAGATTTTTCGTGTAATCGTGGCTTTTTGTCTTCCTATGGATGTGAATGTGTGCGTGCCAGTCGGTACATTTTAGCAAACCGTCTTACTATGAGTGTTCACTTTTTGTTTAGCCATGTTCCGTCCGCCTTTTTTTATTCGTCCAAGGGCGAGACTAAACATTTTTTTTAAATTTGTATAGTATACGTATTGGTTTTATAATTGCTCTTAAAATTCTAGTTTGATTAGTAATGTCTCAGGTTTTCTTGATTTCTGTGTTTAGAAAACTTGTTTAAAAAAAACTAGTTTCATTATAATCCTAGTGTAAATACAGTCTCAACTCGATTCAGGCTCTACACGAGACCTATGGAATTTTTATTGTGTCTGGAAATGCGGCATTGAAAAGGTAATTCAACGCATTTAAAAAAAAAAAAAAAAAATATTATAAATCACCAAAATAACCTGATCCAAATCTCGAAAGCAAATATTTATAGTATAATTATGTATTAACATTTAGATTTTTTATTATTGCATTCAATTTGTAAGAACTAGTTTCTACATCCCCAGGATTTTTGGGTTTTTTTTAGTTTTTTTATTCATATAAACCAGATTGTAACACGTACCATGTTTAATGCAAATATAGACTTATATATCTATAATTAGGTGTGCTCTGTCGTGAATGCAAACTTTAGAAGTACAACGAACAAACAATTATTTTTAACGCATTTACGCATGCGAAACGAATTCTAAAGATATATATCCTGCTCGTGAGTGATTTTTTCTTTCCACAATTTATATCTAACGAACAAACAACCAAATTTTATTGTCAGCAACCTTCAGAGGCGCACGCACTACAACTCAACAAAGTCGTAATCGGCTGAATATTATAGGAACACATAGAAGACGAACAAACAAATATTGTTTTTTAACCGACGAAAAAAAGGAGGACGTTCTCAATTCGACGAGTATCTTTTTTTTTGACCACGCATAACTTTTTACAGAGTGGTCCGATTTTGATGATTTTTAAAAGATAGGGTAGGTATACCTCGAAGTTGGTCCCATTTAAATTTCAAAATCAAAATTCACCCCTAAGGGTAGGAAAACAGGGGATGAGTGCTTGTTCACCCACTGAGTTCTTACCTGGTAACCGATTCTGTTGAAACTTTGCACACATAAATGTAGTTCTAGATACTTCAACATAATGGAGACCTGGAGTTAGATTAGAGCCACAAAAAAAAAAAAAACTTTTTGATAAACAATTGAACCGACGAAAACAGAAACTGAAAAGCGAAAAATAACTAATTATGAGTCGGCGCCAAACAAACAATCAACGAAGATCATTAAATTACTTTAAACAAATAATAAAAACAACGTAACATCAAATACAACGTGAAATTTTCAACGATAAACAATAACTTTCCAAAAATGCGTTCTCCGCTCGGCCACTTGCAACTTGCACGCACTTTGCTTGTTAAAAGTTTGTTTGGCGCCGACTCATAATTAGTTATTTTTCGCTTTTCAGTTTCTGTTTTCGTCGGTTAAATTTTTTGTTATTTATTTAAATAGATCACTTGGGCAATTTATGAACTCTTATACGAAGAACGAACAATAGAAGTCTTTCACTTACTCAAAACATAAATCGGCGAGCATAAATCCCCAAAGGCAGACTCCAGGAATTCCAGCGCTATGTACAACCAATACGAAGTGACAAAGCTCCTAGCTATACCCAGGACACCACCGGTCACACCTGTGGCCACTACCAACGCCTTTCTGCCTATCCTGTTGAAATTATTCCCATAAGTATTAAAAATGAATTTAAAAACGTGTAACTAAAACATAAATCCCATCTACACTATGAAACAACAAACACCACTCACCCACACAATACACTCACACGTCAACTACACATAAACTAATGAGTAGTAAACTACCACTAAATTACACTTACTAGCAATAATTATTAGGAATAATGAATAGTAATTTATTTACCGAATACAGAATTTTGTATTAAAGAAGGCACTATGGCACTATAATATAATTATTATAATCATAAAAGGACTAAGGGGCCAGAGGATGGGCAGCAGCGTTCTCTGAGTATTTTACCAACCAACTGCGATCGCCAACCCGCCTGCCAAGCGTGGCGATTATCGTATATTCCCCTTTTGGGGAGGCTTATGTCCAGCAGTGGACGTCTTTCGGCTGAAATGATGATGATGATGATGATGAATAATAAAAGAAAGGTAAAAAGGTCAAAGGTAGTTGAAGGAATACCGTGGTGGTTTTAGTCTGTAAAAATCCGACACTGGATCTGTCTTTAACGGACGGAATATGTCCTTGAGGACATCCCTATGCAAAAAAACAAAAAAGACAGTTCTTTAGTACCACGTTCTATATTTGGTAATTACAGTACATTGCTATTCATTATTCCTAATAATTATTAGTAGTAAGTATAATTGGGGACTATCTACTACTAATTAGTGTGTGTCGTTGCCGTGTGAGTGTATTGTTTGGATGAGTGGTGTGTTGTTGTTTTTAGTGTATTTGTAGGTAGGATGTGTGTTTTAGTTATTATGTTCTTATAATTTATTTTAAAATTGTAAAAAGGCTTTCAGTTTGGACATAGAAAAGATTAAGAAATCAAAATAAAAAAGATTACAAGCATTTTTTAATAATTTGTAATTTTTTCATTCTATCAGCCGTTTGAGCGTGATTGAAGGACAAACAAACATCCATAATTTTGCATCTATAATAATTTGTAGGATTAGTAGAATAAAGAAGCCTTCCTAAAGATTATAAAGATTTTGTTATAAATTATAAGCGAACATTACATTAAGTAAAACTATGTTGAACTTTTGAGAATCGTGTTTCAGCTCAGAAAATACTCCATCGGGCCTTCCCGTAAGTAAGGCTTAGTAAAGAGCGCCTAAGCACACATAAAGCCAGCATCATCATCATCATCATCATTTCAGCCGAAAGAAGTCCACTGCTGGACATAGGCCTCTCCCAAGCATCGCCACAACGACAGGTCCTGCGCTTTCCGTATCCAGCGGATACCCGCGACCTTCACCAGGTCGTCGGTCCACCTTGTGTGAGGCCTACCCACGCTGCGCCTTCCAGTACGCGGTCGCTACTCCAGAACTTTACTGCGCCATCAGTTCTGCGAGCAATGTGCCCAAACATTCATAGATAATTAATTATTGTCCAAAATACTCGCCAATCGAGTGGGAAAATTGTTTACCTGTCAGATAATGGTCCAATAAACAGTAGACCCACCATATACGCTAGGCTGTGGACTGTCCCGACCAGAGTTCTCTTCCAGTCTTCACACGCTAACTGAAACTGATGAATAATATATTAGATTTTTTGTGAGATTTTTCTTACAATCATAAATTATAAAAAAAAAAGGAGCGCGAATTTTGGACTCTTATAAATCAGATTTGGAGCGCTAACTAAATATTGTTGGAAATTGACTAATTTATGAAATCCGTGACATAATTATAATTCTTCGCTTTCAGGTAACTTAGACCTATAGAAAATGTATATTCAAATAAAATAACAATATTCTAATAAATTAATAAAAAAAAAAAATTAATAAACAACACACAACACTTATGGCTAGCAATAGAATATTTATTTATTTTACTTTATTAACATGCAGTAGTACGCCCCGGACTGCCCCCATTATCTAGATCTTACGTCTTCTTTGTTCATCCAAAGGTTGCCTGGAAGATATCGCTTTTAGCGATAAGACCGCACATGTACCCATAATTTATACGTTGTTCCTGTTTACTACTATTTTCATGGTCTACAATAAAGTATATTCTATCTATCTATCTATCTTGGATAACTTCGAGCTGGTTGGATTTCACTAATATTGTTTTTTCAGAGTTCCGTATCCAAAAGGTGCCAACGGGACTCTATTACTATGCCTACGCCGTCTATCCGTCCGTCTTTCTATCACAGGGCTGTATTTTTTAACCGTAATAGGTAGCTATATGAAATGTTCACAGAATATGTGTTACTATGTCGACTGTTATGGTAAATACTAATAGTCTAGACCCAAAAGTGGGCGACCCCACACAAGAAACCTGGAGAAAAATGCATTTTTTTAACATTTTTGTTCCTGCTCTATATTTAAAACGGTAATACATACAAGCGTCAAACTTGGTCAGATTGTTGCATGTATGTTCTATTGTTAAACAATAAATAAATAAAAAGACGTGTGGCACTCGGAGACTGCCGCGGAAAAGCTATTGCATAGCATTTTTTATGTAAATACAAAGAGGAGGTGCCTTAACGCCGAAACTCTAAGCAGGCATGAGTCACCAGATTGCGGGGCGAAGAGGGGGATTACGCATGCGCAGTAACGCCGATACAACCAATGCCACCTAGAGGCGATTTGCAGAACTAAAGAGACAAGCGTGATATTTCAAAAAGTCATTAAAAGTTCTGCTATTCATCGATAGATGGCAAAACTAAAAAGTATCACCGCTGTGCCGGTCGGAGTGGGGGGTGTTAGGTTATTTTCGTTACGGAATTTCTGGATTCGGTCTCCACGCTCAAGGCCCGCGATAGAAGCTATGCAATAGCTTAAAAAACAATACACTCTATTTGGACTATGTCGCAGTTGGGTGATAAAAAGAAGGTAAATGTATTATGGTACGGTACCTTTTAGTGCGTGAGTCCGACTCGCATTTGGCCGGTTTTTATAATTGTTACACCCACCTACGATGTGGATATTTTTATCATCAGAATTTCAGCTGAAAGACGTCTACTGCTGGGCACGGGCCTAGGATGTTGTTATAAAATTTTAATTTTTTTAATCTAAATATTTTAATTTCTAAGGTTTTCGCGATCGCTACACATTATAATTAAACAAACTTTTAACGCATTTACGCATGATTTTTCCATTCCACAGTTTATATGCAGTCTGAAATATTCTAATTATATTGGTCAATCATTTATTCTCAAGTTTGATACAATTTGGCTATGAGCGCAAGAGTGGCTTATCATTTTCAGACACAATAGAAAATCATTTGTACCTCGGAATGATACGCCACTCTTATGCTCATTGCCTCAAATACAAGTCGCCATTCCTGTATAGATCCTATATTGGCACGGGCTATAACTATATATATTTGAGTAATTTTATGTATATTATAATGTAGTGCTATAATAATATGTTATAAAAATAAATAAATAAATATCTTTGGGACATTTTTACACAACACCATCTAATTCCAAACTAAGCAGAGCTTATGCTATAGGTACTAGACAATGGATATAATAATTATATACTTTTTTTTGTTGTAAATACATACTTATAATACATAAGCAACACCACAACATCAACATCAGTAGCTACTAAAGCTGTAATACATTTTGTATGTGCACATAATGTTATCAAATATTGTTGTACATACATACATCATAACATCACGCCTGTATTTCCCACAACACGTAACACCCACATTTCGCCAGTTATGTTATAGTCCCATGTAATAGGGGGCGAGCCTATTGCCACTAACCGGTCACAAATCCATACTCCGGGCTGCTACTGAGAATTTACTAATGAAAAAACCCAATAGCACTTTGCCCGACCCGGGAATCGAACCCAGGACCCCACGCTCAGCAGTCGCGCTTGCGACCACTAGACCAACGAGGCAGTCGGAATATTGGCAAATATTGTTGTGTCTATGAATACAGCTGTCAAGTGTTGTCTTGTCACTTGAGTGCATCGATATACGCAGAGAAAGTGAGTTAGTGAGGGTAAAATTACAATGTGTCAAAGATTCATCATGCCCCCTCTTAAATTAAATACAATGGGTACTTAAAAAGATACGTACTTCTGCAACGAAACTGTTTGGTTTATCATACACCCATTCTGTACACGACGTCGAATCGATCGATCCGCATGTACTGTTTGCAAAACTTTCGTCTTTACATCTGAAACAATATTATATCGTTACATAACCATTGAACACATCAGTACTAAACTTGGGCTTGAGTTTTTAAATCTAGAATTCTAGCTTTCAACCTGGCCATCTCAAGACCCCAGCGATCTTCCTTAATGAAACTTTAGTGCCCCACTTTATGACCCCCAGTGCCCCCAATGCATTTCCTCAGTCACCTTACTTCATGTACCTTTAGTTTCCCGCTTCATGACCCCAGTAATCTCATTTCATGAAATCCCAGTGCATTACTTCGTGATCCCTTGTGACCCCACTTCATGACCCCCACTGACCCCACTTAGTGACTAATAGGTACTCACACCACTTCATGACCCCCTAGTTAACCTAATTTATGACCCCCAACGACCCTACATCATGAACCCTCAGCACTTTATGACTCCTAGTGACTCCACTTCATGAAGCCTCATCTATTGGGCTATTGTTTTCGGGAATTGTATTCGAAAAATTGTCATTAGGACAATAGATTTTCGATATATTTTCTGCAAACGATAATTATTGTCTAATTTTGCCGGTACGTTAAATTTGTCGAACTCGTGTAATAGTTATTGGTTGATATCTACGATTTTCCGCCCATAATTTTTAATAGCCCACTATTAGTCAAAATTAATATGTTTACCAATAAGTAATACCTACGTCAGTAAGTTATTTATTTGTAAAAGATGACAATGTTGTTGTTGGTTTGTTTATTTTGTAGTGTTTCATTTCTCCATCGCTCAAATTTTTTTCTGAAAGTATACTCATTCCTTAGTTAAGCTCGCTTTTGTACATGGATTTTCGTATTTGATATCGCTTGTGTTGTTATTATGTTATGTGTAGAATCAAGAGTCATAATAAATGTTCAAAAGCATACCTCAGCTTACATAGACTATAGTCTACATAGTTTGAAAATAAGAAGTCGAGACCCTTCCATCTCCTGATCTCCTGTACCTAATGGGCTATCGCAGGTAAAATTATTAGTCTATTATACACCCATCTTGGCAATAAAATACTCTACTGATGAGCAACAAGATTCAATTTTACATATACGCATCAGGCATACTATCTACATTTAACATAATTAAAATCGTTTCTAAATTGATTGTAATTATCTATTTGAAAGAGAGAAAAAAATACTTTAACTTGATAGAATAATAATTCGACTCGAAAAAGTCTATCGATAAAAGTGATATCACCCAGATTGGTCCTTCGGTCCGCGATTGATTAAGAAAAATCACATTAAAAAGATAGTTACATTAAAAAAACTCACTGACCTATATCCGACTTCTTCGACTGCAAACACATAGTTTGAGGCAAAGGCTGAGTTTGAGGCATAGGCTAGACCGATGAACAGCATCAGCTGCCGGTGGTATGGCCCGAACATGGCAAACTTTCCCAGGACATCGTCCAGATGCGGCTTTGTGGTTTTTTCTTCGGAAGCCATGGCACTGGTTAGCACCCAACTAAGTTCACTATTTTATGTTATATTGATTAAAGAATAAATGAACGGTAAATAATAAGGTTTACTTTACTCTAAATAAACTTTACATGGTCACTATTGGTTACTCGATATTCTATTGTTAATAAAAATTATTCGTATTCGTCGTTCCAGGCAAAATACTTTCACGCCACAATCTCAGGTAAATATTAACTAATCTTAAAAACTTCTACTTAAACGTAAGCACATAAACATAATGCGGTATTCTCAACGATATAATACACCACCAATAACAAACACGACACACAGCAAAGAAAAAATATATATTAACAAGTTCCTTTTCACCAAACCATACCGCGCGACTAGTTCTCAATAATGAATGTTTATCTCAATTTCGAGGACAAGATAACAGTTCGGTCAACGAACAAATTAATTGCATCTCGATTATCATACGTCTGCCTCGTTGGTCTAGTGGTTGCAAGTGCGACTGCTGAGCGTATCGTCCTGGGTTCGGTTCCCGGGTCGGGCAAAGTGTTATTGAGTTTTTTTCATTAGGAAATTCTCAGTAGCAGCCCGGAGTCTGGATTTGTGCCCGGTCAATGGCAATAGGCTCGCCCCCTATTACATGGGACTATAAAATAACTGGCGAAATGTGGGTGTACTGTACACATTGCCTACCCCTTTGGGGAAATACAAGCGTGATGTTATGTTATGTTATGTTATGTCGATTATCATAACGACTCCCATCAACGATATTTAATAATATAGATATGCCATACCCTAACAAAATAAACGAAAACACACACGACGGCATTTTAGTTTTTTCACCGGTCACGTTCGGCGCCTTACTTGACGCGGATTAATAGAAAAACGTCCTAATTAGGACGTTTTCAGGCCTTCAGTTGCGAGTTAAAGTAGTGAGAAAAAGTTATTTATAATGCAATGAATACATATTTATTCATACGCCTATGGCGTTAAGACCGCCTTTGTACCCTGTTGTGCATAAATAATTAAATAAATAAATAAATATTTTTAAAAAACAATTTATTTTCTAGTGAACAGAAAGGTTTTAGGAAAAATAAATCAATTTCTGTAGCAATTTATGATCTGTCAACAATAATATATACAAATGCAGATAAGCGAATACCTGTTACTAAATTATACATGGACATGACAAAAGCGTTTGATTATGTACATTATGAAACCCTCTTGGAAAAACTACTAGTTTATGGGATAATGGGTTATGTCCACAAATTACTAAAATCTTATTTAACAGACAGATATCAGGGAGTGGAAATAAACAGAATATGTCCATAAACTAGCATAGAAAGAAAGTATCAATCTTACACCAGAAAAGTACAGTATGGAGTGCCTCGGGGTAGCGTATTAGGACCACTTCTATTTCTTATTTACATAAATGATTTGCCTAAAGTAATACAAAATCCAATGATTCTTTTTGCAACGATAGCACTGCTATATTTACTGGTGAAAAAAACATGAATAATTTAGAATCAAACATAAACAGCGATCTTATATCAATTATACAGTGGCTGACAAATAACAACTTAGTTATCAACTTAGAGAAAACCCAAGTAGTAAGTTATTCCAAAAACGTGAAGATATTAAATAATATAATATTCTGAGGAAATGCCAAAAATAAAGAATACGTTTTTAAAGCTCAGGAAAAATATGTACGGGCGATTACTAATATATTCATTCCAGAATTAAAGATTCTCACGTTTACTTCAATATATATTCATGAGGTTGCGGTATTTGTCAAAACGAATAGAGAACTCTTTGGGGAGCTAAAGTCGAAGAGAAATAAACTAAAAATTACAACTTTACCCCACACAACTGCTCACTTCGACAACAGTTTCTTCGGTATGGCCTCAAAATTTATGACAAAATACCACTAAACATCTTACGCACTCAGGAACTTAAGTCATTTAAAAATAACCTTCGAGACTTCCTCATTGAAAAGGCGTATTACACGATCCAAGATTTCCTCAATTCATACTAACATAAATTTCGGTAATAATAATAATATAGTATTAATCCATTTGATTTATTGTATTAAAATTTATTTAATTAATTACATTTAATTTATTAATTTTATTTATGATTTATATTGTGTGCGGAAAAGGCAGGACATAGTGGAACTGGTTTTTTTATTTTTATTATTGTACTTCGACCTATGCTCACAATAAACTGATATGATTTGATTTCAGTCATCATCATAATTTAATTTCCGAGAGACGTCCACTGCTGGACATAGGCCTTCCCCAAGCATCGCCACAACGACTGGTCCTGCGCTTTCCACATCCAGCGGATTCCACCTTGTGAGGGGCCTACCCACGCTGCGTCTTCCAGTACGCGGTCGCCACTCCAGAACTTTACTGCCCCATCGGCCATCCGTTCTGCGAGCAATGTGCCCCGCCCACTGCCATTTAAGTTTGGCAATTCTTCGGGCTATGTCGGTTACTTTCGTTCTCCTGCGGATCTCCTCATTTCTGATTCGATCACGCAGGGACACTCCGAGCATAGCTCTCTCCATTGCCCTTTGAGTGACTTTGAGTTTTCTTATCTGGCCCATTGTGAGCGACCACGTTTCAGTGCCGTAAGTAATTACTGGCAACACACACTGGTCAAAGACTTTCGTCTTGAGACACTGCGGTATTTTGGACGAGAAGATATTGCGTAGCTTCCCGAACGCTGCAATTGCGAGTGCAAGTAACATATCTGTACTTTTAAATATCATTGACTCCCATTCATAACGCGACTATACGAGCATGCATGGGATATGCTTCAAAGATCATTGCCAAGTAAGGATACCAGATACTAAACACCAGAAAATATTTTTCACCTGTTACAACGAACTTGGACAGCCATTCCGTAGTTATTTAGATGAACTCATTGAGTATCCAAAGTATGGGCTGGCCATATCTGTCGAAGGACCGATGGCCGCTGGAGCAGTCGAGTCCTTGAGTGGAGACCGCGAATCGGCAAACGCAGCGTAGGGTACCCCCCCCGCAAGGTGGACCGATGACCTGAAGAAGGTGGCTGGGGGGGACTGCATGCGGAAGGCAGAGGACCGAGTATTGTGCCGCAACTTGGGAGAGGCCTATGTCCAGCAATGGACTGCGATAGGCTGAGTTGATGATGATATTGAGTATCGAATCAGTGCAATCATGTGATACGAATTTGCTATAGAAATGCAAACAACTGATTGTTTCCTAAATAGCTAAAGAGTACCTCCTTTTTTCTGGCTTCAGTCACTATTTCTACGCGCTTCGTCTATCATAATCTTTTATTCTGAGTGTGAAAATTAACAAAAGTCGCAAAAGTCATTTAATAATAACATTTTTGCGTTATCTCTTCTCATGGGTGTCGTAAAAGGCGACTAAGGGATTCACCAGAGGATGGGCAGCAGCGTTCTCTGAGTATTTAACCAACCAACTGCGATCGCCAACCCGCCTGCCAAGCGTGGCGATTATGGCATATCCCCCTTAAATGGGGAAGGCCTATGTCCAGGGGAGGCCTTTGCGTCAAGTGACGCGCTGATAGACGAAGACACTGAAGTGCAATGATAATTTTTACTGCATTTCATTTTTTTTTGTAATTATTGTGATAAGTTTATCAGTAATAAAAGCTTATTATTATTATTATTATGTCCAGTAGTGGACGTCTTTCGGCTTACATGATGATGATGATGATGATGATTTTTGCGTTAATACGCAAAAGCAGCAATACTTTGTGAGTCTATACAAAAAACATTTTACCTAATCAATTTTTATAGATATTTTAAAATGATTTTAATAGGATATAAAATATGATTGAAACACATCTTGACCCTTGACACTTTAGATGTGCGTAGTATCATTAACTATCATAATTAAACAAAGCTATTAGTTTATAGATAAAAGGAAGCTACGTTTGTTAATATTATATTAAGACCATAGAAATCTAAATAATACGGTAATAGAAATGTTATCTACTGTCTTTTAATTCCGGAACGCATGTCACCGGTTTTCCGCTACCAACCACGCCAACCATGTTTCTAGCATTCCATGCAAAATAAAATAAGCCTAAAGACAATTCCGCTGTTAGATATGCGGCAAAATACAATGTTAGTGACTCTGCGTCCAAAACGGCACTGATGATAAAGCAAAAGATTCGCGCACTGGTGTCCTATGAGACACCTGCACGCGGCGACAAGTTCACGCGCCTTCACCCCTTCTATTACCATAATATTTAAATTTGATTTATTTAAGACACTTCTTTAATCTGTGGTACTTTGACATTTTAGAACGAAGACAAAATACACGCTGAAATTTGAGTCGCTTATTTTCCGAAAAGCGGTAATTGTACTCATCATTATGAACAACTTTTACTATAGGACAAACACTGAAATCACGAAAAAAAAATCAGGTGGTCCCTACATTTTATCGATTTAAGTGAACACAAATGTTAGGGACCAACTGATATTTTTTTTGCTATTTCAGGGTTGGTCCTATAGTAAAAGTTGTTCATAATGATGAGTACAATGACCCCTTTTCGGGAAAGAAGCGATTAAAATTTCAGCATGTATAATACAATAAAAAATGTACTCGCTGAAAATAGGTAAATACAATAGTATTACAGGTCATCCATACTAATATTATTTTGAAAGTAACTATGTCTGTCTGTTTGTCTCTTTATTTGTGAACTTTTCACGACTAAACCTCTGAACCGATCGTAATGAAATTTGGCAACACGGTAGCCTGGGGCCTGGAGAAGGAGTAGGACATAGATTCAACTTTTTATCTCGGGACTAACAGTAGTAGTAGTTTAGTAGTAGTAGAGCTCCTTTGTGAAAGAGTCGTTTGGGGAAGTACTACCACCGTAACCACTTCTCCGCCAAACAGTGATGCTTGCATTGCTGTGTTTCGGTCCGAAGGGTACGGGTGGTACGGGTGCCGGTGAAATTACAATCACATGAGACTTTCCATCTTCATGTCTCAGTTTGGCGAACCGACTTGAGGTACCATTTAAGCAACAGCCTAGGTGGTATTGAAGTTGTTATGGGCAAAGGTAACCGCTTAACATCAGGTGGGCCTTTAGCTCGTTTCGCCATCCGAACATACAAAAAAAAACAGTTCCCGAAGGATGCATGATAACGTGTTTTGTGATAAAACAAAACACACGCGGGCGAAGCTGCGGGCAGAAGCTAGTATTGAATATAAAAGTCCTCTTTATTCTACCATGTGGCATGCAAATATTTGAGTACAAGTACAAATCGCAATATTTTCATTTAGAGGAAATGCGGGTGGTATTTTCTTCATACATACAATCGCTCTCGACTGTATTCTTTCGGGTTTATAACCCTAGAGCAATGATTTTTTACAGTAACATAAAATATCAACTTTTGCTATGTCCCTATGTTTTCGGTTTTGTTGATAAATTATGTTTAGGAGCTAAATGAAAAATCTCAAAATTTCCTATTTAGACCGCTGTTTATAGAGTCCTAGTGTGTAAATTTTACAGCTATTAATGAAAAAGCTAAAACATAGCGACACAGTACATATTCTTCTTATTCAGTTTGTAAAATATCTTTCAAATGGGGCCAGTTTCGGAGGAGAAAATAGTCGAGAACTAAACCTCGAATTAATTATGACTTTTTTACTAAGGCTTTTCAGTTGGAGCTGCAGTTGTCCTTATCGCACTTAATTAAGGCCGAGCGCTCGCAAAGCGACAGCAATAGTTTCTTCAAATATCTAATTTTCAAAAGTCTGTCTGTCCGCATTTCCTCTTAAGTTATATTACATTGAATTCATTAATTAAATTTACTTTTAAGATAGTCAAATAAAAAATGGTGATACAGACCATTATTGCAATACAATAAAATTTGGTAGTTCAATAACACGTCCTTCAGCAAAATGTCAATTTAAATGTCATCAAAAATAATAATAAAGTTGCTATATTAATTTTAAAACCACAATTTTTTACACATACATACAAGAATACACAAGCTTGTTCAGAATCAATGGGAGACTCGATTGGGATAGTTTTAATACCTACCATCTTGGACTAATAAAGAATGGCGGACAAAATCTCGCTAAGAAAAGATTGAAGCACTTAGTTTATTCCTAACATAACATAACATAACATAACATCACGCCTGTATTTCCCCGAAGGGGTAGGCAGAGGTGTATAGTACACCCACATTTCACCAGTTATGTTATAAGTCCCACGTAATAGGGGGCGTCAGCCTGTACGAGATTAGGATGGCTCTGAAGCAGCTCAAAAACAACAGCTCAAAAACAACAAGGGTGATGACGGAATTACGGCCGAACTCCTGAAGGCGGGTGGAAAACCGATCCTTAAGGCCCTTCAGAAGCTGTTTGATTCCGTCATTCTCGAGGGAAGAACGCCACAGGCTTGGAGCAGAGGTGTGGTGGTACTCTTCTTCAAAAAGGGCGATAATGCTCTACTGAAGAATTATAGGCCCATCTCACTTCTGAGCCATGTCTACAAGCTGTTTTCGAGAGTCATTACGAACCGTCTTTCGCGCAGGTTTGACGACTTCCAGCCTCCCGAACAAGCCGGTTTCCGAAAAGGCTTTAGCACCGTAGACCACATACATACGCTGCGGCAGGTTATACAGAAGACCGAAGAGTATAACTTGCCTCTTTGTTTAGCGTTTGTGGACTACGAGAAAGCCTTCGATTCGATCGAGACTTGGGCGGTACTACAGTCTCTTCAACGGTGCCAGATTGACTATCGGTACATCGAAGTGTTAAAGTCTTTGTATGAAAACGCCACTATGTCAGTCCGATTACAGGACCAAGCCTCGAAACCTATCCTTCTGCAGCGAGGTGTGAGACAGGGAGTTGTGATCTCTCCGAAACTGTTCACTGCTGCATTGGAGGATGTCTTCAAGGTTCTGGACTGGAAGGGGCTAGGCATTAACATAAACGGCGAGTACATCACTCACCTTCGGTTTGCCGACGACATAGTAGTCATGGCTGAGACCATGGAGGACCTCGGTACAATGCTCGATGACCTCAGTAGAGCTTCTGATAGAGTGGGTCTTAAAATGAATATGGACAAGACAAAGGTTATGTTGAATTCCCATATAGCACCCATTCCCGTAAACATCGGAGAATCTACACTCGAACTTGTTGACGATTATGTATACCTAGGACAAACTGTCCAGCTAGGTAAGTCCAACTTCGAGAAAGAGGTCAATCGTCGAATCCGACTCGGTTGGGCAGCGTTCGGGAAGCTACGCAATATCTTCTCGTCCAAAATACCGCAGTGTCTCAAGACGAAAGTCTTTGACCAGTGTGTGTTGCCAGTAATTACTTACGGTACTGAAACGTGGTCGCTCACAATGGGCCTGATAAGAAGGCTCAAAGTCACTCAAAGGGCAATGGAGAGGGCTATGCTCGGAGTGTCCCTGCGTGATCGAATCAGAAATGAGGAGATCCGCAGGAGAACGAAAGTAACTGACATAGCCCGAAGAATTGCCAAACTTAAGTGGCAGTGGGCGGGGCACATTGCTCGCAGAACGGATGACCGATGGGGGAGTAAAGTTCTGGAGTGGCGACCGCGTACTGGAAGGCGCAGCGTGGGTAGGCCCCCCACAAGGTGGACCGACGACCTAGTGAAGGTCGCGGGAATCCGCTGGATGCGGAAGGCACAGGACCGGTCGTTGTGGCGATGCTTGGGGGAGGCCTATGTCCAGCAGTGGACGTCTTTCGGCTGAAATGATGATGATGAATGAATAGGGGGCGAGCCTATTCCCATTAACCGGGCACAAATCCAGACTCCGGGCTGCTACTGAGAATTTCCTAATGAAAAAACACAATAACACTTTGCCCGACCCGGGAATCGAACCCAGGACCCCATGCTCAGCAATCGCGCTTGCAACCACTAAACCAACGAGGTAGTCAAGTACAAATCGCAATATTTTCATTTAGAGGAAATGCGGGTGGTCTTTTCTTCATACATACCAGGCCCCTCAGAAAGTATTGCGAAAAAAAGTTTTTATATATGGGAGACTGGCCAGTTATAATGTTTTTCGAAAATATGATTATTTATAAGTAAAACTAAGTAAGTTCCAATTTCAAAATTTCCCTCCATATTTTTTGCGAGTTAATTCAAAGTATTGTGTCTCACTGAAATATGGATCTGCGCCGGGAACATTTTAGAGCTATGATTTTATACGATTTCAAGTGTCGCCTGAAACCGGATGAATCGTACGATAGACTTCAAATGGCATTCATGGATGAAGGCCCTTCCAAGGCAACCGTGTATCGTTGGTATAACGAATTCAAGCGCGGTCGACCAACTTTGGGGGATGACGAAAGAAGCGGTCGCCCTTTGACGGCTGTTACCGAAGAAAACGTGCTAGCAGTGAAAAATTTAATCCAAGACAATAGGCGAATTACATATCAGGAGATTCAACACATATTGAAGATTGGATCGGGAAGCGTTCACGAGATTCTACACAGCCATCTTCGCGTGAGGAGGATAGTATCACGCTGGGTGCCGCACAACCTCACCGATGCTCAGAAGCAGGCCCGGGTGGAATGGTGCCGTGATATGCTTAACAAATTTGAAGCAGGCTCGTCTCGGCGTGTTTACGACATCGTTACAGGTGATGAGTCCTGGATTTATCAATACGACCCAGAAACCAAGCGCCAGTCGACTGTTTGGGTGTTTCAAAATGAGCCAACGCCTACCAAAGTGAAGCGATCTAGAAGCGGGGGTAAGATTTTGATCGCTAGCTTTTTTAATTTGACTGGCCACTTGGTATCAATTCCCTTACGGGATCAAAGAAGCATTAATGCCGAATGGTATACTACCAAATGTTTGCCAGAAGTTTTCTCTGTTATAAGCAACAAGCGACCAAACACAGGGCTCCGCGGGCTACTGCTCCACCACGACAATGCACCTGCGCACACCGCACTCAAAACGAGGGACTTCCTGGACAGCACGCCAGTCAAACTCCTGGGTCACCCTCCTTACAGCCCTGATCTAGCACCGTGTGACTTCTTTTTATTCCCAAAAATAAAAAATCAGCTCAAAGGGATACAATTTTCGTCGCCGGAAGATGCGCTGGCTGCGTTCGAGCAGGCTGTAAACGAGGTGTCTGCGGCGGACTGGAAAAAGTGTTTTGAAAACTGGTTTAGGCGCATGAATCTTTGTATAGAGGCTGGTGGAAAGTACTTTGAAAAGATTTGATAAAAATATATGTACGTATAGAACAATTTTTTTTAGTTTCGCAAAACTTTCTGAGTGTCCCACGTACAAACGCTCTCGACTGTTTTCTTTCGGGTTTATAGCCCTAGAGCAATGATTTTTTACAGTAACATAAAACGCTCGCAAAGCGACAGCAATAGTTTCTTCAAATACATAATTTTCAAAAGTATGTCTGTTCGCATTTCCTCTTAAGTTATATTACATTGAATTAATTAATTAAGTTTAATTTTAAGATAGTCAAATTAAAAATGGTGATACATACTATTATTGCAATACAATAAAATTTGGTAGTTCAATAACACGTCCTTCAGCAAAATGTCAATTTAAATGTCATCTAAAATAATAATATAGTTGCTATATTAATTTTAAAACCACAATTTTTTACAAGAATACACAAGCTTGTTCAGAATCACTGGGAGACTCGATTGGGATAGTTTTAATACCTACCATCTTGGCCGAATAAAAAATGGCGGACAAAATCTCGCTAAGAAAAGATTGAAGCACTTAGTTTATTCCTAAAACCACTATAATTTCGACAGCAGTAGTATATTGTTGTTTCATTTGTCACACTACGACAATGACTACCGTGACACGAGATTTGTTGTGTAATCGCTGCTTCTTTTCTTAGTATGGGTGTGAATGTGGGCGTGCAAATTGCCAGCCCGTACATTTAAGCGAGCCTTCTTACTACGGGTGCTTCACTTTTTGTTTAGCTAGATTCCCGCCTTTTTTAATTCGTCCAAGCCTACCATGTTACATGTTGTAATCCAAAAACACAATTTGGTCATTATGGTTAAATTCAGTGCATCAGCAGGTCATGACAGCGGTGGTCGCGTGCTACTGTGGGGGAAACAGTATTGTTTTCCCGGGACGTGCCAAAGGCATAGCACTAGAGGGGCACCGGCGCGGTCCAAACGAGTTCCCGGAGCTCCTCTAATCTGTGCAGAGGATGGCCACCATGTGGTTTTAGTCGGTAAGAGTCCGACATACCCCTCCGCCGTCCCCAGACGGAGGGTATCCATAAGGATTGCCACCCGAGAAAGGTCATGAAGTTCGATAAGGTTTCGTGCATCAGGTAGCCCCTGCACGGCATCCTTCACATTCTCTACTTCCTGCATTACTACTGGGACTACTACTACTAATTATAAACATTTGCATGCTATGATATAAAGCATAGGTAATGTAATAATAATATAGTTCAATTGGTTTCATCTATACTGGATTTTTGCAGACTTAATACAAGCAGAATATAGCACTGTTCCTGGTTTTATATCTGGTACCACCTGTATTCTACGCAAATAAATGATTCTTTCTTTCTTTCTTTCTTTCATATAGCGGAATAAGCGGACTATGAATAAACATACTAACTACAATGTACCTATTCCTTGCAAATAAAGATATTCTATTCTATTCTATTCGTACTGGGAGTCTAGGACCTTAAAGTAACTCCAAGGAATTTTGTGACTTTGACAAAAATATATAAAGTTACTTTTTGTTTACGCACTTTGAGAAACAATTTTTATCAGAATCACTAGGAGAATCGATTGGGATATTACATTTAATACAATACATTACATATTACACACTGGTCAAGACGAAAGTCTTTGACCAGTGTGTGTTGCCAGTAATTACTTACGGTACTGAAACGTGGTCGCTCACAATGGGCCTGATAAGAAGGCTCAAAGTCACTCAAAGGGCAATGGAGAGGGCTATGCTCGGAGTGTCCCTGCGTGATCGAATCAGAAATGAGGAGATTCGCAGGAGAACGAAAGTAACCGACATAGCCCGAAGAATTGCCAAACTTAAGTGGCAGTGGGCGGGGCACATTGCTCGCAGAACGGATGGCCGATGGGGCAGTAAATTTCTGGAGTGGCGACCGCGTACTGGAAGGCGCAGCGTGGGTAGGCCCCCCACAAGGTGGACCGACGACCTGGTGAAGGTCGTGGGAATCCGCTGGATGCGGAAGGCACAGGACCGGTCGTTGTGGCGATGCTTGGGGGAGGCCTATGTCCAGCAGTGGACGTCTTTCGGCTGAAATGATGATGATGATGATGATGATTACATTTAAACCAAATTTGTTTTAACTCAATTTGGTTATTATAGTTAAATTCAGTAAGTTCGTCTCGATTAGTTTCCGTGCATCAGGTAGCCCCTGCATGACATTCCTTACTTTTTCCGCTACCAACTGGGTAACTCACAGTGACTCATCATCATTCATAATTTCAGCCGAAAGACGTCCACTGCTGGACATAGGCCTCCCCCAAGCAGTTTAGGGAGATATGCCATAATCGCCACGCTTGGCAGGCGGGTTGGCGATCGCAGTTGGTTGGTTAAATACTCAGAGGACGCTGCTGCCCATCCTCTGGTGAATCCCTTAGTCGCCTTTTACGACACCCATGAGAAGAGATAAGGTGGTACAATTCTTTACGTCCGGCACCACAGGGAACACACGGACGGAACACTGTGAATCTAAAAGCATGTAATTTTGTGATTTATAAAAAAAAAAACCCAATCGATTCTTCTCGCGCTTCTGAACAAACGAGTTTCTCAAATTGCGTATACAATAAGTAACGTTGTATAAAATAGTTCTTATGGAAGTCTTTTTGGAGTGTTTAAGGTTTTCACTATACATATACGTGGGACACTCAGAAAGTTTTGCGAAACTAAAAAAAATTGTTCTATACGTACATATATTTTTATCAAATCTTTTCAAAGTACTTTCCACCAGCCTCTATACAAAGATTCATGCGCCTAAACCAGTTTTCAAAACACTTTTTCCAGTCCGCCGCAGACACCTCGTTTACAGCCTGCTCGAACGCAGCCAGCGCATCTTCCGGCGACGAAAATTGTATCCCTTTGAGCTGATTTTTTATTTTTGGGAATAAAAAGAAGTCACACGGTGCTAGATCAGGGCTGTAAGGAGGGTGACCCAGGAGTTTGACTGGCGTGCTGTCCAGGAAGTCCCTCGTTTTGAGTGCGGTGTGCGCAGGTGCATTGTCGTGGTGGAGCAGTAGCCCGCGGAGCCCTGTGTTTGGTCGCTTGTTGCTTATAACAGAGAAAACTTCTGGCAAACATTTGGTAGTATACCATTCGGCATTAATGCTTCTTTGATCCCGTAAGGGAATTGATACCAAGTGGCCAGTCAAATTAAAAAAGCTAGCGATCAAAATCTTACCCCCGCTTCTAGATCGCTTCACTTTGGTAGGCGTTGGCTCATTTTGAAACACCGAAACAGTCGACTGGCGCTTGGTTTCTGGGTCGTATTGATAAATCCAGGACTCATCACCTGTAACGATGTCGTAAACACGCCGAGACGAGCCTGCTTCAAATTTGTTAAGCATATCACGGCACCATTCCACCCGGGCCTGCTTCTGAGCATCGGTGAGGTTGTGCGGCACCCAGCGTGATACTATCCTCCTCACGCGAAGATGGCTGTGTAGAATCTCGTGAACGCTTCCCGATCCAATCTTCAATATGTGTTGAATCTCCTGATATGTAATTCGCCTATTGTCTTGGATTAAATTTTTCACTGCTAGCACGTTTTCTTCGGTAACAGCCGTCAAAGGGCGACCGCTTCTTTCGTCATCCCCCAAAGTTGGTCGACCGCGCTTGAATTCGTTATACCAACGATACACGGTTGCCTTGGAAGGGCCTTCATCCATGAATGCCATTTGAAGTCTATCGTACGATTCATCCGGTTTCAGGCGACACTTGAAATCGTATAAAATCATAGCTCTAAAATGTTCCCGGCGCAGATCCATATTTCAGTGAGACACAATACTTTGAATTAACTCGCAAAAAATGTGGAGGGAAATTTTGAAATTGGAACTTACTTATTTTTACTTATAAATAATCATATTTTCGAAAAACATTATAACTGGCCAGTCTCCCATATATAAAAACTTTTTTTCGCAATACTTTCTGAGGGGCCTGGTATATCACAGAAAGAAGAAGTCTATATTTCTGTGATATATATAGTAGTAATAGAGCTCCTTTGTGAAAGAGCTCGTCCGGGGAAGTACTACCATCGTATCTACTTCTTCGCCAAATAGTGATGCTTGCATTGCTGTGTTTCGGTCTGAAGGGTACGGGTGCCGGTGAAATTACAATCACATGAGACTTCATATCTTCATATCTGTTTGGCGAACCGACTTGCGATACCATTTAGGCAACAGCAGGCAAAGGTAACTGCTTAACATCAGGTGGGGATTTTAGCTCGTTTCGATATCCTATACTATAAAAATAAAAAAACCTTGTATTAGGCTTTTATGTTAAACTTTTTTCATTTAGAAAGTTGGAAATATTATACTATCATTTGCGTATCAGTAGATCTTTTGGCTGCTTTTTAGGGTTCCGTAGTCCTACAAGGAACCCTTATAGTTTCGTCATGTCCGTCCGTCTGTCCGTCTATCCGTCTGTCCGTCTGTCCGTCTGTCCTAATCCTTTACAGCTTAATAACTTCTACAGTTATAAACATAAGGAAATGAAATTTTGTTAAAAAATAGAATAGATATAGATCTCAATTTTAAAAGAATAAAAAAATCATGATTACGTATTTTAGGGGTGGCGCCCATACATGTGAAATGGGGATGAAAAATTTTTTTTCGCTGCACCCCCTCGTGTGGGATATCATTGAATAGGTCTACTAAAATGAAGGTAATGTTTCATACATCACTTTTTTATCAGATGTACCATCTGCGAAATATAGCCTGCCAAAGTGGCTTGCAATGTGTCCCCCCCCCCTGCCATTTCTAAACTATGCAAAGTAGAAACTTAAAATCTTCCACATTGATAGACCTTTGTAAAAACTCTCTTTTAAAATTCTTTTGAACATATTGTGATTAAAAAATTTTGAGTTACAGAGAGAAAACTGAAAAATACTTAAAACATCCTAGTTCAAAGGTCATTGACCTTAGAGAAAAATGATCCTAGCAAATAATGCTCCTTTAGCTACTTTCTATTTGAAAAAATCACAAAAAGTAACTTGTGTTATGTTGACGACACACTTCTTAAATTTGGCGCCATCTAGCGGCGTCAAACAACACTCTCTGGGTCGCCAATGCTGCCGTCAAGTGCCGTCTATTACATTTGGCACTGTATAGCGCCATCTAGCGGCTACTGACATCACTCTCTGAGTCGCCAATGCTGCCGTCTATTGCAAAAACTAAAATAGCCGTGATTAGTATTCGATTTGATTTGTTTGTAACACCTACTTAAAGAATCCTATAATACTGAGCATGGCCCGACATGCTCTTGTTTTAAACAATGATATTTAACTTCCTAAAGTATTAAAAATTTAAAAAAACGCTATCTGCAGACTGTACACTGCGTAAGTAAATACTGCTAACAAGATTATAAAATATCATTGTAAATCAAATGTTATACGTAAATAATGTTATCACTTATCATTATCACAATATGTGGTAGATGAATGAATAAGTTAATTCTTATTCTTTATTGTACACACTTTATGGTTATTGTTCTTTATTGCTCCGTGTGGTGCCGGACATAAATAATTGCACCACCCTATCTCTTCTCTTGGGTGTCGTAAAAGGCGACTAAGGATTCACCACAGAGAACGCTGCTGCCCATCAGCAGCGTTCTCTGAATATCCAACCAACTGCGATCGCCAACCCGCCTGCCAAGCGTGGCGATTATGGCATATGATATGCCCCAACATGCTTGGAGGAGGCCTATGTCCAGCAGTGGACGTCTTTTGGCTGAAATTATGATGATGATGAATGATTGTACACACATATATACATTAATAATAGTAGCTAATAAAAAAAAGAATATCAAATTAATCTTAATTACGAATTATACAAATAATGCTAAATATTCAGCATAATTTTAATACTTATCTGCTTTAGGTACATTTTTGCAAATATAATAGGCAGACATATTAATAATGAGGCATTTGATTATCCTATTCATGCTCAAGTTTTAAACATATTGTTACCTTTCCAGAGACCCATTTTATAAAGATAAAGATATTTATTCGCATGTATATGGTACAGAAGATGTTAAATATACATGTTTTTACACATTAGGTGAATTTTTGTGCACATATTTTTAGTGCTTTATTAGCGTAATCATATGCAAAAAAAAAAAAAAAAAATTGATTATGTCTAAATAGATTTATCAGAGTAACTTGAAGTCGTATTATTGTAGTTAATACTTATTACTTGCTTATCAACTTAATTTAATAAACAATTTATATCTTTGCCTAAAAGTAAAAACAAGAAAAAGATACCAAGAATTTTAGAATTGTCAAATTAGTTTCTTATTTATTTATTTATTTATTGCATAAGGTTCGCCCACAGCATACATATTAACACTATTACCAAATAATACAGTACAGTATTGTCCTTATACGTATGCCAATTACGGGTAAACACAACATTGGCTAAACAAGACGACTTAAAGTAAATTAAAAATTAATACTCCTAAAAAACCAAAAACAAATTATTATTTTTTTCTTATACTTCTACAAGCTACTTAAATTTAGGGCGATTTTTTTATACTTAAGGACTTCAATATTCTTCATCGAAATTTTTTTCTAGAGTCGTGGTTTATGTCAGCTTCTTGCACAGACTTTGTGAATGAATTTAAATCACTACACATTCTTACGAGAGGAGAGTTTAAGCCTATGTTGGTTTTATTTCTAGGTAGTTGGATTATTGTGGTTATGGGGTATCGGGGTATTCTGTATGGAACGTTTAGGGATATGTGGGATACTAACTCACTACAGTCCATCTGGCCATTCATCAATTTATGTAAGAACATGTTTCTTAAATTTATATCGCTGACGTCACCCAAAGACGTACCAAAAGTGGAGGTTAATTTCGATACCACGAGCAGTGTTCACGGTAGCTTAGTGGCTAAAGCACTGGCGTAGTGAGTCGCAGGTTCGAATCCTGCTTGTGAGCGATTTTTTTTTTCACAATTCAAATCGTTACATTTCGCATCGCATGCGTTAATGCGTTAAAAATAATAAAATAATTAGTTTCATTGTATTTTTAAGCGGCACGTTCCGAGATCACGACTAAACGTATTATACTATAATTAGTCTATGGACTAAACTTGCACGGAAATAATCATCATCATCATCATCATTTCAGCCGAAAGACGTCCACTGCTGGACATAGGCCTCCCCTAAGCATCGCCACAACGACCGGTCCTGCGCCTTCCGCATCCAGCGGATTCCCGCGACCTTCACCAGGTCGTCGGTCCACCTTGTGGGGGGCCTACCTACTCTGCGCCTTCCAGTACGCGGTCGCCACTCCAGAACTTTACTGCCCCATCGGCCATCCGTTCTGCGAGTAATGTGCCCCGCCCACTGCCACTTAAGTTTGGCAATTCTTCGGGCTATGTCGGTTACTTTCGTTCTCCTGCGGAAACAATAATTAATTCACAAGGAAATAACAATTTCAACTAATTTGACAGCACTAAAATTGACATCTTGCCATCACTTTCTTGTATCTACTATTAGTAAACTTTTACTTTGTGAACAAAAAAATCAACACCATATGCATATTAATAATTAATTGTAATCATCACGTGTCATGAAAGGTCAGCACTTAGGTTACATATTTCTTATTATTATACAGCGACAACAGTTGTCGCTGTTATTATATAAACAGCTATTTTATTTAAAACTGACATTTGCAGTGCGGTTCAACGCGCTGGATATACCTTGTTGTACTCTATACAACCTGTTATTAAAATAACTCAAAACCTCTTAAGGGGTCATTGTACTCATCAGTATGAACAACTTTTACTATGGGACCAAACCTGAAATTGCGAAAAAAACATCTGTTGCCTACATTTGTGTTCACATAAATCGCCAAAATGAAGGGAACAACAGATATTTTTTTCGCGATTTCAGGGTTGGTCCCAAAGTAAAAGATGTTCCTACTGATGAGTACAATGAGCCCTTAAGAGATGTTGATTTATTTCAATAACACGTTGTATATACCATGAAATTGCGAAAAAATCTGCTGTTCCCTATATTTTCTCGCTTTTTGTAAACACAAATGTAGGGTTCAGCTGTTTTTTTTGCAGTTTCAGGGTTGGTAAAAGTTGTTCATAATGATGAGTACAATGACCCCTTAAGTGGTTAAGTATAAACTAAGAATAAGGTTGTAATTATGTTATTGGGTTTTTTCATTAGGAAATTCTCAGTAGCAGCCCGGAGTATGGATTTGTGGCCGGTTAATGGCAATAGGCTCGCCCCCTATTACATGGGACTATAACATAACTGGTGAAATGTGGGTGTACTATTACACCTCTGCCTACCCCTTCGGGGAAATACAGGCGTGATGTTATGTTATGTATTTATGGACCTGCTAAACTCATATCAAACTTCTATACTGCAACTCACACATTGTTATCATAAGTGATACTACTCAAGCCATCTAAATTATTTTTCAGCCAATAGGTTACTTAACAAGACTTTAATTTTCGAGCACAGCAGCATTTAAAAACTTTGAAAATCATTCCTTGTATCTATCTCTCTCTATATCTATTATAAGCAGAGTCAGTCGAGAAAACCGGCCAAGAGCATGTCGGGCCATGCTCAGTATTATAGGGTTCCTTGAGTAGGTGTAATTACAAACGAATCAAATCGAATATTAATCATGGCTATTTTAGTTTTTGCAATAATCGGCAGTATTCGCGACTCAGAGCGTGTTGTTAGTAGCGCCATCTAGCGATAAAGTTACTTTTTGTGATTTTTTCAAATAGAAAGTAGCTAAAGGAGCATTATTTGCTATGATAATTTTTCTCTAAGGTCAATGACCTTTGAACTAGGACGTTTTAAGTATTTTTCAGTTTTCTCTCTATAACTCAAAAAATTATAATCACATTATACTCGAAATAATTTTAAAAGAGAGTTTTTATAAAGGTCAATCAATGTGGAAGATTATAAGTTTCTACATTGCATAGTTTAGAAATGGCAGGGGGGGGGACACATTGCAAGCCACTTTGGCGGGCTATATTTCGCAGATGGTACACCTGATAAAAAAGTGGTGTATCAAACATTACCTTCATTTTAGTAGACCTATTCAATGATATCCCACACGAGGGGGCGCAGCGAAAAAATTTTTTTTCCCCATTTCACATGTATGGACGCCACCCCTAAAATACGGAAAAACTATTTTTTTATTCTTTTAAAATTGAGATCTATATGTAAACTATTTTTTAACAAAATTTCATTTACTTATGTTTATAACTGTAGAAGTTATTAAGCTGTAAAGGATTAGGACAGACGGACAGACGGACAGACGGACAGACGGACAGACGGACGGACATGACGAAACTATAAGGGTTCCTTGTAGGACTTCGGAACCCTAAAAATGGCAATACTGGGCCTCCTCACCAAAGTCGGCCAACTTTATCGTCAGCGGTCATCGCGCACTCCTTTTGAGGCCAGACATCGAAGCAGTTGAATATATGACTTGACTTGACTTTTAACATAAACACATAACATATATTTTGTCAGTTATGTTATAGGCCCATGTAATAGGGGGCGAGCCTATTGCCATTGACCGGGCACAAATCCAGACTCCGGGCTGCTACTGAGAATTTCCTAATGAAAAAACCCAATAACACTTTGCCCGACCCGAGAATCGAACCCAGGACCCCACGCTCAGCAGTCGCGCTTGTGACCACTAGACCAACGAGGCAGACTTGACTTTTGGTTGTTAATATTTGAAATACTCATTAACCACTAACATAACAATATAGTGCTCTCGGTTGGTTTTGAGAGTTGGCTGATCAACGCAAAAATTAACTAATCAGTTGTCAAATCTCAGGTCAAGCGATGTGATTGATTGTTAACATTTTTGCCAGCCAATCACAGAAGCTGACATTAGATTTGACAACAGATCAAATTGATCAGCCTTCCAGAAACTGGGGGGTTAATGTGACTTTATTATTATTAAACATACCCACTTGGCTCCTGATAAGCAGACATTAGTTCTAACTGTAAAATTAAATTTAAAAAGAAATTAAATTTAAAATTCTTTATTTCGGGCATCTAGTCGACCCATAAACCAAATATAACAATTTATAAATTAAATTAAATAAATTACAATTACATTAAATAATATACACACATTAAAAAAAAAAAATATACAAAATAAAAACAATCATAAAACAATAATAATAATTAATATAATAATTTTAACATGATGGTAACTTTACCCTAGGTTCGCCCACTACTGATTATGGATTATTATCCAGTGGGCGAACAGCGGGCTGTCCCACCTATCAGCCAGCGCGACCAGGATGGTGTTGGAGCTGCCGCGCCAGCAGCCGAGCAGTGACGCGCACCTTTTACGAATGATCGCATGAAATCCGTCGACCTGCGCGTCTGCTAACATACCCGACGAGCTGCAGAAACGCGGCAGCCTCAACAACACCCTGAACGCGTTATTAAACTGGACGCGCAAATCGCTGTATGACCGCTGGGTGTAGTGCACCCACAGGCTGCACGTGTAAAAGGACTGGCAGTAAGCCTTAAACAACGTCACCTTCACCTGTGCTGTACACCGTGCAAACCTGCGGGCTAACATATTGCAGCGGACAGACAGCGACCTGCGCTCCCTTTCAATGTCTGTGTTGTCTTTTAGGTCCGCGTCGACCCAGTGTCCCAGATACTTGAACTGTGACACTACAGTCAGAGCAGTGCCACAGAGAGTGACTTCCGGCAAAGTATACGTTTTAGTGCGCGCCTTAAATATTATATGTTCATTTTTTTTAACGTTATATCTGAGACCGTGGGCCGCCGCATAAGACTCACAAATAGACAACAGCCGTTTTAAAGCCTTAACTGATGGGCTCAGCAGCACCATATCATCCACGTAGCTAATATTGTTGATGCACACACCATCGATATGACATCCTATGCCCGTGCTACTGAGCTCATCAATAAGCTTATTCATATACAGGTTGAATAACTTGGGGGAGGACAGTCCCCCCTGCCTCACCCGCACTCCAACAGGTACTCCTCGGACAGCGCTTCCCCCCACCTTACGCGGTTTTCCTGATGGCTATACCAATATTTAAATAGTGCTCTTACTTCATGTGGTAAGGTGCTCTCATGTTTTAATTTCTCTCAAAGGACGTCATAAGACACTAGGTCAAACGCCTTCGAGAGATCCAGAAAACACGCGTAAACTGGGGTTTTTTTTGGTAGTGTAGTACTTGACAGTCTGCTTGAGGCACAGGATAGCATTTTCAGTTGATAAGCCACGCCTGAAGCCAAAGTAAAACTAAGGTCAACTCTATCTAATTAAATTCAATAAATGTGGCCGACTCCAATACCATCTATATGGAAACGATTATTATATTCCTAATAAAGCCAATTCTCATACAGCCTAGTCTCTTAAAAAAATATCAACTTGACTCTAAGTAACAAGTTTATACACCAGCTGACATACATTTCCAAGCGTCTGAATCAACACCCACATAAAACACTACAAATATATTCTGACAAGAACCTAATAAACTAAGTTAAGATGGAATTCTTCCAGACTACGTGTTAACCAGCGGTAACTCCATTCGTCATACGAATAGTAATTCAATTAGGAAAGTACTTCTATCGAGTTTCTAAGGGTACACACAGAAAGCTGAAAGAAACTGTTTTAGTTCAGCAGACTGTTTTATTTTGGAGTTTTATTCTCATCAGACAAATGATTTCTATTAAATAGATACCTACTTGAATCAAATGCCGTTCCATGTGGTGCGGACGTAAAGAACTTCACCACCCTATCTCTTCTCATGGGTGTCGTAAAAGGCGATTAAGGGATTCACCAGAGGATGGGCCGCAGCGTTCTCCGAGTATTTAACCAACCAACTGCGATCGCCAACCCGCCTGCCAAGCGTGGCGATTATGGTATATTATTTGGGGGAGGCCTTTGTCCAGCAGTGGACGTATTTTGGCTGAAATGATTATGATGATGATGATCAATCAAATGTGTTAAAGAAATATTATGACGATTTTAAATTATAATCATTGGTGCGTCTGTTAGTAATCGTGTAACTTCTCAACAACTTGACCGATTGTAGTCTTATTCACACAATATATTTGTTTTATCAAAAATTATAGTTTGTAGCTATGCTTTAATTCAACAGTTGGCGTTGGAGTCAAGTAATTAACAAATTCTATATTTATTGGTTTAGTACCAAAAAAAATACAAGCTGGACCCGGTAGGTGGCGCTGTGAGCCGAAAGCAGATTTTTTTATTGCTTTTCTTGACACAAAAATATAATCTTAGAAAATAACTTGTGCTGTGTGGATGCTGCTACAATTTTACATAGTTATACCATTTTCAAATAAACCAATCCAAGGTCACTTGACTATTTTCAGGGCTAACATTCTTGGCGGAACCATTCGTGAAACTTTGTTCACGTCCTTACTGTAAATGCTGATGTATGATATACCAGGCCCCTCAGAAAGTATTGCGAAAAAAAGTTTTTATATATGGGAGACTGGCCAGTTATAATGTTTTTCGAAAATATGATTATTTATAAGTAAAAATAAGTAAGTTCCAATTTCAAAATTTCCCTCCACATTTTTTGCGAGTTAATTCAAAGTATTGTGTCTCACTGAAATATGGATCTGCGCCGGGAACATTTTAGAGCTATGATTTTATACGATTTCAAGTGTCGCCTGAAACCGGATGAATCGTACGATAGACTTCAAATGGCATTCATGGATGAAGGCCCTTCCAAGGCAACCGTGTATCGTTGGTATAACGAATTCAAGCGCGGTCGACCAACTTTGGGGGATGACGAAAGAAGCGGTCGCCCTTTGACGGCTGTTACCGAAGAAAACGTGCTAGCAGTGAAAAATTTAATCCAAGACAATAGGCGAATTACATATCAGGAGATTCAACACATATTGAAGATTGGATCGGGAAGCGTTCACGAGATTCTACACAGCCATGTTCGCGTGAGGAGGATAGTATCACGCTGGGTGCCGCACAACCTCACCGATGCTCAGAAGCAGGCCCGGGTGGAATGGTGCCGTGATATGCTTAACAAATTTGAAGCAGGCTCGTCTCGGCGTGTTTACGACATCGTTACAGGTGATGAGTCCTGGATTTATCAATACGACCCAGAAACCAAGCGCCAGTCGACTGTTTGGGTGTTTCAAAATGAGCCAACGCCTACCAAAGTGAAGCGATCTAGAAGCGGGGGTAAGATTTTGATCGCCAGCTTTTTTAATTTGACTGGCCACTTGGTATCAATTCCCTTACGGGATCAAAGAAGCATTAATGCCGAATGGTATACTACCAAATGTTTGCCAGAAGTTTTCTCTGTTATAAGCAACAAGCGACCAAACACAGGGCTCCGCGGGCTACTGCTCCACCACGACAATGCACCTGCGCACACCGCACTCAAAACGAGGGACTTCCTGGACAGCACGCCAGTCAAACTCCTGGGTCACCCTCCTTACAGCCCTGATCTAGCACCGTGTGACTTCTTTTTATTCCCAAAAATAAAAAATCAGCTCAAAGGGATACAATTTTCGTCGCCGGAAGATGCGCTGGCTGCGTTCGAGCAGGCTGTAAACGAGGTGTCTGCGGCGGACTGGAAAAAGTGTTTTGAAAACTGGTTTAGGCGCATGAATCTTTGTATAGAGGCTGGTGGAAAGTACTTTGAAAAGATTTGATAAAAATATATGTACGTTTAGAACAATTTTTTTTAGTTTCGCAAAACTTTCTGAGTGTCCCACGTATCAGACAATGTAATGTACCAGTCTGTTGGTTATTCCAATAAATTCTTAGGGCCATTTCCAAAACAAGATGAATACGTATCGAATAAAAAAACACACCATCTCCTCAGAACAATAACTATAATAATTTATCTGGGACCACCTCGAATTCTATAAACAACACTATTGTAAGGCTGTATGTATGATTGGTTTTTAAAATAATGTGTACCTTTGAAAATTTTAAGTATTGCAATCTGTATTAACAATTTAGCACATATATTTATATGGCACAAATCCGGTCGCACTTAGAATATTGCTCTCATCTCTGGGCTGGAGCACCCGAGTTCCTACTCCTTCCACTTGACAGCATTCAACGCAGAGTGGCTCGAATCGTCAGTGACTATGATATTTCTAATTGGCTTGACCCTCTAGCCTTGCGAAGAGACGTTGCACCTTTATGTATCCTCTATCACATGTACAACGGGGAGTGCTCTGAGGAATTGTTCGACCATATACTAGCCGTAGACTTCCACCATCGTGCCACCTAATTTAATAATATCTACTTACAATTTAATGTTAAAACATGATCAAACCAGTCCTATGAGTTTTAAAGAAATATTTTAAAGCTTCGATTTACAAGATTTTCTCACAGATACGTGGGACACTCAGAAAGTTTTGCGAAACTAAAAAAAATTGTTCTATACGTACATATATTTTTATCAAATCTTTTCAAAGTACTTTCCACCAGCCTCTATACAAAGATTCATGCGCCTAAACCAGTTTTCAAAACACTTTTTCCAGTCCGCCGCAGACACCTCGTTTACAGCCTGCTCGAACGCAGCCAGCGCATCTTCCGGCGACGAAAATTGTATCCCTTTGAGCTGATTTTTTATTTTTGGGAATAAAAAGAAGTCACACGGTGCTAGATCAGGGCTGTAAGGAGGGTGACCCAGGAGTTTGACTGGCGTGCTGTCCAGGAAGTCCCTCGTTTTGAGTGCGGTGTGCGCAGGTGCATTGTCGTGGTGGAGCAGTAGCCCGCGGAGCCCTGTGTTTGGTCGCTTGTTGCTTATAACAGAGAAAACTTCTGGCAAACATTTGGTAGTATACCATTCGGCATTAATGCTTCTTTGATCCCGTAAGGGAATTGATACCAAGTGGCCAGTCAAATTAAAAAAGCTAGCGATCAAAATCTTACCCCCGCTTCTAGATCGCTTCACTTTGGTAGGCGTTGGCTCATTTTGAAACACCCAAACAGTCGACTGGCGCTTGGTTTCTGGGTCGTATTGATAAATCCAGGACTCATCACCTGTAACGATGTCGTAAACACGCCGAGACGAGCCTGCTTCAAATTTGTTAAGCATATCACGGCACCATTCCACCCGGGCCTGCTTCTGAGCATCGGTGAGGTTGTGCGGCACCCAGCGTGATACTATCCTCCTCACGCGAAGATGGCTGTGTAGAATCTCGTGAACGCTTCCCGATCCAATCTTCAATATGTGTTGAATCTCCTGATATGTAATTCGCCTATTGTCTTGGATTAAATTTTTCACTGCTAGCACGTTTTCTTCGGTAACAGCCGTCAAAGGGCGACCGCTTCTTTCGTCATCCCCCAAAGTTGGTCGACCGCGCTTGAATTCGTTATACCAACGATACACGGTTGCCTTGGAAGGGCCTTCATCCATGAATGCCATTTGAAGTCTATCGTACGATTCATCCGGTTTCAGGCGACACTTGAAATCGTATAAAATCATAGCTCTAAAATGTTCCCGGCGCAGATCCATATTTCAGTGAGACACAATACTTTGAATTAACTCGCAAAAAATGTGGAGGGAAATTTTGAAATTGGAACTTACTTATTTTTACTTATAAATAATCATATTTTCGAAAAACATTATAACTGGCCAGTCTCCCATATATAAAAACTTTTTTTCGCAATACTTTCTGAGGGGCCTGGTAGTTATTTCAAAGCCTCATGCAGGTATATTTTGAAGAAGAAACCAAATTCAGTATTCAATTAATTTACCTAGATTACAGCTTCAATAAAATACATTATTTAAATGGTAATCTAGTTAACTGGCGAAATGTGGGTGTACTATACACCTCTGCCTACCCCTTCGGGGAAATACAGGCGTGATGTTATGTTATGTTATGTTAATCTAGTTAATACAGGGTTAAAATATGTAACAGGAGGTTACGATCCCACGCAAGTTCCACAAATAAAATAAGTGGTATGGTTATGATCCTCTGCGACAATATCAGTTTTTGCCTTCCATACCAAAGACATAAAATGCTTAGGTGGCCATTTAGTAACGGATCAATTCAAATTTCGTAACATACACATATAATAATGTTTTTTTGTTTTTTTTTTTTGTACAGTGGGGTAATTGTGTAATGCATTCACATTGACATCAGCTTTCATTTTGAAATTACAGCAATATTCATTGCGTGGTACGTAGTTGTCAATATGACGGATTGTCAAAACACACAGAGCAATGAACATTGAAATCCAGATGATTGCGATCGCGAGTGAGTTACGCAATTCGGCTGCAGGTCATTTATTATATTAGTAGGATTCAAAACAATAATTTGGTTCTATAATATTAATTACTTGAACAAAAAATCGAAATAATTAACGACTTATTTTTCTGACCCTTTAAAGACAAAAAAATACTGAATTTTCACTTACACAAGAGAAAAAGCAAAAAAAAAGTTTTACTACTAGTTCCAAAATTATAACCGCTGCGAGATCTCATAAAGAATTACAAATAGGTTTACTTGTAAAAATAACTCCCAAAGCGTATCTTTTAAGCCAAATATATCTTTGATTGTGATAAAAGAAAAAGATAAAATCCGGTATTCAAATCCTAAGCGTATCATGAAAGGCTTTTATGTGGAAAGCATAAACAAAGGTGATTCAAAGGGTTCACGGCCTCAAGTTACGAGATATTCCAGGAAATCTTTCCGTAAAAGAATTGTGTCGTTGTTCGGGCGCCGTCGGCTATCATCGGGCGGCGGCTCGGCTGGTTGACGTCACGGCGACGAGACAGCGGCGCGGGGGGCGCATTCATGTGCGCGGGCGTGGGACCAACTCCACTTCGCTACTAAACGTAGTGATTATATACTCTTTGTTCGCTACCGAACTTGACGGACGACACGCGCGCGCACTCAGAGCCAATCCATTATTTGTACTTGTCGTAATTATTATAACAGTTTTACAGTCCCCTGCTTTTAATTTCATAGGCCTTTAGTTAGGTCCCTTACAGTCGTATTCCTGAAAAGAATGTATTCCATAAAATGAGCAATTTCAGGGAAATGCACGATAATCCGATCGACAACATCAGGTGAGATGGCGGTTAAACTCAAGCCCGGTTAGAATAAAAAAAAACAAATTCATAGTTCTAGCAAGTTAGGAGTTCTTACAAAAATAAAAATATGGCAAACAGAGATATTCCGTGTGGTGCCGGACGAAAAGAATTGCACCACCCTATATCTTCTCATGGGTGTCGTAAAAGGCGACTAAGGGATTCACCATTGTAAGATTTGTAGGGCTGTTATTTTTATTAAAACATTTTAGTCATCATGTACAGATTTTTTGTTTGAGAAGAATTATACATTTTGCTAATATTATAAATGTATCTTCTCATGTATGTGTATCTTCTCATGGGTGTCGTAAAAGGCGACTAAGGGATTCACCAGAGGATGGGCAGCAGCGTTCTCTGAGTATTTAACCAACCAACTGCGATCGCCAACCCGCCTGCCAAGCGTGGCGATTATGGCATATCCCCCCAATATATGCTAGGGGGAGGCCTGTGTCCAGCAGTGGACGTCTTACGGCTGAAATGATGAAACAGAGATATGTGCAAACACTGCTGGAGGTGACAGCAAGTTCTTTGAAAAACAAAAAGATGCCAAAATAATGATTCATCATCGTTATCATCGTCCTCCGAGCCTTTTCCCAATTATATTGGGGTCGACTTCCAGTGTAGCCAGATGCGGCTGAACATCAGTATTTTACACGGAGCGACTGCCATCAGACCCCCGCAACCCAGTTACTGGGTAATACTGACATTCGGAGGTTAGACCAGTTGTCAGACTTTCAGGCTTCTGACTACCCGTAACGACTGCCATAGATATTCGTATGACAACCGGGACCGACATTTTAACGTGCTCTCCGAGGCACGGAGGGGTCTCGATGTGTAACGAAATGGTCACCCATCCACAGACTGACCGCGGCATGTGCAGCTTAACCTTGCAGATCATACAATCCGCGCAGTCGTTGCTTCGCTACGAGCCCTTCATTCATCATCGTTATCATCAGTCTATATTAGTCCACTGCTGGACATAGGCCTCTCTCTCCAACGGCCACTCGCATTCAGTTGCTACTAGCCACCTTGTCAATACCATCGCTCCACGGAGCCTGAGGGCGTCCTACCCTACGTTTACCGATTCGCGGTCTCCACTCAAGCACACGTCTACCCCAACGACCATCGGTTCTTCTAAATAAGATTGGGTATGTCGAAACACTGGCAGATGCAGAACAATGCCATTGGTGGGAAAACAGGAAACCAACATATAGTGATGTGTGGAACACCCAGCAGAACAAAGTGACAATCAGAACCAGGATAAGGTATAGGAGACGGAACGCGAGAACCGGATAATATATTGGATGACTTTTTTTGTAGTCTAGAAAAAAACTGGGTGTGATCAGAACAGTAATAGAATAGACCTAGGGAAAACCGGCCAAGAGCATGTCGGGCCATGCTCAGTATTATAGGGTTTACAAACAAATCAAATCGAATATTAATCACGGCTATTTAAGTTTTTGCAATAGACGGCAGCATTGGCGACTCAGAGAGTGATGTCATTAGCCGCTAGATGGCGCTATACAGTGCCAAATGTAATAGACGGCACTTGACGGCAGCATTGGCGACCCAGAGTGTTGTTAGACGCCGCTAGATGGCGCCAAATTTAAGAAGTGTGTCGTCAACATAACACAAAGTTACTTTTTGTGATTTTTTCAAATAGAAAGTAGCTAAAGGAGCATTATTGGCTATGATCATTTTTCTCTAAGATCAATGACTATTGAACTAGGACGTTTTAAGTATTTTTCAGTTTTCTCTCTATAACTCAAAAATTTATAGTCACAATATGCTCGAAATCATTTTAAAAGAGAGTTTTTACAAAGGTCTATCAACGTGGAAGATTATAAGTTTCTACGTTGCATAGTTTAGAAATGGCAGGGGGGACGGGACACATTGCAAGCCACTTTGGCAGGCTATATTTCGCAGATGGTACATCTGATAAAAAAGTGATATATGAAACATTACCTTCATTTTAGTAGACCTATTCAATGATATCCCACACGAGGGGGTGCAGCGAAAAAAATTTTTTCATCCCCATTTGACATGGCGCCACCCCTAAAATACGTAATTATGATTTTTTTATTCTTTTAAAATTGAGATCTATATCTATACTATTTTTTAACAAAATTTCATTCACTTATGTTTATAACTGTAGAAGTTATTAAGCTGTAAAGGATTAGGACAGACGGACAGACGGAGAGACGGACGGACATGACGAAACTATAAGGGTTCCTTGTAGGACTACGGAACCCTAAATAGATGAGCGAAAAAAAGTGTTCTTCTTCTGTCTTGTCGACATGAGCTACGTAATGATAATAGCTCAACTCGTGGTGTAAAGATTAGCCAGTTTGCAGGTTGTAGCGGGGCTGACTGCCCAGGGTGCGTCGGACGATCAATTAAATATCATCACTCGTGAAGGCTCTTTAAATCCTGTTAAGTCATAAGTTATTTTGTTCATTTGCTTAACACAGGTACAAAAAATAATATCTAAAGTTCTTAAAGAAAATAAAGAGTGCGCTTCATTAAGGGAAAAACGACAAAAATCATCAGATTTATAGATCAACATACTGGAGGAAGGTTTATGTCCAGCAATGGTGCGTATAAAACTTGACACGATATTGATCAAGTTTATTCTCGTACTCATGGCTTTAAGTGTTTAATTACACTATACACTCTCTCACTCTTTTAACATAATTATGGCGTGAACATTGGCACATTTTTCTTTTCTCCCGCTCCATCTCTTCACTTGCATCCCTCGCGACATAAGTGCGTAGTAATGGAACTTTGTTTGCCTGCAGACGACATTCTCTAAGTCTCGCACAACCATTACGCCATTAAACAAGTAAGGGATGAGGATTTATTTAATAACCCCTCATTGTACACTTTCGACTTTTACTTGTTACAAGTAATAAATATAGAAGTGGGGTTAAGAAATTTAATTATCTTATTTACAGTATGTAACAAAAACCCTGTTGTTCCTGTGAGCTACGTCAACAGAATCGATATTCATACGTAAGGACACAACTTATTTGGAAAAACTCTTCAGTAAAAAATAAAAATATTAAATCATTTTTAAAAGTGACTATGTCACTTTCAATTTACAATTAATAATTATTTAACATTAAATTAAATTATTTTTATTGATATAATCACTGAGTAAGTGAGTTTTGAGTGATATAATCACTTTCAATTCACAATAACAATATAACAACATAACATAACATCACGCCTGTATTTCCCTGAAGGGGTAGGCAGAGGTGTATAGTACCTTTTTTTTTTTTTTTTTTTACGTGGGGAAATCCTCATGGACGCACTGCGCTCGGGGAAAGCGGAGCCAGTGTCGGACTCTTACCGACTAAAACCACCACGGTGTTCCTCTTCCAACCATTGGCCGGGGGCGTGGGAAACTTATAGTCGTCCAACCATCCCCGGCAGGTCCCGGCTCGCCACTAGTAGGCGAGCCCCTTCTCCCCGTGCGGCATCATCGGCCGCACCCTTTTCTTGACTGGCGCGCGCGGAACACGACGCGCCACCATCACGGGCCTTGACTGATCGGGCGGCGGGCCACCCCGAGTCCGCCGCCCGCAGGCCCACTCCTAGGGTGGCTGGAGGTCGGCGTACGCCCTCCTGCGACGCCCGGTCCGTCTCCTGCGGGTGGGGAGGGAGGTCGTTGCCTCTCAAACCCTCTCCGCCGCCTCCTTAGCGAGCATCACCTCCTCGCAAAAGGAGACGACGCCCTCCCAAGCGTTCTCGCTCCCGACCATAGCCAAAACAACAGCCGGAAGCGAGAGATCACTGCTCCGGCGGTCTGCCATTCACCTTCATGGGATTCGGAAGCCGTCGGAGGCTCCTGGGAAGTAGCTGTAGCAGACGTTGCCTGGGGAGTTGCTGTGGCAAAAGTTTCCTGAATGGTAGCTACAAACTTTCCCTTGCCCTTGCCTTTTCCCTTTCCCTTGCCTTTCTGCCACTGTTGGGGCTTCAGGGCAGTCGAAGTCGACGCTACCGAAGCCAACTGGCTGGGCTGATCATTTGACGGGCGTGGCATTGCGGCTTTGGCCGCGAATGTTGAGGCCATATTTTGTCCAACATTCTTCTGATCTGAACTCATCGTGCTCCTTCTGGAGCTCAGCGAGTTGAGCAGCCAGGCGGGCATTCTCAGCCTGCAGTCTGGCTGTCTCAACTGAGGAGGTGCACTCCATAAGCGCAACCGCAATCTCGGCAATTGATGCCGTGGCCTCTTTTAGGGCCTTTTGGCTTACGCCACTTAAGCCCTTTGAAACCCTGGCAACCCTTTTTATTGCCGTCATGGCGTCCTCGAGCTTGGAATTAAGCTCCAAGGTGGACATGTCTTCCGGCTCTTTCTCATTCGAGGCCACTGACGACCCCGAATGGCGAGCAACCCTACTCCTAGACACTTTGCTGGTCGCCTCAGCTATTTGTCGCTCATCCTCTGCGACTTTCGCCTCCATAGCAGCAGCTTTTTGAGCTGCTGCAAGTTCCTTCTGGGCTTTGGCCAAACCAACAAACTTGCCTGTTGTTGGCGGCCGGCCTCTGCCCCGTCTGCTAGTACCAACCTTTGAAGCTGGAACCTCATCCTCACTTCAGATCGAACCCGATTCCAAGTGTTCTGCTGACTGTCGTGGTCTCTTGCGGTAGAACTTGCGGTTCTCATCGCTCACCGATCTGACGGTCGTCCTGCTTGATGAAGTGTCAGAATCTGACACCGCATCCATCTGCTTGACTTTCTTTTAATTAATATTAGTGTTTTCCATTAATATTCCCACGAGTATGGGGGATATAAACGGTCCATCCGGGCAGTGCCCCCTGTACCCGGATAAGCCTAACGTAACCCACCAGGGGGTCGGCTGGTACCCTGGTGGGTGTCGCACTAGAGACTGAACATTCCTGAGGAACACCCGTCAGCCATGCATCCCCTCACGGTGCGCCGCCGCTTGGGATTCGGGGTAATTTTTATAGAGGTTTTCTTCCTCATGGTCCGGGCGGTTAAGCCAAGACCCTCGATCCCAATAAGAGCCGCGAGACACAACCACAGCACTCCTACCGGGGTTGCGAGATCGACGGGGGCTGGGATGGACACAGTCCTCCCGCAGCCTGCCCAGTGGCAGGGTGAGTGCACACCGAGCCCGTCCTTGCTCCTTCACTGTGCCCTCTGCTATCATCAGAGGGGCACGCAGAGCAACGCCCCATTCGCCCAGAACGGGCTCCTCCCGCACCAGAATATTCGCCACGGGCAATAAGATCCCCCAAAGGACAATAAGATAAGGTCCCTCGAAAGGATGTTTATTGCCCGTAGGTGTATAGTACCTACACCCACATTCGCCAATAACAATCAATATAAATAATATATATATATATATTTCAATTCACAATATAATGATTTAATATTTAATTTTATTATTTTTATTGGAGTTTTTCTACATGAGTGGTGTCCTTACGCATGAATATTGATTCTGATAACGTAGCTCACAGGAACAACAGGATTTTTGTTACATATTGTACGTATAAAAATAATTCCTCGCCAGTTTTTTTTTTCTGGGGAAGATATATTGTCCCTGCCTTCAAGACAAAGCTTGCCAAGAGGATGATCAAGTCCCCTCCGATAGTGTTTGCGTGAGTGTTGCCCAGAGTCACAGAATAAGTGTGGTTGACTGTTGTCTTGCAAACACATACAAAATTCAAGACCGCAAGATTGCAAGACCAAGAAAGTATTACAATAAGAAAAAGGAGAAAAACTAAAGATAACGTGAAACGAACCTTACGTCTAAAATATAAATGAGATAGACATACTTTGAATTAAAGACTAGAGGTGGACAAAATAGAAACTAATTGGTACCCCATTGACTGTGAAAGAAAAGTAGGAAGACCACAAAAAGATGGAGTGTCGATTTGACAATGATTGCCGGAAAACAATGGACGGTACGCTTTAAAATTAAAAGTATTGTTCTTGGTTTTGTGAGAATGCAAAACCACAAAACTTCAAAACACTAGTTTGCATTCAGGCCTAAATCAGCTGATGTAATCCAAATCAACCAAAAAAAAAACAGCCTACGAGCGAAAGCCTCCAAAAATCCTTAGACCTCCACGGTATCCTGGTGGTTGTTCGTTATATACGTGAGCTACTTATAAAATTATTTCACGTTAGTATCCTGGTCATAAACGACCTTTGCCTTGTTACTGACAAGTATCCATATACAGACTTGCGGATGTTAATGGTTACATCAAAAACATGGGTCCACCAGCTTTGACTTTTCCTCAAACATTGTCACTTCTATCCTTAATTGTGCACAATGTATTTTAAACCGACTGCAGAAAAGGAGGTTCTGTAATTGACCCGTATGTGGACATACATGCAATTTTCACAAAAACTAATTATTCAATTTTTACTATTGTTTCAATAACGTAATCTATACAACGTTTTAATGAAATAACTGAAAACCTCTTAAGGGGTAATTGTGCTAATCATTATGAACAACTTTTACTATGGACCACACTAAAATCGCTAAATAAAATCAGCTGATCCCTACATTTTGTCGATTTATGTGAACACAAATGTAGAGACCAGCTGTTTTTTTTTTTTTGTGTGTGTCCTTTAAGTTGGCCGGCAGCTGCCGAATCATATAAACTTCGTCTCTTCTCTGAACGACTTGCTTTATGGTACAAGCGATGAGTTTTTGATATAAGTAGACCATTCAGTATAACGGCAGCATGTACCTACTCGGACAATAAAATAGTAAATAATAAAATTAAAACAAACTAAGTACATGGAGTAGCCAAATACCATATTTTATAACCGGGGAGAAACGGAGAAGCCAAGCCACGCTCGCAGCCGAGTACCACTCTACGTAGTCAAGGACCAAATGGTGTAGCATTTTTTTTCTTTTTTCAAATGGACTCTCGCAGATATTACCCAAGATAGGTACCCCGATTGCGGAGAATCCCGTTAGGGACTCCATCCGCCGAAAGTGGTGTAGCAAAGAATTACGCCTCTTAATTAAGGACCAAGTCGTGTATTAATGACCCCCATGGCGTAGGCATACGCTGCATGGCGTAGCCCGCGTAGCCAATAACTTATACGGCACCGGGCATAGATTTAAGAAGATGAAGATTTAGTTTGTAGCTAGATCATCTCATCGTTGGTTAGTAACTAAGAACCACATTGCTTAGCCAACTATGACCGCATACGACTTTGACGACCTAGTGGTTCGAGTGTCGGACTGCTGATCACGAGGTCGTGGGTTCGATTCCCACAGGACACAAATATTTGTTTGATGAATACGAGTGTTTGTGTTGGTCTGGGTGTTTCTTATGTATTATAAGTATGTATTTACAAAAGAAATAAAAAAGTATCTAAATATTATATCCATTGTATAATACCCATAGTACCAGCTCTGCTTAGTTTGGGACTAGATGTTGATGTGTAAAATGTTCCAAAAATATTTATTTATTTATATTTTACAGCCGGAAATAATCAAAGAAACCAAGCCACCCACGCAACCGAGTACCAGTCTACGTAGTCAAGGACCAAATGGTGTAGCAAAGAATTACGCCTCTTAATTAAGTACCAAGTCGTGTATTAACGACCCACATGGCATCGGCAAACGCCGCATGGCGTAGCCCGTATAGCCAAAAACTATACGGCACTGGGCATAATCAAGGTCACACGACAGGTGTAACCAATGAAGATTTCGCTTTCCACCACATGGCTTAGCCAACTAAGACCGCATATCGTAGCCAAAACCTACACAAAAACCTTAAACTATGGCGATAAATATCTTGTCGCTTATAATTTACGCCCCAAATATTTAGGAGCACGTGTAAACGGAATTAGCCGAGTTTATGCCGTGTGTGGGTCCTTGAACAACAATTGAATTACGCTGAGCACCGCCACTAATTACATCTCTTCCTCATCGGTTCAGATAATACGGTGCCACCCGTTCAGGAGCGAGTTCAGGAGTGCTTCAATGGTTTTGGTCAAGTGTCGGAACTGTGGTGAAAAGCGGCTTGTTGTTGAGTGTGGGTGTGCCTTAGTTATTGTTCTTATGATGGGTCCTGTCTCTAATTATGCTTAGTGTTAGGAAGAGTATTTGGCTGCAATAATAATAACAGGTTTAATGGGTTTTTTTTTACCGACTTCAAAAAGAAGAAGGTTATCAATTCGACATGTATGTATGTAATATTATTGGAACTGCAAAATATTAACATATGATATTCTATTAGGGCTTCCAAGCAAATGTACAAAATTTTGTATGTATGTTTGTCCACGCATTTCTCCGAAACTATTAATCGGATTGTGAATGAATGAATGAATGAATGAATAAATGAATGAAAAATACGGTACACTGTAAGTTTCATTAAAATCGGTTCAGTAGTTTTTAAGATATGGACTAATACGTGTAAGTGTGACGGCATGGCTTATTGATACGAGCTACGGGTGTGGTGTCAAAGGGAAAAAAACATCTCAAAACCTTGGTCAAATTCTAAAACATGTAAGACAAAAACCGGCCAAGTGTGAGTCGGACTTACGCAGTAATATTCCGTACCACCTATTGATCTGATACCTCATAGAAACAGATTTAATTTACGAGAGTTCATCAAAAGACATCAACGCAGGTTTAATGTTTATTTTTATATTATAGATATTTTTTGGAGTATAATGCAGTTCCCGCAATTACATGAAGTATCGTAATCATAAATAAATTTAAATTAACTATAAGGATACAATAATAATGATAATGATAGTAATTAGATTAATACAATTCCACAATGGGATTTATTTGCTCATTTTCAAAGCCTACAGAAAATAAAACTAGTGTCTTGAAATCTGGATTTTATTGAAGTTCTCCCGCTGAAAGATTAAAAGTTTCAACTCTACTCGTTCAGCCAATCCAGGTATTTTTTTTTTTAAGTGTGACTCCTGGCGCCGAATTCCATTTTTTTTATATATATTTTGGAGCTCACACACCTTTTATGTATGCTATTAAGCTACAGTAAAAATTAATTATTTTCAATTTTTTTTTATTATTACATTTGGCTTAGTCTAAGTTGTTAGTTGTTAGTAACAATTTACACATATCTAGTGTTAGTGGGAAAACCCGAAATTCTCTATAATAATAATCTAGCAACACTATTCCCAACATTTTTTATAATTGCACCATTTGCACCCAAATTTCCGATGACTGGGGAAAATATAACTGTAAGTATTCAATTTTGATCGCACGCCTACTAGAGTGCGCCAGGGTATTGATTGCACCCGGGCGCCACATGAGCTAGAGCCGGCGCTGACCACCCTGAGGCTCGGTGGAGCGGTGATATTGAAAATGTGGCTGGTAGCAACTGGATGAGAGTGGCCAAAGTTCGATGTCAATGGCGTGCTATTGGAGAGGCCTATGTCAAGCAATGGACGAATATAGGCTGATGATGGTGATGAGTGACAGTACAATACACATTTTACACTATAACAATAGCATTTATTAACAATCTCCTTTAGTTACATGGCATCTTAATTTCTAGGGTTTTTTTTTTGTTAGCCTGTGCTATCCCACTGCTGAGCAAAGGCCTCCCTCAATTCTAAATTTCTAATTTACATAAAAATGAAAATATTTAAAACTAAGTTTCAATTTTCTTTTATTTGACACCCGTAATTATTATATAATAAGATTGTCTTGCTTAAATTTTCACTTTTATTGATTTCCCATTTCAAACGCAAACATAACCCATTTTACACTAGACCAACTTACAACAAAAACTAGCGCAAATAAATTAAATTATGCTGAAAAAGTTATCTTCCCGCTGACGATAAAAAGAGGCGATGCAAAAAATGAATTATGAATACCACGCGGGGTCTTAAATGCACTGAAAATTGCACCCACACGACTAATGTGTCCTAGTTAAAGTTTAGCTTTACAGTAAAGTTTTACTAAATATAAAGTTAACTGTGCTATTAAATTAAATTATTTTATATAGGAGTAAAAGAGAAATTGGTTTTTCCTATTTGTACGAGAAAGTCGGAAAATTCTATCTATAGAAGATAATAGCAAACAAATCAGACAGGCAATTGTTTATTTACTCCTAGTATTAAAATTTATATTGATTTATAAACTTAAAATCGAGCATGCATGACGAGGTTAATGGACGTAGATGAAGCGAAAGAGGTGTGTCAGGATCATAGCAGGTGGCAATCCATAGACTCTGCCTACCCCAATGGGAAATAGGCGTGATAATATGTATGTAAATCGATCTCTAACTTTTACATAGATATATGTAGTGTAGGTACTATAGAAACTTGTGAGGGAAACAATATTGTTTTCCCGGGACATGCCAAAGGCATAGCACTAGAGGGGCACCGGCGTGGTCCAATGGAGTTCCCGGAGCTCCTCTATTTTGTGCAGAGAATGGCCACAGTGTGGGTTTAGTCGTTAAGAGTCCGACATGCCCCTCCGCTGTCCCCAGATGTAAGGTTTCCATGAAGATTTACACCCGAAAACAAAAAAAAAGGTACCTACTATAGAAACTTTGATTAATCAGTCATCACATCAGTCGTAACATCCCATCTTTTAATGACTTCGCGATATTTTGATAAGCAACCGAGAATAAAATAAATCAAAAAAAAATTCAGATAATTAATTACCACGCAGATTATATGATCTGTGAGCTACACTTGCCGCGGTCAGTCCGTGGATGGGTGACCATTTCGTTTCACATCGAGACCCATCCGTGCCTCGGAGTGCACGTCTCAGTTGTCATACGAATATCTATGGCAGTCGTTACGGGGAATCAGAAGCCCGAAAGTCTGACAACTGGTCTAACCTCCGAATGTCCGTATTACCCAGTAAATGAGTTGCGGGGGTCTGATGGCAGTCGCACTGTGTAAAATACTGATGTTTAGCCGCATCTAGTAAGGCTGGAAGCCGACCCCATAGTTAGGAAAAAGCGAGGAGGATGATTCAGATAAGCATATATATTTATGAAAAATGCTTTTAAAAATGTTTTCTCATCTCAATTCCAAGCTTCACTAAATAGGAATAGTTGCAAAAACTCTAGCTCTAAACAGACAAAGATTTCTTAACTTAATATAATAAACTTATGGTTTTGTATTCAACAATATACATATACTAAGTATATTATAAAAGTATATAATTTGTTTCTATTCTCATACATTGTATCGGATGGCACAAGTTTTCAAAACTAACATTTATTTAGAAAATATAAGTGAACTGTTTAGAATAAACTTTTTGTTTGTTATTTCTTCTTTCCTTTCTATACGATCACTATTTCAGGGGTTCTTTTCCGTTGTGTTGATCCCTGCAAATAAGAGAAACTTAGATCATAGGCTCCTTAATTATAAAGTATTTTAGTGTTCCGTACCAAAAAGGCGCAAAGGGGACGGTATATTTATACAGGGTGTCAGGGAAACGCTTCCAAAAATGAAAATAGGTGATAGTGCTGGTGATTACTGATACGAAAGCACGAAAAAAAATGCGATTCTTTTTTATATTTTTTCATATTTTTTTTGCATTTTTCTTTATTTATGACGAGTTTTATTTAACTGCCCAAAGCTGGTTATGTATGAAAAATGCAAAAAGAAAATATAATAAAATCTAAAAAAAGAATCGCATTTTTTTTTCGTGGTTTCGTATGAGTAATCACCAGCACCTATCTTCGTTTTCGGAAGCGTTCCCCTTACACCCAGTATGGCTACGCCATCTGTCCGTGCGTCAGTCAGTCCATCCATCCGTCTGTCTGCTACAGGGCTGTATCTTTTTAACCATAATAGGTAGCCAGTTAAAATGTTCACTAAATATCTATGTGAAATCATCTATCATGGCAAATACAAAAATATAGTAAAAAGTCTAAATTAAAAGGAAAACACCGCATACAAGACAGCTCGGTTCCTGCTCTATCTTAAAAACGATAATCGACAAGCATCAAACTTGGTCTGATCGTAGTGCATACAAAGAACGTTATACGGAACTCAGTGCGTGAGTCCGACTGCAGTGCAACTTGGCCGATTTTTATTTTTAATAGAAAGGCGAATGACCATTGGTCTCCTAGTGGTAAATTAGATCATTGCCATGCACTCTTGGAGATCCTTAACACCGCGGCAATTTAAGGAAACACTCGTTTCTTTACAATATGCATATTTTTGCTAATTTATTTATACATATATACAACAAAACGGTACATAAGGCAGGCGTTAAGCTTTATTATGGAATTCTCTACTTGTCAAACGTTTTAGATAGTTAAAAAAAGACAGGAAGCGAATTAGGTACAAAAATCTAAACAACTAAGAATGAAATAAAAAGACAAACATTCTACTATTTATCATTTTGGTTATATTCCAAGTTCCATTTCTTGCAAGTTGCAAATACCCAATCATAAAAATAACTAGCCTATACAATTGATAACATTATTAATATAAGTATAATAAATTCTTAAGAAATTTGCTACATTTGTAGGAACAATCCGTATCAACACAAATACTACCCTCCACCACTTTGTTTTTAAAGACCGCCCGCGCAGTCACCAGTGTTCGCTCCTTCATAATGTAGCTAATTAATTATTATCTGGTATCTACCCTCATTGTACTTATTTAATATCTTACCTTGTTAACTATATTTTTGTTTTCGTATTTGTATAGTCGATGATACTGATGTACGGTAAAACTCTAATGAGTTTATGTTTACATCTTTAGAATGTTTTTGTTAGGTATACCACTGAACAAATAAATAAACTTCCAATACAAGAATTTAAACAAACAACAGATATTTCTAAACTGTTTTGTTTCTCAATTTCCACCGCAAAGTGACCTCATCACACAATTCCATTCAAAGCTACAAATTCAAACTCCAAATGCTTCCCAAAGAATCACCAACATTTAATATTAATATTATTAACAAAGCAAGCATCTATTAGACCACAACAACTTGCTCAACATTATATTTTCTATAATCCTACAGAATTATTTCAATAACTCGGAGTAAAGGGAAAATATGCGAGGCCCAAAAGTTTCCAACAACTTTGTAGAAAATCGTCAGAATACTTAAATACAGGAATATTTCAAAGGATTATAATGTTTAATTGAATTTTTATTAGTTGATAGATTTTGTTGAGCAAAACATTTTTTCTGAAGATTAATAAATTTTTGGTTTGATTTTATTTGAAATCCGAGTGGTCATATTGTTCAAATTTTTCAAATCCAAATGTTTCTGTGTATTTCAAATAATCCTAATTACAGGCACTTTTGAAATATCAGGCTCTAGTTGCACGGTTCCAAATTGTGGGACCTATGGAGAAGAGCCGGCAAGAAACTCCATGGATATACTCTTTTTAAAAATAGATAATTTTTTATTACATCAAATTCATTCAAATAACGTGAGTATAATAGAGGTTAATGTCAGAAATAAACAAGAGTTTAAATGTGAGAATATTGCCTTTAGAATAAACGTAAAAAGAGTTGCCATAGTATGTTCACGAGTATGACGCGAGCATCAGCCATTGCTGTTCATAGTATTATTATTTTATCTGTGGTGTGACTGAAGTTTGCTGCGTACTCCTTCTGAAAACACAACCTAGATGTGTATATCTTCATAATTAACTGGTAAATTTACTGATGCACTGTGAACTATGCATATATGTGCATAGTAATGAAGATAGTAATCGTGTTCATTTCCGGCTGAGGCCACATACAGCAATAACAATGAGACTCGCGCTATGGAGTGGCTGCACTGATTGGGGATCACAAATGTGATCTAGGAACTCTGTGTGTATTTGGTATACTAATAGCGTTTACATATACCAGCCGTAGACTTAGACCGCGGCTTCGCTCGCGTATAATTCGGTTTCTCTGAGAACTACATTATCGTTCATCGCTCGGGAACTGTGCATCTTAAATTACAAAAACTTTTTAACAAAAAATTTAACCGACGAAAACAGAAACTAAAAAGCGAAAAATAAAATGAAATGAATGCTTTTAGTCTTTTCCTAACGAAACTAATGTAAATAACTAATTATGAGTCGGCGCCAAACAAACAAAGTGCGTGCAAGTTGCAAGTGGTCGAGCGGAAAACGCATTTTTGGAAAGTTATTGTTTATCGTTGAAAATTTAACGTTGTATTTGATGTTAAGTTGTTTTTATTATTTATTTAAAGTAATTTAATGATCTTCGTTGATTGTTTGTTTGGCGCCGACTCATAATTAGTTATTTACATTAGTTTAGTTAGGAAAAGACTAAAATCTTCATTTTATTTTTCGATTTTCAGTTTCTGTTTTTGTCGGTTCAATTTTTTGTTAAAAAGTTTAATTTTTAATTGTTTTGTGTCTTTAATCTAACTCCAGGTCTCCATTATGTTGTAGTGTCTAGAACTACATTTATGTGTGCCAAGTTTCAACAGAATCGATTAACAGGTAAGAATTCAGTGGGTGAACAAGCACTCACCCCTGTTTTCCTACCCTTGGGGGGGATTTTGATTTTGAAATTTAAACGGGAACTTCGAGATATACTCTATCCATTAAAAAAAGAATCATCAAAATCGGACTACTCTGTAAAAAGTTATGCGTGGTCATACATAAAAAAAAAGATACGCGTCGAATTGAGAACCTCCTCCTTTTTTTTCATCGGTAAAAAAATTACAGCTAAGGTCATGGTTATGGTCATGGTCAATTCAATTCAATTTTTATAATTATGGCTCCATCGTTTTTCGATGATTTTGCCAACATCAAGGTAGGAAAAGGCACATTGATCAGTTCTTAGTTTCGAGCGCTGCTAATTTACTATATAATATTGACCGCTGTTTGTAGAAATGAGATCGATTAAACTGAAAAAGGACAAAACAATATTGTTAGTTGACACATATAACAGCTCAGACACGTTAAAACACTTAACACATAAGGAATTCAAGGGAAAGGGGATATAAGGAATTCAAGGGAAAGGGGATATGGTCATGGTCTTATCTTCAGTGATCGCTGTCAGATACGCTCGCGTCAAGTTCGCGTCACACGAGCACAATAACGTCATATTACTACTGAGAGTCATTAGTGCGTTTCCGAACGCAATTTGATCGTTAAAAAAATGGTGAGAATAAGCACTAAAATTAGTATTGAAATACCTCATCATCATCATCATCATTTCAGCCGAAAGACGTCCACTGCTGGACATAGGCCTCCCCCAAGCATCGCCACAACGACCGGTCCTGTGCCTTCCGCATCCAGCGGATTCCCGCGACCTTCACCAGGTCGTCGGTCCACCTTGTGGGGGGCCTACCCACGCTGCGCCTTCCAGTACGCGGTCGCCACTCCAGAACTTTACTGCCCCATCGGCCATCCGTTCTGCGAGCAATGTGCCCCGCCCACTGCCACTTAAGTTTGGCAATTCTTCGGGCTATGTCGGTTACTTTCGTTCTTCTGCGAATCTCCTCATTTCTGATTCGATCACGCAGGGACACTCCGAGCATAGCCCTCTCCATTGCCCTTTGAGCGACTTTGAGCCTTCTTATCAGGCCCATTGTGAGCGACCACGTTTCAGTACCGTAAGTAATTACTGGCAACACACACTGGTCAAAGACTTTCGTCTTGAGACACTGCGGTATTTTGGACGAGAAGATATTGCGTAGCTTCCCGAACGCTGCCCAACCGAGTCGGATTCGACGATTGACCTCTTTCTCGAAGTTGGACTTATTATTATTGGAATACCTATTAATTTAATATTCTATAACGTTATATTCATTGAAACGTAATCGATTCTATTCGATTATTTAGTGAGTAATTATTATTCTCTCATATGGCCACAACGTAAGTTAATTTAGCTATCACGCAGTTCAAAGGTTACATGAATACCATTTACCCTAAAACTGGAACTTAACTGCAGCGTCACTGCAACTTGATCGGCGTGTCATAAAATCACGTGAATTAGGGCCCTGATTTTTTTCTGTATGTTTCGAATATAGCGTCTATACAAATTAGCAAGACTGATTTTATCGACTAGAATTACATTCGACACTAAAAGTCAAAAACATATTAGGTATCAACATAAGACACAGCTAACCAAAGACTAAAATATGTAATATTCCACATAATAAATATAAATTTACTAATTCTCTGAGAAATTATCGAAGTATTTAATAGTCTTTGATGGATTTAGTAATAACAGTATCAACAATTTGAAATATCTTATTAAATTCTAAAGATACCGAACGAAACTTCAAGGTAAGAAATTTTATTAAAGGAATATTTGTGAATTCATTTCAATCGAAAAGTAATCTTTGATGTAAACTTAACTACTAAGCGAAATCATAATATATTTTTTGAAAGTTATTTTGAATTTTCTTTTATGAAATATGTATTTAGCCATTTAGGTACCTATCTACGTTATGACTAGGTTTCATGATGGATAAGTAGATAACTGTTTTAGAATCAAGAAAGAGAATTAAAAATATATGTAATACCTATGTCTGAGTACTCAGTAGGTACACCTAAATGGGAACTTCCTGCAAACTGGATCTATGGTAACATTGTATCAAATATTTTCCTCCTTTTACCATTAAAAACGTAATCAATTGGAAAGATAAGCGACATTCATATATTTATACCCACAATGTTACTTTTTGTTTACGCAATTTGACACACTGGTTTGTTTAGAATCACGAGGAGAATCGATTGGGGATAGTTTATGCTTTTGGTTTGTACGGACCTTTACTGCTCATTAGTATATATTTATATGCATTTCAGATTTTATTTATATATTTTTTATTTTAGGCGAGATATCATGCATTTTAGCCGCGCCATCGGCGAGTTCGAGACGTCGACTAGCGCAAAAGCCTGAAGTCTTGTTACAAACGTAAATAACTTGAAATTTGAACTCATTATTATTATTAACTTGTTATCAGAACTATCAAGGAAATTATCCAATACAAGAAAATACAAGGACTTGAAAATCCTCGTCGTTTGACCAATCGTATTACAAGGACTTGAAAATCCTCGTCGTTCGATCAATCGAACCACACATACTTATAAAATGTATGTCCTGGTGGTTCGACTATAGGATCGCACCAAAAGGATTTAAAATTCCTCGTCGTTCGATTAATCGAACTGACCGATCGAACCACGCGGCCGGAAGGGTGTTTTTTACAAAATCACAAAATTAAATGCTTTTAGAGTAAGTAAGTAAGTTCCCCAGTTGGTAGTGGAAAAAGTGAAGATCCGAATGTCGTGTAGGGACTACCTGATTCACGGAAACTAATTAAGCCGAATTTCCTGGACCTTAAAGACCTATTCATGATGTACTGAATTAAACTACAATAACCAAATTAAGTTGAAAAAAATTTTTTGGTTGAAATGTAGCATGGTGTCAAAACTATCCCAGAGAATTCTCCTCATGATTCTAAACAATCAAATTTTTCAAACTGCGTTAACAAAGAGTAACGTTGTACTTATGTACATATTTGCCAAAAACAAAACGCTGGCGGCCATTTTGTGCGTGCCACGATAATGGATAAAAGTTTTAATTCAAATTTATAGTAGCAACAGCTCTGTATTATGGGCACTGAAGTAAAACAAATGGGCTATTTTATTGCAGCACACAGTTATTTTAATGTACGGGCCGAAATATCATCAGCATTGTTGATGGTATTGCTGAAAAGACTTGTGTGTTGACTACTTGTCATACTGGATGAATCGGAATAATTGAACTGTGGTTTTGAGTGTGCTGTGGCTAGCGTTGCCAGGTGTCCCGATTTCCAGGGGATCGTGGGCTGAACCCGATTTACCAATGATTGGGACCCCAAATATTCCGATTTTGGGAGATTCAAACATCAAAAAATGGAACAGCGCGGTTATTTTGCATTGCATCTAAGGCTTGATTTCATCAACGATGATTCTCTAATTAAACAACCGTTTACCCAGAATTCCAGTACATTTTTCGAAAAATCAAAGAATTAATTTTGAAGAACACTGGCCTCAATTTTTCTAGCGAACGGCTGTTCAGAGGACTAACGTTAATGAACACGCCTAAGGCTTGTATTTGAGGCGTTCAATATAAGTATCTTACATACATAAACAAAGGCAGAAGTGTAACGTGAAAATAGCGATAAAGATTATAGTTGTCCCGAATTGAAAATCAATATCCCTTTCTTTTGCCTTGCCTGAAATTTGGCATACCATACCAGACCTGGCAACACTAGCTGTTGCCTTAGAATAATATGACATAGAGATAGTTTCATTCAAAGTTCCGTTCAAAGTTGAAGCACAAAAACAATCGATAAGTGAGCATAAGCGTACCGTAAGCGCCACGTAAAATCTTCGCCGAGTTCTCCGACACACACATAGTACTAATAATTAAGATGTATAAAGACTGGACAAGTGGAAAAGTAGATAAATAAATCGTGGAAAGAAAAAATCGCTCACGAGCACGATTCGAACCGCGATTCCAAGCTCAGTACGCCAGTGCTTTAGCCACTAGACTACCGTGAACACTGCTCGCGGTATCGAATACATCTTTCGGTGACGTCAGCAGTATCCCATTGAGAAACAGACCAACCCCATTATCTTTGCATTTAATTCAAAGTCGTATAGATGTGCCTATCCCACAGACAGTAAAAATAGACGAAGTGCTGCAAGCAATTATAGTGAAGCCAAAAAAAACTATGCTCCTTCGTGTACAACCACCGCTCACGCACACTGCGCACACACCATGCACCTGAAGGATATTTGCTTTCGCGATGCTTACTGGACGAAGCCGCGACAAGTGTTTACTGAGAGGGGTGAGCACGGTTTGAGGTTCATGTGTGTGCGTGAGCGCTGGTTGTACACGAAGGAGCATAGTATGTTTTTGTTAGCCTACCCTTACTAATTATTGAAGTGAAACTTCTATATAGACGGGGTTATTAGGATTTTTTTGTCACGAAAAAGCGTTACGGCCGCGTAAACAAACACAAAAAGTCCAGACGCTCTAGTGAGATTTGAACCCGTGACTCAAATTTCATAAGTCTAACACTGTCAACGATTATGCTATCGTGACCACTGAGGAATTATAAACTAGAGACGACATCACAAAGAAAAAATATCGCGCAGTTTGCTCACCGCGGGGCAAGCGCGGGGTGAGTGGGGCGTGTTTATGTCATCATAGAACATAAACACGCCCATCCATGCGCGCAGATGCGACAGTCTGTTTATTCTGCCCACTTGATACCTGCGTGTACATAGGGATCACCACACCACAACACAAATTATTAAACGACAATACTACTACTACTATTACTATTTAAACTACAACACAATATTTTAATTACCTTTATATCTAACATAAGTTTGGTCAGTTTCTGCTGTTTAATATGGTAATACCAACACTTTGATAATGTGATTTTTCATCGTAAATGATTTTAGATTTTATTCATAATTCATAATTTCATAAGCTTTCATGCTGTTTACAAGGTCATGTTACTAACAGATAGTTGGTGTATTTTTCATAGAAATTTTATTTGAATATGTACTTTACCGCGAATGGACGTATGCGTGAAGAAACTTCTGGTGCCATATCTTCTAAACTAAAGCTCTTAGACGTATCGTGTTAGTACTCAAATTAAAGGCGTCGATGAATTTTAGCCAAATATAAAGTTCAAACTTCTGATCGCCATATCTCCTAAACTATAGCTCTTAGACCCATCGTGTTGGTACTCAAATGAAAGGGCTCGACGAAATCTAGACAAATATACGGTCAAAACTTCTGATGACCATATCTTCTAAACTATATATCCTAGACCCATCGTGTTGGTACTCAAATGAAAGGGCTCGACGAGATCTACACAAAAATGTAATAAAAAATGCAGCCAAGCGATTTTAGACCTTACTGACAAATATTTAATTTCATAAAATTTGATACCTATCATTTATTACTAGTCCAAATATACAAAGGAAACAATTTTTCCCTACATGTCAATAAGGGTCAATTTCATTTCATGTTGAAATGAAATTCAAATAGAAATTCAAATTGAACTCAAATGAAACTCTCCAAAATGAAAGTTGGGTATGGCAGAAGAAACATGAAAGCAGAATAAATGCAGTAGAAATGAGAGCTTTGAGAAGTATGTGTGGTGTAACTTTGAGAGATAAAGTAAGGAATAACGTGATAAGGGAGCGTTGTGGAGTGAAAGAAGATGTAGTGACAAAGATTGAGAAAGGTATGTTAAGATGGTTTGGACATATAGAGAGGATGGACGAGAGGAGATTGACGAAACAAGTATACGAAGCGAGTGTGGATGGAAGAGTTGGAAGGGGACGACCTCGGCGAACGTATCGCGATCAAATCGCGGATGTTCTCAAAAAATGCCAGTTAAGAGTTCTCTAAACCGACGAGCATGCATGACGAGGTTAATGGACGTAGATGAAGCGAAAGAGGTGTGTCAGGATCGTAGCAGCTGGAAATCCATAGTCTCTGCCTACCCCAATGGGAAACAGGCGTGATAATATATATGTATGTATGTATGAAACTCAACTCAATGTCACGTCATGTTGCGGCAAGCGGCCTGGCACAGACCAAGTGAGTTAGAGTGCAGGAGCTCTAAGGCGTGTTACAAAAAAAATCTTTGAGGCGTCGTCTCTAGTACGTAGTATACATATTACCTGAATGCTTATTCAGTAATCGGAGTACCAGAAATCGTGTCTCTTCTGTAACTATTTTTTTTCTTAGTCTATGATATGCATAGAAAATGGCGGCACAAATGTCAGCGTGTACAAGTAAACTAGAAAATGTCAAAATGTATTGCATTTTGTTTACTTACCGGTGAAACGTTACGCCGTTATTATTGTGTTTCGATCTTGAATGGTTTTTACATGTTTTTAGAACACAAGACGGCATTTTTTTTATGTTTTGTCGTCATTAAGCACGGAGTAATATACGTCTGCATCGCACTGAGCGTAAAGACCGACTGGGATCACTGTGGCCCATGGACCTCAGAGCGTGCGTGATAAGATTTCTTTTAGAGGGCCGCTCTAGTTTATAATTCCTCAGTGATCGTGACCGATAATTTGAATGTCGAATTTAACTTACACTTCGTCTTTTGGTGACATCAAAACTTATCTTTTTACAATTTATATCTTTAGATATCACTTCAATTGCGTAAATGCGTTAAAAATCGCATCGCAACAAAACCGAATCGCAACAAAATTTTAACTTGAAGTTTTACGGGCGGATTGTTAATAATAATAATAATAAGGTCTACGGTCCCGTGGCACTAAGGAGCTTCTCCTCATTGACATGACTATTAGCCAGCAGGTTCGCCGATCCCGAAAGGATCTGTCGACATGCTGGATAGATTATAAGAAGGCCTACGACTCCGTGCCGCATACATGGCTTGTGAGGGTGCTGGAGTTATATAAAGTTAACACAACTCTATGCGCCTTCCTGAGGTCGTGTATGGGGCAATGGAGAACGGTCCTTCGCTATCCAGGGTGTCGGCAGCCTCAAGGTAACGGAGAACCGATAAGGATCGAGCGGGGAATATTCCAGGGTGATAGTCTGAGTCCCCTGTGGTTTTGTCTAGCCCTGAATCCTCTAAGTACATTGCTGGAGGAATCGGGGTTGGGCTTCCAGTTGAGGAGAGGAGGTCAAGTAATATCCCACCTCCTCTACATGGATGACCTAAAACTGTTTGCCCCCACTGATTTGCAACTGATTGAGTTACTGAAAGTAACTGAAAACTTTAGTAATTCTATCAGGATGGAATTTGGTGTGGACAAATGTGCGGTCATGCATGTGAAGCGAGGTGAGATTGTGGAATCCGAGGGAGTACAACTCTCGGATTCTACACTCCTTAGATCCCTCTCCCCAACTGAGACCTACAAATACTTGGGTATGGCGGAGGCGTTAGGTATCAGCCAGGCCGACATGAGGCAATCGTTGCAGGAGCGCTTCTTTGGCCGCCTGAAAAAGGTTCTAAAAAGTCTTTTATCGGGCGGAAACAAGGTGCGCGCCTTTAACGGTTGGGTCATGGTCTTGATGTACTCCTTCGGTATACTCAAGTGGACTCAGACGGATTTTGACGCCCTGGATCGGAAAGTCCGCAAACTACTGACGGCATATCGGATGCATCACCCACGTTCATCGGTGATGAGGCTGTACATCCCGCGGAAGTGTGGGGGTCGTGGCTTTTTAAATGCTAAGACCCTCCACAACCGTGAGGTGTGCAGTCTAAGGGAATATTTCCTTCACTTGGACGTGGGAATGCACCGAGATGTTGTTACAGTGGACAAGGGACTGACCCCGCTCTCTTTAGCTAAAGAGAACTGGCGCAAACCTGTGGTACTGGATACCAATGACCGCAGGGAGGTATGGCAGAGCAAGGAGCTTCACGGACGCTTCTACCGGGCTCTTCATGGGCCCGATGTAGATTTTCTAGCGTCCGTATCCTGGCTGCGTTTCGGTGACCTCTTCGGAGAGACCGAAGGCTTTGTGTGTGCAATTATGGACGAAGTAATGATGACGAACAACTACCGGAAATATATTGTGAAGGATGGCACGGTTGACATCTGTCGGGCATGCCACCGTCCGGGTGAATCTATCCGACACATTATCTCCGGGTGTTCTCGTCTTGCTAACGGTGAGTACTTGCACAGGCATAATCTGGTAGCCAGGATTATCCACCAGCAACTTGCTCTGAAATATAATCTTGTGGAATCGGAAGTACCGTACTACCAGTATGTGCCCGACCCAGTTCTTGAAAATAGTCATGCCACACTGTACTGGGACCGATCCATCATCACTGACAGGACTGTTGTTTTCAATAAACCTGACATAGTGGTGATAGATCGTTCAGAGCGCCGCGCAGTGATTGTTGATATCACGGTCACTCTTGACGACAACCTCGTGAAAGCTGAGAAAGATAAACAAATCAAGTATATTGACTTAGCTCACGAGATTGTCGACATGTGGGATGTGGACTCAGCAGTCATTGTACCGATAGTCATCACGGCCAATGGCTTAATAGCCAAGAGCCTCGACCAACACCTAAGGAGGCTCTCGTTGGGCGGCTGGATCAAGGGCCAGATGCAGAAGGCAGTACTCCTTGAAACGGCACGCATAATGAGGAGGTTCCTTTCTCTGGGGCCCTGACCACCGGTAGCTTGGACCCTGTTCCCGATGCCGGTGGGCAACTGTTTTTTATATTTTTAAATGTTTTTTTATTTATTTAATATTTAAAAATGTAAATAATAAGTTTGTTAAGCTAATAAAGGGAATAATAATAAATTTATTTATTTCAGGCAAATCCACCCATAGTTACAAGTTACAGTAATTGCATTTATAATAATACCAATAATATTAACAACAACATAATTTTATCATTATTACACAAAATTAAACGAATTTCAAAGACATGTAATTAGAATAGCTTAATAACTAACTTAATGTATATTTGCACACCATATAATAGTAGAATGTACATGGGCCATTTCAATTTAAGATCATACATGTACTCCTACATTCTGGCAAATAAATGAATTGAATTGAATTGAATTAAATATTTTTGAAAGTACGTTATTGTTTAATTAAATTATTTTAAATTTTAAATTAAATTGTATATTAATATTTAATAATATATATAAAATTATTACATAGATTGGTACATATTAAGTTTTATTTATCTGCCCCATGCCTGATAAACAGGTGCATGTAAGGCCAGCCAATGTTTTAGAAACGGCCCGTCCAGCCTGTCGGCGACGCCGGCCAGGAGGCTGTTGCTACTGACCCGCACTCTGCCCGCTATCGAGGTCGCCCTTTTGCGCATGGTAGCATAAAAACAGTCCACGCGCACCCCAGCAAACATTCCTGATGCGCTGCAAAAACGGGGCAACCGCAACAGCACCCTTAACGCGTTGTTATATTGAACGCGGAGAGCGTTGTAGGATCTCTGCGTTAATGTAGGTAGGTACTTGTCCAATTTGAAAACCTGCCCGTAAAACTTCAAGTTAAAATTTTGTTGCGATTCGATTTGCCACTTGTCCGTTGCCATTCGTTTTTCCACTTGTCCGTTGCGATTCATTTTTCCACTTGGCCGTTGAAGTTTCACTTCTACTACGTGTCCCAGCACACATTTCGTTTTTTTTTATTTTATTTTTTTAACGTAAGCAGCATCCCATTTTTTCCACAGTTTATATCTTTAGATTTCGCTTCGCATGCGTAAATGCGTTTAAAATAATAAAATAATTGGAAAAGTAAACTGTAATTGTTTCTGAAATTTTTGACGAAGTGATCAAATGAGCATTTGTGGCCTACATTTCCAGCAGACATGTTTGTAGTAAACCACTTACTGGTCTATGTAGTAAACTAACAATTTTAAGGCCTAGCCAAGTTACAAATGTTTCATATCAAATGTCTTTGTATGATCGTTGACGCCTTGACGTAAAAGATTTTAGGCTATGTCCGCACTGAGAGGTGGCTAGCTTACTACTGAACATCTGTCGACCTTCACGAAGTAAGAATTTTTGCTGAGAGGTGTCATGTGGTGTACCAGCGATACCGAGGTGGATACCCAACACCGGGTATAGTACACCCTAAATTATAATGTTTAATTTCTTAGTTTTTCGTGATCACTACACATAATAATAATCACGTTGTACTGGGATCGATCTATCATCACTGATAGGACTATTTTACACAATAAGCCTGATATAGTGGTGATAGATCGATTAGAGCGCCGCACAATGATTATTGATATCGCCGTTCCGCATGACGGGAATCTCGTGAAAGCTGAGACAGATAAACAAATGAGATATTTGGACTTAGCACACGAGGTTGTCGACATGTGGGACGTGGATTCGGCAATCATTGTGCCGATAGTCGTAACGGCCAATGGTCTTATAGCCAAGAGCCTCGACCAACATCTTAAGAGGCTCTCGTTAGGTGGCTGGGTCAAGGGCCAGATTCAGAAGGCGGTTCTCCTCGACACGGCACGTATTGTGAGGAGGTTCCTGTCTCTGGGGCCCTAACCGCCGGTAGCTTGGACCCTGCTCCCGATGCCGGTGGAACACTATTTTTTATATTTTTAAATGTTTTATTTTTTTCTTTTTATGAAAAATATTTAAAAATGTAATTTATAAGGTAATCACTAAATAAAGGAGATAATAATAATATACGCAATATAATCCGGTTAAACTTGTTTTATTATAATGTTTAGTAAATTATAATGTTTGGTTCATGGCGTAATGAAGTCAAGATCAACTCATGAGGAGTTTAATATACATTTTTACGTAGATCTTACATGTATTCCACACCGGTTTTCTTTTGAAAACTGCTGCAAATTAATGCTTCATCCGTTTTTTACCCGACTGCGGCGGAGCCCAAAAGGAGGGTAATGTTTTTGCTTGGTATGTATGTATGTATGTCTGTGTCTATGTTCCCTCCTAGAGGATAAACGGGTGAACCGATTTTAATAAATGAGGTAACTTTAGATTCGTCTTAAAGGCGCGAGTAACATAGGCTATAAATTTTTACAAAATAATTATTAAAAAAAAAACAAAAGACCCGACTGCAATGATCATCAGATTAACTAAAAAGACAGAAACAAGATACTATACTTCACTTCTGAAACTGGTCGGGCACACCCGATGGAATAACATGAGTGAAACTGTTTATATTAATAATTACTATTCTACACTATTCTATTGTATTTTTATTTCTATTTATTTTTATTATTATCGCGAAAACCTAAGAAGTTACTATTCTACAATTAGATCTGTGATTGGGAAAAGAGTTGCTCCTAATTTTATTCAACACGGTACACAATATTAGTTTATAATAATTAGATAAACTTGCATAATGTTCAATTTATGACTACAAATTAAGTGTAGCAGTCGGGACCCATCAGCGCCTTGTAATGTATAAACCACGTATTCGTATGTTAACAGATGCTAAGTGTATAATATTAAAAGTTTAAATCCCTACGTTTTCCTAGACTAACGTTTTAATTTCACCAAGTGTATACTTCTTTATGCAACTGACTGTACCTTACATTATTATGGGTCCCGACTGCTACAGTTAATTTTTAGTCATAAATTTGAACATTATGCAAGTTTATCAAATGATTATAAACTAATATTGTGTACCGTGTTGAATAAAATTAGGAGCAACTCTTTTCCCAATCACAGATCTAATTGTAGAATAGTAATTATTAATATAAACGGCACGTTATTCCATCGGGTGTGCCTGACCAGTTTCAGTATGTAGAATAGTATCTTGTTTCTGTCTTTTTAGTTAATCTGATGATCAGTATAAAAACTTTATGGGTTTACCCGTTCAGTGCGTACGTAACCTTAGCGTTCTGTTCTGACCACGTCACTTCTACGTTGAGATATGTCAACTCATTCCCATACATTTTGTTTGTTTTCTACACAGATTAATGGTTTTCTATTAGCGTTGACGATTGTAGATTGTCAACTTGGCTAGGGGGGATGTTGTCATAAATTATTTAAAAGAATTCGCCCTCCTTCAAACTTCATTAATAGCTACCCAACATATTATATATCACGAACTAAGATTACCATGTTACCTATCACACGGTCCATGTTCCAGGCACACACTACCAGACTATAGAATAGTTATATCTGCAATGTACCGTGTAATGTACACCAGTGACGATGTAATGCTGTACGAGGATGTACACTGGATTGGACACGTCGTATTTCCTATACATGCATGTGTATTAAAATGTGGTCACTAATGTCTAATTCCTATGATTGACTGAGCGACATTTGTTAAAATTATTGGTTACAATTCCAAAGACATGTGCATACTGTGTACAGTTCAGAATATACCTATTGTGTCTTCACAAATAAAGTAGTGTACGGTGCAACCGTACATTGCAAAATTATTTTATTGTTTACCGCAACAGCTCGGACGAATAAAAAAAGGCGGACGGAATCTCGTTAAGAAAAGATTGAAACACTTGGTTTTTTCTTAAAACCACTATGATTTCAATATTTCAACAGAATTTCATTACAACAGATACATTTAATGTTATTTTATTTGTGACACTACGACAATGACTACCGTCACACGAGATTTGTTGCATAATCGCGGCTTTTTGTCCTACTATGGGTGTGAATGTGTCCGTGACAGCCCATACTTTTAAGCGAGCCGTCTTACTATGGCTGCATCACTTTTTGTTTAGCGAGATTCCGTCCGCCTTTTTTTATTCGTCCAAGCGCAACAGTACATCCGTAAATTTTCTTAATTCATTTTCATTTACTTGCAAGTTAGATCACTGCCGGTCATCGAACGCACCGTACCGCACCGCGATGAATGGTATGATTAATCGATAATCGAATATCGTCAAACGCTAGTAGACCCCTTTGGCAAAAGTTGAATCAGTTCACTTATTTCGCGAGAGCATTCCAGGGTTTATTAAATCCTGGGCTACTTAAATTTTTTAGAACGGAAATATGTTTACTATCATTTACATACCCGTAAAATTGCTCTGCCCCTGTGAAAACAGCAACAGGTGGCTGCGCAATAGTCAATTTTGCAACCAAATCATTAATATACATGCGCGGTAATGGCGGCTAGACTGATAGGTTGATCATCTGAGTGGCAAGATGGCGGGGACTGCATTTTCTCGCTGTCTCAGTCGTTTGTTAACGTTCTATGCATCCTTATGTCTTGCTCACAGTTATTACGCGACTGTACTTGCGCGACCCTTCGCAAAGCCTGGTTTCACAGGGGCACAGTTAAAGTACGCGTACTTTACCTATTATTGCCTGCTATATCAACATAATTATTAGTAGTCTATTTTCGAATAGCACAAAATAATAATACGTACATTGACTTTAACATAAATATGCATTTCGGTCGGGCCACATTTTTATATAATTATCATACACCAGTTGTTTATTTTACATATGCAAAAACAAAAATTTGAATTTCAATATTGGGGTACGGTAACACCTGTTCGCCTCATATACATGATATCGAGATAGATTTTACTTCGAAATATGCAAAATTATGAAAACAACCAACAAGGTGTATCTTGGCGTTCTGTATTTGAATTTGGACACTGAAATTGGTGTCTACTGTATACACACTGTTTTTTTTTGTCGTTTTGGAAACGAAATTAAAGACTTTATCAATAAGATAATTCAATCGGAAACGCTACTGACAAGTTTCAGAAATTACTTGCAATTAAACATCATTACATTTTTTTTTATAGACACTAAAGGCTCTCCTGATGTTGCGGTTACCTTATCCCATAACAACTGTAATTAGTATTATTATTATTTATTTAATTCGAGTAACCAAGACTCATAGGGTTAGTAACATTATTTACTTAAAAACTATGTTAGTAATATCAAAATTAATTAATTAATTTGACCATTCCTAAAATGAAGACAGAGCTATACAGGCGCAGTTGTTATATAATGTGTATTAAAATATATAATAAGCTTCCAGTCCAGATCAGAGAGTTACCAATGACACTCTTCAAGCGAATTCCGCGTAAATTGCTAATTGAAAAAGCCTTTTACTCAGTCAATGAATATTTGGAAGATAAACATTTAATATAGTAATATAATTTTATTGTGAACACTAATATTTGCATGTCATTATGTTATGACAAAATATGCTGAACTATCTACTAAATATATTTGTAACACCTACTGTAACCATATTTAAAAGCAAATAAATATTTTAATTTGAATTTGAATTTAAAATGAATTCCAATTATAAAACAATTTAAAACTAAAAATTAACAATAAAGATTTTTCAGAATCACTGCTTCAGAATTCCAGCAGAAATTCTGGAGCAGCGATTCAAAAGACAGCAATCTAATCTGCCTGCAATCATGCCAAGGATGCTATTGGAGCTAGTCTGCACCCGGCGCACCAAGGATGCACACCTTTTTCGCATTGTAGCAAAAAAGCAATGTACATGCATTTCAACAAACATCCCTGATGCACTACAGAAGCGAGGCAGCCCCATCAGCACCCTGAAGGCTTATTATACTGGCATTGTAATACCACCAATAATAATTGATCAGCAAGCTGAAGTGATAGTGGGCCGGCCATGTCTGTCAAAGTACCGATTGGTGTTGGAGCAGATGAGTCCTTGAGTGGATACCGCAAATCGCCAAATGCAGTGTAAAGCGCCCCTCGACCAGGTGGACCGACGACCTGGAGAAGATAGCTGGATGTGGAAGGTGGAGGACCGAGTGTTATGGCGCAGCTTGGAAGAGGCCTATATCCAGCTGTGAATTGAGATAAGCTGAGTTGATGATGATGATGATAATGATAATTTTAAAACATTTTTCCTCTCATCTTAATTAATCTCTCTCGTAGGTGCCACTAATCATTCAAGTCAATTGGTCTACAAGTCTCCCGCTTCTCGACAGCGCTTTATTAAGCCAATGTTCGATGTACCATCTAAATTGCGTCGTGTTATAAATTGGTGCGCAAATGGAGTAGGTACTTCGCGGAATACATTACCCACGTAACGCGTACCCCGTTACATCTGTTTGTGAGCAATCAAACAAGTCATTTGCGAGATTCAATACTGTAGTCAAAATATTTGCTGTTAGCACTAACTGTGGAGGTAAATTAGGGTAATGACTACGTTGCCGCGTTGTTGGGTAATGAAAATATGGTGGGGTAACATAAATAAAAGTAGTTCGCATTGTTTCATATTTCTAACACTAATTAATTTTTCTTTTTGTTAGCCTGTACCACAGATATAGATAGAATGGTTGTAATCACAATTTTACTTGCGATTCATGCGTGGCAACTTTCGAACAAACTACGCCTTACATATTGACGTCAATAATTTAAAAAAAGTAATTTTAATCAAATGTACTTTACAGCTTTTGTTTCTGCAGTTAGAAACAGCACAATAAGGTATTTTTGCGGGTCTTTGTTACAGTATTTACATAAACAAGTCATAAGGCGTACTGAGAAAGGCTTTCAAATGCACTGCACTATGGTGCAGAGTGTTGGCACGCGTGCCCTGCCCACTTTTCCATTCTATCTATTTCTGTAGCCTGTACTGTCTCGCTGCAAAGGCCTACCTCAATTCCTACCATGTATCGCGGTTCTGTGGCGCCTCCTTCCAGATGTCTAGGAAGACATCCAACTCGTCTCTCCATCTCCTGCGTGGTCTGCTGCGACCCCGTCTCGCTGTCTCAGGGTTCCAGTCCTGTGCTATACGGGGCCACAGCTCATTTGGCAGACTTTTCCATTCTATATATTTCTGTGGCCACGACGATGAGGTAATGTCACAAATTCACTGCTTATAAAGGAAGATATTTTTTTCAAGTATATAGCTTTCCGTATTGATGTCATGCCGTACCTACTTCTGCCGCCAAACAGTGATATTTGCATTGCTGTGTTTCGATGTGAATGGTACGGGTGCCACTGAAATTACAATCACACGAGACTTTTCATCTTCATACAATACAATACAATACAAATCCTCTTTATTGCACAACAAGATTATATTAATTTCTTAAATAACTACTTATGCGCTAGTGTACAACTGGCGGTCTTATCGCTCCACGGCGATCTCTTCCAGACAACCATTGAATGGACTGGAATGTCATGGAAGAGACAAAGGGTAGTTACCTTTGCACTTAAAAGATATCGGAAACTTAACTAACTTAACTAGTAAAAAAATATAAAAAAAATATGCCAAAATATACATACATGTATTATCCTCTATAACATCATAAACTTACACACGATTACAATAAATAAATATAGCTATATATATATATATCAAATGAATATAGGACAACAACATACTCATGTCATGTCATGTCATGTCTTCATGTCTAAGTTTGGGGAACCGACTTGCGGTACCATTTAGGCAACAGCCTAGGTGGGCAAAATTAAGTAAGTTAACCGCTGAGCCTTTAGTGGATATATAAAAAAAAAATTTAATGATGTTGCACGTAATTTTTGAAACTTGTCAGTAGCGTTTGATTGAATTTTCTTATTGATAAAGTCTTTAATTTCGTTTCCGAAACGACAAAAATTTCAGTGTGTATACAGTAGACACAAATTTTATTATTTTAATTTTATTGTTGTGGCAATAAATAATTTTTCTTTCTTTCTTTCAATTTCAGTGTCGTTTCGCTATAAAAAATTACATAAAATGTAAACTTTTTATTTGTTTTTTTTTCATGATTTACAGTGTAACGTTCTTTTTACATACGTTACACGCTATTCACTGGATCAATAAACAATTTTTCTATAATTATTTATCTCTAAAAGAACATTTTAGAAATAATAACAATAATTATTTATTATTTTTAACGCATTTTACGCATGCGAAACGAAATCTAACAATTTTTAAATTGTGGAAAGAAAAAATCGCTCACGAGCAGGATTCGAACCTGCGACTCCTGGCTCAGTACGCCAGTGCTTTAGCCACTAAGCTACCGTGAACACTGCTCGTGGTATCGAAATTATCCTCCACTATACGTCTTTGGGTGACGTCAGCGATATCTTAACTTGACTAACTTTGCAGTTAAATCAAAGTCGTATAGATCTTTGATTTAACTGCAAAGTTAGTCGAGTCGGTTAAGGAACAATGTTTCTTAATAAGATATCGCTGACGTCACCCAAAGACGTATAGTGGAGGATAATTTCGATACCACGAGCAGTGTTCACGGTAGCTTAGTGGCTAAAGCACTGGCGTACTGAGCCAGGAGTCGCAGGTTCGAATCCTGCTCGTGAGCGATTTTTTCTTTCCACAATTTAAAAATCGTTAATAACAATAATTTTATAATTCAAATGATAATAATTACAACTTTTTTGACATTATCTAACCCATTCAAAACTATTTCGATTAGCGTGCCGTGTTCACTATTTCTTGTCGTGTGCTATTGGTTCGCCATCCCTGCTCTAGGCATTAGCACTAAATCTCAACCTATTTAGTTTCAGCACTCATTTATCTAACCCAACATTTACGACTAATTCCGCTCCAAACAGCCTATCGATAATAAAATAAGAAATACGTTTCCTATACTACTCTATAAAACATTTATATGCCTTTATAGTAGAGAATAGGAGTGTTAAATATACAAAAGGAACGATATAAAGTGATATAGAACCGTGTTTGTTAGTTTACGGTTGCCGTCGTAAAATTGTTACGGCACCAGGTATCTCAAGGGTCAGGAAAATAAAACAGGTAAATATGTGTTTCTTTATTTGATCATCGTTTCATTTTTTTGTTTTTGTTTTAGTGCTTTAAATAAGAGCTGTCTTTGTTGGCATGTCTTGTGTTTGAAGATATAAGTATACTACGTATATCAGAAATGCGTGGTCTCGGACGAATAAAAAAGGTGGACAGAATCTCGCTAAACAATAAGTGAAGCATCCATAGTAGCCTGTTGCTGCTGCCCTTTAAATTACACGGCAATTTAGTTACACGGTACCAAAAAGTTGGTCCTATGGAGGAGAATTGTACAAAAAATTTTAGTAAGGAACGACGACATCATTCCCATTTGAATCTTCACTCATTAATACCAAATAACATAAAAAGAAGTTAAGCTAACAAGTTACACGAATATTTTTTAAGTTTACGATAACTTTTAACGATAACGAACAAAGTTTTCACAATGGATCAACAATTACGGAACTAAATAAGGACGTTTCGAAAAATACATGTTACTTAAGGCGCACGTAGCAGCCAAGTGGCGCCCCCATCAGTAAACTGATTAGAATACATACATAACATAAAACATAACCAGCCCATTACTGTCCCACTGCTGGGCACGGGCCTCTTCTCCGTACGAGAAGGCTAAGGCATTAGTCCACCACGCTGGCCCAGTGCGGGTTGGCGGACTACACACACCATTGAGAACTGTATGGAGCACTCTCAGGTGTGCAGGTTTCCTCACGATGTTTTCCTTCACCGTTAAAGCAAGTGATAATCGAAAATAAATCCGCACATGAATTCGAAAAGTCAGAGGTGCGGGCCGGGATCGAACTCACACCCTTCTGCATGGAAGGCAAGCATTCAACCACAAGGCTATCACTGCTTACATCATAATTTATTTATTATAATTTATCGCTGTAGAATACATAATTTATCGAAAATTAGTTTTTAACTATTTAAGTACAGGTAAGTCATATATCTTCCTCGCCTTTTCCCAATTATATTGGGGTCGGCTTCCAGTCTAGCCAGATGCGGCTGAACATCAGTTTTTTACACGGAGCGACAGCCATCAGACCCCCGCAACGCAGTTACTGGGTAATACCGACATTCGGAGGTTAGACCAGTTGTCAGGCTTTCAGGCTTCTGACTACCCGTAACGACTGCCATAGATATTCGTATGACAACTGGGACCGACAGCTTAACGTGCTCTCCGAGGCACGGAGGGGTCTCGGTGTGTAACGAAACGGTCACCCATCCACAGACTGACCGCGGCAAGTGCAGCTTAACCTTGCATATCGTACAATCCGCGCAGTCGTTGCTTCGCTACGAGCCCCTTAAGTACAGGTAAGTAACATCCCCAATTATCCACACTTTAAGGGACGATCACAAGTATATTTTAAATATTTTGTTTCGTTAGTATTATATTATCTATGAACTATGCACAGATCAGTAAGCCTCAAGACGCCACATAAACAAAGTTTTGTATGAGAACACAGTCGTAAAATGTTGGCGGGGACCGGGACGGCGCGTTATAATTGGTCGGCTCAAATGTTCGGTGATATGATTGGTGCCGCTCGCTGACGGAGTGACGTCCCGATTGGTGGCTGGGCGTAAGATATGCAGTGCTAGTGCTACTGCATATGATTTGTGACCGGGGGCATCCGGCTAATAGGCGTCTAGAGGCTTACTGGTCTGTGGCACTATGTAACAGTTCAATGTTTATTAGATAATATTTAAACGTATACCAAATTATACTTTAGCTCTTATTTCCTGAAGTTGGTTGTTTTATGTCGAACAATGGGGCACTGTCGGTAACTGGGGCTTTTACTATTCTGTAGTTTAATCAGAAACTTTACTATTAACTCTGTAAATTAATATTCGCTGTAGTTGTAGATAGAAAAAGTGCGAAAAACTGCCACTTTTGGCAGTAATAATTTGTTTACTGGTGGGGGCGCCACTTGGCTGGTACATTCCCCTTAAAAGTGTTCAAGGACAGTAACCCCGTATCGTCCACTGCTAAACATGGTCTTTCCGATGATCACTCAATACACACTAAGGAGATGCTCGTGAAGAAGGTGGCAGGGAGGGTTCGAGAGGCGACAACCTGCACGAGACAGACCGGGCGTCGCAGGACCTCCAGCCACCCTAGGAGTGGACCTGTGTGCGGCGGACTCGAGGTAGTCCGCTGCCCGACCAGCCAAGGTCTGTCATGGCGGCGCACAGTGTTGGCAATCCGGAACCTGTCGAGGTTGGTAGGAGTATGCAGAGCCTAATCCATGCCCATACATGATCAAAGGTAGTTTTAAAAGTATAGATATGTAGTATTATATTATCTGTGGTTATACCCAATGATATTTAAAAATTTAGATATGTTACTTGCGCTTGCAATCTGAAGACTTGAAAACGTCCTAATTAGGACCATTTTCTATTAATCCGCGTCAAGCAAGGCACCGAGCGTGACCGGTGTCAAAAAAATGTAATGTGCTGTCGTGTGCGTACAGAAAGTGTTCCAATTATGACGCGAAAGTAACTTGAAGTAACCAACTTACTTACTTCATACCATTTTATGTGTATTGTGCTACCGCTGCATACGGGACATTTTTTTCGTTTGTTTTGTTAGGGTATGACATATCTATACTTTTAAATATCATTGGTTATACTCAAACAAAACAAACTAAAAATATGTTCCGTTCATAGCGGCAGCACACATACATATAGTACCTACAAAGCAAGTAAGTAAGTTACTTTTTCCCACGCCAGCCAAGGGTCGGAAGAAGAACACTGCGGTGGTCTTAGTCGATAGGTGATCCACTCCGGCTCCGGTTTCCCCGGCCGGAGTGCGTCCATGAGGATTTCCCCACGTAAAAAAAATGCACACTACCCTTGGTACTTTTACGACGTCTGTGGTCTAGTGGTTCGAGTGTCGGACTGCTGATCACGAGGTCGTGGGTTCGATTCCCATATGACACAAATATTTTTGTGATGAACATAAGTGTTTGTGATCGTCTGGTTGTTTCAATACTCAATACTCATTTTTTTATTGCATTCAATATAAAAATATATATATATTGCATTTAATATAAACAGGTGGTAGGCTTAATATAAGATCTAAATATGGACCCTGTCGGGCACAGCATAGTTTGGTAGGAGAGAGGAGGAAGAGCGTCTATTTGTATGACTGCATTTAAATAAGTACTTCATTCATCATTTAATTTTAATTTTATTTAAATTTTATTAGGAGATTTTTATTTATTTTAGAAAATTATAGTTTTTATTAAATATTTCGTTCTTATTTATTCTTAAATTATTGCACTAACCCTCATGTAATTATTTTTCTTATGTATGTAAGTATGTATTTACAAAAAAAAAGTATATAAGTATTATATCCATTGTCTAGTACCCATACCACAAGCTCTGCTTAGTTTGGGACTAGATGGTGCTGTGTAAAAATGTCCCAAAAATATTTATTTATTATTTATTTTAGAGACACTAGTGTAGCCGCGCGCTAATGGAGGGGAAAGTTATCGGTGACGTTTTTTCTAGGGTTACTCCCGAGTAGTCCCGAGCGGACGAGTGCGCAGTGACGCTATCGAAGCTTCGCTGCAAAAAGAGTTCACACTACCTTCTCATCAAACTCTAAACAAGCTCTGAAACCGAAGAGCTATCCTATCACCCCATGAATGCCGCTCCACTGCACACTGGGCAAAAGCGAACACACTACACAGCGAATAAAACGTTTGTATGGAAAAGGGAAAACCTACAATTTAATAGGAGCGAGTGCTTGTACGCCGAGTACCGGAATTTCATGCTGGAGTTACAAGTGGCTGACCTACTGGCCGGCGGAATGTTTACGTTTTAACGTAAATGTTTGATCTGTGTTGGTTGTTGGTTGTACTCTGGTTAATAATGCTAATAATTTTATGTCAAGTGAGCACCCTGGGTCCTTCGTAAACTAGACAACGAGTCTTATATTCTACGATTGAGAGCACACATGGCAACTTTTTGCAGCCAAACAACTGCGCGTCTGCAAAACGTGCGACTGCATCACGACACTAGCGGTTAGAAGGTATTTAAAGTGTTACACCTAAAATTGTACCCAGCTAGAGGCAATAGTACAGCAGTGATATAGCCTAGTTGATAAACGCTTGCTTTCGATGCAGGAGGGTGCAAGTTCAATGCCGACCCGCACCTCTGACCTTTCGGATTCATGTGCGGATCAGAATTTGATTAACACTTGCTTTAACAATTAAGGAAAATATCGTTAAGAAACCTGCACACCTGAGAGTGCTCCATACAGTTCTCGATGGTGTGTGTAGTCCGCCAACCCGCACTAGTTCAGCATGGTGGACTAATGCCTTAAGCTTCTCGTACTGAGAAGAGGCCCGTGCCCAGCAGAGGGACAGTAATAAGCTGATTACGTATGTATGTTATGTAATGGCAATAGGCTCGCCCCTTATTGCATGGGACTTTATAACGTAACTGGCGGAATGTGGGTGTATACTACCTCTGCCTACACCTTTGGGGGAAATACAGGCGTGATGTTAAGTAGACGATTAGTGACTGTATTGCTGCAGAAGTAAGTACTTACTGTAAAATGCCGGCGTGTGTAACCGGTATCTCTTAGGTCTTTTGGCGACTTCTGCAACATATTTTGACACAATTCATACAGGTGATTGATGCCTAAATGTTTACGAACCTCTGAACAAATTATACTTGTTCTTTATAGATAACTATCAGGTCGATTCATAAGTTAACCCATTAAAAAATTATATAGGTGTGGTTGCCTTGGGAAAAAGGAACTTCTAAGAGTTATATTATAGGGTTGCGGGAGGCCTATGTCCAGCAGTGGACGTCTTTCGGCTGAAATGATGATGATGATGATGATTATAGGGTTGAAAACCAATACAAACAAGCAAAACGTGCTCGACCATTCTTAGAATCACAAAAGCGTCTAAACAACTTCCTACAATCACACAATCTTGTCTACATTTTTATCAAGTACACTGTCAACAAAATTCCAGGTTCCAGAAATTTGTCTGTAAGCTGGACAAGTATGGAGCAATCTTGCTGTAATCCAAGTAACGTGGGAGATAGCAGTCACTGTTGTCAAAAACTGGTATTTTCAACTGCGATAGCAATTCTTATTGCATTTGAAGTGTTAAAGTGGTTTGAGTTGTTTTTAACCAACTTCAAAAGAGGAGGAGGTTCTCAATTCGATTGTTTTTTTTTATGTTTGGTACCTCAGAACTTCGTCATTTATAAACCGATTTGGAAAATTATTATTTTTATCTGAAAGGATATAATTCCAGATTGGTCTCATTTTTAACAAAATCAGTTTTGATAATGGTATCGATGTAGAATTGAAGGAACTCCTCAAATATTCTAGGCATACATGTAGCGATTTTGGTATTTTCATCAAATAGTCAAGCATTTGCATTCACAAATTATCATTTGGTGAAGATCTGATGAAGATCTTCAGAGATAAAGAAGGGAAATCTTCAATGGATGACAGCAAATCATCCGGGATTGCACCAATCGCTTGTCTTTCTATTTTTAATGCCATTCAAAATAGATAAATAAATTGAACTTTAAAAAGTAAAAACCGATTTCAAAAATAATAAAATTAACTGTGTGCAACAGTTTAGGAAGTCGTTGCCAATTTTTTCTTGAATCAAACCGAATCAAAGGCTTCTACTTCCTAAACTGTTTCACACAAATTAATTTACTCTTTTTAAAGTCGGTTTTCACTTTTTTTTTTTTTCAATAACTCCCAAACAGTCAAACAACACTTAAGTATAAGACGTTCTGTCACTTTAATGCACCTAATAGTGACAGTGACAGCATGAGACTTAATTGCCACTTAAAATTGAGTTGCGTTTGAGTATTTGGGGGTAAGCTGTTTGGATTGCAATTTACCTATTAAGATGCTTGTTAGCCACAAGACTTGTTCACCTACCCACTTTTTACAATAATCATGCCATAAAACATCTCCTGAACCTTGTCCACATGGTCAACGTTTTCCAGCGAGCCACGCGGGCTCTTTAGGGATACTATCCCCAATAAAAGTCACACTGGAGACGAATTGATACCAGACTCGGGAATAGCAGTAAAAGTAATGTATCATTTGACGTTCAAGTGCTTGTAAAACATTGAGTGCCATTCATTCCTATGGGTCATTTCGGACATTGAGTCGTGAATCGGCTTCTCTCTTCTAGTGAGAATAAATCTAAGGATGATAATTCATTATAAGACAGTTAAAAACATCTAGTAACAAATACCTATCCCAAATATTTACTGGTTTCACATCTGTATCATCATCATCATACACCTGTATCGAGGCGGATTAATCAATAAATAGAATGTATATTTTATTATATTTTATTCTGACCTACTACCAAATATTTTAAATGCAAAATCATCATCATCATCATCATTTCAGCAGAAAGACGTCCACTGCTGCATAGGCCTCCCGCAAACATCGCCACAACGACCGGTCCTTCGCCTTCCGCATCCAGCGGATTCCCGCGACCTTCACCAGGTCGTCGGTCCACCTTGTGGGGGGCCTACCCACGCTGCGCCTTCCAGTACGCGGTCACCACTCCAGAACTTTACTGCCCCAAATGCAAAATGTTTGATGAAAAACTTTGGATGTTTTTAGGGTTCCGTACCCGAAGGGTTCCAAACGGGACCCTATTACTCTCGCTACGCTGTCCGTCCGTCCGTCCGTCCGTCCGTCCGTCTGTGTGTATCTTTTGAAGGGTAATAGGTAACCGGTTGAAATTTTCTCAGAATATGTGTTGCTATGAGGTGTATGACGACAAATACTAAAAACAAAAAAAAGTCTAAAACCAAAGGGGGTCCCCATACAAGAAACCTCAAAAAACATGCATTTTTTTCAACGTTTTTGTTCCTGCTCTATCTTCAAAACGGTAATACATACCAGCGTCAAACTTGGTCAGATTATAGTGCATATTATGTAGTTTCGCAACAAATACTAAAAATAAGACAAACATAGACATATTGAGAGGTACGGAACCCTTACAGCGCGAGTCCGACTCGCACTTGGCCGGTTTTTTTTCTTATTTAATCACGGTGAATTGGGCGAAGCCGCAGGGCACAGCTTGTAAGTAAATATAATACAATATATTAAAAGGAATACAAATTTTGATATAGGTAATTTAATATTATTTTGCAAAAGATATTTTCTTTTGTAACAACCCTTACATATTTTTAGCGACTTGGTGACTACCGACTGATAGTAGGGATGTGAAAAACAATCGATTATTTAAAAAATCGATTATTTTTATTTTTTAATCGATTTTTCAGGTCGATTATTATTTCGAAAAGAATCGATCATTTAGAAATTGAATTATTTTTTTAAGCGTCGTGTGTTTTCGATTTTTTTCTACTGTCTTCGTCAAGGTCAAGTCAAAAGTCATTGATTTATTGACACTGAATTTAACTAGTTCATTAATTTTTTTCACATCTTCAGTACAAGTTCAAGTTCTCGTACCGCGTTCGTTGGTTCGTTCATTTTGTTTTGTTTCGAAGTAATAATTACTGTTGTAAAGTTGATTTTATCTGTTCTTGATATTTTTCATTTATTTAAACGAAAAAAATAGATTTTTTGGAAAAATCGATTACTATTTACAAATACATAGATTTTTTATTAATCGATTTTAATGAAACTTAAAATAATCGATTATTAATAAATCGATTTTTTGACATCTAGTTCACATCCCTAGTAGATAGTCGCCTGTCGGTATTGGAACGTAGTGATTATATACTCTTTGATCGGTATTTTGCGCCGCGATAAAGGAGTTGACTCACTATTAGTATTTATTACACTATGACCGAACTGTACCTTGTCCTAGAAATTGAGATATACATTCATTATTGAGAAATGGTCGCGCGATGTAGTTTGACGAAAAGGCACTTGTTTTTTTTTTTAATTATTTATTTACTTTGCTGTGTCGTGCATGTTTGTGATGAATACGAAGATAAATCAAGTAAATGTACCGAGTAAAATAAAAGCAAAATAATATTATTTGTTGTATGTTGATCAAATTTAATTAAGTTAATCAATAGTGTTAGACCGATCCCCCCTTAATTGGGGGAGGCCTATGTCCAGTAGTGGACTTCTTTCGGCTGTAATGAATAGTGTTAGACAACACTTTTTACAATAAACTAATGTCTGCATATCGGTGGCAAAACAGTTATACAGAAGGTAAATAAAAGTCATATTCACTTTCCACCACGAGAGAACTCTGTATTTTTCATGTTAGTCACTTTAACACATGGCATTAATATATAACAATTTAAACTCAATTCACAACTATTGGAAATCAAGGATTTCTACAATTCACAGAAAATACTACAAAGGTGACATCAATACTGACCGTTGCAACAATCTGAATGCCCCCACTAATCAAAACCACAGATCTTTTATAGATCAGCAAAATCGAGTCAATACACGTTCCTTAATTCATTTTTAAGAATATTCCTTTTTAAATAAAAATGTTGGAAAGGTATTATAAAAATTAAGTAGGTATCAAAAACAATATTCCGATATTATTGGAAATAGAAATTAATATAAAACAAATTAATACAGCACAAAAACGTTAAATTAAATCATAAAATAATTCAAAACAAATTGAATAACATAGCTATTCTAACAGCTCGTCCATCCTGATAATAAGTACACGTCCTCGTGTACAGTGCGCAGCAAACAACCCACATTGACATGCGCAGTGACGCCACGCCAGTGGTACCATCATTGTTCAAGCTATTTGCCGGCTACTATACCTATTATAAGAATGAACTACTTATTTTAGTAATTACTTTTTCTTTTCTATAAGAATATAATCTTAACAATTTTATTGTAACGTTGGTAAATAATTACTCAATTAGCTTTTCAATAACACATTGCCTTGTGCATAATAAAATTATAAAAAATCAATTACATAATTTTATAGCATCTAATGGGAGAGGCCTATGTCCAGCAGTGGACTGCGATAGGCCGAGTTGATGATGATGATGACGGCATGTAATGTATCACAACTTATCACAACCTATTCCACATTTATAACAGATTTCAGATACTATGACAAATTACACATTGCGCATTTTATACACACTTTGTGCATTAAACTTTGCACACTTTGTGCATTAACCTCGCACTCGCTAAACAACAATCAATTACGTAATTTCACACCATGTATCACATATTACAAAATACACTTTTGAACACATTTCACCACACTTTACACTTTGCGCGCATTGCGCATTTCATTGACTTATCTTCGCACACTTTGCATGAGACCTCGCACATCTTGTGCATTAGACCTCGCACACCTTGTGCATTAGGACTCCCACACATTGTGCATTTAGACACGCACACCTTGTACAGTAAGATTCACACACCTTGTACAGTAAGATTCACACACCTTGTACAGTAAGATTCACACACCTTGTGCATTAAGGCTTGCACACCTAGTGCATTAGGAATCGCACACCTTGTGCATTAGGACTAGGACTCGCACACCTTGTGCATTAGGACTAGGACTCGCACACCTTGTGCATTAGGACTAGGACTCGCACACCTTGTGCATTAGGACTAGGACTCGCACACCTTGTGCATTAGGACTAGGACTCGCACACCTTGTGCATTAGGACTAGGACTCGCACACCTTGTGCATTAGGACTAGGACTTGCACACCTTGTGCATTAGGACTAGGACTCGCACACCTTGTGCATTAGGACTAGGACTCGCACACCTTGTGCATTAGAACTAGGACTCGCACACCTTGTGCGTTAAGATTAGGACTCGCTCACCTTGTGTATTAGGACTAGGACTCGCACACCTTGTGCATTAGGACTCGTACACCTTGTGCATTAGGACTCGTACACCTTGTGCATTAGGACTCGTACACCTTGTGGATTTCATACTTTATACATACATATACAAGCAAACCTTGCGCTTTGCTTTTATTTGTGTATCGCACACTTTTACAACCTAGCACACCTAGTGCATCTTATACATAGCACACCTTGGGCACCTTATACATAGCACACCTTCGGCACCTTATACATAGCACACCTTGTGTACCTTATACATAGCACACCTTGGGCACCTAATACATAGCACACCTTGTGCATCATATACATTATTAGTAGCACACCTTGTGCATCTTTTACATTATAAATAGCACCTTGTGATTAGCATATTTGTATATAGCACACTTTGTGCATACAACATTGCACACCTTGTGCATCATGTTAATTATACATCACATTTTGTGCATCTTATGTTTTTTCCATAGCAAACCTTACACATTGAACATTTTCATACTTTGTGCATACAACATTAAACACCTTGTGTGTCACATACAATTTACATAGCACACTTTGTGCATCTTATACTTGTTGCACAGCACACCTTGCGCATTGCATTAGTTTGTGCATTTATCCTCACACACCTTGTTAATCTAATACATTATACATTGCTCACATTATGAGTCGTATACATTATACATAGCTCACCTTGTGTACAGTCTCACTGCTACACACTACACATCGTACATGTTTATATGCGCGCAGCAAGATAACCCTTTAACCCTTTTTTTAACCCTTTTTCGGTCGCGCGTTGGCTTAGTCATAAATATATACAATAATTTTAATCATCGGATACCAATCATACGTGGATACTCATCTAACTAGACACTCAGAGAAAGAATCTTAACCCTTTTTGATTGTGTGTACCTTTTAACTATTAACTTACTGTGACATGAACATACTACTAACTTTGGTAATATATTTCTACTCTGTGTACTCAACTTACTACTAGAAGGTCTAAAACTCCAAATAACACATCAGCAACATATACTTATGTCAACAAATGTACGAAGCTAACTGGCCCGTACCTACACCTTGTCATAATATAGCACACTTTGTGCGTCTTATACTGCATAACACACTTTGTGAATTGCATAATATTTGTATACAGCACACTTTGTGCCTACAACCTGGCACACCTTGTGCAACATGTACATTATACATAGCACACCTTATGCATCATTTATATTGTACATAGCACACCTTGTGTATTAGTATTTGATAATATATGTGAATGTAAACAATAATATTCACACGGATTACCATGTTTCTGCAACTTGCATTGGCAACATAATAAAAGAAATGCACAAACATATGTTTACTGTTCCTTACGATTTGTTTAAGTACTTCATGTAACTTAACATAACACACACATAACATAACATCACGCCTGTACCTCCCCGAAGAGGCAGGCAGAGGCGTAATAGTACACCCACATTTCGCCAGTTATGTCATAGTCCCATGCAATAGGGGGCGAGTCTATTGCCATTGACCGGGTACAAATCCCGACTCCGGGCCGCTACTGAGAATTTCCAAATGATAAAAACCAAATAACACTTTGTCCGACCCGGGAATCGAACCCAGGACCCCACGCTCAGCAGTCGCGCCTGCAACCACTAGACCAACGAGGCAGTCAACTTAATTCATTCATTCTTCAGTCATGTAACTTAATTTTCACTTATTTCTTTCTCTGATGAATTTGCAGTCCCATTCCCGCCAAAATATAACCACATGTACATTTTGACCACTGCATACATACATCCCTTTGTATACAGACGTACCATTCATAATGAGTCCATTACACACACAATCAATAATACGATATCTTAAGAATTCTTGTCTATCTTGCGGTTCGTCAACATATTTGCAACCTCATTATCTTATTTTAGTAACATTATTCGATTGACCGCTCGCATCCTGTTCTAATAAATGTCGACGGACCAAGCGGTGTACAGAAAAACCTCAAGAAAAACCTAAACTGGTTTATGTTCTACATTGTATCCGCCAAATGCATGTATTTTTTTTTTTTACGGAAATAAAAATATATAAATAATTAAATATTCTGTACTTTCCTCAATATCCATCCCATGTATAAGATGGGGGGTCTTTCTAGTGAGTTTACGGCCAAATAGATCCGAAACGGTCTGATGGTGACCCTCTTGTTCCTTAATATTACTCAACATGGCTTTGAATCTGAACCAATCTGTCATCACACAAACGCTCGTCATCACCCCAAATTTGAGGAGCAAGCGAATACAAAACTAACCCGTCGCGCCTCTACCCGGCCAACCCGCCCGTGGTAAGGCAAATTTCCATTCTTCTAACCCATTGCAATGTCATATATCAATTTCAGTAATTTAAATTTTATACCTGTATAAGTTTTTGTACATACCCTGATCACATGTAACGTGTCGGCACACCCGTACCAAAATAATCCTTCAAAACCCCGACAGAAATATTTGATTTTGTATTTTAAATATCTTTTTAAAACGATACATTTTGAGTGAGAGAGCATCCATAAATTTAAATTGTTCCCACTCTAAACTGACCCAATCACAGGCGCCCATGATTGCTCGACTCCAGTTGCTCGGACAACAGCAAAAACAAATCATAACATATAACACATAATCATATGGGTTCTTTCATTAGTTGTGAAAATCAGACTCCAATGGTCGATATGGAAAGTATGAAAGGGCATAGCAATCTTTGGAATGAGATGTAAACAGCCTCGCTTCCTTTCCCATAGATCCCAATCATGAGCACACTCAAAGAGTTCTCCAAACATATTTCTTATCATTAGCTTCTCATTTGTAACATATGGAAAGTATGAAAGGGCATAGCAATCTTTGGAATGAAATGTAAACAGCCTCGCTTCCTTTCCCATAGATCCCAATCATGAGCACACTCCAAGAGTTCTCTAAACATATTTCTTATCATTAGCTTCTCATTTGTAACATATGGAAAGTATGAAAGGGCATAGCAATCTTTGGAATGAGATGTAAACAGCCTCGCTTCCTTTCCCATAGAACCCAATCATGAGCACACTCCAAGAGTTCTCTAAACATATTTCTTATCATTAGCTTCTCATTTGTAACAAGTTCTTGTTATAATAATGTTTGTCCTTTTCATTTCTTTCACTCTCAATGCTTTTGTCTATGCCTATGCGTTCAAACGCACACCATCCACACCCAACATCAAACATAACCTCATACGCCAACCTGGCACATAACCACCACACAACATTAAACAAGTATTATCGTAGTGAACTAAGTTAACAAGTAATATGAATGACGTACTACGTACCTCATACTCATAAGCCATAGAAAATTCTGTGCATACTGCACAACCCATCTAAGTCACTGACCCAAAATACATATAAAATAAAAATACATAAATATTTTTGGGACATCTTACGCATCACCATTCTATCCCAAGCCAAGTAGAGCCTGTAAATGGGTATCTACTAGACAATACAGTAGGAATATAAGAAGTATTTTGATAATCCACAAGTTTTACTAAATTGTTTGAATATTCAGTCTGACCTCATCATATTGTTCAAATGCTGGCTACAAACCACCAAACTTTCCGTAATAATATTAAAATATAAAGAAAATTTAAAACCGACGAATAACCAATGGAGCATATCAACGAATTAAGCTATTCAGCGCAGCCCACCAAAAAATAAAAATGTACTATGTTAAAATCACTCCGATTCGTCAACTAGTTTTCGAAGCATTGTTCCTCTCAGTTAAATGTGCGTCGCGGGGCCAGCGCTGGCCGCTATGACGCCACTACACATTTCCAGGCTCACTCAGTTGCATGCCTGCGTTCTACGGGCTAGTGCTACATTTTAAAACTCTCATAATGTGTAAATCACATTGCAAAAATATTTTGTTGTGCTAAAATGCCCGAACTAGGTAGGCAGGTACATAATAAACTAAAAGGACAGCGAGCGCGTCGTGGCTGTGGAGTGACGTGCCACGAGCCACGACAAACGCGCGCGTGCGGTAGAAACCTCACAACATCATAACTTCTAAACCACTTGATTCATTTGAACAAAACAGATAGTTATGCATTTTTAGACATTTAGACTCCATTGTGAAAAAGGTTTAAGCGATTCTCTGAACCCACTGATATTATCCATTGAACCTCAGATCTTCTAAATTCTATGCTTTGAACATACAGGTGAGAATGATCAAAAAAATGTCCCTTCTGTGAGAAGTGACCTGGCAAATATATCAACATACAAAACTCATGGATTCCATAATTTAAATATTAAAACTGTTTTTGATATTGTCCTGGTTATGGTAAAACACATAGAAATTTCATTCTTATGAAATATATAAAAATATTAATGTAGGTATTATTAACGCTAACTCAGCTCACTAGGTATTTGAACTTTTTGCTTTAATCGGAATACCTACTCGCTTCGCATACTCTTTCAACAAGACGGAACAACTACTTTGATTATTGTTTTATCATAAGTTTTTCATCCACAAATGTATGTATGACTGATACCGATCACTCGTGTATTAAGATTTCTTTATGTAAATTTTAATTCCAAACTCACCTGGTTCCTTGTAATTCCTTCGCTCTCCTCGAGAAAACGATTCCATTCGTAAAACGGACCTGTGCCGCGTCTTTGATCTTCCGATTCATAATATTCGACCGAGAACGGCGCGTAGTGATCCTGCTTCTGATTTGTTAGACAACACTTTTTACAATAAACTAATGTCTGCATATCGGTGGCAAAACAGTTATACAGAAGGTAAATAAAAGTCATATTCACTTTCCACCACGAGAGAACTCTGTATTTTTCATGTTAGTCATTTTAACACATGGCATTAATATATAACAATTTAAACTCAATTCACAACTATTGGAAATCAAGGATTTCTACAATTCACAGAAAATACTACAAAGGTGACATCAATACTGACCGTTGCAACAATCTGAATGCCCCCACTAATCAAAACCACAGATCTTTTATAGATCAGCAAAATCGAGTCAATACACGTTCCTTAATTCATTTTTAAGAATATTCCTTTTTAAATAAAAATGTTGGAAAGGTATTATAAAAATTAAGTAGGTATCAAAAACAATATTCCGATATTATTGGAAATAGAAATTAATATAAAACAAATTAATACAGCACAAAAACGTTAAATTAAATCATAAAATAATTCAAAACAAATTGAATAACATAGCTATTCTAACAATAGTGACTATGTGAAAGTTTATTTATTCGAATGTGAAGAAAAAAAATTGGAAATGGTCAAAACACATAAAATAGTTTAGGCTAAACAGCGCCATGGCTACCGAAGAAAAAATCACAAAAACTCATTTGGACGATGTCCTGGGAAAGTTTGCCATGTTCGGACCATACCACCGGCAGCTGATGCTGTTCATCAGTCTAGCCTATGCCTCAAACTCGGCCTATAGCTCAAACTATGTGTTTACTATCGAAGAAGTCGGATATAGGTCAGTGAGTTTATTTTCAATTAACTTTTTAACTGCAGAAACAAAAGCTGTAAAGTAAATTTGAATGAAATTTTTTTTTTTAAATTATTGACGTCTATATGGGAGGCGTAATTTGTTCGAAAGTTTCCACGCATGAATCGCAAGTAAAATTGTGATTACAACCATTCTATCTATTTCTGTGGTTGGCATCATGAAATGGGCCTCGTAAGCCCCAATCTGCGTAAACACCTGTTTTTCAATAAACCATGAAATCGCTTGTACCTGTTGTTGTATATATTTTTGGCAATGAATACCCACCTTGGTTGATTTACATCGTCTTTTGTATCCTACTCAAAATTAACATAATATTTTATGTGAATAATTTATTATGCGTACTTGACCCTCGAAAACAGCTTGTAGACATGGTTCAGAAGTGGGATGAGCCTATAATTCTTTAATAGAGCATTATCGCCTTTTTTGAAGAAAAGTACCACCACACCTCTACTCCAAGCTTGTGGCGTTCTTCCCTCGAGAATGACGGAATCAAACAACTTCTGAAGGGCCTTAAGGATCGATTTTCCACCCGCCTTCAGGAGTTCGGCCGTAATTCCGTCATCACCCGGAGCCTTGTTGTTTTTGAGCTGCTTCAGAGCCATCCTAATCTCGTATAGGCTGACTTCCGGAATATCTTCGGTATAGTGTCGGGTTAATCGAACTCTTGGGTCGTCCGCCCGATTCGCAGAGGGTTTCCGGATGGACTTGTATAAGTGTCCATAGAACTTCTCGACCTCTTTCAATAGCTCTGGCTTGGAGGATACGACTATGCCATCGTTGGTCCTCAGTTTTGCAAACTGGCTCTGCCTAATAGATAGGTCTCTTGCAAAGACTTTGGAGCCTGTTCTTCTCTATCGCGTCTTTAATACGTTCAGTATTAAATAGGCGTAGGTCCTCAAGGTCTTTGAGATCTGTCTATTGAGCCGCCGGTACTTATTTCGCCGGTACTTCGCCCGCCTGGATGTCGTTTATCACGCATCCCTCGGGAACTGGAATCTTCACGGGATAAAAAGTATCTTATATATTAATCCGAGTTATGTTCTATTTTTATGCCAAATTTAATTAAAATCCATACTGCTGTTCTTGCGTGAAAGAGTAACAAACATCCAGACATCACTCATCCATCCAGGTCATCGCCTCTCGAACCCTCTCCGCCGCCTCCTTAGCGAGCATTACATCCTCGCAGAAGGAGACGACGCCTTCCCAAGCGCTCTCGCTCCCGACCATAGACAGAACTACGGTCGGAAGCGAGAGATCGCTGCCGCCTACTGCAGTGATGAGGTCACGGCGCTGCGCGGCCCAAGCTGGGCACTCTTCCAGTGTGTGCTGCGCCGTGTCCTCTGGGCAGCTCCCGCAGTGATGACACTCGGGCGTCGGCTTCCGGCCTATGCGACACAGATACTTCCCGAAGCAACCGTGCCCCGAGAGTATCTGCGTCAGCCGGTAGGTTTGGGCACCATGGCCCCTCTCCAGCCACTCCTCCATGACGGGCCTTACCGCCGCTATTGCGGCGTGCACTCGCAGATACATTCCTGGGCCGAAGCTTTGAAAAAAACTAAGCCGAAATAATAAAGGAAATAATGATGTATTTAAGCGATACCAGTGTATTTTGTTTCAGATGTAAAGACGAAAGTTTTGCGAACAGTACATGCGGATCGATCAACTCGACGTCGTGTACAGAATGGGTGTATGATAAACCAAATAGTTTCGTTGCAGAAGTGCGTATCATTTTAAGTACCTACCCATTGTATTAAATTTAAGTGACTCAAAGTTCTGTTATAGCCCGCGCCAAATGATTTTACATAAGCCGCGCCTAAATTATCTATGTATACAAGAATGGCGGCTTGTATTGGTGAAATGTAAGTTGTATGACTATAAACCAGGAGAATACATTATTTATACAACGTGTTACTGAAATAACTGAAAACCTCTTAAGGGGAATTTAGCAGCCAAGTGTAAAAAAAGTAAAAGAATATTACTCGCTCAATACATCATTTATCGAAAATACGTCCGTCGTGATACTCCACACAGCAACACATATTCTGAGAAAATTTCAACCGGTTACCTATTACCGTTCAAAAGATACAGCCCTGTGACGGACAGACGGATGGACAGAGTAGCGAGAGTAATAGGGTCCCGTTTGGCACTCTTCGGGTACGGAACCCTAAAAACTGAGTCGGCCTCGTGGACTAGGGGTTCTGAACCACAACTGTCCACAACACATTGAACTTCTCATTTACCGGTATTTGTAGTCTAATTTTAGAGTACAAGCACAGTAAAAATGTGGTACCAGCCTGTTCTAAGGATTCATCCGCTTGGATGTCATTTATCGCGCATCCCTCGGAAACTGTTCATCTTCCCGGGATAAAAAGTAGCCTATATACTGGGTGTCAGGGAAACGCTCCCGAAACTGAAAGGCTATTATTATACTACCTAAACACAATCGAATACCAATAACCATTAGCCTTTTAGTGATTTGGTATTTTGCAAACCCGCAATGTAAAGCGCACAAAATTCGGGATCAATGGCGCGCGTACCTAACCTACCTACGCTCGCTACGACACGGACTGCGTATGCGAGCGGATGTCGTTCACCCCTAACGCCAGCTGATATTTTATTTGAATTACATTGCGAACTTTAAAAAAATTAGTAAATAAATTGTGTTTTTTTGCAAATCAGTTTTATTTAGCTGCCCAAAGCTGGTTATGTATGAAAAACTCAAAAAAAATCAAAATTCAAAAATTGAATCGCATTATTTTTTGTGGCTTCGTATCATTAATCACCAGCACTATCACCTATCTTCGTTTTTGGAAGCGTTTCCCAGACACACAATATTAATCCAGGTTACATTCTGTGTGCCAAATTTAATTAAAATCCATAAAAAGATTTTGCGTGAAAGAGTAACAAAAATCCATACATCCATACATCCTCACAAACATTCACGTTTATAATATTAGTAGGAAGTAGGATTCACTACAATCTATTTGTATGCATAACCATTTTTAAGGCAAGTTTTCTAAGAGAACCGAAACTCACTCCGGTTTTTTTTAATGATTGTGAGACTTGTCTCAAAAATTCTCTAGTTCTAAAAATACATTTTTCATCAGTTTCAGTTAGCGTGTGAAGACTGGAAGAGAACGCTGATCGGGACAGTCAACAGCCTAGCGTATATGGTGGGTCTACTGTTTATTGGACCATTATCTGACAGGTAAACAATTTTATTCACGCGTTCTCGACTCGATTGGGGCTCGTATAATCGAGTATTTCGGACTATTGTCTAGAGGCCCTAAACGTCATGAAAGCGGCGTAGGGCGCTTATGGGTCAATCAAATTTTTGACACTGTTTTTATCCTTATAAAGATTTACCTGTGTACCTGCCAAGGCTAATACAAGTATAATATCTTATAATTAACTATTCATGATTTATTACTCATGTCATACGTACTGAACATGAAGGCTTTCATGAAAAAAAGTGTGGTAGCCACAATGGCACACCAATATTTTCACATATTAACACAAATCAAATTTAAATCCTGCTCGTAAGAAAAAAAATATTTCCACAATTTATAACTAATTGAATAAAATTGCTGAAAAGATACGTTTACAAAGAACCATGATAGTTTAATATCTCGAACGAAAAAGGTTATGTTCTGAAATTAGCTCTTTTCCGCTCGTTAAATTTAGCAATTCGACACTGTCCTGTTTCTCGCTCTCAGAGTATTGGTATGCATTATAATAATAAGAAAATACATTAATTATTGGAACAAAAACATATTACATCGTAAAAACATATTACACAATCAATCGAGCTCTCCTGTGCAAAACAGCGCCTCGTTTACTCATTTTTAAACAGCCAGTGAGAAATTAACAAAAATTCACAGATAGAAGTGCATTGAAAATTAACTCCGTTATAGCATTAGTAAAAGAAACAAACAATAAGTACATACTACTAGTATAGTATAGTATAGTATTGTATAGTATAGTATAGTATAGTATAGTATAGTATAGTATAGTATAGTATAGTATAGTACAGTACAGTATAGTATAGTATAGTACAGTATAGTACAGTACAGTACAGTACAGTACGGTACAGTACAGTACGGTACAGTACAGTACAGTACAGTACGGTACAGTACAGTACAGTACGGTACGGTACAGTACAGTACAGTACGGTACGGTACAGTACAGTACAGTACGGTACAGTACAGTACAGTACAGTACGGTACAGTACAGTACAGTACAGTACATTACGGTACAGTACAGTACAGTACAGTACAGTACAGTACAGTATAGTATAGTATAGTATGTGTGTGTGTGTGTGTGTGTGTGTGTTACCTACTAATTTCTCATTAATTTTTACAGATGTTGAAATAATAGCCACAACAAAACGCGTACCATACTACATGATATGCGATATAGGCTATGGCGTAGGAGGCGTCTTAAAGGCTCTCATAGCCTGGATGGTCCCGGATTGGAGAAACTTCCTAAGAGCTCTTTACGCTCCCACCCTCCTCTTCTTCTTCTACCTATACTTAATAGATGAGAGTCCAAGATGGCTACTAATAAAAGGAAAGAAGGAAAAAGCAGTAGCGATACTAGAAAAAATTGACAAAAAGAACAAAGTCAAGCTCGATCAGAGACTACTAGACAATTTAGTTTGTGATACGGATAAAGAAGAGAATGTGGAGTTTGGAGCAGTATTGAAGAGTACTTTCTTGTCGACAGCTTTATTTAAAAGGTTCATTGTGTGCGTGTTATGGTGGACGACTTCTACCTTTGTGAACTACGGGATGACGATCACTTCAGTTTCTTTAGAAGGGAACAAATACTTGAATTTCGCTGTAATCTCGCTAGTAGAGCTGCCAGTCAGTTTCATAGCGATGTATGTAGTGATGACATTTAATAGAAAGTTTCCTTTGATTGTCAGCTTCTTGCTTGCTGGCGTGTTTTGTATGGGACAACCGTTCTTGCCGAGAAGTGAGTAAATAATATACTTATTTTGGATTTATTTTACAGGCAAAATAATAACAGAAAATTTTACTTCAAATAATCTGAAGGAAGTCGTGAAAGTCAACTGTATGAACATATTTAGTAATAGAGTGATGAATATATAGTATGTGTGGTAAATGCACTTCTATGTAGTTAGTGATCAGTATCTTTCATACCAAAACATTATATTATATGTCTTCCAGATCACGCCTGGCTGTCAATCACAATGTTTATGGTGGGCAAATTGATGGCAGCACTTTACTTTACCATAACGTACGTGTATATGTCCGAACTGTTCCCGACCTACACGAGGAACTCCATGCATGCGCTGTGCTCGTCTTTGGGAAGAGTTGGGTCTATTGTAGCACCTCCGACTCCGCTATTGGTAATTTTTGTATTTCTATTTGACCTGTTTGTCATATTGTCTACATCACAGACGCTGGATCCAGCGGCAAGATCAAACAGGATTGATCAAGTAGGCTTGACGGTGTGTGGGCGAAATTCTTGGAAGGAAATGCCACTTGACGGAAGGATTTATTTCAATCTGCTGACTGCCACAGTATCATACCGCTCAACCCAGCGGCATGATCGTGAGTGGCCGGCATTACCATAATATTAAGTGGCATAGAGATCAGTGGACCGGATCAGTATACCTACCTATTTTTGTCACTTTTCAGACGGTGTACTGGGATGGATTACCAACGCTTGTATTCGGGATCATGTCAGTCATAGCTGGATTGGTGACATTCTTGGTCCCCGATATTTCCAACGATTCTTTACCTGATACTGTAAAAGAAGCCGAAGCATTGGGAATGAAAGAAAAAGCCGTAATAACTAGAGTAAAGCTAGAGAATGGCGAATCAATACCTATCAAATATAAAAAAATTGTAGAACTAGGTATGTTGTAGAAAATATCTAGTACAATTACTATACACAGTTAGGTAGAAATGCACGTAAGTAGGGATTATTCCCATAATCCCCACTGGCATGCTATGAAATCACAGTGGGGATTTTTGCGAGTAACATCCTGGGTGGTATTACAGTTGGTATGGGAAAAGGTAACTGCTTAACATCAGGTGGGCCTTTAGCTCGTTTCGCCATCGAATTCCATAAAAAAAAAATTGTGGATTCGAATTTCGAATACCCATGATAGAATCCTATAGTCACTTGCCATGTACTCCCGTACCGTAATGAGATGTATAAGCACTGGCTTTAGCTAGAAGATTTTTTTATTTTGTGTAATAAACTATTTGTTCCTATGCAGCATAAAATGTTCTAGTAGCCGTATAATAATGTCCACCCGGCTGAATTTCGGTCACGGCGGCCAATCTCAATGGAGACTAGCCATCTGCGCGGGACATATTATAGTGCACAAGTGTGTGCGCAAACACAGGTGCACTCTCTATTCCCTCACTCTAATAATCCGATGGGACGGCAATACGACACGACCGGAGAGAGATCAGGCGCAGGATCGACGACCTTACGTGCTCTCCGAGGCACGAAGGGGTCTCGATATGTAACGAAACGGTCACCCATCCACAGACTGACCGCGGCTAGTGCAGCTTAACCTTGCAGATCGTACAATCCACACGCTTGCTACTTAGCCACGAGCCCCTTAAACCCCTTAGTAGCCGTATACGTAGCCATTATAGGTACTTTAACACTTTAAAAAACTACAACATCACTTTCCTATACCGAAAATATTTCCTCAATTTTCTAATGCACAAAACTCTCAAAAACTCACGAACCAAACATAGCAAATACCATAAACACAACAGAATACAATATTTGCGCGTTTTCCCCCATTTTGTGAGCCACCTTATAACCAGCGAAATATGACGGAAGCCAGACCTGACAACGAGGGGTGATAATCATAATATTTTATTATAAACCGATAATATAAGGTTGCAATGAGAACTCAAAACTTGGAGCCTTGTGGCATAAAATAAAACGATCAACTTACACTACTTTTGTATCGTATTACACACACGTGGGAGTAACAGGGGTGGATGTGGTAGTTTTACAAAAAAAAAATATCTTCAACGATCAACTTTAAGTTCGCAGCAAGACTAACAAGGAAAACAAAAAAAAAACAAGCAACTAACAACTAACAAGGAAAACTGTGGATCTTAAATTAATACTAAGGCCCCATATTACTGAACGATCCTCAAGCGTTGATCACTGTTTAAAACTAGTTTTGAGTTGAGCTTTGATTTTAGAACGTTCCTCAAGCAGAGATTTATTGATCACAGTTCAGCTGAGTTTAGCTTTATTTTATACTGTCACCTGTTTCGATATTTGAACAGAGATTTGATCTGTAACAACGTTTTTATCTCAGAACAAAAGAATAAGATAGACGGAGCGCGTAGAACTAGCGAATGAAGCCAGAAAAAGGAATACAAAATGGCAAAGGAATACCTACTATTCCACCCAGGGTTCGCGAGCTGCGATCGGGAGCGTCACGTCAATCTTATTCTTTTACGGCCAAAATTAATATGCTATCAATCCACGATTTTCCCTACTAGAGATAGAAATTTGACATTAGCTCCATACAAATGATTTCAAAATAGGTTATAGGTTATAGGTTGTCCTCCTGGTGGAATCCGGTAATCGAGAAGTGTTCGCGTCGTGGTATGTCTACATGTATGTCCACCGAAACTGTCAGCACTGTGTTTCGTCATTCAGCATATCTTGTTACGGACAGTGGAGTTACGAAAAACCAACCGCGGGTAGTTCGGGAAAACACCCGCCGCTCAAGACGATTACACCCACTTACTTCAGTCTGCTCGTGACCGTGGTTAGTCAAAATGTTTGTTATATTTTGATTTAATTGTGCGCGACCAGTCCCGTAAACATATTTCAATATGAGTGAAATTCGCGAAACTTTAATAACTTCTATATGTTGTCAAATTTCCATCTCTAGTACGGCAAATCGTGGATAGATAGGATATTAATTTTGGGCATTAGTCGTACGCTCCAGATTGCGGCTTTTATAATCATAATTTTTCTTTCCTTTCTTCACTAAATGTAGATGGAATTTTTCTACAAATGTCGATGAGTTTTACACACCATGACGATCTAACAAGACGAAGTTCATACTTTGTCAACATCTTAACTTGTAACTTGGAAAAAAAAACTAACCTTCTCGCCTCTTTTTCATCCAATTAATCCCTCTTGACGAAAAAAAAAATCCAATTCACTTAAACTTAGACCTTGTTTAACCTTCCCAAAAAAAATTCGTGGCAACATTTTCTCATATCATTTGGAAGTGATCCGTGGTCACCCAGTTGCTCTAAGCCAGGAGCCAATCAAGCCGAATGTTTTCCGAGGCAGTATAGAGGCCCGGGTGGGCCCTTATTTCCTGTACAGTTATCGTGGCCCCTACTACCAGTGCTGCCCTCGCTATCGAGTTTATCCTACACAATATAGAGACCAATTCCGCGCGCACAATTTGAAGCAACTAAATGGGAGCCAGAAATGCCTCCGTTCAGTAGAGCTTACGCGCGCCTATGTGTCTGTCGGGCGAACATTTTAGGTGCCGGTTACGGACACTTATCGATTGTTCTTTTGCTTCAACTTTGAGCGGAAAGAATGAAACTATCACTCTATGTCTAATTACTCTTAAGTAGGGGACAGATTTGTAAGGGACTTTACTCATGGCGCGACGCGACGCAGAATTGCATCGATGGCCGATATCGGTTAGACATCGCAACATCATGTGTTCGATGAAAATGTATTGAAAATCGCAAATGTCTTCAGACAAGATCGCATGGATTGACGATACTGCTCGATATCGACTTGCATGACGTTCTGATGACCTGCGATCCTGTTTCAAATAAATGTACGGGCGTGCGAGCGCTGGCACTTGTTTCGACTTGCACGCGATTCTCTTCTGTTGCGCAACTAGTGAAATATTTTTGGTATCAATTAGAACGTACGTACAACTTAAGTCGACAATCGATGCGATATCGCTCGCACCGCGTCGCGTCATGAGTAAAGTCCCTTAGGCGTCCGGCGGTATACTATGAAGTGTGTCTTTGTGAATTTGAATGAAATAGGCAGAGATTTTTATGGAGTTCAAAATAAAGCCTATCGCAGTTCACTACTAAACATAGGCCTCTCCCAAGTTGCGCCTTAACCCTTGATCTCCGCCTCCCGCATCCAGTTCATCCCAGCTACCTGCTTCACGTCTTCGGTCGATTGTTTGGGCGGACATCATGCGCTGCTGCTTTTATGTTACGCCTGCACCATCGGGATTCGGCGAATGATTCATGCTATCATGATAGTGTAGCCAACAAATTCGTCAGAAATTGCATACATTTCTTGTCTTCGGGCTGTCACCATGTCATCGCGACACGACCATTCGCCAAACTCATGTCACGTGTGACCGCTCGTATAAATCAATAAATAATCAATCATTAACTCTGCAAATCACAGTACACTGTTGGACATAGGCCACTCCTAAGTTGCGCCACAACACTCGGTCCTCTGCCTTCCGCATTCAGTCTCCCACAGCCTCCTTTTTCAGGTCATCGATCCAACAGGCGGGGGGGCGCCCTACGCTGCATTCGACTCGTCTACTCCAGCGGCCACCGGTCCTTCGACAGGCATAGCCAGCCCTCTGCCACTTAAGCTTACTGATCCTACAAAGCTATGTCGGTCACTCCAGTTCTTAGCCGGATAATCTCGTTACGGATTTTATCCTACAAAGAAACTCCAAGCATAGCTCGTTCCATAGCTCAATAAAATAATATTTGTTGTAAAACAACAGAATTTCTGTACAAGTTTGGTTTTTAATATTTTCCATCCAAAAAAAAGTGCACATCTTTTTCATTTAATTTCTGAAGCTTTCCCATAGTAGGGGCTAGAACCACAGGCCGTACCATTCAGTAACCCACGTCATCGTCGACATTGTGCCTTTACAACGATCCCGTCTCATCTTTGGCGCTCCTATAAAGTGGTTTTGTATTGAGAATTGAATTGATCTGTTCTTTTATCAGTCGTATGTTTTGCTTGGATGGCTGCGCAGGAAATTGTTCGGATTTTCTTTACTGGTATATCTAATGAGTTATTTTTATTTTTAGGAAAAGGATGGGATACATTACTTTTTTCTGTAGGTATGTTTTTTTATAGTACCGTATAGGCTAGCGAAACGAGATAAAGGTTGCCAGGTTACGTTTGTTCATAACTACTGCTACACCTAGGCTGTTGCCTAAATGCTACCGCAAGTTGGTTCGCCATACTGAGACATGAAGATGGAAAGTCTCATGTGATTGTAATTTCACCGGCACCTTCAAATCGGGACACAGCAATGCAAGCATCACTCTTTAGCGGCAAAAATAGGTACCTACGGTGGAAGAACTTCCCTGGACGAGCTTTTCCACAAGGAGCTCTATACTACTACTAAACTACGTACTAACTACAAAGAACAGTCTACACAGTCTAAGGAACTCTAGCTCTGCTCTATTGTTACTATGTACTTCTAAACCAAGAAGAATAAATTATTGCTATCGTTTTATGGCGTTATAGTCAAAATGGCGCGAGCGATTTTTTTTCAGAGTTGCTGAAATTGCAAAAAAAAAAACTGCTGTTCCCTACATTTGTGTTCACATAAATCAAAAAAATTTAGGGAACATCAAATTTTTTTTTCACGATTTCAGGTTTGGTCTCATAGTAAAAGTTGTTCATACTGATGAGTATACTGTATTACCCCTTAAGAAGCTTTCAATTATTTCAATAACATATTATTGTATAGGAGATAGGACAAAACCGGCTTGACTTTGTGTAAAATCGGTTCGAATCAGCGATTCGACTACGATCGTAGGATGGGCGTGTTTTACTACCTACTATTACTGCATAATACTTACTAACTGTATCCTAGAAAAAAAAACAATCAACCAGTGACGTCAATAAATAGACACGCGATCTCATACTTATAGGTTGCAAATCATTGCAAATAACATGTTCCAAATTCAGTTGACGTAATTCACGTGTGTTCGTGAGACAGTTGTCAAGTGAACTATTTACAGATGACAGTGTGGTTCCGGAACCATAACTCGTGTAACCATGCTGTTCTTCTAAATAGCGCATCTAGTACGTAGTTCATATACATCGATGCCATCAACCAACAGTTTAAAATCAAAAAAAATCAAAATCAAAATAGTTTATTTGCATAGAATATGTGTGATCATACAATCTCTCGATAGCATTAGTTTAACTCAAAAACGTTCACAAGTCGCTAACACGCCATGGTTCTGCATAACAATGAGGTTTAATCGTCATAGCAATTAGAATGGGTAGAATGGGCAATGAGCCATCCAATTAGTGCCTCATTAGTCCACTGAGCGAATCCGATACATTCTGCGGATTCAAATCAAATCTATTGATTTGTAATGAAAGGAATTTGGGTACCTAATCTCTTTCGCGTGTATGTATGTACTTACTAGACTTTGTCCACGGCTTTGCCAGTTTATAATTCGTCTTCTGACGGAAAGAATTATCGCTCATCCCTCGGGAACTATTATTCCAGGGATAAAAAAAACTTTTATTTTAATGCGGGTTATGATCTCTATCTGTGTGCCAAATTTCATCAAAATCCGTTCAGCCATTTCAGCGTGATTAAGTAACAAACTTCTGAATATCCAAACATCTTCACAAGCTTTCACTTTTATCAAAAAAAATAAAAAACAAAATAGTTTATTTGCAAATACAGGTTTTTGTGGTTACAATTATTTGTGATTGAAGCCCTCTTTTAAACAAGAATTGCCTGTATTAGGAGACTCCACTCTTCTATAACAATACGTAATATAATAATCTATTAATTAAAGCAAAACTTATATAATCTTACTCTTACTTATTATAATGATGATGATTTAATATCTATGATGATCAGCTGGTTTCCGTGCCTCGGAGAGCTGTCTGAGCTTAAGCTGTCGGTCCCGGTTGTCATACGAACTTCCCCGGGTGGAGTGCGTCCATGAGGGTTTTCAACACGAAGAAAAAAATAAAAAACATGGCAGTCGTTACGGGTAGTCAGACAAAAGCCTGACAGTCTAACAACTGGTCTAACCTCCGAATGTCGCTATTGCCCAGTAACTGGGTTTCGAGGGTCTGATGGTAGTTGTTCCGTGTAAAATACTGATGTTCAGCAGCATCTGGTTAGACTGAAGCCGACCCCAATATAATTAGGAAAAGGCAAGGAGGATGATGATGATGATCAGCTGGTTTATGGGTTTGCTTCCCAAGGTATTGGTCATGTATGTCAATTTAACATAATTTTCTCATGCCTACAAAAAGGTAAGATATGACGGACTTGTAATTAATTCTAATATATTTGTACACGATATCTTGTGGCGAATAAATGATTTGATTGATTTATTGATTGAGTAATATTTTGGGATCTGTAGGAAATTTCTCAGTAGAACCTTGAATTTTTTATGGTGGCTGATCAATGGCGATAGGCTGAATGTATAGAATTGATTAATCATCACTGAAATATTGTTATAGGTACCTATTGTAATGTAAACTATTGTTAAGTCTAAGACTACAAGAAATAAAAACATGATCTTTGTGTCGATGGTTTTTAATGGCAATTATATGTGTAAGTACCAAATCATAAGTTATAGGAAGTCGGAGGCTACCTGTGAACTATGTTAGTCACACACTGACCAAAAACATACGTAGCCTCTGACAGCGTGTTATGATTTCATACTTACATAGCATATAATTTACACATGTAAGTACATATCTTGTTTACATCGGTTCAGTTTTTTTTACACGCAGTCGGGTTTTTTTGATTTGTTAATAGAATACTATGTCAAATTCTTAGATTAATACAACATGTTGCTCTGCATTTGTGCCATATTTAAGGAGGTGACTATACCACTGATACTGAACACGAATCAGTAAAAAAAAAAATAACAAAAAAAATTTTTTTTGTTAAATACCTATTTGTAAACAAACAAATTCCCCCGTGTGTCACGTGCGACACAAAAACGATGCGTGCGACACCACCAAAACAAATTGCAGGTATTTCCACCCTTTGACAATGCCGCCGATGACTTATTTTCCGAGTCGTTCGGGATTTATTCTCGAACCCTCGCTATGTTTCTGAGTGAAAATTTAGGTATTAAGTAATCGTAGAATATTTAAGTATTTTTAGGTGACAAGCACATTATTTATCATCAGAACTAGAAATATGGCACGATTACAGATCAACACCTTGTATAGTTATTCTATGGTCAAATTTTATTTTACCGCGCTATGGTCGTCAGGTATCAATGAGTTTTTTTTTTATCACGATACGATAGCAGCCCCCAGAAAATGTATGGGAATGACAGATCTCAACTAAAAAGTCATTCGTTGAGTATATGTCATTCCCATACATTTTGATTGTTTTCTACAGCGTTGACGATTGTAGATTATCAACTTGGCTAGGGGGGCAGTAGGTATATTCTGTTAGAGGACATCTCTACAAACAAAAGTCACTATGGCAGCCAAGCTCTAATCAATAACCATGTCAAAGTACAGCTGATAATGTTTCAAAACTTATAAAAACCATAGTACAGTCGACTGCACTACAGTGGTAAGACTTGAATTAGAAAACCACCCTTATTGCTTACGTAACAAAGACGCAGTTAATGTCAAACTGTTAGGCCACTGACCTGCGGTCGACCGTACTAATTTTTTTAGAGCAACATAAAACAATACTGTCTCAAGTTGCTGCTAAAAATGCCTTAGGCGCTATAAATAATAACTAACGCAATTCAAACACTAGTATAGTAAGTATATATTTGGACAATTAGTATAATAAGTTAATTATTTCAAGACTGTTAAAAAAACCAGACGAGACTAAATTATGACTTTTTTTCATTAAATTGCTTTATGAATTAATTTTAATAAATTAATTTTATGTCTGCACAATACCAACGGAGCTGTGAAAATGTTGTCACCACTTAGACCAATAAAAGCTTAATAATGAATTATTAACACCACATTATTATCTTTCAATTTATCTTCAAATTGAACGATCTCAGTGACGAGCTAATTCGGTTAAAACATATTAATAATCTTTGAACGGCTAGACTAAAAAATCTTCTAAAACAACCAGCCAAGTATGAGCCGTATTCGTGTACCAACGACCACGACATGTGCCTGTGTTTGCTTTATTTTTTGTTAATCTTATTTTAACGTGACTTTGTGCACAAACTATAAAACATTCGCATTGCATCGAAGTCGTTTATAGTCTTAGTAGCAAAGATATCACAAAACTAACGTACCAACTCTTCCGAAACTATACACTCACATACACTTCAAATCGCAAATTAATTTATCCACTTCGAAATTCAAATTCACTGAAAACAGAGCGCATCCAAAATTATCCAGCCAGCCATCTCCATTCCTAATTCAAAGTTTTGAGTCAACTCTCTGGAACCTCGACTGATCTTAAGTCAAAACTGACTCAATTATATCCAAGTGAAGTTAGTGAGTGCAATGTAAACGGTCCTTCAGAATGACCCGCAGGACCCGCTATTTGTGTTAGGCGTCAAGAACTATTCAACCGCTCAAACTTTTCTCATAATAAACTCAGACCTCATTGAATAATTGGAATTTCTAATTGCATAATAAGCTTTAAAACAGTGTAGTGTTTTGTTTATATTGTGAATTCACCTTTATGGTGCTTGTACACGGTGCATGTAACTGGAGCATTTAATTGGTGCGGGCTGCATGAGCGGGTTACTTACGCGGGCTACATTCATAAGGCACTGGACCCGCGCATTTATTAACACGGTCGTTTACACGATGCATGTAATCCGCGCAAGTACCTCAACGTTTGCATGTTACCCGCGCCGTGTACAAAGCACCTTTAGATTGAAGTATTTTTTTATCGAATTCATATCTACCTATTAGATTGTTTACCCTTGATATTCCGATCAAAACTATCAAATATTGTGCATCACAATCACATAATACATGTTTTATTGTACGGTCGACCGCACGTCGGAGGTAACACTTTGACATCAGCAGGATCTTTATTTCGTAAGCAGTAAGGGCGGTTTTCGAATTGAAGTGTTACCACTGTCATGCAGTCGACTGTACACCAATATTTAAATCCCGGTGCGCTAATAAACACCTCGTCCGTTTTTTAGGGTTTCGTACCCAAGGGATGCCAACGGGACCCTATTACTCTGCCTACGCCGTTCGTCCGTCCGTCCGTCCGTCTGTCACAGGGCTGTATATGTATTTTTTACCGTAACAGGTAGTCAGTTGAAATTACACACAGAATATATTTTACTATGGCCTCTATCATAGCAAATACTAAAAGTAAGTAAAAAAGTAATAAATAAAACATGCGTCTTTTCAACGTTTTTTTATTCCTGCTCTATCTTGAAAATGGTAACACATACAAGCGTCGAACTTTGTGTGATTCAAGTGCATACTATATAATTTTACAATAAATAGGCACATATAGACATGTGTGGTGGTCCTGCGTAAGAAAGAGATGAAAGTGTTCATATTTCAGCAAAGGAGCACGTTGATTGCGCCAAGGTGCGGCGCGTTGATTTATTTTGATTTTTTAAACTTTTCCACGGGCTATCAGGTTAATGTGTGGAGGGTATGGAACCCTTACTGCGCGAGTTCAACCCGAGCTTGGCCGGTTTTTTATTATTTATTAGGTATGTCTGTTGCTACAAAACTTGCAAGTCATTTCCACTCAGGCGCGGCAGGTACAAGTGTGGCCAGACATAATGGAATTGTATCGTGTCTGGTATTCAAATAATCAATGGGTTAAGCCCGTATCTACCTATCCGAATAGGCTGAAATTTCGCATATCTATCTACACATGTACCTGGTTCTGATGACTTTTAAGTTTTAAATATACAACGTAACTTTTTGTTTTCGCAATTTGAGAAATTATTTTGTGTACCTACAACGTGTAATTGAAATAACTGAAAAACTATTAAGGGTTCATTGAACTCATCATTACTAACAACTTTTACTGTAGGAACAATCCAGAAATCTCAAAAAAAAAAAAGTAAACTGCTCCATACATTTATGTTCGCGTAACTCGACAAAATGTAAGCATCAGCTGATATTTTTTCGCATTTTCTGGATTGGCCCCATACTAATGAGTACAATGATCCCTTTTCAGGAAAACAACCATTAAAATTTCAGCGTGTATTAAGTGCTCATGTTAAAAAATTATCGGTATAAATGAAATAGTTTTCGAAAAAAACAAAATGAAAATCGTAAAAAATACGGAAATATCAATGTTTTGACAAATCCTGTTGGGTAAATAGGGTACCCCGAAACGGACAGGTTAAGTTTAAAGAGGATGAGGGTCTTCTTCTTCTTCTTCTATCCTGTCGACATGAGCTACATAATGATAACAGCTCATGCCGTGGGGAAAAGATTAGCCAGTCAGCAGGTTGGTAGCGGGGCTGACTACAGGGGTGCCGGACGATCAATTAAATATCGTCACTCGTGGAGGCTCTTTTAATGCACCCAGGATGAAGGTTCCGTGTGGTGCCGGACGTAAAGAATTGCACCAGCCTATATCTTCTCATGGGTGTCGTAAAAGGCGACTAAGGGATTCACCAGAGGATGGGCAGCAGCGTTCTCTGAGTATTTGACCAACCAACTGCGATCGCCAACCCGCCTGCCAAGCGTGGCGATTATGGCATATCCCGCCAATATATGCTTGGGGGAGGCCTGTGTCCAGCAGTGGACGTCTTACGGCTGAAATGATGAGGATGAAGGTGCTTCTCTGTCATATGCGAGGATCAAGACTCTCCCCCTACCACCACCCCACCCCTAAACCCCAATATCGCCGGCAGTTAATGTACCTAAAGCGACGTCAGTGTAGACGTCGCAACCGATTCTCGTATGTTCGTCCGGTCGCTATATCTTGCATTTGTCTGGTCAGTAGGTGCTAAGCTTGCCACCTGTAGCTAAAGGAATAACTCGTTTCAGAGTCGATAATCCTGTTTACACGCAATTATTCAGAAGATCACCTTTGAGGAGAGAGTGCCTAGGTGTGCCTAGATGATCTAGCTCAGCTAAATGTGCTTGAAGCTGTCGGTCCGGTTGTCATGGTCATCAGGACTCTGAATTGCACAACTTTACTAATTATAAACAAAAAAAAAACAAAACCAACTGGTCATACTGGAATATTGTTGTAGCTACTTAAATTCCACAATCATAAATTAGGTTATGCCTGTCTAAATTGTTTTCTAAATAAACTAAAATAGATATTGTTTTCCATAACAAATTAGGAGTCCGTCACACTACCATGTCTAAGTCGATAAAAAGAATTTAAATATACAAAGCATTTTACAATTCAACATTTGGGAATTCAGCATCATATCTATGAAAAATTTATTATACCGGTTTTAAGTTCGACCTAGTTTAAAAAAATATACTAAAAGAAGTGGTTTCTTTTAAGGATGGTTGTCAAAGAGAAATTGGATATTGAAGGGTTGCTTTCTAAATTCAGTTTGTTGAGCCCTTACTACATAAAGTTGTTTTCTATGCTGATTTTCGCGGGGGCTACTAACGTTTTTAGCAGTCTCAACTATGTATTTGCAGCTTCGGATACGAATTACAGGTGCGTAATAAGTGTTGCATAATAAAAAAACAGTAATTGCATTATATATTGTATTCTTTACGTGCTGTGATCAATATCCCTAATAACCACACTTAAATTAAATTTATTGTTTCACAAATACATAATTTTCTTCTTTTGTGGTCCATCCCCAGACTTCTGCGATTGGATACATTGCCTGCCACCCCCTATTAGCCTCACCCCCTATTATATGAACCTTATAACATAACAAGAAAATGTGGGTGTACTCTACACCTCTACCTACTCTTTCAGGGAATACAGGCGTGATGTTATGTTATTTTGTTATGTTATAAATATCCATTCATCTGAAAAGTAGGTACCATTTTTTAATTTATTTATAATTTATGTACACAGAATAACATATGAAAGGAAACAGCATTAAAAGTATTTAGTACAAAGGTACTGCTTATTTCAAAGAAATTTCTACCAGCAGACCTGCCAGAGGAGAAATAAGTGAAAAATGTAGACAACAGTGTGAAAAAAAAAACGCATTTACGCATACGGAAAGAAAATATCGCTCACGAGCAGGGTCTAAAATTTGTTGTAATAAAGCAATAGATACTTAAATAACTAAATATAAATTATGTATAGGTAAATCTGATATAAATATCATAGACAAATTAAGGTAAAGCTCTATAACACGTCTTTTGAAAACAGATAATAGTTTGTGAATTCCGTATATTAGGTGGGAGTGAGTTCCATAATCTGTTTTTTTTGTATCCGGGATGAAATAATATAGGATATTTTTAAGGAGTACGGAAAATTTGCATCGTGGTTCAGCATCTGTTCCTTATCACAACCACGTTGTCAAAATTCACTTCTAAACAAAAAATAATTGACTTTATACGGGAGACAGAAAAAATTGTAGCGTACCTACGCCATACAAAGGCAATTTTGTATTTGATTTAATTAAAGTTAATTTTAATAATGTGTTTGCGATAAAGAATAAATACTGAACCAATATGCAAATTTTCCGCACTCGAACAGATACTAAGCCAATATGCAAATTTTACAAACTCCTTGAAAAAATACGCTGTATAACTCAGTATTTTCTGTAGTCTTTATACAGACTAAAAGTTAGTTAGTTTTTAACTTTCAATTTATATTTTCATTATTTTATGGTAAGGCGGGGCCGCCCATACACCTACAATATAATTGCGCAATATTAATATTGACCAATTATTATTGTATCGTCCCGATCTTCATTTGTCTTTCAATCTTACCCCTACACGGTCAATAAAATTGTGTAATTGCAAAAATTGCGCAATTATATTGTAGGTGTGTGGGCCGCCTTAGGGATCGTAGTTGGAAAAGCGTTTTAGACCTATTAAAATGGATTAAATATATTTTTAAATTGCTTTATGTATACTTATAGACAACTAGCTGTTGCCCGCGGCTTCGCTCGCGTATTTTGATACAAACTTTCAACCCGTATTTTACCCCCTTAAGGGCGCGTTTTCATATCAGGCAAAATTATGCTGTTTTTCGGTACATTTTAAGGAATAACCAAACAAAATCCAATATAACTAATAACTACCTCGTATAGATTGGTTCTTCATCTTCAAATGATAGGAACTTGATCATCGAAAATTTTAGTTTTTTATAATGTAAAATCGATCTGTCGTTGCCATTTTTCACAAATTGGGTTGAGTTTAGGTCTTTGAGTATATACCATCTCAAAGGTTTAGGTACATTTTTTGTGCTATTATTAACATATTTTACTATTTCTAAAAATACTATTTGTTGGCAAACATATTCAATTCTTATTGCTATTTTTTATTTTTTGTCTAAATGCCATAAATAGTCGCAGAAAAAATTAAAACCGAAACTTATTTTTTCTCATGTTTTTCTCTTCTGGATGAATCTTAATCGATTGCATTAGGGGTTATTTTATTTTTGATACCCGTCTTGATTTCTTGCACAAGCATTTTGAATGAAACTAGTCCGCGCGCGACCGCCGTCGAGGGTGGACACGTATCGCCTGTTTGGAGCGCCTCGAGTTGAAAAAGATCGCTGTACAAACACAAAATATTCGATAAACAAAATTTGATACTTGACAAAGTAAGATTTTTATTCTATTTTATTTCGCTATAAAAAAAATTGTAAGTAGGTTTTCTAAAAGCCTATTCATCCTGGACTTGGAGGGACCTGAAGGTGTACTTCGGTGACTGCTACTGGAACTCCTTGACATGTTGTACTAGGTGAGCCGAGTTTGGGCTCGTTTTGTTAGTTATGATGAGACCTTACCTCCGGACTTGATGGAGTGACCTGAAGGTGTACTTCGATGACTGCTACTGGAAATCCTTGACGTGTTGTACTAGGTGAGCCGATTTTGTTAGTTATGATGAGACCTTACCTCCGGACTTGATGGAGTGACCTGAAGGTGTACTTCGGTGACTGCTACTGGAACTCCTTGACGTGTTGTACTAGGTGAGCCGAGTTTGGGCTCGTTTTGTTAGTTATGTTGAGACTCTACCTCCGGACCTGATGGAGTGACCTGAAGGTGTACTTCGGTGACTGCTACTGGAACTCCTTGACGAGTTGTACTAGGTGAGCCGAGTTTGGGCTCGTTTTGTTAGTTATGATGAGATCTTACCTCCGGACCTGATGGAGTGACATGAAGGTGTACTACGGTGACTGCTACTGGAACTCCTTGACGTGTTGTACTAGGTGAGCCGATTTTGTTAGTTATGATGAGACCTTACCTCCGGACTTGATGGGGTGACCTGAAGGTGTACTTCGATGACTTCTACTGGAACTCCTTGACGTGTTGTAATAGGTGAGCCGAGTTTGGGCTCGTTTTGTTAGTTATGATGAAACCTTACCTCCGGACTTGATGGAGTGACCTGAAGGTGTACTTCGGTAACTGCTACTGGAACTCCTTGACGGGTTGTACTAGGTGAGCCGAGTTTGGGCTCGTTTTGTTAGTTATGTTGAGACTTTACCTCCGGACCTGATGGAGTGACCTGAAGGTGTACTTCGGTGACTGCTACTGGAACTCCTTGACGAGTTGTACTAGGTGAGCCGAGTTTGGGCTCGTTTTGTTAGTTATGATGAGATCTTACCTCCGGACCTGATGGAGTGACATGAAGGTGTACTACGGTGACTGCTACTGGAACTCCTTGACGTGTTGTACTAGGTGAGCCGAGTTGGGCTCGTTTTGTTAGTTATGATGAAACCTTACCTCCGGACTTGATGGAGTGACCTGAAGGTGTACTTCGATGACTGCTACTGGAAATCCTTGACGTGTTGTACTAGGTGAGCCGATTTTGTTAGTTATGATGAGACCTTACCTCCGGACTTGATGGAGTGACCTGAAGGTGTACTTCGATGACTTCTACTGGAACTCCTTGACGTGTTGTAATAGGTGAGCCGAGTTTGGGCTCGTTTTGTTAGTTATGATGAAACCTTACCTCCGGACTTGATGGAGTGACCTGAAGGTGTACTTCGGTAGGTGTATTACAACACGTCAAGGAGTTCCAGTAGCAGTCAACGAAGTAAACCTTCAGGTCACTCCATCAGGTCCGGAGGTAAGGTCTCATCATAACTAACAAAACTAGCCCAAACTCGGCTCACCTAGTACAACCCGTCAAGGAGTTCCAGTAGCAGTCACCAAAGTACACCTTCAGGTCACTCCATCAGTTCCGGAGGTAAGGTCTAATCATAACTAACAAAACGAGCCCAAACTCGGCTCACCTAGTACAACACGTCAAGGAGTTCCAGTAGCAGTCACCGAAGAACACCTTCAGGTCACACCATCAAGTCCGGAGGTAAGGTCTCATCATAACTAACAAAACGAGCCCAAACTCTCCTCACCTAGTACATCACATCGAGAAGTTCCAGTAGCAGTCACTGAAGTACACCTTCAGGTCACTCCATCAAGTCCGGAGGTAATTCGTAAAAATATAAACAGCAAAAATATGTTTTTTGTAGGTAGTAGGTACCTACCAAATATTTATTACAACGAAATACGTAAAAAAAAATGAATCTTTCAAAGTATCAAAATGAGTTCACTTGACTACTATTATCGAAGTTAGCGAGCGTACACTTGTGTGTATGACCCGTGTCAATGTAGTAGTTCGATTCTGTACCTATCAATTTTGCGAACGCGTCCTTAAAGGTTGATTTTCAAAAAACACTGAAACACGTATGTCTTTATTGTCGCTGATTGCGATAAGGCCGCCATTTGTACAATAGTTTAAATGCATATTCAATGTAATGTTTTTTATTGTGTAAAATAATAAATAAAATAAAAAGCCTTTTATTTCTTGCAAAAAATATTAAATAATTACACAGTAGTTATGTTAGCATGCAACGAAATTCGCAGACAGATACCATTGACTAATATTATATTAGTAGTATGTTTAGGTAAATCGTCAAACTAAAAGTTTGTGTTTGTGTAAGTGTAAAATAAAGCGTATTTAAATAAATAAATAAAAAGCCAAATACCGTTTTTAGGGTTTCATACCCGAAGGGTGCCAAACGGGACCCTATTACTCTCGCTACGCTGTCCGTCCGTCCGTCTGTCTGTCACAGGGCTGTATCTTTTAAGCGGTAATAGTTAACCGGTTGAAATGTTCTCAGAATATGTGTTGCTATGAGGTGTATCACGACAAATACCAAAAATAACAAAAAAAGTCTAAAACCAAAGGGGGTGGTACCTGCGTAAGAAAGAGATGCAAAAATTCACATTTCACGCTCTGGGCGTTGATGTCTTTTGATGAACTCTCGTAAATTAAATCAGTTTCAATGGGGTATCAGGTCGATGGGTGGTACGGAACCCTTACTGCGCGAGTCCGACTCGCACTTGGCCGGTTTTATTCATACATCTGAATTCAAAAATGAAAGATTTTCATACAAACTTTCAACCCTTATTTACTGATGAAATTTATTTGAATGAATTTGATGTAATAATCAATTAATCAATTTTAGAGTGTATCCATGGAGTTTCTTGCCGGTTCTTCTCCATAGGACCCACAATTTGGAACCGTGCAACTAGAGCCTGACGTTTAAAAAGTGCCTGTAATTAGGTTTGTTTAAAAAAAAAAAAAATTAGGCCTGGTGAACTACACATACGACTTGTGCACGCTATTTTCTTCCCTTCTATGTAAATGATAAACGAATTCTAATTAAAATATCTTTTTTAACAGATGCAAATACCCACATTGCGAGGACACAGATTTACCATTGGCATTGAACGCGACTTTAAGAGAGAACTTATGCCATCGGTTTTCATATATCAGTGACAATGCCACATGTTCCCTGGACAGCTTCGATACGTCCAGAATGGTAGACTGTGATGCATGGGTGTATCAAGACATGACTTCGTTTGTTGGAGAAGTAAGAATGTTTTTAATAGACGAAGTGCTGCGAACAATTATAGTGAAGCCAACAAAACCATGCTCCTCTGTGTTCAAACCAGCGCTCACGCACACACGGTTTTGTTGGCTTCACTATGATTGCTCGTAGCACTTCGTCTATATTTTTTACTATATCCGTGTTTTAAACTTACTTGAGTTGAACTATTTCGTTACACATCGAAACCCTTCTGTGCCTCAGAGAGTACGTTAAGCTGTCGGTCCTGGTTGCCATACAAAAATCTATGACAGTCTTTATGGGTAGTCAGAAGCCTAAAATTCTGACAACTGGTCTAACCTCTGAATGTCGGTATTATCTACGTAAGAAAGGAATCTTTTCAACTATGTAAACCCAATATCTTCTCGTCCAAAATACCGCAGTGTCTCAAGACGAAAGTCTTTGACCAGTCTGTGTTTCCAGTAATTACTTACGGCACTGAAACGTGGTCGCTCACAATGGGCCTGATAAGAAGGCTCAAAGTCACTCAAAGTGCAATGGAGAGGGCTATGCTCGGAGCGTCCCTGCGTGATCGATTTATTCAAATCAGAAATGATGAGATTCGCAGGAGAACGAAAGTAACCGACATAGCCAAACTTAAGTGGCAGTGGGCAGTTCACATTGCTCGAAGAACGGATGGCCGATGGGGCAGTAAATTTCTGGAGTGGCTACCGCGTACTGGAAGGCACAGCGTGGGTAGGCCCCCCACAAGGTGGACCGACGACCTGGTGAAGGTCACGGGAATCCGCTGGAAGCGGAAAACGCAGGACCGGTCGTTGTGGCGATGGCTGGGGGAGGCCTATGTCCAGCAGCGGACGTTTTTCGGCTGAAATGATGATGATGATGATGTAATCTGCATTTGTTCCAGTTTGAGCTGGGCTGTGAAGACTGGAAGAGGACTTTTGTGGGCACCGTGCACAGCTTCGGGTATATGATCGGATTACTGATTATGGGACCTCTGGCTGACAAGTAAGATATCATTCCTCCGATCCTTTTCCCAATCATGTTAGCATCGGCTTCCAGTCTAATCAGATGTAACTGAACATCAGTATTTTTACACGGAGCGACTGCCATCAGACCCCCGCAACCCAGTTACTGGGTAATACCGACATCCTAAGGTTAGACCCGTTGTCAGACTTTCAGGCTTCTGACTGTAACGACTGACGACGAATATTCGTATGACAACCAACCAGGACCGACAGCTTCACATTCTCTCCGAGGCACGGATACCCTCTCGATCACTGAGGTAATATGTACTATGTACTAGAGTAGACATTACGAACAAAAAATATCGCAACTTGCTGGCCGCGGAGCACGCTCGGCGCGAGCGTGGCAGTGTGTGAGAGTGCAGAAGCTCTAAAACGTGCCACAAAAATTCGATTCGAGGTGACTTCTCTAGTACGTTGTACATATTACCTCAGTGCTCTCGATCGGGGTCGGGGATTGGCAAATAAGATATATTGTTTTAAATTATAAAACCCAGAATCAAACGAAAAATTAAGATTGTATGGCTGGAACCGGTTCTTGCAATCTACTTCTAGCCTTATCTAGATGAGACCGGATAAATCTACATTCAAACATTAGGTACTATTATCAAACTACGACTCATTCATTCATTTTATTTTTATTTATTTTTAAATATTCTACAACCATAGAGCTTGGCGAGATCCATACATTGATTTTTGTACAAAAAAAAAAAAAAAAAAAAACAAATATATCTAAATATATATAAAATTAAAAATTATTATTATTATTATTTAATATATATCAAAATTTTTAGAGAAGTTGGAATAGTTTTACTATAAATGATATTTATACTTTTAAATATCAATGTTTGCTATTGATCCTTGGACCTTAAAGAACAATTTTCAGCATTTAATTTAATATTTTTAAAACCCCACAATAAAAATATAATTTAATATTACATTCTTATTACTGATCTAATTTCTGACCGTGACTAAACTGACAGTTGTCTGAAGGTACGACACGTTCAGAAATTAGCTCAATTTCAAATAATTTACTTAGAAAAAGCTTAGAAATATTAATTATATTTCTAAATAATGTTTTGTTGGAATAGATATTTTAAAAACCATAACCATAACCCGTAGGTAATTCATCATCATGATTTCAGCCTAAAGACATCCACTGCTGGACATAGGCCTCCCCCCAGCATCGCCACAACGCCCGGTCCAGCGTTTCCCGCATCCAGTGGATTCCCGCGACTTTCACCAGATCGTCGGTCCACCTTGTGGGGGGCCTGCGCTGCGCTTTCCATTGCAGTACACGGTCGCCACTCCAGAACTTTTCCGCCCATCGGCCATCCGTTCTGCGATCAATGTGCCCCGCCCACTGCCACTTAAAGTTCCTAAAGACCACGCATTTCTGATACATGTTGTATACATTTTTCGTTCTTTCTTTATTTGTACCTATTTAATCAAACTAGTGACACGAATGCTGCAAAAAGTTTGTTACCCAAAGTGCGCAAAAAAGTCACGAAAAAAAAAAATCTTTTAATCTTTTTTCTTTCTTTTTTTATTCTTTTCTTTTTTCGATTTAGTTCTTCCCTTTTTTTATAATCGATTGTAACCTTAAGCGAGTTAAAAATCTATATTTCATAAGAAACCACTCACAGAATTTTAATTCTATGAAACCACTACATTTTGAACAATGATCCCTACTTTAAATTAATCACTGCTATTTTATTTTTATTTTGTTTAGCGAAACTTTGGCGTCGTTTTCTTTAATTGTTTGTTTTGTTTGTTTAAGTAATTAAATTATGTATCTTATGAGGAAAAAGAATAATGTATCATAAACATAACAAGTTAATACGTTTATTCTTTCCTCCTATTCTTTCAGGTTTGGCAGAAAGAAGCTCATAATAATCACAGGAATTACCGCAGCAGTCACGGGTCTAGGTCGAAGTATAGCACAGTCGTACTGGGTCTACGTAACTCTTGAATTATTGGAAGCTCTGTTTGGGGATACTTATTCTTCTACGTTTATGTTAGGTAAGTGTAAAAGTTTGGACATACATAAAGCTGATTTGGCCAAAGGTTTGGCCCAGCATTGGAACTTCCTATGGGTACATTTGACGGCTGATGGCGTATGTGATAAACAACATCCAGGTTTGCCAACTCTTTCTCTGAGATGAATTTTTATTACAAGTTGATTACAAGATTTTCTGATATTTTCTTTTTCTGAGTACAGTACAGTCATGATGAAATTTAATTATCAACTTTCTTCTTGAAGCTTCCATTTTTTCAACAGATAATACATAAAAAACATAGACAGACCATAATCAAATATAAATGAAGTTTTACAAGTTCACTGACAATGGCGTTATTAGTCTGAAGCTGGTAGTGGTTCAAGTGTCGGACTGCTGATCACGAGGTCGTGGGTTTGATTCCCACAGCACAAAAATATTTATGTGATGAACATAAGTCTTGTGTTTGTGTTGTCCTGGGTGTTTCTTATGTAGGTATTATAAGTATGCATCTACAAATGAAAATGTATATAAGTACTATATCCATTACATTGTACCCATAGTACAAGCTCTGCTTAGTTTGGAATTAGATGGTGCCGTGTAAAATGTCTCAAAAATATTTATTTATTTAGCTACAATACTACAAACTTACTGACTAATTATGAACTAAACATATTAATTTGCATTAACACATACATAAGTAAAATTAAAATAAGGCCATGAATTAAAATATAAAGACAAAAGTCCTCAAGAGTACCACTCTGTTACAAACTTATTTATTTTCACTTTAAACCTCAAATCTAAGCTATGAATACTACTTCAACTTCATTATGATTCAAACACCAAACTTCTAAAAGCGAGAGCTTTCAAGATTAATGTTTTACTTCAAACGAAATAACATTGTCCAACTACTAAAGTAAACAACTTTTCAGGTGTAGAAATGGTAACAAAGGAGAATCGGGTTTCATTCATCACGTTACTGACAGCGAGTACGTCTCTAGCAGGAATATTGATGGCTGTTATAGCCTGGGCTGTTCCCTATTGGAGATATTTCCTCAGAGCCCTTTATGCACCATCCTTACTATTTCTATTATACGCTTTTCTACTAGATGAAAGTCTGAGATGGCTATTAATCACAGGACGAAAGGATGAAGCTAATGGCATAATCAAAAGTGCAGCTAAAATAAGTAATGTAGACATCAGTGAAGCCGATTTAGTCGATTTGGAATGTGAGAAGGCACCCGATGGGCCAAATTGGATATCCCATCTTAAAATGACTGTTGGATCAAAAAAGATACTGCTAAGGTTCGCAGCCTGCGTTTGTATGTGGATAACAGGACTCTTCAACAAGTACACTCTGTTGATAAATTCGGTGGAATTAGAAGGGAATAGGTACATCAACTTTGGTTTGGCGACGTTCTCGGAATTACCAGCTAGTTTTGCTATAGGATTCCTGTTGAAAAGATACAAAAGGAGGATACCGTTAATATTTTCTTTTTTGATGACTGGTGTGTTTTGTATTAGCATGTCGTTTGTGCCTAAAGGTAAAGATAAATACGTTATGTAATACTACATTGACTGAATTTAGTAGTGGCACGAGACAAAAAGTAGTCACTTTACTGGCTGCACTTTAAAACTTGATATTAAGCCGTGTCTTGTTTTGCGACCAAAATCTAACAAAACGTTCTAACAAAACATGTTAACATTTTGCTTAGACCAATCAAATGTAACCAAACAGCAAGACCACTCCCCCATTTTGTTATAAAAACATGATAGGTTAGAAATAACAAAATATGGTCGCAGGAGATGCGACTTTAGGGTTTCACATATCTGTGTTTTACCTTCAATCACCAGCAATAAGGACTTTTTATAATTATTGTTATTCTAAATAATGGTTCTGAAAATGGCGACTTGTAGGTACCACTTTTAAATTCAGTCAGCGATTTAACACACATTTAAAATCTTTAAAATACTTATTAATCATTCAACTTCTTGCAGGTCATATAATAATATCAACATGTCTATTTATACTGAGTAAGTTTATGACAACTATATCATACGCCATAGTGTATTTGTACACCTCTGAATTATTTCCTACTTACACAAGGAACACGATGCTTGCCCTATGTTCATCTTTAGGAAGAACTGCTACTATGTTGGCCGCACAGACACCTTTGTTGGTATGTATACAGTTTTTATTTTAAAAAAAGCAGCCCTAAAAATTAAAATTAAAATTGTTTTTATTTTATATAGGTCTATATTACAGGCACTTGTAAACATTAGGCTCTAGTTGCACGGTTCCAAATGGTGAATCCTATGGAGAAGAACCAGCAAGAAACTCCATGGATACTTTTTTTTTAAATTGTTCAAATACAACACATTTATTCAAATAATGTGAGAACATTGTCAGAAAAATAAAAAACAAAATAAAACAATAAATTTTCGTGGTTTATTCGGGGCCTTATTTGGGGCTTATTTCGTGGTTTATTCGGGATTTATTTTGGGTTTATTTCGGATTGATTTTATTTCGGTATGTTAATTTTGGAGTTTGCTGCGGTTCTCTCAATTCCAGGAAGTATCATAATCGTAAATAAATTTAAATTAACAATAAAGGATGCAATAATAATGATAATGATAGTAATTAGTTTAATACAATTCCACGATGGGATTCATTATTTGCTCATTTTAAAAGCCTACAGAAAATAAAACTAGTGTCTTGAAATCTGGTTTTTATTGAAGTTCTCCCGCTGAAAGATTAAAAGCCACAAAGACAGTTTATACTTACCACCCTCCAGGATCAAAATGCTAAACCAAAGTCCCTATTACATGGCAGTCAGAATATTTAATATTTTACCATCCGATATAAAACTAGAAACAAAATTGACAATATTTAATAGAAAATTAAAAATATTTTTAATCCAAAAATGCTTCTATACAATTGAAGAATATTTGGAACATAATAAGTACAAAAAATAAAACACAATAATAATAATAAAAAATATACAAAAAAAAACAATAAAAATAACTATTATTCAATCAGACAACTTTATTTCACTATGTGTTAGTAATATTTAAAATACTATGTAAGTTCAAAATAAATCTAAATAAAATTAAATCGTAATAAATTCTATTAAAATATAATGAAATAAATTTTAATTGCATAAATTAAATAAAAAATTACGTATTAAATCAATTAATAAAAATCAAATGAAATTAATAAAATTGAACATATTAAATCAAATTTGAATAAATTGAATTAAAATTGGATAATTTTGCTACTATGTATATTCATGATGAAAATAATAACTTTAATTAATATGTTATACTTTAAAATAATCCAGTAGTTATTTTATATTATCTAAATAAATTTCCGCCAAAATTAATACGGCGATCTAATAATTTTATTTTAGATGCATAAGCTCAATACTTATCTAATATTAATATATTAAATTGTAATTAATTAAGTCCAAAAATTTTGCAATGCCTGAAAAAGGCGACTAAGTTTGTAAGAACTATATTTAAACCTACCACCAATATGTACACTTAGTTGGCAAAATAAATCTTTGAATCTTTGAAGTTTCAACTCTACTCGTTCAGCAAATCCAGGTTTTTTTTTTTAGTTTGGCTCCTGGCGCCCGAATTCCATTTTTTATATATATTTTGGAGCTCACACACCTTTTATGTATTCTAATAATCATAGTCTCACATCCCAGTATATTTTTTATTATTTTTTATTATTACATTTGGCTTCTTTTTTTTTTTAATTGTTTGCGCCCCCCTGCCAGGTGGACCGACGACCTAAAGAACGTGGCTGGGGGGAACTGGATGCGGAAGGCAGAGGACCGAGCGTTGTGGCGCAACTTGGGTGAGGCCTATGTCCAGCAGTGGACTGCGATAGGCTGAGTTGATGATTGATTGTCAGCAAAAAAACATACTTACAAACTACTTACTTAATAACTAGTTACACAAGGATTATAATAGTGGGTGCCTTTTGACGCTATGAAACCGAACAATCCAATATTTAATAAAAGAAATGTTCCATTTAGTGAGACCTTCCATTGGTGTTTATTATAAATTACAAGGGAGGAGCAAATCCGCCCATTCTGTTTAATATTTGGCGCGTCTTCTCAAAATAAATAAGTAATGATAGCCTAGTAATGAAAGGATTGCCTTGGTACCGAATACGGCCCGCAACTCTGACTTTCAGACACAGATATTATTACTACCTCAGTGCTTTCAATTGAATTTGATTATCACTTGCTTCAACGGTGAAGAAAAACATCGTGAGGAAACCTGCACACCTGAATGCTCCATACAGTTCTCGATGGAGTGAGTAGTCCGCCAACCCGCACTAGGCCAGCGTGGGGGACTAAGGCCTGAACCTTCGCACACGAGAAGAGACTCGTGCCCAGCAGTGGGACAGCAATTCGCTGATGCGTTATGTCTGTTTGGTCGGATGACCAAACGCACGGTGCTGCGCCACCCTTACATGGTAGACATTCCAACTTCACGGACAAAGCGATTCGCTAATAGCTTTATCATGCGTACAGCATGGAGTGGAATTCCTTGCCGATGTCTGTATTTCCCGATAATTATAATCTGGTGGTCTTCAAAGCTCGAGTGAACAGGTTTTTGCTGGCCAAGCGTGTACGATCGTCGACCATCGCTTAACATCAGGTGAGGTGGCGGTCAAACACAAGCACATACGGAATTTATTAAAAAAAAACTTCAAAAGGCTCAACTAATTTGACAACCAAAGTGCTTAGTTAAACATTAATAAAATATTTTGAAAATTTTCTACTTGTGTTTTTCCAGATGCGATATTTCTACGGTCTTCCATTGCTCTTGGTCGGGGGTCTGTCTTTAATAACTGCAGCGATCGTGACAATGATGCCTGATACCGCTGAAGATGTACTTCCTGATACCGTAAGAGAAGCAGAAGCTGTTGGTACTAAAGAAGGAAACGATAAAGAAGAGACAGTTACTAGGTTTTGAAGAACTGAAAATGAAGAAGAAGATAGTCCTACTTAAGGAAACGTGTGATATTAGAAGGAACAAAATTCATGATTTTTATATTAAAAACCATTGAGAGTCAACCCTGCTAAGTACGGCCTCTTCTCAAAATGAAAAGAGTTTAGACCTTAGTCCCCCGCAAAGGTACACTGGGTCAGGTGTGCAGCATTTGCTCCCTCACTGGCCTCTTCTTTGTGGAGTGTCTGTGATAGCATTTTTGTACAATATTCTAATTAAATTACTTTTTAAACATAAACTGGTGCATTTTTATACCTTTAAGTGAAATCTATACTGATATACTAATAATATTACGAAGAGGAAAGATTTGTTAGTTTGTTTGTATGTCATCGATAAACTCTGAAACTACTGAACCGATTTAATAATTCTTTCAGCATTAGAAAGCTACTTTGTCCAAAAGTAACAAAGGCTATTTAATTTCAGTACGTGGGCAAATCTGCGCGCAAATCTAGTAAGAGATATAATTATTTCGATTTTACTAACAACCTATCAGTGTCGCTATAATACACAAGTCAACACGAGTCTTTGATATACATACATCAATGACACCAAACCTATTTTACCCAACTACGGCAAAGCCAAAAGGTGGGTTATGATTTCAGCAGGCTATGTATGTATGTTTATCTGTTCCTTCAGATCTCCTAAACTACTCGTCGTATTTTGACAAATGAGGTATCGTTGGAAGTGTTGTGCTCTTCCACTAGTTCCGAGCACTATGTAGTCGCATAAAATCCAACGTGGTGGCTCATAGTGGACATAAAGTGCTCCCAATTTTTTTTAAATTAAAATATCGTGTTTGGTATCTAATGAAAGTTTTTAATAAGCACAGTCGACCGCACGTCAGTGGTAACACCTGAATTACCAAAACCATCCTTACTGCTTACGAAACACAGATACTGTCAAGGTCAAACTGTTACCATTGACATGCGGTCGACTGTACATTTCGAAAATATATAGATACCTGTATGTAAACACACATAAACCCCATTTTTTCTATTTAAATTCCTATTTATACGGCGCACCGCCGCGCCGTATTAAGGCCTGTCTAGTAATTTAAATAAAAAGAAAGTAAAAAACTAACACCCAACAACGACCAAAAATAACCTAAACAGTTATAAACAAGACGTCGATTTTTATTATGAATAACAAACAAACATTTAAATAAATCTCGCTTTTCATATAACCGTAGTCAAACGTTTTACTACTTGTGTACCTAATGTACTGTGAGCCGCGGCCTATGCCGCGGCTATACGAAAACCGATATTTATTTAAATGATTGTTTGTAAAAAACGACATCTTGTTTATACCTTTTAGTGGACGTTTTTGTCGTAGTTGGGTTTTAGTTTTTAACTTTCTTTTTATTATAAACAAAAGTCAATGTAACCTTATCATTTTCCTGCAATTATTATCCACCCATGACTTCATTCGCGTTTTATATTGATACTTTATCATCGCATTTTATTAAGACGCTGACAACAGCCAAATACCCCAAATAGGCTTCTTTTAAAAACATTTTTAGCTGTATCTATTCAGTTTGTGGCAGTGAAAAAAATATATGTTAATCTTGATCGTATTTTCTGAAACTGTATTGTGCCCAAAACACGTTTTCTTGAAGTTTTCTCGATAGAAAAGAATTGTAAACTAACCTCTTAAAACATGCTTTAAAGCAAACAATCTCTATTGTTTACTAAATATTATAAATAAAATTAAGAAAACATTTGAGAAAGACAATATTCTAAACATTTGTTGTTTCTGTTTTTCAAATAAGCTTTTAGTTTTTTATTAAAAAAATAAATTGTTAATTTTCATTCAAGTTGAGCGGCGTATCCGACGTCCCTCGGCTCGTTGCGTCTCTTTCAGTTCTGTACGAAACGACAGTGACCGCAGAGGTCTGATTTTTTAGGTGTTGTCAGCCTCTTAATATGTAAATAAAGATGTTTGAAACCTGCAAACAAAAGTAAACATATAAAATAAAACAGTAAGCAAATAAAGTTGTCAGGTGAACATAGAGTACCTACCATGTACCTACTCAGAAACTCAGCAGTGAGGATATTTTTTCCACAATTAGCTGGAATTAAACTATGTATTAAATTGTTGTTGTGATAAGGTCACGGCGCTGCGTAGCCCAAGATAGGCACTCTGGTAAAACTCTGTATCGGAAACTCGTCGAATACACTAAATTTTTATTTCGATGGCCTAATCATCGGACTTTTGTACTCCGTTTTGTCAAATTTAAAAAAAAAAAAAAATATGTATATAACTAACACTTTAAAATATCTTTGACTGAAAGATATTTTAAGTGATTAAGCTGTTGGTGTACAAAATTGATGACTCTCTCAGAAGTAATCAGACTATGTTACTCAGCACTGCTCCGTTTATTTCTTCCTCACGTAAAATTTGACAAAACGGAGTAACAAAGTATTATAATTAAGCCATCGATCCATCAATTTAGTACACCAAAAGCTGTAGATGTGTTGTAGACATCGGTCGCCTGTTCTGAGGCGTCTATGGGCTGTATGGTCGTTGGTCAGGACTTTCAGTTTTACCCTAACCCCACGCATCGTGGGCCTGAGCTATTTTCAGATAGGAATCTTATAATAAACTAGAGGATTAGGAAATTTTCAATAGCAGCCCGGAGTCTGGATTTGTGCCCGGTTAATGGCAATAACGGTTTGCTCGCAGAACAGATGGCAGATGGGGCAGTAAAGTTCTGGAGTGGCGGCCGCGTACTGGAAGGCGCAGCGTGGGTAGGCCCCCCACAAGGTGGACCGACGACCTGGGGCCTGATTCACAAACGTTCGAAAAGTTTCCGTTTCCGAAGTAAATTTTACCAGCAAATGAAACAAAACGACCACTTCCTGCGACCACGAATGCTGCAAAGCATTCAAAAGGTCAGGGAAACAAAACAATAATAATAATACGCGATGTAATCCGGTTAAACATGTTATATTATGAAACAAAACGCTTTGAGAACCGAACGGATTCGGAAATGCAAAGTGATATTTACGGAAACTCTTCCGAGAGTCATTTGTTGTCGGAAAGCACTCGATGTAAAATTAAAGAACTATGAATAGCGATTCCGAATCCGTTTGGTTCTCAAATCGTTTTGTTTCATAATAAAACAAGTTTAACCGGATTACATCGCGTATTTTATTAAAATTGGTTTACCTGAGGTTTCGAATGCTTTGCAGAGTTCGTGGTCGCAAAAAGTGGTCATTTTATTTCGTTTGCCGGTCAAATGTCAAATCGGAAACGGAAACTTTTCGAACGTTTGTGAATAGTACCGCTGGTGAAGGTCGCGGGAATCCGCTGGATGTGGAAGGCGCAGGACCGGTCATTGTGGCGATGCTTGGGGGAGGCCTATGTCCAGCAGTGGATGTCTTTCGGCTGAAATGATGATGATGATGAATGGCAATAGGCTCGCCCCATATAAATCTAAATAAATGTAAAGAAGTGGCAAAACTTCTTTTAAAACACCAGTGCGGAACCGTTTGCTTGATCAGCAGTGCTGTTTTGGACGCACAGTCACTAAGATTAGATTAATTTATTTTGCATTGATTGCTAGAAACATGGTGGGCGTGATTGCGTATTTATGTGTTGGTGGCGGAAAACCGGCGACATGCGTTCCCGTAGTAAAATACAGTAGATAACATTTCTATTAACTTATTATTTAGATTTCTATGGCTCACCCGCTATTACATGGTACTTGCTATTTACTCAGACGAATAAAAAAAGTCGGACGGAATCACTGAGGTAATGTGTACTACGTACTAGAGAAGACACCTCGAACAAAATGTTTGTAGCACGTTTTAGAGCTCCTGCACTCTCACTCGCTTAGCCACGCTCGCGCCGCGCGTGCTCCGCGGCCAGCAAGTTGCGCGATATCTTTTGTTCGTAATGTCTACTCTAGTACGTAGTACATATTACCTCAATCGACGGAATCTCGCTAAGAAAAGATTGAAGCACTTATTTTTTTCCTAAACCCCCTATAATTTCGACACCATTTTAACACATCACATAATTATATATATATTTTTATTTAATTTGTGACACTACAACAATGATACAGATTTATTGCATAATCATGGCTTTTTGTCTTACTATGGATGATGGATGTGAATGTGTGCGTGCCAGCCCTAACTTTTAAGCGAGCTGTCTTACTATGGGTACTTCACTTTTTGTTTTGTGAGATTCCGTCCGCCTTTTTTTATTCGTCCATGACTATTATTTAACATAACTGCGAAATGTGGGTGTACTACACGCCTCTGCCTACCCCTTCGGGGAAAACAGGTGTGATGTTATGATGATGATGCGGATACACCTTTGTCCTATCGGCTACGAGCAAGAGCCGAATGTGGATTCCTGGGATCCCTTTCAAGATACAGTCCATTTATTACAATTATACAAAATATAAGAATCAGTGAAATAGGCTTGCTCCCAATTTAACGTAAACGCATGACGACAACATAACATTGACCTATACATTATCTTATTGTAATAAAAAAATAACATTAATTTTAGCAGTAATTTGCACGTAGCTTTTATGTATGTTCTAAAGCCGGATTGTCACTACCGGATATAATATAAAATATATTACATCCTGAGATATAATTTAATATCGCTCACCGTGCTTTCAAATGGAACCCTTTACACTAAGATGTAATATATGTTATATCCCAAACTTTTCAAAAACAAATATTTTTTCGACCGACCGACCTAGCGATATTTCCAAGTTTATATTAAGCCCCGGTCCTGCGCCTTCCGCATCCAGCGGATTCCCGCGACCTTCAACAGGTCGTCGGTCCACCTTGTGGGGGGCCTACCCACGCTGCGCCTTCCAGTACGCGGTCGCCACTCCAGAACTTTACTGCCCCATCGGCTATCTGTTCTGCGAGCAAGGAAAAGAAGGCGCAGGATCGGTCGTTGTGGCGATGCTTGGGGGAGGCCTATGTCCAGCAGTGGACGTCTTTCGGCTGAAATGATGATGATGATGATGATTAAGCCCCATACCCCGCACACCGTTTCATGCCTCCGCGTCGCCCTCAGTTCATGTGTGTGTGCAACCGAACTGAACAAAAATATATATCTCGTTGTGTGAAGGTGAATCGCGGGATGTAATTTATATTTCGGGATATAATATATATTATAGTCCGTAGTGAAAAGCCGGCTTAATTCTTATTGCACCTCGGCAAATTATCTGAATCACAAAATTATATTTGCCGTCGTATAACTGCAATACTTATTAGGTACATGAACTTTATGCTGTTACGATGAAGTGGTGTTTAGAATGATGAAGCGTATTTTGCTCGTAAATGCAAGCTTGCAGCAGTACTCTTATTTCATACTACTGTGAAATTTGCATCATTGTATCAAAGATCGTTTAACTAAAAACATTATTATATTTAATCTCTATAACTTTATACTTCCTCCTTGTTTATTAAGAATCTTAGCTAGAAAACAGATGTGTATTAACGTATAAGTAGTTATTTTTTTCAAAAAGTATTGAATAAATAAACGAATAAATCAACAACTATTTCCGATGACTGAACAAAAATATACACAAAACTGAATACAATACAATAAATGACTGGATAAGGTATGTTGGATTGCGAACAGCAATTTATTATTTACTAGTTTTTACCCGCAGCATCGCTCTCGAGGTTTTTTCCGGATAATAAATAGTAAGAAAAACAAACCAACAAACATGCTTTCACAATTATAATACATGCTGAAATTTTAATCGCTTCTTTCTCGAAAAGGGGTCATTGTATTCATCATTATGAACAACTTTTACTATGGGATCAACCCTGAAATCGCGAAATTAAAATCAGGTGGTCCCTGGGTCATTTCCAGAAAAAGTGTACATCCGTGTTTCGGGTGTGTTACACGAGTTTGGATAAATTTTCAAAGAATATTATTTACTTTTTAGAAAAACAATATTAAAAATTATGATCTGTGGTCAGTTCCTAAGAATAATCTATAATTTTGATGCCTAAAAACACAGTCTTAATAACTTAATTTTCAAAAAAATTGGTAGAAAGTGTCTATTTTAGCGCTGTCCCACTACCAATTTCAGAAAAATGACCTTATTTTAATGTATTTTGTTGACTTAAATATACTGGTGTGTTTGATATTTCGGAAAGTATAGTTAAGTATGATTGTTTTCACAATTACAGGAACGGTGTGATGTCGATCAAAATATTTAAAATAATTTTAATTTGTGAGGACATAAATTAGTTAAAGTGGAAAATTCCCTTCCGAAACCACAAATATTAGCGAGATGATGGCAATAAAACTACTGCTATGCATTTTTTTATTTTAATGGGCATAATTTTAAATCCTGTCAAACGGATTCCGTAGTTTTTTCGTCCGTTTTGACGGCGTTCGGCGACTTTCCAACACGCACCTTCGTAACGGTCTGTTTTCGACGTTCAGCAACCGCAACCAATTTCGAAGTAAGTATATAAGTTTATTTCTTGAAAATTATTTTGATATGTCTATTAGCTTTCAGTGAACCCAATTTGATACTAAGCTTGTTGATGTGATGTGTGTTTAAAATAATAAATAGTAAAACAGTATAAAGTTAGGCTTCCGATACTTCCGTTCCGTAACCAAAACGCAGGTAACGTAGAATTGGAATTTAAAAGTTTCGGAATGAAATTCTTAGGAAGTTTATACATTAAGTTTCTATCGAACTAAACAATATTTAATTTTTGTACCGGACTTTAAATTAATTCTTAACGTGAATTTGTGGTACTTTTTTATTAGTCCTTTATATTTTTGTGAAAAATTAAGTAATTAAAATAATTTTATTAGAAGTGTATGTTGTAATAATTTGGTCTCATTTTCTTGTCAATGTGTATTATTCTTAAGAATTATTTTCCGTTAAAGGAACAGTCTATTCCGTGACTGTCCCATTTTATATTTTGCTTTAAATATTATTTTTATTCCGAAATATAATGTGTTATACATTTTTAATAATTTATAGTGTAGGTAATCGTATGATTATTATAATCAAAAAAGAGTTCCTATGTTGTATCGTAATTAATAAAAAATAACAAAAAATATTAAACTAATTTGGTCCAAAGAGTAACGTAATGGAAATTAAAATGGTGAATACATATTTTGCTATGGTTGATTTAATTTTTTTTATATTTTTTATTAAAGAACGATAGACTTTGCACAAAATAAACTATTTCTTAAAATCCAGACGTGTTTTATTTTATTTTTATAGTAAAAAACTATTGGTTGCGGAATGGAATAGTTTTTGTCCACTACGGGCATTAAATGAGTTATATTTCAGTAAGAAATCCAGATTAAGCCGTTTTATTGTTATTTTTCGATTCTTAAAAGATTACCAATTGTAAATTAGAAGTAGAAAAAGGATAAAGAACGAATAAAAAAATTGTAGCATATTTTTAATAGTGTACACTTTTTTTGAAAATGACCCCCCTACATTTTATCGATTTAAGTGCCTGGTTGGTCTAGTGGTCGCAAGCGCGACTGCTGATCGTGGGGTCCTGGGTTCGATTCCCGGGTCGGCCAAAGTGTTATTGGGTTTTTTCATTAGGAAATACTCAGTAGTAGCCCGGAGTTTGGATTTGTGCCCGGTTAATGGCAATAGGCTCGCCCCCTATTACATGGGACTATAACATAACTGGCGAAATGTGGGTGTACTATACACCTCTGCCTACCCCTTCGGGGAAATACAGGCGTGATGTTATGTTATGTTATGTTAAGAGAACACAAATGTAGGAACCAACTGATTTTTTTCTCGCGTTTTCAGCGTTGGTCCCATAGTAAAAGTTGTTCCTAATGATAAGTACAGTGACCCCTTTTCGGAAAAGAAGTGATTGAAATTTTAGCATGTATAAGTAGGATTGTACAATTTTGCACAGTTTGCTCTTTCGGAAAATTTACATAATTGTTTCTATATTTTACAGAAATGACCGAAGGTAAAAACACTTTGACAGAGAAGAAAGAAAATGGAGAAGATTTGGTTTTGGAGAAGATTTTGTCAAAATTCCGGCCTTTGGGGCCATATTACCTGCGGTTTATGCCGTTACTGATATTTGCTTGTATGACCAACGCCTTATATTGCATGAACTATGTATTTGCAGTAGTTATTGTTGATTACCGGTAAGTTAGTGATTACCGGTAAGTTAGTGATTACCGGTAAGTTAGTGATTACCGGTAAGTTAGTGAAAAAAGTTAGTGTTTTATTTAGTTAATACTGTTTAATACTACATTTGACTGCCTCGTTGGTCTAGTGGTTGCAAGCGCGACTGCTGAGCGTGGGGTCCTGGGTTCGATTCCCGGGTCGGGCAAAGTGTTATTGGGTTTTTTCATTGGGAAATTCTCAGTAGCAGCCCGGAGTCTGGATTTGTGCCCGGTCAATGGCAATAGGCTCGCCCCCTATTACATGGGACTATAACATAACTGGCGAAATGTGGGTGTACTATACACCTCTGCCTACCCCTTCGGGGAAATACAGGCGTGATGTTATGTTGTTATGTTATGTTAATACTACATTTTAACACTACGTATATGTTGCAGGATAATCTGAAAAGTCGTATAATTGCGAACATCCTAGGACGATTGCAAAGAACCGGATTATTGGAATCTAAGAAAAAAAATCGCAATCATTCGAGCTATTTTCAGGATCATCAAAAATCCAGCTTATCTTAAGTGAGTCGCGAAAAACCACTCACGTTATAAGCGCTGATTGGCTGATATGAACGTTATGCACTGACCATCCGTCAGTGTAATGATGGGCTAACGGCTACATTCCTTCATCTTTTGTTGTTATAAAGAGCCATGTTTTGACCAACCAGAATAAAGATGTTATAAATCGACTCTTAGATTAGCCAATCAGCGTTCAAGTTTTCAATCGTGCTAAACAAACTGGGATTTTTGCAATTATCTTGATAATAAAAAACAATAATAATAATAGCTCGTACAATTACGAAAATTCCAACTATCCGGTTCTATGCAATCGTTCTAGGATTTTCGCAAAGATACGATTTTTCTGATTATCCTACGACATATTATACAAATATGAGTTTTTTTTTATTGACACCACACTGTTTGAAAATAAATCATCTATAAATATTACATAAAACAACTGTATAAGCCTAAATAATCGAGAGAAAGTACAAAAAATAACAGTCGTTACATAATTTGTGTGAATTTCACATATTTTTAGAGTTTTTACCGGAACTTACGTCTTTTTAGATTATTTTAAAACATAGTATTTTTACATAGCAATTTGGTATAAGTCACATAAAATAAAATAAAATACCGTCAGTATCTGTAGTTTTTAATCGACTTCAAAAAAAGGAGGAAGTTATGTATTCGACGGGTTTTTTTATATGTTGTAATCGATGGTTAAAGATTGTTAAACATTATTATTTATCAAAGATATTAAAAATCTACTTTATTTAGATTAATCAAAGATTGCTTACATCAATATGAAAATTTAATTTTACATAAAAGTGAGGGCTACAAGAGTTGCCCCCATTTTTTATGTAATTTTATTGAAAAATTTCTAACAATGAAGCTCGATTTGGTTCAACTTCCGAAGACCCAAAACTAAAATAAACAACAATATTTCTAGATGCAAATACCCTGAATGTGGGAACAGCACTTCTTTGTCATCATCAGCACTGAACCTGACCCTAGACACGTGTCATAAGTACCAGCTCACAGATGATAATGGCACATGTTCTGTGGGTCACAATGTGTCACACGGTGAGAATTGTCAGGAGTGGGTCTATGATGAGCCCCTTAGCTTCGTTGCTGATGTAAGTAGCTTAACATTTATTTCTGAGTAACGATAAAATTTTAGGATGCATTAAAAGAGCATACGACGATTATTTGGACTCTCCACTGATTGGCTAATCGTTTTTTTATACTATGAGCTATTATTGCAATTAAATTATTGATTGCTTGGTATTATTTTTGGCTCACATCACAAAGATTATAGTTTTTGCATTGTTCCGAGGTTTTTGCTCAGGCGCTGATATCATGGACGTAGTATTCGCAAGTGTAGTTGTATTCCAGTTGAGGTAGAGCTCTTTCTGAAAGAGCTATTTGAAAGAACTCGTCCAGGGAAGCACTACCACCGTAATACCTACTTCTGCCACAAAACTGTCATGCTTGCATTGCTGTATTCCGGTGCGAAGGGAACGGGTGCCGGTTAAATTACAATCACAGTAGACTTTCCATCTACATGTCTCAGTTTGGCGAACTGACTTGCGTACCATTTAGGCAACAGCCAGTTGCTAAGGGCAAAGGTAACCGCTTAACATCAAGTGGGACTTTAGCTTGTTTCTTCATCCAATATCTAATATAAAAAAGTGTCATTTACAACCTAATGCGTATGCAATACACTGGATTATTGTCTTTTTAACGAACATCTGGCTATAAACATGAATGCGGTATTGCCTGATGACGGAGGAGTTCATTTTTTATTAGTTTTTTATATGATAGACTCTGAAGCGGAATATAACAACTGCCGGTAAAATGTCCGTCGCGCTCGGCTGCCCGCAGCGCATTGTTAGATTTGTGGGTAAATGCGTGCAAACGAACCTGTGACATGTATATGTATTTATTAATTGATGACGTCCGTTCCACTTATTTCCCATTTATTTAATATTACTATTTTAACACGTGTATATATATATATCACGATATTTATATTTTATATTATATTATTATTGCGAAAAACTTTCTTATTATTTTTATTTATGTTTAGTTTACTCACTGTAAAACTGATTTTCGTCCGTGACGCTTTCAAACAAGGTCCAGTTGAAAACCAGCGCCAGACACTAGTTGTCTGGCATTTTTGCTGAACTGAGCCTATTTGGTGCAGCCGCGAGGCACACAATTATACTTTTAGGAGTCTATATTGATTAAAGCTGTATATTATTGTTATTGTGTGTGTTGTGTGGCTGTAGTAAATAAACCATTTTTCTTTCTTTCTTTTCTTTTCTTTCTTTCAAGCGCCTCTGAAGCCTCCAGTAACTGATTATTGTTGCTTATTTACTCGTTAAATTATTAATATTTTAGTTCCAGCTCGGATGCCAGGACTGGAAGCGAGCGCTGGTGGGAACAGTCCACAGTATCGGATACATGCTTGGTCTTCTTCTCCTTGGTCCGATCTCTGACAAGTATGTAGTTTTTGGTTTTTTTCAATCGTAACGAGTGAAAGATATATAAGTGATTTAGGCTTGTAGCTGAATCTTTTTGAATTCAAAACACAGAGGCAGTACTGCTGCCCAGAGCACGCGCAGATGTGTTGTGGCATGGCTGGAATAACAGGTAGCCTTCTAAAAGGCAACCAATGAACAACATGGACATTGTTCCCATCCTTTCATGTACATGGAATTTTCCATTCTATTAGAAAATCTCACTTAAACAGTAAGAGGCTATATTTACATGAAATATACAACCATCTTTATAAAATTTCAGAGTAGGCAGAAAGAAACTGATCGTTTTCACAGGTGTGACTGGCGGTATCATGGGACTCGCCAAAAGTATGACTGTGTCCTACTGGGCTTACGTGTCTTTTGAACTCGTTGAGGCATTGTTGGGAGATATTTATTCACCAAATTACATGTTGGGTAAGAATTTCTAATTGTTCTTAAAAAAATTGTTTTGATGCAATCTTCTTATTTCCTCTTTGGTTAAACCTTCGATCAACAATGTTGATTGAAGGATTAAGCTAAAATAATAAGTACCTAAATTAAATATTTTATAATCCGCAAATTCCAACACCTTGAGAGCATGACTTATTTTTCTACTGCAGGCAATTCTTTGAACAATGGTCTTCTAAAAGCTTTAAACAAATCTAAAATGAATTCAGCTTCTATAAAAAATCAATAATATTTTCTTCTTCAACATGTTTCAGGCGTAGAAATGGTAGCTAAAGAAAATAGAGCGTTGTTTGCCCCTTTAATGATAGGCACCATGTCAATAGGAGGGATGATAATGGCACTAATCGCGTGGCTCATCCCCTACTGGAGACTCTTCTTAAGAGTCATTTACGCTCCAGCCTTGATCTTCATCCTCTACGCTTTCTTCCTTGACGAGAGCGTCAGATGGCTCCTTATAAAAGGGAGGAAAAAAGAAGCCAAAAATATTCTGCGAAAAGCTGCCAACATCAGCAATGTTTACATAGAAGAATCAACTTTAGACAAGATTGAATGTGAGAAGACAGATGCAAGTGTCAATTTGATCAGTCTTTTAAAGATGACTATAACTTCAAGAACATTGTTGTTAAGGTTTTTGGCTTGTTGTTGCGCGTGGATTACAGCTACATTCAACAAATATGGATTACTAATCAATTCGGTCTCTTTAGAAGGGAACAAGTATTTAAATTATGCACTGACGTCATTTGCTGATCTGCCTGCAAGTTTACTTCTGATGTTCATCTTAATAAAGTTCAAGCGGAAAAAACCATTGATATTTTCTTTTCTGATGACCGGCTCGTTTTGTGTCGTCCAATCTTTTATACCAAAAGGTCAGTAAAATGTTTATTGCTGATTTATTACGATCTTTAATTGAATATTTGTCTAGATACCGTGCCGCGCTGCGATTACATTAAATGCAATGCAAATTTTGCATTAACAAGCCAGAATCGCTCTGGTACTGGCAGTATGGGTCCTACACTTGCACAATCAGTCTTAATTATAAACTGTCTTATTCTTATTCTTTATTGAACACAAGAAAATCACAACAATACATAACAGTTTTGAAATTACATGTACAAAGGCGAGCTTAATTCATAATTAAACGAGCAGCGAGCTTGTCTTAATTATGAATGCGAAAGTATATCTCTGTCTATCTTGACCGGTTGTAAATTTTTTACTACTAAACCTCTTAACTGAAATAAATGAAACTGAGAACAAACAGTCTGTAACCCGGAGAAGGTCATGGGCTAATTTATCCCGAAAAATTAAGAGGTTCCTGGGGTATAAGCGATAAACGACATCCACGCAAGCTAACCCGTGGGCAACCTCTAGTCAAGAATAATTCTCTAATCAATTTTCTAACTTTCAGGCTACCCGATAATATCAACATCATTATTCTTCGCGGGCAAGTTCACGTCAGCCCTAGCTTCAGGGACCGTATACTTATATACCACAGAACTATTCCCTACATACACAAGAAACACTATGCATGCATTATGCTCATCTATTGGAAGGATTGGGTCTATCCTGGCACCGCAGACCACTTTATTGGTACGTATCCTATGTATTCTTTAATAGAGAAAACAGAAAGTACCAATGGACAATCTCAGTTCTCCGAAGGAGGTATTCAGTCAGTCCTATGTCATTATCATTTTCTTGCTTTGGTCCCAAGTTCTCCAATCCCAAGTTTCACGGCACAATATGATTTTTCTTCCATTCTCCTTCATCAGTCGTCAGCTTATTATTCACTCCTTTTCCATTCATATCATTCTTCACACAATCCATCCATCTTTTTCCTTTTCACCCATCAAAATTCACATTCATCATTCTCTTCTTCACGTACGTTTCATCCCTCGGCATCATGTCCTGTCCATACCAAGGTGATATCTTTTCAATTGTTCTGTCACTAGCGCTTCTTTGAAACTCCCTCTAATGTATTCATTTCTTGTGCGAAATGGGATGTAGCTTTGCAATCATGGTACAGAAGTATTTTTGTAAGACTATGTTTTATTTTAACAAAAGCTGAGAATTTATAAAATCCTTCTCCTAACATTCAATTCAACTGTCTGTAAACTAGCTCACGACGTAGTTCATGCATAATATTATGTATCTCAATATTTAACCAGGTGGTTATTATACACTAACTGCCCTTGATATAGAATTGGAATCATCGCAAAATTGGTTATACATATACAGCTAGTAATATAGTATATGTCTATGTTATTCAGGCAAATTTTACAAACAAAAAAAAACCACCTTATTACAAAAGTAGACTATGTTTAGACACTTGTTTAAACAGAGTCTAACGTCAAACTCCATGTACTTGAAAAAATACTGGTTTAAGTCCGGCTTTAGCTAAACCTACTGCTAAGTCCCATTTTATAATAAGGTGGTGATAGTGCAGCATTGGAAATATTCTCAATAAACGAGTTTGCTCGCTGTAGGATCAACATCATTTTGTCAGTCATCTTCCTTAAGCATTGTCTCACTTCCTTTAATAATTCATTCATTTATTTCGAACCTTCAGATACAACAAATAATTACTGTAACTTTACTTCCAGATTCGATACTGGTCAGGTTTTCCGTCACTGATCGTCGGAGGCCTATCCCTGACGACAGCACTTGTCGTGATGATGATGCCGGACACAGCTGAAGACGTCCTACCTGATACAATCCAACAAGCCGAAGCACTTGGGAAAGTTGGAACTAAACACATCAGTGCTAAAGACAGAAGCGCTTCGAAGTTATTGTTATAAGTATGAGTTCTATAGGATGGCTTAAACAAGGCGACAGTTCTTATACTCTTCCTGTAAATTACCACAACAATTTGGGACATTCCTTGGTTGACTTTATGTCACTGAATAACCTCTCTCAGTTTAATAGTATTCTTAATGAGGATGACAAAATATTAGACTTAATTTTAAGTAATCTGCCACTATGTTACGTAGAAAATGCTCCCCAATTACTGAGTCGACTTGATCGAAAACATCCTCCGTTGCTCTTAAATGTACCCTTTGTTAACCGACGAAAAAAAGGAGGAGGTTCTCAATTCGACGCGTATATATTTTTTTTTTTTTTTTTTTTTTTTTTTTTTTTTTTTTTTTTTTTATGTATGACCACGCATAACTTTTTGATACTAAATACCTACGCCCTAAACACAGAGCTGACTTTAATTTTTTTAAAGCAGACTATAAAAACATAATTTTAGAGCTTAAAAATACGAACTGGTTAGAGTTGTTCAGTGATATGAAAGATATAAATATAATGGTATCTAAATTTTATGAGATTCTTACTAATATTGTTGTAAAATTCGTCCCTAAACACGTGCCCAAAAGGTCCAAATACCCCCCTTGGTTTAGTTTTACACTTATAAAACTTTTGTCAGAAAAAAACAAATGTAGAATAAGATATAAAAAATTTCATAATCCTAGGGATAAATATGAATTTGAAGTCTTGAGAGGCCATTGTCAATTATTATTACAGAAAAATCTTAGTGAGTACAAAACAAGGATAGAATCTAATATATCTAAAAACCCTAAGCAGTTCTGGCGTTATATTAAAGATAAACGAAAAGGTAGAACTACTATCCCATCATCAGTCCATCTTAACAATACCGTTGTCGCTACTGGGGCTCAAATTGCAGATACCTTTGCCACCCATTTTTCATCGGTTTTCTATAGTAATAGCCAACAATTGACACCAGTTGAAACTTCCATTACTAATTATAACTCATATATCTCTCTACTTCATTTTAATGAAATAGACATATGTAATAAAATAAAAAAGCTTGATATATTTAAGGGTGCTGGTCCTGACAATATTCCTCCAGTTTTTATAAAACGTTGTGGGCCCGTGCTATCACTACCCTTACGTATTTTATTTAACTGCTCTTTAAAATGGGGTGTTTTTCCAGAAGAATGGAAAAAAGCCAGGATTGTCCCCGTGCATAAGAAAGGTGACAATTCAGATGTTAAAAACTATCGACCGATATCAATTCTTTCCTGTTTCCCTAAGATATTTGAATCCCTTGTATGTCCAGCTATTTCGCTTCACGCTAATTCATGTATCTCAACACATCAATATGGGTTCATGTATGGTCGCTCCACTGAAACTAACTTGGTAACATACTTAAACGATCTTTCACGAGAACTTGATAGTGGACGTCAGGTGGATGCCATTTATACAGATCTAAGCAGTGCTTTTGATAAAGTTGATCACTCTCTGTTAGTAAGAAAACTGGAACTAATTGGTATTGGTGGAGCTTTGTTGCGATGGCTGGAGTCTTATCTGTCAAAACGATCTCAGTTGGTTGCAGTGGGAGGATTTGAATCTCGCTCTTATTATGCTACTTCAGGAGTTCCGCAAGGGTCTCATCTTGGTCCCATACTTTTTCTCATATTTATCAATGACCTCACCTCTAATATTCAATACTGCAAGTTCTCCATGTACGCTGATGATCTTAAAATCTATAGAACTGTCGAAACTTACGAAGATATGACACACATTCAAAACGACCTAAAGAATATTAACCTCTGGTGTATTAATAATGGTATGATCCTTAACGTCTCCAAATGTAATCACATTACATTTACTAGGAAAAAAAATCCCTTAACATTTGACTTCAAGCTGCAGGGTAAAAAATTGGAATCACTTTGTGAAGTTAAAGACCTAGGAATTATCATTGATAGCAAACTGCGGTTCACATCCCATATTGACTCAATAGTAAAAAAGTCAGCTCAGATGCTCGGCTTTCTTAAACGCAACTCTAACGGTTTTAAGCGACCTCAAACTAAGCTACTTCTATACAAAACATTGGTTAGAAGCAATTTAGAATATGCTTGTACAGTGTGGAGTCCTTCCTATACCGTTCATTCTCAGCGTATTGAACGTATACAACGTTCATTCACACGCTCCCTGGCTTTTAACACCCATGGTATATCCCACAGATGTCCTTACGACCACCGGCTATCGTTCTTTAAAATGACATCGCTGCGTAACCGTCGCATAATGCATGATACTATATTTTTGTATAAAATTCTCAATGGTAAAATCGACTGCAGCCAACTTTTAGCACAAATTCCCTTAACAGTTCCCCGTAATGTACCCCGTTCCGCCGTAACCAAAACTTTTTGCCTTCCATTCTGCCGCACAAATATTGGTACACACGGTCCTCTTAATCGAATTTTCAGTCAATTTAACACACTCAATCATCATCATAGTTCTAAATTAGATATATTTCATGACACCTTGGGTGGCATTCGAAAAATCATATTTGAAAATTTTCGTGTAACTTCATGACATTGTTTCTCTTTATTTTTATTTTATTTTTATTGTATAACATCCTGCTTGTAAGTTTTACTTAATCGTCTTATAAATTATTGTTTAGTTTAATTTTGCAGAAAACGTTGTCGTATTTTTAGTTTTTAGTTTTTATAACAAGGTTCCGTTTATTTTTGTACTTCTTTTAAAAACTTTATTTTTATTTTTGACCGGGTAAGCATAATGATAAAACAGCTCCTATGAATGTTATGTACGCCTTTAATTTGTTTAAGCATCGGATAATGTACCTGTAATATTAGAATAAGATAATGTCTGATGTTTATAACTGTTGGTGTATTATTAATAATAAATAAATTAATAATAAATAAATAAGTTCCTTATGAGACAAACGATGTGAACCATTTAATTGTTAGTTTCAATTACTTTTTTCCCGAAGTGGTTAGGACGAAATTCTCCAACTTTGCCCACATACCCTACTTTGCCCACATACCCTACTTTGCCTATTTTAGTTTAGGGATATTTTCTGACTGAGGCAGCACTAACATTTGGTTCAGTTGTGAAGTGTCAGTGTGTGTAAAAAAATCAGTTAATAGCGGCCTTTACACGCTCTTTCTATCGCGAAAGATTGGAGCATTTGGAGCATGCAGGATTGCGTGCGGGAAAACTTGCCAACTTGAAAACTTCCTTTCTTCTCTCCGATTCCTTTACACGCGAGCTCTTTCGCACAGGAATTGTCGTTTCACTATCTTGTAAGGTAAGATAGAGCGAGCGTGTAAAGGCCGCTAATGCCTTTGGCAAAGTAGGGCTATGTGGGCAAAGTTGGAGCATTTTACGGTAAATCAGTTAGTTAACAGTAGTATTTTCCTGTACCGTTACATTGTTGAAACCGTTCACTTTGGAAAATATGATTATTCTCAAGCAGCGTGTGCAGTGCGCTAATGCAAGCTACTAGGGAGGGACGCCTTTATCCAGCTAGAAATGCCTATGAACTAAGACCCGTATTAATATAAAACTTTTTAAAACAACTAATTATGAGTCGGCGCCAAACAAACAAGCAAAGTGCGTGCAAGTTTCAAGTGGCCGAGCGGAGAACATATTTTTGGAAAGTTATTGTTTATCGTTGAAAATTTCACGTTTTATTTGATTTTATGTTGTTTTTATTATTTATTTAAAGTAATTTAATGATCTTTGTTGATTATTTGTTTGGCGCCGACTCATAATTAGTTATTAAAATTAGTTTAGTTAGGAAAAGACTAAAAGCTTAATTTTATTTTTCGCTTTTCTGTTTCTGTTTTCGTCGGTTAAATTTTTTGTTAAAAAGTTTAATTTTAATTTTTTTTGTGGCAAAAATTTAACTCCACGTCTATTGCTAGAGCTAGTATGTTGTAGTGTCTAGAACTACATTTATGTGTGCAAGTTTCAACAGAATCGGTTAACGGGGAAGAATTCAGTGGGTGAACAAGCTCTCATCCCCTGTTTTCCTATCCTTAGGGGTGGATTTTGATTTTGAAATTTAAATGGGACCAACTTCGAGATATACCCTATCCATTAAAAATAATCATCCAAATCGGACTACTATGTAAAAAGTTATGCGTGATCATACATAAAAAAAAAAATATATACGTGTCGAATTGAGAACCTCCTTCTTTTTTTTCGTCGGTTAAAAATAGCTCTTATTTGAAAGCTTCTCTTAAGTGTCTTTTTTAGGGTTCCGTACCCAACGAGTGCCAACGAGACCCTATTACTCTGCCTACGCCGCCGTCTCTCGATCCGTCCGTCCGTCCGTCACATGGCTGTATCTTTTTAACCGTAACATGCAGTGTGTTCAAATGTTTACAGAATATGTTTTACTATGGTTTCTATTATGGAAAATACAGAAAATATTAAAAAGTCTAAAACCAAAGGGAGTCGCCATATTCGTCATACAAGAAACGTCGAAAAAAAATATGCATTTTTTTCAACGTTTTGGTTCCTGCTCTATCTTTAAAACGGTAATACATACCAGCCACAGACCAATGGACTAAGATACCAGCGACAAACTTGTTCTGATTATAGTGCATACTATGAAGTTTAGCAACAAATACTAAAAATAGGGCAAACATAGACATATTTGGTGATACCTGCGTAAGAACGAAAAAAATACTTTTTTTGTTTTTAGTGTTTGTCGTCGTAGCAACACATATTCTGACAAAATTTCAACCAGCTACCTATTACCGTTCAAAAGATACAGCCCTGTGACAGACAGATAATCGTTTGGCACCCTTTGGGTACGGTACGATAGCACAAGCTCTGCTTAGTTTGGGACTAGATGGTGCTGTGTAAAATAAACATATCATCACGCCTGTATTTCCCCGAAGGGATAGGCAGAGGTGTATAGTACACCCACATTTCGCCAGTTATATTATAGTCCCATGTAATAGGGAGCGAGCCTATTGCCATTGACCTTATTATTTATTAAATTTTATTATTTTTATTAAAGAGTTTTTCCAAAAGAGTTGTGTCCTCCTTACGCATGAATATTGATTCCGATAACGTAGCTTAAAGGAACAACAGGGTTTTTGTTACATATTGTACATGTATATCATAAAATATACATGTGTTATTTATAATATTATAGTACATATTAGTTGAAAATTTAAAACTTTTTCATTTTGAATACAACTGTTTTTTTTGGTGGCTGTATTTACATTGTGTAGTCATAAAAGACGTGCAAAGTGGTATTTAACATATGAATACAGTGTCTATACAAGTGAGGTAAGTAGGTTCTTTCATCGTAGGAAAAACGCGTGTAATTTAACATATCTACCCTTCGTTCCACATGACTTGGTTTTAAAACTATAGTTCCATTCTCGGACGAATAAAAAATGGCGGACGGAATCTCGCGAAGACAGGATTGAAGCACTTCGTTTTTTTCCTAAACCCACTATAATTTCGATAGAATTTTAACACAACAGATATAATTATATTGTTATTTTATTTGTGTCTTATTATGGGTGTGAATGTGTGCGTGCCAGCCCGTACTTTTAAGCGAGCCGTCTTACTATGGGTGCTTCACTTTTTGTTTAGCGAGATTCCGTCCGCCTTTTTTTGTTCGTCCAAGGTTCCATTACAAATAACAGTAGAGGTTGCCATGTTATCGACTTCGAGCAAAATATCGAGCATTTTAAAACAAGAAAATGTATACCTAATTACCTACCTAAAAGTAATAGTAATGTTATTTTTTTATTTACATACGTCATCTTAGATACGTGTAACGTAAACCATCGTTACCCGACTACTAACAATCGGTTTAAACAATGGATGTTTTTTTCTTGTTTTATAGTATAAACGAGTGAAAAGCCCACTTGATTATAAGCAGTTAGTTACCTTTGCCCATATCAACAACTGTATGAATCAGCTGTGCCTTCGATGAAAACCTATGTACAAAAACGATAGGATTAGATCTGAACCTTAATTTTTATAAGCTACATGTTACAACAGAAAAAGTCAAAACCTAATATTAAAACTCTGAAAGGTGAGAAAACATGAAGTCATCCAAAATTCCAGCCGTCAATCCGCCCAAATGATCAACCTGACCGTTGTTCAATAATCGAGAGGTACCACCTCGGACAGCACGTGAAGCAGTCTCCGGTCATATTTTATTTTGACTACCGATAACGACAACATACAGCGTCCTCTATTCAATACCACGTATTTAAAATAAAACAATGAAACGATTAGTGGCACGTTAACCGCTTCAAAAATAGCATCTTCATAGTGTGTACCAAACGAAATATGAAAACAAAAACGGAAGACAAAATAAATTCTAAATATGATGCAAAGAAAATAACACAAACAACTGAAGATGAGAAAACAAAACATAAAGAAAAAGAAGAAAATAAAGGGATAGATGGGAAAACTGAATCTTTAGAAAAAGATGTGATAAAATCAAAGGAAGACAATGTAGATTTAGAAAGTGTGTTGCGTGAATTCAAAATATTTGGACGATATCATTTAAAGTTTATGATGCTCATTGGATTTCTAGCTTTTGGTAGTATGTGGCACAGTACTAATTATATTTTTGCAGTTGAAAACGTCGGTTACAGGTGAGCATTTTAAGTTTATTCACCTCATGTGGGTCTTCAATTAATCCCCAAGTCAATTCTAATTCTCATACAATTATTTGCAAATCATGTAACAAACCACTGTACCATTTATTACATGGCAAGGGTATAACCATGGAGTTTCTTGCTGGCTCTTCTCCATAAGACCAACATTTAGGAACCGTGCAACTAGTTTCTTAACGTTTTGAAAGTATGTCAATGCTTATTCGAAATAAAAACTCTTGAATTTGAATTTTAGTGTAATCGTGTTTAAATAATTCCTTTTTCACTAATGGCGATAAGTTCCTAGAACTTGTTCTTATTTGTGTGAATGAATAACTTATACAATAATCCTTCGACTACTGATGAGTAACGTTTTGTGAAAAAACTTTGCTCCTTTTATTTCAGTTGTAAATACCCGAACTATGACTACGTGGAACTATCAAAATTAGAAACCAATTCTAGTTTCGATTATAAATGTCACAAATATGAATTATTTGATAGCAATGAAAGATGTAGTGAAGAGAACTTTAATTTAACAAATGCTATGGATTGCGATGAGTGGGTCTATGATAAACCCGACAGTTTTGTTGCTGAGGTAAGTCTACTATAGTTTTGTTTCTACTTATTCAAAAGGTTCGAGAGAATTAGAACATTATATGTAATAATGGTTTTTTTATAGTATAGGATGGCGAAACGAGCTAAAGGCCCACCTGATGCTAAGTGGTTACCTTTGCCCATGGCAACTTCAATACCACTTAGGCTGTTGCCTAAATGGTACCGCAAGTCGGTTCGCCAAACTGAGACATGAAGATGCAAAGTCTCATGTGATTGTAATTTCACCGGCACCCATACCCTTCAGATCGAAACACAGCAATGCAAGCATCACTATATGGCGGAGAAATAGGCACGGTGGTAGTACTTCCCCGGACGAGCTCTTTCACAAAGAAGCTCTACTACTACTATTGTTGATGGGCCAACCCAAATTCGTTAATTACACAATTAACTAATATTATAAACAGATGTGCTTTGTATTTGTAGTCATTGGCAGAAAATGTGGCTGTATTTGGGTGTGCCCCTTTTTCATCCTTTTTAACATCTCTCTTTGCGCGAATTCCGATAAACTGCTATAACCAATCCATTTACTAAAGATGGTGATCAAAGTTAAGTTATATTAACTGCTACTTTACTGCAGTAAGTACTGCAGTAACTTTAGACAGCCCACGTTAATAATCTTTTTCACATTACTTAAGAGTATGCTATTGCATGGGTACGGTGACAGGTGTCAAATACATTATTATTAACCATGTTTTGCAAATTTTTGTGATGATGATGTCCCTTTTATTAAATATAGGGCTGATTTTTCAAACACCGGAATAAATTTGATATTTTCACAGTTGTTGTATAGAAAATCTGTCAAAGCGTCACATTTATTTTTTAGTTTAAAGTTATCAGACGATTGAAAAACCGGTCCCTTATTCGAAAGACATTGTTCTATTCAGTTGTTACTGTATCCATTCTATTATATGTATGTGAAAAATATTATAGCCGCATGACAGAATCGATGATGGTACAACGTCATTAGTGAATCAGTATATTTCGTTTGATAAATCCCATGATGTTCAATATCCTCTTTACTTTTACAGTTTAATCTTGGGTGTGAAGACTGGAAGAGGACCCTCGTTGGGACGATGCACAGCGTTGGGTACATGATGGGGCTGTTCCTAATTGGTCCTATATCAGACAAGTATTACATTTACTTTTTTTTTCATTATTGAAGTCATAGTAACGTAATGTTTTTAATACTTTGAGTATTAACGATATTATTGGTATAGTCGCGGAGCGGACTACTTGGGTATCGTTTTTCAATTCTCTACATAATTTAAAAAAAATTGGGACTGAGTTTTATGACATGTGAAAATTTGTGTAATAATTTTCAATCAATGAACTTGCTATAGAGCAAGTAAATACAAAAGGGCCATAAATCAAAACCAAATAAGGAAGTCTATAATCGCATTTTTTTGTATTTGTGTCCCATTTGTATTGAAACGGCGATTTATGATTGTGACTATCATTATAATAATGTTCACTTGTTATTAGAAAAAATAGCGCACCATTGTATTTTTTTGGTTGACGGAAACACCTTATAAAACTGTTCTGTCATTTTTAGTTTATCACAATTATTACACCTCAATGCTGATAAATTGAGATGATTCGTATTTTACTTCATTTTAAAATATTCCTTCGATTTCTTGTTTACAGATAATAATGACAAACGTATAATACCAGTATTTAACTGTCCCACTGCAAGGCAACGTATAATACCAGTATGTAATTGTTCCACTGCAAAGCAAAGGACTTTCCTCAGAAAAATAATCGAATATTGATCAGCAATGTGGACGCACGTTAAAATATTTCTACTGATTCTGTACTTTTCTTCTTCCAGATTCGGCAGAAAGAATTTAGTCATATTCAACGCAGTTGCTTGCGCTGTGATTGGTTTGTCTAAGAGCGTGGTCTACTCCTATTGGATATACGTGGCTCTTGAAACGATAGAGCCTTTACTGGGCGATTGTTATTCTGCTACGTTTACTTTAGGTAACTAATCATATATCCATATTTTTTTACCCAACAAACATTAAATATTTCGGACTTTTTGACAATCTTCAGTTTGTAATAATAAACATAATCCATACTATAATGTCATAAATGCGAAAGTAACTCCGTCTGTTTCTTACTAAACCTCTGAATCGATCGTGATAAAATTTGGCAAAGCTACTGCTTTAAGGCTACTGCCTGGGTTCCAATTGCCCCTGCTCTTTTTGCACCCGATTCTGTTTAAGTACGATAAATTTGATTCAGACCAATTTTTTATTAAATGTACTGGCAGATACAAAAATTATTTTACTAAAGTAATAAAATATTGGATGTTTAATGCCTGCTACGAAAATAATTTGAAATAATATAATGAACTTAATGTAAAATTATGGTTTGATATACTATATCAAATAAGTACAAGTCTTCTTTAATTATTTATTAATCATTTTTTGCACTTATTTCGTTATATTGCAAATTAAAAAAAACTGATCAGTTGAAATGAAATTTTAACAAAATTATAACAATCGCAAACATGCAAAATCGAAGTACCTAATAAATACCTAAATCACAGTTTCTGTTTAGTAAAATTTTTTTTATGAAAAAGTAAAATTTTACTAAGTAGGAACCTATAATTAACTTTATAACACAATATAAACAAAAATACCTATAAACCTACGTTTAAATTTCTACAAAATTATAACAATCTTGAACATGCAAAACCACAAGTTTTACTTGAAGTACCTATATTATTTAAAATCACAGTTTTTACTTCACAAAAATAGCAAACATAGAAAACCTAGCTTCTACTTAATAAATACCTAAATCACAGATCCTTTTTGTTTAATCATACAATAATTAGAAGTAATAAAAAAGCAAAATTTCACTATAGTATAATAAACTTTAAAAAACAATAAAAAATACCGATACACCTATATTAATTACTAAATTATATTAATTTTCAGGAATAACTACATCAGTTGGCTCCTTAAATAATGTCTTTGTTACTTTCAAGGCTTTGTTCCGACTTAAGTATAACTGTATAATTTTAATTTACAGACACCGATAAATAAATTATTAAATTCAGAAACAATTTTGTTGTCAACAGTACTTAGTCCAAATGAACTCAATACTGACAAAAAATGTTGATATAAAATGTATTCAAATCGGGTGCAAAAAGAACGGGGGCAATTGGAAATGGGGGCATGAAGAACGGACCCTTTTGATCCCGGGAAGATAAACAGTTTCCGTTCAGTTTGTGATAAACCAAATTAAAAGCGTGCGAAGCAACGGGCAGAAACGAGTACCTTCCTAAAATATGTATAACCGAAAACAGATTTTAAAACAAAAGTTTAAAAAAAAAGATGAAAAGGGTCAAGATTTAAAAGTTTCGGATTCATCAAAGAATATGAATAAATAACTTTGTTTTGGAACATCAACTAAAATCTTCGATACATTACCAAATCTTGTTTGTTTCAGCCATAGAAACAGTCACAAAAGAACATCGGCCCCTAATAATATTCGTGCTTAGCATATCCACGACTTTTGGAGCAATGATTTTGACAGTCATAGCATGGCTCGCTCCAAACTGGAGGATCTTCTTGATTTCCATATATGCTCCCGGATTGATTTTCATTCTTTACATCTTCTGGATGGACGAAAGCGTAAGGTGGTTACTGAGCAAAGGCAAGAAAGCTGAAGTTGATAACATGATCAGACAAGCAGCTAAGATGAACAATTTTGTAATAGATGAGAACAAACTTTCCAAATTGAAATGTGAAGAGAACTCCTCGAATGCAAGCTTGACAACGCTGCTGAAGATGACATTTTCTTCCAAGAAATTGTTCCTAAGATTACTATGTTGTATTTGTATGTGGTTCACGTCACTTTTCAATGCTTACTCATTACTGATAAACTCTGTGTCGTTGAAAGGTAATAAGTACTTGAACTATGGAATGACGGTACTAACCGGTATACCTTCCAGTTTTATGATATTATATTTACTTATGAAATGTAAGAGAAAGAAGCCCATGATGTTTTCATTTTTACTGACCGGTACATTTTGTATGGCACACTCGATTGTTTCGACAGGTATGTAAAAGTAGGGATTTTGTTATGAAATTAAATTAAATCGAATTAATTCGATTAAATTATTATTATTTTGTTCGTTTCTACCACTGAGAAAATATGTATTACGTACTAGAGTAGACATTACGAACAACAAATTTCGCGCAACTTGCTGGCCGTGAGGCACGCGCGGCGCGAGCATGGCTAAGTGAGTGAGAGTGCAGGAACCTCTAAAACGTGTTACAAACATTCGAATCGAGGCGTTTTCTCTAGTACGTAGTACATATTACCTCAATGATTTCTACTTTGTGTTTTGGTACCCAACAATCGACAATTGTAGCACGAGATGCCCCCAAGTCAGGTGTGATGACGAATCCAAAGGAGTGAGAGCAGCTGGAAGAGAAAGACTGAGGATTGAACTCAGTGGTTGCTATCGGAGAGGTTTAAGGACAGCTGATGATGATGATGAACAGTCAGATGAATAAATGAAGAGACACGAAAACACGATACACTCTAAAAATGATGCTGCATCCAATGACAGATTTTTCATTATTCCTACTTACACAGACTTATCTTCCACAGACTATGCCTGGGTATCAATACTTCTGTATATCTGTGGTAATTTATGTTCAACCATAGCGATACGCATCGTGTACATATACACGACAGAGCTATTTCCTACATACACTCGGAACACTATGCATGCACTGTGCTCTGCTTTAGGCAGAACTGCTGCTGTTATAGCCCCACAGACACCTTTATTGGTAAGTTGTTTGGTATATTCTAGAACTGCTATTCTATCTACTACTGGTTCATTGAATCTATGGATCTCGACATTTAAAAGTTTACATCTTCTAGATTATATTCACTATTTACATTTCTATGTAGTGCCTATGTGGTATCGACCTGTGATGTCGACGGTGATGGGACTGCTTTCCGACTACGACTCTGTGATCGATTACTGTCTGACCTTCACAACTCTCAAGATAAAATAAACAAAAAAAATAGTTAAAACTGACTTCAAAAAGATTAAAATAATTTGTATGAAACAGTTTAGGAAGTAGGTGCCTTTGATTTGGTTTTATTTAATAAAAAATTGCCACCGACTTCCTAAACTGTATCACACAAATTATTTTATTCTTTTTGTAGTCGATTTTTACTATTTTTTTTCAGTTCATTTTATTTTTCTATTTTGTGTGGCATATCAATAGAAAGACAAGCGATTGCTACAATCTCGGATTATTTGCTGTCATCCATTGAATTGTTATCTTATTTATCTCCGAAGATCTTCATCAGATCATCACCAAATGATACTTTCTGAACGCAAATGCTCGAGTTGTTGATGAAATATCTAAATCGCTATATGTATGCCTCTAATATAAATAAGTTCCGTCAATTCCACATAGATCCCATTATTAGAACTGAATTTTGATAATATTGGTCGTGGGTTCGATTCCCACAGGACACAAATATTTGTGTGATGAACATAAGTGTTTGTGTTGGTCTGGGTGTTTCTTATGTATTATAAGTATGTATTTACGAAAAAAAAGTATGTAATTATTATATCCATTGTCTAGTACCCATAGCACAAGCTCTGCTTAGTTTGGGGCTAGATGGTGCTGTGTAAAAATGTCCCAAAGATATTTATTTATTATTATTTATTTATTTTAATGAAACCAATCTGGAAGTATATCCTTCCAAATAAAAAAAGAATTTTCCACATCGGTTTCTAAATGACGGAGTTTTGAGGGAACGAAACAAAAAAAAATACAATCAAATTGAGAACCTCTTCCTTTATTTGATGTCGGTTAAAAACTACATGATTTTTGCCTACTTATCTTCATTAAAATAAATAACACTTATTTCTTACACACGCCCCTTTGAATAATCTGTCCCTCGACTTCTCCTATCTTCTAATACCTGTCTTCTATTCTAGCTGGAATACTGGCCAGCTCTACCATCACTTATAATGGGCATCCTGTCGCTGCTCACAGCGTGTGTAGTGATATTATTGCCAGATACTTCAGATGAGGTACTGCCAGACAACGTGGAGCAGGCAGAGGCTGTGGGAAAGAAAGAAAAAGTTGACTTATGTTCTAAATTGTGAAGATATAGAGAGCAGGGGCCTTACTGAGCTCTGAACCAAATCGAGCGAATGTCAATTCTTAGAGGAACGCAGTACAAATTGACACTAATACAAATTAAAATTTTATTGATACAGAACCGGAATTAAGGCCTCAGTGTTCAAGTATTAATGATTATGAAAATAAATAAGAAACTTAGATAAAATTTCGTACTGTTTTATTGCTTGCTGTAATATATGTATTTGATGGTATTTGGTAATACTTTTGGATCATTCCTGTGTGCAAATATATCTTACTATGTCTCTTTTTAATAAAACCCGAAGAGTTCAGACCTGTTAAATTAGTCCATTTGCTTGTTTTCAACGTGATTAAAGATAAGCCCACAGAATCAGCAAGCTGAAGTTGCAGTGGGCTGGCCATATTAGCCGAAGAACCAATAACCGTTGGGGTAGACGTGCTATTGAGCGGAGACCGTGAATCGGTAAACGTAGGGTAGGACGCCCTCAGGTTTGGTGGAGTGATAATATTGGCAAGGTGACTGGAAGCAGCTGAATGCAAGAAGCTGAGGATCGATGACAGTGGCGTGCTATTGGAGAGACCTATGTCCAACAATATACATAGGCCTAACATAGGATGATGATGATGATGATGATGATGATGATTATGATGACGATGATGAAGATGATGATGATGATGATGAAATATATTAAAAATTGATTAGTGCGGTCACAGACATAGTAAAAAATAGTTTTTTTGGCTTCACTATGATTGCTCGCAGTTATTGGAAAATAGAGGCAATAATGAGAGCAGCAGTGTTCTGATATTACTAATTTATTCCTGGTTTTTTACATTTTTTACACAAGAGACATAGTACAAACAAAAGCCATAACTATACCAATTTTAAATCGGTGACAGACATGTGTAAGTATGATTATTCACACAGGCTAGTGCATACATATATGCGACCTCCAATAGTGCGGTATACAAGAGAATCGGCACCAATAACGTACTGAAATCTACAATATGACAATCAAATATGGTTTAAATGGTTTTCGCTGCTAGCAAAGTGTAATATCAGTGTATACATATAATGTTCTGGTCCATAAAACCAGCAGCCAGCCAAGCAGCCAGCAGTAAGTCAGCAGCTTATTCTTGGGATGACAATAATGGAAAAGGCCATGAAAAAAAACTGCTTAAATGAAGGAGACGACCTAGTATGTGCTTCTTACTATACAAATAAATACACACAATTTCATTGAAAACCTACCAAAGGCAGTTCCCTTTACACAGGCCACAAAATTGTAATCCGTAACAGGAATAAGTTGGAAATAAACTATAATACGCAGAGAATTCTTGTCACGTTTGATTCTCGGTTGAAACGAGAAGGCGACCATATTGAAACGGCTTTTGGTGTCAGTACACCATCGTAGTATTGAATTTACTACGTTTATTGCGGCTTATATAGAAATAGAGCTTATAAGTAATATCAGTATTAATCATTAATAATTAATCATTAATAAGTTTACTTCAGTGAATTTGTCTCATTCATTAACCTACATTGTTCTCACACATATAAAAAATAAATAAATAAATAAATCATTTATTCAGGACCAAAACATTTTTACACATTGTATAAACCCGCCAAACTGTGTAACTGTGTATCTTTCTTTTATATCCAAATTAAGTAACAAACAAACATTATACCATTTATCCACAAAGTTTCTTGCCGGTTTAGCATGAATGAACGTACCAAATACAATGTACCTATTCCTTGCAAATAAAGACATTCTATTCTATTCTATTCTATTCTAGCTATTTTATATACCTACCTATACCTAATTAGTAAACCTATCATTTACAATAACTGACATAGCAAAAATTGCTTTTAATAGTACATTTTAATACAAGTGAGCTAAGTTGACTATTATACTCGAGTCGGTATTGCAGCCCGAGCCGAAGGCGAGGGCGTAATGGATCCGAGAGTATAATAGTCAATGCTCACGCGTGTCATACGACGTTTTTCAACACACTTGCGAGGAAAAATACATAAATTTTAGACAAATATTGAATTTGTGAAAAATGGCGCGCGGGTTACTGTAATGTAATCGCATGGTTGACATACAGCTATGCGCGCGCAGGTAGTCGAAGGAAACCGCCATACAGCTGAATATTAAAAATATTTTAAATAGTTTTTTTTATTTAAAACACAAATTAATATTAATTTGTTGACAAAAATAAATAATTTGATGAAATGAAATGTTTATTTAGCATATTTTAATTAATACAGTTGATTTATTCCCAAAAATGTTTAATTTTGTTTAGTCATAAAAACTCTTTGCAGCGACTTAAAAATAAACTGTAAAGTAAAAAGCACTAGTTTTTATATATTAAACCCATACATGACGACGTTAAGGCGACATATTCAGATGGCGGAGGCTTAGGCTTTTTTTGACATTGAGGTGAATGCTTTCGAGGTCCGATTTGTTTCTATAATTATTATAAGAGTTGATATAATTTTTGACATACCTACAATAATAATAATATTATATTCATCCATAATCATTATAATTTGTCTACTATAACATAATTTTGCATGCCTTAATTGGTAGAACATAGTGAACTGCACATTCACTCAACATCTTGCAATGTATATTTATGTACCTACTTTGTTCAGCAATAAAGTTTTGAATTGAATTGAATTGAATTAGGCCGGCCCTCCGCCACGACCGGTTTCCCGTGTAGCAATGGACCTCCCAATAGTGCAATAATATAATGAAAAAAGCACGCGTGCGTTATAAGCTACATTATGAACCAAAAACCGGTGCAATAAGATCCACTTTACGAGCAAGTGTGTTGAAAATTATTGTAAAGTGAATGACTCAGGGGACATCGATCTCCCCAGGATATGTATGAAAATACCGGTTTGTCAACTGGGCAACTACATTTTTTCATAACAATCCTCATGTTACGTGCGTACGACTTATGTAATCAATTTTCACAAGGAGTTTATTTTAAGATGAACTCTCGACTTGGCAGGTACTCAGGTAACTTTTTATATTGATTCAAACATAGTGACAAAAATAAGTTTACTAACTCAATTAACGTTTTTGAAAGTTCATGTAAATGCTTATTCGAAATAAAAACTTTAATTTAATTTAAATAAATAAAATAAAAATGGAATAGTAAAGATTTTTAATTAGTTAATTAATTAAATTTAAAGAATTTATTTACTTATTTTTTTAATTTTTCAGAAGCAAAACCAAAAATACAACATAGTACTGCAAAAATTTCTCGCAACCGTTTCGTAACCCCACATGTACCTACACGACCTAAGACCTAATCACAATTTCCATAACCACACCACCAGTTTCCTTTGCGACTGCTACAGAATATTCCGTACAACGAAAAATAAAGAAAATGCATCATACGTGCTTCTAATACGGATTCTAGGCTGCAGTGGATCTCGCTCGCATTTCTCCTGTATTCGACCGGCGGGACGCCAACGAGAATTCGCGTCACGGACGAATGAAGGCGGCCGATTGAAACTAAGCTATATTGGAACGGTGAATTAGGCGTATCTTGATGTGAGATTGGGTATCGGAGCGGATGTTACAGGGTAGTATTTTAGTTAAAATTTGTTTCTAGGGTATATCTACAGAGAAGAAGGAACCACGTCTACCAGTAAACGTCCACTCCGAGTCTACTTGCGTTTGACGAACAACAAACAATGTTTTTTTTTTCATAATATTATATTAAAAGAAATAATACAGGCTAGATTAGAACTTTAGTGCTGTAGGTAATACTAAGGAGGAGCACTGCCAGTACCATTTTGACAGTTGGAAGCATTTATTTTTATTTATTTTTTATTCTTAACGGGCTTGCGTTTGACTGCCACCTCACCTGATGTTAAGCGATGATGCGGTCGACGATGGTACACGCTTGCCCAGCAAAAACCTATTCACTCGAGCCTTGAAGACCACCAGATTATACTTCTCGGGAAACACTGACGGCAAGGAATTCCACTCTTTCATTCATAGCATGAGTTCACGCTTATTACTATTAATTCTTTATTCATCAGACAACAGGGGCTCGTAGCGAAGCAACGACTGCGCGGATTGTACGATCTGCAAGGTTAAGCTGCACTTGGCGCGGTCAGTCTGTAGATGGGTGACCGTTTCGTTACACATCGTGACCCCTCCGTGCCTCGGAGAGCACGTTAAGCTGTCGGTCCCGGTTGTCATACGAATATCTATGGCAGTCGTTACGGGTAGTCAGAAGCCTGAAAGTCTGACAACTGGTCTAACCTCCGAATGTCAGTATTACCTAGTAACTGGGTTGCGGGGGTCTGATGGCAGTCGCTCCGTGTAAAATACTGATGTTCAGCCGCATCTGGCTAGACTGGAAGCCGACCCCAATATAATTGGGAAAAGGCTCGGAGGATGATGATTCATCAGACAACAATGATTGGCCTATAACGTGTTAGTAACAAATGTAACTTATTCTATGTTGCAGTGATGTTGTCCGGTTGACTAGCGCCACAGACCAGTAAGCCTCAAGACGCCTCATAAACAAAATTTTGCATGAGAACACAGTCGTAAAATATTGGCGGGGACCGGGGGGCGGACGGCGCGTTATGATTCAACTCAGCCTATCGCAGTCCACTGCTGGACATAGGCCTCTCCCAAGTTGCGCGACAACGCTCGGTCCTCTGCCTTCCGCATCCAGTCCCCCCCAGCCACGTTCTTTAGGTCGTCGGTCCACCTGGCAGGGGGCGCCCTACGCTGCGTTTGCCGATACGCGGTCTCCACTCAAGGACTCGTCTGCTCAACGGCCATCGGTCCTTCGACAGACATGGCCAGCCCACTGCCACTTCAGCTTACTGATCCTACAAGCTATGTCGGTCACTCCGGTTCTTCTCCGGATAATCGCGTTATGATTGGTCGGCTCAAATGTTCAGTGATATAATTGGTGCCGCTCGCTGATGGAGTGACGTCCCGATTGGTGGCTGGGCTTAATATATGCAGTGCTACTGCATATGCTTTGTGACGGGGGTATCCGGCTAATAGGCGTCTAGAGGCTTACTGGTCTGTGACTAGCGCCCACATAAGCGGGCTGTCAGCCGGGGTGGCTATCGCTCGCATGTTTCGTCACTAAATGTAAGCCTAGTGTTTGAATTAAATGGCGTATGGCGTAAAATTATGAGCATATGCTGTCCCACTCCAGAGCCCCAATTCTCGCGTTATAGAGATAACATAACATAACTTCACGCCTGTATTTCCCCGAAGGGGTAGGCAGAGGTGTAATAGCACACCTACATTTCGCCAGTTATGTTATAGTCCCATGTAATAGGGGGCGAGCCTGGCTGCTGGAGCAAGGGCTGCTACTGAGAATTTCCTAATGAAAAAACCCAATAACACTTTGCCCGACCCTGGAATCGAACCCAGGACCCCACGCAGATCGCGCCCACGACCGCGGATCGTTATAGAGATAAATTCGAGATAATCTCTAATTTTAAATCCCTACGAAAAATGTCACCGTTAATGTCAACTGCTATGACAAAGACAAAGACATTTATTGCTCAAACTGTGTACATAAATGTAGGTGTTTATCAAAGTTTGGTATCAACAGCCTACCCAATCGGGTGTAGCAATAGTAGGTACAAACTATGAGGTCTGACACTACAATAACATATTTAAATATTTAACTTATTACTATCAGTTTATACCAAAATATTCGAAGACCTCTGTGGTCTAGTGGTTCGAGTGTCGGACTGCTGATAGCTAGGTTGTGAGTTCGATTCCCACAGGACACAAATATTTGTGTGATGAACATAAGTGTTTGTGTCGGTCTGGGTGTGTTGCTTCTGTATTATAAGTATGTATTTACAACAAAAAAAGGTATATAAGTATTATATCCATTGTCTAGTACCCATACCACAAGCTCTGCTTAGTTTGGGACTAGATGGTGCTGTGTAAAAATGTCCCAAAGATATTTATTTATTTATTTATTCATTTATAGTATAAAATACTTTTTGAATTAACCACTTTTTTAAAACTCTCTTAAATTACTTACTATCTAGTTTTTTTATGTCTACAGGTGTATGAACCACCCTTTGTGTTTAGAACGCTAGGCATAGACATATCTCTAACGTGACATTCTGAGAACACATCGACATTCGCCATCTTGTTTTGACATTACGTGGAGTTCGAGATAACGTGTACATCGCCGCGACGCGAGAATCACCCCTCCTGGGCCTTCCTCCGTTTTTTTCCACTTTTACCGAACCCACGCCTCTTTCTTCCTGTTTTTAACCAAAAAAAGGAAGAGGTATTCGGCGGGTTTATTTTTTTTTCGTGTATTTTTAAATAATGTATCCATACCTCTACGAACTTTCATGCGCTCCGGACTCGGTACCAGTTCACGAGTCAGTCTAGTGAGTCAGTTCAGTACTGGCCTTTCATTGGCCTCGTGTACAAATATTTTTAATTTATTTTTATTTCTTCAGAAATCTTACAGCGATCATACCGATAGTAAATAAATTCGTGAAAGAAGGCCAATTATAAGTTTTCAGAGATAACTAGGACAGTAGACAATAGACACAAGAAAGATAGATAAAGAAAAGCACTCAGGAATTACAGACCTAATCTTTGACTAAGGAACTATCATTTTCAAAGGACCTAGTACATATATCATTAATCTGTGTTAAAGACAGTTCAGTGAGTGTTCAATGTTTTTTAATAAATTTTAATTCTGCTTTTTATTTGAATTGTCAGTGAAATGCTAAAGCATATTTTGTAACAAGAAACAGAATAAAAAGCCGCTATTGAAGCTCAGCTTTCTTTTACTTAAACATACGTACATAATCTCCGAGTAAATTGCCAAGATCCAACTTAACTGAACTAAGCCAGCAACCTCTTATCAGATTCATTTTATAAGCTCATACCGAGATAACGCTTTCTTGTCTTGACTAATAAATTCTTATCTAAAACAGAACATTTCAACTACTTAAATGCTTGTATAGACCCTGAGTTTGTTTCGGCATTTCACAAGTAATTTTAGAGTAGTTATTGAGTGATAAAAATCGTTTTATACAATCTATAGTTGATCCCGAAGCACATAACGCTACGACACGCTCTTCCACTGAGATTCAACTTAAATCAAACGCTTTTTTTGTCTCCTCGCTCCTTTTTAGGGTTTCGTACCTAAACAGTGCGAACGGGACCCTATTACTCTCGCTACAATCGACAGACGGACCGTCCGTCCGTCTGTCTGTCATAGGGCTGTATCTTTGTAACGGTAATAGATAACCAGTTGAATTTTTTACAAAATATGTGTTACTATGGTGTGTATCACGACAAATACTAAAAATAAAAAAAGTCTAAAACCAAAGGGGATCCCCATACAAGAAACCTCGAAAAACATGCATATTTTTCAACGTTTTTGTTCCTGTTCTATCTTTAAAACAGTAATACATACCAGCGTCAAACTTGGTCTGATTTTAGTGCATACTATGTAGTTTAGCAAAAAATACTAAAAACAGGACAAACATAGACATATGTGGTGGTACTTACGTAAGAAAGAGATGCAAAATTTCATATTTCGCGCACTGTGCTGATGTCTTGTGATAAACTCTCGTAAATTAAATCAGTTTCTATGGGGTATCATGTTGATGGGTGGTACGGAACCCTTACTGCGCGGGTCCGACTCGCACTTGGCCGGTTTTAGTATTATCTACAGCACTGAAGTACTAATCTAGTCTATATCCTTCTATCATATAATACTAGCTGTGTCCGGGGCTTCGCCCGCGTACTGTAATAAAATATAGCCTATGATAGTTCTGGATAAAGTAGCTTTCTGATGGTGAAATAATTATTTAAATTGGTTCAGTTGTTTCAGAATTCATCGATTACAAATAAATAAATCTTTCCTCATTATAATATAAGTATAGATTGTGAAAAAAATAGATATAAGTACCTATAGATATACCTATAGATTGTGAAAAAAAAGCTGTTAAAATCAAACCAGTCCAACAAAGAAAACCTCTCAATGAGTCCCGGACACATACAACCGTGAACAAAATCTTAATTATTAAAAAAAATACAAATATTCATGATCCATTAAAGCCAGGCCCTCAAACCTTTGATCCCCACATAAACCTTTATGTGAATAAAATGAAGTGAAAATGAACTGCAATTAGCTAAATTGCCGAAAGCCGTAACGTGCGATCCCGAAAAAATCCACCCCGACGTCCTCCCGGGTTGATCCCCCTCTCACCCACATTGGACCACTTTGGGTGACAATTTGTGGGATCATCCGGTTAGGGCTACCTACTTTTTGAGAAGAAATAACTTATTTGGGTGAAGATAAACAAAATTGTGTGAATGATATCAAAATCAAAAAGTTAATGACCGTCTGTCAAACTCAAGCATTGTAATGAAACTGAGAAACTATATGGTATCGTTTATGTCAAGCGTATACAAGAAGGAAATTATTATTTCCTATAATTTTCACACATCATAAAAAACATTTGTAAATACGTAAGGTCAAGGTGGCGAAGTCCGGCATAGTTTATTGCAAGCTTGATTTGATAAACACCCTATGGCTGATTTTTTAACTTAATTGTATGTTTTGAATATTAATGATGACTAAAGATTCCTTATTTATCAGTTACTGTTACAAACATCAATGTAACTGTTGTCATCATGAAAATAAACGCGTTTTTTTAAAAGGTAGTAAGTAGACGGACTTTCCCGAGTAATTGGGGCAACTCCGTCATAAGCATAAATTGATTGGTTTTTAACAGATATTTGCAGCACCCATATTCAGTAAATATTCGAAATTAAAAGTTAATCAAATACATGCTTTAAGAACCATGATATAAGGTATCAATCACAATCTATGGCGGTAAAATCATGAAGTGGGGTAAGTCCGGTATATTTGCAAGGGAAGGGATTGTCAACATTGAAATCAGTACAATTATATTTGATTATTGTGACAGTAGGGTATAAAAAGTAAGTATGTTTGTTGGTTGCATCTAAAATGCAATTTGAAATTTGATAATTTTCGGTATTTATATGATACAAAGTAATACAAACCAGATCTAGAGGTTCTTTAAACCATAGAAAAACTAAACGGTAACAAACAAACACACTTGGCTATATTTGTACTGTTTGAATAATAAATAAAAATCCTATATCTTTCTATTTTTTTTCAAATGAATTATTTTATATTGCTCATACAATAAAAAAAACCACCGTAAATACGAAACGAACTTGTTGCGGCATGTACTCTATTATATTAAAAATAATAATTAATTCCTGTAAATGCTTACAAAACAAAATATCTTTGGAAAATCAACAGTACGACCTCTATACCATAGACTAATAAAATAATTAGAAAAACAAGTAAAAAAAATACCAAACAATCAACAATATGACTTGCCTTAATTAGGTAAAATTTTTAAGAACTTTCAATAATTCTTTAAAAAGATTAATAAATCAACAATGGACGGTGTCTCCTTATTATGAAATAATTTGCCATAATAAATAATTACTACAACTAAAAATCTTTGGAAGATCAATATTACAATTACTTTGTCTATTTTGAAATGGCCGGTAGCCTCCCAAGAGTGTTTGATTTCCATCTTTTATTATTCAAATGATCCATGATCGTTATTCTTGGTAAGTTATAAATATGAGCAGCCTTATATTCACTTAATTCCCAACTCCGGACTGCTCGCATAGCGTCTAGCTAACTTTCTTTAGTGTAAGACGATTTGTTTGATGTTCTTTTGTAATATATAATAAAATAAAGTTATTTAAATCGGATAAATGACTATTGTAGAAATTATAAGAAACAAGACTCCTATGCTATCACATTATCATGATATATTTCTAATGAAGGCATATTAATAAAAAAAACTGTGAATAAGGAGCTTTGACTGTATACCTAAATAATAACGTTTAACGAAAACGCTTATACCAAAAAATGTTTACCACATCTGCCTTGGGGCAAGATCGGCACATGACGGTCTTTCCCTAAAATACTAGACAGTCTTCCCCCAATATTGAATTTATACGTTAGGTTTTTAACACAACTAATATTTCTGTAAATATATATTTAAATTCGATTTGAATAGAATAAAACAAAACAAAAAAATACAAACTAGACACTTACCACTACAACAAGTAAAAATCTGTTGATATTCACATTTCACGTTAGCAAAAATATCGACATGACTCACTTGTGTTTCAATTTGTCAACTACAAAAAATTAGGAGACCGTTTTATTGTTATTAAACTCAACACAGTGCCATCTATATTTTAAAGTTAGAACGATATAGTGGCTCAGTTTTACCAACCGAGCTGTTAATATCGTAGCTATTCAGAAACAGCCTAGAGAGGCGGTGTACGGTGTTCCCCCGTAGACGAACTTCCCCACCTTGACCTTATAGGTACATATTACAAACAAAAAAAGACACACTTTTTTTAAATCAAATCAATATAAAACCCAAAATTGTAACCCATCGGTATCAGTAACAAGGGCCAAGCTACCGGTGGTCAGGTTTCTAGAGGGAGGATCCTCCTAACAATATGTGCCACCGTATCCAGGAGTACCACTTTCTTTATCAAGCCCTTGTGAGAGCCGCTTACGATGTTGGTCCAGCCTCTTCGCTACAATGGCTGTAACTACTATAGGCACAACACAATGACCCCTGAATCCACCTCCCAAATGTCGACAACGTCGTGTGCTAAATAAAGATATTTGATTTTTGTCTATTCAAGCTGTTAGATATCAATAGTCGTACGATATTGGTACAAATTACCATGAAACTCGGAATGGAGAAAATTTATTGATAGAAACTATACCGATAGTGCGATCTATTTCGACGCCAGCACTATCTTTATTTATTTATTTATAATTTATGTACACACAATTACATATGAAAAGAGACAGCATTAAAATTATTTAGTAAAAAGGTACTGCTTAATTTAAAAGAAATTTCTACCAGCAGACCTGCGAGAGGAGAAATAAGTAATTAATAGTAAGTAAAGCAGAACATTGTAATATTATTAAAAATATGAAACAAATCATGCAAAGTTAAACAATAGTCCTGTCAGTGATGATAGATCGATCCCACAATGCGACATGGCCATTTTCAAGAACTAAGTCGGGCATGTATAATAATGTATACACTTGTAGTATGGTACTTCCGATTCCACGAGATTGTATTGAAGGTGAAAAGTCCTGATAACTTACTAGGTGGTGTCTACGCAAGTACTCAATACTCAATTTTTAAATGCGTTTCTTAATTTAGGTAATATTAAAACAGGTCGTAGGCTTAAAAATTAGGATTAGCTTTATTTTTATGCATACCTATGACAACATCTCATTGATACAAATAATTTTCTATTAAGCACAGTTGGCAACCCTATCTGCAACGAAAATGGAGGCATCCAGTAAAACAGTGGGTACGGTTTGAAATTATTCATGCAAATTTCCACCAATGATAGGGAACGATGCATTTTAGTTCAAAATCTCGATTGCCAACCAAAAATTAAATTCGCAGCCGGATGGTTTGTACAATGAAATCCCACTTATGTGACGATTAATAATAATTGATATATGTTAATAAGTTCACTTAGTTACATAATCGATATTACTTAATTTACATAGCAACATAACTTTGATATTTTAGTGCTTTTTACACAAATATATAATATTTCGTGTTGCTTTTCTGTAAAGTTTGATAACTTTACAGAAAACTCAAAAACTTTTTTTTTTTGGTGTACCATATAAGAGTGAGGTATTTTTTTTTAAGTTTTTGGTGTATTGTTTATATATGTAAGAGTCTAGTTTAGTAGGAATATTACTACCGTTTTTTATAGTAACAATAATTAAAATCATTATCATTACAAAAATCTTTAATTGTACCACCATAATTTGTATAATAATAGTTTATTAATTTCTTAGGTTTTCGCGATCACTACACATTATCATAAAATAAAGTTTAACCGTATTAAATCGCGTATATTATTTAAATTGGTTTCCTGAAGTTTCGAAAGCTTTGCAGCATTTCGTGGTACCAGGTAGACTAAGATGACAAGCGTCTTTATAGATATTTCTAAAAAAACAACAGCACGCAACACTGTAAAAGATAATGATATTGTGAGTGATTACTGCGTGCATCGAAACGATTTTAATTAATAATATTGTGCGGTAGATTAAAATATTTTTTTAGTGAAGTGTTATTGGGTTTATTCCAATGATATTATGTAAAATCATTGGTTTATTCATTAGGAAATTCTCAGTAGCAGCCCGGAGTCTGGATTTGTGCCCGGTCAATTTGCCATTGACCTAGGCTCGCTCCCTATTACATGGGACTATAACATAACTGGCGAAATGTGGGTGTACTATACACCTCTGCCTACCCCTTCGGGGAAATACAGGCGTGATGTTATGTTATGTTATGTGTTGTAAAGACGCTTGTCATCTTAGTCTACCTGCGACCACGAAATGCTGCAAAGCTTTCGAAACGTCAGGAAAACCAATTTAAATAATATACGCGATTTAATCCGGTTAAACTTTTTTCTATTATAATAATTGTTTATCTAGATGATATTATATAGATGTAATTTTTTTTCACGGAAAACAGTCCAATCCAGTGTCAGTGATAATGAAAACAGTCCTTTTTATTATCTTTTAAGTGTTTTTACTTTAATATCACCACAAGAGGTTCTACAAAAAAAGCAACGGACGGTGCACTTAAAATATTAATATTATAATTTCATTGCGGGACGTTTTAAATTCATAAAAGTATGTTGTTGGTGCATGTTTTTAATTAAACTGTGGCATGTACACCTGGGCACAAACGTGCTCCAGTGAATTATACTGGGCTGCCACGTATATTCTATATTGTATAATATATACTTTGGATGAGTCTTCATTGTTTGTGACGGTGCAACCTAACATTGCGAAATTATTGTAGTACATACCCCGTCATCACACCAACATTCATAATTCATTTTCATTTAATTTTAAGTCAGTTCACTATCGGCCACCGAACGCACCGCGTGTTCTCATATACCTATCAATATCATATCAATATCAATATCATTTATTCTTTAGAACTATTTCTGTCTGAACTGAGACCAATAGTTTATTGCACTAAATTAACACAATAAACTATTGGTCTTCAAAGGACTTCATTTATATCATATCAGCATTCGTAAAGTTGTTCGGTACAATACCGTACATCTTTTGTTCCTTCGAGAATTTTTGTTCTTTGGATGAGACTACCTACATAATTATAATCAATGTATGATTGATGTTAAATAGGAATAAAATTGTCATATTGGTGCATTTAATCTATTATTCATCAATTATATTTACTAATTAGAATTTCGGACAAATTGATAACTGTAACGTTTACCCTGTCTTAGCCGCATTCCTTTTACATAAAGAAAATAGTTAATTACTTTTTACAAATATACTGTTATAATTAGTAAAAAGATTTCCAAAAATCCATTCCATTGTTTCCGGTCCAACGGAAGCTTAAATATTAAGGCCATATTCCAATGTTGCAAAAAATAAAAATACGTGTATATTTTATGCATGCCAATAGATTAAAAATACGCGGAAAAAAGACTGTTGCAATGTCATAGGCTTATAAAAAATTGCTATTTGTTCAAATGTAACGTGAATACGTCACCGCGGGCCGTATTTGATGGGTGGACACATTGTGTTTACGATAAACAAAAAAAAACTTTTTTCCACTAACTGATGCCGCGGTATTGAGCTGCGGGCAACTAAGCGGAGCGAGAATATATTTTTGCTATTTTTTAAGCCCATTGTACAGCTGATATGGCAATGAAAATATACGTTTATGGGCTGCGGGGTCATGAGTTAAGGTTTGTAGATAAACAAGATAGTGTAGCTAAGTCAGATGACTGAAATATTGAAGCAGCCTTACCAAGGATTAATGTACCGAGTAAAAAGGGGTATATAGGAATGCAGGAGTTAATAGGGACAAAAATGGGCAAGGATTTTAACATTGAAATAAGATAGTCTGTTACCCACAAAGACTTTAGAAAGTTTACCAAATTATGGGAGAAAATTTTTTAAGCTAGCACGGCAGTGTCCATCGGTCGTTATTTCCACCCTCTCCATCTTTGGTACAGTTTAAAAAGCAATTAGTATACAGGGTCGCCAGATAAAGATTTCTCAGGAAGTTATTATAGAATGGTTTAATTAGGGTTTTGTATAAATACAGTTTAACTTTGCCCGTTATTAAAATTATATTTCACTCGAAAACATCCGTAATCTTCTGAGAAAACCTTATTTAAACCATTTAAACCATTTATTTTGCCACACATACACAAAATATACATATTACATGCAAAGGTAACAGGACAAATGAATGAGAACACAACATGTATACAACATAATATGTGTGGCAAGGGATCCAGCTCAGTATTTGCTGTGCATGAAGGTATGCACAGCACTGATTTATATCGCTCTACCCTGTATACTAATTGCTTTGTTAGACTGTACTAGCCAACAGAGTTTTCTAGGGGACTAGCGGCGGTAAGGCCCGTCATGGAGGAGTGGCTGGAGAGGGGCCATGGTGCCCACACCTGACGCAGATACTCTCGGGGCACGGTTGCTTCGGGAAGTATCTGTGTCGCATAGGCCGGGAGCCAACGCCCGAGTGTCATCACTGCGGGAGCTAACTTGAGGACACGGACACGGCGCAGCACACACTGGAGGAGTGCCCAGCTTGGGCCGCGCAGCGCCGTGACCTCATTACTGCAGTAGGCGGCAGCGATCTCTCGCTTACGGCCGTGGTTCTATGGTCGGGAGCGAGAGCACTTGGGAAGGCGTCGTCTCCTTCTGCGAGGATGTAATGCCCGCTAAGGAGGCGGCGCAGAGGATTCGAGAGGCGATAACCTCTCCTCCCATCCGCAGGAGACGACCTGGGCGTCGTAGGAGGGCGTATGCCTCCAGCCACCCTAGGTGTGGGCCTGCGGGCGGCGGACTCAGGGTGGCTCGCCACCCGACCAGTCAAGGCCCGTGACGGTGGCGCGTCGTGTTCCGCGCGCGCCAGTCTAGAGGAGGGTGCGTCCGTTGTGGTTGCCGCACGGGGAGAAGGGGCTCGCCTGCCAATGGCGAGCCGGGACCTGCCGGGGACCTGTTGGGCGAATACGGGAGTATTTCTCACGCCCCCGACCAAAGCCGGTAGAGGAACACCGTGGTGGTTTTTAGTCGGTAAGAGTCCGACAAAAGCTACGCCTTCCCCGGGTGGAGTGCGTCCATGAGTATTTTACCCACGAAGAGAAAAAAAAAAAAATGGGCGACAGTCTGAGAATGCGTGAGCATTTTTACTCCTGTACACATGGTTTGTCCTATTCATATTTATGTCTAGCAGTGAATGTCTTTCGGCTGAAATGATGATGATAATGACACGTGGTTTATCGTGGTTTTTTTTTTCATTATTTATACGTACACTACCATTTTTCTTGAACAACATCCCTCGTTCATCCAGTCATGATGTACGGTCGATCGCACGTCAGTGGTAACATTTTGACATTGACAGCGTTTTTATTTCGTTTGCAGGTTTTCTAATTAATTTCACCATTTTCATGCAGTTGACTGTACCTATGTATCTAGCAATAAATTGTGGTCGACAACAGATTAGTTTTTTTCTTGAAGTCTTGACCATGGTAAAACTGTAGAAGGCCAGGCTCATGTTAAGCAGTAAACTGACTGATATGAAGGGATGAAGATTATGAAATAGCAGTTTCAATTCAATTCAATTGAAAATTATATTTTTTTTCTACAATTATAGAACTAGTCGAAGAAATAAAGTTTCCATTGAACACTCACAAAAGAAAGCCGTCAATTTTAATAATAATACTTATGTTATTTTTCCTCGAGTGACTGACTTGACTGCCTCGTTGGTCTATTGGTCGCAAGCGCGACTGCTGAGCGTGGGGTCCTGGGTTCGATTCCCGCGTCGGGCAAAGTGTTATTGGGTTTTTTCATTAGGAAATTCTCAGTAGCAGTCCGGAGTATGGATTTGTGCCCAGTTGATGCCAATAGGCTCGCCCCCTATAACATAACTGGCGAAATGTGGGTGTACTATACACGTCTGCCTACCCCTTCGGGGAAATACAGGCGTGATGTTATGTTATGTTATTTTTCCTATAATTTCTTAGGTTTTCGCGGTCACTACACATTATAATAAAACAAGTTTGACCGGGTTACATATTATGAATAATATACGCGATATAATCCGGTTAAGCTTGTTTTAACAAATTGTTATTTTTCATTCATTGAGGTAAAAAAAAAACAGAGAAAACTAGTCACAATAACATACTCTACACCGCATAAGCTACCTTTACTCCCGTCCGCTTTGTTCAATAAAAATACAAAATCTGCGATGCACTGCTGCACTGGTATTGTGTTCGTACGGTATTCTTGTTGATGCTTTTCATATGACTACGTGAATAAGTTAAAATATCTGCGATACAGCATTACTTAAATTAAAGTAGAGATCTATGAAATCATCATCCTCCGAGCCTTTTCCCAATTATATTGGGGTCGGCTTCCAGTCTAGCCAGATGCGGCTGAACATCAGTATTTTACACGGAGCGACTGCCATCAGACCCCCGCAACCCAGTTACTGGGCAATACCGACATTCGGAGGTTAGACCAGTTGTCAGACTTTCAGGCTTCTGACTACCCGTAACGACTGCCATAGATATTCGTATGACAACCGGGACCGACAGCTTAACGTGCTCTCCGAGGCACGGAGGGGTCTCGATGTGTAACGAAACGGTCACCCATCCACAGACTGACCGCGGCAAGTGCAGCTTAACCTTGCAGATCGTAAAATCCGCGCAGTCGTTGCATCGCTACGAGCCCCTAGAGATCTATGAAATGTTGAGAATAATTAATTTCATGTGATAAACATATCGTCAGTTATAATAAAACAAAGTTTAACCGGATTGAATCCCATATATTATTTAAATTGGTTTTCCTGACGTTTGACGTTTTTCATTCGTTTTCCTGTTTTATTACAATGTGTAGTGATCACGAAAACATAAGAAATTATTATGTATTCAGTTGTTTGTAGTATGAATTAATGTAACCGTAAAATGACGAAATTGAGTTAAATATACAGTTCGACTGCAAATTGAGTTAAATATACAGTTCGACTGCAAATTGAGTTAAATATACAGTTTGACTGCAAATTTTTCGCTCTGTCAATTGATGTCTTTAAAATCTCGATATCTTGAAAAAAATAAGCGATTACGTTAACAAAATCAGACTTTTTTTTTATTTCAACAAATTTTTGTTATGTATGATACATTTTATAAGAGTGAGCAATGTATGGGTTTTGCTATAGGACATATGATACACTAAATAGTGTGTCCGAAAACTTTCTCTCGATTGTTATATTACACATTTTTGCTAGTTAGGATATCTTTTCCGAAACATCTCAAAGAAAATTAACAAGAACACAGAAACAAAGCTTACCTGATCTCCCAGCTCCTATAACCTCATTAATTCGTAAAGCAATTTCCGGAGCCTGTCAAACCAACAAATTCACCGATATGAACGTAAGATCCTTTAATAAATTACACGTGTAAGTTAATTTCTTACAAGGTATTAGTAAGAATTGATTCTTCTTTCATGTCCCACCTTTGATATTAAAATATTAATTTAATTCTCCTTTGATATTAAAGAGCTTCCATTTCGATGTGAGAGCACGGTTATAGGTAATGTATTAAATTCGTTATTATATTTATTTATGGAAGAGGTTATAGAATGAAGTTACATCTTATGTGTCTTATGTGTTAGGTACATAGTTAAATTTTCTTTATTAGGCGCAGCATGTATTTTTCTTCCATACTCTCTATCAAAATACCGCAGTGTCTTAAGACGAAAATCTTTGACCAGTGTGTTACCAGTAATTATTAACGGCACTGAAACGTGATCGCTCACAATGGGCCTGATAAGCTGGCTCAAAGTCACTCAAAGGGCAATGGACGGAGTGTCCCTGCGTGATCGAATCAGAAATGAGGAGATTCGCAGGAGAACGAAAGTCACCGACATAGCCCGAAGAATTGCCAAACTTAATTGACAGTGGGCGGGGCACATTGCTCGCAGAACGGATGACCGAAGGGGCAGTAAAGTTCTGGAGTGGCGACCGCGTACTGGAAGGCGCAGCGTGGGTAGGCCCCCACCAAGGTGGACCAATGACTTGGTGAAGGTCGCGGGAATCCACTGGATGCGGAAAGCGCAGGACCGGTCGCTATAGCGATGCTTGGGGGAGGCCTATGTTCAGCAGTGTACGTCTTTCGGCTGAAATGACGATGATGATGATGATGACATCTCTATCAGCCGTCATCTTCGTGTTCACTTTCTTTATATCCATATATTCATTCACACAATCCATCCATCCATCTTTTCTTTATTCCTCTTTTCTTATAGCCATCCACATTCATACACAAAACTTTTTTCGTAACATGCTCCTCATTCCTCTGCATCACATGTCCATACCATGAGAATCTAGAGCATCTCAACTTTTCCGTCACTGGCGCTACTTTCAAACTCCCTCTCACATACTCATTTCTTATCATAATATCCATTCTCGTTAAACCACACATTCCTCTTAACATTCTCATCTCAGCTGCATGTACCATGCACCTTTCATTCATCCCTTTGGTAGCCTAACATTGTTCCACACATCTTGTATATATTCCCCTTTAATTTAAGGGGAAGGTTTAGTTTAAGCTATAGAAATCTAAACAATAAGGTAATAGAAGTGATAAACGCGCGTGAACTTGTCGCCGCGTGCAGGTGTCTCGTAGGCAGTGCGCGAAACGTTCGCTTGATAATCAGTGCTGTTTTGGACGCGGAGTCACTAAAATTGTATTTTGCTGCATATCTAAAGGCGGTTTTCTTAAGCTTAATTTTTTTTTATACTAGGATGGCGAAACGAGCTAAAGGCCCACCTGATGTTAAGCGGTTACCTTTGCCTATAACAACTGCAATACCAACTAGGCTGTTGCCTAAATGGTACCGCAAGTCGGTTCGCCAAACTGAGACATGAAGATAGAAAGTCTCATGTGATTGTAATTTCACCGGCACCCGTACCCATCCAACTACCACTACCATCCTACCCAATGCAAGCATCACTATTTGGCGGAGAAGTAGGCACAGTGGTAGTACTTCCCCGGACGAGCTCTTTAACAAAGGAGCTCTACTACTACTACATTGCATTGAATGCTGATGAAACATTGTGGGACGTAATCGCGTATTTATGTGTTGGTAGCGGCGAACCGGGTCCAGTATTAACAAAACTGGCCAAGAGCATGTTGGGCCATGCTCAGTATTATAGGGTTCCTTAAGTAGGTCTAATTACAAACGAATCAAATCGAATATTAATCATTACTATTTTAGTTTTTGCAAACAGCGCCACCTAGCGCTAAATTTAAGAAGTGTGTCATATCAATATAACACAAAGTTTCTTTTTGTGATTTTTTTTAACTAAAGGAGCATTATTTGCTAAGATCATTTTTCTCTTAGGTTAATGACCTATAAACTAGGAAGTCTTGTGTATTTTGCAGTTTTCTCACTATAACTCAAAAATTTATAATCACATTATACTCGAAATAATTTTAAAAGAGAGTTTTTATAAGCGTCTATCAATGTGGAAGAATATAAGTTTCTACGTTGCATAGTTTAGAAATGGCAGGGGGGGGACACACATTGCAAGCCACTTTGGTGAACTGTATTTCGCAGATGGTATACCTGATAAAAAAGTTATGTATGAAACATTACCTTCATTATAGTAGACCTATTCAATGATACCCCACAAGAGGGGGTGCAGCGAAAAAAAAAATTTCACCCCCATTTCACATGTATGGGCGCCACCCCTGAAATATGTTATCAAGACTTTTTTATTCTTTTAAAATTGAGATCTATATCTAAACCATTTTTTAACAAAATTTCATTTACTTATGTTTATAACTGTAGAAGTTATTAAGCTGTAAAGGATTAGGACATGACGAAACTATAAGGGTTCCTTGTATGACTAGGGAACCCTAAAAACAGTAGATAACATTTGTATTACTTTATTATTTAGATATTGCTTAAGCTATACTTAGTGAAGAATACAGCATGAAAAAACTTCTACGCTTTAACAGTACCTACATAAAAAGAGACTTCGCCTTATTCTGTTTTCCCAAGCAACACTTTTAACAAACATGCCAATAATAATTTCTAGACACTGATTACATTTGAAGGCAAAACGTTCCCTCATGTTATTAGACACTAAATTTTATCCAAACTACATGCCCTGTTTGTAATTTTATCTGAAAATTAATCGGACAGTTTAGTTTTGGCCTACATTCAAATAGCCTTCTTAAATTAAATGTATTACTTACGAAGCGGGTGATAGTGGGTTTTGCGTGTTATTCTGTTTTTGTACTGCAGGATGCTTAGAAAGTCGCGTATATACATAATCAAATTATATTTCATGAAATAGTTGGTTCACATTAGTGTAAAAAACCACCATATATCTCATCATCCAAGTTGACCAGAGCCTCAAAATAATAATGTCGGCTTATAATCATATCAAAGAACAAGAAAATCTGAGAAGAAATATCGAAAGTTCTGTGATGGCCCATATCGACAATGAAGTTACAATAATTCCTAACTGTATAAATGTTACAAACAAAAACCAACTTACTGTTTATTGCTAAAAGTAAAAAGTTGATCTAAGGTATTTTTAACACGCTTTTATTAGGTCGACCTGTATGTAACTATGTAATGGAATCTAAGGTAACTAATTTAACCATCTTCCAAGGGTCGTAGCGTAATGAAAATTGGTAGCTGTTTGTAGTTATGATGACAATACAATAATATAATAATATGGTACTGTCAAACTGATCTGATGATGGAGCCGGAAGATATGAACTGGAACTTCATGATGGAAAATCGTATCATAGCTGTTTTGGATTTCTTAGAAAAGTCTTGTAATGAACTTTGACCACGATTAGGTTTCAAGGTCTGATGATGAAGCCGGAAGATAGGCACTGGCATTCCATGATGGAATATCATATCATAGTCGTGTTTGCACTTGTGAGAAAGGCCACGTAATGGACTTTGAAGCGTGTTTTTCTAGTGTTTTTTAAACTATTCATTTACTTACTAGTCAAACATAGGGTGATGCAGATATAAAAACACGTGAAATTATGAACAGGTACATTAAGAATGAAAAAAATACAAAATGTGTAAATTCTGATCTAGTATTCACTTTTTTAGTAGGTAATTGAACGTGAAAAACTTTACCTAACCAAGCGGTAGAGTTTCGTCCCCAAAAAACTCCAGAAAAATTCACATTTTTCACCCAAAACATTCGTGGTTGGTTACATCAGAAACCGCAAACATTACCTAGATGATTTCCTTTGAAACACAAATGTCTAAGTTTTACGTACTTCACAAGGAATATCTCCCGTAGAACTGTCTTCAAACAATCAAAATACCACGTCATCAGATTCAATAAAGCGCCTTACTTCACCTCAAATTGTAGCCCAAACTCAAATATTTGGGCAAACATTCGCTATTGGACAATGCTAAGTAAGCGCCAAGAGTCTACGCTGTGTAAGTGTAGGGCCACGAGAACAGCGAATACGAATCGTAGCCCTATCATTCGCAAAATTGATGGACTTCGAATACTGGTCAAAAAATATAATAACTTGTGTTAACGGTGATGGAAAACATTGTAAGGAAAACATGCCTGAGGGCTAACGCTTTAAATGATTCTCGATGTAGTGTCAGGCTAAGCGTGGTGGTCTAATGCTTTAATTTTTTTCTTGTTTTAAAAAGGGGGCCTGTGCTCAGCAATGGGACTCAGAAATTGGCTGATCATTTCTTCTACTTAGCCTTTTCCCAATGGGGTCGGCTATCATAACAACATAGACAGATAGAATATACTTTATTGTACTCCAAAAAAATAGTAGTAAACAGGAACAACGTATAACAAATAACAACGTTTAACATATTGCTAAACATCTTCTTCTTCGTAGTCGTTCACTCTTGGCAGAATGGTCGTCGTTACGTCAGGTCTCAAAAATTGAGTAGCAGCTCTTGCGATACGTCTCCATTCGGCTCTATTATTGGCGCTGCTAGAACATTGCTAAAAATCTATATACTGCATTGAAAATGATGCTTCAATGTTAGTTTTCAATGTTAGCTTCAATGTTAGCTTTTTATTATTTACATGGAAAAGAGTCCAAGGACGAGAAATAATTTCAAAAATACTGCCTAGCCGAAAAAACCACAATACACACAATACATTTAAACACATATCGATGGTTATAAAACCAGTTGCAAAGCCTATCTTGTTTGAAACTGATAATGGTTTTGTTACCATTGACAGACTGTTGACCGAACATTCAGGAACCCCTAATAATATAATCGTTGACTCACTCGCCACTATCCTCGATTAAAACAAGCAACTTTTCAGTCAAGCGAGATGGTCGAGTAAGAAGGATGTAGGAAAGCAATTAAAAGTGGTGACCATAGAAATCTAAATAATAAGGTGATAGAAATGTTATCTACTGTATTTTACTACCGGAACGCGTGTCGCCGGATTGTTGCTACCAACACATAAATACGCAATTACGCTCACCATGTTTCTAGCATTCAATACAAAATAAATTAAGCCTAAAAACAAATCCGCTTATAGATATACCTACTGCAAAAACAATTTTAGTGACTCTGCGTCCAAAACAGTACTGATGATCAAGCAAAGGATTCGCGCACTGGTGTCCTATGAGACACCTGTACGCGGCGAAAAGTTCACGCACCTTTAACACTTCTATTTACCATATTATTTAGATTTATACACGCTGAAATTTGAATCGCTTATTTCCCGAAAAGGGGTAATTGTACTCATCATTATGAATAACTTTTATTATGGGACCAACTCTGAAATCGCGAGAAAGAAATCAGGTGGTCCCTACATTTTATTGATTTAAGTGAACACAAATGTAGGGACCAACTGATTTTTTTTTCGCGATTTCAGGTTTGGTCCCATAGTAAAAGTTGTTCATAATGATGAGTACAATGACCCCTTTTCGGGATTTAAGCGACTCAAATTTTTAGCATGTATAGTGGTAACCCTACTTTGTCCCGCTGTTTTAAAACCCCTACACTAGAAGTTCAAACATAGTCGCCGGCTTCGTTCTAAATCACACGGAAGCCCGTTTGAGCTGTTGCCAACCTTACTAAACTAAATCGGATTTAAGCCTTTTGAACGCTAACGAATTTTAAATATGGGTAGTTATCTCCCTGATTTATTAAAGAGGATTCCAACAGATCATATTGACCCGAACTTTTCGATAATAGTATAATTTACACTAAGCTACCTGTAAGATATTGTGTACTGTACATATTTAATGGAATCAAAGTTAATATTTTTATTTTGTATTTTCTAGGTGTAATTTATAGTAACGGCTTATATTTTCAACCTATGTTTAATAATTCAGACGACAGACCCTATCGTAATAAACAGTATGTATAAAGGTTTTACTAAAACGAAAATATTCTCTCAATAGTTTGGTAAAAAATAACACCATAACTTATTTCCTCGTGTTTTTATGCAATTTGGATGATAGGGTCACGCGTATCTGACTTCTTTTCAAATAGACACTTGAATCAGTACGCAAATTAGCATAATAATATGCTGATTTCCCTATCCCGGATCAACGAAAAATCAGCCACATCTGCGACAACAACAAATTTAGGGAACCCAAAAAAATACAGAATTTAATAAAGGATAAAGACAATAAAATATTGTGGACTAAAAAAACAAATATCAGAAGAACAATATCAGATAGATATCGTTTAGAATAATCGAATTTGGCGAAAAAACTTTGAGGTCCAACTTTGGGTTCGATAAAATATGTAAATACGGTAGCCGATAACAGACAATGTTCGAACCCCGAAATCAGAGGTCGCCTTTACCGACATAAAAAAGTTTGTATATGTTATAGTTATTTCTTGAGAATTTATTAAGATACGTACATAGGAGTGTTTTCCTATTCTTTTGGACAAATGCCCTGACATGGTTGAACAAGTTTTATTATAAAACTTTAGCAGAACTTTAAATGTATGTATTAGTGACCTAGTCAAGAAATTTTCTTCTTTCTTTCGTCATCTTGATAAAATAGAGCTCTTCTCGACCTTTAACCAGATTACAATGAGAAAAAAAAAACAATTCCAGAATAGAAAATATTTTTGAGAAAGCTTGACAGCTACTGGCTGGCCGTCCTTTGAGAATAAACGTTTAAGAAAGTCGAGTTGATATTATAGAAATTGGTTAAGGTATACGTTTGCATACATACATACATATTTCATAGGCTTATACAGAATGAAATCAAATACAAAATATTGATTCTACCAATCTTCTTCTGTCGTGTCGACATGAGCTACATTATAATAATAGCTCATGTCGTGGTGTAAAGATTAGCCAGTCAGCAGGATGGTAGCGGGGCTGACTGCCCAGAGTACGCCGGACGATCAATTAAATATCGCCACTCGTGGAGGCTCTTTAAATGCACCCCAAGAAACCATTCTACCAATGAAACTGAACAACTATTTTTAAGAAACATGGGTCGTCAGGCGAAAAACAAAAGTCAAAATAGACTTTACATACAAAATCCCTAGCGATAAACAAGGTTTTTGAATTTTGTCTACCTTTAAAATTTGTCGCATCGCATGTATTTGATTTCAACTACATGTATAGAAAACAGTTCCCAAAAACAACTGTGTAACCGACGAAATTTTTTAGTAGTAGTAGAGCTCCTTTGTGAAAGAGCTCATCCAGGGAAGTATTACCACCGTATCTACTTTTCCACCAAACAGTGATGCTTGCATTGCTGTGTTTCGGTCTGAAGGGTACGGGTGCCGGTGAAATTACAATCACATGAGATTTTCCATCTTCATGTCTCAGTTTGGCGAACCGACTTGCGGTACCCTTAAGGCAACAGCCTAGGTGGTATTGAAGTTGTTATGGGCAAAGGTAACCGCTTAACATCAGGTGGGACTTTAGCTCGTTTCGCCATCCGATACTATAAAAAAAAAAAGTTTTTTTTAAATACACTAAGGTCCGTATTACAGTACATTCCTCAAGTATAGTTTGATCTTCAATCACCTGATCACTACTTAAGGATAGAATCGTTACTTGAGCATCAGTCTTATTTCAATACGGTAACCTTAAACTTCAATTCAACAACATAACACACGAATATAACCTGAAATATCAAAGAAATATCTACGAGTGGTCGAGACCACACATGAGTGATTACAGATCATATCTCTGCTCAAACACCTAAACAGGTGAAAGTGTGATCGATGAATCTGTGCTTGGGTAAAGTTCTCTAATGAAATCCCAACACAAAACTTGTTTTCTATTCTTTCGTGTAGGACATTCTGGTATACGAAGATCTTTGAAGATCTGAATGAAAGTAAAAAACCTTGAAGATGTGAATAAAAGTCATTTATTTGAGACACTTGGACATTAACGATGTTTTCGCCAAGACAATATTTATAGGGCGGTCCTAACGTGCAGTCCAATTCATTAATGGCGCCCTAGGGGTGTGCACGTCTATTTTTCTTCACACCTTCGCAGCGAATGTCTTATTTACGGGACCGCGGGGTAAAATTCTATTTCACATTGTCACAGTACGTGTTTAATAGAGAAACAAGTGGGGAAATGGATGTGTATTTAGTTCCTTCTTGTTTGTTTTGTTTCAGTAAAATCGCTGTGAATAATGGATTAATGTGAATATCAGCACTTACATTTTTATGTAAATAGCATTAGATTGGTTGGCGATACTGCTGTTGCTAATTGGTTACTGTTTATGAAAGAGACGACTATCGTAAATACTGAAATATTGCTGGATTTGCACGGAGTCACACATTTTCGTTTACGAGTAAAATTTCAAGTGTAGAGGACACTTCTTGTTTTCCTTTAACCCCATAAACGCAACTAAAACTACATAACTATTTTTTTTATTCTCAAATCTATATTTTCCATAATTTTTATGGAATTGTAATAAGCAGTTCTAAATTGGATCCATAACTTTCTCATGAATACTATCCAACATCCAACCCAACAATTAACCGACGATATACTAAAAACCTGAATTATGTCTCCGGCGATAGTTTTATAAAAAGGATGCCTCCTAGGCTCCATTGCCGAGCAATGAGCAATAGAATCTAGGGATTTAGCGTTCTGTCCGATTACTGCTATCGATTCCAGCTTATGAGAGCCAGGGTCCAGTGTAATCGAAATAAGCGAGATTTCAAGAAAATAAATTGAAATATGAAATTGGTTCCAACCTATTTAAAAAACCGGGTTTAGCAATAGGTTTAACCTAAGCCGGGTTTAAAAACTTTTGAAACTAAGCTTCTATAGCGTCACTGCGCGCTCGGCCGCTGGGGAGTAAACCGAGAAACAACGTCACCGTTACCTTCCCCCTACATTAGGAGGCTACACTGCTGTCTCACATACCTGTGGCCTGATTCACAAACGTTCGAAAAGTTTCCGTTTCCGAAGTGAAATTTGACCGGCGAACGAAACAAAACGACCACTTCCTGCGACCACGAATGATGCAAAGCATTCGAAACATCAGGAAAAGCAATGTCAATAATAATACGCGATGTAATCCGGTCAAACTTGTTTTATTACGAAAAAATACGATTTGAGAATCGAACGCATTAGGAAACGCTATTCATAGTTCTTTAATTTTACATCGAGTGCTTTTCGACAGCAAATGGCTCACGGGAGAGTTTCCATGAATTTCGCGTTGCGTTTCCGAATCCGTTCGGTTCTCAAATCGTTTTGTTTCTTAATAAAACAAGTTTAACCGAATTACAACGTGTATTATTATTAAAATTGGTTTTCCTGACGTTTCGAATGCTTTGCAGCGTTCATGGTCGCAGGAAGTGGTGGTTTTGATTTATTTGCCGGTCAAATTTCACTTCGGAAACGGAAACTTTTCGAACGTTTGTGAATCAGGCCACTGGTGTGCGAAAAATTTTTTGGCTGTTACATTTCTTTGTATTTTAGTGGGCACGTTCCGTGATCACGACTAAACTTGTATGGAAATTATAAATTTGACTGTACTAAAATGGTTCCATCCCTTTCTTGTATCTACTATTAGTAACAGAGATCGATAGTTTAAAATTAGTTTAGCTCGTGAACAAGAGAATCGACACCAATATTCTAATAGTAAACCTGATTCAAGTGTCTTGACTTTTGTAATAACCACTTGAGTGACCTTGGGTATTAGTAGTACCCAAACGTGTTTTGCCTCAAAGTGGCCATGGGTACTAGTAGTACCCAAGCGAAGTGAATGTGGAGTACCACATGAATATGTCTAATATTTTTCTACCTAAGAGATAAGGGTGACAGGGTACTTTGGTAATGTTTTGGCCTTTTTGACAAGATATTTGTCTCATATTTGTTAGGACTACAATGTCACAAGTAAACACACATGAATATCAAGCATCCTATTTCCAGTCCATTATCCCAAGATCATCAGAAACTTTAACCAGTCTAGATAAGAGCATGTATGTATGTATGGGCATGGCGTCCTAAACAACTACAAACTATAATTTAACTTGGACTTTGTAGGTGTTTACTTAACCCGGAACACTGATAACTCTACATATTAGGCCCAAGTGAATACTAACGGGCCAAGGAGCTAGGCAGAAATGGTGTTTTATCTATGGGTTCGTGTCTTATAGATCTTTGTCTACTTCAGAAAATTTAAGGAAGTGATTGATTATTACATCTTAGATAATCTAGCTTTGTCGTCTAGTTGTATTTCATAACTTTACCGAATATTTCAATAAATAATTATCTATAGCCGGACTTATAACTCAGTCCTCGCCTGCGACTTAATATATAAAAAAATTGTCATGAATTTATTTAATTTTAGCATAAATAAATTATTTTTAATAGTAATCTTAATGTCTTTAAATCTTATTAATTAATTAGGTTCCTACTTGAATTATGTCGACCAAGTAAACAATGTAATTTTATCCTGCTTAACTTATGTATCTGGCACCCACAGGACAGGCTTGCCTAGTGTGGGGCCAATGGATAATTTCTTATTTTGGAATGTTGTTTCTTGACAAATATATAAATGTATAGTATATTATATTACATTGTTACTGCAGCCTTACTGCCACAGTTACTACTGCCCGCTCGTGGTCCAGCTATATAATTGAAGTTTTTCTATTATTTTGCGAGGGTTCACATTGAGTGAAGACAACCCAACAGACTGATGTAGATACATGCTGAACCCAGATGGAAAGTACCCAGGGAGAATAGGTTCTGTACTAAGTAGCCTCATCTCAGCTCTCCTTGGATAGCCTATACACATGATGTATTTTCTACGTGCAGACGACGCGATACAAATGCAATACATTCGCTTTTCACGTGCGTTGTAGGCGCGTCACACGCACATTTTATCTATACTAATTTGCTGTTTGCACTGAAAAATGTTGCGCATAGAAAATACGCGATGTGCAGACCCTAAGTCAACGGCCAAATAAGTGTCATGTTAAAAATAAGCAGTTTTAACATATTTTTTATCAACAAAGTTGATCTACTGCTTACTATGTACTAGTAGGTGTTAGTAGCGAAAGCCTATTTATCAGGATAATGTGGCAATGATACTGCATTCTGTTGAGAACATTTCAAGCCATCTCGTCTCCTATTTAGATGTTATAAAATGTTACTATCTATCTGCTCGAGTGAAAAGGGGTAGAGTATAGATACGTTTTACTAGAGGTGCTGTGCTAGGCCAGAAAATCTCCTCATGTGCCTGATGGCTGCTGGTCCTTCTAGATACGTCTGGAAGGAAAAGCAGTTTATTGGGCCAGTACACCCTAGGCACGGGCAATACCCCTTCTTCGGGGGACCTTAATTCTGTGGCGAATAGTCTGGCATGGCTCAATATGTTTTTTTTAATAGTATAGGATGGCGAAACGAGCTAAAGTCCCACCTGATGTTAAGCGGTTACCTTTGCCCATAACAACTGCAATACCACCTAGACCTTAATGGTACCGCAAGTCGGTTCACCAAACTGAGACATGAAGATGGAAAGTCTCATGTGATTGTAATTTCACCGGCACCCGTACCCTTCAGACCGAAACACGAACACGAAATAGCGGAGAAGTAGATACGATGGTAGTACTTCCCCGGTCGAGTTCTTTCACAAAAGAGCTCTACTACTACAAAAAAAACTGGGCTAATGGGGCGTTGTTGCTTCGCATGTCCCTCTGATATTAGCAGAGGGAATAGTGGAGGAGCAGGGTTGGGCCTGGTGTGCATTCACCCTGCCACTGGGAAGGTAGCGGGGGGACTGTGCTCTTTCCTGCCCCCGTCGATCCCCCGATTCCAGTAGGAGTACCTCTAGAAGAAATTACGGAAGGATTCAACATACGGGTGGCGAAGTCAGGGTAGCCCGCCGCCCAAAACGTCATAAATTTTATTACCTTTGATTGGTTTGTTGGACCTTATCGACTGTATTTGATTTCATCCTGTAGATAAAATATATAACACGCCATATTTGCTTTTACTAACAAAACAAACTTCATAACTTAATTTCTTGCTTCTTAACAATTTCTCCATAACTTATTGTTACACAAAATGTTGTAGCACCATTAATCTTAAACCGTTTCATCAGGAAGTTCGTCCAAAGTGAATTTTAATGCATCTTTTCTGTTCTCCAAACTGCCGTCTCGTTGTGAGCAAAAAGTTTCTATCCGATTCTTTTTGTTGCCAAGTCTGCTTCGCAATCAGCGTTGGATATATAGCAATAAATATATTGGCTACTCGGGAGCCGAGGGTTATATTTTTTGGGGCTACTGAAGAAAATAAATTATGATTTTATACTGTGTAGCTGGCGCTCGTGATTTCTTTTCAGTGTTTTCTTCATAAAAACTTCATCACTCTATCTTACCGTACCGCTTTAGAGATGGAATTTCAAAAACCCTTCCATCTTCCCTCCTCTCCTTTCTTCTTCTTGGAGTCTGGATTTGTGCCCGGTTAGTGGCAATAGGCTCGCTCCCTATTACATGGGACTATAACATAACTGGCGAAATGTAGGTGTACTATACACCTCTCCCTACCCCTTCGGGGAAATATAGGCATGATTTTATGTTATGTTATGTTGCTTCCATCTTCCTTAGTCCACCTCTAGAGTCTAGGGTACTGAAGGAATATTTCCTCTAAATCTCAAATCTCTAAGGTCCACCGGCTTAGGTTTGTGTTGTCTGTCTGTCAGTCAGTGTTAAAGTTTTATTAAGGGGAATGTAGCAGCCAAGTGGCGCCCCCATCATCAAAAAAAATATTACTCGTTGAATACATAATTTATCGAAAATTAGTTTTTAACGATTGAAGTAGGTACAGGTATTGTAGTTTTATATATTTTGTTGTTTTTTAGCATTTCTCATTCTAAATTACAATTTAAACATATAAGTTGTATACATATATATTTTTTTTTTTTGAAAAGCATTTATGAAACCCTTTATTATTGATACCCCACTCGATAGGTTTCGAGTGAAATTTTTTTTTTTTTGAAGCCGTTATTTGGCGCCAAAAAGCGGCAATTTTAATTTTTATAATTTTGATATACTCAGTGTCACTCTCACAATTAAGACGAATCTAACGACACCTCACAAGTTAAAATCCATCAAGCCGTTTAGGCTGCAGGGCGTGCCAAAGAAATATACATACATACATACACTCGAAAAACATTACCCTCCTTCTGGCGCAGTCGGGTAAAAAGTGCGAAAAACGGCCACTTTTGGCATTGGCTTTTGGCTTTTTTTTTGCTTTTGGTTTGTTGGCTGCTACATTCCCCTTAAGTAGATTAGTAGATTTGGATAGTGCTTCTGTCCTATGAAAACTTTTACATTTAATGTTTCAGCTTTCCACACTCATATAAGATTCAAAGATATTTATTTGGCCAACATTAAACCAATTTAGATGGTGATCTCGAATGGTCGTCTCCTCCTCCTTTTTTTCGTCGGTTATAAATCAGCTGATCCTTACATTTGTGATCACGTAAATCGTTCGTGTTCGCGTTTCAGGGTTGGTCCCATAGTAAATGGTGTTCATACTGATGAGTACAATGACCCCTTAAGAGGTTTTCAGTTATTTCAATAACACGTTGTATAAGTGACCTTTTATTTTCACCCGAGACTTTGTAGATGACGATAAATACTCCGCAAGAAACCAAGTGATTTATACAACTTTTGTTTTTCACTGTTAACCGACCTAAACGGCTCCCTTCGGGCTGGTAACAATTTCTTCGGTTCGGTTAAAATAAGAAGTTGAGGCAAACCACAGAACATTTTTGGAACTTGTTTCAGTGGTTAAGTTGCATCGTTTTTCGATTTCCCTTGAGCAGGGTAGGGAAAAGCAAATAAATAAATTCTTTATTGACATAAAACTGGTACCTACAAAAATAGTATAACCCTGACTCCAGAGCTAAGCATTATACCTGTGTTTCAGGAGTCAGTGACTTCTCCAAGCAAAATAACAACTTGCAAGGTTTTAGGCAACAAAGATATGAGATTAAATTAAAGTTAATGTTTACAAGAATCACATTACAAAAAAAATAACCTTAATTCTAAATAGTTGATGTCAAGATAAATAGATAGATAGATTGTTAGTGCCTTGTGAGTGTGTGGGGGAGGGTGTTTGTATGGGAGTGAATACCAAGAATCTTTGTACGTGATTATTATTTTCGTATAAGGTAATATTCACCAACCAATTACTACACCCAACATTTCCAGTTTTTAGTCCTCTAGTATTGTTTGTCTATGGTTATTATTGACTACAATGAGCTCAACTGCCAATTAAAATAACACAATAGTTAAACAATCGACGTCGTCTTTAAAAGGTGGTTTGGCATACGAGGGGCATGGTGACTTCGACCATACAAACATCTCGTTATATATTAGAGACTAATAACTACACAAAGGCTAAAGGTTCCTGCTCACCCTGCTAAATATCGTTAAATACTGGATCCTTGTAAATAAAGATAAAAAAATTAAAGAGATTTTCGACGCAAATTATGTATTTTTTTAAAGTGAAACTTTAAAAATTCTTACCAAATCGATGTCTTCCAGATCGTCTTTTTAGGAAAAGTAGTCTCAAGAGACTAGTTGACGCTAAATCGAGTGAAAAATACATTTTTCACTGAGCCGGAGGGTCATATGACCGGTTAACAAGTAACTCGATGCGATGCGGAGCAGTTTACTTACATGTGTATCAAAGAGTATCTATGTATGCTATAATTATGTGTGTTCTATCCTAAGGACTAAATATGGCGAGTATCCCCGTCAATATACAAATGTCTTTGAGCAGCCCGTGCTAGACAGGTCTACTAAACGACTAGGTGGGGCAATGCTGGTAATGCGAGTAGAGAGTAAATAATGTTTTAGGTAGTTACTCGGATGCGAGCTACTGATTGAATCGTACATGACAAACTCGTATAATGCGGTGACACATAGCGGTAGCGGTGTAGTACTAACTCGCACAGTCAACTCGCAGGCTAGCTCGCACTATGTAACCAGGCCTTTCAAAAGCCCGAAGCAAAGTAAACGCAAGCAACGATTGTGTTATCAGCATCCCATAAATCGAAAAACATGTCAGAATCGATACTCAATATTTCATTATCGATTCCCAGCATCGGTACTCCACGCATCGATCATCTAAAGCGTAATGTTGCCATAAAATTGTGCATATCGTTATCGGTGGGCTGTTAAAATTGAAATAACTGTTCATAAAAATTGTGGAGTTACGCAGACTCGCAGCCATATTGTGTTCGGTTCAACTCATACGATAAGATAACTTGTACTGTGTATTATTTTTATGGTATAGAATGGCGAAACGAGCTAAAGGCCCACCTAATGTTAAGCAGTTATCACCACCACCACCACCTAGGCTTTTGCCTAAATAATAAAATAACTTCATGGTAAAAACAAATGACAATCAAATTAATTTGAAAAGTCATAGGTGCGGGACACCCTCGCATAGAAATTACCGGTGGGTAACTTCGGAGGTAATGATCCAATGGTGCCGAACGCAGATACGAAACCCTCATTTATTCCTTAACTAGCTGTACCCGTGGCTTTGCCCACGTTATCATAAGGTAAACTTGCAAATAAGTCAAATTTCAAAGATAATGGACAAATAATAATAATAATATAATATAATCTTTATTTCGGATCAAATTCCATATTTTGTTAGTAACATAAAATAGCTTATTATCTAGTGTTAGTACCAATCACCCTCCTTACAAACTGCTTTATAATAGTAGAGCCGAAACTCTCAGCTACAGTTTTCAGGATGCTGTTGCGACTGTCCCTCACTCTCTTCAGCTGCGAAGCTGTTTTTTTGCGAATAATCGCGTAAAAGCCATCGGTATGGGCTTGCGCAAACATCTCCGACGCACTGCAGTAACGAGGCAGTCTCAACAACATCCTGAAAGCATTATTATACTGGACGCGTAGAACATCCAGCGATCTTTTGGTATAATTGACCCACAGATTGCCCGTGTACAGACTCTGGCAGTAAGCCTTGAAAAGTGTAATTTTTACTAGGTCTGTACACCGAGAAAATCTGCGGGCCAACATATTACTCCGGACCGCTAGTGCCCTACGCTCCCTCTCAATGTCCACATCGTCCCTAAGGTCGTCGGCAAGAAAATGCCCTAGATATTTAAAATCGGACACCCTATTAATTATTGAGCCGTTCACACGTAACTCGGGTCCATCTTCACGGCGTTTGCCGTCGACCTTAAAGACGATGTATTCACATTTCTTTACATTAGTATATTAGTCCATGTCCGGCAGCGTAGGCTTCACATGTTTTTAGTCGCTCTCTGATTGCCCCCGCCGACGGACCCAACAGCACCATGTCATCTGCATAGCTGATGTTATTAATGCTAACCCCACCAACACTACATCCGACACGCATGCTGCTGAGTCCGGCTATGAGGTTATCTACGTAAAGGCTGAAGAGCCTTGGAGACGTCAGACCTCCTTGTCTCACCCCGCACTCCAACCTATACGGCTCAGAGAGTGTACCGTCCCAAATGATAGCAATAATATTTTTTTTGCCATTATTTTTTTTTTAAAGCGCTGGGCGCAAAGTCAAAGACTAAAACGTAAACCGAGAACCTAGGCCACAAACAAATTTTGAGCATAATTTACAAAAATAATACAGAAGGATGTGAATGTATACAATAAAACGCCTTTTTACAAAACTTCTCTATAAACTATATTCGAGGTTTACCTTCAGCAGCCAAAATGTACGAGTGTCAGGGCTGGGGACGCGAGAGCAAACGACGTACAGTTGTCCATGTGAGAAGCAGCTGGTCCTGAGGTCGACACCCGCAGCCTTCAGTGTCAGCCCCTGCGACTTATTGATGGTCATCGCGAAGCACAGACTCACAGGAAACTGTATGCGCTTGAATTGGAAAGGGTAATTGTGGGGAATCAGTGGTATACGTGGAATAAACACCGTCTCGCCAGCGTGTGCCAGTGAGAATCTCTGCCTCTATAATGTGCCTCTGCAAGGATATGACTTTGAGTCGGGTCCCGTTACACAGCTTAGGCGGTCTTAAGTTCCGCAAAAGCATAATCGGGACACAGACTTTAAGTTTGATAAGATGGGGAGAAAGTCCACTTGCAGAGAGAGAGTTAAGGAATTCTACTGGGTAGTGAGTAGCGTCATCTAGTACCTTAATATTTTTTTTTTTTGAGGAAAGAGGTAGGGGTGCCCCCTAAGCCACCGCGACCTGGTAAGATCTATATTGTAAGTCCTCTTGCAACATTACAGCACTTCCCCAAGCTGCAAGTCAATCATGAAGTCGACTATGACTTTGGGGGAGGAGGAGCTAATATCCTGCGTTGAGATGACGTGGCCTCCAAGATGCTGGCTTCTCATATGGCGCACTGTATCACACTCGCATAGGATGGGCGTCTCATCCTTTTCGCGACAAAACCTGCAAACTGAGGTATCACTGAGACCCATCCTTTGAAGGTTTATTCAGCTTGTAGTGCCCAGTAAGATAAGGGTTCTTGTCAGGATTCTTATCTTGTTCCTGTTATGGTATTTATTCCTTACAATCCTCAGACACCGAGGTTCCATTTATTCCAGAGCGACAGTGCGACTTCCATTTGTGCGTTCGCTCTTTGATTCCTACTGGCTCGCTATTTCTACATATCGGTTCGGTCGACACGGACGCGAAGCGACATCTCTTTTTTAACCGACTTCAAAAAAGGAGGAGGTTATGTATTCGGCGGCTTTTTTTTTTTTTTTTTTTTTTTTTTTTTTTTTCGGTGTTCGCTCCTTCATAATGTAGATAAATATTATCTGGTATCTACCCTCATTGTACTTATTTAATATCCTACCTTATTAACTATATTTTTGTTTACCTGTTTGTATAGTCGATGATACTGATGTACGGTAAAACTCTAATGAGTTTATGTTTACATCTTTAGAATGTTTTTGTTATGTATACCACTGAACAAATAAAAAAAAAAAAAATAAAAAAAATAATAATAATAAATAAATAAATTTCTGGGCCGATTTGCGTGATTTTTATTTGGTAGAGGAAGTCCGCGCGGTGGTCCCATATAAATTTTATTGACTTAGGTCGAGTAGTTTTTTAACCAGCTTCAATAAATCAGTTTAATTTAGCTTTGCTTACCTAGATGATCTACTAATAGTTTCGTTTTACTGTGAATTATCAACTAAAAAGCATAAAATAAAAACTTTTTAACAAAAAATAAAACCGCCTTCAAAAACCTTAACTAAAAAGTAAAAAAATAATCCTTGTATGTATTTCAAAATCTTAACATAAACCAAAATTTTGAAGGCGGCGCGTGTATTTCATGTATGTTCGCATAAACTGTTTTTTTTTACTATAGATAAGCGGACAGTACATTATATTTACATAACGCAAAGGGACAGTCACGCGCCGCCTTCATAATTTTGGTTTATGTTAAGATTTTGAAATACATACAAGGATTATTTTTTTACTTTTTAGTTAAGGTTTTTGAAGGCGGTTTAATTTTTTGTTAAAAAGTTTTTTTGAGTAATTTATTTTGATAAAATAGAATACTTAATTCTTAATAGAATGTTCTTTTCGTATCTCGAAGCTGGTCAGCATCGTAAATAAATTAAAAGATGTTTACTGAGAGTCGACTAAAACTAATAAATAGATAACGAATACTCTATGCTCACTGCAGCAGTCTAGTCGAGGCAACTAGACTGCCCGTTGGTCTAGTGTTCACTAGCTAGCTACTCATATAGTAATGTGTGGTGGTCGCATGCAAACACGACTGCTAAGCGTGGGGTCCTAGGTCCAAGGTATCTACTTTCATTTTTTCCAACCTCTTTGATCTTGTGCGTCCCTCATCCAGGTATTTCCTGCTGCTTTGGCGATATCATCCACAGTTTGGTCCCTGCGTGTTAGCCTAAAAACATAATCCAAAGTAATCCGTACCAGTCGCTAATAAATCACTATAAAGCCTCCACCTCTTTTCTGTTCCATCAAAATCCAACAAACGAAAGTGACCCTTATGTCATACAACATGTTACGCTACTTAATAGCTATGTATATTATCTGTATGTGTTCCATACATGGTGGAGGATGGCAGCATTTTATATATTTAGTAGATCGTGTAATATTATCGTGTCATCTGTCGAGTATCACCCGTGTCAGTGTTGGGAGTGAAATTCGAACATGCAATAAAAGTACCTATCGAAGCATTACGCTGAGTGATTTAGGGCTCGCTGTTTTTAAACATCAGCAAAGAAGCAATGTTTAAAAAAAGCCTTCTTTTCTTGCTCTTCATCAGTCTAGAAGTCGTAAGTCCTGACAGCTGAACAGTTTAGTCCTGGGTTTAACTCCCAATTCACACGTAATGAACACACAAATTAGTCGATTGTTCTGAAGACCAACTCGTAATTAAAAACGTTCCAAATACCTATAATTCCAAACTAATATCAATGCCTCAATCTCTTGACAGAAGATGTTTCTGATTGCCGTTTATTGGTGACATTAATGACCTATGTGTCACAAATAAACTATCATAAATATTGAAGTTTACACGACATTCATTCCTTGGCAACTGGTTGCGTTGCAAGAAAGTTTGTTATTTTTAACCGACTTCAAAAAAAGGAGGAGGTTATGTATTCCGCGGGTTTTTTTTTTTTTTTTTTTCATGTATGTACACCGATTACTCCGAGATTTTTGGGCCGATTTACGTGGTTGTTTTTTTATTTGGTAGAGGAAGCCGGCGCGGTGGTCCCATATAAATTTTATTGACTTAGATTGAGCAGTTTTTTAACCAGCATCAATAAATCAGTTTATTTTAGCTTCGCCTATCTAGATGATCTGCTCATTAGTACGTTTTTCTGAGAATTCTTGGCCGATATGCGTGTTTTTTTTCACGATAGTGATTGGAGGTTTGGAAGAACATGAGCGAGACTTTGCCCAGCAGTGGGATAGCAAAGGTTAATAAAAAATATATTCTCAAACTGGTTATATAAACATTTATGAATGAACCCTCGCAATTATCAACTAAAAAGTATGAAATAAAAACTTTTTAACAAAAAATAAAACCGTCTTCAACAACCTTAACTAAAAAGTAAAAAATAATCATTGTATGTATTTTAAAATCTTAACATAAACCCACATTTTGAAGGCGGTGATGAAGTGATTTTCATGTACGTTCACATGAACTGTTTTTTTTACTATAGATATGCGCTCGACTGTACATTAGATTTACATGACGCAAAGGGTCAATCACGCGCCGCCTTCAAAATGTTGGTTTATGTTAAGATTTTAAAATACATACAATGATTATTTTTTACTTTTTAGTTTAGTTAAGGTTTTTGAAGTCGGTTTTATTTTTTGTTAAAAAGTTTTTATGACAACTGGTTGCGAAACTTGGTTGCCAATACGGCCGAAAGGAAAAATTCTATCATTTCTTATTGAAATATTCTTACAAACTATTTAATTTTATTCTTTTGAAAATCGAACCAAATTCTCGCAAAAAAAAAATATAGAGTAGGTACTTCAAACTTCAACCAGACTTCAACCCAGTCGACCTAAAATAATTCGATTTCAATAACGCATAGTCATCATCATCATCATTTCAGTCGAAAGACGTCCACTACTGGACATTGGCCTCCCCCAAGCAGTTTGTGGGGAAATGCCATAATCGCCACGCTTGGCAGGCGGGTTGGCGATCGCAGTTGGTTGTTTAAATGGTCAGAGAACGCTGCTGCCCATCCTCTGGTGAATCCCTTAGTCACCTTTTACGACACCCATGGGAAGAGAGAGGGTGGTGCAATTCTTTACGTCCGGCACCACACGGAACATACAACATAACGCATAGTAATCGATATAAACCACGACGGTACAGTAAATTTGCATGAATGAAATCAATTGGGAATCTCTAAAGTTCTATCCAATTGATGTAGGACAGAAAATGGCGCGAAAAAGAACTGGTTAAGGTACTTACGCAGCGGACCTATAGACATGTTGTGTTACCAGATTTTAACTCTCCTTGGTATAGGGGAGCTATAAAATATTGTAAATATTGTATATCAACTCAGCCTATCGCAGTCCACTGCTGAAAATAGGCCTCTCCCAAGTTACGCCACAACACTCGGTCCTCTGCCTTCCGCGTCCAGTCCCCCCCAGCCACGTTCTTCAGGTCGTCGGTCCACCTGGCAAGGAAATATTGTATGATGACTAATAATAACGATGGTGATGAAATATAATACCTACCTATATTTTAAAAAAAAACGTGTGTTGTCAGGGGAACCCCCGTCAAGAACGAAACACACACTACTCACACTCACCCACACCACACCTACACGAACACCGCTCACACACTCACACAAACACAACACATAGTCCACATCGCAAATAAATTTTGTAAACTGTTATTATTACTCACTATTTGTGTTAAACTAATGGGAGAAGACACTGACTTCTGTAACACAGGTTTGTACCTAGCTCAGAAGTCAGGGACTTTACAGATATTTGATTTAAAACTTTTTGTGAATAAAAAAATATTTATTTATTTAGTTATATACAACGTTACTTTTTGTTTACGCAATTTGAGAAACTAGTTTGTTCAAAATCACCAGGAGAATCGATTAGGATAGTTTTTATACCATGATACATTTACCTTTAGGTCGCTTCGCCATCCTAAATAAAAACAATAAAAAAAAAAACTTTTTGAAACTCAATTTAGTTTTTACGGTTAAATTCAGTACATCATCGGTTCATGAATAGGTCCTTAAGGTCCAGGAAGTTCGTTTCGATTAGTTTCGTGATTTTGAACAAACTTGCTTCTCAAATTGCCCAAACAAAAAGTAACGTACAGTCGACTGCATGACAGTGGTAACACTTCAATTCGAAAACCGCCCTTACTGCTTACGAAATAAAGAATTCGAAAACCGCCCTTACTGCTTACGAAATAAAGATGCTGCTAATGTCAAAGTGTTACGACCAAAGTGCGGTCGACCGTACTATACATATATTTTTGACCGGTTCACTATGATGCTAAATTTCGCAAGTATAATACAAGCATAGATGGCAGGATACATCATTCATCGGACTGAGATACGTCCCCAGTATAAAGTCTATTTGTATGTTTTCTTTAACAGTTAGCTGTAACTTTGAAGTTATCCGGCGCTTAAAGGTGAGGTCAGCTAACAATTCCTTCTATGTCAATATGTTCCGATGTACTCTATGGGTATATCGCAAATCTTAGCGTGATGTGACGCTACATTTTCTCCCAAATCACACCTACCGCAAGCTTTGTTCCAAAATAATGTTCTTTAATAACAACCTTTCACTTTTAACTATACAAAAAAGATGCCTGCGCTATTAAAATATGCAGACGGAAAATCATGAAATCGATACCTATCTAATTAAGTTATAAGAATATCATAAAATGCTGAAGATCGGATAAGACACCACAATTTAACCTACATCAAATTGATGATTGACATTCGAAAACTTCTAAAGCACCCATCAGAAATAACAGCGTAATTCGTAATTTATTCAACCCAAAGAAAATTTTACGTACATTTGGGGTTATTTCAAAATTCGTTGCGTTAACCCCTCGCCTGTCCGATCGTCCGACATTTAGACAGATCCCTGATTGGGTTCTCCGTATTTTCTGCTTTGTACAGACGGACAAAAGCGGCACGAAGAAAACTGGAACTGCCAGGTATCGGCGTGAAGCGTTCAATGGAAATTGTGTTTCTATTCTCTCGAGACTCGTGTACTAATTTCAACGGTTAGTGCTTACGTTGGCAGTAACGTTTGATGTAGGTACTTACTTTTAAAAGAATACTTCGTGTGAGCATTTTTACATTTCAAAGTTTTCGTTTCTGTTCTAAATAGAACGAAAACACAATTTCACACACAGCCACGTGTGTAACATACATAACATAACATAAACCAGCCCATTACTGTCCCACTGCTGGGCACGGGCCTCTTCTCAGTACGAAAAGGCTAAGGCCTTAGTCTACCACGCTGGCCTGGTGCGGGTTGGCGGACTACACACACCATTGAGAACTGTATGGAGCACTCTCTGGTGTGCAAGTTTTCTCACGATGTTTTCGTTCAATAATCGAATAAAAAGCCGCACATGATTTCTAAAAGTCAGAGGTGCGGGCCGGGATCGAACTCACACCCTCCTGCATGGAAGACAAGCGTTCAACCACTAGGCTATCACTGCTACTGCTGCCACGTGTGTAAAATAGAGTTATTTTACTAAAAATTGCTTTCACAGTAGATAAGTTTCAAGGTAGTGAAAAAGTGCTTACCTACTTTACAAGGTACCGTTTATGGCCAACGCACACCAATGACCGCAGGGCAGGGGGTTTGGCCACGGCATGCCGGCAGCTACCGAAAACTTCCCGCGGTATGCTGAGGGAATGCTGTGGTATCCACTGCAAACTACGCAACGCAGTCGAAAAGCGCATACCGTCGCATGCCTTGACGTCCCTCAGCATGTTTCACGTCCCTTTTTTTTTTTTTTTTTCCGTGGGGAAATCCTCATGGACGCACTCCGCCCGGGGTAGGCGGAGCCAGTGTCGGTCTCTTACCGACTAAAACCACCACAGTGTTCCTTCAACTACCTTAGCCGGGGGCGTGGGAACCCGTGAGTATTCACACAACCATCCCGACAGGTCCCGGCTCGCCACAAGCAGGCGAGCCCCTTCTCCCCGTGCGGCCTAACGACGGCCGCAACCTCCTCTGTGGCGCACTCGGAACACTGCACGCCACCTCACCTCACGGGCCTTTACCAGCTACGCCAGCTACGCCAGCTGCGCCAGCTACGCCAGCTGCTGGTCGGGCAGGCCCATCCTCCTGTAATTTTTATAGAGGTGTTCTTCCTCGCGGTCCGGGCGATAAAGGCAAGACCCTCGGTCCCAAGAGGCGCGAGAACAATACTCAGCGGGCACTCCTGGGATTACGAGACCGACGGGAGCAGGGAAGGACAGTCCCCCCGCTGCCTGCCCAGTGGCAAGGTGAGTGCACACCGGGCCCGACCCTGCTCCTCCACAGTGCCCTCTGCTTTCTCAGAGGGACACACGGAGCAACTTCCCAGTGGCCCACATCGGGCCCCTCCCGTGTCAGAATATTCGCCACAGGCAATAAGATCCCCCGGTCCAAAGGAGACTTATTGCCCGTGCCCAGGGTGCACCGGCCCAACAACTGCCGTTCCCTCCAGACGTGTCCAGAAGGACAAGCAGCCGTCAGACACACGTGGAGGTTTTCTGTCCAGTACCCCATGTCTTCACGTCCCTTTTTTTTTTTTTTTTTTTTTTTTTTTTTTTTTTTTTTTTTTCGCCGTGGGGAAATCCTCATGGACGCACTCCGCCCGGGGTAGGCGGAGCCAGTGTCGGACTCTTACCGACTAAAACCACCACGGTGTTCCTTCAACTACCTTAGCCGGGGGCGTGGGAACCCGTGAGTATTCACACAACCACCCCCGACAGGTCCTGGCCCGCCACAAGCAGGCGAGCCCCTTCTCCCCGTGCGGCCTAACGACAGCCGCACCCTCCTCAGTGGCGCACACGGAACACTGTACGCCACCTCACCTCATGGGCCTTCACCAGCTGCGCCAACTACGCCGGCTGTGCCAGCTACGCCAGCTGCTGGTCGGGCAGCAGACTACCCCGAGTCTGCTGCTCGCAGGCCCTACCTCCCGTAATTTTTTATAGAGGTTTTCTTCCTCGCGGTCCGGGCGGTGAAGCCAAAACCCTCGGTCCCAAGAGGCGCGAGAACACTACTCAGCGGGCACTCCTGGGGTTACGAGATCGACGGGGGCAGGGAAAGACGGTCCCTCCGCTGCCTGCCCAGTGGCAGGGTGAGTGCACACCGGGCCCGCCCCTGCTCCTCCACTGTGCCCTCTGCTGATATCAGAGGGACACGTGGAGCAACTCTCCACTGGCCCACAACGGGCCCCTCCCGCGCCAGAATATTCGCCACAGGCAATAAAATCCCCCGAAGGTTAATCCCTCGACAGGATTTTATTGCCTGTGCCCAGGATGCACCGGCCAAACAACTGCCGATCCCTCTAGACGTGTCCAGAAGGACAAGCAGCCGTCAGGCACACGTGGAGGTTTTCTGGCCAGCACCCCATGTCTTCACGTCCCTAAGCATACCATTGCAACGTGCCATTACTTCCCATCGCGTCCCGTCGCATGCTTTGGCGTGCCTCAGCATGCCTTCGCATGCTTTGGCGTCCCTAAGCATGCCGTCGAATCCCGCCATGGCATCCTCTAGCGCGCTCTTCAATGCCGTGAAAGGAAATTCCTTTTGATTCCATGGTGTCGATCTCTAAACATTGGGATCTGTATCTTGTTGTTGTTGTACAGTCAACTGCATGACAGTGGTAACACTTCAATTCGAAAACCGCCCTTACTGCTTACGAAATAAAGATGCTGCTAATGTCAAAGTGTTACCACCGACGTGCGGTCGACTGTACATATGCATTTACGTTGGGTAAAGATAAAATGCTCTGCCCTGCTGTCCCCGGTGTGCGCTGGCCTTTATTTGTCGATTTGTGTGTAACGTATGGTACGGTCGACCGCACGTCAGTGGTAACATTTTGACATTGAAAGCGTCTTTATTTCGTAAGCAGTAAGGGCGGTTTTCTAATTCAATTTTTACCACTGTCATGCAGTCGACTGTACCAGGCCCCTCAGAAAGTATTGCGAAAAAAAGTTTTTATATATGGGAGACTGGCCAGTTATAATGTTTTTCGAAAATATGATTATTTATAAGTAAAAATAAGTAAGTTCCAATTTCAAAATTTCCCTCCACATTTTTTGCGAGTTAATTCAAAGTATTGTGTCTCACTGAAATATGGATCTGCGCCGGGAACATTTTAGAGCTATGATTTTATACGATTTCAAGTGTCGCCTGAAACCGGATGAATCGTACGATAGACTTCAAATGGCATTCATGGATGAAGGCCCTTCCAAGGCAACCGTGTATCGTTGGTATAACGAATTCAAGCGCGGTCGACCAACTTTGGGGGATGACGAAAGAAGCGGTCGCCCTTTGACGGCTGTTACCGAAGAAAACGTGCTAGCAGTGAAAAATTTAATCCAAGACAATAGGCGAATTACATATCAGGAGATTCAACACATATTGAAGATTGGATCGGGAAGCGTTCACGAGATTCTACACAGCCATCTTCGCGTGAGGAGGATAGTATCACGCTGGGTGCCGCACAACCTCACCGATGCTCAGAAGCAGGCCCGGGTGGAATGGTGCCGTGATATGCTTAACAAATTTGAAGCAGGCTCGTCTCGGCGTGTTTACGACATCGTTACAGGTGATGAGTCCTGGATTTATCAATACGACCCAGAAACCAAGCGCCAGTCGACTGTTTGGGTGTTTCAAAATGAGCCAACGCCTACCAAAGTGAAGCGATCTAGAAGCGGGGGTAAGATTTTGATCGCTAGCTTTTTTAATTTGACTGGCCACTTGGTATCAATTCCCTTACGGGATCAAAGAAGCATTCATGCCGAATGGTATACTACCAAATGTTTGCCAGAAGTTTTCTCTGTTATAAGCAACAAGCGACCAAACACAGGGCTCCGCGGGCTACTGCTCCACCACGACAATGCACCTGCGCACACCGCACTCAAAACGAGGGACTTCCTGGACAGCACGCCAGTCAAACTCCTGGGTCACCCTCCTTACAGCCCTGATCTAGCACCGTGTGACTTCTTTTTATTCCCAAAAATAAAAAATCAGCTCAAAGGGATACAATTTTCGTCGCCGGAAGATGCGCTGGCTGCGTTCGAGCAGGCTGTAAACGAGGTGTCTGCGGCGGACTGGAAAAAGTGTTTTGAAAACTGGTTTAGGCGCATGAATCTTTGTATAGAGGCTGGTGGAAAGTACTTTGAAAAGATTTGATAAAAATATATGTACGTATAGAACAATTTTTTTTAGTTTCGCAAAACTTTCTGAGTGTCCCACGTACTAACGCGTATGACGAACCTATTACAATTACTAATATATAGGTACTTAGATATTCCATTTTACTAAAAGGAAAACTATGTAACCTATATTTTTAAATAAGCTACCAATTCTTTACAATCATCAGTCAAATGGGCCAAACGTCAGAAAGCTTCCTTCCTATTTTTAAAGATTAGGTATTCTCATTGCCTTTTCAAAAAACAATAGCATTTCTCATACATCACAATGGACCGTAACATTAAAGAAATGAAACTCGTTAATTAAAGGATAATGGAGTGGCCCTTAATTATTAATTAATTATCGGTACACGTCGTCTGCAGAACTGGGACACAATGGCCCAGTCCCCATTTGTGATGAGTGGTCATTGTTGTTAGAGAAAAGATTTCCGCGGGCGAAAGAGACGGAAATGATTAATAGTGGCCGATAATTGAACTATTCGAGTGGTATCGATTAGGAAGGATCGATTAGCGATTGTTTCGCCGCACTACGGGGACAATAAATTGCAAGCTACGCGAACAATGGTTTTTACTTTTTTTGTTGTAAATGTCGTGACCTTTACGGACAATAGATTTTTCCTTTTAGCAAATTACTAGAGTTTAGTCTTTCACAAAAACTGACTTGATTAGGATGATAATGGATGGTAGGTATGTTTGAGGTGCTAATGAGGAATGGAAAAAAATGGAGAGGTTGTTGTCCTTTGCTAAAGAGTATACAAAGACTTTGTGTACTTACCTAACTCTATGAGAGTATATAAGTAGTGATGCAACGAATACTACTGATTGTACAGTCTAACAAACCAATTAGTATACCTACAGGGTCTCTAGATATACATGAAGATTTCTCATAACTGCTACCAGCCACCTTGCCAATATCATTGCTCCGCCAACCGAGCCTGGGCGCGTCCTACCCTATGTTTGCCGATTTGCGGACTCCACTCAAGAACACGGTTATCGGTTCACTACCCCTTTTGCTTGCTGATCCTGTGGGTTATGTCTGTTGTCCATCGGTTCACTTCGTTCCGGACTCGATCTTGCAGAGACACTCGGAGGGTAGCCTTTATCCAGAGCCCGCTAAGCTACTTTAAATTTGTGATCCAGCCGTACCGTGAGTGTCCACCTCTCGGCTCCGTAAGTCATGACAGGCAAGACGCACTGATTAAAGACCCTAAATAGTCTTCAGGCTCTGTGGAATACCCTAAAACAAAACAATAATGTTATCAGGCTACAGAGCTAGTGGAATATCAACATTCAAATTAAACTTTTGTACCGAATTCATTTTCAAATCCCGAGTATAAAATCAGAACAGCCAACATTCCAAATCGAAAACTACAGAAGTCCATAATAAGCCAGCCCATCATTATAACCGAGTTAGTCACATGCTCCCGCAGACTATTATCCTGGACCGAAACATTTCACGGGCCAGCTCACACCGTAATGTAAACCCAAAACTTATTGAATAGGAAATCAGGGATCCAATAAAATGCTGTCAAACCCAACGTATGTGATGAGACAGGTGTTGTACAAACGTAATCTTTACTTTTCTGTTGGTATGACATGACATGGGTGCGGGGTTATTATGCTTATGTTGGTACTTTGTAATGATGTGTGTAGTGTTTTGTTTTTTTATGGTGATAAATAGGTACCCATAGAATTAATAGGTACAGTCGACTGCATGTCAGTGGTGTAATCATGTAACAACTCATTGTAATATTATTATTTGAAAAGAGTATATCCATGGAGTTTCTTGCCGGCTCTTCTCCATAGGACCAACTTTTTGGAACCGTGCAACTACATTCATAATTAACGTTTTGAAAGTGCATGTAAATGCTTATTCGAAATAAAAACCTTTGACTTTGGTAACAGTTTGCCGCTTGGCCTTGATAGCGTCTTTATTTCGTACGCAGTAAGGGCGGTTTTCGTAGCTAATTCAAGTGTTACCACTGATTTGCGGTCGCCTGTGCTACTTACAACAGTACTTATAAATTCCATGGATAATTATACAAAATGAAAGTCCTGGGTCTCATGTCGCGACGACAATCGAACCGATCAAGAAAGAAAGATCCCGTGTGTCCAGCCAAGGGAGTCGAACCAAAGAATTTACTTCGAGCAACGGCTCTTGCGATTACTAGACCGATGGCCTGCTTTTACAGTTTTACCCAGACTGCTTCTGACCAGAAAGTTAACAGAGTTTTGAAAGATTGACTGCGACTGTGATTCAACAGTAGAATAATGTTTGTTCTGTATTCAAAGGGTGACAAATGGACCCTATTTACTGTGCCTACGCAATCTGTGCGTCCATCCATTCGTCTGTCGGTCTGTCACAGGGGTGTATCTTATTAACCGTAATAGGTAATGACGTGAAATGTTCACAGAATAGGTATGCGAGAATATCGATTTTAAACTATAAAACCAGCAAAGTATGAGTCGGACTCACGCAGTAAGAGTTCCGTACCACCTATCGACCTGATACCCCATAGAAACTGATTCTGATCTGATCCTTTACCACTAAATATATACGAATCTAGCACAAATATCGAAGAGGTTGATCAAATTAACTTTCTCGGCGTTACAATAGATCAGCACTTAGACTGGAAAGGTCATATAGAAAAAATTAATAACAAAATTTCAAGCTACTGTTATTCTCTATCGATACTTGTTGAAACAACGTCAGAATGTACAGCAAAATCTGCATATTTTGGCTATGTGTGGGTTTCTTTTAACTTACGGAGTCATATACTGGGGCAATTCTTGCATGATACAGTCTACATTTATTCTTCAAAAAAAATGTCTTCGTATTATTTATAACATGCAAAACATCGAATCGCTGAGATCTGTTTTTCAAGAAAAGGGTTTCCTCACCTTAACTGGTATTTACATATTGGAGCTGTGTTTATTTGTCAAAAATAATATTCATTTCTTTAATCAAACGTGTAACTCTAAACCAAATGTACGTAGTCAATATAAATATGATTTAAATTTGCCAAATATAAATAATATAATCTATTACAAAAGTACATATATCACAGCTATACGAGTATTTAACCATTTACCTGTAGACATAAAAAAACTATATAGTAAGTCATTTAAGAGAGCTTTAAAAAATGGTTAATTCAAAAAGTATTTTATACTATAAATGAATATTTTGGTATAAACTGATAGTATTAAGTTAAATATTTAAATAAGTTATTGTAGTGTCAGACTTCATAGTTTGTACCTACTATTGCTACACCCGATTGGGTAGGCTGTTGATACCAAACTTTGATAAATACCTACATTTATGTACACAGTTTGAGCAATAAATGTCTTTGTCTTTTATTTAATTTACGAGAGGTAATCAAAACACATCAACGATCGTACAGAAAATGTGAATTTTTGCATCTCTTTCTTACGTAGGTACCACCACATATGTCTATGTTTGCCCTGTTTTTAGTATTTGTTACTAAACAACATACAGTGTCATTTTCAACTGGTTATCTATTATAGTTACAAATATACAGCCTTGTGACAGACAGACGGACGGACGGACGGACCGACGGACAGCGTAGCGAGAGTAATAGGGTCCCTTTAGCACCCGTTGGGTTAACTTTTATAATATAGAAAGATGGGAAGAAGGAAACGCTCAACATCTAAATTTTAGCGTCCTCTGACTGTCAGAATAACCATTCAAATTGCTACTCTAAATACTCTAGGCTGGTAATGGATTGGCCCATCAACTATCTTCATGCAAAAAATCACGTCAATCCGTTGCTTCGTCGCAGCGTGAAAGATGAACAAAACAAACCAACAAACACAATCGCATTTTTGCTTTAAATTAGTGGGATTCATGCGTAGCATCTCTACTTGGTCTGTGGTGGGATTATCCAGATTTCTTAAAAGGCTTTGTTCCAAACACAAAAACATATGACAGTCAGCTGTTTAACTCCCGATTCGCGCAAATGAATGTTGCTACATAAAAACCTTTACCCATGGCCTAGGAATGTACTCATAATTGCGGGAACAGAAGCACGCCCTCCAGACAGTTTTAATAAAGACTAGGAGATTAATACGATACCGCTTTAATAACATTCGTTTATTTTTGCGTATATACTACCGCAAGTTGCATATCGCTATCATAGTGTAAAACTATAGGGGATACTTTACCTGTCTGGCTCTTGTGCCTCTCCCATAAATAAATCCTGGATCCGCCCTTAGTCATATTACATATTAGTAATGTCTCAGCTTTTCACGACCAATACACATTTTAATAAAGCAAATAGCACGTAATAATATAAATTTAGAAAACAAACCAATAATATACTCAATGTAATTCAAACTTAAGCTTCAGAAATATAGCTTAGTTAGTCAACATTTTGAATAATTTTTTTTTTTTATAAACACACGTAGTAGTTTTTTCATACACCCTAGAGCCAAAGGCCGACTTGTTTTTACGTGACCATTTTCGGTAAAAATTATTATGCATCTCAATCTACACTTTTACTGCAGTCAGTTTATCCTTAACTCTCAACAATGTAAAATATGCTAAGATTTCAAAGGCTTCAATTGCTTTAAAATAATAAAAATATAAAACTAAAATCAAAAATATAAAAAATATCTTCAACAGTTTTGGGAACTCTTATAAAAATTGTGGACTATTAAGTCTATTGCAAGGCAACTCGCAACTTAATTGTCAATGTCAGAGTCAGAGCTGTCAAAACAAAAGCACGACCAGTCAGCTGAGAAGTTATTTTGAGGTCGACAAAACTTGAGTCACAATCACAAACTACTAAGAGAACACTATGGTCACAATCACAAGTGGGAATGTAGAACGAAAGTTAAAATGATTCAATGTCCCGTTAGATCTCGTATTCGTATTCGTGTCTTAGAAGTGTTTACAACCACAACACGTACTGTCCTCTGCCTTTTATAACAAAAACAAAAAATGGACGACTATATTAACGTAATAGATTTTATATTTCTAAACCTGGCTTTTGCAGCAACGTTTACCGGTATTATCATAAATAATTTCGAGAAATACGTTCCTGCTTTTATTATAAAGGGGTACAGGTATGGGAGCTTTGCCTACCAAGGTTCGGATGCCAATTACCTGCAGGTTATTGAGATCCCGAAGTCATATTATAGACATTTTTATTTATTTTCCGCCTTATTCAGTGCCTCGATGTTATCCTATATGTTTGTAGTATATTTCTTCGGGATAACAGTTAGTTTTCCTGTTCATTTCGCGTTGAAGGTGCTTCTACAGGAAGATGAGCCATCTGGTAAGTGGAACATGAAGTTTTTATTCATTAGTAGCGTGTGCCGGCGGTTCCATCCGCGTGAATGTCGTTTATCGCGCATCCCTCGGGAACTGTTGATCTTCCCGGAATAAAAAGTAGCCTATGTTAAGCCGGGTTATGTTCTATATGTATGCCAAATTTAATTAAAATCCATACAGTCGTTTTTGTGTGAAAGAGTAACAAAAATCCATACATCCTCACAATCTTTCACGTTAATAATAATATCAGGAAGTAGGATAGGATAGTGGTTATTGTAATTCCAAATCTTTAGACTTTTACTTGAACTAACTATATTAGATACTAGATCAAAATGTTCTATAGATATTAAAGTAAGCCATGCTTTCCTTTCACTTCTTAATTATGTCAAGACCGTTTAGAACTGTACTTTATTATTAGTAAACAGTATATTTCTAAGCATCTAAAATGCATGCATGAATTATACTATCTCAAGCTTTAATTATAATTGAATACTTTCAGTAAATTTATTAAAGTCTTTATTTTAATACATGATGTTCAAAATTGAAATGCTCTTGCCTCACACCTGTTTAATATGTATGACCTGTAGTTAAAAACATTTGTATGCAGTACAACACTATTCTATGAGAAAATAAGGGGCCCAATGTCTTTGTATAAACCATGCAAATATACAAAATATTTGCTTACTACATTTAAGGAAGGTTTAATTATTTTGAATACTGCTCCACCTTTATATTAATTATATTACAATACAATACAAATCCTCTTTATTGCACAACAAGATTATATTAATTTCTTAAATAACTACTTATGCGCTAGTGTACAACTGGCGGTCTTATCACTCCACGGCGATCTCTTCCAGACAACCATTGAATGGACTGGAATGTCATGGAAGAGACAAAGGGTAGTTACCGGTGCACTTAAATGATATCAGAGCTTAACTAATTAAACTAACTTAACTAGTAAAAAAATATGCCAAAATATACATACATGTATCTCTATAACATCATAAACTTACACACAATTACAATAAATAAATATAGCTATATATATATATATATATACCAAATGAATATAGGACAACAACATACTCATGTCATTACTGGGACAGATAATGCTCCTTAACTAATCACTTAAAAATAGGTAGTGATTATGCACGTCTAATCCCTACAGGTAACTCATTCCACAAACGAATAGCCTGCACAGTAAAGGACTTATCGAGGAAGTTTGTGGAATGAGTTGGCATTATTACTGTGGGATATTATAATAAATTCAGAATTTAATGTAATTTATTGAAAATTCATGCACAAACACAGGATTAATAAAGCATTCTATGTACTGTATAAATTACCAATAAAAATAGAAATGTAATTTTTTATACTTCCAATTTTTCCTTTCACTATTTCAATTATTGTACAAGTTTTATATTAAGTACATTACTCATTATTTCAGCAAGTTAGAATCAAAAAAAGTTCATATAATTGAGGTAATATTGCAGTAAATAAATCTTCTTCTTCCCTTCCTGGTCCCATTATTTGGGGTCGGGTCTCCTCACATTTCTGCGCCAAGTTGTTCTCTCTTGGGTTGTCAATTCTGGCAGCTTGCTTGAAGTTTATTTCATAGTTTGTCCACCAAGTCATTGTGGCCTTTACCTCTCTTCTGTTCCATTGCAGTAAATATATCATTGTCTTTTTACTATTGTTCATTTTGATGTAGGTAACATTTAAAATACATTGATCAAGGCCAAATTGTGGTCATCACTTCTGACCCAGAATCATTATGATTGATGTGTTCTATTATACTAGTATGCTGGACAGGCTATTTCATTCAAAATGGCAGAAGTTCTTTGTACCCAATCAAAGCGCCCCTAATGTTGGTCCCTGGAAACTAAATTGAAAATAGCTGTTGTGTCGTTTTGTGTAAATTTGCACTGTCCCATCTCTAATATTAGTTCCATGCACCAACACCACTGCAGCCTCTGCTAACAGCACCAAAATGGCGGAAATCAAATGTCTTCATTACAACATCGTCCATAGCCAGTCTAGTGTACTAGTATAGTAGAGGTCTGTGCCCTGAAGGTAATGTATCAAAAACAAAAGCATTAAGTTAAAAATAATTTCTATGAAAAAGCTCATTTACCCTACAGTACAGTGCAGCCATACAAAACAAGCAATTCTTTTATAGCACACGGTGAACCCGTGTTATTACTTCAGTTCGCCATCTAACCATAACGGGAACAGACACGGGCTCCACCATACTTGCTCTGCGGTCACAGTGCAAAATATATTTTAATCATCCCATACATCAGCCTTTTATTCGTGGGCGTCAACATACGCCCAACATCTACTAACACATAACATAACATCACGCCTGTATTTCCCCGAAGGGGTAGGCAAAGGTTTATAGCACACCCACATTCGCCAGTTATGTTATAGTCCCATGTAATAGGGGGCGAGCCTATTGCCACTAACCGGGCACAAATCCAGACTCCGGGCTGCTACTGAGAATGTCCTAATGAAAAAAACCCAATAACACATCATCGTCGCAACAAACATCTACTAATTTGTACTATAACTCCTTTTTCAGTGTCTGTCACAGCAGCCCTAATAGCTATGACCCTCCTCACAATTCAATGTACCAGGAGGCTGTATGAGACTTACTACTTGCAAGTTTTCGCCAAATCCAGCAAGATGAACCTGAGTCACTACCTCGCTGGAATCGTACACTACTTTGCGTGTATAATTGCTGTGGTTGGACAGGCTCCTCTGTTTTGTGGTGAGTATATTAATCTGGTAGAAGAATTTAGAATAAAAAATTTAAAAAAAAAATTGAGACATTTTAACACAGCACCATCTAGTCCCAAACTAAGCAGAGCTTGTACTATGGGTACTAGACAATGGATATAATACTTATATATTTTTTTTTGTAAAGAAATACTTGTTTGTTTGTTATTAGTGGTGTGTAACTCAGCTCAGAACCGGTTCAAATATTCAGATCAATAAACTTGAGCTGTTGGGCTGCAGCTCAATGACAAAATACGCAGCTCACGGCTCCAATAAAAGTATTACTCCTACAATTATTTGTACAATTTTCTCAACTAACAAAAACTTTATCATCATCAGCCCGTTACTGCCCCACTGGTGGGCACATCTATCCCGCTACATGGGAACTAACACTGACAGTCAATGACGACAAAAATCCTATATCACGCACGAAAGTAATGTAGCGACATCTATCCTGCTACATGGGAACTAACACTGACAGTCAATGACGACAACAATCCTGTATCACGCACGAAAGTAATGTAGCGACATCTATCCTGCTACATGGGAACTAACACTGACAGTCAATGACGACAACAATCCTGTATCACGCACGAAAGTAATGAAGCGACATCTATCCTGCTACATGGGAACTAACACTGACAGTCAATGACGACAGCAATCCTGTATCACGCACGAAAGTAATGTAGCGACATCTATCCTGCTACATGGGAACTAACACTGACAGTCAATGACGACAACAATCCTGTATCACGCACGAAAGTAATGTAGCGACATCTATCCTGCTACATGGGAACTAACACTGACAGTCAATGACGACAACAATCCTGTATCACGCACGAAAGTAATGTAGCGACATCTATCCTGCTACATGGGAACTAACACTGACAGTCAATGACGACAACAATCCTGTATCACGCACGAAAGTAATGTAGCGACATCTATCCTGCTACATGGGAACTAACACTGACAGTCAATGACGACAGCAATCCTGTATCACGCACGAGAGTAATGTAGTGATATCTATCCCGCTACATGAGAACCATCCTGTATCACGCATGCAGAGTATGACAAGAACTTAGCAAACATACAAGCGCCCAACATCAACCGTTGGGCAGTCGCCCGCCAGGCGCAGACCCAGCCTGTCGGAGGATCCGCCCTTTGTGTTGGAGGAACATGATACCTCGTTCATTCACAACACCATCGAGAATTATATGCAGCACTCTCATGAGTGCAGGTTTCCTCACAATGTTTTGCTTGATTTACACATGAATTACAAAAAACTTGAACCCAATCAAGTCACAAAAAATGACCAAACTTCTTAAACTTTCAGGCAATCAAAACCGCGACTTTGTAAAATGGAACGACCTCCGAACAACAATCCTAGCTGTGCCTTGCTCCATCATATTCCTGCTCACCTGGTACGAGCAGTTCAAGACAAACATCATCTTCGCGAACCTGCGTAAAGACAAGAAGTCAGGGGAAGTAGTGACTGAAGAACACAAGATCCCTCATGGAAGGATGTTCGAATATGTGTCCAGTCCGCATAGGATGTGTGAGATTATTCTGTACACGATATTACTGATTCTCGTCCCGACGAAGACTTTCTTCTGTATTTATTTGTGGGTTTTGGGGAACCAGGTAAGGATTTTTTTTGCGTATTTCATTATAGTTAAAAAGTTGTTCTATTGCTACCAGTCTTTACAACTGTAAGTTTCTCAATTTATGCAGAATGGCACCAGTCGCTTCACCTCGTTTGTAACCTATAAGGAAACGAATTTTTCCTTGTATACAGCTTTTTGAAACTAAAAGTCTAAAAAAAAGATTTCCATATCATATCCTAGGATTTTTGTTAAAAATAATAAATCATCATCATCATTTCAGCCGAAACACGTCCACTGCTGAACATAGGCCTCCTGCTTGGGGGAGGCCTATGTTCAGCAGTGTTGGGGTGATATGACATAATCGCCACGCATGGTAGGCGGGTTGGCAATCGCAGTCGGTTGGTTAAATACTCAGAGAACGCTGCTGCCCATCCTCTGGTGTATCCCTTAGTCGCCTTTTACGACACCCATGAGAAGAGATGAGATTATCCGGAGAAGAACCGGAGTGACCAATAGCTTGTAGGATTAGTAAGCTGAAGTGGCAGTTGGCTGGCCATGTATGTCGAAGGACCGATGGCCGCTGGAGCAGACGAGTCCTTGAGTGGAGACCGCGAATCGCCAAACGCAGCGTAGCCCCCCCCCCCGCCTGGTGGACCGACGACCTGAAGAACGTGGCTGGGGGGGGACTGGATGCGGAAGGCAGAGGACCGAGTGTTGTGGCGCAACTTGGTAGAGGCCTATGTCCAGCAGTGGACTGCGATAGGCTGAGTTGATGAGAAAAGGTGGGGTGAGGTGGTGCAATTCTTTATGTCCGGCACCACACGGAACAAATAATTATTAAATCATAAATAATAGCATTTACTCTGATTTATTAAGAACTGGTATAATCAATAAAGTTGCACAAATGATAATATCAAATTTCTATTGGTGCAATCTGTGCTCAATTATTTTTAAATGCCTTTTTTTTCATTTCAGATTCAAACCGCTATCCAAGCCCACGAATGGTACAAGAAGTCTTTCGAAAAGTACCCCACGAACAGATTCGCAGTTATACCGCGTCTGCTGTGATTTACCGCGCTATTTTAAATTTAGAATTAGAAGACTGAGCATTTTTTTTTTTACTATTTATTGGAGTAGAAATTAAGTAAGAAATAATGTTTTTAAGTCTTATTACAGGTACAAACAAAAGCATAGAAAAATGCCTGTAAAAGGCAAAATAAGGCCCCCATCTTAGCATAATTATGCTGTAACACCGAAATGTTGCAGTGCTGGTTTTCAGATGGGTCCTGATAAACGAAAATGGATACAACGAAAATAAAATGCATAAATCCAGCGAATTGAAGGTTGCCATGCTCGACCTTACTTTTTTAATAGAAAACTGGGCCCACATCATTAAGGACTTGCAACTAAATAATTATTATGCAGAATCAACTATAGATCAATGATAACAGAACCTTTATTAGCGGAACTGGCTTAGTAAACTTTATACATGATGGCACAGAATATCTAATATTACTAACGTACAGCGGCCACTCACCGCCCCCCGCTAATTCAAGATTTCTCGCCCGCGCCCCGCACGTGCCCGCAGTTTGACGGCACTTGGACTGCAATCGTGCTATGGATGTCAATCACTGGTCGCTATACAAGGACGCCATCTCTGGGAACTACTGAGAAGCGCTAGGAACCCAGTCGGCACTACGAGTGGCGAGCATCCCTTACCTATACGTGTGTGCGTTCGTATACAGACGTAATCTTGGGTATGTAGGAGGTGCTAGCGTTCATATTGTATTGAGTGTCCGAGGTGATGACAGGCTCTGCTTACACTGGTTATGTTACCATCGATAGGCGATTGACTGTACGAGGCTGAAAAAGGTCGAGTATGATTATGGGCAATAAGGTTACGTTGAATAGTGACTATTATCACTACAGAAATAATGTCACAGACTTATGTGATATCAGCTCTAGGCTCTGAAAGTGTTATTACTGCCCTTGGACGAATAAAAAAAGGCGGACGGAATCTCGCTAAACAAAAAGTGAAGCACCCATAATAAGACGGCTCGCTTAATAGTACTGGCTGGCACGCACACATTCACACCCTTAGTAAGACAAAAAGCCGCGATTACGCAATAAATCTTGTGTGACAGTAGTCATTGTCGTAGCGTCACAAATAAAATAATATATAACTGGTGTGTTAAAATTCTGTCGAAATTATAGTGAGTGGGTTTTAGTAAAAAAAGGAAGTGCTTGAATCTTTTTCTTAGCGAGATTCCGTCCGCCATTTTTTATTCGTCCGAGTTACTGCCCAGCAAAGACAACGAATTAATTTAGATTTTAGTAACAAATTAAAATGAATTTTTAGTAAAACGTTATCAAGATTTTTTTTTTTAATCACTCTTTTTCTGCTAGCAGATATCCTTCAATGGTTTATTAATTAGGTAGGTACTCATTCAGTATTTTCCTACAGGTACTATAATCGTCTGCCTTGTTGGTCTAGTGGTTGCAAGCGCGACTGCTGAGCGTGAGGTCCTGGGTTCAATTCCCGCGTCGGGCAGTGTTATTGGGTTTTTTCATTAGGAAATTCTCAGTAGCAGCCCGGAGTCTGGATTTGTGCCCGGTTAATGGCAATAGGCTCGCTCCCTATTACATGGGACTCACAACATAACTGGCGAAATGTGGGTGTACTATAAACCACTGCCTACCCCTTCGGGAAAATACAGGCGTGATGTTATGTTACTATAATCGTTGTGACATCAGCTCGTGTCAGTTTATTTCGCTTCGTCTGATTAAAAATCCTACTTTAAATATAAGCCTAAATTAAACATTGTACAAGTGGCAAGTGAAATAAAAACACAGTATAATAAATAGAAACAAGTTTATTGACCAACTGAGGAATGAAAACAGACACTCGTGTAAAACAATTGCACACACACACAGACTTCAAACGTTGGTCTTCTTACTGACTACTATTCGAACTCCTCACTTGAAAAGGAAGCTGTGAACAAAAATGATTAGTTATTAGTTTTTGAATTAGTTATTAGCTCTCAATGGAGTCGATTCTCTTGTTAACAAACTGAACTTATTTTAAACCATGGTATAATAAGATGTTTCACCAGGTATTCTCTTCCCGCAATGACAGCGCGATGCCTCCAAGCTACGTCACGATCAGTGCTGCCATTGATTGAGATTTTTGTTCATAATGAATATAAAATAAATTCCTAACTAGCCTATTTGTTATCTCGTGTTATTCATCTAATTAGTTAATAAAGGAAACTATATTAAATTACTAGTTAAAAAGTGATTCTTTATAGAAGAAAGTAAATGAAAAAATGAATTTTGCTCGGGTAATTTATTTTCACAAAGTGGCAGCACATCATACTGACAAGTGTCACGCTAACAGCCCGCTATTGGCTCCACGGCCGATGACGTAGTACGGAGGCAATCACGTGACCTAGCTGTCACGGGAAGAGACTACCTGGTGTTATTATACCATGTTTTAAACAATCGCTCTCTTTTACTAATAGTATATACAAGAAAGGGATGGCAACAGTTTAAATGCTGTCAAATTAGTTTACGTGTTCCACTTCTTCGTATTTTTTGTCTAACTACTAGGAAATTTTAATTCAGACTAATTTGACAGTACTAAAATTGTTGCCATCCCTTTCTTCTATCTACTATTAGTATAAAGCAAGTTTAGTTCGTGAACAAGAGAATACACAAATGTATAATAACTCATTAAACTATATCTTATTAATTATATATATACTATATCTTGGTCATTTTGGAGAAGAAAGTTTTTTAGGAATACAAAATTGAGATACTCTATGGTTTTTTTAAAAATCAATCAGAGGTCATTGTAATCATCATTATGAAAATCTTTTACTATGGGACCAACCCAGGAATCGCGAAAAAAAAATCAGATGGTGATACATTTTACCGATTTAAGTAAACACAAATGTAGGGACCAACTGATTTTTTTTTCGCGATTTCAGTGTTGGCCCCATAGTAAAAGTTGTTCATAATGATGAGTACAATGACCCCCTTTCGGGAAAGAAGCCATCAGCATGTATAATATAAATAGATATTTTAACATACCTATAAGGATACCCTTGCGTCTTAGCCCTGAACACGGACAGGAGAAGCGAGAAGAACACGCAGACAAGGATCAAGCCGACCACCGACTGGAACCGGCGCCGCTTGCCCTCCGCCTGCGAGCGAACTATCTCCGTGTTCTTGACGCCGCCAGCCGCCTCTATCATGAGGATCATACCCACCACCACTGCTCCGTCTAAGAGGGTAGTTAGCTCAGGAAAATATTTTCAGAATCCTCCCAAAATCACAAACATATCCCAGTTTCTGGAAGGCTGATCAATTTGATCTATTGTCAAATCTAATGTCAGCTTCTGATTGGCCGGCGAAAATGTTAACAACCAATCACATCGCTTGACCTGAGATTTGACAGTCGATTAATTCATTTTTGCGTTGATAAGCCTTCCAGAAATTGGGGGTATATTTCCTAAATCTTTATCAATCTGGTTTCCGTTATGGCTACAGTACTACAAACTGTTTTTTCTCTCTTATATTATTTAGTAAACAACCTTGGCATTGGCATGTCCTTTTTATGCAATTACAATTCGTCAATAATAATTCTTAAAGTGAATTAATGTTGTTAATTATAATAATAATGATGTATATGTATAATTAATTACTAATATTTGTATGCCTATACTACCTATAATGTTAGGTACACCAAAAATACCTTTGTACACAAATAAACATTTTGATTTGATTTGATTTGATTTAAAAGATATAATGTTAATAATTCCACCCACTAAATAACATTTTTTACCTAGATACATGTGTTTAATTATATTTTATCAGTAGTTATTTGAATAAAGAGACTTGCCAAGATTGTTTACTCAATAAGACAACAGAGAAAAACAAACTTTAGTTCTGCTCTCGTGAATGTTACGCATGATACCAGATCTGGCATGGAACTGGGAAAACTGACAGTACTTGCACTACTAGATTTTAGTAATGCCATTAATACTGTAGATGTCGACATACTACTTGGCATACTTACATAATCTTTCTGTAAACTACTGTCTTTGTTTTCAGTTGGTGTATGTATAATAAAGAATACATTAAGTAAATAAATAGTCAGTATGGATACATGGAACAAGCAATTCCAATTAATAGTAGAGCTTTGTGAAAGAGCTCGTCCGGGAAAGTACTACCACCGTTCCTACTTCTGCCAGCAAACAGTAATGCCTGCATTGCTTTGATCTAATGTTGAAATTACAATCACATGAGATTTTCCATCTTCATGTTTTGCGAACCGACTGGAAGTAACATTTAGGCAACAGTCTAGGTGGTATTGCAGTTGTTATGGGCAAAGGTAAACACTTAACATCAGGTGGGCCTTGAGCTCGTTTCGTCAATCACGCCTGTATAATATTTTCTCGAAGGGGTAGGTAGGTACACCCACGTTTCGCCAGTTATAATAATTCCTATGTAATAAGGGGCGAGTCTATTGCCAATTTGCCACTAACCAGGCACAAATCCAGATACTTAGAATTTCCTAGTGAAAAAACCACAATAACACTGCCCAACCCGGAATCGGACCCAGGACCCAAAGTTTAGAAGTTACGCTGGCGACCACTGGACCAGGTAGCTGGACAAAAATCCAACTATCCCTACCAGTGCCTATAGAGGCAGATGATAATTCTCGCCTGTTCCATCTATCTCTACCAAAGTATCCGCACTGGAAAACAGCAGTTAACTGCTGGAGATAGGCCTCTCCCAAAACACGCCTCTATACCCGATTCTCGGCCTCTCTTATAGCTGCCACTCGCCACTGCGAAGACTGCCATTTCACCTAGCTTGAGGGGAATGTCATCACACTTTCAATATCGCTCTATCAATATACTTAGCATATTTAAAAAGGATACTCAAAATGGCCACAATGTAACTCTCCAACACAAACTGGCCGTGTGAACCTCCATTTATATACACCGGTCCATTCTTAGTCTTATGGAAGAATGGTGGGCCTCTAATATGGTTCCACATCTGTCCCGATACTAAGGCAAAACAGAAGAATACTGCAGCGACTGCCCACATCTGCTTGTTGTAGAGGAACTCCAGGTTGTTTCTGCGTAAGTACAGGAAGCCAGCTACTAGGATGAACAGCATGGAGAATGCTACGGCGCCTGAGTAGTTTGGTGGGCGGAATATTCTGACCTGTAAAGAAAGGTGTTATCTTTGTATTAGTCTTCAAAACAATGAGTCATGTCTACCAACTGTATGAGTTTTCGTTTAACGAAAGTCTACGACGTCGGTGATAGGGCGATTTAACTAAAGTGGAATTGGGCAGGACATCTGGCTCGGCATGGGGATGGCTGATGGTAAAGCTTTGACAGAGTGGTGGACAAGGTCAGGTCGGAGAAACCCGAAAGCCCGTTGAGTTGATGATATCGCCAAAACCGCAGGAAACATCGGGATGAGGGATGCACAAGATCGAAGAAGCTGGCAAAAACGAAAGAAGGCACCCAGCAGTGGGTGATACTGGGCTAGGATGATGAGTAGACAGTGAAAGTATTTTATGCCTCATTTACTCAAGCACCCTCTGATAATCACGAAGGTAAAGATGCTTGTCATCTTAGTCTTCCTGTGACCATGAACGCTTCAAAGCTTTCGAAACATCAGGAAAACCAATTTAGATAATAAACATGGCTAACCTTGGGGTCTACTCCCGTTCGATGATATTCGATAAATCATACGATTCATCACACAATTTGCCACTCCGGTCAACCATCGTTCCCTTATCGCATGCGATGATCGTGTTTTGACGTTTGTTTTTCTCATCTCCGGTAAATTGTATACGACTATGAACTAGTCTATCTTAATTGTGCCTTTTTTATGTGCCTATCTTTATTATGTAAGTATCAGTCGGAACGAAAGTTCGTACTTCGTTTATCGTTCGTAAAACGCGAGTAGACCTACTTGTTTTATTATAATTTATCTACCAGGGGTTAGGTAAGGTAAGGATTATAGTAGCCAATGATGTTGATTCTCTTGTTCACGAAATAAACTAGTTTCAAACTATCACTCTCTTTTACTAATAGTAGATACAAGAAAGGGATGGCAACAATTTTTGAACAGTCAAATTAGTTTACATGTTACATTTCTTTGTATTTTAGTCGGCACATTCCGAGACCACAACTAAACTTGTATGGAAATTTTAATTCCGAATCATTTGACAGCACGAAAATTGTTGCCATCCCTTTCTTGTATCTACTATTAATAAAAAGAGAGCGATAGTTTAAAATAAGTTTGGTTCGTGGACAAGAGAATCGCCACCATTAACAGACTTCTGTTAAAAACTATACACTTTTGACTTTTGTCATAAACTTTTATAGACTAGGGTAGGGACACGTCATGCAATAATTTTAATAGGATGGAAGTCTGGAAACAGTTTGCACACAAATCTTTGTTTGATTAATTTCAATCAATCAATCAACTCAGCCTCGGAGAGCACGTAAAGCAGTCGGTCCTGCGCCTGATCTCTCTCCGGTCGTGTCAGATTGCCGTCTCATCGGATTATTAGAGTGAGGGAATAGAGAGTGCACCTGTGTTTGCGCACACACTTTTGCACTATCCCGCGCAGATGGCTAGTCTCCGTTGAGATTAGCCACCGTGACCAAAATACGGCCAGGAGGACATTACCAAGGCCAATCAACTCAGCCTATCGCAATCCACTGCTGGACATAGGCCTCTCCCAAGTTGCGCCACAACGCTCGGTCCTCTGCCTTCCGCATCCAGTCCCCCCCAGCCAAGTTCTTTAGGTCGTCGGTCCACCTGGCAGGGGGGCGCCCTACGCTGCGTTTGCCGATTCGCGGTCTCCACTCAAGGACTCGTCTGCTCCAACGGCCATCGGTCCTTCGACAGACATGGCCAGCCCACTGCCACTTCAGCTTACTGATCCTACAAGCTATGTCGGTCACTCCGGTTCTTCTCCGGATAATCTCGTTACGGATTGTATCCTTCAAAGAAACTCCAAGCATAGCTCACTGAGCGACTTTGAATTTGTGGACTAGCCCAACTGTCCATGTCTTTGATTAATTTACTATGATTTATTGATGGTCAAGATTGATTTTATAAGTTACCTTTATTTTTCGCGACTTTATTGCTTTCTTTTACTAAAAAAAAAAAAAATAGGAATCTTGAAAATGTACTTTTATGAATTAACATACATTTTGTGTAATGGCCTCATAGTCTCATGGTATAGACTCGGCTGTAATAATATATTCAACCATGTATTTTCTACCATTTCTGTTATAAAAATTACTGATCTTTTGAATTAATAATCTTTATCCAGATATTGAGGATATATAATTATAATTGTGGGACTTACCTGGACATCAGTTCTATCCTGAATCCATTTGGAAATAGCCTCTGCATGAATACCAGCCCTCTCAAAGTCCATGGAGTCAGCTGGTTTGGGCTTGCCTTTGGCTGGGAAGTGCATGATAACAGGTGCAGTGTTTAGGCGTAGCTGTAAATATAAATAAATAATTGGAACATTAATTTACTACTTACTGATACTTTGTATAAAAACAAATGCCAGGAAGAAACAGTATAATATGAATACTAATAGTTTATTAGCTGAAAATTATAGTCTCAATGAAGACTTCCCAAATTCCATAGAAATTAAAAGTGTTTTGATTTGTGGCATATATCTTTAGGTCAAATTGGAATCCACTTGGCACTAAGTCCAACATATTTCACATTACACAATCTTGGCATGTCTTTTCAATGCAATTCGTCAATAATAATTATTAAAAGGCATTACGTTAACAATTTCACACACTAAATAAATTTGTTTAACCTAATTACATGTGCAGAACTAGTAATTACATTTTATCAGTAGTGATTTGAATAAAGAGACATGCCAAGATTGTTTACTAAATAAGACAAGAGAGAAAAAACGGACTTTAGCAAGAAAATAATCCAACTAACATCATCCTACTGGAATTACAAACAATGAACAACATTTTAAGTCCAACATTTCAACCAGGTTTCACATATTGTGGTCACGAGTAGACTGATGCAGCAGTGTCATGGTATGTGCACGTCCATTCCCATTTCATAATAAGTTATAATTTAATGCAAAAGTTTAAAAGTAAATAATGAACAATATTACAAACACTCACCATTTGGAAGATATCAGAACCCTCATCAAAATCGACAATACCGAAGAACAGCTTATTATTATAAGCTGGCGAGAATCTGAACGAGTTGGCAACAATCAGATATTCATCATACACATGCTGACAGATGGCACAGCGTCGAGACGGTGCCATTGCTGTGAACATGATGATGAAGGAGTAATCTCTTGGCGGTGATTTGACATACTCCTTGAATTTGTTCAAGTTCAGAGATACTATTGACTTTTTGGCTGTGAGATCTGTTAATTGCTGTACTTTGTCTTCAAGCTGGAATGAGAATTAATAGATTTCAAATAAAAGCCGTACTTCTTGTTTGCTACGGTATTTAATTTTGTATAACAAAGAAAAAATGGTTCAGTATCATTTTCTCCTCTGTTTATCAACATTTTTTTTTTGTTTAGTGGCGAATGACGATGATCAATAAAAAAAATTTGGAAATATTGTAGTTCAATCATAAAAATTTAAATCATAAGAATTTCAACCTCTCCTTCAAATAAAATTATATTTACCTCTAACTCCTGAAATGGCAAAAACATATAGCTAGTTATTAAAACATGAACAGTCTTAATAAATGCTCCAGTACCCTGTCTAACATCTAATTAAGGTGTTGTAAACCTATCAGTAACTTTGAAATATAGCTATTGTACCGAGGACAAGCATTAACTGGTTTAGATAGTTAGGAATTAAATCAAGCAAGAAATTATTAGTTAATGATGCACAATCATTCCGTTACTCATCTACATCTGATCTATTCCTTTCCCTGATTTATAAATGCGAAATATGGATGTTTGCTTGTCCTTTAATTATGCTGAAATGGCTGAACAGATTTGGATGAAATTTGGTACACAGATAGACCACAACCCGTGTTACCATATACGCTACTTCTTAGCCAGGAAAGATTACAGTTCCTGAGGAATGCACGATATCATCTTTGTGATAAATCGTATATACACGGGCGACGCCGCGGTCATAGGCTAGTTGTTATAGAATATAAACATAAAAGAGCTCCCTATCAAGTGTTTAAAAACTAATTTAATAGCATTACGCGCCTCGTTTACGCGAAATGATAGCAATAAACTCGAGACTACAAAACGCCGGTTGGATCAATCGAAATACGACGACATATTTAAACTTACCCCTTTTGCACGTGTTTGCGCTTCTCCTTCGTAATAAGTTAGGATTATCGTAAGGAATAATAGAAGTTTAAACTTCATTTTTTAAACTTTTTTAATAAAATTCAACCCCAAGCCAAATGGAAATAGTGAATCGAATTTGACGTTTGCCACCTCAAAACAAACGTCAAAAATTAGAAATGAATGACGTGTACTCGGGGTACGTTCAGTATTATCGTCGGACGACGCCCGGAGCGTTTTTAGGTCGTTCAGTTACTCGGAGTGATCGTCCGGGCGTTCACACCAAACCGTTCAGTATTGTGAGCGGGCGTCGTCGGGCGATCGCACCGGTCACCCCGTGAAATAGTAGGGTAAAAGACGCCCTGCTGTCATGTTGACAGATAATAGTATGAAATGACAGATAATTTGAGGTTTCGATTGTCATAATTGTCAGTGCTTCATTGTTCTAGTGTCAGTTTCATGAGGTCGCCCGAAGTCGTTCAGTAACTCTGAGAAAATCGTCAATGATCGAGCGATATTCGCACCGGGCGACTTTCACACTGAGTGCGTAGTAAGTGAACGTACCCCAGGTGTACTTTTTTTTTTTTTTTTAATTTATTCATGACCATGGATACTTGTCCTTCAGTCGTAATCATTGAACATATTATACTTGTATCCTAGTAAAGTGATGGAAACTTTACTAGGTTTCTGAGGGGATGATGAGATAATACGAAAGTCATGTTTTTCAACTTTGTACCATTTATCCACACTTGTACACGTTAACGAGCTTTTAACATTTAATAATCCACCATTATTACACATTAACACTCGAAGAAACACAAATTTTGGAAAATAATAAAAAATCCACAACACGATCTTTACGAATTTTCCCGCCAACCTCTACTCGGTGTACTAAACTTCAGTGTTGCCAAGTCTATCCCGGCCCAAGCTGCCAAAAAGGAGATGTTTCCTTACGGAATCCCGGCCCCTGCAGCAGGGATGTTATGGATATGAAATTTCAGATCTGGAAACGGATATAGGAATAATATTATACCGGTTTCAGATACGGTTACGGTTACGGATATGGAATTATTTCGGATTATCCGTTAGTTTCGGATAGTTTCATAAGAAAGAAAGAAAGAAAGAAAAATATTTTATTCTTGCGCTCCATTCGTCGCACACAGTACAATACTTATACATAAATTCTTTACAATTCCATGACAAATTAGTATAGTTACAGTTAAATTGACAACAGAACTGACAACACTGGACCAGGGTTGTTGCGAACATCAGCATCAGCATCCGCTGATCATCAGCAACAGCAACCGCATTAAATGATGCTGACATTTATGCTGATGTTCGTGTCGCAACATGACCGAAGGAGGCGGGGCTTATGGCACGTTTTTTGTTTCGCTTGCGAGTTTTGACTAATCATAGCACAGATTCTTGCACTCCGGTGTTTTTTTTAGTAAAACAAACACAATCTTGTCTATTACGATAAACAACGCGCTTAAAAGTGCATAATAGCCTGGAGCTGGCCTGCCACCTTTGGGCTCTTTCTATTCTTCATACATTCAGCTGGAGAATTACTCGTATAATGCATTGACCTATGAAAATAATGTCACTATGACTAAAAGAGTTTAAAGCACGTCGAAACAATGTCAACAGTAGACATAGTACCTACAGTTATAAAAGGCGTTCTAACAAAAATGGCAATGAAGAGCTTATTATAGTCAGCTAATAAAAAGCAGATGACGAAAATAATGTATGCAGGATTGCCTCTTATTTTTATTAATCTCTTCACTAAAGAATTTTATCAAACTCTTCGTTAAAAGAAACGTAAAAATAGTAAAAGAAGCTACATTACTATGTATTTCAAATAAAAACAAAAAGTATTCGCTCTCGTCGCGCTCGTGCTGCTCTTTCGTACGCTCAAAGTAGGTCCAGCCCTAATAATTTTCATTTTGAAATGGTTCATTGACAGCGTCTTTATTTCGTAAGTATGTCATGCAGTCGACTGTACTTTCAAAATGATTTTTCTTTGTATACAACAATTTTCTATATTTATCTCACATTTGTTCAAGCTCAGTGAAAGAAGGCTCAAATGGATAATAAAAGAAAAGAAAACTCTTAAAATTCCTTTTCTATAATATAATGTAACTAAAATGGTACGACGTTTTCGTAAACTCTAAAAAATGTTTGCGCTCGCTTCGCTCGCGCTTTTAAACCACGTTCTTCATGGCTTTGTCGCTTAAAGGTTTTCAAAGATCATACTTATTGTGTTTTTCATAATTGACGAGATTTTAATAATTCGTAAATAAAAACTGGTGGGTCGCGATTTTATTCCTAGGGCTCTAAAATAAAGACATGAAGAACTTTCGTTTGTTATGCCCTAAATTTATAAAATTGATAATGAATTAATTGAGCAATTATCGGAATTTTATAAAAAGATATCTTACGTATTACAAATAATTTCATAAGGATCAGTGCACTTTCCCTATTAAAAAAATAAATGAAAAATCAGCATCAGCATCCGATGATGTCAATACCAAAAAATTAACATCAGCTTCCGCTGATGTGATAAAATTCTGGATCAGCAACAACCCTGCACTGGACATGAACAATAAATAGACATGGGTAACTCAACAAAAATGCGTGAGCTGCAGCTCAGCTCGCGGTTCAGGTCAATGAGCCGGAGCTGTGAACCGGCTCACAGATTAGTTAGCTCAATTTGTGTATCTGCCTCGAGATCTACTTCGAGTTATGATCTGTGATGCGAGTCGCTGAGCTTACAGATCGTTCGATCTGTTTGAGCTGCACTCGCTCGCTCACTCTGCGACTCACCGCCGCTCCCGCTCATCGCCACTCACCGGTTCAAACAGGTTTTTATTGATATGGACATCTTTTATCTTTCGTGCAACAAGTGTTGTCGCACAGATAGATACTATTCTTTGAGCCGTGAGCTGCGTATTTTGTCATTGAGCTGCAGCTCAAGCTTATTGATCTGCATATTTGAACCGGTTCTGAGCTGAGTTACACACCTCTAACAATACATAATCTATGGTTATAACGGTACATCATCGTTCATCGGTTTTTTGTTCTACATTGTAGTCTGTGATTTACAGTTTGTTACATAACATAACATCATTACATCACGTTTAACGTAGTGGTTATATTCTCTTTGGCTAGTGTGTCGGCTCAGCCAGGCAAAAACTAAAACATGACCTTACATATCTCATTTAGACTCCTCTCCTATCATAATTATTCGAAACTTTTATATCGGATTCAGTTACGGTTACGGATAGATTTTTATTTCGGATATCCGATAGTTTCGGTTACGGTTACGGAGCTCCATAACATCCCTGCCCTGCAGTCGCCAATAGCAATTATTGGTCGCCCCGAGTCCCGACACCTTTACAGATCATTGAGCAACACCGAAAGTAGAGGCCAAGCGCAGGCATTCCCCTCTGTCAAAGTACAAGTCCACGTGGCCATGCACCCTACATAACACAGAGGTTTTTAATCTGAGCTACGTCAGTTATACAAAGTCTTTGTCTGAGCTACATAAAGTAAGTTGCAGCCGGACGCTTTGCTGGAGTCTAGAGACAATCAAAGAGAATATAAACACAGTTTTATTATATTGTTAAACTGTGATATTAATCCCTACGTTTAGAGACAATCGGCCAAAATTAATATCCAATCTATCCAGGATTTACCCTACTAGAGATAGAAATTTCACATATTTTGTATGGAGCTTACAAACACTTACAAAGAACTCGCGTTGACAAAGAACTCATCTTGTACATGTACTGTAGTTCTTTGTAAGTCTTTGGGAGCATAAGCTCCCAAAGACTTACAAAGACTTACAAGATAGGAATTTGACATAAGTCAAATTCCTATCTCTAGTAGGGCAAATCGTGGATAGATTGGATATTAATTTTGGCCTAATGACAATAATGACATCCAATGAGGTATTATTATGAAGTTACACCCGTATTCAAGAACGATACAATGAGAACGCACAGTAGGCTCTAACGCACAGTGGACGAAATTTCGTTTCATAAACCTTACTTGAGTGTTGAGCGACACTATGCAACTAATAAAGTGCACCCTTAGCTAAGGTTACCCGTTAGCTATTTTACGGAACGCATAGTGTAGGCGAATTCAAAATCTCGATATAATATAACATTGTTGTTGTTGCCTGTTGCGTATTTCTGTTAGTTTAATAAAAATTAGTGTTATGGTGACGAGGAATTTAATAATTATTTATTAATAATTAATTAATTAATAAAAATATATAGGTACCTATAACTTTATTTTTGTTTTGCAGAAGTTTTCCGAAACAGGAAGAATGATGTACTTAATTGCCATTTTATTTCAGTTATATCCGGGGATGTCATTTCCTGTTTAATTAATTTTTATTATTTCATATTTTACCCATATTTTCCGGAGATGGCATTTTTTATTTCATTCAGTTTTACTTTTAATTATTTTATTTCATTTTCATCTTATATGGAGATGTAATTTCCATTAGGTACATGGTATTTTTATTTATTTTATTTCCATTTTATCCGGAGATGTAATTTCCATTTTATTTTATTTATTTTATTTTAAATCCATTTTATTCGAAGATATTATTTCCATATTCTTCTTTTATTCATATATTATATTCATATTCTCATATTCATAAACTGTAGCAGGTACCTACAAAAATTTTACTGCAAGGAGCGCACGCAATAAAACCCAAGCTTCAAAAATCAACACATGTTGAAATGACTACCTGAAGCTAGTCCCGCAACCGACCAATCAAAATGCCGAATTCATCCCTATGCGATCACTGAGTGAAGAAATACTTAAGTATTGTTTATGAAACGAGTCTATGGACATCTCCGACAACTGTGAGAAATCAGACACTTTGCAGTGAGAATGAATTAGGCATGGAACATTTCATGAATAGCATGCGAAATAACATATGATATGAGATTTCACATATCGCACGCGCTACCTTCCTTCATGTAGAATGTGAAATCAATCGCAGATCGCTCAATTCGACGTGTATATATTTTTTTTTTTTTTTATTTATTTATGACCACGCGTAACTTTTTACAGAGTGGTCCGATTTTGATGATTCTGTTTTTAATGGATAGGGTATATCTCGAAGTTGGTCCCATTTAAATTTCAAAACCAAAATCGACCCCTAAGGGTAGTAAAACAGGGGATGAGTGTTTGTTCACCCACTGAATTCTTACCTGTTAACCGATTCTGTTGAAACTTGACACACATAAATATAGTTCTAGACACTACGACATAATGGAGACCTGGAGTTAGATTTTAACCACAAAAAAATTAAGAATAAAACTTTTTACCCAAAAATTGAACCGACGAAAACAGAAACTGAAAAGCGAAAAATAAATAATTATGAGTCGGCGCCAAACGAACTTTTAACAAGCAAAGTGCGTGCAAGTTGCAAGTGGCCGAGCGGAGAACGCATTTTTGGAAAGTTATTGTTTATCGTTGAAAATTTCACGTTGTATTTGATGTGACGTTGTTTTTATTATTTATTTAAAGTAATTTAATGATCTTTGTTGATTGGTTGTTTGGCGCCGACTCATAATTAGTTATTTTTCGCTTTTCAGTTTGTTTTCGTCGGTTAATTTTTTTTTTAAAAAGTTTTATTTTTCATTTTTTTGTGGTTTTAATCTAACTCAAGGTCTCCATTATGTCGTAGTGTCTAGAACTATATTTATGTGTGTCAAGTTTCAACAGAATCGGTTAACAGGTAAGAATTCAGTGGGTGAACAAACACTCATCCCCTGTTTTACTACCCTTAGGGGTAGATTATGATTTTGAAATTTAAATGGGACCAACTTCGAGATATAACCTATCCATTAAAAAAAGAATCATCAAAATCGGACCACTCTGTAAAAAGTTATGCGTGGTCATACATTAAAAAAAAAATATATATATACGCGTCGAATTGAGAACCTCCTCCTTATTTTCGTCGGTTAAAAAAAAGTTTCGCTGGGAAGACGTCGTTCCAGCGAAAATCGTTTTTGACGAATATCCGAAAAAGGGTTGGACACACAAATCTGAAATGTTCATACACATTTACGGCCAAAATTAATACCCAATCTACCCACGATTTGCCCTACTCATTGAATTAAACCTATGGAAGTGGTCCATTCTTCTATATCCACCTAGTTTATACAAATATCTATTAAATCGTTATTGAATTATGAAACTATTCTTTGTCTCTTGTTAACCAACGTGTTATGTCGTCTGGTGAAAGAGATCGCATGCTATTTGTATATTCTCTGTTTGGCAACATCTTTACGGGATGTCAAAATACCTACGCCGCGTGGCAACCCCGCTTACCCCGCAACACAGCCCCGCAATGTGGCCCATAGTACATGAGCTGTCAAGTAAACAAACTAGGGCTGTTGATATTTTTTAAATATCAGATCTTCGATCTATCGATATTTTTAAATATACAATCGGAGTTCGATATATTGAAAAAAAAAGAAGATATTTCGATATATTGGCCAAATTTCATGATTCTAGGTCAATGCGAAGTACCCTATAGGTTTTTTATGTGAGTTTGCGAGTATCAAAATGTGACATAGCCGTATGATTGCCTTGACCTAGAAGCTTGATTTTTTATGTCCTAGGGACAGCCGAACTTAGTATTTGATATAATTGCATTATTTATTACTACTTGAAAATGATTTTCATCAGCACACATCTCTGGTACGAAACACGAGCATCGATATCGATACTTTTTAGTTTTGATTACTTACTTCCCTAGCTATGGCCACCATAACGGTGGCCCGGATCTAACCACGCTTATTTCGTAGGTATTACTGGTCCATAGGTACAAGTCAATGGCCCTACTAGAGATAGGAATTTGACATAAGCTCCATACAAAATATGTCAAATTTCTATCTTTAGTAGGGTAAATCGTAGAATTGGATATTAATTTTTGCCGTTACACGACGTCACACACTAAAGATTTACTTATCTCGAATTAAGAAATTCGACACTTTTTCGCTGGGATGACGCACACGTAATTTCGCTGTTTCCTTGTGGTCATACTAGTTTGTCATACCAGTATGACCTCGAGGATATACATGTCCTCGTGGTCATACTGTACATAATATTTTCAGAAAAAAGATTTTCACCGGCACCCGTACCCTTCAGACCAAATTGGTTGGTTTCTTGATTTAAAGTATTTTTATTTCTTCGTTTGTTGTTTCTAGTATTAAATAACTCCTCTAGTTCTTTTAAAAAAAAATTTCGATAGTACTATCGCTCGTTTAGTATCCGTGGTACCCCCAGTCGTACCACCAGTGGTACCACGGTAATTTTTTCCTAACCGTGGTACCCCAGTCTACCACCAGTGGTACCACAGTTACTTTTTCATAACCTTGGTACCTCAGTGGAACCACGATTATTTTTTCCTAACCCTAGTACCACAAAATAGTTTAGAGAATTTTATTTATTATTCTTTGCTTATATTTTTATTACTCAAAATTGACAAAAGTGATTCCCATTCAGTCACACCCTTTTGAGTCACGCTGTGACACGATGGGAAAAAATCCCATCGAGTAACACTGTGACCACTATTTTAATTCTATGACTGTGACCCAATGCAAGTTTTTCAATGAGTCAAACCATTATTGTTGGTGTGGTGTGACTTAGTGGGACAAAAAAAGTTGCATGGTGTCACAGGTATAACTTAATTTTAGACTACTACTTTCTTTACAGAAGTGATAGATCTTCGTTTTGGATGACAGCTGTCAAACGCCAAAATATCCTCTATTGACAACTGATGTCAAAAATGAAAGCTGATGTAAACAATGAGCGATACTGCTTAGTCTTGGGTGCGTTCACTATTATCGTCCGACGACGGCGGACGACGCCCGGAGCGTTGTTTGGTCGTTCAGTTACTCGGAGTGATCGTCCGGGCGTTCACACCAAACCGTTCAGTATTGTGGGCGGGCGTCGTCGAGCGTACGCACCGGTCACCCCGTGAAATAGTAGGGTAAAAGACGCTCTGCTGTCATGTTGACAGATAAAAGTATGAAATGACAGATAATTTGAGGTATTGATTGTCATAATTGTCAGTGCTTCATTGTTCTAGTGTCAGTTTCATAAGGTCGCCCGAAGTCGTTCAGTAACTCTGAGAAAATCGTCAATGATCGAGCGATAATCGCACCGGGTGACTTTCACACTGAGTGCGTAGTAAGTGAACGTAGCCCTTACCTATGAAATTACATTGACTAGTTTCGGACATCAGCTGTCATTTGTCATTTTGCAACCAGCCGATGTCAAAAATGACAGCCAATGTTTTTAATCTGCTTTTCTCATATTTTTGACATGGGTGCGTTCACTATTATCGTCCGACGACGGCGGACGACGCCCGGAGCGTTGTTTGGTCGTTCAGTTACTCGGAGTGATCGTCCGGGCGTTCACACCAAACTGTTCAGTATTGTGAGCGGGCGTCGTCGAGCGTACGCACCGGTCACCCCGTGAAATAGTAGGGTAAAAGACGCTCTGCTGTCATGTTGACAGATAAAAGTATGAAATGACAGATAATTTGAGGTTTCGATTGTCATAATTGTCAGTGCTTCATTGTTCTAGTGTCAGTTTCATAAGGGGTGCGTTCACTATTATCGTCCGACGACGGCGGACGACGCCCGGAGCGTTGTTTGGTCGTTCAGTTACTCGGAGTGATCGTCCCGGCGTTCACACCAAACCATTCAGTATTGTGAGCGGGCGTCGTCGAGCGTACGCACCGGTCACCCCGTGAAATAGTAGGGTAAAAGACGCTCTGCTGTCATGTTGACAGATAAAAGTATGAAATGACAGATAATTTGAGGTTTCGATTGTCATAATTGTCAGTGCTTCATTGTTCTAGTGTCAGTTTCATAAGGTCGCCCGAAGTCGTTCAGTAACTCTGAGAAAATCGTCAATGATCGAGCGATATTCGCACCGGGTGACTTTCACACTGAGTGCGTAATAAGTGAACGTAGCCCTGGTCGCCCGAAGTCGTTCAGTAACTCTGAGAAAATTGTCAATGATCGAGCGATATTCGCACCGGGTGACTTTCACACTGAGTGCGTAATAAGTGAACGTAGCCCTGCTGTCAATAGAGGATGTTTTGGTGTTTGACAGCTGTCACCTGTCAATTGGACAGCTGTCATCCAAAACGAAGATCTATTAGAGTTGGGTAGGGGTACGTTCAGTATTATCGTCGGACGACGGCGGACGACGCCCGGAGCGTTGTTTGGTCGTTCAGTTACTCGGAGTGATCGTCCGGGCGTTCACACCAAACCGTTCAGTATTGTGAGCGGGCGTCGTCGAGCGTACGCACCGGTCACCCCGTGAAATAGTAGGGTAAAAGACGCTCTGCTGTCATGTTGACAGACAAAAGTATGAAATGACAGATAATTTGAGGTTTCGATTGTCATATTTGGCAGAGCTTCATTGTTCTAGTGTCAGTTTCATAAGGTCGCCCAAAGTCGTTCAGTAACTCTGAGAAAATCGTAAATGATCGAGCGATATTCGCACCGGGTGACTTTCACACTGAGTGCGTAATAAGTGAACGTAGCCTAGGACACGCAAAATCAATGAGTTTGTATGAGTAACTCATTCTGCATAATGAGGTGGGACATTGTCACACTTCAAATGAGGTGGGACAATGTCATGTTGCTGAGACATTTGATACACTGAAATACATTAAGACATTGTCACACTTCAAATGAGTTGGGGCAATGTCATGTTGCTGAGACATATAATACACTGAAATACATTAATACATTGAGTTGAGCTTATATTGTCTAAGATAGGAGTGGGTAATATAGCTTTTGCCGAGTATCAAATCGAAACTACATATCGATATTTGATATCGGATTTTGAAACTATACATTTTCTGAAACTATATAAGTATCGACAGATGAGCATAGTTTTGGTCATATTGTAGGTAGTTAGTATAGGTACGTCGTTTTCGATATAGATCCGATTCTTATATTGGTTGGCAAAGGTATTGCGTGCGTTGCGTTATAGAATACAATATCAACATTGTTAATTCCAGTCTCCAATTTATTTTTTAATTAATCGGCCGTTTAATCAGCAACACACTACAATTCCCTAGTTAAACGACAGTTTAGCCAAAATTCCAGTACATTTTTCGTGTAATCGGCTGTTTAAGCAGAGAATTAACGTTGATAAATACTGCTCTTAGGCTGGCGTTTTAATTATTTTATTAAACAGCCGATTAATTGTAAAATAACTGGAATCGTTGGTAAACGGTTGTTTAACCAGAGAATTAACTTTGATGAATACTGCTCTTAGGCTAGCGTTTAATTAAACAGCCGATTAATTGAAAAATATATGGAATTGTGGGTAAACGTTTGTTTAACCAGATAATTAACTTTGATGAAGACCGGCCTTAGACAAGTGTTCGTTAACGTTAATTCTCTGCTTAAACAGCCGATTACACGAAATATGTACTGGAATTTTGGCTAAACTGTCGTTGAACCAGGGAATTATAGTGTGTTGCTGATTAAACGGCCGATTAATTGAAAAATAAACTGGAGTCTTGGGTATTTAAAAATAATATTATTAATTTAAAAATTATAATAATGAAAACAAAAATAAAAGGATCATATTGGAAATCAAATTTAAATCAAACTAAACGAAAAAAAACCCCGTCAAAACTTTGGCTATGACCAGCGACACCAAACAACCGAAAATTGTCGAATATTCCAAATATTCAGTGTTACGAACTTCATTTGTCCTATAGTCCCTCATATTGTCCCCTATTCATGCACGCGTCAGTGTCACAGTCGGTCCGAGTGAGTGAAGTTATGAAGCAACGCCGTTCTTTCATGGTACATGCTTCAAGTTGTCACATCTCGGTTCATTTGTGTTTGTCCCAGTGTAGTGGTACAAAAATTATTTTTGAGGTGTTGCGACATTCTGTCGTTTTGTATGGGACATTTGAGGTGCCTCATGTATGAGTGACACAACTCTAAGATCTATCACTTCTGTAAAGAAAGTAGTAGTCTAAAATTAAGTTATACCTGTGACACCATGCAACTTTTTTTGTCCCACTGAGTCACACCACACCATAATGGTTTGACTCATTGAAAAAGTTGCATTGTGACTCAAAAGGGTGTGACTGAATGGGAATCACTTTTGTCAATTTTGAGTAATAAAAATATAAGCAAAGAATAATAAATAAAATTCTCTTAACTGTTTAGTGGTACTAGGGTTAGGAAAAAATAACCGTGGTTCCACTGAGGTACCAAGGTTATGAAAAAGTAACTGTGGTACCACTGGTGGTAGACTGGGGTACCACGGTTAGGAATAAATAACCGTGGTACCACGGATACTAAACGCTATCGCTAGTAGCCGACTTCTTATACTTACTACAACCATTTCCAACATTCTCCAGCCAATTATTGATTACCTAGGTAGGTATGTATTCAAGTTTTGGCTGACCCTTTTATATAGGTCATGTGGTCAAAGCACTGTCAGTTTCAGTCGATAGCTCAGCTCAACATGTTTTTATTTTTCGATAGTACTATCGATAGTCCTCGCTATCGATAGTATCAGACCACTAATTACTACAACCATTTCCAACATTCTCCAGCTATTTATTGATTACCTAGGTAGGTATGTATTAAGTTTTGACCAACCCTCTTAGAGGTCACGAGGTCAAAGCACTGTCAATTTCAGTTGAGCTACTTTGAAATCGTTATTTATTCAGAACTTATCTGAAAATAGTTATAATTGTTTTCCCAGTTTGAAATGAGTCGGATTTTATTTCCTTTCATACTGTGAAGTATTTAGTTTGAACTATGCAAAATACCTTGTTATAAATGAGAGACAGTCAATGATTTCAAAGCAGCATTGCATTGTATCGGTAGAGTATTGTGGATAAATGCATTTCAAAACAAAGAGTGGTCTAGAGTGAAACAATTGATTCATAATTTACAGTAGTTGTTTTCAAAATATTTTATTAACACAATTCATTCAATAACACCAAAGATTATAACATTCTCTAACATGAAACCTAAAATAAAATACAATTTTATCTAAATGTATTTTACTTACCAATTTATAATCATTCAAACATCATTTCGACTATGAGGTATACAGAATAAATATTTTATGAAATATTATTTTTTTCTCACATAAGTCGTCAGAAATGTAATAATACTATTCAATTATTTAATATTATATAGTTATAAATTTGATTGCGATAGTTGCTATATAATGTCATGAAAGCATCCACCTTCCGAATACTTTATTTATATCGCTCGCATGAAGATCGAAAAGGAAAATAAAACACACAGTATTATCAAGTAGAAACAAAATAATATGGAATGTACAAACCATGTTTATTTACTGATTCCTGGCAATACAATGTTTATGACTCACTATTGAATTTATCAACAGCAACTCGAGAGGCAACATTTACAGGCCCGTAACAGTACAATAAGGATACATAAGTCCACTATAACACTGAAAGCTGTATAGCATGGTTAAGCCAGGTTTTACCTTAACATTCTCAGCAATAGACATTGGTACACAGTACCCTGGGGGTTCAACGGTTTCATAAATTATTAAGATAACTTGTTTGGACTTAAATTTCTACTCTAACTGTACATTAGTTTCGCCTTAATGCTAAAATAATCTAAAAGTGATATCGTCGGATGGTACGAAGATACGCGAGGGGGTGTAAACGCGCAAATAAACTTCTGATATGTCGATAGGTGAAACAAAATCTCCTGTCACCGAAAATCAAAATAAAAATGCGGTAATAAATAAACAAATAAATTACGCCGTCATCGCGCGGTAGCGTTTATATTGTAAAACCATGATTGGGATTCGAAAGTGATCGTTACATTAATAAAATTGAAATAGAAAAATTATTTATACAGTTCGCGTCTCTAGGCGCGGTGCGGCCGCAGCATCGAAGCGGCACCGGGCCGGAGATATGCGAAGACATATAAATGATTGACGTCCAAGTAATCAACAAGTACTATACAAGATGTTTAGAGGTGCTCCGAGGCCCTATGCGGGTCGTTTCGCTACCGGCGACGACGTCCTGTGCGCGAGTGACTGAGCAGACTGTAGTTCGGGCATAGAAACCCGGAGCACGGCGACGGGAGCAAGAGTGTGCTTAATGCGTTTACTGTTTCGTGTACAGGTAGATGGCGACGATGAGACCGTATAGACCCAATACTTCAGCGAAAATGAGGATAAGGATCATGCCGACGAATAACCTGGGCTGTTGCGCGGTACCGCGGACACCTGCATCTCCCACGATGCCTATGGCGAAGCCGGCCGCTAGACCAGAGAAACCTACGGCGAGACCAGCTCCCAGGTGGATGAACCCTCTGAAAAGACACAGACATACTTCATTAGTACATTTGCATGACGGAAAATAATTAACGGTATCACAATGTGTGCTATATGAATGGAACGGATCTCCGATTCTCATTAAAATCATCAAAAATATTCTAATGATAGCAAACTGGTTATCAATGTTAATAAAGTACCTACAGTCTGTTTTTTATTACTCGTCTTATTTAGTAAACAATCTTGGCGTGTCTTTTTTAATGAAATTCGTCAATAATAATTATTAAAATGAAATGAAATGTTCATTTGTACGAAACATGGTATGGTCGACCGCACGTCGGTGGTAACACTGACATTAGCAGCATCTTTATTTCGTATGCAGTAAGGGCGGTTTTCGAATTGACGTGTTACCAGTTACCACTGTCATGCAGGCGACTGTATATACTGGTGTTACATAAATTATAGTCATGCATGTTCCGCCAGCCAGCTGGCATACAAAATTAGAGACATGAATTTATTAAAAAATAATAAAAACTATTTTTTTAAAGACATTATATTAAAAAAATTAAACACAAAATAACTTTTTTTTACATTATTACATGTGCAGAACCACTAATTATATTTTTTTCAGAAGTTATTTGAATCTTTATTCATGCCAAGATTGTTTACTAAATAAGACAAGAGAGAAAAAACTGACTTTACATAACCTACACATATCAATTAAGTATCCAGAATAGCTATGAATCAATACGAAATATGTTGCTACACATTTCCAGGCTGCTAAAACATTTAATTTCTACATGTGACAAGCCTTACACAAAAAGTAGTCTCGAGGTCAGTGGCATGAAATATACTCTGACGAATTATATGTCGACGGCAATTATGGACTGAAAAATGTCCCAAGCTATTTTACGCGTGCGTAACTACCATGGGTGTAATTATCACCAATTAATTGTAATGGTTTGTTCGAAACCAAACTAGCATGGAGATTTATATAAGTCAGACTGGATATATCAAGGCTGGCGTCATTCCTAAGATGTAGGTCAAAGTAATGAATATGGATTTATGTCACTAAGATTAATACTAGAGCTGTATATGGGATAATGTATATTGGAGGCAGGGAATGTAGGTCACGTCATGAATCCTAGTTTGTTACTCAATTACATATAAACCGTTGAATGGTTTTGGATATTTGGAAACTTGGCACACATAACATAACCTGGATTTACATATAGGCAACTTTTTATACTGGGAAGATTACAGTTCCCAAAGAATGCATGATAACATATTTCCGTAATAAACCGAATTATACGCGGGCGAAGCCGCGGGCCTAGTTGAATAAATTCCGGTTAATTGATTGTGCAATCTTCATCTAAATAATAATACTGATATTTTTGGGCTTATCAATTTGATTGATCACGTCTTATCTAGTCATTTATAATATTTGTATGGAAATCAGAATTCCCAATATATTTCATTTCATGCAGAAGAAATACGAATGGTTTCATTTCTTATTTATTTCATACAAGACATTTCCTTCCATCCTTCTAACTTTGAGAAGAGGCCTAGCAGTGGGATGATTATGTGAAGAAATTTTAATTATGAGGTTATTTACTCAACTGTACCATATAGATTACTTAAGAGTAGGTAAAGATAAACTGATTTATTGAAGCTGGTTAAAAGACTACTCAACCTAAGTCAATAAAATTTATATGGGACCACCGCGCGGGCTTCCTCTACCAAATAAAAAAACAACCACGTAAATCGGCCCAGAAATCTCGGAGTAATCGATGTAAATACAAGAAAAAAAAAAAAAAAAGCTGACGAATACATAACCTCCTCCTTTTTTTGAAGTCGGTTAAAAATAATAAACTAAGTAGGTGAACAATAAAAATGTTGAAGTTCTCAACTAAACATTACATAAAGAATAAAGAACAATTTTATCATGGCCAGACAATGTGTCTAGCACATAGCAGACAGAATCGGTTTATTGTACCCATTGAGGACATGACTTAAGAGCTAGAATATATCGTCGGGAAGCAGATCCTGGCGCCAGGCCAAGATATGTAATAGTAAAAACTAGGGTACAGAATCGACCAATAAACTCTTAGATGTAATACTTTATTATGAGAGTATTCATGTAATGTTTAGTGATGTTTTAGAAGAGTAGATTTGTACACCAACCCATACATTATGAATTATGAACAGAAACAAATTGAGAAAAGTACAATTTTTTCCAAGAATAAGCAAGACACCATCCTAATTTCTTTATTAAGTCTAAAACTTTCACTCCATAGATGCCTTTTCCAGTAGAGTTTAACTTCACAACTATTATGAAATCCTGTTAAGAATAACAGTTGAATAACCTACCATCTAGACAAAACGAAGTCATAATAGCTTTGAAAAATAACAATACTATGAATAGCCTTGCTTACGTAACCTTGGACAAGTCTAACTAACAGGAAACCAGTAAACCATTGATGCGTAAATGGGACACGTAAATAAAAAGTGATGGTCATAAAAAATCTGAAGAATGTCTTTATTTCAGGCCTGTACCTGTAGTGTAAAGAGAGTGTGGGGAGAGAGAGAGAGAGTTATAACCATAGCAATCTTAAGAATAAGGTAATAGAAATTATATCTATGGCTTTTAATCACTTTTAGTCTTTGGTTTGCCGCTACCAACAAATAAATACGCAGTTACGCCCACCATGTTTCTAGCATTCAATGCAAAATAAATTAAGCCTAAAAAACAAACTGCTGTAAGATCTGCTGCAAAATTCAATTTTAGTGACTTTACGTCCAAAACAGCACTGATAATCAAGCAAACGGTTCGCGCACTGGTGTCCTACGAGACACCTGTAGGCCAATTCACGTAACTATAGAAGTGCAGTTGTAGTGAATATAGAAGAAGAAGAAGTTAAGTTTAGATCAAAACAATGCTTTTCGTATTTTCTTATCTACGGCGATCACTGTCAGAAAAGAACTGCAGCATCACTGCAACTTGATCGGCGCGTCATGAAATTACGTGAATTAGGGCCCAAGACATTGATTGACCTTGACAAGTGAATTAGGACAAGATCACCCATCTTTGCCACTTCTATTACCTTATTATTTAGAATTCTATGGTTATAACTGAATTTCAAGTAAGGTATCATGTCTTGAATTCTTTGATAAGAATTGAGTAAACAAGATTACTGAAGTGGCTGGTATTCTAAGTGGGTATCCATTTTGAAATCAGGCACATGATTGTACTTGTATCATGCAATTTGTATAGTTATTGAACTAAAGTGAGATATTATTATCACATTTCTGAACAACATAGAAAATGAAATTTAGTACTGTTGTTGATCATGTGCCACAAAAATTCCTTGCTATTTTCCTACTCAATCTTTCTTTCTTTCCTTTCCTCCTTTTGTTTATTAGTAAAAGAAACCTAGCTCAAAACTCCAGTGGGTATGTATGAGTATGTATGACAAACTGCTTAGGTATGAAAGTTACAAAAACTCGATTCCATGCAAAAAATATTGACTCCAAGTTTATTTATCATTTATTGCGTGAAATTAGGAGAATTATTAGTGAGTTAGGTACTTACTTGTAAAGGGTGTAGTTATTGGAGGGGGAGTCCAGGGATCCCGCAATGAGGACAGCCACCACCAGGCCGTAGATGGCAATGATACCCGCCATGACGACGGGGATGATGGACTTCATGATGAGCTCAGGCCGCATCACCGACATGGCGGCGATACCGGTACCTGACTTGGCGGTTCCATAGGCAGCTCCCAGCGCTGGAATGGCATGAGTTAAGAAATTTAATAAGATACTTCATAGTTATAAAAGTGAATAGGTAACACATGTCTGCAGATATTGATTGTAAATTGTGAGGTAGAAAAAAAATACATAAAACATTTATAAATACACCCCAGTCTATTAAGCCTCGTGTCCTGCAACCATATTTTTGTTATTTCTAACATGTTTTCCTAACAAAATGGGGGTGTGGCCTAGCTGTTTAGCTACATTTGATTGGCCTGAGCAAAATGCTAACATGTTTTGTTAGATTTTGGTTGCAGGAGACACAGCTTTAGGTTTGAAGTTTTTACTAACTCTATCTGTTCCCATACTTCCCATAGCCAATGCTGCATTTGTTTTCTGGGATTAGTTAAAAAAACAAAAAAAAAATGTGGGTAGTACATTAATAATTTGGTTCTGAACAATTTGTTAGATAGATATGTTTTGTGAAGATCTATATTGATTTGCTATCATTGAAGGTTGTAACCCCAAATACCTTCTATTGGCACTGAACTTTACAGATTGTATTGCACTAAGTTAAAGAAATTGCCACACCCTCCTAAATAATTGACATCTTCATAATAAAGGAATATAAAGCATAAAGACTATAGGCAGGAATAATCATGTGAAGTTATTGTTTTGTTAAATGTTTCACAACTCATGAAAAATTGGGAATTCCTATTTAATCATTTCCATTTCTGTCACATGATTATATTGTAGGTAGGTACTTTTTGTACTGGTTGACTGTGGTCATTAAAATTTTGCATGCACTGATGCTGTAGGGTAGGTCCGGTATTACAATATTGTTCCCCATTAACCCATGTACCAGGATAACATATTCAATAAGAAAGCATTTGTGATTGAAAACAGAAGCTTGCTATTACAACCTTTATGTCATGCTTGATAAGATATTATGTACATACAGTGTACATTGACATAACCTAAATCCTTACAACAGGAGGTGTCATGTGATTTCAATCATTCTTGCGTTAAATAATAAAGGCCATTCTTCCATTATTATACAATTATCCATTGTTAGTAACAATGTAATAATGGCTTAGCTTGGTTATGTTGATACTTATCTTTAGTACTTAGAAAATCTAACTTGTTACTTCTGTCACATGATGACTTGAAATCAAAGTTATTATTTTAAAATAGATAATGTTGATATCCATGTAATGGAGATTATCTCTTTCTGGTTGTTATGTATGAGTCAAATCAAGTTATAGTTAACTTAGGAGTTAAGTTAAAATATGAACAGCTGACTAATCACATGATTGTTAAGTTGGTCATGTGATGTTAAACCATAGATTTTTCATTCATATCCTTGTTTTGCCTGTACATTCTTTGCATTTGATATTGGTTTATTTTATGCTTGTTGATGTACAATAGCAAGATGGTAAAGTTAACATTTACATTGTACCAGGCCAACACTACAAAATACATGAAATTAACAAGATACATATAATTGTGTTATAATTGCAAAATGGGGATATACCTCATTACAGACTCCATTCATGTTTTAAGAGCCGGAATGGGAATCCCGTGATTCTTGCGGATAAAACATAAATTTCCTCAAACATTCAATACAATCAATTCACAAAATAGAAGGGTAGGAGACAAAGCCGTAATCATTTCGTATGAAATCTCCTTCATTTGAACAGTGCTACCAACCGAAAGTACAGCCTCAATCACATGACTAATGATTCTCATTTTGATATCAAAAGCAACGCCCAGAAAACTACCCCTTTTTCCAGAAAAACACTGCTTTACCCGAATCATTATCAAATTGGCTCATTCCCTCATGCACATCTATATATTTATGTAGGGATAATGTAAAGCACAAGGTGCGGCTACTACTATAATTAGTGCTCTTAAAATAACCAGATTCGAACTGATATATGAGCATTAACATAGAAATTGTTTACAACATGCATTCTTCACATTCTGCCACTGCATTATAAACGCTTGTAACCCATTTTGAGAGATCGATAATCATTCAAGACAGCCATTTGTACGATCTAATGGACCACACAAAATACATACCGCTAAAGATGATAGCAGACGCCGCCCCCATAACTCCAAAGAAGGGTCCGTAGATTGGATTTTCGGCCATTTTGTAGGTTTATTGAGGGAGTATTTACAGGTCCCAAAAACTGTGATGACTATCTGCACACACTCACTCCACGGAACTACTTTTGCACAGACAAATATGGCCCAAGCTTTGCAGACTCGATAGAATGGGTCATATGACGATTGATGTTCAAGGCAGTGCTCGATATGACCTAAGTTCTGATTGGTTTTGCTACGTAACTTCCGAAATGCGCGGCCAATCCTGAGCTAAAGATTTAGCTGCGTTATGACGTCGAACATTGATGTGGATCGCTGGCCAGCAACTTTCTTGTGCGCATGTACTGTTTTATTGTTTCACAACTTTTTATTTATAAAATTCCATCCTAGTCGCGTCTAAAATTAAGTTATGGATTTGAAAAATCAAGAAATAATATTATTTTACTAACTCACTGATTATTTAAGTAAACATAAAATACATTTTTCGTCTTTGAAAATATAAACAAATCTGTATTGATTAAGATCTAATGTTACCATTTTTTCAAAGCTACCAACAAGTAATATTTAAGGTTTCTTTGGTGGTATCAGCGGAGCAAATGATAAATCAATAATAATTCAATTGAATTATCGTAATTCACTGTTGGCATGGACATATATTAGGGAGGGGAGTTTCGTTTCCCGTAGTGTACACAAAAACGCTGATGTTCACCGAATATGCATCTTTTCTATCCTAGCCACAAAATAGTATAATTGCAGGTGCCACTGCTTTGTTGACATAGCAACAAACAATAGTTGTGAGGTGAAGCAAAGGGTGTCCTTCCCCGGACTCGCACAGTCGTCTTCCACCCTCCATCCACAAACTACGCGCGTAACGGAGCCAAGTCCCGCCCCCCCATGTGAAAGCTACCTGCTACTTAGTATTATAAAACTGATGTTATGAGGGTGTTCCGTTCCCATATTATAAAGTTGATAACAAAGATCAAGGTATAAATAATTGAGTATACAATGTTATTCTTTGTATACCTGCATCCTGAAATTACTTTGTTTAGAATCGCTAGGACAATCGATTTATAGTGAAAAATCATAGTGTTATATTTTTGGAAAAAGAATCATCAACTTTATTGAAAGTTTGGATAGATATTCAAACAAGATATGCAAGATTACGATCACCTGATTTTATTTGCACTGCACTGGGTGGCATGCAAAGTATATATGGCGTCACTTTTTGTGCTTAGATGTAGCTGACACGCGATAGTATAGCCGATTTGACAGATACGCGGAACGATTAAGTGTCATGGTAACATAATAATTTATATGTTGTTCCTGTTTACTACTATTTTCATGGTGTACAATAAAGTATATTCTATCTATCTATCTATTTATCTAATTTTATTTATTTTCTTTCATAGGTACTTTACAGGCTTAGGACTGTCTATCAAATAAAAAAATGTTTACTTAATACTATGGATAAAATTGAGGAGTAGGGGGATCTGCTAAATGTGCTATAATTAAGGTATTGTAAACAAAAAAACCGTGTTAGGTGGTCTAATGCACTCTCGGAATCATATGGGTTGGAGTGCAGGGTGAGACAACGTGGTTTGACGTCTCCAAGACTCTTCAACCTATACATTAACGACCTAATAGACGAGCTCAGCAGCATGCGTATCGGATGCAGGGTGAATGGTGTTAGTATTAACAACATCAGCAACGCGGACGACATGGTCCTGCTGGGCCCGTCACCGGGGGTGGTCACTGAGATGCTCAAAGTATGTGAGGCATACGCTGCTGCACATGGACTGATCTACTATACCAAAAAATGTGAATACATGGTTTTTGGGGCTGCATGTAAAGGTCGGGAAAATGCACTCTAAATTACTGTAAACGGTACGTCAATACACAGAGTCGAAGGACTGTGCCCTGCAGAGGTACGAATCTTCACAGATGGATCCAAAACAGGTACAGGTACGGGTGCCGGGATCTTCTCGGAAGATCTCAATATACACATAGCCACACCACTGGGGGTCCATAACACGGTGTTCCAGGCCGAGTGCATGGACATTTCCCTGGCAGCTTCGGCGATTATAGCCAGGGAGGTTAAAGACCACTCAATTCGCATACTCTCGGACAGCATGTCCGTACTACAAGCACTAAGCAGCCACATTGTAAACTCTGGGCTGATACACGAGTGCCAGCAAAACCTCAACCAGGTAGGTAATCTCAATAACATAACCATTCAATGGATCAAAGGACACAGCAGTTCCCGAGGCAATGATGCAGTGGATGAACTGGCCAGAAGGGGATCGAGTATGGTAGTCGTGGGACCTGAACCCATAGTGCCACTCCCCTTTGGATACTTACGCAACTTGGTAAGGAAACGCACCAAGGACAAACACTACAAACTATGGAAATACCATGGTGAGTGCAGGCAGGCCAAGGAGGCACTTCCCACAATCGACGGCCGGTTCACGAAACAGGCCCTCCGATTGTCAAAACAACAGCTACGTACAGTCACAGCTGCTTTAACTGGCCACGGGTCCTTTAACAAACATCTTTTTGTCATAGGTGTTACGGACAACCCACTGTGCAGAGCCTGCATGGTGGAGGACGAGCCAGCAGCCCATGTGCTTCTAGACTGCCCTGAGGTCGCACATACAGGGCCAAGTACTTCGGTAACCCAGGTACCCTCAGAGAGATCACCAGCAACACCAAGGCGTTGCTGGCCTTTTTCGAGGAGTTAGGGTGGATCGAGTAAGTTCCCACCCGTACGCAAAATACACGCTTGGACGTGGAGTTGCGGAAACCAGCCCGTTATACTATACTATACTATACTATACACAGAGTCACAAAATTTCAATATCTTGGGCATTTTCTTACTAATGATCTTAGTGACCATGTGGATATGGAGAGGGAGCGTAGGGCATTGGGGGTCAGGCAGGAGTAATATGTTGGTACGAAGATTTGCTCGGTGTACTGACCAAGTAGAAATTACTATTTTTAAAGCATACTGTCAGAGTGTATACACCGGTAATCTTTGGGTCAACTACATGAAAAGATCGTTGGATGTCCTGCGCATCCAATACAATAATGCTTTTAGGATGTGCTGACTGCCTCGTTTTTGCAGTGCCTCAGCTATATTCGCGGTAACTCATACCGATGGGTTTGATGTTATCATCCGCAAAAAACGGCATCACTACTGAGAAGAATAAGGGGCAGTCCCAACAGTATCCTGAAGGCAACAGCAGCAGATACTTGAGGAAGTATCTGCTGTATCAGCAGAGGTGCTATGATTAAAAAAATTGTACATAGAGTGAACCTAGCCGTCGGGTGATCTATGCAAAACAATATAACAATAAAATATATGTCGCTTTATTATGTTACTAACATTAGTATTTAAGTTCTTGTCTGTTACTAACAAATTATGGATCTTTTAGTTGTCCGAAATAAAGTATTTGATTTGATTTGGTTTGATTTGATTCATGGTGTTATTCGCTAGCTTGAAACTTAAAACTTAAAAACCGGCCAAGTGTGAGTCGGACTCACGCAGTAAGGGTTCCGTATCCGTACCACACATCGATACTTGTATGGGAAACCTCTTTGATTTTAGCATTTTTTTTAGTTTTTATTATTTGTCGTGATAGGCACCATAGTAACACATATTCTGTGAAAATTTCAACTGGTTATCTATAACCGTTACAAAGATACAGCTCTGTGACTGACAGACGGACGGACGGACGGACGGACGGACGGACGGACAGCGTAGCGAGAGTAATTGAGTCCCGTTGCACCTTTTGGGTACGGTACCCTAATTCCATATCGTTGTCATCAGTGTCAAATGTCGGGCGTTGGAGTCCCTTGGATTTAGGATATTTAAATTTTTTTGAAAGAAAAGGATTGATACATATTCGCTTTGGGATATATATCCAAAAATATTCATGTGTCTGGAACTACCCATGCCTAGCTGAGATACTTAGTGTACGGGAGACTGTGAATGAGCGCAGCGATCTCGTGAACACAATTATTTTTCAATTATATCAACAATGTCTTTTCAGTACACTAAACAACAATGATACGGAAATAGTGTGTACATTACGTTAGCAAGCACCAGGGGGCCACTCACCGATACTTCCATCAAATTTGATGACTTGCATTCAGCAGACATTAGACAGTATTTTAATTCAGAGAGTAACGCCCATGGTGGATACGAGGAAAGGAACTACTGAATTATGAATGAAAGTCGACGAAAACAATGAAAGTTTTTATAAATGTCAAACTCGTACTAGACACACAGCTGTCGCACAAAATTACCTATCTGGGGATGGTTGGGCCAATACGGGAGTTTTTCCCACGCCCCCGGCCAAGGGTCGAAGTGTTCCTCTGAACACTGTAGAAGTTTTAGTCGTTTAGAGTCGTCACTGGCTGCGCCTTTCCCGGGCGGAGTGCGTCCATGAGGATTTTACCCAAGAAAAAAAAACTAACTTCTTACGTAAAATCGTTTTATTAATCGAATTACCTCTAGGTATCTAAGAAAGACATACACCCTTACTGTCAGTCACAAGCGTGTATAAGGGCGGGTTTAGGTCCGGACCCCCTTAGTCTACGCAAAAACGCTAATATTCGGCGCATATCTATCTACCTTTTGTGCTACAAAATTGCACGCGCTGCTTGGTTGACATGGCTTGGGTGACAAAGAACTATAGTTGTGAGGCGAAGCAGAGTGTGCCCGTCTCCCAACCTCCACCCACACATTCTATGCACGTGATAGAACTACGGAGGAGTATTTGAATTAAAAAAAAAACTATATTATAGGTTAGATAGGGTAGACAGAGATTACGGCTTTCCACTCGTTACGATTCTGAATTTCTGGTACACCTCTTTCGCCTCACCTACGTTCATGAACCTCGTCATGCATTATTAATTAGTAGTAGCATGAAAAAGAGACTTGTTGATTAAATATAAAGTATTAATTTGATGTGTATCCATTCAACGATGGATATACTAACTTCATTTACCTACACCGAGTCCTAGGCATTAGTTGGTATAGCGTGAACATAATAGAAGAATTTTTATTTCATAATCTGGTAACATTTTGCTGTCAAAAAAGTTTCCCAAAATTCAGGTTCAGATGATGACACGTCCATAAAACCATAGACAATTTTAAATTATATGATTTTTATATAAGTTAGAATATTATTTTATTATCAGCTGAACAATAAAGTAATTTGTTACATATGACTCATGAGCAATTATTTTATTTTTATCCAAATGTAAACATTATAAAAATAAATTGTCAACTTTCAACTCGGAAGTCTCACGTGCTTTATGTTTAAATTCTTTTCTTTCTATCTTGTGTAAATTTGTATAGTGCCCTTATGCTCTAATGCATTAGATAATGAAAATATAGAAGATAACTTTATGAGAGCTTTGACAGCTGTTGTTACTTGTTGTTGATACTTCATCTGTCAAAAATTTCACGTTGCACATGCTTGTTAAAGTTGTGGTTTGGCCAAAATTGTTATTTTTGAAAGAAAAGTAATAAATTATGTGTAACTGAATGACTAAATAGATCAAATAAGACACCTAATTAGTTTCTAGTTTACAAAATGAAGTTTCATTACAAGGTAAAGCAATATTTTATGCGTTCTGAAAGTTTTAACTTGTTATGATTTTTGTTTATAACGTTTTAAAAGGAAGAATACACAATTATATTCTAGAAAACTACTAGTATTCTATTTAATTATTGTATGTTTTATTGTCTAAAGAAGTTTGGTTATCATGTACTTAAAACTGTTAAAATAAATCTTTAAATGTTGCTAAACATAACCTTTATAAATGTTTTAGTTTCAAAATTTACTGGGCACAGTGTACCGGAAGGGCGATATTTTGTTCACTGCCGATGGAAACTGTGTAATAAGTCCCGTGGGGAACAAGATAACTGTGTATAACCTTAAACAGTAAGTAAACAATTTATAACTAGATATTTATAACTAGATGCCACCCGCATGGATGTCGTTAATTGTGCAGCACTCGGGTACTTTTATCTTCCCGGGATAATAAGAACCCTATCTATGTCGTTCAGGTTCTAATTATTCAATGTTTAAGAAAATCTAAGATAAGACCGCCCATGTACCCATAATTTATATGTTGTACCTGTTTACTACTATTTTCATGGTGTTCAATAAAGTATATTCTATCTATCTACATAAATTTAAATAATTGAACTCAATAGTAAATCTTTGTGTCCATTGTTATTAGATTGTATGATAATCTGAGGAAACTGTTTCTGGATATGGTTTTACATATTTGTGTACTCATGTTTGTTAATATCTGTTTGTTTCCCAAATAAAGTAAATTAAAATAAAATAAATATTATAGTGTGTATAATTTTAAACTTAGTACAAATTCAGAAATAACAAAACAAATTCTTTAAACATTTTGTTAAAAATGCTAAAACTAAGCTAAATATTTGCCCAGTATGGTTTCAAATTTACAATAGTACCTATAATTGTATTGAGTAGTATAAGGGAACTCAAATTGTTTCTGTTATTGTGTTCTTGCTAGAGATGCCGCAAAAAGTGGTTATGCCGAATAGTGAATTAGCATTCCCTATGGTGAATAGTCTAGTTATTCTCCATAATTATTCAAAATTAAAAGTGATACTAATTATTCATAAATATGGTTATATGGTCGCGGGAATCCGCTGGATGTTGAAGGCGCAGGACCTGTCGTTGTAGTGATGCTTGGGGGAGGCCTATGTCCAGCAGTGGACGTCTTTTGGCCGAAATGATGATTATGATGATGGTTATAAATAATTTTTTGCCAACCAAAAGTTAAAAATCAATTTTTCGCTCATATTTGTCTTGTTGCGTCAGTGCTGCCACCTGTGAGTTTAAAAAGCGCTAAACGCTGCGCGCCATATTTGAATATAGCTTGAAAAAGCGCGAGATTTATGTGGAGAATATTGACTACGAGACGAAAACCTACGTACGGGTATGGATATGGGTACGTTCCCTAAAATGCTCTTAACCTGGCCTTTTTCAAGAAGGTCCACAATTTGGTTGTGGTGCAAGAGATGAAGATCTTAAACTGTAGGTAGAGGTACTACTAAATAGAACACAGACAACAATTGGGTCTAATGTGTTAGTAACAAAGTGCCTTATTCTTTGTTAGTACTTAATAACTAATAGTGACTTGGTCCTGTTGACCAGCGCCCACGCAAGCGGGCTGTCAGCCCGGGCGACTATCATGTGCAGGATGGAGTTGGAGCTGCCGCGCAGCCTGCGTATTAGTGACGAGGACTTTTTACGCCATACGGCGTTGAATCCGTCGGTACGCGCTTCAGCAAACATAGCCGATGCACTACAAAAGCGCGGCAGCCGCAACTGTGCCCTGAACGCATTATTGTGTTGAATTCGCTAAAACTATGCTTTAAAATTTTCAGCAATAAAAGCAACACACTATCGTTTGAGAGCTACTACAACTACACAGCCGTTGATGTGTCTCCCAATGGATCTACTTTGTTGGCAGTCAATGAAAGTATGTAGACTCTGTTTTTTTTAACATAACATCATGCCTGTATTTCCCCGAAGGGGTAGGCAGAGGTGTAATAGTACACCCACATTTCGCCAGTTATGTTATAGTCCCATGTAATAGGGGGTGAGCCTATTGCCACTAACCGGGCACAAATCCGTACTCCGGGCTGCTACTGAGAATTTCCTAATGAAAAAACCCAATAACACTTTGCCTGACCCGGGAATCAAACCCAGGACCCCACGCTCAGCAGTCGCGCTTGCGACCACTAGACCAACGAGGCAGTCTGGTTTTTTATACTAATTGTCTTATATATTCTCTATCTATCTCATCTTGGCATGTCTTTTTAATGCAATTCGTCAATAATAATAATTAAAAGAAATTATTTTAAAGCGCATATAGCAGCCAAGTGGCGCACCCATCAGTAAACAAAATAATTACTTGCTGAGTTCATCATTTCTCAAAAAATCATTTTTAACAATTGAAGTACAGGTATAGTAGCCGGCATGAGTCGTGAGCACAGATGGACAGTAGTGGGGGCAAGTTCGCGCATGTACACTTTCGACCAAAATTATTTAGTATCTTTGTTCACTAAATTTCACCGTTAGCGTTTTATAAGGATTATGGGTAGTTATAGAAAATACAAACTTTTTCGAATTTCACCCATATTATGATTTTGGGACTTTTTTTTTACGCACAGATAAATAAACAGATTTTTTTTTCACTTTTAATTAATTTTTTACTATTTAGTTATTGATAGACAGGTTTTTTAACTCGCATTCGTATTCTCAGCAAGTCCTTTCATTTGATACCCATATTGTACAAAATTTCAGCTAAATAGGTTGAAAGAAAGAAAAATAGTTTATTGTCACAGTTAACGACGCGCAACATTTAAACAACAACATTTTTGAAGATATCTGCTTCAAACTTGAGTTGCAAGATTCCACTCTAACAAATATATTTACATACGTACATACATTGCAAGTTAAATACAATCTTGTAATAAATAAAGGAAGATGAAGTAGAAAAAAAATCAATTTTTAATTCAAAACATTAAACACTCAAAAATCAAAATGTAAATTAATTACAACAAAAGAAAAATAAACTGTTTTAAATTCGAAAATGTGAGTCAATAAAGTTGAACCGAAAGTGTACGGTAGCTGAATGACACCTAATTGTCCAATAGACGACGAGCATCGACTGTCGACCAATCGCGTAAATGAAATGTTCGGCGTTGGCACCCCGCGCTCCTGTCATTCCACCAAACAGATCTATAAATGAACTTCTGCGCAGGTGAAGTTTGTGCTCACGACTCGTGCCGGTATCTGTACTGTAGTTTAATCGGAAACTATTGACTCTGTAAAATATAGTTTGCTGTAGTTGTAGATATAAAAAGTAAATAAATAAATATTTTTGGGACATTTTTACACAGCACCATCTAGTCCCAAACTAAGCAGAGCTTGTACTATGGATACTAGACAATGGATATAATACTTATATACTTTTTTTTTTGTAAATACATACTTGTAATACATAAGCAACACCCAAGCCATGCAAAAAGTGGCGTTTTTCGAAAATGTTTGTGTCTACAACTTAAGCGTATTATAATTTACGGAGTTTATAGTTTCTGATTAAACTACAGTACCTGTGCTTCAATTGTTTAAAAAAGAATTTTCGATAAGTGGTGTACTCAGCTAGTAATTATTGTTTTACTGATGGGGGCGCCATTTAGCTCTTAGTAGGGCCTTAACAATTTTACACACTAAATCACATTTTTTAACCTAATTACACGTGCAGAACTAGTAATTATATTGTATCAGTAGTTATTTGAATAAAGAGACATGTCAAGATTGTTTACTACATAACAATAAAGAAAAAACAGGCTTCATGGTTTAACTCTTCTGTCTGTCACTTTCCTAGTAGGTCATGTTTATAAATTTTCCAATCTAGATTGGATCTCATTTATAAACAACTAGGGGCCCGTCCCGCCTTCGCACTGGTGGACATGAAAATACAGCCTGTTACTCAGGGTGAATGTAGCTTTCTAATGGTGATTTTTTTTTAACCGACGAAAAAAAGGAGGAGGTTCTCAATTCGACGCGTATATTTGTTTTTTTTTTTTTTTTTTCCCATTTAAATTTCAAAATCAAAATCCACCCCTAAGGGTGGGAAAATAGGGGATGAGTGCTGTTAACCGATTGTGTTGAAACTTGGCACAAAAATATAGTTCTAGACACTACAACATAATGGAAACCTGGAGTTAGATTAAACCACAAAAAAATTTAAAATAAAACTTTTTTACAAAAAATTGAACCGACGAAAACAGAAACTGAAAAGCGAAAAATAACTAATTATGAGTCGGCGCCAAACATACAATCAACGAAGATCATGAAATTACTTTAAATAAATAATAAAAACAACGTAACATGAAATACAACATGAAATTTTCAACGATAAACAATAACTTTCCAAAAATTCGTTCTCCGCTCGGTCACTTGCAACTTGCATGCACGTTGCTTGATTAAAGTTTGTTTGGCGCCGACTCATAATTAGTTATTTTTCGCTTTTCAGTTTCTGTTTTCGTCGGTTCAATTTTTTGTTAAAAAGTTTTATTTTAAATCGGCACAGTAATTTTTGAGTTTATTCATTACTAACATACACACAAAAATACAAATCTTTCCTCTTTATAATATTAGTATAGAAATATAGATATTAGTATAGATAATCGTCTTATGTTTGTTAGTAAACATAGTGATTGGAAGAAATCAAAATAGAATAAAAACAAAGACCAATGTTTTGTTGACAACTGTTTTTATACGAATAAGATTTTCATTTTACCTTACAAAATTTGTACGGTAGATTTAAATATTTTTTTAGAAACATCTGCAAAGACGCTTGTCATCTTAGTCTTCCTGCAACCACGAACGCTGCAAAACTTTCGAAACGTCAGGAAACCAATCTAAATAATATACGCGATATAATCCGGTTAAACTTGTTTTATTATAACGTGTAGTGATCACGAAAATCTAAGAAATTATTAAAAACCGTTTAGTTAAATCACTTAAATCAAGATAGCCATTTAACATGAGTATGACAAAAAACTATTTGAATTTAGAGAAAATATTGAAAATTTGTTTATTTTTCATATATGAAAAATAAACAATTCACATGCAGTCAATTAGTTTAAAAAATTCAAGTAGCAGGTATCGTGACTTGTTGAGTGCTGAAAGCCACATACTTAAAGAATAAAGCATAATATGATTTACTTATATAACAGTGTTTTCTATAAACTATGTACCTATCATACAATCCTACGAATACGTTTGATACAATTGAGCAGTTCCTAGCTCCTAGTCGCAATTAAATTATACTATGAACCGTTATATTTAGATTGATTTTATATTTTTACCTAATGAAATGTTAATTAATTAATTTATTGTTTTTATTGTATCAGATGCATTTTTGATCATTTTATTCGCATGTTGATGTTTTAATTTATTTTATTTTTATTAATCAAATTGTAGATTGTAGACGAATTAATTATCAAAGGTTTTAATGTTAGATATAATAATTTATATTGAATTTTTTTATATTTTGAAATAGTGAGTTTTATTATGTTCATTATGAATAATGAAATATGTACTTATATATAATTTGTGACGTATAATTTTAACTAATTATCAATAAATGTTCATCTGTTTATCCTTTATTTTTTACAGAGGGCGAAGCCCAGATGATAAGTCTCCTGACATGTACAGTGATACACAAGTACAAATTCAAGCAACAGGTGAATGCGGTCAAGTTCAGCCCCGACGGCAAATATTTTGCGGCTTGCTGTGATGACATAGGTATTGTATTATAAATAATTATAATGCTATAAGTTTTCAACACGCTTACTATGTGACTAAACGCTGATTTACACGGCAAGAGACTTGATATGAGTTTGTCTTTCTTGGGGGAAAAGAGGCAACATAACACTCGCTTTGAGAAGCTGTATCAGTGTAAATGAGCCTTAAAAATTGAATGCTCCCCATTTCCTATTTTTTTTTTTTGGATAATACATTATTATTTGAGAAAAGAGGTAGGGGTCTTGAACGCCCCCTAAGCCACTGCGACCTGGTAAGATCTATTATGACCCATCTTGCAGCATTACAGCACTTCCCCAAGCTGCAAGTCAATCATGAAGTCGACTATGACTTTGGGGGAGGAAGACGTGATCTCCTGCGTTGAGATGATGTGGCTAATACATATTATCACGCCTGTTTCCCGTTGGGGTAGAAAGACACCATTTCCATCCGCTACGATCCTGCCACACCTTTTTAGCTTGATCTACATACTGAACGTTCGTATATCGTACATACGTTCGTGTATCGTGCGTACATTCGTATATCGTACGTACTTTCGGTATTATTGGGATACTTTTTAAACATGAATATCCTATACGTCTTCTTTATAGTTTACTCTTGCATTTCTAAATATTTCATCATCATCAACTCAGCCTATCACAGTCCACTGCTGGACATAGGCCTCTCCCAAGCTGCGCCGCAACACTCGGTCCTCCACTTTCCCTATCCAGTCCCCCAAGCTCCAATGGCCATCGGTCTTTTGACAGATGGCCAGCCCACTGCCACTTCAGTTTGCTGATCCTACAAGCTATGTTGGTCACTCCGGTTCTTCTCTGGATAATCTCATTAAGAATCTGGCACGGCGTGCGTTATAACTATTGCACCTTGGCTTTCAATTGCTTAGTATCCAAGATGACTCGGCGCAGGGATGTTGTCGCTAGCTGCGCGGCTGCGTTCCGTCCCGGCCACACGTATGACATGTAGGCTCGCTACATTATCCTACACATTTTCATAATGGAAATTCAAATGATTTAACTAGTGCCGAATTCGTTGAAATAAAACTTTAACTGTGGGTTTTTATCACGTATATTGGTACAGTACGCATAATATAACTGTGCCGCTCTCATACCAGCTGCAAATGGCTTTGCGAAGTACTGCGCAGGTACATTCGCGTAATAAGTGTGAGAAAGACATAAAGATGCATCGAACATTAACCGACGACAGACAACGACAACACGCGGTCCCCCGCCATCTTGCAGCTCAGATGAACAACCTATTAGAGTCTTGCCGCCATTACCGCACATGCGCGTTACTGATTTGGTTGCAAAATTGACTACTGCGCAGCCACCTGTTTCTCACTTAACAATGGCACAGTTATATTAAGCGTACTGTAACACAATAAATTAAAAATATTCTAAATACAATATTTTTTACTCTGTTCCAGTCTTCATAATGACAGCTCCGTGCTCATTCACCGGTGAATTCCGTTCATTCGTCATGAAGCGCGTCTTCAAGAAAGCCAGAGATGAAGTCACCTGCCTAGACTGGTCCCCTTGCTCGAAACTCCTGGCCGTTGGCTCCAAAGACACAACCACAAAGATCTACACCATAGACTACCTAGACAACCTTAGCATGTATTCTTTAAGCGGACATACAGACAAAATAGTTGGAGTGTTCTTTGAGAAGAAGAGTTTGGACTTGATTACTGTTAGTAGGAATGGTCAAGTGTGTTTGTGGGAGGCTAGCATAGATATTGATGATCTGGTGGTTTCGGATGTTCAGATATCTCACCGGAAGAAACGTAAAATGGTTAAAGATGAGGAAAGTGAGGATGAGATCGATGAAAAGGCAGTTATTGAGAAGGATAAGGAATATGTAAGTAGTTTATTACTCCGTTTTTCTGTTTATTTCAGTTAAGACGATGACTTATCTCCAGTGATCGACGACCTCTGTGGTCTAGTGGTTCGAGTGTCGGACTGCTGATAACGAGGTCGTGGGTCCGATTCCCAGAGGACACAAATATTTGTGTGATGAACATAAGTGTTTGTGTTGGTCTGGGTGTGTTGCTTATGTATTATAAGTATGTATTTACAAAAAAAAAGTATATAAGTATTATATCCATCGTTTAGTACCCATACCACAAGCTCTGCTTAGTTTGGGACTAGATGGTGCTGTGTAAAAATGTCCCAAAGATTATATATTATATATGTTATTATATTATATAGTGATCGGAATAGGTAGAGCTATTGTGCCTAAAGTTCAATGAACAGAGACAAAAGAAATGGAGACTTCCTTACGACAATTTTTTTTTTCGGAATAATTGTCTTCAATAAATTAAATAAAAATTAAAACGTAAATAATATTTGTTTTTATATCTCTACCTTGTTAGTTGTCTAATTACTAAAGCTGGTATGTAAATTACATTAGCTTCCGCGCTTACTTACGTCGTTCAAACGAAGATAAAGATATTACCTTTTTTTTTTAAACAATAAAATATCTTAAAAAAAAATTAGAAACAGGAAATTAATTCGATAGTTGTTTTAATTTATTAATTTTAGTTGTACTTAAGTAATGTTCCGAAGCTCGGAACAAATATTCCGAAAAAAAAAATTGTCTCTGTTCTTTGAACTTTAGGCAAATTAGCTCTACCTATTCCGATCACTACTTATCACCCTTGCGTGTTTTTTTTCCTCCAAAAACTAGTAGCAGAGCTCCTTGTAAAAGAGCTCTTCCGGAGAAATACTACCACTGTACCTTTTCTACCGCCAAACTGATGTTTGCATTGCTGGTTTCTGGTGCTCATGGTATGGACCTCGGTGACATTACAGTCACATGAGACTTTCCATCTTCATGTCTCTGTTTAGCGAAAGGGATTTGCAATACCATTTAGTCAGCAGCCTAAGTGATATTGCAGTTATTATGGGAAAAGGTAACCACTGAACATCAGGTGATTCTTTTGCTTGTTTAGCCCATATTTAACGTAAAAAAACGTTGCCCTCTACTATTTCTCCTGTAGGTCAAATCTTCACATACTCAAACGCCCATACTCGGAACACCAATGTGTAGGTCATACCGATATTTTTTCATGAGCGAATTAAACCAGCCTTTTTTTTTTTTTTTGCATTTTTACCCATCATCATCTATTCCCAAACTAAGCAGAGCTTGTGGTATGGGTACTAGACAATGGATATAATTCTTATATACTTTATTCACAATAAACAATTTAATTTGTATAAAAATTGACGACGTCTGTGGTCTAGTGGTTCGAGGGTCGGGGGTCGGACTGCTGATCACGAGGTCGTGGGTTCGATTCCCATAGGACACAAATATTTGTGTGATGAACATAATAGTTTGTGTTGGTCTAGGTGTTTATTATGTATTATAAGTATGTATTTACAAAAAAAAAAGTATATATGTATTATATCCATTGTCTAGTACCCATAGCACAAGCTCTGCTTAGTTTGGGACTAGATGGTGCTGTGTAAAAATGTCCCAAAAATATTCATTTATTTATTATTATGTTTAATTTCAGGAAAGTGATAATGAAGCAGATAATCCTGCAGAAAAAGAAATCAAAACAGAAGATAATAAGAAATTACTATACAAGAAGTTGGGGAGGCACTACATAGGAGATGAAATAAGGAGGTCGCATCACAAGGTCAAATTGACTGCCGCACAGTATCATAAGGAGACAAAGATGTTGGTCACAGGTATGAAATACTGATGTACTCTTCAATTTCTTCTTTAAAGATCTCGGTGTAATAGGGCCTTCAAAGTATGAAGGTACTGGCCGATACCCTGGTTTATATTCTTTATCGAAGAAATAGCTGGTTCCTTCATATAGTTTTGTAGACTCTTCTTTCTCGCCAACGTGTTGCCGTTCGACTGAACGGAATTTCGCGAAACGCGAAATGCAAAATTCTCCAAGCAGAAGATTATCTTTTTCTTGTATTTTTATGGATTACTAGCCTATGCCCGCGACTTCGCTTCCGTGGTACGAAAATTAAAAGGATTAAAATATTCTATATTTTAATCCCAGACATTGTCTATCCGACCGAATCGGTCCGAAGTTTTGGCGTAATGCTCGAACAAACAATCAAACATACAATTACAGTTTTATAATACCAGCCAGGAGTCGCAGGTTCGAATCCTGCTCGTGAGCAATTTTTTCTTTCCACAATTTAAATCGTTAGATTTCGCTTCGCATGCGTAAATGCGTTAAAATAATAAAATAATTAGTTTTATAATAGTTGTGATATCCAATCTCTATCCTATCCACCAATCTCTATCTCTTCTTATGGGTGTCATAAAAGGCGACTAACGGCCAAAATTAATATCCAATCTATCCAGGATTTACCCTACTAGAGATAGAAATTTGACATATTTTGTATGGAGCTTATGTCAAATTTCTATCTCTAGTAGGGCAAATCGTGGATAGATTGAATATTAATTTTGGCCGTAAGGGATTCACCAGAGGATAGGCAGCAGCGTTCTCTGAGTTTTAACCAACCAACTGCGATCGCCAACCCGCCTGCCAATGGCGTGGCGATTATTTCATATCCCCCCAACACACTTGGGGGAGGCCTATGTCCAGCAGTGGACGTCTTTCGGCTGAAATGATGATGATGATGATGAATAGTTGGGATTAGGATATAAACTTTATACTAATTTTCATGCTCCAGGTTTTTCCACTGGTATATTCTTCCTCCACGAGATGCCAGACGTAAATCTCATCCACACGCTGAGCATATCGGAACATCGGATCAGCAGCATTGCTATATCATCCCCTGGGGATTGGATAGCATTCGGCTGTCCCAATATTGGACAGCTTTTGGTTTGGGAGTGGCAAAGTAAGTGATGTACGCAGCTTATTTATCTTAAAATAAAAGTCTGTTCACTTCCACAATTATCTTTTTGCGCTCGACACATTGACCATACACTCCACTATACGCCTGTTGTTGATTATAATGCGTATAATAAATTCTGTCAACTAGCTGAGGTACGAGGAATCGGGGTACTGTTATCCGATTAGCTTTATCAAGGCCACTATTGGCTATTAACTAACGCGGCAATATTAACGGCTCACATAAGTGGTCAAAACTGATTTAAAATTTTCAAGTGGCGAATAGAAAGAAAGAAAAGAAAGAAATAAACATATTTATTGGACACAAAACCGACAAACACACATACAACAACAATAGCAACAAAAAAACAAACAAGTGTATTAATCAAATTACGACAAAAAAAAAAAAAAAACCGGCCAAGAGCATGTCGGGCCATGCTCAGTATTATAGGGTTCCTAATTACAAACGAATCAAATCGAATATTAATCATTGCTATTTTAGTTTTAGCAAACAGCGCCACCTAGCGCTGAATTTAAGAAGCTAAATTTAAGAAGTGTTGTATATCAATATAACACAAAGTTACTTTTTGTGTTTTTTTTAAATAGGAAGTAACTAAAGGAGCATTATTTGCTATGATCATTTTTCTCTAAGGTCAACGACCTTTGAACTAGGACGTCTTAAGTATTTTGCAGTTTTTTTACTATAACTCAAAAAATTATGATCACATACTCGAAATAATTTTAAAAGAGAGTTTTTATAAAGGTCTATCAATGTGGAAGATTATAAGTTTCTACGTTGCATAGTTTAGAAATGGCAGGGGGGGGGGACACATTGCAAGCCACTTTGGCGGGCTGTATTTGGCAGATGGTATACCTGATAAAAAAGTTATGTATGAAACATTACCTTCATTTTAGTAGAACTATTCAATGATACCCCACACGAGGGGGTGCAGCGAAAAAAAATTTACATCCCCGTTTCAAATGTATGGGCGCCACCCCTAAAATACGTAATCAAGATTTTTTTACTCTTTTAAAATTGAGATCTATATCTAAACTTTTTTTTAACAAAATTTCATTTACTTATGTTTATAACTGTAGAAGTAAGCTGAAAGGATTAGGACAGACGGACAGACGGACGGACATGACGAAACTATAAGGGTTCCTTGTAGGACTACGGAACCCTAAAAAGAACACAATATTATTGACGCGCACGAAATGAATACAAAAGGTATAGCAGGGGAAGGTAATAGCACGACAGTAACCAGTAGCTATTGCTCTAATGAATAGTGGCTACCTATATCAGATCTATTAGTCAGAAGTGGTGACAGACATCGCTTTCCTGTTATGAGGTGTCTATGGGCTATATGCTCGGCACTTAAAATCATTTCCAACAGTATAAAATAGATACAAAGCGTGTCTAAGAAAGAGTCCTGCCCCGCGATTCAGAACCACACGATAACCAGCTGTCGACCGGTTCGGTTTGTTATCTCGTTTCGTCTAATTATTCACGCAACGCGAGCGAAAAGGATGACAATCCGAATCGGCTGACAGTTGGTTATCGTATGGTTCTGAATCGGGGGGCTGTAACGACATTTAAATATGAAGTTTACTCGTTTAACACACAGCTCATTTTAATGCCATTCCCTTTCTCTATTACTCTCTGGACAGCCTATATCTAATAACGTATGTAGTAGTTATTATTTATTTATTTATATAGCTTTTTATTTCCATATCCATAAGATCTTTACAATTTAAATGTGTATGTTAGTAAAAAAAACTTATTTTCTAGGGGTTAGTTTTTATTCCATTCTTATAATTTGGATATGGATCCCTTAAGGCTAAAAGCCTCCTCCAGGTTTTTCCACTTGTCTCTGTTTTGGGCAGTGGTTGCCCATGTGCACCCAGCAATTTCTGTTATATCATCGGTCCACCGCTTTTTAGGTCTGCCAATATTTCTTTTCCCCTTTGGTCCTTTCCAGGTCGTTACTCTTAAGGTCCACCTCTTGTCTGTGTATCTAGTAATGTGGCCAGCCCATTTCCATTTTAATTTTAATGCATAGTTGAGTGCATCTGTTAACATTGTTTTTTTCCTAATGTCTTCACTTTTAATCTTTTGTATTTTTCTAGTAGTTACTCAGTTAGTCAGGTAGTTATATCACTCCCTTATATTATAATCCCTAGCCATTAAAGCTAAAACCTCACTACACAGCATAAAGTTCAATTCCCGAAGTTCAAGACTAGAGGACTTAATTCATTTTTTTCATTCAAAAATCAAACTTACTCCTTTAACCAAAGGTAAATTTTTCTAGGCAAGCAATATGTGATGAAGCAGCAAGGTCATTCCCTAGACATAAAATGCCTCGCTTACTCCCCAAATGTTCCATACAATGTGCACTTTATTGTAATCCATACCCATTCAAATTTAAACCTTAAATATTCCACCAACACAACACAAAGCCCATTTCCAACAGTATGATACATGTTAAATGTAATTAAGTTATTTTAAATCGAACCTTACACATTTAACCTAAAGTTAATTTTTCCAGGCGAGCAATACGTGATGAAGCAGCAAGGTCATTCCCTCGACATGACCTGCCTCGCTTACTCCCCGGATGGCCTCTACATAGTCACAGGAGGTTATGATGGGAAGGTCAAAGTGTGGAACACGACCAACGGCTTCTGTTTCGTGACCTTCAGTGAACATAAGTCTACGGTGACGAGTATTACTTTTAGTGCCAACAAGAAGTTCTTTGTGTCAGCAAGCTTGGATGGGACAGTTAGGTGCTATGATTTGACGAGGTGAGTCGGTTTTATATGTATTTTGAATGTAATTAAATATTAGGAAGTAATTAGGCATACCACAAGGAAGCGCAGAGTGGGTTTTAGAGGTTTTTTTAATACACCCAATTTTAAAAACGAAAGCCACTTAATATTGCATTGTAATCCAGATCCGAGTTATGTTTAAAGTTTTACCTTTTACTTTCAACTTACTGAAACTAACTAAAAATTGGATTCAATTTTTTTACCAAACATACGAGAAAGCGAGTTAATAAAAAAATAATGTGGCAATAATAAAATAACATTAATAACTCTATTTCACATTGAATGGTTCGATCAGTTAAAATCTTTGAACGACTAATTTGTTAATTTTGCTAAAGTTTATAGAGAATTTCCAAGTTATAATTCTATTTCAGCAATCAAAACTCAACCTTATTTCTATAACATAAACCTCAATTCCAGATACCGTAACTTCCGTACGCTAACATCCCCGAGCCTGGTACAGTTCAGCTGCATCGCCCTGGACTCCAGTAGCGAGCTGTGTGCGGCGGGCGGACAGGATGTGTTCGAGATATTCTTGTGGTCCATTAAGTTTGGCAAGCTGTTAGATGTGAGTATTAAACAGTTACTATTGCATTAAAATAACACAGTTTGATATAGTTCAGCGAATTTCAGCTGCGTACCCATAGACTAAAAAAAGCTTGAAAAATCCGTAAAGTTTTAAGATGAACAACCCTTGGTTTGAAGTAATTCCAAGCATCGTTTCCGAGCTCAATACTTATTTACCCATCGAAAACCCTTCCGTGAAAGCACGTCAAGCCTCTTTTAGTGACTTCTCCTTTTTCATTGAGTCATCGGCCGTACAACCCAATAGACGCCTCATAAGTCATAACAAGCGACCAATGGACACACCGATCTAATAGATCTGATATAGGTCGCCACTATTCGCCACTTGAGAACTTCAAATTAGTTTTGACCACTTATACCAGGCCCCTCAGAAAGTATTGCGAAAAAAAGTTTTTATATATGGGAGACTGGCCAGTTATAATGTTTTTCGAAAATATGATTATTTATAAGTAAAAATAAGTAAGTTCCAATTTCAAAATTTCCCTCCACATTTTTTGCGAGTTAATTCAAAGTATTGTGTCTCACTGAAATATGGATCTGCGCCGGGAACATTTTAGAGCTATGATTTTATACGATTTCAAGTGTCGCCTGAAACCGGATGAATCGTACGATAGACTTCAAATGGCATTCATGGATGAAGGCCCTTCCAAGGCAACCGTGTATCGTTGGTATAACGAATTCAAGCGCGGTCGACCAACTTTGGGGGATGACGAAAGAAGCGGTCGCCCTTTGACGGCTGTTACCGAAGAAAACGTGCTAGCAGTGAAAAATTTAATCCAAGACAATAGGCGAATTACATATCAGGAGATTCAACACATATTGAAGATTGGATCGGGAAGCGTTCACGAGATTCTACACAGCCATCTTCGCGTGAGGAGGATAGTATCACGCTGGGTGCCGCACAACCTCACCGATGCTCAGAAGCAGGCCCGGGTGGAATGGTGCCGTGATATGCTTAACAAATTTGAAGCAGGCTCGTCTCGGCGTGTTTACGACATCGTTACAGGTGATGAGTCCTGGATTTATCAATACGACCCAGAAACCAAGCGCCAGTCGACTGTTTGGGTGTTTCAAAATGAGCCCACGCCTACCAAAGTGAAGCGATCTAGAAGCGGGGGTAAGATTTTGATCGCTAGCTTTTTTAATTTGACTGGCCACTTGGTATCAATTCCCTTACGGGATCAAAGAAGCATTAATGCCGAATGGTATACTACCAAATGTTTGCCAGAAGTTTTCTCTGTTATAAGCAACAAGCGACCAAACACAGGGCTCCGCGGGCTACTGCTCCACCACGACAATGCACCTGCGCACACCGCACTCAAAACGAGGGACTTCCTGGACAGCACGCCAGTCAAACTCCTGGGTCACCCTCCTTACAGCCCTGATCTAGCACCGTGTGACTTCTTTTTATTCCCAAAAATAAAAAATCAGCTCAAAGGGATACAATTTTCGTCGCCGGAAGATGCGCTGGCTGCGTTCGAGCAGGCTGTAAACGAGGTGTCTGCGGCGGACTGGAAAAAGTGTTTTGAAAACTGGTTTAGGCGCATGAATCTTTGTATAGAGGCTGGTGGAAAGTACTTTGAAAAGATTTGATAAAAATATATGTACGTATAGAACAATTTTTTTTAGTTTCGCAAAACTTTCTGAGTGTCCCACGTATTAGCTGTCAAAACTATCGGATTGCAGTACTCCGCTTTTTCGTACTTCAGCTAGTTGACAGAATTTATTGTACGTAATTGAATTCAACATACCTAATGTCTATTGGGATGTATAGTCGATGGAATGGGTTTAAATGCAGTCTGTGGTGACATCTATAGCCCTATATAGACATACCACCTACCATTGACGTACTGGATATAATATATTATATATATTTACTGGATGACGTCACAAATCCTGAATCACTATCAAGATTTGTCGCGCAGCTAGCATAAATACGAAAACCCGACATAAACCGTTGGGCCGCGGTCCGCCAGGCGGATCCAGCTTAGTTGGAGAATCCTCCCTTTATGTTGGAGGGACATACTACCTCGTTTCTCCACAACTCTAAAGCCGTACTTGGCTGTAGAGTCAATGTACAGTACTACTGGCGCAGATAAAGAATGGGATTGAAGAGGCGGCGCTTCTATTGTTCTATTTGCGTCTCGCTCATACAATACCGTAAGTGTGAGCGAGAGGCAAACAGATATGCCGCCATTTTCAATACCATTCTTTATTTGCGCGAGTAGATAGATAGATAGATAGAATATACTTTATTGTACACCATGAAAATAGTAGTAAACAGGAACAACGTATAAATGATGGGTACATGGGCGGTCTTATCGCTAAAAGCGATATCTTCTAGACAACCTTTGGATGGACAAAGAAGACGTAAGATCTAGATATATCTAGTAGTACAATTGTGACTAGAGTAGTACTTCCATTTTTATATTCCGCTTACAAGATACCAATCAACATGTTTTATTTTTCCTCAGGTACTAGGAGGCCATGAAGCGCCAGTATCGTGCGTCACATTCAGTCCTACGTTAGCGAGTTCCCGCCTCGTATCGGCCAGTTGGGACAAGACCATCAAAATATGGAACTGCATTGAGAGCAGTGCTGATTGTGAGACGGTTCAGCTTACGTCGGACGCTCTGCAAGTTGCGTTCAGGCCTGATGGGGAAGAGGTCAGTGATTTTTATACTTGTCGTAATTAAAATTGCTTGCTATTTAGTAAGTTTGCACGTTTATTCTTGGTTATTATAGTATTGTGCGTTGAAATTGGCCTGGACTGGAATAAACGTGAATGCTTTTTTGAGCATTGGTTACTATGCCATTTAATTTTTGCTGTGCCTATGTGGTGCTCTCTTTTGCACCAACTACGTCATATTGAAAGTGTTGTAAGCAGGGACCGTACAACCTCGGTTAAGAGTTAAGCCTTTCGAAGGGGTAAGCCGTTTATGAGGTTACCTTAATCATGATGTAACCCCTTGAATGGGTTATATGCTTGAAACCCAGTAAAAGGGTTACCATTATGTAAGGGTTTTGTTCGGGTTACCATATGGTTATTCAATAAACTTATGCGAAGTAGGTGGTGGAGCACTTTGCAACCTATGCCAATCATCGAGCGGTCATATTACATTGCTCCGAGTCGGAATGTTACGCTGTTATCGTTTTATACTTACTAACTACACTAAAAAGAACGAAAGATCGTTGAAAGTGTAACCCCTAAGAACGGCTTTAAGCCTTTCAAAAGGGTTACCCATATCGTATGGGTTTTTGATTAACCGCTTAGAAAAATCCTATCGTAAACCCTTTCAATGGGTAACCAGAATTGTCCCTGGTTGTAAGTTATATGACGTTTTTTTTACTTTTGTCTTCAGATAGCAGTATCAACACTAGACGGTAACATAACTATGTTCAACACGACGACGGGAGACCAAACAGGTAGCATCGAAGGCAGGAACGACCTCGGATCCGGCAGAGCTGAAACTGATCTTATCACACCTGCTACAATGCTTAAGACCAAGTGAGTTTGAACTGTTTTACTGTTTGTAGTAGAAGGTATGGGTCTGATTCGTGGCGCACAGCCCAGATAGGGCTACATGCCGAATCCCCTGTCGTCATGTATTGGCAGGGGACGCTTGGGGATCGTGGGCGTTATGAGTGGGGGACTCAAGGCGCCCATTACACAACCCTGTGGAGGACAGTAGTACGTGGTGGTCGCGTACTGCTGTGGTGTGGAAAGTATTGCTTTCCCGGGACGTGCCAAATGGAATAGCACCAGAGGGGTACCGGCGCGGTCCACAGGAGTTCCCGGAGCTCCTTTATTTTGCACTGAGTTCAGCCACTGTGTTTTAGTCGGTAGGAGTCCGACATACCCCTTCGCCTTCCCCAGACAAAGGGTATCCATGAGGATTTCCACTCGTAAACAAAAAAAAAACAAAAAAAGGGTATGGGTCTGATGTGAGCTGCCCTCTCATCAGTCTGATGTCTGCAAAAGCCGTAAAAGGGATGCTGCACACATATTCGGGCCGTTACATTGATTCGGCAATATTTGTTGAACAACAAAGCCAACCCGAACTAACTACATAACATATGTTCGGCTTTCATCCGGCTCATGCCGATCGGTACTCTCGGGTAAGTTTCGCGTCGGCTCGGCACAATTCGGCTTTCGATCGGGCCACATTTTTAGCTCCAATGAAGCAAGGTCGATCGATTGCAAAAGTCTGAAGTTGACTTTAACCGCCCGGCTGTGCCGATTAATGCTCACCCGAGTAGGTGGTAGAGGTCAGGCGTATATACTGGAACAGGTTTTAAGACTAGGTTTCACTCAAGACGTCTCAAGACTAGGTCTGATTGGCGTCCAAACGCGTATCGAGTATTTAGAAGTATTGATGACTTTGGCGAGTCGTATACTCTAAAACGCACACAGACTTACTAATCCAATGGACTCGGACGTGCTGAGAGACGCGAACGGAGACGCGATCGTTTGACGCATGTGTGAGTGAGGTGGAATCCGACCGATAATCGACCCTGTTGCTCAACAATAAAGACTGATTTTGATTACGTTATTTTTGATTGTTTATATATTTATTTATTTAAACTTCATGCAGCATGTGTACATAGGCATACTTATGTACCTATCGTGAACTTAGTGATTTTATGGATTAAAAGAAATTGAATTAAGAATAATATACATAAACCTTAACATATTATCTATCTATTATGTAGGAAGTAGGAAGAAAGTTTTCAATTTCGAAAACATTAAATTTTTTGTCTTGTTTTTTTTACATTTCAATAAAATTAAATAAACCAATGGGTTTGTTATTATTGCCAGAATATTGTCTAAAGACTGGAGTAAGAGTCTAGCTAGACTATGAAAACTTCTTTACGGGTACCACTAGACGCATACTTCTAAATACTCGTGGAACTAGTTTTTGGAACACGTATTTGCACGTACTCGTACTCGCAAGACTCAGTACGTATTTTGCCTAGTACGACTCACCTGTAGTAGGTGGCCTTTTCCCCCAACATTCATCTAGTTATATCCGTTTTGCCTCCCGGCTGTGCCGATTAATGCTAGCCCGAATATGTGTGTAGCACCCTATCGGACGATACCGAGTGTCATTAAGAACAATCTGATAAATGTTTGTGAACAATATGATTATTATGTTTAGTAAAACGCCCGACAGAAGCGAATATTCTGAGCAGTGACATCCAGCGGACTAGCGGATAGCTTCAGTAGAGTTTAATCGTTCGCTCGATGTCACTGAAAACAATAAATGGTGGCTAGATGGCACTGTTTCAGAATCTGAAAACTACAGCATCGGATTGTCTGTAGAATCTTCGTGCATTTGTTTTTGTTTCTGCAAAAATCCTAAAAAAAGTCCTGTTAGATGTCAATTTAATAAACATAACAAGTCTAACAGACCACACCCAGGGCACTCCATACGACCGTGTTGATTTATCTGTGTCTATTGAAATCTGAGTGGCCATTCTGTGTTAGTACTGTTAAGTAATCTATGGCCTATTGTTCACGTTTTTTCACATTTCACTCCCGTTTGACCGCTTCCAAAATGCAGAAGTCTAATATGTGACTTCTTTGAACACTTTTCTCTATTTCTCATAGTTACGGTTTTGTAACTGCAAACCTATATTAAAAACTTACCTTTATAATCATAATGAAGTTCTCTTGATAAGTGAATTGCCTCGCCTCTTATAACTTATGGAAAGAAATAAGAGGGCCAAAGAGGCTGGGACAACCTAGAAAATTGGGACACAGGGACAAAATTACGTTTGTATTTGAACTAATACTTGCCATTTATTTCAGAGCGTTCACAACAATTTGCTACTCCGCCGATGGATCCTGCATATTAGGCGGCGGCAATTCTAAACACGTGTGTTTATACAGCGTCAATGAATCCATACTTATAAAGAAGTTCGTTATCACGCAGAATAGGTCTTTGGATGCTGTTAATGTGAGTTTTATTTTATGGTTTTGAGAAGAGAATAAAGATAAAAGTATATATGTATTATATCCATTGTCTAGTACCTATACCACAAGCTCTGCTTAGTTTGGGACTAGATGGTGCTGTGTAAAAATGTCCCAAAGATATTTATTTTATTATTTTATTTATATTGTGCTTTTGGATAAATTCTTTTGTTTTCCAGTTCAGATGTTATGATACTTTGAATTCTGGATTTTAAAAGTTAAGACTGAAATTGAATTGATGATTTTAACGCCACTCAGATAGGCTTTGATTAAAAAAAAATCATTAGGAAATTCTCAGTAGCAGCCCGGAGTCTGGATTTGTGCCCGGTTAATAACAATAGGCTCGCCCCTATTTCATGGGACTTGTAACATAACTGCGTGTAAATAAACTTCTACCTACCCTTTCTAATAAATAAAGGTGTGATGTTATGTTGTGTCTTTTAAGCCGCGTCTCCTGTGACCATATTTTTGTTATTTCTAACATCTAACATGTTTTTCTAACAAAATGGGGGCGTGGCCTAGCTGTTTGGCTACATTTGATTGGCCTGGACAAAATGAGACCCGTCTTTATGTTTATTTCTGTATTTTGTTTCGATATCGATTCACTGAACCGAATTTTCTGAATGCTGCCATTTCCAATATTTTACGTATAGATGTTCTTTGACACTTTTTAAACTCAGTATTTTTTACTGCACTAGAAATATTAACACCATTTTCGTTTTTTTCATGAAAGGAAGGTAGCTTAGTGGCTAAAGCACTGGCGTACTGAGCCAGGAGTCGCAGGTTCGAATCCTGCTCGTGAGCGATTTTTTCTTTCCACAATTTAAATCTTTAGAATTCGCTTCGCATGCGTAAAATGCGTTAAAATAATAAAATAATTAGTAAGGGTAGGCATATCTATATGACTTTGATTTAACTGCAAAGTTAGTCGAGTCGGTTAAGGAACAATGGTGCCGATTCTCTTGTACACCCACCTAAACCTAACTATAACTAAAATTTACAAATTTTAGTTTAGAAAATCATAAAACTTATTCTGTGTTTATCTTTTTCTTATTTTACAAAACTTGTTGACAGCTCTAATAATTGAGTTTGACGCATCTAAGTTGAATTGGCGGTGTTACCAGTACATCTTAAAATTTTTATTAAAGAGTGAATGGAATGACCGAAAGTTCACAAAAACAAGGAAATTAAATAATAATTATATTTGTAATTATTAGTTTATCATTAAAATTATGAAGAAAAAATCATGTCACGAAATAAAGTACATTTTTGTTTTATATTTTCAATAAAATATATAAATTGGAATAATGTGATCAGGTTATTATTACCTACGGCCCGTATTACAGAACGATACTCAAGCGTTGATCACAGTTTAAAACTAGTTTTGAGTTGAGCTTTGATTTTAGATCGTTCCTCAAGCAGAGATTTATTGATCACAGTTCAGATCACAATAATAAACTATTTCTTTAATTTAAAAAGCTGGAATTTCCCTTTTTAAAGACGTGGTTAAAAAGTTCTAGCACCCAGGACACGAAATTTCTGAAAAAAGTTGAATAAATTAGAATATAACATTGAATTAAGAAACCTATGGAAGTGGCACATTCTTCTATATCCACCTAGTTTATACAAATATCTATTAAATCGTTATTGAATTATGAAACTATTCTTTGTCTCTTGTTAACAAACGTGTTATGTCGTTTGGTGAAAGAGATCGCATGCTATTTGTATATTCTCTGTTTGGCAACATCTTTACGGGATGTCAAAATACCTACGCCGCGTGGCAACCCCGCTTACCCCGCAATGTGGCCCATAATACATGAGCTGTCAAGTAAACAAACTAGGGCTGTTGATATTTTTTAAATATCAGATTTTCGATCTATCGATTATTATTGAAAAAAAAAAGATATTTCGATATATTGGCCAAATTTCATGATTCTAGGTCAATGCGAAGTACCCTATAGGTTTTTTATGTGAGTTTGCGAGTATCAAAAAGTGACATAGCCGTATGATTGCCTTGACCTAGAAGCTTGATTTTTTATGTCCTAGGGACAGCCGAACTTAGTATTTGATATAATTGCATTAATTATTACTATTTGAAAATGATTTTAATCAGCACACATCTCTGGTACGAAACACGAGCATCGATATCGATACTTTTTAGTTTTGATTATTTACTTCCCTAGCTATGGCCACCATAACGGTGGCCCGGATATTGTAGGTATACCACGCTTATTTCGTAGGTATTACTGGTCCATAGGTACAAGTCAATGACTTCTTATCCTTTATTATATAGGTACCTCTTCTTATCGAAATTATAAATTTCATTGTATGTTTCTATGAACAATTTACCTTTCTGCTGAATCTACAACAGCTGCAACCACATAGTAGGCATCCATTATTTATTTTAAACTACCTAAAAACTATAAAAATGAATAAAATAAGCTTTGCAATTTTAGTTGTTGATAACTAATTATAGTCGACATGTATTTTGATGCCTTCTAAAAATAGTCAGATTTAGGTTGACATTTCTAATATTAGGTGAAAAACGTCAATTACAGAATAGCAAAATGTCAATTTTTACTAAGTTGAATAACTAAACTAATTTTGGTCCTGTCAAACCAAAAATTAGTTTTAAAGTGAATTTCAGAATAGAAAACTTCGTTTGACAGGACTAAACTAAATTTAGGTGATTTTTAGTCTAGTTTAGAGAATTTTGTGACAAGAGAATCGGCACCAATGTTTCTTAATAAGATATCGCTGACGTCACCCAAAGACGTATAGTGGAGGATAATTTCGATACCACGAGCAGTGTTCACGGTAGCTTAGTGGCTAAAGCACTGGCGTACTGAGCCAGGAGTCGCAGGTTCGAATCCTGCTCGTGAGCGATTTTTTCTTTCCACAATTTAAATCTTCATGAAAGGAGTTCTATACTAAAATTTAATATGTTAAATTGAAGTCATCTAGCATTCATCATTTTTCTTACCAGGACTTCATAAACCGCCGACTGATGACGGAGTTCGGCAACATGGCGTTAGTGGAAGAGAGAGGGGATTTAGAGGGCGGTGACGTCAACATGCGGCTACCAGGAGTCAAGGACGGAGACATGGCTGACAGGAGAGTTAAGCCAGAGGTGAGGTTATCGTGTTATTCAGGGCTGCTAGATATTCTTGAATTCGGTATAAGATCTTCGTATTTGGCCAACATTATTGTTTTAGTTCGGTAGTTGACAACTGTTAAAAAATTATCTAGAATGTTATATTATTTAAGAAAATATACTGAAGAATAAGACACGATTGTTGAAAAGGACAAAATCCATGAAAAATCAAAGAGTTTTAAGTTTCTTAAGTTTTCGGAGGAGGCATTTTCTTTCCTTGTTGTGGTAAACGGACATTGTACAGAGAAATGTCAAGTTGCTATAAAGGTTTTGAACAATGCCATCATACTTTGGTAGTGCTGTCCCCTTTCTAGTGAGCAAATTTCAATCGCTTATAACTTGGACATGATATTTTTTTATTGGTTTTTTATTATTTCTTACAATGATATTTAAAAGTACAGTTAAGTTACTTGCACTCGCAACTGAAGACTCGAAAACTTCCTAATTGGGACGTTTTTTATATTAATCCGCATCAATTAAGGCGTTTCTTTTAGATACCTAGGGAAATACTTCGTGTCATTTTTGACCGGCTTCTAAAACGGAGGAGGTTATTGAGTTAAAAATGGCGTTAATTCTCTTGTTCACAAACTAAACTCATTTTAAACTAACGCTCTCTTTTACTAATAGTAGATGGAAGAAAGGGATGGCAACAATTTTAGTTCTGTCAAATTAGTCGGAATTAAAGTTATTAGTAAAAGAGAGCGATAGTTTAAAATAAGTTTAGTTTGTGTTAAAGAGAATTGACATCAATATCGAACGACCCTCCTCAGTTTTAATACAAAAAAAAACTTAATATTATTTAAAAATAACTATCTACTCTTAGGTGCGAGTCCATTGCGTGAGGTTCTCTCCTACTGGCGACAGTTTCGCTGTGGCGGCAACTGAAGGTCTTTTGATATACAGTCAGAACGCCGGTATTGATGGCACATTCAGGTATATACTCTACTTCTGTTAATATTGAAACCGCATATACTGGGTGTCAGGGGAACGCTCCCGAAACTGAACATAACATAACATTACGCCTGTATTTCCCCGAAGGGGTAGGCAGAGGTGTAATAGTACACCCACATTTCGCCAGTTATATTATAGTCCCATGTAATAGGGGGCGAGCCTATTGCCATTGACCGGGCACAAATCCAGACTCCGGGCTGCTACTGAGAATTTTTCTAATGAAAAAACCCAATCACACTTTGCCCGACCCGGGAATCGAACCCAGGACCCCACGCTCACAATCGAATACCAATAACCATTAGCCATAACTCATCGTTTTAGTGATTTGGTATTTTGCAAACCCGCAATGTAAAGCGTACAAAACTCTGGATCAATGCCGCGTGTACCTAACCTACCTATTCTCGCTACGACACGGACTGTGTATGCGAGCGGATGTCGTTCACCCCTAGCGTCAGCTGATGTTTTATTTGAATTACATTGCGAACTTTAAAAAATCAAGTAAATAAATGGGGTTTTTTGCAAATCAGTTTTATTTAACTGCCCAAAGCTGGTTATGTATGAAAAATGCAAAAAAATATGAAAAAATCTAAAAAATATGAAAAAATCTTAAAAATATGAAAAAATCTAAAAAATATGAAAAAATTTAAAAAAGAAACGCATTATTTTTTGTGGTTTCGTATCAGTAGTCAGTACTATCACCTATCTTCGTTTTCGGAAGCGTTTCACTTACACCCAGTATATAAAAAAATATACAAGCCATAGAAAATACATATTTTAATGGAATTTAAAAAAATTGAATCTAAAATCCTTAGCGATAAACAAGTTTTTTCTATGGAAAGTCATTTTTTTTTCGTTTGACGACCTATGTTTCTAATGAAAAGTTGTTCAGTTACATTAATAGAAGGAGTCTGTGGATGGGTGACCGTTTCGTAACACATCGAGACCCCTCCGTGCCTCGGAGAGCACGTTAAGCTGTCGGTCCCGGTTGTCATACGAATATCTATGGCAGTCATTACGGGTAGTCAGAAGCCTGAAAGTCTGACAACTGGTCTAACCTCCGAATATCAGTATTACCCAGTAACTGGGTTGCGGGGGTCTGATGGTGGTCGCTCCGTGTAAAATACTGATGTTCAGCCGCATCTGGCTAGACTGGAAGCCGACCCCAATATAATTGGGAAAAACGCTCGGAGGATGATTTGATTTCATCTTGTATATTTAGTTGTTATGATTTATCCACTAACATTTTAATTTTAATTGTTGCTATCAACAGGCCATACCGTTTAGAAGCGGGTTCAACGCCCTACGCCGTCAAACAGCTGTTATCACAACAAGCATGGGGCTCGGCTCTCGTAGGCGCCATACAACTGAATGAGCACACTGTAATACAACAGTGTGTGGAAGCCGTACCTGCCGCTGATAGTAAGTTTTCTCCACACCATACACGTTACTTTAGCTGGTACGGGATAACAAGGCAATAGCGGACGATGACCCCTCCTTACTAATGTATTCTGTCATTCTATCATGTCAACGATAACCACGTAATTGTAATCGTTTCGCGAAACGGATGAAATTATTATCACTGCCGTATCGCGGTAGTGGAGGGCAGTGGCGGCTATACCCTAAGTGCACTCGTGCGCTGCACTACCAGTTCATAAATTCATAATACCTTTAAAAAGAATCACAAAATATCTAAAACATCAATATTACGCACCTACTTTATACTTACGAATAGTTATGAAATAACGACAAATCAATTTAATCTCTAAACTGAAGAAGTTAAGACTTATTTTCGCTCGAACAAAAAAGTCTCGTGCGCTTCGCGGAGCGCACACAGAGCGCTCATACAACATCTATGAAATACGAGCTACATCACCAGCGTGAGACGGAAGATAATTAGTACATTTACTATGAAGTAACTAGCCTAAATTCTGAGATATACTGAGATTGACCGATCGTTGACGAAATGCACTCAATGCGAGCCAATGCGAGCCGGCCGAAGGGTGGTAGGGGCGTTGCCCTTTCCTTGTCATAGTTCCCGCGCTCGTTTAAATTTCTCCTTGTTTTGTTATTATTTAGTGTTTTACATTACTGTGACTTTTTAATGGTGTAAAAATTAGCATTGACTTCAATGTTGACTACTATAGTAGTATTTATTAAAAGCAACTTTTCTTAATTTAAAAGTTAATCAAATAATAAAAAGCAATGGTGTGTGGATTTCTTTTGTATTCTTAGTAGGTACGTTTTTTAGAGAGTCGATTTGGACGGAAACTGGTATTAAAGATTTTTATTGTATTTTAAATCATATTTATTGTATCATTATTGAATTTTGTATTGTAATAAAACAATACAGTGCACCACCGGTTCTCTGACCCAGTAGCCGCCACTGGTGGAGGGTAGTGACTTCGTTGACAGCACGGTCGTTGCATAGCAGTCTTTTTATTGATAGATGACATTAATGACAGATTAGTATGAGTAGTGAGTCGGGTCAGTGAGACAAGGTAAGATAAGATAAAGATAAAGATTTATTTTCTCACCACAATACATTCAATTGAGAGAGTTTTAATTTTTTGCTAATAAAAAAAAAAAAACGTAATGGAAAGTGCAAGTTCAATGTCCGTTATTGCCTTGTTATTCCGTATAAATTACAACGAGCTATTGAAATACATTTGTGTTCACATATATCGACAAAATGTAGGATGCGGTTTTTTTTTTTGCGATTTCAGGTTTGCTCCAATATTAATAGTTGTTCATACTGATGAGTACAATGACCCCTTAAGAGGTTTAAAGTTATTTCAATAACACGTTGTTTACTTATATTCAGGAAATAAGAAAAAAATAATCAACAAACCCAGCTACCCACATTTAAAATCATTTCTGTGTTGGGAGGTGTCAACCACATGAAACAACAGTGATAATCGTTAAGTGGGTAGTATGATAATAGCACGGACAGAGTAAATATAGACGAAGTGCTACGAACAATCATAGTGAAGCCATAAAAAAACTATGCTCCTTCGTGCACAACCAGCGGTTCACGCACACACCATGCACCTGAAGTATATTTGCTTTTGCGATGCTTACTGGACGATGCCGCGACATGTGTACTGAGAGGGGTGAGCACGGTTTGTGGTGCTTGTGTGTGCGTAAGCGCCAGTTGTACACGAAGGAGCATAGTTTTTTTTGGCTTCATTATGATTGTTCGCAGCACTTCATTTATGTTTTTTACAAAGACCATACAGGCCAATAGACTCCTAATGTTGAATGTAATACGTACAATAAATTCTGCCACTAGCTGAGGCGGGGTACTGCAACCCGATTGGCCCTACCAAGGCGGCTATTGGCAAATCACTAACGCGGCAGTTTTGACGGCTCATGTGAGTGGTCGAAACTGATTTGAAGATTTCAAGTGGCGAATAGTGCTGACCTACGTTAATGAAATTTCATAGATGTGTTGCAGACATCGGTCGCCTGTTATGAGGCGTCTATGGGGTGTATGGTCTATGATTTTCAGCTACCGTTAAAATTGCAAAAATAATGTACTTTACAATTTTATTGTCTTTTCTCCATCAGTAAACCTAACAATAGCGAACTTAGACGACGACTACGCGGATCGTCTCCTGAGCTCCATCGCCCGTCTCCTGGAAGACAGCAGACATTTAGAACATCTGCTGCTCTGGGTGAAGGCCATAGTCACCGTGAAGAGACGCAAGTTCCCGCCCAGTGTGCTGCTGGCTTTGGAGAAAGTACTCACTGTCAAGTACTCGCAGATTAGTAAGATGTAAGTGGTTTTTTTTTCTTATTTTTCTGCTTTTTAGGGTTCCGTAGTCCTACAAAGAACCCGTATAGTCATGTCCGTCCGTCTGTCCGTCTGTCCTAATCCTTCACAGCTTAATAACTTCTACAGTTATAAACATAAGTAAATGAAATTGTGTTAAAAAATGGTTTAGATATAGATCTCAATTTTAAAAGAATAAAAACATCTTGATAACGTATTATAGGGGTGGCGCCCATACATGTGAAATGGGGATGACATTTTTTTTTTCTCTGCACCCCCTCGTGTGGGGTATCATTGAATAGGTCTACTAAAATGAAGGTAATGTTTCATAAATCACTTTTTTTTCAGGTGTACCATCTGCGAAATATAGCCCACCAAAGTGGCTTACAATGTGTCCCCCCCTGCCATTTCCAAACTATGCTACGTAGAAACTTGTAATCTTCCACGTTGATAGACTTTTATAAAAACTCTCTTCTAAAATTATTTCGAGTATAATGTGATCATAAATTTTCGAGTTATAGTGAGAAAACTGAAAAATACTTAAGACGTCCTAGTTCAAAGGTCATTGACCTTAGATAAAAATGATCTTAGCAAATAATGCTCCTTTAGTTACTTTCTATTTAAAAAAATCTCAAAAAGAAACTTTGTGTTATATTGATAACACAAAGTATATAGTATATGAATATATGACACACTTCTTAAATTTAGCGCTAGGTGGCGCTGTTTGCAAAAACTAAAATAGCAATGATTAATATTCGATTTGATTCGTTTATAATTAGACCAGTAGGTCCTAGGGTTATAGGGTTCCTTAAGTATAAGTAACCCTATAATACTGAGCATGGCCCGACATGCTCTTGGCCGGTTTTTTCTTTAGGCACAGACATAGTAAAAAATATAGACAAAGTGCTGCGAACAATCATAGTGAAGTCAACAAAACCGTGCTCCTCCGTGTACAAACCAGCGCTCACGCACACACATGCACCTCAAACCGTGCTCACCGCAGCACACATGTCGCGGCATCGTCCATGCATTAATTATCGCGAAAACAAATATCCTTCAGGTGCATGGTGTGTGCGTGAGCGCTGGTTTGTACACGGAGGAGCACGGTTTTGTTGGCTTCACTATAATTGTTTGCAGCACTTCGTCTATATTTTTTACAATGTCTGTGTTTACGCGAGAAAAGGTCCTCAGAGTGAGGTTTGTTTTATCTTTGTCTTTTCGATGAGAAAATATGAGACTCGCTCCAAGAAGCTATCAATGCATAAATGAGGCTTAAATTTTGACATAAATTAGTGCGATTCGTTGCTCATTTATCTATACATCCTTGGATCGTAGGCGCATTCTATAAAATCTTGTATAACCGTTAAATTGCTAGAAATGGAAGATACCATCCAGATACAATTTGCCAGATGTTGTTACGTAACGATTCACATACACACGGTATTATCAGGTCGATGCTAATTAAATTGACCAGACTTCACTCAAATACGCTTTAATAAAGTGGTCTGGACCAGTAGTCTACCTTAAAAATACATTTTGTTTTAAAGTTTATGCTTGAATATAAAATAAGGGCATCAGGTGTAAAAAGAACCCTAATTTGTGATATGTCAGGCTCCACTGTCACTGACGAGTCCTTGAGTGGAGACCGCGTATCGGCAAACGCAGCGTAGGGCGCCCCCCTGCCAGGTGGACCGACGACCTAAAGAACGTGGCTGGGGGGGACTGGATGCGGAAGGCAGAGGACCGAGCGTTGTGGCGCAACTTGGGAGAGGCCTATGTCCAGCAGTGGACTGCGATAGGCTGAGTTGAAATGTATATTCATATTTTATCATAATTTAGTACACATTCTAACATCTTTTTGGGATGTTTAAGCTATTGTATAGCTTCTATCGCGGGCCTTGAGCGTGGAGACCGAATCCAGAAATTCCGTAACGAAAATAACCTAACACCCCCCACTCCGACCGGCACAGCGGTGATACTTTTTAGTTTTGTCATCTATCGATGAATAGCAGAACTTTTAATGACTTTTTGAAATATCACGCTTGTTTCTTTAGTTCTGCAAATCGCCTCTAGGTGGCATTGGTTGTATCGGCGTTACTGCGCATGCGTAATCCCCCTCTTCGCCCCGCAAACTGGTGACTCATGCCTGCTTAGAGTTTCAGCGTTAGGGCACCTCCTCTTTGTATTTACATAAAAAATGCTATGCAATAGCTTTACCGCGGCAGTCTCCGAGTGCCACACGTCTTTTTTATTACGGAAAGGATTTCCTGTATTCTGGTATGACTGAAGTCTTTCTATCGTATTTATAAAATAGTTAGAAATACTATGTCTACTCGTGCAAATTGCGAAAATTCATAAAAACAAGATCACAAAAAATTTCCTGTATCCCTTAACTCAAGAGCCTTCAACTGATCAGAATTTCGCCAAATTGTGTTACGCTGATCACCTGTAGTTTGATCACATGTTACATCGATAAATCACGCACGATACGTACAATCGTGGGTCGTGACGTTTGTAAGGTCAAGAGTACCGATGATAGCGGCACATGTTAGGTTTCGAGGTCACTGCTTATAATTTGGAGATTTTTCGTTGATGCTATAAGAGATTGGGGATGTACACATAACACTTTTAATTTTTAGTAAACTATCTTTTAGTTGTAAAACTTCTTTCCGCACGCTTGACTTGGGGAGTAAGCTGGTGAATGCGTTACGAAAAGTGTTATTGGGCGAGGCGAACGGAAGTTGAGAGGGAGATATAAGTTAGTGAAGTTTAACTTCAGTCGTAAAGCACACTCGTTTTTTTTGCCGTGGGGAAATCCTCATAGATGCACTCCGCCCGGGGTAGGCGGAGCCAGTGTTGAACTCTTACCGACTAAAACCACCACGGTGTCCCTTCAGCTACCTTTGGCCTGGGCGTGGGAACCCTCTCTATTCACACAACCACCCCCGACAGGTGCCGCCCGCCACAAGCAGGCGAGCCCCTTATCCCCGTGTGGCCTAACGTCGGCCGCACCCTCGGTGGTTCACACGGAACACTGCACGCCACCTCACGGGCCTTTACCAGCTACGCCAGCTGCGCCAGCTGTGCCAGCTGTGTCAGCTACGCCAACTGAATCAATCCTACTACAGCTGCTTAGCACCACGAAATTAATCCTACTATCCTATCCTACTTAATATTATAAACGTGAAAGTTTTTACCCGACTGCGGCGGAGCCCAAAAGGAGGGTAATGTTTTTTATAGTATAGGATGGCTAAACGAGCTAAAGGCCCAAGGCCCACCTGATGTTAAGTGGTTACCTTTGCCCATAACAACTGCAATACCACCTAGGCTGTTGCCTAAATGGTACCGCAAGGCGGTTCGCCAAACTGAGACATGAAGATGGAAAGTCTAGTATGTAATAAGCTATTAGGGCAATCGATATCTCCATTGATTAGTGTCAGAAAGTGAATTCCAAATGTATACGTAAATTTTATCAAATGATACTGGGTATCTTTTCTATAAAAAATCTGCCTGAAGAATAATAATAAATAAAATACATCAGTGGGCCTAGTACGAGTTTCACACTTACGAATACTTTCATCGTTTTCTTCGACTTTCATTCATAAATCAGTAGCGCCCCTGGCGGATACGAGGAGGAACTACAGATTTATTAATGAAAGTCGACGAATACTTTGAAAGTATTCGTAAGTGTCAAACTCGTACTAGGTACACTGATATATCAGTTTAGGCTTTTATTCTTCAACAAAACCTTCAGCTTGCCCATAAATATTTATCAAATTGATAAATGTCTAGATTTGTGCCTGCCTAGATTTGGAAATACTATAATTTATGAGGTATTACTGTATTGCTGATATTCGCGTATCGGCTTCGGATAAAGTATTGTTTTCTTGCTATCATAAATTTGTTAAAAGATAACTAAATATATAAATAAAGCAGTTTTGGGTTTTGCTTTGAATGTTGTACTAATTTCTTTACACCGCAATTTTTTTTCTGAAATCTTTCAAAGGCAGACTTCTTGTCAGCTCAACTTTTGCAATAGGTCCAACCTACGACCTACCTAAAAATAAGTGGTTGGTACCTATATAAGGCAATGGAAAGGGCTGTGCTTGGAGTGTCCCTGCGTGATCGAATCAGAAATGAGGAGATTCGCAGGAGAACGAAGGTAACCGACATTGCCTGAAGAATTGCCAAACTTAAGTGGCAGTGGGCGGGGCACATTGCTCACAGAATGGATGGCCGATGGGGCAGTAAAGTTCTGGAGTGGCGACCGCGTACTGGATCAAGGTCTTATTAAAGTAAAATTAAACATACCTAATACTACGTTAAAATGCAACCTGTTAGCACTACAAAATGCTAGGTCACAGTATAATATTGACCTCACGTGCCGGCTTCGTTGACTGTAACAATTTGCACGTGATAAAAATCAGCTGATTCTGCCGTGTCGTGTGAACAGAATAAACTGAAACTCAGGTGATTCGTTCCAATTTCATAGTGTCGGGTGTTTCGGGACAGTACAGAAAACAAAAGAAAGTCTATACACGGTGAATGTTCGTCGGTTTTGGAAACGAAAAGGGGTTAGAGGACTCATCATTATGAATATTTTTTACTATGGTTCCAATCCTGAAATCCCGAATAAAAAATCATCTGATCCATACATTTGTGTTAAAATATATCGACCAAATGGATCAGCTGTTTTTTTTTTCGATTTCATTGTTGTTCCCATAGTAAAAGTTGTTCATAATAATGAGTACATATCGTTTCCAAAACCAACGAAAATTCACCGTACATAAAAATATAATTTTAAAATCATAGAATTTGTTTCCTCTGGATATAAAACAAACGTGTATGTATATTAATTTTACTCGGAAAAGATAGGATTTTAAGGCTTGATTACACCAACGATAATTATCTGGTTAAACGACTGTTTACTCACAAATCTAGTATAGTATTCAAGTAATCGGCCGTTTAATCAGTGAATTAACGTTGATGAACACCGGCCTAAGTAAATTTTTATTTAACCGGATAATAAATATTAGTGTCTACAAACAGTATCAAACTTAATGTAAAATTCGAACTAGGCAATGTCTCTTTCAAATTGCATCCCTGAAATGAATTCTTTTTCAACTTCTTCTATCGTGTCGACATGAGCTACATGATAATAGCTCATGCCGTTGGAAAAAGATTAGCCAGTCAGCAGGTTGGTAGCGGGGCTGACTGCCCAGGGTGCGCCGGACGATCAATTAAATATCGTCACTCGTGGAGGCTCTTTTAATGCTCTTTTTTTTTTCTTTTTTTCAACTAGTTTCATGTTACTCTTCTTTTTCAACTAGTTTCATGTTACTCTTCTTTTTCAACTAGTTTCATGTTACTCTTCTTTTTCAACTAGTTTCATGTTTATCTTCTTTTTCAACTAGTTTCATGTTACTCTTCTTTTTCAACTAGTTTCATGTTATTCTTCTTTTTCAACTAGTTTCATGTTACTCTTCTTTTTCAACTAGTTTCATGTTACTCTTCTTTTTCAACTAGTTTCATGTTACTCTTCTTTTTCAACTAGTTTCATGTTACTCTTCTTATTAATGGCAAAGATTTAAAAAATATTTTTGTAAGTGAAATTTCGGGCACTTATAGCCCTAGATGGAGCGAATCGGCACCCAATAGGTTTGCTCGCTCCATCGTCGACCACATCCTGACAAAGCTGTCTAGATTGCGGTCAAGAGCAGATCAAAATATTTAAAATAATGAAATTTTAACTAACGCAAACGTAAGGAACCAATGACATAATAACTCCCGGATTTCCTGTAAGTTTTGGTAATGGAATAAGTTATTCCACTCGGTAACAGCTTTAAAATCACATGTGACTTTCCACCTTCATTTCTCAGTTTGGCGAATGTAATTCGCAGTACTATTTAGGCTGTTGCCTAAATCATGATACCACCTGGTATTGCAGTTGTTATGGGCAAAGGTAACCGCTTAACATCAGGTGGTCCTTTATTTAGCTCGTTTTGCCATCCTATATCATAAAAGAACGCTGCTCACACAGTACAGTCTAACAAAGCAATTAGTATACAGGGTCGCCAGATATAGATGAAGATTTCTCAGGTTATTATAGAATGATTTGATTAGGGTTTTGTATCAATACAGTTTAACTTTGTCCGTTATTAAAATGATATTTCACTCGAAAACATCCATAATCTTCTGAGAAAACTTCATTTATATCTCTCTACCCTGTATACAAATTGCTTTGTTAGACTGTACGTAAAAGATCGCATATAGATAAGATCAGCTGTTTATCATTACGGTGAAAATAGTAAATCAAGGCTACGTTGCAGTTGTTATGGGCAAAGAAAACCGCTCCACATCAGGTGGGCTTTCAACTCGTTTTGCCATCCCATATCTATCATAAAAATAAATTTATAGTTTAAAAAATACTAGAAAAACACGCTTTTATAAATAGAAACCTGATCGTGTTCAAAGTCCATTACGTGGCCTTTTTCACAAGTGCAAACACGACTATGATACGATATTCCATCATGGAATGCCAGTGCCTATCTTCCGGCTTCATCATCAAATAATAATAATACCTTGAAACCTAATCGTGGTCAAAGTTCATTACAAGACTTTCCTAAGAAATCCAAAACAGCTATGATACGATTTTCCATCATGAAGTTCCAGTTCATATCTTCCAGCTCCATCATCAGATCAGTTCGGCAGTACCATATTATTGTATTGTCATCAGAACTACAGCTGCCAATTTTTATTACGCTACGACCCTTGGAAGATGGTTAAATTAGTTACCTTAGATTCCATTACATAGTTACATACAGGACGACCTAATAAAAGCGTGTTAAAAAATCACTGCACACAGTACGTAAAATAGATCGCATAGATAAGTTCAGCTGTTTATCATTACATGAAAGTAGTGAATCAAGGACACGAGTTACTAAAGGTAATATACTCGACAACCTACAATCTGTCTTCTGACTCGTACGTCTGATAACAACTGTCTGAGCTTGATTCGCACGTCTTGACTGCATTATATAAATTGTAGTTATCTTATAGACTGGAAACTATGCGGTATATATACGGTAGCTAAACTCGCCTTAGTATAAAAAATCGGCCAAGTTCGAGTTGGACTCGCGCAGTAAGGGTTCCGTATCACCCATCGACCTGATACCCCATATAAACTGATTTAATTTACGAGAGTTCATCAAAAAACATCAACGCACCGTGCGCGAATTATGAATTTTTGCATCTCTTTCTTACGCAGGTACCACCACATATGTCTATGTTTGCCCTATTTTTAGTATTTATTGCTAAACTACATAGTATGCACTATACTCAGACCAAGTCTGACGCTGGTATGTATTACCGTTTTGAAGATAGAGCAGGAACAAAAACGTTGAAAAAATGCACGTTTTTTGAGGTTTCTTGTATGGTTTGGTTTTAGACTTTTTTTTAACCGACTTCATCATTTTTAATATTTGTCGTGATAGGCAGCATAGTAACACATATTCTGTGAAAATTTCAACTGGTTATCTATTACCGTTACAAAGATACAGCCCTGTAACAGACAGACGGACGGACGGACAGCGTAGCGCGAGAGTAATAGAGTCCCGTTTGGCACCCTTTGGGTACGGAACCCTAAAAAGTCGGCCAGTCAGGCCAGTTCGAGTCGGACTCGCGCACTGAAGGTTCCGTACCTTCCTTGGATGTATGAAAAGTTATTTATATTCATATTCCACCTCAAAAATAAAACTTGTTTATGAAGGAAGGAATATTGATGATTAAAAAACTGCTAGTTAGGAACAACGTTATATTTTTCCTGTAATATTTACATAAAGTATGGTCCGGTGGCAAGATATAAGGGACCCAATAAAAAGATATGGTAGACTTTATCGATCTGGATATGTTTCTCAAGAATTGGACTGATGAAGCTACTGATAGGGAAGTTTGGAAGAATATGGGGGAGACCTTTGCCCAGCAGCGGGCCAGTACAGGATGAAAAAAAAATTTATCAGTATGAGAAATTAATTGTCTGAATAGGTAAATAAATGTACCACATGATTCAACCAATCAACTCAGCCTATCGCAGTCCACTGCTGGACATAGGCCTCTCCCAAGATTCAGCTAAGAATGCTGCAAATTATCACACTAATATTATAAATGCGAATGTATGTTTGTTACTTCTTCACGCTTTAACGGTTGAACGGATTTCGATGAAATTTGGCACACAGATAGACCATGTCATGGATTAACATATAGCCTTTTTTTTGGCTTTTTATCTCGGGAAGGTCCCGAGGGATGCGTGAAAAACAACAGCCACGCGGGTGAACCTGCGGGCGCGCCTAGTTAAATTATAAAAGACTATAACATTGTACAACTTTTGCATTTTGTTAAGGTTTAACTTCCGTAACAAATGTTGTAAGAATTAGATTTCAAATCCTCAGAGCGGTAGCTTTATGGGCTTTGCAGACTTTAAATTGGATAACTTTACACTTATTTCCTGCAAAATTGAAAACTTTGAAATGTAGTGTAGGCTACAAAACTTCATTACTTATTAATTAAATATGAAACGGGATTTTTATGGTCTTACATTTTGTCCATTTATGTAAACACAAATACACGCTGAAATTTGAGTCGCTTAAATCCCGAAAAGGGGTCACTGTACTCATCATTATGAACAACTTTTACTATGGGACCAACCCTGAAATCGGGAAATAAATATCAGCTGATCCTTACGTTTTGTCGATTGACGTGAACAAAAATGTAGGGACCAACTGATATTTTTTTCGCGATTTCAGGGTTGGTCCCATAGTAAAAGTTGTTCATAATGATGAGTACAGTGACCCCTTTTCGTGATTTAAGCGACTCAAATTTCAGCATGTAAAAGGATCAGCTGTTTTTTTTTCGCGGTTTAGGGTCGGTTAGTCCCAAAATTCCAATGGTAATAAAAATGTGATATATTAACATATATTTATTCACTTCGAACGCTTCAATCACATAAGGTTTAGTTTAAATACAATAATAACATTTTTATAACCCGAACATAAGTATTACAAGAACAATGATATCGTTAAGTTCTGGAATGAAAAATAGCACACTTAAATTCACTAACTGTTACACTTCAATAATAATTATTGTTCTCCTGCTTTGTTTGTTAATATACATTGCTTTTAAGGTAGTATCAGAAAAATAACAGTAAAATATTAGTAATCAAGATTTGCATGCATTGTAATAAAATATTTGCCTGCCTTTTTATAAGTTGGAAAGAAGAACGACACTAATATTATAAGACCTTGTAAGACAACTGTTCCTGCGAATAAATATCCATTCTATTCTATTCATAGTAAAAGTAGTTCATGACAGTGACCCCTAGAGGTTTTCAGTTTTTTTAATAATACGTAGTATATATTAAGCCCGACGTTTCGACCAGGTTCCACCGGTCGTGGTCACGAGCAGACTGATTCAGCGGTGTTACTCCGACAAAAAAAAAATTCATCTACCCTCAGTTTACAAAGCTTCAAACTACAGCGGTTATATTTCCTTTATTTTATTATTTTTAACGCATTTACGCATGCGAAGCGAAATCTTACGATTTAAATTGTGGAAAGAAAAAATCGCTCACGAGCAGGATTCGAACCTGCGACTCCTGGCTTATATTTCCGTTGTTTCCAGTTGCGACTTCAACAAATACACGATACGGTGCATCAAGACTGTGGGTGAGATGACTCCGAAGATGGAAGTGGATGAACAGATGGACAGTGACAACGAATCCAGTGGACGAGGAACGGGTTCTGACAGTGATTGATAAGAAATAAAGTGTTAATTTTGTATGTGATTGTGTTTTTATTCATAGACCTCCAGTAGCTTGGTACCTTCCACTGGTACATTCCCTATAAAAAGACAAAAAAACATACACTGATTAATATTAAAACAAATTTTAACCGGATTATATCGCGTATATTATTTAAATTGGTTTTCCTGACGTTTTGAAAGCTTTTCAGCAGTTCGTGGCTACAGGTAGACTAACGGCCGAAATTAATATCCAATCTATCCACGATTTTCCCTACTAAAGATAGCAATTTGACATAAGCTCCGTACAAAATATGTCAAATTTCTATCTCTAGTAGGGCAAATCGTGGATAGATTGGATATTAATTTTGGCCGTTAGATGACAAGCGTCTTTACAGATATTTGTAAAAAATATATTTTAATCTACCGTACAATATTTATTAATTAAAATCGTTTCGATGCACGCAGTAATCACTCACAATATCATTATCTTTTACAGTGTTGCGTGCTGTTTGGGACTTGATATAAATAATATAAAAATCAATTTAGATAATATACGCGAAATAATCCGGTTAAACTTTGTTTTATTATAATGTGTAGTGATCGCGAAAAACTAAGAAATGATTATACATAGATTTGTACACAAAAAAAAACAATACTTTTTAGACAACGACCATAGAGCTCAATAGACGTCTAATGTTGAATATAATGCGTACAATAAATTCTGCCACTAGCTGAGGCGGGGTACTGGTACTGCAATCCGATTGGCCCAACCAAGACTGCTATTGGCTAATTACTAACGCGGCAGTTTTGACGGCTCATGTAAGTGGTCGAAACTGATTTGAAGATTTCAAGTGGCGAATAGTGGCGACCTACATCAGTGAAATTTCATAGATGTGTTGCAGACATCGGTCGCCTGTTATGAGGCGTCTATGGGCTATACACACATGTAAGGGGAAAGCTTCAGAAAACGAAGATAGGTGCAGGTGATTACTGATACGAAACCACGAAAAAAAAATGCGATTCTTTTTTTAGATTTTTTCATATTTATTTTTTGATTGATTGATTGCATTTTTCATACATAACCAGCTTTGGGCAGTTAAATAAAACTCATACAAAATGAAAAATGCAAAAAAAAAAAAAATTGAATCGCATTTTTTTTCGTGGTTTCGTATCAGTAATGACCTAATAATCTTCGTTTTCGGAAGCGTTTCCTTGACACCCTGTATGGTCGTTGTTTTTAGATAATTCTGAATGGCGTTTAATTTGATCGTTGGTGCCTAAAGGATCAACTTAAGCCATTTTTTAAACCCCGCAATAAAATATTATATAATTTATCATTCCATTGTTATCATTGAGCTTATTTCTGAACGTGACTAAACTGGCTGAACGATGCGTTCAGAAATGAGCTTAATTTCAAACAATTTTTATTTTTTACAAGCTTTTATTTAACTTGCAATGTTTGTTTGTTGGCTTAGGTCAAATCTTGCAAGCCAAATTTAATCCAGTTTTCGTTATCAGAATTGGCTGAAATTTTGTACACATATGTAAACTCGATAACAATTATGGTATTTAGGAGCTAATCGGATGATGGAGCCGGAAGGTGGTTACAGGATCTCTGCTGTAGTTACCGTTGACAAACCGAGTTTGGCTTACAGTACCAAATCCGTGTCTTATAAAAGCTTGTCTTGAAAAAAAGATTTTTCAACGAAAAACTTATATCTGAGTTAAAAAAACTTTCAATCAATTTAAGTTCTGCAATCCCATCTCAAAAACTCACCTTGAATATTTTATGTTCTAAGTTCTAAGGATTATTACGCAAAATATATTGGAAAATAGAGGCAACGTAAACTAGACATGAAGACGGAACCGATGATTTTTATTGGATATCCAGATAATCAGAAGGGTTATCGTCTGATGAATCCTAAGACAGGTAAAGTGACAACTGCGAGAGATGTAACATTTCTGAAAAACGTCTTTCAACAAAAAGAAAACGTGAACAAGTCGGATGTTATCATAAACCTGAATACAGATTCTGTTCCTTCTAACTAGAAACTTACCCAGCGGATCTACAAGCAGATTTGAGGAGGGTCATGATGATGTGTATCGTGATGCCGTAGACGTAGAATTAACGGAGGAGATACCTGAACCTGTAGTACCAGAGCAAGTACCTGACGATGTATTCACTGAACAGGAAGTGACAATACCTGAATCAGAAAGAAGGTATCCTGTAGGAGAACGCAGACAAGTCGATCGGTACGGATGCAATGTTATGTTATGCCGAGAAGAGCAATCTTCATAATGATCCATTGACTATTAATGAAGCGTTGGCGAGAGCCGATGGTGACATGTGTGAAAAATGTAAAAAACTACGAACAAATATAGCAACTATCTGAACACTGCTGCTCTCATTATTGCCTCTATTTTCCAATAAAATACACGTTTGGACGCGGAGTTGCGGAAACCAGCCCGTTATACTATACTATACCGTAAAATGCCCTAACTTTGCCAACAAGCCCTACTTTGCCTAAGGCATTAACTGAATTTTTACACGCACTGACACTTTATAACTGAACCAAATGTGAGCGTTGTCATAGTTTTCAATGATCCCCAAGTACGGAAATCATAGCTATTATAGTTTACTCAAAAAATAACTAAGCAAAGTAGGGCTTGTGGGCCAAGTTAGGGCAGTTTACGGTACTATACTACTATGTTCTAAGGATTTAAATAAAACAAACTTCTCCATCAATTTCCTTTATTACCTTGATTCACACCGGGTCCTAATATAAAACTAACCGAGTTACTGTTGCGTGGCCACGAGAACAGCGCGTTGGCTCGCGCGAACGCCACGGCTGACGCGATGACTGCTATTATAGCTACTGTGAGGAGGAACCAACGGGCTACTTCAACGTAGCCTATTAGTTTGTGGGAATCACGGAGCTCTTGCTGAATTTCTTGTGGTATTGAGGCTCCCTGAAAAAAGTAATAAGACATGTAGCTAAAGTAAATAAAGTTCACAGCTTTTTCGATCTACAGACCATAATTTTCCTTCTTTTAGCCCATTACACCCGAAAAAAAGAAGTAAATTGGGGGTTTTCTAGGAGTCTGAGGAAGCTAGAAAAAATGCAAAAAAAAACATGAATTTTCAGTTAAGAGGCTGACAACACCTAAAAAATCAGACCTCTGCGGTCACTGTCGTTTCGTACAGAACTGAAAGAGAGGCAACGAGCCGAGGGACGTCTGATACGCCGCTCAACTTGAATGAAAATTAACAATTTTTTTTTAAAATAAAATACTAAAAGCTTATTTGAAAAACAGAAACAACAAATGTTTAGATTATTGTCTTTCTCAAATGTTTTCTTAATTTTATTTATAATATTTAGTAAATAATAGAGATTGTTTGTTTTAAAGCATGTTTTAAGAGGTTAGTTTACAATTCTTTTCTATCGAGAAAACTTCAAGAAAACGTGTTTTGGGCACAATACAGTTTCAGAAAATACGATCAAGATTAACATATATTTTATTCACTGCCACAAACCGAATAGACCTACAGCTAAAAATGTTTTTAAAAGAAGCCTATTTGGGGTATTTGGCTGTTGTCAGCGTCTTAAGTATATATCTCTCACTATCTCACGATCGATTGTCGTCGGTTGCGTTCGCAAAAAATAAATTTGCGGGGCACTAAGATTTTTTATTTTATTTTAAGTTACCCGCGCACTATCGTATACCGTCGGGAGGAAAGCCCTTTCACTAGCCCTAGTGGAGTTGATCGGCAGATTTGGGGGGGGGGGGATCGGCGCAAAAAATAATGTGTAATTTAATAGTAGTGTCTACCTATAATTTAGGTATTAGGCTTTCTGTATTCTTAGTATAAAGCCGATTGATATGAGCCAATCATAAATCAAAAGATGTTGAACATTAGATTATTGAAAAAGCTTCTTTTTTTTTCGAATGGACTCTCGCAGATGTCACCCAAGATAGGTGCCCTAACTGCTTAGACGGGCGAAAAAGCATTATTTACATAGGCACGCCACGTTGGAATCACACATAGTTTGAATAAATTGTACAGCTGATATTATTACTGCTGAATTCGTGGCTCCAAAGGCCCAATTTCATCAGTCACGTATCTTTATTTCACGTATATCAAGGATTCTGACTACATATCACATTATAGGGACAACTACGTCAACGTATGGACGTCAGTCAGATAATGAACATCTATAGGCCGAGATATGCACTTTGTTGGGGCCGCTGCAAGCTGCATTAAGCTGAGTTGGGTGGGACCTCATTGTCGCGGCTACGTGTTCAGTTTTTTTTGGACTGGCCATGTCTGTCGAAGAACCGATGGCTTTTGGAACAGACGAGTCCTTGAGTGGAGATCGCGAATCAGCAAACGCAGCGTAGGGCGCCCCCCAGCCAGGTGGGCCGACGACCTGAAGAAGGTAGCTGGGAGGGACTGGATGTGGAAGGCGGAGGACCGAGTATTGTGATGCAACATGGGAGGGACCTATGTCCAGCAGTGGGCTGCTATTATTATTATTTTGAGGAAAGAGGTAGGGGTCTTGAATGCCCTTAAGTCACTGCGACCTGATAGGATTATTGTGACGCTTCTTGTAGTATTACAGCATCTCCCCAAGTTGCAAGTTAATCATGAATTCGACTTATGACCTTTAGGGAGGAGGATGTGATATCCTCTAAGAGAGGCCAGTGGGTGATAGACTGGGGAGTCTATCATCCACACTGCCAGGCCCTCGAGCTGCAGTGATGTCCCACGTGTGCCCGGACATCGCCGAAAGAGAGTTTAGGTTAGAAGTAGAAGGCCCTGAAGTGGGCCGCGCTGGATGGGTTGCGAATGCCATGCATTGCAGTTCTCGTGGCCCATCCACCCAAGGCGAGAGTAGGCACACGGCGGAGTTTTTAGTGGGTGCGAGTCTCACATAACTACGCCGCCTCTCCAGGTGGTGTGACATACGATAGACATTTTCTCCGTCACGATGAAAAAAAAGGAGGATGTGATCTCCTGTGTTGAGATGACGTCGCCTTTAAGGTGTGGATTGCGATTGGCTGAGCTGGTGGGCTACTGCATCGCAATCACCTTACAAGTTTGAAGTATGTAGCATCATTGTATAATACATCTGCATTTCATAAGTCTTAAACGGACTGCACTTGCTTGTGGCAGTATCTATGCCAGAGATATTACGGGATATTCCTCAATAAAGAGTTATTATCAAACATTATGATATAGATAAGATAACGCAGAGTTACAGCGATAAATAAGATTATTTATAACAAAAGATAACGGTTGTCGGCGAATGAATGTAACTTTCCACACTGGTTTAAAAGTGAAATATAGGTATACCGAGTAAGCGAAAATTTTCAAAAACTATTACTTAAATATAATTGTGGAAAGAAAACCAATTTAACCACTAAGCAAACCACTATCTTTCTACTTTTTATGCCTATCTTATGATTTTGACCCTCTTGCGTTAATAATGGGTTAAAATTATGGAAAATTTTAAAATTTTATTTAAAAAAATCAAGTGTGTCCCCATATATACGAAATCTCGAAAAAAATGCAACACTTATTTTGTTGTAATGCTAGCTTACCTCTTCAATCCACAGCATCGGGAACAAGCCGGTGGGCACGCTCTTCAGCTGAGGGATGTTCTCAATCCGACGCAGCTCTATGTTGAACTGTAGTCGCTTCAGACCACTCAGGACTACGCCGGTTGTCTGTGTGTACACATAATTTATTGAAGTAAATCTTCTTTACGCACGCTTGACTTGGGGGTAAGCTGGTGAATGCGTTACGAAAAGTGAGGCGAACGGAGGGGGTAGTGCGGGACGCGGGGAACGATGCGCGCGCTAGGCCGGCCACGACACAGCGCCGGCAGAGGTACGCGTGCCGCGCCGCCATTCCTTTGTTCTCATTGAAATAGTATTGAGGGAGATATAAGTTAGTGAAGTTTTACTTCAGTCGTGTGCTCTAGCACACTCGTTTTTTATTTATATTTCTTTCTGGATAGACCCCGTTTCCAAAACACCATTTTGCTTGGAAATTATGGTAAATATCTTCTTTTATGCAAACTTTCTAGAGGGGTAAGTGTTTACCAAGAACATCCACCAGTTCGCTGATGAAGAAACCCGTGCCAAACGCGTGAGATACCATAATTTTTCGAATACAGAAAAACTCCATACTTTTTGATCATCTGTGCTATACTAACGCCATCCATCGCGTTTTCTATAAACTACTCACAACGGTGGCACTGAAATGTGGTCGCTCACAACGGGCCTGATAAGAAGGCTCAAAGTCACTCAAAGGGCAATGGAGAGACCTATGCTCGGAGTGTTTCTGCGTAATTGAATCAGAAATGAGGAGATTCGCAGGAGAACAAGAGTAACCGACATAGCCCAAAGAATTGTCATACTTAAGTGGCAGTTGGCGGGGCACATTGCTCGCAGAACGGATGGCCGATGGGGCAGTAAAGTTCTGGAGTGGCGACCGCGTACTGGAAGGCGCAGCGTGGGTAGATCCCCACAAGGTGGACCGACGACCTGGTGAAGGTCGCGGGAATCCGCTGGATGCGGAAGGCGCAGGACCGGTCGATGTGGCGATGCTTCTGGGTGGCCTATGTCCAGCAGTGGACGTCTTTCGGCTGAAATTATGATGATGATGAGGATGACTCACAACAGTCTTATCAAGTAAGTATCGTCTTATGTTGGGGTCGGCTTCCAAGATGCGGCTGAACATCAGTATTTTACACGGAGCGACTGCCATCAGACCCCCGCAACCCAGTTACATGGGTAATACCGACATTCGGAAGTTGACTACCCGTAACCACTGCCATATACATGCTGAAATTTTAATCGTTTCTTTCCCGAAAAGGGGTCATTGTACTCATCATTATGAACAACTTTTACTATGGGAACAACCCTGAAATCGTGAAAAAAAAAATCTGTTGGTCCCTACATTTGTGTTCACTTAAATCGATAAAATTACAGCATGTATATTCGTATGACAACCGTGCTCTCCGAGGTATGGAGGGGTCTCAATGTGTAACGAAATGGTCACTCATCCACGGACTGACCGCGGCAAGCGCAGCTTAACCTCGCAGGTAGTACAATCCGCGCGATTGCCACTTCGTCACAAGCCCTTCTCTGCGTTGTCATCAATGTGCTGAAATAAATTCGATTCCCGTCTCTAATCTATGTACCGGTAACGAAAACTCACCGGATCAATATAAACATAAGTGTTATGTTTCTCCTTATCTGGCTTGATGCCTGAGGGGAAAAACTCCAGCAGTTCTTCGGAGGCGAGGTAGAAGTGTGGCAGTGAAGCTATGGCTGGTGCACCCTGGCAGGGCATCAGGTTCAGTAGACCCATGAGGAGACAGCCATCATGGTTGGCACTCCAGTTCCTGAAAAATAAGGGTTAGGTACTTTAACTGTTACAATACATATATTCTAAATCGCACTAACGTCGTAGAGAAACTCTAAGTTTTTTTTTGTTAAATAAAAGAAATCTATCACGAGCAAGAGGAATCGAACCAGCGATCTTAGGTTTAGTTCAACGGTTACTCTAGCCTTCGGAGCCACCGCAAACTCTGTTCGGTGTTTACAATGCATGTTTGGAAAATATACCTTTACCCAACCAACCCTCCATTATAGTGTTGAGCTCGGGTATAAATTAAGAAAATAAAATTTGGTATTTCAAACTATTTTTTTTGGTACGAAAATTCGATTAGCTATCTTTTAATTCATACCCGAGCCCAACACGATAGTGTTATGTAAATGTATGAAATGACAGTGTTCTTATCTTAAATCCAGATTAGCTTGAGCATCTTTCTAGAATTCAGACTTAACAAACTTTTTTATGACACCAGAGGTAAAAACTTGTAGATAAAACCAACACAAAGGGTCCTCAAACCAGGCTGAGTCATTTTGCCTGACGGGTCGCGCCCCAACGATTAGTTTTTATTTTATTTTTTTTCGACTGGATTCTCGCAGGTGGGACCGAAGTACCATTTCTGCTTAACCGGGCTTAGTTGGCGGAGAGTCCCATGTGGGACTCCATACGCCGAAGGTTTTTCCCTAATCCTAAATACTTACAAACTAAAGACGCGGTTTCAATACCGCAAGCGGGCGTCCCCCAAGGGGGGGGCTCGAACCTCGCTGGGGCATTGCAGGGGGACCCTGCCGTTCCTATGTCCCCCTAGCAGCCGTTGCTGCATCGAATTGATTTCCTCGAAAGTGGCGGACTTTCGGTCTATCGGGTGCCAACGATTAGTGTCGGGCGTTTTTATTTATGGAAGTTGCGTGTCAAATCTTGCTTGCGCAATTCAGGATTCATGACGTCATGCCATTGATATTGCCGATGTCCAATAGGTAAGTTGTAGTTTGCAATTAGCGCGACAGTACGCCAGTTGTTGTTTGCACGTAGCGCGACAGGTCTCTACAAAAAAAACTTATTTTGCATACAATTACTAGAAAAAAATAACTTTTTAAGAAGCATCATACTAACTTTCTACAAAAACATCTGTTGTTGGGATTAGCACTATACGCTGCGAACGCTGACGCGGAGATCTCGTAGTAATACGCGCTGATGTTGAACATTTCCTTCTTTCCAACTAAATCCACATAAACAGACCTGTAGAAAGAAATAAAAAAGTAAAAGATACTGTTATTACTCGAGGAAAACGTTACGGGTTTGCAAATCATCTGTCGTATAATAAAAGGAAAATGGCGTTTAGGGAGATAATTCGGTGACTTGTAAGGAAATGACGAGGAAAATGTACTTTTCTGCTGAAAACGCTATGGGTTAACGGAAACGTTGTTTATTATAAATAAATTGCAGAAAGGGTATAGAATAACGCCGTCGGGGAGCTATACTATTAAAATAAATCTATAGGTGAAATGACGTGATTATGAATGACATATAAGATAGTAAATGTACAGCTACTTATGCAATAGATATGCCATACCCACAGAAATAAATATAATGGAAAAGTCGGGGAGCTATACTATTAAAATAAATCTATAGGTGAAATGACGTGATTATGAATGACATATAAGATAGTAAATGTACAGCTACTTATGCAATAGATATGCCATACCCACAGAAATAAATATAATGGAAAAGTAGGCAGGGCCGCGCGTGTCACTCTGCACCATAGTGCAGGGCATTTCAAAGCCTTTCTCAGTACGCCTTATGACTTGTTTCTATAAATACTGTAACAAAAACCCGCAAAAATGCCTTATTGTGCTGTTTCTAACTACAGAAACAAAAACTGTCAAGTACATTTGATTAAAGTAAATTTTTTAAAATTAATGACGTCAATATGTAAGGCGTAGTTTGTTCGAAAGTTGCCACGCATGAATCGGAAGTAAAGTAGTGATTACAACCATTCTACTCTATCTATTTCTGTGGTCATACCCTAACAAAAGAAACGAAAAAAATGTTCCGTACGCAGCGGCAGCACAATACACATAAACTATTACAAAGTAAGTAAGTTAGTTACTTCAAGTTACTTTGGCGTCATAATTGGAACACTTTTTGTACACACACAACGGCATTTTAGTTTTTTTTTGTCATCGGTCACACTCGGCGCCTTACTTGACGCGGATTTATAGAAAATTTTGAATAATTAGGTCGTTTTCGAGTCTTCAGATTGCAAGCGCAAGTAACTTAGCTGTACTTTGTAATTTCTTATCTGTCATTGAAAAGTTCAGTTCATAAAATCTTAAACGTCTCTATAAAGAATCTTTCCCTGAAAATAAGTGTGCAACCTGTTGCTTGGAGCGTAACCGGATTTTATGGCAATCGTATCCATAAAAAGGTGGAGGGTAAGAATCTTCACATCTTTCACGTCTATAAATACTTTGTTAATGTCTCTGCCTCATAAATCGGCTTGTTAGATAAGTGCCTTTCAGATAAATTGCTGTAACGAATGATCTTGTGAGGTAACGGGTAGTCACCAACACATACATACATGTATACCATTAGTTTATTGTCACTGTACGGTTGAGTCTACTTTTAAAGGTATCAAGGTTTATTATTACCTATCTTTGTATTTTCAATAGTTCTACTTTTGTATTTGTTACTACTATTGAAGATCGATCCCTAGCTTATACTATATTTTTGTAACCGACTGTACCATATTTTACGAAATAAATAAATATGAAATACCAAGGACAATGACTGCCCCGTTGGTCTAGTGATCGCAAGGGCGACTGCTAAGAGTGGGGTCCTGAATTCGATTTCCGGGTTTTTTTTCCGGGTCTAGGATTTTTTCTGTCAAGAAAATTTCTCAGTAGCAGCCCGGAGTCAGGAAGTTGGCGGTGCTACTCCCCCGTTGTAATGCGACTCGAGGCCGATTTTATCACTCGAATCATTGGAGTAATTTTACAATTTTACTCGAGTAGCGAGTGGTCGAGTCACTCGAGTGGTTCGCGAGTCACTCGATCACTCGCCTCTATCGAGTCATCTGTGACAATCCTTGAATTAATTATTTTAATTTTGTCAATAAGTTGAGGCTTAACAAAACGACAAGCTTGAAGTTTTATTTCAAAACATCGTCAGTCTTACAAAATCAACATTTTATATATAGGAATTAATTTAATATGCTAATAAAAATGAGCAAATATGGTCTATTCATACCACCAAATTACAGAGATAATTGGAAAAGTGAAAACACATCGTTTCGCATGTCTCGGTGAGTGAGTGGCGAGTGACTCGAGTCAGAGTGAACAAGAGTAGATTTTTTTTTCACTCGAGTACGTTTTATTTCGATGTCCATCGAGTTACTCGAGTAAAAGTGGACTCGAGTCGCATCACAACACCCCCGTGCCTCGGAGAGCACGTAAAGCAGTCGGTCCTGCGCCTGATCTCTCTCCGGTCGTGTCAGATTGCCGTCCTATCGGATTATTAGAGTGAGAGAATAGAGAGTGCACCTGTGTTTGCGCACACACTCTTGCACTATCCCGCGCAGATGGCTAGTCTCCGTTGAGATTAGCCACCGTGGCCAAAATACGGCCAGGAGGACATTACCAGGGCCAATCAACTCAGCCTATCGCAGTCCACTGCTGGACATAGGCCTCTCCCAAGTTGTGCCACAACACTCGGTCCTCTGCCTTCCGAATCCAGTCCCCCCCAGCCACGTTCTTCAGGTGGTCGGTCCACCTGGCGGGGGGGGGGGCGCCCTACGCTGCGTTTGCCGATTTGCGGTCTCCACTCAAGGATTCGTCTGCTCCAGCGGCTATCGGTCCTTCGACAGACATGCCACTGCCACCAAGGCAAATGACCAAAGGAAAAAGCATCTTACTTCACCACGCTACAAAATACAAAAAAAACCACACACAGGTACAGTAAAAATACGTATAATCTTTCTAATAATCACCTGCAGATATCCGGCTCGAAGGTATAAACCCTCTTCGGAACATCATTCTCGTTGATCGGCGGGAATATAGACGAGTCGGACCCGTTGATCTGCCCGCAGTACTTGTCCCCCCACATGGGCATCACCTCCTTGCCCTTGTATGTGACTAGGTTACCTAGCTCGTAGACGTTGTCTCGACCTCGATTCATCTCAAACGGTCCTGACTCTGAGCGGTTCATCTGGAAATGAAAAGCGGAAATAATAGATCTATAACGTGTTATTGAAATAGCTGAACTCCTCTTAAGGGGTCATTGTACTCATCAGTATGACCAACTTTTACTATGGGACCAGCCCTGAATCGCGCCCTGAAATGTTTACATAAATCGACAAAATGTAGAGAGCGGCTGATTTTTTCAAGTTATTATATTATTTTATGCTGTCGACTGCTTCGGACATCGGCTTGTCTTGCAGCAGGAGTGCAGGTCGTATAGCACGGCACGCCAATATAAATGACATTATCCGTCGTGCTCTTGTCACCGTTCCAGCTGTTTTAGAACCAAGCGGCTTGGCACGTGACGATGGCAAGAGACCAGATGATCTGTCTTTGTTACCATGGAAGATGGGTAAGCCCACATTAATAGATAGAATGGCTAAGTGGGCAGAGCGCGTTTACCAACACTCTGCATTATAGTGCAGTGCATTTCAAAGCCTTTCTCAGTACGCCTTATAACTTGTTTCTGTAAATAATGTAACAAAAACCCGCAAAAATGGCTCATTGTGATGTTTCTAACTGCAGAAATAAAAGCTGTAAAGTACATTTGATTAAAGTTAATTTTTAAAAATTAATGACGTCAATATGGGAGGGGGAGGCGTAGTTTGTTCACGAAGTTGAAGTTGCCACGCATGAATCACAAGTAAAATTGTGATTACCACCATTCTATCTATTTGTGTGGGACGCAACGTGCATCGACACCCTTGCGCCATCCCATCTTCCTAGCTCGGCAAGCTGTGCTGGTGCTGCCGCTGCGGCTGCAGAGAACCTCAAACGGCGGAAATATAAAACAAAAAAATAATGCTTTTGTATGGCGTGCACTATTTTTCGAGACGCCCATACAAATTCGATTTTTTTGTTTGTTTTAAAGTGAATTTTAATAATGGTTGCGACAAGGAACAGATACTGAACCACTACGCAAATTATCCACACTCCTTAAAAATGTATCCTTATATTATTCGATAACGGTTTCTTACAAATTAAGATGTTTCTAAAGAAAGTAATTCTAAAGGAAATAATGGGAACTCCATCCAAGGAGGGTCTTTTAGCCTATCCCAAATTATTTTCAAGTCTAATTGGAGGAGATAGATTCGACTCTCAAAATAAATACTACATGAACCATGGATGAAAGTTAATTGGTCTATCATCATCATTATCATCATTTCAGCCGAAAGACGTCCACTGTGGACATATAGGCCTATTGGTCTATGCATGAACGTAATCAAAAGTACAGTTAAAAACAACGTGTATCAGAAATGCGTGGTCGTACTTGAAGAGCTTATTCAGGGGATGCTATCGAACAACTTTTACTATGGGACCAACCCTGAAATCACGATCAAAAAAATCTGCTGATCCTTACATTTTGTCGAGCGACATCGATGATTTAGTTGGGAACAGCTGACATTTTTTTCGCGATTTCAGGGTTGGTCCCATAGTAAAAGTTGTTTTATGCTATGCCCTGAACAAGCTCTTAAATTTTCTGATACACGTTGTATAGGGACTTATTCGTGTTGTCAATGCTTCTTTTATTATACACTTTCTACGATTTATTTAATAGGATGGAATAAAAGTAGACTAGTTGATGTCAAGCTTAAGTACATATTTGAAGAAATTGCTCTAGATACCTACATGAGAAAACATGGAGAAATAAAATCCATTCATTCCTTCGGCTGGTCGCATAGTCGGAGGCATCTCCGCCTTTATCTTTCCGCACACGAGTCCTGAAATGAAAGGAAAACGAAACATTCAATAATGTACAGGGGACTCAATAGTTTTTTGGGTTAGATCGACCCAAGGCGTTGCTAAGGTCGACCTCTCTAACATCGCATTCAATTTGGGCACCCTAAAAAGGTTACCAAAAGTACGTGCTGTTCTGTAAATAGACCTAGCAACTTTATTCATATCCCTAGGTCCTTTGGGCTCTTTAAAGGAATCCTTGCTTGAAATGTTAATGTGAACCTGAAAAAATGTTTCAACTTTTTCATAGGCCATTTCGGTTAGGACTCCTTTTTTTTTTCACTCTAGTCAAATACAAAAAGTTTATAAGCTTTGTCATGTTTTTGATTGTCTAATTTTACATACACTAGGTTTGCCATGGTTTGCCATCTCTAAAATTTGGCAGCCAGGACGTGACGCGTTTACTTGGGATCGGCGCAATATATGTCTTACCCAATGGCGTTGCCCCATGTCCGAAATTACGCCGAGGCACTATATTTTGTAGTCGAATAATTTTACTTCACAGATGGACTACGTAGCATTTATAAAAAAGTTCTACCTATTATAATAAAACAAGTTTAACCGGATTATATCGCGTATATTATTTAAATTGGTTTTCCTGACTTTTCGAAAGCTTTGCAGCGTTCGTGGTCGCAGGAAGACGTGGACCAACACTATCACCTATCTTCGTTTTCGGAAGCGTTTCCCTGACACCCAGTACAATGTGTTTTTTTTAAAATTACATCTTTATACAAGTTGTTATAATTAAAATTGTATTATTGAATTTTATCAAAATTGTACACATAGCGGTGATAAGAAACACCTCTATGAGAATAATTTATCGTTCTGCTATCATTTTTACTCGTTAAAATTACAGCATAAGGTATAATCTATATTTTGTAGTGGAATTGTTTTACTTCAGAGTTGGACTATGTAGCATTTATAAAAAGGTTCTACCTACATTATGTATACCGTGCCTGTCCATCTTAGTACTTATGTAACGACATCTTTGTTTTGTGTTGTGAATAATATAATGTACCCAGGACGTGGTTCCTTTTGGAATATAGAAGCGGGTTGTTTTTATAAATACTTATACCTATCTCTTTTATGGGTAGGTCCGTGATGTCTCACATTGTTTGTATTTAGGTTTTATTTAGGAAAGGTACCTTTGTTGATGTAAATTCTTATGAGAGCATATCTTACAATGATAACATCAAACCAATTTTGTAATAAATATTTTGTAACGTTTGTCTTAATTTATAGATATAGCATTGGCTTTTAAATACTTTAATGGCTTTCAAGCCAAGTCCACATTATTTAGTTTATGTCTCAAAAGTTTTGTCTGACCTGACCATTACTCAAACTTTGTTTGTTGTTTCTAATAGGCAATGCTGTAGATACTGTTTAAATTTCGATTGCCGTCCCAGCTCTCATCATCATCATAATCATTTCAGCCTAAAAACGTCCATTGCTGGACAAAGGCCTCCCCCAAATGGAAGGATATGCCATAATCGGCACGCTTGGCAGGCGGGTTGGTGATCGCAGTTGGTTGTTTAAATACTCAGAGAACGCTGCTGCCTATCCTCTGGTATTTACCCTTAGTCGCCTTTTACGACACCCGTGAGAAGAGAGAGGGTGGTGCAATTCTTTACGTCCCAGCTCTACTCAAAAATAAACCGTTTTCGGTAATGACATTACCCCTGACACTGAAATCTTTGGCTCGAACTCGCAGAACACAGAATCTATATTCCGATTATTCCGTGCTCGAACTTCGCTCACCAGGGCTCTAATTCACGTAATTTCATGACGCGCCAATCAAATTGCAGTGACGCTGCAGTTCGTTTCTGACAGCGATCGCCGAAGATAAGAGAATACAAAAAGCGTTGTTTTAATTGAAACTTAACTGCAATGCAACTGAACTTCTTTAGTTCCGTGAAATGGTCTACAGTAGGACGCGACTTTTTGACCATTGGTCTTTTGCCTATAACAATTCAAACGTGCTTAGTTTGAAACGCACTTATCATGACAAAAATAAATCAATTTTTTATTACCAAAAAAACTTCAAGAGTAGTCTCTGCTTATCTCTAAACTCTATCAAAATGTACATGTGTGATCATGTGTAGGTATAGAACAGCCGATTTTTGTTACGATTTCAGAGTTGTTTAAAAGTTGTGCAGATCGTATATTGAAAACTTACCCAAAGCAGCGTTATCGCCATCACAGCTCAAGTAGATGCCGTCAAAGAACAGGTCCCTCACTTTGATCCTCAGGAAGGCGTCCTCGAGGCTCGGGAAGAACTGTTCCAGCGCTTTGTTAATCACTCCCACTAAAGTTGGCATCATGTCGTGAACTGTTAACAGGGCAGCCTGGATGAAAGAGATAAAAATATGTTTAAAATAGAGACAATAGAAAATCTATTGTTTAGACTCCCGGTAGTCTTTCGGGCGCGGTCTTCATGTCGTTTAGATCATTGCACTGAATTTCAAATTTATTCTTTAGACATAATAACTACGTTTACCTATCATATCGAAATCAAAAATCAAAATCAAAATAATTTATTTGTAAAACATAGGTATAAAAGTTAAAAACTTGGTGGAAAATTTAAATACTACGTCACACTATATTTAACCTTGAAAGGCATACAAATTATATAGTACCTATAGAACACATCATAGCATATATCCTGCAATAACTTCACCGAACATTTGATTAGATCGATCCATAAACATGATTACATAAAATCCCTGACGACTGGCTAATCTTTTTCTCACGGCATGAGAGCTATTATCGTTATGTATCTCATGTCGACACGATAGAAGAAGAAGATTACATAAAGTTCAAAAGTTTTTATTTCTTTCTTATTTCTTAGTTTACATGCACTTTTAAAACGTCAAGTTCACGTTGCTTGGTTGCAAAAAGTTGGTCCTATGGAGAAAAGCCCGCAAGAAACTCCATGGGTATACTCTTTTCAAGGCATAAATTCAAACTGCGACTGCCTACATCACATGTCACTCCTAATTTTTGTTGAACTTTATAACTCCATCTAAGTTACTGATTCTACTGTTTCGCCTCTGTTTCTAATTTGCAAATAGATGACAAATACTTATAATGTCCTCCCGGCCGAATTTCGGTCACGGCGGCCAATCTCAATGGAGACTAGCCATCTGCGCGGGACATATTATAGTGCACAAGTGTATGCGCAAACACAGGTGTACTCTCTATTCCCTCACTCTCATAATCCAATGGGACGGCAATTCGACACGACCGGAGAGAGATCAGACGCAGGACCGACGGCTTTACGTGCTCAAATACTTATAAAGCGATTACAAAAAGGCGGACATTGACTTGTGAAGTATTCCACCCAGGGGAAAAAGGGTCGGCTATTGCCCCCACAGTTTCTGCCTACTCGAAACCGAGTTATTTGTTCCCCCAAGGAATGAACGACCAGCTTCCTAAGAAGTTCTTTTGTGGTATAATCTAGTTCTACTTTACTTATGAAAAAAATCGCAAATGTATCAAAGAAATATCGTTCATTACGATTGAGTACAATAAATATAAGTTATAAGCATCAAAGTTAAGGGTATATTGAAAAGCTTCAACTTTTTTATATGGCAATAAGTTTCGGGTTTACGAAATCCCTGTTGCTTTTTTGTGGGTAAATTTTATTTAAGAATAATGTTTCATTTTGAAACGTTTTTTTAGGAAGAATTATGACTTTTATAAGAAACTTTTGGGTAGCGATGGTGTTGTTTTGGACAAAGAAAATTTAAGGCGGTCCAACTTTTAGCCATTGGGTGTCATAATAGGTGATTAGGGGATTTTTTAATGTAATAGGTTGGCAAAACTGGTCAACGCGCCTGATGAAACGTGGTTATTGTCATCTATATACACCTACAAGAGGATTGCTGATGCGTTGCTAATTAAAAACAAACACAAAAAAAAGAGAAGAAGTGGCGGAGGGCGCACACTCTGCTGTGCGCCCTCCGCCTACAGATACTTCGCGCATCACGTAGCCAAACCCCCCATGAGGAAGCTTACAAGATGATTTTAAATTCATTAGCAATTCTTTAAGGGATGATTGTACTCATCAATTTGAACAAACAATCCAGAAATCGCAAAAAAAAAAACCGCTGTTCCCTACATTTGTGTTAACATAAATCGACACTTCACACAACACTTCGCCCTTCTTGAGAATAGAATCAAAATTAACAACCAATTCACTTCCAAAATCAGTAGATTCTGCTTTAAAACTCATCTGTTTTTGTTTGAAACTAAAAAATGCATGAAAAATATTCAAAAACAATTTGTGAATCAAATAAAAACATTCATTTTCAAGTTAAAATCTAAAGATTTGAGAAATCCTCAAAGCGCAGAATTTGCTAGAGCTTCGTCCGACTAGCGCCCGCTAGGACCTCGTACCACCAGGGTGAAAGTGGTAAGTGAGTGTAAGTGAGACTTTCCATATTCATGTCTCAGTTTCGCAAACACGATTTGCAATGCCATTTAGGCAACACCCTAGGACTTGTTATTGCAGTTGTTATGGGCAAAGGCATCAAGTGGGCTTTACTTGGTTTCCATCCTATACATACTATAAAAAGAGAATAGAAATGTCCGATCCTTACCAAGTAAGAGAAATGAATGACGGTGACTTCATCATCTTCAGTGAGACCACCAGACGCTTCAGGATCAAACTCGAACCGCTTGCGCAGCATGTATTTAATCGTGTCATTGGCGCCGTAGCCCAGGATCGTCCGCTCACGGTATTGTCTGAAAAGAAAGCGTAAATTGTGTAATTAGTTACTAGCTTAATTAAGCCTACCCTATGTAGTCTTTTGCTATAAGTTTTTGTGTCTCAGACAATATGAGCAGTGTCGTCGGCGAAACGTAGATTCGTCAGTTAAGTCCCACCGCGCGCCGAGCGCAATGCCTTTTTCCCGCCATTCGGTTGCCAGCGTCCTGACGATCCCTTATTCCCTTTAGGCGAAATACACACAAAAGCGACAGAATGCGGACAACGGACACGGACAAGGCACGGACGCTTGTCCTTTACGCGTCCATTGCATGTTACACAGAGATGACAGGGTGTGGACGAGGCGTGGACGCGGGAGGGACACGTTCACACGTTACAGTAATGTTCGTATCACGTCCAGGTCTATGTCAGTCCATGCCATGGCTCTTCTGTGTGCATTGCGCCTTAGGTTTCGATTTTTTATTATTTGTCATGACAGAGGCCATAGAAAACATACACATGTTCTGTGAAAATTTCAACGGGCTACCTATTGCCATAAAAAGATACAGACGTGTGACAAACAGACAGACGGACCGACGGACAGACGGCGGCAGCGTAGGCATAACCCCTCGTATAACACACAGATCTGACATAATGGATTATTCATTGTGTTTGGAGAGGTTCATAATCATCATGATTTCAGCTGAAAGACGTTCACCGCTGGACATAGGCCTCCCCCAAAAGACCCCCTTTTGGGAGGCCCATGTATGATATGATATGCCATAATCGCCACGCTTCACAGGCGGGTTGGCAATCGCAGTTGATTGGGTGAACCCCTTAATCGCCTTTTACGACACCCACGAGAAGAGATATGGTGGTGCTTTTCTTTGTGTCCGTCATCACACGGAATAATGATGACGAATAACGGTTAATTAGAGGTAAATAGGGTCCTGTTGGAACCCTTTGGGTACGAAACCCTTCTTCTTCTTTTATCGTGTCGACATGACCTACATAATGATAATAGCTCATGCAGTGGGGAAAAGATTAGCCAGTCAGCAGGTTGGTAGCGGGGCTGACTGCCCAGGGTGCGCCGGACGATCAATTAAATATCGTTACTCATGGAGGCTCTTTTAATACAAAACGAAACCCTAAAATAGATCTATTCTAAGCTGGAAAATTGATTATGTTTTTTGTGTAAACTTCTCTTTGATAATCTATTTTCTAGTTCCAGTGGAAACACTATTATGTGAATGACATCCTAAGGAATTTTACGAGTAATACACGTGCTTTACCTATAGCAACCAATAGCGTAATATTTAGTGTTCATAGTTTTAATGTAATCGAATGAAGTGGCATTATAATCGATGTAATAACAGTAGTAAAATGTCCACACTTGAATAACTTCTCAAAAGGTCTTTCCCGGACATAAAATATTAAAAAATAAATCGTGTCCAGTTCAATTAACCCGTTAAATGCGGAAATTCCAGACATAATTAAAAATCTATTATGTTTCGTATAATATAGCGTCCGTGGGCGTAAAATATTACTTATCGACCCTACATATGACTGCACTATGAAAAAATCAAAGGACATTGCCAGGAATAACCTCAGTCTGTTACTATGCAAAAAATTCTGCGTATTCAACGCGGTCAGTACTCAGAAGGTACTACAAAAAATATCTAGAGTTAATCAACACATTATTAACGTGAGCAGCTATGATACTTCATTCGATTTCATATTTTTGACCAATCCCTTATTAGTACTCTATGGTTTTGTGAAAAAATATCTTGGCACTGTTAAAGATAGCTAATCTCTTTTTGGCACCTTTACATCTACATGAATAGAAGAGTAAAACTGTTTAGTTGCTAGTTACTAGGCAATCTCTTGTCTGACATAAGTTTCGTAACGAAAACATAACCTCAAAATAGTCAATATTTTATAGAATAAACATCTGTAGGGTACTGTCCGTTTATTTGAATACATTGCAACACATTGCTTTCATCGAATTGTATGTGTTAAGCATCATCTTTTGTTCGTTACTTCCAAAGGCTGGGCACTATGGAATTTTAGCAATGTCGTTTATGAAATGGAATTATTATTGGTATAAGCATGTCAGAAAATAGTATTTTTAATTCTCTCACACGGTGATGTTCTGAATAACTCGAAGACACAATTTACACAAATATTAAAACCAGTTGTTCCAATAAAAAATCGTTTATTATCTATTATACACGTATGAATTTTTATTTTACCTAGGAATTCACGTGTGAAATCCATTTCAACAGTTTTAACAATGTTTAATTGTAATATTATCTTCTTTTACGACATGATATTTTTCATTTTATTTATTAAAATAACAGACGTGTATTCTTGTATGACGCCTGTGTGACCCGGAAAAGGAATGCGAGGTTACTTATTCGCGTTACTGTGAATTTTATTTATCATTTCAACCAATAAGTTATAAAGCATAATATTTACAAACACTTATTAATTTATTTTTTAAATGTGTCTTTTTGTTCATTAGGTATAAAAAATTGCATATCTATTCACAAAAATTCGCAGACGTGGGAAGTACTTAGTAATTGTTTCTACAACGTGTGCTACAACTATTAATAGATACTGTGTCAAACAAACAGCATAATAAAAATATACACTCATATAGATCAGTAATCGTACCATATTTCTAGAGAGAATGATAAATAATGTGCTTAGTCATCTAAAAATATTTGAAAAAATCTACGATTATTTAATACCCAAATTTTTACTTAGAAACATAGCGAGGATTTGAGAATAAATCCCGAACGACTCTGAAAATAAGTCATCGGAGCATTGTCAAAGGGTGGAAATACCTGCAAATTGTTTTGGTGGTTTCGTAGGCATCGTTTTTGTGTCGCACGCGACACACGGATGGAATTAGTTTGTTTACAAATAGGTATTTTTATTGATTCATGTTCAGTATACGTGGGACACTCAGAAAGTTTTGCGAAACTAAAAAAAATTGTTCTATACGTACATATATTTTTATCAAATCTTTTCAAAGTACTTTCCACCAGCCTCTATACAAAGATTCATGCGCCTAAACCAGTTTTCAAAACACTTTTTCCAGTCCGCCGCAGACACCTCGTTTACAGCCTGCTCGAACGCAGCCAGCGCATCTTCCGGCGACGAAAATTGTATCCCTTTGAGCTGATTTTTTATTTTTGGGAATAAAAAGAAGTCACACGGTGCTAGATCAGGGCTGTAAGGAGGGTGACCCAGGAGTTTGACTGGCGTGCTGTCCAGGAAGTCCCTCGTTTTGAGTGCGGTGTGCGCAGGTGCATTGTCGTGGTGGAGCAGTAGCCCGCGGAGCCCTGTGTTTGGTCGCTTGTTGCTTATAACAGAGAAAACTTCTGGCAAACATTTGGTAGTATACCAGTCGGCATTAATGCTTCTTTGATCCCGTAAGGGAATTGATACCAAGTGGCCAGTCAAATTAAAAAAGCTAGCGATCAAAATCTTACCCCCGCTTCTAGATCGCTTCACTTTGGTAGGCGTTGGCTCATTTTGAAACACCCAAACAGTCGACTGGCGCTTGGTTTCTGGGTCGTATTGATAAATCCAGGACTCATCACCTGTAACGATGTCGTAAACACGCCGAGACGAGCCTGCTTCAAATTTGTTAAGCATATCACGGCACCATTCCACCCGGGCCTGCTTCTGAGCATCGGTGAGGTTGTGCGGCACCCAGCGTGATACTATCCTCCTCACGCGAAGATGGCTGTGTAGAATCTCGTGAACGCTTCCCGATCCAATCTTCAATATGTGTTTAATCTCCTGATATGTAATTCGCCTATTGTCTTGGATTAAATTTTTCACTGCTAGCACGTTTTCTTCGGTAACAGCCGTCAAAGTGCGACCGCTTCTTTCGTCATCCCCCAAAGTTGGTCGACCGCGCTTGAATTCGTTATACCAACGATACACGGTTGCCTTGGAAGGGCCTTCATCCATGAATGCCATTTGAAGTCTATCGTACGATTCATCCGGTTTCAGGCGACACTTGAAATCGTATAAAATCATAGCTCTAAAATGTTCCCGGCGCAGATCCATATTTCAGTGAGACACAATACTTTGAATTAACTCGCAAAAAATGTGGAGGGAAATTTTGAAATTGGAACTTACTTATTTTTACTTATAAATAATCATATTTTCGAAAAACATTATAACTGGCCAGTCTCCCATATATAAAAACTTTTTTTCGCAATACTTTCTGAGGGGCCTGGTACATATCAACTTGTTGTAGGTACAAGGTGTAATTTAAAGACAACTGGAGGGAAAGTACATTAAATAGTGATAATAGCGAATTTTAGTCAAAGGAAACATACCTTTATGTTAAAAATAACATAACATAACATAACATCACGCCTGTATTTCCCCGAAGGGGTAGGCAGAGGTGTATAGTACACCCACATTTCGCCAGTTATGTTATAGTCCCATGTAATAGGGGGCGAGCCTATTGCCATTAACCGGGCACAAATCCATACTCCGGGCTGTTACTGAGAATTTCCTAATGACAAAACCCAATAATTCTTTGCCCGACCCGGGAATCGAACCCAGGACCCCACGCTCAGCAGTCGCGCTTGCGACCACTAGACAAACGGGGCAGTCATAAAAATAAGTGTTAAAAATAAGTATAACTGTATTTGATTTTTTAAACTTGCTCACTTCAGCGGGGAAGCAAACCTATGCAAAAAATATCACCAGTATATTTATGCCACCAATCGATAGAGTCGATAATCAATCAATCAAGTACTTTATTTCGGACAGCTAAAAGATCCATAATTTGTTAGTAATAGACATGAACTTAAATACTATTGTTAGTAACATAATAAAGTGACATATATTATAATATTGTTTTTGCATAGATCACCCGACAGCTAGGTGATCACTCTATGCACAAATTTTTTGATCATATATGATCAAAAAATTTGTGCTATAGCAGAGCAAGTATCTGCTGCTATCGCCTTCAGGATATTGTCGGGACTGCCCCTGATTCTTCTCAATAGAGTTGCCGTTTTTTTGCGGATGATAGCATTAAACCCATCGGTGTGAGTTACCGCGAACATAGCTGAGGCACTGCAGAAACGAGGCAGTCGCAACAACATCCTAAAAGCATTATTGTATTGGATGCGCAGGACATCCAACGATCTTTTCGTGTAGTTGACCCAAAGATTACCGGTGTAGAAACTCTGACAGTACGCTTTAAACAGTGTAATTTTTACTTGGTCAGTACACCGAGCAAATCTTCGTGCCAACATATTACTCCTGACCGCCAGTGCCCTACGCTCCCTCTCCATATCAACATGGTCACTAAGGTCGTCAGTAAGAAAATGCCCAAGATATTTAAATTTTGCGACTCTGTGTATTGACGTACCGTTTACAGTAAGTTCGAGTGCATTTTCCCGACCTTTACCAGCAGCCCCAAAAACCATGTATTCACATTTTTTGGCATTGTAGACCAGTCCATGTGCAGCAGCGTAAGCCTCACAAACTTTGAGCATCTCAGTGATCGCCCCCGGTGACGGGCCCAGCAGCACCATGTCGTCCGCATAGCTGATGTTGTTAACACTAACACCATTCACCCTGCATCCGACACGCATGCTGCTGAGCTCGTCTATTAGGTCGTTAATGTATAGATTGAAGAGCCTTGGAGACGTCAAACCACCCTGTCTCACCCCGCACTCCAACCCATATGATTCCGAGAGCGCATTAGACCACCTAACACGGTTTGTTTGTTTACAATACCAGAATTGTAGCACATTTAGCAGATCCGCCGGTATACCCCTACTCCTCAATTTATCCATAGCATATCATATGAAACTAGATCGAAAGCTTTGGAGAGGTCAAGGAAGCAGGCGTACACGTCTTACGGTCAGTGTAGTATTTGACAGTATGCTTGAGACTTAAGATCGCACTTTCAGTTGATAGTCCAGGGCAAAACCCAAACTGTGCATCGTGTAACTTAATATGTTTTGCCAAGTAAGAGTCAAGCATACTGTCCAACACCTTGGCTATGATCGTCGCAAGAGAAATCGGGCGATAGTTACTTTTGTCAGAAATATCTCCTGTCCTGTTCTTTACGATGGGTACTACAATGGTCTTCATTAAATCTGCCGGTAAATACGAATGGCTGAGACACATCGCATAGAACAAAGAAATGACCCTCGGCATATGTACACCTGCATATTTCAAATGTTCTATGCTGAGCTCATCATGCCCTGGGGATTTTCCCCCACTCATGCTATTTATCACTGATTTTACCTGCTTAGTGGTAAAGCGTAGTGTCGGCTCATCCCCCCTGCTCTGAGAAACAAAGCCGATCTCTGACACTGAGGGACCAAGTGGTGATCGTACTTTAAAATGGTCCCTAAACATATTAGCAATGTCCACATGGTCAGTAGCTCCTTCTACATTCGCCGAAAGACCAGGCTTAGTCTCCAACTTACCTGTGTACTTCCAAAATGCACTGAAATTATTTTTAGCTCGGTGTTCTGCCAATACATCCATTTTAATTTGATCTTGCCTATTTTGGCAATATTTTAGCCGGCTTTTGAAAATTATGCGACTCTCATACATTTGATCGTAGACAATACCAGAAGTTGGACGACTCGCCAGCACCCAGGCTTGGAATCGAAGCCTGGCCTCACGGTGAGCGTCTCGAACATGTTGGTTCCACCCACACAATGGTTTGCTACGCTTAAATCTCTGGTCTACCTCTTTAGATTCCCTCGCTGCCTCACAAAGGACTTCTACAATATTCTTGTATAACTTATCAACGACAAGTTTGTGATCAGCCAAGTTGCATGACCCATGACTGCACCCCACAAACTCTTGCGGGAAGTCTATATTTCGGAGTTTGTCACTACACAGCCTATTATAGCTCTCAATTTCTAATTTGTTTCTGACACCCCAGACAACAGCACTGCGGGGCGCAGCCCCAGTCATCAGCTTCGGCGTCACTGCATCTAAGTTACATGTAATGTGTATAGGTAGGTGATCAGAAACATATACATCTTCATCTATACCAACACTAACAATTGTATGCCATGCTGATAAAGAGACCACACAATGGTCAAGCCATCTTCTAGATCCGTGAACCTCACTGATAAAGGTGTAGTAGTTTTGATCATATCCTAATATTTTTGTATCGGCACGTAACCAGGATTGATCATTACAAAAGCTTAATAACTCGGCATAAAACAATTCATCCGGATGAGCATTGCAATCGCCCATTACATAAATGTTTTCAACATCATAAGTTGCTACTATTGCACTAACCTCACTTAGCACCTCGGTAATCAAAGGCAAGTTATCTGGTGCGTTTATAGGCATATATACACAGAATACAATAATAGTGCGACTACCAGACATAGCTTTAACGGCCACCAACCGAGAGCTATTACAAGATATTATCGAAACAGACTCAAAAACACCCTTTCTCCAGAGAATCGCCACTCCCCCGTACGGGCGCCCCCTTAGGGGTCCTTCGGAAGTGTCTACTGCAAATTTACCGGTGAATTCAAATTCAGGACTTATAGTTGCTAACATTGAGATGTCGTGAGATAACAGCCATGTCTCTTGTAGGCATACTAAATCGGACCATGAGCATATGTTGCGAATATTGTCAATCGATCTTTTCGCAGATTTACAATTGAAACTAGTAAATTTTATATAATTCTTATTTTGACTATCCATAAAGAAATATAATTTAACAAACTTTATGAGCCTCACTGTTCGTTCGGTACATAAAATGCACGAAACGTCTAAAAGTAATACCGTCGGGCCATATCTGATCATTCAAGAACTTGTCCACTTTGTGTTTAGATACATACAGTTTGTAAGCGTTATACTTTTTAAAAGACTTGATGTTTAGCTTTTTTAATGTTACAATTTTGTTTGTCTTACTTTTTATATATTTAATAATGTCATCCTCACAGGCCTCTGTATTCACGTTAGATATTAATAACGGAACTTTAATATCTGCTGCTCGGAATTTAGGGTTAGTGGTCAATCCGCACTAATTGGATTCGCACGAAAAGTGCGGATCGCCACTTTTAAATGTTATGAATTTTGTGGGGGTCGATCCGCACGAAGCCAATTTATTTTCGTGCGGATCGCCACCTTCACATTTAAGTAGTAGGCGATTTGCACACATTGTATTTTAAAGAATAAAAAATATCAAAGTACAGTCGTGAACACATGATAAAAAATATCGAAAAATTAATAAAATACTATTTCGATGAATTACTGGCGTGTATATTAAAAAAAAGGTTATACTTCTAGTGATACAAAAAACTATACGTTAAAGTGAGACAGCAAATTGGTTTTGGTGCTGAAACCTGTGAGTGACAGAGAAAGCAGTATATGCCATCTCACTCACACTCATTTGTCGTGGGTCAGTGGGTCCTTCTTCTTCTATCGTGTCGACATGAGCTACACATAATGATAACAGCTCATGCCGTGGGGAAAAGATTAGCCAGTCAGCAGGTTGGTAGCGGGGCTGACTGCCCAGGGTGCGCCGGACGATCAATTAAATAGCGTCACTCGTGGAGGCTCTTTTAATGCATGTGGGTCCTAACTCGCTACCATTCGGTAAGTTTAGCAGTGTTGCCAAGTTAGGCGATTTTTCGCCTTTTATGTTATCTCGAAGGGTGTCGGGATACCAAAAATTGCTATTGGTGACTGGTTGCCATTAAATAACCAATGTAATAACAGCTTCAGAGTGTTTTTGTGACTGCCGCGTTTTTGTAGTGCGTCTAGCATAATCGCGCAGGCACGCATTCGTGACTTCTACGCCATGGTGAAGATTAAGATGGCCTCGCTTGTACAGAGAACACGATCTAGTCCTAATGGCACTTTGAAGATGTTAGTGGATAAATTTGATTCGCCAATCCTGTTTCCCTTCATGCAGGTGTTAGTTAGGCAGGAGTGATTTCAGTACTCAGGTTTGGCTATCAAAAATGATTGGGCACCTTTTCTTCTACGTTTTTAGTCTGACAAAAACAAAAAACAAAAGCAATTTTTAAAGTTTAAATTTTGCTATGGATGACTTGTGGCGCCTCCATTGAGTAGATACTCTTTTATCTCAAACTGTAAAGATAATTTTGATTTCGATTTTATCCGGCTAAATTTAAAAATAAAGGACATGTTATAAATTGGGTAAAAAAAATACGCTTTAATAAAGTCCAAGATTTTGTTATCCCTCAACGCTATGAAAATTTAGTTTTCGCAGATTATACAGAAAAACAAACAAGAATTATGCTTTTCGTAAATAAGAAAATTATGAGATTTCTCGGTGAAACTCAAAGCGTTTTTTTGTGACGGGACGTTTAAAAGTTGCGTGCCACCATTTTACAGGTTTACACGTAGCACATAGACGTTGGCAGTATTTTTAAATATACTAACATTTTACCAGCCATATACGCTTTACTCCCAGATAAAAAAGAAAACACAATTAGATATTATTTTAAAATCATTCTGTAGAAAGTCTAATAAGAGGATTGTTATGTGTGGGGACTTCAACATCAATATACTAAAACGAAACAACATGTCTTTGGACTTTGAACACTTTCTTTTGAGCTTCAATTTATGCTTGGAATTGCAGCAACCAACCAGGTTAAGTAGGAATACTTGTATAGATAATTTTGCTTGCAGTTCTCAATTAAAAAGCAAAGGTGAAGTAATGGACTTTGCTTTATCTGATCACACTGCTCAGATTTTGGAAGTCAAGGTAAATAAAACTTGTAGAATAAGTTCTTGGCGTGTTGAAAAACGTGATCTATCAATAGAAAATTTAGAAAAGTTCAAAAGTTATCTTAATTGCCTATCTTTTTCAGACATATACAAAACTGAAAATGCTAATGAAGCGTATGACTATTTTTTACAACACTTTCGTTTGCTGTACGATCTTTGTTTTCCTTATAAGCAGGTCACTATTAAGTCCAATAAAATAATAAAATGGATTTCACGTGGTATACGAAAATGCAGTAGGAAACAACGACATTTATTATGGAAATATAGACATGATCCATTAAACAACAGTAAAACAAAATTTAAAAGTTACTCTCAAAGATTTCGAAAAATTATCAAATTAACCCAAAAAGCGCAAAATAATTACTTTATCAACACCTCCCATAACAAGTCAAAGGCATCCTGGCAGATAATAAATAATAAATCACGCATTACTGAGCCCATATCTCAAATAAATGTACGGAACACTATTATTAGTGATCCAAAAGCAATTGCAAACGCATTTAATAATTACTTCATTGATCAGATACAAAATAATACTACCTTAACATCAGCCACTACTGGTTTGATTAGCAATCCACACTCAATGTTTATGTTTCCAGTACTACCCCAAGATGTAATGAGAGCGATACAATCTTTAAAAAACAAAAATAGCTTTGGATATGATGGTATTGCAACTAAAGTGATAAAGTTCGTGTCGAATAATGTTGCCTTACATCTTAGTCACATAATTAATTTATGTATTAGCTCTGGAATATTCCCTAAAGGTTTAAAAACTGTTATTGTCAAGCCGCTTTTTAAAAAAAACCTAAAAGAAGATTTGTCAAATTATAGACCGATTGCATTAATTCCCATTTTTTCCAAGGTCATAGAGAAGATAATTTACGAGTCAATTAATATTTTTTTATCGAAATATAATATATTATGCGATGAACAGAAGGGTTTTAGGAAAAATAAAGGTATAAATGTAGCTATTTATGATTTATTAAATGTTGTAATGAGTAATGTCGATAAGAAACTACCCATATGTGCAATATGTACAGATATGACCAAGGCTTTCGATTGTGTCAGTGACGAAACTCTACTTGAAAAGCTTAATGCCTATGGGATCAGAGGACACATGCTCAATCTCCTAAAATCATACCTCAGTGATCGGAAACAATATACTGAAATATCTAGAGTTTGTTTAAAAACCAAGCGCGAAAAGAAATACCTGTCTGAATGTAGAGTTATCAAATATGGCGTACCACAGGGCAGTGTGCTGGGCCCACTCTTGTTTTTGCTTTATATAAATGACTTGCTACGACGCATTCAGCATCCAATGGTCTTATTTGCCGATGATAGCACCGCTTTAATACAATGTACGGATTCAAACATTTATGAACAAGACATAAACAAAACACTTAAGGATATAATACGCTGGCTTAACAACAACAATTTGGTTATTAACTTGCCAAAGACTCATATAATACATTTTCATCAACGGTTACCTGTATAATATTTAATTATAGAATATAATAAACATAAAATAGAACGAGTGCATGTTGTAAAATTTTTTGGAATATTGATAGACAGCCAACTTACCTGAAAACCTCAAGTAGAAGAGGTGTGTAAAAAATTGAGCATATCAGCATACGTCTTATTTAACTTATCAAAAAAAGTTAGTATTGACACAACATTAGTAGCATACCATGGTTTGGTTGCTTCCATTTTGAGGTTTGGAATATTTTTTTGGGGCAATAGCAGCCTGAGGTTACAGGTGTTTAGAGCCCAAAAACGATGCATAAGAGCAATGTGTGGTATGAAGATGACAGATAGTTGCATACCGGTGTTTAAGTCCCTAAAGGTATTAACATTTCCGGCATTGTATATTTGGGAAATGGCTGTTTTTGTTAAAGTAAACAAGAATCTCTTCATTACAGTATCAGAAACTAGAAGGGGACCTATTAGAAGCCAATATAAAAATCTTTTACATGTTGGCGGTTATAACACAGCTTTACTTAAAAAAAGTGTTCTTAGCATGGGCCCTATAATATACAATAAAGTACCTGATATTATAAAAAAAGAATCTACACACATTTTTAAAAAGAAATTGTCAGCATTATTGTTGGAGAAATGCTACTATTCAGTTAATGATTTTTTAAATGATAAATTCTAGTTTTACAATCTAGATAACACATGACATTAATATTTTAAATTTAATTTGAAATTGTAATATTTTATTGCAGGAATGTTACTATTTAATTAATGATTTGAAAATGATAAATTCTAGTTTTACTATTTAAGTACCTACCTAACTCGTGACATACCTACATATTTTTATATTTTATTCAGTTTAATGTAATATATTTGATTATTGTTTTATTAGTGTTATGGATTTTAAATTTAATTGATTAATTAATTAAACTCAAAAATGTTTGCATGCCTCATTCAAGGTAGTTTGTACAAGGGTCACTCTACCGATAACACCTTTATGTCATGTACCTACATTCTTTGCAAATAAATTATTATTCTATTCTATTCTATACATGATTTATTTTAACCTCATAAAAAGTCGAATTCCTCAATTTTCTCCACGTATATTTACTACAGATTTCGAAAAAAGCGCGATGTCTGCTATTCAGAAAACATTTCCTGAAGCTCGCTTTCAAGGTTGTTTGTTTCATTTTCAAAGATGTTTAGAGAAAAGCAAAGCATTAGCACAAAAAATTATATTTTTAATTAAGATATTTTTGATTAATTCGTGTCATTTAATTAAAAAAATATTATTACTTCTATCACCTTTGTGCGTTACAGTACTTTTTTCGTAAGTTTATTCCATAAAAAACAATGTGTGCAAATCGCCTACTACTTAAATGTGAAGGTGGCGATTCGCACGAAAATAAATTGGCTTCGTGCGGATCGACCCCCACAAAATTCATAATATTTAAAAGTGGCGATCCGCACTTTTCATGCGAATCCAATTAGTGCGGATTGACCACTAACCCGGAATTTACTGTCCGGCGCGATAGAAGCACGACGATAATGAAGACCAAATCACTCCAACAAACATTGTGTCCTAAATTGATGGAAGACTATGAAATCTAACATAGATTGTACAGTCAACAAATCGGAATCATGACCCACGATAAGCTTAATATCCTACAGACATTCTAATACAATTAGGTTGAATTTCGCTTAAACTGATATTTCCCTGGCAACAGACTTGTTATCAATTTTGTTAGCTTTTGAAAGTGACAGTTAGTTTACCAATAAAATTGTCGTCTCCCTATGCCATCTCCTTTCGTGCTTTCGTGCATAGAACGTGAACTTTCTTTGACACGTTTGGCACTAACCATAACATGTGAAGCTATAAATTTCAAATGCTAACACGCATGATGGCGGACAATAGACATTGAGTTTCGATACCTCATGATGGACTGACTTATTATGAAAATTCGATGCCATATTGCAAGGGTATTACTACGTAACTAGACGTAACTGCGTATAAACACATCCACCCGAATGGCATCGATCAAAGACATCGATTAATGCGACTATAGTTTTGTGAAATGTCACAATATTATGCACTTCTTTATTATTTAGTCACCTTACCCACCCACTGCATAAAACATCACTAACTAAGAGATAAGGGAAATACACAATAAAATACTGTATTTATTTATTTAATAAAATATTCACAATAACATTAATGAATGACAATTAATTTATCCTAAAAACGAGAGTAAGCAAAATAGTTTTCAATAACGTCCATTAGTCTGCAACACATCGATCCGATTAGGCGACTGCATATGTCCGTTCCTCTCATCTCTCATATAATCCCAAATTTTGTTACAACGTTGTTCAAGTGCTTGCCTTGTCCTCTCGTTTCTATTATCCCACATTTGGACCATCAAGCCCACAAAATTTTTATTTGGATTGGGATCCGGGGACGGCTATGAAAATGATGGTGAAATCAACTAATGACAACTCTTGCTGTATGCACTGGACAGCTATCGTGAACGTAGAAGAAGTTCGGAACTTCTTCTCGCGGGTAAACCGTTCGCACCATCGGTAACTTATTTTCTTCTAATAAGTCAACATAGTTAATTGAATTTGCATGAGAAGAAATCTGGACGAGTTCGCCTACATTTCCGGCACTCATCCAGACTCACATGTTAGCTGAAATTCGGCCAGATAATTGATTAGTTACTACGTGGTCTTCCGCAGAATTTATACTTGTTTTTTCTAAATTTTATTCTTGATGTTTAACTCCAAATATTGTTTGACACCATTTCATAAGTACTTGACGTTTTAGTATTTGTCATTTTTATTTTTATTTTATTAATGTTCTGTAATCGAAAAAGTTAGTATAGGTTTCTTAAAAAATATAGATGTTTGTAGGAAAACCACGTGAAACGACAGCTAATTCGAAATTCAAAACATAATTCCTGCTTTATCATAAACATAATTTCCAATCCGATTGTAAATCTATTGCATTGATAACAAAGCTCAAAATGGCAAAGACCTCTGACCCGTATTAATGCAGTTTCTGTAATAATCAAAATGTCCTAAGTGCAGCATAGAAGAAAACCTTACCGTTTTGACGATTTCAAACGAATTATCAGCTGAGTGGGTCATGATTCCGATTTGTTGACTGTACGCACGGCTTCACATCAAGCCAAACTAAATTTCCAGTATAAGCTGACTTCTCATTGTACGGTAAGCCTATACAATGTGAGGTCAGCGTATACTGGATTTGTATAGCTTGATGTGTAGGTACCTAAATTTCAATAAAATGGTACATACCAATTCGTAATAAAAACCGTAGGTATATTTTATGGAGATAAAGTCATCGTTTTTATATTTTCGGCTAAAGACGACATTCGAGGTATTAAGACGTTTGGGTCACCTACATTTTTGTACCGTCTTGAACTCAGAAAAAAGTATTTATAAAAATATTTACCCGCCAATAATACTAAATCAAGAACACTAAAAGCTTTTTTCTTGAATACCTATCTGTTGCTAAAATTAACAGGTAAATAAATCAATTTTCACACAAAAACTACAAAGGGTGCCTCAATATAATGGCATATAATTTGAATAGCAAGCAGTAAAAAAATTCTTATTTTCACGAGTTATCAAAATAATGATTTATCATACGAATGTCTGTTTCGAAAATACCTCGTCGCGCTCCCTCGTACCACACCTCAAGCCAGGCCCGGCTAGTCATGCTGACAAAATAAATCAGGTGTTCCCTATTATCGATTTGGGTGAACGTGGCTGGGGGGGACTGGATGCGGAAGGCAGAGGACCGAGTGTTGTGGCGCAACTTGGGAGAGGCCTATGTCCAGCAGTGGACTGCGATAGGCTGAGTTGATTGATTGTTGATTGAAGCGAACACAAATGTAGGGACCAACTGATTGTTTTATCGCGATTTCAGGGTTGGTTACATAGTAAAAGTTGTTCATAATGATGAGTACAATGACCCCTTTTTGGGAAAGAAGCCATTAAAATTTTAGCAAGTATTGTAAAAGCAACACTGCAAAGTGCCTATGACGTAATTTTTTTACGGTCAAGGACGGCATTCTCAAAACAGACGGGTGGTACAGCCTGTACAGCCGGTCAGCTACACCTGAATTTCACAAAACTTGGTAAAATAATTACTAAAACCTCACTCGTTATTATTAGTAGTACATCTAACTGTTTTTTTTTGTCTCTGAATTACCCTTTTTTTGCGTGGGGAAATCCTCATGTACGCCTCCACCCGGGGAAGACAGAGCCAGTGTAAGACTCTTACCGACTAAAACCACCACGGTGTTCCTTCAACTAACTTTGGCAGGGGGCGTGGGATATACTTTGCATTCTCCACCCACTCCTGACATGTCTCGGCTGGCCACTAGTAGGCGAGCCCCTTCACCCCGTGCGGCCTGAATGACAGCCGCACCCTCCTTCTGACTGGCGTGCGTCACCGTTTCGGGACTTGACTGGTCCGTCGCTTGCAGGCCCACTTCTAGGGTGTCTGGATGTCGACATATGCCATGTTCTACGGCGCCCGCTCCTTCGGTAGGGGAGAGAGAGGACGTCGCCTCTCGAACCCTCTTTGCTTTACAAGCATCACCTCCTCGCAGAAAGAGGCAACGCCTTCCCAAGCGCTCTCTATCCCCATGGACATAACCACTGCTGCGTCACCCTAAGGTTGTCTGGTAGAAAACACCTTTGGCGCTAAGACACCTTTGTACCTTGTTGTGAATAAAGTAAACAAACAATTGTTTCTTATAAATTAGTCTTACTTGTAAACATAAGGTCCGATTTCCTTCAGCAAAGGTTTCTTCCCCTCGTTCACCTCTTCGGGGTTGGTGACATTGAACACGTATACCTTGAAGTCTAATGGCATCGGTAACTTCAGCCATTTATCAAACATCATCGAGTTATTTTCTAGTTGGACATTCTGCAACAAAAGTTGTGTTTGAAGAAATTCATATCCACTCAAAATCAAAGGTTCACCAAAAGCAAAGGTGTAGTACCCACAATTCGCCATCAGTTTTGTTAAAAGTCCTATATAATAGGGGGTGAGCCTATTGCTATTAACAAGGGACAAATCCAGACTCCAGGTTGCTACCGAGAATTTTCTAACGAAAAAACCCAATTCCACTTTGCCTGACCCGGAAGTCGAAACCAGAACAGACTCAACAGTCGCGCATGCGACTAGACCAACGAGGCAGTATAAACAAAGGCCAGCAATTAGTAAACAACGGCTTATTATCTTGATTTTCACATTTGGAGGACGCCAGAAAATGAGCCAGAGTCGATTTAGATAAGTTATACAGAATGAGTTTTGAAAATAGTACTGGAGGGCCATATCTGAAACTATAAGGTGCAAAGAAAAGTCGTCAAAGGAGTCATGAGTTCGATTTTGAAGAAAACAACTCATTAACTGTTCTAAAATGGTAACCATTGCTTTAAATAAACTTTTGTGAATTTTTAAAAGTTTCACTGCATTCCTTGTTACCAGTGGAGTTTTTAATTGTATCTCTTAGGATCAGTTTAAAAAAAAATACCATGGTTTGCTTTGCAGAGTAGAACAATCGATAATTTTATGGTCTCTATTAGTAAAATGTATGAACATTTTCAAAAATATTATTTAAAATATCAATTCCTTTTATTTGGCATATAACATTTCTTTGCAGGATTTGTTCCTTATCAGCAACTTTATCATTTGGTTAAATAATTAATTCATAGGGTGACGACTGCTTCAACGACTTTTCTCTACACTAAGTTCCGGATTTGGCCCTCCAGCACTATTTCCCAAATGCACCCTGTATAGTTGGTCACAAATATGTCATTAGTTTTTCAAAAAATCATCACCTAGACAAGGTACCACGCATTCAAATTGGCAAGGTTGTAAAGTCGTAAGCGTCAAGTAGCCGGTATTTGTAGTGAAATTTTGAAAGAAAAATTCCAAAAGCAGACAAGTATGGTCTGGGAAAGCTCAGCATATTGTTAAAATTAAGTTGCCACTAAAAAGTACAGCAGTCTTTCCTATTTTTATTGTGAGCGTTTGTTTTGAGTTTTTCTCTTACGGCAACTTGCTTTTCACACCGGATTCCAATTCTTCTGTCTATCAGTTCAACCTGTTTATAACATTAACGTACATGTTATTGATTGTAGGAGAACTATTTTGTCTCTCTCTATCTCATTTTACCTGTCTCAAATGCTAATAACTATCTCTCTTTCATACCGAGAAATTGGTTACCCGCCGCTTGCGGCATTTTGCCACTGGGCTTGCACAGGGCCTCAACTAATTACACATTAAAGAAATCTACTTTTCCTACCAAAAAAATAAGTTAATCGACTCTGGGTTTTTGCGCCATTGCATTGTTTTTTGCAAATCTCATAACATATTTCGCGGCGCCATAAATTAATTATTTATGTTGTTGAGAAATACGTGGGACACTCAGAAAGTTTTGCGAAACTAAAAAAAATTGTTCTATACGTACATATATTTTTATCAAATCTTTTCAAAGTACTTTCCACCAGCCTCTATACAAAGATTCATGCGCCTAAACCAGTTTTCAAAACACTTTTTCCAGTCCGCCGCAGACACCTCGTTTACAGCCTGCTCGAACGCAGCCAGCGCATCTTCCGGCGACGAAAATTGTATCCCTTTGAGCTGATTTTTTATTTTTGGGAATAAAAAGAAGTCACACGGTGCTAGATCAGGGCTGTAAGGAGGGTGACCCAGGAGTTTGACTGGCGTGCTGTCCAGGAAGTCCCTCGTTTTGAGTGCGGTGTGCGCAGGTGCATTGTCGTGGTGGAGCAGTAGCCCGCGGAGCCCTGTGTTTGGTCGCTTGTTGCTTATAACAGAGAAAACTTCTGGCAAACATTTGGTAGTATACCATTCGGCATTAATGCTTCTTTGATCCCGTAAGGGAATTGATACCAAGTGGCCAGTCAAATTAAAAAAGCTAGCGATCAAAATCTTACCCCCGCTTCTAGATCGCTTCACTTTGGTAGGTGTTGGCTCATTTTGAAACACCCAAACAGTCGACTGGCGCTTGGTTTCTGGGTCGTATTGATAAATCCAGGACTCATCACCTGTAACGATGTCGTAAACACGCCGAGACGAGCCTGCTTCAAATTTGTTAAGCATATCACGGCACCATTCCACCCGGGCCTGCTTCTGAGCATCGGTGAGGTTGTGCGGCACCCAGCGTGATACTATCCTCCTCACGCGAAGATGGCTGTGTAGAATCTCGTGAACGCTTCCCGATCCAATCTTCAATATGTGTTGAATCTCCTGATATGTAATTCGCCTATTGTCTTGGATTAAATTTTTCACTGCTAGCACGTTTTCTTCGGTAACAGCCGTCAAAGGGCGACCGCTTCTTTCGTCATCCCCCAAAGTTGGTCGACCGCGCTTGAATTCGTTATACCAACGATACACGGTTGCCTTGGAAGGGCCTTCATCCATGAATGCCATTTGAAGTCTATCGTACGATTCATCCGGTTTCAGGCGACACTTGAAATCGTATAAAATCATAGCTCTAAAATGTTCCCGGCGCAGATCCATATTTCAGTGAGACACAATACTTTGAATTAACTCGCAAAAAATGTGGAGGGAAATTTTGAAATTGGAACTTACTTATTTTTACTTATAAATAATCATATTTTCGAAAAACATTATAACTGGCCAGTCTCCCATATATAAAAACTTTTTTTCGCAATACTTTCTGAGGGGCCTGGTATCTTCGGCAAGCATTGAACCGCAAGGCTATTACTATTGGTTTAAGGATATGTTGACTATAAATCAAGAAACTACGGTTTTTCATGTTTTTTATTAAAGCAATAAGTGAACAATGAGATTGCTTGAGTTTCATTTCAAATTAAATTGTACACAAAGGGATTGATTTCTTTGTAGTGTGGTTGTAACTTCAGTTAAGATGTCAAGATCCGTTATAGTATACAAAGAACCTAAAAGTTCTTTATAGGAATTCAATTTTAAAGAGAATTTTATGCTAATCTCGAAGAATATATTGTGACGTTAACAAGCTATGATGCTTTGTTTACAAAATGGAGTCATTGATTTTGGACAATATTTTACTAACAAGTTTCTAAGGTCGACGTGACAGGTTAACGATCTTTACTAATAAGGTTAAAACGGTTCAAAGAAGTTGTTAACTTCTGTCCTATAGAAACGATTAGTTTTTGCATTTTTGTTTTCGGTATATTTAGCAACTAAACTTGATGTCTGATTAAACCTCTGTAATAAACAGCTTAGGTATGTTCGAGATGATTTGATACGAAGATGTGGTTTCTTTTTTCAAATTTTTGGCAATGTCAAGAAGATATTGGTTCTTATTATTATTTAGAGACATGACATTTATTATTATTTTACAATGTTGAACTGGTTGAACCCAGAGACATGACATTTACTGCCGGCGGTAAATGTCATGTCTCTGGTTGAACCATAGGCTTACATTCATAGACGAATCTAAGCGTGAAGTCATGCTTCGAACTGTCAAATAGCACATAATTTTGACAGTTGAAAGCATTAGTTCACGCTAAGAGTAATAAGACATAGAGTGATAGTTATTAGTAAGACAGAGAGTGATTTAAAGTTCCGTTAAAAGTTGAAGCACAAAAACAATCTTAGTGTGGCAAGCGGAACGTAAAATGTTCGCAGATACACATAAAGGAGGGTATAAAATGTACTGACGTAGCCTTTTTAGGGTTCCGTACCCAAAGGGTGCAAACGGGACCCTATTAGGCTAGGGGGGCTGCTCTATCTTCAAAACGGTAACACATACCAACTTCAAACTTGGTGTGATTATACTGCATACTATGTAGTTTAGCAACAAATACTAAAAATAGGGCAAACATAGACATATGTGGTGGTACCTACGTAAGAAAGAGATGCAAAAATTCACATTTCGCGTACGATCGTTGATGTATTTTGATAAACTCACTAAATTAAATTAGTTTCTATGGGGTATCATGTCCATGGGTGGTACGGAACCCTTACTTAGTGAGTCAAACTCACACTTGGCCGGTTTTTACGTAGTCGCGTGCGACCACTGCTGTTCAAGGCAATTTTTTCTAAAGCTTTACATTTTTAGCTTTATTGGTGTTAGAATTTTTTTATGAATCAATTTTAATGACAATTGTGCCATAATATTCTTAGTAATCGCAATTATATTAGTAGATCCTCGATAGTAATTTAATCGCTATTGCACATTGGATAATCATTATTTATAGGTGACGTAGCCTACGTTTGAATTATTGTATGTTGCTAACAAAGTATAAATGTAGCCGATGTTAGCCGAATTGGCCGAATGAATTATTATCGATAACTAGCTGACGGACGCTTCGCTCCCGTGAAACAAAAAAAAACTAAAAATTCATGTTGATAAAAGGTATCCTACGTGTTAAGAAGAAATGCGGGCAGTCGGACTTTTGATAATTATGTATTTGAAGAAACTATCACTGTCGCTTTGCGAGCGCTTGGTCTCAAATAAGTGCGATAAGGACAACTGCAGATCCAACTGAATGGACTTAGGAAAAATGTCATAGTTCAAGGTTTTGCTCTCGAATATTTGCTCCTCCGAAACTGTACCAATTTAAAAGATATTTTATTATCTGAATAAGTAGAATACGTAATGTGTCGCTATGTTTTCCATTTTTCATTTATAGTTGCATTCATTAAAAAATTGCGAGAGCGATTGTATGGAGAAAAGATCGCCACATTTCTTCTTAAATAATTAACACATAATTACTTAATTATTTGGTAATCCAACTCAAGTAATTGGTCCCACCAAAAGCACCGCTTTTTGGTCCCATCACATAGAAAGTATTTGCGAATAAAAGACATAAACGCGCCGTCTGGCATTCGGCTAGGCTGGGTAGCCTTGGTTCAATATTTCTGCAGGCCTTCCATAGTGGGGGCTTTGGGCGTCCACTGGGTGACCTTAGGGATGACAGTGGACGCGGTGGTCTCGTGCCACCATTTGTTGTTGCATCGGGAAGGTGTACAGCGAGACGAAAGTCTCCCCTGAGACGTGCCTTATAGGCATAGCACAGGGGGGCACCGGTAGTATAACCCATTCCCGGAGTGCCCCTTCTATTGTACTGAAGATGGCCAACGGGGAGGTTTTAGTGCGGTGAAAATCCCACACACCCCAGCTTCATCCCCATGAGGCTGGTAGCCTTTTGAAGGTTTCTTCTTCGGAAGAAAAAGGTCCTTAGGTAGTATTACAAGTGAATTTTGTAGACAAATTCAGTCCAGGTAAATTAATTTGAAAAAGATTCTTAATTTTGTGATTTTTAACTGTATCTGTTGAATAATTATTTTTCGATAAATAACTTGAAAGTAAAAAGCGATGACGTTTGCCTTCTATGCAGGAGGGTCTGAGTGCGAACCTGGCCAACACTTCTGACTTTTCGCATTCAAGTGCTGATCATAATTTGTTTTTCACTTGGTTTATAGGTGAATGAAAACATCGTGAGGAATCCTGCACACCTGAGAGTTTTAAACCAACTCCAAAAAAAGGAGGGGTTCTAAATTCGATTGTTTTTTTTAATTGTCTGTTATCTCAGAACTCCGTCATGTAACAACCAATTTTGAAAATTATTTTCTTTATTTGAAATAATATACACGCCTACACCCAGATTGGTCCCATTTTGTCAAAATCTAGTTCTGATAATAGGATCTATGTGGAGTGGAGGGAACTCCTCAAATATTACATATCTGAAGCAATGAGTAAAGGGAAGCAGGTCGACGTCGTTTACACAGATTATAGCAAATGTTTTGATAGAATTGATCACAACACGCTAATTTACAAATTGGACCAAATTGGTATAAGAGGAGACCTTCTCCGATGGTTTTCTTCATACATATGGAACCGATCTCAAGCTGTTGTGATCAATAACTACATTTCTAGTTGGGTTATCGTACCCAGTGGGGTGCCTCAGGGCTCCCTTCTTGGCCCATTGCTCTTTTTGATCTTTGTGAACGACATCGGTCATTGCTTTCATCATGCTCAATTACTATGCTTTGCGGATGATATGAAAATATTTAAGGCCATCTCAACTGCTTCAGACGTGTCAGACCTACAGGCAGATCTTACTCGCTTAGATAATTATTGTTCTCGTAACAAGCTTGATTTAAACCCTACCAAGTGCTCGGTTATCTCGTATAGCAGGAAACTAAATACCATCCTCTCTGATTATGTATTGAAGGGGCAGAAACTCCAGAGGTGTTTTAACATACGCGATCTGGGTGTTATTCATGACTCCAAGTTACTATTTGATGAGCATGTTGACAATATTATCTCTAGGGCATATCGGGCATTGGGCTTTGTGATGCGTATGTCAAACAGTTTTAAAGAGGCAAAAACATTAAAAATATTATACTGCACATATGTGCGTAGCATATTGGAATATGCTAGTCAAGTTTGGAACCCACGTTACGATAAATACATCTCTCGGCTTGAGAGAATTCAAATGAAATTTTTAAAATACTTATGCTACCGCTTAAAATGCAAATATGCTTCAAAAGATTACTTAAAACTGTGTGCTAAGTTCCACATTTTACCATTGACTATACGGCGTGAAGTAGCGGATGTCACATTTATGATGAACATCATATCGGGTTCTGTTGATTGTCCCGATCTCCTTTCAAAAATAGCCTTCAATGTACCAACGAAGTCCGTAAGACATTATACTCCCATCTACGTACCTCTGGTATCCTCCAACTATCGTCAGAATGCGTTCCTGTGGCGAGCGAGCAATACCGTCAACAAACAATGTAAACAGTTTGAACTTGATATATTTGTGACAAGTATGCAATCGGCGAGACGAGCGATTAGTCTAGATTTCTTTCAAAAATGTTAGTTCAAAAATGTTAGTTATTATGTTATGTTATGTCAGATATATTCTAATATTCATTAATATATAATTAGTATTATATCCACGCATACTATAGTCAGTCACCATTCGTGAAGACCTATTATTGGCAGATTGTATCATATCTAACATTGTTATACTAATGTAATTGCTGTTGGTCTTCCAAATAATAAATAAATAAATAAATAAATAAATAAATTATAGGCATACATATAGCGATTTTATAATTTCCATCAACAAATCAGCATTTGCATTCAGAAAGTATCATTTGGTAAAGATCTGATGAAGATCTTCGGAGATAAAGATGGGAACACTTCAATCGATTACAGCAAATCATCGGGGATTGCAACAATCCCTTGTCTTTCTATTGTTATTGCCACTAAAAATAGAAAAATAAAATGAGCTTTAAAAAAAGTAAAAACCGACTTTAAATATAATAAAATAATTTCTGTGAAACAGTAATTTAGGAAGTCGGTGTCAACCTACTTCCTAAATTGTTTCACACAAATTATTTTATTCTATTTGAAGTCAGTTTTTACTTTTTCAATTGATCGTGTGTAAGTCCGCCAACCCGCAGTAGGTCAGCGTGTTGGACAAAGGCCTGAATTCTTCTCTCCTTGAGAAGAGACCCGATCCCAGCAGTGGGACAGTAAACCCGGCCCAGTTTGTAAGTTATAAAAAAAGTTATAAAACAGTAACAAAAATACCTACATAAGTTATCCTCGAATGAGATTTACGATATAAAATAATATTTTATTTAGTGCGTATTGTTTATATCTTAAATGCACTTATTTATATTAGACACAATAATAAAAATATTGTGCAAAGAATGTTAATAATCGTTGAAACATTATCTGAGCGAAAGAGAAATAAATATTATTATTTTGGCTAAAGAAGACCCTTTCAAAGGAGGTTTTTTCATTAGTAAATTCTCAGTAGCAGCCCGCAGTTTGGATTTGTGCCCGGTTAATGGCAATAGGCTCGCCCCCTATTACATGGGACTATAACATAACTGGTGAAATGTGGGTGCACTATACACCTCTGCATACCCCTTCGGGGAAATACAGGCGTGATGTTATGTTATGTTAAAGAAGACCCTTATAACATTTATTTAATTCGCCATTTATTTAATTTATATGTTTTACACATTAGATGCCCGACAAATCTCCCAAAAGTATGTTTTTTATAACTTCTGTGGTTTTATAAGTATAAAGAGTGCATTTCAGTTATCTAAGAAGTAATATTTTTAAGATTAAATCATAGATTCATTATGTGATTCGGTTTTTCTCTACACGTAACTGTTTTTTTTTTCTCGTATTGTAAAAAAATAGGACATTCCATTCGCTATTTTCTGAAACAACAATAGGTTGTTGGTTGACAATAGACCGAAGGGTCGCAGGTTCAAATCTGTCTATCGCTAAAGCCAACCAAACAACGGTAAACATTGTTGTCCTTTGTTCAAAAGAATAATATCTTTTTCAGTGATATGTTGTCAGATACTGATAAAAAATGTAGGTATTTTTTTTTTCACAGGACCAGTATTATGGACCTTTAAGTTCATTAACCCTTATTGTTTTGTTTGGTGACAATTTTCTTCATATTGATCATTGTCTTTGTCATCTAAGGTAAACAGCACCGTTAGTCATTGACAAGTTTTTGCTAATTTCAACGAAGCATCTAAGTGCTACGAGTCTTTGACCTCCAGAAATCATGAGGGAATGTTAGTGCAGAAACCATCATCATCATCATTTCAGCCGCAAGACGTCCACTGCTGGACATAGGCCTCCCCACAGAAATAGATAGAGTTTAATGGTTGTAATCACAATTTTACTTGCGATTCATGCGTGGCAACTTTCGAACAAACTACGCCTTACATATAAACGTCATTAATTTTTAAAAATTTACTTTAATCAACTGTACTTTACAGCTTTTGTTTCTGTAGTTAGAAACAGCACAATAAGGCATTTTTGCGGGTTTTTGTTACAGTATTTACAGAAACAAGTCATAAGGCGTTCTGAGAAAGGCTATGAAATGCCCTGCACTATGGTGCAGTGTTGGCACGCGCGCCCTGCCCACTTTTTCATTCTATCTATTTCTGTTGGCCTCCCCATGCAGTTTGGGGGGATATGCCATAATCGCCACGCTAGGCAGGCTGGTTGGCGATCGCAGTTGGTTGCTTAAATACTCAGAGAACGCTGCTGCCCATCCTCTGATGAATCCCTTAGTCACCTTTTACGACACCCATGACAAGATATCAATCAATCAATCAATCAACTCAGCCTATCGCAGTCCACTGCTGGACATAGGCCTCTCCCAAATTGCGCCACAACGCTCGGTCCTCTGCCTTCCGCATCCAGTCCCCCCCAGCCACGTTCTTTAGGTCGTCGGTCCACCTGGCAGGGGGGCGCCCTACGCTGCGTTTGCCGATACGCGGTCTCCACTCAAGGACTCGTCTGCTCCAACGGCCATCGGTCCTTCGACAGACATGGCCAGCCCACTGCCACTTCAGCTTACTGATCCTACAAGCTATGTCGGTCACTCCGGTTCTTCTCCGGATAATCTCGTTACGGATTTTATCCTTCAAAGAAACTCCAAGCATAGCTCGCTCCATAGCTCGCTGAGCGACTTTAAATTTGTGGACTAGCCCAACTGTCAGTGTCCACGTCTCGGCACCGTAAGTCATGACTGGCAGGACGCACTGGTTGAAGACCTTTGTCTTCAAACTTTGCGGTATAGGCGACGAGAAGACTCGGCGAAGTTTGCCAAATGCTGCCCAGCCCAGACGGATCCTTCTGTTGGCTTCTTTCTCGAAGTTGTGTCTACCAAGCTGAATTGCCTGCCCTAGGTAGACGTATTCCGTTACAACTTCGAGTGCCGACCCTTCAACGAATATTGGCCTCGGCATGACATGCATATTGAACATGACTTTAGTCTTGTCCAGATTCATGCCGAGACCGACACGTCGAGAGGCTCCGTTTAAGCTGTGCAGCATTTCGCCCAGTTGTTCCAGCGACTCAGCCATTACAACGATGTCATCGGCAAAACGGAGATGTGAGATGTTCTCGCCGTTAACGTTGATACCCTGTCCAGTCCAGTCCAGCGTCTTGAAGACGTCCTCCAACGCGTTAGTGAACAATTTCGGGGATATTACATCCCCTTGTCTCACCCCTCTGCGCAGTTGGATTGGCTTCGTCTTTTGGTCCTGAAGCTGAACAGTCATGGTAGCAGCGTTGTATAGGCATCTCAGCATCTCTATATACCGCTCATCAATGTGACATCGCTGAAGAGCATCCAGAACTGCCCAAGTTTCGATAGAGTCGAAGGCCTTCTCGTAGTCCACGAATGCCATACACAGCGGCTGATTGTACTCTTCAGACTTCTGTATGATCTGCCGAACAGTATGGATGTGGTCTACGGTGCTATAGCCTTTTCGAAACCCAGCTTGCTCTGGTGGCTGGAATTCGTCGAGTCTTCCGGCGAGACGATTCGTGATGACCCTCGAGAACAGCTTGTACACATGACTCAGGAGTGAGATGGGTCTGTAGTTCTTCAGAAGGGTTTTATCCCTTTTTTGACAAGATATAGGTTGTTGCTATTCTTTATGTCCGGCACCACACGGAACTGTCCGGCAGAAATATTATCTACTGTATTTTGATAACGGAACGCGTGTTCTACAAGACTTCTTTTGAATGAGACTTGAAATTAAAAATTGTAGGTACCTACGTACTAGTGTAGTGAGGTTAAGACCTCATCATCATCATCATCCTCCTGCCCTTATCCCAATTTATATTTGGGGTCCATACATCTCTATCAGCCGTCATCTCCGTGTTCACTTTCTTTATGCCATATCACCTTTCACACAATCCATCCATGTTTTATTTGGCCTGCCTCTTTTCTTATAGCCATCTACATACATACTTAAAACTTTCCTCGTAAAATGTTCTTCATTCCTCCTCTTCACATGTCCATACCATGATAGTCTGTTGCTACTTAACTTTTCTGTCTGTATGAGGAAAAGACCTGCGTGAGTGATATACATTTATAGCTGTTATATCGCATAATATGGTAAGATCAGTGACTCAGTAAGGATGCCATTCTTTCAAGGATATCCAGTAACTCGGTAGTAAATTTGTTGCTTGTACAGGATATAATATGGAATATGAAATGTATCTTTTCTCCGACTTACTAGGAAATAGCTTCATTATTAAAAAAAAAAACATCAATCGGCTCTTTTTCGTACGCAACGAAATAACAAGCCAGCAATTTCCGACACACCAATAATATAAATTGCTGGACAGTATTTTTTTTAATTATGCTAGCGAGGTTTTTGAAGTACACGTATACATAAATTAGGTGATTTAAGGTACAAAGACAAAAGTCTTGGAAATACGTTGGATGCGGAAAGCGCTGGACCGGTCGTTGTGGTGATGTCTTATGGCTTGGATGGCTTATGTCCAGCAGTGGACGTCTTTCGGCTGAAATGATGATGATTTACCTAGGTAATTCCCCTAGAGTCTGACCACGCTAACTCTGCAACACAGACCAGTAAGCCTGTAGACGGCTATTAGCCAGATACCCCCGGTCACAAAGCATATGCAGTAGCACTGCATATCTTACGCCCAGCCACCAATCGGCCGTCACTCCGTCAGCGAGCGGCACCAATCATATCACCGAATATTTGAGCTGACCAATCATAACGCGCCGTCCGCCCCTCGGTCCCCGCCAACATTTTACGACTGTGTTTTCATGCAAAACTTTGTTTATGTGGCGTCTTGAGGCTTACTGGTCTGTGCTCTGCAGTAACTTTAATAAACTATGCATTGGAATAATACGATCATTACAGATATTTCGATAGTTATTGTTTACGGTGCGTGTTGCCATAATTCCACTGCAGAGTTGGCGTGGTCAGACTATATAGAAAAAGAAAGAAAGAAAAAATATTTATTTGCTTCAAAAGTGACGCAAAAAATTACCAAAAAATTCAAGAACACAGAACAAATGCAGGTACAGAGCCAAGAAGTGTGGTAAGATATGCGTCACATCCGCGCAAAACGGCCACCGCTCAGCATATTGCTGTGCCTCTATCGAACCGTATAAGCATAATTTGACTTGATTTGACTGCCTCTGTGGTCTAGCGGTAACGTGTTCAACTGCAGATCGTGAGGTCCCGAGTTTGATTCCCGGGTCAGGCAAAAAGTGTAAAAATACAATTCCATAGTAGGTGGTACTCAGTACTCATAATTCAAATGCAATTCTAATTTCAAATGCAGTTGTACCTGTGAGTACATACGTGTTATTGAAATAACTGAAAACCTCTGAAGGGGTAATTGTACTCATCAGTATGAACAACTTTTACTATGAGACAAAAACTGAAATCGTGAAAAAAAATCAGCTGATCCCTACATTTGTGTTCACATGAATCGTCAAAATGTAGGGATCAGCTGATTTTTTTTCGCGATTTTAGATTTGGTCCCATAGTAAAAGTTGTTCATTTCATAGAGGGGCTCGTAGCGATGCAACGACTGCGCGGATTGTACGATCTGCAAGGTTAAGCTGCACTTGCCGCGGTCAGTCTGTGGATGGGTGACCGTTTCGTTACACATCGAGACCCCTCCGTGCCTCGGAGAGCACGTTAAGCTGTCGGTCCCGGTTGTCATACGAATATCTATGGCAGTCGTTACGGGTAGTCAGAAGCCTGAAAGTCTGACAACTGGTCTAACCTCCGAATGTCAGTATTGCCCAGTAACTGGGTTGCGGGGGTCTGATGGCAGTCGCTCCGTGTAAAATACTGATGTTCAGCCGCATCTGGCTAGACTGGAAGCCGACCCCAATATAATTGGGAAAAGGCTCGGAGGATGAGGATGATGAGTAAAAGTTGTTCATACTGATGAGTACAATGACCCCTTCAGAGGTTTTCAGTTATTTCAATATTTTTACGACGTCTCTGGTCGAGTGGTTCGAGTGTCGGACTGCTGATTACGAGGGTTTGATTCCCACAGGACACAAATATTTGTGTGATGAACGTGTTTGTGTTGGTCTGGGTGTTGCTTATGTATAAGTATGTATTTACAAAAAAAGAAGTATATAAGTATTATATCCATTGTCTAGTACCCACAGTACAAGCTCTGCTTAGTTTGGGACTAGATAGTGCTGTGTAAAAAATGTCCCAAAAATATTAATTAAATTAAATTAAATTTCTTTATTTCAGGCAAGGCGACGACATACACATACACCCATATCACATTATTACAATTAGAAAATTAGAATTAATTAAATGAATCATCATCATCATCATTTCAGCCGAAAGACGTCCACTACTGGACATAGGCCTCCCCCAATTAAGGGGGGGATATGCCATAATCGCCACGCTTGGCAGGCGGGTTGACGATCGCAGTTGATTGGTTAAATACTCAGAGAACGCTGCTGCCCATCCTCTGGTGAATCCCTTAGTCGCCTTTTACGACACCCATGAGAAGAGATAAGGGTGGTGCTATTCTTTAAGTCCGGCACCACACGGACTATTATTATTAAATGAATGAATTAATTAATTTATTTAATAACACGTTGTATAGAGTTAAATAAGGTTCACTTGACATCTTATAGGTACACGTCAGTAGCATAGTTTTACTTTATTTTATTGTTTACTTTTCTACGCTATTCAGGCTACAACTGTTCAATTTAAACTCTGTTAAACTTGTAACAGCCTGTTTTCAGAGTACCTACTACGAAGTAAAGCAATATTATGTTGTAGTCGATCTAGCATTAATACTTTGATTGTAGAGTATTTTTCATTTTTATATTAAGAACACTGGCCACTAATAAAACCGTAAATTTATTTCTGTTTTCAAATAAAAATAAAAACCTGGAAATGTTTGTGGTAAAGGAAACAATTGAATGAAATTAATAATTTTAGAGAAGTATTTGATATTTGTCTATTACACTGACCTCTATTAAACTAAGTCAGTGGTCTACTAAAAATGTTATTACGTTGTTGTTGTTGTTATGTTGTTGTATGTGTGTTATTCCATTACGTTATTGTGTTCCGTGTGGTGCCGGACATAAAGAATAGCACCACCCTTATCTCTTCTCATGGGTGTCGTAAAAGGCGAATTCACCAGAGGATGGGCAGCAGCGATCTCTGAGTATTTAACCAACCAACTGCGATCGCCAACCCGCCTGCCAAGCGTGGCGATTATGGCATATCCCCCCAACATATGCTTGGGGGAGGCCTGTGTCCAGCAGTGGACGTCTTTCGGCTGAAATGATGATGATGAATGATTGTGTTATGGATGTTAAGCAATGAGTGTAAGTATGAAAGACCCATAAGCATGAAACCAATTAATATTTTTCGTAAATTTTTGATGTGTTAAAGTCTTCCTGCCTATTTCGAAAGCAAGAAGGCAAGGAGATAATTGATGATGGTTTTAAATTATGTTAATTTATGTGAAAAAAGTGACTATTATTTACTAAAAACATTCAATATTTACTCACATTAATATTAATTTCCAGTGTTTATTATTATTATTGTCCACAGTCAGTAAAAGCAAGGTTCTAAAACTACAAAGTTTTTACCGAACCGAAAAAATAGAGTTCAGAAAAACAAGTCCATAAAACAAATAATATTAAATAAAACAAGTTAAGACAACATGAATAACACTCACTTTCTGTATTTGTGTATCGACAATCTTCTGAAATCCCCATGATACCAATATTATGGAGACCACTAAAAATCCCACAGACACAGCGAAAAATAATTTCGAATGTTTCCCAAACATTTTGAGCACTTTTAGTTCTTTTTAGTCCAGCACTTTGTAATTTTTAGTTTATATTTTTTTATCGGAGCGACATAAGTCCGTCTTCTTTACCACCTGAACTATAATTGTTGGAGGATTATTATTCTCACACACAGTTTTCCTTATAGCAATTTTTTAAAATATAAGATTAGTCAAGAAACCGGTTTTAGTTGTAATGATTCGGGTCTCGTAATTTTATAATTTTAGTTTTTATCGTTAATATTTTTAATTGTTTATTTTAGTAATTAAAGCCAATGAACCGAAGTTGCAAGAGGTTACATCTCGCAATTTAGTATTAAATTTTCGCGTACATTTTAATTTTATCAATTTTTAAAATTGATTTTTATTGTTTATGAAAACTAAGAATATTGTTTTAAAATGTATGTTTAAAATATAAAACATTTGGTATGATTTTATCGTTTTGTCTGTGCGTATTTTTGTTACCTTTTGAAGTCTTCTATTTTCAAAAAAGGTTAATTTTTTTAGTATTTCGTTCGATAAAAATCGTATCATTAAAAATACACTAAAAGCTATTGTTTTGTATTGTCTAAACTCTAGGTGCAAAAAAAGTCACATTTTTATGCCAAAAATAGCATAAACCAGTTATCGAGAAAACAAATTCGTATAAGATCATCATCGAAATAATAAATAATAATGTCTAGTACCCATAGCACAAGCTCTGCTTTGGTTTGGTTTAGTTTGGGACTAGATGGTGCTATGTAAAAATGTGCCAAAAATATTTATTTACTTAATATTATTATTATACGTGGGACACTCAGAAAGTTTTGCGAAACTAAAAAAAATTGTTCTATACGTACATATATTTTTATCAAATCTTTTCAAAGTACTTTCCACCAGCCTCTATACAAAGATTCATGCGCCTAAACCAGTTTTCAAAACACTTTTTCCAGTCCGCCGCAGACACCTCGTTTACAGCCTGCTCGAACGCAGCCAGCGCATCTTCCGGCGACGAAAATTGTATCCCTTTGAGCTGATTTTTTATTTTTGGGAATAAAAAGAAGTCACACGGTGCTAGATCAGGGCTGTAAGGAGGATGACCCAGGAGTTTGACTGGCGTGCTGTCCAGGAAGTCCCTCGTTTTGAGTGCGGTGTGCGCAGGTGCATTGTCGTGGTGGAGCAGTAGCCCGCGGAGCCCTGTGTTTGGTCGCTTGTTGCTTATAACAGAGAAAACTTCTGGCAAACATTTGGTAGTATACCATTCGGCATTAATGCTTCTTTGATCCCGTAAGGGAATTGATACCAAGTGGCCAGTCAAATTAAAAAAGCTAGCGATCAAAATCTTACCCCCGCTTCTAGATCGCTTCACTTTGGTAGGCGTTGGCTCATTTTGAAACACCCAAACAGTCGACTGGCGCTTGGTTTCTGGGTCGTATTGATAAATCCAGGACTCATCACCTGTAACGATGTCGTAAACACGCCGAGACGAGCCTGCTTCAAATTTGTTAAGCATATCACGGCACCATTCCACCCGGGCCTGCTTCTGAGCATCGGTGAGGTTGTGCGGCACCCAGCGTGATACTATCCTCCTCACGCGAAGATGGCTGTGTAGAATCTCGTGAACGCTTCCCGATCCAATCTTCAATATGTGTTGAATCTCCTGATATGTAATTCGCCTATTGTCTTGGATTAAATTTTTCACTGCTAGCACGTTTTCTTCGGTAACAGCCGTCAAAGGGCGACCGCTTCTTTCGTCATCCCCCAAAGTTGGTCAACCGCGCTTGAATTCGTTATACCAACGATACAGGGTTGCCTTGGAAGGGCCTTCATCCATGAATGCCATTTGAAGTCTATCGTACGATTCATCCGGTTTCAGGCGACACTTGAAATCGTATAAAATCATAGCTCTAAAATGTTCCCGGCGCAGATCCATATTTCAGTGAGACACAATACTTTGAATTAACTCGCAAAAAATGTGGAGGGAAATTTTGAAATTGGAACTTACTTATTTTTACTTATAAATAATCATATTTTCGAAAAACATTATAACTGGCCAGTCTCCCATATATAAAAACTTTTTTTCGCAATACTTTCTGAGGGGCCTGGTAAATAATGATATGGTACATAAATAATGATCTATGTTAAATTTTCATTAGTTTTGATAATTTTACATTAAATTAATTGTAGCTTTGTAAAAACGCATGCTTTTTACATGTAAAAACCTTTATCCTTTATCTTTAAAAACACTGCTTGCGAAGTTTTTCTTGTTTTTGTATGTTTCCGTATGCGGTCTGTAGACTCTTATGTAGAAGTTTACAAGACAAGAATATTACAACTTGTCATCTAGCCAAAGATGAAAGAGCCAACTTCGGAATTGATGACAGGAAAAGATGTAGGTAAGCACTGTTATTCCTATTTTATTAATAATAATCTGAAGATTAATAAAACTACTTGGATGGAAATAATCCAGCTAGTAGTAATTGAGAGATAGGTAACATTATTATTGCGAGAAAATAAATAACGTAAGAGGCTAACTTCTACGAAATCGCCTTTTTCCAACAGTGAACAACAAAAAGGTCGCACAAAGGTCGCGGGAATCCGCTGGATGCGGAAGGCACAGGACCGGTCGTTGTGGCGATGCTTGGGGGAGGCCTATGTCCAGAAGTGGACGTCTTTCGGCTGAAATGATGATGATGATGAATGATGAACAACAAAAGGTTGAGAAGTAGAATCTTGAAATTGTACTTAACCAAAGAATGTTACATTAATTTAATGTTTAACTAGCTTATGCCCGCAGCTTCGTACGCGTATAATTCGGTTTATCATAGAAAGACGTTATATATATCGCGCATCCCTCGGGAGCTGCTTATGTTCCCGGGAAAAAAGGAGCAAATTCAGATTAAAAAACAAAATTTATCGAAAATCTTGTTTTACAGAATTGTACTGTAGTTTACTCAAAAAATAAAATTAATATATTTACATTGTTCGCTGTAGTTGTAGCATAGAATAGGTAATAATAAGAAAAAATGCGATAACGGCCACTTTTGGCATTTTTCCTATCTACAACTATAACTATGTTTAACAGAGTTAATCATCATCATCATCATTTCAGCCGAAAGACGTCCACTGCTGGACATAGGCCAAGCAGAGTTAATAGTTTATGATTAAACTGCATTACCTTTACTACAATTTTGTAGAACCAGATTTTCGATAAATTTTGTTTTTTAATCTGAATTTGCTCCTTTTGAATTTGCGCTTTTTTAGGGTTCCGAAGTCCTACAAGGAACCCTTATAGTTTCGTCATGTCCGTCCGTCTGTCCGTCTGTCCGTCTGTCCGTCTGTCCGTCTGTCCTAATCCTTTACAGCTTAATAACTTCTACAGTTATAAACATAAGTAAATGAAATTTTGTTAAAAAATAGTCTACATATAGATCTCAATTTTAAAAGAATAAAAAAATCGTTTTTCCGTATTTTAGGGGTGGCGTCCATACATGTGAAAAGGGGAAAAAAAATTTTTTTCGCTGCACCCCCTCGTGTGGGGTATCATTGAATAGGTCTACTAAAATGAAGGTAATGTTTGATACACCACTTTCTTATCAGGTGTACCATCTGCGAAATATAGCCCGCCAAAGTGGCTTGCAATGTGTCCCCCCCCTGCCATTTCTAAACTATGCAATATAGAAACTTATAATCTTGCACATTGATAGACCTTTGTGAAAACTCTCTTTTAAAATTATTTCGAGTATAATGTGATTATAATTTTACGAGTTATAGAGAGAAAACTGAAAAATACTTAAAACGTCCTAGTTCAAAGGTCATTGACCTTAGAGAAAAATGATCATAGCAAATAATGCTCCTTTAGTTACTTTCTATTTAAAAAAATCACAAAAAGAAACACACTTCTAAAATTTAGCTTCATAAATTTAGCGCTAGGTGGCGCTGTTTGCAAAAACTAAAATAGCAATGATTAATATTCGATTTGATTCTTTTGTAATTAGACCTACTTAAGGAACCCTATAATACTGAGCATGGCCCGACATGCTCTTGGCCGGTTTTTTCTGATGGGTCCGCCATTGTGCTGTACAGTAGGGAGCCGCTTAAGCCGTATCAGCGTGATTGAATGACAAACAAAAAATATCCATACTTTCGCATTTATATTAGTAAAGTCAAAGTCAAAGAAAAAGTAAAATGTCAAAGTAAAATGTATAATTCTTCTCAAACAAAAATCTGTACATGATGACTAAACTGTTATAATAAAAATAACAGCCCTACAGATCTTGCAATGTTATTTGCATTATCTCATTCCCACGCTACATAGTTTGCGAAATAGCACTTATTGTATGTTTAGTTCATAAATTAGAAGAAGTTGTGTTATCTATTCTCTTTTTCTGGTTATTGTAATCACTTTATTCGCATTTAATAAATATCAGATAAGAAAAATTAAGAAAAAAAAGACTTTGTGTAAGTGTCAGTGGTGCTGATTCTGTTGTTTATAAACTGAGCTAATGTTGTTTTACTAAGTCTCTTTCTACAATAGTAGAAAAACATAGAACATTTTTGTCCTGTTCAGTCCAATTGCTGGTTATCAACGTGAGTTTAGTCGCCATATTACAAAATCGGGTTTAGCAATAGGTTTAGCCTAAGATGGACTAAAAAAAGCCTTTTTATCTATGGAGTTTGACGTTAGACCCGGTTTAAAGAAGGGTCTAAAACTGGTTTAACTTCTCTTTATCAGTCGTACCCAAAAGGGAACGCAAAAGCATCTATACTTTTATGATAAATGGGATTATGTCTATCGTGATAGTTTCATTCAAAGTTCCGCTTAAAGTTGAACAAAAACAATGAATGCGGCACAATGTCCGCTGACACACGCGCGCCTCGTGTGCGAAAAATATACTGAACCACAGATAATATAATACTATACTAGAGCTTTTAAGGACAACTAGAAATTGCTTCACTTCACGTTAGACTACTACGGTTCTGCCTAATTATTCTAAGGTTTCCCGTAAATTAGAAGGGCATAGAGTAATTTGACTTTATTTACTTAATATTTTCTGTCCTTTTACTATGTTGTTTGTGTGTGAGTAAAATTCTCAAAAAATGCCAGGTTAAGAGTTCTCTAAACCGACGAGCATGCATGACAAGGTTAATGGACGTAGATGTAGCGAAAGAGGTGTGTCAGGATCGTAGCAGGTGGAAATCCATAGTCTCTGCCTACCCCAATGGGAAACATGCGTGATAATATGTATGTATGTCAAATTAGTTTAATATACAAGAGAATCGACACCACTGTCTGTTTTATGCGTTCCAAGAAATATTGTCTGGTTTTATAGTTTTTACTGGTTGGAAAAAGTTATTTTATTAATTGTTTAATAGTATTTATTCAGATTTTTTTATCGTAAATGATTGTACCTAAACCAATTGTAATAATATACGCATGTAATCCGGTTAAACATGTTTTGTTATACATAATGTGATTGTATCAGATTACGAGATGTTCCATTGTCTGTGCGCCGATCTCAGGATCAAGCATTGTTATGATAATTATTTACATAAATAGAAATAAAGCGAAAAATATTTTAAGATAAAGATTATTTGTTACGATTGTACACAGAAAAATAATTGGCCTTCGCATTTAGTTTTAATGCTTAAAAATTATCGCGATAAAAAAAAAAAAAATTATAAAAAAATGCTATAATTTTAATCTTCATTGATGTTATTTTGAAAAATTTATACCGATTTTTTATAATTTTTATTGAGTTTAAGAATAGTTTTAAAAATATGTTTATGAATTTTTTACAAATTTTTTTTTTTTCCAAAAAGTATATTTGGTTAATATTTAATTTTCTTTTTTTTAACACAAGCACAACACGGCACCTCCACAGTAGGAACACAATATTTAACAGACGTTTGGACCAAACACTAGATCGTACGGATACTGAGGTAATATATCATAGTCACGCCATTGTCACATATAATTGCAAACACACACTAACGCACATTATATTATTAGTGTTGTACTTGTATTGTAATGGATATTGGTAGGATAATTCAAATCAATAATAAGGTTTAAGTTCATCAAATATAATTCTCTGGATAAACGACCGCTTAAATTAAGTTTTAGTAAATTTGTCGAGTGATCAGCTCTTTGATCAGAGAAATAAGGTTGATGAACACCGTCCTAGTTTGTTTTATCTTATTGACCGAGCGAAGCGAGGTCTTTGAGTTACTTGGCCGCTCAGCACTTTGTCCGTCTATCTGTCTGTCTGTCAGAACCTTAAAAACTTCCAATCCAAGCAATGTAATTCTACTACATCGAAATCTCACATAATGCGTAAAACTTTAAGACGAACAGAATATGATATTTAAAATTAAAAATAATAATAGAGGGTCCATACAAGCAAAAAGGGGAAAAAGTATTTATCCATTGTATTTTTGTATTTTTTTTTATGCATGTGAGGTATCGTTGAAAGTAATTTTTTGTTAGAAAGTATAAACAATTTTTTGAAATATTTATGGTCATAAATTAACAATTAGGCATCCAAACTCGCTGTTTTAAGATTTGTCCCGGGGTCTATCTGAAAAACGGTTCCACGTCAAAATTTGTTACTTATGTATCATTTCAGTAATATCCAATACTTAAACAACAAATACTAAAACTTTTCTATTATCAGTAAGAAAAAAAGTTAGGGTCAATATTCAAGGGTCAATATTCACAAAGATACATTAACCATCATCAACTCAGCTTATCGCAGTCCACTGCTGGACATAGGCCTCTCCCAAGTTGCGCCACAACACTCGGTCCTCTGCCTTCCGCATCCTGTCCTCCTCAGCCACGTTCTTCAGGTCGTCGGTCCTCCTGGCGGTTTTGGGGGGGGGGCGCCCTACGCTGCGTTTGCCGATTCGCGGTCTCCACTCAAGGACTCGTCTGCTCCAGCGGCCATCGGTCTTTCGACAGACATGTCCATCCCACTGCTACTTTAGCTTACTGATCCTACAAGCTATGTCGGTCACTCCGGTTCTTCTCCGGATAATCTCGTTACGGATTTTATCCTTCAAAGAAACTCCAAGCATAACTCGCTCCATAGCTCGCTGAGTGACTTTGAATTTGTGGACTAGCCCAACTGTCAGTATTCACGTCTCGGCACCGAGTCATGACAGGCAAGATGCACTGGTCGAAGACCTTTGTCTTCAAAGTTTGCGGTATAGGTGATGAGAACACTCGGCGAAGTTTGCCAAATGCTGCCCAGCCCAAACGGATACTTCCGTCGGCTTCTTTCTCGAAGTTGTGTCTACCAAGCTGAATTACCTGCCCTAGGTAGACGTATTCCGAACGTAATATAAGATACGAACAACAGTAATCTTCCAAATACTGTATAATTTTTTTATTTGAGAGAAATGAGTCGATTTAGTTCGTCGAAATGTGTATCGCAAGATGAACCACTAGTATTATAATAATGTATAAACAGAATAAGTCGTGAAAAAGTGTATGTTTATAAGAAGGAGGAAAAGTCAACGGAAGCACAAGAGTTTTCCTTTTAGTTTAAGGTGCTGCATTGAATTTGCAACCGTCCCTTTCTAACATATGGCAAATTGTGCGTGTGAGAACAGAGCGGAATCGCGCTTTTTTGATGTTTTTTACATTTTTGCAAATATCTCAGCGAATAAACATTTAAATAAAAATCTGTTACACCAGAATTTAGATATGTACAAGATATATCTTATTTTATATATGAAATTACAATCACATGAGACTTTCCATCTTCATGTCTCAGTTTGGCGAACCGACTTGTGGTACCATTTAGGCAACAGCCTAGGTGGTATTGAAGTTGTTATGGGCAAAGGTAACTGCTTAACATCAGGTGGGCCTTTAGCCCGTTTCGCCATCCTATACTATAAAAAACAATATATCTTATTTACAAAAAACAATAGTAAAAACTATTGGAATTTCTAAATGTAATGCGAAATAGTGCAAAAACAGACCTTACTTTGGAAAATAAACCTATTCAGTAAATTTCATTAAATCGTGTTTTCCCTATACCAAAATCTGGTGAATATAATTAAAAATCTTCAATATGAAAATTAGATCAACGTCTTATCCACAAATGAAAATATTTTGATTCTAAAATCCCTATTTTTCCCAATGCCGCCCCTTAATAGGAAAAATAACGGAGTTCACGATCAATCTGATTTATTATTAAATTTCTCTTCAGTGCTTCAGTATTCGAATGTCGGATACTAAAGCACTGAAGAGAAATTTCGAATTCCGAAATTATAAAGAAGAAAGGTGCCACAATGAGCGGATACTCGTGAAGTGAAATGCAAGCGAATTTTCAATATTTAGATCAACGGTTCTATTTGCATTTGGGATATGCTGGAAAAGATGTAATTTGTGGATAGAAAAAACCGCTCACGAGCCACAGACATAGTAAAAAATATAGAATTATGCGAACATTCATAGTGATGTCAAAAAAAACCGTGCTCCTTCGTGTACAACCAGACGCCTGGCTTAGTACGCCAGTGCCTTAGCCACTAAGCTACCGTGAACACTGCTCGTGGTATCGAATACATCTTTCGGTGATGTCATCAGCATCCCATTGAGACACAGACTATATTCCTCAACCAACCCGATTAACTTTGCAGTCGTATAGATGTGCCTACCCTTACTAATTATTTTATTATTTTTAACGCATTTACGCATTCGGAGCAAAATCGAAAGATATAAATTGTGCAGATAAAAAAGAATATGAGGAGCATTTTTTTTCGTTCGTTAATTTTTACTATGGAACCAACCCTGAAATCGCGAAAATAAATCAACTGTTCCCTACGTTTTGTCGATTTTTTTAAATCGCGATTTCAGGGGCACCCATAGTAAAAGTTGTTCATACTGATGAGTACAATGACCCCTTAAGAAGTTTTGAGTTATTTCATTAACACGTTGTAAATGGATGACAGAAGACATTTTGTATAAACATAGCTTTACTGTCAAAGAAGATAATATGTATTTAATAAAATATAACTCTACAATCCTTCCACTTCCTTCTTATATGTATGTATGGATGTTTGTTTATTTGTATGTATGTCCTCCAATCTCGCTGAACCGGCGAAACGGGGTTGGATGAAATTTGGCACACAGATAGAAATTGTCCTAGGACAATTAAAAACAAATGTCCCATAAATATCGACATACCACGGGAGAAAAGCCACGGGCGCCAGATAGTAAACAATTTTTTTTTTCAAGACAACAACAAATAAATTAGGTATTAATTTTGAGTACTACCATCATTAAGTACCTATTGTCATTAAAGTACAGATTATTATGAAAATGACAAAATTGCCCAATCAGCTACGGATCAAATGACAATGAGATTACTTCCTGTAATATTTGTTTCATGACAAAAAGTATTAGGGTAATATACATACTTTTAGTAGTTTTAAATAGATATTGAAATTATACGTAACCTTTGACCGGCGGATACCTACAATGCCTACAATACTCTGCGTCGGTAAATGACCAACAAATCTTACTAATATAACTATTTGTTATCTCCATGTAAGACAAAAAGAAAGCGTAGTGGACTAAGGCCATAATCCTTCTCATTTTGAGAAGAATTAAGATACATAATCTCCGAAATGGATAGCTTATTCTTTTCTGTCTTACATCATCATCACCATCAGACCATTACTGTCTCACTGCTGGGCACTGGCCTCTTCTCAAAATGAGAAGGATTCAGGCCAGAGCCCACCACGCTTTTTTAGGGTTCCGTACCCAAAGGGTGCCAAACGGGACCCTAATTATTGACAACATTTAATTTTTTTAACATGCCAATTTTATTACTTTAAATGAAACTATATTCAAAATTAGGACACCTTTATTTTTTCTTTTTTCGAAATCACGTCATTTTCATATAAAAGTTTTATTCTGAAATTTGTCTTATTCTAAACAGACATAAGCGCCAAATGACGTCATTCACACGGTTAAATAGCGTTATGCCTTTGCTTCGCTCTGACCTGTCAAAAAACGTCAACGTCACTTGTCAATCTTGTATTGTTTGTTATTGTTATATTCATTTAATCGATTTCAATCCCAAAACTTTCTTATTGTGAAGTGATACTAGACGATGAAGACGATAGATGAAGAGGTTATGTTTATTAATATGCAAAAAATTACATATTGTGTGACAGTGACATTGACATACAATGCATGACATTTACCTATTACCTTAAATAATATTATCATAAAATAAGCTTAGGCAAAGATAACTACCTCATTCAGCCGTATAAGTGACGTCATTTACATGTTTTTTGGTTTTCATTTTTATTCTCCGAAATCATGTAATAAAAATATATAAAAAAATATTAAACAAATGCAGCTTTTGAGAATTTATTATACTTACATTAATAATGTTATTAATTGTATGTTGTGGTACAGTCGACTGCATGACAGTGGTAACACTTCAATTCGTAAAACCGCCCTTACTGCTTACGAAATAAAGATGCTGCTAATGTCAAAGTGTTACCACCGATGTGCGGTCGACCGTACCTGGGTAAGAAAGAGATGCAAAGTTCATATTTCGCGCATGGTGCGTTGATGTCTGTTGATGAACTCTCGTAAATTAAATCAGTTTCTATGGGGTATCAGGTCGATGGGTGTTACAGAATTCTTACTGCGTGAGTCCGACTCGCACTTGGCTGGTTTTACTGCATATTACAATAATTTAATTAATTAATCCCATAGTGTGTCATACTCAATGCAGTGTAATACTAATCGATAGTTTAATGCGCACTAAGGTAAGTGATTAAAAATACTACGTGTTTAATGCTTCCGACGATAGTTCTGCAATTTTAAATGAAAACTGATGTTATCAACAATAAACGAACAGAAACTGTGTTATTATTAGAGATGCGCCAAATAGTGGTTTCACCGAATAACCGAATACCGAATATTATTCGTTTTAATTTTTACCGAACCGGATATTCGGCTGAATTATTCGGTTTACCATTACATTGTTTTGCCGCGTAAACAGGTTCTAACATTTACGCTACGTGTCGCTTGTGGCTAGAGATGACGAGCGAGCCGTACCTCACCGCCCGCTACCCGCTCACACACCGCGCTGTCACTTTTGCTTCTTTAACTTATAATATAACATAAATCTTACATAGGAAGTTTTATATTTTAGTTCTACACTAATCATGTAGCCAAGAAAATAGAAATGCTTGAACCGAATATATTTGGCAACAAAACCGAATAATTCGGCCGAATACAAATAATGGAAAAGATGCCGAATACGCAGAATACCGAATACCAAATGAATATTCGGCGCATCTCTAATTATTATTATCCATAACCGAGCATCGTTGGTCTAATGGTTGCAAGCGCGACTGCTGAGCGTGCGGTCCTGGGTTCGATTCCCGGGTCGAGAAAAGTGTTATTGGGTTTTTTCATCAGGAAATTCTCAGTAGCAGCAATATTTGTGTCCGGTCAATGGCAATAGGCTCGCCCCCTATTACATGGGACTATAATATAACTGGCGAAATGTGGGTGGACTATTACACCTCTGCCTACCCCTTCGGGGAAATACAGGCGTGATGTTATGTTATGTTATAATCGGGCACTTTATTATCAAACGGGAGAAGAAAAATTATGTGTGTACCCGACGCGCGACGCTGAGGCGCCCGCCGCCGGACCTCTGAGGGTGGGTGCCGAGGCTTCGAGGGCACCGCGGCCCGAGAAATTATTTTACTCAGCTCAAATTTGCTTACATTAATAATTGCACCTATTATTATAACTATTTTAAATTCAAAAAAATTGTAATTTGCTAATATTAAACGAATCACATACAAGCGATATTGAATCTAAAGTAAATTACAAAGAAAACCGCGTTTACCAAAGCAAGCCACCAATCGCCCTGCGCTGCCGCGCCGTGCCGCCAGGCGCTGTGTATAGCAGCCATTACCAAACCTACACCATTGCCCTCCCCCTGGAGGAGGTGCTGAAATAACTAGAGGGTGCCTGAGCTGGGTTCGCACCCTAGTGCTAGATTAGCTAGAGACGGTCCATGCGTTAACTGATAAAATATCTACACAGACGTTACACTTGTGAAATTAAAATTCTTGTTAAAAATCTAACACTATCTCTATTAGTTAAGACTCCGACATACTCACAGATGGAAAAAGGCTAAGCTCATAATGATGATTCGAGGAATAGGAAAATACGTTCGAGGCTAGCGGAAAATAACGAATAAAGTGACTGTTTTTCGGTTAGATATTCATATTATTCGATATTTTGTAACTTAAATGTTTAGTTAAATATCATGTATGTAAGATTTATAAGAGAATCAGATACAACATTACAACATTGCCAAAGATACCTGTTCAACATCCTCCTGCCCTTATTCCAATTTATTTGTAATCGGCGCAGCATGTCTTTTTGTTCCATATATCTCTAACAGCCGTCATCTCAGTGTTCACTTCCTTTTTTAACCGACGAAAAAAAGGAGGAGGTTCTCAATTCGACACGTATATTTTTTTATGTATGACAACGCATAACTTTTTACAGAGTGGTCCGATTTTGATGATTCTTTTTTTAATGGATAGGGTATATCTCGAAGTTGGTCCCATAAATTCAATTTCAATATCAAAATCCACCCCTAAGGGTAGTAAAACAGTGGATGAGTGTTTGTTCACCCACTGAATTCTTACCTGTTAACCGATTCTGTTGAAACTTGACACACATAAATATAAATATAGTTCTAGACACTACGACATAATGGAGACCTGAAGTTAGATTTTAACCACAAAATAAATGAAAAATAAAACTTTTTAACAAAAAATTGAACCGACGAAAACAGAAACTGAAAAGCGAAAAATAACTTATTATGAGTCGGCGCCAAACAACCAATCAACGAAGATAATTAAATTACTTTAAATAAATAGTAAAAACAACGTTACATCAAATACAACGTGAAATTTTCAACGATAAATAGGGTCGTTTCGCTGGTTTTCGGCCATTTAGTGGAGTTGTCAACTTAAAGGCACCAGAAAAAATTATTGCCATTGTGCTAGCCTAGTACTATCAATGTTAATGTATAGCCTACATAGTGTAGTTTCAATTTTTATAATAATTTGGTGCTTTAACATAATACTCTTTTTTATAATAATTTTTAATGTAAAAAATGGGCATTTCGCTAGTTTTCGGCCACAAATTTCAGATTTCGGCCTACATGAATTTTAGTTTTCGGCCACTGCTTTAGATGGAATAGAAAGGTGGTACAGATGAAATATTTATTGTGAAATTATAATAAAATGTATTTTATTAATTGAAAATAATTATTATCAATCAGGCACCATCATAAGTTTTTAGTTAATCTTACCAAATCACTTAGTTTCATACATTAACTTAATATCTTTCTAACTAGTCTTTATTTTTATTTAGATTTATGGGTCCACTAGATGCCCGAAATAAATAATTTTTAATTTAATTTAATTAATTAATTAAAATACAAATCATCTGATTTAGTATTTGCAGGGTATTTTCACTGTAAATATACTTTTCAGTCGCAGTCTCCATACAATTATTGCTATTTAAAAAATAAGGTATTAAACAATAACTTCGAATATCATAATCAGTCATTTATCATAAAAATTAAGGTCATCATCATTTCAGCCGAAAGTCTAAGACATCCACTGCTGGACATAGGCCTCCCCCAAGCAATGCCACAACGATCGTTTCTGCGCTTTCCTTATCCAGCTGATTCCCGTGACCTTTACCAAGTCGTCGGTCCAGCTTGTGGGGGACCTACCTATGCTGCGCCTTCCGGTACGTGGTCGCCACTCCAGAACTTTTCAGCCCCATCGGCCATCTGTTCTGCAAGCAATGTGCCCTGCCCACTGCCACTTGTGTTTGGCAATTCTTACCTTCGTTCTACTGCGAATTTCCTCATTTCTGATTTGATCACGCAGGGACACTCTGAGCATAGCCCTCTCCACTGCCCTTTGGGTGACTGAGCCTTCTTATCAGACCCATTACCATTACCAGACCATGTTTCAGTGTCGTAAAACGGTTTGCTAGCACACTCTGGTCAAAGACTTTCGTCTTGAATCTAAGGAGAATTGAAGGAGTTATTACCTAGCTTCCTGTACGCTGCCTAAACGAGTCGGACTTGACGATTAACCTCTTTCTGGAAGTCGGACCTACCTAACTGGACAGTTTGTCCTAGGTATAAAAAATCATCAACAACATCGAGTGCAGTCTCCGATATTTACGGGAATGGGTACTAACCTAACAAACCTAACATAACCTACATAACACAACCACCAACATAAAGATAATCTTAACCTTAAAACAACACACACATAACCAGTAACCATATAACATAACCTACACACATGACTTTAACACACAACCTTTGAACGTAAGCTTTGTTTATGATGTTTATTTCTTTCTACTGAGGTCATTGAGCATTGTTCTGAGGTCCTCCATAGTCTCAGCCATGACTACTATGTCGTCGGCAAACCGAAGATGAGTAATGTACTCGCCGTTCATGTAAATGCCTAGCCCTTTCCAGTCCAGAACCTTGAACACATCTTCTGCTATGTAAAAATGTGCCAAAAATATTTATTTACTTAATATTATTATTATAAATAATGATATGGTACATAAATAATGATCTATGTTAAATTTTCATTAGTTTTGATAATTTTACATTAAATTAATTGTAGCTTTGTAAAAACGCATGCTTTTTACATGTAAAAACCTTTATCCTTTATCTTTAAAAACACTGCTTGCGAAGTTTTTCTTGTTTTTGTATGTTTCCGTATGCGGTCTGTAGACTCTTATGTAGAAGTTTACAAGACAAGAATATTACAACTTGTCATCTAGCCAAAGATGAAAGAGCCAACTTCGGAATTGATGACAGGAAAAGATGTAGGTAAGCACTGTTATTCCTATTTTATTAATAATAATCTGAAGATTAATAAAACTACTTGGATGGAAATAATCCAGCTAGTAGTAATTGAGAGATAGGTAACATTATTATTGCGAGAAAATAAATAACGTAAGAGGCTAACTTCTACGAAATCGCCTTTTTCCAACAGTGAACAACAAAAAGGTCGCACAAAGGTCGCGGGAATCCGCTGGATGCGGAAGGCACAGGACCGGTCGTTGTGGCGATGCTTGGGGGAGGCCTATGTCCAGAAGTGGACGTCTTTCGGCTGAAATGATGATGATGATGAATGATGAACAACAAAAGGTTGAGAAGTAGAATCTTGAAATTGTACTTAACCAAAGAATGTTACATTAATTTAATGTTTAACTAGCTTATGCCCGCAGCTTCGTACGCGTATAATTCGGTTTATCATAGAAAGACGTTATATATATCGCGCATCCCTCGGGAGCTGCTTATGTTCCCGGGAAAAAAGGAGCAAATTCAGATTAAAAAACAAAATTTATCGAAAATCTTGTTTTACAGAATTGTACTGTAGTTTACTCAAAAAATAAAATTAATATATTTACATTGTTCGCTGTAGTTGTAGCATAGAATAGGTAATAATAAGAAAAAATGCGATAACGGCCACTTTTGGCATTTTTCCTATCTACAACTATAACTATGTTTAACAGAGTTAATCATCATCATCATCATTTCAGCCGAAAGACGTCCACTGCTGGACATAGGCCAAGCAGAGTTAATAGTTTATGATTAAACTGCATTACCTTTACTACAATTTTGTAGAACCAGATTTTCGATAAATTTTGTTTTTTAATCTGAATTTGCTCCTTTTGAATTTGCGCTTTTTTAGGGTTCCGAAGTCCTACAAGGAACCCTTATAGTTTCGTCATGTCCGTCCGTCTGTCCGTCTGTCCGTCTGTCCGTCTGTCCGTCTGTCCTAATCCTTTACAGCTTAATAACTTCTACAGTTATAAACATAAGTAAATGAAATTTTGTTAAAAAATAGTCTACATATAGATCTCAATTTTAAAAGAATAAAAAAATCGTTTTTCCGTATTTTAGGGGTGGCGTCCATACATGTGAAAAGGGGAAAAAAAATTTTTTTCGCTGCACCCCCTCGTGTGGGGTATCATTGAATAGGTCTACTAAAATGAAGGTAATGTTTGATACACCACTTTCTTATCAGGTGTACCATCTGCGAAATATAGCCCGCCAAAGTGGCTTGCAATGTGTCCCCCCCCTGCCATTTCTAAACTATGCAATATAGAAACTTATAATCTTGCACATTGATAGACCTTTGTGAAAACTCTCTTTTAAAATTATTTCGAGTATAATGTGATTATAATTTTACGAGTTATAGAGAGAAAACTGAAAAATACTTAAAACGTCCTAGTTCAAAGGTCATTGACCTTAGAGAAAAATGATCATAGCAAATAATGCTCCTTTAGTTACTTTCTATTTAAAAAAATCACAAAAAGAAACACACTTCTAAAATTTAGCTTCATAAATTTAGCGCTAGGTGGCGCTGTTTGCAAAAACTAAAATAGCAATGATTAATATTCGATTTGATTCTTTTGTAATTAGACCTACTTAAGGAACCCTATAATACTGAGCATGGCCCGACATGCTCTTGGCCGGTTTTTTCTGATGGGTCCGCCATTGTGCTGTACAGTAGGGAGCCGCTTAAGCCGTATCAGCGTGATTGAATGACAAACAAAAAATATCCATACTTTCGCATTTATATTAGTAAAGTCAAAGTCAAAGAAAAAGTAAAATGTCAAAGTAAAATGTATAATTCTTCTCAAACAAAAATCTGTACATGATGACTAAACTGTTATAATAAAAATAACAGCCCTACAGATCTTGCAATGTTATTTGCATTATCTCATTCCCACGCTACATAGTTTGCGAAATAGCACTTATTGTATGTTTAGTTCATAAATTAGAAGAAGTTGTGTTATCTATTCTCTTTTTCTGGTTATTGTAATCACTTTATTCGCATTTAATAAATATCAGATAAGAAAAATTAAGAAAAAAAAGACTTTGTGTAAGTGTCAGTGGTGCTGATTCTGTTGTTTATAAACTGAGCTAATGTTGTTTTACTAAGTCTCTTTCTACAATAGTAGAAAAACATAGAACATTTTTGTCCTGTTCAGTCCAATTGCTGGTTATCAACGTGAGTTTAGTCGCCATATTACAAAATCGGGTTTAGCAATAGGTTTAGCCTAAGATGGACTAAAAAAAGCCTTTTTATCTATGGAGTTTGACGTTAGACCCGGTTTAAAGAAGGGTCTAAAACTGGTTTAACTTCTCTTTATCAGTCGTACCCAAAAGGGAACGCAAAAGCATCTATACTTTTATGATAAATGGGATTATGTCTATCGTGATAGTTTCATTCAAAGTTCCGCTTAAAGTTGAACAAAAACAATGAATGCGGCACAATGTCCGCTGACACACGCGCGCCTCGTGTGCGAAAAATATACTGAACCACAGATAATATAATACTATACTAGAGCTTTTAAGGACAACTAGAAATTGCTTCACTTCACGTTAGACTACTACGGTTCTGCCTAATTATTCTAAGGTTTCCCGTAAATTAGAAGGGCATAGAGTAATTTGACTTTATTTACTTAATATTTTCTGTCCTTTTACTATGTTGTTTGTGTGTGAGTAAAATTCTCAAAAAATGCCAGGTTAAGAGTTCTCTAAACCGACGAGCATGCATGACAAGGTTAATGGACGTAGATGTAGCGAAAGAGGTGTGTCAGGATCGTAGCAGGTGGAAATCCATAGTCTCTGCCTACCCCAATGGGAAACATGCGTGATAATATGTATGTATGTCAAATTAGTTTAATATACAAGAGAATCGACACCACTGTCTGTTTTATGCGTTCCAAGAAATATTGTCTGGTTTTATAGTTTTTACTGGTTGGAAAAAGTTATTTTATTAATTGTTTAATAGTATTTATTCAGATTTTTTTATCGTAAATGATTGTACCTAAACCAATTGTAATAATATACGCATGTAATCCGGTTAAACATGTTTTGTTATACATAATGTGATTGTATCAGATTACGAGATGTTCCATTGTCTGTGCGCCGATCTCAGGATCAAGCATTGTTATGATAATTATTTACATAAATAGAAATAAAGCGAAAAATATTTTAAGATAAAGATTATTTGTTACGATTGTACACAGAAAAATAATTGGCCTTCGCATTTAGTTTTAATGCTTAAAAATTATCGCGATAAAAAAAAAAAAAATTATAAAAAAATGCTATAATTTTAATCTTCATTGATGTTATTTTGAAAAATTTATACCGATTTTTTATAATTTTTATTGAGTTTAAGAATAGTTTTAAAAATATGTTTATGAATTTTTTACAAATTTTTTTTTTTTCCAAAAAGTATATTTGGTTAATATTTAATTTTCTTTTTTTTAACACAAGCACAACACGGCACCTCCACAGTAGGAACACAATATTTAACAGACGTTTGGACCAAACACTAGATCGTACGGATACTGAGGTAATATATCATAGTCACGCCATTGTCACATATAATTGCAAACACACACTAACGCACATTATATTATTAGTGTTGTACTTGTATTGTAATGGATATTGGTAGGATAATTCAAATCAATAATAAGGTTTAAGTTCATCAAATATAATTCTCTGGATAAACGACCGCTTAAATTAAGTTTTAGTAAATTTGTCGAGTGATCAGCTCTTTGATCAGAGAAATAAGGTTGATGAACACCGTCCTAGTTTGTTTTATCTTATTGACCGAGCGAAGCGAGGTCTTTGAGTTACTTGGCCGCTCAGCACTTTGTCCGTCTATCTGTCTGTCTGTCAGAACCTTAAAAACTTCCAATCCAAGCAATGTAATTCTACTACATCGAAATCTCACATAATGCGTAAAACTTTAAGACGAACAGAATATGATATTTAAAATTAAAAATAATAATAGAGGGTCCATACAAGCAAAAAGGGGAAAAAGTATTTATCCATTGTATTTTTGTATTTTTTTTTATGCATGTGAGGTATCGTTGAAAGTAATTTTTTGTTAGAAAGTATAAACAATTTTTTGAAATATTTATGGTCATAAATTAACAATTAGGCATCCAAACTCGCTGTTTTAAGATTTGTCCCGGGGTCTATCTGAAAAACGGTTCCACGTCAAAATTTGTTACTTATGTATCATTTCAGTAATATCCAATACTTAAACAACAAATACTAAAACTTTTCTATTATCAGTAAGAAAAAAAGTTAGGGTCAATATTCAAGGGTCAATATTCACAAAGATACATTAACCATCATCAACTCAGCTTATCGCAGTCCACTGCTGGACATAGGCCTCTCCCAAGTTGCGCCACAACACTCGGTCCTCTGCCTTCCGCATCCTGTCCTCCTCAGCCACGTTCTTCAGGTCGTCGGTCCTCCTGGCGGTTTTGGGGGGGGGGCGCCCTACGCTGCGTTTGCCGATTCGCGGTCTCCACTCAAGGACTCGTCTGCTCCAGCGGCCATCGGTCTTTCGACAGACATGTCCATCCCACTGCTACTTTAGCTTACTGATCCTACAAGCTATGTCGGTCACTCCGGTTCTTCTCCGGATAATCTCGTTACGGATTTTATCCTACAAAGAAACTCCAAGCATAACTCGCTCCATAGCTCGCTGAGTGACTTTGAATTTGTGGACTAGCCCAACTGTCAGTATTCACGTCTCGGCACCGAGTCATGACAGGCAAGATGCACTGGTCGAAGACCTTTGTCTTCAAAGTTTGCGGTATAGGTGACGAGAACACTCGGCGAAGTTTGCCAAATGCTGCCCAGCCCAAACGGATACTTCCGTCGGCTTCTTTCTCGAAGTTGTGTCTACCAAGCTGAATTACCTGCCCTAGGTAGACGTATTCCGAACGTAATATAAGATACGAACAACAGTAATCTTCCAAATACTGTATAATTTTTTTATTTGAGAGAAATGAGTCGATTTAGTTCGTCGAAATGTGTATCGCAAGATGAACCACTAGTATTATAATAATGTATAAACAGAATAAGTCGTGAAAAAGTGTATGTTTATAAGAAGGAGGAAAAGTCAACGGAAGCACAAGAGTTTTCCTTTTAGTTTAAGGTGCTGCATTGAATTTGCAACCGTCCCTTTCTAACATATGGCAAATTGTGCGTGTGAGAACAGAGCGGAATCGCGCTTTTTTGATGTTTTTTACATTTTTGCAAATATCTCAGCGAATAAACATTTAAATAAAAATCTGTTACACCAGAATTTAGATATGTACAAGATATATCTTATTTTATATATGAAATTACAATCACATGAGACTTTCCATCTTCATGTCTCAGTTTGGCGAACCGACTTGTGGTACCATTTAGGCAACAGCCTAGGTGGTATTGAAGTTGTTATGGGCAAAGGTAACTGCTTAACATCAGGTGGGCCTTTAGCCCGTTTCGCCATCCTATACTATAAAAAACAATATATCTTATTTACAAAAAACAATAGTAAAAACTATTGGAATTTCTAAATGTAATGCGAAATAGTGCAAAAACAGACCTTACTTTGGAAAATAAACCTATTCAGTAAATTTCATTAAATCGTGTTTTCCCTATACCAAAATCTGGTGAATATAATTAAAAATCTTCAATATGAAAATTAGATCAACGTCTTATCCACAAATGAAAATATTTTGATTCTAAAATCCCTATTTTTCCCAATGCCGCCCCTTAATAGGAAAAATAACGGAGTTCACGATCAATCTGATTTATTATTAAATTTCTCTTCAGTGCTTCAGTATTCGAATGTCGGATACTAAAGCACTGAAGAGAAATTTCGAATTCCGAAATTATAAAGAAGAAAGGTGCCACAATGAGCGGATACTCGTGAAGTGAAATGCAAGCGAATTTTCAATATTTAGATCAACGGTTCTATTTGCATTTGGGATATGCTGGAAAAGATGTAATTTGTGGATAGAAAAAACCGCTCACGAGCCACAGACATAGTAAAAAATATAGAATTATGCGAACATTCATAGTGATGTCAAAAAAAACCGTGCTCCTTCGTGTACAACCAGACGCCTGGCTTAGTACGCCAGTGCCTTAGCCACTAAGCTACCGTGAACACTGCTCGTGGTATCGAATACATCTTTCGGTGATGTCATCAGCATCCCATTGAGACACAGACTATATTCCTCAACCAACCCGATTAACTTTGCAGTCGTATAGATGTGCCTACCCTTACTAATTATTTTATTATTTTTAACGCATTTACGCATTCGGAGCAAAATCGAAAGATATAAATTGTGCAGATAAAAAAGAATATGAGGAGCATTTTTTTTCGTTCGTTAATTTTTACTATGGAACCAACCCTGAAATCGCGAAAATAAATCAACTGTTCCCTACGTTTTGTCGATTTTTTTAAATCGCGATTTCAGGGGCACCCATAGTAAAAGTTGTTCATACTGATGAGTACAATGACCCCTTAAGAAGTTTTGAGTTATTTCATTAACACGTTGTAAATGGATGACAGAAGACATTTTGTATAAACATAGCTTTACTGTCAAAGAAGATAATATGTATTTAATAAAATATAACTCTACAATCCTTCCACTTCCTTCTTATATGTATGTATGGATGTTTGTTTATTTGTATGTATGTCCTCCAATCTCGCTGAACCGGCGAAACGGGGTTGGATGAAATTTGGCACACAGATAGAAATTGTCCTAGGACAATTAAAAACAAATGTCCCATAAATATCGACATACCACGGGAGAAAAGCCACGGGCGCCAGATAGTAAACAATTTTTTTTTTCAAGACAACAACAAATAAATTAGGTATTAATTTTGAGTACTACCATCATTAAGTACCTATTGTCATTAAAGTACAGATTATTATGAAAATGACAAAATTGCCCAATCAGCTACGGATCAAATGACAATGAGATTACTTCCTGTAATATTTGTTTCATGACAAAAAGTATTAGGGTAATATACATACTTTTAGTAGTTTTAAATAGATATTGAAATTATACGTAACCTTTGACCGGCGGATACCTACAATGCCTACAATACTCTGCGTCGGTAAATGACCAACAAATCTTACTAATATAACTATTTGTTATCTCCATGTAAGACAAAAAGAAAGCGTAGTGGACTAAGGCCATAATCCTTCTCATTTTGAGAAGAATTAAGATACATAATCTCCGAAATGGATAGCTTATTCTTTTCTGTCTTACATCATCATCACCATCAGACCATTACTGTCTCACTGCTGGGCACTGGCCTCTTCTCAAAATGAGAAGGATTCAGGCCAGAGCCCACCACGCTTTTTTAGGGTTCCGTACCCAAAGGGTGCCAAACGGGACCCTAATTATTGACAACATTTAATTTTTTTAACATGCCAATTTTATTACTTTAAATGAAACTATATTCAAAATTAGGACACCTTTATTTTTTCTTTTTTCGAAATCACGTCATTTTCATATAAAAGTTTTATTCTGAAATTTGTCTTATTCTAAACAGACATAAGCGCCAAATGACGTCATTCACACGGTTAAATAGCGTTATGCCTTTGCTTCGCTCTGACCTGTCAAAAAACGTCAACGTCACTTGTCAATCTTGTATTGTTTGTTATTGTTATATTCATTTAATCGATTTCAATCCCAAAACTTTCTTATTGTGAAGTGATACTAGACGATGAAGACGATAGATGAAGAGGTTATGTTTATTAATATGCAAAAAATTACATATTGTGTGACAGTGACATTGACATACAATGCATGACATTTACCTATTACCTTAAATAATATTATCATAAAATAAGCTTAGGCAAAGATAACTACCTCATTCAGCCGTATAAGTGACGTCATTTACATGTTTTTTGGTTTTCATTTTTATTCTCCGAAATCATGTAATAAAAATATATAAAAAAATATTAAACAAATGCAGCTTTTGAGAATTTATTATACTTACATTAATAATGTTATTAATTGTATGTTGTGGTACAGTCGACTGCATGACAGTGGTAACACTTCAATTCGTAAAACCGCCCTTACTGCTTACGAAATAAAGATGCTGCTAATGTCAAAGTGTTACCACCGATGTGCGGTCGACCGTACCTGGGTAAGAAAGAGATGCAAAGTTCATATTTCGCGCATGGTGCGTTGATGTCTGTTGATGAACTCTCGTAAATTAAATCAGTTTCTATGGGGTATCAGGTCGATGGGTGTTACAGAATTCTTACTGCGTGAGTCCGACTCGCACTTGGCTGGTTTTACTGCATATTACAATAATTTAATTAATTAATCCCATAGTGTGTCATACTCAATGCAGTGTAATACTAATCGATAGTTTAATGCGCACTAAGGTAAGTGATTAAAAATACTACGTGTTTAATGCTTCCGACGATAGTTCTGCAATTTTAAATGAAAACTGATGTTATCAACAATAAACGAACAGAAACTGTGTTATTATTAGAGATGCGCCAAATAGTGGTTTCACCGAATAACCGAATACCGAATATTATTCGTTTTAATTTTTACCGAACCGGATATTCGGCTGAATTATTCGGTTTACCATTACATTGTTTTGCCGCGTAAACAGGTTCTAACATTTACGCTACGTGTCGCTTGTGGCTAGAGATGACGAGCGAGCCGTACCTCACCGCCCGCTACCCGCTCACACACCGCGCTGTCACTTTTGCTTCTTTAACTTATAATATAACATAAATCTTACATAGGAAGTTTTATATTTTAGTTCTACACTAATCATGTAGCCAAGAAAATAGAAATGCTTGAACCGAATATATTTGGCAACAAAACCGAATAATTCGGCCGAATACAAATAATGGAAAAGATGCCGAATACGCAGAATACCGAATACCAAATGAATATTCGGCGCATCTCTAATTATTATTATCCATAACCGAGCATCGTTGGTCTAATGGTTGCAAGCGCGACTGCTGAGCGTGCGGTCCTGGGTTCGATTCCCGGGTCGAGAAAAGTGTTATTGGGTTTTTTCATCAGGAAATTCTCAGTAGCAGCAATATTTGTGTCCGGTCAATGGCAATAGGCTCGCCCCCTATTACATGGGACTATAATATAACTGGCGAAATGTGGGTGGACTATTACACCTCTGCCTACCCCTTCGGGGAAATACAGGCGTGATGTTATGTTATGTTATAATCGGGCACTTTATTATCAAACGGGAGAAGAAAAATTATGTGTGTACCCGACGCGCGACGCTGAGGCGCCCGCCGCCGGACCTCTGAGGGTGGGTGCCGAGGCTTCGAGGGCACCGCGGCCCGAGAAATTATTTTACTCAGCTCAAATTTGCTTACATTAATAATTGCACCTATTATTATAACTATTTTAAATTCAAAAAAATTGTAATTTGCTAATATTAAACGAATCACATACAAGCGATATTGAATCTAAAGTAAATTACAAAGAAAACCGCGTTTACCAAAGCAAGCCACCAATCGCCCTGCGCTGCCGCGCCGTGCCGCCAGGCGCTGTGTATAGCAGCCATTACCAAACCTACACCATTGCCCTCCCCCTGGAGGAGGTGCTGAAATAACTAGAGGGTGCCTGAGCTGGGTTCGCACCCTAGTGCTAGATTAGCTAGAGACGGTCCATGCGTTAACTGATAAAATATCTACACAGACGTTACACTTGTGAAATTAAAATTCTTGTTAAAAATCTAACACTATCTCTATTAGTTAAGACTCCGACATACTCACAGATGGAAAAAGGCTAAGCTCATAATGATGATTCGAGGAATAGGAAAATACGTTCGAGGCTAGCGGAAAATAACGAATAAAGTGACTGTTTTTCGGTTAGATATTCATATTATTCGATATTTTGTAACTTAAATGTTTAGTTAAATATCATGTATGTAAGATTTATAAGAGAATCAGATACAACATTACAACATTGCCAAAGATACCTGTTCAACATCCTCCTGCCCTTATTCCAATTTATTTGTAATCGGCGCAGCATGTCTTTTTGTTCCATATATCTCTAACAGCCGTCATCTCAGTGTTCACTTCCTTTTTTAACCGACGAAAAAAAGGAGGAGGTTCTCAATTCGACACGTATATTTTTTTATGTATGACAACGCATAACTTTTTACAGAGTGGTCCGATTTTGATGATTCTTTTTTTAATGGATAGGGTATATCTCGAAGTTGGTCCCATAAATTCAATTTCAATATCAAAATCCACCCCTAAGGGTAGTAAAACAGTGGATGAGTGTTTGTTCACCCACTGAATTCTTACCTGTTAACCGATTCTGTTGAAACTTGACACACATAAATATAAATATAGTTCTAGACACTACGACATAATGGAGACCTGAAGTTAGATTTTAACCACAAAATAAATGAAAAATAAAACTTTTTAACAAAAAATTGAACCGACGAAAACAGAAACTGAAAAGCGAAAAATAACTTATTATGAGTCGGCGCCAAACAACCAATCAACGAAGATAATTAAATTACTTTAAATAAATAGTAAAAACAACGTTACATCAAATACAACGTGAAATTTTCAACGATAAATAGGGTCGTTTCGCTGGTTTTCGGCCATTTAGTGGAGTTGTCAACTTAAAGGCACCAGAAAAAATTATTGCCATTGTGCTAGCCTAGTACTATCAATGTTAATGTATAGCCTACATAGTGTAGTTTCAATTTTTATAATAATTTGGTGCTTTAACATAATACTCTTTTTTATAATAATTTTTAATGTAAAAAATGGGCATTTCGCTAGTTTTCGGCCACAAATTTCAGATTTCGGCCTACATGAATTTTAGTTTTCGGCCACTGCTTTAGATGGAATAGAAAGGTGGTACAGATGAAATATTTATTGTGAAATTATAATAAAATGTATTTTATTAATTGAAAATAATTATTATCAATCAGGCACCATCATAAGTTTTTAGTTAATCTTACCAAATCACTTAGTTTCATACATTAACTTAATATCTTTCTAACTAGTCTTTATTTTTATTTAGATTTATGGGTCCACTAGATGCCCGAAATAAATAATTTTTAATTTAATTTAATTAATTAATTAAAATACAAATCATCTGATTTAGTATTTGCAGGGTATTTTCACTGTAAATATACTTTTCAGTCGCAGTCTCCATACAATTATTGCTATTTAAAAAATAAGGTATTAAACAATAACTTCGAATATCATAATCAGTCATTTATCATAAAAATTAAGGTCATCATCATTTCAGCCGAAAGTCTAAGACATCCACTGCTGGACATAGGCCTCCCCCAAGCAATGCCACAACGATCGTTTCTGCGCTTTCCTTATCCAGCTGATTCCCGTGACCTTTACCAAGTCGTCGGTCCAGCTTGTGGGGGACCTACCTATGCTGCGCCTTCCGGTACGTGGTCGCCACTCCAGAACTTTTCAGCCCCATCGGCCATCTGTTCTGCAAGCAATGTGCCCTGCCCACTGCCACTTGTGTTTGGCAATTCTTACCTTCGTTCTACTGCGAATTTCCTCATTTCTGATTCGATCACGCAGGGACACTCTGAGCATAGCCCTCTCCACTGCCCTTTGGGTGACTGAGCCTTCTTATCAGACCCATTACCATTACCAGACCATGTTTCAGTGTCGTAAAACGGTTTGCTAGCACACTCTGGTCAAAGACTTTCGTCTTGAATCTAAGGAGAATTGAAGGAGTTATTACCTAGCTTCCTGTACGCTGCCTAAACGAGTCGGACTTGACGATTAACCTCTTTCTGGAAGTCGGACCTACCTAACTGGACAGTTTGTCCTAGGTATAAAAAATCATCAACAACATCGAGTGCAGTCTCCGATATTTACGGGAATGGGTACTAACCTAACAAACCTAACATAACCTACATAACACAACCACCAACATAAAGATAATCTTAACCTTAAAACAACACACACATAACCAGTAACCATATAACATAACCTACACACATGACTTTAACACACAACCTTTGAACGTAAGCTTTGTTTATGATGTTTATTTCTTTCTACTGAGGTCATTGAGCATTGTTCTGAGGTCCTCCATAGTCTCAGCCATGACTACTATGTCGTCGGCAAACCGAAGATGAGTAATGTACTCGCCGTTCATGTAAATGCCTAGCCCTTTCCAGTCCAGAACCTTGAACACATCTTCCAATGCCACAGTTAACAGATTTGGAGAGATCACATCTCCCTGCCTCACACCTCTCTGCAGAAGGATAGGTTTCGAGGCTTGGTCCTGTCGTCTGACTGACACAGTGGCTCTTCAGCACTTCGATGTACCGATAGTCAATCTGGCACCGTTGAAGAGACTGTAGTACAGCCCAATTCTCGATCGAATCGAAGGCTTTCTCGCAGTCCACAAACGCTAAACAGAGAGGCAGGTTATATTCTTCGGTCTGCTGTTTGCTGCAGCGTATGTATCTGGTTTACGGTGCTAAAGCCTTTTCGGAATCCGGCTTGTTCGGGAGGCTGGAAGTCGTCAAATATACGCGCGAGACGGTTCGTAATGGCCCTCGAAAACAGCTTGTAAACATGGCTCAGAAATGAGATGGGCCTATAGTTCTTCAGTAGAACATTATAGCCCTTTTTGAAGAAGACCACCACACGTCTGCTCCGTGCCGGTGGCGTTCTTCCCTCGAGTATGGCGGAATCAAACCACTTTTGAAGGGCCTTAAAGAATGGTTTTCCACCGCCTTCAAGAGTTCGCCCGTTCACCCAGCTCCTTGTTGATTTTAGCTGTTTCAGAGCCATCCTAATCTCGTACAGGCTGACGGACACGTCCGATATGTCTTCGGAATAGTGTTGGATCAATCGAGCTCTTGGGTTGTTCGCCCAATTTGCAGCGGGTTTTATTATTGACGTGTATAGCTGTCCAAGTGTCCATAGAATTTCTCGACCTCTCTCAAGAGCTCTGATTTGGAGGATACAACTGCCATTCTTGGTCCTCAGTTTTACTAGCTGGTTATGCTCAATAGGCAGGTCTATTGCGACGATTGAGCCCTCGTTCTTCTCTATCGCGTCTTTAATACGTTCAGTATTAAATCGGCGTAGGTCGCTTTTCAAGGACTTTGAGATCTTTTATTGCGCCGCCGGTGCTTAGACGCATCATCTGAAGACAGCAGAATCATCTCGCGTCTTTCCGCCATGAGCTTGAGAGTATAGTCAGAGAGCTTTTTGGTTCTATTTGTACGACGGGTCTTAAAGATCCTTGTTGTATCTTGAGTACCTATATGGTGCATTTTTTTTCTTTATTTCCTCAGGCTTTGCAGGAATCATCTGAAATATATTTGAACATCTTCTTCCAAAAACTGTTCGTGAATGACTAATTATTTACTGAAATGGTCGAAAACCAAAGCAGCATTACGTTTTCGGCCACTCTCACCTTTCATAAAATTTTATGTTGGCCGAAAACTGAATCATAATTATAGACTTATTCTAGTTTTCGGCCACTACCGAAATGGGTATTTTAGTTTCATCGTTAAAATTATAAATTGCAGTATTTTGGTGGCCGAAAACTGAAAGCTAGTGTCTTCGCAAACATATGATTCATTATAAATGAAGAGAAGACTAAAAGCGTGTAACTAAATAAATTAAAGAGACAAAAGTATCTAGGCTGAACGCGAGCTAGTTTTCGGCCACACGGCCGAAAACCAAACATTTGGACAATTTTCCAAGTTACTTTCCGGCCACCTAAATTATTAACTTTGAAATCAAAATATTACAATTATCAATGTACAAATAAAGTAATAAATTATATAAGCAGTGGAATATATGCACATTATTAGATAATCCTAGTAAATACATCAAAAAACTTGCTTTTGAGTGGATCGCGCGCCGCTATTTTTTTCGCTCTTTCCCACACTTGTTGACAACTCCAGTGCTGGGGTCGAACTAAGCAATTTATTATAATTCACGTGTTGTGGTTACCTGATCAAGTTATGTTAGAAGATATAATGCAACTATTTGCGGTTATATTAAACTTCATTTCGTGTGATAAAATGCATTAAAATCGTTATTAAATCAAATTTACTGATTCACCTTAGCCAAAAGGCCGTAAACCAGAGGCGGCCGGCTAACCGGCACAACGACCCTAAATACTTTCCAAAAATGCGTTCTCCGCTCGGCCACTTGCAACTTACACGCACTTTGCTTGTTAAAAGTTCGTTTGGCGCCGACTCATAATAAGTTATTTTTCGCTTTTCAGTTTCTGTTTTCGTCGGTTCAATTTTTTGTTAAAAAGTTTTATATCCATATCATCTTTCACATCATCCATCCATCTTTTCTTTGGTCTTCCTCGCTTCTTATAGCCATTAGCCATAGCCATCTACGTTTATTCTCAAAACCTTTCTCGTAACACGCTCCTCATTCCTCCGCATCACATCTCATCTTCAACTTATTTATTTATTTTATTCTTTATGCACAACAGGGTACAAAGGCGGTCTTAACGCCACAGGCGTTCTCTACCAGACAACTTTAATGCAGAGACAAAAAATAAGATAGATGCACCAGTAAAGTGTCAAAAAGTGTGTAAATTTATCTGTCACTGGTACTACTTTCGAAATCCCCTCATGTACACATTCCTTATCCTATCCATTCTCGTTACACCACACATTCCTCTTAACATTCTCATCTCAGCTGCATGTAATTGGCTCACATTCATTGTCTTTTCTTGTTTGTGTTGTTTGCGTTTAATAATAAATAATTGTTTGTTGCTATTGACATTAACTACCCTTAGTAAATTGCAGTAAATAGTGTGAATTTAACTGTCAATCGCTTTCACTGTCTGTGTATTTATGTCACTGTGTTGAACTAAGTATCCATGAACGATATGCATTATTGTATTATTTTTAACACCATACCATAAAATTGTTTCCATCAGATAAGGATCGTAATTGCTTAAATCAATAAAATGTATGAGAACCATAATGTCAAGGTCAATTCCATGAGGGAAATTATTTTAAAATTGTTTAAGCTTTTATTTGAAGGATAACGATTTAATTTGGTCCTTTGGGACTCATTTGGCTGGAAAGGTTAAATTGTATCTAATTATTATTTAATTTTTCAAGTTTTTGCATTAGTGAATTCCTTTGGGGGATACAAAGCTGTTTTTAATGCCTTGTAATGGTTTTTAGAAGTAACATAATAATAAGGTGGGCTGCTTATTATCTGTATAGATATCATTAATCGTAGGGCGTAAGGGGCTCGTGGCAAGCGTGTGGATTGTACGATCTGCAAGGTTAAGCTGCACTAGCCACGGTCAGTCTGTGGATGGGTGACCGTTTCGTTACACATCGAGACCCCTTCGTGCCTCGGAGAGCACGTAAAGCCGTCGGTCCTGCGCCTGATCTCTCTCCGGTCGTGTCGAATTGCCGTCCCATCGGATTATGAGAGTGAGGGAATAGAGAGTGCACCTGTGTTTGCGCACACACTTGTGCACTATAATATGTCCCGCGCAGATGGCTAGTCTCCATTGAGATTGGCCGCCGTGACCGAAATTCGGCCGGGAGGACATTATTATTACTAGATATCGTTAATTAATAATTGCAGGGTAGTTTTTTTTTTTAAATCTGTAAAGACGCTTGTCATTTGACGATGTCGACGTCTGTGGTCTAGTGGTTCGAGTGTCGGACTGTTGATCACGACTTCGTGGGTTCGATTCCCACAGGACACAAATATTTGTGTGATGAACATGAGTGTTTGTGTTGGTCTGGGTTTTTCTTATATATTATAAGTATGTATTTACAAAAAAAGGTATTTAAGTATTATATCCATTTTCTAGTACCCATAGTACAAGTTCTGCTTAGTTTGGGATTAGATGGTGATGTGTAAAATATCCCAAAAATATTTATTTATATTTATTTTATTATTTATTTTAGTTTTCCTGCGATCACGAACGCTGCAAAGCTTTCGAAACGTCAGGAAAACCAATTTAAATAATCTTCGCGATATACCTAATCCGGTTAAACTTTGTTTTAATATAGATATCATTAACTTTACCCAAAGCTTCAAAGCTAATTTAAGCAGAGGTAGTAGTACCCAAAAACGTAAAAAAATAACTGTTTTAAGTCGATCATATTTGTAGATTTGATCGATATAATAATTCTTAAGGAGACTTTAAATGACACCCACACCCCCACATGCACACGCACGGCACGACACGACATGACATGGCATGAGCTGTTATCATTATGTAGCTCATGTCGACACGATAGAAGAAGAATGACAATTTATTAGTAGACAGTACAATACAAATACAAATCCTCTTTATTGCACGACATAAAAAATCATGATAATTATAAACTAGGTATAAGTGTACAACTGGCGATCTTGTCGCTCCACGGTGATCTCTTCCAGACAACCATTGAATGGACTGGAATGTCATGGAAGAAACACAGTAGCAGTGGCGAAGGGTCCATATAACACGATTCCCACCGGCTTCCGGCTTTATTTTATATATTTATACATGTATATGTGTTTTTTTTTTTTTTTTTTTTTGACTGCCTCGTTGGTCTAGTGGTCGCAAGCGCGACTGATGAGCGTGGGGTCCTGGGTTCGATTCCCGGGTCGGGTAAAGTGTTATTGGGTTTTTTCATTAGGAAATTCTCAGTAGCAGCCCGGAGTCTGGATTAGTGCCCGGTTAGTGACAATAGGCTCGCCCCCTATTACATGGGACTGATAACATAACTGGCGAAATGTGGGTGTACTACTACACCTCTGCCTACCCCTTCGGGGAAATACAGGCGTGATATTATGTTGTTGTTGTTGTTATACATGTAATATTTTCTATGGTAGGTAAATATTTATTTATTTATTATATTAAATATTAGTAAACTTTATGAAAGTGCACCACATACTGCCCCTATCTATTTTTCACGTCTTCCTTGTCCATCCAAAGGTTGTCTGGAAGATATCGCTACTAGCGATAACACCGCCAATGTACCCTTATTTTACATGTTAGTCCTAAGTTTAATAATGTTATTGGTGTACAATAAAGAATATTCTATCTATCTTCTATCTCTTCCCTGTAGGAATTGCTTAAATACAGATCAATGACATTTCTGTGCTAATTTATTGTTCTAGAGTACAAAAAAATAATGTAAAATTAAATTAAAAGTTTCATTTTATTTGATTAAAGTGCGATCTTAGCTATTTTGGGACTTTTAGGTATCTACGGCTTCCCTTCTGAAAATATTCATAGTGCAGTTAACAGTAAAAGTCGGAAACTTAACTAAAACTTAACTAATTAAACTAAACTAACTTAACCAATCTATACTAATATTATAAAAAGGAAAGATTTGTATTTTTGTATGTTTCTAATGAATAAACTCAAAAACTACTGTGCCGATTTCAAAATTGTTATAACCATTAGAAAGCCACATTCACCCTGAGTAAGATAGGCAATATTATCATAGACTATATTTTCATGTCCACCCGTGCGAAGCCGGGACGGGCCGCTAGTAAATAATATAATACAAAATAATTTATCTTATAAAATCACACAAGTATTAATTTAAATTGGATATATTGGATATATTTATATATTTTTTTATTTTATATATTGTTTGATATTGGTATTATTGGATGCATTAAAAGAGCCTCCACGAGTGACGATATTTAATTGATCGTCCGGCGCACCCTGGGCAGTCAGACCCGCTACCAACCTGCTGACTGGCTAATCTTTTCCCCACGGCATGAGCTGTTATTATTATGTAGCTCATGTCGACACGATAGAAGAATTGGATATCAAATTAAAGGACTCAAGTGCCGGCTGTCGCTGAAAACCAGCGCTGTGTCTTTGCTCCGTGCATGAGGCACAGCAATATGCTGAGCGGTGGCCGTTTTGCGCGGATGTGACGCATATCTTACCACACTTCTTGGCTCTGTACCTGTATTTGTTCTGTGTTCTTGAATTTTTTGTTAATTTTGTGCGTCACTTTTGAAGCAAATAAATATTTTTTCTTTCTTTCTTTCTAAGTTTCTTTACTAGATGTTATCTGGTACTAATCTAAAACATCTTGCTTCTATTACAAATTACAACTTCATCTAATAGGTAATAATTGAATGAATTGTGTGATGGCACCATCATCCAATGACGACTGACGTCAGTAGATTAGATTACATAACATTTAAAGAGAAATCAAAGACTTTGTATACCTATATGAAGTAGGTATCTAATAAAATTTAAGGATATATATACAACGTTACTTTTTTTTACGCAATTTGAGAAACAAGTTTGTTCAAAATCACTAGGAGAATCGATTGGCATGGTTTTTTTAATACCATGTTACGTTAAAACAAAAAAACATTTTTTGAAATTCTATTTGGTTATTATTTATTTATTTGAGGAAAGAGGTAGGGTCTTGAACGCCCCTAAGCCACTGCAACCTAAAAGATCTATTGTGACGCCTCTTGCAGCATTACAGCACTTCCCCAAGCTGCAAGTCAATCATAAAGTCGACTATGACCTTGGGGGAGGAGGATTTGATCTCCTGCATTGAGATGACGTGGCCTCCAAGATGCTGGCTTCTGATGTGGTGCACTGCATCACATTCGCATAGGATATGGATGGGCGTCTCATCCTTTTCGCGACAAAACCTGCAAACTGTGGTATCACTGAGGCCCATCCTGTGAAGGTGTTTGTTCAGCTTGCAGTGCCCAGTAAGGGTTCTTGTCAGGATTCTTATCTGATTTTTGTTCAACGAAAGCGCTTCTTTCGTAAACCTTTTTTTGAAGCCCACAAGTAGCGCTTTCGAGTGTTCTTGGCCTGGGGATTTTTCCCAAAGGCTAATACTTTGGTCAGTTCCCCAGTTTTTAAGGTAGGCTGTAGTGGTGCATTTAGGAATGCCACAGATTGGCTCCGGGCCCACATTGGGGCTTTCAGCACCAGCTCTAGCCAGTTCATCAGCGGCTTCGTTGCCCCTAATGCCACAGTGTCCAGGTACCCATCCTAGTGCCACTGAGTTTGCCGCTCCTAGTGAGTTTAATAGCTGGACACACTCCTTTACAAGTTTGGAGTCAATTTCCTCTGAATTTAAGGCTTTTAAAGCAGCCTGGCTGTCAGAGAAGATGAAGATTCGCCTATTAGTATAGGTCCTCTGCAGACTTAAACGGACACATCCAATAATGGCAAATAATTCCGCTTGAAACACAGTGGTGTGCTGGCCTAGGTTGGCGAATTTTTTTACCTTTGGCCGCCCACCGTGGAATCCGGCTCCTGCTAGACCCTCTTTTTTTGATCCGTCGGTGAACCAAACAACATCAGTGGACTGAGGCTGGCCTGGCGTGTCGTCCTTCCACTCAGTCCTCTGAGGTATGAATACCCTAAACAGCCTATCAAAGCTGTATTCTTTTAACATTGCATCAGTGGGCATGGCAATGATGTCTTTCTTCATAAGGTTCTCTTGCAGTGCCCTCATGGCAGTCGACTTCCATCTTGTCCTTCCCGCTATTCTGGCCCTTATCATTGCTGCCCTAGCGTCCATTTGCACCTGCACATGCAAAGGAACGAGATTAAGCAGAGCCTCAAGTGCAGCGGTCGGAGTCGATGCAATTGCTCCTGTTGTTATGAGACACGCGAGTCTCTGGAGGCTTGCGAGAGCATCCCTGCAGGTAGTCTGATGGGTTTTTCCATGCCATACGACACAGCCATAGGTTATCATGGGCCTTGCTATAGCAGTGTACAGCCACAGCGTTGCCCATGGTCTAAGGCCCCATTTCGAGTTGACCAGTCGGCAGGAAGTTCCCAAAGCAATTTTTGCTTTCCTTGTCACATGTTTAATGTGTGCATTCCACGTGAGTTTTTTGTCTAGGATAATGCCTAGATATTTGACCTCATCCGAAAAGTTGACCGTTTTACCGAAGAGGGTTGGTGGTTTTAAGCCATCCAACTTCCTTTTCTTTGTAAAAGGTACAATGACAGTTTTGTCTGCATTGACCGAAAGTTGGGAGTCTTTGCACCATCTTTCGATTATTCTACAGGCCGTTTGCATCAGATCGGAGATGACTGATTGGCATTTGCCAACGGTAATCACTACCAGATCGTCCGCGTAACCTTGCGTGTAATAGCCAGCCCTATTGAGCTCGCTCAGTAAGCTGTCAACAACTAAAGACCATTCTAGGGGAGACAGGACGCCCCCTTGTGGGCAACCCCTGTTTAGTCTCATCCTTATGGTTGTGTCTAAGAGAGATGTTGACGCTACTCTGTTACGCAACATTGCTTCGATCCAGTAGATGGTCGTTCGGTCAATGTTGCGTTGCTCCATACTTTTTAGTATGACATTTGTTGAGGTGTTGTCAAATGCCCCCTCTATATCTAAGAAGGCGCACAGAGCAATTTCTTTGTCCTCAACAGCTTTTTCTATGTTATCCACCAAGTCCATCAATGCGGACTCAGTGGACTTGCCTTTCTGATAGGCATGTTGTCTCACGTGCAGGGGTTTGTCTACTAAGTAGGTAGCCCTGATGTGCTGGTTGAGTACCTTCTCCATGGTTTTGAGCATGAAGGAGGTAAGACTAATTGGTCTATAGGACTTGGGCATCGATTTGTCCCTGTCTCCCCCTTTGGGGATAAAGGTGACGGACACCCTAGTCCACGCTGTGGGTATGTAGCCCCAGGCGAAGCTGGTTCGAAAAACCTTCAACAGCGTTGGTAAGATAATATCCAACCCCTTTTGTAGTAAGGCAGGGAAGATATTATCCTCCCCTCCGGTCTTAAAGGGCTTGAAGCTGTTAATGGCCCATTCGATCCGATCGGGTCTAAATATAAGAGAAGCCATCCTCCAGTCTTCTATCCTTGGTCTGTTGCTCCGAGGGTTTTGATTGGTATGGCTTCCGTTACCATTTATTGGCACAGAGTCTGGAAAGTGCACTTTAGCTAAAAGCTTCAGTGTTTCCTCTGCGGATCTCGTGTAGGTCCCATCCGGGTATTTTAATAGCCCTAAATGGGATTGAGGAGAGTTTGAGATTATTTTGTGGATCCTTGCTGCCTGTGAGGTACTCTGAGGTGAGCAAAACTGTCAGCATTGTGTGTCGTGATTCAGCATATCTTGTTACGGACAGCGACGTTACGAAAAACCAACCGCGGGTAGTTCGAGAAAACACCCGCCGCTCAAGACGATGACACCCACATACTTCAGTCTGCTCGTCACCACGGCCAATGCAACTTGACCGAAACGTCGAGGTTAGTCAAAATGTTTGTTATATTTTGATTTAATTGTGCGCGACAAGTCCCGTAAACTTAGTTCAATATGAGTGAAATTCGCGAAAGTTTAAAAACTTCAAAATTACATGGATTCATTAAATAAATTTAACAAAAACAAGTTGCAAAATACCTATGTTGTAAACAAATTCGAAATACCATTAGAAAAAGAAATGAACTGCAAACACATACTAGATTTTTAATTATCCCAGAATACAAGAAATGTGAAATCTAAAACTATATTTAATCATAGAATACAAAAAAGTTAATTAACAAAACCAAAAAACCCGACTGCGTGTAAATATAACCGACCGACTGCCTGTGTATTTGCATTCCCCAGATAAATGCTAATTTGTGTGGGCCCCGTTCTTATTTAACAAAATTTTGGGAATGCTGTCCATTGCCCGACCTTACCACTTAATCCACTGCTAATACTGGTAGCGATGTGATTATGACGAGTTCGGAAGTACTTAGGTCGAGGCTCGGGGGGGGGGGGGGGGGGCAATTGGCGCCCCATTCACCGCTGCCAGTGCCGCAGGTGGACTAAAACACGACCCCAACATAATTGGGAGAAGACGAGGTGAAAGAAGATATAGCTCATAAGCGACAGCAGAAGAAGACGTGCAACCTTCATCATTCTCTATAGCTCAGGCAAATGGTGGAATGAAAGATAAGGTCTTTACCTCCATATATTATTATCTATCGTATTGTTAAGGAATGTCTTTCAAATGAATCATCACATTTACGCAAACGGCAATTTAATAAATAAATGGTTATCACCTTCGAATGTCAGCGTGCTTCTATAATTTACTTGATAACGGTCATGGACGAATAAAAAAAGGACGATGGCATCTCGCTAAGCAATAAGTGAACACTCACAGTAAGACGGCTCCCTTAAAAGTACGGGCTGGCACACACATTCACACCCATAATCACCATAGTGAGACAAACAGCCGCGATTACGTAACAAATCTCGTGCGACGGTAGTTGTTTTTATATAATAACTATCGTGAGTTAAATTCATAATTATTAATATAAACGGTTTCACTCACGTTATTTCATCGGGTGTACCCGACCAGTTGCGCGACGCCGCCGCGTAACCAGCTCATGATTAAGGGCTCCGTTCGAGCTCGAAACTGGTCGGGCACACCTGATGAAATAGCGTGAGTGAAACCGTTTATATTAATAATTACGGTAGTTGTTGTCGTAGTGTCACAAATAAAATAACAATATGCCATCTGGAGTGTTAATGGGAATGCAGTAGCCAAGTGGCGCCCCCATCAGTAAGAACATTATTGTCAAAAGTGGCCGTTTTGCGCATATTTTGTATCTACAACTACAGCGAACTATAATTTACTGAGTTGATAGTTTCTAATTAAACTACAGTACCTGTACTTCAATCGTTAAAAACTAATTTTTGATAAATTATGTATTCAGCGAGTAATATTTTAAGCTATTGCATAGCTTCTATCGCAGGCCTTGAGCGTGGAGACCGAATCCAGAAATTCCGTAACGAAAATAACCTAACACCCCCCACTCCGACCGGCACAGCGGTGATACTTTTTAGTTTTGCCATCTATCGATGAATAGCAGAACTTTTAATGACTTTTTGAAATATCACCCTTGTCTCTTTAGTTCTGCAAATCGCCTCTAGGTGGCATTGGTTGTATCTGCGTTACTGCGCATGCGTAATCCCCCTCTTCGCCCCGCAATCTGGTGACTCATGCCTGCTTAGAGTTTCGGCGTTAGGGCACCTCCTCTTTGTATTTACATAAAAAATGCTATGCAATAGCTTTACCACGGCAGTCTCCGAGTGCCACACGTCTTTTTTTTTTACTGATAGGGGTGCCACATGGCTGCTACATTCCCTTTAAAATGCTGTCGAAATTATAGTGGATTTACGGAAAAATTAAAGTGCTTCTTTTCTTAGTGAGATTCCGTCCGCCTTTTTTTATTCGTCCGTGATAACGGTATTGTTTCTTGTGACAAGGCCTATCGCCAGCCAGTTCCTAATACGGGCCATGATTGATAGTAGGTATGACGCTTCTAATTTTGCTATAGAACTTTGGTGGCCCCCTTGGTATTTTTAAACTGTGTTCTCCTGAAATGGGGCTCGTCGTTATTAAAATTGTAGGATCTAAAGTTAAAGCGGTTTTAAATAACCTTGAATCAATGAAGAATTTTTACAGCAATTTAGAAATGCCTTGGTTAGGTACTATTTTCCTAGCTTATCGACTCGTGGTCAATGGCCGCGCAAACATTAGATTTTAAATTGAGTCTACTAAATAACTACTGAAGTATTATACTTGAAATATTTAGGTAGGTAACATCGGGGCTTTGTCGGAACGAAGGTGCCTGATATTTTGTCTGCTGATCACGAGGTCGTGGGTTCGATTCCCACAGGACACAAATATTTGTGTGATGAACACGAGTGTTTGTGTTGGTCTGGGTGTTTCTTATGTATTGTAAGTATGTATTTACAAAAAAAAAAAATATAAGTGTTATTTCCATTATCTAGTACCAATAGTACAAGCTCTGCTTAGTTTGGGACTAGGTGGTGATGTATAAAATGTCCCGAAAATATTTATATTTAAATATATTTTCTGTACAGAGAGAACAGGATGATGGGTAAGTACATGATATATTTATGCGATTAAAACCCATACAAACTTAAAAATAAAAGGCGTAATTGCGTAAAAATAAATATTTTATTACAGTTCTTAAAAATAAAACTAAGTACTAATGCGTATTTCCAATTAGCATAAAGATACTATTTATGATGCTTAGAGATTTACAAAATTGATACTGGACTGGAGACGGTAAACCATCAAATTACTGTTTATTGCTGATTGCTATTGCATATAATATTACGACTATAAGGACCAGGGACCAGTATGGTTGAGCTCTTGGTATATGCAGGTCACAGGACCAGAAAGATCTTTTTATATTGAATAACTACATGATGTAGGTGGATAGATAGAGTGTAAAATCTGTGATATTATTGAGGGTTATTTTTTTATTTTGTTGGTACTGATATCCGTGACTAGAATTCATAAGCCTGTATTTAAATGTAAAGCCATTTACACATCCTCTCACACACACACACGTACAAAAGCACCATACACAAAGAGAGGTTCATCACACATCAATGTTCAATCACTGTTTTAGTTTAGTATATAAGTAATTTAATCATTTGTCAGTACTTACCTAAAGTTATATTAAAAAGGCTAGTTAAACTATAATTCCAGCGGGGAGTGGCGCCAAGTGCTGAAATACAGGTCTTTGACCTAGTTCGGCAGTGGATGCTGTTTTTCAAATATGTTAGTCATAAAATTATCTAGCTCATTTATGTATACAACATTGTGAATCAATTTTTGGAAATAAAGTTATTTATTTATTCGGTTTCTTTGGTTGACTTTTTATAGTGCTCAATTAAATTTGTCCTTGGAATTGTGAAGAAGTAGTTTCTTTGCATGAATATGGAAACTGTGAGAGCACTTCATTGGCTGAACAATTATGCGTAAACGAACATTTTGTTACCAGTTGTTCTTGAAAAAGTTAATTAAGTACATAGGTACTTAATTAAATAAAGGTACCAAAAAAAAGGTACAAAAAAAGGTACTGTTTTGTTAGTAAAACATTTTCTATAATACTGTGCTGAGATTTATGAAATTTTCAACAGAATATATTGGCCCATCTTTAACTGTCAACTGTTACATAACATATAAATTATGTATAATTGTATATTGCCCAGATTCACCAAAAGTGGAAATAAGAAGGCGTTATTTCATACACGCCTATGTTTGTATTTCGATGTCGTTGATAATTTTACGTAGTAATTATAAAAATCGGTTATCCACCCTTTCGGATCAGATTTTCAGCCCATTTTTCACATAACTCAAAGGGAGAATCAGTTGATACTGCTGTCCTTGGAACCTTGGAACTAGGGGAAGGTATTTAGTCTGGCAGGTATATAACCGGATTTTTCGTCATCAATCGCTTGTCACATTATGTTAGTCGGTGGCCATCTTACCATCGGGTGAAAATCCTCATGGATATCCTCCATCTCGGGAAGGTGGAGGGATGTATCGGTCTCTTACTGACTAAAACCACACGTTGGCCATTCTCAGCACAAAATCAATGAGCTCCGGAAACTCCAATCGACCGCGCCGGTGTCTCCTAGTGCTATACGCCTTTGGCACGGTCTGGGAAACAATATTGTTTCCCTTACAGCAGCACGCGACCACCACGTGCTTCTATCCTCCCCAGAGTCTTTTAATAGACGCCTCGAATCCCCCTACTCTTACCGTCCACGATCCTGGAGGGCCCCTGCCAGATGTGGCGGCAGAGAATGCGGCGGCGTTTCGCCCTACCTGGGCCGTACTAACTACCTTGCGACTGGTGCAAAAATGCGAAGGAAAGTACCGATCATATGACTAAGATGACGTCACTGATCGAGGAAAAGACTTCCAAATGAAATTTCTCTCACCCGGATTAAGGATGCGTGGTCACAATTGTAAATTACTTCCAACAAATACGACACATTACACGTAAGTTTGGGCGCATAGTTGCGATTACTTGCGATTCGTGGAAAAAAGGACCACGGATTAAAATTTATTATTATCTTGGTAGTATGTCAGATGGACACCCCATCTCTTCTCTTACGTGTCGTAAAATGAGGCTAAGGGGTTTACTAGAGGATGGGCAACAGCGTTCTCCGAGTATTTATTCAACGAACTGCGATCGCTAACTCGCCTGCCAAGCATGGTGATTATGGCATATACCCCTTTTTGGGGGAGGCCTATGTCCAGCAGTGGACGTCTTTCGTATGAAATGATGATGATGATAATGATGATGATAATGATGATGATGATGATTATGATGATGTCAGATGGATAAGCAACAGTTTCATTATTTTCCACCATCGCAGATGAGGTTGTCAGTTTTTTATTGTTCAACGACAACAACAACTCAGCCTATCGCAGTCTAATGGTGGACATAGACCTCTCCCAAGTTGCGCCACAACACTTGGTCCACCCACTTTCCGCATCTAGTCCAGCGAGGGCGCCTATAGTTCGAGGGTGCAATTGATGCTTACACCCGAGCTAACTACTCTGCTTTACATCTCGATTGTGAGGTAAGTAGAAAAAAACCGGCATTACAAGAATAAAACATTTTATTAGTTAAAATTTATAGTGAAATGTGAACAATTTTCAAATTTTAGGGACAGGTGTTTTTTGGGTATGTTAATAGTTTGAGATTGTGATATTTGTTGGTCATGGATAAAATTTGACGGGATGAAGCTTTCTTCAGCAGAAGTTGATGGTTGCGGATCATCTCTTGAGAAAGATGTTTCATTTTTTGAAAGCTGAATAGGCAAAATATTGTTAATTGCTGCTTCAGCTTCCATTTTCATTGAATCGCGAGTGTAGCTTATATTTTCATCACTTGCAGAACTCATGTTTTTTTCCTAATTAGCACGTAATTATAAAAAAATCCCCAAAACAAACAATATTTAAAGTAGAAGTTTTCTATTCCCGCCTTTTTTCATCTTTTTAAAAAAATTTTTTTTTCAAGTACGAAATTGAGCTTCGCCGTTCGATATTTAAAATTGATGACTATTATACTCATACGAAGACAAGGCTGAATAGCGAAGCAACCTCTTTTGTCATTGGGCTGAATGCATGATGTCTATTGCCAGTATGATGGTTAGATGTACGCGAACTTTTTGAAAGAGTGAAGAGTTTTTTTTTTAAATTACTTACCACCCTAGGGCTTTTCTACCTACATTATTACCCTAGAGCGCTAATTGGTTACATAAAAGCCCCATTTGGGGGTAATAACGACCTACTTGCCAAATATGAGAGATGTAAAATATATTAATATATTCGACAAACAAATTTTTACGATAAAAGATTCTGTCTGGTTCACGGATTTTCATTTTAACAAAAGCATCGTTTTTGACATTATCACTTTGTTGTGGTTGAATTCGGTTGTGAAAGAGGGTTATATTCAATTGTATGTTATTTATTTAAATGGAATTCATTTTAGAGATACTAGCAGAGAATACAGCTGGGCTGGGCCGCTTTCGGGAAACTTTGTCGAATATTCTCGTCGCCTTTTTCACAGATCCTTAATACTAAGGTCTTCAATCAATGCTTCCTGCCTGTCATGATTTACGGAGCCGAGACGTGGAAACTCACGGTACAACTGGTCCACAAACGCTTTTAGTAGTAGTAGAGCTCCTTGTGAAGGAGCTGTTCTGGGTAAAGTACTACCGTACTACGTAAACTACACCGTACCTACTTCTGCCGACAAACAGTGATGCTTGCATTGCTGTGTTCCGGTGTGAAGAGTACGGATGTTCAGTTCGCAAACCGACTTACTGTACCATTTAGGCAACAACCTAGGTGGTGTTGTAGGTATTATGGGCAAAGATAACCGCTTAACATTAGGTGGGTCTTTCGCTCGTTTCGCCATTCTATAAAAAAAAACTCAGCGTGCTATGGAAATGGCTATGCTTGGAGTTTCTCTGAAGGATCGAATCCGGAACGTGGTGATCCGATTGAGAACCAAAGCTGCTGTAGAGGATCAGCAAGCTGAAGTGGCAATGGGCAGGGCCCATTAGCTGAAGAACCGATGGCCGTTGGGACGTAACGAGTTAGACGTGTTCTTCATTGGAGACCACGAATCGGCAAACGTAGGGTAGGACTACGATAGTACTATTAGATATTCTGTGGTAGGACCCTCTCAGGTTGGGTGGATCGATGATATTGGGAAGGTGGCTGGTAGTAATTGGATGCGAGTGGCCGAGGATTGATGTCAGTAGCGTGCCATTGGAGAGGCCTATGTCCAGCAGTGGACTAATATAGGCTGATGATGATGATGAACTATACTTAATAGCACTATAATTTTCGACAATGCTTTTTAGTGAAGTTAAAATAGTGATGCAGGGTGTCTAATACTCTATTGTGCGCCTAACATAATACATATTAGGCATTCAGAGCACGCGTTTAGTCGATTGACAAGTACTGTTTCCATTATTTATTAGTGTAACGGTAGCTAGGTGCCTACTTGTGTTAGTGCGTGCAAACTTGCGACTTATTTGTCGCATATGGCATTTGTGTACCTAATATATCTTATACTTAATATATATATATATCTATCCGACTATAATTTTATTATTAGAAATGTTTCAACTATTAGGAATAATTTAATGAAAATTATATTTTTTAACCAAGTTTTTAAAGATAGTGATTTTAATATTGCTTGTCATCCAGTCCTGAGCTATGTTTAAAGTTTCGAGCACAGAAATAGATATAATGATTGCAATCACAATTTTTCTTGTGATTCATGCGTGGCAACTTTCGAACAAACTACGCCTCCCATTTTTTTTTTTATAGTTTAGGATGGCGAAACGAGCTAAATGCCCACCAGATGTTAAGCGGTTACCTTTGCCCATGACAACTTCAATACCACCCAGGCTGTTGCCTAAATGGTACCGCAAGTCTGATTGCCAAACTGAGACATGAAGATGGAAAGTCTCATGTGCTTGTAATTTCACCATATATAATATATTGACAGCATTAATTTTTAAAAATTAACTTTAATCAAATGTACTTTACAGCTTTTGTTTCCGCAGTTAGAAACAGCACAATAAGGCATTTTTGCGGGGTTTTGTAACAGTATTTACAGAAACAAGTCATAAGGCATACTGAGAAAGGCTTTGAAATGCGCTGCACTATGGTGCAGAGTGTTGGCACGCGCGCCCTGCCCACTTGGCTATTCTATCTATTTCTGTATTTTCGAGTCTCTAGCTCATTGGGAAGTTAGTTAAAAATCGATTGAAAGTGAGTTTTAAAAAACTTGGTCATAATAAAAATATAAGCAGCAGTGAAAAAATAATGACGTATTTATAATAATCGCAAATTAAAGCAGTCTATTTTTTTTATGATTATACGAATTTTTTACTTAAGTCATAATACGTGGGACACTCAGAAAGTTTTGCGAAACTAAAAAAAATTGTTCTATACGTACATATATTTTTATCAAATCTTTTCAAAGTACTTTCCACCAGCCTCTATACAAAGATTCATGCGCCTAAACCAGTTTTCAAAACACTTTTTCCAGTCCGCCGCAGACACCTCGTTTACAGCCTGCTCGAACGCAGCCAGCGCATCTTCCAGCGACGAAAATTGTATCCCTTTGAGCTGATTTTTTATTTTTGGGAATAAAAAGAAGTCAAACGGTGCTAGATCAGGGCTGTAAGGAGGGTGACCCAGGAGTTTGACTGGCGTGCTGTCCAGGAAGTCCCTCGTTTTGAGTGCGGTGTGCGCAGGTGCATTGTCGTGGTGGAGCAGTAGCCCGCGGAGCCCTGTGTTTGGTCGCTTGTTGCTTATAACAGAGAAAACTTCTGGCAAACATTTGGTAGTATACCATTCGGCATTAATGCTTCTTTGATCCCGTAAGGGAATTGATACCAAGTGGCCAGTCAAATTAAAAAAGCTAGCGATCAAAATCTTACCCCCGCTTCTAGATCGCTTCACTTTGGTAGGCGTTGGCTCATTTTGAAACACCCAAACAGTCGACTGGCGCTTGGTTTCTGGGTCGTATTGATAAATCCAGGACTCATCACCTGTAACGATGTCGTAAACATGCCGAGACGAGCCTGCTTCAAATTTGTTAAGCATATCACGGCACCATTCCACCCGGGCCTGCTTCTGAGCATCGGTGAGGTTGTGCGGCACCCAGCGTGATACTATCCTTCTCACGCGAAGATGGCTGTGTAGAATCTCGTGAACGCTTCCCGATCCAATCTTCAATATGTGTTGAATCTCCTGATATGTAATTCGCCTATTGTCTTGGATTAAATTTTTCACTGCTAGCACGTTTTCTTCGGTAACAGCCGTCAAAGGGCGACCGCTTCTTTCGTCATCCCCCAAAGTTGGTCGACCGCGCTTGAATTCGTTATACCAACGATACACGGTTGCCTTGGAAGGGCCTTCATCCATGAATGCCATTTGAAGTCTATCGTACGATTCATCCGGTTTCAGGCGACACTTGAAATCGTATAAAATCATAGCTCTAAAATGTTCCCGGCGCAGATCCATATTTCAGTGAGACACAATACTTTGAATTAACTCGCAAAAAATGTGGAGGGAAATTTTGAAATTGGAACTTACTTATTTTTACTTATAAATAATCATATTTTCGAAAAACATTATAACTGGCCAGTCTCCCATATATAAAAACTTTTTTTCGCAATACTTTCTGAGGGGCCTGGTACATTAATGCCATTCTAACTACATACTACTCAGTACAATGTCCGTTTCGCACGACAAGGACAGAAAGAAAGAAGAAGAGAGAAATGCCCCTTCCAAAAACTTATAAAGCGTTATCTCTTCAAGGTCTCGTAAGCTTATATTGAACTATATTTACGGGACTTGTCGCGTAAAATAAAATTAAAACATAACAAACATTTTGACTAACCTCGACGTTTCGGCCAAGTTGCATTGGCCGTGGTCACGAGCAGACTGAAGTATGCGGGTGTCATCGTCTTGATCTTGAGCGGCGGGTGTTTTCTCGAACTACCCGCGGTTGGTTTTTCATAACGTCGCTGTCCATAACACGATGCTGATTTGCTGCATCGAGGTTAGTCAAAATGTTTGTTATGTTTTGATTTAATTGTGCGCGACAAGTCCCGTAAATACAGTTCAATATGAGTGATATTCGCGAAAGTTTAAAAACTTCTGGTAAGTTTATTCAAGATACTTCGCATGTTTTTTTTTGGCAGCGGGCAAATCGGCACTTGACAAAATTAATTTATATTCCATATGCGACTCATCCTTCGACAAGTCGTAAGTGTACAACAAATCTAGTGAGCTAGTACATTAGGCCGAGCACATACATCTACTCAAGCCTCGAAGGTTACAACTATCTAGTGTTATGACAGAAAAATCCAATTAACTATATGTGGGTGATTTGTATGCAGTGCTAATGAAGAGATAAACTTTAATATAAAACGTTGAGTGAATAGTGCGCCCTTATTTGGTTCAAAATACGTGTCGAACCATAGAACAAATAATAGTAGTAGTAACGTAGTAACAATGTTTTGTTCAAAAGTTATTTTGGTTTTTGCAGTGAGTTGGTTCGTTCGTTCGAGTACAGGTGAGTGAAGTTTTCCAATTGAGGAGCGTCTGCTCAAAAGGGACTAAAGGAAAAAGCCATGATGGAAAAAGTTTTTAAAAAGCTTTCTCATAGACCTAATATAGTCTCTTTGAACAGGACCTTAAATATTGACTTTAAAATTACAACAGAAATATACAGTTTAACCTGATCTTACGTAGAGAAATAATACATACTTACATATTCAAGATAATTAAACATGATAAAAGGATTTTTTTATTTGGTCAAATACGTCCTTTTGAACAAAAACTTCTCAATTTTTTTCGAAATTCGGAATGTTCGTATTTTTTTTGTGAAATTCGCGGAATCTTAAACACTTCTACCACAGATTACCTATTTGCTTCTACTCCTCAACTGTGCTGGTTAAAAACTAGGATATAGGTTAGGCTTTTCATGTATCATTTTCTACAAATAAAATTACCAAACTATCTTCCACGAATATCGAAGTAAACTTCTTTCTTTCCATAATGCTCTCGGTTCCATTACGCCCTCGTTTTCGGCTCTGGCTGCAATCCAGCCTCGACTACGATGATCAAGTTAGCTCACTTGCCTTTCTGAAATTATTATGTTTCATTGCAAACATATATAACGATGTACTGAATCTACCATCCAAATGGTTACCAACCTACCTACCTATACTGCCTATTATAATTTCACCCTACCTATTCTTTATTTAACTGTTCACATTTCAGTATCACCGTTTGAATTCGACGTCCCAGCAGTACCAACTGTAGAAGACATCTTGTATGGACCACCACCATTTGACGACAGGATTGTAGGAGGCAAGAATGCGACCATAGAGGAGCATCCTTACCAAGTGTCCTTCATAGTGAACAAGTCCTACTTCTGTGGAGGGATTATCATTAGCAAGACCTGTATTCTGACAGCGGCACATTGTGGGCAGAAGTACGTATCCAGACACACGGCAGTGTGCTAGCCATGTTCGGCAAAGAAAAGGCCGACGCACGAGCCGTGTGTAAAAACCATAGAAATCTAAATAATAAGGCAATAGAAGTAGTAAACTGGCGCGTTAACTTGTCGCCGCGTGCAGGTGTCTCGTAGGACACCAGTGCGCGAACCGTTTGCTATATCATGAGTGCCGTTTTGGTCGCAGAGTCACTAAAATTGTATTTTGTGGCATAATATATCTAACAGCGGTTATTTTTTGGCTTAATTTATTTTGCACTAGCCTATGCCCGCGACTTCGCCCGCGAGAATGTCGTTTATCACGCATCCCTCAGGAACTGTTAATCTTTCCGGGATAAAAAGTAGCCTATATTTTAATGCGGGCTATGTTCTATCTGTATGCCAAATTTTATTAAAATCGGTCCAGTCGTTCTTGAGTTTTATAAATGATGTAACTAAACCGATTTTGATTGAATGGTAGAAACATGGTGGGCGTAATTGCGTATTTATGTGTTGGTTGCGGCGAAATGGCGACACACGTTCCAGTATTTATTTTATTTATTTATTCGCAATTTTTGTAACACCATAACAGAACTCATACCAAGGGGATGTTACAAAACATAACACAAGACTTACAATCATAATACTTAACAGTTTACAGTACTTTTCCTTTTTCTATACACCTCTGTACTACTCCCATGAACTTGGGCAAACTATCAAAAAATATGTCAAAGTCTTCATCAACTATAATTTTATTAAACAAACGTGCGGTGCGTGCGTATTAACGGTAAGACAGTAGATAAAATTTCTATTACCTTATTATTTTGACTTCTATGGTTATATTATACGAACCATCATAGCCTTATCAACGAATCTAACGAAGAAAAATTGTTAGATTCCTTGCAATTAGATAATTGTAAAACTTGGCAAGTTTGCATAGACAATTATTTACATGTATGATTGCAACTTCATCTGTAGACTATACTTATAAAACATGTAACAAAAACCCTGTTGTTCCTGTGATGTATGTTATCAGAATCGATAATCAACTCAGCCTATCGCAGTCCACTGCTGGACATAGGCCTCTCCCAAGTTGCGCCACAACGCTCGGTCCTCTGCCTTCCGCATCCAGTCCCCCCCAGCCACGTTCTTTAGGTCGTCGGTCCACCTGGCAGGGGGGCGCCCTACGCTGCGTTTGCCGATACGCGGTCTCCACTCAAGGACTCGTCTGCTCCAACGGCCATCGGTCCTTCGACAGACATGGCCAGCCCACTGCCACTTCAGCTTACTGATCCTACAAGCTATGTCGGTCACTCCGGTTCTTCTCCGGATAATCTCGTTGCGGATTTTATCCTTCAAAGAAACTCCAAGCATAGCTCGCTCCATAGCTCGCTGAGCGACTTTAAATTTGTGGACTAGCCCAACTGTCATCGATCGATGAATCGATATTCATACGTTAAAGGACACAAGTGACAAGTGAACAAATCTTCAATAAAAATAATGAAATTAAATATTAAATCATTATTAAAAGTGATTAGGTATATCACTTTCAATTTACAATTAATAATGATTTACAATTAAAAGTAATTATATCACTTTCAATTTACAATTAATAATGATTTAATATTTAATTTGATAATTTTTATTGAAGATTTTTTCCAAATGTGTTGTGTCCTTACATATGAATATCGATGCTGATAACGTACCTCACGGACACAACAGGGTTCTTGTTACATATTGTATGTAGTCTTAAATCAAGTTTTTTTTTCTTTTATGAGATATAGAGTACCGTTGAGCAGTGGATTTGACGAGGTTGTAAACTTTTTATTGATTCCCCTACATTACAATGATAGCAATAATAGTTCGGAGGCTGGTAATTTATGTACATAATTAGTCAACTCGCAAAAAATATAAATCTTATCTCTAGCAGCCAATTAAAATCAGCTTAAAACAGAAGTAAGGGACAAAAAAGCGAATAATGTTGCAGATGACAGCAATTTAAATACCAACGAAGGCCTTGCCATTGTGTTCACACACATTATACTTTAATGAGTTAAGGGATTGATTATAAACTCAATTACAGTCTTTGGAATTTCAAACTGTGCGTTAAATCATTCCTAACCTTTAACCTAATGTAAATAATATCTACTTTCTTAATTATAAACTGGCTGCGCGCTTACTTTCGGCACACCTCGTACACTCAATACAATATAAACGGTAGCACCACCTACATACACAAGCTTACGTTTGTATACGAACGCACACACATGTGTATGTTAGGGATGCTCGCCGCTCGTAGTACCGAGTGGGTTCCTAGCGCTTTTCAGAGATGGCGTGCTTGTATAGCGACTGGCGATTGACATCCATAGCAATCTTGCAATTCAATTGCCGGCAAACTGTGGACGGGTGCGGGGTCCGGTCGTGGAATCTTGAATTGGCGGGGGGCGGTGAGTGGCTGTTCTGTACGATAGTACTATTAGATATTTTGTGCTTTCGGGTATAAACGCCTTGAAATTCAATACGGAAATTTTAACAAAGCATCTGCCGTAATACTTATGCACTCTAGACAAATAATAGTTTTATTTAAATTATTCATTGTTTGTTTTTTATTGTTTTTATGTTTGTTGTTATGTCTTTGGTTTTGGCCTATGTCCAGCAGTGGACGTCTTTTGGCTGAAATGATGATGATTTATTATCTTAATGCATTAACGCATGCGCGCATAAGGAACACGGTCTTTTTCTTAATAAGATGTAGCTAACGTCACTCACAAACGGATTCAAAGTGGAATTTGAATTCGATATCACGAGCAAAGTTCACTGTAGCTTAGTAAATAAAGCACGGGTGCTTAGCTTAAAGCACGGTATCTTAAAGCACTGGTGTACTGAACCAGGTTCGAATCCTGCTCGTGAGCGAACTTTTATTTCCTTAATTTATGTCTTTAGATTTTAAATTACCTGAATGCTGTCATTATAACTATAAAAAAGTCGGTGTCGTTGGTCTAGTGGTCGCAAGCGCGACTGCTGAGCATGGGGTCCTGGGTTCGATTCCCGGGTCGGGCAAAGTGTTATTGGGTTTTTTCATTAGGAAATTCTCAGTAGCAGCCCGGAGTCTGGATTTGTGCCCGGTTAATGGCAATAGGCTCGCCCCCTATTACATGGGACTTATAACATAACTAGCAAAATGTGGGTGTACTATACACCTCTGCCTACCCCTTCGGGGAAATACAGGCGTGATGCTATGTTATGTTTATGTTATGTTATAACTATAAAAAGTAACGTCTCTTTGAGGCTGTGGAAAATCTATGTCACAAATAATATAATTTTTTAAATTACAGCGTAGACCCATCAACAGTGGTCCTTCGAGCCGGGAGTACCTGGAGGACCAACGGTACAATTATACCCATAGCTGAAGTGATACCACACCCGCAGTACGACAAACCAGCTTTTGACAACGATGTGGCCGTGATGAAGACTGTGGAACCTATAAACTTCACTGACACCATACAGCCGATCAAGCTTATGAAGAAGGGCAGCACTTTGAAGGATAACTCACTGATTATGGTCAGCGGGTGGGGAAGGACTGAGGTAATTTTCATTTTATTCCTCTGATCTTGATTGATACCCTAGTAGCGTAGCCAGATGATCCGCTTCTCACTCAGCCCTATCAGGACACGTCTGGCCAGCACCCTAGGCCCAAAATCCTGCTTTTTCATCTACGTAGCCAATATGGCGCGGTAGCTATTAAAATGAATCGGTCAGCGAAGGAATATGCACACGATGGGAGCTGGTGACTGCGGATTACAAGATAGAGCCTGCGGGGAGTGGATTTGGGGTAGTCTGCTGCCTGGCGTAGTTGGCGTGTCTGGTGTTGCTGACGTGGCTGGAGAGGCTGGCGTGCCCCCATGGCTGGCGTGGCCGTGACATCGGCGGAATGTTAGCTGCATCATGGCGGGGTCCGTGAGGTTACGCGCAGCGTTCTGTGTGCGCCACCGGGGAGGGTGCGGCTTACGTTAGGCCGCACGGGGAGAAAGGGATCGTCAGCTTGTGGCGGGCAGAGACCTGTTGGGGGTGCTTGTGCGAATACAGAGGGACCCCACGCCTCGGCTAAAGGTAGTTGGAAGAATACCGTGGTGGTTTTAGTCAGAAAGAGTCATACATGGGCTCCGCCGTCCCCGGGCGGGGTGCGTCCAAGAGAATTTCCCCTTGGCAAAAAAAGGCGTGGTGGACTAGCCTGAACCTTTCTCATTAATGGGATGATTATGATAATAATATGATATACTGGCTGTCAGGGAAACGCTTCCGAAAACGAAGATAGGTGATAGTGCTGGTGATTACTGATACGAAACCACAAAACAAATCGATTCTTTTTTTAGATTTTTTCATATTTCTTTTTGAATTTTTCATACATAACCAGCTTTGTGCAGTTAAATAAAACTGATTTCCAAAAAAACCCCATTTATTTACTTAATTTTTAAAGTTCGCAATGTAATTCAAATAAAATATCAGCTGGCGCTAGGGGTGTACGACATCCGCTCGCATACGCAGTCTGTGTCGTAGCGAGCTTAGCTAGGTTAGGTACGCGCGGCATTGATCCTGAGTTACGTACGCTTTACATTGGGCGTTTGCAAAATACCAAATCACTAACGGCCAAAATTAATATCCAATCTATCCACGATTTACCCTACTAGAGATAGAAATTTGACATATTTTGTATGGAGCTTATGTTAAATTTCTATCTCTAGTAGGGCAAATCGTGGATAGATTGGATATTAATTAAGGCCGTTAAACAATGAGTATAAGGCTAATGGTTATTGGTATTCGATTGTGTTTAGGTAGTACAATAATAGCCTTTCAGTTTCGGGAGCGTTTACCTGACACCCAGTGTATCTTTGGAATGCTGTTTCAGCAAGGTGCAAGCTCCATACCAGAGCGTCTGATGCACGTAGAGATCCCCGTGGTGCCTCATTGGCAATGCTTCTTCATGTACTTCACTGTTTTGACCAAGAATATGTGGTGCGGCGGCAACTATATGCTCGGCGGCAAAGGGACCTGCCAGGTATGTGAAAACCAATTTAAAGGGCGGCCTTGGAAAAAATTGGGATTTTAGAATCAACATATTTTCATTTGTGGATACGACGTTAGGTAGAACAAATTTTTATATACACGCTAAAAACTTAGTCGTTTCGAAAACGAAGAGGGAAATTATACCTTTACAACTTTTAGTATGGGACCAACCCTGAAATCGCGAAAAAAAAATCAGCTGATCCCTACATTTTGTCGATTTATGTGAACACATATGTGGGGATAACCTGATTTTTTTCGCGAATTCAGGTTTGGTCCTATACTAAAAGTTGATCGTAATGATAAGTACAGAGACCCCTATTTGTTTTCGAAACGACTAAATTTTCAGCCGTATATGATTTTTCATGAATTATTTACAAGACTCTGGTGTAATGAAAATACGATTTACTCCATAGATTTCTTTTTCAAAGTAAGGTCTGTTTTTGCAGTATTTCGCTTGTCATTTGGAAATTCCAATAGTTTTTCCAATTGTTTTTTGTGAATAAGATTCATCTTGTACATATCTAGATTCTGGTATAACAGATTTTTATTTAAATATTTATTCGCTGAAAAATGTGCAAAAATTAAAAAAAAAAAAAAAACAGCGCGATTCCGCTATTCTCACACGCGCAATTTGCCTTTTCTTTGAAAGGCACAGTTCCAAAACAAATGCAGCACCTTAAGGGGAATATAGCAGCCAAGTGCGCCCCCATCAGTAAAAAAATTATTACTCTTAAACTGTTAACTCTGTAAATTATATTTCGCTGTAGTTGCAGATAGGTAGAAAAAGTGCGAAAAATGGCTACTTTTGGCATTTTTTCTATCTACAACTACAGCAAAGTATAATTTACAGAGTTTCTGATTAAACTACAGTACCAGTACTTCAATCGTAAAAAACAAATTTTCGATAAATGATTTATTCAGCGAGTAATATTTTTTTTACTGATGGCGTGGCGCCCACGCTGCTACATTCCCCTTAAGTAAGATATTGTTTTAGTGACGCTGATATGGTTTAATATACAACATACATGTTGAAATTTTAATGGCTTCTTTCCCAAAAAGGGGTCATTGTACTCATCATTATGAACAACTTTTACTACGGGACCAACCCTAAAATCGCGAAAGGAAAATCAGGTGGTCCCTATCGATGTAAGTGAATACAATGTAGGGACCAACTGATTTTTTTTCGCGATTTCAGTGTTGGTTTCATAGTAAAAGTTGTTCATAAAGATGAGTACAGTGACCCCTTTTCGGGAAAGAAGTGATTAAAATTTTAGCATGTGTGGCTCAATACTTTCTCTCATTATACAGGGTGATTCAGGCGGTACAGCAATACAAAACGGTAAAGCTGTCGGAATCGTCTCCTTTGGTCGAGGTTGTGGTCAGCGGTTCTCTCCCAGTGTGTTCGCTTTTATCGGAGCAGACTCTATTAGTGACTTTATTTATAAACATACCGGCATTACTGGTATGTGAGCGTCGAAGGAAAAGACTTGGCAAGAAAAACGGAGTTGATAATTAGTTGTTAAGTTTATTATTATTTATTATGAGCCTGTGCTGTCCCACTCCTGGGTAAAGGCCTCCCTCCATTTCTTCCACTTTTCCTAATCCCGTGCCTCTTCCTTCCAGTTTTTAAGGAAAGCATCCATTTCGTCCCACCATCTCCTTCGCGGCCTGGACTTCATGTCATGCCTCATGCCTTCATGCCTCGGGGTTCCCGTTCTGAGCCATTTGGGCCCACATTACGTCGGGTTAAGTCAGTGTTAAGTTTATTAATGTTTAATTTATGACAAGTTTAGTTGATTAAATAATAATGTTAGTTAGTATGTTGGTTAGTTTCGATAAGTTTTATGAGATACTTACACTGCATACAGCGTTCAATAATTCTTTGTAAACAGACATTTTAAATAAAGTGATAGGTACGACAAAATAATCTAAACAAAAAAAACCTACAAACAACAGAAACTAGAACAAAACGAAATCACAGACAATTTTCTCAGATACTCTACAGAATTAAAGGCTGATTTATTTTTAACCGACGAAAAAAAGGAGGAGGTTCTCAATTCGACACGTATATTTGTTTTTTTTTTTTTTTTTTTATGTATGACCACGCATAACTTTTTACAGAGTGGCCCGATTTTGATGATTCTTTTTTTAATGGATAGGGTATATCTCGAAGTTGGTCCCATTTAAATTTCAATATCAAAATCCACCCCTAAGGGTAGGAAAACAGGGGATGAGTGCTTGTTCACCCACTGAATTCTTACCTGTCAACCGATTCTGTTGAAACTTGGCACACAAACATAGTTCTAGACACTACGACATAATGGAGACCTGGAGTTAGATTAAACCACAATTTTTTTTTAAATAAAACATTTTTACAAAAAATTGAACCGACGAAAACAGAAACTGAAAAGCGAAAAATAACTAATTATGAGTCGGCGCCAAACAAACAATCAACGAAGGTCATTAAATTACTTTAAATAAATAATAAAAACAACGTAACATCAAATACAACGTGAAATTTTCAACGATAAACAATAAACTTTCCAAAAATTCGTTCTCCGCTCGGCCACTTGCAACTTGCATGCACGTTGCTTGTTAAAAGTTTGTTTGGCGCCGACTCATAATTAGTTATTTTTCGCTTTTCAGTTTCTGTTTTCGTCGGTTCAATTTTGTGTAAAAAAGTTTTATGTACTAATAAAATACATATCAAATCATATTATCAAACTGTTTTTGGGTGCTACAAATGGGACATAGTCGTGAAAAAAAATTAAAACCGATTGGATGAAATTTTGAATTTATTCGTGATATAATTGTGTTCAACTGCAACTACTATACTCCGGAAATGTGGTAAAGCTTATTAAATATTGTTTTACATGCTTTATGATTTATGACAGATTATATGCTTTAAATTTTTTCGAGAAAATATAGTATTTGCACTTTCTAAATATCTAAAGTTGATAAACTTTCAAATTTTTTTCTCAACAACTCTACAGAATTGGCTCTCGGGAGTTCTACTCCAGTGTTAAGAATATTATGACGTAAGTACATATCACTTGTTTAATTTCACTCAAAATTTCTGGTCACAAAGGATTATTGAATACACTACACACTGTATACTGTACTACACTGTTGCCATATATTCTGATCAATATAATCCTAAATGCTTTTAGTAGAATTCAAGGAATAAAAAATCTTATTATGTACTTTTACAATTTTAGGGTAAGCGTGCACTAGCGGCTATTTAATCAACCATCAAATAGGAGGCATGGCCGCATAGGACGCATGCCTAGGACGTATGATAATGTATTAACAATCGTGATGGCTAACTAACCGCTTATGATCAAACTTTATTGATTTCACCGAAGAGAATTTTCTGGTCAAACAATAGAACAAATAATAGTACAAGTACAGAAGGCACACTCCCTAAGAAAGCTCGCTAAATTACTCTTATTGATACCTACAAAATACAATACAAGCTAAATTGAGTCCTATGCGTGTAAAAGAAAGTCGATGTTACGCTGAACCGGTAAATCACGCACACATTGACGGGTCGTACGTGTTTCGCCTAGGGCTGGTAACCGAGACGGGGTTCGAGAGTACACAGTGCGGACTGCGTCACGTGACTCCAATCGGACGGCGGCATGGTATGCAGCTCGGGCCCGGAATTATAACTCTTGAAGCTAACTGCACATTTTGGTGAAGACCGTACCGTAATGAATAAATAAATAAAAATAAAATAAAATAAAAATCATTTATTGCAGGCATAGAACTTTCACGTACAACATGGACCGGACGCGGCCTCGGGCGTACATTTTAAAAGTACCCACTTAAAGTGTGGAGTGCGCCAAGCATACCCGTATTTAGAATTTATAGGTGATGATAACGTAACGTTTCGCGCTTTTTTTCGTGTAGTTACTAACTAATACATTTAGATATTTATTGTAACTACATTAGATTTTAATTTCTTAGAACAGTGACGTAAGTAACATCGCGATACAAAAATTCCAGGAGCATTGACCCCAAACATATTCGATACTCTTACTACTTCCTAAACTAAAGTATAAATACCAGTAAGTATGTATCTATTACCATAATAAATTATCTTACCTTTAGTTATCCTGATGCGTAAATAATGATAAATCTGTCACTATGTACCTATGCAACCAAATGTTATTCGCTTTTTTACTACCTACCTACCCATAATTTAAAACTACAAATAAAATCTAAAGTAAACCTAAGTAGACACTTTTTTGTAATGCGACCGTTCGCGCCACACCTGACGCTCGACCGCGTCGACGCGGTCCCGGAGCGTATGTATATTTTTATAGTCACGTGGTGGAGTGAGCCAGGCCTGGTCAATCGACAGTTTATCAGCACATTACATACATACCAGTAGCGAAGGATCCGTATAAACCCTCAAGCGACAGATTTCAAAAAATTCAAAATGGTGAATGCGTCCTTGAACTTGACTTGGCCCCGCCCATTTTGTACCTACTAGCATTTCTTATAAGATTTTTCAATATTCTAATAAGAAACCCCTTCGCCACTGATACATACCACAATTCCAATACATTTTTGAGTAATCGGTCATTTAATCAGAAAATTAACGTTGGTGAACACCGGCCTAAGACATTTTCGTGCGTCTATGAAGGAATTGGATATTCGAATAATAGCCGCTGGTGTGCGCGGAGTCTTAAAAAAATAGATAAGTTAATTAATACACTATGTATGAAATGTAACAAATAGTATAATTTAATGATATTAATAAATAAATAATACTGCATTTAAAATAATGCTGATAAGATTGTTATTATTATTCCATTTATTCATCTTATAAACCTATTCATTACATTTTTAAATATTTTTAAAACAAAAACAAACAAAAAAATTTAATAATATAATTTGTTATTATTATTATTATTTATTTTGATGTTTTCTTCCTAATGTAACATCAGAATAAAAACAAGTTATGTATGTTTTTTTCTATGTTACTACAATATTCGTGGTTATGAATCTTGTGTAGAGATGAATACATAGTTGGAGATAATAATGCGTTATAGTGTTATAAATGTTGTGTTACAACTGTTCATTTTAAAAGTCCATAGTTCACATTTCTTACTTAATATAAGGAAATGAATCTTGAAAAAAAAAACCGATAAAGTGCGATTCGTACTCGCGGACTGAGAGTTCCGGACCACATACATGTGTATGAAATCCTTCTTTTTATTATTTTTTGTTTAACTATAGAGTATGCTATGAATCAGACCAAGTTTGACGCTTGTATTTATTACCCTTTTTAAGATAGAGCAGTAACAAAAACCATTGATTTTTTCAGAGTTTTGGATTGGGAAATCCAAAATTAGTTTTTTTTTTTTAAAACGTTGAAAAAAAAATCGTGGTTATAGATTGTAAATGGCAAATTGTTTTTTTTTTCAACAAAACACGTCGAAACCGATGTATCGTTGATTTTTCGAGTTCGTAGGGATGGGAATCTCCTGTAGGTTTAGACTTTTTATTATTTTTAGAACTTGCCATAGTGATATTCTCTTAAAATTTCAACAGGCTACTCGTCCACCTATCCGTATCATAAGCATCGGACGGATCGCATTAAACGAATCTGTATAGCGTAGTGCGTTGACCTATCCGCAGCGTACGGATTGCTGACGAATTTTTATGAGCAATTGGATTTTCAGTATTGACAATTGACATTCGGATTCCGATGACGTCATCTGTATTTTTGAACGCAATGCGATCCGTCCGATTCATAAGAATAAGAAAGAAAGATGGATTCGGAAGAAAAATTGTTTATTTACTACGGTCAGAGGCACACAATAACAAAAATATTCAATTTTAGTATCTATAATACAACTCCTAAAAGTATAATTGTGTGCCCTACGACTACATTTACCCGCCCGGTTAAGCAGTTAAGGCACCTATTTTGGGTACCGATGAGCGAGAGCCCACTCGAAAAAAAAAATGCACCAAATAGGCTCAGTTCAATAAAATTGCCCGACAACTAGTGTCTGGCGCTGGTTTTCAACTACGCACGACACCGATAGGTGGTCGCGTAATTCAATAGACTGACCGACAGGTGGCGTGCATAGTACCGTAGTAGTAGTAGTCACGTTGGGACCAATTGCGTGTGGAACTCTAAAAAATACAACTGTGAGCAAAATACTAGTCACATGCTAGAAAACTCAGCAATTTGCAAGAGACCAATCGGTTAGCTATAGTATTATTTGTAATCATACATCAGGCAGGATGTTTCGGCTCTTCAAGGGTACTCCAAATTGCTGGTCATGAAGACTTTAAATACTTGTAATTGCTAGATCATGTGTGTAGTTGGAGATCGTATTGGGAATCCACGTTTTAAAGTCCATTTAGTTTTTGTAGACAAGTGCTGGCAATTTTGGCATAGGAGTTGCTAAAAGTTGCGTCATGAAACATCTAATTGTTTTGTGCTGATTTGCAAAATTTGTATTTATTAGGTATTGGGCATATTCACACAAAATAATTGCTTTTGCTTAATTCAGATGCCTACGCTCATGTTTGGAATCTTAAGTATGGTTCTGCTGTAATATTTTTCACTTATTCCGTGTTGTGCCGGACACAAAGAAATAGCACCACCCCATGGGTGTCGTAAGAGGTATCGTAATTCACCAGAGGAGTCCATCCTCTGCTGTCCAAGCAGCGTTCTCTGAGTATTTATTCAATCAACTGCGATCGCAAACCCGTCTGCCAAGATGGCGATTATGGCCTATGTCAGTGGACGTCTTTTGGCTAAAATGATGATGATAATGAACCATCTTTCAGTATATATGAGATCGAAACAGCCCGCACCTCTGACTTTTCAAACTCATGTGCGGATCAAAATTTGATTATCACTTGCTTTAAGGTGATGGAAAACATGGTGAAGAAATCTACACACCTGAGTGCTCCATACAGTTCTCGATGGTGTGTATGTGGTCCGCCAACCCGCAATAGGCCAGTATGGTGGACTAAGGTCTTGAATCCTTCTCATTAAGAGAAGAGGGCAGTGCCCAGCAGCGAGAGAGTAATGGGATGGTTATGGGTGTTATGTTGCGTGCTTATTAGGATCTATTTATACCCACCCGTTATACCGAAAGTTCGCCACTTTCGAGAAAACCATTCCCAATGCAGCAAAGGCTGCCAGGGGGACATAGCGGCGGGGTCTCCCCGCAATGCCCCAGTAAGCCGAGGTTCGAGCCCTTCCCTGGGGGACACCGTTAGCAGTATTGCAACCGCGATTTTAGTTTATAAGTTAGGTTTAGGGAATTTTTTCGGCGGATGGAGTCCCTAACGGGATTCTCCACCACCCGCTCGGTTAAGCAGTCGGGGTACCTATCTTGGGTACAATCTGCGAGAGACCAATCGAAAAAACAAAATTGGATCTATTTATCTCGGCCTCAATCTTTGATCACGTAATGGCTATTAAAAAAAGATTTTCATTAATAATTTCTTAGGTTTTCGCGATCACTAAACATTATAATAAAACAAAGTTTAACCGGATTAAATCGCGTATATTATATAGATTAGTTTTCCTGACGTTTCGAAAGCTTTGCAGCATTTCGTGGTCGCAGGTAGACTAAGATGACAAGCGTCTTTAAAGATATTTCAAAAAAAAAAAAACTGCCTTACAAAACGAAACGTCAGGAAAACCCATTTAAATAATATAGGTACGCGATTTAATCCGGTTAAACTTTGTTTTAAGATTTTCATTACTTTGTTTCGAAAAATATTCTTGTATCTCAGCCTACAATGTCATATAATCTGTAGCTATGTAATTACGGTGTATTAGTACAATCAAATTATATCTATGGTCCAGTGAACTTCAACCATGCGTGTCATTAGACAAGGCCATGAAAATAGCTGGGCTTCATTTACATAATCATGAAACTACACTGAACCAGAAGGTTTGATTCCTGCTCGCAATAGAATATTACTTACTTTCCATGAAGAATTCTAACATTAGAGTTTTGATTTAAAAAACCTAGCTATCATTTTACCAAAACTTTTTATATCGAAATCCGTTTCGCAGAAAACTATTCCAAGAATATTGTTTCACTTAAAATATGATGCATATAATTCTCAATTCATCTATTTTGTTTAGTTAAAAACGTTCCATCGAAAAAAAAACGAATTTGTCTCGGTTCTTAGAATAACGTTTCACCGAACCTACATTTCATAGAATGTCATTATCCATTTATTTATTTAAGTCTACGAATAAAGCTTAAATCGTTGATTTAAGTATTTGGCGAATTGTTTATGCGTTGGAGTCGTTAACCGATAGTAGGCTATTCTCTAGCTATCTGGTAATCGTAGTACATGTTTTTCAAGGCTTCCCAATCTGTACCATGGAATAATAAAACTGTGTCTTCCGCGAACATAGTTTTTACCTAACCCTTATTTATTTGGATGTTAAGAGTGGAGTCATGTGCGCTAAAAATTGTGTTGGCCCTAATGTACTGCCTTGCGGCACGCCTTATGTACAATTGGCTTCATGACTACTCCAACTACACACTCGAACGACTTGCTTTCTGTTCGACAAATAAGTTTGAAACCAAGAGAGTACCGTAAAATGCCCTAACTTTGCCAACAAGCCCTACTTTGCCTAAGGCATTAACTTAATTTATACATGCACTGATACGTTATAACTGAACCAAATGCTAGCGTTGTCATCGTTTTTAAAGCTCCCCAAGTACGGAAATCATAGTTATTATAATTTACTCAAAAAATAACTAGGCAAAGTAGGGCTTGTGGGCCAAGTTAGGGCAGTTTACTGTATTATAATTCCTAAATTTTCTGTCTTAGGAAAATGTGTGAAAAGCTGTTTTTTTACCGCGATTTTAGGGTTGCTCCCATTGCAAAAGTTGTTCGTTCAACCCTTAAAGGGAAATCAGCTTAAAATGTAACATAACATAACATCACGCCTGTATTTCCCCGAAGGAGTAGGCAGAGGTGTAATGGTACACCCACATGCAGTCGCATGCATTCACGGCATAAGTGGCATTCGTCAGTTATGTTATAGTCCCATGTAATAGGGGGCGAGCCTATTGCCATTGACCGGGCACAAATCCAGACTCCGGGCTGCTACTGAAAATTTCCTAATGGAAAAACCCAATAACACTTTGCCCGACTCAGGAATCGAACCCAGGACCTCACGCTCAGCAGTCGCGCTTGCAACCGCTAGACCAACGAGGCAGTCGAGTAAAATGTAACGCCTTACATAAATACTATATGTCACTTGCGGCTTCGCCCGCATAGATGTAGTTTATCGCAAATAAATGTAGCCTTTGTTCTTCGGTCATTGTGGCGATGCTTGGGGAAGGCCTATGTCCAGCAGTATAATAAATAAATAATAAATATTTTAGGACTTTTTGACACAGCACCATCAAGTCCCAAACTAAGCAGAGCTTGTACTATGGGTAATAGACAACGGATATAATACTTATTGTACCTTTTTTTGTTGTAAATACATACTTATAATATACATAAGAAACTCCCAGACCAACACAAACGCTTATGTTCATCACAAAAATATTTGTGTCCTGTGGGAATCGAACCCACGACCTCGTGATCAGCAGAACGACACTCGAACCACAGACGTCGTCAAATAAAAACTCATACTATAAAAAAAAAACAGTGGACGTCTTTCGGATGAAATGATGATGATGATGATGTCCTTCTCCGGGTTCCAGACTATCTCTGTACAAGTTTCATCAAAATCGCTTCTGTGGTTTCGTCGTGATGAGGTAACAAACAGTTACTTTCACATTTATGTAAAAAGAATAGTAGGTATGGATCTCTGCGTTTACCTTCACGTTCAAGTGAAATATTGCTAATGGCTTAAAGCAGGCGCTGTTACTTTTAACTGAAGCAAAGTTGACTGCAAAGTATCGTTTTCAGTGCTCTAGTTTGCTTACTTATTACTATTGTAACTACTAGAGTAGGCCCACGGCTTCGCCCGTATATAATTCGGCTTACGACGGTAAGATGTTATCGCGCATCCCTTGGGAAATGTTAACTAACAAGGATAAAAAACCTATATGTTAATCTGGGTTATGGTCTATGTGTGTGCCAAATTTCATTCAAATCCGTTCAACGGTTTACGCGTGATTTAGTAACAAACATCCAATCATCTTCAAACATTTTTCACATTTATGATATTAATTAAGTACATAGGATGACAATAATATGTTTATCACAGTGCCTTTAAAAGAGCCTCCATGAGTGACGACATTTAGTTGAACGTCCGGCGCACCCTGGGCAGTCAGCCCCGCTATCAACCTGCTGACTGGCTTATCTTTTTCTCACGGCATGAGCATTATCATTATGAAACTCATGTCGACACGATAGAAGAAGTGGCTGAGCGAAAAGTTTTCTGCTCTATAGGTTTTCAGTTCGATTCTCGTATGTAACAAATATTATGTTTATGACCTCCACGTCTGAGTCTTTCTAAATATGTGAAAATTTCTAATTAATAAGCAAAACTACGTTGCAGGAGAAATGTTTTTTTTTTATAGTATGGAGAAATGAGCTTAAGGCCCACCCGATGTTATAATGGGCAACTCTAATACAAGACTTTGAGACTAAAAGTTACCAATAAAACAACACATTTAAAAATATTAAATAATGCTAAGTACTTTATTAAATTATTTACAACATCAAAAGCTATCATTATTTTTTATTAAGTCATCATCACTATTTTTAGGTCATCATCACTATTTTAAAGTCATCATAATTCTTTTTTAAATCACACATTCACAGTTCATCGACAATCGTCATGATTGCATACGTCACTCCGGACACCATAGCCACTAAGGAAAAGACTCCTATGATCACGTTCTTCCATACAACGAAAGAACAAGGGGTGATATCTCTGTTCCATCTCCATATGGTTTCTGTGATGGCGGGTAGAAGGAGACCCATGACGGACAAACAGATGGCCCCAACTAATTCCATGAAGAGTTCTAGTCTTGGTACAGCGCTAGCGATGCCAACTGTAAAAAAAAACATAGTTTTAGAATTTTATTTACCACTCAATTTTTTTATGGATGGCGAAACGAGTGAAAGGCCCACCTGGTGTTAAGAGTTAACTTTTGCCCATAAAAACAGCGTACCACCGAGGCTGTTGCCTAAATGGTACTGTAAGTCGCCAAACTGAGACACGAAGACGGAAAGTCCCATGTGATTGTAATTTCACCGGCACATGTACCGTTCGCACCAGAACACAGTAATGCAAGCATCACTGTTTGGCGGCAGAAGTTGGTACGGTGGTAGTACTTCCCCGGATGAGCTACTTTACAAATAGCTTTACAATACTAGTATAAAAGTCTTGTAGTTCCCAGTTAAGAATAGTGCTGGCTCTTTTTTTTTGCAGGTAGTCTCTTCGATTCAGAAGAAACGGTTGACTCTGTGTTTAGCTGTAACATCCTACAGTAAACCCCATTTAGTACTAAAAATAGGACTAATATACGTGTTATTGAAATAACTGAAAAACTCTAAAGGTATCATTTTATTCATCAGTATAAACAACTTTAACTATGGGACCAACACTGACAGTGTGAAAAAAAAACAGCTATTCCCTACATTTTGTTGATTTATGTGAACACAAATGTAAGGAACAGCAGATTTTTTTCGCGATTTCAGGTTTGGTCCCATAGTAAAAGTTCCATGAAATAATTTTATTTTTTGGTTCCCTAATCATAAATCTTTGCGAACTGCTGGTTATTACTGAAGATAATTAAAATAATCAACAGAGAAAGACTAGTTATGTATTCTATGAGTAAAGGCAACAATTGCAATAAAAGCATTCCCGTATTTTGTTGAAAACCACTTTGTGGCTGTAGGGTTGTCCCAAACCCATTAACTACTGAAGTACTGAGTAATTAATGACCACATAAGTCAACTTCACTAGAAGCGCCTTACGTTAGTTTCAGAGCCACATTCCAAAGTCAAGCGTATATTGCATAAATAAGTAAAGGTTATTCCGTCGTAACCATAAAAATCGAACACCAGAGCTAAGAAATGAAAAATTGTATTTTGCAGCATATCTAACAGCGGTTTTTTTTAGGTTTAATTTATTTAGCATTGAATGCTAGAAATATGGTGGGCGTAATTGCGTTTTTACATGTAGGTAGCGGCAAACCGGCGACATGCGTTAAGGTATTAAAAAACAGTAGATAACATTTCTATTACCTTATTATTTAAATTTCTATGGTCGTAACCGATGCATCCGATTTCGCTTCGTATCTCGTAAGAACGTCTAAAGTAAAATATACCTAATGAGGACCTTGTGAACACAGAGTTATTATATAAGCTCTTTGTAGAAGCTATTGTTTTTGATCAAATATGATTTTTAAATTTAAAAGAGAATTAGCTAAAGAGCTATTATTATTGTAGAGTGAAATTACAAACGCTGAGTAAATTATGCTCCTCGAGGCTTTTCCTTGAAAAACAAGGCATGTTAATAGGATTTAAAGGGCCTTCTGGCCCTTGTAAGGATATTATATTAGAGCATTACCAAGAAGAAATATGATTATTTTTTAAATTTTAAACGTCTCTGCAAAAGTAGCGGAATTTGATGAGTACATTATTGGAAAGGTTAAAAACCTTTTATTTACCCACTAACTCAAAGTTCAGCACTGCGAAACGTTTATCAAGGTTGATATTATTATGAGACTGGATGCGGAAGGCGAAGGACCATTTTTTATAGCCTAAGGCGCAATGCACACCGAAGAGACATGGCATGGACTAGACGTAGACGTGATACGAACATCACTGTAACGTGTCTCTCCCGCGTCCACACCCCGTCCGCGCCCTGTCATCTCTGTGTGCATTGCACCACTTGATAACATGCAATGGACGGGTAAAGGACGACCGTCCGTGCTTCGTGCGTGTCCGCCGTCCGCGTCCTGTCAAATCTGTGTGCATTGCGCTTTACGAGAGCTTTCCCAAAGCTTTGAGTCCAATAGGCCAATTCACGTAACTAAAAAAGTGCAGTTGCAGTTAAGTTTCGATCAAAACAATGCTTTTCATATTGTATCTACGGCGATCGCTGTCAGAAACAAACTGCACCATCACTGCAACTTGATCGGCGCGTCATGAAATTACGCGAATTAGGGCCCTGTAGTGCAATGTTGATTGATAATAATTATCATCATCATTATCGTTTCAGCCTTTTTTTCTTCCATCATCGGCCATCCAACAGTTCCCCACTTTCATTAGATCATCTTCGTTATTATAATGATGCTGTCTCAAAAATCTTACCTAACAACAAGGTGCCAGCGAATCTGACGCCAGACAGCGCCCATCTCTGTCTTCTGGCCGGTATCCTATCATGGATCTTCCTCCACACGACGTCCACTGGCACGTAATACACCAGGGCGAATGATAGCAGCATCACGCATGCTACTAAGATCTTCGCGGTTTGTGCTAGACTGGAAGAAAAGGAAATGGTTGGATTATTTTCAGGTGCTTTATTTTCTTAATATATAAGTGTTCTTAACAGCTTTGCAAATTCCTTAGCGTTTTCAAGGTATGTATCTTATCAAGGCTAAGAAAACGGTACTGTTCTTTGAGGAAGGTTACAAACATTCTTTCATCGGCCTAAAGCCTAAAGCTTCAGGATTTTAGCAGTGTGAGAAGTTACCGATCTCCAAATGTATTAGAAATCCGCAGTAAATATATTTATTTATTGGAATACCAACAGCAATTACCTTTAATTAACAATGATATATAATTTAATATACAACCTGCCAATAATAGGTCTTCACGTATAGCGACTGAGTACAGTAATGTGCGTGGATATAATACTAAAAACTTCTGAAAGAAATCTAGACTAATTGCTCGTCTCGCCGATTGCATATTGCATACTTGTCACAAATGTATAAAAATTGGGTTGTTCTTCAGCCCGTTTCCTTTACCGCCACTTTACAATCTTGGAAAAAAAAGCGATGATTTTTTGTTTGCAACAAGTTACAGTAATATATTTCTTAGGCTCTTTCACAATCCACACAGTATCATTAAATGAGTTAAGTTATACTAGAGATACTATATTAGCAGTGATAGCCTAGTGGTCGAACGCTTGCCTTCCATGCAGGCTGACTTTTGGAATTCATGTGCGGATTTATACTCGATTATCACTTGCTTTAACGGTGAAGGAAAAACATCGTGAGGAAACCTGCACAACTGAGAGTGCTCCATACAGTTCTCAATGGTGTGTGTAGTCCGCCAACCCTCACTAGGCCAGCGTAAAGGACTAAGTGCCCAGCAGTGGGACAGTAATGGGCTGGTTATGTTATGTTATACTAGAGATAGAACACAATTGACTCACATTTCATCCTGAGGCAAGTTGAGAGTCAAACTGCCCCTAACTTCTTCACCGAACTTCAAGTAGCCGGCGAATCCAACAAAGCCGTACATCACAGCTATAGCCGTCATTGCAACGTTCAGCACTCCTGGGCAGCCGAGGAAGTGTTGTGGCTTCTTCATCTCATTCTCTATCGGCATTACAACGCCAATTCCTTCCATCGCGAACAGACTTGTACTGGAGAAAGAGAAAAAGGGAATATTTGAAATAAATGGTATGAAGACTAGGTTTATTCCACTTTGTTCACCCAGGTGATTTCACCCAGGTGATGAATTTATGGTGTCTTACAGTCAATATTTTTTGAATAACACGGTTGAACCTGAACAGTGGAACATGGGCTCTATGGTATCTCAGTCCGACGCATGATGTTCCCTCCCACCTATGCTTTTATCATAGTAGTGAAATTTAACATTATAATGAACCTAATAGGTTTTGTCTAGATTGCGGTCAAGAGCAGATCTATATCTCATAAAAAAAACCGGTAAAAAAAATGTTTTTTTTTTTTAATTCTTTATTTATTGTAAGGGATTTTTGTACATAAGAAATGACGATGCCAATCCCATCGTACCTTATTCTAAATTAATTTACACTATCTAGAGGAAGACAACTTTTAAAATGAATTTTAAGGATAACTTCGTAACCAAAAATACCTGTGTCAGGAACACAGGTATTTTTTGTTTAAATTTTTGATGATTTTGTGTTAAAATAAAAAATATAAATGCGTCCCGAGGAAATCAAGCTGATATACGGTTGCTTCAATGGGTTGCTGAGTCGCTGCTAATACGTTGTTGGCAACAATATGTGATACAGGGCTAACTCATCACATTGTAAATTTGTGTGTTATTCAGATGGGACAATATTATTTAGGACTTTTTAAATCGGTTCGAAGAGCTTTTAACTTCAGTTAAAATATTTTCAGCCACTTATAAAGGGCTAGAATGTAGTTACACAGTTATATTGAGTACAGTAATTTAATTCCCCCAAGCCCTTTCCATCATCGGACTACCAGACGCACGGTGATGTTCAACCCTTATATGGTCCACATTCCAACCTTACGTAAGTACGTACCGATTTGCTAATAGCTTTATCATGCGACTGCTGAGCGTGGGGTCCTGGGTTCGATTCCCGGGTCGGGCAAAGTGTTAATGGGTTTTTTCATTAGGAAATTCTCAGTAGCAGCCCGGAGTCTGGATTTGTGCCCAGTCAATGGCAATAGGCTCGCCCCCTATTACATGGGACTATAACATCACTGGCGAAATGTGGGTGTACTATTACACCTCTGCTTACCCCTTCGGGGAAATACATGCGTGATGTTATGTTATGTATGTGTTTTTCATGCGTAGCGCTAAAGAGTGGAATTTTTTGTGGTGTATGTTTCCCAATAAGTATAATCTGGTGTCTTCAAGGCTCGAGTGAATAGGTTTTGCTGGGCAAGCGTGAACCATTGTCGACCGCACCATCGCTTAAAATCAGGTGAGGTGGCGGTCAAACGCAAGTCTATATTGGAAAAAAAAAGAAAACGTCTAAATTTTCGGTTATATCAAACAATTACTGAGTTCTGCGCCGTGCGAATTCAGTCCAATTTTCTGATTCGGTTCGCAACAATGTTTTACAATTTGACAGTATTGGATCCTCAGTTTGATGTGGCTTAAAAATTTGATTTTTGCGGTGAAGTCTTGAAATAGAAACTGGCCAAAAAAGCCTAGTTCGGTAAAATAAGAAACCTTGCCAAGATCTAAGACACCCTGCAAGTATATAAAAATATAATTTTGATAAAATATGTAACCGCGATATTCATCAAAAATAAATCACGTCTGAAATTATTTTGCAATGTACTTGTAATATATATTTTTTATGAAAAATGTATTGCTCAGGGCACTCTTTTTTGTAAATTATGTCAATAAAATGGCTTTTAAACTTTGAATGATTTATTGACGTTTGACGGCTGTGATCTAGTGGTTCGAGTTCGGACTGCTGATCACGATGTCGTGGGTTCGATTCCCATAGGACTAGCCTGGCCTGGGTGTTTCTTATGTATTATAAGTAAGTATTTACAAAAAAAAGTACATAAGTATAATATCCATTGTCTAGTACCCATAGCAGAAGCTCTGCTTAGTGTAGGACTAGATGGTGTTGTGTAAAAATGTCCCAAAAATATTTTTATAAATATTATTTATTGACCAAAATGTTTTCTCGTAGTCTGTTGGTATCTCCATACCTATATTATTTTGTTAGCTGATTCAAAATCGAGAAATAGTATCCTTTACATACCGTGAAACATTTTTCGTCTTACATCTGTGGCCCAGTTAACGTACTCATCATAGTAAACAAATTTTATTGAAGAACCAACCCCGACATAGCGTAAAAAACCCGGTGTTCCCAACATTTTGTCGATTTATGTGAACACAAATGTAGGGAACAGTTGTTTTTTTTCGCGATTTTAGGGTTGGTCCCATAGTGAAAGTTGTTCATACTGATGAGTACAGTGACCCCTTAAGAGGTTTTCAGTTATTTCAATAACACGTTGTATATTAAATTAAATTTATTTAAATTATGTGATCTAACTACACTATATTAGAACGATAAAATAAAAATTATGTCGTATTTGATGTTCTGTAAAAGCCTCTTCAAAATCTGTATTACATAACTTAAATCTGTTGAATGTTGAAACTATTTGAAAAGTGTCTGCATCTATTAACAGAGCAAATTATTCGCGTAGGAGCAAATTACAAAAGAAGCTCGTTTAGAAAGCGTTGGGAAAGCAGTGTCACCTTTAATAAGCAATGTCGTAAAATAAGGAGTATTGTTTGAGATAAACTTATTTCCGAAACAATCGAACAAGCGTCTAGACGCTCAAGCTTGGTAAAGATTCGTCTAGACCGGTAAGCTATCAGTAATTTACAGGTCACATTACCCTTACTATTGTTCAGTTATTGATAAAGAATTAAAGAATAACCCTTAACCACAGGGCCGTCTTAAGCCATGCAGGGGTCCTTGGACCCTTACTTTTGGCGCCTTTTATAAAGAAAAGTAAGAATTAAAGAATAATCCTAAACCACAGGGACGTCTTAAGCCATACAGGGGTCCTTGGACCCTTACTTTTGGCGCCTTTTATAAAGCAAAGTAAGAATTTAAGAATAAACCGAAACCACCGGGCTGTATTAAGCCATGCTGGGGTCCTTAGGCCCACAGTTTTGGCACCTTTTATAAAGCATAAAAAAACGCGAATGACAACATCAGAATGTACTTTTGTTAAGTAACTGAACTTTTGTGACTCTATTGGTTATTATTAGCTTTATATCTTCAAAGAAAACGCATGCTGAGCAAGATTTGGGTGTTTTGTTAATTATGCGTTGAACTGAGAAAGTAATGGGATTTTTTTAAATTAATAAAATTACATACTTAAATAATACATAGAAAAAAATACATATATTCTGGGTTTCGGGGTTTAAAGGTTTCAAGGTCCACATCAAACCGTGGGCCCTGGGCTTGTGAACAGACGGAACTGCCTAATCATATCATAATATTATCGTACCTCGACTAATTGCCGTTTTTAATATCCGATCGCTCGTTTGCATTACCAGAGGTAGAATTACTTCTATTGATTATAGGTTTTTGTAAGTAACTAATGGTCTTGCGGTTGAACGCTTTCCTTTTATGCTGCAACTTTGACTTTTCTGGATCAGAACTTGATTATCACTTGCTTTAACGGCAAACATCGTGAGGAAACTTGTACACCCGAAAGTGCTCCATACAGTTAACTGTTGTGTGTGTAATCCGCCAACCCACAGTAGGCCAGCGTAGTGGACAGGGTCAAAACATAAACCTGCCAATCAGAACGATGTGAATTTGCAACGCAGAAAAATGCGACGAGAATTGCTACAATGCGATGCGTTGCTATTTCGTGCGGCAAGGCGTTTTGCCGGCCATAGTTTGGGCTCAGAATATGGTTTGGGTAATTATTATTGTAACCATTCATATATCGTAGGAATGCTCGAAGCGAATCATGTTGCAAGTTTTTGCGAAGCGTCGAGCTCGTAGATTTCTGCGATGTGAAGTCGCGTCGCAGTTTTGTGTTTTGACCCTAAAGCCTGAATCCTTTTTATTTTGAGAAGAGGCCTGTGTTCATGGGAGAATAATGGGCTGGATATGTATGTCTATATAAGTATTTTTGAAGTTCCTTTAATCTTTATTGAAGAGAATAAAGTGAGAACCAAAAGTATTACTTTGTAGTGGAAAAGTGTTGTAGAAACAATTTGAAAAGTTATTTAAACTTTGATTATTTGTACAGACATTGAGCATCCAGGCTTCTTAGGTCATTACCTCTTTAAAGTACAGTGAAGCGTGAATAAGCACTAAGCAGTAAGTACTCGTCTAGAACTTTAAAATCTAGGTACTAAATTAAAGTAGACAAACCACTTTCTGTTTGAGAACTGATAAAAAATCGGCCAAGTGCGAGTCAAACTCACGTAATAAAAATTCCGTACCACATATTGTCCTAATACCCCATAGAAACTGTCTTAATTTACGAGAGTTCATCAAAATACATCGACGTACAGTGCGCGAAATAAGAATTGTTGCATCTATTTCTTACTCAGGTACCACCACAATGCTTACCCTATTTTTAGTTTTTGTTGCTAAACTACATGGATGCAATATAATCAAACCAAGTTTGACGCTGGTATGTATTGCCGTTTTGAAGATAGAGCAGGAACAGAAACATTGTAAAAAATGCATGTTTTTCGAGGTTCCTTGTATAGTCTTGTCGTGTCGTAATAGGAGTCATAGTAACATATTCTATGAAAATTTCAACTGGCTACCTTTTACCGTTCAAAGATACAGCCCTGTGACAGACATACGGACGGACGGACTGCAAAGCGAGAGTAATAGGGTCTCGTCTGGCAGCCTTTGGGTACGAAATCCTAAAAAAGTAAATAGTTACGCAGCCATTTACAAGTGACTGCGTTTTTGTCTCCAAAAAAAAAGAAACATTACAGTGAATATTGGGCAGCGTAGCCTAGCGGTTGAATGCTTGCCTTCCATGCTCCTGGGTCTGAGTTTGAACCTAGCCCGCACCTTTGACTTTTTGAATTCATGTGTGGATCAGAATTTGATTATCACTTGGTTTTTTATTTTATTATAGGATGGCGAAACGTGCTAAAGGCCCACCCGATGTTAAGCGGTTACCTTTGCCCATAACAACTTCAATATCACCTAGACGGTTGCCTAAATTGCACCGCAAGTCGGTTCGCCAAACTGAAACATGAAGATGGAAAGTCTCATGTGATTGTAATTTCACCGGCACCCGTACCCTTCAGACCGAAACACAGCAATGGAAGCATCACTGTTTGGCGGCGAAGTAGGTACGGTGGTAGTACTTCCCCGGACGAGCTCTTTCACAAAGGAGCTCTACTACCACTAAGGTTAAATGATGAAGGAAAACATCGTGAGGAAACCTACACACCTGAGAGTGCTTCATACAGTTCTCGATGGTGTGTTTAGTCTGTAAGCCCGCACTAGGCCAGCGTGGTGGACTAAGGCCTTAACCTTTTTATTCGGAGAAGAGGCTTGTGGCCAGCAGTGGGATAGTAATAAATAAAATGTCTTTATTTCAGGCATTAGCCCATAAGTTGTTAGTGATGAGTTAGTAACAGATTGTGCTTATATGCTAGATTAGTGTTATTAGTACTTAAATTACTGAACAAATTATTTATTTAAACCTATAGCGACCTCCACCCAATGTCTCTGGATGGGACAATCCGGTCTGTCAACAATCATTTTCAGGATGCTGTTCCGAGTGTTACGCAATGTTACGTAATGAACTGGATTTACTGTTTAGGTATGTGTGTGTGAAAACCTGGAGGACTGAATGGTGTGGGATTTCTGATAAAAATGAAATATAAACTCAATATAAAGAATTATACCGGACTCTCGGATCGAGTGTGTGTACTAACCCTCAAATTTGAACAGAAGAAACTTTCTATTATCTAAGCATACGCACCTACTCTGGAGTCATCAAATCAAGAGATAGAAGAATTCTATGAAACATTCCGAAAAGCACAAACAATTACCGCCAAAAGACTTATTCTGATGGGCGACTTTAACTGCAAGATAAGACACCAAAAATATGGAGAATACAAGATACTAGGACTCTACTGTTATGGAAAAAGTAACGAAAGAGGAGAACAGGAAGAAGGAGAAAAATCAGTAATGGAGGAGGCCTTTACCCAAAGAGGGGTCCTTGATTAATTCAACCACTTATTTAAAAAAATGTGTAATTTGTTATCTTTAATTAAGGAATAAAGAGGCTTTATTATTATTATTATGTGTGTGTGTCAGAAAACATATTGCAATGGATGTTGGAATTTTCAGAATTGAATATTGGATTACGAATTCTGAGAGAATTTTCTAGGGGATTAAGGAAAATCTCTTATATCTTTGTCCCCTTAAATGTCTAATAGCATGTCTGCGGAATATGCATATTTTTAACTTTTTATCTTAAAATATTCATAAAAGATGAGCTGAAGAAACATATGAATATTTATGATGGATTTAGGGAGCAGATGGGTGTAATGACATGTCATTTGTTAGCTTTTCCAAAGGATAAATGTTTTTTCATGATGACGGGAATAATGAAGGTTGCTCTTGATACAAGATTTTGTCGAGTGACTTTGATGACTTTTATCAAAAAAATTTTTTTTTTTTTTTTTTTGCGGTTTTTTTTGTAAAAATGAGAATTATAATTGTACAGAATCATTTTTATTGCTACAGACAGAAATGTGTTGCTGGGGAGTTTTTGCGCCCCTTCTTTTTCCCAGTACCTATATAAACACTACGAAGCGGTGAAGGTCGGGCGTTTTTGAGGCTCTTTTTTTGTCGACGTTCAATAAGCACTAATAGGTTTAAGCTAAATTGAATAAATGCCATTTTGATTTTGAAAGTAATCCTTCTTCATTATGATGAGTGCATTTACCTGATCTTTCTCCGTTCGTGTCGAATTGCCGTCCCATCGGATTATGAGAGTGAGGGAATAGAGAATTAGAGAGTGCACCTGTGTTTGCTATAATATTTCCCGCGCAGATGGCTAGTTTCCATTGAGATTGGCCGCCGTGACCGAAATTCGGCCGGGAGGACATTATTATTATTACTCATTACTCTGCTAATAATGACACCTTATTTAAGGTTATTCGCAAAGGATGTACTAAACCAAAAGGAATATTGTACTTGTTATTTTGAACAAACTTTTACTAAAAACACGATAATAAAATCAGCTGTTTCATACATATTGATTAATGTTGCTGTTCAAATGTATGAAACTTCTGTTTTTTTTTCCACAATTTCAGAGATAAAATACATTTTATTTTGCAAATATGGTACAGTCGAAAAACGAAAAGGTTCGTCAATTTTCAAAGTGCGAATACATGTTACATTTTTAAACTCTGAACGAGAGATAATTAGGTGGTTGTTCGTACAACTGTCATTATTATTATCTGCCAGTACATGCAAAAGTGATTTATTATTAAACCACCATCAGTCAAGGAAAGAAAAGGTTCGTCACATTAAGGTCTACGTAGACCAAAACCGTAGATAAATCAAGTACAGCCATATTTTACCAGTTGGCATGATAAATGTATGAGCATAACATGGACATTCAGAGTCATACCTATTTAACACTCACCTTATAAACGTAGGTATTCCACTAATGCTCGTCACCAGACTCCTATCAGAAACCCTGGGCTGGTCCTTCAGGCAGTAGTATATGGAGATACAGATTGAGCCCAACCACACGAAGTTTGCTAGTGCCGAGAACGGTACCAAGTATTTTAACTTAGTGATCTGTGTTAGAGGTAATAGCACTATTAGTGTTAAACCGCAGTAGACTGTGACTGACCAGGTTGGGCCGCCGTAGACCACTGATACCTAAAAATAATGAGAAAGCTATATTAATACTTTATTTTGCACTTCGCAAGTCACGAACATTATTATCTTTAGCAAGAGTTCACAAACTGTAGTACATAAAGTACTACACTTGGGTTTATTGTTATGCAGTTCTTATTTAAAGGTTGTAAACAGTAGCCTGTAGGTCTGACAACTGGTCTAATCTCCGAATGTCAGTATTACCCAGTAACTGGGTTGCAAGGGTCCGATGGCAGTCGCTCCGTGTAAAATACTGATGTACAGCCGCATCTGGTTATACTGAAACCCGCCCCCAACACACCTAATTAGGAAAAGGCTCAGAGGATGATACAATAGGAGTAGGTACAAATCAAAAATCTACCTGGTACCGAAAAGACCTTATAAATAAGTGGTATGCAAAAAAGTTTTGGAATAACTGATCTGGCTAAAGTATTGTGTTGTAACCAATACTTATGGCGCCCAGCGTGGGGCCTGAGTACAGTTACAAAAATGTCATTGAAAAAAATTGTATTCATTTATTGTCGTACCTACTGTCATATCCACGTCGTATACACCTAGCGAAATCGGGCCGCTTCTATGGACTTAAACTACTATTCTTTATTATGATACAAGTACCCATGATTGTCTTAGTCCGGATATCAATCCTCTACTGAAAATGACGCTAGACGCACGGCGTTGCCATTCCACCTTTACGCACAAAATGTTTTGCTTATAGTTTCATTATGCGTACCCCCAAGTCCTGAAATTTCTTGTGTCCGAGTTTCCCGATAAGTATAATCTGGGGGCTTCAAGGCTCGAGTGAATAGGTTTTTGCTGGGCAAGCGTGTACCATCGTCGAACGAACCATCGCTTAACATCAGGTGAGATGGCGGTCAAACGCAAGCCCGTTAGGTAAACCAAAAATTTAAATCTTAGAATAAAATTACTTACTTGTCTAAAAGATTCAGCTATAACTACAACATATACGCAGCAAGCACCCATGTGTGTGAGTGCTAACGCCCAGTCTGCAAGCTCTCTGAAAACGAATGGTTTAATATTATTCAAAGATTTTTGATAGGAATCATATAAGTTATCTTTACTACGTAGATAACGAGATCATTCCCAACGTGAAAGGGAAATAGGTATCATATTTTGTACGGATTGGTCTATCGCCCTTTGTTACAATTCCAATAAAGAACAAGAAATGGTTTGCCATTTTTCAACTAGGACTCGCAAACTTGAAAACATAAAGCTAAGCTATATCTTCTCTGAAACAGGTATGATTGTTCGGCAATGTTTTATAGCGGTGGGTACTCCAGAACGTGTACCTATTGTGTACCTATGAACCTAGAAGGGTTTAATTGAAAGCATTAGCTCATGCGCAGCGAGATCAAAAGTTATAAATACTGCTCGTGAACGAATTTTTCATCCCACAATTTATATCTTCATAATAATCATTCATCCATCCAGCACCCTAGCCGAAACTTGGCATACACGCATATACACTCTGTTTTTTTAAATTGTCTTTTTTAGTAAACAATCTTGGCATGTCTTTTTAATTAACATCAGGTTTAGCATTAGCTCGTTTTGCCATCCTATACTATAAAATTATTAAAAGACATTAAGTTAACAATTTCACACAACAATTTTTTTTAAACCTAATTACATGTGCAGAACGAGTAATTATATTTTATCAGTAGTTATAGGCCTCTCCCAAGTTGCGCCACAACACCATGTCCAGCAGTGGACTGCGATAGGCTGAGTTGATGATGATGATGAGTAGTTATAGTAGTAATAGTTAAAAAAATCAACACTTAAAAGACATGTCAAGATTGTTTACTAAATAAGACAAAGTAGAAAAAATAGAGTTAACGGTATGATGATGATGATATCAAAAAGCCAAGATTTCAATGAAAAAATACGGCTATACCTGAAATTTCGACAACTTCCTAGTATCAGAAAGATTTGGTTGAAACGTTACCTGGCAAAAGGGGCAAATTTTCTCACTGGTTTGGGCCCATGTTGGAACACCAGATCACATGTGTCTGCGTACCCTAACGCTGGTCTTTTGAGCTCAACGCATAACTGTTGTGATGTTTTTACCTGTAAATAAAACAAAAATATAATTTGAGATCATCTCATCACTCTCGAATATATGTACCAGGCCCCTCAGAAAGTATTGCGAAAAAAAGTTTTTATATATGGGAGACTGGCCAGTTATAATGTTTTTCGAAAATATGATTATTTATAAGTAAAAATAAGTAAGTTCCAATTTCAAAATTTCCCTCCACATTTTTTGCGAGTTAATTCAAAGTATTGTGTCTCACTGAAATATGGATCTGCGCCGGGAACATTTTAGAGCTATGATTTTATACGATTTCAAGAATCGCCTGAAACCGGATGAATCGTACGATAGACTTCAAATGGCATTCATGGATGAAGGCCCTTCCAAGGCAACCGTGTATCGTTGGTATAACGAATTCAAGCGCGGTCGACCAACTTTGGGGGATGACGAAAGAAGCGGTCGCCCTTTGACGGCTGTTACCGAAGAAAACGTGCTAGCAGTGAAAAATTTAATCCAAGACAATAGGCGAATTACATATCAGGAGATTCAACACATATTGAAGATTGGATCGGGAAGCGTTCACGAGATTCTACACAGCCATCTTCGCGTGAGGAGGATAGTATCACGCTGGGTGCCGCACAACCTCACCGATGCTCAGAAGCAGGCCCGGGTGGAATGGTGCCGTGATATGCTTAACAAATTTGAAGCAGGCTCGTCTCGGCGTGTTTACGACATCGTTACAGGTGATGAGTCCTGGATTTATCAATACGACCCAGAAACCAAGCGCCAGTCGACTGTTTGGGTGTTTCAAAATGAGCCAACGCCTACCAAAGTGAAGCGATCTAGAAGCGGGGGTAAGATTTTGATCGCTAGCTTTTTTAATTTGACTGGCCACTTGGTATCAATTCCCTTACGGGATCAAAGAAGCATTAATGCCGAATGGTATACTACCAAATGTTTGCCAGAAGTTTTCTCTGTTATAAGCAACAAGCGACCAAACACAGGGCTCCGCGGGCTACTGCTCCACCACGACAATGCACCTGCGCACACCGCACTCAAAACGAGGGACTTCCTGGACAGCACGCCAGTCAAACTCCTGGGTCACCCTCCTTGCAGCCCTGATCTAGCACCGTGTGACTTCTTTTTATTCCCAAAAATAAAAAATCAGCACAAAGGGATACAATTTTCGTCGCCGGAAGATGCGCTGGCTGCGTTCGAGCAGGCTGTAAACGAGGTGTCTGCGGCGGACTGGAAAAAGTGTTTTGAAAACTGGTTTAGGCGCATGAATCTTTGTATAGAGGCTGGTGGAAAGTACTTTGAAAAGATTTGATAAAAATATATGTACGTATAGAACAATTTTTTTTAGTTTCGCAAAACTTTCTGAGTGTCCCACGTATAATATACTCTTCAATAAATGTCCGCTGCTGGACGTGAGCTTTCAAAAACACTTTAATAAATATACGAGAACTTTACCCCGAGATAACCCGACCACAACAATTCTACCCCGTCCACTCGACCCCGAAAGCTCGTCTCCGACAACAGACACAGACTCAACCTCGATAACTAGTCCCCAACATCTTGTGCCCGACAACTACACCCCGTGAACTTGCCCTATGACAATTTTCTGTGGGGACTATAGTTATTTTAACGCCTACTGATATTAACATATTGCCATAACTTTCCAACAAGGATTGTCAATCAGACCATGGATATGGAAATACTACACACCCCGATTTCGACAGAAACCGTGAGAAATCACGAAACCAGCGTTTTTTAAAGGTTTTAACCTCGAAAAAATTTTTATAGGAAGATGTAGTCACTAGAAAGGGCAGCTTATTTTTTGCCGCGTATTTTGCATTTTAACCTTCACTGCTAAAAAAAGGCTTTGGAACAATACTCATAGTCATACGGCAGACTCACAGTTAATCAATATTGATGAAGTATGAATATTGTAACACTGTTGACCTGAATTTCACAGTGGTCTACCTTCAATGCATATTCCTGCATACATTAATGTGAAGTTTCAACCTACTGTCAAAAATACCAGTCCACTGGTTCAATTATACGGTTTATTTTAACGGAAAGCGGAGAACCGATCCCGTTACTTTATGTAAAAGAAGAAAACTTCAGTTCATTGACTCCAAAGTGTATACGCTTGAATAATAGTACCTACACTGGTTGGTAGCTTAATAAAATTGGTCAAAAAACGGTCGAACAAAAATAGAAAAAAGCTCTCAAAAAGCTAATAAAGCCCTCAAATTTGCTACGCCTGTAGAAGGCCGCTAAGTTTTAAGTGCCTCATAATGTATTTTACATATATAAGAACTAAAATTGTACACTTAGTTGCAAATAAATGCTTTGAACTTTGAACTTTGAACTTAGTATATGGTAAGCAAATGATATTTTTCAAATATAGAAACAGTAATTTTGTTATAGCAATACCCTCACTGTACGTAATTAATTAAGCATTACAGAAGTCACTCCTAGTTTCTTGCCATGCCCGACGGGGCCTACATAATTATTTTTGGGAAATGAGGTAAGGTCTTTGTAAGCCCCGTATGTCCCTGCGATCTAAAAGATCTACTGTAACGCCTATAATAGTAGACTACAGCACCTGCCCAAGCCGCAGGCAGACCATAAAGTTGACTACTGCCTTGGGGTTTGAGGATTTGTTCTCCTAAGCAGAGATTGTGTGGCCTCGTGGCCTCCAAGATGCTGACTTCTAATGTGGTGCACTGCATCATATTCGCATAGGATATGAACAGGCGTTTCATCCTTTTCGCGAAAAAATCTGCAGACTGTGGTATCAGTGAGGCCCATCCTGTGTAGATGTTTGTTCAGTTTGCAGGGCCCTGTAAGGGTTCTAGTCAGGATTCTTATGTGGTTCCTGATAAGTGAAAGCGCTTCCTACTAGAAGCGCTTTCGAGTGCTTTTGGCCTGGGGTTTTTTCCCAAAGTCTAATACTTTGATGAATTCCTCAGTCTTTAAGATTAGCTGTGGTGATGCATTTCGGAACCCCACAGATTGGCTCCGGCCCTACAGTGGGGCATTCCGCACCAGCTCTAGCGAGTTCATCAGCAGCTTCATTGCCCCCAATTCCCCAAACTATACTGTAACCTGTGACGCCTGTGACCTTTCATAGTCAAAGTCAAAAGCTTTTATTTCGAATAAGCATTGACATGCACTTTCAAAACGTTAATTATGAATCTAGTTGCACGGTTCCAAAAAGTTAGTCCTATGGAGAAGAGCCGGCAAGAAACTCCATGGATATACTCTTTTCAAATAATAATAGTACAATAATTTGTTACATGATTAATTGAAAATAATTGTATGAGAATAATATAGGTTAATGACTGAGACAAATTCACTGAAGTAAACTAATTAATGACTAATAATGATTTGACTTTATACATGCTGAAATTTGAGTCGCTTAATTCCCGAAAAGGGGTCTTTGTACTCATCGTTATGAACAACTTTTACTATGGGACCAACCCTGAAATCGCGAAAAAAAAATCTGTTGGTCCCAGCATTTGTGTTCACTTAAATCAATAAAATTTAGGGACCACTTGATTTTTTTTTCGCGATTTCATGTTTGGTCACGTAGTAAAAGTTGTTCACAATGATGAGTACAATGACCCCTTTTCGAGAAATAAGCGATTCAAATTTCAGCGTGTATAATGTAACTTGTGAAAGCAATAATATATTGAGTATTGAAGCCAATAAAAAAATTAATTAACAAAAACAAAAAACCCGACTGCGTGTTAAAATAACAGAAAAGATATAAACAAGACTTATCAATACGCAGTCGGAGGCTACATATGTTTTTGGTCATGAATTACATAATAGTTCCTATGTAGCCTCCGCCTGCGTATTGATAAGTCTTGTTTATATCTTTTCTGTTATTTGAACACGCAGTCGGGTTTTTTGTTTTTGTTAATTAATTTTTTTATTTGAAATTTTTTAGTTTTGTCATCATGTTTTATTTATCATACTATTAATTTTTTTTTTTCGAAAGGTCAAATTCATTTTTAACGTTGAATATTTAGTTGTTTTTTAGCATTTCTCATTCTAAATTACATTTAAACATATAAGTTGTTTGTATTTTTGAAAAGCATTTATAAAACCCTTTATTTTGATACCCCACTCGATAGGTTTCGAGGGAAAAAATATATTTTTGAAGCCGTAATTTGGCGCCAAAAAGCGGCCATTTTAATTTTAATAATTTTGATATACCCAGTGTCACTCTCACAATTAAGACGAATCTAACGACACCTCACAAGTTAAAATCCATCAAGCCGTTTAGGCTGCAGGGCGTCCCAAAGAAATATACATACATACATACATACATACATACAAACATACATATATACATACATACACTCGAAAAACATAACCCTCCTTCTGGCGCAGTCGGGTAAAAAGCTAAAGCGTGAGGTTTGTTTGCACTATTTGCTATTACACAATTCCTTTCCCTTCAAAAGTTATGTGACCACATTATCTCAAAGGGCTCTTAACAATGTTAACTAGGTCACGGTGGTCCAAATAATTCAGTTCTTACATAAGGAGCCATGCAACTGCTTTTCGACACATTTTATGGCATTCTATTAGCTTTGCTTTTTTATGTTACGCAGTATGAGATTTGCAATCGTAGTACCAGCAGCGGTAATTAGTTTGTCCGGTCAACCGTATGATAATGGAAACCACTGTAAGCGGAACTGGCTTAGTACGTAAGCAATCATATTAGACAGGCTCTGGTTATACTGGTTTTAGTACCATCGATATTCTGTTGACTGTATACAATGTGATATTGAAATAACTGAAAACCTCTTAAGGGGTCATTGTACTCATCAGTATGAACAACTTTTACTATGGGACCAAACTTGAAATAAAAAATCACATGTTCCCTATATTACCTCACACTAGGATACACTGTGTCGTGAGGTCCAGTCTCTTTCATCATAAAAAAGGTACTACATAATAGGTTTAGGTTACCAAAGTACATAATATCATTATATAGGTAGTTAATTTTGATTTTAATTCAAGTTGTTTATAGCACCCCATTGTTGGAGTAATAGTGTTTTGTGCACGTAATAGTGTGAGTTTATGTTGAGTAGTAGTAGTGTGTAGTATGAGTAGGTGGAGAATATGTAAGTAGTGTTAGTAATATATTGTAATATTGTTTGAGTGTAGTATGTGTAATATAGGGAATATCTGATATTTTTTTCGCGATTTCAGTTTTATATACTGATGAGTACATTGACCCCTTAAGAGATCTTCAGTTATTTTAATAACAAGTTGTATAGAAACAGTTTGCCATTACGGTATGTGCATATACTGCTGATGAAAACAATTAGTTTATGGGAAAATAAACCATTAGAAGATTGTAAATCAGATTGATTGATTGATTGAGCTGGTTTTGTATCGGGATCGATCCGAAAACCAGCGCTGCAATGTTGTGTGTTGTTGTTGTTATGCATATGCTGAGATAGTCTTATTTAGTCTTTTACAGGCCTTTTTTTAGTATTTTACAGGCATTTAATTGTATTGTGTAAATGTGTTTTTTTTTCTCGCCTATAACATGACTGAAATAATTTTTTTCTTTATTTCTTTCTAAATAAGTAATCTGTAAGGTTTCACCCAGGCGCGGTTCCAGACCAAGATTTTGGGGGGGGTCAACTTGGCTTACGTACAGTCTCAAGGTCCAAATTTACCTTTTTGTTAAAATTTGGAGTTCGTTTTATATGTAACGGAATAATTACTTACAAAATGAACGTTACCAAAGAGGAAACAAACGTTGGGTAGAAACGCGAGCGAAGCGAGCGGCAATTTTTCATATTTATGCGAAAAGTTGGCTTAAATTTATGCGTATTTTTTCGGAGTTGCAGACTATGTACGTTAATGAAGAAGCGCGAGCGAAGCGAGCGTGAATTTTTTTTCACCGCCAAAGCTTCAATCGCTTGCGCCTTTGATATAGTGTCCGATCGCAACGGCAGGCTCATGTAAAGTAGCGCAAACCGTTCAACAAAATGAACTACCGCCGTCGTATGTGATATTATTTGACATTAAACTGGAAATATCATTAATACTTTATTTTGAGCAAAATAATACCTATGCTGTAAAATGAACTTCAGTACATAAACAAAACCCTAAAATAATGTTAGGTATTTTTTGACGTACGAGTAGATGTCGTGTTTGAGTAAGTAGGTGGTACTTACCTATAGTTTTGATTTCATCGTTTACTTTTGGACGTTTAAGCAGGAAGTTAATAATTTATTTAATTTATTTTTGTAAATTGTCTATTTTTAGGAGATTTGTCAATTTGACGTGTACGATTTTGGGGGGGGTCATGACCCCTACGACCCCCCCCCCCTAGAACCGCCACTGGTTTCACCTATTGTGAAAAGGAAAATTTTACCACATGTTTGAATCGAACTTGCAACCATGAGGTTCAATACGCCATCCAGTCGCTCTACATCACATATTATGTAGTAATTTAGCTGGACATAATTACTAGCTAATACCCGCGGATTTTCCCGCGTGTTATTCGGTTTATCACAGAAAAACGTTATCACGCATGCCTCGGGAACTGTTTATTTTCCCGGGATGAAAAGTAGCCTATATGTTATTCCGGGTTATAATCACAAATGTGTGCCAAAATTAATCCGAATCAATCGATTTGGAATGAATGCTTAATGAAGCCAAACGGCTTTCAGCGGCCGTTTAAGCGGGACTGAAGGACAAACAAACAAACAAACATCCAGACTTTTGTATCTATAATATTAGTAGGATTTCTGATTAAAAAACTCAATACAGTTATTAGAAATTGTCATGAATTTCAACTACCTACCCAAAACATCATAGATAATAAAATAAATATTTTTGGAACATTTTTACACAGAACCAAACTAGTCCCAAACTAATCAGAGCTTGAACAGTCGACTGCATGACAGTGGTAACACTTCAATTCGAAAATCGCCCTTACTGCTTACGAAATAAAGATGCTGCTAATGTCAAAGTATTACCACCGACGTGCGGTCGACCGTACTATGGGTACACGACAACGGATATAATACTTATATACTTTTTTTTGTAAATACATAACATAACATAAGCAGCCCATTACTGTCCCACTGCTGGGCACGAGCCTCTTCTCAGTGCGAGAAGGCTAAGGCCTTAGTCCACCACGCTGGCCTAGTGAGGGTTGGCGGACTACACACACCATTGAGAACTGTATGGAGCACTCTCAGGTGTGCAGGTTTCCTCACGATGTTTTCCTTCACTGTTAAAGCAAGTGATAATCGAATATAAATTCGCACATGAATTCGAAAAGTCAGAGGTGCGGGCCGGGATCGAACTCACACCCTCCTTCGTGGAAGGCAAGCGTTCAACCACTAGGCTGTCACTGCAAATACATACAAACAAACAAACAAAAAACGACAACAACAACAATTTGTTTTGGAACAAAAAAGGCACGAAGTACAAAGTAGTTTAGTTAGGAGTTACGTAACTTCGATGGTGAACTTTAGTGGTTACATGTAATACTGCATCTACGTCTTGTGGTTACACAGTTTGATGGGATTGCGTAGTTTTGGAGGCTGTCTTTGTGTGCAACGAAGGGCCCTTTCAAATAGACTAATATTGTGAAATATCTCACAGTAACAGTAACTGTTTGTAGTATTTGAGATACAAGTTTTAAATGGGTAAGTTTAAATGAATGATCTTGGTGTTTTCTTATAGGGTGTGTTTAAAGGGTTTTACGGTCAATCACACGTCAGCGTTAGTGGTAACACTTGAATTACAAAAACCACCCTTACTGCTTACGAAATAAAGACGCTGTCAAGGTCAAACTGTTACCACTGACGTGCAGTCGACTGTACAGTGTGATGATATACCATGTTTCATTTTAGATATCCGTTAAAATTTACCAATTTAATAACTTTTCTTGGGTTTAAGAAGGTGGGTCCGTATTCACCAGGTCATATTTACAGGGGTACAGTATTACAGGACCTATAAAAGTCACTGCAATATTCAATCACACTTCAATTATGTCTTTAAAGGGTTCATACTAAACTTAACTATCAATTTCAGGTCGAGAAAATGTTGTCTTAAGTTAAAATCAAAGCCTTTATTAACTATGTGGTTACAACAGATTGCTTAAACTGGACTTAACTGTTATTTCGACTAACACATGCGCATGCGCAATCATCGAAATAAACAAGCTAAGCCAATTACTATACTTTGGGTCATCGTTAGAAAAAACCTTTTTTCTAAAGATAACCGATTTGTTTAACATTGGTACGTTGTGTAAATATGAACGAACGAAAGATAATTCAAGGTTATGTTTGCGAGTGTAAAATGTACCTCATTGTTGAAGTACCTCTTTGTCTGCCTGTGACATACTTTTTAAATATTCAACGAAAAAATGGGTTCCTGTGTCGTAAAGTCGTGTTTATCTTTTCTTATTTAAAAACTAATATGTACCCAAATGTTAGTAAATTCCATATTAAGTCCATAAATATTTCCGAAAGACGTTTGACCGAATTATAAAAGTTCAAAAACGATTCCTCTTTTCTCCTTAATCCCGGTTTATATTATATTTATTAATAATAATTCTACAATAAATATTAAATATTTGGGACATTTTATACACAGCACCATGTAGCAGCCTTGTACTGTGGCCATGACGTTTCGAAAGCTTTGCAGCGTTCGTGGTCGCAGGAAGACTAAGGTGACAAGCGCCTTTACAGATACGATATATTCCGGTTAAACTTGTTTTATTATAATATAAGTAATCGCGAAAACCTAAGAAATTATTATGAATATAATACTTATATAATTTTTTATAATTGGTCTCAAAGTGTAACGAAACGGTCGATGCGGTACGTGCAGCCTTAACTCGTAAATTTTAGAATCTAGATAACTTTATTACTATGTTGGGTCAACATAGTAATAAAAGAAAGGGCCCGTGGTAAAATAATAATCATGCAGATTTTTAAGATTTGCGAAGTTAAGCTGGACTTGCCCAACACTAGGTTTTTTGCATAGCAAAAGGACTGATAAAATCTTATGGAATCAGGAGTGGGCCTGCGGGCATCGGACTCGGGGTAGCCCGCCACCCGACCAGTCAAGGCCCGTGACGGAGGCGCGTTGTGTTCCTCGTGTGCCAGTCAAAAGGAGGGTGCGGCCGATATTGAGGCCGCACAGGGAGAAGGCGCTGGCCTGTTAGTGGCGAGCCGGGACCTGTCGGGGGTGGTTGACTAATGCAGAGCGTTTCCCATGCCCCCGGCCAAAAGTAGGTAGAGGAACACCGTGGTGGTTTTAGTTGGGAAGAGTCCGACACTGGTTGCGCTTTCCCCGGACGGAGTGCATCCATGAGGATTTCCCCATGAAAAAAGAGGTTAGGTACCTTCTGTTAGACTGCAAAGCGATGGCAATAAAGGAACCAAATAATCTTCTTTTAATATACAACGCTATACACCCTAACTTGTATCTTATTACGGTTATGCATAGTTTTTCTCTGAGATCCCATTTGAACAACTAATAATATGGTAGGACTTCGGATTAATTGACGTCGAATTAAGGGGGGGCGTAGTGGGGGAGGGGTAGAACCCCCCCTGTGAAGGAAAAATTGCGGAACCCCCCCCCTTCCGAGTTTTTTTTTTTTTGTATTCTAACCTAACTTGAATTTTCTGTCGGTAACATCGATTTCAGGGGGGAAAGAGGTAAGGGGAAAACGAAACCACCTTTCTGAGTTATGGCTTCACCACCACATTTTTTTTTCTCGAAAACTATTAATTTCCGCAACTTGAGATTTTACAAGAAGTCTTATTATAATGTAACCATTCTGTAAAAAGAATATGAACTTCCAACTCAACGTCAACTAATCTAAAGCTTAGCCAATAATATTAAAGTATCAAGATGTCTTACCAACGCATGTATAACTTACCAACACATGTATAACATGGCAGCATATGAATCCGATGATAAGTGTGCCGATACTGCCCACCACCAGTCCTGCGTTCTTGAAGGCTAGGGGCATCGCCAGTACTCCTGAGCCAAGAGACGCCTTCAGTAAGTGAGCTAGCGCGCCGAAACTCCTGGAAACCAAGAATAGATATGATGAGAATCGTTAGTATGACCGATTACGATTATTTGATTATGTTCTAGCTATGCCCGCGGCTTTGTTCGCGTACTGAAATAAAATATAAATAAATAGTCTATGTTACTTCTGGATAAAGTATCTTTCTAATGGTGAAAGTATTATTAAAATCGGTTCAGTAGTTTCAGAGTTTATCGATTACAAACAAACAAACAAATCTTTTCTCTTTATAATATTATTACTAGCGGCCCGTCCCGGCTTCGCACGGGTGGACATGAAAATATAGCCTGTTACTCAGGGTGAATGTAGCTTTCTAATAGAGATTTTTTTTTAAATCGGCGCAGCTGCTTTTTAGGGTTCCGTACCCGAAGGGTGCCAAACGAGACCCTATCACTTTCTCTACGCTGTCCGTCCGTCCGTCCGTCCGTCTGTCTGTCACAGGGCTGTATCTTTGTAACGGTAATAGGTAACCGGTTGAAATTTTCTCAGAAATTGTGTTGCTATGAGGTGTATCACGACAAATACTAAAAACAAAAAAAGTCTAAAACCAAAGGGCGTCCCCATACAAGAAACCTCAAAAAACATGCATTTTTTTCAACGTTTTAGTTCCTGCTCTATCTTCAAAACGGTGATATATACCAGCGTCAAACTTGGTCAGATTATAGTGCATATTATGTAGTTTAGCAACAAATACTAAAAATAAGACAAACATAGACATATGTGGTGATATCTGCGTACGAAAGACGTACAAAAATTCATATTTCGCGCACTGTGCGTTGATGTCTTTTGATAAACTCTCGTAAATTAAATCAGTTTTTATGGGGTATCAGGTCGTTGAGAGAGGTACGGAACCATTGCTGCGAGAGTCCGACTCGCACATGGCGGGTTTATAGTTTATTCATTACAAACATACACACAAAAATACAAATTTTTCCTCTTTATAATATTAGTGTAGAAGTGTAGATAAATAAGTATAGATATAGATTACCATGGAAACAAGTACACATTCTGTTCTACTATATAAACACAACCTTACATAATACTACTGTTCTCATGGTCTAGTTGTGTTATCAGCGGAAAATCGCCAAATACCACAGGCCATTAACATTTAGTATCGCTTAATGAAACAATAGTTCTGTGACCCTTGCAATCTTGTGAACCCAGTTTAGCTGTGAAGATTAGGTGTTAGACCCAGCTAAGATGAGTCATTATTAGCTTAGCTCTAAGATACTATTCCGGCGGTCTTTATTTAAATCACAAGCTAACGCAAAATAATAGTTTCGATGTGGTTTTGGTGCAGTTGATATAACTGCGTGCTGAATAATATTACCTTCATTTCTCGCTTAGTTTCCAGTGAGACCGTACCTTGCAATTTGTAGCTGATAATTTTAGATTGTGCGGAAAACCAGTTAATATATTGTAATAGCTTTCTATAGTGTTAGTTTATGAAATTCCCTGTATACTATTTCCAATTTAAGGCCCTGTCCATGAAACAGTTGGATACAGAAGGTCCAGCTTGTCCATTAAAATATGTATAACGAGCGACCCTCGCGGCTCCGCCTACGTGGATGTCGTTTCTCACGTATTCCGCTAGAATCCTTTGGATTTATTTAATTTATTTGGGAAAAAAACGGTTACACATAATTATAAGCAAAAAAATATTGTAAATTTATAACCAAAGACATTTTCCACATACGATATGATATGAGTGTTTGTGTTGGTCTGGTTGTTTCTTATTTATTATAAGTATGTATTTACAAAAAAAAAGTATATAAGTATTATATCCATTGTCTAGTACCCATAGCACAAGCTCTGCTTAGTTTGGGACTAGATGGTGATGTGTAAAATGTCCTAAAAATATTCATTATTATTTATTAAAAATGAAGTTTAAACTCAGGCTATGTTCTTTTATGAAACTCTCTATCACACATTTAACGGTTTTCTGGTATAAAAAGAGTTCGCCTTTGTAACATTACTTCTCCAAACTGTATCACTTTAAAGACGTAAATAATTGTGGAAAAGAAAAATCGCTAACGAGCAGAATTCGAACCTGTAACTCCTGGTTTAGTACACCAGTGTTTTCTTTATCAGCTAAGCTACCGTGAACTCTGCCCGTTGGTATCGAATTTAGCCTCAACTTTGAATCCGTCTTTTAGCAACGTCAGCTATATCTCACTTAACCGATTCGACTAACTTTGCAGTTAATTCAGTCGTTTTTGCCGTTTTTTTTCTTTCATTATCTCTGTGTTCAGCTTGGAATGATATTTCTGAATTTCCTCTTTATTTTGTATAATTTCTTGCTTCCTTAATCCTTTGACATCGTTTCCTTAATTAAACCAGAGAGACTTATAGACTCATCAAGATTGTTAGCTGAACTGAAAAAAGTGTATATCAAAGCGATTTTTAGATAACAATCTTAATTAGTGAACGACCTTTGAGATAAAAAAATGTAGGTTTATTGAATTAACTATGATAAGAAACGATTTATATCATCTTATTATCTTATCACTTAGCTTTCGATGTAGTATCTCTTAGCTTTCGATGTAATATCGTTTCGCTTTCGATGCAATATAGATTCCCTTTATGTCATATCGCTTCGACTTCGGTGTTTTTTTTTTTTTTTTTTTTAATTTTTTTTTAAAAATACCACTTCGTTTTCGATGTACTATCACTTAGCTTTCAATGTAATATCACTTAGCTTTCGGTGTAATATTACTCAGCCAATCTCAATCAATCAAAATCTACCATTTTCAAAAAAAGAGAGTGGTGTAAGACAAAGACATTTATTGCTCAAACTGTGTACATAAATGTAGGTATGTGGTTATCTCCATTAAATAACGAATGAACTCTAAAGAATTTTAATTTTTAATTTTTCGCAAGCCTATTCGTATGACATGCGGTCTTTTGCTCTGCAGAGGTACAATTGTAACAGGCTGGCCACATTGAACTTAGCCTACGCACAGTACACGTGTAATATCGCACCGCATATAAGTACCACGGCGTCCAGTGACACTTGAGAAGCATTTGCGAGTAGAAGACATCAACGCACCGCCTGGTACTCAGCTGGGTTCCATATGCGAGGGCGAATTACAGTAGCCTTATTGGAAGTCGTTTAATCAATAACAGACACAAGCTGGTCGCTGCAAGGATTAATCTAGCCAGGTGGGGCTTTATCGATGTGTCATACTGGGTGCGATTGCAGAGCTTCCACGCAAAGCATGTCTCACCTACTTGCTTGCCCGCTGTGCCCCGCCTGTTCCTGAGAGGACATTTTTTTTAATACTCAATGGGCTTGCGTTTGACTGCCACCTCACCTCATGTTAACCGATGGTGCGGTCGACGATGGTACACGCTTGCCCAGCAAAGGTGGTCTCTAGTGGCTACCAGGCATCGTACCGGAACACGACTAGGTGGCTTGGTGGCACGCCTTTGCCCGGTGGGTGGTCACAACGACGGCCGTGGCCTACCACCAGTATGTCACATGATTTGCACCACCCAGGGATCACGTGTAGGGATTCGGGAAAGGGGTACTTTCCTACGGACGTGGGTGACTCGATCCCCGAAATAATAATGCAGACATAATGCAGGCTACGGAGAGAGGTATACACAGTGTCACTTTTTGGTCGAAGGCTCTCTCAAAACAAGCCATTGACACGAAGAAGAAGAATATGCGGTGGGTATTTTTTATTTTTTTTCAAAAATCCGTGATAGCCTAGCGATTGAAAGCTTACCCCTCTTGCAGGAGGATTTGAGTTCAAACCCGGCCCAAGTCTGATTTTTAGAATTCATGTGCGAATCCGAATTTGATTAGGTATCACTTGTTTTTTATCATTTATCGTGAGGAAACCTGCACACCTGAGAGTGCTCTATACAGTTCTCAATAGTATGTGTAGTCCAGCAACCCGCACTAGGCCAGCATGGTGGAGTAAGGCCTTAAACTTCTCGTTAAGAGAAGAGAGCTATGCTTATTATTTTTAATGCTGATGTACTTACGATGTATTCGAAGCTATCGGTCTGTGCTGCGAAGGAACGTAGGGGTCCAAATCTTCTCTCGATCCATTGTAAGCTAGCTCGATTCTGTGGACAAAAATAAATAAGTTAATTAAACAAAAGAAAGGTAGAAGAAGAAGGAACAAGGCTTTGTTTGTCTAAACTTGAGATTACCTTTTATAAATCCATGAATACTATGCAGAGGTTAAGTAAACATAATAACTTAATTGCATTTGTAAACAAAGAATTTAAGAAGAATTAAGTAAATCCCAATGGTATAGTTTGAATGTAAAATTTATATTACGGGATAATACAATAATGGGAAAAGTTTGAATGAATGTTTGTTTGTTTTCTTCAGTTACAAGGTTGACAGTAATTGCAAAACTGCGACAGGAGACGTTTGATAGATTAAGTTTTTGACTTACGACTCATTTATAATTAATTGTAGCCTAAAAATATAAAAAATAATTTAAAAACTCATACAATTAAAATTTGGTTTGTTAAATCTAGATTTATCTTTCAAAACAACACGATACTAGACAACCTCCAGAGGCAAAATGATTTCGAAAAAGAACGAAAGCTAAGGGATGATTAGAATGAATAATTAAAACTTTTATAATTATACACTTGTAGAGGGTGCAGCATCGTCAGTAATAACTACGCCTGGATGATTAAAAAGTGATACTATTATATTCAAGTAAATTCCGCTGTCCTACTTAAATGATGAATAAAGCGGGGTGTAAGTACATTACGAAAGCAGTGTCACAAAACTAATCTTAAAAATTTCACGACAATCTTTTTTCTCATATATCTTTCCAGACGCCTATTAGCTGGATACCCCCGGTCACAAAGCATATGCAGTAGCACTGCATATCTTACGCCCAGCCACCAATCGGGACGTCACTCCGTCAGCGAGCGGCACCAATCATATCACCGAACATTTGAGCCGACCAATCATAACGCGCCGTCCGCCCCCCGGTCCCCGCCAACATTTTACGACTGTTTTCTCATGCAAAACTTTGTTTATGCGGCGTCTTGAGGCTTATGGTCTGTGATCTTTCCTAATATTTCCAAATGTAAACTTTGCTCTAAGTTATCACGAAAACAAAAGATAATGTGGTTGGACTACTCGATTGGTTTTTTGGACCAGAATGACCTTGACCCTGACCAAATTATCAAAAATAATTTTGTCAGTATTCAAAGGTCACTCTGGTAACATCTACCAGCCCGAGTTGTCACACGATAACTTCGCAAAAATAAACAGTAATACGTTTGGAGTACGCTTGAGTGGCTGCCCCAACCAAGATGACTTTCCATCCTGGTTGAATTAACAAAAATAATTTTGTTAGTATGCAAAGGTCACTTTGGTAGCAACTACTCGCCCGAGTTGTCACACGAAAACTTCGCGAAAACAAACATTAATACTTTTGGAGTACGCTTGGGTTTTTTGACCCTGACCAACTGTCTCAATAATTTTGTCAGCTAATAAAGGGGTCACTTTGGTAGTAGGTAGTAACTAAACGATCCTATAACATTTTGTTTATCGTATATGTTGACGACAGGAGCTAAAGGCCCATCTGATGTAAAGCGGTTACTTTTGCCTATAACAACTGCGATATATATCTATAATAAGTTTTTTCACGTAGCATGGGTACGTTGACAGCAGGGTAGAACGATGTTTTATGAATAAGTGTAAAAGAGACCGCATCATAAGACACGTGTTTGACTGTTTGACACCTGTCACAGAACCCATGCTATGTGAAATATTATAGGATATTGCCTCGGCGTCAGCACTTCTACTTTTCGCGCCAGAACACCGCAATGCAAGCATCATTGTTTGGCGGCAGAAACAGCTACGGAGGTAGTACTTTCCCGGACAAGCTAGGTGTTCTACAAGTAAATATTTAATGTCTTTGTCTACAACAAATCCTGCAACCTTCTTTGAAGTTTAAACATTTATGTAAAGGTCATAATTGCATGATTTTAAGACTTTTGCCCATAACAACTGCAATACCTTAGGCTGTTGCCTAAATGGTATTGCAAATTGTGTTCGCCAAACTGAGACATGAAGATGGAAAGTCTCATGTGATTGTACTGGCACCGGCACTCGTACCGTTCACACTGGAACACAGCAATGCAAGCATCAGTGTTTAGCGGAGAAGTAGGTACCTACGGTGGTAGTACTTCCCCGGACGAGCTCTTACACAAAGAGCTCTACTAAGGGAACGTACCCATACTACGTGATCCATTCAGGCGGGGGGAGGAACCTAACCCCCCAGGTTTTTGTCACGTAGTCAATATCCTCTACTGATATCTCGCGCTTTTTCGAGCTATATTCAAATATGACACGCAGCGTTTAGCAATTTTTAAACTCACAGGTGGCAACACTAGACAACAGAAGCAACAAAGACAAATATGAGCGATTTTTTTTCTTTTGGCAAGAAATTATTTAAAACCATGTTTATGAATAACTACGTGAAAACTAGAGGGTTAGGGGGGGTCTTGGCATATACTACAGGTGGTCACTGAGGGATGGGGGGGTAATTTAAAAAAAATGTTCACGTAGTATGGGTACGTTCCCTAATACTAAAACCCACATGATTGGATTAATTTGACATTTTCGAAATGTTAAACTGGTTTTCTGGATTTTGGAGTAAAATTTACTGAAATATATTCAATTTTCTTACCCAAGCCCGCAGAAATTGGTAATTTGATCACAAAAATCTCCGTAGATTTTTAAAGCACGACTATACCGCGTTGACATATCGGCTTGTTCTCGCTCAGCCGTCGATGTCGCCTCGAATATAGCCCACACCATATATTAGGTACTTAGCTTATTGACAGGAATCATACGTATTATTAACCCCAATGTTCAGGCGTCAATCGGACCATTGATGAAATACTTATTTACTATTGCATCATACAGTGCTTGATTTTATTAGTTACATAATTATTTCTAATTCAACACGTGTGTGCTTTCTAATTACTATGTTAATGTATTGTTTATTATAATATCTTTGTATCGTAATATAATCATCATTTCAGCCGAAAGACGTCCACTGCTGGACATAGGCCTAGCATATATAAGGTAATTACAATCAAAGGGCAAAGCGTTATTTATACATTGGTGTTAAACTTATCTATTAGCCACACTAGACTAAGCCCTGGGGACTGGACGCGGAAGGTAGAGCACCGAGTGTTGTGGTGCAATTTGGGAGAGGCCTATGTCCAGCAGTGGACTGCGATAAGCTGAGTTGATGAGCCTAAGCCCACGGCTTCGCCCGCGTTAATCCAGTTCATAACAGTTTTTTTTTATCGCGCATCCCTCAAGAACTATTTATCTTCCCGGGATAAAAAGTAACCTATATGTTAATCCGAGTTATGGTCTATTTGTGTGCCAAATTTCATCAAAATCCGTTTAGCCGTTTCGGCAAGATTGAAGGATAAAATACAAACCAACAAACACATGAACAAATAAACATACATCCATACTTTCGTATTTTTAATATTAGTAGGATAACTCAAGCTTTTCGTAATAAACAGTAAGTTTTTCTCAATTTCGTGGGTTTTCGAAAATACTCGCACAGTTAACGACGAGTGTGTGAAACTTTATGGTAATTGTCTGTCATTTTTTTTTTGTAAATTACATATTGGAAGCTGGTAATTTAAGAGGCCAGACGTGTCTTCTAATGAAATTTTCTAAGAGCAGAAATAAAAGAGTCACAATTCTTATATTGATCATCATCATCATCATCATTTCAGCCGAAAGACGTCCACTGCTGGACATAGGCCTCCCCCAAGCATCGCCACAACGACCGGTCCTGTGCCTTCCGCATCCAGCGGATTCCCGCGACCTTCACCAGGACGTCGGTCCACCTTGTGGGGGGTCTACCCACGCTGCGCCTTCCAGTACGCGGTCGCCACTCCAGAACTTTACTGCCCCATCGGCCATCCGTTCTGCGAGCAATGTGCCCCGCCCACTTCCACTTAAGTTTGGCAATTCTTCGGGCAATTTATATTGATCATATTACAAAAATTTAGCGAATTTTGCATTGCAGTCCATGTTGAAACCCGAAACTGCTTTGTGGTCAGTTTTCAGTTCAGTGGGTATGTTTGATCTATAAATATTTTTTTGTTTCTTATAAGAGTAGGATTGCAAGTTATATTCACATGATTGAAAATTTTATTTGCATTGTAAAGTATGAAATAAAATTCATAAAGAATATTGCAATTTTGTATGTATGTAGAATTGATGATGTTTCTGATGTATGTGATGTCCTAGAGAATATAAATAAATAAATATTTTTGGGATATTTATTTTACACAGCACAATCTAGTCCAAAACTAAGCAGAGATTGTACTATGGGTACTAGACAATGGTTATAATACTTATGTACTTTTTTTTTGTAAATACATACTTATAATACATAAGCAACACCCAGACTAACATAAATACTTTATGTTCATCACACAAATATTTGTGTCATGTGGGAATCGAACCCACGACCTCGTGATCAGCAGTCCGACACTCGAACCACTAGACCACAGACGTCGTCAAGACCACAGACGTCGTCAAAACATATACACCCCTACTTTAAAATCACTAGAAAAAATATCAGCTGATCCCTACATTTTGTCGAAAATTGTGCTGATATTTTTTTCGTGATTTCAGTGTTGGTTCCATAATAAAAGTTGTTCATAATGATGGGCAGAGACTACCCCTGAATTTTTTCTGGTGATAAAAAAATTGTGATATATAAAAAATAAAAGCACTGGTGTACTGCGGTTTTATTATGTAATATTACCCTACTCACAAACTCACTTCTAAATACGTAGTGAAAAGAAGTAAAAACAATACGAAAAAAAACACTGCGGATTCAGAAGTGAGTTTGCTAGTCAGATCTTACAGAATAGTCACGCTGAAGCTGAAGAGGAGTCGTAGGTTCGAATCCTACTCATGAGCGAATTTCTCTTTCTTTAGGCTTTAGCCTCTCTTTTATTTATATATATATATAAATAAAAGAGAGGGGCTCGTAGCGAAGCAACGACTGCGCGGATTGTACGATCTGCAAGGTTAAGCTGCTCTTGCCGCGGTCAGTCTGTAGATGGGTGACCGTTTAGTTACACATCGAGACCCCTCCATGCCTCGGAGAGCACGTTAAGCTGTCGGTCCCGGTTGTCATACGAATATCTATGGCAGTCGTTACGGGTAGTCAGAAGCCTGAAAGTCTGACAACTGGTCTAACCTCCAAATGTCAGTATTACCCAGTAACTGGGTTGCGGGGGTCTGATGGCAGTCGCTCCGTGTAAAATACTGATGTTCAGCCGCATTTGGCTAGACTGGAAGCCGACCCCAATATAATTGGGAAAAGGCTCGGAGGATGATTATATATAAAAAAAAACAAATTGGTTGGTATATATTAACGTTTCTGAGTAAGTTAGAGGCAAATAAATCTTTCATGTTTTATTCAGAGAACTAGGTACTCTCATTTGAAATGAAATTACCTACAACATGTATTGCGTAAAAATGCGCTTAAAATTACACTAGATACTTAACTAGTAAATAGCCCGCATTATTAAACGAGTATTTGAATTATGTATCTTTGATGGTATTGCATAATTCTTGATTCCATATAGCTCTGAGTATTTGCACTATAGGTAAAAATATGGGCTTATAATCTTGTAGAAAGAACGACCCTAAGGATGAGATAGATTTTTGTCCCGTTTTAGTCAAGGGACTTGGCTAACTTGGCTTAATTCTGGTATCGAGTACAATGGTAGTACACGCGGCTACAGATAAATCTATTCATTTACAGTATAAGTTGATGTGTAGCAGTGCCTAAAAAAGGCGGATTTTTTATTATGAAGTTCTTTACTGGAAAGTTATAAATAATAGGAGTTACTAATACATTTGTTTGTTTGAGCGAACGGTAGGTATCCAACAATACACCACTTTCGGCTATCATAAGACTTACTGAACCGCAATACTGAATAGGTATCTATATAAATATTAATAAATTTTAGGTACATAATCCACGTGTGATGAGAATTGGATGGAACCTTGTCAAAGTGAATTGGAAATGTTGGCGATAGAGCGAAGTAGTAGTACAAAGAAGCATATGTCGTAGGATAATAGGACAAATTGATTTTTTTCGAAAATCCTAGGGTGATTGCAAAAGACTTGATAATTGGAATCTCAGAAAGATTTTCGTTGTCTTACGAGCTATTATCAGGATAATTGAAAAAATCCCAGTTTGTTTAGGACGATTGGAAACTGAACGCTGATTGGCTAATTTAAGAGTCGATTTATAACATCTTTATTCTAGTCATATATGTCTATTTCATCTTAGTTCAATATCTTTATTCTGGTTGGTCAGAACATGGATCGATAAAGTGTATACTTATGCTTTAAAAATGATATTTAGCAGTTTTTTTATTGCTTCGTTAAGTAAAACTAATATTACGCTGAAGAATATCTGGTTTTAAAATATTTATTTATTAAATAAGGGTGCTTTTAATTTTTTTTTTGTTTTCGTAGGCATATCCTAGATAATTTTTTCTACCAGAAAAACCACACATAATACTGGTTCAAAAATAATGAAAAATTCGGCCCATTTAATCACATGTCCTTTGTATGTCATTTTTGGAGTCAGATCTACGAAAAATGGTGTTTGGCTGTTAAGTTCAAAATAAAGAAATGTGTTTAGGTGTTTTTGGATAATCAACCCTTAAGGTGGTAAAATAGGGTGCAAAACCACGGGCGAAAGCTATCAGTACAGGTGCGCTGAGTTTGTGTTTGTTCGGGATTATCTCAGAAACTATTGTACGGATTTTTATACGGTTTTCACTAATAGAAAGAGAAGAATATCTAAGAAGTTTATAGGCTAAGATGATCAGTGCTTCTCGTGCGGAACCAGGGTGGGCCGCTAGTTTCTTATATTGGTAGCTTTAGGCCACCTAAATAAAACAAAATAAATAAAATTATTACTATGTAAACATTGAACTCATAATGTATTTCCTGGCTAGGCAATGGAATAAATACATCAACTGTCTGAATAGTGTGCAAATTACAGGAGTCAAACGAGATCAATAACGTTTCAGTGACATTCGTTGACCTTGACCCAGTAAACTCCCATTATTTACTATTCATTGCTTTGACTACGTAATTTTTTTATTGATACCTATTTTAGATACAATTTGGTAAAGCAAATACGATAAAATATAAAAAAAACAATTCGTTACAAAAAAATAATAATTTTACTTACACAATGGTGTTGATTCTCTTGTTCACAAACTAAAACTATCGCTCTCTTTTACTAATAGTAGACCCAAGAAAAGGATGGCAACAATTTTAGTGCTGTCAAATTACTATTATTAAATTACTATTATTGTGCTGCTCGGGTGGTTGGAGAATGCAGAACGTGTTCCATGCCCCCGGTCAAAGGAAGTTAGAGGGACACCGTGGTAGTTTTAATCAGTAAGAGTCCGACACTGGCTCCAGATTCCCCGGGCGGTGTCCTTACAAGAGAACTTCCCCACTTAAAAAAGGCAGTATCGGTGCTTTTGAAACACAAAACTTTAGTCATGTATTATACACACACATAACAGAGATCTATTTATGTGGCAAGATCTATTTATTTGCATGTTATCATACGTATATAAAAGTCAACAGTAAACGACGCGTGTCGTGTCTTTCTCACGTGTCTTTCCGTCATCAAGCTATTTTTTTAATTGCTTCCATAACAATGTTCTCACTCTAGCATTTGAGATAAAGTGTGTACACAAAACACACACGAACAGAAGTCTCATCAAAGTACAATGTACGATATCATAAGTACATAGGTACATACGCGTAGATTAGATGATACTAGTAGTTTTGTACTGGGAGAATAGATATTTGAAAGGTCAATGTATTATATGAAAGAACACATTGCTGGCAGAACGGATGGCCGATGGGGCAGTAAAGTTCTGGAGTGGCGACCGCGTAATGGAAGGTGCAGCGTGGGTAGGTCCCCCACAAGGTGGACCGACGACCTGGTGAATGTCGTGAGAATCCACTGGATGTGGAAGGCGCAGTACCAGTCGTTGTGGCGATGCTTGAGGGAGGCCTATGTCCAGCAGTGGATAGATAGATAGATAGAGTATACTTTATTGTTTGCACACCATAAAAATAAAAACGAAGTTATAACAAACATGAGTACAGTACTAACAATTGGTGGTCTTATCGCTTAAAGCAATTTCTTCCAGACAACCATTGGATGGACTTGAAATGTACAATGAAATGAAAAATGTTGAATTGTGTGTGGACGGACGTCTTTCGGCTGAAATGATGACGATGATGATAAATATATGAAAGGTATGACTTAAAACGAGAACTTATGTTTATTAAATTAATGTAAGATTTCAGAATTGAATTATCATTTGCGTTAACGGTGAAGGAAAACATCGTGAGGAAACCTGCACACCTGAGAGTGCTCCATAAAGTTCTTGATGGTGTGTGTAGTCCGGCAACCTAAAGAAGGTAGGATAGCTGATTAAGGCCTGAATCCTTCTCATTTTGAGAAGAGGCCTGTGTCCAGCAGCCCACCAGTGGGACCGGTTATGTTATGTGTAAGATTTTATTGAGGTTTTTATTCAGTTTTTTTTATACAGCTGGATTGTTAAACTATCCTGCCTTTGGTTCCAATTCATTATCTGGGTACCTCTATGTTCAAATAAAAGTATGTTGTGGACGCATTGTACCGAGTGAAGCTTCTGTAGCAATTTTATGGTATGTATGTCGCAGGGATTATATCCATAAAGATAAAGCTAGTAATTTTTTGCAATGACATTGTAAATTTTCTAAATTCGTACATGTTTTTGGTGAGTATTTGTGATGTTAGCAATAGGATTATGAAATGACTGCTTTCTACCAGAAACACGTGAAATTTAACGTTTGCTATACTAATAATATTATAAAGAGGAAAGATTTGTATTTTTTGTATGTTTGTAATGAATAAACTCGAAAACTACTGTGCCGATTTAAAAAAAAAATTACCATTAGAAATCTACATTCACCCTGAGTAACATAGGCTATATTTTCATAGGCTATAGCCTATATTTTCATGTCCACCCGTGCGAAGCCGGGACGGGCCGCTAGTAGTAGATACAACAAGAAAAGGATGGAAACAATTTTAGTGCTGTGTAATTAGTCGGAATAAAAATTTCCATACAAGTTTAGTCGTGGTCTTGGAACGTGCCGACTAAAAATACGAAGAAGTGGAACACGTAAACTAATTTGACAACACTACAATGGTTGCTATTCCTCTCTTTCATCTTTTATTAGTAAAAGAGAGCGAGAGTTTGAAATATGTTTAGTTTGCGAACGAGAGAATCGATAACAATTAGTCTCGCAATGATATCAATTCGGTGATGACCAATATTTCATCAGGATCATTCACTAAGATGTATTAAATTAAATTCACCTTATTTAACTTATTAGGTTTTCGCGATCAGTACACATTGTAATAAAACAAAGTTTAACCGGATTAAATCGCGTATATTATTTAAATTGGTTTCCCTGACGTTTCGAAAGCTTCGCTTCGCTGCGACCACGAAATGCTGCAAAGCTTTCGAAACGTCACGGAAACCTATTTAAATAATATACGCGATTTAATCCGGTTAAACTTTGTTTCACCTTATTTAATGTACGTGTAGTTGGGTGTTACACAGAACAAAACTAAAATCCTTTATTACAAAATCTTAGACCTTATTTACATCGTTCGTTGTTGTTGTTTAAACAAAACGGCTAAAATTAATATTCTATCAATCCACGATTTACCCTACTAGAGATAGAAATTTGACATAAGTTCCATACAATTTGTGTCAAATTTTAATCTCTAGTAGGACAAATCGTGGATAGATTGGTTATTAATTTTGGCCGTTAATCGGGTTTAACGTCAAACTTCTTTTTCATGGCATTGTATGGCGCAACGAGCTAAAGGCCCACCTGATTACCTTATTTATTATTTATTTATCTTTGCCAATAACAACTGCAATACCACCTCGGCGGTTTATCTTTTACTAATAGTTTTTGTTAGAAAGAGACAAAGCGAGACTAGATTAGTTAACAACAGAATAAGTACCAATATCGAACAGTTTTCTTGTGCAAATTTTCACTTTAACTTATTTGATCTCTCAACCTAAATATTCGTAATTACAGAGTTGAGCATTTGGAGCCAATCTGTGGCATTCATAAATACAACACTACAGTCTACCTTAAAAATTGGGGAGCTGACCAAAGCGTTAGCTTTTGGAAACAATCCCCAGGCTAAGAACACTTAAAGCACTTCTAGTAGGCTTTAGGAGGGTTTACGAAAGAAGAGTAGTTCCATTAAACAGGAACAACATAATAATCCTGACAAGAACTTTTACTGGGCACTCAAACTAAATAAACACCTTCACAGAATGGGCCTTAGTGATACTACAGTTTGCACGTTCTGTCGCAAAAAGGATGAGACGCTTATCCATAACCGTGACGCAGTGTACCGCACAAGCAGCCAACATCTTGGAAGCTACGTCATCTCAACGCAGGATAAATCCTCCTTCCCCAAAGCCATAGCCGACTTCATGATTGACTTGCAACTTGACGAGGTGATGTAAAACTGCAAGAGGCGTCACAATAGATCTTATCATCTTTTCAGCCGAAAGACGTCCACTGCTGAACTTAGGCCTACCCCAAGCATCGCCACAACGACCGGTCCCCTGCTTTCCGCATCCAGCGGATTCCTGCGACCTTCACCAGGTCGTCGATCCACCTTGTAAAGGGCCTATGCACGCTGCACCTTCCAGTACGCGGTCGCCACTCTAGAACTTTACTGCCCCATCGGCCACCCGTTCTGCGAGCAATGTGCCCCGCCCACTGCCACTTAAGTTTGGCAATTCTTCGGGCTATGTCGGTTACTTTCATTCTCCTGCGAATCTCCTCATTTCTGATTCGATTAAGCAGGGACACTCCAAGCATAGCCCTCTCCATTGCCCTTTGAGTGGTTTTGAGATCTTATCTTTTAGGGGCGTTTACGAACCCTACCTCTTTCCTCAAAATAATAAAAAAATCTATTGAGAAAGAATTTGTCTGTCTTTGAGACAGCTCGCTTGTGTCAGCGTTATAGGCACGTGTCGGGACGTGTCATGTGATATTTGTTATCCATACGCGATCTGATACATCTGATTCTGTTATGTTAACGAAATTGGAGAAAAATATTATTGAAATACATTTGGATATGTCTGTGAGTACGTTATAGTAGTTTATGAAACTGGCTGCATAATAGGGGTTACTAAAAACGAGTAGTTATATGCAGTTTCATACACTACTTTATCAAATCTTTTGACGACCTCTGTGGTCTAGTGGTTCGAGTGTCGGACTGCTGATCACGAGGTCGTGGGTTTGATTCCCACAGGACACAAATATTTGTGTGATGAGCATGAGTGTTTGTGTTGGTCTGGGTGTTTCTTATGTATTATTATAAGTATGTGTTTACAAAAAAAAAAGTATTTAAGTATTATATCCATTGTCTAGTATCCATAGTACAAGCTCTGCTTAGTTCGGGACTAGATGTAGTTGTGTAAAAAAAATTAAAAAAATCTCATGATTGCCTCGTCCAGTGGTCGCAAGCGCGACTTGTAAGCGTGGTGTCCTAGGTTTGATTACCGGGTCGGCCAAAAAAGTGTTAAGTATTGGGATTTTTCCATCAAGATTTCTAGTAGCAGCCTGGAGTCAGGAAGTTGGCGGTACTATTATACTCCCGTGCCTCGGAGAGCACGTAAAGCCGTCGGTCCTGCGCCTGATCTTTCTACGGTCGTGTGACTTGCCGTCCCATCGGAGTAAGAGAGTTATATTTCCTCAATAGACAATGCACCTGTGTTTGCGCAATTCTAGTGCTCAATAATATGTTGCGCACAGACAGCGACAACACAGCCCCTAGACGGATATTGTTGAATTTAATGCGTACAAACAATTCTGCCACTAGCTGAGGTATGAGGAAGCGGGGTACTGCGATCCGGTTGGCCCTGACAATGTCATTATGTCATAGAAACTTCAAACTTTGTAGGGTTAGAGACGAGACAGATTTAGATTCAACACGATATGATATCGATAAAATAATATTTTGTAAAAATAAAATCTAAATCTGTAAAAAATAATATCGATAAAATAATATTTTATCGATATTATTTTTATGTAATACGTAGTATTAATTATAAGGATTTTAGCTTCTTATTTCTTTTAATATTATTTAATAATAAAGTAATTAATATACTAATAATAATAGTAAGTATTACATGTAGGGAGGGAGTCTTTCAAAATTATCGTAATTTTGAAAGTATGATGGGTGCTCTGTACTTTCAGAATTAAGATAATTATATCTTTAAAAATATCTTTATGTATTTATTTGGTGTTGAATATGGAGTTATTATTTTGTAAAGCGGATATTTTAAAAGAGGTAATTGTCCGTTTATATAGTAAATAAATATTAAATAATAAAATAATTAATTTAGTAGTAGTATTATATTATTTATTTTACCCAGCAATATTACACAAAATGTTACATTAACATACTAGGTACTACGTCTAATCTTTTTTTAAATAAATTAATTTTATATATGTATAGCCTTCGAATAGTGCATTTGTAACTTTGAGCTTTTATAATAAAGCCGTTATAAATACCACTCGATATAATCAAATAAAACAAATTTTGTGACTAATGAATATAACACCTAATAACTGTAATTTGGTTCTAGTACTCGCTGGCAGCTACCGCGGCACCACTCACTTCGCTCGCTCACAGTTCTAACCTTACCTAACCTATTTGATATATTTGATTGTTTTTATATAAACAATGTTGAATTAGACAGTAAACTGTACAATTGTCGTCAATGTAACCTCAAATTATGCGGTCTGCGGAGAGGTCTCTTTTGGGTATTGAAATCTTTTTTATTATTTTATTTTAGTAGTAATTGAAAGCGAAATTCTGATAGTACTGAGTAATTTTTTCAGTGTTTACTTGTCAAACCGCGTTTGACAGTATTATTGTGATATTTAATAGATTTTAACAAAACCAAACATTTTCAGGGATGTAATAGTGCGATTGATTTTAATTGAGGAAGTTTTTCGCAAAGAGGCCTTCGAAAGAAGTAAAAGACCAAGTAGCTTCATGGAGAAATATTACACATCCGTGCAAATCTTAAATAAAATCGAATATGACACAAAAGTTGTTATTTTACTAAATTATTCATTCCTAGCTGTGCTTGTGACCCTGTCCGTGTGGAAGTTGTAAATTAACATCATGGGCCTTACTCCCGACTGGTTCAAGCTCTGAACCAAATCGAGCTAATTTCAATTCCTAGAAAAAAGCAGTACGATTTGACACTAACTCGAATTCAAATTCGATTGATACAGCACTCGATCCAGGCGGGGTCAGGAGTAAGGCTTAGAAGTGGGTAGCTACTCTAATTACTAGCTAAATAGCGGCTATTCAACAAATAGCTATGGCTACTTCGATCAATGGCTACGATATCTGTCAACACGATAGCTAGCTATTGGCTACTGCTTCGAATAACCAACAAGTTTACGGTGTAGCGGGCAGCCGCCGCGCTGCCGTGAGCTGACCAAGTAAAATAGCTATTGGCTATTGGTAGCTAGCTAGCGACTTACTTTATTTTCACGATTTCTAACTTAACTTAGTAGTCAATTAGGTTTAAAATCGTTTGAGATCTATAATTTTGTTTGTACAACAAAAGAAGGGTCTTTTGTTGTAGTTTTTACTGTAATTTTATTAGTTAATTTTTCAATGTTTTCGACAGTTAAATATGTAGTAATTAGTAATACGTAATAAATGTAAAAATACGTACAGTCATTTTTTTTCAACAATACAATACAAACTTTTGTGTACAATAGTATTGTACACAAAAGAAGATAGCAACATATATGACTTACATAGAACACATGTACAATGGGCGGTCTTATCGCTCAAGGCGATTTCTTCCAGACAACCTTAGGATGGACAATATGGGCAAGTAAAGAGAGGGGTAGTACGCAGTGTAACAACATAATAGAATACATATACTACATAACATAAATACTATACATATATCTATAACAAAACTACATAAATATAAGATACAATAAACATAATAAATACAATGCAATATGTCGAAATATTACATAATGTACCTGCCGGAAATTACAGTGATGATAGGTAGCGATCATTTACCAGTTTTTTAAATATAGGCAAAGATTGAGCACGCCTCACTTGTACTGGCAAAGCATTCCACAGGCGAGCAGCCTGAAGTGTAAAAGAATTACCAAAGAAATTTGTGGAATGCGATGGTATCGCCAACGTGAGGTTTTCTGATGACCTTAAGAGCCTCGAATGTGTGTCACGAAGGAACACTAACTAACTAAAGGACTAAATAAAGGAACTAACTAAAGGAGCATTCTTTGCTAAGATCATTTTTCTCTAAGGTCAATGACCTTTGAACTAGGACGTCTTAAGTATTTTTCAGTTTTCTCTCTATAACTCAAAAATTTATAATCACATTATACTCAAAATAATTTTAAAAGAGAGTTTTTACAAAGGTCTATCAACGTGAAGAATTATAAGTATCTACGTTACATAGTTTGGCAGATACAGGCATACGATGGCAGGGGGGGGGGACACATTGCAGGCCACTTTAGCTGGCTATATTTCGCAGATGGTACACCTGATAAAAAAGTGCTGTATGAAACATTACCTTCATTTTAGTAGACCTATTCAATGATACCACACACGAGGGGGTGGAGCGAAAAAAATATTTTCATCCCCATTTCACATGTATGGGCGCCACCCCTAAAATACATAATCACTCATTTTTTATTCTTTTAAAATTGAGATCTATATTTAAACTATCTTTTAACAATTACATGTACTTATATTTATAACTGTAGAAGTTATTAAGCTGTAAAGGATTAGGACAGACGGACAGATGGATAGACGGACAGACGGACGGACATGACGAAACTGTAAGGGTTCCTTGTAGGACTACGGAACCCTAAAACAGGTACATATATCATTTATCGTGTACGTATCGGTCGGAACAAAAGTTCGTTTATCGTTGAACGGGAGTAGACTCCATAGCTGTTATAGGTATATAAAGATTGAATGTTTGAAATCGTAGTTATTTTTTTTTTTTGTAAAAATCAAAAATCAACTCAGCCTATCGCAGTCCACTGCTGGACATAGGCCTCTCCCAAGTTGCGCCACAACGCTCGGTCCTCTGCCTTCCGCATCCAGTCCCCCCCAGCCACGTTCTTTTTTTACGCACGTTTTTCTTGTAGGTTTTTTTTTTTGTAGATTGCAAAATATTCTACTACCTATATTTTTCAATTTCATTGATAGTATGGAGAACTTTGTTTCATCGATAACAGATTTAGTACATCACTAGTTACATAACAATTAAATAGAGGGAAAGAGATAGTGTATTAAGTGCTTGCGTAAGAAAGAGATGTTTTGTGAAAGACATCAACGTGCCGTCTGCACCTTTGGTGTCCGTTACGAATTAACCAGTATAAGATGAACTCTCATTAAATATTAAATCAGTTGAAAAATCTAATTGGATAGTGACATTATTAACTTAACGATGAAATGTTATGCCGTCTCTCTGGACACTCAAAGACTTGCTGTTTTTACAACACAATCGTACTGTGCAAGAAGTCATTATAACATTTATTTGTAATTTTTGTGTTCACTAACACGGAAGTGTCAACGGCTCACAGAAGTGGTCGTAACTGATTCAAATTGTTTGAGTGGCGGCTTACATACAGGATTTTTCCCTTATGTGTGATAGAAATCGGTCGCCTGTTATGTGGCGTCTAGGGGCTGTGTCGTCGCTGCGCACAGATGACTAGTCTCCGTTGAGATTGGCCGCCATGATCAAAAGTTCGGCTAAGGGAACATTATTATAATAAAACAAAGTTTAACCGGATTAAATCGCATATATTATTTAAATTGGTATTCCTGACGATTCGAAAGCTTTGCAGCATTTCGTGGTCGCAGGTAGACTAAGATGACAAGCGTCTTTAAAAATATTTCTCTACCGTACAATATTATTAAACGAAATGATTTTAATTAATAATATTGTACGGTAGATTAAAATATTTTTTTAGAAACATTTGTAGAGACGCTTGTCATCTGAGTCTACCTGCGACCACGAAACGCTGCAAAGGTTTCGAAACGTCAGGAATACCAATTTAAATAATATACGCGATTTAATCCGGTTAAACTTTGTTTTATTATAATGTGTAGTGATCGCGAAAACCTTAGAAATTACTAGGACATTATTATCCAAACTTATGCAATAGGCAATACGTATATATCTTTCCTACTCATATATGTGAAAGTTTGTGAAGATGTTTGGATGTTGGTTACTCAATCACGCTGTAAGGGCTGAACGGATTTGGATGTTTGGCAGATAGAACATAACCCGAATTAGCCATTGAGGTAAAATTGTAGTAGGTACGTACTAGAGAAGACACCTCGTATCCATTGTTTGTTTGCACGTTTTAGAGCTTCTGCACTCTCACTCACTTAGTCCCACTCACCCAGCGCGTGCTCCGCGGCCAGCAAGTTACGCGATATTTGTGTTCGTAATGTCTACTCTAGTACGTAGTACATATTACCGTAGTGGAATTAGCATACAAAATGCTTTTTAACCGACTTCAAAAAGAGGAGGAGGTTATGTATTCCGCGGCATTGTATGTACACCGATTACTCCGAGATTTGTGGGCCGATTTCCGTGGTTGTTTTTTTATTTAGTAGAGAAAGTCCGCGCGGTGGTCCCATATACATTTTATTGACTTAGGTTGAGTAGTTTTTTAACTAGCTTCAATAAATCAGTTTATTTTAGCTTCGCCTATCTAGATGATCTGCTCATTGGTTCGTTTTTCTGAGAATTCTTGGCCGATATGCGTGTTTTTAGTTAAGGTTTTTGAAGTCGGTTTTATTTTTGTTAAAAAGTTTTTATCCTGAGAAAGTTAACAGTTTCCGAGGGATGAGCGTTGAACGACAGCCACGCGGGCAAAAACACGGGCATAGGCTTGTTTTAAATAAAATACTAAAGTTAAATCTTGGTAGGTAATTAACATTTGTCATCATAACACATAAGTTTCTCTTGATTTTTCTGGTAAAATTGTGTTCGTCATTTTCGTTGCTGTTTCCATAAAGTCAGGTGGAGTCAAATTCCCCTCAGTATCAGTGCTGTTGTAACCATTAATACATACATATAAGTATAATGTTCTTGGTTGTAACACATTTTCGCCTAGATAATAAAACTTTGGACCAACAATCCAACAAAGACAAAATATTTACATAAACTATGGTGACCAATGGTGACCAAATTTAGTAGTCCAACAGAGCGTACGCGCGCCACCATAGACTAAATACGGCCGCTAAATAAATTGCATTGAAAACTCATTGGTCGGGCCGAAGTGGCATTGAAAACTTCTTGGTTGGACTGAAGTGTACTATCAATAAAAAAATAAAAAAATACTAAGTTTTTTTTTGTTAGGTCAATAGTATCATTGCTAAATGTATAGAATCTATACTCATATCATAAAATTCGCCTTATGAATTCATAAGTAATATCATAGCGACATACTGTAAGCGTGCACCTGTAATATAACAAAATGATGCTAGAGGTATCCATAGTACAAAGTGCTAGGTATACTTAATTTTTTTTTTTTATAATTAGGTGATATATATATGCTACAGCCCAAACAGGGAATTTAATTCAAATTCAGTTCATTTCGGCCTGATCAAGGAGTTTTCAATGTAATTTAGGAAACCAACTTTAATCGGTCAGCCACTGCGCCGAATTATGGCGTTCAAAGACATCACTAGACGAGTTAAAGATTAACTAGTTATACATGCTGAAATTTGAGTCGCTTAAATCCCGAAAAGGGGTCATTGTACTTATCATTATAAACAACTTTTACTATGGGACCAACCCTGAAATTGCGAAAAAAAAATCAGTTGGTCCCTACATTTGTGTTCACTTAAATCGATAAAATGTAGGGACCACCTGATTTTTTTCTCGCGATTTAGGGTTGGTCCCATAGTAAAAGTTGTTCATAATGATGAGTACAATGACCCCTTTTCGGGAAATAAGCGATTCAAATTTCAGCGTGTATAATAATAAAACAAATTTAACCAATCGTTTAATCTAAGCTTAACTATATTATTATAGACTGTGTTCTGGCTAATGAAAAGTTATTGAAAGCATAGGCACATTTCGCGCCATTTGGCCTCAGTTCAAACTCATTGGCCTTAATTAAATTATATCGGTCACAATTATCAGTAAAGTCACTTACTTTGAACTGTAGTTGTCTGAGATCGTGTGAATGGGGGGCGCCGAAGGTTTGGTTTTCTCCATTTTGTCAGTTCAATTTGTTCCGTATTTCCGAAAGCTGAAGGTTGAAAGTCAGGAATAGGTTCGTGGTTTTTTTTTTGTGAATCATCCATCCATTGCCACGGGTTTTCTGTGAAAAGGAAAGAGGAAATTATTTTTTTTTTTTTTTTTTTATTCGGATGAGTTTATATCGAAACGAATTCAACCGATCGCTATGAATTTATTCGGTGGAATTTCCTTCCCAACTGTGGGAAGGTGTTCAGAGACAATAGGCTCCTCTGGGCCGTGCCTTACAGGCATAGCACAGGGGGGGGGGGGCACCGGTAGCATAAACCATTCCCGGAATCCCCCCTCTGTTATGCTGAAGATGGCCACAGGGGAGGTTTTGGTCTTGTAAAAATCCCACACACCCCGGCCTCTATCCCACGAGGCTAGTTGCCTCTTGAAGGTTTCCTCCTCAAAAAAGGCCGAAAGATAAATGTGACACTTTCTAGATTGATTACTGAAAACTAGAAAAATAACAACCTTTATTGTAGTATTTATTTCGTTGTTTACAGTTACGCTGAAGGATTACACTAAAACACGAAACAGCAAATAATGTTTGTGGGAATATATCACGTAATCACGTTGCATACATGGACGAATCAAACAAGACGGATAGAATCTCGATACACAATAAGTGAGTACCTATATTTTACTGTGCAAGACGACTAGCTAAAAAGTACGGGCTGGCTCGCACTCATTCACACCTATAATAAGACAAACAGCCGCGATTACGCAACAAATCTCGTGTGACGGCAGTCGTTGTCGTAGTATCACAAATAAAATAACAATATGCCGTCTGGTGTGTCAAAATGCTGTCAAAATTATAGTGGGTTTAAGTAAAAAGTAAAAATGAAGTGCTTTAATCTTTTCTTAGCGAGATTCCGCCCGCCTGTTTTATTCGTCCGTGGTTGCATAGTATTTTTTATGGATGCACATTAAACAGTGGGTTCAGATTTCGCACTGCGCGAAATTACTGCAGGTGTATAGCACAAACACATACGGACATAATTAATTATGTAACATGCATGTAGTGATTCTCATTTTTCAATAACAACTATTACTTTATTGTGCATTGTATATAGGTACGTAATAATTATGCTTTATTATCATAATGTAAGTTTGTACAGTCAAACTCAATCAATGGTAAATAAACCATTATAATCGGAACTGGCTTAGTATGTAAGTTTCATACAAGGAAACTCAGCTTATACTGGATCAAATTAAATTAAATTCAAATGTTGTTTATTTCGAAACGAAACTGGTGAAATGTGGGTGTACTATACACCTCTGCCTACCCCTTCGGGGAAATACAGGCGTGATGTTATGTTTGTTTGTTTATTTCAAATAAACCTAATTATAGGCACCACTGTTAGTCATCTCAAGTTGCATTATGTAGTCAAACAATAATTTGTTCAATTTTATATGAGCTGTGGATAATTATTTGCGTATACTTAGACGATAGATCTTAATTTTATTTACATAGATATCAATAAAAAAAAACCTGCTTCACGAACTTTATTGTCTTTTTCTAAATTTTCAGTTTTTCCAGTGTTTTGCATTGTACTAAAATACAAGAATATTTTTTCTCAAACATGCTTGGAAATTCGAACATTAATTTGACAACCTTCTTCGAGATAAATTGAAAATGTTGTACTGGTCAAATACATGCGAGCAGCGGCCGGCAATGTAGTAATAAAATCCATATCTCTGTTCTATTTAGCGGCCAAAACACATATCTGTCGTGTAATTTAAAAGTGGAACGATCTTTTTATTCTGAAAAATAAAACAAAACACACAAAGGAGGTTACTCAACAAAGATTTTATTTAAATTTCGAACTGGCTTGCAAATAGAAGTAGAACGGTTTAAAGTTAAAAGAAACAAATGAACATATCGACGCGTGAAAAATTATTGTTATTTGGTTGTTCGGTTGTTCGTCATTCATTTTAGAATTAACATAGGTACTACTTAGTTTGGATTTCCGCGCATTATTTGAGAAAAGTACTATACAAGCCTTGGCCGCAACCAGGCATTAATGGAGTCTTTGAATAATATGTTATGATTAGAAGTAATTTGTATGATGATTAAAAAATCACCTGTATAATTATTAGACTGCGTCTCTTTTCCAGATGTTAATCTATGTATAAAATAAATCTAATCTAATCAAATCTATGTAGTAAATACTTTGTTTTGTGTTTATACATTTCGTTGTATTTCAGCCCACCTTAACGAAATTAGATATAGGGAAATATGAAAATTCTACAAATACCTAGTTGTAGATAATGTAATCTGTTTTTACGAACGTAAAAAGTAAATAAATCACGTTAAATGCTATATCCAAAATTAAATATCCTTTCATATAAATTTATCTCCATAGCATAATAATATGTTAGTCCCTTTTACCATTTATATATTCACATACGAAATGGTACACTATTAGGAATGAGGCTCACAGATTCGTTTACCATTAGTTTGCCTTTCAGATCACGTTTAGTTATAAGAGTAGAATCCTTACAATATCGAGTTACTTAAGGCTTCATTCACATAGACCGGCTCGGAGAGCAAATGATCGTCTTTTAAATAAAGTTTTAGGACTTTGAAATAAGTTCTTATTTTTACATTTCACATCTTTTGCACTCAGAGGGATTCGAAGATTTCTGTACAAATACCTAAAGTCTCAGCAATAAGTATGCCTTAAAGATCTCAGCCTAGAGTAGTCAATCAGCTCCCTGTGCTCTTTCCGAGCAGGTCTATGTATATGGCTCGGTCAGTTTCGAGTGTATAATATCGATTTTAGGATATTGTTGAGGCTGCCAAGGTACTGCAGCGCATCAGGCTTGTTTGCTGAGGCTCATACCAATGGCTTTCATGCCATCTTTAGAAAACGAGCGGCCTCGAAGCTAAGCAGGGTGGCAATCAGGGGCGCAGCCGTGGCAGCGCCAACGCGTCAAATCTTCAACGTTGTGGCAGGCCAAATGGATTGCCCAATTTTTTGCGTGCTATTCGGTTTCATATGGAGAGATAAGTGTAGTCAGCCATATCGTTTTACATATATATTTCTGAATACATACATCTCCACGTTTTATAAAATTTAAAGTTGTACTAACAACTTTACTATGGACCATAACCAGATATAAATAAAATATAATAATAATGAATCCGTCATTAAGATCTCTTGTTTGGGTAAAAAAAAAACGCTCTCCGATTCTCTCCGAGCCGGTCTATGTGAACGGACCCTAAGTGGTATTAGAGATACGCTAGTAGCTGAAATCACTCTACCTAATTAAAGTAAAGTACTTAACGTAAATAGTGACGCAAAGTTTGTGAAAGAGCACACGCATATCAAATATATCTTTTGGTTCTTTCAATGATCGTAAATTATTTGAAGTAATGTTTATGCTGATACATAAACAACATAACATAACATAACATCACGCCTGTATTGCCCCGAAGGGGTAGGCAGAGGTGTATAGTACACCCACATTTCGCCAGTTATGTTGTAAGTCCCATGTAATAGGGGCGAGCCTATTGCCATTAACCGGGCATAAATCCAGACTCCGGGCTGCTACTGAGAATTTCCTAATGAAAAAACCCAATAACACTTTGCCCGACCCGGGAATCGAACCCAGGACCTCACGCTCAGCAGTCGCGCTTGCAACCACGAGACCAACGAGGCAGTCATGCTGATACTGTATTGCAAAATCGTTAAATGGTTTTGCGAAAATGATTTATGCTGATTTTAGTTCATATTCGTATGATTTTGGGACATCCTCTTTGATAATTGTACCTACGTAGTAAATTATGCTAAGAAATAAAAACATCAACCATAGATAATAAATAAATAAATATTTTGGGTAATTTTTTTTACACTGCACCATCTAGTCCCACTCTAAGCAGAGCTTTTACTATGTATATTGGATATGGATATAATACTTATATACTTTTTTTTGTAAATAACACTTATAATACATAAGAAACACCCAGACCAACACAAACACTTATTTTCATTCATCATAAATATTTGTGTCCTGTGGGAATCAAACCCACGACCTCGTGATGTGCAGTCTGACACTCGAACCACGAGACCAAAGACTTCGTCGTCATCATCAAATGTATTGTAATTATTTTTACGGATCACGTGCTTTAGACGTGATTATTTTTACAGTGATAATAAAAAAGATATAAGATAATGATGCATTTTATTTGGTTAAAACATTTGTGGTTTACAGGATCTTTAAAAGATTACAAAGATTTTATATCTTGTTTAGTTTGGTCCGTAACTTTATGGATTTGACACTAAATTGTTTATAGAGATATATTCGAATTATTTATTTTATTCGAACTGCAACTTTCCTGAAAATAAAGTAAACTATAGCAGCTTATAAATTATAGGTAAATTCTAAGGACTTTGACCGTGAGCTATCGAGAAGAAAAGTTACGTCAATCTAACTTGTATATAATTATGTACATGTTATAAATGTGAAAATTTGTGGAGATGTTTGGATATTCGGATGTTTAGATGTTTGTTAATCAATAAAGTTGACACGGCTGAACGGATTTGTATGAAAGGCAGATAGATAGAGCATAACTCGGATTAAAATATACTTAATAATTTCTTACGTTTTCGCGATCACTACATATTATAATAAAACAAAGTTTACCCGGATTAAATCGCGTATATTATTTAAATTGGTTTTCCTGACGTTCAATTTTAATTAATAATATTGTACGATACATTAAAATATATTTTTAGAAATATCTATACGCTATTCATCTTACGGCCAAAGTTAATATCCAATCTATCTACGATTTGCCCTACTAGAGATTGAAATTTGACATAAAATGTATGGAGCTTATGTCAAATTTCTATCTCTAGTAGGGTAAATCGTGGATAGATACGATATTAATTTTCGCCGTAAGTCTACCTGGGACCTCGAAATGCTGCAAAGCTTTCGAAACGTGAGGAAAACCAATTTAAATAATATACGCGATTTAATCCGGTTAAACTTTGTTTTATTATAAAATATACTTTTTATCACCCAAGACAATATAATTCGAAGACTTATTGCACATCTCACGGAGCATACTCCGTGAGATGTCAAATAAGTCTTCGAAATATATGTGGGTGAAGCCACGGGCAATGTCTAGTGTAAAATAAATACACAAGATCAAACTGTTACATACGGCATTGACATAATAAGAGTTCAACAATCGACATGGACCTTGAAATTTATAAGTAGTTAATAAAATTGTTTGGTATTGACCGAAATTGCTAATAGCTTTGTATTATTTGAACAACTTAAGTGACAGTAAAGGAATTTTTGAATTAATTTGTCGTGGTCGTGACCTTGTAATGTAAAGAGTAAATTTTATTTAACTACAGTGTAATTATTGTCTATCTTGTATGCTATATTGATTTAATACGGCTTTCCCTTTGTACTTCCCATGACCATTTGAATTTACAGGGTTTTGTGTTCCTCAGGACCACTTCTAAGGTAGTAGTTGAGGTAAACGTACGCCATCCTGTGGCGCCTGGTCCAACTTCTGCAGGTGGAGAGAGACGTCGTAGCGCTGGAACCACCTGCCTCCTTCGCGAGCATCAGCTCCTCGCAGAAGGAGACGGTACCTTCCCAAGCGCTCTCGCTTCCGACCATGGGCAGAACCACGGCTGGAAGTGAGAGATCGCTGCCGCTTACTGCAATGATAAGGTCAGGGTGCTGCGTGGCTCAAGCTGGGCACTAAGCCAGATTGTGCTGCGAGGCGCCGTGTCCTCAAGGCAGCTCCCGTGCCCTCAAGGCAGCTCACATAAGTGACACCACCGTATCTACTTCTCCGCCAAATAGTGATGCTTGCATTGCTGTGTTTCGGTCTGAAGGGTACGGGTGCCGGTGAAATTACAATCACATGAGACTTTCCATCTTCATGTCTCAGTTTGGCGAACCGACTTGCGGTACCATTTAGGCAACATTCTAGGTGGTATTGCAGTTATTATGGGCAAAGGTAACCGCTCAACATCAGGTGGGCCTTTAGCTCGTTTTGCCATCCTATACTATATAAAAAAACAAACATAAGTTATTGTGTACATAAGTACACATTTGTCTCTCATATCAGCCACTGTAGTAATTAGCTAACCCTTTTGCCATGGAGATAAGTTGATTAAAATACTGCAATCAACTTTTAAAATTAACTGCATTATTTTATATGAATATAAAGACGTAATCTACAATTTAAAAATCTAAGTTTTAGTCAGTTTGTAACTTATTAAAATAATTTTAATACCAGAGCGTCCACATTTAAATTTATTTAAATTCATAATAACAGTTGTATATTATTATAATGATTTAATTTTATGTAGATACAAAAATTATCCTGTTTCATGATTTTTATGATAAACTTTATTAGAAAAGAGAAAGTTTCGAACATTTATAACAAGGATAAAGAGAAAATTGTTTTTTTATGTTGATATTTAAATGCAGACTATTAGCACAGATAATATAATACTAATTATAATATGAGAAGACGAGCACTATAGAAATCTAAATAATAAGATAATAGAAATGTTATCTACTGTCTTATACTTCGGGAACGCATGTCACCGGTTTTCCGCTGCCAACACATACATACGCAATCACGCCCACCATGTTTCTTTTTTATGAGATATAGATCTGCTCGTCACCGCAATCTAGACAGCTTTGTCAAGATGTGGTCGACGATGGAGCGAGCAAACCTATTAGGTGCCGATTTACTCCAGCTTTAAAGGCGTCAGGGTTGTAAGTGCCCGGAAATATAGATTTGCAGTGCAGATTGCAGTGAATTCCACAATTTGGCTGTGCGCATTATGAAAGAGTTCTCAAAGCGGTTGGTTTTTGATATGCTGCAAAACACAATTTTAGTGACTCTGCGTCTAAAACAGCACTGTTTGTGCACTGGTGTCCGAAAAAAACACGACACGCGGCGACAAGTTCACACGCTTTTGCCATTTCTATTACCTTTAGATTTCTATGATGAGCACCAAATCCCTCCTTCCGTTTGCCAATAAAAATACTGATTTCACCAATATAACTGTATGCGGACACAAACATAGTAAAAAATATAGACGAAGCTCTGAACAATCATAGTGTAGCCAATAAAACCGTGCTCCTTCGTGTACAAACCAGCGTTCACGTACACGCGTCATCATCATCATCATTTCAGCCGAAAGACATCCACTGCTGGACATAGGCCTCCCCCAAGCATCGCCACAACGACCGGTCCTGTGCCTTCCGCATCCAGCGGATTCCCGCGACCTTCACCAGGTCGTCGGTCCACCTTGTGGGGGGCCTACCCACGCTGCGCCTTCCAGTACGCGGTCGCCACTCCAGAACTTTACTGCCCCATCGGCCATCCGTTCTGCGAGCAATGTGCCCCGCCCACTGCCACTTAAGTTTGGCAATTCTTCGGGCTATGTCGGTTACTTTCGTTCTCCTGCGAATCTCCTCATTTCTGATTCGATCACGCAGGGACACTCCGAGCATAGCCCTCTCCATTGCCCTTTGAGTGACTTTGAGCCTTCTTATCAGGCCCATTGTGAGCGACCACGTTTCAGTACCGTAAGTAATTACTGGCAACACACACTGGTCAAAGACTTTCGTCTTGAGACACTGCGGTATTTTGGACGAGAAGATATTGCGTAGCTTCCCGAACGCTGCCCAACCGAGTCGGATTCGACGATTGACCTCTTTCTCGAAGTTGGACTTACCTAGCTGGACAGTTTGTCCTAGGTATACATAATCGTCAACAACTTCGAGTGTAGATTCTCCGATGTTTACGGAAATGGGTGCTATATGGGAATTCGACATAACCTTTGTCTTGTCCATATTCATTTTAAGACCCACTCTATCGGAAGCTCTACTGAGGTCATCGAGCATTGTACCGAGGTCCTCCATGGTCTCAGCCATGACTACTATGTCGTCGGCAAACCGAAGGTGAGTGATGTACTCGCCGTTTATGTTAATGCCTAGCCCCTTCCAGTCCAGAACCTTGAAGACATCCTCCAATGCAGCAGTGACGTACACGCGTATGCACATCAAATCGTGCTCACCGCTCTCCGCACAGGTCGCAGCAACGTTCAGTAACCATCGCCAAAAACAAATATCTTTCAGGAGCATATGTGTGCGTGAGTGCTGGTTTGTAGAAGGAGGAGCACGGTTTTGTTGGCTTGGTTTTGTAGGCTTCACTATGATTGTTCGCAGCACTTCGTCTATATTTTTTACTATGTCTGTGGCAGTATATCAGAGCCGTTTGTTTGAGTTGTTTGTTATATAAATTACATTTGTAATGCAAATTTTATTTTGGAGATAGACATTTGAAATGTTCTATTTTATTTTATTATTACTGTCAATTTTTACGTTTAATTTATGTATTATTTTATTGTAATCCTAATTTTAATTTTTAAATCCTACTAATATTTGAAATGCGAAAGTGTGGATGTTTGTTTGTTTGTTTGTCCTTCAATTTGGATTTGATTTGGATGAAAATTTCCACACGTATAGACCATAGCATAGGCATTGATCACTATTATCAAAAAGCCCATATGATTTATTTCATATTTTTGTTTGTCAAGTAAAATAAATAATATTTAAAACTCTTTTATAGCTGAGCAGCGGGTTGCCAACCGCTGCTGTAGAGTAAGCATACTTCCTTTCTAAAACCACTAAAACTTTGTATGAGGACAATTAGATTAATGCATTTACACATGCATTTAATTGCGGTCTTAATCATATAGGATTGTAATAGCATAATTATTAAACCACTTGCACTACATAAAGGTTTAAATGGTTTAAAATGCCATAAAATTATAATCCTACACTAATATAATACAATAAAAGAATGTAGGTCTGTCAGCTGCATTTTATCACGCGCTAGTCATAAAAGGAGATGTCAGCTTTTTGTATGGACCATGGACGTTGGTTTTTATTCCGAGATAATTCTAACCAGCACCAATCTACACTGATTTTATTGCGGCAAAAATAAGAATCTTGAAACAACTGAAAAAATAATTTTACACTCCTCCATTTAAAAGACAAGCAGGAAGTAACTTAATGTTAGTAGATATATTTTATTAGCGGATGGCAACACAAAACCGACATTAACATTTAATAATCTGTCAAATTGAGGTATCAACGTGTTGACAAGTGTCAATTTATGCCAGAGACATGACATTTCTGTAATTTCCATGTTTTCCTTTCAATTTTGACACATGACAGCGAGATTAGACAGTGACAAATGTAAATTTTGACAATTTTACTTATTTTTTGGTGCCTTGAGCTTCCTATAATATTCTTGATGATTTATAAAAAGGTGTGTTCATTTTAGGCGTATATTCTTACAAAAATGAACATCGTTTTTCTTAAAATTGTAGGTCTTTTAAAATATATGGTTTATTGTAAAATGCTAGTTTTAAAAATCTCTATCCTTGATTATTAAAAAACCGTTTCTGGAAATCTCCTTTAAATGAGATAAAAGGCCAAAAAAATATGACCAACTTTCAACGCATCTTCTCCTTTACCCAGCCTTTTCCCAATCATATTGGGGTCGGCTTCCAGTCTAACTAGACGCGGCTGAACATCACACGGAGCGACTGCCAATAGACCCCTACAACCCAGTTACTGGGTTATACCGATATCCTAAGGTTAGACCAGTTATCAGGCTTTCGGGAATCTGACTAACCGTAACGACTGCCATAGATATTCGTATCGCAACCGGGACCGACAAGGCACGGGGTGTCTCGATGTGTAATGAAACGGTCACCCATCCAAGGCCTGACCACAACTAGCGCAGTTTAAACTTCGCAGATAGATATTGAAATGGTTATTACTCAGCCACGAGCCCCTTTTTTCAACCCATAATGATTAAATACTTTACTTGATTCGGATAAGTCGTCGTCGTCGTTGCACTAATGAACCCAGTATAGGATCGGAAGCAATTTCTGTAGGCAATGTTTCTTTTCGGTTTGTTGTGTAAAACTCGTCCATTGCAAAAAGTTTCCTTTCTTATTGAACCATTAGCCGTTTCATGTGCCGGGTTCCGTGTGATGCCGGACGTAAAGAATAGCACCACCCTATCTCTTCTCATGAGTGTCGTAAAACGCGACTAAGGGATTCACCAGAGGATGGGCAGCAGCGTTCTCTGAGTATTTAACCAACCAACTGCGATCGCTAACCCGCCGGCCAAGCGTGGCGATTATGGCATTCCAATACCCAATAGGGGGAGGCTTATGTCCAGCAGTGGTCGTCTTTCGGCTGTAATGGATGGATGGATGAAACCATAAGCACTAACATTCAGAAAGACCAAGAAAAGATTGAAGATTGTAATGTATATTGTGATTGTATTGTATGTCTTATGGTAGACCAATATAGGTAATTAACCCTTTGACCATCCGAGTCTGATTTATCCGACAAATATTTTTGTGTCCATATCGCCCACGTCGCCGTCGCCGCGTCGGGTTAATACGACACAAAACTATTGTTTATTTTTAGACTAACATTAATAATAATTCTTTATTATCAGGTAACTAAGACCCATGGAAAAATACACAAATAAAATTGAAAACATAGGTACACTGATACATAACAAATAAAAACAACAGTAAAATGCTTCATCGCTCAACTTTATTCGTCGATTTGTGAATTTATTTGAAGATTTTTGAGACAAGCGCTCTGAGCTTGGCAACTGACATAAAATCTCAGAGAAATCAGTCGAGCATTAAATACAGAATAGCTCAGTAGTTACGAGCACAACTGCCAATTAAAATAACACAACAGTTGTAAATAAATAAATAAATATCTTCGGGACATTTTTACACAGCACCATCTAGTCCCAAACTAAGCAGAGCTTGTGCTATGGGTACTAGACAATGGATATAATACTTACATACTTTTTTTTTTGTAAATACATACTTATAATACATAAGAAACACCCAGACCAACACAAACACTTATGTTCATCACACAAATATTTGTGTCCTGTGGGAATCGAACCCACGACCTCGTGATCAGAAGTCCGACACTCGAACCACTAGAAAATAGACGTCGTCTTTAAAAGGTGGTTTGGCATACGAGGTATTGCAAGTTAGTTCAAATCAAATATCATCCCGAATGAGTTAGCCGAAAAATGGGACAGTCCATTTCTGAAGTACTGGACATCCTCTTGTATATGAGATTTAGGAGTTACGATTTTTGATTTTATTCTTGAATAATGATTTGAATTTAATTTTGAAATTGATTATTTTAATTGCATGTAAGGAAATTTATTTATTTTCATTTAATTTCTTTATTCAATTTTAATTTTATTCGTTCAATTTTAATTTAGTTTATTCAATTTTAAATTTTATTTAAAATGATGTAATTTTATTTTAAACTAACATAGTATTTTAAGTATTACTAACGCTGTTGTGTACTAAACTTGTCTGAATAAATAAATGAATAGTCATATTAATAATCATGTTTTTTACATATAAAAATATTTAAAAATGTAAATGATTGTATATAAATAAATGAAGGAATGATAATAAAACCAAGGTATAGAAACTATTACATGACTTAACACGAGATTTGACAGAGAAATGTTGGAGTTAATCAAGCGTTTCAAAAACATCTATTTGTGTTTTTTTTTGTTATCTGCATAGTAAAATTATGAATCTATAGTAACTTACTTTTTGCAAAATCTGCTAAAATGTATTAATTCTCGCCAGTATGTCAGAAGTAGGTACTCGTAGATAAGTAGGTATAGTTAACACAAGTCACAGAACAAAACAATGAGATAGGTATCATCAGAACAGCATATATAATCTTGGATAATTGCTATTTGTTTTGAGATAATCTATAGCTTGAGAATCCTGATATTACCGACGTATGTACGTCAATTATTTGAAATCCTATATGAAACTATAATTTCATTACACTTACATTCATACAATATTTACATAAATTATTATACAATCTATATTATAGTATAGACAAATCTATATTATAGTATAGTATTTACATTAGTAATAGTAGAGCCTCTTGTGAAGGTGCTATTAAATAAACACCCCAAAGTAACATACAAATAATTATTGAAGAGTTGAGAATCTAAAGGGTTTAAAAACATTTTTTTTGTTTGCAAGACATATTTCGATATTATTAGGCCTATGGTACATACTTAAACAAGTATTTTCATAAAAAAAAACACATTTTATGGCAAATAGACCCTTTAAATTTTCAACCCTTCAGTTATAGTTATTGTATAAATTATAAGAAATGTTTTTGATATTGAATTGTTGACGCTGTTGATGTTTTCTTTTTTTATGTAAGTACATATCATAATTAAACATTTTATTTTTATTATTTCGTTAACGATTAGTTATGAAAAATAACTATAAAAGTAACAGTTACCTTACCTAATCAAATAAATCTTTATACAATAAAGAAGTTAGTTATTTTTATTTGTAGAAATATAAGCAAAAGTTCATTGGATGTACACAATAAAGAAGTTGTTAAAAATTTATTTAATTAAGTCAGAGGGGATTTTTTTCCTAAAATCCCAACTGCGATTTTGTAGCATGCCAGTGGGGATTATATAATTGGACATTTTTGTTAAGACATAAAAACTCTTTACTGCGTTTTAAAAATAAACTGTAAAGTAAAAGCACGCGTGCGTAATATAAGCTACATTATAAACCTAAATGCGGTCCAATAAGAGCCACTTTACGAGCAAGTGTGTTGAAAAGTTATTTTAATATAACATACTGAATGTTCAAATAATTTGATTAATAAACTGATCCAACTAATTGCTGAAAATGTTAAGTTATGCGGAAAATTCTCAAAACAAATGGACGTGATTTATATTACAATTAGTTAAATCAACCATGATGTTGGATATCAGTGAGATAATTAATTACATTGATAATAATTACAGGCTGACGTTATATTAAGCCAGCTACATTTGTCAAGGCAGTTTTAAAAAATTGTTTATAAAATTAATTATATTATTTCATAAAAGGATAAAAAGGTTTGTAAAATTTATAGCTGAGATCGTTTTCCTGTAACTTCGTTCGATGTAAATTTTAGAGTAACATTTTCCATAATTTGAATTGTGGAGGAGCAATATTATACTTTAATTTTTATATAGAACCTTAATCCAGAATACATCGGGTATTATTTTCGTTTATAGTAAAGAGTTCTTTAGTTAAACCTAGATAAGTTTATATAATGAGGGGAATAATCCTTGCTAATTTGAGGGAAAAATCCTTGCTAATTTTAGGGTAAAATCCATGCGTATTTGAGGGGAAAATCCTTCCTAATTTAAGGTAAAATTCTGGGTATGTGTGTGCGTGTAACAGCATTGTTCAAAGACACTATAGACACTATACAACGTGTATCAGAAATGCGTAGTCATATTTGAAGAGCTCATTCAGGGCATAGCATAGAACAACTTTTACTATGGGACCAACCCTGAAATCGCGAAAAAATGATCAGCTGATCCTTAAATTTTGTTGAGTGACATCGATGATTTACTAAGGAACAGCTGATATTTTTTTCGCGATTTCAGGGTTGGTCCCATAGTAAAAGTTGTTCTATGCTGTGCCCTGAATGAGCTCTTCAAATATGACCACGCATTTCTGATTACTCGTTGTGTAAGAGCTTATATCTATACTATATTTATAATATAATAAAGGGGAAAGATTTGATTGTTTGTAATCGAAAAACTCTGAAAATATCTAAACATATTATAATAAATACTTTTACCATTAAAAAGCTACTTTTTCCAGAAGTAACATAGGCTATATTTTATTTCAGTACGCGGGCGAAACCGCGTGCAAAGTCTAGTTACTAAAATAATCTTACATGAATTCGAATTTGAATTGAATTTGAATCTACCTATCTTTAGAGGTAATTTCCTCGAACGTAATTATCGTGGAAAAACATGAAAAAACTTACTAATAAAAAAAAACAAAAAGTATAATTATATTATTATTTTTTAACGCATGTACGCATGCGAAGCGAAAAGAACTGAAAAGCTGACAAAAAAAGACGTATCAAAGTGGATGTTAAATTCGATACCACGAGCAGTGTTCACGGTAGCTTAGTGGCTAAAGCACTGGCGTACTGAGCCAGGAGTCGCAGGTTCGAATCCTGCTCGTGAGCGATTTTTTCTTTCCACAATTTTAGAAAAAGTATAAATTTAAAACATTACCACAAAAATACGTCCAGACTCTGTATTCCAAAAATGTCACTGCATGCCACTGACTTAATAAAATACAAAGAAATAATCGTTTTTCTTACAAGAGTTCTCACCTTCAATAAAATTGTTTAAGCACTATTTACACTATTTTATCTCAAAGATGCGCTTATCATTCGCGTGTGTACTTCATCGCTACACATCAAGTACTCGCTATTCGACTAGTAAAAGATGTAATGTGAAAACATACTGACATTGAATATACAGTATGTTATCCTACTAATATTCCAAATATGAGTATAGATGTTTGTTTGTTGTTTGTATTACCACACAGATAGACCATTACCCGGATTATACAACTATATTCTTAGTTTAATCTAAACTTTAGGGGTTATTATACATTATACAACCTTATTCTTAGTTTATATAATACTAAACCTCTTAAGGGGTCTTTGTACTCATCATTATGAACAACTTTTACTATGGGACACCCTGAAATCGTGGTGAACCTGAAAGAGTGGAATTCCTTGCCGGTCAGTGTTTCCCGAGAAGTATTATCTGATGGTCTTCAAGGCTCGAGTGAATAGGTTTTTGCTGGGTAAGCGTGAACCATCGTCGACCGCACTATCGCTTAACATCAGGTGAGGTGGCGGTCATACAAAAGCCCGTTAAGAAAAAAAAAACGCGATATAAGAAGCAGGTGTTCCCTATATTTTGTCGATTTGTAAACACAAATGTAGGGAACAGGTGTTTTTTTCGTGATTTTGGGTTTGTTCTCATAGTAAAAGTTGTTTATAATGATGGGTGCAGTGACCCCTTAAGAGGTTTAGTATAAACTAAGAATAAGGTTGTATATCGGATTGTGGATTTTTTAGTATTGGAATATAGGCCTATTTTTATCCCGGGAAAATAAACAATTCGAAGATGCGCGATAAGTCTTTCTGTGATAAGAATTATAGGCGGGCGAAGCCGCGGGCAATGTACAGTACATATGTGAAGGATGTGAGCAAAGTCAGATTAGTTCATTAGTCTGTATACACAAGGAGTCAGTGGAATTACCAGAACCATTCATACAAGAGTACCTCCAATTAATTTCCTATGGAATTGAAAGTTGAAGATTCGGTTGAGGAAGTTAGAAAAAACGAGAGCTATGTGAAGTTCGCATTGTATGCGTCATTATGGGGTAACCCGGGTTTTACGACTAGCATGTGACCGCAGTTTCGCCCACGTATAATTCGGTTTAAACCGTTTATTTTGCCACGCACACATATTACATGAAAAGGTATTAGGACAAATTACAGAGAACACAATATGTATACTACATAATATGTGTAGCAAGGGATCCAGCTCAGTATTTGCTGTGTAGCAAGGGATCCACATAATAAATCGGGTTGATTATGTTAATCCTCACGACCTCTGTGGTCTAGTGGTTCGAGTGTCGGACTGCTGATAACGAGGTCGTGGGTTCGATTCCCACAGGACACAAATATTTGTGTGATGAACATAAGTGTTTGTGTTGGTCTGGGTGTGTTGCTTATGTATTATAAGTATGTATTTACAAAAAAAAAAGTATATACGTATTATATCCATTGTCTAGTACCCATACCAAGCTTTGCTTAGTTTGGGACTAGAAGGTGCTGTGTAAAAATGTCCCAAAGATATTTATTTATTTATTATTTTTTTAATCCGGGTTATGGTCTATCTATGTGCCAAATTTCATCAAAATCCATTCAGCCGTTTCAGCGTGATCAAAGGACAAACAAACAAATAAATAAATAACACTCCTTCTGGCGCAGTCGGGTTATAAGCAAACATATGGACTTTTTGTATTTACAATATTAGTAGGACATGTTTTAACATAACTGGCGAAATGTGGGTGTGCTATACACCTCTGCCTACCCCTTCGGAGAAATACAGGCGTGTTGTTATGTTATGTGTTGTAGAATGTTATAGGGATTTCTAATAATCCTGATGAGATATTACAACCTTATTCTAAGTTTATACTAAACCACTTAAGGGGTCATTGTACTCATCATTATGAACAACTTTTACTATGGGACCAACAGTGTACTCGTAATTATGAAAAAAAAAATACTATGGGACCACAGAGAAATCGCGAATGAAAAATCTGTTGATCCCTACATTTGTGTTCACATTAATCGACAAAATATAGGGAACAGCAGATTTTTTTTTCGCGTTTTCATGGTTGATCCGTTATAAAAGTTATTAATACTAATGACTCCATAAGATGTTTTCATTTATTTCAATTAGATGTTGTATAGTGTGCATGATTTTTAACAAATTATTATAGACTTTAGAAAACAAAAAATCTGTTAATAACTTTATGAAAGAGAAAAATAATTAAAAAAGTTAATATTTATATAAATTTTCTACAAGAATCTTTGATTTTGGAGTACTGTCAGCATCAGCAATAATTAAGTACATTATCTTTAAAAATTAAAAATAAAGATTAACATACCTTTTTAATTAAAATCCTATTCAAACTTCTTTTAAGTTTTGACACACCTGTAAACTAAAACTGCACTGTATTAATTTTAATACACTTCAAATATTCATTCAATAAAAAATCACAAAAAAATAGAAACACATTCCAAATATTCAGTTAATTTGATAATTAATATGAATTTATAATATTAATTATTTATTATATTTATGAAAACCCGTGTTAATCAGTCAAGCGTTTATTTAACAATAACTAATGGATCGAAGACAATGACTTTTATATTAACGTTAGGATAAGGAAAATATTAGTCAGTATCATTTCCTCAGCGAACAATGGGGATTGAATTCATGCTCATACAGATATTTTTCTTTTCTATGATATAGCCGTTCGGAGCTGTATTAGATGTTTGTATCATTTGAACTGTCATCGAATTCTATGAATCATCACCATCGTCATTTCAGCCAAAAGACGTCCACTGCAGAACATAAGCCTCCCCTAAAAGGGATATGCCATAATCGCCACGCTTAGCAGGCGGGTTGGCGATCGCAGTTGGTCGCATAAACACTCAGAGAACGCTGCTGCCCATCCTCTGGTGAACCCCTTAGTCACCTTGTACGACACCCACGAGAAGAGATGGGGTGGGATTGCGGTGGGGTGGGTCGGGTGGTGCTAATATTGTTAATTTTTTAACAGAAAGTAACTTCGTTGACCCGAAAACTCAGAGTCGACAAATTGACGTCAAACTAAACAACTAAACTACAACCAAACAACAACAACAACTAAACAACAAACAACAACTAAACAACAACATTTTCAACATTTTTGCAACTTAATTGTTCCGATGGTTTTTATTTTACTATTTTTATTATTGACTAGCTTTTACCAGCGACTTCGCTCCCGTAGTTCGTATTAGGTATAACACAATTTTAGGACGCTACTGTATACAACATTATATGTAAGTTTGCATCAAATTTAGTTTTATTTAAATTAGTCTATGTCATTAACTGGCCCATAAATAGACTATCTCTATATAAAATCAAGCTGAGGTTCTGTCATAAATTCATCCAAATGAAATGAAATGAAATCTTTATTTGTAAGAAACATGGTACATACTGGTGTTACATAATTTATAGTTCTGCATGTTCCGCCAGCCAGCTGGCATACAAAATTAGATACATGAATTTATTTATAAACTTGATTTCAATTATTATCACAAATTAATAATATTAAATTATTCAATACATGGATTTAAAAATGTCAACAATTATTACATATACGTCAAAAATAATATTAAAATGTCACTTTACACAACAGCCAAATGTGCCAATGCCAATATGTTTTCTCCCATAATTAATAAAGTATTGCGTACAGTGCGTACACATGTTTTTAAAGTACCTAATACATAAAAAAAACCGTATCTCGATCTTATAAGAAGAAAAAAAAAGCGTCGGAATCTATTCAAGAAAATGGGGCGCACCTGTGTAGGGTGACAGTATTAGATTTATTATTAAAATTTATCTCCCGGATCATTTGTCATTGTTTAGCTTCGATTGAATAATCACTGACACATTGATCAGCCCTTTGTAAACAAATGGCTCGATGGATTGTTTAACAGACAGAAATGATGTGGTCTTTGTTGCATCGTGTCATCCTTTTTTTAGAATTTTAGAATGGACTCTCGCAGATGGTAACCGAGATAGGTACCCTAACTGCTTAACCGGGCAGGTGGCGGAGAATCCCGTTAGGGACTCCATCCGCCGGAAAAAATCCCTAATCCTAACTTATAAACTAAAATCGCGGTTGCAAAACCGCATAAGGGCGTCCCCCAGGGAAGGGCTCGGACCTCGGCTTACTGGGGCATTACGGGGGGACCCTAACGCTTTGTTGCAGCATCGAGAATGGTTTTCTCGAAAGTGGCGGACTTTCGGTATACCGGGTGGGTGACGCGTTTCGCGAATCGCCGTTAGCGGCAGGCCTCGCCGGCGAGGGCGAATAACCTACCTAATCCTAACACAGTGACGGTTAAGCCTGCTCCTAGGTACTACGCACCGTGTCACCGGCTTCTACTTCCCAATTTAGTTAGTTTTGGGGGTTGTCCAATGAGTTGTCTTTATTGTTCAGTGGAGAAATGGTTAGGACTTGTTCTGAATAAAAGATAGTTTGATTTTGAAGAGCCATGTCCAGGATTATTTTTTAAATATTTCTCAGTAATCAAACTACAGCCAATTTAGCATAAGCAAGTGAGGGCTATGCTTGGAGTATCCCTGCGTAATCCTGAGAAATAAGGAGATTCGCAGAAGAACGAAGGTAACCGGCATAGCCGAAGAATTGCCAAACTTTAGTGGCAGTCGGCGGAGCATATTTCACGCGGAACGGATGGCTGATGGGGCCGAAAAGTTCTGGAGTGGTAACCGCGTACTGGAAAGCGCAGCGTGGTCCAACGACCTGGTGAAGTTCGCGGGAATCCGCTGGATGCGGAAAGCGCAGGACCAGTCGTTGTGGCGCTGTTTTGGGGAGGCCTATGTCCAGAAGTGAACGTCTTTCGGCTGAAATGATGAGGATATGAAACTTTCGTGACTATCGTACCCAACATTCATATTTCGAGTTTGTCTGGATTAACCCGTGTGCAATATATTTTAAAGTTTTCCTACTAGTTTCGGACTCATACACAGCATAATCAATCTTCATCTATATGCTGCCGTGGGTGAGAATTCTTCAAATGCTTGTAAGCACTCACTTAAACACAATATTTCCTAGGTCAGATTATGTGCTTTCTAGGACATACTGAGTAATGGCCGTATTACAATGAGACGCCACGGTGGTGAAACCAGGTCGTATTGCCAACAAAGCTCTAGGGATCAACCAGCACCAACGCGTGCAAAGAATGTTACCGGCAGCGGCTCAACCACGCTGGTCGCGCGACCAGTCACAAATTAAGCGCTGTATGGTGGCTCACACACTCGGCCGGCAGTACAGATGCCTTGGTTGCTCAACCAGTTGCGACGCCAGGGCGTGTTGGTGTTTTAGGGAACTAGGCATCGTCATTTGTTTCACATCTGCCTTCACATCGCATGAAAGCATTTATACATAGGGAAACAATATGGTTTTCCCGGGACGTGCCAAAGGCGTGGCACTAGAGGGGGACTGCACCGGCGAAGTCCAATGGAGCTCCCGGAGCTGCTCTATTTTGTGCTGAGGATGGCCATAATCGGTAGGAGTCCGGCATACCCCTCCACCATACCCAGACGGTGGGTATTTATGAAGGTTTCCACCCGAAAACAAAAAAGAGGTCTAATTATGCACTTAATAGGCCAGTTGCCAGTCAGCGTCGTCCTTTGCTTTTGTTTGTGGCTACTGAATAAGCTACTTTAAACTTCTGTGTTCAAAATAGTTGAAGTGTCAAGGGTAATCAAACTGAAAGGTATAACTTTACTACTTAAACTATCAACAACAGACAATCCCTTAAGTTTCCTCTTGGATTATATTGAACAGGAAACTTATTCATGATTCATGATTAACTGTCTCAACTTGGAAAGGCATTTGTAGCTAGCATTTTTTATTTGGTATGATTTCCTTCCGTGATAGTCCCTTTTCTTGTTTTCGAGTGGAATTCCTCATGGGTACTATCTATATGGGGAATTTGAAAGTTGTGCCAGCGACGGAAAAATTGGGATGCAGTCACTGAGGTAATAATAATATGTACTACGTACTAGAGTAGACATTACGAATAAAAATTTCGCACAACTTGCCGGCCGCGGAGCACGCGCGGCGCGAGCGTGGCTAAGCGCGTGAGAGTGCAGGAGCTCTAAAACGTGCTACAAACATTTTGTTTCGAGGTGTCTTCTCTAGTACGTAGTACATATTACCTCAGTGGATGCAGTAGATTCTCATTATATGGAAATATGATGCGCAGGGATGATGTGCATGTTACGAAAAAAAGTTATTTGTATGAATGTGGATGGCTACAAAAAAAAACCTGTATAAAATTACTTGAAGCAATAGTGATTATCATTTTCTGGGCACGACACAATTGAACCGGATGTTCTTTTAAAGTTGTTTTTTTTTTTGGTTTACAATAAGTAGAATTAAAATTATACCCTTTTGTATAGCTCTTTTTCATTGTCAAAGTACGAATACCCTAAGATTTTAGGCTCCGTTTTTATAAGCGAAGATGACTTAGCTCTTGATTCTGTAGATTTATTAGCTGACGAGTGTGTGCGTTATAAAAAAAATTAATGTTAATGCCGAGAAACGGAGAAATTCGATTCTCCGATTCGGAGGATTTCGAAGTAATCTCGTGAGCTTTCCTGGAATAGCAATTACGTCGCGTCGTTTTCCTGAAAATCGATTTTAGAAATTGACTTTTTTATCTGAATAAAGTTACATACACCCTCAGAATAATTGGCTTAGAACCACAGTAGTCGCAGGTGGAGTGAAGCAAATTCATGTTGGCCTTAAAAAGCTACGTTCAGTGTAGCTTACGCACGCCTATGAATGTGTGTCGGCGAACATTTTACGTGCCGCTTGAGGGCACACATATTGTATTTGTGCTTCAACTTTGAGCGGAACTTTGAATTAAACTACCATTCTATCGCATATTACTCTAAGCCTATACCTAACTTATATCACTTTGACGACGTCCGTGGTCTAGAGGTTCGACGGTCGGACTGCTGATCACTAGGTCGTGGGTTCGATTCCCACATGACACAAATATTTGTGTGATGAATATAAGTGTTTGTGTTGGTTTGGGTGTTTCTTATGTATTATAAGTATGTATTTACAAAAAAAAAGAATATAAGCATCATATCCATAGTCTAGTGCCCATAGCACAAGCTCTGCTTAGGTTGGGACTAGATGGTGCCGTGTAAAAATGTCCCAAAAATATTTATTTATTGATATTTATCACTAACTACTAGCTTTTTTTTTTAGCCTTGGTTCCATGTTTACGAGAGATGGCAAGCATGTGAAGAACATTGAAAGGAGAGTGAGTGCTGGTAATCAGGTGAATGGGGCACTACACACCTTCATGAACAGCCGCAAAGTGTCGGAAAAGGCACGGCTGGCTGTTCATGGGGGAGTGTTAGTGCCTACACTTATGTATGGTAGTGAAAGTTGGGTATGGCAGAAGAAACATGAAAGCAGAATAAATACAGTAGAAATGAGAGCTTTGAGAAGTATGTGTGGTGTAACTTTGAGAGATAAAGTAAGGAATAACGTGATAAGGGAGCGTTGTGGAGTGAAAGAAGATGTAGTGACAAAGATTGAGAAAGGCATGTTAAGATGGTTTGGACATATAGAGAGGATGGACGAGAGGAGATTGACGAAACAAGTATACGAAGCGAGTGTGGATGGCAGAGTTGGAAGGGGACGACCTCGGCGAACGTATTGCGATCAAATCGCGGATGTTCTCAAAAAATGCCAGGTTAAGAGTTCTCTAAACCGACGAGCATGCATGACAAGGTTAATGGACGTCGATGAAGCGAAAGAGGTGTGTCAGGATCGTAGCAGGTGGAAATCCATAGTCTCTGCCTATCCCAATGGGAAACAGGTGTGATAATATGTATGTATGTATGTACTAGCTTTTACCCGGAGCTTAGCTCCCGTGGTTCATTATCCTACAGAAACCTTGCGTTTGTCAGGGATAAAGCTTATGTCACTCTCCATCTCATAAACTATATCTATGCAAAAAAAGATGGCTAAAGCAGCAACACACTTTCGGGTTTGTAATAGTAGTAATATTATATTTGGATTATTATTATTACTAATAACAATGTCCTCCTGGCAGAATTTCGGTCACAGCGGCTCTTCTCAACGGAGGCTAGTCATCTGCACGGGTCATATTATAGTGCACGAGTGTGTGCGCTGCACTCTCATATTCTGATGGGACGCAATCCAACATGAACGGAGAGAGATCAGGCGCAGGACCGACGGCTTTATATGCTCTCCGGGGCACAGGGGTTATATTAATATTATCATGTCAGTAATTCTTAACGCTTCGTACATAGCATAAGTTCATACCCAAATTAGTCATAGAATTATTATTCATTATTACCGAATTTTGCTGTCTTCGTACCCAAATGGATTTTTGTCAGTAAGAATAATTTACTATGTGTTGAATCATGCGGAAATATTGACGATGGCCGATAAAATCCAGGTAGGTATTTCCTTAATGCGCATGATTAGGTAGTTTATAGTATCATGTGTTATTAAAGGAATATGTTCATATTTATATTATTTTCCCTACTGATGAAGTTGTATAATTTATGAGTTTTCTTACTTTTCTGATTCACGATTTCTGAATAATCTTTAAAACAGATGCATCTGTAATTATAGTTACTTATTTCATAACTAGTTTTACCTTATTCTTGCAATAATAATAGTTTCTTAAGTCTTTAAGTACTGATATCGTTTATTTTGTTATATATTTCGATTCATATAATTTGATAGGGACTCGTAGCGAAAGAACGACTGCGCGAATTGTACGATCTGCAAGGTTAATGCAATCTGCACTTGCCGCGGTTAATCTGTGGATGGGTGACCTCCGTGCCTCGGAGAGCACGTTAAACTGTCGGACCCGGTTGTCATACGAATATCTATGGCAGTCGTTAAGAGTAGTCAGAAGCCTGAAAGTCTGACAACTGGTCTAACTTCCGAATGTCATATTACCCAGTAACTGGGTTGCGGGGGTCTGATTGCAGTCACTCCGTGTAAAATACTGGTGGTCAGCCGCATCTGGCTAGACTGGAAGCCGATCCCAATACAAAATTGCGAAAAGGCTCGGAGGATGATGATAATTTGATTTGTTTTCTGCAGGAATTGTGAAATTTGAAATTAAAGTTTTCATACACCACAATATTTTGTAATGTTTTATTGTATGCAAAGTTATAAAATTCTCCAGTAGCAAGGAATTTCTAACCACCTTTCTTTTAAAACAAGTGAATAACGTTGTACATTCCAGCAGCCATCTATACTATAATAAAACTGTAAAGGTCGAAAAGTCTGTACATTGAATTTTTTTTCGCGAAAACCGGCTAGGGGGACTAGAAATAAGCTATAGAACACGAATCAATCGTTTAAAAAATTTATGTCTGTCTGTCTGTTTGTTACCTCATCACGTGAAAACGGCTGAACGGATCGTAATGAAACTTAGCATTTGTATTGGTATTAGTCTAACTTAAAATATAGGGTATGTTTTATCTGAATCAGTTGAGTAGATCCAGCGATACAGCTTGACCCCTCTATTGTATTAAGTTGCATACAAAGTAGAGGTCATGATTGTTGGTTGGATGCAGGTTGCAGGTTCCTAAAAATACAACTGGATTCTATTAGTATTATAGAAAATATAGAATAACATAACATAGCCCATCACTGTCCCGCTGCTGGGCATGGCCCTCTTCTTGGAATGAGAAGAGTTAAGGAACTGGATATTGTTAGTGTAATAGATTATCATAACATAATCAGCTCATTACCTACTGCCCCACTGCTGGGCACGGACCTCTTCTCGGAACGAGAAGAGTTAAGAAACTAGAAAATATAGAATAACATAACGTAGTCAACCCATTACTGTCCCACTACTGGGCATGGCCCTCTTCTCAAAATGAGAAGAGTTAAAGAACTGGATTTTATTAGTATTCTAGAATAACATAACATTACCAGCCCATTACAGTCCCACTGCTGGACACGGGCCTCTTCTCAGCATAAGGAGAGATGTGGTTAGTGTTATAGAATAACATAATCAGCCCAATTACTTCCCACTGCTGGGCACGAGCGTCTTCTCAGAATGAGGGAGTTTAGGGCTAATTCCATGAAATTCCATCACCTTAGCCGGTTGGTTGTAAAAACAAAATATAGTATTTTCGGTAAATAGTGTAATCGTCTGTGTTGGCGCTTATATGTATATATTTGAAGATATTGTGTTCATAATTATGACACGATGTTATTTTCCGACATCCACGCGGACGGAGTCGCGGGCACAGCTAGTCTATAAAATAAAACTGTAAAGGTCGAAAAGTCTGTACATTGAGTATTTTTTCGCGAAAACCGGCTAGGGGGACTAGAAATAAGCTATAGAACACGAATCAATCGTTTAAAAAATGTATGTCTGTCTGTCTGTTTGTTACCTCATCACGTGAAAACGGCTGAACGGATCGTAATGAAACTTAGCATTTGTATTGGTATTAGTCTAACTTAAAATATAGGGTATGTTTTATCTGAATCGGTTTAGTAGATCCAGCGATACAGCTTGACCCCTCTATTGTATTAAGTTGCATACAAAGTAGAGGTCATGATTGTTGGTTCAATGCAGGTTGCATGTTCCTAAAAATACAACTGGATTCTATAAGTATTATAGAAAATATAGAACAACATAACATAGCCCAACACTGTCCCGCTGCTGGGCATGGCCCTCTTCTTGGAATGAGAAGAGTCAAGGAACTGGATATTGTTAGTGTAATAGATTATCATAACATAATCAGCTCATTACCTACTGCCCCACTGCTGGGCACGGACCTCTTCCGACTGGACCGAACGAGAAGAGTTAAGAAACTAGAAAATATAGAATAACATAACGTAGTCAACACATTACTGTCCCACTACTGGGTATGGCCCTCTTCTCAAAATGAGAAGAGTTAATGAACTGGATATTATTAGTATTCTAGAATAACATAACATTACCAGCCCATTACAGTCCCACTGCTGGACACGGGCCTCTTCTCAGCATAAGAAGAGATGTGGTTAGTGTTATAGAATAACATAATCAACCCAATTACTTCCTACTGCTGGGCACGAGCGTCTTCTCAGAATGAGGGAGTTTAGGGCTAATTCCATGAAATTCCATCACCTTAGCCGGTTGGTTGTAAAAACAAAATATAGCATGGTCGGTAAATAGTGTAATCGTCTGTGTAGGCGCTTATGTGTATATATTTGAAGATATTGTGTTCATAATTATGACACGATGTTATTTTCCGACATCCACGCGGACGGAGTCGCGGGCACAGCTAGTTATTTAATAAACCTCTATAGAACTTGGCACCCATCTAGATATAATTTTTTTGTCGGCAAATCCGATCCTATTACACTTCCTTTGTACCGAACTTCTTTTTTTTTGTGGGATTTTTTTAAACAGCTATATTATCTGTAAAATCGCTTGAGATTAGTATCGCGAGCAGAGATAATGTCGCGATGCTGCATACTTTAAATTGTCAAGTATTATGTCGTTAAAATTGCTGTAGATATGATAAAAACATAAATGAATTTTAGTTTGCGCGACTTTAGGATAAGTAATCATAGAGTTTAAAGTTACTTAATTACGATAGAAAGCACCCTTTGTATCTATTGTATTTTTTTAATTGCTGTAGATATGATAAAAACATAAATCGCATATTAAATGAATTTTACTTTTTTTTTTGTTTTTTTTTTTTTTTTGACTGCCTCGTTGGTCTGGTTGTTGCAAGCGCGACTACTGAGCGTGGGGTCCTGGGTTAGATTCCCGGGTCGGGCAAAGTGTTATTGGGTTTTTTCATTAGGAAATTCTCAGTAGCAGCCCGGTGTCTGGATTTGTGCCCGGTCAATGGCAATAGGCTCGCCCCCTATTACATGGGACTATAACATAACTGGCGAAATGTGGGTGTACTATTACACCTCTGCCTACCCCTTCGGGGAAATACAGGCATCATGTTATGTTATGTTATGTTAAATGAATTTTAGTTTGCGTGACTTTAGAATAAGTAACCGTAGAATTGAAAGTTACTGAATTACGATAGAAAACACCCTTTGTATCTGTTGTAATTTTTTTTAATTGCTGTAGATGTGATAAAAACATAAATTGCATATTAAATAAATTTTAGTTTGCGCGACTATTGAATAAGTTACCGTACAGTTGAAATTTACTTAATTACGATAGAAAGCACCTTTTGTAAATTTTTTTTTGCTTAACGGTTCATGGGCCCACTGTGCACTTTAAGGCAATAATTTGCTGCATTAACCATGTTAAACACATCACGCTGCTACGTCAGAAAAAGCACCTTAAGGTAAAATTAAAATAAAGTTACCGTGGCCGAAATTGACTTCGATGACATCATAAGTTTTAGCCGAAGTAGATAGGCCATGTTGAAAAGTTATATGTCATTAGAGCAATACGTAATCTTCCGGGAAAACGAATAGCATTCCAGTTTACCTATCGATATGTCATCATCATCATCATTTCAGCCGAAAGACGTCCACTGCTGGACATAGGCCTCCCCCAAGCATCGCCACAACGACCGGTCCTGTGCCTTCCGCATCCAGCGGATTCCCGCCTACCCGGGGGGCCTACCCACGCTGCGCCTTCCAGTACGCGGTCGCCACTCCAGAACTTTACTGCCCCATCGGCCATCCGTTCTGCGAGCAATGTACTCCGCCCACTGCCACTTAAGTTTGGCAATTCTTCGGGCTATGTCGGTTACTTTCGTTCTCCTGCGAATCTCCTCATTTCTGATTCGATCACGCAGGGACACTCCGAGCATAGCCCTCTCCATTGCCCTTTGAGTGACTTTGAGCCTTCTTATCGATATGTACAATGTATTAATTAGAATTGCATATTTCAAGGGTATTTTCCTAAAAAGTTACGTTTTAGGACCGGTATTTCAATAGTCTGATAACTTTTAACTGAGGAATAAATGTGACATCTTGACAGATTTTCTATACTACAACTGTCAAAATGTCAAAATTACTCCTCAGTTAAAAGTTAACTGGCTATTGAAAGACCGACCCTTAGTCATAAAATTATTGAAAGTCATGCATAGAAATCGTATTTTATCGAACAATGGCCACTGACTATAGTGACAATTATGGTCAAATGCGTAATTAATCATTAACTTCACGTCATCAAGTTAATGTTTTGACGAATAATTGTGGAACATTACCTACCTTTTGTGAGAGGTTTACGACAAAATGTTGGCTTAAATACTGGATAGTACAGTCGACTGCATAACAGTGGTAACACTTCAATTCGATAAAACTTTTTAACAAAAAATTGAACCGATGAAAACAGAAACTGAAAAGTGAAAAATAACTAATTATGAGTCGGCGCCAAACAACCAATCAACGAAAATCATTAAACTACTTTAAATAAATAATAAAAACAACGTCACATCAAATACAACGTGAAATTTTCAACGATAAACAATAACTTTCCAAAAATGCGTTCTCCGCTCGGCTACTTGCAACTCACACGCACTTTGCTTGTTAAAAGTTCGTTTGGCGCCGACTCATAATTAGTTATTTTTCGCTTTTCAGTTTCTGTTTTCGTCGGTTCAATTTTTTGTTAAAAAGTTTTATTTTATTATTATTTAAATACCTATTTGTAAACAAACAAATTCCCTCCGTGTGTCGCGTACGATACATAAAAGACGCATGCGAAACCACCAAAAAAAATTGCAGGTATTTCCACCCTTTAACAATGCCGCCGATGACTTATTTATCGAACAATGGCCTCTGACTATAGTGACAATTATGGTCAAATGCGTAATTAATCATTAACTTCACGTCATCAAGTTAATGTTTTGACGTATAATTGTGGAACATTACCTACCTTTTTGTGAGAGGTTTACGACAAAATGTTGGCTAAAATACTGGATAGTACAGTCGACTGCATGACAGTAGTAACACTTCAATTCGATAAAACTTTTTAACAAAAAATTGAACCGACGAAAACAGAAACTGAAAAGCGAAAAATAACTAATTATGAGTCGGTGCCAAACGAACTTTTAAAAAGTAAAGTGCGTGCAAGTTGCAAGTGGCCGAGCGGAGAACGCAATTTTGGAAAGTTATTGTTTATCGTTGAAAATTACACGTTGTATTTGATGTGACGTTGTTTTTATTATTTATTTAAAGTAATTTAATGATCTTCGTTGGTTGGTTGTTTGGCGCCGGCTCATAATTAGTTATTTTTCGCTTTTCAGTTTCTGTTTTCGTCGGTTCAATTTTTTGTTAAAAAGTTTTATTTTTAATTTTTTTGTGGTTTTATCTAACTCCAGGTCTCAATTATGTCGTAGTGTCTAGAACTATATTTATGTGTGTCAAGTTTCAACAGAATCGGTTAACAGGTAAGAATTCAGTGGGAAATGATTGATTCAATGTGAAATTAAATGGGACCAACTTCAAGATATACCCTATCCATTAAAAAAATAATCATCAAAATCGGACCACTCTGTAAAAGTTATGCGTGGTCATACATAAAAAAAAATATATATATATATACGCATTATAATAAAACAAAGTTTAACCGGATTAAATCGCGTATATTATTTAAATTGGTTTCCCTGACGTTTCGAAAGCTTTGCAGCATTTCGTGGTCGCAGGTAGACTAAGATGACATGCGTCTTTACAAATATTTCTAAAAAATTATTTTTATCTACCGTACAATATTATTAATTAAAATCGTTTCGATGCAGGCAGTAATCACTCACAATATCATTATCTTTTACAGTGTTGCATGCTGTTTGGGACTTGATTATTTTTAGGACTGGGTTCCAAACTGGTGGTAGCTGCCAACCATCTTCTCTAATATTGTACGGTAGATAAAAATAATTTTTTAGAAATATTTGTAAAGACGCTTGTCATCTTAGTCTACCTGCGACCACGAAATGCTGCAAAGCTTTCGAAACGACAGGGAAACCAATTTAAATAATATACGCGATTTAATCCGGTTAAACTTTGTTTTATTATAATGTGTAGTGATCGCGAAAACCTAAGAAGTTATTATATATATACGCGTCGAATTGAGAACCTCCTCCTTTTTTTCGTCGGTTAAAAACCGCCCTTACTGCTTACGAAATAAAGATACTGCTAATGTCAAAGTGTTACCACCGACGTGCGGTCGACCGTACATAACAATAACTGAACAGCTTTGACATTTTGTCAATGTTATCAATTGTTAGGTCTGTTTCAGTTCCAGACAAATTTTATAATTATACAGCGAAATGCCCAAGGTATCCATGTGGAATTGAGGGAACTCCTCAAATATTATTGGCATACATACAGCGATTTTGGTATTTTCATCAACAAATCAAGCATTTGCATTCAGAAAGTATGATCTGATGAAAATCTTCGGAGATAAAGAAGTGAACTCTTCAATGGATGACAGTAAATCATCCGAGACTGCAATAATTGCTTGTCTTTCTACCTATGCCACTCAAAATAGAAAAATAAAATGAATTTAAAAAATGTAAAAAAAATTTCGTGTGATACAGTTTAGGAAGTAGGTGCCTTTTGATTCGGTTTGATTTAAGATAAAAGTGACACTGACTTCCTAAACGGTTTCACACAAATAATTTTTATTCTTTTTGAAGTCGGTTTTAGGGTTCTAACGGGACCATATTACTCTCGCTACGCTGTCCGTCCGTCCATCTGTCTGTCACAGGGCTGTATCTTTGTAAAGGTCATAGATAACCAATTGAAATTTTCACTGAATATGTGTTACTATGGTGCCTATCACGATAAATACTAAAAATAAAAATAAAGTCTAAAACTTAAGGGGGTCCCCATACAAGAAACCTCGAAAAACATGAGTTTTTTTCAACGTTTTTGTTCTTGCTGTATCTTCAAAACGGTAATACATACTGGCGTCAAACCTGATTTGGTTATAGTGCATACTATGTCGTTTAGCAACAAATATTAAAATTAGGGCAAACCTAGACATATGTGGTGGTATCTACGTAAGAAAGAGATGCAAAAATTCATATTTCGCGTACGATGATGTCTTTTGATAAACTCTCGTAAATTAAATCAGTTTATATGGGGTATCAGGTCGATGGGTGGTACGATACCCTTACTGCTTGAGTCAGTCTCACACTTGGCCGGTTTTTATTATTATCACAAACTCCTACTAAATATGGTATTTAAAGACTACTCAAACAACAAAAATAAAGCTTAAATTAAGTTCCGTATAAGCATCATTAAGCTGCCAAGGAAATAATTTAAATACCCCATGATAAATTGACTGTCATCCCTCTTATAAATGCTCTGTTTCCATGGCTTACTGAAAAGGATTACTCACGGGGATTCATTGTTACAGTTATAATGTTTCAGTTAATTTCCACCTGGCGCTTTACGCCCACTCCCGATTTAGAATTCCGTTATGAGTAGATTGTTGTAGTTAAGCGATATAACAAAACCAGTATATCGATGATAATAAACCAGTAACACAGAGCTTGTCTTGTATGAGACTTACATATTAAGACAGTTCTACTTATAATGGTTTTTTAATATTGATATCTGCACTTGACAGTCATTAACCAAAGTTGATGACAATTTTGCGATCTCAATCGTTATTTGTTCGACAAAAATTGACACCTTTTTATTGTTATATGTTAAAATATGATAATTTAGAAGTATTCACATGTGAAACAATTTTAGATTTTTTTCACATTTATCATCACTTACTTTTGTAGTTAACTGTACCATGAACGTAACGAATCTGTTGTCACTGCGGTTATTGAACCTTAATTATATTATGTTTAAAGAAACTTCGACTTATGAAGTAGAAAAAGATGAATTCAGATAAAGTGACATAATGTCCTCCCAGCCGAATTTCGGTCATGGCGGCCAATCAACCATCCGCGGGACATATTATAGTGCACAAGACGTGGGTGCGCAAACATAGGCGCACTCTCTATACCTTCACTCTCATAATACGATGGGACGGCAATCGGACACGACTGGAGACAGATCAGGTGCAGGACCAATGGCTTATGTTTTCTCTGAGGCAAGGGGGTGTAGCAGCGTCAACTTCCAACTTCTTGATTTAGGGCTCCTAATAAGAAATTTTTTAGACAGATAAATCCCAATAACACAATTCTAATGACCATATCCCCTAAACTAAAGCTCTCGGACCAATCGTGTTGGTACTCAAATGAAGAGGCTCGAGGAGCTCTTTACAAGTGAATAATAAAATTTCAGCCATGGGATTTTGGACCTCATTTACAAATAATTAATTTAATAGAAATTGATAGTTGTCATACTTCATCATTTCAGCCGAAAGACATCCACTGCTGGACATAGGCCTCCCCCAAGCATCGCCACAACGACCGGTCCTATGCTTTCCGCATCCAGCGGATTCCCGCGACCTTCACCAGGTCGTCGGTCCACCTTGTGGGGGGCCTACCCACGCTGCGCCTTCCAGTACGCGGTCGCCACTCCAGAACTTTACTGCCCCATCGGCCATCCGTTCTGCGAGCAATGTGCCCCGCCCACTGTCACTTAAGTTTGGCAATTTTTCGGGCTATGTTGGCTACTTTCGTTCTCCTGCGAATTTCCTCATTTCTGATTCGATCACGCAGGGACACTCCAAGCATAGCCCTCTCCATTGCCCTTTGAGTGACTTTGAGCCTTCTTATCAGGCCCATTGTGAGCGACCACGTTTCAGTACCGTAAGTAATTACTGGCAACACACACTGGTCAAACACTTTCGTCTTAAGACACTGCGGTATTTTGGTTGTCATACTTGTCATTATATAACTAGTCTAAATGTTGAATGGAAATAGTTTTTCCAAAAATGTCACTAAGGTCGATAATCACTTGGCAGATGTTTTCACTCTGTATTTGTGTAGACCTCGTCGAGCCCTTTCATTTGAGTACAAACACGATGGTTCTAAGTTCTATGCTTCAAGAAATATGACCCTAAGAAGTTTTGACCATTTGTTTGTCTAGAACTCATCAGGCCCTTATAATTAAGTCTTTATACGTATAAGGGATCTGCGTCCGTTAGTTTATGTGATAAAAACTGAAGTCACAAAAGCTTTCCTATCAGTGACAACTAGCGGAACATATTTATTTATATATGCTTTATTGTACACCATAAAAGACATTACATTGAATATGCATTTAAACTATTGTACAAATGGCGGCCTTATCGCGATCAGCGATTTCTTCCAGGCAACCTTAGGATGGACAAGAATGAACTGGACAGAAAATGGGGTTGTCAGATGTGCAATTTCGATACATAATTTAGTAATAAAATAAAATACTATACTACTACTATAAAATAACAACAAAAACATATCCATTTACATTAAATCAAATCAAATTATTTATTTGCTAGAATATGGTACTTAATATAGATGTTACAAAAATTACTTGTTCTAACATATCCTGTCACGTATGACGTGCAAACATACTTGGGGTACTTAGAAATGTTAAATAATAAAATGTCAACAGTAGCTACATACATCTAGCGTGAACAACCCCCTCCGCACTCTCATCTCCTCTCAATTTTGTCTCCCCCCACCTCGACATCCCCCTTTTAAAACTGCTATAACTGGAAAACAAACAACCCCTGCGTTCCACGGGACCATTTTTGTTGCAAATAAGCTCTAGAATAACCAATTTCATGGAATAGGTCGGATTACAAATTACTCTGTTTAATCTATCCACGATTTGCCCTACTCGAGATAGGATTTTGACATAAGCTCCATACAAAATATGTCAAATTTCTATCCCTAGTAGGGTAAATCGTGGATAGATTGGATATTAATTTTGGCTGTTAATGAACAGAAAACAACGGCCGGTACCAACCGGTCGATCGGCTTTAGCACGACAATATTGCTGATTTGCATTAAAATAGGTGGCAATGACTGAAAAATGTGTACATAATTTTACAACAACTGATGTTTGATTAGTTGTGAAAATATCGATTTATTGTATGGCGTGTATTGGCATAAATATATTAAGCGACTTTAAAAGATTGTTTGGACTGACTTGCGTCAAAGATTTTGACTACCATGGCAGAACGAAATAAAGTTTAATAATAAGTCGATGTATGTAAGAAGCGCGTAGAAAATGGAGCATAGCCTGAAGAATTGCCGAACTTGAGTGGCAGTGGGCGGGACACATTGCTCGCAGAACGGATGGCCGATGGGGTAGTAAAGTCCTGGAGTGGTGACCGCGTCCTGGAAGGCGCAGCGTGGATTGAAAAAGGTGGTCCCCCTAAAAGGTGGACCGACAACCTGGAGAAAGATGTGGGAATCCGCTGGATGCGGGAAGCACAGGACCGGTCGTTGTTGCCGAATTTACGCTTGCTCTCTCTTGGCCACCATTCTATTAGGTATCTACTCCACCTGTCGTCGCTACATTCCAAGATCCCCTCCCAATGCCACTTGAGTTTAGCTGTGTGGATACCAATATCCTCCACTTTGGTACAGGTTCCAAAAGAGTTTAGGTTCCAGAAGTCTGCTTTTATTGCTCATAATCATCATTCATAATTTCAGCTGAAAGAAGTCCACTGCTGGACATAGGCCTCCCCCAAGCATCGCCACAACACACATCGCATCGTCACATCGTCCTGCGCTTTCCGCATCCAGCGGGTTCCCGTGACCTTCACCAGGTCGTCGGTCCACCTTGTGGGGGGCCTACCCACGCTGCGCCTTCCAGTATGCGGTCGCCACTCCAGAACATGACTTTCCCTACGGCCATTTGTTCTGCGAGCAATGTGCCCACCGCCACTTAAGTTTGGAAATTCTTTGGGCTATGTCGGTTACTTACGTTCTCCTGCGAATCTCCTCATTCCTGATTCGATCACGCAGGTACACTCCGAGCATAGCCCTCTTCATTGCCCTTTGAGTGACTTTATTGCTCACCCGCCCCGAAAATAAATTTCTATCAACCTATGCATGTGGATCTTCTGTCCTGCCTCCTTCTTGTGGTTATTTCCGAGTCATTTCTATAGGTACTGTCCGTCCGTCTGCGTATTACGTCTTGGGATCATTTATGATTAGACGAGCAGCTACGTAAACATACTTGTCTACCAGTGACGTCATATGTTGCTAAGCCTGTGAAGCGTGGGGATTATAGAATCTCCCAAGGACGGTCGTTGTACTTATTAACGGGGCAGGCCCAGGTCTGGAAACACTGACGTGTTGATAAGAGATGTGATACTGAAGTACGTGTAAGAGAGTACATGACAGTACGCAAGTCCAGTTATAATATAAACATGTACCTACTTACTTACTTACTCCGCTGGCGCAGCGACCCAAAATGTGTCTTGGCCTCCGAAACGAGAGAACGCCACTTGCCGCGATCTTTGGCAGTATTTCGCCAATCACTGGCTCAATAGAAACATGTAGATGTTATTTATTCTGTAAATTGGATGCTAAAATCACTTTTATAAAACAGATTAGATGGCATGGCATCGACATTTTCTATCTGACTACCTCGGAAAGAAAACGGCGAAACGAGCTCAGGAAAGTCACTTTCCTAATAGTCCAACTAGTTCGAGACTATTTTAGAAACTAATAGAGCTACTTCTTAAAATTTAAATATCATTGGAATTAAAATCACGCTGATTGTTACTAGATTATAGCAACAAAAAAAAGTTTCAGGCCTCATCACTCACTCATTCACGCGTATCGTTTGTGAACTAAGGGCATCACGACCTTTTAGTCTCAACCTCAACACGATGAATGAGCCGTGAACCAATTCGCAGATCATCGTGACGGTTCAATGGAAACCGCTAAGCTTGGATACATAATAACATTGATTCGAGCCATAGATAATCTGATGTGGTTATGGTATATTACGATATCTACGGTGGAGCTGCAGCTATCGGTTAATTATCCCTTCATTTAACAAGCATTATTAAGCAGCTTATCGCATAAAATTAAGGCACTCTTATTTAAATTTAAAAAATTACAAAACTCCCAACACAACCCATTCAATCATTCAATCATTTATGGCCAAATAATTTTTACCCAAGATAGAATGCGGACGGAGAAATTTAATAACTTCAAAAATGAATAGTATCCCTTCATCTAAGGTCCACAATCTTTTATCAAAATCAGGGAGAAAATACCGGGAGAGCCCGGTTTTCTGAGATAGCATTACCGAGAGCGCGTTGTCCCTTTCCTGCATCTATGGACACCCTATAGAAAGAGACAAAGGGCTCCCCAATCATCGGACCGAATTTTAGTCAGCCCTCCGCTTTCCAGCTTGATATATAAGTTCCTTGTTTATGGCAACTTAAATCCACCCACAGATTATTCTGTAAATTATACTGGTTTTTTTAAAATCATGTACCTAGCTAGCTACTGTCTTTTGCGTTATCATGATGAATCTAATGATACCTTATAAAATATTTAAACCAGATCAGGCGTTTAGAAGATATAATGGAATAAAGAAACTCACACACGTACCTATGAACCCTGAAAACATTACACTCCTTTTTTAGCAGTCGTGTAAATATCCAAAAATTAAACTTGTGAACCTTCGATACTTGATCGAAGTTGTGAACACTGTTTCTTGAGCTCATAAAACTATTTTTTTTAACGCATGCGAAGCGAAATGTAAAGAAATTGTGGAAAGAAAAATTCGCTCACGAGCAGGATTTGAACCTAGTCAGGAGTCGTAGGTTCGAATCCTGCTCGTTAACGATTTTTTTTTTCCACAGTTTATATCTTTAAATAAATCCTTATTGAATGCAACAGGTACCTATTTAAAAATATTCCGTTTCTAAAAATACTTCTTCATTTTATTAATAAACTGGTTCAATGTCAGCAAACACAAGTCCGACCAAATAAATAAAATTTTAATGTAAATGCGATATGCAAAACGAGAAAGGTCGAGCATTGCAGTTGATTGTTGCACATTTTCAAAGTTTTTAGGGTTCCGTACCAAAAAGGTAAAAAAAAAAAGGAAACATTATGGTGCGACTCTTTCCGTCCCTCCGTCCGTCTGTCACAGCGGTATATTTCAGTAACCAATAATGATATCGGTCTAAAACTTTGAACAGTTTTAAATATTGCTTACACAACCTTCATGCTAATAAAAAATATAAATCTTTTATTTTATTTTCGTTGGTAAAGGGAAGGGGTTTCGTTCGAAATGGGATGTCGAAATTTCAAAATGGAGCGTTACGTTTGAACTAGTGAGTTCAAACGTTATTTTTTATTTATTTTTATGCTGCGTACTTTTACTTATGATTAAAATAGAAAAAAAAAATACGTAGGTACCCTTACCCTTACTAAGGCAATACATTTTTATATATCTAAGGAAGGTACGGAACCCTCGGTGCGCGAGTCCTACTCGCACTTAGCTGGATTTTTAGACATGTTACACATGGCTTTTCGATATTAAGTGTCTTTTTGTTGGGTTTATTGTCAGAGAATGTCATTGAACTTAAAAATGATGTCTTTTAAATTGCACCTGATTTAATTACAAAAAGAGTGATAAAGAGCTATTGAGGGGCTTATGGCTCATTAATAACTGCATGGGTTGCACGGTCTGTAAGGTTAAGCTGCGCTAGCCGCGGTTAGTCCTTGGATGGGTGACCGTTTCATTGCACATCGAGACTCCTCCATGCCTCGGAGAGCACGTTATGCTGTCGTCGCCCGTTTGACATACGTATATTTATGGCAGTCGTTTCACTGCCTCGTTGGTCTAGTGGTCGCAAGCGCGACTGCTGAGCGTGGGGTCCTGGGTTCGATTCCTGGGTCGGGCAAAGTGTTATTGAGTTTTTTCGTTAGGAAATTCTCAGTAGCAGTTCGGAGTCTGGATTTGTGCCCGGTTAATGGCAATAGGCTCGCCCCCTATTACATGGGACTTATAACATAACTGGCGAAATGTGGGTGTACTATACACCTCTGCCTACCCCTTCGGGGAAATACAGGCGTGATGTTATGTTATGTTGTCGTTTAACTCTGCTCGTGGTATCGAAATTAACTTCCACTTTACGTCTTTGGGTGACGTTCATATCTTTAGATTTCGCTTCGATCGATGCGTAAATGCGTTGAAGCCCAAAAGTCTAACAACTAGTCTAAACTTGGGACGTCGGTATTTCTCAGTGACTGGTTTGAGGAGATCTGATGGCAGTCTTTCCGTGAAATACTGATGTTAAGCCGCATCTGGTAAGACCGGAAAGCGAGCCCAACATAATTGGGAAAAAGGGACGGAGAAAGAAGGAAAGTAATAAATATACTACATATATACTATCGACACTGGTCTGTCGCATTGATAGTTCAGATGCCCTGATTCATGCTTCCATGTCTTATAGGTAGTCTGCTTTGCAAAATCAAAACAGCATACACACAACACGCGCAATTTAACTGAGCGGGACGCTTGCGGTGCTCTCGCCAGGTAAGCCGCTGATGAGCCGCTGGACGTCCCTTGAGTGCCGCTGTTCTCGGGAACGCTTGAAGACTGCTGAGGGCAGGGGCGAGGGGGTGACGAAATGAAAACCAACTCTTGAATACAGGAGTCTTCAGGGAGTGTTCTTCTAGGCTTCTATTTCAGGATTTCTTCTATTAAAGTACTGGACCGATGACTACCAGTTCCTGAAGGGAACATGGTTACTAACGTACTACGATACTTTACCGTATCGAGCCCCGCGAGAACACTCACTGTTTTCTTTATTAAAAATACATAACTTTTACTATGGTTACAGCGGTTACAACGAGTTTTCTACGTCTATTCTATTGGTAATCGCTATAAACTATATATCGTTGGAAAGTACATAGAATTCCCTACGTGTTAGTATATAATGTACTATAACTTTATTTATTTATTCTATAAATGTTTCGATAGAAGCGTAAATTCACTCGCGAAACTATGCCTTGTCTAACTTTTCCCGGTCTATTATTCTATATCTATGTAACTTATCCGGACAAACTATACTATATTGGCTTGAGAGCCATCTGGACTGTCTATTGAAACTATTTTTGTCCGGATAAGGCTGCCAGACAAGACACAATTCGCCCTTTCATATGAGCTTCTTAAAACTATACAAACACTTATAAAATCTATCAAACTAACACGATAATCGAAACAGGAATTCTATAAAACTATTTTATATATCTATGTTAAGCTATGGTAACTGTATTATTATTTTAATTTAAAGAAAAATACGAAAGAAACTTAACTATAAAATATACGTATAACTACTTATAACTAGGCTTATCGTATATTACGTACTATGGAAACACTATGAACTGCACTAAAACACTGATTAAGTTAAAGTCTTTCGAATCAAATATCTATTTACACTTTCACTCGCGTATGGGGACGCGCTGACGAGAACATTAACTTGGCCGGAGTGAAGTTAGGCAAGGCGCTGGTTTCCCCGCCCCCCGCCTTTAACTGACACCCATAAAATGATTACTGCGATGGTTTTGTGATAACTTCACTCCGGCCAAGTTATTTCGCGCGTATTGTAATACACAATGACGGCTTAAATTATGTTTTTCCTTCCTCTTGGTGACGTAAGTAAACCTGAGTATATCTCCTGGATACATAAATTATTATAACCTCAAAATAAATCAAATTTTCAAATTATTTGAAGTACAAGCTTGACGTCAAGTAATGATCGATAATCTTACTTGCACGAAACCTTTCAATATGACATTAAAGAAAAAAATGCATGAATTTTATTTTTATCTCTCGGAAGTGAATGGTGTGTGCATAACTTTAAAATGATGCAATGAAACTGAGTATGTAGGTATTTTGAGCTATGTTTACGGGACTTTTTGACAACATTTTGACTAATCTCGACGTTTCGAAAAAAATCAGCTGGTGTTTACATAAATCGACAAAATTTAGGGATCAGCCGATTGATTTTTCGCGATTTCAGGTTTGGTCCCATACTAATACAATGACCCCTCTTCGTTTTCGAAACGACAAAATTTTCACCGCAAAGAAAAACGGTTCAGTACCATTTCTCCTCTATTTGTTAACCGATTTTCTTTTTTTGTTGTTTAGTAGGTATTGACGAGCTTAAGTGTTATAAATAAAATAAAAATTACTGGTTTTGGTTTTCGGCATAGTTCAATCATGAAAATGTAATGAATTACGGTCGAATACGACCATTGGGTGACCTCTCGTATAAGTAAAATAGTTTTTTTTTTTCTGTTATTTAGATAATAAAACGATACGACGATTTAAAACTAATTTTATTATTGCACTTTTCGAGTATTATTTATTTGCTTACCATCATTCAGTCGATTCGCTTATTCATTTGCCCTACTCTAATATATAAAAAACCGGCCAAGTGTAAGTCGGACTCACGCAGTAAGGGTTCCGTACCACCCATCGACCTAATAACCCATAGAAACTGATTTAATTTACGAGAGTTTATCAAAAGACATCAACGAACGCACGCAAAATGTGAATTTTTAAATCTCTTGCTTACGTAGGTACCACCACATATGTCTACGTTTGCCCTGTTTTTAGTATTTGTTGCTAAACTACATAGTATGCACTATAATCAGACCAAGTTTGACGCTTGTATGTAGTACCGTAGATAGAGTAGGAACAAAAACGTTGAAAAAAATGCATGTTTTTCGAGGTTTCTTGTATGGGGACCCCCTTTGGTTTTAGACTTTTTTATTTTTAGTATTTGTTGTGATACACCTCACAGCAACACATATTCTGTGAAAATTTCAGCTGATTATCTATTACCGTTACAAAGATACAGCCCTGTGACAGACAGACGGACGGACGGACGGACGGACAGCGTAGCGAGAGTAATAGGGTCCCGTTTGGCACCCTTCGGGTACGGAACCCCAAAAACTGCAGAGCGTATATATATAAGGCCTCTTCTATAGACGCGAAACGGAACGGTCTTGAAGTATTTTACCACACTCACTACACTTGGCAAACACACTAGAAATAATAGAATATCCTCTCGATAATAATCCCTAAGAAGCCTTTTTGACACCTACAGTGGAGCGCGCGGTTTGTTTTATGTTGCATTCGCTGCTTTAAACGCATTGCGATTGACGCGGACTATTTTTGTTACATGCAATTACTACGCATTGATTTTTACTTTGAAGGCAACGGAAATCGCAACATGAGACGAAGAAAAAATGGAGACAAACGAAGTGCGCTTGTCGTGGGCGTCTTTTGCAGTGTGTACCGTATAAATAAGCGCTTAAACGTCCACAAATTGTTATTGAAGACCTAAAGAAGGGTTTCAATTAGCTCCTCATGTTGTAACAGCATCCAAATCTACCTATTCGAAAAGTCTGTCATATATTTGAAATAGGGAAATTATGCCTTTAAGTTGTATTAAAGGTATAATTTCCCTATTTAAAATCTTCCGTTACCCTTTTCTTTCTAAGACACAAATAGGGAAGACTATACGGGAATAAACCCAGCACCTATAATGCATCTCAATTGGTCTATTTACCTGTAACTTACTACCTGTTTACTTTTTGTAAAGCGGGGAAGTTAATAAAACCGGGCAAGTGCGAGTCGACCTCGAGTTTACCTTCTTTTTATTATTATTTGTTGTAGAACTATGTATAAGAGTATCCTCGTAAGGCCCAACGACCTACTTGAAGTACCTATGATCAGTAGAGTAGTCGTTCCGACCCAAGTCAAGCAAGCTTTTTATATCATCAAATATCGGCCCATCGACCTAAAAAAAGGACATCTTTGTTTGATTTCATTTGAATTTGATGTTCCTGTTTTAGATCGTTCGGCCGGTTTAGGTATATTTTTACAAATTGAAGTCTGGGCCGCAACTATACCAGCTATTTGAATTACATTGGGTCGCCATTTATATCAACCTAAATTTAGGTTTGGCCTTACGAGGTTAATACAAGCACAAAAATCGTTAAAATTGTGCATTTATTTCGAGGTTTCTTGTATGGGGACCCCCTTTGTATTCAGTATTTATTCTAGTATTTGCCTTAATAGAAGATATTATTCTAGTATTTTCCATAATAGTTGAATTTTCACAGAGTCACACATATTTCACCTGGCTATACAGTTACAAAGATACAGCCCTATGACAGACAGACGGAAGGACGGACGGACGGACGAACAGACGGACAGATGGTATAGGCAAAGTAATGGAACCCTCAAAACATCTAAAACAGTATTTCCATAAATCCCTGTTTAGTATGTATGTGTTGTCGCCTTCAATGTCACATGCTTAAAAAACCCAAAAACGTAATACCTTGGAGGACCATCTAAGGTAAATGGCTTCCCAATCAAAAATACTTAAAATGTTAAGGTTAGAATAATACGTAAAAGGTTTTAAGATTAATATGAGTGAAGATAATTGGGTCAAGAACGAAGACAAGAAAGGATAAGTAAAAACCTACCAGGGATGGTTAGGAGAGAAGTTTCCCAACTTTTTTTATATATAATAGGATGGCGAAACGAGCTAAAGGCCCACCTGATGTTAAGCGGTTACCTTTGCCCATAACAACTTCAATACCACCTAGGCTGTTGCCTAAATGGAACCGCAAGTCAGTTCGCAAAACCTAGACATGAAGATGGAAAATCTCATGTGCAATGAAGTAATATACAAGTCTATGCTCATGTGATTGTAATTTCACTGGCACCCTTCGCACTGAAACACAGAAATGCCAGCATCACTATTTGGCGGAGAAGTAGGTACGGTGGTAGTACTTCCCCGGACGAGCTCTTTCACAAAGAAGCTCTACTACTACTAAAAGATATCTTGTGACTACCTTCCGGCACCATCATCAGATCAGCTCCTAAACACTATAATATTGCATTGTTATCCTGTTTACGTGTACCAAATTTCAGCCAGTTCTGATAACGGAAACTGGTTTAAATTTGGCTTGCGAAATTTGACCTAAACAAACATTGCGAGCTAAATAACAGCTTGTAAAAACAGCCTGGCCAATGCCAGGTTAAGAGTTCTCTAAACCGACGATTATGTATGACGAGGTTAATGGACATAGATGAAGCGAAAGAGGTGTGTCAGGATCATAGCAGGTGGAAATCCACAGGCGTGATAATATGTATGTATGTATGTAAAAACAGCGGTTCCAGACATTTTGTCGAGCTACATCAATGATTGTGTATGCAATAGCTGTTTTTTGTCGCTGATTTCAGAGTTATTCGTTATGATGAGTAAATTCAGTCCATAAAAGGAATTCGGCTGATGTTACACCACAACGTGTTATTGAAATAACTGAAAATCTCTTAAGGGATCATTGTACTCATCAGTATGAACAACTTTCAATATGGGACCAACCCTAAAATCGCGTAAAAAAATAGCTGTTTCCTACATTTTGTCGATTTATGTGAACACAAATGTGGGGAACAGCTGATTTTTTGTCGCGATTTCATGTTGGTCTAATAGTGAGTACAATGACCTCTTAAGAGGTTTCAGTTATTTCAATAACACGTTGTATACTTATTTAGGCTGTTTTTATATATATATATATTATAGATATTATATATTATAGGATGGCGAAACGAGCCACCCGATGTTAAGTAGTACCTTTACCCATAACAACTGCAATAGGTACCACCTAGGCTGCGTTTTAATTTAATTTTTGTAAATAATGCTCGTTTTTAACATTGCAACTTACAATGTTCATAATTATCACAATCGTATATTGCAACATGTAGAGGATAGAACAAATAAATTATTTGGTTTTGGCACCTTTTCCTTTACATTGACATTGTATCTGTATCATTGAGCCTTGTTCTACTTTAAAAAGGTCAGCAGAACGATGCATTCATTCAACAAGTATTATTACGTATTTGTAATTGTGTAAGTGTCATGGCTATGATTATTTATTAAATCAACGTTTATTTGCTTTTGTGTAGTTAATTAACTGAATCTGGTTAGACTGAAAGCCGACCCCAAACAGTGGGTAGGTAACCCCTTTTTTGAAAATAATTCCAAACTTAATTCATTTCCAGTTTAAAAATGCCGTGGCTAAGCTTGGGGGAGGCCCATGTCCAGCAGTGGACGTGTTTCGGCTGAAATGATGATGATGATAAAAATGCCAAGAATAAATCAGAAGAAATATGTAAAATTTCAATCAATCAATCAACTCAGCCTATCGCAGTCCATTGCTGGACATAGGTCTCTCCCAAGTTGCGCCACAACACTCGGTTTTCTGCCTTCCGCATCTAGTCCCCCAAGCCACGTTCTTTAGGTCGTCGGTCCACCTGGCAGGGGGGCACCCTACGCTGCGTTTGCCGATTCGCGGTCTCCACTCAAGGACTCGTCTGCTTCAACAGTAATCGGTCCTTCGACAGACATGGCCAGCCCACTGCCACTTCAGCTTACTGATCCTACAAACTATGTCGGTCACTCCGGTTCTTCTCCGGATAATCTCGTTACGGATTTTATCCTTCAAAGAAACTTCAAGCATAGCTCGCTCCATAGCTCGCTGAGCGACTTTAAACTTGTGGACTAGCCCAACTGTCAGTGTCCACGTCTGGGCACCGTAAGTCATGACAGGCAGGACGCACTGGTTGAAGACCTTTGTCTTCAAACTCTGCGGTATAGGCGACGAGAAGACTCGGCGAAGTTTGCCAAATGCTGCCCAGCCCAAAGGGATCCTTCTGTTGGCTTCTTTCTCGAAGTTGTGTCTACCAAGCTGAATTGCCTCTTCTTCTTCTTCGTGTCGACATGAGCTACAATAGCTCATGTCGTGGGGAAAAGATTAGCCAGTCAGCAGGTTGATAGCGGGGCTGACTGCCCAGAGTGCGCCGGACGATCAATTAAATAGACGTATTCCGTTACAACTTCGAGTGCCGACCCTTCGACGAATATTGACCTCGGCATGACATGCATATTGAACATAACTTTAGTCTTGTCCAGATTCATGCCAAGACCGACACGTCGAGAGGCTCCGTTTAAGCTGTGCAGCATTTCGCCCAGTTGTTCCAGCGACTCGGCCATTACAACGATGCCATCGGCAAAACGGAGATGTGAGATGTTCTCGCCCGTAACGTTGATACCCTGTCCAGTCCAGTCCAGCGTCTTGAAGACGTCCTCCAACGCGTTAGTGAACAATTTCGGGGATATTACATCCCCTTGTCTCACCCCTCTGCGCAGTTGGATTGGCTTCGACTTTTGGTCCTGGAGCTGAACAGTCATGGTAGCAGCGTTGTATAGGCATCTCAGCATCTCTATATACCGCTCATCAATGTGACATCGCTGATGAGCATCCAGAACTGCCCAAGTTTCGATAGAGTCGAAGGCCTTCTCGTAGTCCACAAATGCCATACACAGTGGCTGATTGTACTCCTCAGTCTTCAGTATGATCTGTCGAACAGCATGGATATGGTCTACGGTGCTGTAGCCTTTTCAAAACCCAGCTTGTTCTGGTTGCTGGAATTCGTCGAGTCTTCCGGTGAGACGATTCGTGATGACCCTCGAGAACAGCTTGTACACATGACTCAGGAGTGATATGGGTCTGTAGTTCTTCAGTAGGGTTTTATCCCCTTTTTTCAAGCCTCCGGTGTAGAGCCTTGTTGGATGACGGAATTAAACAGACTCTGTAGCTCCTTCAGGAATGTAAAATTTATATTTATTTATTTATTCATATAATGAAGATTCAATTCAAAAGTAATTTGTCGACATTTTTGCATTTTAAAATTGACATGAATCCAACTGGATGGATTTAAAAAGGTGACGTGATGACTTTTATTCGCAGTGTAAATATCTTTCACTGTTGGAGATAAATTCAAATTCAAATGTTTTTTATTTCAAATAAACCTAATTACAGGAACTTTTGAAACGTCAGGCTCTAGTTGATACATTGACAAAATGATGGTGAGATGGTGATAGTTATACACAAGCATTGAAATGCAAATGAAAAACTGTTTTCCTTGTATTTTAGTTTTCTACAAATAGGCAGGTCAGTTTATAACCGACTTGTCTTTCATTTGTATATTTTTTTTGTGCTATAAGATAGTTGAACCAGCTAAAGGCCCACCTGATGTTGAGTGTTTACCTTTGCCCATAACAAATGCAATACCACCTAGTCCTAGGCAGTTGCCTAAATGATATTGCAGATTGCGTTCGGCAAACTGAGACATAAAGTGGAAAGATTCATTTGATTGTAATTTCACCAGCACCCATACTCTTTGCACTGGAACACAGCAATGCAAGCATCACTGTTTGGCGGCAGAAGTAGGTACGGTGGTAGTACTTCCCCGGACGAACTCCTTCACAAAGAGCTTTTCTTCCACTAAACACTATTACCTCATTAAGGTAACTACTTTAATAACATTATTATGATGATTAATATAAACGGTTTCATTCACGTTATTTCATCGGGTGTGCCCGACCGGTTTCGAGCTCGAACGGAGCCCTTAATCATGAGCTGGTTACGCGGCGGCGTCGCGCACCAAAAAAAAAATAAAAAAAAAAATCGCATAAAAAAAAAAAATGATAAAAAAAAAAAAACGCAAATCGTATAAATCGCGTTTATATTAATCATTATGAATTTAACTCACGATAGTTATTATACTATAAAAACATTATTATGATAATAAGTTTGATGTTTTTTTCATTTATTAAATATTTTGTGTAACGAGACGTAATAATATAATATGGATAACGTTTATTGAAACACGAGGAATGTAATGAAATTCTAGATTCTTTAGTTTTGTAAGACTGTTATAGTGTTATAGAAACAAACATTTATAAAAGCATTGCTAACCATAGATATAAGGTCTTTCTTTGTTTTACTAACCTACTATGGATAACTTATCTGAAATAAATATTATTTTATTTTATTTTATTTTTTATTTATTGCCTTTCCTAGCAGGAGTTATGTAAAAATAGAGAAGGCCAGTTTTTAATTTCCTTTTAGTGACTTTTGTAATAGAAAGAACTTTTTGCGCTCAATTTGACACGTATATAACATAATAACTTCTTAGGTTTTCGCGATCACTACACATTATAATAAAACTAAGTTTAACCGGATTAAATCGCGTATATTATTTAAATTGGTTTCCCTGACGTTTCGAAAGCTTTGCAGCATTTCGTGGTCGCAGGTAGACTAAGATGACAAGCGTCTATACAAATATTTCTAAAAAAATATTTTAATCTACCGTACAATATTATTAATTAAAATCGCTTCGTTTTTTTTTTTTTTTTTTAGAAATATTTGTAAAGACGCTTGTCATCTTAGTCTACCTGCGACCACGAAATGCTGCAAAGCTTTCGAAACGTCAGGGAAACCAATTTAAATAATTTACGCGATTTAATCCGGTTAAACTTTGTTTTATTATAACGTATATAACAATTTAAAAATAAAAGTTAAAATTTATTAAACTGTCAACATTCAACAACAACATTCAACCGTAGACATCATTCAAAATTCTCCTCCATCAGGTCTGCTGGAAGTGATTTCTTTATGACATAAGCAGTATCTTTGTACCTTATAAACCTATTTTAAGTTACATTGTATAAGTTTTAGTATGTATAGATAATGTTTTTTTTTATTTTTTTAATTTAAATAAAAATATTGTCTATGGCATATAGTAGAAGTAGTAGAACCTCTGTACGTCTGGAGTCTACAATGTTGACTATAGTTGGAGTGTAACGGTACCTTCAGCATAATATTTACAGTTAATCGAAACAAAACTTATGTCATCATCCTCCGAGCCTTTTCCCAATTATATTGGGGTCGGCTTCCAGTCTAGCCAGATGCGGCTGAACATCAGTGTTTTACACGGAGCGACTGCCATCAGACCCCCGCAATCCAGTTACTGGATAATACTGACATTCGGAGGTTAGACCAGTTGTCAGACTTTCAGGCTTCTGACTACCCGTAACGACTGCCATAGATATTCGTATGACAACCGGGACCGACAGCTTAACGTGCTCTCCGAGGCACGGAGGGGTTTCGAGGTGTAACAAACCGGTCACCCATCCACAGACTGACCGCGGCAAGTGCAGCTTAACCATGCAGATCGTACAATCCGCGCAGTCTTTGCTTAGCTACGAGCCCCTTAAACAAAACTTATGTAATTTAATATAATAAACCCGGTTGAAAAGACCTGCAGCATTATTCAATCAATCCATGCTGTTGATGTTCACTACTAAATTACAGATCTTGATGACTATGATCCAAAACAAAACAAGATCCAAATAGATTGAGAATCCTAAAAAAAATAGGTCATAAGGTCTTGGTTATTCGGGTCTGAATGTTGGTAAAATGGTCCTGGTTAGTCGGATTTAACTGTTGACAAAGTGGTTCTGGTTATTCGGGTCTCACTGTTGGCATAGTGGTCCTTGTTATTCGTGTCTCACTGCTGGTATAGTGGTCCTTATTATTCGCGTCTCACTGTTGGTAAAGGGGACCTGTGGGGTAATTGTGTAATGGATTCACATTGACATCAGCTTTCATTTTGAAATTACAGCAATATTCATTGCGTGGTACGTAGTTGTCAATATGACGGATTGTCAAAACACACAGAGCAATGAACATTGAAATCCGAATGAATGCGATCGCGAGTGAGTTACGCAATTAGGCAGCTGGTTATTAGAGTCTCACTGTTAACAAAGTGATCGTAGTCGTTTGGGTCTCAATGTTGCAAAAGTGGTCCTTGTTATTCGGGACTTACTGTTGGTAAAGCGTTCCTGGGTTTTTGGGTCTCACTGATGGCAAAGTGATTATGGTTATTCAGGTCTCACTGTTCGCAAAGTGGTCTTGTATATTCAGGTCTTACTGATGGCAAAGTGTTACTGGTTATTCGGATTTCAATTCATGAGTAGCAGTTCTTGAATACGTCTCCATTTAGATCTAATTGAATATTTTTTTACTGGTTATTTTATAACTGGCTATTTTATTTCTCCTGAAACGCACCAAGCGTTTATAGACCAAAATCTCATATAAACAAACAAACAAGCAAAATTTTTTGTAAGAGTATCTGCATCCAATTTGAAATTGAAGATTTGTCAGTAGACATGATATGAGGGCAGCTGACCTGAGCTGAGCACTGCCACGCAAACACAATTATAGGTCAATTAGTGCCAATTATAAGAACTCTTGACATTGCTGCGAGATTCTTATCAACCAAGTGTCTTTCAATTGAAAACAAAAGAATCTCGAGTGCTATGTGCTATGTGTTTCCAAAGTACTGATATCAATTTGAGCGTGGTAGTTTCGATACGTACTAAGATATACTAAGGTATATGTACTCCATGATTATAGATACGATCTGCTGCAATTACGTCTTGAAACAGAAAATAAAAATACATACAATGTTAAAGAGTGCCTGCATCGCTGCCTGCAAGTATATTATCTATGGCTGCCTGTCTGTTCTAACCCAAAGTTTGGCTGGAAGTCCGCCTTATGTAGGTGTCTTGACGTTGTATACATAAGGTGCTCGTGCTAACACGAGCGCGAAAGCGAGACAGTTCGCGTTAGCGCTGACGCGAATTATGAATGCAGGTGCCTTAGCGTTTGTCGAGCCGGGACCTGTCGGAGGTGGTACGAGAGTATGTATCCCATGCCTTCAGCTAAAGGTAATTGGAGAAACACCGTGATGGTTTTAGGTCGGTAATAGTCCGACCCGACCGTTCCCCGGGCGGTGTGGGTCCATTAAGATTTCCCTACGAAAAAAAGGTACCCTAGTACTACCGCTCGAACGCTCGTGTGAACATGTTTTTCAATCCTTTTACGACAGTGCTCTATGAACCTGTAACACCGCGATTGTATAATTTGAAGCATTCACACAAGCGAAAGCAAATATTACCGCTCGTGTGAGCAGGCTCTAAAAAATAATTTTTACTATGTGGTTCTCCGAAGAATTGCCAAAATTAACTGGTAGTGGGCGGGGTTAATTGCTTGCAGAACAGATGGCTGATGGGGCCGTAAAGTTTTGGAGTGGTGACCGCGTACTGGAAGGCGCAGCGTGGGTAGGTCCCCCACAAGGTGGACCAACGACCTGGTGAAGGTCGCGGGAATCCGCTGGATGCAGAAAGCGCCGGGCCGGTCGTTGTGGCGATGCTTGGGGGAGGCCTATGTACAGCAGTGGACGTCTTTCGGCTGAAAAAATTATGATGATGTGGTTCTGCTCCGATAGAAATGGCGAGCCCACTGCTACTTCATATTACTTTCAAATACATTCCAACCATAGCTCGCTAAGCGAATTTGAATTTGTGGACTAGCCCAACTATCAGTGTCCACGTCTTGGCACCGTAAGTCATGACAGGCTTGGAAGGACCGATTGCCGCTGGAGTAGATGAGTCCTTGAGTGGAGACCGCGAATCGGCAAACGCAGCGTAGGGCACCCCACAGCCAGGTGGACTGACGCCCTGAAGAAGGAAGTTGGGGGTGACTGGACGCAGAAGGCAGAGTACCGAGTGTTGTGACGCAACTTGGGAGAGGCCAATGTCCAGCAGTGGACTACGATTGGCTGAATTGATGTAGTTCTAGTGGAAAGAGGCACCACATTTTTTTCCGTGCATGTAAAAGGTTATTCAGGGGTTTCGGACAGAACTATTGTCTACTTTTACTTTTTGAAGCGACGCTTCTATAGCGTCGGTGCTCGCTCGACCGTCGGAGTAACCGAGAAAAAACGTGACGTCACCGTCATCGTTAATTTTTCCTCCATTTGCACGCGGCCACACTACACACACATACACAGCTCTACTCTCGCACGTTCTATCCGCGCATGCAAAGCTTTCCTTCTGTTGGGCGTCCCCCGACGCCACTTTCTTTTTAGGGTTCCGTACTCAAAGGGTGCCAAACGGGACCCTACTACCCTCGCTACGCAGTCCGTCCGTCCGTCCGTCCGTCCGTCTGTATGTCACAGGGCTGTATCTTTTGAATGGTAATAGGAAGCCGAAGGAAATTTTCTCAGAATATGTGTTGCTATAAGCCCCATAACGACAAATACTAAAAATAATCAAAGTCTAAAACCAAAGGGGTTCCCTATACAAGAAACCTCGATAAACATGCATTTTTTAACGTTTTTGTTCCTGCTCTATCTTCAAAACGGTAATACATACCTGCGTCAACTTAGTCTGATTATAGTACATACTATGTAGTTTAGCAACAAATACTAAAAATATGGCCAACACATACATACTATGTGGGTGGTACCTGCGTAAGAAAGAGATGCAAAAATTCTCATTTTGTTCTTTTTTGTGTTGATGTCTTTTGATGAACTCTAGTAAATTAAATCAGTTTTTGTGGGGTATCAGGTTAATGGGTTGTACAAAATCGCTACTGCGTGAATCTGACTCGCATGTGTTCGGTTTTTTTATTGCGACGAAGTAGCTTATTATCATAAAACAATTATAATGTATAGTGATTGCGAAAACCTAAGAAATTATTACTTTATTATCCTTCGTGTTGTGGAGATTGAATAGTAATTACTTCGTGAAGCGCAAGGACTTTCATATCACGAAACATGAATTACCCGTAATTTTAATTGATCATGATCGCACTTATTCAAACTCACACAATAGACGGCAAACAAACACATGAACGAACATACATGTAGGAATAGGTATACCGGATGTCTTTTTTTACCGTCTGGAAAAAAAAAAACAGGGTGTGATCAGTTATTGTAATGAGGGCTATACAAGACTTTATTGAAATAACTGAAAACCTCTGAAGGGCTTATTGTACTAATAAACTACATTACCTCACCTACATACCTCGACTAAATGCAGGCAACAGATGTTTTGTTTTTTCGCAATTTTTGGATACGTCCCATAGTAAAAGTTGTTCAAACTGATGAGTACAATGAGTTCTGGACGGACGAATCTGCCCTGAAGACGCAGCCGGATTGTGCAGTCGGCGCGGCTGGAGGTCGATCGTGCATCTCAGTTCCTGCGGCCTCAACGTCCGGCCGCCATCCGGCCATCGAATGAAATTATATTCGATGACAGGCCGCGTCCAGCCGCACTTTAAGTTCGGGATTTCTTGCTACACACGATGGGTTACACGTTCCATGTGGTGCCACACACAAAGAATAGCATCACCCCATTTCTTCTCGTGGATATCGTCAAAGGCGACTAAAAGGTTCACCAGAGAATGGACAACAGCGTTCTCTGAGTATTTATTCAACCAACTTTTGGTGGAGGCCTTTGTTCAGCGGTGGACGTCTTTCGGCTGAAATGATGATGGTGATGACACGACGGGTTTGGCCGGACGGATTTGAACGACGGTCTATGTGTCCGACCGTCTCAACGTGTGTAGCCCGCATAATAGAATAGATCTATGAAAAAAAGTCGAAAAAAAAAACTGCTGTTTCATATGGAAATTGACTTCAACTTCAATGTTGAACATGAACATGAATAGCTGTTTTTTTATGGTAAAAAAGGCATCTTGTATATAGCCAATCCAGCTGCAAATCCTGAAAGGTTGAGTCATATCCAATCGGACGTCCAAATTAAGTTGTAGATTAAAGAAAATGATCCAATTGCCATTCATTACAAACATTCCCAACTTAGTGCAGTTACAGAAAATTTCCTTACAGGAAAACCTACACCTATGGACATTATCTAGGACATTTGACATTCAACGGCCAATGTGTGCACAAAAGTAGAAGCAATTTGCGTAAAAACGGTTTTAATAAAATACTTCGTTCACATCCCTATTTACTTTACATCACATTTAAGTCAATTTGTCTTTCATCTGTCCTTGAAAAGTGTGTCACAATTCAAATATGACTACAGTATTATGTTTTACTATTATTAAGTTCATGTTCTATATGTACTTGTCAAATCATTATTAGGTAATTACGTGTTATGTACAGAGATAATTTACATAAGTTAATATTTAGCTACGAAACTCAATATTGTTTTTGCTGGAATGTGGTGTTATTGGTTCTAAAATGTAGTGTCGTTAGTCAGCGGTAATGTGTATATTTACTATGAAATCGAAAATAATTTTGTCTACCCATAAGGCCTCGTTTATGGACACGCGGTGCGTAGGGCGGCGCGTTTCGCGGGGTGATACGTGGCGCGTTTCGAGAGGCTTTACGCGCCTCTCCGCGGCGATACCTGCAACGGGGCCCGCGGCGTCACACGCGGTAAGATAAACATATGGCGATCGCAGACTCCACCGCCGCGGGCCTCGCCGCGGGCGTAGCAGCGTTGTCTGCTGCGTGTGCCGCCGCGAGCAACGCTGCATATCAAAAAATCAGTTCACTGTGAACGCTCTCATACATAGCCATACGTTTGAAATTTCCGCGCAACGCACCGCTCGACGCACCTCTTGTCCATAAACGAGCCCTAACACAAGAGCGTTTAAAAAAAAGTTAACTAGAATCACAAAGTTGGATACATCTTATTTTAGGCAAGGATTTGCTTGCGTTAGAGGATTTTGCTCTAAGTCTTAGTTTTTAACTCTATCCAATAATATGCAATACCTTTAACATCATTCTTACCATAAGTTCTATAAGTAAACACTACACTTTCATGTATTATAATATCAAATAGGTGTTTACAGGGTTTTTATAAAAGGAACTATTGTAAGTGTATATGATCTCACCTACCTATCGATATATTTAGAACTACTTACATACTTACTTTTATGACTGATCTATAATATTGTTACTATAAAAGTGATGCCTCCTATGTAATCTATTGTATGAGAGCCGATTAAAGACATTTTGTTACACTTAGTTCTGATAGGTGAAAATACACATTTTGCCGTACACACACAGCATGCAAATTGTAATAAATTAAATTTGAAAACAACCTTTTAGTTAATAACTTCTTAGGTTTTCGCGATCACTACACATTATAATAAAACAAAGTTTAACCGCATTAAATCGCGTATATTATTTAAATTGGTTTTCCTGACGTTTCGAAAGCTTTGCAGCATTTTGTGTTAGCATAGTGTAGTGGTGGTGGCATTTTAGTTGCCTGAAAGGAAGTTTAATTTGCTAGGAAGTTAGTAGGCAAAAAACCTAGGAATGTATTTCTTTTTAAGAAAAGACATCCTATTGTTACGGCCCCGAAAAGTTTTTGTACATTTGCGTTTAGACACTAATCACTGGAGCGTGAACCATTATTATGTTTAAATTGCGTGAAAGCTATTGTCACATTGTAATAAAACAACATCACGCCTGTATTTTCCCCGAACCTCCGAGGCGAGGCAAGTCTCCACGAGCGGGCCATTTACATTCGCGCGCTCGTCCAGGCTCGCGTCAGCTCGTGGATGCTCGCATGCGTGTCTAGATAATACTATCTCAATGATAGCAAACTGAAGCCACTTGAAATATATCTATCTCCATTTATTTATCTGTCACTGCATCCTTCGATATCTATAGGTATTATAAATATAAACATTTTAATTGCGATGTTTTCTAGTATCTATTATTAATTACTAATATTTTAGTTAGGTAAATCAGTAAAATTTTCTTCTTCCCGCGATGGCCAAGGCTACGTTACGATCAGTGTTGCCATTGATTGAAACCTTGGAGATTTTTATTCATAATGAATTTAAAATAAATTCCTAACTAGCCTATTTGTTATCTCACGTTGTTCATTTAATTTGTTATTAAAGGAAACTGTATAGAATTACTAGTTAAAAAATGCTTCTGTATAGAAGCAAGTAAGTGAAATAAAAAACAGATTTTGCTCAGCGGCACACAGACAAGTGTCACGCTAAAAGTCCGCCATTGGAGCCACAGCCGATGACGTAGTCTTGGGCCAATCCTTTGATAATGGTTCCTTAGTCAAAGGGCCAATTACGTCACCTAGCTGTCACGGTAATACCTGGTGAAGCATATTATTATACCATGGTTGGTAATATGCGCTCAGCAGAATTGTAGATGAATGAAAATGGATCATTCCTAGCGTCCAGTGCGTCAATTATGTTTTTATTAGTTTACACCCAATGATATTTAAAAGTACAAATATGCTACTGAGCTCGTAATTTGAAGACTCGAAAACGTCCCAATTAGGACTTTTTCTATTATTCTGCGTCAAGTAAGGCGCCGAGCGTGACCGGTGACAAAAAATAAACTAAAATGCCGTCGTGTTTGTACAGAAAGTACTCCAATTATGACACGAAAGTAATCAACTTACTTTTTACTAGTTTATGTGTATTGTGCTGCCGCTACGTACGGCACATTATTTACGTTGGTTTTGTTAGGGTATGACATATCTTTATTTTTAAATATCATTGTTTATACCATTTTAAAATATGTAAAACTCGTTATTCTTGAATTGTGCATACAAATTACAATAAATGAAACGAGATCTATGCAACTGGTTTTTATAAAGGAATTTTGAGAGCGGAAAGACAATTATGCTCAAAGCAATTTTCATAACCTTCATATTCTTATTTTATTTATTTATAGAAGTCTATAGTTCAATAAACTTAAAGTAATTTATTTATTACAAATTAGGAAAACCAACAGGTATATAAAAATTAATAAATAGCTAGTAAAGGGTACATTAAGCCAAAAACAGGTTTTCACGGCTAGTAATAGTATAAATTAACACTGATTTTAACGATCACTGGCAAGCACAAAAATTACAATTGATTAGAGTTGAAAAATGTTACTTAAAATACTTGAATATTACTTATTCAGTCTTTCTAAAGAAGTCAAGCTTTAGCACATTGCGTACCGTAGAGCTTTTTGAAGTAAATGGGTCAAATGAGAACTCTTTACAAAGTTCATTAAAGTCTTTGCTAACTCGCACGATATATGAATTTTGCCTATAGTTTGTGGAACAAAAGGGGATGGAGATAGGTGGATTGAATCTAAACATTTTTCTGAAATAAAAAAGTTAATTAAAAAAACCAAAAAACCCGACTGCGTATAAATATAACTGAAAAGATGTAAACAAGACTTGTGTAGGTACATGTAGGTATATGTGAAAGTATCAAATCAACACGCAGGCGGAGGCTACCTATGAACTACTTTATGTAATTCATGACCAAAAACATACGTTACGTTAGTTTCACATATACCTACATGTACCTACACAAGTCTTGTTTACATCTTTTCAGTTATATTTATACGCAGTCGGGTTTTTTGGTTTTTTAAATTAACTTTTTTATTTTAAAATTTTTAGTTCTATCATGTTATATCGCGCTATTAATGTAATTCATTTTTAACGATGAATATTTTGTTGTTTTTTAGCATTTCTCATTCCAAATTACATTTAAACAAATAAGTGTATATATTTGTATATATTTTCGTAAAGCATTTATAAAGCCCTTTATTTTGATACCCCACTCGACAGGTTTTGAGGGGAAAAATTTTTTTTTGAAGACTTAAAATGGCGCCAAAAAGCGGCCATTTTATTTTTTATAATTTTGATATACCCAGTGTCACTCTCACAATTAAGACGAACCAAACGGCATATCTCAAGCTAAAATCCATCAAGCCGTTTAGGCTACAGAGTGTGCCAAAGAAATATACATACATACATACATACATATATACATACAAACATACATACACTCGAAAAACATAACCCTCCTTCTGGCGCAGTCGGGTAAAAATAACTAAAAGAGTCACTATTTTAATCGACAACGTACGGTAAATCACACTGACCGGCCATTAGTCACAAGAGGTGTTTTACTTTAGACGTCCTTTTCCTGGTCTCAAGAATACATTATGCATGCTGCATGCTCTGTGGTCACGTGCCTTATCAAACTTGATCACATTGAAATCAGTCGTGATATTAATCACGAAGCTGTAGTGTTAGCGCAGTGTTCTGATTCAGTTTATGATACCTTACCGAACGTACGTCTTCGCGTCGTAGTGTTTGAAATAGAGCACCAAAAAATAGAATGAGTTCATTTCACACACTATATTAAAATAATTGTATAGAAACTTAGTAAAAGTCAATCATCTTGAGTTGCCAGTTGAACTAGGGTTGCCATCTCTAAAATTTGGCAACCAGGACAAGACGCGTGAAAGCCCCGGATTTTAGAGCCCACAACCCGGACATGTCAACAGGTTTTTTAAAACATAGTCAGTTAAAATGTCATAAATCACCTTTTTATTTATTTTCAGACCTTAAAATTCAATTTAGTCATCTTTTCTTTTACCCGGACTACAAATGAAGCTCCCCGGATGCCCTCTAAACTTGGACAAATCCCGGGAAACCCGGACGGATGGCAACCCTAGTTGTAACTAACATAGTAGATAATGTATCAACAATGTATCAGTATGGAAATGTCTTTGGTTTTAGTAGGTACAATGTAGTTAAGATACACCGTAAAATCTTTCAATTATCTATTAAAAATAAATAAAAGTGGACGAGGCAGTTATTATTAAAATCATAAACAAATACGTGACTTGTTCAAACGATCAATGTAAGCACGTTCTTTATATCGGTGGAACAGTTTCTTTGCAAATTCTAGTCATTATTCACTTTATGTTACTAGCTTCTGCCTGCTACTTCGCTCCCATGTAATTTCTACCAAAAAACAATATACAAAAATCGTCATAGCAATTTAATCTGTATGTCGTAGCGTTACAGACGGCGACGTGCGTCTTCACGTCGTAGTGTTTGGAATAGAACACCACAAAATAGAGCGAGTTCATTTGACACAATACTAAAAGAATTTTCTAGAAACTTAGTAAAAGTACAAGGTAATATAATATCTTGAGTTATAACAATAATTTGAAAACAACAATAACAATGTATGTTTTAGTACAATGTAATTAAGAATACCGTAAAATCATTTAGTAATAAATAATCGTAAGTCCTTCTGCGAAGATGTCATCTCGCAGAAGGAAGCGGCGGAACAGGTCAGGGTGGAAGACTCCCTCGCTGATCCAATCCGCCACAGGAGGACGGGACGGCGCAGGCGACTTTACGGCGACCTGATGCCCTCTTAGAGGCCAGTGGGTGATACATTGGGGAGTCCGCACTGCACTGCAAGGCCCTCGAGTTGTGGTGATGTCCCACATGTGCCGGAAATCGCCGAAAGAAAGTTTAGGTTAGAAGCGGAAGGCCCTGAAGTGGGCCGCGGTGGATGGTTTTCGAATGCCATGCATTGTGATTTTCGTGGCCCATCCAACCAAGAGTAGGCACTCGGCGGAGTTTTTAGTGGGCGCTAGTCCCACATAGCCACACCACCTTTCCGGGTAGTGTGATATGTAGAAGGCATTTTCTCAGTCTCAAAAAAAAGGAGCTCTCTAAGACTACGCGCATGCATCACAAGGATAATGACTACGTTCATAAATACATGAAGCGAAAAAGATGTGTCAGCATCATGGCAGGTAGAAAGCTATAGTCTCTGCCTACCCCAGTGGGCAATAGGCGTGATATATGTCTGTATGTATAAGACTATGCACTTTCAATTAGCAATCGTGATCGCAAATAGTTGTGGGACAAAAAATACTCTATAAATAGAGAATCGTGACCGTCTGAAACTAAAATAATTGACATTTAAAATGTTTGAAGAGCTGTACGAAATAAAAATGCGTGGGAACTTGAAACACTACTTTTATTGCAATTATTGCATTTACAACAAAGAAGCACAACCGCCAGCGAACTCATTTAAAACAGGAAGGTACAAATTTTATTGCCATAACGCAAAATATAAAAGTTAAACAATAATGTTGCCAGTTAAGCTGGCATTTTAATAATTTAGGATTTTAAGGTGACATTTTCATTATAATTAAAATAAAACTATATGTTTAGGAATTGTCCTGAACATACGTGGGACACTCAGAAAGTTTTGCGAAACTAAAAAAAATTGTTCTATACGTACATATATTTTTATCAAATCTTTTCAAAGTACTTTCCACCAGCCTCTATACAAAGATTCATGCGCCTAAACCAGTTTTCAAAACACTTTTTCCAGTCCGCCGCAGACACCTCGTTTACAGCCTGCTCGAACGCAGCCAGCGCATCTTCCGGCGACGAAAATTGTATCCCTTTGAGCTGATTTTTTATTTTTGGGAATAAAAAGAAGTCACACGGTGCTAGATCAGGGCTGTAAGGAGGGTGACCCAGGAGTTTGACTGGCGTGCTGTCCAGGAAGTCCCTCGTTTTGAGTGCGGTGTGCGCAGGTGCATTGTCGTGGTGGAGCAGTAGCCCGCGGAGCCCTGTGTTTGGTCGCTTGTTGCTTATAACAGAGAAAACTTCTGGCAAACATTTGGTAGTATACCATTCGGCATTAATGCTTCTTTGATCCCGTAAGGGAATTGATACCAAGTGGCCAGTCAAATTAAAAAAGCTAGCGATCAAAATCTTACCCCCGCTTCTAGATCGCTTCACTTTGGTAGGCGTTGGCTCATTTTGAAACACCCAAACAGTCGACTGGCGCTTGGTTTCTGGGTCGTATTGATAAATCCAGGACTCATCACCTGTAACGATGTCGTAAACACGCCGAGACGAGCCTGCTTCAAATTTGTTAAGCATATCACGGCACCATTCCACCCGGGCCTGCTTCTGAGCATCGGTGAGGTTGTGCGGCACCCAGCGTGATACTATCCTCCTCACGCGAAGATGGCTGTGTAGAATCTCGTGAACGCTTCCCGATCCAATCTTCAATATGTGTTGAATCTCCTGATATGTAATTCGCCTATTGTCTTGGATTAAATTTTTCACTGCTAGCACGTTTTCTTCGGTAACAGCCGTCAAAGGGCGACCGCTTCTTTCGTCATCCCCCAAAGTTGGTCGACCGCGCTTGAATTCGTTATACCAACGATACACGGTTGCCTTGGAAGGGCCTTCATCCATGAATGCCATTTGAAGTCTATCGTACGATTCATCCGGTTTCAGGCGACACTTGAAATCGTATAAAATCATAGCTCTAAAATGTTCCCGGCGCAGATCCATATTTCAGTGAGACACAATACTTTGAATTAACTCGCAAAAAATGTGGAGGGAAATTTTGAAATTGGAACTTACTTATTTTTACTTATAAATAATCATATTTTCGAAAAACATTATAACTGGCCAGTCTCCCATATATAAAAACTTTTTTTCGCAATACTTTCTGAGGGGCCTGGTAATTGGGGCCCGGCATGAGCTTACACAACAGGCAACTTACATAATCTATTTATAGATCTACGATACACTTTGTTATTCATCCTAATGTCTGCAACACGGACTCTACCATCTCTACCTGGATAGGTTTTTACAACACGAGCCGTATCCCAATGTAATGGAGAGGTGTTTAAACTTTTAACAATAACTAAATCATCTTCTTTTAGATTGGGCTGCACATGCTTCCACTTGGGTCGGTTCTGAAGCTGTGTTAAATAATCATTAGACCATGACTTCCAGAAATCTTGCTTGAGTTTAGTACAAAGATTCCAAAACTTTATTCGATTAACTGAAACCTCTGTGAGGTTAGTCTCTGGGTAGCTAGTCAGAGCCGTTCCAATTAGAAAATGTGCTGGAGTTAAATATTCATAATCATTAGAATTAGCAGAGACCAAAGGCCTAGAATTCAAAACTCCTTCAATTTGTACAATAGTTGTGTAAAGCTCTTCATAAGTTAAACATAGAGTACCTACCACTCTCTTTAAATGGTGTTTAACACTTTTAACACCGGCTTCCCACAATCCTCCAAACTCTGGGCTATAGCTAGGTATGAATTTAAATTGAATATAGTTTTGAGAACACAAATTATAGACTGCGTCCCTATGAGCTTTTGAAGATTGTAGGTCATACAATTTTTTCATTACATTAGACGCTCCTTTAAAAGTCTTAGCGTTATCACAAAATATGTTTGTGGGCATGCCGCGCCGAGATATGAAACGGTTAAGACATGCTAAGAAAGCCTCGGTAGTAAGGTCCGAGACAAGCTCTACATGAATAGCTTTTATAGCAAAGCAGACAAAAAGTGCGATATAACATTTTTTAATTATAGGCTTTCGAACCCGAGCAACTTTCATTTCAAAGGGCCCACAAAAGTCAACGCCGACATGCTGAAATGGTCTGGACGCTGTAATTCTTTCCTGTGGAAGAGAACCCATCAACTGCTTGGCAGCCTCAGCTTTTAACCGGAAACACTTGACGCATTTACGCACCACCTTTTTGACTTCTCGAATACCACTTACTATAGAGTACTTTTGAGATAAAGAACTCAACACTAACCTAGGCCCTGCGTGCAAGAGTCTCAAATGCTCACTCTCTATCAAGATGCTTGTGATATGACAACTCTTAGGGAGAATAGTTGGATGCTTTTTATTGTAAGACATCTCTTTAGCATTATCGAGCCTACCTCCTACTCTCAGAATACCCATTTGATCTAGGAAAGGATGGAGACCTCCTATTCCTGTCTTTACATTTTTACCAGCAGAAACTGACTCTATCTCTCTAGCAAAATACTGTCTCTGGGTACAACGCACAATGACTGACATAGCATCACAAAGCTCCTGAGGGGTTAGGGAACTGTCTGTTATTTTATTACTTTTAGAACAGTTATTATAGAACCTATAAAAAAATCCTATCACTTTCTGTAATTTGTAAATATTTGAAAACCTATCAAATAAATTACTGTAAAACGATGGCTCTACCTTCGTGATATTGCACGGCAAGACTGGCTCATCAATTTTTTCATTTTTTAACTCTGCAGGCAAATCAGACATTACAGTATTTTCAAAGTTTGTATGCCTAAAATTGTTGTCTAATAGATATGCTGGTCCGTGCCACCACAACTTATTTTGCTGCAGCTTGTGCGGCAAAACTCCCCTCGATAACAAATCTGCAGGGTTATCAGCGGTCCTAACATAACCCCATTTGCTTTTATCCATCAACTCTACAATTTGTTTGACTCTATTGTTTACATAGCTGTTCGCCTTTACATTGCCAGCTTTGTTCCAAGATAGGACAATCTGAGAGTCACTGTATAAAAACAATTGAAGTTTGGGAAACCTACCTTCGAGGACTCTACCGACTCTATGTGAAAGTTGAGCTAAGAGAAGAGCAGCATTTAGCTCTAGCTGGGGAATTGTTAGATTTTTACTAAGTGGTGCAACACGGGATTTGGAGCAGAGCAGTTCAGTATGGACTGAACCATCACCCTTGAAACGTCGCAGATATAGACAGCAACCAAATGCTTTTATTGAAGCATCAGAATACCCCACTAACTCTATGGATGAAACATCCTTACTGTTAACACACCTATTTACTGTTATTTTTCCCATTAGTTTTAACCTATTTAAGAAATTATCCCAGTATAGAAACTGGTTGTTGGGTACTATAGCGTCCCAATCAATTTGCAAAGACCATAGCTCTTGCATGAATATCTTTGCTAAAACTATTATTGGGCCTACTAAACCAAGAGGGTCAAACATTTTCCCTATAAAGCTCAATATTTTTCTTTTAGAATTTAAATTGTGTTCTTGTTCAAAATGTGGACTTGAAAAAGAGAATGTATCTGAAGTAATGTCATACATCAAACCTAGAGTCTTAACTAAATTATTTCCGCTCATGTCTATGTTTTCAAAATGCTTTTGCCCATCTGGTATGTCATTTAGAACCTCAGGAAAATTTGAGCACCATTTGTGCAGTGAAAAACTACCTAATTTGAGAAGCTCTATCAATTGATATTTTAAGTCATAAAGCTGCTCTACATTATCGACCCCGGAGAGCACATCATCAACGTAGGTATTATTTATCAAAGTTTGGGCAGCAAGTGGGTACGCATCCTTATATCGACAGGCCAGTTCGAGCAGACATCGAGTACTCAAAAATGTAGAGCTCTTAAGACCGTAACTTACGGTTTGTAGCTCAAGACAGCTGATGGGTTTTCTAGGGTCATCACGCCAGAGAATATTCTGCAGGCAAGTATGGTGACTGTTTATGAAAACTTGACGAAACATTTTTTGTATGTCACTAATCAAAATAAATAGATAAGTTCTGAACAGGATAAGAATATCGAAAAGCTCACTCTGTACCACAGGACCATTCAGCATGACGTCATTGAGGGACACCTGGCTCCGGGACTTCATACTGCCATCAAAAACGACACGCAGCTTTGTTGTCTTACTTGCCTCGTTTAAAACGGCATGGTGGGCTAGAATGTAAACAGGATCCTTATTAACATCATATTTCGATATATCTACCATCTTAGCATGTCCTAGCTCTACATATTGCTCTATGAATAATTTATATTGCTCCAGTAAAATGGGATTTTTATGAAGTCTTTTTTCCAACATTAAAAATCTTTGATATGCAACTGAAAATGAATCCCCAAGCTGCAACTCCTCCACAGGCATGATGAGAGGCATGTCAACATGGAAGCGACTATTTATCAAACTTATTGAGTTTTGAAAACTTTCTTCAGCCTTCTCGAACTCATCACACTTTGGCTTTGCAGGCTCAGGAACCTTTTCAGATAGCCAGAAATATTCCATTATATTTTCTAATTTGTTATTATCATGGATAGCTAAATTAGTAACAATTTGACAAGAATCACCATCATTACTCACATTGGAAAAATCAGGAATGTTGCTACCAACTACATAACCAAATAAGGTATTTTGCAATACAGGTCCATTTTGGATTTTTATACAACCATCCATTAAAACATTGAAGTACATATCTGCACCCAGCAACAAAGAAATGTCAGCTGGGACATTAAAACTGTTGTCTGCAAGTTTTACATGTTTAGGTAAATTCCACTTAGTTATATCGATAGGATGTTGGGGCAACCTAGTAGTAATTGTATCAACTATGTGACATTTCAATCTAAATTTTAATTTTTTATGGTGGCATGGAAACACACTCAAATTTACATATTGATTTATTTTTGTTGGCTTATTACCAATGCCTATGATATTACTTGGTTGATTTATTGCAATCAATCCAAGATTGTTTACAAGATTTGTTGTAACAAATGATGCCTGACTGCCAGTGTCAAATAATGCACGGACAGAAATCTGTTCACCGTTTTGATTAAGCAAGTTTACTTTTACAGTAGGAAGCAAAATTTTATTGGAAAAGGGATTTGACAATAGTGTGACTGCAGTCTCCTTACTCGGTTCCTCGTGTAAAAGAGTGTTATGACCTTGCTTACATATTTTGCATTTAAAAATAAACTTACACTTACCACTGTGTGGTTTTAAACATAACATGCACAGCTCATGATCCCGCACAAACGTTTGACGGTCCACGAGCGATGCAGTCTTGAATTCTGTACAGCTGTTCGGAGTCTCCTTCGTCTATACTTAGTATGTCAAGTTGCACAGTCTCATAGCTCTTCAAGGCTGCTATGAGCTTCTCCTTCCGCGCCTCCAGAATATCGACAGTTGCTGATGCGAAGGATATCGGGTCATTGACAAATATGTCGATGCGTGTGATTGTTGCCTTGCACTGTCCACGCAACAGCTTTAGCTTTCGTAGTTGATCCTTGGACTCCGCCATCGCTTTTAACTACGACCGAAAAACTGGGGAATAACTTCGCGTACTTCCTAATCTTACAATTATTATTGTTTGGTAAATAAAGTTCAGTTGACAACTGACAGATGACAGACTGGAACGAATGATTGAGAATGACGTAACGAAGTTGACAGCTGACGTGACACGGCTTGAAGTTCGCCGCAACTCACACGCAGAATGGCTGCTCTGGCGGAAATCGGCGATTTCAATTCTGCCAACCTCATGTAATACGATCCGCTGCAACTTCACCCCTCACAAATTGAATATGAAGGCGTCTCAATATTCCAATTCGATATTTCGGTATTCGCAAATCACACGATAACTCGATGATTCTTGATGATGCTTTGACTATTTTTCGTTCTATTATAGATAGAACGAAGTTGCGGGCCACTAGGACGGCTCCAAAATGGCGACTCGTATAGCGAGACGCACACGGCGTAAACCACTTTCCGACGATAACTCGCGAAATACTACGGGCACTGACTCTAAAACCTTTACGAAGGACCACCGCACGCATGTACGAAATAAAAATGCGTGGGAACTTGAAACACTACTTTTATTGCAATTATTGCATTTACAACAAAGAAGCACAACCGCCAGCGAACTCATTTAAAACAGGAAGGGACAAATTTTATTGCCATAACGCAAAATATAAAAGTTAAACAATAATGTTGCCAGTTAAGCTGGCATTTTAATAATTTAGGATTTTAAGGTGACATTTTCATTATATTTAAAATAAAACTATATGTTTAGGAATTGTCCTGAACAGAGCAATAAATAGGATAAGATTAATTAATTCTTGAAGGTTTTCTTTTATGTATTGACATATATAACGTTACTTTTTGTTAACATAATTTGAGAAACTGTTTGTTCAGAAACACCAGGAGAATCGATTGGGATAGTTTTTATACCATGTTACATTTAAACCAAAAAAATATTTAAAGACTCAATTTGGTTCATCATCATCATTATTTCAGCCGAAAGATATCCACTGCTGGACATAGGCCATTTGGTTATTGTGGTTAAATTCAGCACATCAGTGGATCGTGAATAGGTCCTTAAGTTCCAGGAAGTTGGGCTCGATTAGTTTCCGTGCACCAGTTAGCCCCTGCACGACATCTTCAATTTCTCCACCACCAGCTAGGGAACTTAACTTGAAATGAGTTTGTGATTTCGGCAAAAAATATATGTGCGGTCAGGGCCCTAATTCACGTAATTTCATGACGCACCAATCAAGTTGCAGTGACGCTGCAGTTTGTTTCTGACAGCGATCGCCGTAGGTAAGAGAATATGAAAAAGCATTGTTTTGATCAAAACTTAACTGCAACTGCACTGCAACTGTACTTCTTTGTAACGGAACGGTCACCCATCAACTGACGCGGCAAGTGCAGCTTAACCTCGCAAAAAAATGCAAATCTATGAACTACATTTGATCGTGTCATAAACAAGATTCCGTGTCATTCTCCTCTATAACGATGTTCAAATTAATTTGCAACCACTTAACCTTTAGAAGATCTACACGAGACACAATAAAATTTAATTTTGTCTGGAATTGCGGCATTCAACGGATAATTAAATTATATTATTTTTGATGCGCGAGTTTCTCTAAGAAAAATAATGATTTTATAATAACATCTTTTACTCATTATTATAATCACAAATTCTTCATTAAGTACATACATGGTACAGCAGTTAATAATTTCACGCTTTCGACTTTACAATTTTCTTAACGACAAGCAGTCAATAGGTAAATTATTATTTTCTAATTTAACAACATAACATAACACATATCACGCCTGTATTTCCCCGAAGGGGTATAAGGCCCGTGACGGTGGCGCGTAGTGTTCCGCGCGCGCCAGTCAAGAGGAGGGTGCGGCCGTTGTGGTTGCCGCACGGGGAGAAGGGGCTCGCCTGCCAGTGGCGAGCCGGGACCTGCCGGGGATGGTTGGGTGAATACGGGACTATTTCCCACGCCCCCAGCCAAGGGTCGGTAGAGGAACACCGTGGTGGTTTTTAGTCGGTAAGAGTCCGACACTGGCTCCGCCTTCCCCGGGCGGAGTGCGTCCGTGAGGATTTTCCCCACGAAAAAAAAATATATAAAAAAATAAGGCAGTGGTGTTATAGTACACCCACATTTCGCCAGTTATGTTATAGTCCCATGTAATAGGGGGCGAGCCTATTGCCATATTGTTATTTTCTAATTTACCTTGAGAATTTTTAAAAAACCGGCCAAGTGCACCTCGGGCTTGTGTATTAAGGGTTGGAAACCACTGCACGTCTCATTTTACCTTATTTTTATTAGTTGTTGTTTAACTGTAAAGTAAAGTATGGACTGTAATTAGACCAAGTTTAACGCTTGTATGTATTAACGTTTCTAAGATAGAGCAGAATAAAAAAATAATGTTCGAATTTACGAGCATGTTTGAGAGAAATATATTGTCTCTACTGATTCTAAACTCGGACCCGTAACGGCTTACTGGGAAGTAAGTGCCAAAATGCTTTCTCAAAGCCTCACGTATTCAAGTATTTTTAGAGATTACCCGTAATCGGCTTTTTACAAAACATTTTCGCGAGTAAATTTAGTTTATGACATTAGCGTAGGCGGTTAAGAAAAACTTATGGATCTACGTTGGTTGGGGAGCAAACAATGAAAAATTCTTTTCAATTACTTTGGAACGTGCTTCTTGCCCCATAAACAAGATTTATGATGGACGTAAGTCCAATTTTAGGTCTATTTACGGTTTTCTATAACCTGAGTATAAACTCTGAAAAGGTGATATTAATATAGGTATACATTTTTCATTCATAAATCTCGTTGATTTTATCTTAGAATATCAGTCTAAACTTAAAATAAGCCTGAAGCTTTTAAGAAAATATTTAATTTCTTTGTTTATTTGTATTGTAAGTTTTCAACGCCTGATCTCTCTCCGGTCGTGTCGAATTGCCGTCCCATCGGATTATGAGAGTGAGGGAATAGAGAGTGCAGGTGCACACAGGTGTGTTTGCGCACACACTTGTCCACTATAATATGTCCCGCGCAGATGGCTAGTCTCCATTGAGATTGGCCGTCGTGACCAAAATTCGGCCGGGAGGACATTATTGTAAGTTTTATATAGGTAGTCCTTTTTAACCGACTTAAAAAAAAGGTGGAGGTTATAATATATTCGGCGTATATATAGTTTTTTTTTTTTTTTTTTTTTTTCATGTATGTACACCGATTACTCCGAGATTTATGGGCCGATTTGCGTGGTTGTTTTTTTATTTGGTAGAGGAAGTCCGCGCGGTGGTCCCATATAAATTTTATTGACTTAGGTCGAGTAGTTTTGGAACCAGCTTCAATAAATCAGTTTAATTTAGCTTCGCTTACCTAGATGATCTACTAATAGTTTCGTTTTTCTGTGAATTCTCAACTAAAAAGTATTAAATAAAAACTTTTTAACAAAAAATAAAACCGGCTTCAAAAACCTTAACTAAAAAGTAAAAAATAATCCTTGTATGTATTTCAAAATCTTAACCTATACCAAAATTTTGAAGGCGGCGCGTGTTTTTCATGTATGTTCGCATAAACTGTTTTTACTATAGATAAGCGCTCGACAGTACATTATATTTACATGACGCAAAGGGACAGTCACGCGGCACCTTCAAAATTTTGGTTTATGTTAAGATTTTGAAATACATACAAGGATTATTTTTTACTTTTTAGTTAAGGTTTTTGAAGTCGGTTTTATTTTTTGTTAAAAAGTTTTTTTATTTCATTATGAGCTTGTTTTATAAAAGTATTTTTTTATAATAATTACTTTATCTGAGAAGAGGCCCATGTCTAGCAGTGGGACAGTAATGGGCTGATGATGATGATGATGATGAATATTATTCTCATCGAATTTGGAATAAATACCAAATGATACAAAATCTAGATATTTAAAATATCTTTTTTTAACCAATGCAAAAAAAGTACCTTTATGTTCTTATTTATGAAAAGCATATAACCAATACTGTTTCAATGATATCCATAATCATACATTCCACGCCTACAGAATTGACGATGAAAATCATAAATGGAAAACCAAATAGATGTATTTGTTGATGAAAATATCAAAATCGCTGTATGTATGCCTATAATATTTGAGGAGTTCCCTCAATTCCACATGGATCCCCTTATCAGAACTGGATTTTGACCAATCTGGAAGAATATCCTTTCATATAAAAAAAATCCAAATCGGTTCATAAATGAAGGAGTTCTGAGGTAACAAAAGTAAAAAAAACATTCGAATTGAGAACATCCTCCTTTTTAAAAATCGGTTAAAAAGAAAAAAACATACTAATACCTACATTTGTATCAGCTGTTGGGTGAACGAATCATTGCACTTTGACTCATTCAACAAGATATGTATAAGAACAACCAATATCTGGATATGTCATTTAGAAACAACAAAAGTTTGTTTACTCTTAGATAAACTTTACACTGAAAAGATTGTCCTTTCCTTTTGTTGCTTTGTTATTTTTGATTAATACTTTAACGGTGAAGGAAAACGTCGTGAGGAAACCTGCACGCCTGAGAGTGCTCCATACAGTTCTCGATGGTGTGTGTAGTAAGCTGACCCGCGGTAGGACAGCGTTGTGGACTAGGCGTTAACCTTCACTTTCAGCGAAGAGGCCTACGCCCAATAGTAGGACATTAATGAGCTGGTTATATTGTTTTTATGTTTGTGCTGTTGCTTTTTCCATGTGTCCCTGCCATTGACGTTTTGCCAGTGTTATTCCATAATATATAACTCTTCCCTTTCTATAGCCCTTTTAAGGAATACTACATCACTACACTCGGGGGCCTTTTGGTTCGGATATACCCAAAGGGCTTACAATGCTCTGCGTATCCAATACAATAATGCGTTCAGGGCGCTGTTGAGGCTGCCCTGCTAAGTCCGCCTCACCACTGGCAGGGTGCTCGGCAGCCCCAACACCATTCTGCTCGCTATAGCCGCCCGGACTGATAGCCGGCTGATAGTAACACCACATCTCGGACACTCAATACAATATAAATGCTAGCACCACCCTACATACACAAGATTACGTCTGTATACGAATGCACACACACGTGAAGATTCGGGATGCTCTTCGCTCGTAATGCCGACTGGGTTCCAAGCGCTTTTTAGAACAGCGCTTTTCAAGTGTTTCTCAGAGATGGCGTGCTTGTATAGCGACTGGCGATTGACATCCATTGCAATCCTGTAGTCCAATTGCCGTCAAACTGCGGGTGCGTGACGGGCCCGGGCGAGGATCTTAAATCGGCGGGGCGCAGTGAGTGACCGTTCTGTACATTAGTACTATTAGATATTCTGTGGTAACACACTGGACCTTCTGTTGTCTTTTAATAAACGAATAATAATTTTCAGTTCAACTTATTTTACCTCCGTTTTATTTTTTTCTATTCATTTATTTGTTCAGTAACAATCAACAATGTGTTTGTAATGTACAATACAGTATTGAATAATAATTAAGCCAGTTAATATCAACAACTATGACGTTTATAGAAATAATGCCATGAATAATTAGCTCGACAAATGTATTGATGGTTACAGAATATTTTATTATTATTATGGAACAAAAAGGTGTTGCTGGATTTATTTATTTAAACTTTTTGTAACACTAGCATTTGCCTGTGGCTTCCCCTGCGTAAAATTCAATTTTTTACAAAGATTTTATCGGGAACTGTTTGTCTTCCCGGGATAAAAAGTAGCCTACATAGAAGTTTATGACACCCTGGTATATATTATGCCGAGTGGTTGTCGTCAAATAATTTCTTATATAACGATTTAAATTGTGGAAAGAAAAAATCGCTCACGAGCAGGATTCGAACCTGCGACTCCTGGCCTGGGTCAGTAGCCACTAAGCTACCGTGAACACTGCTCGTGGTGACGAAATTCTCATCCACTTGGTACATCTTTGGGTGACGTCATTTTTTTTTTTGGTGATTTTTTCTTTCCACAATTTAAATCGTTAGATTTCGTTTCGCATGCGTAAAATGCGTTAAAAAAAAAGGAAAAAAAATCTTATATGTTAATCCGGGTTATGATCTATCTGTGTGCCAAATGTCATTGAAATCCGTTTAGCCGTTACAGCTTGATTGAGTAACAAACATCCAAACATCTTCACAAACTTTAACATTTGACGTCATGTCCGAAAGTGACAAACTATTTTGGTTTACGCACAAGGAAATATTTATTACCAACACTATTAAATGAACTACCTCAAAAATTGATAATACATGTTAGATCCAAACATCTACTTAATAGAATTCTTAAGAAGCATTATTGAACTTTGTGTCCATGACAATTATAATTCACTCCTCTAAAAGTTACAAGTCTACATGTTGACTGTACTGTACCATGTTCGATTAAAAACTATGGCTTTGCAAAGCAGTTTGAAAAAAATAAAAGTAGTATTAGCATAATAATGAGATTATAATTTAGATATAATTAGCACATAATTTACCAATATTTGTACAACTATCAGAAACGAGAACAACTGCCGACAAACTGTTTTGCAGTTTGGCAGAAACACACATTTGTAACTTTATACAGATATTGAATAAATAAATTAAAAAAAAAAAAAAAAAATGTCGCTGACTGAATTATATAGTGGTCACAACTGTCACAAGCAAAGACATTTCTATACTAACGTAAGTATAATACCTTTATGGTCACAAGTCAATGTTAATATTTTATGAATGGATTCTGTCACCAATCTCAATTCCCTATATTATTCAGAATATCAATAAATATTACAAAATCGTTTCGGCTGGCGAAACCCTCGTTATGTTTCATAACGAGGGTTTGAGAATAAATCTCGAACGACTCTGAAAATAAGTCATCGGCGGCATTGTTAAAGGGTGGAAATACCTGCAATTTTTTTTGGTGGTTTCGCATGCATCTTTTATGTATCGTATGCGACACATGGAGGGAATTTATTTGTTTACAAATAGGTATTTAAATAATAATAAAAACATTGTATTGATTTTTTAATTGATTCGTGATCAGTGTCAGTGGTATAGTCACCTCCTAAATATGGCACGAATACAGACTAACATGTTGTATATCATTGTTAATAAATAAATAAATAAATAAATAAATATTTTTCGGACATTTTTACACAGCACCATCTAGTCCTAAACTAAGCAGAGCTTGTAATATGGGTACTATACAATTAATATAATACTTATATAATTTTTTTTTGTAAATACATACTTATAATACATAAGAAACACCCAGACCAACACAAACACTTATGTTCATCACACAAATATTTGTGTTCTGTGGGGATCGAACCCACGACCTCGTGATCAGCAGTCCGATAAATCAAAGGTAATTGCTGTTGGTCTTCCAATAAGAAATAAATAAATTAAGTCACTTATGTGTAGGCAGTAACTACTTTTTGTCAATTTGTCTTCTTTTTATCTTGTGCTCCTGTATTCAGACAGCGATGTATAGCCACCTGCTGCTCACAAAGAGCACCAGTGCTTTGTAGTGCCAATGACACCATTGATATGTAGATACGTTCGAAAACCGCAGAAAACAGCTCAATTAAGTCGATCGTTTTCGTAATAGTTTTTAAAACACGAACGTTTTCTAAAATACTAGAGGGCGCCTGCGGCTTCGTTCGCGTGTATGTTGTTTATTGCTCATCACTATGCTGTTATATCGTGAAAAAGTAATAAACTCACAAACTTTCGATTAGTATACGTTTATGACACCCTGGTACAAATTATGCCGAGTCGCGCATCCCTGGTGAACTGTTTAAATCTTCCCGGGATAAAAAGTAGCCTATATGTAAGTTTATGATACACTGGTATATATTATGCCGAGTGGTTGTCGTCAAATAATTTCTTTGTCGTTTATCGCGCATCCCTGGGGGACTTTTTATCTTCCCGGAATAAAAAGTAGCCTCATTATGTTTATGACACCCTGGTATATATTATGCCGAGTGGTTGTCGTCAAATATTTTCTTTGTCGTTTATCGCGCATCCCTGGGGGACTTTTTATATTCCCGGGATAAAAAGTAGCCTACATTATGTTTATGACACCCTGGTATATATTATGCCGAGTGGTTGTCGTCAAATATTTTTTTATCGTTTATCGCACACCCCTCGGGAACTGTTTATCTTCCTGAGATAAAAAGTAGCATAGGTCCTTCTCCAGGTCCCAGGCTACCGCTTTGCCAAATTTCATAACGATCCGTTCAGAGGTTTAGTTATGAAAAGATAACAAACAAACACACAGACAGAAAGAGTCCGCATCCAGCGGATTCCCGCGACCTTCACCAGGCCGTTAACCAATTATTAACCAATTATTTCAAACGTAGTACGAATCCATACAAATTTTATAAATACAAGTTAGTTTCGCATTTATAAAATTAGTATGGATTCGTACAGCGTACGAAATAATTGGTTAATATTCGTACTATTTATTGCATGGTGACCATATGGTGAATATTTTTATATTATTAATCGTTGTTGCTAAATCATTAATTTTATTTAAATTTTATGTTTAACATTCATAAAACTATTAGTTCTTAAACTGATCACCAAAAGTGTTTATTTATTTTGTACATAGGATGGAGAAAATTGGAAAATTAATTAATTATATTAAATAGAGAATATTTAGATTTCGCACTGGTTCATAATTCATTAATAAAAAAAAATATAAAGAAAAAATTAAAATTATATTGATAAAGATAATATTTTATTGTTATCCAAATTATGTAGCGATTCAATATTACCACTAATATACGATTTTTTAAATATCTTAATAGATTTTTAATATGAATGTGATCTACCATTTAATAATTGCATTAAAAATCCATTATGAATATTTTGATAAACAGTATCAGAATGAGTAGTTACCGGTGTTTTTTTAATATTCGATGTACACAATATTTTTACTTTTACTAAGTAAAAATAAACCTGGAAATAATACATTGAAAAAAAATAACGATTAAAATAAAAAATACTCACACCCAAAATACACGAAATCCGCACTCAAAACACAAACTCAACTCAAGTCACTCACACAAAACATAAAAAAAAAACGAAATAAAAAAAATGTCATACAATTTTCAGAGCGCGAATTTTACGCGGCGGGCACGTGCAAGCGCAGTGTACATAAATTAAACATTAAGCTACTCAAACAGCTGAGGCATTAGTATCTCTAGCGTGCGCGACGTGCAAGGTTTTTGAAAGGGATTGCGCGCGCGCTATCCGCGGAAGTTGTTTGTTTACAAAGGAGGCAGAAGGCGAGCAGTGAAACAGTTATTTTTTGGAGTTTTTTTTTTAACTTGAACCCGCCTCGCACCTCAGACTTTTCAATTCAAGTGCGGATCAAAATTTGAATAACCCTTGCTTTAGGAAAACATCGTCAGGAAACCTGCACGCAGAAGAATGCTCAATTAAATATAGTTCTCAATAGTGTGTGTAGTCCACCAACACCTGAATTAGGCCAACGTACGCCTTGAATCCTTGGCTTTTCATTATGAGAAGTAGGCCATTTCCAACAGTGGGACAGTAATGGTGGGACAATACTTTAGCTGTTGATCTTGCGTTATGGGTATAATAACCTATACCCGCAGCTTTACCCGCATATATTATAACATGTATCAGAAATACGTGGTAATATTTTAAGAGCTCATTCAAGGCTAGAACATAGAACTATTTTTACCGTAGGACCAACCCTGAAATCGCTAAAAAACCGGCCAAGTGCGAGTCGGACTCGCGCAGTAAGGGTTCCGTACCTCTCAACGACCTGATACCCCATAAAAACTGATTTAATTTACGAGAGTTTATCAAAAGACATCAACGCACAGTGCGCGAAATATGAATTTTTGCATGTCTTTCTTACGCAGGTACCACCACATATGTCTATGTTTGTCTTATTTTTAGTATTTGTTGCTAAACAACATAATATGCACTATAATGTGACTAAGTTTGACGCCGGTATATTTTACCGTTTTAAAGAAAGAGCAGGAACAAAAACGTTGAAAAAAATGCATGTTTTTTGAGGTTTCTTGTATGGGGACCCCCTTTGGTTTTTGTTTTTTTTTTTTGTTTTTAGTATTTGTCGTGATACACCTCATAGCAACACAATTTCTGAGAAAATTTCAACCGGTTACCTATTACCGTTCAAAAGATACAGCCCTGTGACAGACAGACCGACGGACGGACGGACGGACGGACGGACAGCGGAGCGAGAGTAATAGGGTCCCGTTTGGCACCCTTCGGGTACGGAACCCTAAAACAGCTTTTCCCGTTCTGTATGGATCAGTTGTTTTTTTTGCAATTTCAGGGCTGACCCTGTAGTTAAAGTTGTTCGATACTTCTATTTTAATTTTTTAGGGTTTTATAGTATAGGATGGCGAAACGAGCTGAAGGCCCACCTGATGTTAAGCGGTTACCTTTGCCCATAACAACTTCAATACCACCTAGGCTGTTGCCTAAATGGCACCGCAAGTCGGTTCGCGAAACTGAGACATGAAAATGGAAAGTCTCATGTGATTGTAATTTCACCGGCACCCGTAACCCTTCAGACCGAAACACAGCAATGCAAGCATCACTATTTGGCGGAGAATTAGATACGGTGGTAGTATTTCTTCCTTGAAAGAGCACTTAAAATAGTATACAGTATACACACGAATTTCTAATATACTTTTATAATTCGGCGTACCACAGATATACCAGGCCCCTCAGAAAGTATTGCGAAAAAAAGTTTTTATATATGGGAGACTGGCCAGTTATAATGTTTTTCGAAAATATGATTATTTATAAGTAAAAATAAGTAAGTTCCAATTTCAAAATTTCCCTCCACATTTTTTGCGAGTTAATTCAAAGTATTGTGTCTCACTGAAATATGGATCTGCGCCGGGAACATTTTAGAGCTATGATTTTATACGATTTCAAGTGTCGCCTGAAACCGGATGAATCGTACGATAGACTTCAAATGGCATTCATGGATGAAGGCCCATCCAAGGCAACCGTGTATCGTTGGTATAACGAATTCAAGCGCGGTCGACCAACTTTGGGGGATGACGAAAGAAGCGGTCGCCCTTTGACGGCTGTTACCGAAGAAAACGTGCTAGCAGTGAAAAATTTAATCCAAGACAATAGGCGAATTACATATCAGGAGATTCAACACATATTGAAGATTGGATCGGGAAGCGTTCACGAGATTCTACACAGCCATCTTCACGTGAGGAGGATAGTATCACGCTGGGTGCCGCACAACCTCACCGATGCTCAGAAGCAGGCCCGGGTGGAATGGTGCCGTGATATGCTTAACAAATTTGAAGCAGGCTCGTCTCGGCGTGTTTACGACATCGTTACAGGTGATGAGTCCTGGATTTATCAATACGACCCAGAAACCAAGCGCCAGTCGACTGTTTGGGTGTTTCAAAATGAGCCAACGCCTACCAAAGTGAAGCGATCTAGAAGCGGGGGTAAGATTTTGATCGCTAGCTTTTTTAATTTGACTGGCCACTTGGTATCAATTCCCTTACGGGATCAAAGAAGCATTAATGCCGAATGGTATACTACCAAATGTTTGCCAGAAGTTTTCTCTGTTATAAGCAACAAGCGACCAAACACAGGGCTCCGCGGGCTACTGCTCCACCACGACAATGCACCTGCGCACACCGCACTCAAAACGAGGGACTTCCTGGACAGCACGCCAGTCAAACTCCTGGGTCACCCTCCTTACAGCCCTGATCTAGCACCGTGTGACTTCTTTTTATTCCCAAAAATAAAAAATCAGCTCAAAGGGATACAATTTTCGTCGCCGGAAGATGCGCTGGCTGCGTTCGAGCAGGCTGTAAACGAGGTGTCTGCGGCGGACTGGAAAAAGTGTTTTGAAAACTGGTTTAGGCGCATGAATCTTTGTATAGAGGCTGGTGGAAAGTACTTTGAAAAGATTTGATAAAAATATATGTACGTATAGAACAATTTTTTTTAGTTTCGCAAAACTTTCTGAGTGTCCCACGTAACTTCAAATAATTGTCAACTTTCGTTTTCGTTCGTTGGCATAACACGATCGCTTGCGCATTATATTTTCCCTTCAATTATCGTATTGTCGTCGGCTTCTGAAGTAAAAATATTTCTAGAACCGTATTGTATTTATTTCTTTCTTTCCAAGAACATGTTACATCGAGGTCTTAAAGTTATAAATTATAATAGTCACACATATTCTACCGACAATTAGGCGTGAGATATTTATTTGTCATTCAACCCCTAACCATTTAAAACTAATGAGTCTAATGACACATGCATGGCACAACATCCTAACTTGAAACATAATAAATGTGTGATAAATGTATAATTAATGTATACGAATTTTACCCCAATTTTTATTTAGGAAAAGTTACCCCGCTCTAGGATTACTTCTGTATTGTATGTGCACTTACAAACACAAATCTCACATGCACAAACACACAGATCCGAAACAACTATCCATGAATCACACAAATATTTGTTCCGTACAGGAATCGAACCCGCGATCCTTAACACAAAAGCCGATCGCTCAGTCACTGCGCTAATCGTGTCGTCCATCATAAAAAAAAACAAAAAAAAATCAATTGAAATCCACACTAATCACAATAATGCATTAAAAGAGCCTCCACGAGTGACCGTCCGGCGCACCCTGGGCAGTCAGCCCCGCTATCAACCTGCTGACTGGCTAATCTTTTCCCCACGACATGAGTTATTATCATTATGTAGCTCATGTCGACACGAAGAAGAAGAGATCACAATAATTTTAAAAATGCAAAACAATGTACCTCTGTCTGTTTGTTACCTTTTCACGACTAAACATTATTTATGTTATGTAGTATATGTATACTATTATGTTGTTAGACTGCATGCTACCCCTTTCTTTACTTGCTCGTACAATTTGTAACAAAAACCCTGTTGTTCCTGTGAGATACGTTATCGGAATCAATATTCATGCGTAAAGACACAACTCATTTGGAAAAACTCTTTAATAAAAATAATATAATTGAATATTAAATCATTATTAATTATGAATTGAATGTGATTGTATCACTCAAAACTCACTCACTCAGTGATTATATCAATAATCTATACATGTAATAAAATCGTAGAGATGAAAAAACTGTACATTACTGTAATACAACAGAATTAGTTGAAATTTGGCAAAAATGTCGGTTACAGACCGGGTCAGGTTATAGGCTACAAATCATGACGCTTTTGTACATGGGAGGTGAGTAGAGTAACAAAATATCTACAAAGTTATGTTTTGCAGTTAATATAATGAAATGTTATAATTTATAGACTAAAAAAGACTAAAATAATTCGTTATCAGAACTTCAAAATTAATATTTAAAAAAATAACCATCACGCTATATATAAAGGGAGCTAAACGACAGATATTAACAATGAAAATGCTTATTTCGTAGTTTCGCGTAAATAATTACTCATCCTGGTGGCTTGGCGTGTGGATCACGATTGTGTTGTTCTAAGATCGAATCTCAGCCTCAATCTTAATTTTTAGATTATTTTTTGCATTTTGTTATTTAAAAAAAAAACATCTTCAACGTTTTTATATAATAACTATCGTGAGTTAAATTCATAATGATTAATATAAACGGTTTCACTCACGTTATATCATCGGGTGTGCCCGACCGGTTCGGGTCACACCCGATGATATAACGTGAGTGAAACCGTTTATATTAATCATTATCTTCAACGTTCTTCAACAAATTAAGTTATGTAGCAACAACGTCCGCTAAAGAGCGGATTATTAAGTTATAAAACAATTAATGATCACGCTATTTAGTATGAGGGGTGAGCAATAGTGCATTGTGTTGATTATTTTCTGCTTCCGTATTTATTTTTATTTATTTTACTTTTTACCACAGACAGTAGTTTTCTAACAGTAGTTTAGTAAAGTATTGTCTGCTAAAAAGTGCTTTACCTATTTAACAGTGATTTTTTTTTTGAAATCGGTTCAAAAAGTGCCATTGAACCACTTATTTTACTAACTGCTGAGTCCCCTAACCCAAAAAAGCGTGAAATTTTATTTGTATTGTTATCCTTAACCTATGGATAATATAACCAATTTACGACGACGTCTCCCGCTTACTTAGTTTTGTAAATAATTAACTTAATTTAAAATACTCCTTCTTTCCTAACCAGATGGCGTTAACGTCGAATTAGATCGCGCTATGGTTTCGTTCACAAAATGTGATGTTTTCGGTAGAGCAACAGGGCTTACCTTTGTTGTCTTTCTATTTGCTTCTTTAATTGTCTTAACATACTTAGTACCTACGAATTGCGATATTTTACATTTTACACCTCACCAATTGGCGATTCTTACGGACCTATGTTGATATGCTGAACGCATTTTGAATAGTTGTTTTTTTTTCACTTCAAGACATGGTCGTTTCGATCGGCTGCAATTCATTGGTTGAGTACGGTTTACCGACCCCACAAACAAACCACGCGTTAATCGTGAATACGCCGCCGAAACTGACTACAGTATGGGCGCAATGTCTGTCATTGTTCATCATTCATCTCAGAGCAAAGACGAAATTATCCTGCAGAGCGTTGAACTCTGCCAAGGGAAAATGTTATTTTTGGATGCTCCTGGAGGAACAGGCAAAACCTTTCATACTTCAGGCATCCTTGCAGAGGTCAGAAGGCGAGGAAAAATAGCCCTCGCAGTAGCGTCTTCCGGAATCGCCGCAACACTGCTCCCTGGTGGCAAAACTGCGCACACAATGTTTATGATTCCCATAGACTTAGAAAGCAATGAGACGTTTCACGAAACAGTGACAAGCCCGCTGTTCTACGAGACTGCTCTCTTATTGTATGGGATGAATGCAAATTGGCGAACAGAAAGGCAGCGGAGGCTGTTGACCGAACCCTGCAAGATATCCGCAGGAACCACAACATCATGGGTGGGGTAACAGTTCTCTTTAGCGGCGATTTTCGGCAGACGCTGCCTGTAGTGACGCGAGGTACTAGGGCTGATGAGGTGAATGCTTCGTTAAAACGCTCTACTCACTGGCCGCAAGTTCACAGATTGTGCTTGACGGTCAACATGAGAGCACGGCTTGGCGGGAATTCACATGCTCAAGAATTCGCTGAAGTCCTTTTAAAGAAAAAAAAAAAAAAAATTATAATAATTTTTTTTTTTTTTTTTTTTTTTTTTTAATAATTGGAGTAGGAACTTATCCAGAGGAGAGTGGCCAGGTGGACCTACCGGAAACGCTTTTTAGAGTGGTCCCTACGGTAGAGGACCTAATTCGTTCTGTTTATGGGGACATCAGCCAAATCTCGCACCAGCAGAATTCTTGGTTGTGTGAGAGGGCCATTTTAACACCAAAAAATTACCAAGCCGCTGCCATTAACGATAGCATTCTCTCAGAAATTTAAGGGAATGAAGTGGTTTATACTTCAATAAACACCAATATAGATCTAGATGACGCTACTCATTATCCAGTAGTATTCCTTAACTCTCTCTCTGCAAGTGGACTTTCTGCCCATCTTATCAAACTTAAAGTCGGGGTCCGGTGTACTTTTGTGGAACTTAACACCGCCTTAGCTGTGTAATGGGACACGACTCAAAGTATCATATCCTTGCAGAGGCACATTATAGAGGCAGAGATTCTCACTGGGTGTGCCGCTGGCGAGATGGTGTTTGTTCCACGTATACCACTGATTCCCCACAATTACCCTTTCCAATTCAAGCGCATACAGTTTCCTGTGAGTCTGTGCTTCACGATGACCATCAATAAGTAGCAGGGGCAGACACTGAAGGCTGCGGCTGTTGACCTCAGGACCAGCTGCTTCTCATATGGACAACTGTACGTCGCTTGCTCTCGTGTCACCAGCCCTGACACTCTGTACATTTTGGCTGCTGAAGGTTTTGTAAAAAGGCGTTTTATTGTATACATTCACATCATTCTGTATTATTTTTGTAAATTATGCTCAAAATTTGGTTGTGGCCTAGGTTCTCGGTTTACGTTTTAGTCTTTGACTTTGCGCCCAGCGCTTTAACAAAAAAATAATGCCAAAAAATTAATTATTGCTATCATTTGTCCATTATCTTTGAAATTTGACTTATTTGAAAGTTAACCTTATGATAACGTGAGCAAAGCCACGGGTACAGCTAGTTAAAAATATAAATTTAATGTTAAATCACTATTAATTGTAAATTGAAAGTTTTATAATCACTTTTAATAATGATTTAATATTTGATTTTATAATTTTTATTAGATAGTTTTTCCAAATGAGTTGTGTCCTTACGTATTAATATCGATTCTGATAACGTAATTCACAGGAACAACAGGGTTTTTGTTACATGTTGTATTGTCCATCCTAAGGTTGTCTGGAAGAAGTCGCCTTTAGCGATAAGACCGCCCATTGCGCATATCTTTTATGTAAGTCATATATGTAAGTAATATATGTTGCTTATTTTCTTTTGTGTACAATAAAGAGTAGGTATTTGTATTTTATTTTATTGTATTCTAAACTTCTGAACCGATCATAAAGAAATTTGGCAAAACGGTAGCCTGGAACCTGGAAAAGGACAGGCTACTTTTTATCTTGGGAAGATAAATAGTTCCCGAGGGATGCGTGATAACGTCTTGCTGTGATAAACCTAATTATAAGCGGGCGAAGTAGCGGTCAGGAGCTAGCACAGAGCTGGTATCTCTATAATGGTTATTCTTCTTCTTATCGTGTCAATTGTTCAAATAAGTACAGGTAACTGTTTTGTTTAGTTATTTTTTGAATAGAACGTGTCCACTTCAATGGCGTTTTCAGTGGTGGCGAATAGGTCATCTCTTGTGCAGGTGTTCAGGCACAAGAGACACGTTAGCAAGTTCGCCATGGATTACTCTGGTCACCGCAGTCACAATGCGCAAGACTAGGGTCCCTAAACCCGCATTCACACATATTAGGTCTTTAGCGACCAACCTGGGTGCGAAGGCGATTAAGCGACTTCCACACTGGCCACTGTAGATCGTGTCTTGGTGGTAACTCCTGTGGAGTAATAAAGTCAAGAGGTGGAGGGTGCTTTCCAGTCCACAATTTGCATCTGGCGGCAGCTGTGTGGTCTTTGATAGCTTGTGTGCTGCGCAAAGAGCTTTTGCGACTCATGAGACGACTTGGAGGCATTTGGTGATTGTAAAGGGTTTGTCGAACGTCAGACTCCTGCTTGTATTTTTATATTGAGCAGGCTCCATCTCGACGGACGCCAGGTGGTGATATCTCCGGTAACGGGTAAAGTAAAAATAATGGTCATTGAGATGTTTGTTATTGAACATGAACTCAGCAGTTAGGTAATGGACTTATATTATCAGTAAAAAAATATATATACTAAAACAAGTTTATCCGGATTATATCGCGTGTATTATTTAAATGTGGCGTACATAATGATGCTGTGAGTGACTACTGCGTGCATCGAAATTATTTTAATTAATAAAAATTTGTACGGCAGATTACTTTTTTTTTTTAATATCTGTAAAGACGCTTGTCATCTTAGTCTACCTGCGACCACGAACGCTGCAAAGCTTTCGAAACGTCAGGAAAACCAATTTAAATAATATACGCGATATAATCCGGGTAAACTTGTTTTATTATATAGTGTAGTGATCGCGAAAACCTAAGAAATTATTATACTGGTTTAGGATAATTTATGAGACTTGTTATAACAAATAATATCCACATAAAATATAACAAAAATCCCATTTTTAATGAGATCTAAAACAGCACTGGTGTATGCTAAATATGTATGTTTTCCATAGTACTTATGAAGCAACTCGGTGTTCCAATCCTGCATAATTTCGCCATAAAATTTAATTGTCTATAAAAATCATATTCGATTTGGATCGATCGGTATTGACATTAGTCCAATGCTGATTATAATTTGTCTGTTAATAAATAATTACTATAAAAATTTACATTAAAAAAAGTATAATGCAGTGGCAGGAAATCGGAGTAGGTAAATTCTTTTGATAGTTCAATAAAATTTACGCTTTATAAGAAAAAAAAAGAACAAATACCTTTTTAGGTATTCATTCTTTCTGACACATTTCATTTCATTACATTTCTTCCTGAGATAGAAATGGAAGAAATGTCAGGCAGTATTTATTTTATTGTTCGCCAAAATGTATATTATCTTGAACTATTTTGCCTGAATAAAAATCATAACTTTGACCTCTATCACAGATAATATAATACTATTAGTACCTCTATTATACATATTTGGACCAATCACTGACCCCAAATATTAAAATTACTAATAATATTCAAAAAGAATTTCGAGCCAGTATTTTTTTTTCTTTATTTTATCTTTTTCTTTCCTTCCTCCTTCTATCCTTATACTACTTTCCTCGAACAGAGCCTGGTTATCCGGTGTAGTCCCGTGCTTTCCCCGTCGGGTTTAACCTTAGCTGATGACGTGGGAAACTTTTAAAATACCTGCATTGCATCGAATACACTGCATTGGCATGTATACATAATATAAGGGAAATAGGTACGTACAGAAAGTTCAGTGACATCACTGAAAACGGAATTTTTTACAGAACAAAGTCAATCAAGTGTCAAGAGTACCTACGTAGATTCATATTTTGTAATTTTCTGACTTTCGGTCACAAAATCGATTTAAATCTCAAAAACCGGCCAAGAGTGTTTCGGGTCATGCTCAGTATTATAGGGTTCCTAATTACAAACGAATCAAATCGAATATTAATCATTGCTATTTTAGTTTTTGCAAACAGCGCCACCTAGCGCTAAATTTAAGAAGTTAAATTTGAGAAGTGTGTCAAATCAATGTAACACAAAGTTAATTTTTGTGATTTTTTAAATAAGAAGTAACTAAATGAGCATTAATTGATTAGATAATTTTTTTCTAAAGTCCTACCTTTGAATTAGCACGTCTTAAGTATTTTGCAGTTTTCTCACTATAACTCAAAAGTTTATTATCACATTATACTCGAAATAATTTTAAATGACAGTTTTTATAAAGGTCTATCAATGTGGAAGATTATAAGTTTCTACGTTGCATAGTTTAGAAATGGCAGGGAGGGACACATTGCAAGCCACTTTGGCGGGTTGTATTTAGCAGATGGTACACCTCATAAAAAAGTTATTTTTGAAACATTACCTTCATTTTAGTAGACCTATTCATTGATACCCCACACGTGAGTGTGCAGCGAAAAAAAATATTTCATCCCCGTTTCACATGTATGGGCGCCACCCCTAAAATACGTAATCAAGATTTTTTTATTCTTTTAAAATTGAGATCTAAAAAAAAAACAAAAATCTATAAAGGTTAACATTAGTCCAATGCTGATCGATTGGAATTGACATTAGACCAACGATGATCGATCAGAAATGACATTAGTCAAATGAAGATCGATCGGAATTGACATTAGTCTAATGACGATAATCGGAATTTAGGAAACACGAAAAAGATTCTTCAGTGGTTTCAGTTTCACAGCGTATTACCTGTACGGGTTTACAACAAAACTATGAAGGAAAGTTATTGGATTGGGATAGGCGTGGTCCCATACAGCAAAGTCCTCTTGGATGAAGGTTGCGAACGTAGTCCTCTCATAAAAAAATATCTAAATCTTATCTTATTTCCTAAGGAACATATATAACCCCATTTATTCATTGTCAATGTTGTACCATTTTGCCAACAAATAAACCTTTAAAAAAATAAGCGTGAAAGACAAGCCATTTTGGAGAGGTCATTGATTTTTTAATAGCGTATTTTATAAGTTAAATATGTGTCCCTTCAAAAGTTGAAGGGTCCAAATTTAACTTGTTTTTATAATTATTTTATTTTGTTGCACTGCTTTCCTGGTCTTCATACCTTTATTTAGTTTTTCTACGTTTAAAGTGCAAAAAAAACAACGAAGGGACAAAATCGTTTTTTTTATTCTTTCGGTGTGTCTATAAATCAGCTTTTAATCTGCAGTTAATTCGTTTTTTCCGTGTGGTGCCGGATGTAAATATTTGCACCACCCTATATCTGACGTCAGCGATATCTTATTAAGAAACATTGTTCCTTAACCGACTCGACTAACTTAACCAAAGACCAAAGACGTATAGTGGAGGATAATTTCGATACCACGAGCAGTGTTCACGGTAGCTTAGTGGCTAAAGCACTGGCGTACTGAGCCAGGAGTCGCAGGTTCGAATCCTGCTCGTGAGCGATTTTTTCTTTCCACAATTTATATCTTTAATATTAAACGTTTTTGTGAAGAAATCAACTGTGTTAATTAAATAAAATAAAATAAATATGTGCCTGGGGGAGGCCTGTGTCCAGCAGTGGACGTCTTTCGACTGAAATGATGATGATGAATTCGTTTTGTTTGGGTTCCGTACCTCGCTTCTAAGTCACCGAAATCAAAAGATACGGCCATTTCTGTCACATATTTTGATACTCGTAAATTCACTAATCAAAATCTATAGGATACTTCCCGTTGACCTAGAATCAAGCAAGATCTCACAGCAAAATAAGGAAAAATACCTGAAAATCGTTAATTTGTGGTACAATTTTTTTCCGATTTCAAACTTAGCAGTTGGGGCACCTTGTTGTAGATCGATGTAAGGGATTTTTTTTCCACTGCAATGTTAAGTTTGTCCTTCAATCCGACTTACAGTTTCGTTAGAGCAAAGTTTGGTGCATAATTACTTTACCTATAAAATAAATAAAATAATAATAAATATCTTCGGGACATTTTTACACAGCACCATCTAGTCCCAATCTAAGCAGCGCTTGTGATATGGGTACTAGACAATGGATATAACACTTATATACTTTTTTTGTTGTAAATACATACTTATAATCATCATCATCATCATCATCATCATTTGGAATTTCGACTTCCACTTTATATAGCATTTGTTGACTATTCGAAGGCCTTTGATAGCATCAGCCATAGTTCAATTTTCAATGCATTACATAACCACGAAATAGACAGCACATACATCCAACTTCTACAAAATATATATAAAAATAGCACTGCGGCCGTTAAAATCAGTTCCATGACGGGACCGTCTTTTCGCATTGATAAAGGAGTCAAACAGGGAGTCCCGCTATCTCCAAAGCTATTTACAGCCGTGCTGGATGAAGTCTTTAGAAAGCTGGCAGTTGGCTGGGCGGAGAGGGGCATTATGGTCGTACATAGGAGATTGTCCAATCTCCGCTTTGCCGATGATATTGTCCTTTTCTCAGCTTCAGCTTCCGAGTTGACTCAGATGCTACAAGATCTGAGCATAGCAAGCCTCGAGGTCGGACTTTAAATGAACATGTCAAAGACCAAGTTGATGACGAACAGTTCGTATCGCAGAATCACAGTGGGGGGTGTGGAGGTTGAGTACGTCGATGAGTACCTCTATCTAGGTCAAATAGTCCCTTTCCAGGCAAGACAAAATAAGGAAGTTGCAAGACGCACCGAAAATGCCTGGAAGAGCTATTGGGCCATGAAAGGACTCATGAAGGCTAATCTTCCTCTGTCCCTTAAGAAGAGACTCAGGGACGTATGCATTCTTCCCATCCTCACATATGGTTCTCAAACATGGTCTTTCACAATTCAACAGAGGACCACGCTCGAGGTTTGCCAGAGAGCAATGGAACGGAGTATTCTAGGTATTAACCTTGCTGACCGGATTAGGAATACAATCATCCGTTCCAGGACAAAAATAACTGATTCACTCGGAAAGCTGCCATGCTGAAGTGGAACTGGGCTGGACACATCTGCCGCATGCCAGACAACCAATGGGCCAAACGTACGACCCAATGGGCCCCCACAAATGGAAAACGCCAACGTGGCATGCCCAGACGGAGATGGCGGGATGAACTGGACAACTTTCAAAAAGATTGGTCCTTATTAGCCACAGACAGAGAGAGGTGGAAGGAAAGTAGGGAGGCCTTTGTCCTGCAGTGGGACTGTACAGGCTTTTAATAATAATAATAATATAGTAAACACAGATTAGTGATGCGACTCGAGTCCGATTTTACCACTCAAGTCATTCGAGTCATTTTATAATTTTACTCGTTTTTTTTTTTTTTTTAATTTTAGTAGTAACTCGAGTAGTCGAGTCACTTGAGTGGTTCACGAGTCACTCAATCACTCGCCTCTATCGAATCACCTGCCATAATCCTTGAATTAATTATTTCTTATTTTATCAATAAGTTGAGGCTTAAAACATAGTAGACATAAAATGGAAAAGCGTTCTTAAGAATAAAAACACATCGTTTCGCATGTCTCAGTGAGTGATTCGCGAGTGACTCGAGTCGATATTTTTTACACTCAAGTGCGTTTTTTTCGATGTCACTCGAGTCGCATCACTAACACAGATACGTGTGAAACCTTACCTGCGTAAGAGAAGAGATGCAAATATGAAAGACATCAACGTGCTTTCCTGCATCTTTGGTGAACTCTCATAAATTAAATCAGTTTTTTCAGGTCGATGGGTAGTATGCATCGACCATACACCCCTTAGTAAACAATCTTGGCATGTTTTTTAATTTAATTCGTCATTAATAATTATTAAAATACATTATGCAACGTTACTTTTTGTTTAGGCAATTTGAGAAACAAGTTCGTTCAGAAAGGTTCAGAATCACCGGGAGAATCGATTGGAATGGTTTTTATACCATGTAATAAAAAAAGTCTTTTAAATTGGTTATTATGGTAAAATTTTGTACATTAGCGGATCGTGAATAGGTCCTTAAGGTCCATGAAATTCGTCTCGATTAGTTTCTGTGCATCAGGTAATCCCTGCATGACATTCTTCACTTTCTCTGCTACAATTTTTTTTCATTTTTAGTAGGTTATAGTAGAGCTCCTTTGTGAAAGAGCTCGTCCTGGAAAGTACTACCACCGTACCTACTTCTCCGCCAAATAGTGATGCTTGCATTGCTGTGATTCGATCTGAAGGATACGGGTGCCGGTGAAATTAAAATCACATGAGACTTACCATCTTCATGTCTCAGTTTGGCGAACCAACTTGCGGTACCATTTAGGCAACAGCCTAGTTGGTATTGCACTTGTTATGGGCAAAGGTAACCACTTAACATCAGGTGAGCCTTTAGCTCGTTTCACCTCCCTATACTATAAAATAAAACCAACTGGGGGAATTACAGTGACTATAAAAGCATGTAATTTTGTGATTTAGAAAAAAAAACATCCAGATCGATTTTCCTGGTGATTGTTGGCAAACTAGTTTCTCAAATTGCGTAAACAAAAAATAACGTTGTATAAACAATTTTACACACTATATTGCATTGTTTAACCTAATTACATGTGCAAAACTAGTACTGACAATGGGAGCAACCCTGATATCGTGAAAAAAACATGTGCGAGCAAGAAAGAAGTTATCCTTAAAATTCATATTTTTTGACCGGTTCATTAAAATGCTCAATTTTGCAACCATAATACAAGCATAGATGGCAGGAATCATCGCATGATGGATGAATGGAAAAACAGCTGTTACAAACATTTTGTCGTGCAACATCGATGACTTTGTATTGAACAGCAGACTTTTTTGAACAAGAAGCAGAAGAAGACTGGCTATATACGTGGGACACTCAGAAAGTTTTGCGAAACTAAAAAAGATTGTTCTATACGTACATATATTTTTATCAAATCTTTTCAGAGTACTTTCCACCAGCCTCTATACAAAGATTCATGCGCCTAAACCAGTTTTCAAAACACTTTTTCCAGTCCGCCGCAGACACCTCGTTTACAGCCTGCTCGAACGCAGCCAGCGCATCTTCCGGCGACGAAAATTGTATCCCTTTGAGCTGATTTTTTATTTTTGGGAATATAAAGAAGTCACACGGTGCTAGATCAGGGCTGTAAGGAGGGTGACCCAGGAGTTTGACTGGTGTGCTGTCCAGGAAGTCCCTCGTTTTGAGTGCGGTGTGCGCAGGTGCATTGTCGTGGTGGAGCAGTAGCCCGCGGAGCCCTGTGTTTGGTCGCTTGTTGCTTATAACAGAGAAAACTTCTGGCAAACATTTGGTAGTATAACATTCGGCATTAATGCTTCTTTGATCCCGTAAGGGAATTGATACCAAGTGGCCAGTCAAATTAAAAAAGCTAGCGATCAAAATCTTACCCCCGCTTCTAGATCGCTTCACTTTGGTAGGCGTTGGCTCATTTTGAAACACCCAAACAGTCGACTGGCGCTTGGTTTCTGGGTCATATTGATAAATCCAGGACTCATCACCTGTAACGATGTCGTAAACACGCCGAGACGAGCCTGCTTCAAATTTGTTAAGCATATCACGGCACCATTCCACCCGGGCCTGCTTCTGAGCATCGGTGAGGTTGTGCGGCACCCAGCGTGATACTATCCTCCTCACGCAAAGATGGCTGTGTAGAATCTCGTGAACGCTTCCCGATCCAATCTTCAATATGTGTTGAATCTCCTGATATGTAATTCGCCTATTGTCTTGGATTAAATTTTTCACTGCTAGCACGTTTTCTTCGGTAACAGCCGTCAAAGGGCGACCGCTTCTTTCGTCATCCCCCAAAGTTGGTCGACCGCGCTTGAATTCGTTATACCAACGATACACGGTTGCCTTGGAAGGGCCTTCATCCATGAATGCCATTTGAAGTCTATCGTACGATTCATCCGGTTTCAGGCGACACTTGAAATCGTATAAAATCATAGCTCTAAAATGTTCCCGGCGCAGATCCATATTTCAGTGAGACACAATACTTTGAATTAACTCGCAAAAAATGTGGAGGGAAATTTTGAAATTGGAACTTACTTATTTTTACTTATAAATAATCATATTTTCGAAAAACATTATAACTGGCCAGTCTCCCATATATAAAAACTTTTTTTCGCAATACTTTCTGAGGGGCCTGGTACTTGGCGGCTAGAACCACTATAAATTATCATCGGCAAACTTCGGGTGCTCACGTAAAGTGTGGCAATTTATTCTTAAGGAAAAAAGGTATGGACAGATCCTGTATTATTATTTTATCCTCTTAATAAACACATTAACACCTGTTTTAAACGTTTTATTGAGTGAGCAAATTAATTATCTTAATTATTTGGCCCGTTTATCCGGCCTTTTGCTTTTTGCAAGACATATAGAAGCTTTTTGACGACGTCTGTGGTCACTAGATCTCATGATCAGCAGTCCGAAACTCGAACCTAGTGGTATCACGAGGTCGTGGGTTCGATTCCTACAGGACACAAATATTTGTGTGATGAACATAAGTGTTTGTGTTGGTCTGGGTGTTTCTCATATATTATAAGTATGTATTTTAAAAAAAATAAGTATATAAGTATTATATCCATTGTCTAGTACCCATAGTACAATCTCTGCTTAGTTTGGGACTAGATGGTGCTGTGTAAAATGTCCCAAAAATATTTATTATTTTATTTATTTACCGTCTAAATCTACACAATTTAGTTCCAACTACCGGAGTCACGTTTAGGCCTAAATTGCTGTTTCAAAACAACAGCAAATAATAGCAGGTAGATGTAATAATAGATTGTTCTGTGAATACTGTGAATAATGTACCGCAGTTTTGGAATTAAACCCTAGTGTACCTATGGTGAACGTTAATTAAATGCAACGGTTGAATAGTCCAGCATCTATACAAGATAAAAAATTAATTAATGAAGAAAGAATGGTATTAATAATAATTATTATAATTAATATTTTTTTTATGTATAATTTTTATACTAGGCATGGTGTAATTATAACTTGTAATGTGATTTTAAAGCTATTTTTTATTTTTGTTTTTTTAGTATTATTATAATTGTAATTTTGTACATGACATTAGTGGCAGGATATAGAGGCGCTAATAATACTTCTGACATAACAACCATTGTACCTATATTCACGAAAAATAAATGAATTGAATTGAATTGAAGAAAAAAATTAATGAAGATCAAGAAAGGCCTTGTTTACTGTCTAGTGGTAAAGTTTTCAACAACAGATCGTAAAGTCCTAGATTCTATTCCTGGATCGGGCAAAAAGTGTTAATGGGTTTTTTCTGTCAAGAAAATTTATCTGTATTAGCCCGGAGTCAGTCACAATTTCAGAGTCATTTATATGCCTGTCAGGCTACATCATCATCAATTCAACCGAAAGACGTTCACTGCTGGACATCGACCTCCCACAAAAGGGCGGAATATGACATAATCATATATCATATTTTTTATTTATTATACATATATTTTGATTGGTATAGGTATGTTTACGTAGTTTATAATTTATTATCGTAATTATGTTTATATTTAGTATGTATTTAATGTCCCTCACTGTGTCTACGTCTTTCTTTTATCCTTCTTTCCTGTCGCAGGTCTGCTGGAAGAAATTTCTTGTAGAGATAAGCAGTATCTTTGTGCTCAAGTGTTTGTTCTGTATGTTATCTATAGTAAAATGTGTTGTGTGTACATAAATAAATAATTGCCAAATATGGCAGGCGGGGTGGCGATCGCAGTTGGTTGAACAAATACTCGGAAAACGCTGCTGCCCATCCTCTCGTGAACCCCTTAGTCGCGTTTACGACACCCACAAGAAGAATTGGGTCTGTCAGGTTAAATAGTCCCAATTCCTGAAGTTTGTCCATATGCCTGCCGGGTTTTCACGATAGTAATATTTTACACATTGGTTGAACAAATGCAGCTACTAAATCATCTTAGTGGGTGGGCGACTAGCATACATAAGCAAGGCCACTAGCCACCTGATGAAGGCCAAACATTGAAAGGAAATGAATAACGATTACAATGTAGTCAGTACATAACAAATAGTAAATGATACTGATGATTGCTTTGGTCTATTTATAAACTGAAATGGATATTTAAACTTTAATACAACTTTACAGTGCAACCTTTAGATTTTAATAATTGATACTACTAAACATAACCCTCCCTCTGGCGCAGTCAGGTAAAAATCAGATTTCATAGCAGATTACCACGGGAAATGGGAAATAGAGCTCTACCACTTTTGGCTATTTCCATTTGTTCACTTTCCGTATTCCTTTCAAGGCTTATTTAATTTAATATTAATTAAAAACAACATTTAAGAGGTTTAGTTACCATGCTGTATTTCACCGTTTGGTATCAAATCTCGTTCACAATCAAGTGCCATAGCAATCTCCCGCTACTCCGCAAAAGTGGTAAAAGGTTATATGACCATCACCAACATTAAAAATATAGTTGCACACAATGTTTTGGTATGATGACAAGTCACCAACGATTGTTATACCACAAGTTGTATGTCAATGCCGCAATCATCATTTTGATGACAAAATAACAGTGTATAAACTATTGTGTACTTAAAACTAAGCCTATGTTTTACATATTTTTCAAAGTTTTTTTCGAATACTACCTGACGCCTGCGGCTTCGCTTCCTTGGTGTCGATAAAAAGTACCCTATGTATTAATCCAGGATATGGTCACAGTAAACAAAAAAACAGTACGGATACTACGGACAAATGCTCGAAATGATGCACTCACACAAATGCACGCCTCAACAAACGGCTGTTTGCACTGATAGCACTGCAACGTCCGATGAGGTTCTTGTTGAGGTGTGCGTCTGTGTAAGTGAATCAAACCAGAACATTAGGACGTAGTTTCCGTACTGTATGTTATGTTTACTGCACAGACATCGTTCAAAATATAGACGAAGTACTGCGAACAATCTAGTGAAGCGAAAGTGGTGAATAATGGCAACCTACTTTAGTGAAATTTCATAGATGTGTGATAGACATCGGTCTCCTGTTATGAGGCGTCTAAATAAGACAGATAAAAAAAAAACAGAGTTTACATCGTTTTGTATAATTACACCCCCTGATTGTTCACCGATAATAATTGGTAAATACTTATGGATATAGCTTGCTACTCAAAACAACAGTGGCAAGTTTCCTTCTAAATTGATCTAAATACATTGTTAAGAATACCGACGAAACAATTAGTTAAACCAACGAAGCATCGTCGTATATTGAGGCTAAGACCTGCAATTATTTAATTTAGACAAATTTTCGTAATTGTTCTGTGAGTTAAAACGATTATTCTACATTAATTGTTTTTATGTATATTCATCCTCTTTTTTAGTACAGGGTGAGCAGAACTCTTAACCATGTTACCCGAAAATAAACAGTTTTTTTAAATTTATTTTCTTTCTTGTATCGCCACGAGCGATATACCTAAATTATATCAACAGACGTTTTAATTCGGTTCCGAATATCCAGTTATTTACAATCGTCCTAGGATTATCGCAAAGATCCGACTTTTCTGAAAATCAGAAATCAGAATCAGAAATGCTTGCTCATATTTGAAGAGCTCATTCAGGGCATAGCATAGATAAACTTTTACTATGGGAACAACCCTGAAATAACAATAAAAAAAATCTGCTGTTCCCTAAAAAAAACAAAATCAAAATTATAGATGTCGACAAGGTGTGTCATCATTTCAGCCGAAAGCCGTTCACTTACTTTAACGGTGAAGGAAAACATCGTACACCTGCACACCTAAGTAGGTGTGCAGGTTTCTACAGTTCCTGATGGTGTGTAGTCTGCCAACCCGCTTTAGGCCAGCGTGATGAACTAAGGCCTTAACCTTCCCATTCTGAGAAGAGGCACATGTCCATGTCCCAGTGGGACAGTAATGGGCTAGTTATGTTATGTGATAAATATAAATATTATTATATCACACTAATAATAGCTAGTTTTTTCGGTGAGCAATGTTTTAAAAGTGCCCAAATACTTTATTGTTATGGTATTTATTATAATTCAACTCAGCCTATTGCAGTCCAGTATTGGACATAGACTTCTACCAAGTCATGCCACAACTCTCAGTATTCCACCTTCTGCATCCAGTCCTCCCCAACAACCGTTTTTAGGTCATCGGTCGACCTGGCGGCCGCCGCCAGGCAGTACGCTTCATTTGCCGATTCGCGGTCTCCACTCAATGACTTGTCTGCTCCAACGGCCATCGGTCCTTCGACAGACATGGCCAGCCCACTGCCACTTCAGCTTAATGATCCTACAAGCTATGTCAGTCACTCCGGTTCTTCTCCGGATAATCTCGTTACGGATCTCATCCTTCAAAGAAACTCACTACATAGCCAGCTCTGCGACTTTTTTGTAGACTAGGCCAATTGTAAGTGTCCACAATTCACGTGACTTCACAATACATGCTGAAAATCTGTTGGTCCCTACATTTGTGTTCATTTAAATCGATATAAAGTAAGTATCGATTTAAGGACCTCCTGTTTTTTTTCGCGATTTCAGGGTTGGTCCCATAGTAAAAGTTGTTCATAATGATAAGTACAATGACCCCTTTTCGGGAATTGAGCGATTAAAATTTCTGCATATACATGATTTCTATACAGACGAAAGTGGCAATTATTATTCGTTTGTTTCGCTTCTAGCAAGAAGCTATTACGTACTATTTCTTATTTAGACTGAGGTGTCTTATGCAATTCCATCTAATCATAAAACTCATATCTGCATTAACACGAATTTATCTGTTACAAAACACTTATATCTCCGTTTTGTTACGTAAGTTACATATGAACACACAAATTTCATATTCGGTAGTTATTATGTACAATTTTATTTGTATGATGTAGTCTTTATTTTTTATGTAATTCATATAGATCTTCTTAATTTCTAATGCGGTTAATTTGTGTCTGTAGACATGTTGACCGTGTAGTTCCTTTAAAGATATTATTGTGTGGCAATCTTCATTAAAATCCGTTCAGCCGTGTGCGATTGAGTAACAAACATCCAAGAACATCTTCTGTGACACAGATAATGTAATATGTGACTTATCTTAGTAGTCTGGGATTTTAAAAAGTACATTGAAGGTTATGGATTACCTCCTTATCTCTTGTAGACGTCATAACGGTGGTGGTGTAGTGCGTCAGGGATGTTTGCCGAAACAAATATTGATGTTTTCGCGGCCATCATTAGAAAAAGATGTGCCTCTCTGATGACACGCATCCGCGGCAGTAACAATAGGTACTATCCTCAGGGTGTTCGCAGATCGGTGGGATTGGGAATGATGCGAAGATGGATGCAGCTCCACACTATAATTTAAATTATTGTGTACCGGATTTTAAACTTAGTTACACTAGATATTAAGTGAATTGTTACTAACACCACTACTATGGACTCTGTCTGAAACAAACATTTTTTATTTATTGATTGAGTCTGGGACTAATGACGTCAGATACGACGTACGTATGTACGTGACGTATATTTTGTCAACAAACTTGGTGATGCTGTGACTGGATGCGGAATACCTACGGAATACAGAGAACTGAGTGTTGTGGCGCATGTTGGGAGAGGCCTATGTCCAGCAGTGGATTGCGATAAGCTGAGTTGATATAAATAAATATCTGTCACTTTATAAATAAATAAAATAAATAAATATTTCTGGACATTTTTACACAGCACTATCTAGTCCCAAACTAAGCAGAGCTTGTACTATGAGTACTAGACAATTGATATAATACTATTTTTTATTTGTAAATTCATACTTACAATACATAAGAAACACCCAGACCAACACAAACACTTATGTTCATGACAAAAACATTTGTGTCTTGTGGGAATTGAAACCACGACCACGTTATCAACAGTCTGACACTCAAACCACTAGACCACGTACGACGTAGTCAAACGAACGCCAACGAACGCAAAAGAAAGCTGCAGTTTTGCGTTTGTTCGTACCTACCAATGAGTAAGTAAGTAAGATGCACAGAGTAATATGACTAACATAACCATAAATTATTGTAAGGGCATCTCTCCACTTTTCCGATCTACAATTCGATACCCGAACATTGTAAATTCGTCCGATTTACTGATCTGTATCCTATGGAAACTTCAAACATCAGCGAGGTTACACATGAAAATAATTCCGATCCCAATCCAATTCCAATGTCAAAAAAGTGACAAAGGTATTTTTGATGAAAGATATAAACAATTTCACTACTAATACGGCGTAACTAATACTAAAAACACTAACTATTAAACCAATTTAGTGCTGATTTTGCATCAAAAACTACTGTTGACAAAAGTGCAGTGCTGATCGATCGGAATTATTTTCAAGAGTAGCTTTACAGATCGTTTGACCGTTTCTATATTTGGAACACAGATATATTTAGTGATTAAACGAACTTACCTGTAAGTGAAGTTCTATCATAATTATACGAAGAGCCTCGTCCGAAGAGATTACATTTATTACACATGTAGTTTCACATACAATGTCGCCATTCACGCACTTAGTTTGTCTATTTAAACAATTTTTTTTTTTTTTTTTTTTTTGAAGGTAGTTATTTTTATTGTACCTGTCGGTTTACCGTCGATACTCATTAAGTTTGGAGCTATAACGCAACTCTACTGATATTTTACGTATAGGGTCGTACTGGAAAGTAAGGGGGGGTGGGGTGCTAATCTCTTCGGACGAGGCTCTTCGTATAATTATGATAGAACTTCACTTACAGGTAAGTTCGTTTAATCACTAATTATCCTCGAGCCTCGTCCGAAGAGATTACATTTATTACACATGTAGATCTTGAGAGATTTTCGTAAAATATCAAATGAAAGAATAGTTGTACTTGAACTAATTCTTTAATTATATTCTGTAATTTATTATTTAACAAAAAAATAATACTTAATAATTCTTATTAAGAGTTAATTATGCTAGAAGCAAATACATGTCTATTTGATTCGTCATAAATCACTATTATAAAATCTTGCAAAAGATTTTGAATTCTCTGACCATCCGGCAGTTTTTCTAATAATATCTAAATTTACACCTAAGTTATACGCTTTTGATGTACTAGCATGTCTAGTACTATGTGCGGAAAATAATGTAACATCAATTCCACTTAATGCCAATGTATTTTTAATCCATCTGCTTAATGTTTGAGAAGATACCGCATTGTGAGGTTTTTTCAAGCTAACAAAGAGTATGTCATGTTTGCGCAAAGTTTTTGTTAAATTAAGATATGAACAAAGTACTTTTGCGGGACAAATCTCTGGTTTGTTTTTAAAATATGGGAGAACAAGCCTTGGTTGAAGAGATCCAGGTCGAGATGTTTTTATATGATCTGGGATTTTAATCGAGATTTCATTAGGAAGAATATCAATATTATTAATTAGAATTTTTGAAAACGTTTGTACCCTATGCGCCGTTACTAAGGCGAGTAATGTAATTAATTTTTTGGTAATTTTTTCTAATGATAGGTTCTCATTTGGAAACCAAGTAGCTAGGGTATCTAACACTACTGAAGTATCCCATGTAGAATCGTACTTGGGTAACATGGGCCGTAAACGAAATACTCCTCTAAGAAAACGTTTAATAAGCTCATTTTCGCCAATCTGACGTCCAAGAATAAGAGCCAGAGAAGAACGGTAAGTATTTAAAGTTCCGTACTGGGTACCTGACTGGTAGCTTTTGTTTAAAAAATCAATAACATTTGGTATCGATGCATCATAAATTTCTAAACTTCTTCTTTGGCAGAAATAAAACCATTTCTTTAAGCATGAATCATATTGCTTGAAAGAGTTTTCAGAGAGCGATGCCAGCATGACGTCTATGGCGGAAGGTGACATGCCCTTCTTCAATAGAGATGCCCGGATAATATACCGGCCACCAGGGTAGTCTGCCGATGTATTTGACTGCTGGAATGAGAGAGAATTAACTCTTTAGTCGTTGAACGAAGAACAAGTGGTCTCCCTTCTAAAAGTTTATAGAAGAGCGGGTACCATGGTTGGGTCGGCCATAAAGGTACTATAAGAATACCTCTAGCTTTATCTGAGATGATTTTTCTCAAGGTTTTAAGAATAATTGAAAAAGGTGGAAAACCATAGAAAAAATAACCAGACCAATTTACAGAAAAAGCATTTATGGCATAAGCATCTGGATCCTTATGCCATGAAATATATTTTTGACATTTTTTATTGACCCTGCTTGCAAAGAGGTCTATATTAGGAGTGCCAAAAGTGTTTACTACTTCTTGAAAAGCATAATCAGACAGTTCCCATTCTATGTCAGGATGAGTTCTTCTTGACTCAGCGTCTGCAACATCATTGTCAGCTGAACGAATGTAAGATGCAAAAACAAATAAATTCCGTGCCTCACACCATTGCCATAATTCCTTGGTAATATTTGTGAGGTGGGGGAATTGTACCCCGCCCATGCGGTTGACATATGATATTGCTGTGGTATTATCGATACGTAATAAAATTTGACTATGCGATAAGTTTTTTGCAAAAACCTTTAGTCCGATAAAAGCAGCAAGGATTTCTAAATAATTAATATGTTTGAGTTTTTCATCTTTACTCCAAATACCACTTGCTGCCTCTCCCGCACAGGCAACACCCCACCCAGTAGTTGAGGCATCGGAAAATATCTCAACACAATATTCATCAAATTTAATTTTGTTGACTGAACAGTCAATGACTTTTATCCACCATTCTAAATCTGAATTTAATGAACTTGGAATGGACATATATTTGTCATAATCATTGTCAGATTTTAGGTTAAGAAATTTACATGTTTCAAATTGTTTGGTGTATAACCAACCATATTCGATAGCTGGACAGGCAGACGCTAGTAATCCTACTAGGCGTGCAAATTCACGGATTTTACATCGGGTAAGTAACCTAAATTTTATTAATTCGTTTTTAATTTTTATTCTTTTTTCAGGAGGTAAGCTGATCTGGAGATTTATAGAATCTATTACATATCCAAGATATTTGCAGGTATTACTAGGTATCATTTTACTTTTTTCTGTATTAATTGTAAAACCTAATGCTGATAAAAGTTTGACTGTAGTATTAATATTACGAACACATTCGTTGTGCTTGTGGGCTATTAAACACAGGTCATCTAAATAAATAGTAGAAATGAAACCACATGAGCGTAGTAATCTAACGACTGGTTTCATAATTTTGGTATAAACATAAGGCGCCGTATTAAGTCCAAATGGTAATACGTTAAATTCATAAAGATTATCCTTCCATATAAAGCGTAAAAACTTTCTAGAATTTTCATGAATTTTGATCAAGAAGTACGCATCCTTAAGATCTATAGTACTCATAAAACATTCTTTAGAAATTAACTTTATGGTAGTACGTAAGTCTTCTAACTTAAAGTGTTTTGTTTCAATAAAATTATTGAGATTTTTCAAATTTAAAATTAACCTCGTTTTGCCATTTGGTTTTGGTATTAAAAATATACTTGATATGAATTGCCCTTCACAGGGTTTGCATTTTGAAATAGCGCCTATTGTTAACAAGTTATTAATAGCTTGATCAAACTGAACGATTTCTACTTCAGTGTACTTTCGACAAGTAGAAAAAGTGTAGTTTGTAGTAGGTGGACGTGAGAAAGGGATCTCATATCCGGCTATCCAGGAAAGTATGGTTCTATCAGATGTAATCCGTGACCACTGCTTATAAAAATGAGATAGTTTATCAGCGTAGCGTACCGGGTCTAGCGGCGGCTGCTGAAGTGCGTCTGCTGCGACGCTCTCGACGAGTGCGAGCGCTGAGGCTTCGTCGACGCAGGCTCTCTGGTCCTTGATGTCCCCGACAGCGACGCTTGTGGCGGCGGCCTGCGACTCGGGGGTGGACCTTTCCAGTCACTTACTGAAGATATTGCAGCAGCAGTCTGTTTTTGTTTATCAAAAATCGCTTTATCCCTTTTTATCACAATTTCAGTCACTGCTGCCTTAATCTCGGGATTCAAGACTGGCGCCTCGATCAGACAACAGTTGCCAGGTGGTAAGTATTTTTCAATGAGTTCTTTACGTAACTCTTTGTCTAAACCAGAAGTGACGTAATGTGCATACCGGATTGCTAAATCCTTTTGTATATTTTTTCTGCAAGATTTAGATACTGAGGGGTCCATACCCAAAATCTCCAAAGTCACTTCATCCAACTCGGTGACAGATGCTTCTTCTGTTTCAGTTGTGGACACAGCCGTGGACGCAGACAGTATTGCCGACGCTGCAGAAGGCGGTGGCAGCGGCTGCATCGCAGCCGGCAGCGTCAGCGACCCGCCATCGTTTCCCGACACTGGGCTGCCAGATAGCGCACCTGTGTCTGGTTCGATGTCACTTACCAAATTTTCAACAATTTCGGATTCTATTGGTTCACCTGGAATTCGATATTCCGAAATTTACATACCTACTAAGCATGTAATAGATGACTAGATGTCAAAGATTTTTATATTTGTGATATGAATTATGCGATTACTTTATCCAATTATTACTGATGTGCATAATGTAATGTAGTAACCATTCGGTTTCAAGACTGTGCACCCCGCAAGTAATAACGGGCACTGTGCACAAAAGTAGGTCAAGCAATCGTGCATTATTAAGATTATAGATTCATCGTTACATAATGCGTTAACAACAGGTAAGGTACACCTCAAAGCGTTGTACCGTGAACCCGAGTTATTTTCAAGACAAGTCACACCTCGAATCGTTGTGACGTGAGTCTCAATTGTTTACAGGTAAGTAACAACTCGATTCGTTGAAACGTAAACCTTAAAAGTATAATAATACCTTGTGGGTCCTGTGAACTTGTAGAAACATCCGAACTTGACGATGACTTACGTTGTTTCCGCGCCAATTTCTTTTCCAACTTCTTCAGTTTTTTCTTCATACGGTCGATGGAGTCACTATCAGAACGCTTCCTTTTCGGCATGATGATAACTAACACGTTTTATTGTTAAAAAAAAACTATAATAACGTTAGATTTTGTGCGGACTGGCGGAGCACAAAAATGTGAATGAGTATCGACGGTAAACCGACAGGTACAATAAAAATAACTACCTTCAAAAAAAAAAAAAAAAAAAAAATTGTTTAAATAGACAAACTAAGTGCGTGAATGGCGACATTGTATGTGAAACTACATGTGTAATAAATGTAATCTCTTCGGACGAGGCTCGAGGATAATAAAAAATATAGACGTAGTGCTGCGAACAATCTAGTGAAACCAAAAATAAAACTACGCTCCTTTGTGTACAACCAGCGCTCATGCACACACATGCACCTCAAACCATGCTCACCCCTCTCAATACACACATGTCGCGGCATAGTCCAATAAGCATCGCGAAAGCAAATTATCCTTCAGGTGCATGATGTGTGCGTGAGCGCTGGTTGTACACGAAGGAGCAGTTTTTATTGGCTTCACTAGATTGTTCGCAGAACTTCGTCTATATGTTTTACTTTGTCTGTGATTTGGAACGAATATTTTTTCTGAAGGAAATTGTGAAACTTCTTGATCTAATCAACTGAGTTCAAAGCAAGAGGGCTCACAAAATTAAATGATACCAAAGAACTTTGAAAGTATTTTTATTATCTTACATTTTTAATGGAACTTATATTACTATTATATTACTAATGATAAAATTAATGATATCACATTTCATTTTTTTACAATAACAAAAACTAATTTCACATTCATAAACATTATTACTGTAATTGTACTCATAATCATCTTATTTATTGACAAGGACGGATTGTACAGTCTGCAAAATAAATTAATAATTAAGTAAAATAATAAAATAAAAAAATATTGATCCAATTGTTATGCTTCATTGAATTTGGAGATTCTACAAAAGCTCATGTGTTCTAGTAATGAGTGGAATATTAAATGGCTAACTATCACATTTCTTGAAAAAAAAGGTTAAGATAAAGTTTTTTTTTTTTGCTTTTAATTCTAATGGAAACTCTGCTCTGAAACTGAAATCACAAAGCTAAGAAAAAGAAGTTTGACAAAGAAAACAGTCAAGATCACAAAAAGAAGTTTTTAGAACTAGATTAAGTAAGTTTTATATTTTTTATAATTAAAATATTTTTATTGTTTGCATTCTGAAATATACGAGTTCTTAAACTAAAATGGTCACTAACACTCATATCATTATACATCACGGGATATTTATCATGTGCAAAACGTAAATATCCCGTGAAATAATAATAATAATATTCGTAACTTTGAATTAAATTTATATTAAATTCATCCAAGTGACGCTACTCATAATTAGACATAAAATGGCATCTTAAGACATTAAAAGTATTGTTATAATATTGGTAACACATCAATGTAGGATTGTCAAGAAAGGATATAATTCTTAAACTAATTACCTTTGAAAATCCATCTGATGTCGAAATTTTATTCTTAGTTAAAATACTGGGTGTCAGGGAAACGCTTCCGAAAACGAATCTATCTTCGTTTGAGTATAAGGCTAATGGTTATTGGTATTCGATTGTGTTTAGATAGTATAATAATAGCCTTTCAGTTTCGGGAGCGTTTCCCTGACACCCAGTATTTTGCTATACAACGTTACTTTTTGCTAACGCAATTTGAGAAACTAGTTTGTTCAGAATCACGTGGAGAATCGATTGGGATAGGTTTATACCATGTTATATATTACCTTTTTTTTATATATATTCAATTTGGTTATTTTGATTAAATTCAGTTCATCAGTGGATCGTGAATATGTCCTTATGGTCCAGCAAGTTCATATCGACTAGTTTCCGTGCACCAGGTAGTCTCTATATAACATTTTTCACTTTATCCGCTATCAACTACGGAACTTGCAGTAACTCTAAAAGCACGTAATTTAGTGATTTAGAAAAAAAAACTATCCCAATCGATTCTCCTCGTGATTCTGAACAATCTAGTTTCTCAAATTGCGTAAACAAAAAGTAACGTTGTATAGTATAGCATATTGCGTCATTACTATTGTATTGCGTACTATATAGTATAGCATAGTGTGAATGTGTTCATATAAAATGTATGCTGATCGATATTGTTATGCTATACATACATTTTAATCGCTTCTTTCCCGAAAAGGGGTAATTGTACTCATTACTATGAACTTTAACTTTTTTTTTTCGTGATCTAATCTCAAAAACAAAACAGATTAAAAAAAATCAGGTGGTCCTTACATTTTATCGATTTAAGTGAATACAAATGTAGGGACCAACTGATTTTTTTTTCTCGATTTCAGGGTTTGTCCTATAGTACCCCTTTTCGGGAAATAAGCGATTAAAATTTCAGCATGTATAATATTTGCTATATGCTATATATTTCAGCGTAGTCTGAACGGTCCTTTATCTATAAAGTTTGTAGTTTAAAGCCTCACTACAACAAAAGCGAGTTAATATCGTTGACACGCCACGTTTAGTATGTCAAAGGCTTTATTAAAACACAAACACTTTAAACTATTTATACAATTGTTTTTTATTCTAAAGACGATCGTCTGAGCTCTTTTTGTTTAACGAAATAATCTAACTTGGAATAAAGTTTGCGTTTTTGAATTGTAAAACTGTGCAGCTTAAAACTTATAAGTAGGTACGCTTACGTTAAACATTATAGTTTCGTTAAGTTTACTTAACTGAATTTAATCTAATGTAAAAGTGGCAGTTCAAAACAATTTTTGTATAGAACCTTCTTCTTAGTTTATACTAAACCTCATAAAGGGTCATTGTACTCATCATTATAAGCAACTTTTACTATGGGACCAAACCTCCCCCAAAATCATAGTCGACTTCATGATTGACTTGCAGCTTGGGGAAATGCTGTAATGCTGCAAGAGGCGTCACAAAAGATGTTATCAAGTTGCAGTGGCTTAGGGGGCGTTCAAGACCCCTACCTCTTTCCTCAAATAATAATAATAAATCACGAAAAAAAAACAGCTGATCCCTATATTTTGTCGATTTATGTGCACACAAATTCAGGTATCAGCTGATATTTTTTTCGAGATTTGGTATCATAATAAAAGTTGTTTGTTATGATGAGTACATTCACCCCTAAAAAGGACCGCAGCTAATATTGTTAAATCTTATATTAACTTAGCTTATTATTTATGGATACTTGTACAAAAATACACTATAGTGAAATTGTTCTGAATTACATTTTACGTCAGTTGGCATTTCTCTAAATAAGCGGCAAAGCGCCTTTCATTATAATAATGATCGATTAGTTTCATTTGTATTTGTAGGCCAACTATGTACTTTAATATATTACGTCAGTCCTAAGATTGATTTAAAAATCGTTAACTAATATTATGTCAAAGTTAACAATAATTTGCAAAAAGCATTTAAAAATGTACAATAAGTCACTAATACTAATTTACGAGAGAACCCGTCTGAGGTAGGTGATGAAATAATTACAATCAATAAAGTATTAGAATTACATAAAGAAAACGCTTAGATAGATGATATTGCAAGTATCGCAACTAAAGAGATTAATAAAACTAACTATGCTAAAAGAAAGCTATGAAAAAATGAATAGGAAGTAAAATTTAAAAGCATTGCAAGCAAACATTTTAAAATTCAGACGGGCTGTCAATACCTTAAGGCGTTTCGTAATTAAAAATCACTACCTCATTATTAGAGTTTACAGTCCATGGGACTATCTATGTTATATTCTACTACAACCCTAAGTTCTATCATTATCTGGAATGTCATTACCTGAATTAAGATTATGGACAGCATTTCAATAGGTACATGTAGACGAATTAAATGAACCTTTAAGGCATTACTTAATTATTGAATAGGCAATGATCATGGTGTCTAATATTATTCGCCAGGTATTTAATGTGCTCTATGATTCCAGAACTTATCTGCAACACTCTGGACAATAACCCAACATAAGTATTGCAATTGACTTATATTAATCACATAGTTAACTGCCTGCGTTATTTGCCTAAAGGTACTGTTACATTACTTCTTTTTTTATATTACTGATTTTTCTACTTCTAAACTTTTAAAATTAAGGTCAAAATGTCATGGTCCATCTACAGCCTTCAAATAATCTCATAGACTCATAGTATCATTAACAGAAACACTTGTCACATTCGCTACTATTTCCAAAACTGGAGCTTCATTAAATTTGTCAACCATACTTCTGATTGAAGTGTAAGATCCTGTGAAGAGGGCGATGAGAGCAATCGTGGCAATGAAGACGTTCTTCCAAAGGATCCAGTTGAAGGTTCCAAGGCCTCTGTCCCATTTGTGGACGGTGTCAATGACGGCAGGTGTGAGGAGGCCAAGGGTTGAGAGGAAGATGGCACCGCTGAGGTTGATGAACAGTTCGAGGTCGGGGAAGGCGGCAGCGAGAGCAACTGTTGGAAAATAAAAATGGAGTTTATAGAAAATGGTAACAAGGTAATTTAAATAACAAGTTATTTTTTTATATTGTACCATCATCATCATCATTACAGCCGAAAGACGTCCACTACTGGACATAGGCCTCACCCAATTAAGGGGGGGATATGCCATAATCGCCACGCTTGGCAGGCGGGTTGGCGATCGCAGTTGGTTGGTTAAATACTCAGAGAACGCTGCTGCCCATCCTCTGGTGAATCCCTTAGTCGCCTTTTACGACACCCATGAGAAGAGATAAGGTTATTGTACCAATTAAAACGTTAACTACTGTTTATGAATTGCCTTCTACTTAAGTTATCGTAACAAAAGAATTAAGTATCACCATGATTGGTAAATAAAAATTGGTGTAAGACAAGAAAATCTAAATGTATTTAATCACTACTAAAAATTACAAGTTACTTAGAACATTTTTTCACTGAAAGTTTTATAAAATAAAACTAGGACTAATTAAGTTTTGTATTAAATTCGATTCAAAATAAAAAATCAAAAGCAAAAGTGAGACATTTTATTTCCTAAATAAATAATCCGTAGAAAAATTCATGAACGTTGGTTGGTCCCGGACGGAATAATAAAAAAGCTGTAAAACATTCACGATAATTCATTTCGAACTTTTTTCTATCTTCAATTAGGCTTGTAACCTCAAGGGGCTTATAACGAAAGCCGCAACGCCTTAGTTAATATTAACAGTGGTTTAAGTCAATTAAAATATGTACTTTTACTTTAATATTAATTATTGAAAAGGATCTAAATTCAAGAAAAGTTACGTTTGGCATTACCGTGTTTACCTTTGTAGTTTATTTGCGAGCCATTATTTTTTATTTAATTTCATTTTTCACGTTATTTTAAATTGGTCTTTCAATACTTAAAACGAACTTTTACTGAGAAGTTTCTTGCGTTTCTTCTTCTTCCCAAGCTTCAATAATAGGAAGCGTTATGCATAAGCGGTTTTGGTGGCTCTTTTATAATTTTTGACGTATATTAATTTTGATGTTTCAGAAAAAAACAGTTTTGTTTTAAACATCTTTTGACTCATACCTGAGCCAACAACAGCAGTGGTCCTTATAGCGATCTGGCTGATGTTGTGGTACCGCACTGAGATCTTGTTGTGCAGCTGTCTCCAGATCATCTCCATGGGCACGTAGAACTGCAGGCTGTAGGTGAAGAGGATCGCCAGCGCCATCAGGATCTTAGCACTTTGAGCTAGACTGGAAAGAAGAAATTTTAAGGTTATGTTTCAAGTCGCCAGTTCGGTAATGTGGTAGTAATCTTGGCAAAGCATTCTAGGTTCTTGCGTTCCAACTCGGGAACCCTCAGGTGGTGGGGTCTGAGTGCCCGCCTTTTATTTAGAAATATTTCTAGGCGGTTAGTCGACACTTCACGTGACCAGAAGGCTGGCCTTTACTTTGGTCAAAGATGCCATACAACGCGGCAATGCTGCCAGTCTTCTGGGCACATTACCAGTTGAAAGCGACGCGTAGGAATATTTTGATGCTCCTTTTTAGTTTTTTTTAGCTTTAAGTGTAGTTTTATTTAAGGTGTTTCATTTTTAAATAAGTTATTTCATATGATTTGTACATACTTTATCTGAATAGACGTTCCAACTTTAAAAATAAGTTTAATATTTTAAAGTTTTATTATAAACACAAAGTGTATCAGAAATGCGTGATCATATTTGAAGTGCTCATTCAAGGAAAGCTATCGAACCACTTTTATTACGGGTTCAACCCTGAAATTGCGAAATTATAATAATCAGCTGTTCCTTTGTTCCTGCTTTACATTTTGTCGGGCGACATCGATGATTTTGTAGGGAACAGCTGTATTTTTTTGTTATTTCAGGCTTAGTTGTTCTATGCTTGAATGAGCTCTTCAAATATAACCACGCGTTTCTGATGCACGTTGTATAAGGTCCTTTATTCTTGGTTAATTCTAAACTTCTTAAAGGGTTATTGTACTCATCATTATGAACAACTTTTACTATGGAACCAACCCTGAAATCGCGAAAAATAAGTCAGCTGATCCCAACATTTGAGTCCACGTGATTCGACAAAATGTAGGGATCAGCTGATATTGTACCAGGCCCCTCAGAAAGTATTGCGAAAAAAAGTTTTTATATATGGGAGACTGGCCAGTTATAATGTTTTTCGAAAATATGATTATTTATAAGTAAAAATAAGTAAGTTCCAATTTCAAAATTTCCCTCCACATTTTTTGCGAGTTAATTCAAAGTATTGTGTCTCACTGAAATATGTATCTGCGCCGGGAACATTTTAGAGCTATGATTTTATACGATTTCAAGTGTCGCCTGAAACCGGATGAATCGTACGATAGACTTCAAATGGCATTCATGGATGAAGGCCCTTCCAAGGCAACCGTGTATCGTTGGTATAACGAATTCAAGCGCGGTCGACCAACTTTGGGGGATGACGAAAGAAGCGGTCGCCCTTTGACGGCTGTTACCGAAGAAAACGTGCTAGCAGTGAAAAATTTAATCCAAGACAATAGGCGAATTACATATCAGGAGATTCAACACATATTGAAGATTGGATCGGGAAGCGTTCACGAGATTCTACACAGCCATCTTTGCGTGAGGAGGATAGTATCACGCTGGGTGCCGCACAACCTCACCGATGCTCAGAAGCAGGCCCGGGTGGAATGGTGCCGTGATATGCTTAACAAATTTGAAGCAGGCTCGTCTCGGCGTGTTTACGACATCGTTACAGGTGATGAGTCCTGGATTTATCAATACGACCCAGAAACCAAGCGCCAGTCGACTGTTTGGGTGTTTCAAAATGAGCCAACGCCTACCAAAGTGAAGCGATCTAGAAGCGGGGGTAAGATTTTGATCGCTAGCTTTTTTAATTTGACTGGCCACTTGGTATCAATTCCCTTACGGGATCAAAGAAGCATTAATGCCGAATGGTATACTACCAAATGTTTGCCAGAAGTTTTCTCTGTTATAAGCAACAAGCGACCAAACACAGGGCTCCGCGGGCTACTGCTCCACCACGACAATGCACCTGCGCACACCGCACTCAAAACGAGGGACTTCCTGGACAGCACGCCAGTCAAACTCCTGGGTCACCCTCCTTACAGCCCTGATCTAGCACCGTGTGACTTCTTTTTATTCCCAAAAATAAAAAATCAGCTCAAAGGGATACAATTTTCGTCGCCGGAAGATGCGCTGGCTGCGTTCGAGCAGGCTGTAAACGAGGTGTCTGCGGCGGACTGGAAAAAGTGTTTTGAAAACTGGTTTAGGCGCATGAATCTTTGTATAGAGGCTGGTGGAAAGTACTTTGAAAAGATTTGATAAAAATATATGTACGTATAGAACAATTTTTTTTAGTTTCGCAAAACTTTCTGAGTGTCCCACGTATTCGTGATTTCAAGGTTGGCCCGTAGTAAAAGTTGTTCACAATGATGAGCACAATGACCAACAGTAGGTACATTTATGAATGGGTAAGAAGTCAAAGCAAGTGTTAGTCAAATGAAAATAATTCTTGATTAACGATAAATTCACTGGCTACAGATTACTTTCGCGTCAAATTTTTATGAGAATCTAATGCCACGCTCAGTGCATGTTATTCACAACGGTTTGATATGTTCCCTCTATTACTGAGTAGACTATAATAGAAAAGCATTATAACTACCTATAAATACACATTAAAAGTCAGCATGAGGGTATATTGACGTAGGAGTGAGCAATGATGAGGGTTGATTTCACTGTCAGCACCAAGCTTTTTCCTTGGTGGGCGTAATACAAAGGAGAAATTCTAAGCATTTCATTTGACTTGTTATTAGATTTTCTTAAGAAGGAAAAAATTGCCTGAAAGTCACTCTCGGATTTAAAAAAACTTAATTGACTGTAGTTATGCAGAAAACGACCAGAGCTTGCTGAAATTAATTAGTTAGTTTATTAATTCATTCTTATTAGTATTTAATTAATTATGACTTGTATGATCAATAATTCCATTAATATACTTTTAATTTTTTAATTTATGATAATTTTAATATATGACAGTTTGAGATAATAATGATGTATAATGAATTAATGACAAACCTATTTTTAGACTTATTAGTATAATACCTACTTAAATTTGCAGTGCCCTTACAGGGTTCATGTACCAATAGTATTTCATTGTGCCATGAAAATGTAATGCATGCATATACTTTGTACATGAAGGCGAAAAAAAAAAAAACATTTAGCTTCTGGCTCTGTTTGTTTTCTGCATAACTATAACGGTCAGTTACTTGGTACAGTCAACTGCATATCAGTTTTTTTTTATTGGACTGCAACTGCTAAATAATATCAGTGGTAACGGAACTAGCTAAGTATACAACGTGTTATTGTAATAACTGAAAATCTCTTAAGGGATCATTGTACTCATCAGTTTGAAAAACTTTTATTTACGGACCAACCCCAAAATAGTGTAAAAAAATAGCTGTTTCCAACATTTGTGTAAATCGACAAAATGTGGGGACAACAGATTTTGTTTTCGCGTTTTTAGGTTTAATAAAAGTTGTTCATAATGATAAGTACAATGACCCCTTAACACAGACACTGTAAAAAATATAGATTAAGTGCTGCGAACAATCATAGTGAAGCCAAAAAAAACTATGCTCCTTCGTGTACAACCAGCACTCACGCACACACCATGCTGAAAGATGCTTACTAAACGATGCCGCGACATGTGTACTGAGAGGAGTGAGCACGGTTTGAGGTGCATGTGTGCGTGAGCGCTGGTTGTAAACGAAGGAGCATAGTTTTTGCTGGCTTCATCAAGATTGTTCGCAGCACTTCGTCTATATTTTTTACAATGTCTGTGCCCCTTAAGAGGTTTAGAATAAACTAAGAATAAGGTTGTATAAGGAACAGCTGATTTCATTTGTGTAGAATGATGAGTAGAGACAGTCTACCCTTAAAGGGTTTTCCTTATTTTTTCAATTACCCTGTATAAGTTTCATACAAGACAAGCTCTCCTTTTACTGGTTTATTACATCGATATGCGGTGTTCGTAATAACAAGTATTGCCCACTCACCTACGAAAATCCTGAATTATTAATAGCAAGAAAATTAAAAAAATGTGTGTACTTACACTTCATCCTGTGGCAGATTTAAGGTGACACTTCCCCTCACATCGTCACCATACTTCATGTAGCCAAAGAACCCGACGATGCCGTACAGCGAGATGACCACGGTCATGGCCACGTTCAGCACTCCTGGACAGCCGAGGAACTGCTGTGGTTTGGCCATATTGTTCTCGACCGGCATCACCACGCCGATACCTTCCATTGCGAAGATCACCGTGCTGGAAAGAGATGGAACTATTTTTAATGTTGCATTAAATGATGTGCTGTACTACTTGGTACAACAACATAACATCACGCCTGTATTCCCCTAAGGCAGTCATACTCAACCTTTTTTTTATAGGGGCCACAAACACGTTCCAGTCATGGTGTCGAGGGCCGCAAGCAAAAATTATTTAGGTATTAACGTAATTCCAAGATAACGATGTAGTTTATTAATGAAAAAAGAAGTTGTAACAAAGATGTTTACATGTTTTAATACGATTTTTGATACTGTGAAGACTTATTCAAAACTTTACAAGATCTAGCTTGTCGCTATATGCAATTCTTATAACATCATCCAGATGAGAATCTGTAAGTTTGTTTCTGTAAACGTTCTTTGTGTATTTCATTTTTGAAAAAGACGATTCGCACACATACCAAAGAATGAAGAACCCAAAGAATGTTAGTAGGATTTGGGCACATCTTTGGACGCTTTTATATTTTTGGGGAACAAAAAATCGCTGATAGCGCTCGGTTCACATTCCCGTTTTGAAACACCCATTCTCTGATGGGCGCGAAATTTAAAATGGTTTACAATAAATTTGTAACTTTAGGTGGGCCAATATCAAAGGCCCGGCGGGCCACATGCGGCCCGCGGGCCACATGCAGCCCGCGGGCCGCAGGTTGAGTATAGCTGCCCTAAGGGGTAGGCAGAGGTGTAGAGTACACCACATTTCACCAGTTATGTTATAAGTCGGAACTCAACTCAAGACATGTTAGATTCAAAGAAACAAATCTTTTGTGTCTATGACCAACGCATTCTCTTTCTAAAATAGATAAATAATTATTTTTAGAATAATTTAAAGTTAGAACGATGCGTTTGGATTTCCAACTTGGGTTCTGGCCGAAAAAAATTGTATTACTAAATATGGATGAGAGAAAAAAAATCAAGTTATTCTTTTTTTTTTAATTTATTTTTTTCTGAAAGAATGTGTAGTTCATTTAGAAATAGGAAGTAAGTTTATTTCGGGACGAATATTATGTGATGTTTTAGTATGAATGTGAGAAACGGTATTCGCGAATGTCTATGTGATGGAAACCGAATAAATATAGAATATAAGTCCCATGTAATAGGGGGCGAGCCTATTGCCATTGACCGGGCACAAATCCAGACTCCAGGCTGCTACTGAGAATTTCCTAAAGAAAAAAATCCAATAAAACTTTGCCCGACCCGAGAATCGAACCCAGGACCCCACGATCAGCAGTCGCGCTACATACACACACATACACACGCGCGTCGTACTTGGTACAAATCTCGGTGAAATTACGACTTTCCATCTTGATGATCTTTTTGAATGTTTTCTATAGCGTTGACGATTGTAGATTGTTAACTTGGCTAGGCTGAGCTATTATCATTATGTAGCTCATGTCGACACGATAGAAGAAGAAGATCTTGATGTCTCAGTATGGCACGCGATTTGCAATATCATTTAGGCAACAGCCTAAACCTGTTGTTACAGTTGTTATGGGCAAAGGTGACCGCATAACAACAAGCGGGTTCTTATCTCGCGTTTGAAAAAAATTGTGAAAATAGTCTGTACAGCCAAAGAGATCCTACAAAGATAGTTGTGCCAAAGTGTAGAACTACCCTTTACCACAGAAATTGTATGTTTATGTGTATTAAAGTTTATAACAAAATACCCCAGACTCTAAGAGAATTACCCTTAAGATTATTTCGTATAAAGTTAAAAAAAATGGCTAACTGAAAAATGTTTCTATACAATTAAGGAGTTTTTTGAATGTAAAAATAATTTAATTTGATTTTTATTATAATTAATTCATAGATTTGACATAAATTGACATAAATATTATTACCTATCTTAAATATTATTGTATGCTCAAAATGGGCTGATTGATGTATCTAACTAACTCTATCAAGATGTATTATAACAACTGTAACCACTCAATCAGAAACAATAAAGTTTACTTACTTACTTACTTTTGTCATACTATCACCATACTTCGTAGGTACTATTAAAAACCAGGATCTGGACGAAAAACAACGAGTAATGAGATAAACTTTCTGAATTCAAATCTCTGCTAATAATTTTTTTGAATGCGAAAGTATTTTCGATCATTCAGAATCTTTGTCTGTCTGTATGGTAGGGAATTAACGTGGAGCACAGATAAAATAAAATACATATATCATTTCATGACGGAAAATTGAAAATCATCACAGCTGTATTGTAAAAAGTGTTTCAAGAGTGTTAAAGATTAAGTACCTATTTTATCGAATTAAGTGAACACAAATGTAGGGACAGACAGTTTTTTTTTTCGCGATTTAAGTGTTGGTCCCATAGTAAATTTTGTTTGTTATGATGAGTAGATTCCCCACTACAAATATTTCTGATTAATAATGTAGGACCTTATACATAAAGTTGTACCTATAATATTTTTGCTAAAACCAGCAACCTCGCGGTAGTCTCAAGCATAATGAAAAAACCGGCCAAGTGTGAGTCGGACCCACGCAGTAAGGGTTCCGTATCACCCATCGACCAGATACCCTATAGAAACTGATTTAATTTACGAGAGTTTATCAAAAGACATCAACGCACAGTGCGCAAAATATGTAATTTATATATTTTTATTACGGCGGTACCACCACATTTTTCTATGATTGTCTTAATTTTAGTATTTGTTGCTAAACTACATAGTATGCACTATAATCTGACCAAGTTTGACGTTGGTATGTATTACCGTTTTGAAGATAGAGCAGGAACAAAAACGTTGAAAAAAATGCAAGTTTTTTGTGGTTTCTTGTATGGGGACCCCCTTTGGTTTAAGACTTTTTTTTTTGTTTTCAGTATTTGTCGTGATACTCCTCATAGCAACACATATTCTGTGAAAATTATTTCAACTGGTTATCTATTACCGTTACAAAGATACAGCCCTGTGACAGACAGACCGATGGACGGATGGACGGACGGACAGCGTAGCGAGAGTAATAGGGTTCCGTTTGGCACCCTTCGGGTACGGAACCCTAAAAAGGTCCATAGAAAACTTATTTGTTTTTGACACTTCACTAACATAAGTGTTTGTGTTTGGCTGGGCCTTTCTTTCTTATCTAAATAAATAAATATAAATAGTTTGGGACTAGATGGTGCTGTGTAAAAATGTCCGTTTTTTTTTTATTTATTAATTTTTATTCCTAATTATGTCGATCACGCCCTGAATATACTGAAGACAATTTTTTCCCTAAAATGAACACTAATAATGAAATGAACAGACTGTAGTTACTAAGTTAATTAATTAGCGTCAATTAATCAATTATTTCTACTTTAAACCTCTTATAATTTTATGTAGTTCGTAAACAACGCGTAGGATTTGATTCATTAATTACAGTCTTTGTAATAACTAGGTATGTTTTATTTAGGTCGTAGCAATTAAAAGTTTTAGAGGTTGTACGAATTCTGTTTTAGTTTTTAGTATTAGAATCAGGTCGATCGTTAGTTTTAATTGCTGTACTTTTAAACTGTTATTGTTGGTAATATTTCATGAATACGCCTTGAATTTAAAGTAAGTTTAGTCTTTTAGAACTAAATAAGTTAGGTATACATATTTTGGTGCTAAATTTTATGAGCCATGTGTTCTTGCGATACTTAACGACTCTTTTTAACCGACTTCAAAAATTGGAGGAGGTTCTCAATTCGATTGTATTTTTTTTTTCGTTTTTTACCTCAGAACTCCGTCATTTATAAACCGATTTGGCAAATTATGATTTTTTTTTTTTTTTTTTTCAGATTGGTCATAAAAATGTCAAAATCCAGTTCTGATGGTGGGATCCATGTGGAATTAAGGGAACTCCTCAAATATTATAGGCATACATATAGCGATTTTGATATTTTCACCAACAAATCAAGCATTTGCATTCAGAAAGTACCTATCATTTGGTGAAGATCCGATGAAGATCTTCGGAGATAAATAAGGGAACACTTCAATGGATGTAAGCAAATAATCCGGGATTGCAGCAATTGCTTGTCTTTCTATTGGTAGGTATGCCACTCAAAATATAAAAATAAAATAAACTTAAAAAAGTAAAAATCGACTTCAAAATGAATAAAATAATTTGTGTGAAACAGTTTAGGAAGTCGGTGCTAATTTTTTCTTAAATCAAAGCGAATCATAGGCATCTACTTCCTTAACTGTTTACACAAATTAATTTATTCTTTTTGAAGTCGGTTTTTACTTTTTTCAAGTTTATTTTATTCTGAATCTTGACATACTTAGTGACGTGCTAGCTACACACATATTCGGGCCGATTGTTGAAAAACTGTGTGTGGAGCACTCTCAGTTGTGCAGGTTTCATCACGATGTTTTCCGTCACCGTTAACATAACTTAACATAACATAACGTCACGCCTGTATTTCCCCGAAGGGGTAGGCAGAGGTGTATAGTACACCCACATTTCGCCAGTTATGTTGTAAGTCCCATGTAATAGGGGGCGAGCCTATTGCCATTAACCGGGCACATATCCAGACTCCGGGCTGCTACTGAGAAATTCACCGTTAAAACTGTCAAAAAGAATGGTAATAAAAATAATTTCAAGCTTACCTGATAAACAGAGGCCACTGCGTAACGCTAGCAACCACCACCCTATTCTGAGGTGTGGGCAGGTCACTGAAGATATAATACATGGTGATCGCGAAACAAATCACCAGGAACACGTTGGCTATCGCAGAGAATGGCACCAGCCACTTCAAGTTCCGGATCTGGCAGATGAGCACCAGTGGCACTAAGGTTAAAGCGCAGTACGCTTCCACTGATAACTTGTATTCCGGGATGTATTCATCCAGGACCTTAAAAAAAACAAAGCTTTCAGCACGTTTAAGGTGGACTTTTGTCACTTCTGTAGGTCGCTGTTGATGCGACAGACGAGCATGCCCATAGAAATCAAAATAATATAAGGTAATAGAGGCGGCAAAGGCGCATGAACTTGTCACCGCGTACGTTGGTTGTACGCGGTGACAAGTTTAGAATGTTTTTATTATGTATACCACTGAACAAGTAAATAATAAATAAATAAATGCCACTACAGGGTGATTTTAAAGTCAAAAATGCAAAATAAATTAAGCCTAAAAGAAATCCGTTGTTAGAATATGCTGTAAAATGCAATTTTAGTGACTTTGCGTCCAAAACAGCACTGATTATCAAGCAAACGGTTCGCGCACTGGTGTAGTACGAGACACCTTTACGCGGCAACACTTTCACGCGCCTTTGCCACTTCTATTCATTTCAGCCGAAAGACGTCCACTGCTGGACATAGGCCTCCCCCAAGCATCGCCATAACGACCGGTCCTGTGCCTTCCGCATCCAGCGGATTCCCGCGACCTTCACCAGGTCGTCGGTCCACCTTGTGGGGGGCCTTCCCACGCTGCGCCTTCCAGTACGCGGTCGCCACTCCAGAACTTTACTGCCCCATCGGCCATCCGCTCTGCGAGCAATGTGCCCCGCCCACTGCCACTCAAGTTTGGCAATTCTTCGGGCTATGTCAGTTACTTTCGTTCTCCTGCGAATTTCCTCATTTCTGATTTGATCACGCAGGTACACTCCGAGCATAGCCCTCTCCATTGCCCTTTGAGTGACTTTGAGCCTTCTTATCAGGCCCATTGTGAGCGAAAACGTTTCAGTACCGTAAGTAATTACTGGCAACACACACTGGTCAAAGACTTTCGTCTTGAGACACTGCTGTATTTTGGACGAGAAGATATTGCGTAGCTTCCCGAACGCTGCCCAACCGAGTCGGATTCGACGATTGACCTCTTTCTCGAAGTTGGACTTACCTAGCTGGACAGTTTGTCCTAGGTATACATAATCGTCAACAACTTCGAGTGTAGATTCTCCGATGCTTACGGGAATGGGTGCTATATGGGAATTCGAAATAACCTTTGTCTTGTCCATATTCATTTTAAGACCCACTCTATCGGAAGCTCTACTGAGGTCATCGAGCATTGTACCGAGGCCACTTCTATTACCTTATATTATTTAGATTTCTATGGTAGGCTTGCATTGTGTGTTCTGTGTGAGGCTTAAGGTGGCCACTGACGATGCTTCCAACCGTGCGAATGGCGTGGTTATATTCCAAAATCTGTCCGTGAATGTTGAAAATGTATACTATTTTTAAAACGACGTCCTGGCTGTGGAATTCCAATCGGGTAGAAATCCACCAAGCAACGCCCCTTGGACGTCATCGCGTTGTGGTTTTGGAGTGATCGTCAATGCGAAAAACTTGCACTACGCAACCCGGAAGTTGTCGAAACGCTCCGTGAATGTGCAAAACTACGTCCATTTTTATTTCATTCCGTGTTGCGCCGCCGCATGCGTAGCATCTCTAGTACGTCTGTGGCCGCCGCAAGTAAAGGACGCAGATACTCGGCCCGCATTTTTGCAACATCGAAACTTTTGGCTATGTGCAAGTAGTTCACGCATTTAGTTTACCTGTATTTCTATCAAGTATCTACAATGACGTGAGCGCGTTGATGAAATTCTAGAACCAAGAACGTATACGCGATGGATTGATCGTCAGTGTGCTAAAAAATAGGACGTCTTTTTGTGGGAAGTGGTCATTAAAACGACGTCGGAATGGTTACGTCCTCAGTGCCCACCTTTAGATTGCTTATATTCTCTAAGGTGTAAAGGGACACGTCAAAAGTAGAATGACGAATGAATGACGTAAGAATTAGAAGTAAGGCCCGTATCACAGAACAAAACTGAAGTTTTGATCACTGTTTAAAACTCCTTAAGTAGTTTTGAGTCGAGCTTTAATTTTAGAATATTCCTCAAGCATGGATTTATATACGTTATTTGTATACGTTTTTTTTTATAGACGTGGACACTGACAGTTGGGCTAGTCCACAAATTCAAAGTCGCTCAGCGAGCTATGGAGCCAGCTATGCTTGGAGTTTCTTTGAAGGATAAAATCCGTAACGAGATTATCCGGGGAAGAACCGGAGTGACCGACATAGCTTGTAGGATCAGTAAGCTGAAGTGGCAGTGGGCTGGCCATGTCTGTCGAAGGACCGATGGCCGTTGGAGCAGACGAGTCCTTGAGTGGAGACCGCGAATCGGCAAACGCAGCGTAGGGCGCCCCCCTGCCAGGTGGACCGACGACCTAAAGAACGTGGCTGGGGGACTGATGCGGAAGGCAGAGGGCCGAGCGTTGTGGCGCAACTTGGGAGAGGCCTATGTCCAGCAGTGGACTGCGATAGGCGGAGTTGATTGATCGATCGATGGATTTATTGATCATAGTTCAGCTGTAGACTCGTAATTGAGCAGAGATTTGATCTGTTATCATTAAAACGTGGTCGAGACGGCGCTTGAGGACATATTTCAGAATGTACATATTAAAGATTATAAGTAATTACCGTATTGGAATAAGACAGATGCTCAAGTAACGATTCTATGCTTAAGTCGCAAATATGGTAAAAATATAGACGAAGTACTGTGAACAATCATACTGAAGCAAAAAAAAACCGTGCTCTTTCGTTTACAACCAGCGCTCACGCAATGCACCTGAAGGATATTTGCTTTAGCGATGCTTATTGGACAATGCCGTGACATGTGTACTGAGAGGGGTGAGCACGGCTTGAGGTGCATATGTGTGCGTGAGCGCTGGTTTTACAAGAAGGAGCATGGTTTTTTTTGGCTTCACTGTGATTGTTCGCAGCACTTCGTCTTTATTTTTAGTATGTCTGTGGCTTAAGTAGCATTCAGGTGATTAAATATCAAACTGTACTTAAGGAAAATTCTGTACTACGGACCTAAATATAAGAAACGACTTCAGTTTTTGTTATTGTTCTATGGAACATAATCAGCGCCTGAGAAAATTATAGAAGCAAATAATTATAATCAAAACTTGACAGATAAAGTTACCATAATATTATTTAGCCAAAAATAAATTTTATTTCATGTTAATTAATTGGCTTTAATTTAATTTATTTTATAGCCGAATCTCAAAACTTTTGTAATTAATTACAGTTGTTTATAAATTTAACGCTTGTTTGTTTTCATAAAGTACAATTTGAGCAAAGATCAAAGAAACGAAAATCCTACCTGTATAAAGAAATGGTTAAACGGTTTATAGAGTAATAAGACAGAGAGTGATGGTTTCATTCAAAGTTTCGCTTAAAGTAGCAAAGTAAAGCAAGCGGCACGTAAAATGTTCACCGACCATAGACCAGTAAGCCTCAAGACGTCGCATAAACAAAGTTTTAAATGAGCACACAGTCGTAAAATGTTTTTTATTTATTTATTTATTTATCACAACTTACAGCTATCATTACAGGCTAGCCCAATGCGATAGAGAAGGTAAACACACAATACAAAAATATAAAACAAAAATAACTGGGGGGTGGACGGCGCGTTATGATTGGTCGGCTCAAAAGTTCGGTAGTATAATTCCATATGATTGGTGCCGCTCGCTGACGGACTGACGTCCCGATTGGTGGCAGGGCGTATGATATGCAGTACTACTGCATAGGCTTTGTGACCTGGGATATCAGGCTAATCGGCACCTAGAGGCTTACTGGTCTGTGTCACCGGCACACACATGCTGGCCAACTTGAATTTGCTTCAATCGGCGTGTGATTATTGCGGTTCTAAGCCTAATTATTCTAAGGTTCAACATAAATATATCTTACCTCCTTGAAGTTTTCGGCGATGAATACAATATAAACACAAAGTGCTGCTAGGTAGGTGCAAGTCATCGCATAGTCCACGCAGGTCCTGAAAAGATTAAAAAGTTAATGTCAAAAAGCACTTCAATTATACTGGAAAACCTAAATTATATCGATTACACCCGTATGAATGTATAAAGCACAATTGAATTTTCAACACACTTGCTCGTAAAGTGCCTCTTATTGCACCGCTTTTACGTTCTTAACGCAGCTTATAACGCACGCGTGCTTTTTACTTTACAATTAATTTTTAAATCTCAGCAAAGAGTTTTTATGTCGAAACAAAATTAAACATTTTTGTGAATAAATCTACTGTGTTAATTAAAATATGATAAATAAATTTTTTGGTTAACATCAATTTGAGTTATAAATAAAAAAATCTATTTATTATAATTAATTAATTTATTAGGCTGTATGGCGGCTTCCTTCCACCACCTGCGCGCGCATAGCTATAAGTCACCGTGCGATTGCAGTAATCCGCGCGCCATTTTTCACAAATTCAATATTTGTCTAAAATATTTTTTTTCCTAGCAAGTGTGTTGAAAAATATCGTATGACACGCATGAGCATTGGCCATTATACTCTCGGCTCCATTACGCCCAAAGTGTGTTGAAAAAACAATTAACAACTCCTACAGTAACCGTCTTATAATGTACACAATTAATCTACTTAGCAAAAAACGTATTTTTGTTCTACATATTTTACCTTGAAATAAATATTTAGCACAATGTCAAAATGTTATTTCTCCTAAAGCTTCCAGTGTCCTTGATTTGATTTATGATTTTCAATAGGAGAGAGACTAAAATCTTTAGTAATTTTCATTCAATTCACAAATCGCCTTGAAAATAGAACAACGATTTTACTAGACAGTAACGCACTAGGTAGAAAAGCTCTTGCTTTTCTTTTCTGAAACAGACAGCAAGTCCCTGGCATTGGCTAAAGGCGGTATTTCATGGTTCAACCTACTTGAAGCAATTGTATTGAAAGCGATCGGGGTTGTCAGAGCTTTCAATGCGACGATTGAGATGTTTCAATTTCATTGAAGCAATAGAATTGAAATCCATATTGAATCCTGTTTACGCTATGCCGCTGTTTCAATCCTTATCATTCTAATTATTCTGAGCTACTGAAAATCTATGTCTTTCCTTTGGAATTGCAAATGGCGAGGATTATGAATCATTGAAAAATAGCACAATTAGCACAAGTAAATATTTAGACGTGCCAATTGGATGAGAATTTCAATACCACGAGCAGTGTTCACGGTAGCTTAGTGGCTAAAGGACTGGCATACTGAGCCAGAAGAAGTGAGTGATTTTTTCTTTCCACAATTTAAATCGTAAATATTTATTGTAAACTTTTCATGTGTTTGTAATCTGTTATTTGTAATATATAATCATGTAATCTGTTGTTAATCTTCGACTAAATGGGTTTAATTCTATAACAACATAACATAACATCACTCCTGTATTTCCCCGAAGGGGTAGGCAGAGGTGTATAGTACACCCACATTTCGCCAGTTATGTTATAGTCCCATGTAATAGGGGGCGAGCCTATTGCCATTAACCGGGCAGAAATCCAGACTCCAGGCTGCTACTGAGAATTTCCTAAAGAAAAAACCCAATAACACTTTGCACGACCCGGGAATTGAACCCAGGACCCCACGATCAGCAGTCGCGCTTGCGACCAATAGACCAACGAGGCAGTCAATTCTATAAGATTCATTATTTAATTATATTCTATAAGGAAGGTCCTAGAAATAATTTGTATAATTATTACTTTGCAGTTAATATCATGCAGGACACTTATCTTGTCTTATATCGCATCTTCAGCTATCAACTCATAAGCTGTCTTATGTTGTTATGGTATTATTTTTGGAAGGCCCTTGTTCTATTGTATTTATTATATTATTATTTAATACAATTGTTATTATCGTCAATGTCTCACAGCTTGCCTAGTGCGTATATTTTAAGGATTAGACGGCGTCTGTTATATAACCGACATCTTTTGTAAATCTTATTCCAAAAGATTTTAATTTCGTTTCTTTATTGTTTTATAAGATGAGTAAATTGACATTCTTTTAAGTCAAATCAAATCAAAATGGTAGGTAGGTATTTATTCAATTTAGGCTAAAGTCAATTAGTAATAGTAGAGTTCCTTTGTGAAAGAACTTGTCCGGGGAAGTACTACCACCATGCCTACTTCTCCACCAAATAGTGATGCTTGCATTGCTGTGTTTCGGTCTGAAGGGTAAGGGTGCCGGTGAAATTACAATCACATGAGACTTTCCATCTTCATGTCTCAGTTTGGCGAACCGAATTGCGGTACCATGCATTTAGGCAACAGCCTAGGTGGTATTGAAGTTGTTATGGGCAAAGGTATCCGCTTAATATCAGGTGGGCCTTTAGCTAGTTTCGCCATCCTATATTATATATAACAAAAAAAGTACCTACAGTCACTCATGGATGCTCTTTTACAGCTCACTACAGATACTCGCTATTAAATCGGTAGAGACCTTTACAACAAAGCATCTTTTCTTCATGATAATCAGGACAATAAATGTATCAGTGTACTGCAAACTTAGATTAAAATGTTGCCGTTGGCATCAATGACTTACCTTGCAAAGTTGGCCCACGGTCTTAACCTCTTGGGTCCAAACTCGAAGGCTGCACCGCAAGTCTCCGCGAAGCCCATAGAAGGCTTCTTGGCGTCCACGCATACTTCTTGTGACGTTTTGACCTGTGATAAAAAACTTTAAAATTAATATTAATGGTTGATTTGTTTTAAAGAAATATAATAAAATAGTAATTTTGGGCAAAGTGTTATCGGGTTTTTTCATTAGGAAATTCTCAGTAGCAGCCTGGAGTCTGGATTTGTGCCCGGTCAATGGCAATAGGCTCGCCCCCTATTATATGGGACTATAACATAACTGTCGAAATGTAGGTGTACTATTACACCTCTGCCTACCCCTTCGGGGAAATACAGGCGTGATTTTATGTTATGTTATATTAGTAATTTCTCGGGGAGTCATAAAAGATTTAGAAAACAACTTTGTAGATTTAGTGCTATTTTCAGTCGGTATTAAAAAGCAATTGTGCATTAAGGGTTCCCTACCTCTCAACAACCTGATACCCCATAAAAACTGATTTAATTTACGAGAGTTTATCAAAAGACATCAACGCACGATGCACGAAATATATATTTTTGCATGTCTTTCTTACGCATTTACCACCACATATGTCTATGTTTGTCTTATTTTTAGTATTTGTTGCTAAATTACATAATATGCACTATAATTTGACCAAGTTCGACGCTGGTATATATTACCGTTTAGAAGATAGAGCAGGAACAAAAACGTTGAAAAAAATGCATGTGTTTTGAGGTTTCTTGTATGGGGACCCCCTTTGATTTTAGACTTTGTTTTGTTTTTAGTATTTGTCGTGATACACCTCATAGCAACACATATTCTGAGAAAAATTCAACCGGTTTCCTATTACCGTTCAAAAGATACAGCCCTGTGACAGACAGACGGACGGACGGACGGACGGACGGACAGCGTAGCGAGAGTAATAGGGTCCCGTTTGGCACCCTTCGGGTACGGAACCCTAAAAATGACTTCAATTGCTCTGTATTATAAAAATGTGGTCGTTTTTACGACACCTTTATTAAATTGAGAGGTATTTAATTTATATACCATTTAGTTAGTTTTCTGACCAATTTACTAGAAAATTCCTGTTTCTAATGTACAATTCAATTCAATTCAAATCAAATGTTTTTTATTTCAAGTAAACCTAATTACAGTCACTTTTGAAACGTCAGGCTCTAGTTGCACGGTTCCAAATTGTGGGTCCTATGGAGAAGAACCGGCAAGAAACTCCATGAATATACACTTTTTAAAATAAGTTTTCTTTTATTACATCAAATTCATTCAAGTAATATGAGTATAATGTAGGTTAATGTCAGAAATAAACATGAGTTTAAAAGTGAGAACATTGCCTTTAGAAATAAACGTAAAAAGAGTTGCCATATAGTATGTAGGAGCTGACCTGTCCCGACCTTTGATTATGGAACTATTGGACTTGACATAAACGAAAAAAAACCGTGTCGATTTTTGAAAGGTCCGAGACATATTATGGCCGCCTAGTAGTCTTGTTCTTTACAAAAATATAATTGTAGTACTTATCGATAGAGTTGTTTCAGAAAAATTGTGATGATTCCTGGGTTAAAATGGATAATAAACGTTTTAATTCGTAGATTTTGTGGTTTTATTAACCACAACAACTCGAGACAAAAAATGGCGGATTTTCAAATAATCGCCACGCTCTGTAATTCATTTAAGAAATGTCACGGAAAACTGACGTATGAAAGTAGTGTCGTATCTTTCCTTCACATGTGGTTGTACGTATGTTAAAGAGAGAAGACTATAAATATCTTATCTGTAAAATTGCTTAGACAATAATGTCGCTTCCATAGATTCCATTTTCAAAGGTCCCGACAGACGGCACCCGTTCGCGAGCATGAACAAATGAGTTGAATGAACAAATGAATGAAAGAATGAACACAGATGGATTCAGTTAATGTTCTTAAAACAAAGCGAACTACGGAAATAGAAGCGATTAATGGGTAAGTCGAAAGATTAAGACATCAAAACCATTCTAATTGTTCTCATAAATTACTAACTTACTTAAAAACAAAGAAATAATTAAGCTTTTTCGAGACAAATTTAGTTAATTTTCTTAACGATGGCGACGCAGATGTCTTTTAAGAAGTAAGATTTGCGTTATATTTTAATATAGGTACACACGGCTACACATCAAGCTGTACATTTCCAGGATAAGCTGACCTCGCATTGTACCAGGCCCCTCAGAAAGTATTGCGAAAAAAAGTTTTTATATATGGGAGACTGGCCAGTTATAATGTTTTTCGAAAATATGATTATTTATAAGTAAAAATAAGTAAGTTCCAATTTCAAAATTTCCCTCCACATTTTTTGCGAGTTAATTCAAAGTATTGTGTCTCACTGAAATATGGATCTGCGCCGGGAACATTTTAGAGCTATGATTTTATACGATTTCAAGTGTCGCCTGAAACCGGATGAATCGTACGATAGACTTCAAATGGCATTCATGGATGAAAGCCCTTCCAAGGCAACCGTGTATCGTTGGTATAACGAATTCAAGCGCGGTCGACCAACTTTGGGGGATGACGAAAGAAGCGGTCGCCCTTTGACGGCTGTTACCGAAGAAAACGTGCTAGCAGTGAAAATTTTAATCCAAGACAATAGGCGAATTACATATCAGGAGATTCAACACATATTGAAGATTGGATCGGGAAGCGTTCACGAGATTCTACACAGCCATCTTCGCGTGAGGAGGATAGTATCACGCTGGGTGCCGCACAACCTCACCGATGCTCAGAAGCAGGCCCGGGTGGAATGGTGCCGTGATATGCTTAACAAATTTGAAGCAGGCTCGTCTCGGCGTGTTTACGACATCGTTACAGGTAATGAGTCCTGGATTTATCAATACGACCCAGAAACCAAGCGCCAGTCGACTGTTTGGGTGTTTCAAAATGAGCCAACGCCTACCAAAGTGAAGCGATCTAGAAGCGGGGGTAAGATTTTGATCGCTAGCTTTTTTAATTTGACTGGCCACTTGGTATCAATTCCCTTACGGGATCAAAGAAGCATTAATGCCGAATGGTATACTACCAAATGTTTGCCAGAAGTTTTCTCTGTTATAAGCAACAAGCGACCAAACACAGGGCTCCGCGGGCTACTGCTCCACCACGACAATGCACCTGCGCACACCGCACTCAAAACGAGGGACTTCCTGGACAGCACGCCAGTCAAACTCCTGGGTCACCCTCCTTACAGCCCTGATCTAGCACCGTGTGACTTCTTTTTATTCCCAAAAATAAAAAATCTGCTCAAAGGGATACAATTTTCGTCGCCGGAAGATGCGCTGGCTGCGTTCGAGCAGGCTGTAAACGAGGTGTCTGCGGCGGACTGGAAAAAGTGTTTTGAAAACTGGTTTAGGCGCATGAATCTTTGTATAGAGGCTGGTGGAAAGTACTTTGAAAAGATTTGATAAAAATATATGTACGTATAGAACAATTTTTTTTAGTTTCGCAAAACTTTCTGAGTGTCCCACGTATAGGTTTTCCTTCCGACTCGAGGTCAGCCTTTACTGGTTTTGTACAGCTTGATGTGTAGCCGTGTGTACCAACAGTACTAATTAACAAAGTTTTGAGTGATTGTAATGGTACAAAGGAAATTATATTATTAACTGAAGTAGACGGATTGAAAAGAGTAAAAGATTCTTAACCAAAGCGTCTAGATACAGCTATTGAAAAGTGAAAGAGAAATGTGTTTAAGGTAAACATAAGAATGTGTGTAGAGCAGTGGTGAAGGGTGAATATTTTTAGAAGGGAAGCCGTAAGTACCTAAAATCCTAAAATAGCTAAGGCGATCTGTCCAATGGGAAACAGGCGTGATAATATGTATGTATGTAATTTAATTTTGCATTATTTTTTTGTACTTAGAACAATAAATTAGCATAGAAATGTCGTTGATCTGTATGCAAGCGATTCCTAAAGGGAAGCCAGCAGGAATCGTGTTATATGGACCCTTTGCCACTGGTGTAGAGTACCTTTGACCAAATCTTTTAAAACAGAAATGTAAACAGAGAATTTAAAAGAGAAGACTGAGCTTATATTTGCTGAATGGAATAAAAGAAAACTATACGTCAAGTGAAAGCAATGGGTCTGGCTCAAGCGAAAGGAATCGACGAAGAAAACCAAACGAAATAAAAAGCTTCTACCAGAAATATGAAATTAATTAAATACAATACGTTTAATGAAATAAAAATAAATAAATTATGATTTATAAAGCGGCTATCCCACGGTGACGTATGTCGGATCAACACGCGTCAGAACGATTTTACGGCATACGGCATTGCGCACAAATGTCGCACATAGGCACACGTTTCTGCAGAATGGATGAGTGGCGTGTGGCTCAGACTTTTACGGTGACGTCGTTTGAGAACCGCTAAAGGCAGTATTTTAGTAACAAAAACCGGCCAAATGCGAGTCAGACTCGCGCAGTAAGGGTTCCGTACCACCCTTCGATTCTATAGAAACTGATTTAATTTACGAGTGTTTATCAAAATACATCAACGCACTGTGTGTAAAATATGAAATTTTGCATCTCTTTCTTATGCAGGTACCACCACATATGTCTATGTTCGTCTTATGTTTAGTATTTGTTGCTAAACTACATATTATGCACGATATAATCTGATCATGTTTGATGCTGATATATATTACCGTTTTGAAGATAGAGCAGGAACAAAAACGTTGAAAAAAATACATGATTAATGAGGTTTCTTGTATGGGGATCATTTTGGTTTAAGACTTTTTTTGTTGTTTTTAGTATTTGTCGTGATACCCCTCATAGCAACACATATTCTGAGAAAATTTCAACCGGTTACCTATTACCGTACAAATGATACAGCCCTGTGACAGACAGACGGACAGACGGAGAGTGTAGCGAGAGTAATGGGGTCCCAATTGGCACCCTTCGGGTACGGAACCCTAAATAGAAACGGCACAATGTTAAGGAAAATAAAAGTACGTTTCCGACACCGACGTCAGTGACCGACCGCAGCTGCAGCTCTACTGACTGCAGGCGTCTCTGTCGGGTTAGTATTTTGTGTTGCCGGGCTTCGAATTCACGAATTCACCTACATACAATTTCATAGAAAATGTATAGGTTGGAACCACTAGTGTGCTTGCAGTTGCGTCACAGCGGTGACACTCCCCTGTACGTGTGAGCTCGCTCGCCGGTGACCTTGAGGGAGCGCGTTTACATGCAATATATTGGCTGAGGCAGCCGAGAGACTGCCCGACCCACACGCCGCGCACCGCGCACGGCACCCGCGCTCGCCCCGACCCGCACACATAGCCGCGAGAAATTTTACGAGCACACATGCTTAAGTGTCGCTTCTTGTCCTTAATAGGTATATATTCTATGGTTGCGGTTAGTCGCTGTCGCTGGTGTCGGAGTAGTACCATACGGATATAGATCAAACTACACTTTACTGCCTAATACCTTACATAAGGTTAAGCCAAATGAGTTGGCGAATCTTCACAGACTTGTAGGTTTAAGGTTTACATAGTATTTTTAAAGAAATATCAGATACAATACACAACAGTACAATTGTTTTTGAATACGTAAAAAATGGTTAATGGTATTACTGGCAAGACACACTGGTTAAGACGAAAGTCTTTGACCAGTGTGTGTTGCCAGTAATTACTTACGGCACTGAAACGTGATCGCTTACAATGGGCCTGATAAGAAGGCTCAAAGTCACTCAAAGGTCAATGGAGAGGGCTATGCTCGGAGTGTCCCTGCGTGACCGAATCAGAAATGAGGAGATTTGCAGGAGAACGAAAGTAACCGACATAGCCCGAAGAATTGCCAGACTTAAGTGGCAGTGGGCAGGGCACATTGCTCGCAGAACGGATGGCCCATAAGGCAGTAAAGTTCTGGAGTGGCGGCCGCGTACTGGAAGGCGCAGCGTGGGTAGGCCCCCCACAAGGTGGATGGACGACCTGGTGAAGGTCGCGGGAATCCGCTGGATGCGGAGGGCGCAGGACAGGTCGATGTGGCGATGCTGGGAGGCCTATGTTCAGCAGTGGACGTTTTTCGGCTGAAATGATGATGATGACGTAAAAAAAAAATTCGTGCATCGTGCTGCCGTTAACCCCGTGATCAGCTGTAGCTGAATTTATGAGTTCTAAAATCATATTTTTTCAAGTTTTATTGTCATTAGATATCGATACCCATCACGTCTGTGAAGTTTCGCAACTAATTTGATCTAACCTAACCTAAAATACAAATAATATAAGATTACGAGTAAAAAGTTTTGGAGTTACAATGGTTTCCCATAACCTTTTATTGGAAAACTACCCATAGAAAAACTTTCTATTCAATTAGATTATACCCTTTATGGACGGGATTTCCGTCGAACACAATAAAGTTTTCCCCTATTGCGATAATAATAGAAGCCCAATAAATGAGTTATCAAAACATAATAATGTTGGGGTTAAACTCGGGTTAAACTAAGTTTTATTAATAAAATTATTGTTTTAACGAGACCGTTAATATTGAGATTTTCAGGTTCGTAAACTATTTAATTACTGGTGTAACTTCCTTAGATTTATAATAAGAAAAATAGTATATTATGATACAAGTGAGCTAAGTTGGCCATTATACTCCACCGTCGAGTTGTCGTGAATATTGAATTTCACGTTTGAAAACAGGACTAGCACTTCAATAATTCAGTTTCTTTCCATTGTCGTAATCTTAAATGGGTTGAAAAAGTAGGATTTCATTTTCCTTTCATAAAAAAATTCAAGCGTTAGATAAATGGAACAAATTTATAGTATTTTGGGCATGGGATTCAATGTTATACATATGCTGAAATTTTAATCGCTTAATTCCCGAAAAGGGGTCATTGTACTCATCATTATGAACAACTTTTACTATAGGAACCAACCGTGAAATCGCGATAAAAAATCTGTTGGTCCCTGCATTTGTGTTCACTTAAATAGATTTAAAAAAAAAAATTTTTTTGGGACATTTTTACACGGCACCATCTAGTCCCAAACTAAGCAGAGCTTGTGCTATGGGTACTAGACAATGGATATAATACTTGTATACTTTTTTTTGTAAATACATACTTAAAATACATAAGAAACACCCAGACCAACACAAACACTTATAATAACTTCTTAGGTTTTCGCGATCACTACACATTTTAATAAAACAAAGTTTAACCGGATTAAATCGCGTATATTATTTAAATTGGTTTCCCTGACGTTTCGAAAGCTTTGCAGCATTTCGTGGTCGCAGGTAGACCAAGATGACAAGCGTCTATACAAATATTTGCGTGGTACGTAGTTGTCAATATGACGGATTGTCAAAACCCACAGAGCAATGAACATTGAAATCCGAATGAATGCGATCGCGAGTGAGTTACGCAATTAGGCAGCGGTCCTGCGCTTTAAAGTTAAGTTATGGAGTGGCGACCGCGTACTGGAAGGGCAGCGTAGTTAGACGACCTGGCGAAGGTCGCGGGAATCCGCTGGATGCGGAAAGTATGATATAAATATAAAAATTGTACTGTACTAGCCTATGCCCGCACCGCGCGGCGCGCGCACGCGGGTGTAGTACCCGCGTGGGTATCGTTTATCGCGCATCCCTCGGGAAATGTTCATCTTTCCGGGATAAAATATGGCCTATATGTCAATCCGGGTTATGTTCTATCTGTATGCCATATTTAATCAAAATCGGTTCAGCCGTTCTTGAGTTATCGATGGTGTAACTAACCCGACTTTTTTATATATTTAAGAAGATTATATCTTCGCGTATATCCGCAACAACAAAGAACCTGCAAGTATAAAGAAATATACTAGTCACGAAGCATTGATTAATAGATGTAATCTCCTGGGTGGTGAATTGCTAAACGGTTTGTCCGTAGCCTTGGCCTTAAGCAGAGCTTCCTATTATGTCGTAAACACTGACAAGTCTGGAAATAGACAAATACATTACGTTTACATAAGATCATACTAAGTCGTAGACTCAGCTGCCTGTTGGTTGATGTAGGCCTTTTTTCCAATATCGGAATTTGATCCGATATTGACCTTAAAATATCGAAATTCAGGGATTCCGATATTGAGACACAAAATTTTTAAAATACTACTAGGGCTTGATTTAAAATGAAAACCTAATTGTGTTTGTTGAGTAAAAAGTGGGAATATGTCAAAAAAGTTGCTTTTTTTTTCAAATTGTAGCTCATATAAAACTATAAATATGGAACTTTTTGGCGCACATAGAAATAAATAAATAAATATCTTTGAGACATTTTACACAGCACCATCTAGTCCTAAACTAAGCAGAGCTTGTGCTATGGGTACTATATAATAGATATAATACTTAAACACTTTTTTTTTTTGTAAATACATAAGCAACACCCAGACCAACACAAACACTTATGTAACAAAAAAACAAAACAAACGTAAATTTTCGCGTCGTGATTAGTCCGCCGAAACTGTCAGCATTGTCTGACGTGATTCAGTATATCGTGCTACGGACAGCGACGTTACGAAAAACCAACCGCGTATTATGCGAAAGAGTTGATCAAAGACAGAGTTTATATTAAAAACTGTACCTACTTACTAATTGAAGCTTCGTTTGGAATTGTGTACTAAGAATTAGGAAATCAATTGGTTGTCACGCTGGCTGCCAGCCCTAAGAGCTAAGTAGCGCCCCTATCAGTTAAAACGTAATTACCCGCCGAGTACAGTCTAACAAAGCAATTGGTATACAGGGTAGAGAGATATAAATGAAGTTTTCTCAGAAGATTATGGAAGTTTTCGAGTGAAATATCATTTTAATAACGGACAAAGTTAAACTGTATTTATATAAAACCCTAATCAAAACATTCTATCATAACTTCCTGAGAAATCTTCATCTATATCTGGCGACCCTGTATACTAATTGCTTTGTTAGACTGTACATCATTTATCGAAAATTAGTTTTTAACTATTCAAGCACAGGTGCTGTAGTTGAATCAGAAACTTTTAACTTTGTAAATTATAGCACGCTGTAGTTGTAGATACAAAACGTGCGAAAAACGGCCACTTTTGGCACTTTTTCTATCTACAACTACAGCGAACTTTAATTTACAGTTAAACTACAGTACTCTGATGCCAACAGAAGGCACAGTGGAGGAGCGAGGGCGGGATTGGTGTGCACTCGCCCTGCCGCTGGGCAGCGTACTGGCGTAGCTAGTTAAGGCCCGTGACGGTGGCACGTCGTGTTCCACATGCGCCAGTCAGATGGGTGCGGTTAACGTTAGGCCGCACAGGGAGAAGGGGCTCGCCTGCATTAGGCGGGATGGGACCTGGTGGGGGTGGTTGTGTGACTACAAAGGGTTCTTACGCCCCCAGCCAAAGGTAGTTGGAGTAACACCGTAGTGGTTTTAGTTGGTAAGAGTCCGACACTGGCTCCGCCTTTCCCTAGAGGAGTGCGTCCATGAGGATTTCCTCACGAAAAATGTGTCTGCTTTTTTGGTATTTGCCATATCAGAGGCCTTAGAAACACGTATTCTGAGAAAATTTTATATTTGACAGGCAGACAGAAGGACGGATAGAGGGTGTAGGCTCAGTAGTAGGATCCCGTTGGTATGGAACCCTAAAAAGTTAAAGGTTTAACTTGGATACAAGGCCGATGACACTAAGCAAAATAATCTTTGAATGTTTATAAACGGAAATGTATGCATGAGACATTCCTATCGACATATTTAATATCTATTAATAACGTGCAAAAAATGCGGAACTTTAATAAATACATCAAACGTCAAAGCCTTCGAGACCGTGACATTTTAAGCTGTGAATAGTAATGACTCAAATTATTTGACAATGCTCTAGTAATATTTTCTGGAAAAAATATAATCTTTGCATCTATTAAAATCAAGGCTAGTCCTGTTTCAAAAGTTGTGTTATAAACAACAAAATCAGAAGGAAAAACATCCTATTTACTAGTAGAAGAGTATCAGACAGACGACGTTTTTGATAAAGGACGTCGTTTACTTTACAATCCTTTTGCGTTCTATACTACATCTCCGTCGAAGGGTGATGACTCCATTATTTGATGTTACAGATCCAAATCTTCCGAGCTCAACTTCTTCCAAGCTCTAATCTACTTGACGGGTATGAGAAAGTCAGCGAGTTCGTGTATCTTGGTTCCTTGATTACTTGTGAGCAGCTGCTTTGAGGAAACCCGCCGTCGTACAAGTAGGTATGGCTAAAAGTGCAATTACCAATCTGGAAAAAAAATTGGAAGAACCGTGGCATCCGACGGAAAACCAAAATACGATTAGTCCGAGCACTGGTGTTCTCAATCTTTTTGTATGGCGCGGAAACGTCGTGCATTAAAAGTCACGATAGCAGCAAGATTGATGCCTTCGAGCTGTGGTGTTGTGCGAAGACTACTTCGTATACCTCGGACTGCCATGAGAACTAATGTGTCTATACTGGAGGAACTCAACATCTCTAAACGACTATCTACAATATGCTAGGAGCGTACCCTCAGCCTTTTCGGACATATTATGCGGTCACCTAGACATTGTCTGGAAAGGCTCGTGATACTGGGCCGGATAGAAGGAAAACGCGCTCAAGGCAGAGCACCGGCTATCGGAGGCAGCATGTACCGAGCGGTCCACATAGCGGAAGACCGCATAGCTTGTAAATGCATCGTATGTGGTCGCGATCCTCAGCAGTGAGGAAACGACGAAGAAGAAGATCGAAATCTAAGCATTATATCGATATGTCTCTTTATTATCCAGGTTTGTATCGTAACAAAACAGTTAAAAGATAATTGACTTAAAAGTTATGAGCCTCAAAACATCCGTATTTTAGCACGAATTTTAACGCTTTTTGGACATTAATAAATGAGATAAGGAGCATGAAATCTCCAAAATAAATTGCATAGAAATATAGCTGAGTAACGTTCATTTTAATAAATACATGCAGTAGTTTATAAACACCCTAGAACCAAAGTTGGACTCATTGCGCTTTCATTTTCAGTAAAAATTATTATGCATCTAACTTTACGCGTCTACTGTGGGTAAGTGGCGGACGAAATAGCATGCTGATTAGCTATGCCCACTGATAAGTACGTATCATCGACTAGTTCACCCATAAACTTATTATACTACAATGTAATATCTATAGGTACATAATAATAATCACACCGTTAATGTAATTACTAGAATATAATTCGTAAATTAAAATACAATTGTTTTAGCTAAGGATTAAATAAAATAATTATCATAATTTCTATTAAATTGTGTAATTTAAAGTGCTGTGCCCTGACGGGGTTTCATGTTGTTTCTATAATAATTGTATTGTTTAGATCATATGTACACATGAATGAAAGCAATAAATACTTTGAATTTGACTTTGACTAGCGTAAAGTATAATAAGTTGATGAGTTCACCCTTGATTCTTGCATCTTATGCCTGATTCGCACGTAAGCTTTCTCAATATACTATGTTAAAAAAGTGTTCTCATAAAACAAATGGCAAGTCATTTATTATGTGTTCTCATAATAGTGCTTTTTTTAAAGCGTCTGATTCTTTGTTATTTGTTTCAAGCATTCGTGCGAATCAGCACAAGAGCTAGAAAATGGTCCAATCGTCTGGATTGAACTAGATTTCGATCACATATAACACATAACATTACGCCTATATTTCCTCAAAAGGGTAGGCAGAGGCACCCACCCATGTTTCGCCAGTTATGTTATTAGTCCCACGTAATAGGGGGTGAGCATATTACCACTAACCGAGTATAAATCTAGACTCCGGGCTGCTACATTGATAACATGGACAAGAAATGACTTACCAGCACATAAACGCAGTGTGTGCAGATAAATCCGACAACTAGTGTGCCGATTGCTCCTGCCGCTAAACCAGCATTCTTGAACGCAGCAGGCATGGCCAAGATACCAGACCCCAGAGAAGATTTCAGAAGATGCACCAAGGAACCCACTGTTCTGGAAGTAGAAAAAACTGTTAAGCAAACAAGAGAGCTCACTGGTTAAAAAATAAGGCTTATTGTAAGACAACACGTAGCAACTGCCTTAGAACATGTAGACATTATTTCATAAGGCAACGAGACTGTAAAAAATGGGATGAAATCATCGATATATATGCACTACGTAATAGATGCGCTGTTTAGAAGAACGTGGTTACACGAGTTATGGTTCCGGAATCACACTGTCATCTGTAATTAGTTCACTGACAGCTGTCTCGCGAACACACGTAAATTTTATCAACGGTTCATCATCATCATCATTTCAGCCAAAAGACGTCCACTGCTGGACATAGGCTTCCCCCAAAAAGGGGGGATATGCCATAATCACCATGCTTGGCAGGCGGTTGCGTCAATTGAAATTGGGACATGCTGCTTATACAACATGTTGATCTGCATTCGTGCCATATTTAAGAAGGTGACTATACCACTGATACTGAACACGAATCAATAAAAAAATCAATACAATTTTTTTATTTTAATACCTATTTGTAAGCAAACAAATTCCCTCCGTGTGTCACGTGCGACACAAAAACGATGCGTGAGAAACCACCAAAACAATTTGCAGGTATTTCCACCCATTGACAATGCCACCAATTATTTATTTTCAGAGTCGTTCGGGATTTATTCTCAAATCCTCGCTATGTTTCTAAGTGAATATTTGGGTATTAAATAGTCGTAGAATTTTTCAAGTATTTTTAGATGACTCAGCACATTATTTATCATTTGCTCTAGAAATATGGCACGGTTACAGATCAACATCTTGTATGAGATCGCGTGTCTATTTATTGATGTCGTTGGATGAAATACATTTTGGCATTTCAGACGAGCCATCAATTATTCTGAATAGAATGAGCTATTGGATGTGAAGTAATTCGAATAGTTCTATCGATAATACTTAAATTTTTGTAGCAGACTATACACAGTTTTTTGCAAAACAAATTGATAATTCGTTGGAATATTTTGATGCTGAATACCTTTTTCAGACGGTAGACATAAGTTTTAAATATGAATATATATGGCTATAAGAAAAGATGCAAACTAAAAAAAACATGGATGGATTATATGAAAGATGATATGAATATTAAGAAAGTGAACTCTGAGATGACGGTTTTCAGAGATGTATGGAAGAAAAATACATACTGCGCTGACCACGCTAAACTTCTATGTAAACTGTAAGATTTAATTATTTGATTTTATTTACTTTTAATTATTATTTTTTAAAAATGACATTAATTATGATTTATGTTTGTATAGGTATACTTATTATATTAGAATTAAGGTCATCTGTAGTACAGAATCTGTACCCAAAATCACACCAATAAAGATTTTATTCTATTCTACCACAAACAAATAGCGATAAAGGCAGGAGGATGATGATGATTTTTAAGACAACTTTTATAAAAAATACAAAAGTAGCATTACATTGTATTGAGTGACCGAGGTGTGATTAATTGTTACTCTATCGTATCAAACATTAGGAATACTGTTCTGCAATATTTATTGTGCAATACGATTTTATAGAATAAACTTATTTTAGTTTTAACTTACGAGTTTGGATGCTCCACATTTCTGTGTTCAAATGGGTTGTATGCTTTTTCATTGATGACTTCTTTTGAACCCAAACTTAGTGTCGATTGGAATCCGGGGTTCGACGCAAGGTTTGCTCTGAAAAAAATATAATTAAAATGATTATAGCATTAATAGGTTTCATAAGATTCAATGAATTTTAGGTTTTGAGGATTATGTACCATAAGTTTTAACAATCAGGCCTTCATGCTGCATTTGTGAAAAAAAAACTTAGTTTCTTTTAAAGTTAGGTGTAAGTAACTCTATTGCTTTTGTTAATCAATTGTAAATAATTGACGATATCCACAATAATATCGATTTGTTTAAATTTTTCTTTGAGTTGTACTATTGATACTCTGTCCTTTTTGTTCACTATCGTGTATACTTAAGATATATAATTGCAAATTAATATGCTTAATTTGTTAGAGAGCTAAAGTCCTCTTGAAATTATCTTGCTCAGAATTTGCTGGTAGGTACAATTTACGCCTATCTATTCTCTCAAAATACTTTATGAAACAATTACAGCGAACTGTCTGAACCTACTTTAGACATACCTATATATTCGCCTTACGTAAGTTTATTCATAACCTCTACCAGTCTAGAACAAAGCTATCAGACTTTAAGATAAGGTAAGCTTTCTTATTACGTATCAGACAGAATTGTCACTTCTGCGAATAACTTATCCTGAATTTAGCCTTATTCAAGCGCAAATCGATAGCGATGAAACCAGTATAAGCAGAACTGTCTTAATAAATAAGTTCCATACAAGACAGGGTCTGCTTTTTTCTGGTTTTTGCCATCAATATGTGTTCGACTGTACTAGTATTCAAGTATTTGATATAAAAAGATGTTTTTGTTATTGAAACTTTTAGCGAAATGTTGTAATGTAATGTCTCCGCAGACAGTTTTTATCCATGAACTTTTGGGTATTTTGGTTGTTGAAGGATTCAAGATTACACAAATGTGCGCATAAATAATGCTGAATCTGTTTTTATTGTAAAATGTTACGTAAACGCCCATCTTTAAGATAGATTTTGCGAAACAAGACTTATATATGGCAGTTTATTAGTTTTATAAATGTGTAGTATATAAAATGGAAGTGTTTTGGCTGTCGTGGATGTTGTATCTGAAAAAGACATTAAATCATAAAGTATTATGACGAGTCCCATACTTTGATTTGTACAGAAAACATAGATTTATCGAGAATGGATGGAGAGGGAGAGGGAGACCAAAGAAAAGATGAATGGATTGCGTGAGGAATAGTATGGATGAAAATGATATGATATGATAAATGATAAGATGACTGCTGATAGACAGAAATGGAAGAAGAAGACGTATTTCGCAGACCCCAAGTAATTTTGGACCAGGGCAGGAAGATGATGTTTAAATGGATCGTTGGTGCCTAAGGATCATCTATAGCCAATTAAAATATGTTTCAAACCCCGTAGTAATAATACCAGGCCCCTCAGAAAGTATTGCGAAAAAAAGTTTTTATATATGGGAGACTGGCCAGTTATAATGTTTTTCGAAAATATGATTATTTATAAGTAAAAATAAGTAAGTTCCAATTTCAAAATTTCCCTCCACATTTTTTGCGAGTTAATTCAAAGTATTGTGTCTCACTGAAATATGGATCTGCGCCGGGAACATTTTAGAGCTATGATTTTATACGATTTCAAGTGTCGCCTGAAACCGGATGAATCGTACGATAGACTTCAAATGGCATTCATGGATGAAGGCCCTTCCAAGGCAACCGTGTATCGTTGGTATAACGAATTCAAGCGCGGTCGACCAACTTTGGGGGATGACGAAAGAAGCGGTCGCCCTTTGACGGCTGTTACCGAAGAAAACGTGCTAGCAGTGAAAAATTTAATCCAAGACAATAGGCGAATTACATATCAGGAGATTCAACACATATTGAAGATTGGATCGGGAAGCGTTCACGAGATTCTACACAGCCATCTTCGCGTGAGGAGGATAGTATCACGCTGGGTGCCGCACAACCTCACCGATGCTCAGAAGCAGGCCCGGGTGGAATGGTGCCGTGATATGCTTAACAAATTTGAAGCAGGCTCGTCTCGGCGTGTTTACGACATTGTTACAGGTGATGAGTCCTGGATTTATCAATACGACCCAGAAACCAAGCGCCAGTCGACTGTTTGGGTGTTTCAAAATGAGCCAACGCCTACCAAAGTGAAGCGATCTAGAAGCGGGGGTAAGATTTTGATCGCTAGCTTTTTTAATTTGACTGGCCACTTGGTATCAATTCCTTTACGGGATCAAAGAAGCATTAATGCCGAATGGTATACTACCAAATGTTTGCCAGAAGTTTTCTCTGTTATAAGCAACAAGCGACCAAACACAGGGCTCCGCGGGCTACTGCTCCACCACGACAATGCACCTGCGCACACCGCACTCAAAACGAGGGACTTCCTGGACAGCACGCCAGTCAAACTCCTGGGTCACCCTCCTTACAGCCCTGATCTAGCACCGTGTGACTTCTTTTTATTCCCAAAAATAAAAAATCAGCTCAAAGGGATACAATTTTCGTCGCCGGAAGATGCGCTGGCTGCGTTCGAGCAGGCTGTAAACGAGGTGTCTGCGGCGGACTGGAAAAAGTGTTTTGAAAACTGGTTTAGGCGCATGAATCTTTGTATAGAGGCTGGTGGAAAGTACTTTGAAAAGATTTGATAAAAATATATGTACGTATAGAACAATTTTTTTTAGTTTCGCAAAACTTTCTGAGTGTCCCACGTATAATCTATCGTTCCATTGTTATCACTGAGCAAATTTTTGAACGCGACTAAATTGACAGCTGCTGGGCTGGGAATATAGCTAAATTTCAAATTATTTACTTCAAATTATAATAAATTCCAGGGTTCTAAAAATATTTTTAATTCTGAAAGGAAATCAAGGATCAATAGTATCAGCTTCTCTTGAGGGCATTAAAAGAGCCTCCACGAGTGACGATATTTAATTGATCGTCCGGCGCACCCTGGGCAGTCAGCCCCGCTACCAACCTGCTGAGTGACTAATCTTTTGCCCACGGCATGAGCTATTATCATATGTAGCTCATGTCGACACGATAGAAGAAGATCAGCTTCTCTAAAATATCTTTATTTTTGTATAAGTACAAATCTTTAGGTTTTTATAATAATAATAATAAAATCTTTATTTCAGATCCCAGATCCATATAATGTTAGTATGACCTTAACCTATTGTTAGTAATATAATTAAACACAAAATTTCCTAATTAGGGACATACATGTCTCTCTGTATATGTATACCCGCCCAGTGCCTGATAAATGGTCCATCAATTTTGTCCGCCAGTGTGGCTAGAATACTATTAGGACTACCCCGGAATCGCCTCAGCATCGAGGCACATCGCTTGCGCATAATGGCGTAGAAATCATCCAATCTCGCTTCAGCAAACATGCCCGATGCACTGCAAATCCGAGGCAGCCCCAACAACATCCTCAGCGCATTATTATATTGAATGCGCAGAGCGTTATAAGCCTTTTGCGTGAACTTTACCCACAGGCTGCAGGAGTAGAACGACTGACAATAAGCTCTGAAAAGAGTCAGTTTTACCTCCATAGTGGACCGTGCAAACCTGCGAGCAAGCATGTTGCATCGGGCTGCCAACGCCCTGCGCTCCCTGTCAATATCTTGGTCATCTGTGAGAAAATCCATGACCACGTGCCCGTGGTATTTAAATTGAGAGACAACCTTCAGCGGAGTACCGCGTAACAATATAGGTGGAATATTTTTTTGCCATGCCATTATTATTTAGGTTAGAAAATATGAGTCCTTATAAGTGTTTCGCAGAAACTACGAGAGTTTACCGCATGCTATGAGTTTAATCATAAACAGGTTTAAAATATTGTTGAGTAGTTCGTTTTTAGGATTTTAGACCTTGAAAGTAGTCGGAATCCTTATAAGACCAATGAGTATTTTTGCCTGGGGATTATGTTAGGACTGGTCTTTGGTAACGCCAAAGAATCCTATCCTACTAATATTATAAACGTGAAAGTTTGTGAGGATGTGTGGATGTTTGTTACTCTTTCACGCAAAAACTACTGTATGGATGTTAGTGAAATTTGGCATGCAGATAGAACATAACCCGGATTTTTAAACTTTCGCGAATTTCACTCATATTGAACTAAGTTTACGGGACTTGTCGCGCACAATTAAATCAAAATATAACAAACATTTTGACTAACCTCGACGTTTCGGTCAAGTTGCATTGGCCCTGGTCACGAGCAGACTGAAGTAGTAGTCTCGAGCGGCGGGTGTTTTCTCGAACTACCCGCGGTTGGTTTTTCGTAACGTCGCTGTCCGTAACAAGATATGCTGAATCACGACATTTGCTCGATTCAGGACCAAACCATTGGATTGAGCTACACGACCCGAAAATCCTCTCCACTGATCGTCATTACTATCCCAGAATTGTACGAGAAGCGATTGAGATAAAGAAATATAAAAATTTCAATCGGGAAGATGGATATAGGTTGTCCACCTCGTGGAATCCGGTAATCGAGAAGTGTTTGCGTCGTGGTATGTCTACATGTATGTCCGCCGAAACTGTCAGCATTGTGTGTCGTGATTCAGCATATCTTGTTACGGACAGCGACGTTACGAAAAACCAACCGCGGGTAGTTCGAGAAAACACCCGCCGCTCAAGACGATGACACCCACATACTTCAGTCTGCTCGTGACCACGGCCAATGCAACTTGACCGAAACGTCGAGGTTAGTCAAAATGTTTGTTATATTTTGATTTAATTGTGCGCGACAAGTCCCGTAAACTTAGTTCAATATAACCCGGATTAAAATAAAAGCTACTTTTTATCCCGGAAAGATGAACAGTTTCCGAGGGATGCGTGATAAACAACATTCACGCGGGCAAAGTCGCGGGCATAGACTAGTACGAAATATTTTTATTAAAGTAGAAGCACATATTTCTACAGTATTTTTTCATTATTTTATGGTTACAAAATATTTTACTGTTAAGCACCACATTTTCTTACTTTTCTTAGACGACGTGACATGATTAAATCTGTTTTTCTTCTTTTTTGCCTCCATTTGATCGACTCGAATAGCACTGTCACGCTTTCGATGAATATTATTTGTATACTAAAGGATCTTAGGTAGACTAATGTCGAAAGGTATTAAACCTAAGTCGTTTTTTTATGCAAAGTCTAGAATATAGAGTACTTACGTTGAATTAAAATTCTCGAGCACAATGCTGCCTTTTTTCTCGTCGTTCCCCATTGTGTCGCGTTTCTGTGAAAAAGATAATAGAAAAATTTAGCTTACGGTAGGTACTTTATAGTTACAAACGACGAAACGAAAGTCTTTGACCAGTGTGTATTGCCAGTAATTACTTACGGTACTGAAACGTGGTCGCTCACAATGGGCCTCATAAGAAGGCTCAAAGTCACTCAAAGGGCAATGGAGAGGGCTATGCTCGGAGTGTCCCTGCGTGATCGAATCAGAAATGAGGAGATTCGCAGGAGAACGAAAGTAACCGACATAGCCCGAAGAATTGCCAAACTTAAGTGGCAGTGGGCGGGGCACATTGCTCGCAGAACGGATGGCCGATGGGGCAGTAAAGTTCTGGAGTGGCGACCGCGTACTGGAAGGCGCAGCGTGGGAAGGCCCCCCACAAGGTGGACCGACGACCTGGTGAAGGTCGCGGGAATCCGCTGGATGCGGAAGGCACAGGACCGGTCGTTGTGGCGATGCTTGGGGGAGGCCTATGTCCAGCAGTGGACGTCTTTCGGCTGAAATGATGAATGATGATGATGATGAGGTACTTTATTACAAGCTTTTATTTAACTTGCTTCGTTCGTATAATCGCGGTCGGGAGTGTCCAACGACCAAACAACCCAATAGACGCCTCTTGTCGAATATAATGCGTACAATAAATTCTGCCACTAGCTGAAGCGGGGTACTAAAATCCGATTGGCCCTATCAAGGCGGCTATTGGCTAATCACTTAGTTTTGACCACCCATGTGAGTGGTCGAAACTGATTTGAAGATTTCAAGTAGCGAATAGTGGCGACCTACATTAGTGACATTTCATAGATGTGTTGCAGACATCGGTCACCTGTTATGAGGCGTCTATGGGGTGTATGGTCACTGGGAGCGTCAATACACTGTGGGTGGAATAGTAGATACTCTTTTGATATTTTGTATTCCTTTTTCTAGCTTCATTCGCTAGTTCTACGTGCTCCATCTATCTTATTCTTTTGGTCTGAGGTTTAGATCATGTCTTTCAGATTCAAAATTTGTATCCGTTTTTTGATCACTTGTGGACTTTGGTCCGTATTACCGAATGTTCCTTAAGTACAGTTTGATCTTCAATCACCTGATCACTACTATAGGATAGAATCTTAACTTGAGCATCTGTCTTATTCCAATACCGTAATTATAAACATTGGATGACGACTCATCGAGCGTCATCTGACTATGTACAGTAGTGATAGTAAATATACCTAATATTATAATTACGTTTTGTGTATGTTAAGAGTAAAATGTCTGTATTGTGTGTGTATATGGTACCTATATATTTTTCTTGTGTTTTTTTAGCGTGGTCTCGCTCACACTTGAGTGATTGTTACAGATCAAATCTCTGCTCTAACACCGATATAGGTAACAGTATAGAATAAAGTTAAACTCAGCCGAACTGTGATCAATGAATCTATGCTTGAGGAATGTTCTAAAATTAAATCCCAACTCAAAACTAGTTTTAAACTTGTGCAAAGCGATGGCGAAATAGACCGGACCGTCAAGCACCGAATTAACACAGGATGATTGAAATGGCGGCAGGTCACGGGAACTACATGTGACTCCCAAATTCCCCTTAAACTGAAGGGGAAAATCTATCAGACCATGATAAGACCTGCTGTCCTGTATGGAACGGAATGTTGGCCTACGAAAGGAATTAATGAAAGGCAAGTGCATGCAGCTGAGATGAGAATGTTAAGAGGGATGTGTGGTGTAACGAGAATGGATAGGATAAGGAACGAGTATGTAACAGGGAGTCTGAAAGTAGCACCAGAGACAGAGAAGTTAAGTAGCAACATACTATCATGTTATGGTCATGTGATGAGGAGGAATGAGGAGCATGTTACAATGAAAGTTTTAAGTATGAATGTGGATGGCTATAAGAAAAGAGGCAGACCGAAGAAAACATGGATGGATTGTGTGAAAGATGATATGCATAGAAAGAAAGTGAACACGGCGATGACGGCTGATAGACATGTATGGAAGAAAAATACATGCTGCGCCGACCCCAAATAAATTGGGATAAGGGCAGGAGGATGATGACAACTAGTTTAAACAGTGATCAACGCTTGAGGAACGTTCTGTATTACGGGCCTTTGTCTTTGGCACGATGGATTTAATAGTCATGCGCTTGCTAATGGTCCAACAAAAAAGCAAGGTTAAAGAAATAGGCATGTCGTAGTTGCATCACGTCTTTCCGTCACACTTTCCGTGTAACCCATTAGATTCGGTTATAACCAGTGACTTTTATATCACCACATAAGACAAAAAAAAAACCTGTGTTATGTGACAACAACAAAAAAGCAAAACATAGTATTTTATCGTTATGTCACGTTGGTAATTTTCATTTCATCAACTGTCTCTTGTAAATAAACACCAGTATATCTTGACACGAGGCAAAATATGGAACTACACTTAAAATACCGAATTTAGCATTTTGTCGCTCGATGGCTTTGCGAACAGCGCCTCTTTAAGGCCAAGGTATATTGGTCGTTTGTCGTATAATAATCGTTGATAATCGCACGGTGCGTACTTTAGACGCGTACGTAATCGGTGTCAAGAAAGCCGAAGTGGGACGCGGTGAAACGCATCGCTGATGTGCGGTTACTGGATGTGCTTTAATATAAGATGCTTGAAGTTTACACGCATTATGGCACACTAATATTTTGCAGTTCTAATTTTCACTGGTTTAACGATGTTTCACGGTTTCATTGAAGTGTTCAATACAAACGTAAGAGCGACATAGCAGGTTGTAATTTAAATTGTTTACGAGATTTCATAGGTACCGAAGCCATTGCGTAAACGCACATTTGTTTTTCTGTATTTGTGGCCCTTGCGTTTTGTGTTACTACTGGGTGATATTTGAGACATTAAAAAATAAATGTTTTTGTAATTATAAAAGAAAATGCTGTCATTGCAAGTATACAACATTAGTCTTAGTTTATACTAAAGCTCTTATGGGGTAATTGCAATCACCATTATTAACAACTTTAATAATATTAAAGAATTAATAATATTTTGGCAATTTCTGGGTTGGTCCCATAATAAGTCAGCTGATCCCTACGTTTGAATTCACATAAATTGTTAAAAGTAGAGTGATTTCTTTTTCACGATTTCAGGGTTGGTCTCGTAATAAAAGTTGTTCATAATGATGAGAACAATGACCTCTTAAGAGGTTTAGTATAAACTAAGAATAAGGTTGTATTTGATGTAGGATCAAGGCTGCCGATATGACTCACAGAACAACTTTTGCGAACACACCGGCAAAGAAACATTCTGTACTAGATAGCAAAACAGTTACACGATGAATCACCATAATAATAACATGATTTATAAAGCCTCATCCAGTCTTCTACATCTTAAAATAATGACGAGTTGGTATGATAAATGAGTTCAACTTTTTTCGCCGGCAAACATTTGGAAACGAGCCTCCATTATGTTTTTTAACAAAAACCGGTCAGACGGTAATTGGAAATCGGAATTTCGTACGATGAGAATTAAAATTGTTAATTTTAACTCACTCCCTTTTTTCGGCTTGTTGCGTAGGTTGGTAGGGACACTGATTAATATCATTTCTGATATTGATGTTATGTTACAAGCTATATATGTATATTAGATCAGAGCTCAGGGCATTGAACTGAGATTGTAACTGAAGAATATCTTTAGCTTGAGTTCAAATCATGAAGTTTTTTTGATAGAATCATGATTTTAGTAAAATTTTGTAGCCATGAAAATTGTGTCCATTTTCTTGTTCACAAACTAAACTTATTTTAAACTATCGCTCTCTTTTACTAATAATATTATGTATAATATTGTATGCATAAAATTGTTGTTTTGTATTGTTTGTATGTATGCAAATTAAATTACATTAAAAAAACCACAGGCTAGTAAAAATTAAGGCTAGATAGACCATGCAAATACTTAATTATCTCAAGAAGAAGTCTTGAAGATGAGAGTCATTGTAATAATAGAGATACCTCCTTGCGATATAGGTAATTGTTTTACATCCAATCTTAATTACACGTTACTGTAAAATTACCATTTAAATTTTATCAGTATCAGAACAAAATATATTTAGTCTATATTTTTTACTATGTCTGTCTGTTTTTAGGGTGCATTTAAAGAGCCTCCACGAGTGACGATATTTAATTGATCGTCCGGCGCACCCTGAGCAGTCAGCCCCGCTACCAACCTGCTGACTGGCTAATCTTTACGCCACGACATGAGCTGTTATCATTATGTAGCTCATTTCGACACGACAGAAGAAGATTATATCTGTGTATCAGAATAATATAGCAGTTTTGTTAAGCCGTGTTCTGATGACACAATTGCAATTGATAGCAACAGTATTAGCATGTAATTATAATGTTGACCTTGAGAAGTACCTTCATGTGCAATTGTGCAGGTACATGAGGTGACTTACAATAGGCACCAATAATATTTATTGGGTTTTTTGCACTTTTTGCAGGCACAAGTGAATAGGTTTTTACTGAGCAGGCGTGTACAATCGTCGAGTGCACATCAGGTGAGGTGGCGATCAATCGCAAGTTTTATCCTACCATTATTATAAATGCAAAAGTATAGATGTTCGTTTGTTTGTTTATTTGTCCTTCATTCACGAAATTTTGCCTCCAGATAGACCATAAACCAGATTAACTGAACGCCATAGGCTACCATAGGCTACTACTGGGTTCGATTCCCGGGTCGAGCAAAGTGTTATTGGGTTTTTTCAGTAGGAAATTCTCAGTAGCAGCCCGGAGTCTGGATTTGTGCCCGGTCAATGGCAATAGGCTCGCCCATTACATGCGACTATAACATAACTGGCGAAATTTGGGTGTACTATTACACCTCTGCCTACCCTTTCGGGGAAAAACAGGCGTGATGTTATGTTATGTTATGTCATAGGCTACTATTTATTTAGTGAAGCAGTTCCTGAGGGTGTTTTGTGATAAACCGAAGTATATGCGGGCGAAACCGTGGGCATAGACAGACCAGTATCATCATCATCAACTTAGCCTATCGCAGTCCACTGCTGGACATAAACCTTCACCAAGTTTATTTATTTAAACTCCATGCAACATGTGTACATGGGCGAACTTAATGCCTTAGGCATTCTCTCCCAGTCAACCTTAGGGTCAAACACCAAGTTGCACCACAACACTTCCGCAGCCAGTCCCCCCAGCTACTTTAATCAGGTCGTCAGTCCACCTGGCTAGGGGGTGCCCACGCTGCGTTTGCCGATTCGCAGTCTTAACTCAAGGACTCGTCTGCCGGCCATCGTTCCTTTCACAGATATGGCTAGCCCACTGCCACTTCAGCTTACTGATCCTACAAGCTATGTCGGTCACCCTGCTTCTTATTTATTTATTTATAGTTAATTAAAACGGTACAAAAACCAATTATATTAATTAACATAGAAACGATACACGACATAACGATAATCTAATCTTCTCCGGATAATCTCGTTACGGATTTTATCCTTCAAGGAAACTCCAAGCATAGCTCGCTCCAAAGCTCGCTGAGCAATTTTGAATTTGTGGACTAGGCAAACTGTCAGTGTCCACGTCTCGGCACCGTAAGTCATGACAGGCAGGACGCACTGGTTGAAGTCCTTCGTCTTCAAACTAGTGTAGTTAATAAAAATATAAAAACAGTAATTTTGTGTGTAAGTCATTGAACTAGTGCGTGGCTCGTGGCAAAAATATTTACTCAATCGCAGAAGTTGAGAAACGTGACTACATTCTAGGTGACCGCTGTAGTTCGTATTTTGAGAATCGTTGATCTTGGATTTTCTGTGTATGACTACGATAATCCTTGTTTTTTCAGATAATGAGAGTCTGATCTGGATGTACTGCAAATTTGTATTCTTTTGTACCAGACCAAGCCTGGAAGTCTGATCTACAAATATCTATACAACCTCATTCTTAGTTTGTACTAAGCCTCTTAAGGGGCCACTGTACTCATCATTATGAACTACTTTTACTATGGGACCAACCCACGAATTTTTTTTTACTGATCCCACAGACTTAGTAAAAAATATAGATGAAGTGCTGTGAACAATCATAGTGAAGCCAAAAAAAACTATGCTCCTTCTAGGAGAACCAGCGCTCACGCACACACCATGCAGCTGAAGGATATTTGCTTTCACGATACTTTCTGGACGATGTCACGACAGGTGTACTAAGATGTGTGAGCATGGTTTGAGTTGCATGTGTGTGCGTGAACGCTGGTTGTACACGAAGGAGCATAGTTTTTTGAAGTAAAACTTCTTTAGGCACGCTTGACTTGGGGTAAGCTGGTGAATGTGTTACGAAAAGTGAAGCGAACGGAGGGGGTAGTGCGGGACGCGGGGAACGAGGCGCGCGCTAGGCTGGCCACGACACAGCGCCGGTAGATGTACGCGCACCGCGCCGCCATTCCTTTGTTCTCATTGAAATAGTATTGAGGCAGTTATAAGTTAGTGAAGTTTTACTTCAGTCATGTGCTCTAAAGCACAGTCGTTTTTTTTGGCTTCATTAGATTGTTCGCAGCACTTCGTCTATATTTTTTATTTTGTCTGTGGCTGATCATTACATTTTTGTGTTCACGTAAATCGATAAAATATACAATGACCCCTAATGAGGTTCGGTATATACTAAGAATAAGGTTGTTTATTGCCACTAGTTTGGTAATGGAGATATAATACAGCCTATAAGTAAAATAAGTTATTATAACTGCCGATTACAACCACATGGAAAGTCTTCCATCTTCATGTCTCAGTTTGGCGAATGTTACTTGTCAACATTTGACAAAAGCTTAGGTGGTACAGCAACCATATCAACCAGAAATTACAATCACATGAGACTTTCCATGTTCATCTCTCAGTTTGGTAAACACGACTTGTCAAAAGCCTAGGTGGTGTTCCATGTGGTGCCGGATATAAAGAATTGCACCACCCTATCTCTTCTCATGGGTGTCGTAAAAGGCGACTAAGGGAAATTGGAAGGGAGAATGGGCAGCAGCGTTCTCCGAGTATTTAACCAACCAACTGCGATGACCAACCCGCCTGCTAAGCGTGGTGATTATCGCCCCCCAACATGCTTGGGGGAGGCCTATGTCCAGCAGTGGACGTGTTTCAGCTGAAATGATAATGATTATGGTAGGTGGTACAGCAACCATAGCAACCAGAAATTACAACCACATGAGACTTTACATCTTCATATCTCAGTTTGGTGAACGCGACTTGTCAACATTTGGCAACAGCCTAGGTGGTATTTGCAGTTGGTATGGGCACTCGTTTTGCTACCTTATACCTACGTAAAAAATAAAATCTCTAGCTGGTGACGTGACGTTAAAAAAAGGAAAAAAATGTATAGGCTTAAAATCCTTGGATGGCGAATTTGTAAATAATTATGCCAAGTTTAGCCTAATATACTACCTACGTGTGATTATTAATAAAAAAACAGGTTAATGATTTAATTTAAGTCAAACATGTTTACTGCTTAGCTTTTAGGGTTCCGTACCTTTGGGTGCCAAACGGGACCCAAGAGTAATAACTCTCGCTACGCTGTCCGTCCATCCGTCCGTCTGTCTGTGACGGGATAGTATCTTTTGAACGGTAATAGGTAGCCGGTTGAAATTTTCTCAGAATATGTGTTGCTATGACCCCTATAACGACTGAAGAAATATAAAAAAGCCTAAAACCAAAGGTGGTCCCCATACAAGAAATTTCGAAAACATGCATTTTTTTTCAACGTTTTTGTTCCTGCTCCATTTTAAAAACGGTAATACATGCCAGCTTCAAACTTGGTCTGATTATAATGCATACGTGGTGCATACCAAGTTCACAAGGAGATTGAGAAGGCTGTGGTCGACGCCTATAGTGTAGCCATTAGATAAATGTTATTTATTACAATAGTATGTTGAATACCATGTAATTTAGCAACAAATACTAAAAATAGGGCCAATATAGACATATGTGGTAGCACTGGGGTATCCGGTCAATGGGTGGTACAGAACCCCAACTGCTTGAGTCTGACTCGTACTTGGCCGGTTTTTTTTGGTTGACCAGGTCAAGATAATCTGACTCATGTGATTTTTTATTATTTTATTAATCTGTTGATACCTAATATTTTTTTATATTCGCCTTTTGTAACTATGCGAGATTATCTTTAACGCCTTTTCGTAAGTTGGGAGTTATAAAAAATCCGTTTAAAGTGTACCTACTTAAACATTGTCAGGTCAAGAAGGAACCTAGTAGTAGTTTTAATAGTAGTAGAGCTCCTTTGTGAACGAGCTCGTCTGGAGAAGTACTACCACCGTACCTACTTCTCCGCCAAATAGTGATGCTTGTATTGCTGTGTTTCGGTCTGAAAGGTACGGGTGCCGGTGAAATTATAATCACATGAGACTTTCCATCTTCATGTCTCAGTTTGGCGAATTGACTTGCGGTACCATTAAGGTATTAGCCTAGGTGGTATTCAAGTTGTTATGGGCAAAGGTAACCGCTTAACGTGAGGTGGGCCTTTGGCTCGTTTCACCATCCTATACTATAAAAAAAACTAGGGTTACCAACTTTTTTTAAGAGGAAATAACGTGTTGGGATTTCAGAGATGTAAATAAAAAGTGTAGTCTCATGAAAAATATTATTTATCTAGCTTGCATGCAGCCATATATATGGACCTAAGAATCGTAAGATCGTTGTCGTTTTTTTTTTTTAGAAATATCTGTAAAGACGATAGTCATCTTAGTCTTCCTGCGACCACGAAATGCTGCAAAGCTTTCGAAACGTCAGGGAAACCAATTTAAATAATATACGCGATTTAATCCGCTTAAACTTTGTTTTATTATAATCGTAAGATAATTTATTTTAAAATACGGTTGACAACATTAAGTGTTTCTTTCCTACAGGGTTGTTGCTTCTCTTCTTATTAAAAGAGCTTTGATTCCACCATACAAAAAAGGCTCTGCTTATAAGCAGCTTTTGCTGATTTTTCGTTATCGATATGCGCTTGATTATACAAATTTTTGGGCTTATTTAGGAAGGAGTCACTCACTCATCTTTACGCGCACGCAAAATTAATTCTGTACACGATGTCACCACATAAGGCTTATAAATCAACGAGGAAAGGCCATAGTAGCGAACACCATGTCAAGGTCTATTACTCTTCAAACCTGTTGATGTTGCAAGACAATTTGCATGATGTTGCCAGTGTTATTTTTAGGTATTTTATCTAACAAGTTTTACTAAAAGGAGGGCGAGATTACCAGGCATATAGTTACTGCACTCTTTACGATATTCACGCATCATTATCATCATCATCATTTCAGCCGAAAGACGTCCACTACTGGACATTGGCCTCCCCCAAGCATCGCCACAACGACCGGTCCTGCGCCTTCCGCATCCAGCGGATTCCAGCTACCTTCACCAGGTCGTCGGTCCACCTTGTGGGGGGCCTACCCACGCTGCGCCTTCCAGTACGCGGTCACCACTCCAGAACTTTACTGCCCCATCGGCCATCCGTTCTGCGAGCAAAAAGCTAGGGAATTTGCCTGCCCAGTATGGAGCTGCTCCACCCACGCAAGGTTAGTGGATACAGCTCTAAATGAAACGTGCCGTTACGAATGCTGTATTCTCTGATTGGCATTGCTCCTCCTGATGTTCAAAGGACAGTAGCAAGTCGTATTGAGAGAGCAAAAATAGAAGATGAGTCAGGCCACCCAATGCACAACTACAGCACAGTGCCTCAAAGGCTTAAAAGTCGTAAAAACTTTTTCAGGTACGTGGTTCCGGCTGATACCAATGCCTCAAAAGAAAGGTGCGGTCTCTGGCGATAAATGTTTGAACCCCCTGATTTATTTTTAAAAGCATTGGAAACCTTTCCACCTGGGCATGTACTCCCGTGGTCAACTTGGAAATCCTTAAATAGACTTCGGACCCAAGTTGGCAGAAGCAAAGATAATCTCCAAAAATGGGGGTTCACGGACGGTTTAGACGTCCAGTGTGAGTGCGGCGTCACTCCGAAAACAATGGCTCACCTTCTGTCTTGTACCGCGTGCCCAGTCACCTGCACGCGTAACGAGCTAATGTCCGCCAACCACAATGAAGTGCGCGTTGCGGATCACTGGGCCAACAAAATTTTAAAAATTTTTCCATCGACTCGCTAAGAAGAAAAAGACTACTAGATTTGCGTTAGTCTCATCTATTTAACTTTATATTCGAAGCTCCCCGGCCAAAAGTACTGTCACGTCGTGGCCGATGTAGGTGGCTCGGGCAGGAGACTCGCAGGGTCGAAGGTTCGGTGACTTGGCACACGGTGACACACGGAAGTAGGAGGAGAACAGGAACTACAGGAACAGAACTCAGGAACGACAGGAACTAGTGGTACAGGAACTGCAGGAACTAGTGGTATGGAGTTATGGAACTCCTCTGAGGTATGGAGGGCAGAGAGGGTCAGTAGTACGGAGGGCCGGAGGAGTGGTAGGTCAACTCCGACTATAAAACAATTGAGCTGCTGCTATGTCCATGCAGCGAGCTCGGGCTGGATTCAGGATTCAGGTAGGTAGGTAGGTAGGTTGGTAGGTCGGCACAAACAATAAAAACACAACAGGAACGATTTTGGTATACTGTATCTCACTAACTGGTAAATTGATACATTTACTATTTGTTAATAAAATAATATAATGATTATAAGACACAGTCACAGACACATGAGTGTCTTTCAGCGTACAATATAGAACTCAGCTAAAACAGTCGAAAATTAGCCATTTTTGAAAATAATTTTGAATTTTGAATTTGGATTGATTAAAGTATAATAAAGTGGCCAGGAAAACCAAATAGGGTGAGCAGCATAACGAGTTGGACCTCGTTACAGTACACCGTAGTGGACTCACAGTACTCTTACTGACTAAAAAGTTGGCAAGAGTCCGACGTAATCCTTCGTTTCCCCAGGAGGTGAGTATCCATGAAAAAAACACACAAAAATGTCGCTGCCAAATAACTTGTAACTGCGATTTCCAACCCGCCTGCCAAGCGTGGCGATTATGGCACTACACCCCCTTATTTGGGGGAGGACTATGTCCAGCAGTGGTCATCATTCGGCTGAAATGACGATGATGTTGAAATAAATGTTAGATAATTTCCAGAGTTTCCATAAGACTAGGCAAATGGGTTGAATTTAATTTAATTTATTTGTTAATAACAATTGTTACATGTCAGTTTTAAGAATTAAGTACATCCCAAAATAATAATTTAATTGTTAATACTGCAGAATTGAGTTTTTTGAGTTCTTGTGAAATCAACGTACTACTTAATTGTAAGTAATGATATTTAAAAGTAAAGATATATCATACTCTTACAAAACCATCAAAAAAAATGTTCCGTACAGCGGTAGCAGAATACACAAACTAATAAATAAATAAATATCTTCGGGACATTTTTACACAGCACCATCTAGTCCCAAACTAAGCAGAGCTTGTGATATGGGTACTAGACAATGGATATAATACTTACATACTTTTTTTTTTAAAGTAAATAAGTTGATTACTTCAAGTTACTTTCGTGTCATAATTATAATTCTTTTTATTTATTTATTATATTCTTTATTGACGTTTTAGAGTCTTCAAATTGCGAGCTCAGTAGCATATCTGTACTTTTAAATATAATTGATTGTAAGTCGTTTTAATATTTTGGCTGTAGTAACAGATTCCATTAACTATCTATTTTATAGTACTCGTTCTCAGAATCTTTCACAGATAATAGTGATATGCCGCCCCTATTGCCTTCAGTAACAATGGTTGACCGATTTTAGAACCCTGCCCGCACTGTCAAGGATTTTGAGATAACCATTTGAAAGTGACATGATTAAGTTACTAGGTTAATTAAAAAATGATACAGAGTATTAACCAAGTTTCAAACGTTTTGCTGGAGAATCCTACTTATATTATAAACTAGCCTATGCTGTCTTCGCCCGTGAAATAATTCGGTTTATTATAGAAAGATTATATCGCGCATTCTTCGAGAACTGTTTATCTTCTTGGAACAAAAAGTGGCCTCATATTAATCCGGATTATGGTCTATCTATGTTCAAAATTTCAACTAAATCCGTTCAGCCGTTTTAGCGTGATTGAAGGACAAAAAAAGAAACATACGCATTTGTCATATTAGTAGGAAGTAGGATGGGAAAGTATGGATGTTTGTTTGTCCTTCATGTAACAGATAACGTAATGACATCATGATGATTGATCGCAGTCTTTCCTGGTTAATTAGCTAGAAATATGGTTAATTAAATCCTGTTTAACGAAAAAGTTTTACAGAAACTGTTACCTGATGAAAGAAGACAGATATTGAAGGAAGTTGTTATCATGTTTGCATGGCAGTTAAATTTCTAGTTAACTATTCAACCAAATATTATGAATACAAATGTTCATCTTTCGGTGTGTGATATTTTTTCTTAGAGGTAGTGAACTAGAAAATGACGCCACCAGCAGGCAATTGTGTAACTGCATCACAATCAACAAAATGTCAATTTTGACGTTTGAATCCGGAAAAATGATTAAATTCGAATTGCGTAACTACAAAACTGTTGATTACGATGTCGGAGGGATTCATCATGAAATTAAATGAATGATTAAGCTTAAAACGCATTCTTGCAGTAGCTTATTTGCAGAACGAAATGTAATCTAACATACATGACGTCATTTACATCGCAATGGATTTCCCTCCTGACGTCATTTACTTCATAATGAAGTCCCTCTGTGTCGTTACACAATTCCAATGTTTGGTTGCAATGTCATCAACACTGTCTTCAATTTTACATCAAAATTAAACTGTCAAATGAGTTACGCAATTGCCCTGCAGGTTGTTTAAATAACCGACGTGTAAAAGCTCAAAATATCCAGGGGCCTTACTCCCGACTGCCGACTGGTTCGAGCTCTGAACCAAATCGAGCTAATGTCAATACCTAGAGGAATGCAGTACGAATTGACACTAACTCGAATTCAAATTTGATTGATACAGTACTCGATCGAGTCGGGAGAAAGGCCTCGGTTTGTAGAATCATCTTCGTGAAATCCGTCAATGTACACAGCCATATCAAGCTACACATTTTCTGAATAAGCTGACCTCTCATTGTATGGAAAGCCTACACAATGCGAGGTCAGCTTATACTGGATTTGTATAGATTGATATGTAGTACGCAGCATGCAGTAGTACGCCACGGACTGCCCCCATTATCTAGATCTTACGTCTTCTTTGTCCATCCAAAGGTTGTCTGGAAGATATCGCTTTTAGCGATAAGACCGCCCATGTACCCATAATTTATACGTTGTTCCTGTTTACTATTATTTTCATGGTGTACAATAAAGTATATTCTATCTATCTATCTATGTAGCCTACGTGAGTACGTTTTACGGATAGCAAAGAGGGTTTGATGATTTTATCAAAACGAAATCTTGGAATTTCAGTTGGACATAATAATATTTATAGGATAGTTTTCATTTCGGAAAGTTTTATGCTCTATAATTGTATTAATATTAGTCATCTTTCATATCGCTTTAAATCTTATTATACGTCATCAGTAGTCTAGAGGTGCCACGTGACTAATCATCTAAATACACTGTAATGACATTCGCTTACGGGTAATGGTGGATCCAATCACCCCTCTATTGTGTTAAGATAGGATGGACGTACACTTAAACCGAGTAATATGGAAAGCGAGACTGAAACTAATGAAGGGTGTTAAGCGAAGTTAAAGGCGGATTGGGTCTATATTAAATTTGAAACATGAAAGACACAAACATATCAAAAAAATTAAGTAACGGGTGTTGTTGAAGAATAAAGATTATTGACGTATTGTCATCTCTATGCTAAATGCATTATTAACACCATTGTTTTCACCATATTAAGTAAACGTTGTCTTATTAGATGGACGAATAAAAAAAGGCGGACGGAATCTCGTTTAGCAAAAAGTGATACACCTATAATAGTAAGACGGCTCACTTAAAAGTACGACCTGGCACGCACACATTCACACCCATAGTAAGACAAACAGCCGCGTTTACGGAACAAATCACGTGTGACGGTAGTCGTTGTCGTAGTGTCACAAATGAAATAAAAATATGCCGTCTGGTGTGTTACAATTTTGCCGAAATTATAGTGGGCTTAGGAAAAAAATGAAGTGCATCAATCTTTTCACAGCGAGATTCCGTCCGCCTTTTATTATTCGTCCGTTTCTTATTATTTATTTCTGTGGGTAGAAGTGATCTATTGGTTATGGTGGTCTTAAGTTGGTTTATAGATAGCCGATAAAAGAAAAGTTTGTGTAAGCTTGCAAACCGACATATTCTGACTAAAATATTGTGTAATGAGATTTATAAAAATCAAATTACGGTTCGTCCGACCTGCGAATCGGATTTCAAAGGTACTTAAAGATACAACGTGCCATGGTTGTATTGTTACGAAATTATTTGTGTGCGAAGACAGAAACATAGCTTTTGATGGAACACAGCCTTGAAAGTATCGTAGCCGTATCGAATCAAGGTAATGTCTTATTGTCTATCTTTTTTGGTATGTAATAGTATTTTTATTAGTACTTAATGTCGTGTAAGAACATTTTTGTTATATTAAATTGATTTATGAACGAAATCAATTGAAAATATACGAACGGAGCCGAAAGGAAGAAAAGGAACATCATACATCAAAGTTTCTTAGAGAAAATTTTATTTTTTTCTTGAGTTTTTTCTTAGACAAAGTTTTTATCGATAGTTGATTGAAACAACTCGTAAAGAAGTAACAATTTTCAAGACGTAAAGGGCAATGTATTAGGAAGGTCAAATAGGTAGGACGTAGTTCTATTATGTATCCTGTGCCTTGAGGAAGGACGTCAAAAAATCATTCAGAAATTCAATTTTGTTATGTCTACGAAATAATGAAAATTTCCATTACATATTAGGTAGGTATGAATATACTTACATAGTTCAAATACAAAGATTTTTTTTAAATAAAAATGTACCTACCAACTAATTACAAGCCTTACTTTATGTTAACATTGCAATGTACTGCTATTAATTATTTAAATTAAACCTACATTTACTGCGCGATAATTGCATGATTGCCTTTAATAGCGATATCAGAGTCAAGTCCTGATTTAGTTGCTACAAATGCAACAAGAGGATTGCTTAGTTGTGGATGTTTGAAATAAGGTTCCACAATAGTGAAGTGAGTTTTGGAAGATACAAAAGTTTCCATCTCGCTTTTGGTTTTAAAACTACCTTAACCCTACCCTTAATTTTACCTTTTTTAACTACTACCTTTCCAAATAGATTGTAATTTATTAAGACATTGCCTATGTATCCAATCTCTGTTTTAAATTGTAGATTATTTATATATATATTTATGATACCTATATGTGTAATATATTTTGTGCTATTTATTTATTTTAGTTTAGTAGTACGCCACGGACTGCCCCCATTATCTAGATCTTACGTCTTCTTTGTCCATCCAAAGGTTGTCTGGAAGATATCGCTTTTAGCGATAAGACCGCCCATGTACCCATAATTTATACGTTGTTCCTGTTTACTACTATTTTCATGGTGTACAATAAAGTATATTCTATCTATCTATCTAAAACCGACTAAACTGGTAGCTTATCCACAAAAAGACTTATTACGAATCTTATAAAACTAACATATTGAGTTAAACCACTAAATAAAGAAAGAAAGAAAGAAAAATATTTATTTGACACAACTGAGACACATACAGAAGAAATATACATGAACAAGAAATAGATATAGTGAAGAAGTAACAAAGCGAGGAAAAAAGTCATTGACAGTCATGCGCCATGTGTGTCTCAAAATTGTGACAAATGGGTGTCCAGCTCAGCATATTGCCAGGTTATTAAACCTGACGCTGGTATTCTGCTGGATCCCTGTTGTGACGTAGGATGTCGAGCAAACTACACATTAGTAATAGTTAGTGAGTGTGTGTGTGTATTAAGAGTGTGATTATGAATAGAAATATATATATTAAGTATACGATAAATATATGTGAGTGACTAAAATATAATTAGATAATTTGTAAACAACGTTATGTGATACTCGATAAAATACTGCCAAATAACAAACCAATAATAGATTAAAGACATAAATAAATAATTTATCTCTGGTTCCGCAGCAGGGCATAGCGGCTAGTCATCAACGCGATATCAGGTGTTTCTTAAATGATGGACGCGTTAGTAATTGCATTACCTAGTTTTTTTTGTGCGTCAATGAGATATTGCCGTAGTTTGATTCTGAACACTCTCAAGGTTTGAAGGTTTCTTAGTGGTGGCGGTATGTTGTTCCAACAAATAATAGTAATAATATAATAATACAATACAGACTTAAACGCGTTGCCTCTGACTACCTCTTCAGGGAATATTGGCGTGATGTTATGTATGTATGTTCTAAATACAGGGTGGTCCAAAACTTATTCTACTAACAGTATTACAAGAATTAGTTATTACCTTGGCACCGTCACCACAATGTAAGGCAGGAATTGCTCATGTTTGTATTCAAGAACCATGCATAAAGCCGGAATTACATTATTGTGTCGGGTGTGTTGTGACGCGCCAGAAGTAAATCGGTTTTATACATTTTATATGGTTAGAAACTTTGACTAACAGATTATTGTGGAGTTTAGTATCGTGACGCTCTGTACTAAAGCCGGATTTACATTATTGTATCGGGCGTATTGTGACGTGCCTGAAGTATATCGGTTTCATACATTTTATATGGTTAGAAACACATTAATTACTGTGGAGTGTAGTATAATGACGCTCTGTACTAAACCCGGATTTACAATATCGTGTTGGGGCGTGTCGTGACGCGCCAGAAGTAAATCGGTTTCATACATTTTGTACGGTTAGAATCATTCTGTATTCTGAGGGTTAGAGAAACATTATCAGTGTCGTGACTCTCTGTACTAAATGTAGCTTCTGGCGCGTCACGACAGGTCACGACACAATTATGTAATTTTGGCTTAAGTGCAGCTTTTGGCACATCACGACGGCCACGACATGTCACGACCGACGCAATAATGTTATTCCGGCTTTACGAATGATAGGTGAAGACAATGAATTTGTAACATATATCTACAAGGCTATTGAAATTAAAAAACATCCTAATTTTAATAGAAAAGATGTATGTATGTTTTCTATAATAAAATGTGTTAAATGTATGTGTGTTATGAACTCTTTTATAATAATACTGTGTAATAATGGGCACAATAATAATAATTTACAATAACAATAATTTACAATAATAATAATTTACAATAATAATAATTTACAATAATAATAATTTACAATAATAATAATTTACAATAATAATAATTTACAATAATAATAATTTACAATAATAATAATTTACAATAATAATAATTTACAATAATAATAATTTATAATAATAATAAAATAGTTCAATTGGTTTCATCTATACTGGATTTTTGTTTTTATGCTTAATACAAGCAGAATATAGCACTGTTCCTAAACCACCAATTTTATATCTGGTACCACCTGTATTCTACGCAAATAAATGATTCTTTCTTTCTTTCTGTGTACATAAATAAATATTTAAATAAGATGGTTGGCAGCTACAACAGCACGCAACACTGTAAAAGACAATGACATTGTGAGTGATTACTGCGTCCATCGAAACGATTTTAATTAATAAAAATTGGACGATAGATTAAAATATTTTTTTAGAAATATCTATAAAGATGCTAGTCATCTTAGTCTTCCTGCGACCACAAACGCTGAAAGCTTTCGAAACGTCAGAAAAACCAATTTAAATAAAAACGCGAGTTAATCCGGTTAAACTTGTTTTATTATAATATAATAATATCTATAATTATAGGTGCTGGTTGTTTGTTATACAGGTGGTGTAAGATCGATAGGAAATTTATATGGTGTAAGCCACGTGCGTTGTGATAGTGACGTCAGTTTACTGAAATATATTCAGATAATTTCTCAAGACTGGATGCTGGCCGTAATGTTTAAACAAGTTGCCATAAAAAATTATATATATTCAGATAGAAGGTAATGTCATATTCCATGCAGTTTGTTGAGTCAGTTGAGGATTTAAATTGAGGGCCGCAAAGAAAAAAAAAATGCCGCAATAAATGCCTATCAAAAAAAAAATTGAGGCATAAAAGATGTTAGAAACACCAACGCATACGCCACCTTTGACCGTTTGTAGACGGATGCCGTCAAATGGTATTTTATTGTCCTTTGCCATACTAGAATGTCTACAATATCGTGGGTTTACAAACACAAATCTCAGAATAGAATAGAATACTATTATTTGCTCAAAATGTAGGTTACATGATGATGATGATGATGACGCTATCCCAGAATTGTACGAGAAGCGATTGAGATAAAGAAATATAAAAATTTCAATCGGGAAGATGGATATAGGTTGTCCTCCTCGTGGAATCCGGTAATCGAGAAGTGTTCGCGTCGTGGTATGTCTACATGTATGTCCGCCGAAACTGTCAGCATTGTGTGTCGTGATTCAACATATCTTGTTACGGACAGCGACGTTACGAAAAACCAACCGCGGGTAGTTCGAGAAAACACCCGCCGCTCAAGACGATGACACCCACATACTTCAGTCTGCTTGTGACCACGGACAATGCAACTTGACCGAAACGTCGAGGTTAGTCAAAATGTTCGTTATATTTTGATTTAATTGTGCGCGACAAGTCCCGTAAACATAGTTCCATATGATGATGGAAAATAGCATAACATACCTCCTTAAACCCAGAAAATTAAGTTTAAATTTATCATACAAACTAATGTCTGTTATGCCGTACGGGACTAGAATTCGAAATACGTAGCGCAGGAAGCCTAGCGCTCTGTTACTATACTAATTATCTCTTCAATTAATGTTACGGTTGGCTACGGTTAATAAATTACCTCCCTTTTCATTTCCCACTTGCGAGTAGGGTGGAAGTGAAAACTGATTTTGCTTTCCTACTCCGCCTATTTTCTCTTCTGATTAATTTGCGGTTTCCTTCTGATTAATGCGGTTCCAATATTATAGGTAGATACGTAGATTAATCAGAGAGGGGCTCATGGCTAATTATCACGTGGGTTGCATGTTTACGCTGCGCTAGTCGCGCTCAGTCCATTTTTTTCTACATCGAGACACCTCAGTGCCTCGGAGAATATGTTAAGAGGCCCCTTCCCGGTCCGCCTAAGTACAACGGAGGCGTGGTCTAAAAGTTGTTGTTTCATCGAACATAATGCCCGTTGACTAGCGAGCAAGTGAGGACGCGATAGCATCGAAGAAAATTAAATGCGCAGTAATTTCATAAAACTTGTTTCAGGAAATACGTGTTTTCGAAAAGACCTCACAAGTAAAAAATATAAACAAAGTGCTGCGAACAACCATAGTGAAGCCAGCAAAAACCGTGCTCCTTCATGTACTATTAGCAAAGCCCAAGCCTTTCCAGTTTTGAAACTGTTTTGCTTGCAAGCTACATTTACAACAAAAAATAAAGAAATCCGCCCTTTATTTTTTCCACCAATCAGGATCCACCAGTTAGGGTCTTTAAAACAACCGTTTTTGTAAAGCCATATGTTTTTATTACTGTATGATACTTTAACGGACTAGGAACAATAGTTCTGTGATTTATGTTCACGGGTTTGGTCATTCGCAGTTGCTTCGTGCTCCTTGCTACCTGTTAATTTCTGTTCATTTGTTTTCTGTTTAAACATCGAAGATTTGGGCGACGACGTAGGCTACGGCGTAGGTAGTACAGCAAGAAAGTAGCCAGTAAAAAAATGTGAAATCATTAACAATAATACTATTGATGTCGATTCAGTTGCGCACTTTGAAAGGACTAAACTAATGGCGTTTGTCTTTTTCTGTTTCAATAGAAAATTAAAGTAACAGATGCATTTAGTCTGGTTTAGTTTTATCAAAATGTGCAACAGAATCGCCGAACAAATTATTTGAATTTTATTGAAAACTTGAATTAGTTTAACAATAATTGTGTTAATTGAGAAGAAGAAGAAGTTAATTAAATTACTTACCACGAAATCTCATGTCAATTGAACTAATAGTTATAAGGAACAAGACGAAATTTGAAGCAGTTTTATAAACAAATACCTAATAACCTAGTCTTATTTACGTTATTACGACACCTTCACCCACAGTTAAGCCTTTGTTAGTTTTTACAGGCAGCTTTATTGATTTGGACAGCTAACCATTTTTTGCTCAAACTGCACCGCACCGTGTTTTATAACTGGCAGATGTTGCAAGGAACTTGTATTGAAATAAGGACTTTTTATTTTAACAAAGAATGATCGAAGATGGTATTATTCGCAAGTATCCTTAGAACTTATTAACGTTTTTTTTAATCAGTCTAATAGGCTAGCAGTTCATTCCCACGGATCTTTATCCGCAAAGTATTTTGTATCAACCTTTTCTAAATAGCTTTTGTTTTAAACGTGTTTTATGTTTTTTTAGGTTTTATGCTTTAAACTTGCTTTAGTAAATCTTGAATATAGGGACCTTATTACAAAAGCGACCATAGTCCCTAAATTTTTTTTTTTTTTTTGAGTCAAGTAACATTAACAGCGACTTGGTTGGTTGGGGTTTGTATTATGAAATAAAATAAAAAACCAAAAACCAAAATCATTAAAAAACCTACTGACAGTTTACTCAACCGATTTTAACCTCTATTCCGTGGGCATAAGATGACAAAAGCAAATACGTATTTACAATACCAATTATTTACTGTAATAAGGGTTTGTTAACATTTCTAATGTTATTTCAAATGGAGTCTAAGTATAACTTACCACCTACTTACATTCATAAATAACTTATTTTTTCATGTTTTTATTTTATTTTGTATCAAACTAACTCTAGTGTGTAAAGAAAGTTTATTGTTACTAACACTTTTTGTGAAATATATTATTTGACTTGAATTGAATTAAATTGAATTATCTAATCTGACAAACCTCTGATAAATCTGTTAGAAATATGAGTCAGTAATTTAGCTGCATAACAAATACCCAACTCAGCTAGTACTTCCACTTAAGTTGCACAGTTCAACTGGCATTTATCAATAGTATTTTTTACACTCTACTGTGACATTGTTTGTGGCTGAGTAATGGTTAACTGATAATATATTTGTTTCATTTTCACAACAAGTCATAATGTTGCTTTGTATATCTCAAGAGCAAAAAATATTGTGCCGTCCCGACATTCTATTGGTAGACGAAAACAAAGGACCATGGGGGCAGGGTTTCTTCAGTGAATCAGTGCCAGACGAAAAGAAACCTTGAGGTGGAAAGGCGTACGATTTGTCGATAGTACAACCAGTGCTCACGCACACACATGCACCTTAAACCGTGCTTACCCCTCTAAGTTCACATTTCGCGGCATCGTCCAGTAAGCATCGAGAAAACAAATATCCTTCAGGTGCATGGTGTGTACGTGAGCACTGGTTGTACATGAAGGAGCACGGTTTTTGTTGGTTTCACTATGTTTGTTCGCAGCACTTAGTCTATATTTTTTACTATGTCTGTGTTTACAACGCCATAATCACGTACACACGGCTACACATCAAGCTGTACATTTCCAGTATAAGCTGATCTCGCATTGTACGGAAAGCCTACACAATGTGAGGTCAGCTTATACTAGAAATTTACAGCTTGATGTGTAGCCGTGTGTACAAGCGTTGGTATCTACGAATAAAGACTACTAGCTTCTTAAATCGTTGGTTGGTATGGAAAGAATGACGGGTTGGATGCTCTTAAGCTGTCAGTCCCGCTCCCCGATTCAGAATTTTTTTGATCAGTAGATGTCGACCTATTTGGTTTGACAAAAATTATATATATATAAGTACACAAAACGAACGATCACTTGATTCTGTTTGTTGTGTTCGAGTTGTGTCGTTTTTCATGCAACGCAGCGACATATGAGCTGCATCCAAAGAAAAAAAAAAGAGTTTTTTTTTCATTGTTTACGGTAGCTTAGGGGCTAAAACAATAGTGTATTGAGCACGGAGTCGCAGGATTGAATCCTGCTCAGGGTTTTTCTTTCCACAACTTATACATTTTTAGATTTCGCTCCGTAAATGCGCAATTAAGACTAGGCTCCCAAAATGAGGTGACTTTTCGGAAACATATGCCGAGTCGTACACATGCCTGATGAATTTCAAATTTAAACATATGTTATTTTGAACCTTTATCTACCGTTTGACTATCCCAGTTACATGATTCGTTGTTTTTTTTTCGATGCTTTTAATTTTTCAAAATCATGCGTTTTTAGAGATTTTCCGAATATTTCTCCGTTATTATTTAAGTTAGGTATATAAAATTTATGGAGATAGGCAGATAATAAAGTATATTAAATACAGCTTTAAGGAAATTTCTATTGATTAATTATTATTTATGTAATAAACGAAAATTGTTTTGAGACTTACGGCCTTTACTTCCGCGGTAAAACGCGCGAGAATGATTTATTTGAAAGTGAGCTCTATTGCAGCTAACATAAAATTTACGAGAGCAAATCGCAATGCTCACCTTCAGTGCCGCGCATTGCGCTATAGAGGAAGGGTCTGTGTCTGTCGCGTCTATGCGTGAATTGTCACGAATTTACGAAAATATTTAATACCGTAAACAAAAAAGACTTTATAGCCATAAAACAAGCATAAAATATTTAAAAATCATTCTGACAGACGTTGACGTCTTTTACTAGTGTCATGGGTAATAAAATTAATAGAAAATATGTTTCAAAAAGAAAAATTGCTAAACGTTATAAAGAAGCAAGTATGATCGCTAGACAATCTAAAAGGTAAGTGCATTATTATCTATTTTATTTCTAAAAATGTATTATTATTATTTTAGCTTTAATAAAACTAAAATATAAACGTTTTCTTTATAGGAAGCAATTTACTTGTTCGGAACAGAGATACTACCGGAGTCGCCAGTTGAACTAATTAATTTAAAAATTTACTTCTAGTTCAAGTATTATTACGTAAAGAAAAGTGGGTATGTATAGTGTAAAATTGTACAACTTGAGTAGGTATAACACACGAAATATTGTATTAGCGGTTTATACAGCGTGAATTTATGGAATAGGTTAGGAGAGGGCCAAACTTGAAATGAAACTATAACTACTACTTTGACTACGTCTGTGGTCTAGTGGTTCGAGTGTGCGACTGCTGGTCACGAGGTCGTGGGTTCGATTCCCACAAGACACAAGTATTTATTTGTTGAACATGTTTGTGTTGGTCTGCGTGTTTCTTATGTATTACAAGTATGTTTACCTACACACGATTCTTGAATGTCTGCAAGACAAAGAAAAGGCACCATAGCCTCTGCCATTTTGGTCATTGTCATGTCATGGGTGCTTTACTGTTTGTTTACTTATGTAAAACCTTGGATGAATAAAAAAGGCGGACGGAATCTCGCTAAAAAAAAAGTAAAAACACAATCGGTTGATTTGCTTACTCAATAAGGATTTTGACATAACTTGTGATAGGATTGAATAAGTTATGTCAAAACTCTTATTGAGTAAGCAAATCAACCGATTGTGTTTTTATTGAAAATGGCCATAACTCGTAACATATTTATTGAAAATAGAATAAAATCTCTACCTATAAACTTGTTCACATAGCATGGGTACGGTATCAGGTGTCAAATACATGTTTTGTAGTGGAGTCTCTTTTACCCTTATTCATAAGGCATCGTTTTGTCCTACTGTCATCGTACCCATGCTATGTAAAAATGATTAATTAACTTTTTTTAGATTGCCAGCATTGAATTTTGGCGCTAATCACACTGATAATATAATTGATCAAGGTGGAGACCTTTTTTTTCTGTTGAAAGACTCATGGTTTCCCTCCGTGTGGGGACGGCGGAGGGGTATGTCGGCCTCTTACCGACTAAAACCACACGGTGGCCATCCTCTGCATAAAATCGAGGAGCTCCGGGAATTCTATTGGACCGCGCCGGAGCCCCTCAAGTGCTATGCCTTTGGCACGTCCCGGGAAAACAATATTGTTTCCCCCACAGTAGCACGTGACCACCACGTACTGCTGTCCACCCCAGGGTCGCTTAGTAGACGCTTCGAGGCCCCCCCACTCTTAGCGTCCAATCATCACCAGTACTAGAAGCTTGTATATTAGGTACTTACTTTTTAGGCTACAATCGTTTTAAAATAAAATAGATTGAGTTTTTTGGAGATGTAGGTATGCACATCATTAGTTATAAAACATTTAATTTTAAGGCAAATGGAAATACAAGAAACGATGGGATCAAAGAAAATATTCTTCCTGAAACTGTTGAGAGGTATAATAAAATGGAGTTGTTACAGGATACGACTAACTTGGTATGTTTATAATTATATTTCTTTTCAAAGCAGAGTTGTTACGAAAAAAACATATGTTTTAAACACCATTGAATCTGATTAATATAACCACCAACTGATTTAAAACACGAGGGAAAAAACAATGTTTTTTTGCCAATGTGTTTAAAACATGTTTTAAACAAAGTATTATATTAACAAATAAAACAGCAATTATGGAACATTTAATTCAACTGATTTTCATTAGCGTTACATCAGGGACATCATACTGACGTTCTAAAATTAAATTATGAGTTATTATGTGAAAAATTATCGTATGAGTAAGTCAAAAAGGTCATCTCATCACAGTGGCCTAGTACGGTACACAGTGCTGGGCTTTTCCAGTGATTTCAAAGTAACAAACTTTTTTCAGGCCTACGACCAATACAACATAAACATCATGTTTGTATATTTGGATCATGTTGTCCGTAAAAAACAAGTATTTTTATTAATAATAGGTATATGTATGACGAGGTTAATAAACGTAAATGAAACAAAAGAGATGGCAGCCTACCCCAATGGGAAACCGGCTTGATAATACGTACTGGGTGTCAGGGAAACACTCCCGAAACTGAAAGGCTATTATTATACTAGGCTGCTAAACACAATCGAATACCAATAACCATTATCCTTATACTCATTGTTTTAGTGATTTGGTATTTTGCAAACCCGAAATGTAAAGCGTACAAAACTCGGGATCAATGCCGCGCGTACCTAACATACCTACGTTCGCTACGACACGGACTGCGTATGCGAGCGGATGTCGTTCACCCCTAGCGCCAACTGATATTTTATTTGAATTCGGTTTAAAGAAATTTATTTTCAAGAAGAAAATATGCCACTTACATGAAAATAGTTTTAACATTTTAGTAAACTTATTCTAATGGTCGCCGAACACTCAGTCAATAGTTTCATAGCCTCAACAGGAAGGTGAAAAATGTTCTATTATATATTGAGACAGTTGAGACTTAAAACCACTAAATGAGCTCATTTTTTTATATTAGATGGCAATTTATTTTATAGCTTTGCTCCTTCATAGGTAATACTTTTTTTTGCGAAGTTTGTTCTTACCTTTGGCAGTACAAGTAAGCTAGGTTGTCGAAGACTTCGTTTACTAATTTGTGATATTTTTACAAAAGACAAGTTAGTATGGATGGGTTTATCGATTATTTTCCTTATTAAGATGCAAGTATTATACATATATAGTTGTTTAATTACATTGCGAACTTAAAAAAAAGAAGTAAATAAATGAGGTTTTTTTTTGCAAATCAGTTTTATTTAACTGCCCAAAGCTGGTTGGTTATGTATGAAAAATGCAAAAAAAAAAGAGAAAAAATCTAAAAAAAGAATCGCTTCTTTTTGTGGTTTCGTATCACCAGCACTATTACCTATCTTCGTTTTCGGAAGCGTTTCCCTGACACCCAGTATGTATGTATGTATCTAGGGTATAGCGTGTGGGGTGCTGGGCCAGAAAACGTCCTCGTATCCCTGACGGCCGCTGGTCCTTGTCGATGCGGCCAACGTTAGGCCGCACGGGGATAAGGGGCTCACCTACTTGAATTGTGGCAAGCCGGGACGGGAAAAAAAGGGTTAATTTTCAGACGTCAAAATTATCATACTTTTGCGTACTGTTATGACCCTTATTATAAGGCAGTAAAGCCTACATCAGCACTCCTATTGTTATTGTCATAAATGTTCATAGATATTGTGCTGAGTATCAATTTCATTAGTTGGTCATTTTAATACTCAGACGAACATATTGAATAAATTCAGTTAGAATCTGGGCATCACCGCGTGCAGTACCAAAGTTTGGGAAGTCATACGTAATTCGGTGTAACGTAGTTTGTGTTCCAAATAAATAGTGTTGTAGGTCATTGAAGTTTTTTTTTTAAAAGACAACCGGGGTTGGCCGTATAACAGTACGATGAGATAATAAAATAAAAAAACAAGCAATGAATGGGATATTGCGTTCGCCTTGGTTTGACATTACCAAGGCGAACGCAATATCCCATTCATTTTAAATTTCCTGTTTTTTGCAACTCTGTTTCAAAGTATCCAAGAGGGATACTAACTTTAATGATATTTATTGTGATTACACTAACATCTACGCCTTCGTTTTAGGAAAGCAAAATACTAAGTGGGAGACGGATGGTGAACACACAACGTTTTTTCGATAATTTGTAAACTATCGCCGATCACGCCGCCCTTTTTAACTGTGGGTTGAGTTCTGTTGAAGTGGTTTCTGAACACCAAAACAGACTCTATTTGCGATTAAATTTAAATTGTTTAATCTGCAACAAAGAATTTAATATTGAATATTGATTGATTTGAGATTGGGACATAAATAAAGAAGCCGTAGCTGGAATTATGGCAAGTGGCGGTGGATATGCTCAATTAAAATAATTTACATCTGCAGTCGGCTTAAACGAAATAAACAAAAAAAAAATGCAAGACGAAATTGCAGAAGAATGGGAGAAAACAGCTTGGGGTGAAATGAAGAGGGCTGGTGAGACAGAAAGAGAAGTCGCTTTGAAAGAAGGTCGCGTCAGTAAAGATGGCATCCCGATGATTGAAGTCATAGTAGATGGGTGTTGGTGCCGCCGTTCATATCAAACGAATTACGCTGCCAAAGAATCAAAATGCAGAGCAGCCAGATATCGATCCAGAAACTTTCAAACTGTCAAAGGAAACTTTTATAGATAATTTGCGTAAGACTGAATAAGAACGTAACCGTATTAGTCAACATACAGTTTTACGAATTCAGTGCAGTGAGTGGTTTGAGCTTAGACGCAACTTATTGACCGTATCAAATTTTGGTAAAGTAATAAAACGTAGAAGGACTCAAAGCTGTAGAAATATAATAAGAAACATACTTTACAGCACACCAATTGCCCATGTCTCCTCCATACAGTACGGAAGACAATATGAAGCAGTGGCACTAGAGCAATTATCACAATTACAAAATATTGAAATTATGGAATATGGCCTCTACATAGACGAAAAATATCCCTTTTTAGGAGCCACGCCTGAAGGTATCATTGACGATATGGTTGTAGAAGTAAAATGTGCTCTAGCTCCTTTTAAAATGGGTAGTATTGATGAAGCAATTGACAAGAAAAGAACATTTCTGGAAAAAGGACAAAAATGGTCAGGTGAGTTTTTTTTTTTTTTTGTATAATTATTCATTTAAATTTGTATATAGGCGCACTGAGTAATTTGAACACCTAGTTCATTAATGTCACCAACAAACGGCAATCAGAAACATCTACTGTCAGGAGATTGAGATTAGTTTGGAACTATATTTTGAACGTTTTTAATTACGAGAAATGGCCTTCTGATGTTCCGTTCAAGTTTTAATTGTATACTATAAACAAATTGTAATGAAATTCTAATTTTAATGTGGTGTGAAAAAAAACATAAATATTAGTAGGCAATTCCATGGTTTCCCTGTTCTCTGTCTTGACTTTATATTTCAATATTAGCGGTGAGTGACAAGTGTAGCTAGCGGGTGGTGGGGTGTAAGGGAGGAGCTAGCGTGGGAACTATTTTTTCGGAGCGTCCTCTTAAAGGTAAGTGCGTGAGGCCGCTTGTTATAGGAAGCAGATGATGTAGTATCATGATTTATCAGCACCATTATCATTAACTATAATTATAAAGGAAAACTGATTCTCAGATTGATAGAATACTAAGAAATCAATGCGGAATCAGCACGATGTTAACTTAATTAGAAATTAATTTATTGACGTTTATGTACCTTTTATAAGAAGCTTTGTGTGAAACAAACATTGTTTATTTTGTCTTTTAAAAATAAATAGTATCGTAGCTACAGCTGATGACATACAACCGGTACAAGATTAGTGTCTCAATAAAAATGCAATTCAATAAATATTCATTAGGTAATCTACATTTTTATGAATTCATCTATAATTTACTACGAGCTGTCTACGCCCGCACCACAGAATATCTAACAGTACTCTCCGCACACAAAATATACATTCACACATATTTTATCTGTGACGACACAGACAGTACACAATACACATCAATCTATGTAGGTAAATAAAATGAGGGTTGTTATTGTTTCATGAATCGGGCTAACGTTATAAAAGTACCGTCATTTGACGGAGTGGGGTTACGCCGTCCCAATCAACTCAGCCTATCGCAGTACACTGCTGGACATAGGCCTCTCCCAAGTTGCGCCACAACGCTCGGTCCTCTGCCTTCCGCATCCAGTCCCCCCCAGCCACGTTTTTTAGGTCGTCGGTCCACCTGGCAGGGGGGCGCCCTACGCTGCGTTTGCCGATTCGCGGTCTCCACTCAAGGACTCGTCTGCTCCAACGGCCATCGGTACTTTGACAGACATGGCCAGCCCACTGCCACTTCAGCTTACTGATCCTACAAGCTATGTCGGTCACTCCGGTTCTTCTCCGGATAATCTCGTTACGGATTTTATCCTTCAAAGAAACTCCAACGCCGTCCCAGGCACGCGCTAATAGAACCCAATGATGACACAATACTTCACCAGGAGTCCAATAAGGACACCAGCACACCCCGACGCCGTTGTCCTATATATCGTCCCCGCCGGTGAGGACTGACGCGACGTCCACACAGATGCCGAAAGTCCGACTCTCGAGAAACCCAACACGATGCAGCAGCGGCTGCCGGGGGGACCGGTGGCGGGGTCCCCCAGCTGCACCCTGAGCCGAGGCTCAAGCTGCCCCCTGAGGACGCCCTCACGATGTCGCAACCGGAGATGATATCGTCCCGCGAGACCGACCATATGCTCTAGAGTAGTTCCTAGGAGTAGGCTTAAACGCCACTGTGTTAGGATTAGGTAGATCTGAGTGTGGTCTCTAATCTCAACGAAAAAGTCATTCGTTGAGATATGTCATTCCCATAAATTTTGATTGTTTTCTAACGGCCAAAATTAATATCCAATCTATCCACGATTTGCCCTACTAGAGATAGGAATTTGACATAAGCTCCATACAAAATATGTCAAATTTCTATCTCCAGTAGGGTAAATCGTGGATAGATTGGATATTAATTTCAGCCGTAAGCGTTGACGATTGTAGATTGTCAACTTGGCTAGGGGGGCAGTTTCCAAATTGTTTAATACAACGTATTATTGAAATAACTGAAAACTTTTTGAGGGGTCACTGTATTGATCAGTATGAACAACTTTTACTAAGGGACCGACCCTTAAATCGGGAAAAAAATATCACATGTTCTCTACATTTTTTGTGTTCACATAAATCGATGAAATGTAGGCAACAGCTGATATTTTTTTCGCGATTTCAGGGATTGGCCAATTGTAAAAGTTGTTCATACTGATGTGTTGAATGACCCCTTTAGAGGTTTTCACTTTCAGTTATTTTAATAACACGTTGTAATCATTTACAACCTGTTAATGAAAATCGCGGTTGCAAAACCCCATAAGGGCGTCTCCCAAGGGAGGGCTCGGACCTCGGCTTACTGGGGCATCGCGGGGGGACCCCGCCGCTATGTCCCCTTGGCAGCCGTTGCTGCTTCGGGACTGGTTTTCTCGAAAGTGGCGGACTTTCGGTATATCGGGTGGGTGACGCGTTTCGCAAATCGCCGTTAAGCGGCAAGCCTCGCCGGCGAGGGCAAAAACCTACCTAATCCTAACACAGTGGCGGTTAAGCCTACTCCTAGGAACTACTCTAGAGCGTATGGTCGGTCTCGCGTAACGATATCATCTCCGGTTGCGACATCATGAGGGCGTCCCAGGGGAGAGCTCGGGCCTCGGCTCAGGGTGCAGCTGGGGGACCCCGCCACCGGTCCCCCCAGCAGCCGCTGCTGTTGTGTTGGGTATCTCGAGAGTCGTACTCTCGGCATCTGTGTGGACGTCGCGTCGGTCCTCGCTGGCTGGGACGATATTTAGGACGACGGTGTTGGAGTGTGCTGGTGTCCTTATTGGACTCCTGGTGTAGTATTGTGTCATCATTGGGTTCTATTAGTGCGTTCCTGGGATGGCGTAACCCCACTCTGTCAAATGACGGTACTTTTATAACGTTAGCTCGATTCATAAAAAAACAACAACCCTCATTTTATTTTATAAATTGATAATGCGCTAACATGCATGTATATGAATGGTAACGCTAGAATACACCTAGCCAAGGACGTCGCCAGCCAACGGGTAGGGGGGGTTTAATCGTTTCCCACATTAAAAAATATCGTGATTAAAACACATTCTCTTGGGTTTAAAAAAAAAAAAACGACTACTTTATTATTAAAATCTCCTAGGTTTGAGCCACTAGGGGGGGGGGATGCCCCCGTGCTGCCCCTGCCGACGCCCATGCACCTGCCAGGTTTTATATTGTAGGTTAATGCCTCAATAAACAGTAATTTACACCTACAAACAAAACGAATTGTCAATACTGACTCGACAAAAAAAAACAATAACAAATTTATTGCATTGTAGTATGAATCCAATAAATTGTTATTGAAGTAAACATTGCGTTACGCCACTCATTCGCCGGCCGCATTTCATTCATAATTGTAATTTTATCGGAACATAAATTAGGTATTTACCTGATAACGTGGCAATAAAATAAACATAAGAGCGTGTGAAACAAATACAGTTAAGGAAATACAGTTAAATATAATGCTTTATTTTTACCTGACTTAAAAAAAGGAGGAGTTTCTCAATTCGATTGTATTTTTTTATGTTTGTTACATCAGAACTCCGTCATTTATGAAACTATTTGGATTTTTGTTTATTTTATTGAAAGGATATACTTTTTTATTAAATAGTATATGATGGCGAAACGAGCAAAAGGCCCACCTGATGTTAAGCGGTTACCTTTGCCCATAACAACTGCAATACCACCTAGGCTGTTGCATAAATAGTACCGCAAGTCGGTTCGCCAAACTGAGACATGAAGATGGAAAGTCTCATGTGATTGTAATTTCTCCTTCCAGATTGGTCCTATTTTTATGAAAATCTAGTTCTGATAATGGGATCCATGTGGAATTGAGGGAGCTCCTCAAATATTATAGGCATATGTAGCGATTTTGATATTATCATCGACAAATCAAGCATTTGCATTCAGAAAGTATAATTTGGTGAGGATCTGGTAACAGTTTGACATTGACAGCGCCTTTATTTCGTAAGCAGTAAGGGCAGTTTTCTAATTCAAGGGTTACCACTGTCATGCAGTCAACTGTACTTCCCCGGACGAGCTCCTTCACAAGTTAAGTAAGTTATTACTAATGAGATCGAAGGAAAGATGTAGTACCGTTAATAAGTAACGTTCTGTAGCGATCACACTTTCTGCTATTAAATACCAGTTTTTCCGTTACTTTCCCAAACCTACTTTCTTGCAATTAACTGTTTATATGTTAGTCGTTAATTGAACTTGAAACTTCTTGAAAAACAAACTGTAATGTTTATCGTCGAGGAGAATTATGTGAAATCGAGTTTTAGATTATACTTTTGACGTAATAATTGTATTTTTTGTGTGGCTCTCTGACCAAAAAAATAAGATAGACGGAGCGCGTAGAACTAGCGAATGAAGCTAGAAAAAGGAATACAATAATAATAATAATGTCCTCCTGGCCGAATTTCGGTCACGGCAGCCAATCTCAATGGAGACTAGCCATCTGCGCGGGACATATTATAGTGCACAAGTTTGTGCGCAAACACAGGTGCACTCTCTAATAATCCGATGGGACGGCTTTACGTGCTCTCCGAGGCACGAAGGGGTCTCGATGTGTAACAAAACGGTCACCCATCTACAGACTGACCGCGGCTAGTGCAGCTTAACCTTGCAGATTGTACAATCCACACGCTTGCTACTTAGCCACGAGCCCCTTAAAAGGAATACAAAATGGCAAAGGAGTACCTACTGCGAAAAACGGCCACTTTTGGTATTTTTTCTATCTACAACTACAGCTAAGTATAATTTACAGAGTTAATTGTTTCTGATTAAACTACAGTACCTGTACTTCAATTGTGAGTAAAAAAAAAATTACCGATGGGCGCGCCACTTGGCTGGTACACACGGCTACACATCAAGCTGTACAAACCCAGTATAGTCTGACCTCGCGTTGTAAGGAAAACCTATACAATGCGAGGTCAGCTTATACTGGAAATGTACAGCTTGATGTGTAGCCGTGTGTACATTCTCCTTATGTGAACACAAACGTAGTAATGTTTCAATTTACACACATATAGTTTTTTGTGTTACAAGATTTTTTTCGCTACTTGCCCAAATCTAATACACTGGGCTACCGGGTCGCTTATAAAAACTGTGATAGTTTCTTAAATACATATATAAGATTAATTCCTGAAAGTGTAGTATGTTGTAGATGACCGAAAAATACGTAAAAAAATACATAATACGTTTTGCCAGACCATTCTAGATTATTATTTGAACAGTGACAAGTACACGTGTGATACTTATGCAGCATAAATAAATGTATAATAAATAATAGATAATAGTTTGTATTACGTAGTCTCACAGTTTAAATCATCATTATGCATTTAACTATTCGTCTGCTTTAATTGCCCATTATTATATTGCGCAGGAGCATAAATAAAGGTTATATACCTTGACATTTTGTCATCTTATATACACGTAGGGGAGCGGGGGGCTTGTTGTAACAGTTTTTGGAAAAAACATTGTGAAAGGAAAACTGCAAAGTATTTCTTGATTGTGAAATAATGTCTTGCAAGATTAACTATCTGTCTAGCTTTTCATCAATTAATATTAGGAAAATTGTTAATAGTATTTAATAAGACGGTAATTTAAAAAAAAAATTCTACTTACCCCGTATTCGGGGCTAGTTGTAACAGCCTTGGGGCATGTAGTAACAATAAAAACCGGTACGTATCTGCTCCAGTTATAAATTTTCCCTTCTCTTTTCTAGTAGTTTTTAACTTACTCTCTGGTTTTCCTTGCTCATTTTCTATTTATTTATTAAATTTATGCACACACAGAGAAATTAAAATAAAATACACAGAAATTAAAATTTAAAAAGCTGTACCTTTGTAATAGTACAAAGGCACTGATTTTTCTGTTCATATTTCTTCTCTATCGCTTCTTTTTCCGGTTTATCAGTTAAATAAATTCTATTCTATTCTTAAAACACAGCATTTTATTTTACGTTGAATGCGGTTAGTCGGTTTCCGTGCTGGAGCTTTTGGAAAATGCTTAATTTTTGAAGGTGAAAAATCTAGTTTGCTTTGGAGTTATGAAGGGCCAGGAGTTGATTCACAAGCGTGTGCAATCACTTGTGCTGAATTATTTGAAGCAGGCGTGATTTCAGAGTGTGAGTTATTAACGTCAACGCTTGGGGGCCCGGAAGTAGACGCGGTAGATTGTTCAATCAATTCAAGTTGATAGAAACATCAATTTATAGACTCTGCACAAAATTGTGGAGAAAGTTGTAACATGTTAAAACTTGCCCCGATATTTTGTTACTACTTGCCCCATGGTGTAATTTTTTACTAAAATTTATATACATAAAAAATAACATAGTTTGAATAAAAATCACATCTACCGATACATAATTAAAGAAATGGTCTAGAATTTTGAATAAAAATAATAATAAAAAGCTACTAAAACGGAGCCAAAAAACAAAAATTTACAAATACGTTTTTTTCCAAAACCTGGTAAAAACGAAGCGCATGACCATGACCACTTCATGTGCCGTCCGGTGGGACCCTGGCAGTGCCCATATAATAGAGCGCGCTATGAAGGATAAATTTAATCGAAAATAATATAAATAAAGGTTGGTTTACTAGGCAAAAATTGAGTGTTACTACTTGCCCCTGCTACAACTAGCCCCCCGCTCCCCTACTCATCATTGCGAACAGCTTTTAATATGGACCAACCCTGAAATCGCAATAAAAAAACAGCTGTTCCCAACAAAATCATCGAAGTCGTTCGGCAATAGTACATTACTGCAGCGGCCGGCAACAGGGGCATTGATGGACGAACTTGAAAATACATATGCAGACATACTTGGCTTGTATAGTATTTTTCTCAAATAATGCGCGGAAATTCAAACTAAGTAGTAGGTACCTATGTAAATTCTAGAATCAATGACGAACAACAATAATTTTACACGCGTCCAGTATGTTAATTTGTTTATTTTTTACTTTCATCATCTTTCATCATTTCAGCCGAACGATGTCCACTGCTGAACAAAGGCCTCCCCCAAAATGAGGGGAAATGCCATAATCGGCGATCGCAGTTGGTTTTATAAATACTCGGAGAACGCTGCTGCCCATCCCATGGTGAACCCCTTAGTAGCCTTTTACGACACCCACGAGAAGAGATGGGGTGGTGCTATATTATTTGTGTCCGGCACCACACGGAACTTTTTTACTTTAACCAGCTCTAATTTGCAAGCTTGTTCGAAATTTAAATAAAATCTTGGATAAGTAACCTCCTTGGTTGGTTTCCGGAGTAAAAAGTTCGTTCTATCTTTAAATTACACAACAGGCATGAGTTTTCATAGTAATTTATTTGGCCGCTACACAGGACAGATATGGATTTTCATACTAGCATTCTCGGCCGCTGCTCGCATGTATTTGACCAGTACAGCATTTTCGATTTATCCCGAAGAAGGTTGACAAAATAATGTTCGAATGTGCCTATGTTTGAGAAAAAAATATGAAACTGCTGATTTTTTACGCGATATTGTGAATTGTTCGCAATGGTGAGTAAATTGACTTGGCCACCAATGTCGGACGATGAAATGTTATGGTGTTAGAAATACCAACTTATGAAGGATCCTGTAGACGATGGCTCATGATGGTCACTTCTTTAGGTTTATACTTAGATAGAACTGGGATAAGAGAATTTACATGTCAGTCAAACAAAAGCTGTTCTAGAGTTTCAATCTTCAATCCATAGCCTTTTAAGAAAAAGGATTTTAATGTCATCATAATTTTTGCCAATGGTATCTATTCTCTTGTTCACTAAAAATGTCACTAATTAAGCTTATTTTAAACTACTGCTCTCTTTTACTAATAGTGGATACAAGAAAGGGATGGCAATAATTTTAGTTCTGTTAAATTAGTTTACGTATAACATTTATTTGTATTTAAGTCCGCACGTTCCGAGATCATGACTAAAATCGTATATAAATTTTAATTTCGACTAATTTGACATCACTAAAATTATTGCCACAAATCTACTATTAGTAAAAGAGAGCGATAGTTTAAAATAAGTTAAGTTCAACAAGAGAATCGACACCAATATGTACGTATTATTAGACACAGATGTATGATCATAGTTTTAGAGCCTGCTGTCAAAATTAAACTAATTATGATTGATCTCATACACTAAAGTCGCTTAAGTTTAATATCAAGATAATTTTGAATTGTTTTCTTTGTGCTGTTTACCGGTAAGATAACCTTCACTTTACGGAATAAATTAAAAATATAATATTATGACATGAAACAATTTATATTTGAAACAATTACTTCCTTATCATGGAAAGTAAATTAAAGGTTTTTGTGCTCAACAAAAAGCTAGACTTGCACCACCTTGTATTACCTTTTTTTAACCAAAGTAATATTACGTTTGGTCCGGTAATAAAGAAGTGAGTCATATAAAATGATCACACAATGTAACTATTTATCTCAAATCTTGGGTTGTGTAATGTAGTGTTGTAATGGCATGCTATTACCGCAGTCTAAGTACTAAGTCTCGTTGAAGCATTGTACAATGTGGAACCTGATTGGTGAAAAAATAAAGGGCGGATTCCTTTATTTTTTGTTGTAAATGCAGCTTGCAAGCAAAACAGTTTCAAAATTGGAAATGCCTAACGTTTGCCAATAGTACCTACGCAATAAACAAACGTGCTTTGATGTCAAATCGCTTGGTTCAATAGCCGAGTTGTGTCTGTGTTTTTTAACGCCCGAAATTAATACATTTCAATGTTATGATGAACTCAAAGTTTTATACAGTTTTTATTTCAAAGAGGCACAGAACATGCTCTTATGTAATGTCAAAACATACATGCTGATTCAGTTTAGCCTTAACGAATGCTTAAACATACACGAAACAATTGCATCAGTTTATTTCGATTTGCGGCAAGTAGTGGTCGTGAATTATGGATGAAAGTGAATTATTGTGTTATGCTGCCTTAGTATTAATATTCTCAATTAAAAGAAAGAAAAATGAACACGGTGGGCTAAAAAGTGGCTGTGACAAAGGCGTCCTGCCTTTGTCGAAGCTTAGATCTGCTTGAATCATTTCAGACCATACAGCCGACTGATGTGCGTTGGTCTTGAGGCTAAAATACTACTCATACACGGTACAGATTTGTGTCGCATCAAGCATGTACTACACGGTGAGCAACCAGCCTTCCAACCAAGGTGACCTTGGTGGGAGGTTGGTCGCTGACAGCCGTTGTCAAACAAAATTTCGTGACAAACCACGGTCTAAATGGTTGGAAACCAGCAAGGTCACCTTGGTGGGGAGGCTGGTTTGTCAACGTTTAGCAGACGCTTCAGGTGAAACTGAAAGTAGAACTTATCGTGTATCGTAAGCTTAAGAATCCCCATACAGTTCGATTTCAAATTCATTAAGAAGGTGTCCGGCTGTCTGCACCATTTTTTTTTGTAAAAACCTGCTGTACAGAATTTTACTTCATGAATCCGTGTAAAAATCTCGCAAACGACAAAGGGTGTAAAAGCTGGTGGCAATTTAAAAAAACCGGCCAAGTGCGAGTCGGACTCGCGCAGTAAGGGTTTCGTACCTCCCATAAAACTGATTTAATTTACGAGAGTTTATCAAAAGACATTAACGTAAAGTGCGCGAAATAGAATTTTTTGCATATCTTTCTTACGCAGGTACCACCACATATGTCTATGTTTGTCTTATTTGTAGTATTTGTTGCTAAACTACATAATATGCACTAAAATCTGACCAAGTTTGACACTGGTATATATTACCGTTTTGAAGATAGAGCAGAAACAAAAACGTTGAAAAAAATGCATGTTTTTTAAGGTTTTTTGTATGGGGACTCCCTCTGGATTTAGACTTTTTTTTGTTTTTAGTATTTGTCGTGATACACCTTATAACAACACAATTTCTGAGAAAATTTCAACCGTTTACCTATTACTGTTCAAAAGATACAGCCCTGTGACAGACAGACGTCGGACGGACGGACGGACAGCGTAGCGATAGGGTCCCGTTCGGCACCCTTTGGGTACGGAACCCTAAAAACGGTAGTTCCGCCTGTCTAGACGTTCAAGGCCCGACATGAGATATAATATCTAGAAATCATATTACTGTAAAATGAAAGGGATTTTCGTGTAAGTCATGCTCTGAAAAAGTTAAAGAAAAACCATAATAATATTGGATTCGGTGCAACAATAAATTACGATATATTTTATTCTGTCCGCTTCAGTACTTTTTTATTGGAAATTATTTCTATATTATTGGAATAAAATTAGTATGAGTAGGTATAACGTTTTGGGAAAACGTGTAGTTTATATAGAGTACCTAAGAAAGCCAAGAAGTTATCCAGTTGAACTTGTTTTGTGTAGTGATCACTAGTGGTGTGAACCGGAGGCATTTTCGGCCGGATATTATGCGTGAGATTTTATTGAATCACCGGAGGTTATCCGGATCTTCTCCGGTTATTCAAAATACTCTAAATCTATATATGTGAGAGAAAAAAACACGCTAAAAAAAAAAAAAATGGCACATTTTGGTGCGTTCTGCCACAAATGAAATAACCGATAGTTTAGTGCAATCACCGATTAGTCTCTGGTACTCACTCTAACCGGTGATTATCCGGTTTTTTGAGAACCGGTTCACACCACTAGTGATCACGAAAACCTATGAAATTATTATTTTAATTTACACTTGTGTTGTTACACATTTTTTTTAATGGAATATAGATCTGCTCTTGACCGTAATCTAGACAGCTTTGTCAAGATGTGGTCGACGATGGAGCGAGCAAACCTATTAGGTGCCGATTTATTCCAGCTTTAAAGGCGTTAGGGTTGTAAGTGACTGGAAATACAGATTTGGATATTTAATAGTTACTTTGTTTTTTTTTTAAATATTTTAAGCCTGCAAAAGTCACACCCACTTGTTATTTTTGCCATCGCAACTAAATGACAAAATTAAGAGTATTACAGATAATTACAAATTCATGAATAAGTCTATTTTTGTTTAGTCTCTAAATAAAATGTTAGTACCTACAACACATATTATGTACATATGAATAAGTGGTGAGAACAATAGTGTGAAAACAAAACCCATGTATTTATTTTAGTAAAATAAATCCTTTTAATCAATATTATACATGCTACAAGGTGGACTGACGACCTGGTGAAGGTCTCGGGAATCCGCTGGATGCGGAAGGCATAGGACCGGTCGTTGTGGCGATGCTTGGGGGAGGCCTATGTCCAGCAGTGGACGTCTTTCGGCTGAAATGATGATGATGATGATACATGCTGAAATTTGAATCGCTTATTTCCCGAAAAGGTGTAATTATACTCATTATTATGAACAAATTTTACTAAGGGACCAAACCTGAAATCGCGAAAAAAAAATCAGTTGGTCATTTATCGATTTAAGTGAACACAAATGTAGGGACCAAATGATTTTTTTTCGCGATTTCAGGGTTGGTCTCATAGTAAAAGTTGTTCGTAATGATGAGTACAGTTACCCCTTTTCAGGAAATAAGTGATTCAAATTTCAGCATGAATATGACTGTAGATTGAATGGGTAACATCATCATAACATAAACATAACATAACAATATAACATAATCACTTAATCAGTCCATTACTGTCCCACTGCTGGGCACTGGCCTCAGTTCAATTCCAATATATTTTTATTATTAGTAGTAACAGACCGGAATAGTTTGTGTTTTTGCTCGGAATTTAACGTCACACAACCTTTAGTAAATACTAGCGTAATGAGAGCACGTTAAGCTGTCGGTCCCGGTTGTCATACGAATATCTATGGCAGTCGTTACGGGTAGTCAGAAGCCTGAAAGTCTGACAACTGGTCTAACCTCCGAATGTCAGTCTTCTTCTTCGTGTCGACATGAGCTACATAATAATAACAGCTCATGTCGTGGGGAAAAGATTAGCCAGTCAGCAGGTTGATAGCGGGGCTGACTGCCCAGAGTGCGCCGGACGATCATTTAAATATCGTCACTCGTGGAGGCTCTTTTAATGCACCTCGGAGGCGGGGGTCTGATGGCGGTCGCTCCGTGTAAAATACTGATGTTCAGCCGCATCTGGCTAGACTGGAAACCGACCCCAATATAATTGGAAAAAGGCTCGGAGGATGATGAACCTTTAGTAAATGTATAGGAAACCCTAGTGTCGCTTGCAGTCTGTGAAAGTAGTGTCAGTTGCGGACGGTTGCCTTAGCCGGCGTCGGAATTGTATCTTTACGGTGACTTCTCATTCAACAATTTCCCTTCTTGATGATAATTTTACCTACACCACTTGGTACCTAGCCATGCCTACGATCAGATCTAACTTCAATCACATTCGCGGTAAACGTGTTCTGAGGTACTTCGCCAATAATCGTAACTCCTACGTTATGGCTCATAAACATGTTATGTATCTACGTGGTTTAAATATTAATCTTATAGTATTAGACGGCATAGGTATAGAACTTACAACTATTATTAAGGTAGATCAACGCCAAACATGTATTTGTTTAAATACCTATATTAACTTAGTAATTTACCACCATCTAAGTTAAAATTACATAGCACGAGTCCGCACGTAACATCAATAAAAATATACAACAAAATACAAATAGCGAATGACATAAAAAAATTTAGAAAATGATAAAAGGTTTAATAAGCGCCTCAAAGAACTGCTAATTGATATATGTATACTATTATACACTTAATGAATTTTTTGATGATGACTTTATAACAGAAATTCTTAATTAAAATTAAAATTAAAATTTAATATGTCACTGCAGGGATCCAGCAGAATACCAGCGTCAGGTATAATACCTGGCACATGCTGAGCTGGACACCCATTTGGTACAATATTGAGACACATATCACACTTTCTTATTGTATTTTTACCTGTATGTCCTGTGTCTTGTTTTTGTACTAAATAAACGTTTTATCTATCTATCTATTTATTCTTAATTCTTTATTTGGAATCTCAGTAGCAGCCCGGAGTCTGGATTTGTGCCCGGTCAGTGGCAATAGGCTCACCCCCTATTACATGGGACTATAACGTAACTGGTGAAATGTGGGTGTACTATTACACCTCTGCCTACCCCTTCGGGGAAATACAGGCGTGATGTTATGTTATGCTATGTTATGACCTTATAACGTGATTCCTTTGTAAAAACTATTTTTTTTTGTAATATTTATATTTAATTTTGAATATACTATTTTTTTTTTGAGTGGTTGATATAATTTATTATTCAAATAATTATTGTTTGATTGATGATTGCTTACTTTATAATTTTATCTATCTGGAGACATTTATTTAAATTTAAATTTGTGTCATTATTTATTTTAAAAGAATAGAATTTATAAAGATGACTTATAAATTTATTATAATTTACATTTATGACATAGAATTAAAAATCAGATCACTTAATAGATGTACCTACAGACTCTACAGTAGGTACACCCAAAGTATGCTGATAAAGCTACTAGCTCTGATTTTTCAGGAGAATGGCCTCTGGTTTGCTATACCAGAATTGTTTATCATCCATTTATATTATCTACCAAACTTGTCAGTTCAACTGGTAGACCATTATTTAAGCTTCACACGTAGTAACGGGACAAGTTATAGGCTCCGGAAAATGAAGAGACTCACGCAATTTACAAGTCATAGGGATAGGACTGGTATGTTCTTGTTTAATATTTGACGACGCCTGTGGTCTAGTGGTTCGAGTGTTGGACTGCTAATCACGAGGTCGTGGGTTCGATTCCCACAAGACACAAATATTTGTGTAATGAACATAAGTGTTTGTTTTGGTCTGGATTTTACATACATATATACATATTATCACGCCTGTTTCCTTTGGGGTAGGCAGAGACTATGGATTTCCACCTGCTACGATCCTGACACACCTCTTTCGCTTCATCTACGTCCATTAACCTCGTCATGCATGCTCGTCGGTTTAGAGAACTCTTAACCTGGCATTTGTTGAGAACGTCCGCGATTTGATTATGTATTAAAAGTATGTATTTACAAAAAAATAAGTTTATAGGTATTATATCCATTGTCTAGTACCCATAGTACAAGCTCTGCTTAGTTTGGGACTAGATGGTGCTGAGTAAAATTGAGAGGGCTATGCTCGGAGTGTCCCTGCGTGATCGAATCAGAAATGAGGAGATTCGCAGGAGAACGAAAGTAACCGACATAGCCCGAAGAATTGCCAAACTTAAGTGGCAGTGGGCGGGGCACATTGCTCGCAGAACGGATGGCCGATGGGGCAGTAAAGTTCTGGAGTGGCGACCACGTACTGCAAGGCGCAGCGAGGGTAGGCCCCCAACAAGGTAGACCGACGACCTGGTGAAGGTCGCGGGAATCCGCTGGATGCGGAAAGTGCAGGACCAGTCCTTGTGGCGATGCTTGGGGGAGGCCTATGTCCAGCAGTGGACGTCTTTCGGCTGGAATGATGATGATGATGATGAAGACGCGCCAGAAACATGACAGAGGCTAGTTAATGTATGAATAAATACAAAGTACCTATTATAAAAAGTTGCATTCCTCAACATACAACACCAATCGTGAGACAATAAAGCTATTCTAGGCAGTTAGGCACGTCAAAAAGGTTTTACGACGTTTATCTTGATCGATATCAAGATCAGATACAAAATACGAGTATGTGTGTAAGTAGAAGCATACCTATCTATTTAAAACTTTATTATCTGTTTAACCTTGTAGCATGAGCAGTTCGATAGTAGATATTGTTTTCCCGAGACGTGTCAAAGGCACTAGAATAACGCTGGTGCGTTCTAATGGAACGCGGTTCCCGGAGCTCCTCTATTTTGTGCTAAGGATGGCCATGGTGTGGTTTTAGTCGGTAGGAGTCCATGAAGAATTCCGCCCGAAAACAAAAAACCGGCCAAGTGCATGTTGAACTCACGCAGAAAGGGTTCCGTACCACCCATCGACCGGATGCCCTATAGTAACTGATTTAATTTACGAGAGTTCATCGAATGAAATCGACGCACCGTGAGCGAAATCTGAATTTTTGCATCTATTTCTTACGCACCACCACCACATATGTTTAATGTTTGTCCTATTTTTAGTATTTGTTGTTAAATTTCATAGTATGCACTATAATCAGACCAAGTTTGATGCTGGTAACACAGAGCAGGAACAAAAACGTTGATAAAATTGCATATTTTTGAGGTTTATTGTATCTAAAACCAAAGGGTTTAAGGGTTTCCCTTTGGTTTTAGATAGCTTGGATATAAATTTTAGCCGTAAATGAACACAACAATATTAAGTTTTAAATTGTGGAAAGTTTCTTTGACGACTAAGTTTGCTCTGTTCTATAATCTTTTAATACAACCGATTTGAAATGCAAATTAACCACAAAAAATAACAGATATTCATACAGATAACATTTAGTTTGCTGCTTATTTTGTGCTATTTATTTATTTTAGTTTATTAACATGCAGTAGTACGCTACGGAGTGCCCCCATTATCTAGAACTTACGTCTTCTTTGTCCATCCAAAGGTTGTCTGGAAGATATCGCTTTTAGCGATAAGACCACCCATGTACCCATAATTTATACGTTGTTCCTGTTTACTACTATTTTCGTGGTGTACAATAAAGTATATTCAATCTATCTATCTATCTACACCTCCTTTCTGTTCTCCATGATCTACACCAATATATCACGTCCTGCTTTCGAAGGAATTTTTCAATACACAATTTACAGATTAACAAACAACAAAGTCGAAATAATATTAGTTCAGGTGGTTCTTATAAAAGTGCTTCGAATGAAACAGCAATTTAATTGCACTGTTGAGTGCGAAGTCGGCCATTCGTAAAGAGGTTTCAAGAGTTGGGAGAAAAAACATTGTTCTTAGAACGAATCAAAGAAAAACATCAAGTATTTGTCTGTCTTGGTGCGCAAATCTTAAAGACCTGTAGAAGAACTTTATTGCAATAAAGCTTTAGGTATTACAGTAGTAGTTCAGCTTCTTGTTAAAAAGTTTGCCTAGTGAAGTACCTACTACCACTATACCTATTTCTGCCTAAACGCGGTGCGTTGGGCGGAGAATTCAAACGTATGGGCATGTATGCATTGTATGGGCATGTATGCATTGTATGGGCATGTATGCATTGTATGGGCATGTATGCATTGTATGGGCATGTATGCATTGTATGGGCATGTATGCATTGTATGGGCATGTATGCATTGTATGGGCATGTATGCATTGTATGGGCATGTATGCATTGTATGGGCATGTATGCATTGTATGGGCATGTATGCATTGTATGGGCATGTATGCATTGTATGGGCATGTATGCATTGTATGGGCATGTATGCATTGTATGGGCATGTATGCATTGTATGGGCATGTATGCATTGTATGGGCATGTATGCATTGTATGGGCATGTATGCATTGTATGGGCATGTATGCATTGTATGGGCATGTATGCATTGCAAGACACACACGCATCAGCTTACTGAGCTGCTAGTGTGGTTTCCATATAATAATAATAATGTATGTGAGCGTTCACGGAGAAGCGATTTTTTGATATGCAGTGTTGCTCGCAGTGGCGCACGCAGCGGGCAATGTTGCGACGCCCGCGACCACAGAAATAGACAGAATGGAAAAGTGGGCAGGGCGCGCGTGCCAACACTCTGCACCATAATGCAGGGCATTTCAAAGTATTTCTCAGTACGCCTTATGACTTGTTTCTGTAAATATTGTAACTAGAACCCGCAAAAATGCATTATTGTGCTGTTTCTAACTGCAGAAACAAAAGCTGGAAAGTACATTTGATTAAAGTTATTTTTTTTTAATTAATGACGTCAATATGCAAGGCGTAGTTTGTTCGAAAGTTGCCACACATGAGTTGCAAGTAAAATTGTGGTTACAACCATTCTATCTCTATCTACCTCTTTCTGCCTCGTTGGTCTAGTGGTTGCAAGCGCGACTGCTGAGCGCGGGCAGGACCACAGAACCCAGGAGGGTTCGATTACCGGGTCGGGCAAAGTGTTATTGGGTTTTTTCATTAGGAAATTCTCAGTAGCAGCCCGAAGTCTGGATTTGTGCCCGGTCAATGGCAATAGGCTCACCCCCTATTACATGGGACTATAACATAACTGGCGAAATGTGGGTGTACTAATACACCTCTGCCTACCCCTCCGGGGAAATACAGGCGTGATGTTATGTTATGTTATGTTATGTTATCTCTATCTATTTTATGCCCGCGACCGTGAGGTCTGCGATCGCTAGGTATATCTTATGTTTGCGCGGGCACCGCCGCTAGTATCGCCACGAAGAGCCACGTGACGCCCCGCCCGTCGCGACGCACAGCGCGTCCATAAACGAGGCCTTTGGTCTTACGGTTATATAGGTCCCGGTGAAATTACCTTAAATTTATCACTAAAGTAATGATCAGTTCAGGCTATATTCAACAAACCATGTTTTTGAATCATTGGAATTGTATCAATCTACTAGCATGCTTTGAATTTTCTTTTAGACCTGATGCAATTTACATTATATTTTTTGCAAAGAACAAATTGCTAAGAACAAAAAATGTTGTTACATATCGGTTATGATAACTAGACTACAAAAAAAGTTGCTGTTATTTTTTTAAATCCCGTACCGGATGGGTTACAATACTCAATGATGTCATTGCTAGAGCCACTAAAATGCCGCTTACGCACAAACGTGTATGTACCGTCATAATATCTATGTAATTAAAAGTAAAGCATAGATTATTAAATAATATTTATGATTGAATCGTGCAATTGATCGAGTCGAATGAACTATAATGATAATAATCTTAAAAGCAAACCAAAAAGGTTATAGTTAATAAGTTACTGATATTTGCACTGGCTAATTTGCATATTGATTCTTGATCGTAAAAGATATAGGAAAATAATCTAACTTATTTTTATCTTGCCCAGGGTTCTTTTAACTTGAGTGTTTAAAACCGACTTTCCTGTTTTAATCTAGTTGGTATTATTTGTACATCTTTAGGTTTTCCCTGTAGGTTTCTATAATGTGTCACTATGTGTGGCATCAAATGCAAATTGGAATCACACTATTATTAGCATAGTGCATTCATAAGACACATAATCGACTTTTGACGACTCCTGTGGTCTAGTGGTTCGATTGTCGGCCTGCTGATCACGAGGTCGTGGGTTCGATTCCCACAGGACACAAATATTTATGTGATGAACATAAGTGTTTCTGTTGGTCTGGGTGTTTCATAAGTATTATAAGTTGGTATGTATTAACAACAAAAATAATATAAGTATTATATCCACTGTCTTTTACCCATAATACAAGCTCTGCTTGGTTTGGGACTAGATGGTGCTGTGTAAAAAATATCCCAAAATTATTTATTTATTTTATTTATAATAAAATGTGACGTTTTGACAGATTTTCTGTACTATAACTATCAAAATCCCAAACTTATTCCTCAGATAAAGTTTATTGACTATTGAAAGGCCGACCCTGTGTAAAAATGTCCCAAATATTTATTTAAATTATTTATTATTTATTTATTTAAAAAAAAAAAACAGCCCATTGCTGTTTCGCTGCTGGGCATGGACCTCTTTTCATTACGAGAAGGGTAAGGCCTTATTCCACCTCGCTGGCCTAGTGAGGAATGGCGGACTACACCCATTGAGAACTGTATGGAGCACTTTCTTTCATATTTAAAATAAATATTACAGAATTTCTCTGCAAATAAGTCGTAAAAACTTGACCTATCTCGACTTGAAAAATAACTAAACAAAAAACAGCAGTTTAGGTGACTAATGAACGTACTTTTAAATCCTGTTTAGCAAAAAAACAAGGTTAACCTTAAACTTTTATTAGTTATACGATAATAGATCTGATATAAGATAAAGATTATTATTTTATTAACATTCTACTCTGTGGTTGATTGAATCTTTCTAGGTTCTTAATTTTTTTACTTTTAAGAATTATCAGCAGATAATGTTAGGAATCACGAAAAAAAAACAGTAGCTAACAGCAGTTCGATACATTTCGTCGAGCGCTATCGCTAACTTTGGATGAAACAGCAGTTACTGAATGGGCAATAGCCGCCTTGGTAGACCCAATTATTTATTATTTGCCGTGTGTCACTGCAGGGTGCCAACTGAAAATTAGCGCTGGATGTTCCACGCCAGCACATGCTGAGGTGACCCTTTTGGCATTTTTTGGGCACAGACAATATAATATGGGCATGCCTGGCAGCAACTTCATGTTTTACTTATAACTAACTTTAGTATTTTTATTAATGTTATTGTTGTGCTGTCCTGTCACTGTTCTGTGCCAAATAAAAGTTTTTCTTTCTTTCTTTCAATAGGGTGTTTGACTGGTATCGCGAAAAATAATGAAAATTGCACACAACGTAGATTTTAGGTTGAAGAATAACTTTTATTAAGTTTTTTAAATTTAAATGGATTCTAAATATTTTAATTTCCTGTCGTTTTTTTAATCTGTTGATCACGTGATACAAAACGTCTTGAGACTTCGCCGCCATTTAGAGTGACGTCAGAATCTTGTAAGACATAGGGCGAGCTAAATGTTGCCATGATAGTAAAAATAAAGAGTACGAGTTTTTATTTTAATAACATATTCATGTCAGCCAGTTTATTTTTTATTTTATCGATCCAGGTTCTAATACTTTATAACTTACTGAAAATTAAACTTATGAGCATTTTTACGTGATTATGAACGTAATTTACAAGCTTTTGTTTTGTAGGTGCGTGATTCAAACACAAAATACAAAACATTTCAGTCATGTCTCATACAAGAAATAAAACTACGTTCCGTTTTCAGAGCTCGCACCGCTGCAACCATCTCGAAGGAAATATAAAAATTAAACGAAAAATAAAAGCAATATCAAAATAAAAATAACTCTTGACATCGCCTTCTAACTACATTGTTTCGTAAACTAGAATCTTAAGTTTTTTCTTAGATTTTTTACATTTCCTCTAATTCGTACCTTTTTGGTAAGCATGATGTACTTTTAAGGGAATTTACACCGGCAACACTGACCGGAACAAGAACAGTGACGTAGGTTGACGATAATGTCACGTGACTTAGCTTTTTGGTGCGAAATTTAAAACGAGAAATGAAAATCTTGATTATTTAATTTTAAAAGCATATTTTAGTAATTATTTGTTAATGAATGCTTTAATTGGATGTTTCGCCATCGTTTTACATACATTTCAAAAAAATCTCAAACACCCTATTACGTTAATCAACCAAAATATAGGGCTGTAGTGTGAAACTAATTTTAGAGTTATTTATAGACCTGTAACACAATTTTCAGCAATATCAAAGCCTTAGAACTTTGTCGAACTTTCTAGAATTTAGGGCTATCGAAATGAAAATGATTGATTGCCTTATGATTGTCAATCAAAGTTTTCAATCCAAAATAATTTTGTTATTGAATGTGTTTTCGAGACGTTGAAAAATTGTTTCTTGATTACCTCCATTTTTGATAATGTAATGAAAGTTTTTCTATCTACCTGCGCTTGGTATTGTCGGACAAATAAAAAAATACAAGTCACTGTCAGGCCCGTATTACAAAACGTTCATCAAGTACAGTTTAAAATTCAACCACCTGATCTCTACTTAAGGATAGAATCGTTACTTGAGTACCTATCGGTCTTATTCCAATACGGTAATTATAAACTTTAATTCAACAACATAACACACGAATTCGACCTGAAATGGAATAGAAATCTATACCGAAGCGTGGTCTGGACCACACTAGAGTGATTACAGATCAAATCTCTGCTTAAATACCGAAAAAGGTGACAGTATAAAATAAAGCTAAACTCAGCTAAACTGTGATCAATAAATCTCTGCTTGAGGCATGTTCTAAAATTAAATCCCAACTCAAAACTAGTTTTAAACAGTGATCAACGCTTGAGGAACTTTCTGTAATACGGGCCTAAGTGTAAGTACTCAAAACATCTTCATGTTTTATTTGGGTATTTTTATGGCCTGGTTGCTAGGACTTTTTAGCCATACGTCTTTGATAAATACACCTTAAAAAACCTTACACCTCCACAGTGGCGTGCATTGCATATAGGCAATTAGGCAATACCTACTGCCTTCCTCATTCAAATTCAATAGTGGTGTAAGTTATTATCTTTTTTTCAGAGTACGATGATTACTTATCATAAAATAGACCTATTAATGCTAAATTAATCTTCCTACATCAAAAAATCAATAACTTACACCACAATTAAATTCAAGTGAAGTAAGCCAATGCACGCCACTGCACCTCCACCACCTTCACCTTAAAGTGACACAAACTTTTTCAAAGGATCCCGAGGGATTGATGAGTAAACTACGAAAAGTTATTTTCTGACACTTGTGCACGTTAAAGAGCGCGAAAAATAATACAAAATCCACGACACGCTTTTTCTGAATTTTCCCGCCAACCCCCATTTTGATTTAGATTGTAGCTGCGCATAGAAAATAATCTGCTCTTTGTTTTCTGTGATTAATATTATTTAATGAAAATCTAGCACGGACAACATTTTTTAAGAAATAAATCATGCATCGTCAGGGGACGCCGGACTGAAGCGAAGCCTCTACGCATTTATGCGAACGAGTTAATGGTGTTTTTCTTCTCGATTTACTCTTCGGCTGAGAGCAAATCGAAGCTACAGAAGATTTGCTTAAAAAAAAAGAAATAATCTCAATCAAACTTGAGCCTTCGTCTTTGACTCGGATCAAGTCAAGGTCCAAGAGCGTTGATAGTCCTTGTTACCATAAGCGGCAACTTATATGAGCTCCATATGAGTCCAGTAGTAATATTAAACCGTATTCTGATTTAATTGAGGGTCAATGACCCGGGCCGTTTAGTTAAGAGAAGGGCCGTTTAGTTAAGAGAAGGGCCCAGTCCATGCAGGTAGGTATTAAGTACATGTAGTTAAATGACCAGCCTATCCTAATAGGTGCTATTAGGCTCTGGAATTCTTAGTTTCTTATAATCTGGGCCTATATTACGAAACAAGTTTGAGCGTCATTCATATGATAAAGATTCGATTAAAGTATCGGTAAATAATCAAACGTTAAAATATGTACTAGTACCAGATTATACATGGTTAGACTGGGTTCTCATCGCCTAAACCGCAAAGTTTGAAGACGAAGGTCTTCAACCTTTGCGTCCTGCCTGTCACAACTTATGGTGCCGAGACGTGGACACTGATAGTTGGGCTCGTCAACAAATTCAAAGTTGCTCAGCGAGCTATGCTTGGAGTTTCTTTGAATGATAAAATCCGTAACGAGATTATCCGGAGAAGAACCGGAGAGACCGACATAGTTTGTAAGATCAGTAAGCTGAAGTCGCAGTGGGCTAGCCATGTCTGTTGAAGGACCGATGGCCGCTGGAGCAGACGAGTCCTTGAGTGGAGACCGCGAATAGGCGAACACAGCGTAGGGCGCCCCCCTGCCAGGTGGACCGATGAACAAAACTGAATGGGGGGACTGGATGCGGAAAGCAGAGGACTGAGTGTTATGGCGCAGCTTGGGGAGGTCTATGTCCAGCAGTGGACTGCGAAAGGCTGAGTTGACGAGAGTGCAGAGTGCAGTATGCCTTTAAATGGCCTTTAGGGTTTTTTCTGGTGCGGCTGCCTCGATTTTGCAGTGCCTCGAGTATTTTCACCGACGTGAGGGTGGACGATTTTTATGCTTTATTGCGCAAAAACTCAAAACTGTTGAAGTTGCAAGATATACAACTACGTACCTACTTCATTGTAGAATATAAGAATAAAGGACTTATTTTTCAAGAGATATGTATCAGAATGCTTGAAACGGTACATAATAAGTCGATGAACTCTCACAACGGCATGATAATCTGTTTATTTACTGTTCTATATGATGTATTGTAATAAATTATATGTAGGCGTATAGTAAATAGCACTATGAATTGATTGCAAATACTATGGAAATAAATCTATATCAAAAACTTTGTTATAGGTACAGTCTAACAAAGCAATTAGTATACAGGGTCGTCAGATATAGATGAATATTTCTCAGGAAGTTATTAAAGAATGGTTTGATTAGGGTTTTGTATAAATACAGTTTAACTATGTCCATTATTAAAATGATATTTCACTCGAAAACATCCATAATCTTCTGAGAAAACTTCATTTATATATCTCTACCCTGTATACCAATTGCTTTGTTAGACTGTACCTACATTGTTAAACGAATGTAGGTACTAACACAATCCGTAAATAAAATAAAGTTAGGGTTGCGAATATGTTTTTTTTTTGTGCATATGATACCCCTGATGGAGGTCATCATCATCATTTCAGTCGAAAGACGTCCATTGTTGGACATTATGCCTCCCCCAAAAGGGGGGATGTGTATAATCACCACGCTTGGCAGGCGGGTTGTCGATTGCAGTTCGTTGATTAAATACTCAGAGAACGCTGCTGCCCATCCTCTGGTTCCTTAGTCACCTTTTACGACCCCCACGAGAAGAGAAGGGATGATAAATAAAAAATTAGAAATTTTAACAAATATTGTGGTCTGCACGATGATATCGAAACCCGCAGCGAAGAAGGTGATAACGTGATTAACGGTCAAAATTAATATCCAATCTATCCACGATTTGCCCTACTAGAGATAGAAATTTGACATAAGTTCCATACAAAATATGTCAAATTTCTATCTCTAGTAGGGTAAATCGTGGATGGATTGGATATTAATTTTGGCCGTTAGTGAGTTTTGAAATAGGTGCAAAAACATGCAATAAAAATGTTTATCTACACTCGTATCGTAAAATTCGAATTATGAACTCGAAAGTAATGTCATAATGACATACTTTACGCACATGCACCTGTTATGAATTTAAAAAGTTTCATTACGATACAGTTTGCTGAACAAAACAATGCGGTAATTTAATTTTTTTTCCATAACCGCACACTTCAGCCTAACTAAGGAGTTTTTAATGCCACTTCGACCTAACCAAGGAGTTTTCAAACCTTTTATTTAGCAGTCGTACACGTATGGCACCAATGAGTACACAAAATTCAGGGTGGCGCCACTTGTCATACATTGAAATTTTTTATCGTTTAAAATCGCGTTTTTGGCAGAACTTTTGATTGTCATATTGCTTTTAATTATATTTAAGTGTTTACAGGCATATTTTTTGTATGATAAAACAGAGATTGACGGAATCCTGACAAGGATAGAAAATTAGTTCCGATTATAATGTTGTCGCCAGACTATATTTTATTATCTGTGTAGGCCCGCACCAGCGCGCGTGCGCGGCCGCGCGCCTTGCCTACTGGATTTGGACATCGTTACTTGTAAATTTATTGTTATTGTTTACGTTATTATTATGGTTTTGTATGTCGAAAGTTTTATTCTGGGCAAAAATATCTGACTACAGCAGTGATACTGAACTGAGGAGAATATGACCCCGCCTGAATTTCTGGATGCAGCAACGTAAATGACGAACAATCTTTTACCAGAGAAATCAAGAAAAACAACGACAATGTTACTAAGATTTTGACTTTGGTATTTTATTTAAAATTGTATGAGTGTAGATAAAATAGTGTATGAAACTGACATAATTAGGTATTAAAACACTCGTGTGATACTATTAAAAACCTCGCCTACGGCTCGGTTTTTAAACTCACACTCGTGTTTTAATAACCCCTATTATGCAACAGTTTCATAAACTACTATTAAGATATCATAATAAAAAATAAAAAATTGTGTCCCGCTATCTTTGTCAATAATTATGTTAGAAATACGTCGATTTAACTATCTTAAAGGTCTTTTAGTTAGGGGCTATACGTCCACAGAAAAACTCATTTTGGACGTAAGTCGGGTGTAGACCCGACTTACGTCCAAAACCTGACCTGACCTGGTTGTAGAACCTTCTGATGCAGGTTTCGATATATAGGGTCTGCATGAATATAAAGCTATCACCAAATAAACAGTATTTTTTATTGAAAACAATAATCTAAACAATTCATTTGGTTTTTTTGCGGGTTTATTTTTAAAACTTACGCAACTAAATGTATAAGATGATTGAATAGTTAATTTAAAACTTCACAAAACTGCGTCATTATCTCTTTATTAGCGCCCATCATATCTGTGATTGATTGGAATAATTATTAGCCTACCGCAATAAATTTAATTAATATTGTTAGTATTTGCTAGATATTCTCTTAGTTCTCTACCAAACTGAATATGTATTAGCTAATCCTACTACATCAGTATTTATTTTGCATGATGCGAGTTTTGCTTGTCCACAAATTGCATCTCTTATTACACTAAAAGTTTAAATTTTATTAACGTCGTGTAAGCTTTACTTATCAACTCAGCCTATCGCAGTCCACTGCTGGACATAGGCCTCTCCCAAGTTGCGCCACAACACTCGGTCCTCTGCCTTCCGCATCCAGTCACCCCCAGCCACATTCTTCAGGTCGTCGGTCCACCTGGCAGGGGGGCGCCCTACGCTGCGTTTGCCGATTCGCGGTCTCCACTCAAGGACTCGTCTGCTCCAGCGGCCATCGGTCCTTCGACAGTCTTCGGCCTTACTTACTCCAGTGTAAAAATGGATTTTACACGAGGGCAGACAATGTTATAATTTCACCAACGTTCTTGGTCAGGTTAAGTTGGTTAGAAGAGTGTAACTCCTTATGCCGTCAATTTCGGCGGTGTTAGTATGGGACACCAGGGTTATTATATTTAATATGGCGTCCGTTTCCATTAACAGCTGATTGTTGTAGTATTGTACTTTTTTTTTGGGTCTATGTGTGCAAGTAGGTAACTATTGTTACACGCTGCGCTGTTTTGATTAGTATATGGTTATGACAGATGTTATTCTACCAAATAATATATAAACCCAGATCTTATTGCTAACGTAGGGACATGATTACTTTTTAATTTCGTCGGTATCTGTTTTCATTCATTCCATTCGTTCAATAAAAAGAATAGTTATCTGAGATTATTTTTACACTGAAGTAGCTGCATGGTGAAATTGAATCGGAGTTGTGCAGGGGTAAAATAAAAGAGTAAAATTACCACCGGTATAGTTACCCTAGTTCAAAATGGACTTTTAATTAAATCGGCCCTAAGTGGAAGAAAAGGAAGGATCTATTTCAAAGCAGCCTGCAATTACGTTTATTACAACAAGATTATAACATCATTATGGATTATACATTTCATATCCAATTTACCATCACCACGTCACTACATACGATCAGCTGATATGATACAATTGGTTACGAAGTGAGTTGTATAACAAAAAGCGGAACACATGCACATTGTATTTATTATAACGGACACAATGCACGTGTCGACCCGGATATGATAGCCCGTGATAATACTGTATCGGTATTCATGGTGCATTCTCGTATAACGGACTGTGTGTCAGCGGCTTTATTAAAAACGAAATAGAACTTAATAGAAATAAAGGACATGGTCATCGGTAAAACCCAAGTTGTTTTTGTGGTTGTTGCAGTGATCGGAATTAAATCTATTTCAAGTGGCAAAACACGCAACGTTATACGCAGAAAACTGGTGGGTCTGCCTCGCTTCTGCTCATCAGGAATGTTCACTGAAGCTCGCTTAGATGACTTTTATGCAATCATGCGAAAATGGATTGCATCCCTGTTGCGTCGGGTGAGAGGCAGTTCCAACAGACTGCTTGCCGTCGTGGCTCAAGACTGTTTAGGCAGCCATTTGAGACACTGGCTGACTGTGCAAAAGCCAGCAGCCAAGTTAGTCTCTATTAAATAAATAAAAACCGGCCAAGAGCATGTCGGGCCATGCTCAGTATTATAGGGTTCCTTAAGTAGGTCTAATTACAAACGAATCAAATCGAATATTAATCATTGCTATTTTAGTTTTTGCAAACAGTGCCACCTAGCACTAAATTTATGAAGCTATATTTAAGAAGTGTGTTTCTTTTTGTGATTTTTTTAAATAGAAAGTAACTAAAGGAGCATTATTTGCTATGATCATTTTTCTGTAAGGTCAATGACCTATGAACTAGGACGTCTTAAGTATTTTTCAGTTTTCTCACTATAACTCAAAAATTTATAATCCCATTATACTCAAAATAATTTTAAAAGAGAGTTTTTATAAAGGTCTATCAATGTTGAAGACTATAAGTTTCTACATTGCATAGTTTAGAAATGGCAGGGGGGGGGACACATTGCAAGCCACTTTGGCGAACTGTGTTTCGCAGATGGTATACCTGATAAAAAAGTTGTGTATGAAACATTACCTTCATTTTAGTAGACCTATTCAACGATACCCCACACGAGGGGGTGTAGCGAAAAAAATATTTTCATCCCCATTTCACATGTATGGGCGCCACCCTTAAAATACGTAATCAAGATTTTTTTATTCTTTTAAAATTGAGATCTATATCGTTTCCATTTTTTGTCAAAATTTCATTTACTTATGTTTATAACTGTAGAAGTTATTAAGCGGTAAAGGATTAGGACAGACGGACAGACGGATAGACGGACAGACGGACGGACATGACGAAACTATAAGGGTTCCTTGTAGGACTACGGAACCCTAAAAAATAGTGTATTATGTGTAATGTGGATTGTATGGTTCGAAATAAATGTTTTAATATTATTGTTATAATACCTGACAGGTTTACCCGTGCAGATTGCCTGTACAAGAAAACCAGAGCATAAAATTTAGGAATAACTGTACAGTTTTATCACATACACGCTACTGTTTGCGTGCACAGTTCAACTGTACTGCTAAAACTGTGCAGGCAAACCCTTGCGTGTACCTTTTAGATAAAGATATAAATTCGAACTAAATTCGAACCTGCGACTCCTGGTTTAGAGTGACTAGTGAGAGTTTGTTTACGCATACGCGATCGGATGCGTCGACTTTCATTCATAAATCAGTTGTGCCACTGGTGGAAACGAGAAGGAACTACTGATTTATGAATGAAAGTCGACTCATTCGATTGAGTTTTCAAAGTTTTCAAACTCGGAATCGGCACTCTGTACACCAGTGCTTTAGCCACTAACATCGATATATATATACTACGTACTAGATGCGCTGTAGAGAAGAACAACGTGGTTACACGAGTTATGGTTCCGGAACCACACTGTCATCTGTCATTTGTTCACTATTTTTATCAACGGTTGCGTGAACTGAATTTGGAACATGCTGCTTATATGAGATCGCGTGTCTATTTATTGACGTCGTTGGCCGCTAAGCTACAGTGAACTCCGCTTTTCTTCTTTTTTCTCTCTCTTATCCCACTGTCTTCTCCATTTATTTCAATACCGCGTGGTCGCGGCGCTTCGATCTCTCTCTCCTTGTGAACAGCGAAGTTAGCTCGTGCTATCGAATTTAACTTCCACTTTGATTCTTTTTTTAGATTTCGATACGTCAATGATATTATAAAAGTACAGATATGTTAATATGTTACTAGCGCGCGCACTCTGATGACTGAAAAACATCCTAACTGGGATGTTTTGCTATTAGTCCACGTCAAGTCACCGGCAAGACAAAGCGCAGAGTGTGACCAGTGACAAAAAAAGAAAACAAAAAATGCCGTCGTGTGTGTACAGACAGTGTAGCAAACAAACAAAAATCTCTCATACCAATTTGTATGTGCTTCCGCTGTGTACGGAACATTTTTTTCGTTTGTTTTGTTAGGGTATAACACATCTATACTTTTAAATATCATTGGCTACGCAAGGGTTAATGTGTTTTAATAATAAATAATCACCTTTTAGATGTCAAGCAGGAGTGGTATGGACCGAGTGTAGCATAATACAAGGTTCTAGATAACATAAGCAGTAAATGTAGTAAGTTAAGATTCTTGCAGACTCAGTAGGTACGATTTGCTAGCAAGCGCATGAGAAATCCTTTCCATCGTGATATGTCAAGGTTACTGTATTACGGAAAGATGATGGCGTTATTAAATTCCACTGGCAGTTCATGCAAGATGGGATTTTATTAAATGATATAGATGTTTTCACAAAATACATGAGTGTTAACAAAAGAGGATATAAACTGCATTCGGATATCAAAAACATGTTTTAAATTTGAGACTGAGATAATTGGGCAAACTGTATATTTTACCGTTTATCCAAGATCTTTAAAACTACAGATTTAATCGAATAGATCAAAAATATGTATTCAAAATAGATAATTATCTGTGACATTGAAAACATTGTCATTAGTGCCATTCGTTTCTTATTTAGTAAAAACAGAAACTATAAAGCGAAAAATAACTAATTATGAGTCGGCGCCAAACGAACTTTTAACAAGCAAAGTGCGTGCAAGTTGCAAGTGGCCGAGCGGAGAACGCATTTTTGGAAAGTTATTGTTTATCGTTGAAAATTTCACGTTGTATTTGATGTGACGTTGTTGTTATTATTTATTTGAAGTAATTTAATGATCTTCGTCGATTGGTTGTTTGGCGCAGACTCATAATTAGTTATTTTTCGCTTTTCAGTTTCTGTTTTCGTCGGTTAAATTTTTTGTTAAAAAGTTTTATTTTTCATTTTTTTGTGGTTTTAATCTAACTCCAGGTCTCCATTATGTCGTAGTGTCTAGAACTATATTCATGTGTGTCAAGTTTCAACAGAATCGGTTAACAGGTAAGAATTCAGTGGGTGAACAAACACTCATCCCCTGTTTTAGTACCCTTAGGGGTGGATTATGATTTTGAAATTTAAATGGGACCAACTTCGAGATATACCCTATCCATTAAAAATAGAATCATCAAAATCGGACCACTCTGTAAAAAGTTATGCGTGGTAATACATAAAAAAATATATATATATATTATATACGCGTCGAATTGAGAACCTCCTCCTTTTTTCCATCGGTTAAAAAGTAGTTTTGTAACCGGAGACATTGAATAAAGATACGCTGAATAAAACGAATGAATGCAAAATTGCGAAATAATATTGCGTACTATGAATGTGTACAGTAAAGAAACTGTAAATAAGGTTAATAAACTTGGTTAGATTTTTCATAGAGGTGAAGACGATAATAATAGGGATACATGTATCGGAAAAGGGATCATCACGTGATTAACCTGACACTAAACTTCGAAGTATCCATCTGTTTGTTCAGCCAGCATACCTCAGTTGAAAGACAGAACCTTTCTCATTCCAAGAAAAGGATTACACCCACCAGTAAAAATCTAATTAAATTAAATTAAAAATTCTTTATTCGGGCATCTAGGACCCATAATGTGTTAGTACAAACTTAACAACTATTGTTAGTAACAATTCAATAAAATCCACTAAAATCTACGTTTTGTCTGGATACTCTCCACATGCATCGCTATACAACGATTCAAGTACAGAGAATCCAGACGGCTGGCTATCATAGCCATTACGTGATTGGGGCTGGCTCGCACTCTGCAGAGCAAGGATGCACATCGTTTGCGAATAGTGGTGTAGAAGCAGTCTACAAAACACTTCTCAGCAGGCACTCCTGGGGTTACGAGATCGACGGGGGCAGGGAAAGACAGTCCCCCCACTGCCTGCCCAGTGGCAGGGTGAATGCACACCGGGCCCGCCCCTGCTCCTCCACTGTGCCCTCTGTTGGCAACAGACGAACACGTGGAGCAACTCCCCACTGGCCCAGAACGGGCCCCTCCCGCGCCAGAATATTCGCCACAGGCAATAAAATCCTCCGAAGGTTAATCGCTCGATAGGATTTTATTGCCCGTGCCCAGGATGCACTTGCCAAACAACTGCCGTTCCCTTGAGACGTGTCCAGAAGGACAAGCAGCAGTCAGGCATACGTGGAGGTTTTCTGACCAGCACCCCAGTAGTTAGTAGATGGCCTAAGTACTAATGGTGCTGATTCTCTTGTTTACAAACTAAACTTATTTATCTGTCGCGCTATTTTATTTTATTAATAGCATACAAGAAAGGGATAATGATTAATATAAACGGTTTTACTCACGTTATATCATCGGGTGTGCCCGACCGGTTAAAATAACCAGTAACCAGCTCATGATTAAGGGCTCCGTTCGAGCTCGAAACCGGTCGGGCACACCCGATGATATAACGTGAGTAAAACCGTTTATATTAATCATTATGAATTTAACTCACGATAGTTATTACAAGAAAGGGATGGCAAAAATTTTAGTGCCCTAAAATAAGTCGGAATAAAAATTTCCGTACAAGTTTAGTCGTGATCTCGGAACGTGCCGACAAAAACACGAAGAAGTAGAATAACACGTAAACTAATCTCACCGTTCTAAAATTCAAGCTATCTCTTTCTTATCTTCACTTTTAGAAAGAGATTCAAATAGTTTAAATTAAGTTAAGTCGTTCAAACTCGATACTACGTTCCCAAACTAAAATTGCAGACGTAGGTCATACGGCTGCCAAGTTAAAATGGAACTGGACTGGCCACATTTGCCGCATGCCGGAGGGCTATGGGCGAAACTCACAACAGAGTGGATCCCAGACAGCCGGAAACGAAAACGCGGTAGGCCCAGAAGGAGATGGCGGGATGAGCTGGACTCCTACTTAAAGGATTGGCCACAAATTGCCATAGACCGCGAAAAGTGGAAGAAAGGAAGGGAGGCCTTTGCCCTGCAGTAGGACAAAACTGGCTCGTAAAAAAAAAAAAAGTCGTTCAAAGTCTTGGTCTTGCAGTCTTGTGGTCTTCGTCATTTTTGTAAGACCGGCAAGGCAATTGTGTAACTGCATCGCAAGTTTGCTTTTATGATGAGGAAAGTTAACTCTCCAAATTGTGATTTGTGTGGTGTAGTGGAAGACGTGTATCACTTGTTGATGGAATGTGTCCGGTATCGGACACACAGAGAGTCTTTGATGAGGACTCTAAACATGAGCAGATTAAGTGTAGGTAGGTATGTTTCATGAATTGCTATCAAAACCAACAACAATCAATCAATCAACTGAAGCATCGAAACCCTTATTTATGTTTTTTAGTCACCATTAAGCGGTAAGTTAGAATTAGATTGTTTAATTCTATATTTTAATTTTGCTATTGTTACATTAGGTTACGATGGAATTGGCATATACATAATGTATAAAAATTCCTTAAATAAAGAGAAAAAAAAAAAAAAACAAGCTTTCTCTTTCTTATCTTCACTATTAGAAAGAGATTCGGATAGTTTAAATTAAGTTAAGTCTTCGTCATTTTTGTAAGACCGGCAAGGCAATTATGTAACTGCATCGCAATCAACAAAATGACAATTTTGACGTTTGAATCCGGAAAAATGATACAATTCTAATTGCGTAACTACAAAACTGTTGATTACGATGTCGGAGAGATTCATCATGAAATCGAATGAATGATAAAGCTTAAAATGCATACTTGCAGCAGCGTACATGCATAAAGAAACGTGATCTAACATACATGACGTCATTTACATCGCAATGGATTTCACTCCTGAAGTCATTTACTTCATAATTCCAATGTTTGATTGCGATGTTATCAACATCGTCTTGAATTTTACATCAAAATTAAACTGTCAAATGAGTTACGCAATTGCCCTGCAGAACAAAACCAAGACTAGGCAATACGAGTTGAAATATTGGACAAAACAACTTTCTATCTCTTCTGGAGAGCAGTAGATTGCCATCGCAACGTATGTTCTTGGCCGATATTCTGCGCATATCAATATTATCTCCAAACAATTTCCAAATAAACTGCTTATCAATATTAAGATTGATGAAGTAGACATAAATATGAGTAAACACTTCAAGATAAAAACTTTTCTTATAAAGGTGAAGTGTGATTACATTTTGATTTGATTGATACATAAGTGGCGACCGCGTACTGGAAGGTGCAGCGTGGGTAGGCCCCCCACAAGGTGGACCGACGACCTGGTGAAGGTCGCGGGAATCCGCTGGATGCGGAAGGCGCCGGGCTGGTCGTTGTGGCGATACTTGGGGGAGGCCTATGTCCAGCAGTGGAGGTATTTCGGCTGAAATGATGATGATGATGAATGATGATACATAAGTGGAAAGTCTGATATTTTCTTATTATCTAATTATTTTATTATTTTTAACGCATTTACGCATGCGAAGCGAAATCTTACGATTTAAATTGGAGAAAAAAAATCGCTCACGAGCAGGATTCAAACCTGCGACTCCTGGCTCAGTACGCCAGTGCTTTAGCCACTAAGCTACTGTGAACACTGCTCGTGGTATCGAAATTCTCATCCACTTGGCACGTCTTTGGGTGAGGTCAGCGATATCTTAGTGTTTCTTAACCGACTCGACTAACTTTGCAGTTAATTTAAAGTCGAGTTTGATTTACTGCAAAGCTAGTTGAGTCGGTTAAGAAACCTCACCAGACCTCACCCAAAGACTTGCCAAGTGGATGAGAATTTCCATACCACGATCAGTGTTCACGGTAGCTTAGTGGCTAAAGCATTGGCGTACTGAGCTAGGAGTCGCAGGTTTGAATCCTGCTCGTGAGCGATTTTTTCTTTCCACAATTTTAAATCGTAATTTTCTTATCTACTGGTCCGTGTCATCGAAACCCACGATTTTCACTTAGGTATTCTGTTTTTCATTAATGTTATTAATTTTCACTTATTCTGTTTTTCATTAATGTTATTAATTTTGACTTATTCTGTTTTTCATTAATGTTATTAATTTTCACTTATTCTGTTTTTCATTAATGTTATTAATTTTTTTGCATGCCAGTCATAGAAATCTAAATAATAAGGTAATAGAAGTGGTAAAGGCACGTGAACATTTCCTTATTATTTAGATTCTACGATGCTCTTAAGATAAAAATATGTGGAAATCAATTGTGGCTTTTTATCCATCTGTCTGCACCCGTATTTTTTGCGAAATGAATTATTCTTATACTTACAGTTATTCTGGAAAAATCTTTCGATTTTTTGAATTAAGCAAGAAGTTGCATTTAAACTTTCATTCTCTTAAATGCCTCCAGAGCTTTTTGGCCTTCAAAACTAGTGTTCCTAGCTCAAACTCTCATTCGTCCCATGATCGACTACGCTGACACCTGCTACTTGGTTGCTATCGACGAGCTATATATTTTGTTAATACTAGTTTATGTATGTATATTATGTAATGTAGGTTTATTTGCTATCATTATTACACAACGTCTGTATCAAAAAAAAAAAAGAAAAAACTTGAGATTTTCTTCTCTCAGATCTGATTTCTTATAGAATTACGGCCAACATTAATATCCAATCTATCCACGCTTTGCCCTAATAGACATAGAAATTTGACATAAGCTCCATACAAAATATGTCAAATTGTAATATGTCATATGGTAGGGCAAAGCGTGGATAGATTGGATATTAATTTTGGCCGTTAGCAGTGCCGTTGAAGTTTTCATTCCTATGTGTTATAAAACATTGTAATTTTTCTGTGTATATTAAGTTAAAATTAATTATTAATCAGTAAAAAGATTCCAGTTCGTGCCTGTGTCTACTAGATCATTAAATAGTTGTGTTAGATCTTCATACTTAAACATGTATTGTGTGTCTAATCTATCACGGATTACTTTGCAATAGATACAGTGTCCTCACAAACAGATTTTTAACATTCCTGAGCGTTATCAGGCATTGTTGTAACAAAAAATGCTTGATCGTATCTATTACCAATAGATTTGTTCTCATTACACAACTTTCGATAAAACTGGAGTACCTAATTACAAATTTTGCAGATTATATACCTCCTATAATTTTATTGGTAACGAGTGTAAGGCGACCTCAATAATTAACTGAAAAGTAGTTATTGTTCAGTAGTCATTTTAAAAGTAGTCTATGTATTGCAATAATTTCGTCATTATTAATACTCAGATTATAGCATTTATTTGTCATACTAGATCAAAAGTTGTTTTAAGGCGCTACTAAGAGAAAAGTGGCGCCCCTATCAGTAAAAAAATAATTGCTCGTGGAGTACATAATTGATCTATATTGGTACATATTGATTGATTGATTGATTGGTCTAGTGGTTGCAAGCGTGGGGTCCTGGGTTCGATTCCCGGGTCAGGCAAAGTGTTATTGGGCTATAACATAACTGGCAAAATGTGGGTGTGCTATACACGTCTGCCTACCCCTTCGGGGGAATACAGGCGTGATGTTATGTTATGTTACATAATTGATCGAATATTCGTTTTTAGAAATTGAAGTACAAGTACTGTAGTTTAATCAGAAACTACTAACTCTGTAAATTATAGTTCGCTGTAGTTGTAGATAGAAAAAGTGCAAAAAGTAGCCGTTTTTCGCATTTTTTCTATCTACAACTACAGCGAACTATTTCTGATTAAACTACAGTACCTGTATGTACTTCAATTGTTGATAAAAATAATTTTAGATAAATAAATAATGTAATCAGCGTGTAACTATTTTTTTTACTGATGGGGGCGCCACATAGCTCTTGGTAGGGCCTTAAATCGGAGTTTGTGTCTGATCTTCATGGATTAAAATGCAACAGATAGTACAGTTGTGTTGTGGCGCAACTTGGGAGAGGCCTATGTCCAGCAGTGGACTGCGATAGGCTGAGTTGATAGATAGTACAGTTTCCACACAAACAGATTTATAACATTCCTGAGCGTTATCAGACATTATTGTAACATTAAATACTTGATCGTATCTATTGCCAATAGATTTGATCTCATTACACAACATTCGATAAAACTGGAGTACCTAATTACAAATTTTGCAGATTAGATACCTCCTATAATTTGATTGTATACCAGTTTAAGGTGACCTCCATAATTAACTGAAATGTAGGTTTATTAAGGTACTTACTGTTGAGTAGTAATTAAGTATTGCAATAATTTGGACATTGCCAATATCCGGATTACAAATAGCATTTATTTATAACTAAATTAATTACCAGTCTAAAATGACCTCAATAAAAATCAATTAATCGTCAATTTTATATTTTTAGCTTGAGGATTATTCGTACGCTCCAGATCGCTCGCAAATGCTGTGGGCGGAATAGTAGGTGGAGTACCTACTATTCCGCCCACAGCATTTGCGAGCGATTTTTACTATTTACTATTATGTATTCATTTTTCTGGCTTCATTCTCCACTTTTACACGCTCCGTCTATTTATTCTTTCAGTCTGAGGTGTCAGGTAACCCATACAACCCTCCAGCTAACCAGCAATCTACTATGGATTTTACTGAAGCATGTAATTTTGTGATAGCCTAGTGGTTGAACGCTTGCCTTCCATGCAGGAGGGTGTGATATCGATCCCGGCCCGCACCTCTGACTTTTCGAATTCATGTGCGGATTTATATTCGATTGTCACTTGCTTTAACGGTGAAGGAAAACATCGTGAGGAAACCTGCACACCTGAGAGTGCTCCATACAGTTCTCAATGATGTGTGTAGTCCGCCAACCCGCACTAGGCCAGCGTGGTGGACTAAGGCCTTAGCCTTCTAGTACTGAGAAGAGGCCCGTGCCCAGCTGTGGGACAGTAACGGTCTGGTTAAGTAATTTCGTGATTTTGAAAAAAAATAAAAACCAGATAGAGATATTCATAATATTAGGTATAGTTAGGGTGTCTCCGGTTTTACATTTATTCTGTTAAATCTTGTATAATATACAATACCCACATGACCTCTGTAAACATACAATCATGAATCAATCATCTTTCGTGCAATGACTCATCGGACCTCGATAGGTTGTCAGTAAAATCGAATGTTTGATGACTTATTAACAGCTTATTTTTTGTATGAATGTAAATAAAAGCTGTTTAAGGATAAAATTCATTGACGCAAGGCAGATATTAGTCATATAGTCAATATTAGTGGCTCATGAATGCGTGAATAAATTCAAAAGGCACTTTTTCACTGTGTAAGTCACTTGCACAGTGGAGTATCTGTGTGATATCAGCCTATAAAGTGACATCTGGGCGAAGATAATACAAAAATGTTATAAAACAATCCTTGAGTGGAGTATGGGCTTAACAAGCCCATGAGTGTAGACCGCGAATCGGCAAACGCAGAGTAGGGCGCCCTCCAGCCAGGTGGACCGACGCGACGGCTTGAAGAAGGTCGCTGGAGGGGACTGGATGCGAAAGGCAGAGGACTAAGTGTTGTGGCGAAACTTGGGAGTTGCCTATGTTCCGCAGTGGACTGCGATAGGCTGAGTTGATGATAAGACAATCAAGATGATATATTTTCTACCACTCAAGCTACTTGCAACTTCTAGTTGGCTTGCAAGTTACTTGCTTATCGGAAACGCGATTTAAGAAATAAAAAATACTTTTGCTACTAACTATACGCAGTTTTACCATAAAATACAAAATACATAAGTGCCTATTTGAGAATATTCTATGATTTCTATTATCAAATTATTTTGACTAAGAACTTCAAGTCACCAGGTGGCATCGACAAAAAAAGACGCGTCTTGGATTAAAGTTACACATTAAAAAAAAACAATAAAAATTTGAATCGATTTAAAATTGATCAAATATGAAGATTGTTCGAATACCTCATCAAAACAGATTTAAGTACATTATGCAAAAAAAAACAAAAGTACGTACCTAGTGCCTAGATGCAGTATTTATTGTTAGAATAAACTATGAATTATTTGAACAAACTGGGTGCGAAAAGTCCCCTAAATGTTGTTCAATATGGGTACGTAATACGTATCAATTTTAAAGTAGCTCTGAGCTAGCTCTGAGTTAACCTCTGAGTTAGCTCTGAGTAACCTCTGAGCCTGAGTGATGTGTCAATGTTTCAGATCAAAGAAATCCTATTATTTGGATCGTGATAGAGTTATATATTTGCTAGATGAATACACAAACGAGTAAATAAATAATTTATGAAGATATAAATGAAAATGAATAATCTAATATATCGGCTGGATTTATCCACAAAAGTCAGTTTTTATATTAAATTTTTAAGCTATTACATAGCTTCTATCGCGGGCCTTGAGCGTGGAGACTGAATCCAGAAATTCCGTAACGAAAATAACCTAACACCCCCTACTCCGACCGGCACAGCGGTGATACTTTTTAGTTTTGCCATCTATCGATGAATAGCAGAACTTTTAATGACCTTTTGAAATATCACGCTTGTCTCTTTAGTTCTGCAAATCGCCTCTAGGTGGCATTGGTTGTATCGGCGTTACTGCGCTTAAGCTATTGCATAGCTTCTATCGCGGGCCTTGTGCGTGGAGACCGAATCCAGAAATTCCGTAACGAAAATAACCTAACACCCCCCACTCCGACCGGTACAGCGGTGATACTTTTTAGTTTTGCCATATATCGATGAATAGCAGAACTTTTAATGACCTTTTGAAATATCACGCTTGTCTCTCTAGTTCTGCAAATCGCCTCTAGGTGGCATTGGTTATATCGGCGTTACTGCGCATGCGTAATCCCCCTCTTCGCCCCGCAATCTGGTGACTCATGCCTGCTTAGAGTTTCGGCGTTAGGGCACCTCCTCTTTGTATTTACATAAAAAATGCTATGCAATAGCTTTACCGCGGTAGTCTCCGAGTGCCACACGTCTTTTTTTTGTGTGAATATTTCACTTTTAAATATAATATTTTTATGCTGCAAAGTGACGTGACGATAGTGTAATGATCGCTCCACATTAGTACAGTCGTATAGATATAGATTAGTACAGATATAGTACAGTGGACGGCACGTCAGTGTATAATTTTCTCATTCTGAGAAGAGGCTCGTGCCCAGTAGTGGGACAGTAATGGGCTGATGATGATGGGGAAACTTCAGAAAATAGTCCTGTAAACACGCTTGCTAGTAGGCAAAAGTGTGGTTACATAAGGTAATGCCCGATTTAGATTGGCCATGAGTTAAGCGATACGAATAAGTACCTAAGTGACGAATCAATAGTGTAAGCTGCCTGTACTTACATACTGTACCTACATAATGACTTCGCTTAACAATTGACCGATAAAAATGAACTAAAAAAAAGTAAAAACTGACTTCAAAAACAATAAAATAAATCAAATAATAATAAATAATAATTTAAATCGTTAGATTTCGCTTCGCATGCGTAAATGCGTTAAAATAATAAAATAATCAATAAAATAATTTGTGTGAAACATTTTAAGAAGTAGGCGTCTTTGATTCGGTTTGATTAAAGAAAAAATTGTCACCAACTTCTTAAGTTATTTCACACAAATTATTTTATTAAAAAAATTTAAATTGTGGAAAGAAAAATCGCTCACGAGCAGGATTAAATTTTTCTTTCCACAATTTAAAATCTTTAGATTTCGCTTCGCATGCGTAAAATGCGTTAAAAATAATAAAATAATAATTTTATTATTTTTGAAGTCGGTTTTTACTTTTTTTAAAGTTTATTTTATTTTTCCTGACATTAACAATAGAAAGACAAGCGATTGCTGCAATCCCCGATGATATGCTGTCATCCATTGAAGAGTTCAATTCTTTATCTCCGAAGATCTTCATCAAATCTTCACCAAATGATACTTTCTGAATGATTTAATGATGAAAATATCAGAATCGCTATATGTATGCCTATAATACTTGAAGAGTTCCCTCAATTCTACATGGATTCCATTATCAGAACTGGATTTTGATAAAACTGGCACCAATCTGGAAGTATACCCTTTCAAATAAAAAATAATTTACCAAATCGGTTTATAAATGAAAGAAAGAAAGAAAAAATATTTATTTGCTTTAAATGACGGAGTTCTGACAAACAAAAAATACAATCGAATTGAGAACCTCCTCCTTTTTTTTAAGTCGGTTAGTAAATCGGGCACCGGCATAACACATCAGCACTGCACAGCACAACTTACTGAGCGCTGAGCTGTGTTATTTACCTTTAGGGCAAACGTATGTACTGAACTGCCTCGTTGGTCTAGTGGTTGCAAGCGCGACTGCTGAGCGTGGGGTCCTGGGTTCGATTTCCGGGTCGGGCAAAGTGTTATTGGGTTTTTTCATTAGGAAATTCTCAGTAGCAGCCTGGAGTCTGGATTTGTGCCCGGTCAATGGCAATAGGCTCGCCCCCTATTACATGGGACTATAAAATAACTGGCGAAATGTGGGTGTACTATAAACCTCTGCCTACCCCTTCGGGGAAATACAGGCGTGATGTTATGTTATGTTATGTATGTACTGAAGTAAACACAATTTACGTAATATCATAATGTATTTATGGAAGTGTATAACGATTGTCAGTCACTTAAATAATAAATTACACTGTATTATTTCGATGTCATTATAACACCACACAACAATCTAACACATATTGCAGAAATGTTACGTCACTACAGTATACATACACGCATCGACCATACACGCCATAGACGCCTCATAACAGGCGACTGATGTCTGTAACACATCTATGAAATTTCACTGATGTAGGTCGCCGCTATTCGCCACTTGAAATCTTCAAAACAGTTTCGACCACTTACAAGAGTCGTCAAAACTGCCGCGTTAGTAATTAGCCAATAGCCGCCTTGGTAGGGCCAATCGGATTGCAGTACCCCTTCTCAGCTAGTGGCAGAATTTTTTTACGCATTATAGTTCATAGTTATTTATTGATAATAGTAATTATTATAAGTCACATTTTAAGTAAATAAAATTACACTAAATCCAGAATTAGGCGTCTATTGGGCTATACAACGTGTATCAGAAATGCGTGGTCATATTTTAATAGCTCATTCAGGGCGTAGCATAGAACAACTCTTACTATGGGACCAACCCTGAAATAGCGAACAAAATATCAGCTGTTCCCTATTAAATCATCGATGTCGCTCGACGAAATGTAAGGATCAGCTGATTTTTTTTTCCCGATTTCAGGGATGGTCCCATACTAAAAGTTGTTCAATAGCATCCCCTGAATGAGCTCTTCAAATATGACCACCCCGCTATCAACCTGCTGACTGGCTAATCTTTTCCCCACGACATGAGCTATTATTATTATGTAGCTCATGTCGACACGAAGAAGAAAAATATGACCACGTATTTCTGATACACGTTGTATAGTCGTTGCATAAACGAGATAGAAATACGTGTTACTTTGGAGCCAAATTGTCAATACCAGTGCCATAGATCGAGTTATGAATGGTAATTATCTAATAATTAAAGCGCGATTTAATGAGAAAGATTGCATGAAAAGATTGCTGCATGAAGAAGCTTTTGGCTTCCTTCAAACAAATCTTTCTACGAGCCTTTTCCCAATTATGTTGGGGTCGGCTTCCAATCGAAACAGATGCGACAGAACATCAGTATTTTACACGGAGACACTGCCCTCAGACCTCTGCAACCCGACCGTTAGATCAGATGTCAGATTTTCGGGCTTCTGAATAACCGTGACGACTGGCATAGATATTCGTATGGCAACCAGCATGACCAACTGTAGAAAAGAGATTTGTCTACGGAAGAATAGACAAAACACCATTATATCATTTTGTCTATTCTTTCGTAGACATAGAACTTGTCTGCAGTGGTCATGCAACGCCTGCTGAACCGACAGTTAACATGCTCTCCGAGGCACGTATACCCTTCCGATGTCCCCTTCCTTCCTCCTCGATGGGCCACGAAACGGCCATTGCGGTTATGACCTAGCTACATAATAATTACAATACAATACAATACAAATCCTCTTTTTTGCACAACAAGATTATATTAATTACGATTATTATTAAGCTAATTATTAATTACAATTATTATTAAACCACTTATTAATTAAGATTATCATTAAGCCACTCATTAATTACAAATTACGATTATTAGTAAGGCACTTTTTAAATACGACTATAGTTAAGCCACTTATTTTTTCAAAGAAATAAGTGGCTTAATATTAATATAGGCGAAATTTTGATTCGATTGATAATTAATTTCAGCTGTTAGTGAATTCTTAGTCAAGCGATGGTTTTAGAGGTTATAGAAAGAAGCTTTCTTCCACACATGGTGTAACAATAATAAATAAATAAATATAATAAATAATAATAAATATCTTTGGGACATAATAATTTAAAGTGGTCTAAATCATCACAATTTTGTCACTCATGCAGAAGTTTATTAAACTTTGCTTTTTATTTGTTTGCGATTTTATTAATAAACAAACAACCATGACCTTGTCAAAGTAGCAATAAAACTAGTTTAAATTATCACGATTTTGTCACAAATGCAGAAGTTTATTAAACTTTGGCGTTTTTATTTTGTTGTGATTTTAAGAATAAACAAACAACCACGACCTTTTCACAGTAGCATAGTACAATGACCTAGAGATATTACGTCATCGACAAACCTACACCTGACGTCACTTAATATACCTTGAAAACTTTTAGGAAGCACTAATGACGTCATCAACCACAACCTTCCTACAGGCTGTACATTCGCGAATAGAAAGAGAAATCGTGAGATAGGTGGTTAGGCAATGCAGCTCAGTAGGTAATTGTCCGTGTCGACATCGCTCAGAGGTTTGTGTGCCTGACTGTACTATAAGTAAACTTTCCGGTGAACCACCACTAAGGCTAAAATCGCTTGCGTTCAGTGTTCGACAGCAGCCGTAGGTACGTGTAATGTAGCAAATTCGTTCAAGGGACTTTGTCGACAAAATGTATCACCGGGAAGGATCGTGAATTCGTGACTGTACAATTGTACATTATTGCAGCGTTACGATTTTGTCAGAACGAGATAGTCGTGCGTATATATATTATTCTTGATACATTTTCACTGTTTTCTTACCCAGATTATGTTAATTATTTATTTATAATTAGCTTTTACCCGCGGCTTCGCTCACTTGGTTTTTTTTATCCCGGAGAAAACGTGCATTTCTCCAAGATACAAATATATGTATATACCGGTTGTCGTTCTGTTGCACCGTTACTGCGTGAAAGAGGAACAAAACAACAAACACACTTTTGCAATGGGACACCCTGTATAGTATAAGTAGCTTTTGTTAATTTCTGGCCCATCAACTATATATATGCAAAAAATCACGTCAGTCCATTGCTCCATTGCTACGTTAAAGTGAAAAAAAAATAACAAAAAAACAGTTTCGCATTATTATTATTATTTTTTATTTATTAAATTATCAACAAGATACACAATCAAAGTTAGTAAAAAAAGTACCACTTAAACCTCTTGGGTTTGAGTGTAGCACTAACAATTCATCCCCGTATTAGCACATTTATTCAAGCAAATCCTTACTAATAAGTAAATCATTGTGTTACTTTTAACAATATTAACAATTTTAACTAAAAATATGATTGATACACTGAAAAAAATAAAACGAGACTTTTTACTGTTCTTGTACAGTAAAAAAAAAATGGATCAGGCAACTTATTTTTATGTTAAAACAAATGATTACTGACTTCATTTTCACTGTTTTTTCAGTTATTTTCACTGTTTTTTTAGTTAGTATTACTTCTTTGGACAATTGGCTCTATTTTTACTGACCAAAGCGGTGAATATTACCGAAAAATGGATGTTTTTTTTATCAGTGTATTATTAAGCTATTTGGTACAGCTTAAAAACCTAAATGAAGATTCGACAGTGTTCTAACGCCACGCATGAATTAATATGTTTTTATCAGTGATATTATTACGTATGCGACACCGTAGGCTACGACTATATTACTTTGCCGTCCATACTTTCGGCATAACTAACAAAACAAAAAAATTATTGCGCAAATCCATCGTACTGTTATGACCCTGGAATACGGTCCGATGATTCGCATCTAGACTTGAGCAAATGATTAAGTGTATATGAGCTAAATACCTACAGCAAAGGCCTTCTCGCTTTGAACCATCCTACACAGGTTAAATACCTACAGCAAGGCCTTCCCGCTTTGAACTATCCATTGGAATTCCAGCCATTGATTAGTTTCTCAATGGCATCTAATTTCACTAAGCACGCTAATTGTAAGCTAATTTGATCACACGTATTCAGATTGCCTGTGATTATAGCTAACTCCTTAATTGTTTTAAGGAATTATAACATCTATAACTATCTGGCCTTCCAATAGTAGTAGTTTACTAATTTAAAACCCATAAAAGTAGAAAAAATCTAGTTGATTGTATTCCTTAATGCTTAGGTATTTGATAGTTTGTATAGCCAAGGTTTTGATAATAACGATGACACGTTTAAGGGAAAAACCTTGTCCCAAACCTGTGGACGGTTAAGTAAAGCACCTTGTACTTATTGATACCTGTTGTGAGAAATCTAATTGTATGAGTCAGAATCAAATGACGTCATTAATTCTTATTGTGGTACTTAAGCTGGCATTGAGTAGTTCTTGCTAAATGGTATGTGTGATAGTAAGGTTAATCATATTATTCATGCCGAAGAGAACAAGAGTTTTGCCCGAAAAGTTCAAGGAGCTTAAGCGAAAAATTTCAAGAGAAACTGAGAAAATTATTGAATTATTTTGGCACCAATTGACATAAATATGTTTGAATGAGATGAGAGGTTGTTTAGTTCGCTTCTTCTGTCTACATATTTTATACTTATGATATGAATCATGAAGATACGAATATTTTGTAGATTTGCGGGCAATAAAATTCTGTACGTATCGAGCAATGATTTAGTTATTGACGTTCTCAATCAACATTTAGGTACCAACACAGACCAGTAAGCCTAAACAAAGACGCCGCATAAACAAAGTTTTGCATGAGAACGCAGTCGTAAAATGTTTCAGGGGGGCGAATGGCGCGTTTTGATTGGTCGGCTCAAAAGTTCGGTGGTGTGATTCCGTATGATTGGTGCCGCTCGCTGACGGACTGACAGTGGTACTGCATATGCGTGGTGACTGGGGGTGTCCGGTTAATCGGCATCTAGAGGCTTTCTGGTCTGTGGGTACCAATCAAAGAAGTTAGTTGCTTTTTAAACGTTCAGAAATTGTTTCTTATTATATAAAATGTAACCTATCATACTCAATGGCTAAATAAATGACTAGTCAATCGATGTAACATCGGTAGTTTTCCAACTGGTACTAAAACTTTAGGTAGTTGATAGTACAACCAGTATTATGAGTAAATAACTACCTAATTATTATATTAAGATATTAAAGCAGTAATCTACATTATCCACATTTAATAATTGGTTAAAAATATCATATACTCTATAGTAGTTCCTAGGAGTAGGCTTAACCGCCACTGTGTTAGGATTAGGTAGGTATTTGCCCTCGCCGGCGAGGCTTGCCGCTTAACAAGGATTTACGAAACGCGTCACCCACCCGATGACCGACCCGGGACGCCCTTATGCGGTTTTGCAACCGCGATTTTAGTTTATAAGTTAGGTTTAGGGAAATTTTCGGCGGATGGAGTCCGTAACGGGATTCTCCGCTACCCGGTTAAGCAGTTAGGGCACTTATCTTGGGGACAATATGCGAGTCCTTTAAAAAAAAAAAAAACTGGTTAAAAATAAAATACCTACGACAAATAAAATTTCATTTACATTCATTTTCATTTTTTGTCATTACTATCCCAGAATTGTACGAGAAGCGATTGAGATAAAGAAATATAAAAATTTCAATCGGGAAGATGGATATAGGTTGTCCTCCTCGTGGAATCCGGTAATCGAGAAGTGTTCGCGTCGTGGTATGTCTACATGTATGTCCGCCGAAACTGTCAGCATTGTGTGTCGTGATTCAGCATATCTTGTTACGGACAGCGACGTTACGAAAAACCAACCGCGGGTAGTTCGAGAAAACACCCGCCGCTCAAGACGATGACACCCACATACTTCAGTCTGCTCGTGACCACGGCCAATGCAACTTGACCGAAACGTCGAGGTTAGTCAAAATGTTTGTTATATTTTGATTTAATTGTGCGCGACAAGTCCCGTAAACTTAGTTCAATATGAGTGAAATTCGCGAATGTCTAAAAACTTCTAAATCTCATTTACAAAACACCTTTAAAATAATTTGTACTATGTTTTTTTTTGTTGCTAACTGTTCTTATTAAATTATCCCAAATACTTGAAAAACTATGTAGTTTTATGTTATTAAGTGGTAGTTAACGTTTTAAAGGCAATTCACATCGATGCCATTAGCAGAATTAGAAGTAATTGAAGGATACGCCATCGGCAATATTGATCACATGTTGCAAGCGTGAACGTATAAATCATCATCATCATCATCATTTCAGCCGAAAGACGTCCACTGCTGGACATAGGCCTCCCCCAAGCATCGCCACAACGACCGGTCCTGTGCCTTCCGCATCCAGAAAAAAAAAACGTAAAAATATTAAACGTAAACGTATAAATATTTTGATGGAATGGGAAGTAATGTAAAGTGGGTCATACATATTTATTTTAAGGGTTTAAAATATAGATAAAGTAGATTAGTATTGCAAGGATCTAAGAGTAATGAAACTTTGAATTATTAAAAACAGTTAAAAGAAGGATAATTTCATATTTTGGACATCTAGTAAAGTTACCAACAGTGCCCCATTGTTCGAAAAAAAAACCAACTTCAGAAAATAAGACCAAAATTATAATTAGGTATACGGTTTTTATCTACTAAACATTAAACTGGTACATAGTGCACCACAAGTACGTAAAAAATCATAACGAAACCAAATATGTATTAAAAAAAAAACTTGTGATCGTTCCTTAAAGTATCGATAATTGGGGATGTTACGTTATAATTATACAGAAACAAGCAGGTACTTATGATTTTGTTTCTGCAAATCATTATGCGTAGATTTAGAAACGATACAGTTAATTACTGGATTTCAATGAATCGTGGATTTACCAAACGAAATAGATGAGTGTAATAATTAATACTATTAATTAATAAGCAATTAAATCGTGGGCAATTAAACGAAACGCGCACGTGTTTGCGGTTTTCCAGTGAACGACAACAATTACGCATTTGCAAAAAACACGGGATTTTTATTACGTGCTCGTTTCTGAGACCCGTTTTTAGGGTTCCGAAGTCCTACAAGGAACCCTTATAGTTTCGTCATGTCCGTCCGTCTGTCCGTCTGTCCGTCTGTCCGTCTGTCCGTCTGTCCGTCTGTCCGTCTGTCCGTCTGTCCGTCTGTCCGTCTGTCCGTCTGTCCGTCTGTCCGTCTGTCCTAATCCTTTACAGCTTAATAACTTCTACAGTTATAAACATAAGTAAATGAAATTTTGTTAAAAAATAGTCTACATATAGATCTCAATTTTAAAAGAATAAAAGATTCGTTTTTGCGTATTTTAGGGGTGGCGTCCATACATGTGAAATGGAGAAAAAAAAATTTTTTTCGCTGCACCCCCTCGTGTGGGATATCATTGAATAGGTCTACTAAAATGAAGGTAATGTTTGATACACCACTTTTTTATCAGGTGTACCATCTGCGAAATATAGCCCGCCAAAGTGGCTTGCAATGTGTCCCCCCCCCTGCCATTTCTAAACTATACAATGTAGAAACTTATAATCTTCCACATTGATAGACCTTTGTAAAAACTCTCTTTTAAAATTATTTCAGGTATAATGTGATTATAATTTTTTGAGTTATAGAGAGAAAACTGAAAAATACTTAAAACGTCCTAGTTCAAAGGTCATTGACCTTAGAGAAAAATTATCATAGCAAATAATGCTCCTTTAGCTACTTTCTATTTGAAAAAATCACAAAAAGTAACTTTGAAATGACAAACGTCTTAAATTTGGCTTCTTGAATTTATCGCTAGATGGCGCTACTAACAACACGCTCTGAGTCGCGAATGCTGCCGATTATTGCAAAAACTAAAATAACCATTCATTCGATTTGATTCGTTTGTAATTACACCTACTTAAGGAACCCTATAATACTGAGCATGGCCCGACATGCTCTTGGCCGGTTTTGATAGTATAATTTTGAACCGGATTTCGGAATACGTTGTATGTATTTCGTTCGCGGTTTTTGTCAAAATTGCCTTTTGAATTATTGTGGTTAGTGTCTGTTATATCATCCATTGTTTTCATAGAAAATTTGAATTTATATTCAGTTGCTGCTTGTACAATTAATAATCTTGTAATACGACAGTTAAAAAACTGTAACATCGATTTTCTAGTCTTAAATTTTGTTAAATTTTTGGAAAAAATGTGAAGTCACTTTTTTTCGGCTTATTTCCCACGCGCTCCAATATTTCGTTCCCAACAGCTCTAATCTTAAATTGGCATGTGCAATTGTGCATTTTGTAAAGTGTTTTTATCTTATTGAAGGTGTCTGTAAGGAACATCTCATGAATTGAAAGATATCAATCACTTCAACTTCTCAAATTCACGGTTTAAAATAGCAATTTTTTATTTATATTATTGAGGCCGACTGTTTACCTAGAAATTAAATTAAAATCGATAACCTTGATATTCTTCCGATGACCATTTTATGGACATAAAAATTAACAAAACAGTCAAGAATAAAAAGTCATTATTATATTATTATTTTACATTTATATAAGGTCTTTAAACTATTAAATTTAAGTTCGTCGGCTGCACGTGATTTCAATAATCATTATTAGCAAAAAGGTAAATAAAAACAGAATTATGCCAGTAGGCAGGTTTACTTAAATGTATCTTTAAGTACCTAATGTGACAAAAATAAATAACCTAGTACGTTTGTAGATAGGGTTGCCATACGAAGTGAATTTACAAGAAGAAAAATTATAAATCAGTAAATTAAATGTTTTTCATCGAGTGGATAACTAATGGTTAGGTAAGTTATTTAGTTAGTTAGATACTTCACCCACCCGTACCCTTATTACATATGCATTGTTTCACGCAAGAAACAGATAGATAGATAGAATATACTTTATTGGTTGCACGCCATAAAAATAAAACTAAACTTTTAACAAACATGAGCATGAGCAGTTCGATGTGCCGCGAAATAAGAAAAATATTAAAGAAAATTTCTGGATTTTTCTGCAAATGTCCCGAATTTTCTCGAGATTTTCTTTTTTCACGATCTGGTTGGTAACCCTACTTGTAGATAGGAATCTAACTAGGAAGTTGACATCGTAAAACCTTCAACGGCTTGACGAAGATAATAAAAAACCAGTTGCCAGTCTTTATTTCAAAATGAATGCCTCACCTACATTTTAATCAAGTTGACATGTTGCAGGACAAAAACGAAAAGAACGAAAAACTGTTAACTTGAGTCTTGATTGTTGACAATGATAAATTAATTAATTACTTGAATATTAAAATGTCAATTTTATTTATACAAGAAATAAAATAAAATGTATGTAAACAATATTTTTAACAACAACAGATGATGATGGATTGCTTGAAGAATGATATGTATGGATGAAAAAGGAGTTAATGATGAGATGAATGCTGATAGAGGAGGGCAGACAGATGCTGATGATTAAAGTGTCAATTTTAATCTGATGACAGCTATCATTATCATAGCGGATTCATAATATAATATTCGAGCCATATTAATATTATAAATACTAAAGTATGTATGTTCGTTGGTCCCCGGCGATTCGCGAAACGCGTCACCCACCCGATTTACAGAAAGTCCGCAACTTTCAAGAAAACCATTCCCGATGCATCAACGACGGCTGCCAGGGGGACACAGCGGCGGGGTCCCCCCACAATGCTCCAGTCCGAGATCCGAGCCCTCCCGTGGGGGACGCCCTTATGCGGTTTTGCAACCGCGATTTTAGTTTATAATTTAGGTTTAGGGATGAAGCAACGGATTGACGTGATATTTGCATACAGATGGTTTATGGTCCACTTTTTTCCCCGAAAAATCCACGGTTCTTATTAGATAGAAAAACATGGGAACGAGGCAACGGGTGAAATCTAACGTTTTCTTAGTAATATAATCAACATATTTGTATTGTTTTATTATTTTAACGCATTTTACGCATGCGAAGCGAATTCTAAAGATATAAATTGTGGAAAGAAAAAATCGCTCACGAGCAGGATTCGAACCTGCAGTCGCAGGTATACGACTTTGGATTTAACTGTAAAGTTAGTCGAGTCGGTTAAGGAACAATGTTTCTTAATAAGATATTGATGACGTCACCCAAAGACGTATAGTGGAGGATAATTTCGAAACCACGAGCAGTGTTCACGGTAGCTTAGTGGCTAAAGCACTGGCGTACTGAGCCAGGAGTCGCAGGTTCGAATCCTGCTCGTGAGCGATTTTTTCTTTCCACAATTTATATCTTTATATTTGTATTGTCTGAGATTTTTAATGGATCGCAAGATTAACAGTGAATTTATCCGTTGGAGATAATTAACATCGCAACTGAAATTATATTCGACACAATGTACAATCCAATCCTACTAACACCAACGTACCTACCTATAAATGCAAAAGTATGGATGTTTGTTAGTTTAGCCTTCAGTCACACTGAAATGGTTAAACGGATTTAAATGAAATTTGGCACACAAGTAGACCATAATCTGGATTAATGTATAAGTTACTTTTTATTCCGGGAAGATAAACAGTTAAAGAGGCATGCATCATAACTTCTTTACGCGGGCGAAACCGCGGATATAGGCTAGTAATGCATTAAAATTATGAATTCAACAAAGCACCTAATAACTAGATTTAAAAAAAAACTTTCGCCCCTCTTTTTTTTCTTTTTGGGACATTTTTACACAGCACCATCTAGTCCCAAACTAAGCAGAGCTTGTGCTATGGGTACTAGACAATGGATATAATACTTAAATACTTGTTATTATTTTGTAAATATATACTTTTAATACATAAGAAACACCCAGACCAACACAAACACTTATGTTCATCACACAAATGATTGTCTTGTGGGTGTGGGTGGGTGTGGGTGGTGTATTACATGGGACTCGCAACTGGCAAAATGTGGATGTGAGTACTATAGGTACCTACACTTCTGCCTACCCTTTCGGGGAATACAGGCGTGATTTTATGTGTATAATATTATAATTTTTTTTCACCTTAAAATTATTTTTTACCGTGATTTACATAAACGTGATGATATTAAGTTGGAAGCAATAAAAAGGTTTACTATTAAAAAATAATAAAAACTTGCTTGTCGATGAACGAGATAAACATAAATAATTCTCATTATGTTGTTCCGCGCACAACAAATAAAAAAACTATTTTATTCAGTTCCGATCATTAATAATCACGACAGATTCACCTTGAGCGTAAAAATGCACAAAATATTCAAAGCATGCCACTATGCAAAACAAGAACAAAAAATATGTAAACAAAACTTGTATTCACTTTTAAAGGCGCGTAAGGAAGTTACGACAAATAGTCTAATAACAAATTATTAACCACACATAATTTCTTACAAAAGATAAAACGTGCAAAAATTTTAACCTTTAAAATAGAAACAGTAATTACAAAACATGCCTACCTTGTGTGATCAGTAACTGTCGAAAAAATCCCTTCACTCAGCCCTTTCCATGTACATCACTTTCGACGCGATCGTTAGTGCGAAAACGTCAACACAACAGTTAAACTTCAACAATTACGTACTACCCGTACGACGGCCGAACCAACACTGCACTCAATGCTTGCTGCTGGCTTTGCGAAATGCGCCGACGCAGAATTACAACACCAGTTTACATTGACCTTTAATTTTAACCTACTTTTCCCTCAATCGAAACGTTTGATACAGATCCAGGGCGGTGTGGCAGGTCTTGATAAAATTGTGGTTTTTATAGGCAATGAAATGATTTAGTTCATTATAAGGACATTTGAAAGGCTTTGCAGGGTTCAGTGACTCTCAAAGTTGTTAGAACTGGGGAAATACAAATGCAGTTCGGTTTGCCAAGTTACCAGGTCATGACTACTTTATGCGGATTTGAAGGGATAAATTCCCAAAGTTGTACGTAAGTATAAGATGTTGATCTGTAACTATATATATATGTATAAATAATGTAATAGTCCGTGTGGTGCCGGACTAGTCCGTGTGGTGCCGGACTTAAAGAATAGCATCACCCTTATCTTTTCTCATGGGTGTCGTAACAGGCGACTAAGGGATTCACCAGAGGATGGGCAGCAGCATTCTCTGAGTATTTAACCAACCAACTGCGATCGCCAACCCGCCTGCCAAGCGTGGCGATTATGGCATATCCCCCCCTTAATTGGGGGAGGCCTTTGTCCAGTAGTGGACGTCTTTCGGCTGTAATGATGAAATGAGATAAATAATGTGCTTAGTCATCTAAAAATACTTGAAAAATTCTACGATTATTTTATACCCAAATTTTCACTTAGAAACATAGCGAGGGTTTGAGAATAAATCCCGAACAACTCTGAAAATAAGTCATCGGCGGCATTATCAAAGGGTAGAAATGCAAATTTTTTGGTCGTTTCGCACGCATTGTTTTTGTGTCGCACGTGACACACGGAGGAATTTAAAATTTGCTTGTTTACATACAGTTATTTAAATAAAATTAAATTTTTTCTGGTATTTTTTTATTGATTCGTGTTCAGTATCAGTTGTATATTCACCTGCTTAAATAAGGCACGAATACAGATCAATATGTATATAATTTCGAAGTTAGATACAATCTAAAACTTGGTATAATAAGTTAGTTGCAACAGCAAAGGGTTCTATGAAGGCACGTTTCACCACTAAAGGTAAAACTTTGAAGTTTTATGCAATAGGGGGCGATAATTTAGCAACTGAAAATAAGTTTTTTGGTTAAAAAATCCATTTTTCAAGACAAGCTTTTATAAGTCACGGATTTGGGAACCCAAACTCGGTATGTCAACGGTAACTACAGCAGAGATCCTGCGACCACCGTTCGTCAGATCAGCTTCTAAACACCATAATATTGCATTGTCATTGGGTTTAGATATGTGTACCTTTCAGCCAATTCTGATAACGGGAACTGGATTGAATTTGACTTGTAAGACTTGATCTAAACTATGGAGAACGCGATCTATACCAACAAACAAACATTGCAAGTTAAATAATATCTTGTAAAAAGAAAACTGCTGACTGCAACTGACACTTTTCTATAAACTTAATAACACTTCGTTCGACTTAGGAATTCTCTATGAAATTTCGCCCTCGGCTACTGTTGTACCGACGGCCACTGAAGTCATTATTCGGACTTGGACAGATTATACGTAATAATAACAGAAAATATAATTACAAAATTTAAGGTAACATTGCAGCATTGGTGTAATCACACTTAAAACTATCGCTCACTTAACATTATAAATGTGAAAGTTTGTGAGGATGTATGGATGTTTGCTACTCTTTCACGCAAAAACTACTGTAAGGATTTTAATGAAATTTGGCATACAGATAGAACATAACCCGGATACATAGGCTACTTTTTATACCGGGAAGATGAACAGTGGGGTAATTGTGTAATGCATTCACATTGACATCAGCTTTCATTTTGAAATTATAGCAATATTCATTGCGTGGTACGTAGTTGTCAATATGACGGATTGTCAAAACACACAGAGCAATGAACATTGAAATCCAGATGATTGCGATCGCGAGTGAGTTACGCAATTACCCTGCAGTTCCCGAGGGATGCGAGAAAAACGACATTCATGTCGTTTATATCGGCATAGGCTAGTTATCTATAAACCTGCATTGAACGATTATTATTTACTACCATAATGATACAACAATGCATTCAACTCACAACAGGTGCAATAAACGAAATAAACGGAGTATCATATTGCACCAATACTTTGGTTTTGATATACATTTTTTATCTTTATAAACCTCGGTAATTTTATAGTAAAAACTCACCCGATCTCTTTGCTGCATCAGCAATTACATGATTCCACGTTTGTCGATGTTTTATGATTTTTTTGCTCCACAATGCATTAAAATTGCTGCTGCATTTGTATTTGTGGTATCCCGTTTCGCTGCTTGGATGTTAGGTAGGTATCGTATCGTATTTATTTTAGTGAAACCGAAAGTAACACTTTTTTTGTTGTTTCGATATATTAGTACCACAGACTTACTAGAGATGATTAGTACAAAGCTAACTAGCGATGTAGTACAAAGCTAACTAGCGATGGGACGAAACGTATTTTTCAACACAAATCATTCGTGTTGAAGTGATCGTTGATTCTAATCACAATTCGAGTTGATTCGACTCGGTCGGCAGTATCAAACGCATGGTGTAAATGCAATGCGATGTTCTAATGTATCGAGCCGACTCGAGCCACCGAGTTAGGCACAACAGCGAGCCATCCGAGTCAGCGAGCGGCGTCGAATCGAGCGAGTCATATGATTGGTAAGGATCAATCGAGTCTATTTTTATACACGAATCGTGGCAATTTTGCACCGCCTGATATTTTTGTCTCACTTGAACTCGTAGTTCGCAGCTATTCGCTGATGCACTCGCTCGCTTACCGCCACTTTCCCGGGAGAGCGAGTCACCGAGCCGAGCGAATCAACTCGGTTTTGAAGAAACACAATTCAAATCAACGAGTTCAAAGGATAACTCGAGTTATTCGAGTTAAATGATTCGAATCGCCCATCGCTAAATCTAACGCGATTGCTAAGCTGTCCTGGGTTTGATTCCCGGGTCGGGCGAAGTGTTATTGAATATTTTTTTGCTAGGAAATTAACAGTGGTTTCTGGATTTGCGCCCTGTTAATGGCAATAGGCTGGCCCCCTATTACTTTGGACTTATAAAATAACTGGCGAAATGTGGGTATACTATACATACATCGGTGCCTATCTTCGAGCAATACAAGCGTGATGTTATGTATGGGTATACAAAACTTAGACGCTAAGAGCCTGATACGCAGATGTTCGAGTGAATTTCGCAAGAAAGTATTAAGGCAAAGTATTAGTATTAGGGCAAATTAGGATTCCTACATGTCCATTATCTGGACTAAATTATTGTTCGGTAAACCATCTCTCTATATACAACGTGTAACTAATTAAAATAACTGAAAACCTGTTAAGGGGAATGTCGTAGCCAAGTGGCGCCCCCATCAGTAAATAAATTATTACTCATTGAATACATCATTTATTGAAAATCCTTTTTTAACAATTAAAGTACAGTTGCTGTATTTAATTAGAAACTATTAACTCTGTAAATTATAGTTCGCTGTAGATCTGGACACAAAATATGCGAAAAACTGCCACTTTTGGCCTTTTTGTTATCTACAACTACAGCGAACTACGTTTTATACTGATGGGGGCGCCTCTCTGCTGCTACAGTACCCTTAAGGGGTCATTATAATTATCAGTATGAACAACTTTTAGTATGGGACCAACCCTGAAATCGCGAAAAAAAGCAACTGGTCCCTACATTTTCTCGATTTATATGAACACGAGCAGCTGATCTTTTTTTCGCGATTTTTGAATAGGCCCCATCATGACCCCATAGTTACTTGTTCATAATAATAAGCAGTGGCGGCTGTCCCTTAAGTGCACTCATGCGCTGCACTACCAGTTCATAAATTCATAATACCTTTAAAAATAATCACAAACCGACTGTTTCATAGTAATATATCGCTGACGTCACCCAAAGACGACCAAGTGGAGGTTAAATTCGATACCACGAGCAGTGGTACAATTGAAATACAGGTATACCGTAGTTTAATCAGAAACTGTTAAACTTCTAAAGTACAGTTTAAAATTACTTTAAATAAAATAAATAAATAAATATTTTTCGGACATTTTTACACAGCATCATCTAGTCCCAAACTAAGCAGAGCTTGTACTATGAGTACTAGACGATGGATACGATACTTATATATGTACTTTTTTTTTTTTTTTAATTCATACTTATAATACATAAGAAACACCCAGGCAAACACAAACACTTATGTTCATCACACAAATATTTGTGTCCTGTGGGAATCGAACCCACGACCTCGTGATCAGCAGTCCGACACTCGAACCACTAGAATACAGACGTCGTCAAACTTTAGGCATTTTTCTATGTAAAACTACGGAAAACTGTAATTTACAGAGTTAACCGTTTCTGACTGAACTACAGTTAAAAACGATTTTTAGATAAATGATGTATTCAGCAAGCAAGCAAGAGCGACTGCTGAGCGTGGGGTCCTGGTTCGATTCCCGGGTCGGGCAAAGTGTTATTGGGTTTTTTCACTAGGAAATTCTCAGTAGTAGCCCGGAGTATGGATTTGTGCCCGGTTAATGGCAATAGGCTCGCCCCCTATTACATGGGACTAGAACATAACTGGCGAAATGTAGTTGTACTATACACCTCTGCCTACCCCTTCGGGGAAATACAGGCGTGATGTTATGTTATGTATTCAGCGAGTAATAATTTTTTTACAGATGGGGGCGCCTCTTGGCTGCTATATGCGCCTTAATAACAAGTTAGTTAACAATAAATTAATATTCAATCCGTAATTTGGCAGGTATAGATAATTTTATTATTGTGACCAGACTTCAAATAAGTAGTTTTTCTTTATTTTTCACCGAGTTTTATTCTGTAGAGAAGGCCACGTTAAGTGGTTTTAGGTAATGGAAAGAGATGTTTTTCTTAAATAAATTAGTCCAAATAAAACAATGTTTATTCAGATTTGATCTTGAAATATGTTTGACAAGGTCACCGTTGTTTCTTGTTCTTCTTCGTCGTTTCGCACTTGACAGAGCGATCGTGGCCATCATGTACTATTGCCGGGGGCTGCTGTAGCTCGCCTCACGATGCCTTGCCACCCTTCCCTGCTTTCGGTTAGTCTGGGGCATTCATGTAATGGCGCCGGCCCACGGCAGACTTCACTAAATCAGTCCATCGCATGGGAGGCCTTCCGCGCACTCTTGAGCTCTCTATTCTGCCCTGTACGACAAGTCGCTCTATAGAGTCGTGAATACGCCGCGATACTTGGCTGAGGAATTGAGGATGTGGGATCACACCAAAGTCGATAGACGCTGCTTGATGCCGAGTTTTTGGAGTATGGAGACATTTGTTCGATGCTCAGTCCACCGTTGTTAAGAAAGATAAATTTGAATTTGAAGTTAAAGTTGTACTTCTTCCTACTAATATTATAAACGTGAAAGTTTGTGAGGATGTAGGTATGGATGTCTGTTACTCTTTTACGCAAAAACGACTGAATGGATTCTAATGAAATTTGGCATACAGATAGAACATAACCCGTATTAACATATACTTACCCCCAGTTTCCGAAAGCCTGATCAACACAAAAATTAACTAATCGACTGTCAAATCTCAGGTCAAGCGATGTGATTGGTTGTTAGTATTTTGCCGACCAATCACAGGAGCGGACATTATATTTGACAATAGATCAAATTGATCAGCCTTCCAGAAACTGGTGGTTAGTCTACTTTTTATCCCAGGAAGACGGACAGTTCCCGAGGGATGCACAATAAACGACAGCCACGCGGGCGAAGCCACGGGCACAAGGTAGTTTTAAATAAGAACAAAGATGTTTGAGCAATAAATATGAGTTCAATATTTACTAAAAAGTGTTTAAACCGACACCATCAACACTGTTATACTGCGCTATATAATAGACAAAGTAGGCAGGGTGGCGCGTTGTGTTCTGCGCGCGCCAATCATGAGGAGGGTGCGGCCGATGTTTAGGCCGTACAGGGAGAAGGAGCTCGCCTGCTAGTGTCGAGCCGGGACCTGTCAGGGGTGGTTGCAGAATGCAAAGCGTTTCCCACGCCCCCGGCCAAAGGTATTAAAGGGACACTGTGGTGGTTTTAGTCGGTAAGAGTCCAACACAGGCTCCGTCTTCCCCGGGCGGAGAGAGTCCATGAGGATTTTCCCACGAAAAAAAGGGCAGAGTAATAGAGTAGCAGCGGCGTTGGCATCTTTTGGGTACATACGAAATGCCAAAAACATCTTGATCTCTATTACATAAGCAAAATAAGTTGTGCAAATAATTATAATAGATAGAGTAGTATATATCTATAGAAAACAGGAAAGTCACAATTGTTATTCATAGCGGGAAATAGAAAATGTCTTAGAATTCTTACTTTTGCTTTCGATTGAAATTACAGTTTCTTTATAAAATTAATAAGAAATGACAGAAGGAAAAGGGAATTGTATTTTCATACTGATCTAAATATTTAATGAAAAAAGTATTTGAATGTTCTGTCACATTGGTTTGGTGGTTGACAGCCGAAATTATCGGTATGAAAATCTTATTAATTTTAGTTTGAAGCGGTATTATAACAGGGAAATGTAGATTGTAGAAGACATGAAAATATTGTATTCTTAATTCCCGGATCGGTTATAAGCCCGCTTCAATAAAAAACCAAGCGATTTTCAAGCATATATCCAATAATATTTAAAAATACTGTGAGTAAGTGAGTAAGTGCTAATTGCACGCGCAACTGAAGACTTGAAAACGTCGGTTTTGTTAGGGTATGTCATATCTATTGTTCATATATCTCATGATTTATTTTTTATAATTTTTATATGGATGGCGAAACGAGCTAAAGAACCACCTGATGTTAAGCGGTTACGCTGTCGTGCACATAGCCAATATATTATGTGTGTGTAAAATTACAGTTGATGATCGATTACTGACTGGGGACAAGAGCATAATATGTTAATTTTATTTTTATGTGGATGGCGAAACGAACTAAAGACCCACCTGATGTTGAGTAGTTACTTTTGCAACAACAACAACATTTAGGCCACAGCCTAAATGGTACCGGTGGTAAACGGGCTGAATAGCTTATTTTATTTTATTATTGAAATAAGACAGCTTGTTGCCCACAAAATCTTCAAAAATGTTCTGCCATAATTTGGTAAACATTCTAAATACTTTGTGTTAACAACAAACCATCTTATTTCAATGTTAAATTCTTTGACCACTTTTATCCCTATTCACCCCTGGATTCCTATTTACCCCGTTTTACCCGGGTACCGGTACCAATACCGGTATTACAAGTCGGTTCGCCAAACTAAGACATGAAGATAGAAAGTCTCATGTGATTATTATTTCACCGGCACCCGTACCCTTTGCACCGGAACACAGCAATGCTAGCATCAGTTTGGCTACTGAAATAGCAGAAATTTAATAGGTACGTAACGAACAGAAATAACAGAATATTCCATTCCAGTTGTGTTGAAAGTGTGCGTTGCGTATCAAAATATTCCATTTTCGTTTACATTAGATTCTTTTGAAAAAATTCAGTTTTGCGAACAATTTTGGCAGTTATAGCTTCGATTTTCTATATTCGTTTGATACCAATATATTTTTTTAACCTTTATGCATTTGATATGAAGTACAAAACATATTTTTCTCATTTTAATTTTTTCACAAAAGATTTTTCCGTTATATTTGTTTTTGTAGATAGCTTGATATTTACAAGTAGAAAATAATAAAACTTTATGAAAAGAAAAGCAATCTCTCTTTTTAATGCACTTTTTTATGGAGTTGTTAGAATTAAGAAGTTATCAAAATAATTCAATTCACGCTTAGTAAAAAACAAGGCGTTGCCGACTGGAAAATATTTTACAAAATTACCTTACTATTTTATTTACTAATATAGACGAGTATCATATACAGACCTGCTTACCGAGAGTTGTTTTAAATGTGGTTTTCAGAAAAATTTACCCCGTGACGATCAGGAAATATAATTTTGGGATTAAATGAAATTGCTTAAATTTACTCTGGTATCAATGAATATGTAATTAACTAGCTAAATATGCTATTAAAATTAAAATTTAAACATAAACATGAGAAATATTCAAGTTTTTCGGTCAACATATGACGCAAAGTGTTCCTGTACGTCACACAATATAATCAGTCAGAAATAAAACAACCAGGTATTGAAACAAAATCAACTTATATTAGCATAAAGATATGCTTAAAATGTTTCAAAAAATAACAAAAAGTTAATTCTAAGCATAATTCTATCGCAATAATAAATAATCAGCCAAATTGTTTTATTTTCGTCACTTCTTAGACACATCGCCCTAGAAAAGTAGTTGTTAACTAATACGTGTTACAAATTCAAAAATCAAGCAAAGTGAGGAATTTTCGGCAATAACAAAATTCTAAAAGTCACAAAACTTAATACTCTAAAGAAATCTAGATACTTTTAAAACTAGTTTTGTACAATTTAGAATATGGGACAGTGACTATTACGAAAATTGCGTGACGAATAGGAATAATTTGAGCAGTATCCACATTGCCAATTTAAAACACAATAACAAAGTGCGTAAAATTAATATTATTAATCTTTAAGATTCATTAAACCTTTTGTTATACACATAAAAGTATTAAAAGACATAACATTATCAATTTGAGATCACATAACTTATATTACGAGAACCAACTTAGTAGTCGTTGGTGATGATCTATAGCAATTTTTACAGTCAATTTAGATTCAAATCCAATGAGTCGTCATGGGTATTACGTGCGTACAAACAAACAATACAAACTTTACCTCTTATCAAAATTAGGTAACACGTAGGTAAATATCTATTACAAGATTAAATATTTCGTTGTACACTAAGCTTTATAATTCAAGTTCGTCACGATTTTATTCCGGTCGTATGTCACATGACGTATTCATACGACGAAACTTTTAAAATTAAAAATAACTAATACTCTGTTAAATTAACTTGTTTTTAGCTTTATTAATCTAATATAGTTTAGTTTATGTTTTAAATACAATATGCCATAGTAAAGAAAATAAATTTATTTACCTTTTAAATACTGTCACTATCCAGAAAACTTTTTCTGCACGCCGAAGACACCAACACTTTAGTCACAGATTTTGTCGCAACTGACGTTTAAACAGTAATGGCGGTATCAAAATACGATCACAATGTTGCTAGGAAAGTAGAAAAAACACAAATTAGTAGATTATGTCTTATGTAAGATATCAAATTCACCGTGACGATACCGGATTTTCCGGTACTATGGTTTTCGTAGGACAACGTTAATTTAATAATATTTCTTAAAAATAACTATAAATTAATCACATAAAGACCAAAAACACACTTTTAGACATAAAGACATTATGTTCGAACACTTAAATATACTCAAAGCTCAATAGTCTACAAGTAAGTAGTAGGTATTCGAAATCTCCGAGAGCACCGTGGGACACACGAAATCTTCACCTACTGTGGTGCATTTAAAAAAAAATATAAATATATCTATCGTCTTTTTATGGTGTTTCACAATTTAACTTGATTTTAAAATGTCTGCCTTAATCATATAACATTTCACATCTACATGTGCCATATAAAAAAACAAAAATAAAAATGTTTGAAGTTGTGGGACAGTCCGATTTTGCTAGGGTCAATTTTTCTGAAAATCACCTTAATACCATCTGCACCTAAATTAAAATATCTTGCACATCATAGCTCTTCCATTTAACGCTGGACAACGTCTGTGGTCTAGAGGTCCGTGTGTCGGGCTGCTGGTCACGAGGTCGTGGGTTCGATTCCCACAGGTCACAAATATTTAGGTATGTGATAAAATTAAGTGTTTGTGTTGGTCTGGGTGTTTCTTATGTATTATAAGTATGTATTAAAAAAAGCATGTAAGTTTTTAAACTTTTGCAAATTTCACTCATATTGAACTATATTGAGAAGCGATTGAGATAAAGAAATAAGAAAATTTCAATCGGGAAGATGGATATAGGTTGTCCTCCTCGTGGAATCCAGTAATCGAGAAGTGTTCGCGTCGTGGTTTGTTTACATGTATGTCCGGTAGGATCATTCTCGTTAGATCCATAGTCTAGATCCATAATTGTGTGTCGTGATTCAGCATATCTTGTTACGGACAGCGACGTTACAAAACCGACCGCAGGTAGTTCGAGAAAACACCCGCCGCTCAATACGATGACACCCATACTTCAGTCTGCTCGTGACCACGGCCAATGTAATTTGGCCGAAACGTCGAGGTTAGTCAAAATGTTTGCTGTTTTGATTTTATTGTGCGCGACAAGTCCCGTAAATATAGTTCAATATAAGTATTATATCCGTTGTCTAGTACCCATAGTACAAGCTCTGCTTAGTTTGGGACTAGATAGTGCTGTGTAAAAATATCCTAATAATATTTATTTATTTTTATTTATATATTACTGGTGTCAACAAAGAAATGTAACACGTAAACTAATTTGAGAGCACTAAATTTTTGTGAAATAAAATATACATACATACCAGAGTTCTTTTGACTGTTTATCTGCTGTATCTCTCCAGCGAATCATCTTGCTCATACTAAAACAGAATCCCTAGAAGAAAGTACTTCAAGTACGAGAGCAATCTAAATGTTTGTTGAGCGTAGCCACCAAGTCTGCGGGATGTGCACTGTGCATGAAGTGTGAAGTCATTGTGATGGGCCAGTAGCGTGACGGCCCTGACATGCTTTTAGATAAATTTGTTATTTATATTGTCAACGAAATTTAAATTTATTATGACAACAGATCTTCTTCTTCGTGTCGAATTGAATTGAATTTATTTATTATTTTATTTTTGCTTGCCTTCGTACGTCGGACTCACGCAGTAAGGGTTCCGTACCACCCATCGACCTGATACGATAAAATATGTAATAATACTAGTTTCTCTTTTCTTATGCTGATACCCCATAGAAACTGATTTAATTTACGAGAGTTTATCAAAAGACATCAACGAGTTTAAACGAAAAGGGAATTTTTAAAACTCTTTCTTACGTAGGTACCACCACATATGTCTACGTTTGCCATGTTTCTAGTATTTGTTGCTAAAGCACATAGTATGCACTATAATCAGACCAAGATTGACGCTAGTATGTATTACCGTTTTGAAGATAGAGAATTTGAAAAAAAATCCATGTTTTTCGAGGTCTTGTATGGCGACCCCCTTTGGTTTTAGACTTTTTTTTGTTTTTGGTATTTGTCGTAATGGACACCATAGTAACACATATTCTGTGAAATTTGAAATGTGTATTATTGAATATGAAAATTGAATTTGAAATTTCAACTAGTTATCTATTACCGTTACAAAGATACAGCCCTGTGACAGACAGAAAGACGGACGGACGGACGGACAGACGGAAAGCATAGCAAGAGTAATAGGGTCCCGTTAGCACCCTTTGGGTACGGAGCCCTAAAAAGGCGGACGGAATCTCGCTAAGAAAAGATTGAAGCACTGAATTTTTTCCTAAACCCACTATAATTTCGACAGCATTTAAACACACCAGCAGGCGTAGCATGACCACTGTAGACAAGCGTTTTGCCTACGAAAGAAAAGACAAAATGATGGATAAAGTACTATACAATGTAGTTTTGTCTATTCTTCCGTAGACGAAACGCTTGTCTACAGTGGTCATGCTACGCCTGCTGATATGCAGCGTGTTATTGAAATAACTGAAAACCTCTAAAAGGGTCATTGTATTCATCAGTATGAAAAACACTTTTACTATGGGACCAACCACGAAATCAGGAAAAATAAATCAGCTTCTGTTCTTTACAGTTTGTCGATTTATGTGAACACAAACCAATTTTTGTCCCTATCAGAAAAGTTGGGTAGCAACAGATTATCATGATATAGACACGACAACGACCATACCGCCCAATAGATGCCTAATCGTCGCCTCAGTGCTTGAATGTCCAACCGACCATTGACCGAATTTTACTGGAGACGTTTTTTTTAGTTTATTATTGATTTAAGAGAAACATTTTTTAAACTTTGAAGATTTAAGAATAATGTAATATATACATTATTGTTAAATCAGTGGGGAGGGGCTCGTAGCGATGCAACGACTGCGCTGATTGTACGATCTGCAAGGTTAAGCTGCACTTGCCGCGGTCAGTCTGTGGATGGGTGACCGTTTCGTTACACATCGAGACCCCTTCGTGCCTCGGAGAGCACGTTAAGCTGTCGGTCCCGGTTGTCATACGAATATCTATGGCAGTCGTTACGGGTAGTCAGAAGCCTGAAAGTCTGACAACTGGTCTAACCTCCGAATGTCAGTATTACCCAGTAATTGGGTTGTGGGGGTCTGATGGCAGTCGCTCCGTGTAAAATACTGATGTTCAGCCGCATCTGGCTAGACTGGAAGCCGACCCCAATATAATTGGGAAAAGGCACGGAGGATGATGATTATTGTTAAATCATCAAAGTTTTTAAAATATTTCTCTTAAATCAATAATAAACTAAACAAAACGTCTCCGGTAAAATTTGGTCAATGGTCGGTTGGACATTCAAGCACTGAAGCGACGTAATGTTGAATATAATGCGTATAATAAAATCTGCCACTAGCTGAGGCTTTAAACATAACATAACCAGCCCATTACTGTCCCACTGCTGGGCACGGGTCTCTTCTCATTATGAGAAGGCTAAGGCCTTAAACTGAGGCATGCTAATCACTAACGCGGCAGTTTTGACGGCTCATGTAAATGGTCGAAACTGATTTGAAGATTTCAAGCGGCGAATAGTGGCGACCTACATTAGTGAAATTTCATAGATGTGTTGCAGACATCGGTCGCCTGTTATGAGGCGTCTATGGGGTGTATGGTCATTGGAACACGAAAAAAGTTTTAAGTATGAATGTGGATGGCTATAAGAAAAAAGGCAGACCGAAGAAAAGATGAATAGATTATGTGAAAGATGATATTATGCATAGAAAGAAAGTGAACACTGAGATAAAGACTGGTAGAAATGTGTGAAAGAAAAATACATTTTAATATTTTTAACGCATTTATGCATGCGAAGCGAAATCTATGAATTGATGAAAGTCGACGAATACTTTGAAAGTATTCGTAAGTGTCAAACTCTTACTAGGCCCCCTGTACGCGGCGACAAGTTCACGTGCCTATACCACTTATATTATCTTATTATTTAGATTTCTATGACTGGTATGCAAAAAATTAATAACATTAATGAAAAACAGAATAAGAGAAAATTAATAACATTAAAGAAAAACAATACCTAAGTGAAAATCGTGGGTTTCGATGACACGGACCAGTAGATAAGAAAATTACGATTTAAAATTGTGGAAAGAAAAAAATCGCTCATCGAGCAGGATTCGAACCTGCGACTCCTGGCTCAGTACGCCAGTGCTTTAGCCACTAAGCTACCGTGAACACTGCTCGTGTACGTCACCCAAAGACGTATAGTGGAGGATAATTTCGATACCACGAGCAGTATTCACGGTAGCTTAGTGGCTAAAGCACTGGCGTACTGAGCCAGGAGTCGCAGGTTCGAATCCTGCTCGTGAGAGATTTTTTCTTTCCACAATTTAAATCTTTAGAAAAATACATGCTAAGCGTATTAATAAACTGGGATAAGGGCAGCCAAAAGACGTCCACTGCTGGACATAGGCCTCCCCCAAGCATCGCCACAACGTCCGGTCCTGCGCTTTCCGCATCCAGCTACTACGATTGATTACTACGTATACCAAAATAAACAAATAGCCTGGATGGTGTTAACACACCCAGCGATCCTCCAGGCAACCTTAGCATGGAGAAGAATGGACTGGAAAATATCGAAGTTGGACATTCGAAAAAAATGTTTTTTTTTTATTCAAACATGAAGAAACTTTTAGCCGAAAGACGTCCACTGCTGGACATAGGCCTCCCCCAAGCATCGCCACAACGACCGGTCCTGCGCTTTCCAAATCCAGCGGATTCCCGTGACCTTCACCAGGTTGTCGGTCCACCTTGTGGGGGGGCCTACCCACGCTGCGCCTTCCAGTACGCGGTCGCCACTCCAGAACTTTACTGCCCCATCGGCCATCCGTTCTGCGAGGAATGTGCCCCGCCCACTGCCACTTAAGTTTGGCAATTCTTCGGGCTATGTCGGTTTCTATGATGATGATGATGATGAAGAAACTTATTAAAGGCCAGTAATATTAATATCCTTACTATCTACGATTTGCCCTACTAGAATAAGAATTTTACAGGAGCACTACGTTTCCCCAAAATACGATTCACCGAAACACGTTTGACTTAACCTATGCATCAAACGCATCATTTCCCGATACAACACTTGGTCGAAAGTACATTTAGCCAATGCACGTTTCCCCGAACTTTATTTCGTCGAAACACGATTTACCGATGGCTTCTTTTACCGTCGCACCTTTGGCCGAAGGCTCGTTTGTTCGAATTATGGTTTGGATATATCTAAGAGATAAAATCCGTCTTTTATTATTTTATCAATAGGTTTTTTTTTTTTTCAACTCAGCCTATCGCAGTCCACTGCTGGACATAGGCCAAGTTGCGCCAAATAGGTAACAGTAATAAATCTACAGTGAATTTGAATATCCAAACTCCCGGTACAATGCCATCTTCTGAATGAGCCGAATGTAAACTTTATTGTCCTGTTACTTTAAAACGTGTGACAGAGTCATCGATATTCATAAGTTATTCGTAAAAAATAGGTACATTGCAATATGATAAAATTATAAAAAGACGTATTGGCTAAACTCTAGATATACACAAACAAACATTCGAAGAAACGCGCCTTCAGCCAAAGGTGCGTCGGTAAAAGAAGCCATCGGTATATCGTGTTTCGACGAACAATTTTTCGGGGAAACGTGCGTCGACTAAACGTACTTTCGACCAATTGTTGCATCGGGGAATGATGTGTTCGACGAATAGTTTTAAGTAAAACTTGTTTCGGTGGATCGTATTTCAGGAAAACGTAGTGCTCCTAAATTTTACATAAGCTCCACTCCACACAACTTATGTTGTATGAGTATGGAGCAACTAGAGACTGAATTATTTCTGAAACGACATTTTTTTTTATGACATTAGATCTGCTCTTGGCCACAATCTAGACAGCTTTGTCAAGATGAGGTTGGCAATGTTTTCTGTCAAACCTTTCAGTCAGGGATACAGTAAATATCGAATAATTTTAACACTTAATTTTACTCTCTTTAGGCAGATTATTCTTTCGAAAACCATTTAGAATTCTGAAAAAGGACACTAGGGCTCAAATCTGGATAAGTGACGCCTCCCGCGGGTAAAGACGCAATGCCTAAAATTCGCCTTCCTGTAACTTACTGCTCTTTATCATTTATCAGGCGCTTGAGATTAGTAAAAGGCCAGTGCTATTTTAAGGTAAGCCTGAGTGTTGAGGAAAATATTAATTTTATTTTTAATATAGTTTTTTCATAGTAATTTATTAATACAAAATTGGCAAACAGTTTATGAGCATGAGGATGGGGAAGGCAAAGGACCGAATGTTGTGGCGCAACTTGGGAGAGGCCTATGTCCAGCTGTGGACTGCGATAGGCTGAGTTGATTACGAGCATTAGTTTATATTAGCTACGTTCAGTTAGTGGGAATAATTTTACAATGACGAATTTCTTATTATTGGCAAAGGAAAAAAAGCCTATTAATAAAAGAAATAATCGTTGGGTGGCTGGGTCAAGGGCCAGATTCAGAAGGCAGTTTTCCCCGACATGGCACGCATTGGGAGGAGGTTCCTTTTTTACGTGGGGAAATCCTCATGGACGCACTCCGCCCGGGGAAGCCGGAGCCAGTGTCGGACTCTTACCGACTAAACCACCACGGTGTTCCTCTTCCAACCTTTGGCCGGAGCCGTGTGAAACTTGGATTAGTCCAACCATCCCCAGCAGGTCCCGGCTCGCCACTAGTAGGCGAGCCCCTTTTCCCCGTACAGCACCAACATTGGCCGCACCCGTCTCTTGACTGCCGCGCGCGGAACACGATGACTTCCTGTTTTTAGGGCCCTCCCTAGCCACCGGTAGCTTGGAACCTGCTTCCGATGCCGGTGGAACCCTACTTTATATTTATGTTTTTTTTTTTTCATTTTTTATAAAAAATATTCAAAAATGTACAGGACATTGATAAAAATAGCCTTAAACTGTTACAAAGATGAACAATATACGAAAATTACATGCGATTTTTTTCGTTTCATAATATATATTGTATTTAATGCGGACAGTACAAGAACCATTTTTTATATTTTAAGGAGTATCAATACATTAATGACGTAACCGGATAAAATTGTATCATCCATATTTTTATTTCGATACTCTATAGTCTATGATTCAATATTATATACTCCTTTTCACAAAAATTGGCATCGACTGACAACTTGACGACAATGTAGGTTGTTTGACATACCAAAAAAAGCAAAACATGACATCAAAATAGCACAGATATCTGTGATTATATGTGTCAAAATAATAAATATTTTAAAAATCTAAAATTATATTTAGTACTGTCCGTGTTTATGAATGTATTGCAATACATTGGCTTCATTGAGTTGTATATGGTGAGCATCAACTTTAATTTGTAACGCCAAAGGGCGGAGTCACTAAGGATCTTTAGCAATGTCCTTTGATGTACTAAAGTGAATAAAGGAATAAAACAAGTAATTTTAATGACAAAACCTTTTTTTATTTATTTAACAATACAATTTTTTTTTCATCAGTGTTGAACAAAAATGTCCTAATTATTAATTTGCGCATAAAATCGTCAAACAGTTAAGGCATCCGTGACGCATGAGCTTGTACCGTTAGTACTAAAGCGTAATAATAATATATAATAATTATTATCATAAATATAATGTACAATTTATAATAACTGCAACAATGGACAGGTAGGAAAATTATTATTTTTCCTATTACAATAAATACCTATGATATAAATATATTATAATCCCCAATTGCACTTTACAATACCTACCAATTTTACTTCATTGTATTAATAGCAGATTTATTTATTTATTTGTCGGTCTTCTTAAAAATAAAACAGTCACTGAATAATAAATATTAATTTTATTTAATCTAAATGTTGTTTTAACTACTTAACGTTTTCATTCATCACGATTTTATTATGTTAACATGCTTAATTACATTAAAACATTTGAAATACTTTCATTGTGGCCATTAACGGCTTAATAGTCTTCAAATAAAAATATACCTTTTGTACAAATAATATGAAGGTTCTATGTTAATCTAACTCGAAATATTATTTTTATTAATTGTGCCTAATGCTGGGGCCACATTAGCGGGCAAATATTCGTGTGTTGTTGTCGTGACCAAAGTTCAGTGTCAGTCTCCGGGGAAGTATATCATTATGACGATTTTATCGGAAAGATACCTCAAAAACGAAATATTTTGCCTACAAATTGTTGTCACAACAATGCAAACCTTCGCCGAAGTCCGATAATGTGGCCGTAACATGAGTGGCTTAAACCGTGTATTGTATAACCTTCGGAATTTATTAATTCAATATTTGAATTACTGAAAATGTAAAGTAACTAATTACTTCAATAAAATATTATTTGACTTACATTTTAGTCAAAGTATTTTAGAGGTAAAATTGAATTTGTGAGTAATGGATTAATGATAAATAAAATAAATATTTTTGGGACATTTTAACACATCACCATCTAGTCCCAACCTAAGCAAAGCTTGTGCTATGGGTACTAGACAATGGATATACACATATAGATATACTTATATACTTTTTTTGTTGTTTATACATACTTATAATACATAAGAAACAACCAGACCAACACAAACACTCATGTTCATCACACAAATATTTGTGTCCTGTGGGAATCGAACCCACGACCCCGTGATCAGCAGTCCGAAACTCGAACCACTAGACCACAGAGGTCGTCAATATAATCAAAACATTAAATTTATAACAAATTCTTTACACGTATTGCACAAAAATATACAGGATGATCTAAAAAAGAATGACAGTAAACACATTTCAAGTTTCTACCTAAAACTTTACATTACCTATACTTTAAATAAAGTTTTTATCTTATTTCTAAACCAACAAAATTTAAATAATTATTATAAAAATCTCTTTATAATTAAGCTATCACAATGGTTTAAAGCTGATTATGATTGCGGCACTATTCCATATATAAATGACGCCGATGACTTGTAAGCACCTTATTTAAATATATTTTGTTGTTTTAAAATCGTAAGAAAAATTATGTACAGAAGTACTTTTTTAATGTACGTAGGTATATTTAGTTTATACAGTAAAGTAAAAATATATAGGTACTTTGTATTGCAATCAGTTTATCGTTATTCTGCGTATTTTAACTTCACAATTTGCACTAGTTTTCATCCATTTTGTTCCTTGTTGTTTTTTTTTATACAAGCCTTGTAGCGATACAAGAAAAAAATTAAGGAATGTGGAAAAGAATTATGGCGAATTTTGCACTAAAAATAAATATTTTTAGAGAAATCGTAATTATTTTAATATTGATCCTTGGTATCTAAAGAATATCTTTCGGCATTTAAAATATGTTTCGAACTACGGAAAAAAATATAACATTTCAAAGTAAATCAATTGCAATGGAGCAAAATACTTATAGTAGTAGTAGTATAGTTCCGTGTGGTGCCGGACATAAAGAATTGCCCCACCCTCTCTATCTCTTTTCATGAGTGTCGTAAAAGGGGACTAAGGGATTCACCAGAGGATGGGCAGCAGCGTTCTCTGAGTATTTAACCAACCAACTGCGATCGCCAACCCGCCTGCCAAGCGTGGCGATTATGGCATATCCCCCCTTAATCGGGGAAGGCCTATGTCCAGCAGTGGACGTCTTTCGGCTGAAATGATGATAATGATGAAGGTACTTAGTTTCTGAACGCTGCATACAGCCATCTGTCAATTTAGTCATGTCCAGAAATTAGCTCAATGATAACAATGGAATGGTAAATTATATTACATTTTTATTGCGGGGTTTCAGAAATATTTAAAATGGCGGAAATTATTCTTTTTGGTCCCTGGTCCCTCCAAGGATCAATAGTAAACACTTTTGCAACTTCTCACAGTTTAAAAAAAATATTACATATCAATTTATGGATTCGCCATGATTCTTTGTATTATTGGTTAAGTATCTGGTTCTTACGGCAACCACACTATCAAAATTAAATTTAAAACAAAATAAAGATTTGCCTTAATATTTTTACATATTTGGTTTGCGCTACAAAATTTCGTTAAATGTGGTTGGGATAAGGAACAGATAATGAACTACTATGCAAATTTTCCGCACGCTTTGAACAAATCTTGTATCATATAATAGTATATTATGATACGGGTGAGCTAAGATGTTTATTATACTGGAGGCTGGATTGCAGCCCAAGCCAAAGGCGAGGGCGTAATAAAGCCGAGAGTATAATGAACGTTGCTCACGCGTTTCATACGACGTTTTACAACACACTTGCTAGGAAGTTCATAATTTTAAAACTTATGTGATTTTAAAACGTGTGTTAAACATTTTCATTCATTCTATAAATCATAAAGTTGTTTGTAATCTGATAACAACTTGACTTTAAAACAACAACTTTTATAACAAATGCTCTAATAAATAGCTTATCTATGAGCACCTATCTTTAATAATAATAAAATAACTACGAGTTCTAAAGTATATTTAAAATAAATTATTTAAAATAATAGGTAGGTAACTATACCTATCACCATTCAAAACTACAATTTTTTAAATAATAAATGTGAGCGAATTTATCGTCATTAAAATGTTTCATCATAAAATTGGTTTTTATTAGAATTTTATTTTGTGCATTTTTGTACAATTTACTTTTATTGTTTTATTAAAAATTTAAAATCTTTTTATTAAAGCAACTACTTATAAGTATATCTACAGTCAAGATTCCACCACCATTTTTAAACTAACAACATACTGTACAATTGTACATTCTAATTTACCACCGCTGAACCCTCTTTATAAATCGTGCCAAGAGATATTATGACTCGCATTATTTCACCACTGTCGCTCGCAAACTTATTCTTTTCGTCAAGGAAAATTCATTTCTTTCAACATGACTTTTGTTTGTCAATATTATTTTTATAGAGGTCATTGAAGTTAATACATATTAATATTTCTAGCTTCGAGATTTCGACAGTCAACAAATTTGGACGGTCAAAAAGTTTGGTCAGGACAAGTAATTATTAAAATATCAAAATTGTTACGCTTCATCTCGTTTCATTCCTTCTATTCCATCTTAAGAACAACCACTAACCAACTACTGTTCAAAACTTTTCAATGCTTGAAGTGATTCAAAGGCATGACCTATTTGATTCAAATATTGTGCCTGAAATCGTCATTTTCTTCAGCGTTCCGGCACTGAAAAAACCTTTAGTCTGCATTGATTTAAAAACAGAAAACAATTAAATTTCTCAGGCAGCGACACTATGGCTCAAGGAATCTAATTGTTATGAAGACGTCTTTGTTTTCAGTAGGAGGACGGGCCAGTACATGGTGACAAAGAGGAGGAATAAGGCAGGGAACACCACCCGGGAGAGCTTGTCGATCTCCCTCCATAGCACTCGCTCCTGGCCGGTGTCAGCGTCTAGCCAGGCAACCTGAAACAAAAATTAGCCAGTTTTAACACCAGTATACGGGTTGTGGGCGGAGCACATTACTCGCAGAATGGGGCCGTAAAGTTCTGGAGTGGCGACTGCGTACTGGAAGGCGCGGTGCGGGTAGGCCCTCCACAAGGTGGACGGACGACCTGGTGAAGGTTGCGGGAATCCGCTGGTCATTGTGGTGATGTTTGGGGGAGGCCTATGTCCAGCAGTGGACGTTTTTTCAGCTGAAATGATGATGATAATATGAGCTGTCTTTGAATTCATTAGAATCCCTTTAAGAAATGATTGTACTTATGAATGAATATAATTTTTTCGCTTGCCTTCTATGCAGGAGTGTCTGAGTTTGAACCCGACCCGCATCTCAGACTTTTTAAATTCATGTGCGGATCAGAATTTGATTATGTTATGTAAAATTAAATTTTTTCGTCTCTGACCCATTGTCGTCTACTTTTGGATATAAGCTTTCTTTTCACATTTTGTTTAACATCAAAAAATCACCAAAATAGATCTTAATTTGAGTACCGAGCCGCGTTAGGGTTTAGTAATATCTAAATAGAAATAGTGAAATTTATCGAAAAAATTTAGTCTCTCATAAATTTTCATAAGCCGTGACGTGGGACACGTAAACCAAACGGATTGCTTTTTGTCCAGCCACTAATTATAAGAGGCTTTCAGATCATAAACATCTGTAATTCTGCAGCTTACCAAGATTCACTGCACACATAGGTCTCCTAAACGTGTAAATTGGCCTGTATTAGAAGTTTTTAAACTTTCGCGAATTTCACTCATATTGAACTATGTTTACGGGACTTGTCGCGCACAATTAAGGAACGAAGGAGCACATCACAGCGGTAAGGCGCCGTCAAGTGGACAAATCCGCCATAGCCGAACATTTGCTCGATTTAGGACCAAACCATTGGATTGAGCGAGAGAGATTTTCGGGTCGTGTAGACCCGAAAATCCTCTCCACTGATCGTCATTACTATCCCAGAATTGTACGAGAAGCGATTGAGATAAATAAATATAAAAATTTCAATCGGGAAGATGGACCCACCACCCCCTCATACCTACACACTCACACTAACACACAATGCCTATCAATTTTAGAAATGATTGTACTTACCTTTTGTTTGCTTGTTTTTATTTTTATTATTATTTATAAACTCGGAATGCATAACATGTGCTATATATAATTCTTCCATATCGATAGGGATCGGAACTGTCTCTCCTAAATACAGGTTACTTTGTTGCCTATCTAGGAGAACAGTACTCTACCCTTTAACTATATTAAATAAGTACTTAAATTGTAAGCCTGTGCCAAAATCCTTCCATGTAATCTAGTCCAAGTTTAACAAATAAATAACTATAACTATATAGGTTGTCCTCCTCGTGGAATCCGGTGATCGATAAGTGTTCGCGTCGTGGTATGTCTACATGTATGTCCGCCAAAACTGTCAGCATTGTGTGTCGTGATTCAGCATATCTTGTTACGGAAAGCGACGTTACGAAAATCCAACCGCGGGTTGTAAGAGAAAACACCCGCCGCTCAAGACGATGACACCCACATACTTTAGTCTGCTCTTGACCACGGCCAATGCAACTTGGCCGAAACGTCGAGGTTAGTCAAAATGTTTGTTATATTTTGATTTAATTGAGCGCGAAAGTCCCGTAAACTTAGTTCAATATGGCCTGTATTAGTCAGAATCGACTAACACAGACCTACTCGACTTACACAGACTTACTCGACTTACACAGACTTAATGGACTGACAGTCAGACTCAGTATAGGAAGTCAGTCCGCTCACTTAGCAGTAACGTAATAAGCTCGCTCCGAATGTAAAAAGTGAATAATTTAGACTAGTCTACATAAAAATGGCTTGGTCTCTTGAATATTGTACAAGATAAAAAAAATGGAGCTACAATATTCAAACAAACAAACCATTCCGCCGAACTAGTTAAAACTTCCTCTGAGGATGCCCCGTGCAGGGCCGAAACACGTGTTCGAGTGTCGGTTTGGTTTGCACGTTGCATAATATACAATATGTAACAAAAACCCTGTTGTTCCTGTGACGTACGTTATCAGAATCGATATTCATACGTAAGGACACAACTCATTTGGAAAAACTCTTCAATAAAAATAATCAAATTAAATATTAAATCATTATTAATTGTAAATTGAAAGTGATTATAACCCTCAAAACTCACTCACTCAGTGATTATATCAATAAAAATAATCAAATTAAATATTAAATCATTATTAATTCGAGTTCCTAAGTGATACGCATACGAGGTCCCTTAGATCATCAGAGAACTTAAGGTTGAAAATGCCAACTCATTCCACAAACTTCCTCGATAAGTCCTTTACTGTGCAGGCTATTCGTTTGTGGAATGAGTTACCTGTAGGGATTAGACGTGCACAATCACTACCTATTTTTAAGCGGTTAGTTAAGGAGCATTATCTGTCCCAGTAATGACATGAGTATGTTGTTGTCCTATATTCATTTGGTATATATATATATATATATAGCTATATTCATTTATTGTAATCGTGTGTAAGTTTATGATGTTATAGAGGATAATACATGTATGTATATTTTGGGATATTTTTTTATATTTTTTTACTAGTTAAGTTAGTTTAGTTTAAATTTCCGATATAATTTAAGTGCACCGGTAACTACCCTTTGTCTCTTCCATGACATTCCAGTCCATTCAATGGTTATCTGGAAGAGATCGCCGCAGGTTGTCCCCACATTTTATCGATTTAAGTGAACACAAATGTAGGGAAATCAGGGTTCCACATGTAAAAGTTGTTCATACTGATGAGGACATTGACCCCTTAAGAGGTTTTGAGTTATTTCAGTAACACGTTGTATATACGGGAGGGAGGTGCTGCATACTGCATCCAAGCTTGACGAATTAGTTAGGCGGAATCAACACTAAAGTATTGGTATTCCATATTTTGTATATCATGGATTTCCACTAAGTAACTATTGATTCGATTCTATAAGATTTCAAAAGTTACCTGTAATATGCTTTGCCGTCTCTCAACGCCAACCAAATGCGGAGTATTATGTGTGGCAGACGGCGCAGGATGTACTGCTGGAGTCGACGCTGGAGGCGAGGTCGGTGACGTCAGGTCCACCTTACGGCACCTCACTTGACTCCCTTCCCATGCCGCCAGGGTCCCGCATGAACCCTTCTCTCCGTTCAGCCGCTGCCAAAGATAACGAAACATCTTCATCTCAATAATCTTGGTTCAAATTTGAATTGATTGGCGTGATTGAGGTCATTGAATGGATTCTGATCTTCGATCAAATATACTATAGATGCACGGTCTTGTACAAAATCAAACCCAAAAAACGTCTTCGCGATAAAATGTACTAGTAATTATGTTTACGATAAGTACGAAACTCCATCCTTTGTTTGCACATTTGGAATACAGTTTTTTTTTTTACACATAGCATCGTGACACGTCTCACCGAGTCACACCGGTCGTGAAGCGACTGTGAGCGGAACTTTGCACGCGACTGATTATTGCACAGTTTTAAAGGGGCCGTGTATCGAGCGGCAATCGTGCATCTATGATATATTTGATCGTTGATTCCGATCAATGAATTACTCCTACGCAGTCACGTTTAAGAAAAATATCTGTTATCTTGAAAGAAAGAAACTCTTTTTGCCCTTACGTCTGCCACCTGACTTAACAATGCCATAAACTACGCAATTGAAGTGGCCAATTTCAGGCCATCAGTATATGAATATTGTACTTGTACCATCGCTTCGACACGAAGAAGAGAGAAGAGTGAAATATGGAGAAACTCTGTTAAAAGTTATTATGTTAAATTATTATAAAAATCGATAAATCAATTTAGAATCAATGTCTGCCCTTCATACTCAAGTTTAAATAATAGATTAAATTTACTTCTAAAGTTGAGATATTTTAAGTGCCCTAATATTCTTTATTAGATTGGGGTGCCTACATTATAACTTCTTTAATAGGGTTCCAAAATAATTAAGCTTCATATAGTTTTTACGACAAAAAGATAATATTTACCACCGGAATGATCCTGGGCATGGACTCCTGGGCCTTGGTCTTGTTCATCTGGTACTGCTTGTCCAAAACCTTCACGACCACGAACTCTCCCAGAGCAGCAAACACGAACATCATGCAGCCAGCCATCCATAGATCCAGAGCCTGGTAAAGGGCACAAGCAGAACAGTTGTAACGCTTTCTATTTCTGAGGATTGGTGAAGTGGGTTATGGGTTAGGAACCAATTGTAAAACATCAAATCCACCAAAAATAATGTGGAAAGAACACAGACATAGTAAAAAATATAGACTAAGTGCTGCGAACAACCATAGTGAAGCCAACAAAAACCGTGCTCCTTCATGTACAACCAGTGCTCACGTACACACCATACACCGGAAGGATATTTGTTTTCGCAATGCTTACTGGACGATGCCGCGACATGTGAACTGAGAGGGGTGAGCACGGTTTAAGGTGCTTGTGTGTGCGTGAGCACTGGTTTGTACACGGAGGAGCACGGTTTTATTGGCTTCACTATGATTGTTCGCAGCACTTTTTCTATATTTTTTACTATGTCGGTGGGAAAGAAGAAAATAATTTCATGTGTAATCTTTAGATTAAGCCTCGTTTGCGTTATTGCGTTAAAATAATATAATATAACTAGCTTATGCCTGCTGCTTCGCCCGCGTGGATGTGGTATATCGTGCATCCCCCGGGAACAGTTTATCTTCCTAGGATAAAAAGTGGCCTACATGTTAATCCGGCTTATGTTCTATCTATAAAAAGAGAACATAACCCAGATTAACCGTCCGTGTGGTGCTGGACGTAAATAATTGCACCACCTTATATCTTCTCATGGGTGTCGTGAAAGGCGACTAAGGGGTTCACCAGAGGATGGACAGCAGCGGTCTCTGAGTATTTAACCAACTAACTGCGATCACCAATCCGCCTGCCAAGCGTGGCGATTATGGCCGTTTTCGTCTATTGACTGAAATGATGGACCCGGATAGGCTAGTGATAAATAATTATTAAAGGTAGGCACATCTATACATGCAGAAATTTTTATCGCTTAGTTCATGAAGAGGGGTCATTGTACTCATCATTATGAACAACTTTTACTATGGGACCAACACTGAAATCGCGAAAAAAAATCAGGTGGTCGCTACATTTCATCGATTTAAGTGAACACAATCCAATCCAACCCACCCATCGATCGCCAACCCGCCTGCCAAGCGTGGCGATTATGGCATATCCCCCCAAACTGCTTGGGGGAGGCCTATGTCCAACAGTGGACGTTCTTTCGGCTGAAATTATGATGACGATGATGAAGTGAACACAAATGTAGGGACCAACTGCTTTTTTTCGCGATTTCAGTGTTGGTCCCATGGTAAAAGTTGTTCATAATGATGAGTACAATGACCCATTTTTGGGAATTAAGCGATTAAAATGTCAGCATCGTCTCATCATTAAGAACAACTATTACTATAAGACCAAACCTGAAATCGCGAAAAAAAAAACAGGTGGAAATCAGGTGGTCCCTAAATTTTATTGATTTATGTAAACACAAATACAAGCTCAGCGGATAAAGCACTAAGGCACTGTTCCCCGATTTCGTTGTCGACAGATTCGGTTTGTTGTCTAATTTTGTCTACGATTCACGTAACCAGAGAAAAAGAGATTGATCAAATCGGCCGAAAACTGCTCATCGAAGATATTTTGAATTGGGGAGCAGGAGTCGCAGGTTCAAATCCTGCTTGTAAGCGAAATTTTTCTTTCTACAATCTACATCTTGATATTAGAAACAAATAAAGACGACCTCTGTGCTCTAGTGGTTCGAGTTTCGGACTGCTGATCACGAGGTCGTGGGTTCGATTCCCACAGGACACAAATATTTGTGTGATGAACATGAGTGTTTGTGTTCGTCTGGTTGTTTCTTATGTATTATAAGTATGTATTTACAAAAAAAAAAGTATATAAGTATTATATCCATTGTCTAGTACTCATAGCACAAGCTCTGCTTAGTTTGGGTCTAGATGGTGATGTGTAAAATGTCGCAAAAATATAAAAAAAAAAAAAAAATATAAAAAAAATTATAGAAAAAGTGGGAACTAAATGTTATGAACCCTTTTAAACGTTTTCCTCATAAATTGAGAAAAGCGGCTCTTTTCATTTCTGCCTGTAACTGGCTTTACCGTTATTCAATATGTTTTTCTTCAAAGGAAATTATGTGTAGCATATTTTTTTATTCTGAAAAAGACATCTTTATTTCTCCACAATTTAATATTACGGTAAAAATATTTTTGTGCTTCAATAACGAGATTCTTAATATTGAATTCCAGTAGATTGCCTTCAATTAATTTTTCGTTGGCAATAAATTCCATCAATATATTTTTCTATAAATCTTATACTTACAACCTGGAAAATTTAATTTTTTGGGGTTGGAAATAACGTAAAATATTTTCTGAAAATAGTACAGTAAAATTGTTTCGAAATTGTTCAGATAATTGGTAATCAACAGGTTTACGTATTCACAGTCAAGGCAAAAATAGAGAAAATATAAGAATTTTCAGTTAACTGCAATGTTTCCAAATATACTACTCTGTCAAGAAAGTACCGGGAAAAGATCAATAATACACAAAATGTTAGTTATTCAACCAAATTTATTTTATTGCCTTCAAAGTATGCTCCTTCAGAAACGATACACTTACGCCAACGAATAATCCAACTAGATATCAAAACATTTTTAAACACTTTTTCTGGAATTGAGTTCATTCAGTTCTCGCCGCGAATTCTCTTTTATGTCTCTTACCGAATGAAAACGGGTGCCACGAAGTGGTAATTTGAGTTTAGGAAGAAGAAAGAAGCCCTATCTGGTGAATAAGGTGTTCGATGGTATTTGTTGAATTTTTGGTCAAAAATTCGTTCACAATGATGGCCTTGAGCGAAGGCGCATTATCGTGATGCAAAATCCAAGAATTTTCTTACCACAAATCTGGCCTTTTTCGTCGAATTTGCTTTCTTAAACATCGTATTACGCTCAAATGATATTCTTTATTTATCTTTTTACCTTCCGGCAAGAATTCCGAGTGCACAACACCGCGATAGTCAAAGAAAACAGTCAACATGACTGACTTGATCGACTTTGGCGTGGTTTTTTCGGTTCTTCAGTTGGAAGGCGCCACTCCGAAGCTTGTTGACTAGTTTGCATGTCAAACTCATAAAGTCACGTCTCGTTACCAGTAACAATGCGTTTCATGAATGTTGGGTCGGAATTGACTCGTTCTAGCATGTCCTCAGCGACTCATAAGCGATTGAGTTTTTGGAGAAAATTCAGGTCTTTTGGGACTAGCCGAGCGGCAACATGTTTCATACCCAAGTAATTATTTAAAATGGTACGGATCAACTCGTGAGACACAAAAAGTTCAGCGGCTATGTCTCTCAAACTTGAATGAGGATTTTCAGTCACTATTTCCTTCACTTTTGCGATGTTAACTTCAGTTGAAGTCGTTGATGGCCTACCAGAGCGATGCAAATCTTCCATCACATATCGACCGCTTTTGAACGCTTTGTACCTCTCATAAGTACATGTTTTTGATAAGGTCGATTCACCGTAAGCATTCTGTAACATTTTCAGTGACTCCTAATACGAAATTCCATTGGCGATGCAAAATTCAAGACAAACTCTTTGTTCGATGTTTTTGTTTATGAAATTCGCAATACACACTAGAAATGATCTAGCTAAAAACAGCACTGTATTTAATCTAAATAACAGACGCAACTCAAACTCCGCGCCAAAATGGAAAACAGTTGTGCCAATTTAACAACAAAAGACAAAAAAAGAAAAACAAATTTATAACCATCAACAAATCATCCATTCCCGATACTTTTTTGACAGAATGTATCTCCCAGAAATAAGCCAGGAAACATTAATACGAGAAAGAAAACTTCTGGGAAAAGTCTACATTTCTTGTTTTTATTACTTTTGCATGTCTGCCGGAAGAGATTACATGATGAGATAAGCAGAGCTTATGTATACTTTATTCTTAACTTTGCCCGCGATTTCACCCGCTTATAATTTGGCTTATCACAGAAAGACTGGTCGCGCATCCGTCGGAAACAGTTTATTTTCTCAGCCTATATACAAAGTGGATATGACAATACGACATTAAATAAAATATCACGTTCTCTGACTGTACACAAAAAATTAATCAAATTCAGTTAATATGTAGTTTAGCCACAGGAAATTATTTAAATTTTATTAATTTTGAATGTAGGACCATTTTTCCGGCATAGATTGTTAGGTCAAAGACCTATGTGAATTCATATGATTTTAAAGTCTCTTTTTCAATTATTACAGATGATTACAAATGGTGTTACTTATTATTTCGATACAATATTATTTTTTTTTTTTTTTTTTAAATCAAAGTGTTATTCGGTTTTTTCACTAGGAAATTTTCAGTAGCAGCCCGGAGTATGGATTTGTGCCCGGTTAGTGGCAATAGGTTCGCCCCCTATTACATTGGACTATAACATAACTGGCGAAATGTGGGTGTGCTATATTACACCTCTGCCTACCCCTTCGGGGAAATACAGGCGTGATGTTATGGAAAAACCCAATAACACTATGCCCGACCCGGGAATTGAACCCAGGACCCCATGCTCAGCAGTCGCGCTTGCGACCACTAGACCAACGAGGCAGTCACCTATTTACGTTATATAAAACCAAGTTATGATCTATCTGTGACCCAAATTTCATCCAAATCCGTTCAGCTATTTCAGCGTGATTTAGTAACAAACATGAAAATAAATAAGTATTTACCTTAACATAAGCAACAGGTGGAATATCAGCTCGCAATCCCGTGAACATGGTAACGAGAGTCAACATGCAGGTAACCAGGAGGGTGACTCTGCCAGGAATAGCATCCAAGTCTAGCCAGAAACTGAACCAGGATAGCATCACCACCAAAGAGGACGGAGCGAAGGTTTGTATCAAGTGGTGGCCGATCTGACGCTCGAATCTGAAGTAGACTACTAATCTAGAGTAATTCCCTGTAAACAAAAAATATCAATTATTTTATTATTTCAAAATAAAAACCGACCAACCGTTAACCGTAGTTAACCGACTCGATTAACTTTGCAGTTAATTCAAAGTCGTTAGATATGCCTACCCTTACTAATTATTTTATTATTTTAGCGCATTTTACGCATGCGAAGCGAAATCTAAAGATTTACGAATGCGAAGCGAAATCTAAAGATTTACGCATGCGAAGCGAAATCTAAAGATTTACGCATGCGAAGCGAAATCTAAAGATTTAAATTCGCTCACGAGTAGGATTCGAATCTATAACACTATACCATAGTGGAGGATAATTTCGATACCACGAGCAGTGTTCACGGTAGCTTAGTGGCTAAAGCACTGGCGTACTGAGCCGGGAGTCGCAGGTTCCAATCCTGCTCGTGTGCGATTTTTTCTTTCCACAATTTAAATAAAAATAAAAAAAAGTATAATAATAGTTCCAAAAGTTACAATACCGTGAAAACCACGGAAAGTTATTTTAGACGACGAAAAAAGAACTACTACTTATCTAGTGAATAATTTGACATAAATGATATTTTTATACCACGTTTTTAAAATGAAAGCCTGTTAATATTGCATTAAACGATCAAGAGTATTACAAGTCGAATTTTATATGTAAGCGTCGGTGACTATAAAAAATCCGGCCAAGTACGAGTCGCGCAGTAAGGGTTTTGTACCTCTCAACGACCTGATACCCCATAAAACTTATTTAATTTACGAGAGTTTATCAAAAGTTTGTTTTTATTGAAGTCTCTGAATGTGATTATAACTCTGTATATCATTGTTTTATAATTATTTTTTAAAAAAATTGTATGCCATAATGGGAAATGGTTAATGTGTCGAACTAATCTTAGTACCCTACCACCTGTATTTACCACATTTTTACAAAATAAATAAATGAAAAAAAAAAAAAAAAAAAAACATCAAAGTACAGAAATTCGCGAAAGTTTAAAAACTTCTATCAAAGTACAGTGCGCGAAATATGAATTTTTGCATGTCTTTCTTACGCAGGTACCACCACATATGTCTATGTTTGTCTTATTTTTAGTATTTGTTGCTAAACTATATGCACTATAATCTAACCAAGTTTGACGCTGGTATATATTACCGTTTTGAAGATAGAGTAGGAACAAAAACGTTGAAAAAAATGCATGTCTTTTGAGGTTTCTTGTATGGGGACCTCCTTTGGTTTTAGCCTTTTTTTTGTTTTTAGTATTTGTCGTGATACACCTCATAGCAACACCATTTTTGAGAAAATTTCAACCGGTTACCTACTTATTACCGTTCAAAAGATACAGCCTTATGACAGACAGACGGACGGACGGACGGACAGCGTAGCGAGAGTAATTAGGTCCCGTTTGGCACCCTTCGGGTACGGAACCCTAAAAACGAAAGAAAAGTTGGATAGCATAAGAACTGGTTTGTAGAGCTGAGCAGAAACCATTTCATCATCATCATCGTTTCAGCCGAAAGACCTCCACTGCTGGACATAGGCCTCCCCCAAGCATCGCCACTACGGATCGCCTCGACCGGCCCTGTCCCCCTAGCCAAGTTGACAATCTACAATCGTCAACGCTAATAGAAAACAATCAAAATGTATGGGAATGACATATCTCAACGAAAACTAATTAAGTCATTCGTTGTTGTCATTCTCATACATTTTGATTGTTGTCTATAGCGAAGATGATTGTAGATTGACAACTTGGCTGTACTTCTCGCATCCATTTATTTCACAAATATTTTATGATAACTTTGCCAGTTGATTAGAGTTAGTTATTACAATAGGTATTTTTGGTTGATTCTGAACAGTTCTGATAAAAATAGAGAGAAAAAATTATAGTTTATCATCTTCACGGATGATAGATGAAAGATATTTAATTTAAAAATAAATCTGACAATCACTTCATTTTCAATTAAGTTGGTGTGTGGGTTGGAAGCGTCAAAATTAATGAAAAAGATCTCTTGAATCCCTCAGTAATAAGTTCTATACGCCTAGTGTAAACTTATGGCGAAAATTTAATTTTGGATTCCGAAAATTTAGGTATGATGAAGCGTAAATTGAATAAGAAGTAAGTAAGTATTGAACTCTTTCATAATGCGCACAGCCAAGTTGTAGAATTCACGGCATCTGTATTTCCGGGCAGTTACAACCCTAACGCCTTTAAAGCTGGAGTGAATCGGCACCTAATAATGTTTGCTCGCTCCATCGTCGAACACGTCTTGACAGTCTTTACCCTAACGCCTTTAAAGCTGGAGTGAATCGGCACCTAATAGGTTTGCTCGCTCCATCGTCGAACACATCTTGACAGTCTTTGGCTGTCTAGATTGCGGTCAAGAGCAGATCTATATATCATAAAAAAGATGAATGTGTACTGTGCCGCTATTTTTCCTTTTTAGGGTTCCGTACCCAAAGGGTGCTAACGGGACCCTATTACTCTCGCTACGCTGTCCGTCCATCCATCCGTCTGTCCGTCACAGAGCTGTATCTTTGTAACGATAATTGATAACCAGTTGAATTTTAAAAACCAAAGGGGGTCCCCATACAAGAAACCTCGAAAAACATGCATTTTTCAACAATTTTGTTCCTGTTCTATCTTCAAAACGGTAATACATACCAAAACAAACTTGGTCTGATTATAGTGCATACTACAAAGTTTAGCAACAAATACTTAAAATAGGACAAACATAGACATATGTGGTGGTACCTACGTAAGAAAGAGATGCAAAGTTCACATTTCGCGTATGATCGTTGATGTCTTTTGATAAACTCTCGTAAATTAAATCAGTTTCTATGGGGTATCAGGTCGATTGTTGGAACTGAACCCTTACTGCGTGAGTCCGACTCACACTTGGACGGGTTTTTTTCATTAATAGTTGTCAAAATTTTACACTAGGTCCCTGTAGACAGCGGTCTAAATAGGAAATTTAAAGATTTTTGATGTTTTTGATGAATAATTTAGTAACAAAAACGAAACACAGGGGCATAGAAAAGGCTGATATTTATTTTACCCTAAAAACACATTGCTCTGGGATTATAAACTAGAAAGAAAACAGTCGAGAGCGTTTTTATGGAGAAAAGACTAGCCACATTTCCTCTATATTACCTACGTTACACAATTTCTTTAATTTTTTTCGGATTTTTTACTTCGAATTTTGGAATTTGAGCTCGAAATGTGATTCTAGGTAAGCTTTCATCATCATCATCATCATTTCAGCCGAAAGACGTTCTGCTGGACAGCCTCCGCCAAGCATGTTGGGGGGATATGCCATAATCACCACGCTTAGCAGGCGGGTTGGCGATCGCAGTTGGTTGGTTAAATACTCAGAGAACGCTGCTGCCCATCCTCTGGTGAATCCCTTAGTTGCCTTTTACGACACCCATGAGAAGAGATAAGGGTGGTGAAATCCTTTATGTCCGGCACCACACGTATCAAACGCGGAAGGTAAGCGTTCACATGTCACTAAAACTTTTTGGGCTGTCATCACAAGGAAAAGTTTATGGGACTTGCGTTAGATAAGGACTCGAAACAATTTCGAAGAAAGCTCGTAGCTTAACATCGCCGATAAGCTTCAGGAAAATTGGCTTCGATTGGGTCACGTCAAAAGGGGTGCATTAAAAGAGCCTCCACGAGTGACGATATTTAATTGATCGTCCGGCGCACCCTGGGCAGTCAGCCCCGCTACCAACCTGCTGACTGGCTAATATTTTGCCCACGTCATGAGCTGTTATCATTATGTATGCTCATGTCGACACGATAGAAGAAGACGTCAAAAGGGCACATCAAGAAAACCTTTGGTAATCCGCCACTAAGCCATCCATGGCTTTTGAGGGATTCTGATGGTCAGAGCAGAGAAAAATCCAATTATAATGAATAGAGGGTTTTACAAAGGCATCGCTCGTGAGGCCTTAAATTATATGGGCTAAGGTAAAAATGGAGAATTTGGTATATCAAGAACAAAGAGGTTTCATATTATGAAAGTGTAAAGCGTAGGATCATAAAAAGCAGTATTTAGGTTAAACTTGTGCGAACGGGGTGAGGGAAGTCGGTACGTGCGTTCATCTGATAGCAAAGAAATTGACTGGCCTAGCCGCGGCGCGTGGCCGGTGGCGCGAGCGACGAACCGCCCGCTTGCCCCCGCGCCCCTCCATTTCCCCTTGAGAAATAAAAGCATACCTATAGCTACGCACATACCTACCTCCCTGACCGCACTCCACGTTTCATTAAATTCCAAAGAAATTTAAACAATTATTACAAAATAATCCTTACAAATACGTAAACTACAATAATTGGTTAACGCGTCGCCTACATTCCCCTCCCCAGTGCTGACGCAGCACTCATAACCCATTGCGATACGTGCGACGCGTGCCGCGGTCCTCCGCAGCACCTCGGTCTCTGTTTTGATGTTCGACGCCCTTGATGCGTCCGTCTTTGCTTGGCAGTACATCTACTACGATGCCTCTCGGCCACGTGTCTGCGGGGGAATCGGGGTCAACAATTAGTTCGAGATCTCCCACTTTCAAGGGTCTCTGCTGCACCTCGATCTACTTTTGCCAGGGTCACATATTGTTTTCTTTTCCAAGTTTTCCTTTTCAGGTTTTCCAAGTCATCAAGGGACAATTTCATCTGAGAATATTTCATTAACAGTGCTTCTGTTCTTCTCATCATCGCATCGTCGACGTCACCGGTAAGTTTTTTATATTTTTCTATGAAGGATAATGCAACATAAGTAGACCTCAAAATACGGAGCCAAGAGTAGAACCTTTCTGGTTCTGGTACAGCAGGCAAACATATGGGCGTAACGTGAAGAGTATTTGTACATTCTAGGTCCACGTCACTGACATCAGGTAGCTGTACATCCGCTTCCAAAGGCCATAAACTTTTGTCTTCATATAAAAATATTGGTCCGTGTAACCACTCATTCCTTTGGTCTTTTTTTACAGATTTCTCGGGTAGCTGCGGCGTCGTCGTCGACATTCATCTTGGTAAGTATATATCTCCAATCCTTTATGTGTGTAAATGTTAGTTTTTCAGTCCATCGTGTGCTAATCAACGCTGCTTGCAGTTCAAGTCGTGGCACTGACACGTGATTCACAGGAGCCACACGATTTTTGCTGGAGACAAACGCAACTCGTACTTGTTTATCACAATCTATCCACCGCCAATATGCAACGGCGCACATTGCTTTGGTTGACGCATCGCAGAATACGTGTAGCTGTAGGTCGGTATAGCGCTCATGGCTCGCGCTATTCAGTGCGCTTGCACTCTGGTCGTCATGCGTCTCGCTCACACTCGCAGTATAGCTTGTAGTCGCTGTCTCCGCGCACCGTGTACTCGCCGTAGGCCGCGTAGCAGCTGTAGCTCTCGTAGCCGTAGCCGATACGAAGTGCCTTGGAAGCCGTATGTTATTGATGTACTTCAATATCTTTAGCCATTCTGATCTTCGATCAACAATAGATTCTGACCATCTTATTGTGTGTATGTCTTCAATGTTCTGTCTAGGCTTAATAGAAACGCATGCAGACTCAGGTGCATAGGACTGGCGTATTTCTTCATGTATTCCTCTTAGGATACGCTCAGTTTCCGAATGCTCATTGTGCTCTTCATTTATAAATAGTGTAGATTGCAGAGTCGGCGCCGCCATCATGTTAAGCGGCGCACACACACAGCCATGTACGCACCACCCTATTGGAGTGCGCGTGATGTATAGCTCGTTTGGTTTGCTTTTTATTGTTTCCAGCGGTAAAAGCAAGTAATGGTTATCTTGACATATCAATATTTCTGGTTTACATTGTCCGTCAATGTCTTCTAATATTCTGGATATTATTAAATCGTTGTTTCCGAATTGCAGCTGCAGCACGGATATCACGACGTCAGGAGAAGTGGCGCCGATCAACAGTGCTGTCACTGCTTCTTTAGCACGTCCGTGAAGACTTTGTCTTAGTCGCCATAGGATTTCTCGGTCGCTGAAGTTGCAGACTTGAGAAGATTCTTCATAAGCTCGCTTAAACTGTAGCCACTCGAGCGGGTCACCGTCGTATTTAGGCAAGTCCCTTGGCGTACACAATCGATTAAGCATTTTCACATTAGTTTCTGGCTGGTTATTACTGGTAGTTGCGGCAGCGGCTAGGTCCTTTAGTGCACACGCCAGCATATGCATGGTGTCGTCAGTGCCGCCACGCGTCAGAGTTGTCGCGGGCAGTGGTGTGCGTTGCTGTGTGCGCGCGGGTTCCATTGCAGGTGGTGGTGGGCCGGCGTCCCCCATATGCTGCAAGATAGTGTCTTGCCGATGTGCCGGGCACAGCGCGTCGTCATTGATACCACTAGTGACGCACTGAGCTTTCACCTCCTGACTCGTTTGTAACCACTTTTCCACGCGGGAATCCAATTCACTTTCAGCAGGTTCATTTTCTGCCTGTGACCGTGAGCTATTGCTACTCAGCTCAGCCAGATCGACGGCCAACTTCTTATCTATCAGATCCATTTGTAGCTGCGTTTTTTGTTGTGCAGCTTCGAGAAGCAGTTGCGCCCTCCTCGCCTTCACCGATGACCTTGCAGAAGGAGATTTTACCAACAAGTTTCTGCAGCCCTCGGATTTCACGCTTGAAGTAGGCGGAGGAAAATCAACTGGCTTTTCATCATGTTTCACACTTCCACTAGCCGTTGCCATTGCTTGTAGTTCGCGCTCGCGTCGCACCGTGCTACGTGTGCCGACCATTTTGTTTTCCGCAGGTGGCGGCGGCGTCCGGAGCATGCGTTGGGCGAAGCAAAGCAAATACACACACAAAAAGCTCGATGAGTGCTGCTTATTATAGATCCGGCACGAAGGACCATTGATGTAAAGCGTAGGATCATAAAAAGCAGTATTTAGGTTAAACTTGTGCGAACGGGGTGAGGGAAGTCGGTACGTGCGTTCATCTGATAGCAAAGAAATTGACTGGCCTAGCCGCGGCGCGTGGCCGGTGGCGCGAGCGACGAACCGCCCGCTTGCCCCCGCGCCCCTCCATTTCCCCTTGAGAAATAAAAGCATACCTATAGCTACGCACATACCTACCTCCCTGACCGCACTCCACGTTTTATTAAATTCCAAAGAAATTTAAACAATTATTACAAAATAATCCTTACAAATACGTAAACTACAATAATTGGTTAACGCGTCGCCTACAGAAAGTGTGTAGAAGATTGTAGCAAATTTTTTATACAACGTGTATCAGAAATGCGTGGTCATATTTAAAGAGCTTATTCAGGGGATTCTATCGAACAACATTTACTATGGGACCAATCCTGAAATCGCGAAAAAAAAATCAGCTGATCCTAACATTTTGTCGAGCGACATCGATGATTTAGTAGGGAACAGCTGATATTTTTTTCGCGATTTCAGGATTGGTCCCATAGTAAAAGTTGTTCTATGCTATGTTCTGAATGAGCTCTTTAAATATGACCACGCATTTCTGATACACGTTGTATAAGAACATTGATCTCTCATTAGTCGGATTTGTTTTGGAACACTGACTCGAGACTTACTGAGAAATTGCCAATTAGCTTAGTTCAGTAGATTATATGTCATTTTTATCTTTGTCCGGTTTACATTTGAATTTCTTTGATCAGGAATCACATAACATAACATAAAAAACATAACATCACGCCTGTATTTCCCCGAAGGGGTAGGCAGAGGTGTATATAATACACCCACATTTCGCCAGTTATGTTATATCAATCAACTCAGCCTATCGCAGTCCACTGCTGGACATAGGCCTCTCCCAAGTTGCGCCACAACGCTCGGTCCTCTGCCTTCCGCATCCAGTCCCCCCCAGCCACGTTCTTTAGGTCGTCGGTCCACCTGGCAGGGGGGCGCCCTACGCTGCGTTTGCCGATTCGTGGTCTCCACTCAAGGACTCGTCTGCTCCAACGGCCATCGGTCCTTGGACAGACATGGCCAGCCCACTGCCACTTCAGCTTACCGATCCTACAAGCTATGTCGGTCACTCCGGTTCTTCTCCGGATAGTCTCGTTACGGATTTTATCCTTCAAATAAACTCCAAGCATAGCTCGCTGAGCAACTTTCAATTTGTGGACTAGCCCAACTGTCAGTGTCCACGTCTCGGCACCGTAAGTCATGACTGGCAGGACGCACTGGTTGAAGACCTTTGTCTTCAAACTTTGCGGTATAGGCGACGAGAAGACTCGGCGAAGTTTGCCAAATGCTGCCCAGCCCAGACGGATCCTTCTGTTGGCTTCTTTCTCGAAGTTGTGTCTACCAAGCTGAATTACCTGCCCTAGGTAGACGTATTCCGTTACAACTTCGAGTGCCGACCCTTCGACGAATATTGGCCTCGGCATGACATGCATATTGAACATGACTTTAGTCTATTATGTCTAGTTATGTTATAAGTCCCATATAATAGGGGGCGAGCCTATTGCCATTAACCGGGCACAAATCCAGACACCGGGCTGCTACTGAGAATTTCCTAATGAAAAAACCCAATAACACTTTGCCCGACCCGGGAATCGAACCCAGGACCCCATGCTCAGCAGTCGCGTTTGCGACCACTGGACCAACGAGGCAGTCATCAGGAATCATCTCTGCCGTAATTTAATATTATCTATGCAACAACACACACTTTGGCAGACACAACTTCGAGAAAGAAGCCAACAGAAGGATCCGTCTGGGCTGGGCAGCATTTGGCAAACTTCGCCGAGTCTTCTCGTCGCCTATACCGCAAAGTTTGAAGACAAAGGTCTTCAACCAGTGCGTCCTGCCAGTCATGACTTACGGTGCCGAGACGTGGACACTGACAGTTGGGCTAGTCCACAAATTTAAAGTCGCTCAGCGAGCTATGGAGCGAGCTATGCTTGGAGTTTCTTTGAAGGATAAAATCCGTAACGAGATTATCCGGAGAAGAACCGGGGTGACCGACATAGCTTGTAGGATCAGTAAGCTGAAGTGGCAGTGGGCTGGCCATGTCTGTCGAAGGACCGATGGCCGTTGGAGCAGACGAGTCCTTGAGTGGAGACCGCGTATCGGCAAACGCAGCGTAGGGCGCCCCCCTGCCAGGTGGACCGACGACCTAAAGAACGTGGCTGGGGGGGACTGGATGCGGAAGGCAGAGGACCGAGCATTGTGGCGCAATTTGGGAGAGGCCTATGTCCAGCAGTGGACTGCGATAGGCTGAGTTGATTGATTGATTGATATGCAACACTGTCTCGCGCACCTTTTATTTCGTCCTTCTCACAATAAGTCTTATTCTTGTACACACGGCTACACATCAAGCTGTAAATTTCCAATATAAGCTGACCTCGCATTGTATAGGTTTTCTTTACAACGCGAGGTCAGCTTTTACTGGTTTTGTACAGCTTGATGTGTAGCCGTGTGTACGCCAAGCTTGACTCTGTTTTTTTTGCCGTCTAATGGCAGATGCTAAATATGTTCTATGATTACTGTGAGATAAGAGTATGAACGTGTGTGTTACTTTTATGTAATTTATGTTTTTTTTGTTGCTTATGTATTATAAGTATGTATTTAAAAAAAAAAAGTATATACGTATTATATCCATTGTCTAGTACCCATACCACAAGCTCTGCTTAGTTTGGGACTAGATGGTGCTGTGTAAAAATGTCCCAAAGATATTTATTTATTTATTTATTTTTGTCTTCAATAAAATTATTGTAATTGGCCTGCGGCCGTTTTATTTTATTTTATTTTATTTATAATTAGGAAAACCAACAGCTATATAAGATGGCACGAGAACTTCAACTGTTAACACAAACATTTAAAGTGATGTAAATAAATGAAGAGAATGCTTCAAATAAAAATAACTGATGAATAATGACTTTGTGGGAGAGGACCTTTGTTGTGGCGCAACTTGGGAGAGGCCTATGTCCAGCAGTGGACTGCGATAGGCTGAGTTGATGAATGACTTTGTGTGGAAAACCAAGACGTCTCAATAAGTAAAGCTTCTTACCATCCTTATCGATCATGTATCCATTAGTTTCCTCCAGTCTTAATGGTTGTCCGATGTGGTACTGCAACAGTTTCAGCTCAGGGTTGATAGTTACACCAGCTTCGCTCCAACGAAAGCGCACCTTTTGATTGCTGTACGAAACTAGAAGAAGAAACTTAAGTTTAGAAAGAAAGAAACCAAAAATGTTTATTGTCCCAGTTAACAGCTGGAACATTTAAATAAACAAAACAATGCAAAGCTGATAAGTAGAGGTACAAAAAATATTAAAATACACATAAAATAATAAATAAATATCTTTGGGACATTTTTCACACAGCACCATCTAGTCCCAAACTAAGCAGAGCTTGTGCCATGGGTACTAGACAATGGATATAATACTTATATTTTTTTTTTTTTTTGTAAATACATACTTATAATACATAAGAAACAACCAGACCAACACAAACACTCATGTTCATCACACAAATATTTGTGTCCTATGGGAAACGAACCCTCCTCGTGAAGAGCAGTCCGACACTCGAACCACTAGTCCACAGAGGTCGTCAAAATATAAGGTGAAGTCACATAGAAAAACATATAGACATATATCCAGTAAGCATCGCGAAAACAAATGTCCTTCAGGTGCATGGTGTGTGCGTGAGCGCTGGTTGTACACAAAGGAACACAGTTTTTTGGCTTCAATATCATAGTTCGCAGCACTTAGTCTATATTTTTTACTATGTCTGTGGGTAAAGTACAGAGTTTAAGAGTTTCATTCTGCGGAAACAGTATGAGGCGCCCGCGCCCCGCAGATGAATCTCCGAGTTAATTGTTAGTTACGGCAATAGGAAACGCGCAAATAGCTGTCTAGGACGTTTTCATATAATTTTAAGAAACTGCGCAACCTAGCAACTCTAGTTGCGAGTTTCGGTGATCAACAACAGTTTTCAGTTGCTGCTCTCGGTGAAGAAATCAATTCCAAATTGCCGCAACTAGCAACTGACAAATCTGTACCAGTTGTGTCAAGTTGCTGGTTTTTGCAACCGAGAACCGTTACGCATCGAGCGATTTCACTCGCTCTCTGTCGCACCCAGCGTCAGTCCTGCTCTGGATTTTGAAAAATTATTTAAAATTGTCCCCCAGGCTGGTAGACTGACGATCTGATGAAAGTAGCTGGGGGACTGGATGCGGAAGGCAGAGGACCGAGCGTTGTGGTGCATCTTGGCAGATGCCTATGTCCAGTAGTGGACTGCGATAGGCTGAGTTGATGATTTATAAAATTGCGGCAACCATAAACTGGGCCTTTTGTTGCTGAAATTAGCAACCGTTAACGGAAACTTAAAAAGTTGCCAGCTGCCTCAACTAAAGTTCCCCGTCTGCAGAGCGCCTTAAATAACTAGCTGACATTCGCAGCTTCGCTCGCGTAGTATGTAGGTAGATGCGTACTTTCCATGAAAAATCATTAAATTAAGAAGAAAAATATCCATTTTACACAATAAGAGATTACAGAAATGATTTTACTACACCAATTATTCACTCAACAAAGTTTCAAAGGATTTAATAAACAAGTATCTTCGGAACATTGGCAATGTTGAGACAGGAATTCGTTATCTCCCAGTATTTGTATTAAAACAGCCTCGCAAAGCGGGTATCCGTGAAAATATCTGCACAGAATCTTTGCATTCCTAAAACGTTGGCATCTTATGATACTTTTACGGATGATTTACGGACCGCTTAAAATTATTTTTACGTAATCCAACTTAAGATTAGGTAGTCTGTGTGTGTTCTTTGGGGTTCTTAAGTAACTTTAAGATATTATTATTTATTTATCAGAAAAAAAAAACGCTAAAGGATTTTCATAATATTGCTAGTAACAATTATCTTATATCTATATTAGACTCAGACAGTTTAAAAGCATCCCAAATACAATGTATACTTATATTATAAAGAGGAATGATTTGTATTTTTGTGTGTATGTTTGTAATGAATAAATTCAAAAATTAACTGTCCCGATTTAAAAAAATAATTCACCGTTAGAAAGCTACATTCACCTTGAGTAACATAGGTTATATTTTCATGTCCACCCGTGCGAAGCCAAGATGGGCCGCTAGTATATAATAAAATTAACTCTTTGACCACCCTAGTTGAAATATATTATGTCCATTTCGCTCACGCTCAATTTTACAACAGACAACTTATTACCTATTTTTGACAAAATATTTCGTGTCCAATAAATCCAACTAGGGTGGTTAAAGGGTTAATAAGAACTCATCTAGTCATGCACCCTGATGAGACTACCTACGACTGCAAACTCTGGTCTCTTAGCTGTGATGAAGAAAAAAAAAATTGCCAGTGTCAATTGGCACACACAATAATATCAAAAACAAAAGTACAAAGTACATTGAAATAAAACACAGAAGAGAAAGAAGTGCAGGCACTGACTACCTAACGCTGATCATGTTTAGGATTCCGTTGCAGCTGCCTTGAATTTTTTAAACAGTGAATATTTGTATCTCACCTTAGAAAGTAATAATTTATTGTTTAAACTTACAGCTTTCAATATAGATAGGGCAAGACTGGATATCCATGGGGTATAGTTGGAACTCCATCTGACAGGCGATGATCGCGTGCATCCTGGCCGAGTATCTCACGGTCTGATTCCTATACAGCGTCACCGAAGAAAACTTGTGGGTCAGCTCAGCGATCTCTGAAAAACAAAGGCAAAAATTTTAAAAGGTCCTCATTAAGGATTAAAGTTTTTGTGATTAACATTATTTTCATGAAATTAGCAAGACCGTTTGGCCTTTTAGTGCTTTATAGTTGTTAGTTTTGGGTTTATCTACAAATTAACTACTTATCAGAATGCCTGCAAATAGCAAAGTTATGCCTAACTAAGTAGACTACGTTCAATCAACAGCAGTTAAGTAAATTTTTGTACTTCAAAAAGGCCAGATTACAGGGTGCTAATGAAAAGTCAATACTACTAAAATAAGTGCACGGTTCCAATAACTAGGTCTTATTACAATTAGTCGGTAAGAAACTCCATGAAAAGAACTTAGGAGCTGACAAAGGTTCTGGTTCAAGTTATTAGGGTTCGAGACGATAATCTCATAAATGTATAATCATTGACTGGATTACAAATGTGCATTTTGTAGTCTTCTTGGTCGTAAGTTTCTATATAATATTCCCCATGGTATAATAAGATGTTTCACCAGGTATTCTCTTCCCGCAATGACAGCGCGATGCCTCCAAGCTACGTCACGATCAGTGCTGCCATTGATTGATATCTTCAATATACTTAAGGAGATTTTTGTTCATAATGAATATAAAATAAATTCCTAACTAGCCTAACTATTTGTTATCTCGTGTTATTCATCTAATTTGTTAATAAAGGAAACTATATTAAATTACTAGTTAAAAAGTGATTCTTTATAGAAGAAAGTAAATGAAAAAATGCATTTAGCTCGGGTAATTTATTTTCACAAATTGGCAGCAAATCAAACTGACAAGTGTCACGCTAACAGCCCGCTATTGGCTCCACGGCCGATGACGTAGTACGGAGGCAATCACGTGACCTAGCTGTCACGGGAAGAGACTACCTGGTGTTATTATACCATGATATTCCCCATAATTTTAGAGACTAAACCCATTTGACGCGGTTACTTTACTGAGAAGTATTTTTATAGTATCCAGCAATTTTTCCAGTATAAGTTTTGACATTGTTTTATTGTGTGTTTACAAATGTTATTTTTAATATTGATTACTTTAATTAATATTGACATTATATTACAAATTATTTATGAATATAAGGTTATTATTAATGCTATTATACATTTTTCTATTAACTAATTTTTGCATGTCAAGAAATGACCAAACTTGTTGGACTTTTTAACCGACTTCAAAAAAAGGAGGAGGTTATGTAATGGGCGGGTTTTTTTTTATTTTTTTCATGTATGTACACCGATTTCTCCGAGATTTCTGGGCCGATTTACGTGGTTGTTTTTTTATTTGGTAGAGGAAGTCCGCGCGGTGGTCCCATATAAATTTTATTGACTTAAGTCGACTAGTTTTTTAACTAGCTTCAATAAATCAGTTTATTTTAGCTTCGCCTACCTAGATGATCTACTAATAGTTTCGTTTTTCTGTGAATTATCAACTAAAAAGTATGAAATAAAAACTTTTTAACAAAAAATAAAACCGACTTCAAAAACCTTAACTAAAAAGTAAAAAATAATCCTTGTATGTATTTCAAAATCTTAACATAAACCAAAATTTTGAAGGCGGCGCGTGATTTTCATGTATGTTCGCATAAACAGTTTTTTTACTATAGATAAGCGCTCGACAGTACATTATATTTACATGACGCAAAGGGATAGTCACGCGCCGCCTTCAATATTTTGGTTTATGTTAAGATTTTGAAATACATACAAGGATTATTTTTTACTTTTTAGATAAGGTTTTTGAAGTCGGTTTTATTTTTTGTTAAAAAGTTTTTATTATTATTATTAGAGAACTTTTTAACATGTTTTATGACGAAGATTAATGATTGTGATTATCAATTCATCAAGTTTTTGTCTTAATAAGCAATGTATTAATATCTTGTTCTCGTGTTTCATTGCAAGAGTTTTCATCAAAATCATTTATTTGTGTTTCACAGGTAACAAATAGGTCTTATTTAAATATAAATTAAGTTCATTCTGTGATCAGCCTTACAAATGTTAATACATGCTGAAATTTGAGTCACTTAATTCCCGAAAAGGGGTCATTATACTCATCATTATGAACAACTTTTACTATGGGACCACCCCTGAAATCGCGAAAAAAAAACTGTTGGTCCCTATATTTGTGTTCTCTTAAATCAATAAAATGTAGGGACCACCTGATTTTTTTTTCGCGAATTTAGTGTTGTTCCCATAGTAAAAGTTGTTCATAATGATGAGTACAATGACCCCTTTTCGGGAATTAAGCGACTCAAATTTCAGCGTGTATATTGCAATAATTCATTATTCATAACAATGTTATAATCGGGCATTCACACTTTAAAAACTCATCAACAGAGTAGAAAGAGTTTTAATGAGGAATTCGAATGAGGAATTCGAACAGTTTATCATCCTCCTGCCCTTATCCTAGAATACAAATGATTCATATTTTAATGATAACACCATAATGTTACATTTTCCTTCGGTTAAAACTTACCATAACAAACAATGGAAGTCGTTTGAACTTCAGACTAAAGAGCTTTTGTAATGATTCCTCCTAAATCCGGGAAGTGATAGCTATCACTTCCCTGATTTGGGCAGCTGCCCAACAGTTCCAAGGTTTTTACGAGAGAACAATGCACAGAGCTCAGAAGTACCTACCAAACTTGGTCCAACTTTGTATCTACTGGGATTCAATTCCCGGAACAAGTTAACACGTCCGCAATATGACATAGGATGTCCTGATTGTACAGAGTAGACATGTAAGGGTTGGCACGTGGAGCAAATAGTGAACAGATAAGTCACACACTGGACCGGAAGCCTGTAGAGTTATATACAGATGTAACACTTTCAAGAGATGCGCTTCAATTACTGATACTACTTTTATTGAACTATATTTACTGGACTGTTCGCGCACATTTTTTTTTAATGAAAATCCAACCGCGGCTACGTCGAGAAAACACCCGCTGCTCGAGACGATGACATCCGCATACTTCAGTCTGCTCGTGACCACGGTCAATGCAACTTGCGTCGAGGTTAGTCAAAATTTATGTTTTGTTTTATTTCATTGTGCCCGAAAAGTCTCGTAAATATAGTTCAAAATATCAGTGAAATTCGCGAAAGTTGAAAAACTTCTAATACTACTTTCTTTTCTGGGACGAACTCTATTAAAGTAATGGGTTTATAAATAGGTTTCAAAAGTCGCTTCTAAATTCTTCGTATGGCATTTTTATACTTTTATTTAATTTTTGTATTTCTATGTACATTTTGAGCATAATAAAGCAACAAATACAAACAAGCTGAATTTCCTTAGTTCAAGTTGAACTGAACAATGCTCATAAACGAAGTTCACTGCCCTTAATATTGGATATCTCAAATTCAATAATTCCATTCAAATAGGTTAGGGGTTTGGACCACATAAATCTGAGTTTGGCAGTTCTCGGCCAGAAAGTGGCAAACGTTGGAAATTGTACCCTGGGATTGTGTGCTCAATTTGAAATGGTAATTAAATTCTTATGATTAACGGATTTTGATTTCCAATTTTTTATAGAAAATAAGACTTATGTTGATGTAGCATAGCTTTAAAATTAGGGTTTATTTTTGTGTTTTAAAGAAATTTTATTTTCTCTTGCGAGCAATAAAATTGTTGTTTTAATTCAATGACCACAAGAAAATTGATTTCAGTTGCAATAAAAACTGATATCGTGTAATTTTGTGACATACTTACACACACATCTTTTTTTTAAATAAAGGTTTGCACGTTTATTAATAAACATGCGTATTTCTGATTTAATTTCAAATAATTTGATCCTTTGATGTGAATTTTGATTAAAACGTGTTACACCTGGGCACTGTGCACGTGTTTTGTCGATTTAAATTATATTTAATACGTCCATTCTTGTTGGTATATCACACCTAATTAACTAGAAATATTTTACAACATAATGTTTACGTATACGAGCAACCTTGATGATTTTGTAGGCACAGCTGATATTTTCTTGGCAATTTCAGGGTTGATCCCATTCTAAAAAATGTTTGCAATGATGTGTCATGTCGGATCCGGCCATGAGTACCTATGGTGGACAATGGACAACGAACAAAGAGCAACGCTGACACAGCGTTGGGCGGAGTCTGGGAGTGGTTGCGACGTGCAGGGCTCAACAGTGACCTCTTGGAAGCCGTCGCGACACCTACTGCCTAGGTACTGCTCGTGTTTTTCTGATCGGTGCCATAGTATAGTGACTAGTTAATTATTCCAGAAATCTAGATTGATGAATTAGTGTTAAGACAGTGACCTGGGAGTGTAAGGAATAAATTGTAATTAGACATTAAAGGAGTTTCTCTATCGCCCGTATCCCCATAGCAGCCCATAATACACTATGTCTGAACACGAATCAGTATGTGAAGATTCTACATGTAGATATACGTTAGCTGAAAAGAACCCTTACTGGGTACTGCAAGCTGTATAAACACCATCAAAAGATGGGCCTCAGTGATACTACAGTTTGCAGGTTTTGTCGCGAAAAGGATGAGATGCCCATCCATATCCTATGCGATTGTGATGCAGTGCACCACATCAGTAGCCACCATCTTGGAGGCCACATCATCTCAACGCAGGAGATCAAATCCTCCGCCCCCAAGGTTATAGTCGACTTCATGATTGACTTGCAGCTTGGGGAAATGCTGTAATGCTGCAAGAGGCGTAACAATAGATCTTATCAGGTCACAGTGGATTAGGGGCGTTCAAGACCCCTACCTCTTCAAAATAATAATACGTTTACATTTTTGTCGTCTGACATCGGCAGTGCAGTTAAGCGCTGCCGATGTCAGACGACAGAAATGTCACGGTGTATAAACATGATAAGTTCTTACGGCCAAAAATAATATCCAATCTATCCACGATTTACCTCATCATTTCAGCCGAAAGACGTCCACTACTGGACATAGGCCTACCCCAATTAAGGGGGGGATATGCCATAATCGCCACGCTTGGCAGGTGGGTTGACGATCGCAGTTGGTTGGTTAAATACTCAGAGAACGCTGCTGCCCATCCTCTGGTGAATCCCTTAGTCGCCTTTTACGACACCCATGAGAAGAGATAAAGGTGGTGCTATTCTTTAAGTCCGGCACCACACGGACTTTTACCTACTGGAGATAGAAATTTGACATATTTTGTATGGAGCTAATGTCAAATTCCTATCTCTAGTAGGGCAAATCGTGGATAGATTGGATATTAATTTTGGCCGTTAACAAATACGAAAATTTTAATATGATAAACATAAACGAAATACATGCTGAAATTTAAATCGCTTCTGTCCTGAAAAGGGGTCGTTGTACTCATCATTATGAACAACTTTTACTATGGGACCAACCCTGAAATCGTGAAAAAAATTCAGTTGGTCTCTACATTTGTGTTCACTTAAATCGATTAAATGTAGGGACCACCCAATTTTTTGCGATTTCAGGGTTGGTCGCATAGTAAAAGTTGTTCATAATGATGAGTACAATGACCCCTTATTGGGAAAGAAGCGATAAATATTTTAGCATGTATAATAGACACGACACGTATTATTTATTATTTTCAGTCAACTAAAAAGAATACCAGTAATGTTTACGAAATAATAAATCAAACTATTTTTAAACACGTCTTATTACTGTGCTTTTTTGTAACCCTGTCACTCGCGAGGACATTTTGATTATAATTGCTAACCAATTACGACCATAATTTTCTTTGTTTTATTGGATACCTATGATAGAAAAAACATAAAAAAATTAGAAATAGTCCATTACCGGTACAGAACCACCCTAATAATCTCACGCTGGTTATTTATTTTCCTGTACACAATTACACATTTTTTTATGTAAGTATAGCTCGCATACTACAACAGCCGAACATGTGCAGTTGGAGGTTCATGTTCAGATGTTGTCGTCAAGCAGTTTGACCAGGGACCAGTCTGGTCATAATAATCACCACGAATGGCGAGTGAATTGGTGATATCCCTTAGCTGCTTTTGCCTTAGATGACGGATGCGGGAAGAGTGCGTGCCCTTTTCTTTACCTGGAACCACACGCTACGTGAGTTCAGGGTTAATTTTTCAATGAGAAGCCAAAATAAAAATACATTGAAAATTAACCCTGTACAGCTATCGGTCAAATAAGTTATACCAAGGTGAACGTAAAAAAGAAAATTATTATTGCGTGAAAAAATTGTATATAATTTGATATCAAAACTAGCGTGGTAAGCCAAAGCTCACATTATAAATTAGTGACTATACAGTGATTATTAGTGCTCTTACCGAGTGTTCACCAAAGCTGCCCTAAGTTATTACATTAAAGTGACTTGATAACTTCGTGACCGTCATTAAGTTGGCTATCTAGTGGCTATTCAAGATAGGACGAAATTATTTGTTAATGTGAATCACTTAACTTAATGCTTAACTACACATTTTAAGTAAGGAGTAACTATACTGTGTTTTGATACTTGAATATAAAATGTAATAAAAATGAATTTGTGTATTTTAAAAATGTATAAAAAAATGTAATGCTAGTTACATTATAAAATAAAAAAGCAATCATAAGCCATTGGTTTCAAGATCGGCTATTAGCTTGTTAAAATAAATGTATGTCAGGGTGATATTACAAAGTTTGTGGCAGAATTTATGACACTAGATGAACAATAAATAGTAAGGATCGGAAAAACATGGGAGAAAATTGGTATACTTGACTGGTTATAAAAAAATATAGAACTTTGGCGGCCTCAAAAGTTTTCCTGTATCATAAATATGACATTGTTTTTCCTTGTTCACAATAATGGCCTCTTTCATGCATATTTATTGAGGGATAACTTATTAAGAAAACATATTTGTTGCTAAATTTTGCAAGTGAAAACTCAGTGAGTGAACGAAAGCATTCATAGTTTTGCATGGTGATTTTAAAGCCCGCTGTACAAGTAAAACATATATAAATTGTATAAAAAATTATACCTAATAATACAATACATTTTTGTCTCTGAAAAGTGCTCAAATTTAAATTTCAGTTATCTAGATACGTCATTTCTATCCAGTGAATTGTGTCCTATGGCAAACGTGAAACTGTTGAGAAAAAAATGCCACCTTTTACTTCTAAAACTATCTTTCTTTACCTTTTTATTAAGTAATATCAGTTGTTTATAATATTTTATTACAGTTTTCCATTAACAAAAATGGTAGATATCAAATTTGTGCTCATAAATGACCATAAACTAGAGAAAAGTATCAAGATCATTGCAGCAGTAAGTTTAGTTTTATTATATGAGATTGCTGAAAAATATAAGTCCTAGATTGGCGAGATTGTTCTTTTATTATTTTACAGTACAAATTACATTTAAAAAAAAAACTCCTTTTAGTGACGCTGGTAGCCATGGGGGCTAGTTTGTGGAAAAATACTGAGCATTTAATAGACAGTAATAACAAGAAAGCCTTTAACCGTAAACCGTAAAAGATGGCAACTTCCCCATTACAAGTAAAACATATACAAAGGACTTTTTATTTACAGATAGTACTAAGAAAATTACCTTTGTTTCGTATAATAATGTATCAAACAAAAAAGTAAGGAGTTTGCAAAGAAGCTCTTTAAGATCGTGTACAACGGGCTTATGTGAAAAAAGGAGCTTTTATATATTACCGGGTGATCTTGGTTTGTAATGCATAGCTCCTCCTAAAAAGCAAAACTTAGTTAGATATAAATTTTCATTTATTTAGTCATTTATGTACACAAAAAGTTACAGAGAAAACTAGTTTAGGAAAATACAACGTGTATCAGAAATGCGTGGTCATATTTTAAGAGCTCATTCAGGGCATAGCATAGAACAACTTTTACTATGGGACCAACCCTGAAATCGCAAAAAAAATATCAGCTGTTCCCTACTAAACCATCGATGTCGCTCGACAAAATGTAAGGATCAGCTGATATTTTTTTTCGCGATTTCAGCATTGGTCGCATAGTAAAAGTTGTTCCATAGCATCCCCTAAATAAGCTCTTTAAATATGACCACGCATTTCTGATACACGTTGTATAAGTACAAAAGTACAGCTTATTTCTAAAGAAATATCTACCAGCAAACTTGCGAGAGAGAGAGATCTACATATTATGTTGACTAAAGAGTTAGTTAAATAAGTTTTAGTTTAGCTTAGGTGAACAGACAGTAGCAGCAACATTTTAGGGTTAAAAGTTATTCAATCTTAATTAAATAAAACTATAGCGAAGAAAATTAAACAGTTTGCACAAAATAATCTAGATAAAACATTAATTTGTTATTCAACTGATTTACTATAAAAAAACCTTAATAAAGCTGAAATCTTGTGATCTCTTTAATCACTTGATTACATCTTGATCTAAGATTAAATAGGTTTAGGTATAAAAATTAAATTTTGTAAACATAAAAGTACGTAGTATTTTTTCAGTAGCTTTGTATTTATTTGCTTTTTAAAACAACGAAAGATTTACTAGACCATTCACAATACTTAATGAACTGAATTATTCTTATTGAAAGATTTATCTCCTTTCTAATAAAATTCTTGTTTTAAAACGTAAAATACATAATTATGTAATTGTAATTGTTGTAACTTGTTTTATTATACTATGTAAATAATATCTTAAGAGTTTGCGATCACTACACAACAACATACACAAACACATAACTATGTATTTTATTAATTTGGAACAATGTTCTCTGCATTCGCTATCAATTCATTTTATTTATTTACCAGCCTATGCCCACAATTCGTCCACGTGATTGTCGTTAATCGCGCATCCCTCGGGAACTGTTCATCTTCTCGGGATGAAAAGCAGTGTAAAATGTTAATCCAGGTTATGTTCTATCTGTCCGTCGTCCGTGTGGTGCCGGACGTAAAGAATTGCGCCACCCTTATCTCTTCTCACGGGTGTCGTAAAAGGCGACTAAGGGATTCACCAGAGGATGTGCAGCAGCGTTCTCTGGGTATTTAACCAACTAACTGCGATCGCCAACCCGCCTGCCAAGCGTGTCGATTATGGCATATCCCCCCAACATACATATGCTTGGGGGAGGCCTATGTCCAGCAGTGGATATCTTTCGGCTGAAATGATGATGATGATGATGTTCTATCTGTATGCCAAATTTAATTAAAATCGGTCCAGCCGTTCTGGAGTTATAAATGATGTTAGCTAACCCGATTTTGTTTTACATATTAAGAGGCTGACAACACCTAAAAAATCAGACCTCTGCGGTCACTGTCGTTATGTACAGAACTGAAAGAGAGGCAACGAGCCGAGGGACGTCGAATACGCCGCTCAACTTGAATGAAAATTAACAATATTTTTTTTTAATAAAAAACTAAAAGCTTATTTGAAAAACAGAAACAACAAATGTTTAGATTATTGTCTTTCTCAAATGTTTTCTTAATTTTATTTATAATGTTTAGTAAACAATAGAGATTTTTTGCTTTAAAGCATGTTTTAAGAGGTAAGTTTACAATTCTTTTCCATCGAGAAAACTTCAAGAAAACGTGTTTTGGGCACAATACAGTTTCAGAAAATACAATCAAGATTAACATATATTTTTTTCACTGCCACAAACTAAATAGATACAGCTAAAAATGTTTTTAAAAGAAACCTATTTGGGGTATTTGGCTGTTGTCAGCGTCTTAAGACTTTACTAGACATTGCACCAAAATTTCTCATTTTATCTTTTATATATTTTGCAATTACAAAATAGATATTCTAAAACATAAAATAATTATTTTTCGTCTAATTTTTAATAATGTTATTGTAAAAAAAGACTTCTGTATCGTAGCTTTATGTAAAATAATTATTGGCGAGTTTTCATTCATGATATAGTTTTGAAACTGAGCAATCGCTAAGTACCTATTTGATTTTAATTTTAACTGTACATAAAACGAAACTTTTAGGCTGCTTTCATTGAACGAAACTTTCAACAACTCTACTCCGGAGGAACTATTAATTATATCTGAATCAGAAATTCGTTACTGTAGGTACTTTAAATTTCAGTACCCAGTTACTGCGCAGTACAGAAGGCATTGAAAAGTCAATTTCATTAAGAAACATTTCAATTTTTTAAATTAAATGAACAACAAAGAGTTTATCGAAGTAAGTAACAGTTGACTGGGTTTATATTATAAAAGGAACTTTTTTTTGCCTAATATTTTTGCAAGGAAAGTTTACCGAAGTATAAACCGTATCGTAATTAATTTAAAAGTTCCTTTTTTTCGTAGAAATTATTTTAAAGTATTTTTACTTTTGTAAATGAGTTAATCAACTTTTTTGTGACTATTTTTTAAAGAATATAAAAAGTTAGCTGTGTACCTGCCAAGGGTGAATATAAGTTTATCTTATACTTTACTCTACGTGAAAATTGATTACTTATGTCATACCCTCTAAATATGAAGATTTCCATGAAAAAATGTGGTTACCGTGTGGTTTGTCCACTTGAAAAACCACTATTTTCATAAATAAAGAAAGAAAACTACATATCCCGGGGGCATCGATTTCCCACTTTACAATCATTTATACATTCATACATTTTTGTGATATCACTCATTGTAAATCAGATTTACAAACTAATTAAATAAAATAGCTGAAAATAAAACATTGTCAAAAAACTGTTGGCAATCTTTGTCACTACATCTTCTTTCACTTTCTTCTTCTTCTTTCACAACGCTCCCTTATCACGTTAGTCCGTACTTTATCTTTCAAAGTTACACCACACATACTTCTCAAAGCTCTCATTTCTACTGCATTTATTCTGCTTTCATGTTTCTAGCGCCATACCCAACTTTCACTACCATACTTAAGTGTAGGCACTAACACTCCCCCATGAACGGCCAGCCGTGCCTTTTCCGACTTTGCGGCTGTTCATAAAGGTGTGTAGTGCCCCATTCACCTGATTACCAGCACTCACTCTCCTTTCAATGTCCTTTACATGCTTGCCATCTCTCGTAAACATGGAACCCAGGTATACAAACTCTTTCGCTTTTTCCACCTTTTCGTCACCTATCAAAATATTGCACTCTGTCATAACTTCTTCCTTTTCAAAAACCATAACTTTTGTCTTACTGACATTAACTTTCATTCCTTTACTCTTCAAAGCACCATCCGGAATTGCTACCATCTTCTGTAACTCCCCCTCCGACGATGCAAGGATAACTTGATCATCGTCATAGAGGAGACATTTGACAAGTAACCCATTCATTTCTAAACCATTTTTACTCTCTTTCAAATCTTTCAAACAACTGTCCATGAATAGATTGAACAGCCACGGCGACGCTACACATCCTTGTCTCACACCCTTATCGGTGCTGAACCAGTCAGTGTAAGCGCCGGTAATCCTGACACAAGCGCTAGAATCCGCATAGAGAGATTTCAACGCTTGAATCAGGCTGCTATTCACCCCATAGATAGACAGTGCAGACCATAGTTCATTCCTCATCACTCTGTCGTAGGCCTTTTCCAAATCCACGAAAGCGCAATAGACTTTTTGACCTTTGGCCAAATTATTTTTCAGCTATGCATCGCAAGGAAAATATTTGATCCGTACACCCCATGCCCTTTCTAAATCCCGCTTGCACATCCCATATTTTTTCATCACTTACTCTCATCACTCTTTGAACCAAAACTTTTGCATACAATTTGCCGACAACACTTAAAAGGCTAATGCCACGGTAATTCTTGCAGTCTTGCTGTGACCGTTTTCCTTTGTAGAGCGGCACAATCACGGCCTTACACCAGTTTTTTGGTACCAGGCCATTACTCCAGCACCAGTTGAAAAGACGGTACAGCAAACTAGCCACCACGCTCTGGTCGGCCTTCAGCATTTCGACTGATATCCTATCATAATTATATAATGGTAATGATGATTAATTGGTGTCACTAACCAAGACACATAATTTTGCATTTTCTGTAAGATTGTTACAGAAGTTAGTAAATTTTTACGTTGCTTAAGATTTTAAAAAGATATAAATACTAAACGAAACCTAAGAATCAAACTTACTGCTTGAAAAACTTAACAACAAAAATTACTTTACGTATGTTCCACGAGTTAGATTCAAGCTGCACTTTATCATCAACCACTCCTAACTCTTTACCATCAAAAAACATTCAAAGCCTTTACCTGTGACCTTGGAGTTCAAGAAGTAAGGGTCAGGATGCCACAAGTTGTCGAAAAACTCTGGTGGCAACGTCACGTGGTCGTCTCCTTCTTCGAAAATATCCTCGGGAAGCTGCAACCGACTCTCACTCCAAGTCTGTCTTATGAACATGTCCACTCTGAAAAAAGGAAAGAAAGAGTCATTACTATACATTACTTTATTTTATAGCTTCGTAAGGCCCAACTTTATCCTGCTGGGCACGGGCCTCTTCTCAGTATGAGAAGGTTAAGGCCTTAGTCTACCACGCTGGCCTAGTTGATTTATATACTGATTCATTATTTCATTCTCACTTGAATTTCATATTTTATTTACATTTTTGTTTATTTTAACCAACAACTAGTCTAAAACTACTGCTACTCGATTCCCAAGTTACTGGCTTGCCTAGTTTGGGAACCACTGCTAAATTCTCTATAGAGCTAACGACTTGTTTCTTATTGCTATGTAATGTTATGTGCCATATGTAACACAGTAAATAAACTATTTTAATATATTATTATTATTCAGTTTCATGAAAGCATCACTGTAAACTTCGCCGAGTCTTCTCGTCGCCTATACCGCAAAGTTTGAAGACAAAGGTCTTCAACCAGTGCGTCCTGCCTTTCATGACTTAAGGCGCCGAGACGTGGACACTGACAGTTGGGCTAGTCCACAAATTTAAAGTCGCTCGGCGAGCTATGGAGCGAGCTATGCTCGGAGTTTCTTTGAAGGATAAAATCCGTAACGTGATTATTCGGAGAAGAACCGGAGTAACCGACATAGCTTGTAGGATCAGTAAGCTAAAGTGGCAGCTGGCTGGCCATGTCTGTCAAAGGACCGATAGCCGCTGGAGCAGACGCATTCTTGACTGGAGACCGCGAATCGGCAAACGCATCGTAGGGCGCCCCCGCGCCAGGTGGACCGACGACCTGAATAACGTGGCTGGGGGGGACTGGACTAAAAGGCAGAGGACCGAGTGTTGTGGCGCAACATGGGAGAAGCCTATGTCCAGCAGTGGACTGCGATAGGCTGAGTTGATCACTGTAAACATTTTGACTTTTAAAGGAAGAGTCTTAACGTGATAGGCAAAACATTTATAGAATTCGTCTCTCGTCGAATCTCATGTCAATTGCTCTTGGCCCTTCCATACGCTCCGTCTTGCCTCAGTCAGTCAGTTTGTTAAGCCACCATCATCGAGGGAGTTTTTTGGTAAAGCATACATTTGGACAACCGTACTGAGCTCTACGAGCTGTTGATGATAATGAAAAAACTCACCTGAAGTCCATATCTTCAACATTGATGGAGTTGACGTCTACCACGTAGATGCTGAACTCCACGATGACCGGCTGTCCCTTCCGCGCCGGTGGTCTCATTTCTAAACCAAATAATTGGTGTTAGTAGTGTTTCCAAAGAATAGCTTATGTCTAGCAGTGTACTGCGATAGGCTGAGTTGAGTTGAGTTGAGAGAGTGTTTCCAAGGAGTTTAGTTTTATGAGATCAGAAATGAACAGGTATGTAGGATACTAGCTTTTGCCCGCGACTCCATCCAGGTGCGTTTTTTTTAAGCGCAAACACACAGAGTGCGGGTGCGGGTCTGGCGCGGGACGGGTCGGGCGCACGTCGGGTAAATTAACCTGTTTTTGTATGGACTACGTCACACACAGCGCGGGTGCGTATCAGGCCCACGTCGGGAGGAGCGCGGGAGCCGCGCGTGTCTCCCGCCACTACAGACAGAGCGCGGGCGGCGCGTGTCGGGATCGGGCGTGGCATCAATGACATTGACCATAGACTTATATATTACTAGCGTATGAAATTATTGCATTTGACGTAATGTACGTATTTATAGAGTTACTTTTTGTACGTATTCACCGATAGGTATTCATACAGAGAGCGCCGCACCGTCCGCCACCGTTCCGCGCTTTGTGCGAACACAACAAGCAGTGCGGCTCACGCGAGCAACACGACCCGACCCGCACCCGCGCTGTGTGTGGTTAGTACTTTTTAATATACTGAAATAGAGAGAAAAATAGACCCCAATTACTAGTACTATTATTTGTTCTAAGCCCCAATAGAGGTATAGACCAAGTGGCGCCTCTGGTTTTATAATATGGACCTTTAGTGTAGTTAGTGAAATTAAGTTTTAACTTAATTTCACTAACTACAACTATGTATCGGGATCACTAGCTGGCTCTCTATTCATCCTTTTTAAAAATAAAAAAATAAAGACAAAAAGTTCAGCAGTTAGCAGGATTCGAACCTACAACTACTGTCTCATAAATTTAACGCTGAAGCCATGGGGATATTATAGAGTTCACAGTAGCCTGATTAAACCCTGAATAAAATCTGTTGGTTCAACATTTGTGTTCACTTAAATCAATAAAATGTCAGGACCATCTGATTTTTTTTTTGCGATTTCATGGTTGGTCCCATAGTAAAAGTTTTTCATAATGATGAGTACAATGACCCCTTTTCGGGAAAGAAGCGAATAAATGTTAGCATGTATTTAATTTACGTGCGCATTATGCGTAATACGTGGCTCCCATCCTTTTGTTACAAAACACATACCTTGAATATTAAAACTAGTAATAATCAAGTATCAAAGTTTTGGTAATCACAAAAGTAATAATATCTTTATCGATTACCCGCAACTTTGTATGAACATGATTCATCAAAGGGCCTAATTGGTCCATTACACGAAGGGCATACCTTTGACATAGTTTTCAGGCAAAACCACCCGCGGTTTCAGTGTGTGATTCCTCTTCGATGCGACATCATTGCAAAGCCTGGAATAAACGAAAAAACATGTTACTGGTTGTTAGGGGCTTTAATGGTAATGGATGGCGAAAGCGGTTACCTTTTCCCATAACAACTGCACCCATAGGCTACCGCTAGGCTATCATCATCATCATCATTTCAACTGAAAGACGTTTACTGCTGGACACACTCCCCCAAGCATAGCCACAACGACCGGTCCTGCGCTTTCCGCATCCAGTGGATTCCCATGACCTTCACCAGGTCGTCGGTCCACCTTGTGGGGGGCCTACCCACGCTGCCCCTTCCAGTACGCGGTCGCCACTCCAGAACTTTACTGCCCCATCGGCCATCCGTTCTGCGAGCAATGTGCCCCACCCACTACCACTTAAGTTTGGTAATTCTTCAGGCTATGTTGGCTACTTTCATTCTCCTTTGAATCTCCTCATTTCTAATTCGATCACGCAGGGACACTCCGAGCACAGCCCTCTCCATTGCCCTTTGAGTGACTTTGAGCCTTCTTAACAGGCCCATTGTGAGCGACCACGTTTCAGTGTCGTAAGTAATTACCGGCAACACACACTGGTCAAAGACTTTCGTCTTGAGACACTGCGGTATTTTGGACGAGAAGATATATTCTCGTCCAAAATACCGCAGTACAATACAATATTGTGTAGCTTCTTCTAGGCAATAGCTAAATTTTATTAATAACAATAATTCTTTTTTTATTCAGATACATCACATAGTTCATAATGGTTTATTATAATAATTATAATGGTTAATTATAATAATTATAATGGTTAATTATAATAATTATAATGGCTAATTAATAAATAATGGTTTATTCAATTAATTACATAGTTCTTCTTTTATCGTGTTGACATGAGCTACATAATGATAATAGCTCATGCCGTGGGATTAAGATCAGTCAGTCTGCAGGTTGGTAGCGGAGCTGACTGCCCAGGATGCACCGATTGATCAATTAAACATCGTCCACTCGTGGAGGCTCTTTTAATGCACCCCATCACATGTGGATCTATGTGATGTATGTGTCTATAACTGATTATTAGTAAGAACTCGTGGCTAAGTAGCAAGCGTATGGATTGTACGATCTGCAAGGTTAAGCTGCACTAGCCGCGGTCAGTCTGTGGATGGGTGGCCGTTTCGTTACACATCGAGACCCCTTCGTGTCTCGGAGAGCACGTAAAGCCGTCAGTCCTGCGCCTGATCTCTCTCCGGTCGTGTCGAATTGACGTCCCATCGGATAATGAGAGTGAGGGAATAGAGAGTGCACCTGTGTTTGCGCACACACTTGTGCACTATAATATGTCCCGCGCAGATGGCTAGTCTCCATTGAGATTGGCCGCCGTGACCGAAATTCGGCTGGGAGGACATTATTAATCAGAAGCTGCTCGCCCAGAAATTTGCCACGTCTTGTGCGTTGTGTGTGGCATTGTTAAGGTCACTCAATGTGCAAGTGCTTGGACATAAGGAGCATAGCAAGTGTGACGTTGATTGAGGATCAATTCCACACGTGCAGGCGGCCAAGTACGAGTCGGACTCACGCACTAAGGATTCGGTACCACACCTTTTCTGTTTAGACTTTTTAGTATTTGTCATGATAGAGACCATAGTTTTAACTGGCTAACTATTACGATACAAAAATATACCCTATCACAAACAGACGGATGATTTTTACAGGATCCTATTTATACGCCAACGCTATCTGTCCGTCCGACTATCTGACCGTCAACCATAATAGGTAGCAGTTGAAATTTTCACAGAATAAAAGTCTGAACCCGAAACTTAGGTATGGTGTGCAAGTCCGACTCGCTGTACTGGTTTTTTAATTTTTATACAAACTTAATAAATTCCAGGTTTTGTTTGTATCTCTTACATTACTTTTTCTACCAACAGTATTTCATTCGTGTGCTAATCGTTTAAGTCTCCCTAGCGACTAGCGCCACTGTATTGAAGTTTTTAAAATAGATTAAATTGAACTTAAAGGTCAGCGAAGCTATGTAATGTATGCACTGGGAATTTCTAGACTGTGTCTGGCAGGTCAATTTCATTAATTGTAAATGCAACAGCATAATAATGATTATGTTGTAGTTGCGAAAGTGTTTACGTCCGCAAATTTGTAATTTTCTGAAACTGAAATAACTACTTTATATTGTTTAAAAAAATCTAGCTTGATGTTTTACTTAACTATTTTTGCGCGTGAAGAATGTAAAATTGACTTTATTTTTTCCTACAAAAGTGCAGAACTCGTCCATCAAACGTGACGTTTATATGCCTTAAATGTCTTGCTGAAAATTTAGTTTAGAAAATGTTCTATCTCTCTTTAAACTTTAAGGAACAGCCAAAATTTTAAAACTCTCTGAAATAATTGGTTGAAATAGTTAGCTTAATTTATAATTGAGACGGGGACATTGACAGTTGGGCTAGTCTACAAATTCAAGGTCACTCAGCAAGGTATAAAGCGAGTTATGCTTAGAGTTTCTCTGAAGGATAAAATCCACAACGAGATTAGCTGGAGAAGAACCTGAGTGACTGACATAGTTTGTAGGATCAGTAAGCTGAAGTGGCAGTGAGCTGACCAGGTCTATCGAAGGACCGCGGCCACTGAAGCAGAGCCTGGTGGGCCGACGAAATGAAGAAGTTGGCTGGGGGGGACTGGATGCGGAAGGCAGAGGACTGAGTGTTGTGGCGCAACTTGGGAAAAGCCTATGTCCAGCAGTGAACTGCGATCAACTGCGATAGGCTAAGTTGATTACGTTACAACACGTAGTTGGCCAACAACTCGAAAATTAAACACCGACTTCGTAAATAGTACGGAAATATTGTCATTTTCCTTAGAAATATATCATTAAACCACTCACGTATTCTCCACTTAATTGAAGTAAAACTAAGTAATGAAGTCCTAAGTTAGAGCCGCTTTAGTTTCTAGCAACTGATTCCGTAAAACAATCACTAGTCTAGGAGTTAGTAGATATGTTACGGATAGTGTTAGATGAACGTGTAAACCTAGTTTTACCCGGGTATACTTAGGATTATCCAATTATGATAATCTGTATTGAACAGAACGGCCCTGTTTTTACGGTGATCATACGTGCTGTCCTAGTGTGGCAACCTACACTGCTGGCCGTCATTTTTTTTTTTTTTTTTTTTTATATATCATATGGGCTTGCGTTTGACCGCCACCTCACGCGATGATGCGGTCGACGATGGTACACGCTTGCCCAGCAAAAACTATTCACTCGAGTCTTGAAGGCCACCAGATTATACAAATCTTATTTTCTTTCTTAGTGTACCGTGATCAGCATCAACCGTGTAAACTCCAACTGTCAACCCTCGGTTCGTGAAAATCTTCGAAGAACGGTAGTGTGCCAACGAACGGCCGCAGCAGAAAAAAGGTACACGTATCTTGCTCTGTTCTTGAACGCAGAAAATCGTGTGATCGTCTATCGTTGGACCCTCAAGGGTTTGTCCCTGTGTATTGTTATCAAAACTGGCTATTTCGTAATCCATGCCATTGCAACCGAATTAACTTTAAAATCAATTCTAATTCGGCATCTACCCGGACAGACCTATGTCTACTCAACGCTGACTGGGTAATGTTAGAATAATTTTGTGAACTTACTTAAATGAAACATAATTATATTGTACTAGCTTTTGCTCGCGGCTTCACACGCGTGGATGCGGAAATCTAATATAATTGAAATAATGCAATTAATGACCTGCTTCTTGGATAGGAACGTGCAGGTAGCCAAGCTGTATCTCCGAGTGACAAAACCCATAGACCTGCCGCATGTTGCCAGGCCTCGCGCTATTGTCTTTTGTTCGCAAACACTTCACGTATGCACTGGGTGCCATCAAAAATGAAGCTTGCCCTATTGTTGCCCCGCATTATGTCTAAACCTGTCCAAACTTCCTCCTTCCATCTCATTCCACCTCCTTCCACCTCCATCCACTTCGATCCACCTCTATCCACCTTCTACCTCCTTCCACCACATTCCACCTCCATCCACCTTTATCCACCACCTTCCACGTCCTTTCTCCTCCTTCCACCTCCATCCACTTCCATCCACCCCCATCCACCACTTCCCCCTCCTTCCATCCCATTCCACCTCCTTCCACCTCCATCCACTTTCATCCACTTCCATCCAAAGTCTAGTCATCAGCTTTCAAATACAAAAAGTTTCATCAAAATCGGTCCAGTAGTTTTAGCGTGATGCTCGAACAAAAAAACAGACATTTCCTTACCATTTCAGATTACAGAATCTACGTCCCTATGCCTCGGCTATGAGGCCGTGTCATAACCTTTATGCTAAGAAACCTTCAAATGAGGTACTAATATAGTACGATGACATTCAAGACATTCCAATTTTAAAGAGTATGCTTATGTTTTAAGTGAGTTCAACCTTTTTTGAATAAAATCGGATTGAGTTTTCAAACATGTGTCAAAATAAAATATAATTTAACTCAAAAGCACTAAGAAGTATTGATATCAACTTCGAAGCAAATCACCGCCAAAATAACTTTTTACCCCCTTTTAACCTAACCTAATAGGGGATGAATTTCAATAAAATACGAAACACGTCTTCCATCAATTCTGTTAAAAAAGGTTTATGCAAAATTTGAAGTAGATTGGACCAAGGAATCACGTTGTCCTATACAAACTTTGCCCCCCTTTTTCACCCCCTTAGGGATAGAATTTCGGAAAATCCTTTCTTATCAGATGCCTACGTCATACAACGAACACACCCTCCAATTTTCAGGTCTCTACGATCAGCAGTTTAGGCTGTGCGTTGATCCGTCAGTCATTCAGGACAAAGCCTTTTATATGTATAGAAGATTGATAGCAACAAGCCTTTACTTCGACAGGATGGAATTTCGACACGACTCTGATGTGTCGACGGAGGTGTGTTTGGGTAAATGCCTAATTAAAATTGATTAAGAAAATGAGACATTTTACACATCACCATCTTTATGGTCCCAAACTAAGCAGAGCTTGTACGTGGGACACTCAGAAAGTTTTGCGAAACTAAAAAAAATTGTTCTATACGTACATATATTTTTATCAAATCTTTTCAAAGTACTTTCCACCAGCCTCTATACAAAGATTCATGCGCCTAAACCAGTTTTCAAAACACTTTTTCCAGTCCGCCGCAGACACCTCGTTTACAGCCTGCTCGAACGCAGCCAGCGCATCTTCCGGCGACGAAAATTGTATCCCTTTGAGCTGATTTTTTATTTTTGGGAATAAAAAGAAGTCACACGGTGCTAGATCAGGGCTGTAAGGAGGGTGACCCAGGAGTTTGACTGGCGTGCTGTCCAGGAAGTCCCTCGTTTTGAGTGCGGTGTGCGCAGGTGCATTGTCGTGGTGGAGCAGTAGCCCGCGGAGCCCTGTGTTTGGTCGCTTGTTGCTTATAACAGAGAAAACTTCTGGCAAACATTTGGTAGTATACCATTCGGCATTAATGCTTCTTTGATCCCGTAAGGGAATTGATACCAAGTGGCCAGTCAAATTAAAAAAGCTAGCGATCAAAATCTTACCCCCGCTTCTAGATTGCTTCACTTTGGTAGGCGTTGGCTCATTTTGAAACACCCAAACAGTCGACTGGCGCTTGGTTTCTGGGTCGTATTGATAAATCTAGGACTCATCACCTGTAACGATGTCGTAAACACGCCGAGACGAGCCTGCTTCAAATTTGTTAAGCATATCACGGCACCATTCCACCCGGGCCTGCTTCTGAGCATCGGTGAGGTTGTGCGGCACCCAGCGTGATACTATCCTCCTCACGCGAAGATGGCTGTGTAGAATCTCGTGAACGCTTCCCGATCCAATCTTCAATATGTGTTGAATCTCCTGATATGTAATTCGCCTATTGTCTTGGATTAAATTTTTCACTGCTAGCACGTTTTCTTCGGTAACAGCCGTCAAAGGGCGACCGCTTCTTTCGTCATCCCCCAAAGTTGGTCGACCGCGCTTGAATTCGTTATACCAACGATACACGGTTGCCTTGGAAGGGCCTTCATCCATGAATGCCATTTGAAGTCTATCGTACGATTCATCCGGTTTCAGGCGACACTTGAAATCGTATAAAATCATAGCTCTAAAATGTTCCCGGCGCAGATCCATATTTCAGTGAGACACAATACTTTGAATTAACTCGCAAAAAATGTGGAGGGAAATTTTGAAATTGGAACTTACTTATTTTTACTTATAAATAATCATATTTTCGAAAAACATTATAACTGGCCAGTCTCCCATATATAAAAACTTTTTTTCGCAATACTTTCTGAGGGGCCTGGTACTATGGGTACTAGACAATGGATATAACACTTATATACTTTTTCTTTTGTAAATACATACAATACATAAGCAACACCCAGACCATCAAATTTTATGTTTACATAAATATTTGAATCCTGTGGGAATCGAACCCACGACCTCGTGATCAGCAGTCCGACACTCGAGCCACTAGACCACAGACGTCATTTAAAGATCGTCGTGATTTTAAAGGCATTTCGTTCTTTACCCAAAGAGCTTGGACAATCCTAAATATACCCAGGTAAAACTATAGGTTCTTTCGTTCTGCTAATAAACCAGCGCATTACTGTTCCACTGCTGGGCACGGCCCTCTTCTCAGTGCTAGAAGGCTAAGGCCTTAGTCCACCACGCTGGCCTAGTGCGGGTTGGCGGACTACGCACACCATTGAGAACTGTATGGAGCACTCTCAGGTGTGCAGGTTTCCTCACGATGTTTTCCTTCACCGTTAAAGCAAGTGATAATCGAATATAAAATTCTGCTAGCCTTACCCGTAACACAGACACTTCAAGTTGTTTCCAAGATTCTAGAGATGGCTTCATCTAAGTTTGTTCGGTATTGAACTACTGTACAACAACTATACTACTTAGTATAACTTGTACTATTATTTGTTCTATGGTATAACTAGAAGTTATGGAAATGATATCTTGTTTAATTTAGTTAGAGGAGGAAGAAAATTATCTTATTCATATGAAAATTATGTATACACTTATCCTGGATTATTTTGAATTCAGTAGCAATTCTTTAGGGAGTGATTGTATTCATCAATTTGAACAACTAAATAAATTTATTATATATTTATATATGCGAAATTATGGTGTGTTTCTATATATTTTACGCATTAATTTACCCCACTTTATTTATTTTGGGTAAGGTAGTCAGAAAGGAACTAGCACTCGCCTCGTATTTATTCAAAATACTTAGAGGGAAGGTGCATAATGCTGATATACATGCTGAAATTTTAATCGCTTCTTTCCAGAGAAGGGGTCATTGTACTCATCATTATGAACAACTTTTACTATGGGATCAAACCTGAAATCGCGAAAAAAAAACAAGTGGTCCCTACATTTTGTCGATTTATGCGAACACAAATACTGAGTACAATGATCCCTTGGCCTTAGTAAAGTGGTTGTGCAGTAGGTACTTGAAACAACGGAAGAAAATCTAAATAGTTATATAAAATCATGTCGGGTTAGTTACACCATTTATAACTCAAGAACGGCTCGATCTATTTGAACGAAAGTTGGCATACAGATAGAACATAACTCGGATTAACATATAGGCAACCTTTTATCCTGTCGTTTTTATTATACCCCTCACTTAAGTGCACGTAGTTACATTGTTATAATATCCGACTCATTTTTTAGGGTTCCGTAGTCCTACAAGAAACCCTTATAGTTTCGTCATGTCCGTCCGTCTGTCCGTCTGTCCTAATCCTTTACAGCTTAATAACTTCTACAGTTAAAAACATAAGTAAATGAAATTTGGTTAAAAAATGTTTTAGATATAGATCTCAAATTTAAAATAATAATAAAAATCTCGATAACGTGTTTTAGGGGTGGCGCCCATACATGTGAAATGGGGATGAATTTCTTTTTTTCGCTGCACCCCCTCGTGTGGTGTATCATTGAATAGGTCTACTAAAATGAAGGTAATGTTTCATACATAACTTATTTATCAGGTATACCATCTGCGAAATACAGTTCGCCAAAGTGGCTTGCCATGTGTCCCCCCCTGCCATTTCTAAACTATGCAACGTAGAAACTTATAGTCTTCCACATTGATAGACCTTTATAAAAACTTTCTTTTAAAATTATTTTGAGTATAATGTGATTATAAATTTTTGAGTTATAGTGAGAAATCTGAAAAGTACTTAAGACGTCCTAGTTCATAGGTCATTGACCTTAGATAAAAGTGATATTAGCAAATAATGCTCCTTTAGTTACTTTCTATTAAAAAAAATCACAAAAAGAAACTTTATGTTATATTGATATGACACACTTCTTAAATTTTGCTTCTTAAATTTAGCGCTAGGTGGCGCTGTTTGCAAAAACTAAAATAGCAATGATTAATATTCGATTTGATTCGTTTGTAATTAGACCTACTTAAGGAACCCTATAATACTGAGCATGGTCCGACATGCTCTTGGCCGGTGGCCGTGGCCGGAAACCTTCATGGACGCACTCCGCCCGGGGTAGGCGGAGCCAGTGTCGGACTCTTACTGACTAAAACCACTACGGTGTTCCTTCAACTACCTTAGCCGGGGGCGTGGGAACCCATGAGTATTCACACAACCACCCCCGACAGGTTGTAGTAGGTATAGGAATTCATGGTATGTCTAATTGTAGGTTAAAGATAATAATATAAACAATTTATATGTTTATGTAATATGATACTTAGCAGGTGTCCTATTGTTTAAAACAATATCGTATTGCTGTATTCCTCGAATGTAATATGAATAATATTCTATTAATTTGTATCTAGACTCTAAGGGCTTCTTTCACCATCTCAAAGTAAAGTCCCAAGTAAGCTACTCGCCGGTTAAAGTGGCAAGTAACTAAATTACCAGTTTCACAATGTCCGAGTAGCGCTAACCGTCACATAAACTGGCGTGTAACTTACTTGTTACTTCATCTGCCGACTAGTGAGGTTAATTGACGAGTAGGCATCACAAACTTGTATCGTCTTTACTAATTTTCCTAAAATCAATAAAAATGGATTTGTTTTAATTGATTGAAGATCAAATAGAATAATTAAAACATTTTTAACCACGAAGAATTCCGAGAATTCATGTGTTAACGTTCGATCATAATGAACAAGACTTTTTCGATAGAATTTTACTCTAAAATGGTGCAAACCGAGTGTTATTGTGTATTTGAGCCAATTTCTTCAAGTAGAACAGCGAGCAAAAAAAATAATAATTTAATAAGCATGTATAACTATTTATTTTTATTTTTTGTAATATCTTTATATTTTAACACCAGGGATACCAAAATATCCCGTTCTTCCAAATTAAAGTTATCACTTCTTAGGTACCTACCCCTTTTATCTTATTCATGTTTATTGTAGACTAATTCATAATATTAAAATTATCAAAACACAACAAACTTTAAAATCACACGCTTCGGCACATCTTCTAATAACAAACAATAGAAACCCTTTTTGAAGATTGACATCTGTGACTGTAGTGAAAGCGAAGTTGGAATGAACATTGAATGTTTTCATACATTCATTCACTAAACCGTCGAGTTATTACTCGGAGCTTTGTCTTCATTTGTGAAACGGACAAAAGTTACTTGGGACTTTTACTCACCAGTTAGCACTTATCGGAAAGTAACTAATCAACACTATACTTTGGGATGGTGAAAGAAGCCCTAAGTATAAATAATGTAACCTGAGATATATATTCCATATTAGGATTAGTAACCTTCATTTCATTCATGTATAAATATAGGATTTTTCTCTAATAAAAGTTAGTATGACTTAGTACGAGTTAGTTCGAGTTAGTATACTCATAACTATGGTTGTTTGAATTTCTCTCCAATATCAACATCGCATGGCGACCCTGCCAGTGCTGGTTCACGGGGTTACGGGTCGCATGGCGACCCTACCAGTGCGCTCGCGTCGGGTTACGCGCGCTCGGATTCGGGTGTCTTCCGTATTTGGTGTGCAAGTGATCTAGTGATCATAACTGTGACCATTGCTGTCTTACGGGTCGCATGACCACCCTGCCAGTGCTGCTTTACGGGGTTACGGGTCGCATGGCGACCTGCCAGTGCTGTCTTCAAAATTATTCTGTGATACTGTCTTACGGGTCGCATCGCAATTCACATGGTGACCCTGCCAGTGCTGCCTTAGGGGCAGCGCTGCGGGCCATCGACTACAAGGAATAAAATTTATAAATTGAGGTTTCTACACGTTGAAATCGAAAATAAAGAAGTAAATGGTACGAAATTAATTAAAGAAGATTGGTGGACAACGACAGTGATTCTCAAGTGAACAAGGACAATGCGTCATTTGTGCGGCAATAAAATCCCCCGAAGGTTAATCCCTCGAAAGGATTTTATTGCCCGTGCCCAGGATGCACCGGCCAAACAACTATCCAACCCATGCTATGTCCAGAATTACCCTAAGGCACCTTACTACTGCATAGTTAATATTGGTAAACTAATGGATCAATTTGGACTATTTAGATACTATTATTCTTGTAAGACCTTCTTTATAAATACACAGACAAAAAACAGTTAAAAGCATGTACTATTTTTAGTTTACTAAAAGTGGAATTTAAAGTAGTTAGTAAATTCCGTTTCAGTTTTACGAGCCAACTGCTAAGTTTCCTGGAAATTTAAAACGACTTTAAACCCTACAGGCGTGGCAATAAGCTTTACATTACATTGCGATGTAAACTAACATGGACCAAATTTTTTAATGAAAGATACTAAATAGGTTAAAGTTAGAATTTTCAACCTTATGTGGACAGGCATGAGGTTTAAATGTACCGGTGGGAAGTTACTGCAGGTAATGACGTCAAAGAAAATAGTTTTTATGATAACTTAGCGTGGTATATTTAAATTTAGTGTCAGCATTCACGTGTTGGCATGCGCCTAACCTATTTTTGTATAAAATTGAATAGAATGTTTCAGTGTACAAAAAAATCTCCCTGAATTAATGGAGAAATTGGTAGACATGGTCTTATAAAAATAATTGTTTTTTGTTGACAATTTTACAAAAACGATGTAAAACTTACTTTTTTTTTATCATAACTTTAAATTAGCTTTTCTCGTTTTTATAATTAAATTAACTTGTTAAATATCAAAGGACACTACTAAACTAATGTCAAATTTGTCAAGAGTATCAAATTCCAAGTCATTGAAATATTTACTGGGTAAATCATATTATTTTGCTTGCAATTTAAAATCGTGAATGTTGAGTAGAAAAAATGGTTTGTATCAACGTTATTGTTTTATTTAGGTAAAGACTATTGTAACGCCAGATGTTAGACCATTGGCTTTTGTTTCGAAAAAGTGGACGGGTGATGGGCGCAGGTAGCAAGTATGATTTAGTTATAACTTATACGTGTAAGGAGCTGTAAACAAAAAACCAACAGATTTATTCAGGCTGCGAAATAAAATAGGAGTTACACTTGTTTCATTTGCAAATAAACATAATTTGTAATTTAATGTGTTTATTATTTTAATTACTACAAATCTATAATAATTCATATAAAATATGAGAAGTTCTTCGACGCCTAAGTTCACTTTTTATGTTATATTTTAAATCAATATTTTGTACTTTTTTATATTGTTGAAATTATAATAGGTGAGTAGGTAGTAAAGTAGTCATAATATGTGTATATTGTGTATTTATATTTTAAATTAATTTATTTTATTTATTATTAAATTGGATATAAGATTTAGATATTAGACAAATATTATTGGATATTAGATTTATTTGCGCCAAGCAGTCAATGAAATAAGATATAAAAATATTTTTGATTAAATAACATCTTTTACAATAAATTATTATGATAATAACAACATAACATAACTTCACGCCTGTATTTCCCCGAAGGGGTAGGCGTAGGTGTATAGTACACCCACATTTCGCCAGTTATGTTGTAAGTCCCATGTAATAAGGGGCGAGCCTATTGCCATTAACCGGGCACAAATCCAGACTCCGGGCTGCTACTGAGAATTTCCTGATGAAAAAACCCAATAACACTTTGCCCGACCCGGGAATCGAACCCAGGACCAGCAACAGCAGTCGCGCTTGCAACCACTAGAACAACGAGGCAGTGTGATAATAATTTTGTAAAACTAGCTTCCGCTGTAATATGTTGTTGATTTTTACTTTTTAGCCCCTAAAAATAACGAAATAAAAGCTAACGATCGTAAGGAACACTTTGCGGGCTGTCCAAAATGGTCGCAAAGTATTTCGTTAACATTACGAGAAATCGTAAAGTTTGCGAAAAAGTTCGTTAGGATACCGATAAAAATCGATAGCTTTATTGTAGAGACTACAAAATATCGTTATTTTCGGATCGTTAGGACTTAGCGACCGATTTCGGTCGCAAAGCGATCGCTATCTATGTCGAGACTGCGGGCCCTGAGCTATGTTTAAAGTTCCAAGTCTCTAGCTCATCGGGAAGTTAGTCTAAAATCGATTGTAAAATTTGTACCGAACAGACAAGACTGAAAGCGAGTTAGTAAAAACGTAGTAATAAAAAAAAAATACTTTTCTTCGGCATGTTACTAACTACTGAATTTAATCATCATCATCATCATTTCAGCCGAAAGATGTCCACTGCTGGACATAGGCCTCCCCAAAATGGGGGGATATGTCATAATCGCCACGCTTGGCAGGTGGGTTGGCGATCGCAGTTGGTTTTATAAATACCCAGAGACCGCTGCTGCCCATCCTCTGGTGAACCCCTTACTACTGGTGAACTACTGAATTTAAGATAACCCAAAAACACAGCACAATAGTCGTTTATATCCTACTTCATTCAACAAACAGATTAATGAGACAGCATTTGTGTCATCATAATATTTGTTTCCCTTTGTTAACTAATGCTTTAAATTCCTTTTTATAAGGAATCCGAGGGTGTAAACATGAAAAAGTTTTACAAAAAGTAAGTTGAAATGTCGCAGTCATTTAGAATGATACGCATTGCGACGAGTTAAATAAATAAAAATAGCAACAGATAATGTGATACAGTTATAAAGGAAGTTTTCGTTAATTTGCGGTTCTAAGCTAGATAACTTTTACATCGAATAGTTCTGCAAACTATTCGATGTAAAAGTTTATAGGGAAGGTCAACAATCAGTAATGGCATAGAATATAATATATATTAACGACAAGAAGCGACACTTAAGCATGTGTGCTCGTAAAATTGCTCGCGGCTATGTGTAAGCGTCGTGGCGAGCGCGGGGGTCGTGCGCGGTGCGCGGCGTGTGGGTCGGGCAGTCTCAGGCTGCCTCAGCCAATATATTACATGTAAACGCGCTCCCTCAAGGTCACCGGCGAGCGAGCTCACACGTACAGGGGAGTGTCACCGCTGTGGTAATGGACGGAAAAATGCCGAAAAGATGAATTAATTGAAACCCTACATAAACATAAAAGTTGCTCAGCGAGCTATGGAGCGAGTTATACTTGAAGTTTCTTTGAGGGATAAAATATCTAACGAGATTATCCGGAGGAGAACCGGAGTGACCGACATAGCTTTTAGGATCAGTAAGCTGAAGTGGCAGTGGGCTGGCAAATGGCGATGGATGGTGGAGTAGGCGAGTCCTTGAGTGGAGACCACGAATCGACAAACGCAGCGTAGGGCGCCCCAGCCAGGTGGACCGGTGACCTGATGAAAGCAGCTGAGGGAACTGGATGCGGAAGGCAGAGGATCGAGTATTCTGGCGCAACTTGGGACAGGCCTATGTCCAGCAGTGGACTGCGATAGGCTGGGTTGATGATAAATAAATAAATAAATACTTTGGGACATTTTACACAGCACTGTCTAATCCCAAACTAAGCAAAGCTTGTACTATGGATACTGGACTATGGATTTAATACTTACATATTTTTTTTGTTGTAAATACATACATATAGTACATAAGAAACACCTAGACCAACACAAACACTTATGTTCATCTACACTAATATTATAAAGAGGAAAGATTTGTATTTTTGTGTGTATATTTGTAATGAATAAACACAAAAACTACTGTGCCGATTTAAAAAATAAAATTCACCATTAGAAAGCTACATTCACCCTGAGTAACATAGGCATATTTTCATGTCCACCCGTGCGAAGCCGGGATGGGCTGCTAGTCACATATATATTTATGTCCTGTCCTGTGGGAATCGAACCCACGACCACATGATCAGCAGTCCGACACTCAAACCACTAGACCCCAGACGTCGTCAATGGTGATGTTGATAAACAGAAAACGCAGCTTTGAGAGCTGTAACATAGGTTTTATATGAGGCCTTTCAAAATCAACATGAATATAAAGATACACAAGATCGGGTAAGAACAAACCTGGGGCCCTACTCGCGTTTGAGGAACGACAAACGAAGTTCGAACTTTCGTTCCGACTGTTACCTGCTTAATAAAGATAGGCACATAAAAAAGGCACAATAAAGATAGACTACGGTTCATAGTCGTACGAAATTTATCAGAGAACAGAGAAACAAACGTCAAAACACAATCATCGCATACTATATGGGAACGATGGTTGACCGGAGTGTCAAATTGTGCGATGAACGGTACGATTAATCGAATATCGTCGAACGCGAGTAGACCCCCTGGCGTTCTGCCTAAAACATAACCCGTCCTCTATCGTATAAATGCAAATTCACGAATAACATGGTATACGTCCCAATTTCAGGCCAAGGTAACCGCATCGATTGACGAGTACACTGCACGCCATGTGCCTATATTTAGAATTAAAAAAAGGTCACTGCGTGGTTTGTATTTGTATTGATTATACCAGGCCCCTCAGAAAGTATTGCGAAAAAAAGTTTTTATATATGGGAGACTGGCCAGTTATAATGTTTTTCGAAAATATGATTATTTATAAGTAAAAATAAGTAAGTTCCAATTTCAAAATTTCCCTCCACATTTTTTGCGAGTTAATTCAAAGTATTGTGTCTCACTGAAATATGGATCTGCGTCGGGAACATTTTAGAGCTATGATTTTATACGATTTCAAGTGTCGCCTGAAACCGGATGAATCGTACGATAGACTTCAAATGGCATTCATGGATGAAGGCCCTTCCAAGGCAACCGTGTATCGTTGGTATAACGAATTCAAGCGCGGTCGACCAACTTTGGGGGATGACGAAAGAAGCGGTCGCCCTTTGACGGCTGTTACCGAAGAAAACGTGCTAGCAGTGAAAAATTTAATCCAAGACAATAGGCGAATTACATATCAGGAGATTCAACACATATTGAAGATTGGATCGGGAAGCGTTCACGAAATTCTACACAGCCATCTTCGCGTGAGGAGGATAGTATCACGCTGGGTGCCGCACAACCTCACCGATGCTCAGAAGCAGGCCCGGGTGGAATGGTGCCGTGATATGCTTAACAAATTTGAAGCAGGCTCGTCTCGGCGTGTTTACGACATCGTTACAGGTGATGAGTCCTGGATTTATCAATACGACCCAGAAACCAAGCGCCAGTCGACTGTTTGGGTGTTTCAAAATGAGCCAACGCCTACCAAAGTGAAGCGATCTAGAAGCGGGGGTAAGATTTTGATCGCTAGCTTTTTTAATTTGACTGGCCACTTGGTATCAATTCCCTTACGGGATCAAAGAAGCATTAATGCCGAATGGTATACTACCAAATGTTTGCCAGAAGTTTTCTCTGTTATAAGCAACAAGCGACCAAACACAGGGCTCCGCGGGCTACTGCTCCACCACGACAATGCACCTGCGCACACCGCACTCAAAACGAGGGACTTCCTGGACAGCACGCCAGTCAAACTCCTGGGTCACCCTCCTTACAGCCCTGATCTAGCACCGTGTGACTTCTTTTTATTCCCAAAAATAAAAAATCAGCTCAAAGGGATACAATTTTCGTCGCCGGAAGATGCGCTGGCTGCGTTCGAGCAGGCTGTAAACGAGGTGTCTGCGGCGGACTGGAAAAAGTGTTTTGAAAACTGGTTTAGGCGCATGAATCTTTGTATAGAGGCTGGTGGAAAGTACTTTGAAAAGATTTGATAAAAATATATGTACGTATAGAACAATTTTTTTTAGTTTCGCAAAACTTTCTGAGTGTCCCACGTACAGTAATAAGTGGTCGCAGTGCAGGATATTTCCTTTACTGCTTACCTCCTTCAATAAAGGGGATTTGCTATTTAAATACATGGAAAACTATAATACAACTTGTTATTGAAATAACTGAAAACATTTTAAGGGGTCATTATACTCATCACTATGCCCCAACGGATGCCCGATGGGGCAGTAAAGTTCTGGAGTGGCGACCGCGTACTGGAAGGCGCAGCGTGGGTAGGCCCCCCACAAGGTGGACCGACGACCTGGTGAAGGTCGCGGGAATCCGCTGGATGCGGAAGGCACAGAACCGGTCGTTGTGGCGATGCTTCGGGGAGGCCTATGTCCAGCAGTGGACGTCTTTCAGCTGAAATGATGATGATGATGATAAACAACTTTTACTGTGGGACCAAACCTTAAATCGTGAAAAAAGAATCAGCTGATCCTTACATTTTGTCGATTTATGCGAACACAACACGGAAAAAGTGCGAAGACTAAAACGGACAGAGCCATTTGAACTAGTGTAGTGTATCGTGTAGCGACAGACAACATGTAGTGATAAGTGCTGCTTATAAAGAACACATGAACAAAGTGTCTTCCTCTTAACTGAAACTAAGAAAAGTTATTGGATGCATTCTTAGGACATTTTTACATAGCAACTTAGGTTAAAATTAATTACTCACTAGCCTCATGGCTAGATTGTTATTCAAATAAAGTATCTTAAAGGTACTTTATAGTAAAAAAAAAAAAAAAAAAATTCGAACACAAATATTGAATACGTATGAGTAACGTAGTACGTACTTGAAACAACGGAAGAAAATCTAAATAGGTATATAAAATCATGTCGGGTTAGTTACACCATTTATAACTCAAGGACGGCTCGATCTATTTGAACGAAAGTTGACATACAGATAGAACATAACTCGGATTAACATATAGGCAACCTTTTATCCCGGGAAGATGAATAGTTCCCGAGGGATATGCAATAAACGACATTCACGCGGACAAAGTAAAAAGTGTGGCGATTATTGCATATCCCCCCTTTTTGGGGAGGCCTATGTCCAGCAGTGCAGCAGTAATTTTTTGGCTGAATAGATGATGATGATGACGCGGACAAAGTCGCGGGCATAGGCTAGTAATGATATAAAGGCGAAAATACCTTTATACTCAAAAACATTTTTTTTAATGTGATTCTTTTTGAGTGTACGTACATCCTACCATTTCTACTGATATTATAAATGTTAAAGAATGGATGTTTTTTGTTTATTTGTTAAATATATAAATTTTGTAAATAAACATTCCCACGAGTATTTTTTTGTGTTCTTTGTCCTTCAATTACGCTGAAACGGCTGAACAAATTTGGCTCAAATTAAGCACACAGATAAACTATAACTCGACTTAAAATATACGCTACTTTTTATTTCGGGAAAATAAACAGTTCTCGAGGGATGCGCAATAAGTGTTTTTGTGATAAGCCGATACGCGGGCAAAGCCACGGACTAGCTAGCCAAAAAACTAAGTTGAGTCGACTACACGGCTACACTTGTAATAGTAAACCTTTGAACAACGCTCTTTTGATTCATCTTCCTCTCAAGATGCTGTCGAAATTAAAACATCATCTTAACTTGTTACACATTTGGCAAACTATGACATAAGTGCGCTTTATTAAAAAGGCCTTTAAAATTGCACGACATAATGGAAGACGAAAATAATTAACATTTCAAAGTTGAGAGTTTACAAAAGGTTCCAAGGGGCTTGAAAACGTCCGCCCACCGACAATGGCCCGGACATTGCATCCGCATTAGTCAGCTTCAAACAGTTTTCTAAAATATTTCTTTGATATGGCATAATTCTTGTGATTAAATAAATTATAAAATACAATTAAGTAATCTGCAGTCATCATCATTATTTCAGCCAAAAGACGTCAACTGCTGGACGTAGGCCTCCCCCGAGCATCGCCACAACGACCGATCCCGCGCTTCCCGCTACAGCTGATTCCTGCAACCTTCACCAGGTCGACGGTCCACCTTGTGGAGGGCCTACCTACGCTACGCCTTCCAGTACACGGTCGCCACTCCAGAACTTTACGGCCCCATCGCCCACCCGTTCCGCGAGCAATGTGCCCTGCCCACTGCCACTTAAGTTTGGCAGTTCTTCGGGCTATGTTTGCTACCTTCATTCTCCTGCGAATCTCCTCATTTCTAATTCGATCACGCAGGGACACTCCAAACATAGTGTTCGGGAAGTTACGTAATATCTTCTTGTCCAAAATACCGCAGTGTTTCAAGAAAAAAATCTTTGACCAGTGTGTCGCCAGTAATTACTTATGGCACTGAAACGACGCTCACAATGGGCCTGATAAGAGAAGGCTCAAAGTTACTCAAAGGGAAAACTTCATTAACCCAAAATAATAAAGTCTTCTAAATATCCCTCTTTTGGTTCATCTTTAACTCACAATGACAAATGATGATGATTTTGACAGGAAAATAAAACGTCATCTTATCTTGTCACTCAAGAGTTAAGTTGCACTTGACACCGTGAGAGCGATTTATTAAAATGGTCTTTAAAATTGCTTGACATAGTAAAATACAAGAATACTTAACATTTCAAAGTTGAGAGTTTACAAAAGGTTCAAAAGGGTTTAAGATTTTACGATAGATTTGGGATACCGGGGGTCTCGAGTTGTATACTATTGTATAGATTGCAGCCAAATTGTTATAGTACGCCTGGTACTTTTGTTTATACGTGGGACACTCAGAAAGTTTTGCGAAACTAAAAAAAATTGTTCTATACGTACATATATTTTTATCAAATCTTTTCAAAGTACTTTCCACCAGCCTCTATACAAAGATTCATGCGCCTAAACCAGTTTTCAAAACACTTTTTCCAGTCCGCCGCAGACACCTCGTTTACAGCCTGCTCGAACGCAGCCAGCGCATCTTCCGGCGACGAAAATTGTATCCCTTTGAGCTGATTTTTTATTTTTGGGAATAAAAAGAAGTCACACGGTGCTAGATCAGGGCTGTAAGGAGGGTGACCCAGGAGTTTGACTGGCGTGCTGTCCAGGAAGTCCCTCGTTTTGAGTGCGGTGTGCGCAGGTGCATTGTCGTGGTGGAGCAGTAGCCCGCGGAGCCCTGTGTTTGGTCGCTTGTTGCTTATAACAGAGAAAACTTCTGGCAAACATTTGGTAGTATACCATTCGGCATTAATGCTTCTTTGATCCCGTAAGGGAATTGATACCAAGTGGCCAGTCAAATTAAAAAAGCTAGCGATCAAAATCTTACCCCCGCTTCTAGATCGCTTCACTTTGGTAGGCGTTGGCTCATTTTGAAACACCCAAACAGTCGACTGGCGCTTGGTTTCTGGGTCGTATTGATAAATCCAGGACTCATCACCTGTAACGATGTCGTAAACACGCCGAGACGAGCCTGCTTCAAATTTGTTAAGCATATCACGGCACCATTCCACCCGGGCCTGCTTCTGAGCATCGGTGAGGTTGTGCGGCACCCAGCGTGATACTATCCTCCTCACGCGAAGATGGCTGTGTAGAATCTCGTGAACGCTTCCCGATCCAATCTTCAATATGTGTTGAATCTCCTGATATGTAATTCGCCTATTGTCTTGGATTAAATTTTTCACTGCTAGCACGTTTTCTTCGGTAACAGCCGTCAAAGGGCGACCGCGTCTTTCGTCATCCCCCAAAGTTGGTCGACCGCGCTTGAATTCGTTATACCAACGATACACGGTTGCCTTGGAAGGGCCTTCATCCATGAATGCCATTTGAAGTCTATCGTACGATTCATCCGGTTTCAGGCGACACTTGAAATCGTATAAAATCATAGCTCTAAAATGTTCCCGGCGCAGATCCATATTTCAGTGAGACACAATACTTTGAATTAACTAGCAAAAAATGTGGAGGGAAATTTTGAAATTGGAACTTACTTATTTTTACTTATAAATAATCATATTTTCGAAAAACATTATAACTGGCCAGTCTCCCATATATAAAAACTTTTTTTCGCAATACTTTCTGAGGGGCCTGGTAGTATAGGATGGCGAAACGAGCTAAAGGCCCACTTGATGTTAAGCGGTTACCTTTGCCCATAAAAACTGCAATACCACCTAGGCTGTTGCCTAAATGGTACCACAAGTCGGTTCGCCAAACTGAGACATGAAGATGGAATCTCCCATGTGATTGTAATTACACCGGCACCCGTACCCTTCAGACCAAAACAGCAATGCAAGCATCACTATTTGGCGGGGAATTAGGTACAGTGGTAGTACTTCCCCGGACGAGCTCTTTCACAAAGGAGCTCTACTACTACTACTTATGGAGCGCTACTATTGTCGCAAGAATTACCATGCCTAGAATGTTTATAAAAACGTCTGTTCGCCGGCATTGGCCCGGACATTGCCCGCTATCCGCATTAGTAAGCTTCAGATAGTTTTTCATATTTTCTTAGAACTGAAAATTTTCATAAAATTTTGAAGGGAAGGCCTTATTATCGTGAAAGGGCAATGTTTTTTATGATAATAACGTTGCCCTTCACTCTGACAATACCTATACCTGTAGGTATTATGCGTGCACTTTTAGGGCTATAAAATACTCCTTTAGAGTGGGAATTGAACCCAGAACAAGTTGTGTAGCAGTCAAGGAATTACACAAATCGTGTTGTCATTTCTTTACGTTGGAAAGAAAAGAAAAGAATGAGCGAATGAGTTTCTGAAGAAGCTTTGAGATCTGTAGTGTAATGCGCCAGTAATACAATTAAGCAACTGGAGCTGGAGTGCCTTCATTTGGCTTTCCTCTGTGCATATGCAGAAGAAATTTTCTACAACTTTCGGGAAACAAAAAATAATAATTTACGTTTAAAGTGTTATGACAGTTTACTTAATAGTTACTTGTTTGTGTACTTTGTGTTATGTTCTTCCATGACTTCTACCCATAATTGGAGATCATTATCTTCTGAAAGAAATGTAAACTAATCTTATTAAAATTCCCAGTGAATAAAAGTAGTAAAGGTTAAAGCTTGTAGAAACCACGCGGTACGTAAAATATTGCAATAAATGGAGGGAAACAATACGCCGTAAAGATATGTTTGTTTTGTAAATAATACATAAACAATGTATCAAGTTTAGTGTTGAGTGGCATAAGTAATGGGGTGACGCACGACTTACGAGTTTAGTTATCCCGAAGGTTTTATGTGCAGAAACCAAATATTATAATAGATAGTTTTTGTATGCTCGTTTTCACTTAGAATAGGCTCGTTTTCACTATACTTTCCTTCCGCACATACCTTCAAAGGCAGGCTGCACACTGGATACACATTTTTGTAGTGCCACAGTGTTGTGGCGCCACATTTTAATGAATACTTCTATCCTTAGTAGTAGTGGAGCTCCTTTGTGAAAGAGCTAGTCCGGGGAAGTACTATCACCGTACCTACTTCTCCGCCAAATAGTGATGCATTGTTGTGTTTCGGTCTGAAGGGTACGGGTGCCGGTGAAAATACAATCTCATGAGACTTGAATAATATTTAACCAAACAATTAACATACATACATACATAACATCACGCCTGTATTTTCCCGAAGGGGTAGGCAGAGCTGTAATAGTACACCCACATTTCGCCAGTTATGTTATAGTCCCATGTAATAAGGGGCGAGCCTATTGCCATTGACCGGGCACAAATCCAGACTCCGGGCTGCTACTGAGAATTTCCTAATGAAAAAACCCTATAACACTTTGCCAGACCTAGGAATCGAACTCAGGACCCCACGCTCAGCAGTCGCGCTTGCAACCACTAGACTAACGAGGCAGTCAATGTCAGTCAGTCAATTAACATACAATGTTTATAATATCTCATTAAACTGATATCTGTATGCAGCTCATATTTTCTATATTTTTAAAACATCAAGTCTAGTGCGCCACCTCAAGATTTTGACTTAGCAGGCCGAAATTTTGCATTTGTTCTTCTTAGGTTATGGATCAATAATTGATAAAAAAAAAAAAAAAAAAATACAGGAAAAACTTAAATTGAAAAAAGTTTTTCACTCCACCCGCCACCCTACCACAGTGTAAAAAAGATACATCCTTACTCTGTGACCCAACTGTACATGTGGCGTATGTCTTTGCTTATATTGTAATAATATAATAGCGTGTGAAGAATCGTGTTGTGCCCTTGTATGTTATGTGTTTAATTAAGAAAACCCTCACTTAAATTATGACTCAGAGTATTATGTATGAATAATAATTTATAAAGTTTCACGTTTCTGTGTTGGTTTTATTGATTTGTTTTTGAGTCATAGATTGTTACTGTTAATTATAGAGAAAATTGTTCAACGTTTTGCTTGTATTTCAGCTGTAATGATGATTCACTGAATTCTAATTGTTTTGTTAGCTTTAAACATGCATTATTAAGAAGTCTAGTGTTTTAGAAAACTATTTCGATTTATTGTGATAGTAGAGATTTGATTATCTACATGAAATAAACAGTGCCCGTGCCTCAGAGATTAGGCAACTGGGTGTAATTTCACCCGGCAAGACCAAGTCAAAAATACTTTATTTCTGTTCTGCGTAGATTTAAATTCCATTGAATAACACATTGCGCACTGTGCTCGAGGGAGCTTTTCCGCTGAAAATAGCGGTGCCTGAGTTAGCTATTGGTTTTAGGTGCCATTAGGATATCTATGGCAGTCATAACAGGTATGTAGTCACAAGTCTAAAAGCCTGACAACTGGTCTAATTGTAGAATGTGGTTATTAATAATGTCCTCCCAGCCGAATTTTGGTCACGGCGGCCAATCTCAACTCAACTAGTCAACAGCCCAGGATATATTATAGTGCACAAGTGTGTGCGCAAACACAGGTGCACTCTCTATTCGTAGCAATACTACCCGACTGGAGAGATATCAGGCGTAGGACCGACGATTTTCCGTACCATGATGGTAATGAAATGGTCTCCCATCCACAGACAGACCGCTGCAATCGTGGCTCAACCTCATACCTTGCAATCTACGTAGTTATTACTAAGCTACAAGCCTAATTTCAGTTCAGTCCTAGGCTTAGACTAGGGTTTAGGTTTTTGAAGTAACTTGTGAATAATGTTACTTAATATGGGATATTTACTGCCATGTACAGTCAGATTTTTTTCCGGTGAACCACCACTAAGCCTAAAATCGCTTGCACTCAATGTTTGATAGCAGCGGTAGGTACACTCGACCAAACGGAATCATGACCCACCATAAGCTTAATTTTCTACAAACATTCTAATACAATTAGGTCGAATTTCGCTTAAAGTTATTTCCCTGGCAACAAACTTGTTATCAATTTTATTGGGCAGTGACAGTTAGTTTATCAATTTCTTTTAATTTGATTAATATTCTTCTGGAATTGAAAGAGTTAGTATAGGATTTAAAAAAAAAACCTCTTTATAGGTAAACTATGCGGAACGACAGTTAATTCGAAATTCAAAACATAATTCTAGCTTTATCAAAATCTTGAATTGTATCCAATTATTAATCTATTGCATTTAATAACAAAGCTGAAAATTGCATAGACCTCTGACCCGTATTAACGCAGTTTCCTTAATATTCAAAATGTCCTAAGTGCAGCATGATGCTAGGAAGAAGAACATTTTACTGTTTTGACAATTTCATACGAATTATCGGCTGAGTGGGTCATGATTCCGATTTGTTGACTGTACGTGTAATGTAGTAGAATTCGTTCAAGGGATTTTGTCGACAAAATGTACAACCGGGAAGGATCGTGATCGTACATCATTTTGATTGAGTTGCCAATATTTCGGCACAGTCACGGGTAAACTGAAATATTTGCGGGTGGATGTTTATGAGCAGATATTCCTATCTACCCTCTTACTTTTTCTATATTAGTAACATAAACCTTGATATAAATCCCCTTACAAGTCACGAAACAAATGAAAAAGTTAAGATCTGGCTACTAGCACAGGACTACGATGCAACTGAAATTGTACTGCAATAGAAATAGGTACATTGAAACATTCTTGGTATTCACTCACGTACAAACATACCCCACACACGCACACACTCCTCACACAAGCATTACACACTCTCACACACCCCACACAAACATAACACACTCTCACAAGGCACTTTACAACAACAACTTAGAATTTAGGTTTTCTGAATTCTTCTTCACTTAAACTTTAATTTAATATTATATATTTGTTGCCTAAAACCTTGCAAATTGTAACTTAGCAGGATGAAGTCACTGATTCCTGAAACACAGGTATAATGCCTAGCTCTGGAGTCAGGGTCAAACTATGTTTGTACCAGTTTTATGTCAATAAAGAATTTATTTATTATTTATTATTATTAGTGTAAGTAACCATGTTAGTTTAAAAACTCAACTTGATAACTCCTTATTTATTTTATTATTTTTAACGCATTTACACATGCGAAGCGAAATCTAAATAAATAAGTAAATATTTTTGGTACATTTTTACACAGCACCATCTAGTCCCAACTAAACAGAGCTTGTGCTATGGGTACCAGATAATGGATATAATACTTAAATACTTTTTTTTTGTAAATACTTACATAACAAACACCCAGACCAACACAAACACTTATGTTCATCACACAAATATTTGTGTCCTGTGGGAATCGAACCCACGACCTCGTGATTAGCAGTCCAGCTAGTCAATCTAAAGATTTTAAATAAATTGTGGAAAGAAAAATCCTGCTCGTGAGTGAATTTTTGTTTCCACAATTTAAATCTTTAACTCGTGTCTTTAACTCATTATTGAAGTTGGAATAATATTGTTTATATTTGTTTTAATGGTTTACACTGTAAAAATTCTTTATGTGGTGGAGAAATAAATGAATGATTTATTTATTTATTTAATCAATTTTCTTTATTCTTTCAGTCTAACTTATCAAACTACGTTCAATTCGTGAGACATGGAATGGAAATAAAAGTTATTAATTCACCCTCTGTCTAGAAAAGCGTTCAAGGTCAAAATTGACTACAAAACTCAACCCCTACAAGAGTTTGGGTCAACGAATACATTCAAAAAAGTAGTCAAGGCCAACATTGACTACAAAACTCAACTCCTCCAATGCTAATTTTGGGTCAACAAAGAAATTTTGCGGCATTGCAGACTGCGATTCAAGGGTCAAGGTCAGTAGAACTCATTAATCAACTTGATATGTTATACAGGTAGGTAGGTTCCGAATTTTTTAAGTTAAGCTTGGCTTTTTTCTTGACCATTACTTTGTAGGAAGGTCGTGGTCATGGTACAATCCGATTATATTGGAGTTTTTGTTGTTTTTTTAATTTCCTGATAAATAAATAAAATAAATAAAATAAAAATAAATATCTTCGGGACATTTTTACACAGCACCATCTAGTCCCAAACTAAGCAGAGCTTGTGATATTGGTACTAGACAATGGATATAATACTTATATACTTTTTTTTTGTAAATACATACTTATAATACATAAGAAACACCCAGACCAACACAAACACTTATGTTCATCACACAAATATTTGTGTCCTGTGGGAATCGAACCCACGACCTCGTGATCAGCAGTCCGATTCTGGAACCACTAGACCACAGACGCCAAAAAAAAAAAAAAGTAAATAAAAAAAAGTTTGATAAAAGTTTCTGGTAGAGAACACCTACTTTCATCCCGTGGGTGATATAGGAGCCATCACATAGTCAGCTCCAAAACATATCACTACCTTATTAACATCAGTCAAGGAAGTTGACTTCACCATAATAATATTTCTATTACACTTATTAAGTCATCACCAATAAATTTTGTCCCATGAGTGACGTAGGAGTCATTACACAGTGGACTTTTCAAAATATCATCATCATAAACAATAGTTCAGTCGTCATCATATCGTCATCATCATCAGTCAAGAACCGTACCCAAAGGGTGCCAAACGGAACCCTATTACTCTCGCTACGCTGTCCATCCGTCCATCCGTCCGTCTGTCTGTCACAGGGCTGTATCTTTGTAACGGTAACTGATAACCAGTTGAAATTTTCACAGAATATCGGTTACTATGATGCCTATTACAGCAAATACTAAAAAAAAAAAAGTCTAAGACCAAAGGGATAATATAAGAAACCTCGAAAAACATGCATTTTTTCAACTTTTTTGTTCCTGCTCTATCTTCAAAACGGTAATACATACCAGCGTCAAACTTGTTGTGATTATAGTTCATACTATGTAATTTAGAAACAAATACTCAAAATAGGGCAAACATAAACATATGAGGTGGTACCTGCGTAAGAAAGAGATGCAAAAATTCATATTTCACTCATGGTGCGTTGATGTCTTTTGATGAACTCTCGTAGATTAAATCAGTTTCTATGGGTATCAGGTCGATGATACCCATAGAAACTGATTACTGAACTGAGTACGGAACCCTTATTGCATGAGTCCGACACGAACCCTGCCGGTTTTTTCATAATTAATAAATGCTTTCAATGTAGTCATTACCAATAATTTTGCTGAGCTTACAAACCAAAATTCGACGAGTGATATTTAAAGTTCGCTTTGATTTGATAGTTTTAGCATATTGTATGTGGGTGATTAAAGTCCACAAGAATAATAAAAATAGTTGCCCCTGTTCACCTGGGTGATTTAGTTCCAAGGTGAACAAATGACACCAATTATGTCGAATCACTTCACCTAGGTGATATCACCTAGGTGCAATGATTCCGAGGTGAAATAAAGAAACCATGAATTCCACTTCGTTCACCCAGGTGAACATAGTGGAATAAACTGGCGTCAGGATAGAAAAATATATTCCTATCACAATAACAGTGGAATCGTTAACAGTTAATATGATGGTAAATGGTAGAAAGTCGTTACAGTAAAAAGCTGTTGTTTAAAACAATTGCTGGTTATAAGAAGTGTCAAGGTCAAACAATTAACTCGTCATAGACGTTAATTAAAACACGTCATTATCTGTGATTATATCAAAAGTGACAGCAAAATTGGAAACTGACACAACTAACTTCAAAATTCATGATTAGACTGCAGTGTTGGTAGTCGACGATTATATGGTTTATGGCCAAGGACGCTAGATTATTTAAATAGAGACGGTAGTGACGTCGTTATAGGATATAATTGGAAGGACTAACAAGAAATTTTAGGGTCGCTAAAAAAACATTTAAATGAAACGGTTATAGCGAAATCGAAGGTTTTAAGAAAAGAATAAACATGTTATTTTTGTAGCAGTATGAGTTTAACAAAATTTACAGGTATTTAGGTTACCACTCCCACTATGCCAAAAATGCTTGTGCTAGATTAACGTCAATCATTCTACCTGTGGTGTTTGAACCTATGACCCCAGTATCGCTATCGCTTTAATCATAAGGTTATTGCCACTTTCAGAATAAAACACCAAGGTAATTGTGTCGCCAAAGATTAGACTGTCAAGCAAACATAAATTACAACCCTTACAATGCCTTTTATTCAAAGTCACTGCAGTGTCCATAGTTCATGATAAACCAAGGTCAAGGTCAGTTAAACTCATACATCAAGTTGATACGATAGCAGCCGCAGGGTTATATGCTTTCCATGTGCCATTTCCTGTTGGCAATAGCGGGTTAAGTGAAGGTTTGCTGAGGTATTTGATGCTTGTTAAAGAAATTATATGAAGTTGTGAAAGTGTATTATTAGGTTGTTTTTTTTTTATGAGGGGCTAATGATTGGTTATATGTACGAAGGTGTGAACTATTATTATATGAATGAATTGTGTACAGGGATGTTTTTTAATTCATGAACAACTTTTTAAGGGTGATTGTACACATCAATTTGATTTTTTTATTCTGACACAACTTTTAATAAGCAAAATAAAATCGGCCAAGTGTGAATCGGACCCACGCAGCTATGGTTTCATACCGCCCATTGACCTGATATCTCATAGAAACTGATTTAATTTACGAGAGTTCATCGAAAGGCATCAACGCACTGTGCGCGAAATATGAATTTTTGCATCTCTTTCTTACGCAGGTACCACCACATACGGCTATGTTGGCCCTTTTTTTAGTACTTGTTGCTAAACTACATACTATGCACTATAATCAGAAAAAGTTTGACGCTGGTATGTAGTACCGTTTTAATGATAGAGCAGGAACAAACACCTTGAAAAAAAATCATGTTCTTCGAGGTTTCTTGTATGGTCAAAAAGACTTAAACCAAAGGGCCCCCTTTGGTTTTAGACTATTTTATTAGTATTTGTGATAGGGGTCATAGCAATACATATTGCTGGGATAATTTCAACCGGCTACCTATTACCGTTCAAAAGATACAGCTCTGTGACAGACAGATGGACGGACGGATGGACGGGCAGATGGACAGCGTAGCGAGAGTAATAGGGTCCCGTTTGGCACCCTTAGGGTACGGAACCCTAAAAAACGTGTGTTGTTGTTGTTTCCATACATTTTGGTAAGTACACGAATCATTTTTATGGAACGGATTTTATTTTGCACAAACAAAGGGTTGTTACTTAATTAAAAACATCCAGTATATGGTTTTTGATTGAAATTTCCTTAGATAGGCTAAACACTAGACCAGGAAGTATTTTTTTATGAAGCATCTTTGTTCGTGTCTTAGTTATCAATTGTTATTAATGTTTCTTTTCAACTTGGACTTTTCAATTCAAATTGAATTGAAAGCCAGGGACCTAACACCAGCTACGTTTTCTCAAAAACTTTTGAGGCCAGTTAACTGCCACTAGAATTAATCATACAAATTAGTGATAATTTAATTTACACCTCTACAAAATTTTATGTAAAAATTTATCAGCCTGAAAAATAGTAGTTTGTTATACAAGGGTCGAAAGGAATCATAGTCCGAGTAGGAATTGATGACTTTCTCCCGTTAAACACTCTGCTTTTCATTTCGAATATAAGGAAAGTATTAAAAAAAAAAAAACCCGCCGAATACATAACCTCCTCCTTTTTTTGAAGTCGGTTAAAAATTTTTAGTATTTCTAAAATACATACCTATTTTCTTGTCTGTTCGCCACTTCATAAAATCATTGTGTGTTATTAAGTATCGTTCCTTTCAACTTTCTGGCAAAAGATTTTCGATTACTATATTAGCCTCGTCTTTAGCCGAATCTGGGGTCAACATTTCAGAATTGCTTGAACTCATTTTTAATCAAATATTAGTTTATAAAACCAAGATTTTGAATTTCGGTACAAACTTTGACTATATACCTCAAAGGGTACATAGTTAGTATCTCACCAAATTATAGTCTTGTTTAAATTTTAAATATGGAACACCCAGCGTCACCACAGGCGGGCCGTCCGTCAGGTATTTTTTTATTTCACATTGGCTGTTTATATACTCACAAACCCGGGAATTTTTCATTTTATTTTAATCGATATTTTTCATAACAATGTAAATTTTTTCGTAGCCGACTACCTAAGCTAATTTAGTTCTATTTTTTTAATTAATTCCCGCCCTAGGGAGGGAAGCAATTACTATGAGTCTTTCCTGCCCTAGAAAGGGAAACAAGCGTTTTACACCCGCTACTCAGATCAAACAAACACTACTTTCCGAGTATGAGAAATGAAAAAACTTTACTCAATTTTCTAACGTTTCGTACTTTACTAATATAAATGCTAATCTATTGTAAGCCTAGTTTAAAATTGTGAAAACATTGAGCGTCTCTCGAATAAAAATTAAGTCTAAAATATAGTGCTTGCTGCGAATTTCAATCACATGAGATTTTCCATCCTCATGTCTCAGTATGGCGAACCAACCTGCGATACCATTTAGGTAACAGCCTAGGTGGTATTGCAGTTATGGGCAAAGGTAACCGCTTATCATCAGGTGGGCCTTTAGCTCGTTTTGCCATCCTATAAGTACTATAAAAAAGAAAAAAATAATTAATGAATTAGTTAAGTCGGAATAAAGTTATATAATAATTAATAAATTTCATAATATTAGTATTTCTAATTTTAATATTTGTAATAGATGACTGTATGCCTAATTTAATATTTATTATTGTTATTTATTAGTTTGATTGCATGTGAACTATCACAAGTACATATTTGCACACCTGTTAAGGTAGGATATGGTAAAAGAACTTGGTTTTAACCTAAGTATTACCCCATGTACACCCGTATTCAAGCAAATAAATGATTGATTGATTGAAAAAAAAAATACCTCGGACAACTAATAGAACCAACAAGTCCATTCTCGACCAACTGTCTATCAAAACAACGAGACTATTGATAACTTGCTTTCAGCGAATACTCAGTTACTTTGGATACATAGCGCGGAGAGAGCCAGACAACCTCGAGAAGCTTGTTATAGTCGGGAAGGTAGAGGGAAAGTGACCACGCAGACTATCACCTAGCCGCTGGTCAGACCAGGTAAAAGCTCTGACTGGTCTGCCGGTCAATGAAGCAATGAGGCAAGCCGAGAACCGAGACTTTCGGAAGAAAAAGAAGTCGGGAGCCAAACCTCGAATTAAGACTTTTTGACTAAGGCTATTCAGTTGGAGCTGCAGTTGTCTTTGTCGCACTTATTAGAGGCCGAACGCTAGCCTGCAAAGGGACAGCAATAGTTCTTCTAAATACCTAATTTTCAATAGTCTTTCTGTTCGCATTTCTATAATACTAAGGCAGAAGAAACAATAGAAATGAACTTCATTTTTCGAAATCCGATATCTGTATTTTTATGGTGATAAAATCCAGAGTTTCCAACCATCAATTTTGTTAGCACACAATGCAAGTGCCACTCGCATTGTGTCCAAACGAAATCTGCCTTTGGCTTTGATTGATGAGCCTCAAAATACCGACGTATGTTGGAACAGCCATTCAACTTGCTCGCCTAAATAAATGAAGCTGTTGACTGGCTTTAACGTCATTGGTTTAAGAGGGCTGGCTCTTTGACTAAGACAATACAATACAATAAAAATAAGTACATCCTATTGTACAAAAAAATAAGCAACATACATGCTTATATAGAAGATAATATCCAATGGGCGGTTTTATCCTTCGAGGCGATTTCTTACAAACAACTTTAGGATGGACAATATGTTGGCAAGTAAGAGACCTTATTTATTGTTTACAGACAGTGTGAGTGTCAATAATTTGGTCAACTGTATTATGCTTTAAGGCTTTAAGTTAAATAGAAGCGGGGTACGACTTTTTAAAACATTTAAAATAAGCAGAAAATACACTTTTGTTCCCAAATATTGTTACTGGGAGTCTCAAAAAATTCACTCATTAAAAATATTTTGCACGTTTTAGGTATTTTCTACTCTCAACGAGATAGCTTTTTACCACTCACTTAAAAAAATACTCAAAATAAACTGGTTTATTGAAGCTGGTTAAAAAACTACTCAACCTACGTCAATACAATTTATATGGGACCACCGCGCGGGCTTCTTCTACCAAATAAAAAAACAGTCACGTAAATCGGCTCAGAAATCTCGGAGTAATCGGTGTACATACATGAAAAAAGAAAAAGCCGCGGAATACATAACCTCCTCATTTTTTTGAAGTCGGTTAAAAACGTGTGTGGTTAGGAGAACACCACGCCCCGTCAGGAACGAATTTCATTATAATGCTAAATTTCGTTACTATAATACAATCATAATATGGCAGGAAACATCATGTGTCAGACTACACACAGGGCCTAGTATCGATCCCCAGTATAATATGTCTTTTTGTATGTTTTATTTAATCAACTCAGCCTATCGCAGTCCACTGCTGGACATAGGCCTCTCCCAAGTTGCGCCACAACGCTCGATCCTCTGCCTTCCGCATCCAGTCCCCCCCAGCCACGCTCTTTAGGTCGTCGGTCCACCTGGCAGGGGGGCGCCCTACGCTGCGTTTGCCGATTCGCGGTCTCCACTCAAGGACTCGTCTGCTCCAGCGGCCATCGGTCCTTCGACAGACATGGCCAGCCCACTGCCACTTCAGCTTACTGATTCTACAAGCTATGTCGGTCACTCCGGTTCTTCTCCGGATAATCTCGTTTCGGATTTTATCCTTCAAAGAAACTCCAACCATAGCTCGCTCCATAGCTCGCTGAGCGACTTTAAACTTGTGGACTAGCCCAACTGTCAGTGTCCACGTCTCGGCACCGTAAGTCATGACAGGCAGGACGCACTGGTTGAAGACTTTTGTCTTCAAACTTTACGGTATAGGCGACGAGAAGACTCGGCGAAGTTTGCCAAACGCTGCCCAGCCCAGACGGATCCTTCTGTTGGCTTCTTTCTCGAAGTTGTGTCTACCAAGCTGAATTGCCTGCCCTAGGTAGACGTATTCCGTTACAACTTCGAGTGTCGACCCTTCGACGAATATTGGCCTCGGCATGACATGCATATTGAACATGACTTTAGTCTTGTCCAGATTCATGCCGAGACCGACACGTCGAGAGGCTCCGTTTAAGCTAAGCAGCATTTCGCCCAGTTGTTCCAGCGACTCAGCCATTACAACGATGTCATCGGCAAAACGGAGATGTGAGATGTTCTCGCCGTTAACGTTGATACCCTGTCCAGTCCAGTCCAGTGTCTTGAAGACGTCCTCCAACGCGTTAGTGAACAATTTCGGGGATATTACATCCCCTTGTCTCACCCCTCTGCGCAGTTGGATTGGCTTCGTCTTTTGGTCCTGGAGCTGAACAGTCATGGTAGCAGCGTTGTATAGGCATCTCAGCATCTCTATATACCGCTCATCAATGTGACATCGCTGAAGAGCATCCAGAACTGCCCAAGTTTCGATAGAGTCGAAGGCCTTCTCGTAGTCCACGAATGCCATACACAGCGGCTGATTGTACTCTTCAGTCTTCTGTATGATCTGCCGAACAGTATGGATGTGGTCTACGGTGCTGTAGCCTTTTCGAAACCCAGCTTGCTCTGGTGGCTGGAATTCGTCGAGTCTTCCGGCGAGACGATTCGTGATGACCCTCGAGAACAGCTTGTATACATGACTCAGGAGTAAGATGGGTCTGTAGTTCTTCAGTAGGGTTTTATCCCCTTTTTTGAAGAACAGTACCACCGCACTCCCGCTCCATGCCTCCGGTGTAGAGCCTTGTTGGATGACGGCATTAAACAGACTCTGTAGCTCCTTCAGGACCGGAGCCCCGCCTGCTTTTAGGAGTTCAGTAGTAATGCCGTCATCGCCCGGAGCTTTGTTGTTCTTAAGCTGCTCGAGGGCCGCCCTAATCTCGCCCTGGTCAACGTCCGGAAGATCCTCGGTGTAATGGCGCGTGAGCTGGGCTCTTTTGTCGTCATTGCTAGGAACTGCTGGTCTCGCCGTTTTGGTGGAATACAAATGCCCATAGAAGTTTTCGACCTCATCAAGCATCTCGATCTTAGAGGTGACTATTTTGCCATCCGCGGCTTTCAGTTTCATCAGATGGGTCCTCCCTAGCTGCTGAGCGAAAACTTTCGACCCCCTATTTTGCTCAATCGCAGCCTCAATGGCGCGGGTGTTGGAGCGGCGGAGGTCACGACGCATCAGCTTCCTAATCTGTAGGTTTAAGGACCTATTATCTGATGAAAACGAATGTGCGGCTGGCATTTCCCGTCTTTTCCTCATCAGATCGAGAGTCTCAGTCGAAAGCTTGGGCATCTTGCTTCCACGCTGCGGCGGAAAGAATTTTCGAGACAGTTCCTGCAATGTTTTGACCATGGTGTTGGTTTTCTCTTCAATATTGCCCGTGGTTTCCAGCGAGTCGAATCGATTTTGAAGTTCCGCTTGGAACCTTTCAGAGCCCAAACTGGTTTGGAGCGGCGAAGGTCGGAGAGTAGACTTTATCATGCGCGTTCTTTCAGCTCTAAAATTGATATTTAGAGTGCCTCGGATAAGTCGGTGATCGCTTCCGGTGTTGAACCTATTGATCACAGAGACATCTCTAAATATGTGCTTCTTATCCGTCATGATAAAGTCTATCTCGTTCCTTGCCACCTTGTCGGGGCTTTTACAGGTCCATCTTCTTTGGGGCTGCTTCTTAAAGAAGGAGTTCATTAAGAAGAGCCCCTGGGACTCCAAGAAGTTGACCAACATTTGGCCCCTGTGGTTTCTGCGCCCCAAACCGTAAGGTCCGATTCTCGATTCGCCGCGTTCTTGTACTCCCACTTTAGCGTTGAAGTCCCCCATAACAACGTTGTAGTGAGCCTTAGCGGTACTATTCATAGCCTTAGCTATGTCTTCGTACATCGCTTCGGCTATATCGTCAGAGTGTGTCGAGGTTGGCGCATATACCTGCACTATTTTCAGCTTGTACCTATCATTTAGCTTTAGTACAAGGTACGCTACCCGTGTCGACACACTACCGATTTCCACAACGTTGTTTACGAGGGCCTTATTGACAAGAAAACCAACACCACCTTGCGAGAGCTGATCACCTTCGCGGAAGTAGAGTAAGTTTCCTGACTCCAGGGTAATCGTGTCCTCTCCCTCTCTACGGACTTCGGATAACCCCAGTATATGCCATTTTATATGACTTAACTCTACTTCAAGCTCGGCGAGTTGATGGTCCAGTCTCAACGTTTTTCCATTGTACGCTGCCAGATATAGTCGTCGGTTTTGGTAGCCTGCCGTAACCCGGGGATTCCTAGCACCCCCCGTCCCACCGTTACCACGACCGCTACCGTAGTCGGGAATAGAGTGACCACCGGTAACTGGGGGCCGTTGTATGTGTTGTGCGTTCATAGGGATGTATGCCCATAGTCACCACGCTGGGCAGGCGGGTTGGTGACCGCAGTGGGTGATGTTGCACGATGTTGGTGCACAGAAGGACGCTGCTGCCCATCCTCCTGATTTCAAACCTTAGTCGCCTTTTACGACACCCATAGGTAGAAGGGGGTGGTCTATTCTTTTTATTTGCCGGATACCACACGGCAATTATTTTATTTAATAGTTAGCTGTAACGTTGACGTTATTCACCGGATGGCGTTTAAAGGTGAGGTCAGCTGACAACTTTATGTCCATATATTCAATGTACTCTACGGGTATAAATCCTCGGATGACATGGAATTCTCGAAAAACTTCAGCATTTAAAATATTTCATCAATCGGTATTTTACGGGAAAATCACTTGAATTTTGCTACGTATGGCGTAATGCGCACAGAAGAGATATGGCATGGACTAGACGTAGACGTGATACGAACATTACTGTACCGTGTCCCTCCCGCGTCCACGCCCCGTCCGCGCTCTGTCACCTCTGTGTACATTGCACCATTTAATAACATGCAATGGACGAGTAAAGGACAAGCGTCCGTGCTTCGTCTGTGTCCATTTTCCGCGTCCTGTCATCTCAGTCTGCATTGCGGCATTTGCGGCTTACATATACCTATACGTCTGCTGTTGGTACTTCTCTTCTTCGTTGTTTCGCTCTTGACAGAGCGGTCGTGGCCATCATGTACCATTGCCAGGGGCTGTTGTAGCTTGCCTTACGATGCCTCGCCACCTTTCCCTGCTTTCGGTTAGTCGTGACTACGCCGCGATACATGGCCGAAAAAATTGAGAGTGCGGTATCGCACCAAATTTGATAGACGCTGCTTGATGCCGAGTTCTTGGAGTATGGAGACATTTGTTCGATGCTCAGTCCACGATATCCCAAGCATTTTCCTCCAGCACCACATCTCCAGAGCATCTATCTTCTTCATCTCAATTTCCCGCAGCGTCCACGTCTCAGCCGCGTATAGAAATATGGGGAATATTAGTGTTTGTACGAGCCGGGTCTTAGTGGCTTTGGTGATGTTTCGATTCCTCCATATTTTTTTCAGCTTATCCATTGCTGACCTAGTTATCGCCATGCGTCGTTTTACTTCATCAACGCAGCCGCCATTGCTCACTGGTACTTATGTGACTAAAGCTCCAAGGTACTTATGTGTATCAAAATAAGGATCGAAGCACGTTGCGGTCTTAGATTTCCGTTTAGCCCCTTGGGAAAAATGCGTGAGTATATAAAATAATGTAATAATTCTTACCTGAACAACGAAAAGCAAAAGTCAGCGGTGAAAGCGTGAAAATATACATTTATTTACTTGTAGATAAAACACACAAGATACCCCGCGACGGACAAGATTGATAGCTGAGCCTATGTTACCTTGAACTTTGTACACTTGAGGTAAAAATAAAGTATAAATTTTGTTTATTTGAAACATTTTAACGCAATTGTTTTATGTTTCAAGACAGGTAAATAAATAGGTATTGCATTATTGAAATTGTTTTTTGATGTATAATTTAGATGTTTTAATATTAACATGCCTTTTTTAAGTTGAAAGCATGTCAAAGATAAATAATATTATTGATGTTTACGATAACTTTGTAATGGCAACGGTAAAGCTTTTTTATAATTATTTTATGTTATGTTGTGACCCCGTATACGTTCGAAAACCGTTGTAAGACTTTTATAGATCGGTGGATTAGTCACCAGACTGTTTGTATTACCTTTCAGAAAAAGGCCATGTAACTGTTATTTTATGATTATTCGCTGTGTACTTTTTTCTGAACTGCTGTAAGTACTACTACTGATTCCTAGAGACCGACCAAAAATGTATTTTTATTTTCGGCCAAAAACGAAACTGAAATTCGGCACAAGCCATATTTTCGGCCGAAAACCGAAACCAAATAGTCCAATAAAATAAAAACATGTACTACTTCTTTCATTTAGAGATATTTTTGTTTGGTAAAAGTACTATAATGAAGTCGGTTAAAAATACTGAAAGACGCACCGCGTACTGGAAGACGCAGCGTGGGTAGGGTCACCTTGTGGGACCAATGACCTTGTGAAGGTCACGGGAATCTAGTGGTAAAATGGTCGTACATAGTTAAAACTTGAAACATGTGTAAATTAAATTTATATTTTTCTCAAAAAGAAATAGTTAAAGGAAGGGTAATTTTCTTCCTATAAATTACTGCACCTGTATGCATGACCCACTGAACTAAATATTTGGTAGATTTAACGACCGCATGGATCGTTTTCGGTACAAACGACCTCTGTGGTCTAGTGGTTCGAGTGTCAGACTGCTGATCACGAGGTCGTGGGTTCGATTCCCACAGGACACAAATATTTGTGTGATGAGCAGGAGTTTTTGTGTTGGTCTGGGTGTTTCTTATGTATTATAAGTAAGAAAGAAAAGAAAGAAAGAAAAATGGTTTATTTACTACAGCCAGAGGCACACAATAACAATAATATACAATTTTAAACATCATAATCTCCTAAAAGTATAATTGTGTGCCCCGCGGCTGCACCAAATAGGCTCAGTTCAGCAAAAATGCCAGACCACTAGTGTCTGGCGCTGGTTTTCAACTGGACCTTGTTTGAAAGTGTCACGGACGAAAATCAGTTTTACAGTGAGTAAACTAAACATAGATAAAAAATAATAAGAAAGTTTTTCGCAATAGTAATATAATAAATATCGTGATATATATATATATATATATATATATACGTGTTAAAATAGTAATAATAAATTAATGGGAAATAAGTGGAACGGACGTCATCAATTAATAAATACCTATAGGTACATGTCACAGGTTCGTTTTCACGCATTTACCAACTCAAAACTCACAATGCGCTGCGGGCAGCCGAGCGCGACGGACATTTTACCGACAGTTGTTATATTGAAACTAAGTAATCAACCAAACATTACTAGAAAAAAGTGAAATACGAAAAATAATAGATATATATATGTATTTACGAAAAAAATAAGTATAAAAGTATTATATCCATTGTCTAGTATCCATATTAAAAGCTCTGCTTAGTTTGGGACTAGATGGTGATGTGTAAAAATGTCCCAAATATATTTATTTATTTATTTAAAAACCGAAAAAAACGTTTGTTTTCGCCGAAAACGAAAATTGTCGAAAATGATTATTTTGCCTGAAAACGGCCTGAAAACTGAAACGAAATTCGGTCGTAGTCTACTGATTCCTCATATTTGTTTTATTTATTTAAACTTCATGCAACATATTATTATGTACTTCCGCACAGATGCGGCATTTGGTACCATTTTGAATAGGGAACCGAATATCGGTCTTTCCACAGACGAGAGGTTAAGTGACCTTAATGACTTAGGCATTATCTCCCAGTTAATTAATCTTAACGGGATGCAGAAATGACAAGGACATACACGTGGTGTAACAGAAAGGTGTAGTCATATTTCGAGAGCCCATTCAGGGCTTAGCATAGAACAACTTTAGATATGGCGACAAACTTGAAATCGTTAAAAAAAGCTGTTTAATAGAAGTGCCGTACCCGACTGAAATGTATGGGAGGGCTGATTTATTTTTCGCGACTCCACCGTTAACCCCATAGTAACATTAGCAAGTAGCATATTTTTTTTTTTAGCTTATTTTTTTCGTCTCTTTTATACCGGCTTCTAAAAACGAGTAGGCTAAAAGTTTTAAAAAGCAACAATTTCAGCACTGCCACATAAAGTTTAATGTAACCATTTATCACTTAGCCCGGCCGCCAGTGTACAGCCGATAGGTGAGACAGGTTCCGTCTAATCTTAACTATTCTGCTGACCTTCGCCGATAAGAAACGATAGCTACCACGCTATACCGGCGTTTAAAACAGTAGCTAATATATAGCCTAGCCTTTGGTGTTCATGGCCTAGCAGTGCCGCAATGTTACGTTTCGAGGACAGTGGCCTAATGTATTGCTAGCTTTATCTTCGTAGCCTTTTGCCCTTGCGGTGTAGCGGGAATTTTAAAATAATTAGTTTGGTACTATTTTTTTTTGTTTAGTTATGTGTCTGGACGGGTGTGACTCAGTTTCAGACTTGTTTGGAACGTAGACAGTATTTTGATACTTGAAAACGTTTAAATAACACTAATAGTCCGTAAAACAGGCACAATATTTAAATAATCACCGTGCACTATACAACGTGTATCAGAAATGTATGGTCATGTTTGAAGAGCTTAGTCAGGAAGTGCTATGGAACATCTTTTACTATGGGACTGATACTGAAATCACGAAAAAAAAACAGCTTTCCCTACATCTCCTACCTACTTCTCCGCCAAATAGTGATGCTTGCATTGCTGTGTTTCGGTCTGAAGGGTGCGGGTGCCGGTGAAATTACAATCACATGACACTTTCCATCTTCATGTCTCAGTTTGGCGAACCGACTTGCGGTACTATTTAGGCAACAGCCTAGGTAGTATTGAAGTTGTCATGGGCAAAGGTAATCGCTTAACATCAGGTGGGCCTTTAGATCGTTTCGCCATCCTATACTATAAAAAAAAAAAAAAAAATTTTGTTCAGATAAATCGAAAAAAATTGGGATCAGCTGTTTTTTTTGCGATTTCAGAGTTGGTCCCATAGTAAAAGTTGTTCGGTAGTGCTCCCTGAACTAGCTCTTCAAATATGACCACGCATTTCTCACTATCGGGAGCCGAAACCAGCACCAGCGCTGCAACATTTCGGTGTAGTAGCATAACGCTGAAATGGGGGCCTTTTTGGTCTTGTATAGGCATTTTATTTTTATGTTATTGTTTATTTTGTTAATCAATGTTTCTGTTTTCACCTCTAACGAGACCGCTGATTGATGACAGCTGGTTTATTTCCACTTATTTTTCATAGATCTATTTTATTTATTACAGTGTTTTTTCCAGACAGTAAACAAGTCATCCGGTATATACAACGTGGACATGACAACACGACAGTAAAAATGAAAACATGGTTATTACTAGTTAATACTCACAAGAATATTACTAATACTTAGAAGCATTTTCAACACATAGGTACGTAAGTTGTTTATATTTATAATCATCTGTAATAATTGGAAAAGAAAGTTTAAAATCATATGGACTCGCACAGGTTTTTGACCTAACGACTTCTGCCAGAAAAATGGTCCTACATTCAAAATTAATAAAATTAAAATATTTTCCTGTGGCTAAACTATTAACTGGATTTGATTGATTTTTTGTGTACAGTCAGATAACGGGTTACTCTGTACGTGGTTTTATTTAATGTCGTATTGTCATCTCCACTTTGTAGATACAATTGTTGTTAATTTACTCCTACATCATCTACGCATCAAGGACTGGCAGCGACATCTCTAATCAATATATTACACTTGACGCACCGTCATACCTATTTCTCGATCGCTATTGGTTAAGGTAAATATTGTTCCCTGCACCCCCTCTCCTTGAATTTTGTACAAGAAGCAAAATGGCGATTACATGAGACTTTTCTTACCAAAGTAACGCATCTTTTATTTGCCATCCAACAAACTTGCTTTCGAACCGAACATTTGGACCTTCGAACCGAACATTTGGACCGTCGAACCGAACATTCGGACAAGATCGACGAGCGACCGTTGTACCGTAGACCGCGTGCACGTGGTGGATTGATTTGAAGAAATCGCAAAAATCGCACATGTTTGGATGAGTTTACGAAGAAAAGTCAACCAAACAGACAAACGGAGGCCAAGCGCACATTGGAACTGAAGATTGATTGGATTTTCATCGAAAATCATACGCAAATCGTGGAATTGCCGCATTATATTCTCGGAATATCGGATTGTCAGTCAATCACAAGACTGGTGACGTTGCTAGCATCAGTGTCGTGTGTGATTGAGCTAACCAATATAAAACCGTGAGTACTCCTCTTTTCACTGACCACCAAAATGCCTACTGATTCTGCTAAATCCCGTGACAAATCTCCTAATTTGTTAAGTGTACAGAGTAGTGTGTTAGTTCGTGATTTAGTTAGAAAGCGTGGTATCATTAAGGGCAGGCTTACCAAATTTAATAATTATTTAGAGTCTTTGAAAGATTGCGATGAAGATGACTTTTCTAATCAAAAACGCATTGATTTAAAGTTGAGGATTCAAGGATGTACTACTTTATTTTCTGAGTTTAACGACATTCAAACTAAAATAGAAGAAACAGTTTCTGATAGTGAATTAGGCGAACAATTAAATCAACGAGAACATTTTGAAGATAGTTACTACAGTTTAATATCACTTGCTGAAGTTATGCTCAACACTAATGAGGTTGCTGACTGCTCCAAATTATGTCATGGTAACAGTCACATAAAATCCGTTAAGCTACCCACTATCTCCATGCCTACATTTGACGGTTCATATGAGCACTGGCTGGAGTTCAGAGACACATTTACCTCACTCGTTCATAATTCTAAAGATATTTCCAACATCCAAAAGTTTCACTATCTCAAATCGTCCCTAAAAGGTAACGCAGAACTAGTTATACATTCCATCGAGTTTTCTTCTGACAATTATCAGGTTGCATGGGAATTGTTGCTCAACCGATATAATAATTGCAGACTTTTAGTTGACAATCATATCAAAGCTTTATTTACTATAACCGCATTAACTAAAGAGTCGCCTTCATTACTTAGAATGTTAATAGACACAATTATGAAAAATTTACGCGCACTTAAGGTCTTAGGTGAGCCTACGGAATCCTGGGATTCTTTAATTATTTATATAATGGTGTCAAAGTTAGATAAAATTACTGAAAGAGAGTGGGGGAATCATAAGTGCACATTGTTCCCGAACCCAAATGAAAACAATTCTACACGATTGTCGGTGGATGTTTTAATTAATTTTCTTCGCAACAGAGCAGACATGCTGGAGGCATTGCAGCGTTCACATGGTAAAGACGCACATATTACAGACAATAAAAAACAAAACACAAAATGTCACAACATGTCACACTGCAATGTTTCCAGCGGGCCGAGTAAAACGAATTTTAAGCAACAACGCAGTAAGTTGTCATGCGTAAAATGCAATGCGAATCATCCACTGTTTACATGTAAAGAGTTTATTGAAAGCGACTTAAACACGAAGCTTAAACTTGTACGCGAGCACAGCTTATGTGAGAATTGTTTACATTCAAAACACTCAATAAATGATTGTAAGTTTGGGCCTTGTAGACACTGCAATCAAAAACATAACTCATTATTACATAATTATAACGCTAATGGGTCTGTTGCTTTGCATTCTGCAACGAGCACTGAGGCGTCGAGAGCTAGTACTGCGAGTGAAGCGACTGCGCATCTCCCCGCGGCCGTAGCGGCCGCCTCGGACTCCGCCCTTTCTATTCAAGTAAACAAGGCACACATGCAAACGCAATCTATAGGTGTGCAATACGTGTTATTGTCAACAGCTATAGTTGAGGTAGCAGATGTACACGGTAGATATCATAAAGCGCGGGTACTCCTTGATAATGGAAGCCAGCGCTGTTTCGTTTCTCAATCATTATGTCAACTCTTAAATTTACCATTATTACAGTCCACAAACGAAGTTCGAGGCGTAGGTGATTCGGTAGTACATTGTTCGCAAGCTTGTAATATCGTTATCAAATCCTGCGTCGATAATTTATTTACTACACGCATTTATTGTTATGTACTGTCTAGGATCACGGCTTCGATGCCTGCCGTATGTAAATTAAGCGCGCAAGTCTGTATTCCAGACAACATACGGTTGGCTGATCCGGAGTTCTTAGACTACAAAACTATCGACATTTTAATTGGCGCAGATAGGTTTTGGGATCTGTTAGAAGACGGAAAGATTCGTCTGTCTAGTGGTCCGTTTCTGCAGAATACCAAACTAGGCTGGATTATTTCCGGGCCTATCATTAATTATACGCGCAAAAATACGCCAATTCAATGTAATATTATTAATTCTCTAGAAAATCAACTTCGATTGTTCTGGGAGATTGAGGAACCGCCCAAGATCAGAGACGCGCAGACTGAGGAAGAACGTGCATGCGAGGATCACTTTGTTCGCACCACCACTCGCGATAGCGAGGGGAGATTCTGCGTGCACATTCCACTCCATCAGTCACCTGACATCTTGGGAGATTCTTATACTCAAGCAGAACGTCGATTTCTCGCATTAGAAAAACGACTGCAACGTTCGCCAGAATATAAAAGTCTTTACTCTAATTTTTTGCAGGAGTATCTCAGTTTAGGCCATATGACACAGGTAGATTCCTATGAAACCCCGTGTTATGTAATGCCCCACCATGCCGTTTATCGCGAGCTCAGCACCACCACCAAGTTGCGCGTGGTGTTTGATGCAAGCGCACCATCGAGCTCCGGTAAGTCACTGAATGATTTGCAACTAGTTGGCCCTCCTATACAGGGGGATCTCATTGCCATTCTTCTCCGCTTTCGACAGCACAGGTATGTTGCGTGCGCCGACGTGGAGAAGATGTACCGGCAATGCCTAGTAGATGAGAGTCAGCGCAGCTTGCAAATGATTTTGTGGCGTGACCATCCCTCAAAGCCGTTAGGTATATTTAAATTAAATACCGTGACGTATGGAACCGCCTCCGCACCTTTTCTTAGTGTTAGGTGCCTTAAACAGTTAGCCTCTGAATCTCCTGACCCTGATGTCGCGCAAGCTATAAAAGAGGACTTTTATGTCGACGACTTCATTACGGGCTTAGACGATAAAATTAAATTATTAGATCTATGTGACAAAACTCAGAAGACGTTGCAGTCGGGCTGTTTTCCACTTAGAAAGTGGATATTTAATTTTAAGCACGATGATGACCATCAGTCATCTAGTCAGTTTAAACCTTTAAGTTTAGACGAAAATGTTAGTTCTAAGACCTTAGGTATAGGCTGGCATAACGCAAGCGACAACTTTTATTTTAATTCGCATTTTAATATTGAAAATAACAAGCCTACAAAGAGGTCTATTTTATCGAACGTTTCGCAAATTTTTGACCCCCTCGGCTTGTTAAGTCCGGTCATAATTGTTGTCAAAGTCTTTTTACAACAATTATGGCTTTTAAAAATAGGTTGGGATGACACCGTTCCAGATAGTACGGCGCGCGTGTGGAACCGGTTTGTTATTTCATTACAAGCGCTAAACACTGTCCGTATACCTCGCCACGCTATAGGTACGCAGCCTATGTATATCGAACTGCACGTTTTTAGCGATGCATCTCAAACGGCGTACGGCGCGTGCATTTATATTCGCACAGTTAACACTGATCTATCAGTGTCGGTTAGATTATTATTTTCGAAAACAAAGGTCGCACCGTTAAAACCTATTAGTATCCCGCGTCTCGAACTTTGTGGGGCTTTATTAGGTGCTCGTTTGTATGACAAGGTACGCAACTCATTACGTTGTAAGTTCAATAACGTCGTATTTTGGACCGATTCCACGATCGTCTTAGGCTGGCTGCATATGAGGCCGAACCAACTTAAGACATTTGTCCAAAATAGGATCGCGGAAATTCATGACCTTACTCTCGAGGTCCCGTGGCGTCACGTAGGCAGTGGAAATAATCCCGCCGATCTAGCGTCACGTGGTGTTCGTTTGGAAGAACTTTCTGCGTCTACCTTGTGGTGGGAGGGTCCTGAGTTTCTGCGAGATTCTAGTTTTTCAATAGACGATCACAAAAGTTCGGACTCGTTCAAAAATCGCGAGTTACCTGAGGTTAAGTCTTGCGTAACCGCCGCTGTGTGTGTATCGTCATTGTTTCCCTTCAATCGGTTTTCCCAATTTAAGCGTATGAGGCGTACGGCTGCCTTTATGTTACGTTTCATTAATAATTGTCGATATAAAAACAAAAAGCGTACAGGCGGCCTTAGTGTGGACGAGTTAGACTGTGCTGATAAAACATTAGCTCGATTATGCCAAATGGAGTCTTATCCGGTTGAGTATAAGGCATTATCTAACAGTGTATCTATTAAAAATGCAGGTTCTTTATCAAAATTGAACGTGTTTTTAGATGACCACAAAGTAATGCGCGTAGGTGGACGTTTAGTTAATTCCGATGAATTTATTTACGGCAAAAAACATCCGATTGTAATTAATAGTAAACATTATTTTACTACTTTATTATTTCGCCATGAGCACATTCAGCTTCTCCACGCTGCTCCACAGGCATTACTTTTTAATTTACGCGAATCATGGTGGCCTGTCGGAGGCAGGAATTTAGCTCGCCAGGTAGTACACAGTTGTGTCACCTGTACGCGCATTAGAGGTAAGACGCTTACTCCTATGATGGGTAACTTACCTAGGGAGCGAGTTACACCTAGTCTTCCGTTTGTTCGGTGTGGGGTGGATTACGCTGGACCGGTGCTCATTCTGAACCGCAAAGGTAGGGGTGCTAGGCTTATCAAGGGCTACATTTGTTTATTTGTGTGCTTCGTGACACGCGCAATACACTTGGATTTAGTCAGTGATCTCTCTAGTGAAGCGTATTTATTAACATTAAAAAGATTTATTTCGCGCCGTGGTAAGCCTGCTGATATCTACTCTGATAACGGTCGTAATTTCGTAGGTGTAATGAACGATTTTTCAAAATTCTTGAAAAATTGTAGTTCTGATATTTTGGAATTCGCATCTAGTCAAAATATTAAATTTCATTTTATTCCCCCTTATTCTCCGCATTTTGGTGGTTTGTGGGAAGCAGGAGTCAAGTCAAGCAAATACCATCTTCGTCGTGTGATAGGGAACGCGCACCTAACGTTCGAAGAGTACAGCACAGTATTGGCTCAAATAGAAGCCGTACTAAATTCCCGACCTCTGTCTCCTCTTTCTCCCGATCCACAGGACTTTTCCCCACTCACTCCCAGTCACTTCTTAATTGGCCGACTGCTGACTGCGCCAGCCGGCGATGACCTACGCGATGTTCCTGCTAGTCGTCTCCAGCGGTACCAGAAGGTGGAACAACTTCGCCAACACTTCTGGAACCGGTGGGCGAAGGAATATATCTCCGAGCTACAGGTGCGGACGAAATGGACGGCGAATAAGGACGAGCTCAAACCAAACTCCTTAGTGGTTATTAAGGATAATAACCTCCCACCGTTGAAGTGGCATTTGGGACGTGTCCTTCGCACTATCCCAGGAAAGGATGGCATATCCCGGGTTGCCGATATACAGACGTCATCGGGCGTGGTGAGGCGCGCATTTGCCAAGATTTGTCCTCTGCTCCAAGACGTGGCTGACACAGATGTAGTGACTGAAGACCATTGAAAGCCACTGCTTCCAAGGCCGGGGGCATGTTGTTAATTTACTCCTACATCATCTACGCATCAAGGACTGGCAGCGACATCTCTAATCAATATATTACACTTGACGCACCGTCATACCTATTTCTCGATCGCTATTGGTTAAGGTAAATTTTGTTCCCTGCACCCCCTCTCCTTGAATTTTGTACAAGAAGCAAAATGGCGATTACATGAGACTTTTCTTACCAAAGTAACGCATCTTTTATTTGCCATCCAACAAACTTGCTTTCGAATCAAATCCTCACCGCTGCTGCTACAACAATTGTACAATTTAGTGCAGATATTCTGCACCACAAGTGAGTGAGTATTTAACCAACCAACTGCGATTGCCAACCCGCCCTTATGCGGTTTTGCAACTGCGTTTTTAGTTATAAGTTAGGTTTAGGGAATTTTTTCGGCAGATGGAGTCCCTAACGAGATTCTCCGCCACCCGCCCGGTTAAGCATTTAGGGTATCCATTTTGGGTACCAATCCTGCGAGAGTCGATACGAATTTTTTTTTTTTTAAATTGCCAACCCACCTGCCAAGCGTGCCGATTATGGCATACCCCCCCCCAAACATGAGATGCTTGGGGGAGGCTTATGTCCAACAGTGGACGTCTTTCGGCTGAAATTATGATGATGATGAAGATTTGTTAAACCGCTGAATGCTTCCTAATCTTGGTTAAAATCTTTAGCGTTTTCTATGTTCACTAAAGGTAAGTGTTGCCATTTCACGTCTTATATAAGACGTTAAATTATGTAATTTGCTGTAATTGAGACATTTACTGAACGTATCTTTATTAAGATTAAATTATATTAGGTTTTAAGGATAAAATGCCAGGTTAAGAGTTCTCTAAACCGACGAGCATGCATGACGAGGTTAATGGACGTAGATGAAGCGAAAGAGGTGTGTCAGGATCGTAGCAGGTGGAAATCCATAGTCTCTGCCTACCCCAATGGGAAACAGGCATGATAATATGTATGTATGTATGTATTAAATATAAACATACGAAAAAAAAACTTCCTCAAAGTCCATTTGCTGCAATGCGACGTTAAATTCACATTGCTCTGACAACCTACAGAGACAAGAATAATCAACCAACCATGATAGTTAAGGCTCCATGTAACATAGTGATTGGGGTTGTATTATGAAGAGAAGCTATGCTTTCATTGTTCCGTTGCGAAAGAGAAAAAGAGCTATATACCTACGACTAATAGAGCCCCAAAGGGCCCCAGAATGTATACGATAAGACTAGTAATACAGTCAAAAATCCGCGTGGTAACTACGGGATAATAGTACCAACCTTTGTAGCGGGAGAGGCCTATGTCCAGCAGTGGTCTGCGTTAAGCTGAATAGAGAAAATATAAGATCACTTAGATGTAACATAGTACAGCGTACTTATTTGTATGTAATGGGCGTATTTACCATATCAAAAAGAACAGTGCCGTGGGCCAGGTGCACGGTATCATCTTCGAGGGAGGCTGGACACACAGTGAGCGCGTTGGAGGTCATTCCAATTTCAACAGTTTATCTGGAACAAGAAACGTTATTTTAATTAAGTTCTTTTTTGAAAAAAAAAAAACATTTTTAAATTCGACGAACTAAACCATCATAGCTTAAGTTAATATTGTTCTCAAGTAAGTGACTTTGTGTTTTTGTTGAGAATAAATTTCTTTAAACCTTTTTTTTCGGGCCAAAACATGTAGAAGTTTACATGATAATAAAAAGCTCGTAAGTACATGCTGAAATTTTAATCGCTTCTTTTACGAAAAGAAGTCGTATATAAAAGTTAGTGTAAAGTGGGAATACTCATTATTATGAACAACTTTTACTATGGAACCAACACTGAAATCGCGAAAAAAAATCATTTTATCGATTTAAGTGAACACAAATGTAGGGACCAACTGATTTTTTTTGCGATTTTAGGTTTGATCTTATAGTAAAAGTTGTTCATAATAAACACAACAACATAACATAACATCACGCCTGTATTTCCCCAAATAATAAGGAGTAGGCAGAGGTGTATAGTACACCCACATTTCGCCAGTTATGTTATAGTCCCATATAATAGGGGGCGAGCCTATTGCCATTGACCAGGCACAAATCCAGACTCCGGGCTGCTACTGAGAATTTCCTACTGAAAAAACCCAATAACACTTGTTCATAATGATGAGTATAATGAACCCTTTTTGGAAAAGAAGCCATTAAAATTTCAGCCTGTATAATTGAGTTAAATTGAGTAACACAGATGAGAATATTGATGTGTGGAGTAACAAGAATGGATAAAGCAAGAAATTAATATTTTAGAGGGATCTTGAAAGTGGCGCCTGTGATAGAAAATTTGAAAGGAAATCGTTTGGGTTGGTATGGGCATGTGGTGAGGAGGGATAAAAGGCATGTTACTACGCGAGTGATGAATATGAATGTGCATGGATAGAGAGAGAGAGGGAGATCATAGAAAAGATGAATGGATTGCATGAAGAATGATATTGCTGAAAAGTAGTAAAGAAGTAAGTCCCTAGTAAAGAAGAAAACGTTTTGCGCCGACCCCAAGTAATTAGGGACCAGGACAGAAAGATGTTTTAACACACATAATCCAGCAACCACTAGCCTTCCTACACCTCTAAAGGACCTCTACAGGACCTACAAAACCAAATTTGGTTTTGCTATCCACCTCCGCTCTTATGTGTGGAGCTAATAAGGTTTTCCACTGACGGATACGTCAATGAGGACATTATCACATCATTATAATCACAATAATATTAAATCAGTAAGAAAGTATATAGGACGGGGACATTGACCTGATCAGTTCGCGGTTCGGAGCCTACAGCTTATAATTTAATAATAAGATATCGATCCTATCGCAGATCGATGGACCGACCTACTGACCGATGTCGCTTTACGAAGAAATAATTTACTATGTGAAGGAAATTGAAAGAAAATAGAATAACTGATCAGAAATTATTGTGAGAAGAAGGCATCGCTCCATTAAACTAATCCTGAAGGCTATTGACTCCATTCTTCTGGTATTCGTGGAAGTTGAAACTGTCCTAGATATATCCATGTGTTGTTGTACTTTTATTTATCTCAATAACTAAAGATTTAAAAAAAAAAAAAAAAAAAAAAATATTCAGCCAAGGCGACGACATACACATACACCCAATACACCCATATCACATTATTACAATTAGAAAATTAGAATTAATTAAATGAATTATTATTATTACTTTATTAATGAATTATACAATTATTATTATTCTTATTATATTACTAATTAATTAAAAATTAATTAATTAATTTAAATTTAATTAATAATAATTAATTAATTTTATTGATTTAAATTGTGGAAAGAAAAACAAAATCGCTCACGAGCAGGATTCGTACCTGCGACTCCTGGCTCAGTACACCAGTGCTTTAGCCACTAAGCTACCGTGAACACTGCTCATGGTATCGAATTTAACTTCCACTTACTACGTCTTTTGGCGACGTCACCGACATCTTATTAAGAAACAGTGTTCCTTAACTGACTCGACTAACTTTGCAGTTAATTCAAAGTCGTATAGCCTACCCTTACTAATTATTTTATTATTTTTAACGCATTTACGCATGCAAATCGAAATCTAAAGATTGAAAAGAAAAAAGAACATACATAACACATAACATAACATAACATCACGCCTGTATTTCCCCGAAGGGGAAGGCAGAGGTGTATAGTACACCCACATTTCGCCAGTTATGTTATAGTCCCATGTAATAGGGGGCGAGCCTATTGCCATTAACCGGGCACAAATCCATACTCCGGACTGCTACTGAGAATTTCCTAATGAAAAACCCAATAACACTTTGCCCAACCGGGAATCGAACCCAGGACCCCACGCTCAGCAGTCGGGCTTGCGTCCACTAGACCAACGAAGCAGTCAGGCAAGAAAAAAGAAAAACTCAATAATTACTTGTATATGCTTGCTTTGACGATAAGTAAGAGCTATATGTGGACAATCTTCACAGCACGGGCCTCGTGTCATCTAAGAAGAGACACGTGTAGGGATGGGCAATTTTTCAACTCGATCTTGAAATTTTCAACTCAAGTGAAAAAAATATATAAAAAAATCAATGATTGAAAAATTTCATGACATTTTCCCATCCCTAGCTACGTGCCTGGGAGTGGGGCAGTATCAGGGGCTCCACTTTACAACAAAAACCGCGGGGTTCAAACTTTTCGTGCGTGTAGAACACAAAAACTTCTGCAAAAGCGCAAAGTGCGATATTGCAAATTTTTTGAGAAAAAAAAATCATAAATTTTCAATAATTCCAACAGCGACAACGTTTACGTAAAAATTGACACAACTTATCACAGATAATTAAGATATTTTGCTGTTTGGTCGTTTCGTTTTACAGTTCATCTGAAGTTTTACGCGTTGATAAAGTGTTATCGGATTTTAATGTTCAATTAAAAATTTTAGTGTCTAGTTTGATTTTCAACTTAATTATGTTTTTAATTATAGGTAATGGCAATTTGAAGTAGGCTAACTGCAGCCCCTCACGAGGGCCCCGAATGCCCCGCAAGGGCGACGGAGTTCGGGGGTCACGCAATAAGAAATAAATAAAGGTGTTTATTGTCACAATCATTAAATTATCTGTATGACATTAGTAAAAGGTACCATATAAATGTATTACAAGAGATACTGATACTGGATCCCAAACTAAGCCGGAGCTTGTATTTTGGGAGACAGTGTTCAGTCGTGGAATATAACAGCATTTATGGTACACAACAGTAGTTAACATGTTGACAAGGATGTTGACAAAACAGTATTTTAATTATTATAAATTATTTATATTAAGTGTGTGTGTGTGTGTGTGGGGGTTGTGAGTATGTGGGGTTTGTGTGTGTGGGGGTTATGTGTGTGGGGTGTGAGGTGTAGGGTGTGCGTATGTATTTTTTTGTGTGTCGTTGTTTGTGTGTATGGAGTTGGGGTATTACGCGATAAAACTGATAAATAGCTGCTAATTATGTTAGATTATGTTAGAACTGTGACCACACCACGATAAACAATTTGCACATGGTCCTGATTGTTTTAACACTTATTTCGAGCCACCCTGAAGCATTTCCCACCCATTATCCCACCAGGTCCCGAAAGAAACTAACCATTTTTTTCTCTAATTATGGATGTTCGCGATTAGCGGGTTTCAAAAACACACTGAATAGAGCATAATTATATCCGAAAAAATATCATGTGACTATACTCGATGGAGTGTTTAATAAAGTACTTCCTGAATCTTGGAATATGCAAGCAGGTTTAATTTTAATTCTATGTGGCCACTACGTTAAAACTGCAACTTCATATTTCAACCCCTATTGTTAGACTTTGCTTGCTTATATACAACACAGAAAGACTTGTCATACACCCCTCGGGAACTGTTTATTTTACCGGAATAATTAATAATTGTTATAGTCTGTGTGCCAAATTTCATTCAAATCCGTAGATTGAAGGGCAATCTAACAAACAAACATCCATACCTTTTTAATTTTAGTAGTTCTACCCGTATCCTATTTCTCATTTCTCCTAATAGAATCAGTAGGTAGCAACCGATTCACACGGCAACCTTTTAGATTTTATGTAGGCCGTTAAATTCTCGATACAATTTTATTTTTGGTAGCGTGTACATTTCTATGAGCATGTTCAAACAAGCTAACATTTTAGGTAAAAAACAGCTGACTATCAAATCAAGGGTCCAATTAAAATAATAGAAAGTTGCGCTTAAAAATATTTCGCCACGTTTGAAGAAATATTTTCACAGTTTAAAACAAAATGTGTCTCAGTTTGGCGAACCGACTAGAAGTACCATTTTGGCAACAGCTTATATTGCAATGGTTTTGGACAAAGATGGCCGCTTAACATCAGGTGGGCTCTTAGCTCGTTTACACAAAAATAGCTTTTGTTTATTTGTAAAGAAGCCATATTCAAAGGGAAAAAGATAAAATACTACTACTAATGCACAAAGTAGGTACTACCACAGTCTAGCCACTCCACACAGTCGTCCAACGCGAGAGTTAAGTGTCCCAAGCTGCCTTCAAAACTGTCAAGAAATGTCCCGAGTTGCCTTAAAAAACTGTCAATGTCAATTTTCGTTGAACCACTGTATGGAACAGATAATTACACTGTGGTACTACCATATCAATATTCACTATTGTGTTTCCTGTAGTTGACAACACCGAACAAACAAATTGTTTGAAATGTGGGTAGTATTTTGTTCACATATTTTGGTCCCTTGCTTTTCTTTTCAGCCAGCGCAGTGACGTAAAAAAATATTTATTTGTCAAGCTAAATTGCTTTTATCAGAATAAAAGCTTTCCTATAAACTATTCCATGGTGGCGTAAAAAATATGTGCAAATGTTTGTTTATGGAGATTGGTTGAATAGTCGAGCCGTGAAATTGGAGTCAACTTAGAAGAAAAATTATAACATTTTTTATTTCCGAGTGTTTGATTTTCTGGTGGGACGAACAGAATGCAGTGCGGAACCCGCGCTCAAATGTAATGGAAGGAATACAGTGATATATTTAGTATTTAGTCGATAAGTTGTCGTTGTTGGTAATCTGACATCACCCTTGACCACAGAGTACATTATAATAGCCCTCCCTTCTGTATTCTGAGCCTCCCACATTGTGTTAAAAATCTCCCATTGCATTGCAAAGGACATTGATAAAAATAGCCTTAAACTGTTACAAAGATGAACAATATACGAAAATTACATGCCAATTTTTTCGTTTCATAATATATATTGTATTTAATACGGACAGTACAAGAACCATTTTTTATATTTTAAGGAGTATCAATACATTAATGACGTAACCGAATAAAATTGTATCATCTATGATATCTGTGTATCATCCATATTTTTATTTCGATACTCTATAGTCTATGATTCAATATTATAGACTCCTTTTCACACAAGAAATTCCAAAAAATTGGCATCGACTGACAACTTGACGACAATGTAGGTTGATTGACATAACAAGAAAAGCAAAACATGACATCAAAATAGCACAGATATCTGTGATTATATGTGTCAAAATAGTAAATATTTAAAAAATCTAAAATTATATTTAGTACTGTCCGTGTTTATGAATGTATTACAATACATTGGGTTCATTGAATTGTATATGGTGAGCATCAACTTTAATTTGTAACGCAATAGGGCGGAGTCACTAAGGATCTTTAGCAATGTCTTTTCAAAATTAATTAAGACTGTGGCTTTTAGCGAAATATTTTTTTATTCTGTGAATCATCATCACCATCAACTCAGCCTATTGCTGTCCATTGCTGGACATAGGTCTCTCCCACTTGCGTCACAATACTCAGTCCTCAGCCTTCCTCAACCACTCCCCCCCAGCTAGCTTCTTCTTATTCTGTGAATGTATTATTATCTTGGATTAGTTACACCATATTTCCGACATCGACTGAGCTATGTGTTCTGTAATTGAAATAATTATGTAGGTACTTATTATGTTTCAAATTCTAATTTTATTCAATGATTTTATTTTTTATTTTTTTTCGTCTGACACATGACTCCAGGGGGGCTAAAAAGGCCACTTTGGTGAAAACATAATATTATCCTAATACGATTCATGTTAAAAACCACAAAATGGCCACTTATGGACAATTCATAATATTTAACGCGAACGAGACATATTCCGCAATACATCTGTTTGACAGTTTCCTATGGAAATTCGTAAAATGGTCCACAAAATAGGAATTGCTTATGTGTCAAATTGCTGTTTATTTAGAAGTTACTCAAGAGCAACATCTTGCGGTTCATATCGACGATCTTTTTGAAAAATAAATTAATAATGGCAGATTTAGGCCTTTACGAGAATTTCCTTGAGCATGCGCGTGTTATGGAGATAATTATATATAACCGGCGAAGTCTAGCTCTTCGGTAAATGGAACTAACTAACTTTGTGATGCAGAGTTTGTTGGAAGTGTGTGTGGGTGGGTTAACCTCATAAGGAGCTTGGAAAATTATTAACACACCCGTTGAGGTGTAACATATCCAAGGTAAGTGAAAGAATCATAATAGTGGATTTATTTATGTTAGGTGCCTAAGTACAAGTCAGGGACTGAATAACCCAAAAGTTAAGGTACCTTTAAATTAAGGTATGACGTCATACCGAAAAATAACGGTTACCGGAATATTTCAATACTTAAATTTATTTCAGTAGCGGGTTTTTTAGTTTAGTAATGCAAAACGGTACATTTCGGTACCGATACCGTAACCTTTATAAATAAAGGTTTTTTATGACGCACCGTCATCGCGCCAGGCCATCCACACAACCCTGTCCTTCAATGAGAGGCCCTAGCTTGCGCCTATAATTCTATATTATGACTGCGTTTTGGTTTTTACTTTCGATTGCTAGGATATACCTAGTGAAGGCTTTCTTGGTCAGGTGTGGTAATAAAGTGATAACTTATTTTTTTCTCATAAACGTGTAGTAGAGACACTTTAACATAAACGAAGTACTTATTACATACTTTTACCTACTTATAAATAAATAAATTCATGCATTAGCATAAGAATAATAAATAATACTAGCGTATAAAAAAAGAATCTCTGAAGTTGAGCAAAGCTGACAAAATACCAGCCCGCAAGTTCCCCAGTTCGCCCGAGAAAAGGGTTGTCACAGTAGCAAAGATAAAATTAATATAAAAATTATATAAGGCAATAAAGCACTTGTCGGCCGTTATCAAAAATCGGGTGGTAATCACAATTTTTGTCGGTAAAGTCAATGTAAATTGATTTGGATTCATTTTGTTTGATTGATTCTCCATTTTTGTGTCCTGTCATAAATTTTATTGACAGTCACTTGCAGCTTTTCTGTTGCTTCCATAAGGCTTGAACCAGTAGCCATAATAGCGGTGTCATCTGCAAAGGCTGTCACATGTATATAGCAGGTACAAGACTGGGCCTAGCATACTGCCTTGAGGTACACCAGCTGTTATAACTTTTAACTCTGAATAGGTATCCTCATGCATTATTTTAAACATTCTGTTTTTGAAATACGATTCCAGGATATCAGAAAAAAAATTAGGTAACATTGATCTCAGCTTAAAAATCAGACCTTCATGCAGACTTTGTCAAAAGCTTGAGCCACGTCTAAAAATACGAGAGCTGACTTTTTTATCTTCGAGCGTTTTCTCAATGGTGTTGGTTATTCTATGTACCTGGTTTATGGTAGTGTTTTTCCCTGAAGCCAAATTGATGGTTTGGTATTAGGTTACTCTCGCTTTTAATTGGTTTTAACCGTTTTAAAAACAGTTTTTGCAATCATGATCACTTCAGCCACCTTCAAAGACTCAGGCACGTGCTTTAAAACGAATGCAGCATTGATTATTTTCATCAACTCGAACAAAGCTTTACATGAAAGACGTTTTAGCATTTCTCCTGATATGAGGTCATATCCTGGAGATTTATTTGAGCTGATGTTATTTTGAATTTCTTCTTTTGGGTTTACAAATTTGAATATTTGATCTTGTGATATGTTTGCACACTCATGGTTCTCTATCGAGCCTTTGTTTGGCTTGAAAGTTTCTTGTAAGTTTTGTGCAAATCTTAATGCTTTCTGGTCATTGCTTATGGCCCATTTTTGGTTGATTTCTCTGATGAGAGGAGTTTGTGTAATTGGTCTTTTTATATTCTTTGTATCTTTCCAAAGAGAGTAATCAGTTTTTTGGTCACTTTTTAACTGTCTAAAGTTAAAAATTATTAAATTATTCGTTTTGAAAAGATCGAATATTCCTTTTTAATTTATTGGTTAGATAATTTAATAAGGTTTTATCTTGTGGAAACCTGTTTTGCTGTCATTTCTTTCTTTGCTTTCTTTTGTCGGATAGTAGGTCTTCAATCTGCTTGGGGTAAATATTTCCATTATACTTACATTTTTTTTTAGTTTGTGGTGTGTTATTCCACGCGCAGTGTTGGCAAATTAACAACATTAGATTTTGTTGTATCTTAACAATTTTGTTCACTTCCGAGTCAAGTTAATCTCGATTTTTTAAAGGAGCTTTTAAGTCTATGATGTTATTTAGATCTAGGTTAAAACTTTCCCAGTCTGTTAACTTATTAACCAACGTTTTAAATGTAGTTTTATTTAAGGTTTTTTATTTTTAAATAAGTTATTTCATGTTTTCGTAATTCAGTTAAATAAATTCAAAGAAGTGTTTTATTTTATGGCTTAATTTTAACATGATCGAAGAGCGGTTCGAATTCATATTATAGCCTTCTAAGCACATATAGTTGGTAGATATATTTTTGCACACGAAAAAGTCTATGCGATGCGGTATTCTCTTTAGGTCAGTTGGTCAGTATGTTGTTTGTCCTCTGCTCATGACTTCACAATGTATGTCTTTCACTGCACTTAAAAGTTGTCTTCCTTTTAGAGTAATTAATCTCTTCCCCAATGGTTGGGCTAAATTTCTGCCCCAAGAGTCCGAAGAGATGTAGTAATTGTTCTTTTCTTATATTGTGCCTTGGAGGGCAGTATATGGCTGCTATTGTGACATGACAAAATGTACTTCGTATTTATTGTGATCATAATGGTAAATGTTTTATTTAATTTCAACCGCGCTTCCTCCTCTGGTTTTATTGTCAGGATGGAGCGAGTTATATACTTTGTATCCTCTAAATTTTACAAAATATTGTTTGGTGAAATGTGTTTCAGGTATCAAGCACACATCAATACTTTTTGTTTCCAGGACTACCTGCAACCTGCAACTCTTGCTGGTGTTTGAGAAGCCCATTGGAGTTACACGCCATTATTTTTAGTTTGTTATTCATTTTTGAGTTTTCGTGACAGCAGTCTTGGTGCTCGATTCTAGTTTCTCTAATCTCTAGTCGAATGAAGATATGCATTTTAAATCTGATTAAGTTTGTCATCAAGATTCGGTGCTAACTTTGTTTTGCCACTTGTGCATAAGATTCATTTCCGGTTGTTTGGCGACTTTTTGCTCTAGACTGAACACTTGATTTTGGTGCCTTATTTTCGGGTTTTGTCGTAGCAGAAGACTATTTCGAGTTTGGTTCAATAGTTTTAATTTTGATGAAAAGTGTTTGCATCTCCTTGGCTACTACACACCATCTAAAATTAGCTGGGTGAGGTACACCGCAATGGATACACTTAGGTTTTTCTTCTGCAGTTTTATTTCAGTTGGTGGTGTGTTAGGTGTTTTCCTGTGCATTTAACACACCTGGGCTCTTTTGAGCAGTGCTTTTGGGTATGGCCATATGCCTGGCACCTCTTGCACTGTAGAATAAGTTTCGAGTTTTTTAATAGGTGTATTTCGATTTTACACCCTAAAATATATTTGATGATTTGATATGATTAAATATATTTAATATATAAATTATTATCTTCATCATTTTTGAATGAGAGCACGAACATATTGATTGGATTTTTGTTCATCAAGCTCAGTTTGTTAGCTACATTTTCTATATGGAATCCTTGTGATGTTAAGTCATCTTTAATTCAATCAGACTGGCAAGAGAAATGTGACTTTTTAACCACAACCTACTCGTATACTGGTTTTGACTGATCTTCGTAAGAATGCCTGAATGAAGTGATGGTTTTTTTCTGCTATGAGTCTGCGTTGACCTTGACACAGGCTCCACTCATCATTTTAGCTGTGAAAGGCGCTGCTGGTTGAGTTTTTTGTCAAAAAATCGTAGAAACTTTGATAGTGTCACTCCATCTACTATGATTAGGGGCAGAGGTGGAATTTTCTTAACGGTTGCGTTCTCTTTGTTGTTGTTTGAAGGCTGATATTTATCGGGTTGTTGTGGCGCAGTAAGGGAGATGTTTAACTCCTGATTTCCTACTTTTTGCTCTAATCCACTCCGATTATTTGCGAGATCATCAGCATTAATGTAAATAGCAAATTCAGGTAGGGGTGCAAGTGATTTATAAACAAAACACAACAGAACACGCGGTGTTACGAGCCCGCACTGGCGAACTGCTTAAAGCTGAGCGTTAGGTTGTTAATTTGACTAACGCGCAGTTTCATTACTAACATGGATGGCACAAATATTTTAGAAATACTGACCCTTTCATGGATAGTACAAATAGTTATATTTATAATTTATCAATGACTATTGAGCAATGTTACACTTTGGGGCTAATTATTGGAAGAGCATTGAGTTATTTGACTATGATGTTAAGAGAAAGATGCGAAGATTTAATTTACCAATTTATCACATTGTTTTGAATCGTTTGAAATGAAAATATAGTTAGCAGCCTAAATAATTTTAATTTACCATACCTATAGACAATACACAGCATTTTCGTTTGCGTTTTCTTCCCATTTTTAATGATACTTTATGAGTAAGACATACACTGCAACGTTGCTGAATAAACGTGACATGGCGCGCAGCCGCTAGCAGTCTCGGGCCTCGGGGTAAAAAAATCTTTCTTCTAAACTAAGTCCAACGCATACGTTCGAACCGACCGCATCCCCGGGAGGCCTCATTTCTGTCTCGCAAGGCCATTCGATATCATTCATGTTTTTCGGTACCGAAATCGTGTAGTGGTTAAATACCGGTATAGCCCAACCTTAATTTTATAACGGTACACTTATGTTTTTGAGGTACCGTAACCTCATACCGTAACCTCTTTCAGTCTCTGGAGCCCAACCTTTATTTTATAATGGTACCCTTATGTTTTTGAGGTATCGTAACCCCATACCGTAACCTCTTTCAGTCCCTGGTACAAGTTGACCCAGTTCTCCGTTGATGTAAACAAACAAATCTCTATGAAAGGGCTCTAAGTTCCAGTCATCGTTCATTACTATTTGATAAAGATTTAACTACTCTCAATAACAAACGTTCAATTTCGTTAATACTATACTATAGGCACAGACATAGTAAAAAATATAGACGAAGTGCTGTCAACAATAATAATGAAGCCAGAAAAACTATGCTCCTTCGTGTACAACCAGCGCTCACGCACATACTATGCACGTGAAGGATATTTGTTTTCGCGATACTTACTGGATGATGCCGCGACATGTGTACTGAGAGGGGCGAGCACGGTTTGAAGTGCACGTGTGTGCGTAGACGCTGGTTGTACATGAAGGAGTATAGTTTTTTTTGGCTTCACTATGATTGTTCGCAGCACTTCGTCTATATTTTTTACTATGTCTGTGACTATAGGTAATTCAATATTTTATTTTTGTTTTAGGTATTTTGCATGTATGCCTCGTTACAATAAGTTACTACAAATAACTAACAGTGTCTGAATGAGGAATCCAAACCTAGCTTGCTTAATGCATATGTATATTCTGTTTTTTCTCTCTTGTCTTATTTAGTAAACAATCTTGGAACATCTCTTTATTAAAATAACTACTGATAAAATATAATTACTAGTTCTGCACATGTAGGTTAATAAATGTTATTTAGTGTGTGAAATCGTTAACATAATGTCATTTGATAATTATTATTGACGAATTGCATTAAAAAGGCATGCCAATATTGTTTACTAATCAAACTTTTATTGCATTTATGTGTATCCATAGGTGTTACATTTATAATTTCTGTAGGTACTTATACTCTCTTTGCTACTAACCATTGGCATAATCAACACTTTTATAGTTTCAGGTTTTACCATAGAACATTAGGCACCTCCTGCTGAAGTTATGAAACTACTCTACCCCGCCAACAGTAATTGTAACCTGAGTCCATGCCAGGTTCGCTCCAAAATGCCTACAATACTCATATTGAAGAAAAAGTGTTAAAAAAAGCACATAATATAAATAAATAAAGCCTTTATTATTGACAAAATTACAACACTGTTTTTGTTTCACATTAAAGTTCTTTAATTCTCATTTTTGTTTTTATGTACTATTGTAATTTTATTTATTGGATTCCTTCCACTCTCCTTAGACATTGGTGTGATTGTTGTGTCAGTTTGCCTTTTGTCGAATGCCTCCCCTAGAATTCGCCATAATGTTTTGTCCATTGCCTGCCTTCCACAAGATACTCCAGCCATTTCCCTGACATCATGCTCCCTTCTTTTTCTGTCTTCCCTTTTTCCTCTTTCCATTGCGAGGATACCACACAGTGACATCTTTAGACCATTAATTTTTCCTGCTTCGGAGTGTGTGACCAATCCATTTTCACTTCTTTCTCACTGTATAGTTGACATCCGCCACACGAGTACTCTCTTTAATATCTGATAATTTATTTTGTATTTTAGTTAATGTACAACATACTCTTTTATCTTAATTTGGCACACTTTTAACCCTTATAACAATGCACTTGCTATGAATGAAAAAGTTCTAACTAGCACGAAATACACAAGCTAAATAATTAAATGTTTGTTTTGTTTACAACATTCGAGTGCGAGCCACATTCCACAACATCTATGAGTGATTAGTTTTTTTCAACGTGATTCACAAAAACTACTATTTTAAAAGTGTTGAAATCCACTAATAACATTTATTTTTATTACTTATAACTTAATAATGTAGTGTTTATCGAAAAGTGTTGACCTTGACCGTTGACTGACATCTAACTTGTTGCCAGCTAGAGTCCTACATAATATTTAATAATCCCTTTGATTTCCTTTTTGGGCACTTAATTGATATAATTTCAATGGTTTATATGATCTTTTATTATAAAATATGTTTTTATTATACAAATTCATAAAGAAACTTCGTTAAAATGATAAAACATACAAAGAAAACAAAACCGGTAAAGTTCCGATTTTAATTTTATTCGCATGGCAATATTAATACCAAATATGGGCCATATTATGAATTGAATTGAGTATGATGTGTGACCATTTTACCAAAAATAAAGGAATTGCTAATTTTCTGCTGGGAATTCAGGAATTATATTCCTTTCAGAGATATTGCTCTATGTGGCCGTTTTAGACCTACAGAAATCTATGGACACATGTGTAATTGTATCTATCAACCAAATGTTTCACATGAAGTAATGCAAACTACCACTATACTGATGTACCCTATGGACGAATAAAAAAAAAGGCGGACGGAATCTCGCTAAACAAAAAATGAAGCTCCCATGGTAAGACGGCTCGCTAAAATGTACGGGCTGGCACACACACATTCACACCCATAGTAAGACAAAAAGCCGCGATTACAAGACAAATCTCGTGTGATGGTATAACTACTGTATATTATATCTACTATCTATGTATATAGGTACACGATATCGATGCGTCATACGCTATGATCTGGTCCCTAGAGTAGGCGTCGCATAACGAGGTCTCAAATCTACACTGATATTACACCAGTCGAGATGAAACGACGTACTCTATTAGAAAAGGAATATGGAGGCTTTTTTATTTCTTAAATAAAATCAAAAGTTCCATTTAGTCTTCAATGCTCCATTTTGACGGATTTTTGTTGGCATAAAAATAAAGATTACTCTGAATATCAGCCTATTACCGGAAATGAGAAGCTAAGCATTTCAATTATCTATCAAAAGACCTACTGGTCCCTTACCCTGGTTACCCTACTGGGTAATTGTGTAATGCATTCACATCGACATTAGTTTTCATTTTGAAATGACAGCAACATTCATTGCGTGGTTCATAGTTGCCGATAATGATAACGATAACGATCGCAATCAATAGGCTTTTAATGAACATTGAAAGCCTATTGATTTCGATCGCGAGTGGGTCAATTTGGCAGCTGTTTGAGTTGAATACTCAAAGCCCCAATAAACTGTTAGCCGATTAAAAGTCAGCAGTTTATAGGGGGGGGGGGGGGGGGATAACTGTTCCATTGCAGGGCAATAGGCTTCTCACACAGAGAAGAAAATGACAATCTGAACTGAATATTCTACTTCTTAGGTCCATGGGGTCTACTCCGAAGTGATAAATCCGAAAGTATCGGCCGAATGTTCGGACGTTTCCTACTACGAACTTCATTGAACTCGGTCGGTCGTTTCGGATCCCGACCGAACTTCCATTTGACGTTTGTTGTATCGTAAACCCTACTCTAAACGAAAAAAGTCCGGCCGATAATTTGAGTTTGACAAGAGTTTCATCGTGGATTTATGTCAAAATTCACGACAGCAAAATAGCTCTCTTTTGGATATCGTAAAAATAGAATTGAATGTAATAATACAACTATCTTGAGTTTTATGTTTATCAAATGTGGTAAAGTGAATGTGCCATACTCAAAATTGTATCGAAATGGCAGTACGTATGCTTTTGGTGGAATGGGCCCTCGAGGAAGAGCGTTTGGAGCGCAGAAGGAATCGCAGACGCCTTCGCGACTCCTTCAATGCCAATTTAGTGCCCGACCTTGAGTTTGTAGCTAATTATAGAATCAGTCGGTCGCTTTATGAAGAACTCTGCCAGGAGATAGTACCCTTGTTACCGCGGAAGCGTAATCGCCGTGCAATTGACCCTGCTACAAAGGTATGTTTGACTCACTTCTGTCTTGTAAACTATACATAAATATTAAAAATATATATTTTAACTTTTGATGTATAAAAAGTAAACCACGTTTATGGACTATAACAATTTATCATTACAATTATCAGAATAAAAATGTATGCATTCAATTTTAGATACTTGTTGCCTTGAACTTTTACGCTCGGGGCAGCTATCAAGGCTCTGTAGGGCAGAATGATGATGCCCCAATGGCCCAGCAAACTGTCTCCCGGTGTATACGAGAGGTCTCATTGGCAATTAATACACCCGAAATACTCCGAAAGTACATACAATTTCCACAAAATGGTACTGAAAGAAGTGTCATCAAGACGAAGTGAGTTTAAAAGTTTAGTAAAGGAACATACTGAAAGGAAAAGGATTTTTATCTAATAGGATATAGTGATCTCTTTCGGTTGCCTTTAATGATTATGTTGTTTCTTTTCAGATTTTATGCAAAATGTAATATACCGGGTGTGGTTGGGTGTATTGATTGCACTCACATTGCTATTGTGAGGCCCAGTCAACATGAAGAGCGTTTTTTCAACAGAAAACATTTTCACTCTATTAACACCCAAGTGGTAAGACTATTCTGTGAAAAAAATTACTAGATTTTGAAAAAAAAACATGGTGTTTAAAGACTCACAAGTATAATCTGATCTGATTGTTTTTCAGATATGTGACTCTGACTGTGTTATCCTAAATGTGGATGCTTCTTACGGTGGAGCAACGCATGATGCATTTATTTGGTCTCAATGTGAGATCAAGGGCCATCTGGAGAGTCTCACCGAGACAACATATCTATTAGGCAAGTATAAATTAGATGTTAATTCTTAAAGAAAATAGTAATTATATAATACACAATATTATTTACTCTGACTTTGACTTTGACAATATTAAACCAATAATATTTTACTTTTACAGGTGATTCTGGATACCCCTTAAGGGAATATCTGTTGACACCTATAGGAAGTGTTGTAGAAGACAGTCCAGAAGGCCGTTTTAATGCTGTGCACAAGCGTACACGCTCCACTATTGAACGCACATTTGGGATACTCAAGGGTCGATGGAGGTGTCTCTTGGCAGCAAGGGAGCTTCATTACCATCCAGAAACAGCGGGCAGAATAATCTTAGCCTGCTGTGTTTTGCATAATATGAGCATAAAGGCTGGAGTGAGTGCTCCGGAGTTAACCCAAGATGATTTTCAAGCAGAGAACTCCCGGCAGGTTATATATCAGCCTGCTACATCTGCCACAGATGCTTTGAGGAGGGGACAAAGACAGAGGGAACGAGTAATACAATTATTAGAAAGAAACTTTTAGTAAACTTTAACATTTAATGTATTACATGTAATTACTTAATTTATACGTTGTTCCTGTTTACTACTATATTCATGGTGTACAATAAAGTATATTCTATCTATCTATCTACATTAATTTTTACTTATTTCTATTAAATTTTAAATCATATAAATGATGTAAATTTTTAAACTTATGTTAACTATGCCAAAGACTACAACTAGATACATACAATTAATATTTACACGATAAAATATAAAGTGTAATAAAACAATAAGTAATATAGCAACTATTAAAGTTGCTTTGTTACTTATTATTGTATTCTTGATGGCAATTGCTCTATGAGCTGCTGCATATGCCTGCACAATTCTACAACAGCCATCTTTATGCCAGCTAATTCTAGGTTTCGCTGTTCCTCACATACCACACGGCGTTCCTCTAATCGGAATAGTCTGTCCCGCACAGAACTATCAGTCCGAAGAGACGCAGAATGCCGCCGAAATGCACTTCGCTGACGTGTAGCTGTAAAATAACAAAACATTAAAATGCATACACAACAAAAAAAAAACTACAGAATTCTGTAGAAATAGACAACAAACAGGATTATATTTTAAGGTCAGAGTGTCGTTTAGGGGTAATTAATTCACTTAAAATCTAAATCTAGTTTAGACAATTCTATGAAAAATGTATATTATAAAATATTAGTATTGTTTTATGCTTTACATTAAAATTAAACAGTGACACTTACAAGTTATTTGGTTGCGCGTTATTGAGGCATCTCTGGCTGGTGTGGCTGAAGCTTGTTGGCTTGTACTTGGCTGAATGTGGGTGTCCAGCTCCGTGTATTGTGTTTCTACTGGCAAAACATCTGCAAAAAATAAACAGAAATAATAAATTAGATATACAGAGAAGTAAATCTAAATAAAATTAATTAAGTAGGTACTTAGTAATTTTGAGTTCATAATTTTTTTTTCAAAATCAAAATCAAAATAATTTATTTGTAAAACATAGGTATAAAAGTAAATTGAATTCATAAAAACGAAAAATTCTTGTACCGTAGTTTAAAGGCAACAATTTAGTTGAATATAAAAATAGCTTAGCACACCACATTTAGCTTAAGGTAATATGATAGTTATTTCATAATTAAATATTATACTTTATAACTACAAATTTTAACAAAAATATAATATGCATGTTACTTTTAATGCTACACCCTACAACACAACATAACAAATAATTTAAAAATAAAAAATAATGGTGTGTACTATATGTAATAGTTAACACTATTAGTTATCTGTTCAGAATATTATTTCATTGTACTACATACCATTTAGTTGCAAAAGGTCTCCATCTTGGTAGGATTGTGTTGAGGCAGCAGTGGTTGTCTCTTGAGTTGCCTGAAAAACAAAATATGTGGGTTGAGATAAAGCCGCATTATTTTATATTTCAATACAAAGTGTCACTATGGCTGACGACCAGCCACAGGGATACTTTTCTATCGAAAATTTTTTTTTTTTTTTTTTTAACACATAGAAATACAAACATAAATTAATACATACATGCTCAACAAAAGCTGGTACCCTTGCCGAAGTCTGCGGTTCACCGAATCCATCTCCCATTATAGAAATAACTTTAAGCTCCCATTGGGAGAGTGAAGGAGCCGTAGATGGTCCACCTCCTGTAGCAGACGCAGACCTCCGTGCAGCCACTGCTGCCTTCTTTGCCAGATATTTTTTATCCGTCCACACCTAAAATAAATGAATAATTCAATTATTAATTAGATTGTTTTTATCAATTTGCATCAAATGCATACATGTGTATGAACATACACATATAATTATGTCATTTAAAATGACAAAATTAAGCATATTATGATAACAGACAGGTAATGCAATTAATATATGAGTAAAATTATTTAGATTTTTTTTTTATCCACCTACAATGTTTCAATAATGAGTATTAGTGACAGAACACATTGGGCTTTACTTAATTTAATTGCAACTGAGTATGTATGCTGTTTGTGTGAATTTTAATACCTACTTAATAAATCAAAGTAAACTTACTTTTTGCCACTGTTTCGTCGTTTTAGTGCACCCGCCCAACGCATTCAGCGTTGTGCAAATTTCTTCCCACAGCCGATGAGACAGCGTGCGACCTTCGATGCTCCTCAAGTTTCCTCGAGCCAAATCTCGGTGCTCCTCAAGGAAATTGAGGAGAGCATCAATTTGTGCCGCTGTCGGTGTAGACATGACGTCCTTCGGTGTAGAATGATTTCTCTATAATAAGTTTCACTTCCAAACTTCCAAAACACGAACATGAGAAAACGATAAACCCAATGGGCATTTGTTCACGGGTGAAGTGAATAATAATTTATGTAGTGTGAAGTTTATTTAGTTTATTTTTTGTTTACATCTCACAACTTAACTTGAACACTCAACACTTCAGTCAGCACTTAATATTAAACGATCGGAATACGGTTATCGCTTATTGCTATGACGACAGATGAGTTTTTGTGTGAATAATGTATTTTTTTTGAAGGATTTTGCAATAAAAAAACTCAAACACTCCTTGTTTATTTACATTTCCTTTGACTTTACTGTGCTTTGGCTTTTCTTATTTCGACAATCGGCAAAGGCAGTCATTATGTCAGCCACAATTTTGTTGAATTTTTGGAAATATTACAGTTTTCGTAGTTAAAAATAATGAATTAAAAGCCAAGTTCAATTTTCTTTATAAAAATATTAGTATAACTCTCTAATGCAACAGTTAAATTACATCAAAATGAGTATATAAAGAGTAATTACAACATATCAATGAAAAGTTCAACTCTAGTACTTCATTTAGTTCGATCCGATACTCTTCCGAAGATTGTCTATGGCGCCGACCGAACTGAGATAATCCGAACTTTGTTCGTAGTAGGACAACAATGCAAACATCGGTCGTGTTTCGGTCGGGCCCGAACATTCGATAGTGTCATTTCGGAGTAGATCTCCATATTACAGAACGGTCCTCAAGTACAGTTTAAACTTCAATCAACTGATCACTACTTAAGGATAGAATTGTTACTTGAGCATCGGTCTTATTTCAATACGGTTATTATACGCTTCAATTCAGCAACATAGCGCACGAATTAGGAAATAAATCTCTACTCAAGCGTGGTCTCGACCATACTTGAGTGATTTCAGATCAAATCTCTGCTCAAATATTGAAACGGGTGACAGTATAAAGTAAAAATAAACTCTGCTGAACTGTGAATCAATGAATCTATGCTTGAGGAATGTTCTGATATTAAATCCCAACTCAAAACTAGTTTTGAACAGTGATCAACGCTTGAGGAACTTTTAACATAGGCCCTAGAGAGCAATTGTATGCACGCAGTGTTTGAATGAATAAACTTACGGCCATAATTAGTAACCGATCTATCCACGATTTGCCCTACTAGAGATAGAAATTTGACATAAAATGTATGGAGCTTATGTCAAATTTCTATCTCTAGTAGTGCAAATCATGGATAGATCGGATATTAATTTTGACCATTAAACTACTACTGCTTATACTAGCTGCTGAGGAAGTTTTCCGTTATGTTGCAAATGAATTCATGAGGAAGAACAAAATAAGCCAATTATAAAAATACTATAATTGAAAAAAAAAAGACTGAAATATTTATTCGTTTCTACAATTCTACTGTATACATTAATGAAGTATTTTTTAGCATAAACACTCTAAAACTTGTTCTATAAAATATAAAAGTACGTTTACATTTCGTCCTTTATAGAGGCTTTTTGAAACCCATTCAGGACTAAATGGAATAAAATGTGAGTTAGCAGACAGTTTTGTGAGCCAAATAAAATTTAAATTGCCAGTACGTTGAGTTAACGTTATCTAAATACGTGCCGTGTTAGTACAGTATTTCGCACTTGGAAATATTTATAAACCGGCCAAGTGCGAGTCGGACTCGCGCAGTAAGTGTTCCGTACCACCCATCAACCTGATACCCATAGAAACTGATTTAATTAACGATAATTCATCAAAAGACATCAACGCACCGTGAGCGAAATATGAATTTTTGCATCTCTTTCTTACGCAGGTACCACCACATTTGTCAACGTTTACCCTATTTTATTATTATTTGGTGCTAAGCTACATAGTATGCACTATAATCACACCAAGTTTGACGCTGGTATGTATTACCGTTTTAAAGATAGAGCAGGAACAAAAACGTTGAATAAAATACATGGTTTTCGAGGTTTCTTGTATTGGTACCCCCTTTGGTTTTAGTTTTTATTTTATTTTTAGTTTTTGTCATGATAAGGGTCACACATACCACATATATAACATATTCTGCCTGACGGACGAACAGCGTAGCGAGAGTAATAGGGTCCCGTTTGGCACCCTTCGGGTACGGAACCAAAAAAAAAAAAAAAAAATAACCCTAAAAAAGTTAGCTACAGTAAAAGAACTCACTATTTTCTAAAAGCTTTAATAAACTTTACGTAAGACAAAGAACTTTTATTAATTAATTTAGGGCATTCTGTGCAAAGCCTATTGAAATGTAACCAACTTAAAAGAACTCTCTTAACTTTGTGTTGTTTTTGAAAACACGTAGTGCTTATGAATTATTTGGGTGACCGTCAAGATTTGAATAAGATTGATCTCATGGACGAATATAAAAAGGCGAACCTCGTGTGACGGTAGTCATTGTCGTAGTCACGAATAAAATCAAAATATATATCTGGTGTGTTAAAATGGTGTAGAAATTGTCGAAATTATAGTGGGTTTAGGAAAAAATTAAGTGCTTCAATCTTTTCTTAGCGAGATTTTGTCCGCCTTTTTTATTCGTCCAAGGTGATTGTTTTCAAATCATGTGAATTGTATTCAGAACTTTAAGATTCTGATAGCCTTAGGATATCCTCGTAATAATTCTATATGAAAGATATTAAGGTTAGATTGGAACCCGATCGCAATATGGAAAAGGCTAGGCTGATGACAGTACTGAAAAAACATAGGTATCTATCGAAATTATTTCAATACGAGCCTGACCCTATATCTAAAGTGACCTATAAAATCTTAATTATAAATTAAAAAACACATTCACTTTACTTTTAACATTCCTCAAATATTTATAGGTGATTGTAGCTAAATGCTAAAAAAATAGGTCAATAGGTTAATATTTTTTTATAAAACAAAAGCCTACCCTCAATCAAGTCTAAAATCTGCGAGATTTGAGGTTGTAGTCCTACTTAAGCTAGAAACTAAAATGTTTTAAACTTTATAAATTATTGATGACGTTTTCTCTGTCTTGATGGTTAGAGCAATGTCCGTGTTACTAAACAAAAAGTTAGCGTATTTATCTAAACTTTTATAATAATTTCTTAGGTTTTCGCGATCAAGCTTTCGAAACGTCAGGAAAACCAAATTAAATAATATACCCGATATAAATCCGGTTAAACTTTTTTTATTATAATATAATAAAAAAAGTTTAAGTTTAGTTTAAGTTTTTTTTAGTTTTTTTTTTTTTTTTTTTTTTTTTTTTAGTTTTTTATATGTTTTTATAATTAATTAATTAATTTATTATAATATTGTATTTATGCTTTGTATAGTTCATTGTAGTAGGAAATGGCCAAAATTACTACGTTACGCAAACCAAATCTGTGATCGCAGTAAGTACGGATATGACTCTAGAAACTCGGACGAATAAAAAAAGGCGGACGGAATCTCGCTAAGAAAAGATTGAAGTTCTTAAATTTTTTCTAAGCCCACTATAATTTTGACAGAATTTTAACACACCAGATATTATAAATTGTTATTTTATTTGAGACATTACGACAGTGAATACCAACACACGAGATTTTTTGCGTAATCGCGGCTTTTTGTCTTACTATGGATTTGAATGTGTGCGTGCCAGCCCGTACTTTTAACCGAGCCGTCTTACTATGGGTGCTTCACCTATTGTTTAGCGAGATTCCGTTCGCCTTTTTTATTCGTCCAAGTCGAGAAAAATACTTCTCATCCTCTTGACAAAATGTCTTCATAATAATAATTAATAATCTTTTTGACATATTACTTACAGCACTGAAACGTGGTCGCTCACAATGGGCCTGATAAGAAGGCTCAAAGTCACTGAAAGGTCAATGGAGAGGGCTATGCTCGGAGTGTCCCTGCGTGATCGAATCAGAAATGAGGAGATTCGCAGAAGAACGAAAGTGACTGACATAGCCCGAAGAATTGCCAAGCTTAAGTGGCAGTGGGCGGGGCAAATTGCTCGCAGAAATGATGGCCGATGGGGCAGTAAAGTTCTGGAGTGGCGACCGCGTACTGGAAGGCGCAGCGTGGGAAGGCCCCCCACAAGGTGGACCGACGACCTGGTGAAGGTCGCGGGAACCCGCTGGATGCGGAAGGCGCAGGACCGGTCGTTGTGGCGATACTTGGGGGAGGCCTATGTCCAGCAGTGGACGTCTTTTGGCTGAAATGATGATGATGATGATTGACATATTACTAACTATTATTGACTTTATTGACATATTATTATTATCTTTATAGTATTAATATTGTAGTCTAGATAAAAAAAAAAGTCTTTACTAAAAACTAAGAAGTGAACAGTTAATCATATTTTATTTTCCAACATCTCCCTGATAACAACAAAGATTTTGTTACGTAAGACCACAATCTAAACAAATAAAAAAGAAATTAATTACCTCCGTTGAACAACAACAGTTATTGCAAACACAAATTTAATTTAAGACCTCTTAGAGGAATACACGCAAGTATCATTGCGATTGTGATCATCAACTGCCTTACAAGCTTTTATCTTCACTGAGCATGCGAGGCTTTTCAATGCTAATACGCCGTCTGTATTATTGTATTACTGTTCTTTGAACGTTGATACTGGTTCGCTTGAACTTAGCTGTTTCGAATTAGCATAGCTGGATTAATTTACCTTTATGACCGTTCATCGTCCTGATGTCATTTACTCTCTCGATTCTCTGTTACATTAATTCTTAATTAAAGTTTTGGTTTGGAATTTTACTTGATGAGCGGCGATAGTTTTTATTTATTATATTTGCAATTGTGTCTTCTGCATACCGTTAGTGTATCAAAAGTGCTTTTATATGGGCTTCTAAAAATTTCTAACAAAAATATTTAGCTACAATAATTGATTCCATTTTCAGGACTCAGTTTGGCTACCAAATTTTTTTGTTTGAAGCTAAGTGGCACCACAGTCAGTAAAAAAATACTCGCTGAGTACATCATTTATCGAAAATTCGTTTTTAACAATACTTGGAACTTTTTCTATATATAACTTTAACTACTATATACTAGTGTAACTATAACCTGTACTTTAATTGTTACAAACGAATTTCGATAAATGTACTCAGCGAGTAATTAGTTTTTTACTGATGGGGGCGCCACTTATCTCTTAGTAGCGTATTAACGTTCAATTATTATACTTGGTTTTCGGTTAATCAATTAGAACAGGCCTTTAATTTCTGATTTACGATTTCCACAAAAAATCGCTGAACCCACATCCCTAACAAAGAACAACCTTTAAATTTTAAAAGAAAAGTAGTAGGTCACATAAACCTACACCTGCTCATTTAAGTTGACGTAATTGAAGTTTTTATTGAAGGACATAATACAACTACGAAGTTTGCAGGTGATGACGTACATTTTCTAGTTATTATTTATAAAATATTTTCACCTTTCTAGCAAACAAGTTAGGTGTTAACACAGAAATTCTAGTCATTTATCACTTTCATTTTACTGTTTGCACATCTAATAACTCGGTAAGAAGCAATTGTTTCGAAGAATACATTAATTATTTATCAATATAGATATCGTCAAATATATAATTATATTTGATGTAGGTCGCGGGAATCCGCTGGATGCGGAAGGCACAGGACCGGTCGTTGTGGCGATGCTTGGGGGAGGCCTATGTCCAGCAGTGGACGTCTTTCGGCTGAAATGATGATGATGATTAATCATTCAAAAAATACAAATAAACCATACCATTCGCAAATGGCGTTGGTAGAAAAATAAACTAGATAACTCTTCGTATTCCTACTTCCTAACATGATAACATAATACAAGAGAACATAGCAAGCAGTGTTTTTTTAAGTAAGAATATTTGGGAGCGATTAAACTGTAAGAATATTTGACAACAGTGGAGCTCGTATACCTATATTGCCTTGAGGGATGCCACTTCAAATTACCCTATCATCTACTGTTATCTGTCTTAAAGTCAGTACAAAAGCACCAAACGACCAAAAGTTCGCCAAAAATTTGTCAAAGCACTAAAGATAGTCAGTGTTCCCCACTAAGAAGAAGTTTGAATGTTATTATTATAATCTTCACGGTATTGCAAACTTTTGAAAGATCAACCAAAACCTAAAAATTAAACTTTGTAAGCATTATAGATTTCTTTCATGTGATACATTAAACATTCTTGCTCCGGCTTTATTTTACATTTAATAATCATGTGACGCAAATTATTTATTTATTTGTACTTAAAACACAATACAGAGCACGAGGAACAACAGCAAGTTGTACAATCAAGTCTTAAAGATTTAATGACAAATTTCCGGCCCCTAAACTAGGTACGCAGACCTGTATCTTAGGAGTCAGGAGTTTCTACGGCTTCAGTTTTATAATACAACCGTGACATTTCAGTTATTTAACGTTAACAACAGCAAGCGAAGTATGTGTTTGAGATTGGGAGAGTGGATGGGTAGGGTGTTTTTGAGTGAAGGGTGATGTGTTTGTGTGTATGGGGTGAGTGTGTAGGGTGGTGGGGACAAGTGTGCGTGTGTTGTGGTAAACATTTATTCAGAAGAAAAAAAAAATTATCTATATTTTTATTCTGAAATTATTCGTGAAAAAGTCAACCAACGGGGTTTACCTCTAGACCCCATCTAGACTTTTTTATTTTGACATTCACCGCACCACTACATTTCAACAATTTTCTGTAATTAAAACCAAAGTCAATATTAAATCAAACGGAGTAAATAACACAAGAACGAAATATAAATTCGTGTCACGGTACTTTCGTGCAATGGTCCAAACAGAAAAGGTTTTATTGTACTGGAAAGCTACAATCTGGTAAAGCTAGCACGCGATTTCAAGTTTTAAGCCCAAAGTATTTTTGGTCGGGTCGTTGGTGATATTTAGGGTTCAGTTCAATTTCATTTTAATCAAACTGAAAACTGAGACTTGAGAGAAACCTAGGAGAAAGAAATAAGAAATTTTAAATTATGATTGTTATTAATTCATTTCAAATACTTCAATAATGGACTCTAGAACGACATTGAAGGTGACACTAAATCTTTTAGCGGTACGGAATCAATAAGAAACAAAATAAAACTTATAAATTGTATAAGGTTCTACATTATTGATCCGAAATATTTGAAGTTGTGAATCTACTCATCATAACAAACAACATTTACTATGGGACCAACCCTGAAATCGCGAAAAAAAAATCATTTGGTCCCTACATTTGTGTTCACTTAAATCGATAAAATGTAGGGACCACCAGATTTTTTTTTTCGCGTTTTCATGGTTGGTCCCATAATAAAAGTTGTTCATAATAATTAGTAGATTCACCACTTCAAATATAATGTAGGACCCTATATAGATATTACGCCCTGCAATAAAACCTTCTAAAATATTATTAATTGCCTTTAAAATATAATAAATGTTGCCTCGTATTATTCACTTCTTGAGCTAGACAAAATAATCCTTGAGTACCCAACCATTTATCTGGAAACACCTGGTGAAGTAGTTATGAAGTCTACTTCATTTCTAAAATATTTTATTACAAAGTTTATTAAAGTAAAATTTTGTATAATCTTGAAATCAATAATAGATTCATCTCGAAGTAATTGTTTAATTTATAATAAAACAAAGTTTAACCGGATTAAATCGCTTATATTATTTAAATTGGTTTTCCTGACATTTCGAAAGCTTTGCAGCATTTCGTAGTTGCGTGGTTTTTTTTGTAAAGACGCTTGTCATCTTAGTCTACCTGCGACCACGAAATGCTGCAAAGCTTTCGAAACGTCAGGAAAATCAATTTAAATAATATGTATACGCGATTTAATCCCGTTAAACTTTGTTTTATTATAATGTGTAGTGATCGCGAAAACCTAAGAAATTATTATGTTTAATTTATTTCAGTATCATGAAAATATTGTAGATTCGGATTCAAATTTATGTATTTCGCCAAGAAATATAGTACATTAATTTTAATCATAGATATGGTAGATAGTTTTATTGTTTATTTAACCTACTAGTTACTGCCGCGGCCAGCAACAGGGGCATTGCTGGACGAACGTGAAGACACGTGAGTCCATCAATGCCTGGTTGCGGCCAAGGCTTGCATTAGCACTTTTCTCAAATAATGCGTGGAAATTCAAACTAAGTAGTATCTACGTAAACTCTAGAATCAATTACGAACATAAATATTTTTTACGCGTCAATATGTAATATTTTATTTATTTATTTATGTTAATAAATTCCTATTTACTCTCAACAGCTCTATTTGCAAGACAGTTCGAAATTTAAATAAATTCTTTGATAAGTAACCTCCTTGGTTGTTATTTTTAGGAATAAAAAGTTCGTTCCATTTTCAAATAACACGACAAATATGACTTTTCATAGTATTTTATTTGGCCGCCTAACAGAACAGGTATGGATTTTCATATTAACATTGCCGGCCGCTCCTCGCATGTATTTGACTAGTACATTTTCGAGTTATCTCGAAGAAGGTTGTCAAAATAATATTCGAATTTCCAAGCATGTGTGATTTGCCTACGTTTCCTCCTCAATTGACACTGACCGGATGACCTGTTTTGTTAATTCCCTTCAAATTAAAGCAATTGAATTTATCTAACACTAGGTTCTAAGATCTGGATGATGAAAAAGTGTAAGAAAAAAATATCTGTTGGAGGCACCTTCCAGCTCAAATGAATTTCTCCTCCATTTATGGCCACACTAGCGTTGTATTGCTATTCAAGACAAGAATTGTATCCGAACAGATTCGAGACAGGTATAAATAGGGCCACGTTGTTAGCTCTACACCTACGTCACTTTAAATAGAAGCACGCGTCTGGTTTAAATTACATACATTTCTCGGTTCTCTACGTTTAGTATTTAGTACTTTAGGGAGTCTAGACTATACTAATTTTATTCTGGAAATAATACTAGAAATAATGAAGACAATTTAAGTACATTTGGATTCAAGAAAGTTTGTAGCAGTCAGAAATGAGGTCTTAATTAAAACAAAATTTATACCCAAAACTGGGACGGCAAAGGCCTAGATGTAAAATCTATTCAAAGTAAGTAAACAATAGTCCAAAAACCTAATCGTACGGTGTATGCACATTTAACGTTGTCTTCTAGATTGAAACAATATTAACTATATTACCTATTTCGGCCAGTAATGCTTTTCTTAGTATTTCCTTGCGAAAGAAGGCCGTGAGGAGATAAGACGATTAAGTGGATGATGAGGCAGTTACTCCCGGAAGAATTGATTAACCTTGACCACCATGCTAAGTGTTGGCTCAAAGACGAGGTGTTTTGTAAATGTATCGTTTTTCGTTTTCTTAAGTTCAAAATCAGATACTCAAACAATTCTTTAAAGCTAAATACGAGTATTGATCAATCCTGTTTGACGTTATTGTTTTAAAACAAATTGCTTGCCTAGCATAAATTTACGTGCACACATACATTTATGGATCTGTTATTTCTAAGCAAAGTACGTTTGTAAAATTAAAAAGTGTATTTTGATTTTATACAGTACGTAAATAAAAAGCTCTTTTGTAATTTTTGTAACGAGAATTTAAGAAAATAAAACCTTTTTGAATCAGGAAATTAACCTAACCTTTAATTCTGTAAGTCTATACAGTATGTTTAACAAAAACCCTATTGTTCCTGTGAGCTACGTTGTCAGAATCAATATTCACATGTAAGGACACAACTCATTTGGAAAAACTCTCCAACATCATCATCATTTCGGTCGAAAGACGTCCACTGCTGGACATAGGCCTCCCCCAAGCATCGCCACAACGACCGGTCCTGTGCCTTCCGCATCCAGCGGATTCCCGCGACCTTCAGCAGGTCGTTGGTCCACCTTGTGGGGGGCCTACCCACGCTGCGCCTTCCAGTACGCGGTCGCCACTCCAGAACTTTACTGCCCCATCGGCCATCCGTTCTGCGAGCAATGTGCCCCGCCCACTGCCACTTAAGTTTGACAATTCTTCGGGACACTCCGAGCATAGCCCTCTCCATTGCCCTTTGTGTGATTTTGAGCCTTCTTATCAGGCCCATTGTGAGCGACCACGTTTCAGTACCGTAAGTAATTACTGGCAACACACACTGGTCAAAGACTTTCGTCTTGAGACACTGCGGTATTTTGGACGAGAAGATATTGCGTAGCTTCCCGAACAACAATGATCAAACAAAAATAATCAAATTAAATATGAAATCATTATTAATTGTATAGACTGCCTCGTTGGTCTAGTGGTTGCAAACGCGACTACTGAGCGTGGGGTCCTGGGTTCGATTACCGGGTCGGGCAAAGTGTTATTGGGTTTTTTCATTAGGAAATTCTCAGTAGCAGCCCGGAGTCTGGATTTGTGCCCGGACAATGGCATTAGGCTCGCCCCCTATTACATGGGACTATAACATAACTGGCGAAATGTGGGTGTACTATTACACCTCTGCCTACCCCTTTGGGGAAATACAGGCATGATGTTATGTTATGTTATGTTATTAATTGTAAATTGAAACTAATGCAACGTGTTATTGAAATAACAGAAAACCTCTTATGGGGTCAATGTACTCATCAGTATTAACAACTTTTACTATGGGACCAACCCTGAAATCGCGTGAAAGTATAAAATAAAACAATACAATTAAAAGCATATTGGCGTCAATGTACTATAAAATAAAAATATTGAAGGCTTATTTATATTTCCGTGTGGAAAGCAGAAAATTAAAAATGGAAGTTCATAAAATAGTAAGTAAATTATAAAGAAAAACTAACCGAGCTTCAGAAAATTAAGTTATTATAGAAGAGTTTCTAGGCTAGAGAGAACTCGTTGCTAAGGATAACTTAATTATTTTGATCATACCATTATTTCCACTCTCGCCATTTATTCTATCATTAACGTCTTTTGTGTAATTTTAGGAATTGTGGATATTGGTTCATGTTATTAAATCATACATAACATAACATAATCAGCCCATTACTGTCCCACTGCTGGGCACGAGCCTCTTCTCAGTATGGGAAAGTTAAGGCCTTAGTCCACCACGCTGGCCTAGTGCGGGTTGGCGGACTACACACACCATTGGGAACTGAATGGAGCACTCTCAGGTGTCCAGGTTTCCTCACGATGTTTTCCTTCACCGTTAAAGCAAGTTATTAGATCATAAATAAAATACTTTTGGGACATTTTTTACACAACACCATCTAGTCCCAAACTAAGCAGAGCTTGTACGATGGGTCCTAGACAATGGATATAATACTTATATTTATTTTTTTGTAAATACATACTTATAATACATAAGAAACACCCAGACCAACACAAACACTATCAACAACACAACAACAACACTACACAACACAACACAACACTATCACTATCGTATCAACTTATTTACGTGAATCATTTCAAGAAGTCGCGCACACGTGTTAAATTATAATCACATAGATGGAACAGTGAGCTCCCGTAATTCAAGTGTCCCCTTGAAGTCATATTAGGCTGACCGCCTGCTTATCCATCCCGGAAATAGACAACGAGATCTAACTGGATACGTAATTTGTTGGAGTAAAACCTACTTATGCATTAAAAAGAATATTGTTGTCTTGTCAATATTGTCATATACATGTGTCAAGAAAAATTGAATAAATGAACGATGTTTTCTGCAACCTTTAAATTGTTATTTATTTCTAACTAGCTGTGCCCGCGACTCCGTCCGCGTGGATGTCGGAAAATAACATCGTGTCATAATTATGAACACAATATCTTCAAATATATACATATAAGCGCATACACAGACGATTACACTATTTACCGACCATACTATATTTTGTTTTTACAACCAACCGGCTAAGGTGATGGAATTTCATGGAATAAGCCCTAAACTCCCTCATTCTGAGAAGACGCTCGTGCCCAGCAGTGGGAAGTAATTGGGCTGATTACTAACCACATCTCTTCTTATGCTGAGAAGAGGCCCGTGTCCAGCAGTGGGACTGTAATGGGCTGGTAATGTTATGTTATTCTAGAATACTAATAATATCCAGTTCATTAACTCTTCTCATTTTGAGGAGAGGGCCATACCCAGTAGTGGGATAGTAATGGGTTGACTACGTTATGTTATTCTATATTTTCTAGTTTCTTAACTCTTCTCGTTGCGAGAAGAGGTCCGTGCCCAGCAGTCGGGCAGTAGCTAATGAGCTGATTATGTTATGATATTCTATCACACTAACAATATCCAGTTCCTTAACTCTTCTCATTCCAAGAAGAGGGCCATGCCCAGCAGCGGGACAGTGATGGGCTATGTTATGTTATTCTATACTTTCTATAATACTAATAGAATCCAGTTGTATTTTTAGGAACCTGCAACCTGCATCCAACCAACAATCATGACCTTTACTTTGTATGCAACTTAATACAATAGAGGGGTCAAGCTGTATCGCTGGATCTACTCAACCGATTCAGATAAAACATACCCTATATTTTAAGTTAGACTAATACCAATATAAATGTTAAGTTTCATTACGATCCGTTCAGCCGTTTTCACGTGATGAGGTAACAAACAGACAGACAGACAGACATAAATTTTTTAAACGATTGATTCGTGTTCTATAGCTTATTTCTACTCCCCCTAGCCGGTTTTCGCGAAAAAAAACTCAATGTACAGACTTTTCGACCTTTACAGTTTTATTATAGTAAGATAGATAGTCAGTGCTCTACGAAATCGCCAATAGTGATTATATTAACTCTAAGAAAACGCCACTCCGCTACATAATTGACCACCTGTTTCTCTGAGGTGGGACGGTTATTGGAATGGAAGTTATTTCGCCGATAGCACAGAATATCTAATAGTACTAACGTACAGAACGGCCACTCACCGCCCCCCGCCAATTTAAGATTCTTCGCCCGCACCTTGCACCCGTCCACAGTTTGCTGGCAATCGGACTGCAAGATTGCAATGGAATCGCCAGTCGCTATACAAGCATGCCATCTTTGAGAACTACTGGAAAGCGCTTGGCATTACGAGCGGCGAGCATGCCTAACCTACACGTGTGTGTACATTCGTATACAGATGTAATCTTGTCACCTCGGACACTCAATACATATTGTATACAATAGTTACCATATTTACTTTTTAGGGTTCCGTACCCGAAGGGTGACAAACGGGACCCTATTACTCTCGCTACGCTGTCCGTCCGTCCGTCCGTCCGTCCGTCCGTCCGTCCGTCCGTCCGTCCGTCTGTCTGTCACAGGGCTGTATCTTTTGAACGGTAATAGGTAACTGGTTGAAATTTTCTCAGAAATTTTGTTGCTATGAGTAGTATCACGACAAATAATAAAAACAAAAAAAAGTCTAAAACCAAAGGGGGGACCCATACAAGAAACCTCAAAAAACATGCATTTTTTTTCAACGTTTTTGTTCCTGCTCTATCTTCAAAACTGTAATATATACCAGCGTCAAACTTGGTCAGATTATAGTTTAGCAACAAAAACTAAAAATAAGACAAACATAGACATATGTGGTGGTACCTGCGTAAGAAAGTCATGCAAAAATTCATATTTCGCGCACTGTACGTTGATATCTTTTGATAAACTCTCGTAAATTAAATCAGTTTTTATGGGATATCAGGACGTTGAGAGGTACGGAACCCTTACTGCGCGAGTCCGACTCGCACTTGGCCGGTTTTTAATCTTAATGCCGTTTGACTGCCACCTCACTTGATGATAAGCGATGGACACTTTCTGGCGGTTTTGGGTGTAATTGTATTGACATTCCTGTGAGTGGAGAAATTTTGTATTGTGTGAAGGTAATGTGAAACATTTTAGTTAAAATAATATTTTTTATATTGGCTTTTCTTGAAATCGTAATATTTGACAAAGGCTAGATTTGCGTTTTGGTATATTTACAACCTAATTATCATACTTTTTAGGGTTTCGTACCCAAAACTCTGCCTACGCTATCTGTCCATCCGTCCGCTTATCTGTCACAGGGCTCTATCTTTTTAACTGTTATAAATTGAAATTGAATATTTGTTCCGTGTGGTGTCGGACGTAAAGAATTGCACCACCCTATATCTTCTCATGGGTGTCGTAAAAGGCGACTAAGGGATTCACCAGAGGATGGGCAGCAGCGTTCTCTGAGTATTTAAACAACCAACTGCGATCGCCAACCCGCTTGCCAAGCGTGGCAAGCGATTATGGCAAATCCCCCCCCCCTTTGGGGGAGGCCTTTGTCCAGCAGTGGACGTCTTTCGGCTGAAATTACGAAAAATGATGATTTGTTATTATGGCTTTCATCATGGCAAAAATAATAAAATATCTAAACCTAAACTATACAAGAAACCTCAAATAGTAGATTATACAACAAGTGAAAAAAGAGGGAATTTAATTCGAGGGACTAAGTTGGATCCCGAGCAGCGAAGGATTCTAAGATTGAACCACGAGCGAAGCGAGTGGTTCAAAAATAGAATCCTGAGCGGAGCGAGGGATACAAGGCCCGAGATGAAATTTTTTTTCACGAGTTGTGTACTCTACTTTTTACCATTGACGGCGAGAAAATAAATAGTGGTATAAAGCATGACTGGGTGAATGAAAGACATATTCAAGAATATGTTAGAATGTGCGTACCTACACATAAAGAAAAAAAGATGAAAAAAATATTCTACGACTATTCACGCGTAGGTATAGTAGTCAAAATGCTCGCGCAAGCTCTGATATTTCGGGGTCTTCTGTCTAGTACAAAAGGCAAAGAGGGTGAAAATAGCCACCGATGGACACTGACCTAGCAAGGTGCATCACCTCACTGCATGAAATTTTGATTTGTAAGCACGGAATAGTGTCCACAGAAATTTATGAAATCGATTTTAAAATATTTCAAAAATTAAGGTACAATTTTTTACACATATTTGGAACGAGAATCAAGTACTAAACATCCTCCTTCAATAAGTCTCTCGTTGAACCAGCCAACCTGCAGTATTTATTTTTTCTTAATTTTAATTTGATAGCTCCATCCAGCCATTCAGTACGTACGTTCAGCACAGCACGTTTTATTCATTTCTTAGTACATAATTCGTGCTTGTTCCAAATTCAAAATGTTTTTATTCTCTTGTGAGTAAAAGAGAGTTTTATTCACTGTTATCGATGAATAAAATGCCCTTTTTCGAGTGGCAATGGTAAAAAAGGAATTTCAACGTTTTTCATACCTCGGACGGATAAAAAATGTCGGACGGAATCTCGCTAGAAAAAGATTGAAGTACTTCGTTTTTTCCTAAACCCACTATAATTTCGACAGAATTTTAACATACCAGATATATATTATTATTTTATTTGTGACACTATGGCAATGACTACCGTCACACGAAATACTGTTTCGTAATCGCGGCTTTTTGTCTTACTATGCGTGTGAATATGTGCGTGCCAGCCCGTGCTTTTAAGCGAGCCGTCTTACTATGTGTGCTTCACTTTTTGTTTAGCGAGATTCCGTCCACCTTTTTTATTCGTCCAAGACCTGCTCTATCACAAAAACGGTAACATATAGAAGTGTCAAATTCATCATTATCATCCACCGAGCCTTTTCCCAATTATATTGGGTCGGCTTCCAGTCTAGCCAGATGCGGCTGAAGATCAGAATTTTACACGGAGCGACTGCCATCAGACCTCCGCAACCCAATTACTGGGTAATACTGACATTCGGTGGTTAGACCAGTTGCCAGACTTTCAGGCTTCTGACTACCCGTAACGACTGCCATAGATATTCGTATGACAACCGGGACCGACAGCTTAACGTGCTCTCCGAGGCACGGAGGGGTCTCGATGTGTAACGAAACGGTCACCCATCCACAGACTGACCGCGGCAAGTGCAGCTTAACCTTGCAGATCGTACAATCCGCGCAGTCGTTGCATCGCTACGAGCTCCCAAATTGTGTGTGATTATAGTGCATACTTTATAGTTTTAACAACAACTATTGACTAAACATAAAATTAAACAAAAACAGACATGTCGTTGTGGCGATGCTTGGGGAAGGCCTATGTCCACCAGTCAAAGAGATTCAGTATTTCACTAGTAAGTATTTTAATGTCTTAGCCAGCAGTGGACGTCTTTCGGCTGAAATGATGACATTTAAATTAGACTCGGGACCGCATTTATAATATTGTTTCCACCCGATACCTCCAAGGCCGTGGCTGTCTATTCATTTACGTGACAAACTAATGAAATTACGAGTAGGTAGATATTGTATTTGTATTCGTACAATTAAGTCTAGACATGATAATTTAGTTCAAATTTTATTGTTTTCACATAAAATTTGAGTGTAAAATTTATGGAATGAAGTTCCTTACGGGGGCTTGCGGTAGGTGTGATTCGGGAAAAAATGTAGCGTTACGTTAAGATTTGCGTTATACGCATATAGTACATTGAATATACGGACATAGATTTGCGCCATCTGGTGGGTAACGTCAAACTATTAAACACGTGCGGCTAACTATTAAATAAAACATACAAAAAGACATATTTTACTGGAAACTGAACCTGGGGCCCATCTCAGTTCGACGCAAGATGTTTCCTGCCATCTTTACTTTGAACCTAAATTGATTTGATTTGATTTCGCCCTAAAATTTGGATTTGTAATACATATCTAAAATTTACCGCTTATCAGACTAGGTGGTATTGCAGTTATTCTGGGCAAAAGTAACCGCTTAAAACTAGGTCGGCCTCTAGCTGGTTTCGCCATAATTATAAAAAAATCCTGTAATACGTATGGATAGTGGAATTTGATATGAATATTCATATCGATATAGAAATAGAACACGATAAAGAAGATAAATTTTCCTCTACACTGCCAGTAGATTTAAACAACATTGTTGAAGCAAAACGTGTGGAAACCCACACGGCTATGATAGCATCAAACATGTTTAATGCCTAGAGTACGGAAATCGCTAGCGCCATTTGTCATACTGGGCTTGAATTACTAGAGCGACGTGAACAGAACGAGTTCTAATCTCTTTGTCAACTTTGTATTATTTCGGCCTATTTTTGGGTTTGCTTTTATTGAAGACAGGGCTTCAGTGTAGTAAAATATTTCATCGGTGAAAAATGGTCAAATGTATCAAAATTTCAAATTGGATATCGATTCTGATTTCATGTGACCTTTGGTAGCAGTAGTCTTGTAAATTTATTATTTATACTAATTAATACTATAACGAGGAAAGATTTGTTTCTTTGTAATCGATAAACTCCGAAACAACTGAATTAATTTTAATAATTCTTTCACCATTATGAAGCTACTTTATGGGAAATGATACTAGATGTTAAAATTAAGACACATCGTAAAGATTCTAATTTGAAAGTCAGTGTATTAAAAGTGAAACACGACGAAAACAATCCAGCTTGAAAGTTAGCTTGATTTTTATGAATAAGAAAACATTAACAAAGGGAACAAACAAACACAAAACATTTCATTACTTGTAACAGCGGACAAGTAATCTGCAAGATCCGCAGTCTGTTGACTTTGAAATGAGATTTTTCTCAGAAATAATCTTAGAGATGAAAAGCTACCGTCAATGTGTTACATTAATACGACTCTCATTAACGTAGTTCCACATCCTCATTCCATTGTGTACACAATGGCAGTCACAAGACGTAACGTAATTTCGAAGAGTGACATAGAAACAGTTTGACGGGAAACAGTTCCTCAGGTCGTTTATTAATGATAAGTCTGCATTCATAGAAGTAATGGCAATTATTATTGGGACATTAATTAATAATGGAACACTTCTAATATAATTAAACGATGTTGATTCTGATGTTATTTGAGGAATAAACGAGGACGATGGAATGTTTGATCATATTAATTGTGACGACCTGAATGCAGTTACAAAAACGTATTTGCCTTGATAAAGCAAATTTTCCTCTAAAATTAAACATTTGTGTAGCCTAGTTGTTCCGAATCAAACATTAAGAATTAATGAACTTTATGTTAAGTTCGTCATTATTATAGTTAACTTTGACGGTTACTTTAATCGGAATTTTAATGCAACTCACCCTAATAATTATGAGTGTTTATTGTCAGATTGTCACTCAACTCAATTTTCCGAAGTCTTAAAGAAATATATCACTTCATTCCTCTGGATACATAATTAGGCATGCAGATAGGCACTTCGTTATCCTTGCATTAATACTTACTGAAAATGTATTTGACAGATTTCTTGCTAGTTGTTATAACTTTAAGCTTCTTAATGTGTTAAAGCAGAAATATGCTGAGCGCTGGCCGTTTTGCGCGGATGTGACGCATATCTTACCACACTTCTTGGCTCTGTACCTGTATTTGTTCTGTGTTCTTGAATTTCTTTGGTAATTTTGTGTATCACTTTTGAAGTAAATAAATATTTTTTCTTTCTTTCTTTTCTTTTAAATTTTCAGCAGAAAATAATGAAAATTCTTAGAACGTTAAGAGTTGAAACAGGTAGAAAATTTTGCAAAAGAGACTGATGTAGATATAAATAGCAATTTAGTAATTTTATATAAGATTACCATTTTATCTTATTTGAGTGCACTTCTATCTTTACATTAGATAGAGGTGTACTCAAATTATTAGCAAACTTGATGAAGATTCTCATAAAGCTCTTAGAAAGCTTGCGAAGTTTGTGCTTCAAAAGTTAAATATTATAATTTTACCGCATTGGAAGTATAATTAGGTAATAGTTTCTGAATTCAATGAGATTTTAAAGCTTTAATACCACTTCTCCTGTATTTTACTTAAATTTTATTACTATTATTTAACGTAAGTAACTTTTTAGATTGCTATTTCTTCGTTCGTATTTAGTCGTTCGGTGCAAGTATCAAAAAAGAAGTTTGGATCGATTTCGTTTTTTTTTGTTACTAAGGTACTTTGATCAAAGAAATTGGATGATTTTCATCAAATGTTGTGAGTAATAAAACACTGATCATCAAATTAATTGGATTGGACAAAGAGATTGGACATAGAAATTTGACCAGTTGTATACCACCCTAATGCTGTAACTATTTTCATTTGTCGAAGAATATTAATAACAGAAGACAGCGAATTGATAAATTGAGAACCTATCACGCTAAATGTCCACCGAGAATTTATAGTCACCAATAAATATAATCAAAGTTAGTATTGGGAAGCCAATTTCACAACTACGTATATTGTGTAACAAACTGAGTTTGAGAACGTAGATATTAATGTTCTAAGCCTACCTTGAAACTATTCATTTAATTTATTCAAAACTGTCTGTAATACAGTCTTGTTCCTACATTGTTACAATTTCTCAGAGACCACCGAAATTCGAAAACTTACCACCACAATAAAACCATTGTACAACAATCCTTAACACTACACTGCACAACACTGTAACTTCGCGAATCACTTAATTTACACCGTGAGGCGGTCGGTTCGAACCCCGACGTAGTTTTGAACTGAAAACTTGCTGCAAACGCGAATCGCGTGTTAAGCCGCTAGCAACCCACAGCAAGGCAGTTGCACATAACATTTGAATAAAAAATTACAACTGTTCTTAATATTTTTTTTCTTTTTTTTCATGTGATGTTCGTTTGGAAAAATTTGTATGTTACTCTATACTAACTGTTAATCATTCGGATTTAATAGTTAGTATTCTGTAGTGTTTCGTGATAAGTGTTTGTTGACATCCTGTTGTCATGGTTCCGCAAGATGTTGAACTTTTTGTTTTAAATGGAAAAAAACCGTTAAGGAAATGATGTGTTGCTGTCTGTTTTGTTTCTGTTTGAATTTGTGTATATATATAAATAAATATAAATATTTTTGGGACATTTTTACACAGCACCATCTCACTACTAAACACAAACTAAGCAGAGCTTGTACTATGGGTACTAGACGATGGATAGAATACCCACATTTTTTTTTTGTAAATTCATACTTATAATACATAAGAAAACACCTAGACCAACACAAACACTTATGTTCATCACACAAATATTTGTGTCCTGTGGGAATCGAACCCACGACCTCGTGATCAGCAGTCCAACACTCGAACCACCAGACCACAGATGTCATCACAGATGTATGGAAGTGTTCTAATAGATTACCTTAAATGTATTAACACATTACCTGTCCCCCATACAAAATGCAAAATCTACTCTTCAAGTCCACTTCGATAGTATTTGTAATTATAATTCTATAATAATGCATCATTTTGGATATGGACTTCAAGGTAACTCAGTTTTGTATCCATTCGGATACTGTGGACAAGAAACGTGTTGAGACAATGATGCATCAGCATCACTATAATATTTTATAACCAGCATCAATATATTGATTAAAGCCTTAACTGTTTGCTATAATATTATTTATAAATCTTAATGGTTCCTGAACATAGGATTCATAATAAAGAATACAAATAAGTTTCAGCAAAGTGATAATTTTAAGGAGAAACTTCTCAGTTATGAGAAATCGATACAGAATACCCAGATAAAAATTTATACTTACATTTTAGTTTCTTGTTCGTATAAGGGAAAACTAGTCACAAAACACAAACGTTCCTAAATACGGGAGCCTAAAAGTTCTTAAAATATATATTGTTTTGTACGCACATGAAAAATATTACTATTTTATTTACGTCTTCTAAGAATAAGCTCAACTCTTTTTTTCCTTGGGCAAATCAAAGATAAATGTCGTACTATAGATAGTAGTAGTAATAGTCATTTTGATGTCTAAATTATTGTTCAAACGGGCTGCATTATTCTTCTATGTTTATATCTAAAAAGTAATTACGAGTAAAATGGAGATTGATAATCTGATACCCTGATAAGTGCACTAAAACTATTAAATTAATAGTAATAATAGTAAATAATAGTAATTAATTTGTAGTTTAGTTGGTATAATATGTATACTCGTATTGTAAAGCATTTATCATTGGTCTACCTTAACATATTTTTATTCAATATTGTTCACTAGCGTATTCGCGCAGCTTCGCCCGTGTGGATGTCGTTTATCACGTATCCCTTGAGAACTGTTATTTTTTTCGGGATAAATAGTAGCCTTTATATTAAACTGGGTTATATTCTATCTATATGTCAATTTTCATCCAAATCCTTTCAACCCTTACAGCGTGATTGAGTAACAAACATCCAAACATCATCACAAACTTTCACATTTACAATATTAGTAGGATTAATTACATATTTGCCTAAAATCGATCCAAAAAATGTTTAGCACCCCTTTACGAACGTCGGTTTATCAGTAATATGACATTTGAGTGCGGCACTCGCGACGTCGCCGCCTCGGCCGCGCTCCGCACGCGACATTGACCAGCCCGCGACCTTGGGGATTCCACTGGAATCGTTATAAACGTAGGAAGAGGAGAAACATGTACAGTGAACAGCAGTCACTGTTTGAAGGTCTGGAGTAAGAATTTTAAACGTTTGTGCTTTTTTTCTAGTGTGGAATTACAAATTTTTGGATTTACATTAATAAACTCAAGGACGAATAAAAAAGGCGGACGGAATCTCGCTAAAAATTGATTGAAGCACTTATTTTTTTTAAACCCACTATAATTTTGACAGTATTGTAATACAACAGACTATTATTATATATCATTTCAGTCCAAAGACGTCCACTACTGGACATAGGCCTCTCCCAATTAAGGGGGGAAATGCCATAATCGCCACGCTTGACAGGCGGGTTGGCGATCGCAGTTGGATGGTTAAATACTCAGAGAACGCCCATCCTCTGGTGAATCCCTTAGTCGCTTTTTACGACACCCATGAGAAGAGATAAGGGTGGTGCAATTCTTTATGTCCGGCACCAACCACACGGAACATGTCCGGCACCACACCGAACTCCAACAAAAACCTTCCAGCATACGAGATTTGTTGCGTAATCGCGGCTGTTAGATAAGTCTACTCATAGTAAGCTATGAGTGTGAAAGTGTGCGTGCCAGCCCGTAATTTCAAGCGAGCCGACTTATTATTGGTTGCTTCACTTATTGTTTAACGAGATTCCGTCCGCCTTTTTTATTCGTCCATGAATAAATTCCTACGTAATCAATATTTTCCTAATTCCAGGGTTGAGTTGGCTATTGCATCTTTACTAAATAGAAACTTTGGAAACTTTTGAAGAAATGGAATGTTGGTAACTTTTGTGTCGCATTATGGCGTAATTTTTTTCCAGTCTTGTACAGTCTAACAAAGTAATTAGTATACAGGGTCGCCAGATATAGATAAAGATTTCTCAGAAAATTATTATAAAACGGTTTGATTAGGGTTTTGTACAAACACAGTTTAACTTTGTCCGTTATTACAATGATATTTCACTCGAAAACATCCATAATCTTCTGAAAAACCTTCATATATATCTGGCAACCCTGGATACTAGTTGCTTTGTTAGACTGTACAATTTTTCCTTGGTTGGTATCATGGTTAATCACGTCATAACACAAACAATACTTTCCTTTTTTTTCAAACTAAACTTTCTTCAAAAGAAAAAACTTACTACTTACTTTTATTTTTTCTTTACTTTCTTCTTTCTTTCTTCTTATTTTTATTCTTCTTTTTTCTTTATTTTTTCTTTCTTTGCGATTTTTTCTTTCCAGTTTCCACAATTTCGCATGCGTATATATACGATTTCGTTTCGCATGCGTAAAATGCGTTAAAAATAATAAATAATTAAACATTGTGTTTCTAGAAGAAGATTCTTCTAGAAACACCTTCCCCAGTATATGAGAAAATAAATAAAACCAAGAATTGAATTTCGTACGTAATTTTCTCAACGAAATCTTGATGAACAAAATCACCAAACGAACTGTCTCAATATGTATCACATAAATTCAATAAAAAATGCTATATTTTCTATACTTTAGCGACAAATGAAATTGCCTCTACTCGAATATATAATAAACAAGGATCCCTGAAAATTGTTTTACGTATTCGCGACATATTTCCACGCATAGCCAAAGGTCGAAGCCCTAGAAATAATCAGAACTTATTTATTTGAAAGGAGCATTGTACCCTTTATTTTATGTCCCCACGCAATGTCTTACGAAATGTCTAACTTTATTGATATTATTAAACTGGGAAATATTTGATATAGTTAAATTAGTTTAGTTGGAAGGTACAGAAAGGCGCAGGTGCACGCGAACCGTTGTCTTTACCTATCTGTTTTGGATTGATTTTCTTATTTTGTTGCTTTTCCAGACCAATACTTAGCAACCCTATTTTTAATCTTATCATCGTCAACATTTCAGCTAAAAGCCGTCCACTGCTAGACATAGGCATACGACGACAAATTTGACGACTTCTGTGGTCTAGTGGTTCTAGTGTCGGACTGCTAATCACGAGGTCGTGGGTTCGATTCCCACAGGACACAAATATTTGTGCGATGAACATAAGTGTTTGTGTTGGTCTGGTTGTTTCTTATGTATTATAAATATATATTTACAAAAAAAAGTATATAAATATTATATCCATTGTCTAGTACCTACCCATAGTACAAGCTCTGCTTAGTTTGGGACTAGATAGTGCTGTGTAAAAATGTCTCTAAAATATTTAATAATAAGGTAATAGAAATGCTATCTACTGTCTTTTTGTCGCCAGTTTGCCACTACTAACACAATGCAAAATAAATTAAGCCTAAAAATATTCCGCTGTTAGATATGCTGCAAAATACAATTTTAGTGACTCTGCGTCCAAAACAGCACTGATGATTAAGCAAAAGGTTCGCGCACTGGTGTCCTACGAGACATCTGTACGCGGCGACATGTTCAAGTGACTTTGCCACTTCTATTATCTTAAATTATTTAGATTTCTATGGCCTTCCCCAAGCATCGCCACAACGAGGGTTCTGCGCTTCCATCATCCAGCGGATTTAATTACTTACTTATCGGTTTTATAGTTTACATTAGAAACTACAATGTAATTTTTCACAGCTTTTTTGAGTATAGTAACACGTGTTCTAGATACATGTCTGTATGTTCAGGTATGTGATTTCGGTATGAATTATCTCCTATTATAGTTGTCATACTTGTCATTGCTGATCCACTAAAAATTGATGAAAAAATAATGTAGGCAACTTGTTCACACTTTCTAACAGTTTAAAGATGTTTATTAGGAAGTCATGTCGTATTATAAAGGTCAAGTATCCATTGATAAAGAATCGGTGAGTTTCCTAAAGAAAACCTTTTACTTTTATATTATGTAGAAAAACGTAGAAAAGCATCAGTCGTAAATTGCAAAAACTCTACTACGAAGAAGTGACTTCGTTTTATTTATTGTCAATTTAATACAATGATTTCTTTTTTAACACCACGAATACGACTAGAATATTTTGTAAAAACCTACGGATTAAATTCAAAGCAGAAGAGGACGCTCCCAAAACGTAATTCCCACCCTCGCACTCCCCTTACACACCGCAACTGCGGGCCGCTCTCGTCAATTTTATGCGAGTTGCAATAGAACTCATTTTCGAAAAAATCATTCTCGCGTGTTTTACCACGGAAGTAAATGTCGTAAATCTCAAAACAGTTTTCTTTTTATTACAAGAATACTAAACAATCTATCCAAATTTCCTCTAGCTAGTATTTAATAAACTTTATTGTTTTCCTATTTGCATATATTTTATATAGCTAAGTTAAATAATAAAGGATAAATATTCGAAAAATCTATAAAAACGCATGATTTTCAAAAAATAAAAGTATCGAACAAAAATCAACTAATTAAGTAACTGTCTAGTCAAATGATGGACAAAGGTTCAAAAAAACATGTATCTAAATTTGACATTCATGAAGCATGTGTTCGACTCAGCATATGTTTTTAAAAAAGTCACCTCATTTTGGGAGCCTAGCCTTTTTCCATTTAATTGTCGACATTTATCAAAATAAGTACCTAACTCGTATTCGTTTTAATAGTTAAAAACTTTCCGTCTTCTTTTATTTAATAGTAAAGTTTTCTTTGTTTACAACTTTGAACAAAAAGAAGAAGAATTTTAGTATGAGTTTATTGACACAATTGAGCAGACTACGAATTTGAACCAAAAATACGAAAAAAAAATGCAGTTTGTTAAGGTTTGATGAAGTTTCAACTGTAATATATTTTGTTGTCGGTTTATTGTTCATGTCTCTTTTCGCAGGTCTGCTGACAATAATTTATTTCGAAATATAAGCAGTACCTACATTTCTAGGTACTCAAAATTGATTGTAATATTATTGTGTGTAGGTACATGAAAATAATATTCCTTTTCTGCCACTTGCTCGGAAATTGGATCATTAATCAAAAAAACCGGCCAAGAGCATGTCGGGCCATGCTCAGTATTATAGGGTTCCTTAAGTAGGTCTAATTACAAACGAATCAAATCGAATATTAATCATTGCTATTTTAGTTTTTTGCAAACAGCGCCACCTAATGCTAAATTTATGAAGCTAAATTTAAGAAGTGTGTTTCTTTTTGTGATTTTTTTAAATAGAAAGTAACTAAAGGAGCATTATTTCCTACGATCATTTTTCTCTAAGGTCAATGACCTATGAACTAGGACGTCTTAAGTATTTTTCAGATTACTCACTATAACTCAAAAATTTATAATCACATTATACTCGAAATAATTTTAAAAGAGAGTTTTTATAAAGGTCTATCAATGTTGAAGACTATAAGTTTCTACGTTACATAGTTTAGAAATGGCAGGGGGGGGGACACATTGCAAGCCACTTTGGCGAACTGTATTTCGCAGAGGGTATACCTGATAAAAAAGATGTGTATGAAACATTACCTTCATTTTAGTAGACCTATTCAACGATACCCCACACGAGGGGGTGCAGCGAAAAAAATATTTTCATCGCCATTTCACATGTATGGGCGCCACCCCTAAAAGACGTAATCAAGATTTTTTATTCTTTTAAAATTGAGATCTATATCTATTCCATTTTTTGTCAAAATTTCATTTACTTGTGTTTATAACTGTAGAAGTTATTAAGCGGTAAAGGATTAGGACAGACGGACAGACGGACAGACGGACGGACATGACGAAACTATAAGGGTTCCTTGTAGGACTTCGGAACCCTAAAAAAGAATACAACAATCGGCTCTTTTCCGTACGCAACGAAATAACAGGGCGGTAATATCCAACAGGACATTAATAGAAATTGCTGGACACTTTTTATTTTTTAAATTGTGCTACCGAGGTTTTTAAGTACACACATTAATTAGGTGTTTTCAGGTACAAAATGTTTATCATTATACAGGCTGAATGCGCATTTTTTTTTTCAAAACTTTGAAAATAGAACAAGAACCGCGCGCGGGCCAATGGGCGTGAATGAAAATGAGATACTGTTGTTGTGTTGTGTTTCCTCGCAAATGAGAGAAAAGTATTATACAAGTCTCGGCCGAAATAGCAATCTCAATAACGGCCTCGTTTAGTTAAAAAGGACTCGGCTTGTGCCTCGTCCTTTCAAAATCACTTAAGAAGTTTACTCGGCCGTAGATTGCTTCATTTCAGGCCTCGACAGTAATGTACTTATTAACAAAACAGAGTAATAAAATACAATGTACAATAAGCATGTACTGTTAGATTAAACAATTATTCAACTTACTCTAAATACGAAGCAATTAAATTAAATTAATTTATTAATTGTGACTACAGAGGCCCACATGTTAGTAAAAACTTAACAAACTACGGGTTAGTATTTAAAATAAATTGAACAATACACAAACATTTAATTTTATGAACGACAAGGTTGCCCTTGTCGCACCAACACATTAACAAAATGCTTCAATATAGGAGCATCATATTGCTCAGATAAAGCTTTCAGAACGCTATTGGAACTGCCACGCATTCTGGTTAGTAAGGATACGGTCTTTTTCCTTATTACAGCATAAAAATCATTTGTTCGAGCTTCTGCGAACATGCCGGACGCACTACAGTATCGTGGCAGCCCCAACAGCATCCTGAAACCATTATTATATTGAACACGCAGGACGTCTAGAGCTTTACGAGTATAGTTGACCCACAGGCTGCCCGTGTAGAAGTTCTGGCAGTATGCAGTAAACAACGTTATTTTTGTTTCCCTACTACAGCGGGCGAACCTGTGCGCCAACATATTACACTTTGCTGCTAGCGTCCTGCGCTCACGTTCCATGTCTACCTGATCCCTAAGGTCCTCAGTGACATAATGACCAAGGTATTTAAACTGAGTAACTCTTCTCATTGGCTCCCCGTTGAGTGTCAGTACAGGGTCGTAAGAAATCTGCTTACCAGGAACCTTAAAAATCAGGTATTCACTCTTTTTTACATTATATGTTAGGCCGTGTCTGGCTGCATATTTTTCGCATGTTATTAGCATATCCCTAACTGAGCCGGCCGTTGGACCCAGCAGCACCATATCATCTGCATAGCTAATGTTGTTAATACTGACATTGTCGATTTTGCATCCGACAGGTTTGCTGCTGAGTCCATCAATAAGATCGTTTAAGTACAGGTTGAAGAGCTTGGGTGAGCTTAGCCCCCCCTGCCTTACCCCGCACTCCATCCTGTACGTGTCAGAAAGGATATCACCCCAACGAACATTGTTCACCTGATTTAGGTACCAGTATTGGAACAGGCACAGCAACTGCTGAGGTACACCCGCTTCCCTAATCTTCTCCCAAAGGACATCATAAGACACTAGGTCAAAAGCCTTTGAGAGATCAAGGAAGCAGGCATACACTGGAGTACGTCTATCTATATAGTATTGGACGGTCTGCTTTAGACAGAGTATAGCGCTTTCAGTAGATAGTTTGGGCTTAAACCCAAACTGTGCGTCATGAATATGCAGCCACTTGTCCAGCTGTTTGTCAAGCAGACCGTCCAACACCTTCGCAATAACGGTGGCCAAAGAAATGGGCCTGTAGTTTGCCTTATCCGATATATCGCCAGTTTTGTTTTTTAGTATCGGCACCATTAAAAAGGAGATTCTAATTAAACCCTTTAAACATTAAAATAAGTAGGAATCGTCAATTCGCAAATCAGAAGGCATTTATTTGAAACTTTTTGTCCTCGCAATAAAACTAGACGAGACCATTTTAGTAAGCTGATGTGAAAATGTTTAATAGAATTTGAGACAGTTTCGATGAATTGCTCGGTGGCGTTAAAACGGATTACAGTTCGGTTACAATAACTTTTGTTCTTGTTTTGATGACGCTCCAATGAATATGAATTGGCTAATTTTGAGAAGGCTTATACTTGTAGGTAAAATTGAAAAACGTGAATTGTTCAAGTACTCCAAAAGTCAATGTGACTTGCCGTGGCATCTGCCTCTGAATAATAATAAAAAAAACCGCCCAGGAGCATGTTGGGCCATGCTCAGTATTATAGGGTTCCTTAAGTAGGTCTAATTACAAACGAATCAAATCGAATATTAATCATTGCTATTTTAGTTTTTGCAAACAGCGCCACCTAGCGCTGAATTTAAGAAGTGTGTCATATATTCATATGACACACTTCGTAAATTTAGCGCTAGGTGGCGCTGTTACTTTGTGTTATCAATATAACACAAAGTTTATTTTTGTGATTTTTTTAAATAGAAAGTAACTAAAGGAGCATTATTTTCTAAGATCATTTTTATTTAAGGTCAATGACCTATGAACTAGGACGTCTCAAGTATTTTTCAGTTTTCTCACTAGAACTCAAAAAATTATAATCACATTATACTCGAAATAATTTTAAAAGAGAATTTTTATAAAAGTCTATCAACGTGGAAGATTACAAGTTTCTATGTTGCATAGTTTGGAAATAGCAGGGGGGGGACACATTGTAAGCCACTTTGGTGGGCTATATTTCGCAGATGGTACACCTGATAAAAAAGTGATGTATGAAACATTACGTTCATTTTAGTAGACCTATTCAATGATACCCCACACGAGAGGGTGCAGCGAAAAAAAAATTTTCATCCCCATTTCACATGTATGTGCGCCACCCCTAAAAAACGTTACCAAGATTTTTTTATTCTTTTAAAATTGAGATCTATAGATCTATCCAAACCATTTTTTAACAAAATTTCATTTACTTATGTTTATAACTGTAGAAGTTATTAAGCTGTAAAGGATTAGGACAGACGGACAGACGGACAGACGGACAGACGGACAGACGGACAGACGGACAGACGGACAGACGGACAGACGGACAGACGGACAGACGGACAGACGGACAGACGGACAGACGGACAGACGGACAGACGGACAGGCGGACAGGCGGACAGACGGACAGACGGACAGACGGACAGACGGACAGACGGACAGACGGACAGACGGACAGACGGACAGACGGACAGACGGACAGACGGACAGACGGACAGACGGACAGACGGACAGACGGACAGACGGACAGACGGACAGACGGACAGACGGACAGACGGACAGACGGACAGACGGACAGACGGACAGACGGACAGACGGACAGACGGACAGACGGACAGACGGACAGACGGACAGACGGACAGACGGACAGACGGACAGACGGATAGACGGACGGACATGATGAAACTATAAGGGTTCCTTGTAGGACTACGGAACCTTAAAAATTATTCTTTGAATAAATTAACTAAATTTGAAAAAATCATCCCTACGCCATGGGACAAATAATAGTAGTACCTAAGCTGCGACTGGATGCGGAAGGCAGAGGACCGAGCGTTGTGGCGCAACTTGGGAGAGGCCTATGTCCAGCAGTGGACTGCGATAGGCTGAGTTGATTGAAGCTGCGACCACAAAAAAGGTACCTAGGTAAGATAATTAAGTGTGCTTTAAAAAGCAGTGATAGCCAGTGGTTGAAATGTTGAACGTTTGCCTTCCATTATTATTTGAGGAAAGAGGGTCTTGAACGCCCCTAAGCCACTGCAACCTGATAAGATCTATTGTGACGCCTCTTGCACCATTACAGCACTTCTTTAAGCTGCAACTCAATCATGAAGTCGACTATGACCTTAAGGGAGGAGGATTGGATCTCCTGCGTTAAGATGAAGTGGCCTCCAAGATGCTGGCTTCTGATGTGGTGCAATGCATCACATTCACATAGGATATGAATGGGCATCTCATCCTTTTTGCGTCAAAATCTGCAAACTGTGGTATCACTGGAGCCCATTACCTTCCATGCGTGGGTGTGAGTTCGAGCCCAGCCTAAATCTCTGACTTTTCGAATTCCTGTGCGGATCTGTATTCGATTATCACTTGCTTTAATAGTGAAGGAAAACATCGTGAGGAAACCTACCTACCTGTAAGTGTTCCATACAATCCTCAATGGTATGTGTAGTCCACCAACGCGAACTAGGCCAGCGTAGTGGCCTAAAGCCTCAGCCTTCTCATTCTGAGAAGATGGCCCGTGCCCAGCAATGGGACAGTAATGGGCTGGTTATGTTATTATTCTTCTTCTTGTCAGTGGTACGACTGATCTTTTGTCAAACTTGGCAAGCCCAAAACTTTGCAACCTCTACGGCGTTATCAGTGTTTGCACAAAGAACAAAGAACAGGATAAGAGGTGAGGCAAGTTTGAGGGTCATACCCACAACCACACGCTGTCGCCGTTTTGTTGATGTTATGGTTATGTTAAGGTTATGTTATGTATGTAAGTAAGATAATAATAATTTCAGTTTGGTTTGGTTGTTTACAATCAAAAAGGGTACCTAGTACCTACTTAACCCAGTTGTTACTGAAACAATTTTTTCTCTCTGATTATTGTAATTTTTGGATATGTTTCTTCAAATGACTCATAATAACTAGGAAAAATTATGAAAACATTACAGGTTTTCTGGGAAAGCCCAAAAAGCCGGCCTTTACAAGGCCCGTTGTAATATAGGGTTCGTCTATGTATCATCATCATCATCATCATTTCAGCCGAAAGACGTCCACTACTGGACATAGGCCTCCCCCAATTAAGGGGGGAATATGCCATAATCGCCACGCTTGGCAGGCGGGTTGGCGATCGCAGTTGGTTGGTTAAATACTCAAAGAACGCTGCTCCCCGTCCTCTGGTGAATCCCTTAGTCGCCTTTTACGACACCCATGAGAAGAGATAAGGGTGGTGCTATTCTTTAAGTCCGGCACCACACGGACTATGTATATGGCGGTCTAATAATGGAACTAAGTATTATGGAACCTGTTTATAATGTGTTTTTAGTGGTGTAGGGTCCTATTAGGGTCTCCATCCGCCCCTGAATTTCTTGCCTCTACCAGCTTCCATTATGTAGTGACATCGGTGCCAACAAGCGCCGGTGGATCGGCACCAGCTGCCCTCTGTCTACCTGAACACGGCCTTACGTACTAACAACATAACTTTTCAGTATACCGCGAAGGCTGACCTTGATGCAAGATCGATAGGAATCGTATACGTGAATGGTAACATGTGGGAGTTTCTGAATAATATGAGTTTAATCTAATGTTAATGGCTTTAATCAACTTTTGTATTAGTCATTTAGAAACTAGACTGCTGTGAAGGTTAGGTTCGTAGAACCTGTTGTCTGGTGTTTAATTTTAATTAAAGAGAATGTGTCCAATTCATTGGAGAACTGTGTCATCAGTCTACAGCAGTGCTGCCAGATTGGGTGCTTTTTTTGCAATTTTGTGTAAAAATAGTAGTAGTAGTTTTAGTAGAGCTGAAAGAGCTCGTCCGGGGAAGTACTACCACCATATCTACTTCTCCACCAAATAGTGATGCTTGCAATGCTGTGTTGCGGTCTGAAGGGTACGGGTGCCGGTGAAATTACAATAACATGAGACTTTCCGTTTTCATGTATCACTTTGGCAAACCGACTTGCGGTACCGTTTAGGTAACAGCCTAGGTAGTGTTGAAGTGTTGAAGTTGTTATGGGCAAAGGTAACCGCTTAACATCAGGTGGACTTTTAGCTCGTTTCGTCATCCTATACTATAAAAAAAAGATAAAAATATACAAATTTTGGAGGAATCAAATATTTGTAGAAAAGGATGAATAGAAAAAAATCTCTTGTCAAATTTTGGGTAGGTATCTTATTTTTTTATTTGGGGCGGTATCTGGCCATGAAACGAACAGAACTTAGGACTCTTTTTGGAAATCAAACAAATGCTCCCGTAGCAATGAAATGAACAGGTGATATTTTATCATCTGTAAACGAGTAAGCGTGGGACTGAAATATTATGAAATTAAAATGTTTTTTAATCCTTTAATTTAATACCGCCGATTGCCGACAAATTTCTTTGAGCAATCGGATTTTCAATATTGAAATTTGAATTCCAATTACGTCATCCGCATACAATGCGATCCGTCCGATGCGTACGATACCGACAAGTGGATGCATGTCTTCATGCTGCTCCATCTACATAACTCAGATGGCGACTATATGAGGCCAACTTATTTCATTTATTTATTTATAATTTATGTACACACAATAAAATATGAAAGGACACAGCATTAAAATTATTTAGTACAAAGGTACTGCTTATTTCAAAGAAATTTCTACCATCAGACCTGCGAGAGGAGAAATAAGTAAGAAATGTAGACAACAGTGTGTAAAAAGATAGGAAACTTAAAATTTGTTCTAATAAAGCAATAGATACTTAAATAAATACATATAAATTATATAGGTATAGGTAAATATGATATAAATATTATACAATAACAAATTATGAGGAAAGGTAATGCTCTTTAACACGTCTTTTGAAGACAGATATGGATTGAGAATTCCGTATGTTAGGCGGGAGTGAGTTCCATAATCTTACTGCATGCACAGAATTTCCTTTTTTGCCATGAAGTTGAGCCTCGTGCAGGTGCCGACAGTACATTAGAATCAGCCATTAGAGTTATTTTATCAGACGAATACGCGAGTGTCTTATTTGTGGTGAAGAAGTGTGCACACGTGCCACTGTGCGCGTGTGTAATTTTTTTTTATTGATGTTAAGGTGAATTCTGAGAAATTCAAAATTTCTTGCATATTTTGCAAATTGTAGCTCTATTTCACGTTGTAGGCATATCAATCAAAATGTGATTCGCGGCAGTAAAAACAATATATGTGCTGAATAATACTCATACCCTTTAGGGGGAGGCCTATGTCCAGCAGTGGACGTCTTTCGGCTGAAATGATGATGAAATAACAGTGTATTAAAATTGAATATTTTGTTAAAAAATTTAGACGAAGAGTCATGCACCTATTAAAATCAAAGTGTGTTTATAGCCTCCAGGGAACTAATTAAATGTAATTTGCTTTTTCTCTTGACGAATCAAGTTTGCGTTAAAATGTGATTTAGAATGCATGAAACCCCGAGCACTTTTAATTAACACAATTATAAAGCTTTGCACGTTTTCTTATTTAAGTACCTACTGGGAGAATTTTAAATCATAATGTTATATTTTCAGGATTTAGGTAAAGTCGCAGATTTATTTATTATTTATTGATTTTTTTTTTGATTATTTTTTTACTCATTTAACTATGTTTATAACACGTTTTTTATTAAATCAATTTCATTCCAGTCACTTTGTTCGGTACAAATTTTGCAATTGATTTTAAACTAACTTCCCGATTAAATAGAGACTTGAAACTTAAACCTACTCGTAGCTCAGAACTGGATAGGGCAATACAATATTAACTCGCTTTTCTTTTAAAAATGTGATGGTGAAATCTTTTTGTGAATATTAAATTTTGTGAATATTAATTCCATGTTGATTAACATGATTTTGAGTTAAACTATTTTACCTACATTTTTGTACCTAATTGTTTCGAGTGATCGGTTGCTTAACCTAAGTATTAATCTGGGGGGATCTTAGGTTTTCGCGATCGCTACACATTAAAATAAAACAAGTTTAACCGGATTACATCGCGTATATTATTTAAGTTGGTTTTTCTGACATTTCGAAAGCTTTGCAGCGTTCGTGGTCGCAGGGATACTAAGATGACAAGCGCCTTTACAGATATTTAAAGATGTCGGTAAGATTCCGACATACCCCTCCGCCATCCCCAGACAGAGGGTATCCATGAGGATTTCCACCCGAAAACAAAAAAGATAATAGCATGTAAATAAAGTCATTATCATCATTATCATTTCAGCCGAAAGACGTCCACTGCTGGACATAGGTCTCCCACAAGCATCGCCACAACGACTGATCCTGCGCTTCCCACAATTCCCACATCCAGCGGATTCCCGCGACCACGAGGTCGGTCCACCTTGCCTACCCACGCTGCGCCTTCCAGTACGCGGTCGCCACTGCAGAACTTTACAGTCCGATCGGCCATCCGTTCTGCGAGCAATGTGTCCTGCCCACTGCCAATTAAGTTTGGCAATTCTTCGGGCTATATCGGTTACCTTCGTTCATAAATAAAGTAATGAATCTTAAATGTTAAAATAACTCAAATGAATTAACGGCAACATAATACATATTGGTTTACTTAACATTTACCTTGACGTTATCGCAGTATTTACTCACTCTGCAAAATATACTTACGCGACAAAATCATGAATATTCATGAGCTTGCTAAATGCCACACCATGGGTCGATTTAATTTAGAAACAGTAATTATAATATGGTTCTGTCTAATTACGTTTGGCTTTTATTTCGTTATGGAGATATGGGGATAATAGCTGGGATGGCTAAACTCCATAAGGACGCGATTTGCTAATCGCTTTATGTGTACTAAATAGTAGAATTCCTTGTCCGGCTTCAGTGTTTCCCGATAAGTATAATTTGGTGGTCTTCAAACCTCCCGTGAGTAGGTTTTTTCTGGGCAAGCGAGTACCGTCGTCGATCGCATCATCGCCATCAATGAGGTGCCGGTCAAACGCAAGTCCATTGAGAAAAAAAAACCTACTTTTAAAAATATCGTGATTCGTTTTCATTTCTATTATTTAATGGATGTTGACTTTGTATATTTTTGTTTCAGACCTTCAAAATCTGGAAGCTGTTAAAATATTGCGATGTTTGATTGGGTAATGCCAGACAAAAGATCCTGATGCATCAAATTGGACATCTCAGACAAGTTTCCTAATGTATCATCAAACTTAAAATCAAGTTCATTTCTAAATGCCATTTATAAAAAGAACAGCTGTGCGTGACATAATAGTTTAATTAATTTTCATACGCTACAGAGAAGAAGATCACAATAAAACTACAAAAAAAATACTATAATAAAAAAACAAATACTAAAAACTAACCCATTTTTGTAAATTGTCTATAAAATAATGTTCCACATTGCACTTGCCCTTGAACTTGCTACAGTGGCTAGTGCAATTCACTGGAGACGCGACGGGAAGCGTTAGATTGGTGCTAGTTGTAAATTCAAAAGGCGAGCGTTCCCAATGTACCTGGGCACTGGAACACATAGATTACATAATTAGTTGGAGAGTGGTCACTTTGTGTAGGATATTCGACTATCTTATCCATGTATCTATGTACTTTTAGTCAAAGAAATATTCCTTTTTTTATATCTTTATCAAAATCAGCTCATTACTGTCCAAATGTTGTTTACAACCTCTTTTCACGATCGAAGGGTTTGATCATTTTGATTCGGAGATTCTGTTGGAGGTGGAGTGGACTATAGTTATAATTTATTGGTATAATAATGGGTAGGCCGGTTTAAATTTTCTCAATAAATGTGTTGCTTTGATTTCTATTCTGACATATACTAAAAATAAAAAGTCTAAAAACCAAATGGGTGGGGCATACAAGAAACCTCGAAAAACATTCATTTTTTTCAACGTTTTTGTTCCTATTCTATCTTCAAAACGGTAAAACATACCTGCGTTAAATTAAGTCTGATTATAGTGCATACTACGTAATCAAGTAACAAATACCAAAGATAGGGCAAACATAGACAAATGTGGTGGTACCTGCGTAAGAAAGAGATGCAAAAATTCATATTTCAAGCATCCTCCGTTGATGTTTTTTGATGAACTCTCGTAAATTAAGAAGTTTCTATGGGGTATCAGGTCGATGGGTGGTACGGAACCCTTACCACAGAGTATACCAGAGAGTAAGCTTCATACAACCGCGCTATGATAGGTACACTACTACAAGCATAAGACGCGTGTGTGCGTGAGCACTGGCGGCCTCGTCGCGTACGCAGTGATACCGGTTTATACCGGCTCAGCCAGTGCTCAAGCTAAGGGCGTACATCTAGCACGTCGTCTTTGTTTTCGTTTCACGTTTTGATTTAATGAGTAAAGAATAATAGTGTTTTAATTTAAAAAAGTGTAAATATGGTTTACTGTACTGTGTGTATGAACAATAATAGAACGAATAAAAACATATCATTTTTTAATCATCCCAAAGACTCCAATAGGTAAGTAGCAACTTGGTTATAATTTATTATTTTTAATGTGGTAGATAGATACCTCTTACATACATAACCTAATTCCTACCTCAATTTCGAAAGAAAACTTAACACGGTGGTGAATAAAACGTTTTGGTATTGAACGTAAATGGTTGTGTTTTTTTTTTAGTAAGTTGCACATACTATGTATGTGCACCTATCTCGTAAATGGTGCGATCAAGACCAAAATTAACGACTATACGAGTATTTTTTTTCTATTAATACCAGATGATATTGGTGTTTATGATTCGAATTACGTAGGTAATACCTAGGTACCTACCTATTAGTGATTGAATAACTATATATATTATTTTTATAACACAGACATAGTAAAAAATATAAGCAACGTGCTGCGAACAATCATAGTGAAGCCAAAAAAACTATGCTCCTTCGTGTACAACCACAGATAATATTATACTCATGATCCTGAAGGATATTTACTTTCGCGATGCTTACTAGACGATGCAGCGACATGTGTACTGAGAGGGGAGAGCACGGTTAGAGGTGTATGTGTGCGTGAGCGCTGATTGTACACGAAGGGCATAGTTTTTTCTAGCTTCACTAGATTGTTCGCAACATTTCGTCTATATTTTTACCCGACTGCGCCAGAAGGAGGGTTATATTTTTAAACGACTTCAAAAGGTTGCAATTCAACCGTTTTTTTAATTTTATTTTTATGTTTTTTACCTCAGAACTCCGTCATTTATAAACCGATTTCAAAAATTATTTTTATTTGAAAGATTGGTCCCATTTTTATGAAAATCTGGTTTCGCATACTCATTTAATTTATCGTTGTAGAGGTAGGTACAGTCAGAAATATTACATAATAAAAAGCTGATAAACGTTTTGTTAATTTCATTTCATCCACATGTGCCAACCCTACCAAAATAGGTATAAATTTTGCACGTTCTTTAGAAGCTTACTCTCTGGTATACTCTGTGCCCTTACTGCGTGAGTCCGACTTACATTTGACTGTTTTTTTAGGAATTCATAAAAATAGAAAAAGGAATTCATACATACTTAACGCCTAATAGGTATTATTTATTCTGTAGTTAAAAATTCAGTTATCCATAATAGTGCAATTATTGTACAGACCATTATATTTTATCCTAAATAATAGTTATTTGTTATACAAGAGTGCAAAGTTGCTTTTTAACCGCGTGCTCAATTTTGATGCCCGAGCAAGCGAAGGATTCTAAAATATTTTTATCTTTTGAATCACACATTAAATCTTTTAGAATTAATAATTAAGTTAGAATCCTGAGCGTTAGCGAGGGAATCAAAAGAGCACAAGGTGAAAAATCTTTGCACTCGAGTGCAACACGTAACTTTTCATCCCACCTCAGCGAGGAAATGACTAAATGCAAAAAAAATACATTTACAATCACAAGATACTTTTATTTCAGTTTAGGTATTAACAACTACATTATTATAGGTAAGTATTACAGAGTAATCTTTAAATTATAACAAATAATACTTAGGTATACCTAATTAAGAAAAAAATTACGTAACGTTGCTACCGTTACTTAAGTAGAGAGTAATATTTTTGTTAGGTACTGTTATGTTGGTGTTAGTGACTTGTGTACTGTTTTTCGGTAAACTATCTGTCATACTTAATAGTTGTACCGATTCATCGGATTCCCTTGGCGTAAATGAGCAAAACGTTTTCTGAGAAAGTTTTGGTTCCTTTATCTAGCCGCCACATGTTAAACATATCGTATTGTTTCAAATACTTCTCGCGTGATTGTTGAGGGAGAAAGCTCATTATTGCATTATTAACAGTTTCAGTAAATTCTGTTTGCGTCAAATAAACTTCCTCGTCGCTAGAACCACTCATTTCAGGGTAATAGGTCTGTGCATTTTAGGTTTTTCACTTGTTTTCAAGTTTCTTGTTTTTAACCTAATATTTATGTATTTAACAATATGACGTGAAAAGAACCTGGCGCGCGCAAAGCAAATAAAAAAAAGTACACCTAAAAGGTTCCGAGTCTGAGTTTTTAACAAATTAAAAAAACCGGCCAAGAGCATGTCGGGCCATGCTCAGTATTATAGGGTTCCTTAAGTAGGTGTAATTACAAACGAATCAAATCGAATATTAATCATGGCTATTTTAGTTTTTGCAATAATCGGCAGCATTCGCGACTCAGAGCGTGTTGTTAGTAGCGCCATCTAGCGATAAATTCAAGAAGCCAAATTTAAGACGTTTATCATTTCAAAGTTACTTTTTGTGATTTTTTCAAATAGAAAGTAGCTAAAGGAGCATTATTTGCTGTAATCATTTTTCTCTAAGGTCAATGACCTTTGAACTAGGACCTTTTTAAGTATTTTTCAGTTTTCTCTCTATAACTCAAAAAATTATAATCACATTATACTTGAAATAATTTTAAAAGAGAGTTTTCACAAAGGTCTATCAATGTGGAAGATTATAAGTTTCTACATTGCATAGTTTAGAAATGGCAGGGGGGGGGACACATTGCAAGCCACTTTGGCGGGCTATATTTCGTAGATGGTACACCTGATAAAAAAGTGGTGTATCAAACATTACCTTCATTTTAGTAGACCTATTCAATGATATCCCACACGAGGGGGTGCAGCGAAAAAAATTTTTTTTTCTCCATTTCACATGTATGGACGCCACCCCTAAAATACGGAAAAACGATTATTTTATTATTTTAAAATTGAGATCTATATGTAGACTATTTTTTAACAAAATTTCATTTACTTATGTTTATAACTGTAGAAGTTATTAAGCTGTAAAGGATTAGGACAGACGGACAGACAGACAGACGGACAGACGGACAGACGGACAGACGGACAGACGGACAGACGGACGGACATGACGAAACTATAAGGGTTCCTTGTAGGACTTCGGAACCCTAATAAAAAAGGTTGTATGATGAATTCGGCACCATGGAGGGAGAAGTAAATGGGTTTAATGATGTTTTGAATTCACAAACGTAGTGCACACGATGTTCTAAATTCAATTTACTTTATCCTCTAGTGGATAAAAACGGCTTTTGCACTCAGATATCGAAGAGCAAAAATACTCTTTCCGAGATGGGGGGATGAAAATATTTTTCTTGTTTTCTCCCTTAGAATCATAACGCATTTATTTTAAGGGAGAATACAAGAGCCTTTTGGCGTTTTTATTTTAAGTCTCCTCCTTAGTTATGCAAATACTTGTTTCTAATCACCTTATTCATAAAACATTCTACAAGATAAGACAGTCCGTTGTTAAAACCGATGTTTAAAGCTTTGAATAAATAACAACTTTAGCTGAAACCTCAAGATCAATGATGTTATAAATAATGGAACTGAGTTTTATAAGGGAACTAGACTTTACCTGCGGCTTCTCCCGCGTTTAATTCAGTTTATCACAAAAAGACTTATCGTGCATGTTTTGGGTATTGTTTATTTTCTCGGGATTAAATGTAACGTGTATGTTAACCTAGATTATGGACTATCTGTGTGCCAAATTTAATTCCAATCCATTCGCCGTTTCAGCGTGATCGAGTAACAAACATCGAAACATCTTCACAAATATTTACATTTATAATGTTATTAGATTTTTTTAAGCGCGACTGCTGAGCGTGGGGTCCTGGGTTCGATTCCCGGGTCGGGCAAAGTGTTATTGGGTTTTTCCATTAGGAAATTCTCAGTAGCAGCCCGGAGTCTTGATTTGTGCCCGGTCAGTGGCAATAGGCTCGCCCCCTATTATATGGGACTATAACATAACTGGCGAAATGTGGGTGTACTATTACACCTCTGCCTACCCCTTCGGGGAAATACAGGCGTGATGTGATGTTATGTTATGTTATGTTGTGTTAGGTTTTTTTACATTGGTTTTCCTTGTTTTCTTTTTCAAATAAGTAAGTATCGACGGGAAAAAGGAAAATTAAAATTAACCGTTCTTTACATCTCTTACGTGCTTACCCAAAGATTAAGCCAGCAATATAAATATTTGTTACCTCCGAGAATGAAACCATCCTGTAGCAAACACCCAATCATTGAGCTGCTGTACCAGGCGTATTGACTTTTTATTGAATTTTTATTTGCTACAAAATTTTTTTTCTTTGCTAGGCTTTGAAAAATTTGGTATCCAGTGTCGTATCTATAAATTAATCTTTGCGATGACGTCGACAATGGTTCGCAATTATTGTAGCGCCGCGAATAAGGATATGTCGTCTGCCCAACGGCCGTTTACTATTAACTAACGATTAGGCTTTGGTTAATCGACGTGACTTTGTCATGAGGTACCTACGAGGACTCAATGGGAATGAATGAAAGGACTATTCTAATGGTTCTAATGGTTGACCTTTGAACTAGGACGTTTTAAGTCTTTTTCAGTTTTCTCTCTATAACTCAAAAATTTATAATCACAATATGCTCAAAATAATTTGAAAAGAGTGTTTTTACAAAGGTCTATCAATGTGGAAGATTATAAGTTTCTACGTTGCATAGTTTAGAAATGGCAGGGGGGGGGGACACGTTGCAAGCCACTTTGGCAGGCTATATTTCGCAGATGGTACATCTGATAAAAAAGTGATGTATGAAACATTACCTTCATTTTAGTAGACCTATTCAATGATATCCCACACGAGGGGGTGCAGCGAAAAAACATTTTTCATCCCCACTTCACATGTATAGGCACCACCCCTAAAATACGTAATCATAATTTTTTTATTCTTTTAAAATTGAGATCTATATCTATACTATTTTTTAACAAAATTTCATTTACTTATGTTTATAACTGTAGAAATTATTAAGCTGTAAAGGATTAGGACAGACGGACAGACGGACGTACATGACGAAACTATAAGGGTTCCTTGTAGAACTACGGAACCCTAAAAAAGAGCTCGTCCGGGGAAGTGCTACCACCGACCTACTTCTCCGTCAAACAGTGATGCTTGCATTGCTGTGTTTCGGTCTGAAGGGTATGGGTGCCGGTGAAATTACAATCACATGAGACTTTCCATCTTCATGTCTCAGTTTGGCGAACCGACTTGCGGTACCATTTAGGCAACAGCCTAGGTGGTATTGTAATTCTTATGGGCACAGGTAACCGTTTAACATCTGGTGGGCCTTTAACTCGTTTCGCCACCCTATACTTTAAAAAAACGAAAAAAAAAGAAAACAAAAATAGGTCTCATTACAGGCGAGAGAAAAAAATATACAATAACAATAAAAATAAAAAAAAACCCGCTGAATACATAACCTCCTCCTTTTTTTGAAGTCGGTTAAAAATACAATAATATTAAAAATAACATCCCTGTATAAGACTAAAAACGGACTCCATCTCAGCATCGCTACAACACCGAAATTAAAATTTATGCTACACCGTGACGAGACCGAGGCGAACGCGAGCCGTGCCCAGGACGAGGCCCGGCCGAAGCACATCACGAACATATTGTTTGAAGCAAATGGAAATCACTTCATGCACACTGAGTGGCAACCTAGTTCCTGGGATACGAATACCGCTTGGTGTCAAAGTGTTCGTGAAAAAGAAATGACTGAATGAATGAATGAATGATATATTTATTTGCAAGAACATAGGTAACATTGAGTTCGTCTAATGTTAAAATTGGGTATCACAACATCGTACCGTGCGTCTAGTTGTCCGATGATGGATGTGGAGGAACGAGGTATCATGCTCCTCCAACACATAGGGAGAAACCTCCGACCAGGCTGGGTCTGCGCCTGGCGGGCTACTACCCAACGGTTGCTGTTGGATTCTTGTATATATGCTAACTTACGTGTAAACTCTGCATGCGTGATTCAGGATTGTTCTCATGAAGCGAGATAGATGTCGCTACATTGGAAACTTTATTTCAACTTGTTTTTAAATTGTGGTGGCCCACAGTTAGCTCATAGTCTGCTTGAGTGGCCCATTATCCTAATAAGTCTGTGCATGTCTGTTTTAATCAATACTTGATTTTTTTAAAGATGAGGGTTAGACCCTGAAGGTTGTATACAACGTTACTTGTTGTTTACGCAATTTGAGAAACTGATTGGTTCAGGATCAAGAGGAGAATCGATTGGGACAGTTTTTTTTTTCTTAATCACGAGTGGTTGCATCAAATAGGCCCCTGACGTAAGGAAAATAATCGAGCCGAACTTCATGAGACTAAGGAACCTCACGATCCGGTGATGTACCAAATTAAACCATAATAACCAAATTGACTAAAAAAAATTTTATTTTTTTAAATATAACATGGAATAAAAACGAACCCAATCGATTCTCCTGGTGATTCTGAACAAAGTATTTTCTCAAATTACGTAAAAAAAATTAACGTTGTATATAAAGGATATATAAAAGTAACTCCCAAACCATCAAAGAATTACCACTATCACGATTTAGAAAAAAAAAAATCTTAATGAGCAAGAACTATAGTGTTACAGAATATTTAGAAGATAAGATACCTAGGTTTGTAAAATAAAAGTTACACATAATTAATATACATGCTCATAATAAAATTAATAATTTTGTTATGTTTAAGTCCAATTTGCACGCCCCGAGAGGGGCAGAATATGCTGAAACTAATCATAAGTCACCTACATCTGTAATAATACTATTTGCTAGAGCAAATAAATATTTTGATTGATTGATTTAAAAACGTCGTCAAAAATAGCATACGGTGCGGAGTCACCGATTTTTGTATCCCAGGCTTATCCCAGGTAAGTTTTTATATTTTTAATTCCACAGACATTCCCAAATAATGACCAAACATCCAGTAAATAAATTAGCTAGTTAACTTTTGCCTCTGGTATACGGATTTATATATTCAGGTTTTTTTCCCTAAGCACTTTATTAGCTTAGTAACACCTAAGGGACGTGTTTGAACTGTGAAACGTCGCCGTCGTCGAGACCTAGCGGTAATTTATGGCCAATAGAGATAATTAAACCCAAGACAAGTAAGACCTTGTCGTATGTATACCTTCGTGGCAACAGGGCTAGCATTATAGTTCATAGTTCATAGTTATTTATTTAATTGTAGTACTAGTAGATAAACTATCAGCCTTTGACGCTACAGTTCCTGAAAAAGGCTCAAAAGATGATTGGGAATTATGTGAATGAAATGGGCAACAGATTTTTTTGTGGGCAAATAGCAGCAACGTGCGATGAGAAACCTGTAACCTTTCACACTTTTGTTTTCCAGACGGTAAAAAAATCTGCCTCCACTTTTTTGTTCTCCCACCTTTTATATAACATTACATGCCTGTATGCTGTTTGGGTGTACCGCCAATAATTGAGTGGATGAATTGTACAGCATTTTCGCCAAATATAGAGCGGGCATAACAATACTAGCAACGCATGTTTATTGGTGTTCTTAACCCAAGAAAGACCTAAGTCCCTATGTCCTACACTGGACTTTAAAAGGTTAAGTGAAAGAGGGTAAAAAGATAGACGTGGCAAACTACAATTTATATTTCTTTAACCAAGGAATATTCTATTCTAAGTTTACTATAAAACTATCATCTCAGCTTATCGCAGTCCACTGCTGGACAAAAGCCTCCCCCAAGTTGCGCCAGAACACTATAAAACTAATCAAATATAAAAAATAAAAAAACCCAAGTGCGTAGCAAAATAACTAAAAGATGTAAATAAAACGTATTTATATTTTTTTATTCAATAATCTTTAAAATTTATACTATTGTTATCTTTCAGAGAGTACTTAGTAGAGAAAATTAATGTAGGCTTCAAAATAATCATACAGGTGGAGGCTTGGTATGCCACCTTCTGGGCAGTCAGGTAATGATAAAAGTGAGTCATTTACCACCTCTCTATCGCCAGTGGGAATATGACAGTACAGTTTGATCTTTAATCAACTGATCACTACTTAAGATATAATCGTTCCTTAAGTATCGGTCTTATTCCAATACAGTAATTATAAACTTTAATTCAACAAAATAGCACACGAATTCAACTTGAAATAGGAAATAAATCTCTACTCAAGCGTGGTCTCGACCACACTTGTGTAATTACAGATCAAATATCTGCTCAAATACCGATACAGGTGACGGTATAAAATAAAGCTTAACTCAGCTGAACTGTGATCAATGAATCTACGCTTGAGTAATGGTCTTAAATTAAATCCCAACTCAAAACTAGTTTTAAACAGTGATCAACGCTTGAGAAACGTTCTATAATACGGGCCTTGTCTATGAACAACTTATAATATAACAAAGTTTAACCGGATTAAATCGCGACGCGAAGACGCTTGTCATCTTAGTCTTCCTGCGACCACGAACGCTGCAAAGCTTTCGAAACATCAGGAAAACCAATGTAAATAATACACGCGATTTAATCCGGTTAAACTTTGTTTTATTATAATGTGTAGTGATCGCAAAAACCTAAGAAATTATTATATGAACAAGTTGTCCAATAAGACTGTACTAAAAAGAAATTTAATTAAACAGTCTATTTCAGTCCTCACCTTGGCTACTATGATTGGATTCTAGGAACTATTGGATCTATTCAGGTTTCAGACTTCTTAAAAATAATCGAGGTGTCGGGAAACTTTAATTAAATGAGAAGTTAGTTATTTGGAATTAGAATTTTCATGAATATCAAATGCTTTTTGAAGTTAAACTTCTTTACGCACGCTTGATTTAGAGAGTAAGCTGGTGAATGTGTTACGAAAAGTGAGGCGAACGAAACGGGGTAGTGCGGGACGCGGGGAACGAGGCGCACGCGACGGCCGGCCACTACACAGTGCCGGCAGAAGTACGCGCGCCGCGCTGCCATTCCTTTGTTCTCATTGAAATAGTACTGAGGGAGATATAAGTTAGTGAAGTTTTACTTTAGTCGTGTGGTCTAAAGCACACAGGTTTTTTTTTTTTTTGTATTGAGCTTATAGTTCTATGTCTTTTAAATATTAATTTTGGCATAATAAAAATCAGATTATATTTACAAATTAGCAAACTATTCGCAAAAGATCGTTGGGATAATATCCTAAGACCTATGAACTCGCTTTTTTGAAGCGCATTTCATTCACACAAAATAAAACAACATATTTCTTTGATCTCGTGAAATTTGCTTCCATCTCAACGACTGCGTACTGCTTTGATCTAGGAATCATTGACATTCCATAGAAATCAAGTAAAATAAAAAACTATGATGGAGACTGGCAATGAACCTTACTTTTAAAGTTAATTTCATGTTCTTTAAAAACAAGTTTAACACGATTTTTGATTTGCAAGCGTGGATAAGCGCGGAACAGTATCCACAGAAATCGGTTGTAAAATATTTCAAAAATTAAAGTTTCATTTTTTACACATTTGGAACGAGAACTATTTAGACAGAAAAACTATTACAATAGATTCTACTCGTGATTCTGAAGCATAGAAATCTAAATATTAAGGTAATAGAAATTTTATCTAATGGGTTTAGATAGATAGAATAGATAGAATATTCTTTATTAGGATTTCTATGTATTGAACAAACTAGTTTCTAGCGTTAACAAAAAGTATCGTTGTTTATGGATAAGCATGCTGAAGTGGCAATGGGCTGGCTATGTTAGCCGAAGAACCAATGACCGTTGGGAGACGTGTTCTTGAGTGGAGACCGCGAATCGGAAAACGTGACGTGACCTAAAGAATTGCGCCACCCTCTCTCTTCTCATGGGTGTGCAGCAGCGTTCTCTGAGTATTTAAACAACCAACTGCGATCGCCAACCCGCCTGCCAAGCGTGGCGATTATGGCATATCCTCCCCCTTCGGGGGAGGCCTTTGTCCAGCAGTGGACGTCTTTCGGCTGAAATGATGATGATGATGGGTGCCTTCAAGCTAGGTGGAGTGACGATCTACGCAAGGTGGCTGGTAGAAGCTGAATGAGAGTGACCGAGAATCGAAGACAGTGGCATGTTATTGAAAAGGCTTATGTCCAGAGGTAAACTGCTACGCTTCTTTGTCCATCCAAAGGTTGTCTGGAAGATATCACTTTTAGCGATAAGACCGCCCATGTACCCATAATTTATACGTTGTTCCTGTTTAAAATCAGCGCTGTAGTTAGACCTGTAGCATTAGCTGAGCTTGTGGCCTTTTGGACACATAATGCCACAGCGAGACTAGCAATGTACAATAACCTAGCAATGTAACCTATTTCTTCTCTTTCTTATGTGTAATTAGAGCAATACCTACTGGTTACTGTCGTGCTAGTACCATCCCCTGCTATACCCTTTTGTGTTCATGTTGTGCGCGTCAATAATATTGTTTTTTTTTTGGTCATAATTTTATTATTACACTTGTTTGTCTTTTTGTTGCTATTGTTGTTGTGTATGTGTTTGTCGGTTTTGTGTCCAATACATGTGTTTCTTTCTTTCTTTTACTACTATTTTCATGGTGTATAATAAAGTATATTCTACCTATCTATCTTTCTATCTATGCTGATGATGATTAGCAAATAATGTAGCTTATAGAGAAAGTAAATGTTTTCTATGAGAATTATTCAGTAGATGTATTGCGATTATTGTTTGGAAACATTTTCCAATAAACAATACAGCACAACATGAAATAAAGCTACCAGTTGCAAAAAAACCTGCAAGAAATTTAGACTTTCGCAGGCTTCTGCGTCGCAGTTGACTTACATTTTCACAGGTTTGGTCTGTTTCTAGACCAGGCAGATATATTTCATAATCACCATTTAGAACATATTAGCGGTAAGTATAATATCTTATAATAAAACAAGTTTAACCGGATTACGTCACGTATATTATTTAAATATATGCCCATATCTACATATATCTCCGCCAAATAGTGATGCTTGCATTGCTGTGTTTCGGTCTGAAGGGTATGGGTGCCGGTGAAATTACAATCACATGAGACTTTCTATCTTCATGTCTCAGTTTTGCAAACTGACTTGCCGTACCACATTGCGTGCACATTTACACACATACATTTGCGGTATTTAATACCACCTAGGCTGTTGCCTAAATAGGCAACAGCCTAGGTGGTATTGCAGTTGTTATGGGCAAAGGTAACCGCTTAACATCAGGTGGGCCATTAGTTCGTCACGCCATCCTGACTTTCACGTTTATTTATATTTTTATATAATAATAATAAATAAATTTTTATTTCACATAAATGGTGTACAGTAAACACTTACAAATAGTAGTTATAAAATTTATCGGTATGAAGAATACGGTATGATGGTTTTGTATCCTATACAATAAATAAAAAAAATTGGTTTTCCTGACGTTTCGACAGCTTTGCAGCGTTCATGGTCGCACGAAGACTAAGATGACAAGCGTCTTTATACATATATTTCAAAAAATGTATTTTAATCTACCGTATAATTTTTATTAATTAAAATCGTTGTAATCCGGTTAAACTTGTTTTATTATAATGTGTAGTGATCGCGAAAACCTAAGAAATTATTATAATATCTTATCTTGTTCCGTGTGGTGCCGGACGCAAAGAATAGTACCACCCCATCTCTTTTTGTGGGTGTCGTAAAAGGCGGCTAAGGGGTTCACCAGAGGATGGGCAGCAGCGTTTTCCGAGTATTTATTCAACCAACTGTGACCGCCAACCCGCCTGCAAAGCGTGGCGCTTATGGCATATCCCCACCCCTTTTGGGGAGGCCTATGACCAGCAGTAGACGTCTTTCGGTTGTAATGATAATGTCTTCTCTATTCAGGGCCACTTATATATTACAGGTTGTTATCTCAAGTCAGCCAATTTATTTGCGACCGGAATACATTAGCTGAACTTTGTTATTAGCGTAACATACATCGCTGTCGAAAGAGTTTTAAAGTAAATGAGATCATTTGTGTTACCTGCAATGTTTTTTTTTTTTTTTTTTTTTTTTTTTAATTTTTGATTACGATCAAAGAGCGTCAACGGGACCCTATTAATATTCATAAGCCGTCTGTCAGTCCATCCGTCTGTCTGCCACAGTAGTTTCAACCGAAACAGGTAGCCAGTTGAAATTTTCACAGAATTTGTGTTACTATAGCCTCTATTATGCCAAATACCAAAAAATTTAAATACAAGAAATCTAATAAAAAAATCATTTTTCAACGTGTATGTTCAACGGTAACAAGCTTCAAACTCTATATTTAGAAAAAAACACAAAATGTGTGGTGGTTTGAAGTTAGCGAGTCGGACCCGCATTTAACCTGATTTTTAACTTTTTAGTTTCAGCTTTAGAAACTTCTGTATGTATGGATGAGGTGAAAGTTATAATTCCAACTGCCGGAAAAAGGATTTTCTCAAAAAGGGAGATAAATTCATGGGAAATATTTCTTGCTCACCCAAGATCACAGGCCGGAAAAAAGCTTCAGTAGTAACAAAAGTTTGTCTGCTGAAAGCTCAGCATAATATTATATATGAACGAGAAGTTACATTGTTTAGACTATCTTGTTATCAAATTGTTGAGCCGAACACTAGCTCCAATATTCAAGACAAACAATAACAATGGTATGGTAATTCTAACAACGTAACAAAGCCGAGTCATGTCACAGCTGCACATCTTGTTATTGTTTACTTTGTCATAACCACAACACAAACTTAAAAGACTCATGTCATGTCACAGCTGCTGCATTCCTTGTTTTTGTTTACATTGTCACAACCACAACACAAACTTAAGTTCCGCAGTGCTTGATACATGGATGTTACGGAATACTGAATGTGACAGTAACATCTGGTTTCCTGTAAATTAAGGTACTTATATATAAATAATAATAAAAAATAAAAATAATTATTTTTTGGGACATTTACACGGTACCATCTAGACCCAAACTAAGCAGAGCTTGTGCTTTGGGTACTAGACAATGAATATAATACTTATATACTTTTTTTTTCCCGTACATACATACTTATAATACATAGGAAACACCCAGACCAACACAAACACTTATGTTCATCACACAAATATTTGTGTTCAGTGGGAATCGAAGCCGACCTCGTGATCAGCAGTCCGACCCTCGAACCACTAGACCAAAGACGTCAATAATCACTCTACTCTGTTCCACTATACGAGGCGAGAGTGGATGGAAGAGTTATTGAAGTTAAACTTCTTTAGGCACGCTTGACTTGGGGAGTAAGCTGGTGAATGAGTTACGGAGTTACGAAAAGTGAGGCGAACGGAGGGGGTAGTGCGGGACGCGGGGAACCAGGCGCGCGCTAGGCCGGCCACGACACAGCGCCGACAGATGTACGCGCACCGCGCCTCCATTCCTTTATTCTCATTAAAATAGTATTGAGGGAGATAATTATCAGTTAGTGAAGTTTTACTTCAGTCGTGTGCTCTAAAGCACACTCGTTTTTATCTACTTTATTTATTGAGGGATAATAAACAGCTAGAAACATGAAACAAAAATCATAGGAGTAAGAAATTTATTTACGGTATTGTTACAGCACACTACATTATCCACAGATAAAACAACAAAAATAAACAGTGAGATCCACAAGGTGGACAGTAAAATATCAATTAAAGGTAATGTTAAGTTGCAGGAAGAAGAGTGTCGCTGAAACTACAATCACATGAGACTTTCCATCTTCATGACTCGGTTTGGCAAACCGACTTGCGGTACCATTTAGGCAACAGACTAATTGGTCCTATTTTAATTGACCAAACTAACTCATTTTCACAATATAATTATGTTTGTTTAGTGCCAAAAAAAGAAAATCACAAAATATTGAACCGATAGGTGGCGCTGTGAGCGAAGCCGCAAGTATCAACGAGTAAATTTTAGATTGTACCTACATATGCAAGTTTCCTCACAATGTTTTCGTTGTTAATCCAATTCTGCATGAATTCCTTCCGAATTTTCCATTGTCCTACGACATTAAAACCGCTTTAGAGTTTTTACACAAGTTTGTTCTACAAACTGACTAAGATAAAGTGCCGCCGAGGAAGCAGCGAGCTCTTTATTTAATGAGATCCACGGCTGAGCTCTGAAGTGGGGTTTCAAAGTGTGTCACTTATATAGGTGAAGTGTCTTTCGTGTCGCCTCAGCTGCAAACTGATTTGCTCACTTTCTAAAGAATTGTGGTGGAGGTAATTGACAAATGGAGTTATTTGGTGAAAACGTCAGATACAGCATTTGGAAAAGAAAAAATAATTATTAAAAGAAACCCTTTCATACCCGTGTTACTACCAATGTTACTACAAGTAGAAACAGAAGTAATTAATTGGCTTTGTTACTACTGCAGCAATAAGTTGTAAGAAGGGAATCCAAAAATTGCCCGTGTTATTCATCATCATCATCATCATTTCAGCCGAAAGACGTCCACTGCTGGACATATGCCTCCCCCAAGCATCGCCACAACGACCGGTCCTGCGCCTTCCGCATCCAGCGGATTCCCGCGACCTTCACCAGGTCGTCGGTCCACCTTGTGGAGGGCCTAACCACGCTGCGCCTTCCAGTACGCGTTCGCCACTCCAGAACTTTACTGCCCCATCGGTCATCCGTTCTGCGAGCAATGTGCCCCGCCCACTGTCACTTAAGTTTGGCAATTCTTCGGGCTATGTCGGATACTTTCGTTTTCCTGCGAATCTCCTCATTTCTGATTCGATCACGCAGGGACACTCCGAGCATAGCCCTCTCCATTGCCCTTTGAGTGACTTTGAGCCTTTTTATCAGGCCCATTGTGGGCGACCACGTTTCAGTATAGTAAGTAATTACTGGCAACACACACTGGTCAAAGACTTTCGTCTTGAGACACTGTGTTATTACCTAGTAGTAATACAGGTAATTTAATTGCCTTTGTTACTACTGCAGTAGTTAGTAGTAAGAAGGGAAAAATTTAATTGCGCGTGTTACTACCTACTTCCAATAGCAAATAGAAACTTTTTTGGCAAATATGGTTCATTAATTCTTAAATTCTTCTTGGCGGATGACATAAATCTGAGTTTTAGAAGTTCCTTTATTGAGGAGAATAAAACACCTTGTCGGCAGTATCAAGGCTGACTTTCCCTGTGACATTGTCATTGTTAAAACTATGGGATTGAAAATGGCAGCTGCCATTACAACAACTTCTATTCTGCAAGAGAGACGATCGAATACTAAAAAAACCGGCCAAGAGCATGTTGGGCTATGCTCAGTATTATAGGGTTCCTTAAGTAGGTGTAATTACAAACGAATCAAATCGAATATTAATCATGGCTATATTAGTTTTTGCAATAATCGGCAGCATTCACGACTCAGAGCGTGTTGTTAGTAGCGCCATCTAGCGATAAATTCAAGAAGCCAAATTGGAGAAGTGTGTCATGTCAACATAACACAAAGTTACTTTTTGTGATTTTTTCAAATAGAAAGTAACTAAAGGAGCATTATTTGCTAAAATAATTGTTCTTTAAGATCAATGACCTGTGAACTAGGACGTCTTAAGTATTTTTCAGTTTTCTCACTATAAATCGAAAATTTGTAATTACATTATGTTCAAAATAATTTTAAAAGAGAGTTTTTACAAAGGTCTATCATTGTGGAAGATTATAAGTTTCTACGTTGCATGTTTTAGAAATGGCAGGGGGGGGACACATTGCAAGCCACTTTGGCGGGCTATATTTCGCAGATGGTACAACGGATAAAAGAGTTATGTATGAAACATTACTGTTTACGCCTCACTGGGACTTATTGATATTAATGAAAAAGCGGACTGTATATTTATAGGCTTTTAATGCCGTATTAACATTTCGTGAAATCTAAACAAGGAAATGCCCGCAGTCCAGCGCGTCGATCAGCTGAGTGTCAGATGGAGGGGCGCGTAAGCGGCCGGTCGTGTTGGGCCCCTGGCCCCCGGCCCCCGCACCGCCTCCTGTGTCGCCTGTAGCGGCGACGCGCCGACATTACCTTCATTTTACAGTTACAGATCTTTATTTCTTTTATTTTAGTAGACCTATTCAATGATATACCACACGAGGGGTTGCAGCGAAAAAAAATTTTCATCCCCATTTCAAATGTATGGGCGCTACCCCTAAAATACGTAATCACGACTTTTTTATTCTATTAAAATTGAGATTTATATCTAAACTATTTTTTAACAAAATTTCATTTACTTATGTTTATAACTGTAGAAGTTATTAAGCTGTAAAGGATTAGGACAGACGGACAGACGGACGGACATGACGAAACTATAAGGGTTCCTTGTAGGACTACGGAACCTTAAAAAGGAACTTCTAAAACTCGGATTCATGTCATAGCAATCGTATTAAAGAATTCAGATTAAAAAAATCGGATAAGAACTTGTAATACCTACTTATTATGAAATACAATAACCTGGATTTACATATTATAGGCTACATTTCATACCGGGAAGATAAAAAGTTCCCGAGGGATGCGGGATAAATCTTTCTGTGATAAACCGATCTATACGCGGGTGAAGGCGCGGACATAGGCTAGTCGGCAATATTATGTTGTCATTAGCAAAAATATTAAAAATAAATAAAATAAAAAACGTTTATTTCTCACCACAGACCAAAAAATATACAAAGCAAAGATACACAATTAATATAGCTGAGACCAGTTTCTGGTTGTGGATCGCTGATGCCTTTGGTAGGTAGAAACACCTGTAATACAGGTCACCAGGTCCCCACAGCTCTGAAGATACAAGTTTGATTAGCTAGTGCTAAATTTTAAAATACTATGCAAAATAATGAAGTTCTAAAAAAAATTGTGAGTTTAAAGAAACAAAAAAAAAGAAGAAAGAAAGAAAGAAATTAATTCTAATGTCCACCCACTTGGTATACTAACTTCCTAAATCCTATTCCCCTACTATTATGTCAACTAGCAGGAACGTAATGGGTAGAGTTGCTTATGATTTTGAAAGAAACAAACAACTAAGCAGTACCTTTGTGCTGAATATTTTTAATGTCATCTCCTTTCATGTGTTGTTGTATGTACATAAATTATAAGTAAATACATTTTAATAAATACAAAACCTGTCGACAGGCTAAAACTACTATTAAAATAAATGAATAGTGTCTAATACGGTTTTAACAACAAACCAATCAAAATTTTATTCATAAAGTTAGTCGACCCATTCATTCAATTAAGAACTTCATACAATTTACCGATTGTTATTTTAGCAACAACATTTGGATTTAATTAAAACAATCTGCGAGTTAAGCTAAAAATCCGTTTATAGCAGTTTGTAAATACTGAAAATATAGTCTCCGCTTTCAATAGAGAAAGGTTGGAACTAACGAATAAATGAACTAGTGCGAATTTGTAGAGAATTTAAGTACTTACAAATATTGTTTTTCCTAAACCCTTTTGTTTATTTAGTTTTATTTATTTGACTGCCTCGTTGGTCTAGTTGTCAAGTGCGACTGTTGAGCGTGGGGTCCTGGGTTCGATTTTGGGGTCGGGCAAAGTGTTATTGGGTTTTTTCATTAGGAAATTCTCAGTAGCAGCCCGGAGTCTGGATTTGTGCCCGGTCAATGGCAATAGGCTCGCCCCGTATTACATGGGACTATAACATAACTGCCACCTCTGCCTACCCCTTCGGGGAAATATAGGCATGATGTTATGTTATGTGAAATATTTTTTTGACACATTGAATATCGTATGATGCACAGGAGACGTGGTATTTGAAAAAAAAAAACAATATTGTGAAAAAAAAGTAGTAGTAGAGCTCCTTGGTGAATGAGCTCGTCCAGGGATGTACTACCACCGAACCTACTTCTCCGCCAAATAGTGATGCTTGTATTGCTGTGTTTCGGTCTGAAAGGTACGGGTGCCGGTGAAATTACAATCAAACAAAGTGAAAATAAAATCACATGAGACTTTCCATCTTCATGTCTCAGATTGGCGAACCGACTTGCGGTACCAATAAGGCAACAGCCTAGGTGGTATTGCAGTTGTTATAAGCAAAGATTACCGCCCACCTGATGTGGGCCTTTAGTTCGTTTCGCCATCCTATACTATTATAAGGGTGGCAATATACATACTGTTTCCTCCCGGTCTGTTAAAAAGATAAGAAGGGCAGAACTCAAAAGTCATATTTCGCGAGCTACTAGAATTATTTTTTCTACAAAAACGAAAACATGAACATGCTAAAATTTTATATTTATTTTACTGTAAAAAAAACATTGCTCTAGGGTTTTAAACCAGAAAGAAAACAGTCGAGAGCGTTTGTATGGAGAAATACCACCCGCTTTTCCTCTTAACGGACCGGGTGAAAACGACATTTATATTCACGCCCTAAACTGTAACAACTTAAATATTACCAGGGAGGTTTCTTGTTCAAGTAAACCCCAGGCTTGGAAACAAGCCACGGTAATCGGTATTCCCAAACCGGGCAAGCCAAAGTCCAAGCCGAGCACTTACCGGCCGATCAGTCTCCTCAATGTCTTCGGGAAAATCTATGAGAAGCTTATTTATAAGCGACTTAAAGACTTTGCCGACTCAAATAAACTCCTTCCCGACGAGCAGTTTGGCTTTCGTACAAAGCACTGCTGCGTTAATCAGCTGCACCGCATTGTAGAACACATCAGTGCAGGCTTCATACGCGGTCAAATGACCGGCACACTCTTTTTCGACGTGGCAAAGGCATTCGATAAAGTGTAGCATATCAGCTTATTATATAAGTTGTACACTATGAACGTGCCACATCGTCTCGTGCTCATCATCCGAGACTACTTACCGAATCGTACCTTTCGCTATCGCATCGAAGGGGCTCTCTCCTCCCCCCATCCCGTTCACGCCGGTGTGCCACAAGGCTCCGTGCTCTCCCCCCTACTGTTCACGCTGTACACCAGAGATATTCCAAAATGCGGTGCAGCCCGTATTGCCCTTTTCGCCGATGACACGGCAATCTATTACTCCGGCAAGACCCACGCCGCTATTTCTCGTACCCTTCAATCCGCGGCCAACACCCTAGGTGACTGGTTCCGGAAATGGAGAATCGAAGGCAATCCCGAAAAAAGTGCAGCAGTCCTCTTTGATAAGAGCCCCTGACACAGTTCCGCAAAGAAATGAACGTACCCGTCACAATGTTTGACAAACAAATCCCATGGCAACGTGAAGCCAAATATCTTGGCGTGATCCTTGACCGTAGACTGACTTTCAGACCACATATCCGCAGAGTGAAAAACCGTGCCGCCTTCGTCCTCGGACGTCTCCACCCCCTACTCAATGCGCGCAGTAAGCTGCCCACTCCTCTCAAAGTAAGGATATACACGACCTGTATCCGCCCCATTCTCTCCTACGCTAGCGTTGTGTTCGCACACGTTAAGCCGGTAAGAATTCACATGCTCCAAACCCTCCAAAACCGATTCATGCGAAGGGCCGTAGGCGCTCCTTGGTACTTACGCAATACCCAACTCCACCTAGACCTCAAACTGCCGACCATCAAGCAGTTTTTCAAGCGTCTCTCTAAACGCTATTTCGATTCCCTCCCAAGCATCCCAATCCCTTGGTCGTGGCGGCCACCGTTTACCAACCTTCTGCTATTAGCAAAATTTGACGTCCCAGACACACACTCATCGAACCCGATGATGCTATAACACTCCTCCAGGAGTCAGATAAAAAGACAAGTACACTCCGACGCCGTCGTCCAAACTATCGTCCCCACCGGCGAGGACCGACGCGACACCCACACTGAATCCGAGAGTCCGACTCTCGAGAAACAGAAACACATTCCGACGCAGCAGCGGCTGCTGGGGGGACCGGTGGCGGGGTCCCCCTGCTGCACCCTGAGTCGAGGTCCGAGCTCCCCCCTGGGGACGCCCTCACGGTGTAGCAACCGGAGATAATTTCGTCACGCGAGACCGGCCCTATGCTCTAGAGTAGTTCCTAGGAGCAGGCTATTGCGTAGCCACTGTTTAGGTTTTAGGTAGGTCTTAGCCTCGCCGGCGAGGCTTACCGCATAACGGCGTTTAGCGCGTCACCCGATAGACCGAAAGTCCGCCACTTTCGAGGAAAAAAAAATTTGATGCAGCAACGGCTGCTAGGGGCACATAGGAACGGCGGGGTCCCCCTGCAATGCCCCAGCGAGGTTCGAGCCCCCCCCTTGGGGGCCGCCAGCTTGCGGTATTGAAACCGCGACTTTAGTTTTTACGTGTAGGATTAGGGAAAATCTTTCGGCGAATGGAGTCCCACATGGGACTCTCCGCCAACTAAGCCCGGTTAAGCAGAGATGGTACTCCGGCACCACTTGCGAGAGTCCATTCGAAAAAAAAAAAAAAAATGTTCAAGTAAATGCCAACTACCAACTAGGTACCTACCTATCTCTTCTTCCTGACTCTTTTAATAATGATCTCAGAAGTTTGGTTTGTAAGTTAAAGTAAAGTTAGTAGGTAACTACTTCTTTTAATGTCATTAAAATAATTAAAACGCTTTGTATAAGCTAGAATAACCATTGCGACTGTGAAATTCTGTAGCTTGTTAGCAATTGGTGAGCTATTGCCAAAGATTACGGCAAGTGACGTTGTTTGATTTTGGAGGTCAGAAGCCTGAAAGACTGACAACTGGTCTAACTTTAGAATATCCGTATGGCCCATTGCAACAACTGGTTTGCAGAGGTTTGATGGCAGTTACTCCATGTAAAATACTGATATTCAGCCGCATCTGTGATTAGACTGAAAGCCGACCTCAACATTGTTGGGAAAAGAAGAACATAAGCGGAAGAAGTAGAGTGTTTAAACAGAAATTGAGAATGAGAAAGGTTTCCGCTTTAGTTCACCACCCTGAACTGGTGCGGGTTGGCAGACTACATACATCATCGATTTTTTGTAGCTTTCTTGAGCAGGTTTGAGCCCCTACTCCCGACTGGTTCCAGTTCTGAACCAAATCGGGCTAATGTCAACTCCTTAGAGGTTTTACTCTCAGTTCCTCTTGGAATTGACACTAGCTCGATTTAATTCCTAGGTTTCTTCTTCCACACAAAGTTTTTTTGCGCCGTTAACGAAAATGTGTATAAAATTTTGATCTTTAAAGAAGGGCTCAAACGAACAAGCTTGTCACTTGATGGTAAGAATCACCGCCATATTGAACATCCGCAACACCAGGAGAGTCGTAATAGTATTTTATGAAACTGTTGCATAATAGGGGTTATTAAAACACGAGTGTGAGTTTAAAAACCGAGCCGTAGGCGAGGTTTTTAATAGTATCACACGAGTGTTTTAATACCTAATTATGTCAGTTTCATACACTATTTTATCTACACTCATACAATTTTAAATAAAATACCAAAGTCAAAATCTTAGTAACATTGTCGTTGTTTTTCTTGATTTCTCTGGTAAAAGATTGTTCGTCATTTACGTTGCTGCATCCAGAAATTCAGGCGGGGTCATATTTTCCTCAGTTCAGTATCACTGCTGTAGTCAGATATTTTTGCCCAGAATAAAACTTTCGACATACAAAACCATAATAATAACGTAAACAATAACAATAAATTTACAAGTAACGATGTCCATATCCAGTAGGCCAGGCGCGCGGCCGCGCACGCGCGCTGGTGCGCGCCTACACAGATAATAAAATATTGTCTGGCGACAACATTATAATCGGAATTTTACGATACGAGTGTAGATAAATACATTTATTCATAATTCGAATTTTACGATACGAGTGTAGATAAATACATTTATCTACACTCGTATCGTAAAATTCGAATTATGAACTCGAAAGTAATGTCATAATGACATACTTTACGCACATGCACCTGTAATGAATTTAAAAAGTTTCATTACGATACAGTTTGCTGAACAAAACAATGCGGTAATTTAATTTTTTTTCCATAACCGCACACTTCAGCCTAACTAAGGAGTTTTTAATGCCACTTCGACCAAACCAAGGAGTTTTCAAACCTTTTTTTTAGCAGTCGTACAGTTTGGCACCAATGAGTACACAAAATTCAGGGTGGCGCCACTAGTCATACATTGAAAATTTTTATCGTATAAAATCGCGTTTTTGGCAGAACTTTGGATTGTCATATTGCTTTTAATTATATTTAAGTGTTTACAGGCATATTTTTTGTATGATAAAACAGAGATTGACGGAATCCTGACGAGGATAGAAAATTAGTTCCGATTATAATGTTTTCGCCAGACTATATTTTATTATCTGTGTAGGCGCGCACCAGCGCGCGTGCGCGGCCGCGCGCCACGGCCTACTGGATTTGGTCATCGTTACTTGTAAATTTATTGTTATTGTTTACGTTATTATTATGGTTTTGTATGTCGAAAGTTTTATTCTGGGCAAAAATATCTGACTACAGCAGTGATACTGAACTGAGGAGAATATGACCCCGCCTGAATTTCTGGATGCAGCAACGTAAATGACGAACAATCTTTTACCAGAGAAATCAAGAAAAACAACGACAATGTTACCAAGATTTTGACTTTGGTATTTTATTTAAAATTGTATGAGTGTAGATAAAATAGTGTATGAAACTGACATAATTAGGTATTAAAACACTCGTGTAATACTGGATCTTTGTGATGCGGTCAGTGATGAACAGGCGGTTCGAAATGTTAGGGCAGTCGTTTACCGCTATTGACGGCTGCCTTGGGAGTTTACCGCATTGTAACTGCAGGGCTTGATGCACTTGCTTGCTCTCTCCCTAAAACGGTAGTGGTACCAGCAGTGCGGGTGATCTGAAGGGCGCGAGCGAGATCGGGAGCGATTGCGGTTCCTCTGAAAATCCGGACCAGTTGAGTCACGTCTGGAACGCCTGTATAATTCCGTAGACATCGCCTCGATCTTGCGTGTTAACTCCGCTACCTGCATTTTTAAATCGCTATCGCCTGTACCTGTGACCGCAGCCGATGTTGCCGACGTACTCGCCACTTGAGTTGTTGTGGGTACGATATCATTGATGCGGTCCGCCAACTCTGCTGCATCCTCTACGCTTATGTTGACCTGCGATGCTAAAACCCAGATCATTCGAATATAATCAGTGGGAACGTTAGGACCAGCTAGGTGCTGCAGGTGTCTCAGAAACTGTGATGGCTTCCTGTCACCAAGCTCTTCATGCATCAGGAGCTGCTTAGTTTTCTTCTCCTGTGATGCTGACAACCGCTTGATAAGCTCCACCTTCAGCTTGGCATATTTACCAGTTTCCGGTGGGGAAACTATTAAATCCCTCACTTCAGCGGAATACTGCGATTCCAGCTGAGCCAGCACATAATAGAATTTAGTCTCATCTCTCACGATATTAGATAAAATAAACTGACCTTCGATCTGGGCAAACCATAAAGTTGGGTCATCTGGGTTAAACGGGGGTACTCGTACACCAACTCTGAACGTCTCTGCAGTCCCCTCCTTCGTTAACTCCGTCCTGTTTGGCATCTTCTTTATTCGGGGTCACCAATGAAGCGACCTGGTCAACTATCCTTGGCCGCTTCTTATGCGTACCTACCACACAGGCACTGAACCTGAGTGTTGTGTGCTAAGCTAGGTACTTATGCAAGGGGTGCTGGCCAGGAAACCTCCACGTGTGTCTGACAGCTGCTTGTCCTTCTGGAAACGTCTAGAGGGAACGGCAGTTGTTGGGTCGGTGCACCCTGGGCACGGGCAATAAGTCTCCTTTGGACCGGGGGACCTTATTGTCTGTGGCGAATATTCTGGCACGGGAGGGGCCCGATGTGGGCCAATGGGAAGTTGCTCCGCGTGTCCCTCTGAGAAAGCAGACGGCACTGTGGAGGAGCAGGGGCGGGCCCGGTGTGCACTCACCCTGCCACTGGGCAGGCAGCGGGGGGACTGTCCTTCCCTGCCCCCGTCGGTCTCGTAATCCCAGGAATGCCTGCTGAGTAGTGTTCTCGCGCCTCTTGGGACCGAGGGTCATGGCTTCACCGCCCGGACTGCGAGGAAGAAAACCTCTATAAAAAATTACGGGAGGCAGGGCCTGCGAGCAGCAGACTCGGGGTAGTCTGCTGCCCGACCAGCAGCTGGCGTAGCTGGCACAGCCGGCGTAGTTGGCGCAGCTGGTAAAGGCCCATGAGGTGAGGTGGCGTGCAGTGTTCCGTGTGCGCCACAGAGGAGGGTGCGGCCGTCGTTAGGCCACACGGGGAGAAGGGGCTCGCCTGCTTGTGGCGAGCCGGGACCTGTCGGGGGTGGTTGTGTGAATACTCACGGGTTCCCACGCCCCCGGCTAAGGTAGTTGAAGGAACACCGTGGTGGTTTTAGTCGGTAAGAGTCCGACACTGGCTCCGCCTACCCCGGGCGGAGTGCGTCCATGAGGATTTCCCCACGGGACAAAAAAAAAAAAAAAAAAAAAGGTACTTATGCAAGTAGGAATTAAATTAAAGCGGAAGGCAGGAATTTAAACTTATTTATTATTTACTTTACATCTACAACTTTATATTATATACTTTTTAATTACAACTTATAAAAACAAAGACAACAAATAAATATATAAACAATACGGACTAATTAAATTAAATACAGAGACAGAGCGTTAAGCGCGAGCTAGCTACAGCGAAAGCAAAGTGTGTTAAAACAATATCAAGTCGCGGTATTTATAGTAAACATGCATTAACATTAATAAAGTTTGCGCTTGGCACTTTTCTGCTAATGATGCAGACGCCCACAATATGGCGCCGACTGACCGTAAGACAAAGGATAACCGGCGGCCATCTTGCTTGGGGCGGTGGCGAAGACAGTCGCATGCGCCGGCCATATTGGAATGGGTGATACTTGCGATCTCTTATCTAGAAATCATACGATATGACGTACGATGACTCAGATGGCGTGATCTTGTGCCGAGGTCTCACCGCTCATAAGTAGGAGCGGTTGCGGTAGCGTTATTGGTCGCCACAATACGGTTTTGTATTATACGTGCATTATGTATTTAAAAATAGTACATTATGATACAAGTGAGCTAAGTTGACTATTATACTCGAGGCTGGATTGCAGCCCGTGCCGAAGGCGAGGGCGTAATGGATCCGAGAGTATAATAGTCAATGCTCACGCGTGTCATACGACGTTTTTCAACACACTTGCGAGGAAAAAAACATAAATTACACATTTTAGACAAATATTGAATTTGTGAAAAATGATAAAAATGGCGCGTGGACCGCGCGGTGACATACAGCTATGCGCGCGAAGGTGGTCGAAGGAAACCTGCATACAGCCTAATATAAAAATATTATAAATGGTTTTTTTTATTTATAACACAAATTAATATTAATTTGTTGACCAAAATTAATAACTTGATGAAATGAAATGTTTATATAGCATATTTTAATTAATACAGTTGATTTATTCCCAAAAATGTTTAATTTAGTTCAGAAATAAAAACTCATTGCTGCGATTTAAAAATAAACTGTAAAGTAAAAAGCCCTAGTGCGATAATATAATGAAAAAAGCACGCGTGCGTTATAAGCCACATTATGAACCTAAAAGCGATGCAATAAGAGCCACTTTACGAGCAAGTGTGTTGAAATAGTAGTTTATCTACACTCGTATCGTAAAATTCGAATTATGAACTCGAAAGTAATGTCATAATGACATACTTTACGCACATGCACCTGTAATGAATTTAAAAAGTTTCATTACGATACAGTTTGCTGAACAAAACAATGCGGTAATAATTTTTTTACCATAACCGCACACTTCAGCCCAACTAAGGAGTTTTTAATGCCACTTCGACCCAACCAAGGAGTTTTCAAACCTTTTTTTTAGCAGTCATACAGTTTGGCACCAATGAGTACACAAAATTCAGGGTGGCGCCACTTGTCATACATTGAAAATTTTTATCGTTTAAAATCCCGTTTTTGGCAGAACTTTTGATTGTCATATTGCTTTTAATTATATTTAAGTGTTTACAGGCATATTTTTTGTATGATAAAACAGAGATTGACGGAATCCTGACAAGGATAGAAAATTAGTTCTGATTATAATGTTTTCGCCAGACTACATTTTATTATCTGTGTAGGCGCGCGCCAGCGCGCGTGCGCGGCCGCGCGCCACGGCCAATATATAGTAATCTATGGCCACGGCCTACTGGATTTGGTCATCGTTACTTGTTTTATTGTTATTGTTTACGTTATTATTATGGTTTTGTGTGTCGAAAGTTTTATTCTGGGAAAAAATATCTGACTACAGCAGTGATACTGAATTTCTGGATGCAGTTTCATAAACTAGTTTATGAAACAATGAAACTGTTGCATAATAGGGGTTATTAAAACACGAGTGTGAGTTTAAAAACCGAGCCGTAGGCGAGGTTTTTAATAGTATCACACGAGTGTTTTAATACCTAATTATGTCAGTTTCATACACTATTTTATCTAAACTCGTACAATTTTAAATAAAATACCAAAGTCAAAATCTTGGTGACATTGTCGTTGTTTTTCTTGATTTCTCTGGTAAAAGATTGTTCGTCATTTACGTTGCTGCATCCAGAAATTCAGTATCACTGCTGTAGTCAGATATTTTTTCCCAGAATAAAACTTTCGACACACAAAACCATAATAATAACGTAAACAATAACAATAAAACAAGTAACGATGACCAAATCCAGTAGGCCGTGGCCATAGATTACTATATATTGGCCGTGGCGCGCGGCCGCGCACGCGCGCTGGCGCGCGCCTACACAGATAATAAAATGTAGTCTGGCGAAAACATTATAATCAGAACTAATTTTCTATCCTTGTCAGGATTCCGTCAATCTCTGTTTTATCATACAAAAAATATGCCTGTAAACACTTAAATATAATTAAAAGCAATATGACAATCAAAAGTTCTGCCAAAAACGGGATTTTAAACGATAAAAATTTTCAATGTATGACAAGTGGCGCCACCCTGAATTTTGTGTACTCATTGGTGCCAAACTGTATGACTGCTAAAAAAAAGGTTTGAAAACTCCTTGGTTGGGTCGAAGTGGCATTAAAAACTCCTTAGTTGGGCTGAAGTGTGCGGTTATGGTAAAAAAATTATTACCGCATTGTTTTGTTCAGCAAACTGTATCGTAATGAAACTTTTTAAATTCATTACAGGTGCATGTGCGTAAAGTATGTCATTATGACATTACTTTCGAGTTCATAATTCGAATTTTACGATACGAGTGTAGATAAACTACTATTTCAACACACTTGCTCGTAAAGTGGCTCTTATTGCATCGCTTTTAGGTTCATAATGTGGCTTATAACGCACGCGTGCTTTTTTCATTATATTATCGCACTAGGGCTTTTTACTTTACAGTTTATTTTTAAATCGCAGCAATGAGTTTTTATTTCTGAACTAAATTAAACATTTTTGGGAATAAATCAACTGTATTAATTAAAATATGCTATATAAACATTTCATTTCATCAAGTTATTAATTTTGGTCAACAAATTAATATTAATTTGTGTTATAAATAAAAAAAACCATTTATAATATTTTTATATTAGGCTGTATGCAGGTTTCCTTCGACCACCTTCGCGCGCATAGCTGTATGTCACCGCGCGGTCCACGCGCCATTTTTATCATTTTTCACAAATTCAATATTTGTCTAAAATGTGTAATTTATGTTTTTTTCCTCGCAAGTGTGTTGAAAAACGTCGTATGACACGCGTGAGCATTGACTATTATACTCTCGGATCCATTACGCCCTCGCCTTCGGCACGGGCTGCAATCCAGCCTCGAGTATAATAGTCAACTTAGCTCACTTGTATCATAATGTACTATTTTTAAATACATAATGCACGTATAATACAAAACCGTATTGTGGCGACCAATAACGCTACCGCAACCGCTCCTACTTATGAGCGGTGAGACCTCGGCACAAGATCACGCCATCTGAGTCATCGTACGTCATATCGTATGATTTCTAGATAAGAGATCGCAAGTATCACCCATTCCAATATGGCCGGCGCATGCGACTGTCTTCGCCACCGCCCCAAGCAAGATGGCCGCCGGTTATCCTTTGTCTTACGGTCAGTCGGCGCCATATTGTGGGCGTCTGCATCATTAGCAGAAAAGTGCCAAGCGCAAACTTTATTAATGTTAATGCATGTTTACTATAAATACCGCGACTTGATATTGTTTTAACACACTTTGCTTTCGCTGTAGCTAGCTCGCGCTTAACGCTCTGTCTCTGTATTTAATTTAATTAGTCCGTATTGTTTATATATTTATTTGTTGTCTTTGTTTTTATAAGTTGTAATTAAAAAGTATATAATATAAAGTTGTAGATGTAAAGTAAATAATAAATAAGTTTAAATTCCTGCCTTCCGCTTTAATTTAATTCCTACTTGCATAAGTACCTTTTTTTTTTTTTTTTTTTTTGTCCCGTGGGGAAATCCTCATGGACGCACTCCGCCCGGGGTAGGCGGAGCCAGTGTCGGACTCTTACCGACTAAAACCACCACGGTGTTCCTTCAACTACCTTAGCCGGGGGCGTGGGAACCCGTGAGTATTCACACAACCACCCCCGACAGGTCCCGGCTCGCCACAAGCAGGCGAGCCCCTTCTCCCCGTGCGGCCTAACGACGGCCGCACCCTCCTCTGTGGCGCACACGGAACACTGCACGCCACCTCACCTCATGGGCCTTTACCAGCTGCGCCAACTACGCCGGCTGTGCCAGCTACGCCAGCTGCTGGTCGGGCAGCAGACTACCCCGAGTCTGCTGCTCGCAGGCCCTGCCTCCCGTAATTTTTTATAGAGGTTTTCTTCCTCGCAGTCCGGGCGGTGAAGCCATGACCCTCGGTCCCAAGAGGCGCGAGAACACTACTCAGCAGGCATTCCTGGGATTACGAGACCGACGGGGGCAGGGAAGGACAGTCCCCCCGCTGCCTGCCCAGTGGCAGGGTGAGTGCACACCGGGCCCGCCCCTGCTCCTCCACAGTGCCGTCTGCTTTCTCAGAGGGACACGCGGAGCAACTTCCCATTGGCCCACATCGGGCCCCTCCCGTGCCAGAATATTCGCCACAGACAATAAGGTCCCCCGGTCCAAAGGAGACTTATTGCCCGTGCCCAGGGTGCACCGACCCAACAACTGCCGTTCCCTCTAGACGTTTCCAGAAGGACAAGCAGCTGTCAGACACACGTGGAGGTTTCCTGGCCAGCACCCCTTGCATAAGTACCTAGCTTAGCACACAACACTCAGGTTCAGTGCCTGTGTGGTAGGTACGCATAAGAAGCGGCCAAGGATAGTTGACCAGGTCGCTTCATTGGTGACCCCGAATAAAGAAGATGCCAAACAGGACGGAGTTAACGAAGGAGGGGACTGCAGAGACGTTCAGAGTTGGTGTACGAGTACCCCCGTTTAACCCAGATGACCCAACTTTATGGTTTGCCCAGATCGAAGGTCAGTTTATTTTATCTAATATCGTGAGAGATGAGACTAAATTCTATTATGTGCTGGCTCAGCTGGAATCGCAGTATTCCGCTGAAGTGAGGGATTTAATAGTTTCCCCACCGGAAACTGGTAAATATGCCAAGCTGAAGGTGGAGCTTATCAAGCGGTTGTCAGCATCACAGGAGAAGAAAACTAAGCAGCTCCTGATGCATGAAGAGCTTGGTGACAGGAAGCCATCACAGTTTCTGAGACACCTGCAGCACCTAGCTGGTCCTAACGTTCCCACTGATTATATTCGAATGATCTGGGTTTTAGCATCGCAGGTCAACATAAGCGTAGAGGATGCAGCAGAGTTGGCGGACCGCATCAATGATATCGTACCCACAACAACTCAAGTGGCGAGTACGTCGGCAACATCGGCTGCGGTCACAGGTACAGGCGATAGCGATTTAAAAATGCAGGTAGCGGAGTTAACACGCAAGATCGAGGCGATGTCTACGGAATTATACAGGCGTTCCAGACGTGACTCAACTGGTCCGGATTTTCAGAGGAACCGCAATCGCTCCCGATCTCGCTCGCGCCCTTCAGATCACCCGCACTGCTGGTACCACTACCGTTTTAGGGAGAGAGCAAGCAAGTGCATCAAGCCCTGCAGTTACAATGCGGTAAACTCCCAAGGCAGCCGTCAATAGCGGTAAACGACTGCCCTAACATTTCGAACCGCCTGTTCATCACTGACCGCATCACAAAGATCCAGTATTTGATCGACACGGGTTCAGACTTGTGTGTGTATCCTAGGTCAGCTGTTCGGGAATCGCGTCCGAAAACAAATTATAACCTGTTCGCTGCCAATGGAACACCTATAGCTACGTATGGCTATATACAGCTGGAGTTGAATTTAGGTCTACGACGTGCATTCATTTGGCGTTTCGTGGTTGCTGACGTATCGAAGCCGATTATCGGTGTTGACTTTTTAGGTTTTTACAACCTGCTCGTCGACTGCCGCAACCAACGCATAATAGATGGAGTTACGTCGCTTACCGTTCCTGCTCCTCAGCAACAGTCAGCAGATAGCATTTCATCTGTACGTACGACCTGTATAACTTCAGATGATGCTCCTTTCCATCGTCTACTGCGACAGTTTCCGGAGATTACACGTCCTGCCGGTAAGCCTAATAGCATGCCCAAACATAGCACGGTGCATCAAATACGGATTACGCCCGGACCTCCAGTTTTCAGTCGACCTCGCCGCCTAGATCCCGAAAGGTTGAGTATAGCGAAGCAAGAATTTGATGTTATGTTGCAGAATGGAACAGCACGAAGATCAGAGAGCCCTTGGTCATCACCACTCCACCTTGTCCGTAAGAAAACAGATGGATGGCGACCTTGCGGCGACTATCGAGCTCTAAACGCTCGCACAATTCCTGATCGCTACCCAATCAGGCATGTCCAGGATTTCGCACAGCAGCTGTCAGGTAGTGTTATCTTCTCCACCATCGACCTGGTGAAGGCCTACCATCAAATACCAGTCCTGGAAGAAGATATTCCCAAAACGGCAATTACAACACCATTCGGCTTATATGAATTTCCATTCATGACGTTCGGACTGCGCAATGCAGCACAAACCTTCCAGCGTTTCATGGATGAGGTGCTGCGCGGGCTGGACTTTTGCTATTGTTACCTGGATGACGTACTAATATCAAGCAAGAGCAGCCAGGAGCATGACGAGCACTTGAAGCAACTTTTCAAGCGTCTGGTAGAATATGGCGTTCTTATAAATACTTCAAAGTGTCATCTGGGTAAATCCGAAGTAATCTTTTTAGGAAACACAGTGTCTGCAGCAGGTGTGCAGCCATTACAATCAAAGGTCCAGGCCGTTCAAGACTTTCCTGAGCCAAAGACCATAAAGGAGCTAAGGAGATTTTTAGGTATGATCAATTTTTACCGTCGATTCATACCGGGTGCAGCTAGTATCCAGGCACCTCTCAACTCCTTACTGGCTGGTCCTAAGACAAAAGGTGCCCAGCCCGTTACATGGACACCGCAATCGTTGGACGCATTTAATAAATGTAAAAATAGTCTTTCCCAGGCAACACTGTTGGTACATCCAGATCCTGATGCGGAACTGACGATCCAGACCGACGCATCAGATACGGCAATTGGAGCAGTTCTACAGCAGCGAAAAGGAAGCGAATGGCAACCACTGGCATTCTTCTCCAGGAAACTATCTCCAGCTCAGAGGAAGTATAGTCCGTATGATCGCGAACTGTTGGCTATATATGAGGCTATTCGTTACTTCCGGTATATGGTGGAGGCAAGAACATTCGCTATCATGACGGACCACAAGCCACTAACATTCGCATTTGCCATCAACAGGGACAATTGCTCTCCACGCCAGTTTCGATATCTGGATTTCATCAGTCAATTCACGACTGACATCCGATTCGTTCCTGGCAGTGAAAACATCGTAGCTGATGCTTTATCACGCATTGATGAACTTTCTTTGCCCATAGATTACCAGTCCTTAGCACTCGCCCAAGAAACCGATGAGGAACTGAAGAGTCTGCTGATTAACGGATCTTCCTTGAGGCTGGAGAAAAGGAGGTTACCTGAGAACGACATACAGGTATACTGCGATGTCTCGACAGCAACTGCGAGACCGTATATCACTCCTGCACACCGCCGACAGGTATTTAATGCTTTGCATAATTTAAGCCATCCAGGAGCTAAAGCGACAGTGCGCTTGGTCACGGACAGGTTTGTGTGGCCAGGTATAAGAAAAGACTGTCGACAGTGGACTAGGGAGTGCCAACAATGCCAACGTTGCAAAATATCAAGGCACACGTCGGCACCTCCAGTAGCATTTCGAGCACCTACAGCTCGTTTTCGGCATATCCATTTAGACATAGTAGGTCCTCTAACTTTATGTTCTGGTAACAGGTACTGTCTCACGATTGTTGACCGCTTCACCAGGTGGGCAGAGGCGTATCCACTGCAGGACATCACCGCCGAGACCTGCGCAGCCGCCCTGATATCCGGGTGGATCGCTCGGTTCGGCTGCCCAGAACACATCACAACCGACCGCGGGCGACAGTTCGAGTCGCACACCTTCAGGGAGGTCGCCGAGCTGGTGGGTGCAACTCACCACACCACCACTTCTTACCATCCCGCAGCAAATGGTCTCGTTGAGAGGCTGCACCGCCAGATGAAAGCAGCCATCGCGTGTCACTCCAGTTCCAACTGGACTGAGGTTCTCCCCTGGGTGCTGCTGGGCATACGCAGCGCATGGAAGAGCGACCTACAAGCATCCACGGCAGAAATTGTCTACGGTGAGCCACTCCGGCTGCCTGGGCAATTCTTCTCGACCAACTGTGAGGCAACTGTGGAGCCGAGCAATCTTGTCAGCAGACTTCGAGCCCACATGAGCAGATTGGCACCGCAACCAACTTCATGGCATACCAGCTCCAGCAAGCTATTTTACGTGCCTAGGGACCTGGGCACGGCGACACATCGCCGTCCCCGGAGAATAAAATGATAATCGCTATTGTCTTAGTTTTAATGTTATGTTATATTTGAGATCCGTAGGTCTTAATGCAGCTCTACAAATTTTTTCATATTTTTTTTGCTGTTATTTATGAAGTTATAAAATTATGTAATAGTTTTCAAAGTTTTTTCTACTTTATATTGTTACGTGAATAAAATTGCCGGACAGTGTTGATAAAACTTTTTAGGAATTATAAATATGGTAAAATCTATAGCAATCCTGTTCTTGTTCAAACTATTTGGTAAAAAAAAACGCTATGTATGTTGTCATTTTATTCACGTAAAAATATTCCCCATTGCGTTGACTAACGTAGCCTTGATAAAAAGTTTCTGTGTGGGCTAGCCATGTCTTTCGAAGAACCGATGGCCGGAGATTGTGGCTGGGGATGACTGGATGCGGAAGGCAAAGGACGCGAGTATTGTGGAGCAACTTGGGGGAGGCCTATGTCAAGCAGTGGACTGCGATAGGCTGAGTTGATGATGATTGAAAGGCGAGATGAACACGCGTTCACAAAAAAAATTCACAAATAAGAAAACAGCATGCTTAAGAATGACTATTGCTTTTACTCTAAAGAAAAGCGTTAAGAAGAAATTTTGGGTCAAAACATGGTTACAAAAGTTAAAGGTTAAAGAGGAACATCTACACATATCTGAATTTGTTACATCAAATCCACAGAACCGAAGAGCAGGAGGACTATGCAAATGACTATAGGATGAAGAAGCCATGCTTTGACCATTTCTTGAAAATGGTTTCATCACACTTGTCAAAACAAGATACCTGCGTCCTGCATGCGAGAGTAGCATAACCCCTATAGAAAAATTGGCTGCTGCATTGGGTTATCTCGCGACTGGCAGAACTATATCAATGTGCGCATGAGCGTCCTGCATAATCAGCCTATGTACTGCTGGACATTGGCTTCTCTAAATAGCATGCCACCGACTTCTATCCTCGGTTACTATCATCCAGTTTTCACTAGCCACCTTGCGTAGATCGTCACTCCACCTAGGTTTAGGGCTTCCTACGCTACGTTTTCCGAATCGCAGTCTCCACTCTAGTACACGTCTACCCCAACAGTCAACGGTCCTTCGGCTAATATGGCCAGCCCACTGCGACTTCAGCTTGCTTATCCTGTGGGCTATGTCGACAACTTTGGTTCTCTGTCGGATCACCTCGTTTCGGATTCGAACCCTCAGACAAACTCCGAGCATAGCCCTTTCCATAGCACGCTGAGCTACTTTAAATTTGTGAACCAGCCGTACCGTGAGTGTCTACGTTTCGGCTCCGTAAGTCAGCGTCCTTTCGGAAAAGATATCCATTTGTTTCTTAATAACTAACTAAGCCAATTACTGCAAGAAGTGTTTTGTGAAAGTGACGACTTTACGACAAGTTGTAAACTATTTCAGAGAATATAAACAAAGGACTGCAAGAATTACTGCTATAATGAGTAAGATTGACGTGGCTGGCGAGGACTCAGATTCAGCCTACTACAGTCATGGTGTGTACCAAGTTTTACTTACTTACAAAAATGTAGGAAAATCCCAAAAATACAAGGTACAAGGTGTATTCAACAATTGAACATGAATGAATTAGTACACAGGGTTGTATATACTCCCAATCAGATGTACGACATAATAATGAACGCAAAAGTTACTAGAGAGAAGTATGTAGTAAAATAGATGTTACAGAGTGAGTTCTATGACATCAAGTTTAATAAACAACAGGAATTGGATCCAAGACTAAGCTGGTCAGAAAATATCGCAGTCCAAAGTTATAGAAGTGAATATTTCTCATTTGCAGCGGCATGTTCTACGATTTAAATATTATTTTGATGCGGAGTATTCCCAAATAGATACCCAACTTCAACAAAGGGTACCAGCAAGAAGGAAACGGGGTGCTATGCGGACTGCATCAAACACACCGAACTCTGCCACTGAACATGAGTGGAAAGCAGCATATGCCAACTCTCTGCCACTACCCAAGGCTCTACATGCTGATCTGATGAGTCTTTGTAAGGCCGAAGCAATCCCATCCTATTATCATGGGATTTATGAGTCCCTAACCTTTGTCGGGAATTCTGAGAGTCATGCACAAGAAGATGACGAGCGAGATGAGGAATAATATTTTTTTGTTCTATGTTTATTGTATTAATTTTAAATTAAGCAATCGTTGATTACTATAACTTAGTTTCATTGACAAAACAAGAATAACAGTTCAAAGTGTGATTACCATACAAAACATATTCAGTGTTAACCAGAATAAAATGATAAGTTACCATAGAACAGAATTATAAGAGAATGTTGCAATATTAAGCCTCGCTTAAAAGAACCGAGAATAAAATGACAAAGGACAATACAAACTGTTGACGCAATCATTTTTTTACTAATATCTTATTTTGCTAATATCTTTTTATTAATTGAAGTTATTAATTATATACTACATTTACTGAAATACAAAATAAATTAGCTTTCATTTGAGCCATCTTGCTTCTGTTAAAGTCCAGTGATTGGCGAGTAATCAACAAAAACCAGTTTTTTATTTTTCCTGAAAAGTTAAGTTTTTGCAATTGTCATTTTATTCCCCGGGGACGGCGACATGTCTTCATCCGCTTGGGTCCAGCCCGAAGACCCTTGCAAGCAGCCTACCTGGGACCATACAAGGTGTTACGTCATGGTCCTAAGACGTTCGACGTTGAAGTATCCGGCAAGACGCAGACAGTCACAATAGACCGCCTCAAACCTGCATATATCGCCAGGGAGGAGTCCATAATTCCAGATCGACAGCAGGAAGAGGAGCCAGCAGCAATCAAAAAGACTAGAAGCGGGCGAGTTGTTAAATTCCCTGATTACTATCGCCCGTAGTCACGGTCTCAGTGGGGGAGTAGTGTGGCGACCAATAACGCTACCGCAACCGCTCCTACTTATGAGCGGTGAGACCTCGGCACAAGATCACGCCATCTGAGTCATCGTACGTCATATCGTATGATTTCTAGATAAGAGATCGCAAGTAACACCCATTCCAATATGGCCGGCGCATGCGACTGTCTTCGCCACCGCCCCAAGCAAGATGGCCGCCGGTTATCCTTTGTCTTACGGTCAGTCGGCGCCATATTGTGGGCGTCTGCATCATTAGCAGAAAAGTGCCAAGCGCAAACTTTATTAATGTTAATGCATGTTTACTATAAATACCGCGACTTGATATTGTTTTAACACACTTTGCTTTCGCTGTAGCTAGCTCGCGCTTAACGCTCTGTCTCTGTATTTAATTTAATTAGTCCGTATTGTTTATATATTTATTTGTTGTCTTTGTTTTTATAAGTTGTAATTAAAAAGTATATAATATAAAGTTGTAGATGTAAAGTAAATAATAAATAAGTTTAAATTCCTGCCTTCCGCTTTAATTTAATTCCTACTTGCATAAGTACCTAGCTTAGCACACAACACTCAGGTTCAGTGCCTGTGTGGTAGGTACGCATAAGAAGCGGCCAAGGATAGTTGACCAGGTCGCTTCAGTATTAACTAAAAACATATTTTTATTGGGAAATCGCGTTTCAATTTTAAAACTGGCTATCACTGCTCAGTGCTTACTTCATCATCATCATCATTATCATTTCAGCCAAAAGACGTACACTGCTGGACACAGGCCTCCAAGCATTGCCACAGCGGCTGGTCCTGCACTTCCCACATCCATCTAACCATTTTCCAAGTTTTCATTTTCGCAGAATAAATTTCCACCGTCACTCCAAAAATTATACAGAAAAATAAAGCAGTAATTTAATTCAACGTAACATATAGCCACAGACCAATAAGCATAGCTCTTCCCAAAGGAAATAAGCCAGTCTTATGTTACCAATGCAGAAACTTGATCGCTTGATCGTGTGTAACGAGATGACGTGTTCAGATTACATAGTGAGACAAGTTTTTATTTATTTATCTTTCTTTATCACGCTTAAATAAGCAAAAAAAAATGAAAATAATAAATAAGCACAAAATTGTGTCCAAATACGATCACTGAAAGACATGATTTTGATTGACTAAGGTTACGCCAAACATCAAACCCTATAAATACGGACACACATCTGCTAATTATCTCAACGAAAAAGTCATTCGTTGAGATATGTCATTACCATACATTTCGATTGTTTTCTATTAGCGTTGACGATTGTAGATTGGCAACTTGGCTAGGGGGGCTGATTTGTTAGAAAAAAATTCCGCAAATTTTAGACAGAAATAACGCGCGTTCATTGGCTCGTAATTGGCTTGTAAACCGTGGGCTTGCCATTGTGCGCGGCAATAGGAAGGTGCCAAAGCACGCTCTTATCTAATACTATTAAATATAAATCAATATTATCTATTTAATATTTATCTGTGTAAATCAATAGAACAGTTTCGTGAATGGACAGCCAGTAATTAATATCTAATAGGCCATGTCTGTCAAAGGACCGATGACCCACCAGATGCGCCCACCAGCCAGGTGGACCAACGACCTGATGAAAGTAGCTGGTGGGGACTGGATGCGGAAGGCAGAGGACCGAGTGTTGTGGTGCAATTTGGGAGCGGCCTATGTCCAGAAATGGACTGCGATAGACTGAATTGATGAGGCTTTAAGTGCGTCAAGCGATATAAATCAGAAAATAAGAATTTCTTCGATCGGGAAGATGGTTACAACAAATAAGCTGCGACGTGGAATCCAGAGATTAAAATATCAAAACCGCGCTGTTTGCATCGGTGTATTTAATTAACCAACTGCGATCGCCAACCCGCCTGCCAAGCGTGGCGATTATGGTATATCTCTCCAACATATGCTTGGGGGAGGCCTGTGTCCAGCAGTGGACGTCTTTCAGCTGAAATGATGAATAAAATATACGCACGTAGTGAGTGTAGGCCTTACAGCTAAAAAAAAACTGAGGGTGGATGAAAATTCTTCCACCTCGGAATCGGAGTGTCACTACTGTATCAGTCTGCTCGTGACTACAACCAGTGGAACCTGGTTGAAACGTCGGGCTTAAAATAGGTATGTGCACGCTAATTCTCGTTCCATCATCATCATCATCATAATTTCAGCCAAAAGACGTCCACTGCTGCACATAGGCCTCCCCAAGCATCGCCACAACGACCGGTTCTGCGCTTTCCGCATTCAGCGGATTCCCGCGACCTTCACCAGGTCGTCGGTCCACCTTGTGGGGGTCTACCTACGCTGCGCCTTCCAGTACGCAGTCGCCACTCCAGAACTTTACTGCCCCATCAGACATACGTTCTGCGAGAAATGGGACCCACCCACTGCCACTTAAGTTTGGCAATTTTTCGAGCTATGTCGGTTACCTTCATTCTGCGAATCTCCTCATTTCTGATTCGATCACGCAGGGGCACTCCGAGCATAGCATTCTGCTTTGCTCTTCCATCAATTTATCTTCGAGTATTCCCGTCTCATAGTATATTAATACGTGTGTGTGTACATAAAGTATCTGGGTGTTTCTTATGTATTATATGTATGTATTTACAAAAAAATAAAGTATATAATTATTATATCCATTGTCTAGTACCCATAGCACAAGCTTTGCTTAGTTTGGGACTAGATCACAGAATATCTAATAGTAACTAGATGGTGCTGTGTAAAAATGTCCCACAGATATTTATTATATTTATTTATTAATATGTATTTGTTGTTGTTGGCTTGATAATTTGGTTTGAATGTAGCGTTCAGACTGCAAGTATTCGATTAGGATTTGTATTACGCTGTAACAGTCTGGCACATACTATTCCAATTTGTATTTAAGTTTGCGTTCCAGTGGGACTGTCCTCAATGCTCTGTTTACTTCAAAATCTACTTAAATTAAGAGCTTTTCTTGCCAAAGCTTGTTGATTCAGTAAGCTGCAACTTGAGAGGGTTTTATGGGACATTGCTTAGGGAAAGGGTTTTGGTACTTGGTACCAAAGCACTTCCTCATGAGACCTATTTTGTGACAGAGATTAAAGTATACAGTGATTTGGGAAGTTGTGGAGAATGACATTAAATTGATTTACATTATGGGTTACTGTGGCTTTCAATCCTGATTCGAGAAACTGCGACGGCTAATGTACCAGTGGATTAGCTAGTGTGCTTAGCTACTAAAAGCCTTATCTATGCTAGTTTGGCTTAGGATAATGTCAAGGAAAGCTAGTAGTTAGAACGAGGTCTTATCTGGAATTCTATGAACGTCTATTTTGGTCTCCAATGCATCTGGTAATCTAGGTCATGCTGATTATGAAAATAAGTTATCATTGTAAATAATATCTTTATTAATTTCTTAATTGAAAAATACATGCATACATACAACGTGTAATTGAACTAAAAACCTTTTCAGGGCTCATCGTACTTATTAGTATGAATGAACAACTTTTACTATAGGACCCACCCTGAAATCGGAAAAAAAAGGTTGCTCGATACATCTATGTTTACATAACATCGACAAAATATAGGCAATAGCTGATTTAAGATAAGGAATTGTTTTTTTTTTTTTTTTTATGTATAAGGTTTTAATAGATAATTATTATTACCTTAATATAATTACGATCTAGTCTAGAAGACTAATAAGTAATTTTATGTTAACTTAAACTGCTAGCTGATAATATTATTTCTAAGAATGTGCCCACTGGCACTATCTTAGCGTCTCTTAAGGCGAAGTCACTTTTTTCATGAGTCTTTAATTAATATTCTCTACCACTATTATTATTTTAAAACTACACTAACTCAAAAGGCTTTGTCCTTTTCAGTCTTCTCATTAAGTCTATGTTGTCGAGCAGCTGGATAGCCTCAACGTTCACATGATGATGAAGTCTATATTCATGAGCTTCGGCATACTTTTTGATGATGTCCTTAACGAAGTCCATTTTGAGGTCCCGGTGGAGATCGTCATTTCTAATATACCAGGGTGCGTTTACGATGTCCCTGAGTACTTTGTTCTGGAAACGCTGTATTATTTTTATGTTACTCTCTTTGGTACAACCCCATAGTTGTATGCCATAAGTCCATACTGGCATTAGGACTTGCTTATACAACAATAGCTTATTGTGTATTGACAGCTGAGAGTGTCTACCAAGAAGCCAATACATATTTTTGTGGCGGAAGCCTAATTCTTCTCTCTTTTTCTTGACGTGAGCCTTCCAGCGTAGCTTAGCGTCAAGCGTCATACCTAATACATACATACAACGTGTAATTGAACTAAAATCCTTTTAAGGGCTCATCGTACTTATTAGTATGAATGAACAACTTTTACTATAGGACCCACCCTGAAATCGGAAAAAAAAAAGGTTGCTCGATACATCTATGTTTGCATAACATCGACAAAATATAGGCAATAGCTGATTTAAGATAAGGAAATTGAATAAATATAATATAAATTACCTAACTTAAAAACGAGAGGCATCTCTTTAACACAAGAGTTACATACAATACTCCACTTTGATCAACATAAATCAGTAAATAGCAGAAATTACCTGATCCGCAAGAATTTGTTCTAGCAACTCAATGATTATATACCAGAACTAACTGGGTGAGTTCCACTCAGTTGACACTTCCTACTTTACAAAATATTACAACTTTTGTGATTGCTAGTTACAATATCAGCTAACATATTGCGCAGTCTGTATTTTTTGTCTATAAATGAATATTTTTTTTGGGAATTAGTTGTTTATTGTCCTTTGGCTGTATCACTATATTACACACGGAAATATAAAAAACGGGCTAAGTGCGAGTCGGATTCACGCAGTAAGAGTTACGTACCACCCATCGACCTGATACCCCATAGAAACATCGATGTGGCTCGACATTATTTTTTTCGTAATTTCATGTTTGACCCTGTAGTAAAAGTTATTTGATATAGGTAATTCCCTGAATGAGTTCTTAAAAATATGACCATGCATTTCTGATACACGTATTATATCAATTTATTACAATGAAAAATAAACTTGAAAAAAAAAGTAAAAACCGTCTTCAAAATTAATAAAATAATTTGTGTGGAACAGTTTAGGAAGTAGGAGCTTTGATTCAGTTTGATTTAAGAAAAAAATGGCACCGACTAGACTTACTAAACTGTTTCACACAAATTATTTTATTTTTTTGAAGTCGGTTTTTTTTTTAAGTTTATTTTATTTTTCTATTTTGAGTGGCACTAAAAATAGAAAGACAAGCGATTGCAGCATTCCCGGATGATTTGCACGATGATCCATTGAAGAGTTCCCTTCTTTATATCCGAAGATCTTCACCAGATCTTCACCAAATTATACTTTCTGAATGCATGTCAATACTTGACTTGTTGATGTAAATACCAAAATCGCTATATGTGTGCCTATAATATGTAGGAGTTTCCTCAATTCCACATAAATCCCATCATCAGAACTGGATTTTGATAATTTGGGACCAAACTGAGAGTACATCCTTTAAAAAAAAAAAAATGTTTTATAAATGACGGAGTTCAGAGGTAACAAAAAAAAACCGGCCAAGTGTCAGTCGGACTCAGCCAGTAAGGGTTCCGTACCACCCATCGACCTGATACTCCATAGAAATAAACTAAATAGTATGAACTATAATCAGACCATGTTTGACTCTTGTGTGTTACCGTTATGAAGAAAGAGCAGGAACAAAAACGTTGAAAAAAATGCATGTTTTTCGAGTTTTTTTGTATGGGGACCCCCTTTGGTTTTAGTTTTTTTTTAATTTTAGTATTTGTCTTGATAGGCACCATAGTAACACATATTATTTGAAGATTTCAACTGATTATCTATTACCGTTACAAAGATACGGCGCTGTGACAAACAGACGGACGGACGGATGGACGGACGAACGGACGGATGGACGGACAGCGTAGCGAGAGTAATAGGGTCCCGTTAACACCCTTTGGGTACGGAACCCTAAAAACAATCTAATTGAGAACCTCCTCCTTTTTGAAGTCGGTTAAAAAATAGTTGGGATGTCACAGATTTTGAGTTATTAAAACAACACGTTATATACTGCCACTCGTATGATGGTGAACGAACGATTTGACCGATCTATCCTTATTGGATTACGTACAAAAGTTGAAGCCTTTTAAGTGTGGCCTGTGCCAGTCCAAGTGCTGTGTTACACCATGGTAGACGGTAAGAACATTATTTTTTATGTTATATTAAATTTGTTTGTAAGAACTACTCTTTGTAGAGAGTTGAAAAAAATGTGTGATAATTTTATGCGCTATGATGGCGTTTTTGATGTTTGCCTATTCATGAAGATCCGTAAATATTGACAGCTATGTATGAAGGAACAATTGCCGTAATTTATTGTCAATAGTGATGCAGGCTACAGCAATATAACTTTTCACCCACTTGCTCGGAAATTGGTTCATTATTCAAAAAAACCGGCCAAGAGCATGTCGGGCCATGCTCAGTATTATAGGGTTCCTTAAGTAGGTGTAATTACAAACGAATCAAATCGAATATTAATCATGGCTATTTTAGTTTTTGCAATAATCGGCAGCATTCGCGACTCAGAGCGTGTTGTTAGTAGCGCCATCTAGCGATAAATTCAAGAAGCCAAATTTAAGACGTTTGTCATTTCAAAGTTACATTTTGTGATTTTTTCAAATAGAAAGTAGCTAAAGGAGCATTATTTGCTATGATCATTTTTCTCTAAGGTCAATGACCTTTGAACTAGGACGTTTTAAGTATTTTTCAGTTTTCTCTCTATAACTCAAAAAATTATAATCACATTATACTCAAAATAATTTTAAAAGAGAGTTTTTACAAAGGTCTATCAATGTGGAAGATTATAAGTTTCTACATTGCATAGTTTAGAAATGGCAGGGGGGGGGACACATTGGAAGCCACTTTGGCGGGCTATATTTCGCAGATGGTACACCTGATAAAAAATTGGTGTATCAAACATTACCTTCATTTTAGTAGACCTATTCAATGATATCCCACACAAGGGGGTGCAGCGAAATTTTTTTTTTTTTTTCCATTTCACATGTATGGACGCCACCCCTAAAATACGCAAAAACTAATCTTTTATTCTTTTAAAATTGAGATCTATATGTAAACTATTTTTTAACAAAATTTCATTTACTTATGTTTATAACTGTAGAAGTTATTAAGCTGTAAAGGATTAGGACAGACGGACAGACGGACAGACGGACAGACGGACAGACGGACAGACGGACAGACGGACGGACATGACGAAACTATAAGGGTTCCTTGTAGGACTTCGGAACCCTAAAAAAGAACACAACAATCGGCTCTTTTCTGTACGCTACGAAATACCAGGCCGGTAATATCCAACAGGACAATAATAGAAATTACTGGACACTTTTTATTTTTTAAATTATGCTACCGAGGTTTTTAAGTACACACTTACATAAATTAGGACTTTTTAGGTACAAAATATTTATCATTATACAGGCTGAAAGCGCATTTTTTTTTTCAAAACTTCGAAAATAGAACAAGAACCGCGCGCGGGTGAATTGGCGTGAATGAAAATGAGATACTGTTGAATTAATTTGTGTTGTGTTTCCTCGCAAATGAGAGAAAAGTACTATACAAGTCTCGGCCGAAATAGCAATTAACGGCCTCGTTTAGTTAAAAATCACTTAGGAAGTACTCGGCTTCGCCTCGTACTTCCAATATTACTCGGCCGTAAATTGCTTCATTTCAGGTCTCGACAGTAATGTACTATTTCGAATTTCGAATCTATTATTCAAATTCAAATTCTATTTATTTGTACTGATTTTTTATGTCACAGAAAATTTGATTAAATAGCGATTAAACAAAATGGTTATGATTATTGAATAATTTGATAAATTATTTACTTTATGCAGATATTATTCATAATAGCTAGTTGAAGTTGGTCGAAGTAATAAACCTGGTCCCAATCGCTAATAATTTGAAATGTGTCACAACACTATTGGAAAATGTAAAAAACGCCATCATAGCGTGCCGCGGGTATAATCGTCACACAGCGTTTAGAAATCCATATCGATCGAATTTGACGTTAAATTAATATCTTTCTCTTAGAGGCCACCTTGATTAAACTTGGCACTTGGTGAACCTGCCAATTGCCATACCTCATCATCATTATCATCATTGGTCCATTATTGTCCCACTGCTTGGCACGGGCCTCTTCCCAGAATGAGAAAGTTAAGGCCTTAGTCCACCATGCTGGCCTAGTGCAGGTTGGCAGACTACACACACCATCGAGAACTGTATGGAGCACTCTCTGGTGTGCAGGTTTCCTTACGATGTTTTCCTTCACCATAAAGCAAGTGATAATCAATTTCTGATCCACATACGAGTTCAAAAAGTCATACCATACCATTATCATCATCATTATTTCAGCCAAAAGACTTCCACTGCTGGACATAGGCCTCCTCCAAGCAAGGGATATATGCCATAATCGCCCCGTTTGGCAGGTGGGTTGGCGATTGCAGTTGGTTTGTTAATTACTCAGAGAACGCTGCTGCCCATTCTCTGGTGAATCCCTTAGTCGCCTTTCACGACACCCATGAGAAGATATAGGGTGGTGTAATTCTATACGTCCGGCAACACACGGAACCATACCATACCTACATACAACCTACAGCATGCGATATCTACCCTTGATGATATGAATGAAAACTGAGTGGCCTTATCTTGAATGAGATTATACGAATGGAACTTGTCTTAATTTTCAATATCTTTTACAGTTATAGATCCAGGGGTCGTGAAGACAGGTGCCTATAAATACGAGGATGGCACTCGCTACGTTGGCGAGTGGAACTCAAAGGGTCAGAAACATGGCATGGGGCATCTAGTGCTACCTGATGGGACCAGATATGATGGAGCCGTGATCGGAGGCCTGTGCTCTGGGTTGGGAGTCATGGCATTCCCTGATGGAGCCAAGTAAGTATTGGTTGGACTGGTTATCTCAGTTTGTTGTTTTTACCAGATACATATACGCTGCTGTACATTATTTTGACGTCACATTTTGCATAAATAAGTTAGGAGAATGTAAGCGTATTCTTATTTCTATTTATGATGACATAAGTTGTACAGAGGGGCTCGTGGCTAAGTAGCAACCTCGCGGATTGTATGATCTGCGAGGTGCGAGAAAGCTACACTTGTCGTGGCCAGTCCTTGGATGGGTGACCATTTCGTTGCACATCGAGACCTCTCCGTGCCTCGGAGAGCACGTTAAGCTGTCAGGCCCGGTTGCCATATAAACATCTATGGCAGTCGTTACGGATAGTCAGAAGCCCGAATGTGTGACAACTGGTCTAACCTCCGAATGTCGGATTACCCAGTAACTGGGTTGCGGGGGTTTGATGGCAGTCGCTCCGTGTAAAACACTGATGTTCAGCAGTCAGAACAGAACATCGACCGTGGAGCATCATCATCATCATCATTTCAGCCGAAAGACGTCCACTACTGGACATAGGCCTCTCCCAATTAAGGGAGGGATATGCCATAATCGCCACGCTTGGCAGGCGGGTTGGCGATCGCAGTTGGTTGGTTAAATACTCAGAGAACGCTGCTGCCCATCCTCTGGTGAATCCCTTAGTCGCCTTTTACGACACCCATGAGAAGAGATAAGGGTGGTGCTATTCTTAAAGCACGTGGAGCATAGACGCCTAATAATAGGCGACCGATGTTTGTCAAAATATCTGACTAATATCCATTGCAGGTTGCCACTACAGTGCTTAGACACCATTCCAATATGAAGCACTTCATCTGTTAGCAGGGGGCCTTTGGTACCCCCTCCAATAGCAATTATTGTAGTGTATGTCGTTAAATAGGTCTTACTAAGAGGAAAAATATTTACTACCGTGACTTGTCCTAAATCCTTGTCTATTTACCGTAACACCGCGGGAAACCCCCGGTTCCAGTTCTATATTTTGAATGATATTGATAAATCTATCATTTTTCAAAATAATATAAAGTAACAATATTGTAAAACAAGTTTTTATTTTTTATTTTACTATTTATACTTAATATTATCGGTACCTACCAGAACGCCTGTCTGCATCTTATAAGCAAACATTGTCAGTAACAACTTTGCCTATGGCACATATAATATAATACTATATAGTTGCCGGCACGAGTCGTGAGCACAGATTCCACAGCGTAAGTGGTCGAATCTCTGTTCACAGTACAACAGACCAGAAACAGGCACTTGCATTGGCTTAATTATATGATAATGCATAATTGAATATACGTAGAAAATGAAATACTAGAATACAGTGACGGCAGAGACTACCACGCAGGTACAATTTGTGCTCACGTCTCGTGCTGGGAACTATACTAGTACCTATGGACTAAGTTGTCTGAAGATAAATCATTTTTTATATGATTATTACTATACTATACTATACTTTTTTTTTACTATTCGCCACTTGAAATCCTCAAATCATTTTCGACCACTTATTTGAACCGTTAATATTTCCGCGTTAGTGAATAGCCAATAGCCACGTTAGTCACCTTGGTAAGGCCAATCGGATTGCAGTTCCCCGCTTTCGTGTACCTCGGCTGGTTGACAGAATTAATTTTACGTATTACAATGAACAATAGGCGTCTATCTAGGTGTTTAGTCGATGGCACAGTATAACAATAACAAAAAATAAAGGATGCAGTGTCAAACTTTATCTTTGACAGCGATAATATGAGTATACACGCTGAAAATGTATTCGATTCGAAAACAAAGAGGGGTCATTGTACTCATCATACTAACAATTTTTACTGTCCCTCTACTAACTTCAGAGGGACACGCGGAGTCACGCCCCACTGGCCCAGATCGAGCCCTTCCCGCGCCAGAATATTCGCCACAGGCAATAAGAGCCCCCAAATAAATGATTTGATTTGATTTGAAGTATGTCCCTCGAAAGGATATTTATTGCCAGTACCCAGGATCCACCGACCTAACAAGTGCCGTTTTCTCCAGATATGCCCAGAAGGAGCACATGGAGGTTTTCTGGCCAGCACCCCAAAAGTCATCTATCCTGCTTTCGGTAAATATGCCGGACGCAGTACACTGCCACGGCAGACCGAGTATGCATCTCAAATGTCCCAAACATTTATTTATTTAATATTTATTCGCTCGTAAATCCTGTGTAGTGTCCAGTGCAATGTATAAAGTTATGCCCTTTTCTCGTAAAATTTCATAAAATAAATTATTTTATATACTGTTCCCAAAAAAAACATCTATTCTCGAAGTAAGTATTTTATATTAATAGTAACCAGCTCGCCAATAATCGTACGGTTAACATATATCAATAGTAACATAACTATTATAAGTAGAACTGGTATGGTATGTAATCACATCACGCAATAAAGGCTCCTCTTATTTTGGTTTATCACAATCGTTATGCGTCTGACAGTATCAGTACAACGATGTGTTCAGACTACAAGATTGTTTGTTTATTATTGCACTACCAAGGACCTTTCAAATCCAAAGAAATAATAACAAAGATATTTATTTTATCATCGCACTGGAATATCAAATGTTTCGTCTGTAAACCATTTAATTTTTTCTCCGTATTTTTTGTCTAACCACTACTACTATCTACTTTATTTTGAAAAATTGTTTAGGATTATAATAAAACAAGTTTAACCGGATTACATCCCGTGTATTATTTAAATTGGTTTTCCTGACGTTTCGAATGCTTTGCAGCGTTCGTGGTCGCAGGAAGACTAAGATGACAAGCGTTTTTTTGTCTTTACAGATATTTCTAAAAAATATTTTAATCTCCGTACAATTTTAAATTAGTTAAAGTCGTTTCGATGCACGCAGTAATCACTCAAAGTATCATTATGTTTCACAATGTAGCGTGCTGTTTAGGACATGATTATTTTTAGAACTGGGTTCCAAACAATCAAACCGCTTTACTGTTAACCTAGCAAAAATTTGATACAATGTTGGTATCAATTTGGTAAGCATTTTTATGGAAATATTTTATTCTAAAATCTACAGTTGGAGTTACTCGTAAAATATTCTGAAATATGTCTGATACATATTCCATTGAATGTAAAGAAATCCTAGACACATTTTTTAATGTTAGAGAAAATTTCATTTCGATGTCCGTAGAAACGAAAATTTGGATTTATCAGCTTAGATTCAGAACTTTTTAGAACTTAAGGGAGGCTATCTTTAGACGAAATAAAAAAATACGGACCCTAGAAATTGTTTTTATAAAACTGTGTAAAGCAAATTAAGTGCAACTAGATTCTTAACGTTCTGAAAGTGCATGTAAAGCTTTTTAGAAATATACACTTTTGAATTTTGTAAGTGATGTCAATTTAACGTCTCGGTCAACCTAAATAAATCTATTTTCACAAGAATCGTTCAGGAGCATTTTTATTATTTAAATAAACGGTTTCACATTGATTGTTTTGTACTATTTTCAGTTTTAAAGGGTGCCACTTACGATGCATCCAACAGTCCGAATGGCGTGGCCGCATTCCAAAATCTGTCCGTGAATGTTGAAAACGTTTGTTATTTTTAGAACAGCTGCCGAATTGCGTAACTCACTCGCGATCGCAATCATCTGGATTTCAATGTTCATTGCTCCGTGTGTCTTGACAATCTGTCATATCGGCAACTACGTACCACGCAATAAATAATGCTTTAATTTCAAAATGAAAGCTACTGTCAAAGTCAATGCATTACACAATTGCCCCACAGGTCAAGTGGGGTGCATTATAAGAGCCTCCACGAGTGACGATATTTAATTGATTGTCCGGCGCACCCTGGGCAGTCAGCCTTGCTACCAACCTGCTGACTGGCTAATCATTTTCTCACGACTTGAGCTTATTATCATTATCAAGCTCATATTGAACTAAGTTTACGGGACTTGTCGCGCACAATTAAATCAAAATATAACAAGCATTTTGACTAACCTCGACGTTTCGGTCAAGTTGCATTGGCCGTGGTCACGAGCAGACTGAAGTATGTGGGTGTCATCGTCTTGAGCGGCGGGTGTTTTCTCGAACTACCCGCGGTTGGTTTTTCGTAACGTCGCTGTCCGTAACAAGATATGCTGAATCACGACACACAATGCTGACAGTTTCGGCGGACATACATGTAGACATACCACGACGCAAACACTTCTCGATTACCGGATTCCACGAGGAGGACAACCTATATCCATCTTCCCGATTGAAATTTTTATATTTCTTTATCTCAATCGCTTCTCGTACAATTCTGGGATAGTAATGACGATCAGTGGAGAGGATTTTCGGGTCGTGTAGCTCAATCCAATGGTTTGGTCCTGAATCGAGCAAATGTTCGGCTATGGCAGATTTGTCCACTTGACGGCGCCTTACCGCTGTGATGTGCTCCTTCACTCTCTCCGCGATAGTACGCTTTGTCTGTCCAATGTAGGAGCTACCACAGCTAAACAAACACTAAGGAATAACGGATAAAGTTGGAACAGCACTGAGAAACTACTCCATTAAGACTGTATTTATTCCGTTATCTAAAGTAGCACATCAGGTCAGGACAGCGAAGGATGTGATACCATTCCAAACACCGGGGGTATATAAGGTTGACTGCAGCTGTGGTAGCTCCTACATTGGACAGACAAAGCGTACTATCGCGGAGAGAGTGAAGGAGCACATCATAGCGGTAAGGCGCCGTCAAGTGGACAAATCTGCCATAGCCGAACATTTGCTCGATTCAGGACCAAACCATTGGATTGAGCTACACGACCCGAAAATCCTCTCCACTGATCGTCATTACTATCCCAGAATTGTACGAGAAGCGATTGAGATAAAGAAATATAAAAATTTCAATCGGGAAGATGGATATAGGTTGTCCTCCTCGTGGAATCCGGTAATCGAGAAGTGTTTGCGTCGTGGTATGTCTACATGTATGTCCGCCGAAACTGTCAGCATTGTGTGTCGTGATTCAGCATATCTTGTTACGGACAGCGACGTTACGAAAAACCAACCGCGGGTAGTTCGAGAAAACACCCGCCGCTCAAGACGATGACACCCACATACTTCAGTCTGCTCGTGACCACGGCCAATGCAACTTGACCGAAACGTCGAGGTTAGTCAAAATGCTTGTTATATTTTGATTTAATTGTGCGCGACAAGTCCCGTAAACTTAGTTCAATATGAGTGAAATTCGCGAAAGTTTAAAAACTTCTATTATCAAGCTCATTTCGACACGAAAGAAGAAGAAGAACAAGTCAAGCTTTTTTGGATGTAGTATTTAAAACGGCGTCCGAATGGTTGCATTTTCAGTCCACCTTCATGAAGCTCAATAATACTTTGATATTACGATTTGCGCAGGAGCTGAGCGATTGGCTTGAACTTTACGGTCACGAGATTCCTGTACGAAACAAAATTCTGCATGTTCAGATATTTGATTTGTAGATATGTCACATACTGCTCGTTATTTCCACGATGCGGGAGATATCCTAGTACAGGGCAATGTAAAAAAAAAATTTCTTTTACTACAACTCAGAAAGCAATAATTCTAGGAAAATGTGAACGAAAATACGATGGGTTAGTCCCGATCCGTCACGATCCGATGTGCAGGAGCATGGTTTTTTTTGGCTTCACTATGATTGTTCGCAGCACTTCGTCTATTTTTTACTATGTCTGTGATTTCAGGATAACTTTACTTTTGAGAATCATTAGGTATGAAATCACCAAATCAATCATTAAATATCTCAGTCTGAGGTCTCACAATGTAAAGCATTGTAAGATTTATATTTTTGTTTTGTCATGTGTGTTTCTGGTGCGTAATTTATTTGATCTTCCTCCATTCCTCTTAAATATAAATTCTTCTACTTCCTTTCTGTTCCATTTCCTTTTTTCCTGACATAGGTCTGTGTTTTTAGATAGCTGACTGACGTCAACCGCACCATCGCTTAACATCAGATGAGGTGGTGGTCAAACGCAAGCCCATTAACGGCCAAAATTAATATCCAATCTATCCACGATTTGCCCTACTAGAGATAGGAATTTGACATAAACTCCATACAAAAAATGTCAAATTTCTATCTCTAGTAGGGTAAATCGTGGATAGATTGGATATTAATTTTGGTCGTAAAAGGGCTTTCACATTTCAAATAAATTTCGCAGCCGACTCGCTCTAATTGTTAGCCTTTTTTAAACATGTAAAGAGATTTTAGGCGAAATATAAACAACCTTCAGAGTTTCATCACAAATATTTACATTACATAAACCAAAAAAAATCGGTTCCCAAGATATAGGCTTGCCTAGTTTGGGAACCACTGCTAAATTCTCAACAGAGCAACAACTAGTTACTTATTGCTACTTTTAATTTTTTATGTAATTTTTATTTTTTTATTTTTTTATTAGGTTCGCAAACTGGACGTTACGACATTATATTTAATAAATAACATGTGCGGAAAATCATGGTAGTCGAACGGCCTTCTAGGTGCGAACACGACATGCATACGAATATCACACTCAAAATAATTACAATAAAACACAGACGTTACAATAAAACACAGGATTACAACAAAGCAACAAAAACTGCACAAACATTAACACAAAACGAACAAGAAAATATTACAATTTGGTGTTGAAATATTTTTTTATTATTTTGACCGATGCATTGAATGGATCTAAATCTTGACAGACATCGTTAGTAGCAGAGCACATACGATGGAATGGCGAATGTTGACCATAGTTAGTACGACGTAACGGTAGATTAAACAGTTTGCGATTGTGCAGTCGGCTTCCAGCTCGGGGTACGCTTATCATTAACTTTCCCAGTATATCGGGACTATCTACTTTCCCATGCAAAATCTTATAGAGAAAGACGACATCAGCTATCTTACGTCTATGGGCAAGTGGGAACATTTTGTAATGTTCAAGCCTAGAATCGTAGGTGGTTAGTTTGCGGCAGAGATGGTTGGCGTAGGTAAGGTGGTATATTCGCCCAGTGCCGGACACTGGACCGTGGGGGCTATCCAGCCAATTCTTGAGGAGTGGCTGCAGAAGCGACATGGGACGTTGTCTTTCCGTCTGGTGCAGGTATTGTCGGACCATGGTTGCTTCGGCAGATACCTGCCCTGCACAAGGTGGCGAGACGGGAAGCTACTCCCGTGTGCCATCAGTGTGGCTGCAGTGAGGACTCGACTCTTCATACCCTGGCGCACTGCCCTGCATGGGAGGTGCAGCGCCGTGCTCTCACTGCAGTAATTGAGACCTCTCGCTGCCAACCGTGGTCAGGGCCATGGCTGACAGTGGGGGGGCCTGGGAGGCTGTCACGTCCGGAAGCGGCGGAGCGGGTCAGGGAGGAAGACTCCCTCGCTGATCCGATCCGCCGCAGGAGGACGGGACGGCGCAGGCGGCTTTATGGCGGCCTGATGCCGCCCTAAGAGAGGCCACTGGGTGATAGATTGGGGATTCTATCATCCATGCTGTAAGGCCCTCGAGCTGCAGTGATGTCCCACGTGTGCCCGAACATCGCTAAAGGAGTGTTTAGGTTGGAAGTGGAAGGCCTTGAAGTGGGCCGCGCTGGATGGGTTGCGAATGCCATGCATTGCAGTTCTCGTAGCCCATCCACCCAAGGTGAGAGTAGGCACACGGCGGAGTTTTTAGTGGGTGCGAGTCCCACATACCCACACCGCCTCCCCGGGTGGTGTGACATGCGATAGGCATTTTCTCCGTCTCAAAAAAAAAAAAAAAAGGTAAGGTGGTATAAAAATCTCTTCTGAAGTCTTTCGATTCTGGCTGCATGGATCGCATAAGATGGACTCCAAATTGGGCTGCAATACTCCAATAAGCTACGAACGTAACAGTTCAAGAGGATAATGGGAATTTCGGGTCTTTAAAAGTCTTAGTTTGCCTGGAAACAAAGCCCGCTAATCTGGCTCCCTTTTTAGGGTTCCGAAGTCCTACAAGGAACCCTTATAGTTTTGTCATGTCCGTCCGTCTGTCCGTCTGTCCGTCTGTCCTAATCCTTTACAGCTTAATAACTTCTACAGTTATAAACATAAGTAAATGAAATTTTGTCAAAAAATAGTCTACATACAGATCTCAATTACAAAAGAATAAAAAAATAGTTTTTCCGTATTTTAGGGGTGGCATCCATACATGTGAAATGGGGAAAAAAAAAAATTTTTCGCTGCACCCCCTCGTGTGGGATATTATTGAATAGGTCTACTAAAATGAAGGTAATGTTTGATACACCACTTTTTTATCAGGTGTACCATCTGCGAAATATAGCCCGCCAAAGTGGCTTACAATGTGTCCCCCCCCCCTGCCATTTCTAAACTATGCAATGTAGAAACTTATAATCTTCCACATTGATAGACCTTTGTGAAAACTCTCTTTTAAAATTATTTTGAGTATAATGTGATTATAATTTTTTGAGTTATAGAGAGAAAACTGAAAAATACTTAAAACGTCCTAGTTCAAAGGTCATTGATCTTAGAGAAAAATTATCATAGCAAATAAGCTCCTTTAGCTACTTTCTATTTGAAAAAATCACAAAAAGTAACTTTGAATGACACCCTTCTTAAATTTAGCTTCTTGAATTTATCGCTAGATGGCGCTACTAACAACACGCTCTGAGTCGCGAATGCTGCCGATTATTGCAAAAACTAAAATAGCCATGATTAATATTCGATTTGATTCGTTTGTAGTTACACCTTCTTAAGGAACCCTATAATACTGAGCATGGCCCGACATGCTCTTGGCCGGTTTTTAGGGTTCCGAAGTCCTACAAGGAACCCTTATAGTTTCGTCATGTCCGTCCGTCTGTCCGTCTGTCCGTCTGTCCGTCTGTCCGTCTGTCCTAATCCTTTACAGCTTAATAACTTCTACAGTTATAAACATAAGTAAATGAAATTTTGTTAAAAAATAGTCTACATATAGATCTCAATTTTAAAAGAATAAAAGAATCGTTTTTCCGTATTTTAGGGGTGGCGTCCATACATGTGAAATGGAGAAAAAAAAATTTTTTTCGCTGCACCCCCTCGTGTGGGATATCATTGAATAGATCTACTAAAATGAAGGTAATGTTTGATACACCACTTTTTTATCAGGTGTACCATCTGCGAAATATAGCCCGCCAAAGTGGCTTGCAATGTGTCCCCCCCCCTGCCATTTCTAAACTATGCAATGTAGAAACTTATAATCTTCCACATTGATAGACCTTTGTGAAAACTCTCTATTAAAATTATTTCGAGTATAATGTGATTATAATTTTTTGAGTTATAGAGAGAAAACTGAAAAATACTTAAAACGTCCTAGTTCAAAGGTCATTGACCTTAGAGAAAAATGATCCTAGCAAATAATGCTCCTTTAGCTACTTTCTATTTGAAAAAATCACAAAAAGTAACTTTGAAATGACAAACGTCTTAAATTTGGCTTCTTGAATTTATCGCTAGATGGCGCTACTAACAACACGCTCTGAGTCGCGAATGCTGCCGATTATTGCAAAAACTAAAATAGCCATGATTAATATTCGATTTGATTCGTTTGTAATTACACCTACTTAAGGAACCCTATAATACTGAGCATGGCCCGACATGCTCTTGGCCGGTTTTTTATTAGTAATATACATATTGACCATGTTCACGGAAATCTAATTTTTGGTCCACAATAACTCCCAAATCACGTGTGCTTTTAACTTCGTTTAATGGCATATCATTTAGTAGGTATACGGTGTCGATTGGGTTTCTTTTTCGGGAAAATTTCATGTGAAAACATTTTGACGAATTTAACGTCATTCCATTTCTGTGACACCAGAAACATAAGGTGTTGATGTCGTTTTGTAGGGATATGTTATCTGTATTGGTGCTAATTACTCTATATATTTTTAAATCGTCAGCGTACATTTTAAAATTGGAGGTTATGGCGAGACTAAGGTCGAAGGTCGAAGGTTAAAGGTTGAAGGTGAAGGTCGTTTATAAATAGGAGAAAAAAGAGAGGCCCGAGATGCGAACCTTGAGGTACGCCGGAGGGAACCATAGCCATTGGAGACTTAAAACCGCGAACAGTAACAAGCTGCGAACGATTTCGGAGATATGATTCACACCATCTTAACAATGTGCCGCATATACCCGCGTGATCAAGTTTCTGAATGAGGATGCTATGGTCAACGATGTCAAATGCCTTGGAGAAGTCTGTATATATTACGTGAACCTCAGTTTTATTTTCCAAGGCTTCGATTATATCGTTGATATAACCAAGTAAGTTCGACGTGGTTGATCTACCGGGAAGAAAACCGTGTTGTTGGCAGTAAATTAGAGGTTTAATATGGAAGAATAAGATTTTCTGTACCATTGACTCAAACAGCTTCCCCATAGCAGATAAAATAGATATAGGCCTGTAGTTCGATATATCACTCTGGTCACCTTTTTTGTGGATTGGTGTAATATGGGCAGTTTTCCATTTTGTAGGAAACACACCATGTGTTAAGGACAATGTAACGTTATTTGCCTTATGTAAATAAACTTTTTTTTTTTATAATAGTTTAATTTCTATACATGATTTATTATAGATAGAAAAACAAAGAAATATATTTTTTTTCTCTCTTCTTCCAAAGCAACAAGTCAAGACAAAAATATGTTTCAAATAATATTCTAAATGTTACCGTGAAGGATGTTTATAGAATTCATTTTTAAATTTCGCTTAAATCTCTTGAAATCTTCAAAAAATTACCTCTCATCTTGACCACAAATCAAAATTTCTTGGACCATCAACGTCACCATGTTACCATAAGCCGGATTGTCGGATTACTCTCAGTGAGGTATAACTTACTAACAATATAATTAACCGCAAGCTTGGATTAGGCTTAAGCTTTGACGACAACAGTTTCTTGTGATCTAAGCAATCAACTAAGTTACGTAGTCTAGACAACGTCCTAAGTAATTTCAATAGAGCGTTGCCAAAAGACTTGTTAGAATATTTCGTGTGGATTTTTGCGCGACAGTGAAAAAAAAGTACAAAACAGAAAACTTTTGATGTTTGTTTGGGGGAACGAAGTATTTGTTTCAGCCAACAAAGACCGTGAGATATCCATTGATATCGCCGATGTCCATTAACGGCCAAAATTAATATCCAATCTATCCACGATTTGCCCTAGAGATAGGAATTTGACATAAGCTCCATATAAAATATGTCAAATTTCTATCTCTAGTAGGGTAAATCGTGGATAGATTGGATATTAATTTTGGCCGTAAGTCAGCAGTAGTTCGCAAGTAGCGCGATATAAATCGCGATTTTTTTTTAATGTGCTGACCGTATTAATTAAATTATTTGCTTTAAAAACTTGATCGAGACAGCCAACAGCTGTTAACTACTTTGTTCTTGTTAAATCTTAGAACAAAATTTAATTGGGTTCAAAATGTTTTTCTTTTAAGCTTAGTTTATAGTCAAGATGACTAATTAAAGTACAAATGGAAGTAAGTAGATGAACTGAAGCACGGGCGTATATAAGGGGGGGCTTAGGGGGTCCGTACCCCCCTTAACATAACATAACATCACGCCTGTATTTCGCCGAAGGGGTAGGCAGAGGTGTAATAGTACACCCACATTTCGCCAGTTATGTTATAGTCACCCCCTTAGTCTACACAAAAACGCTAATATTCGGCGAATGTCCACCTTTTGTATCCGTGCCACAAAATAGTATAGTTGCACGCTCCGCTTGGTTGACATAGCAACGAACGATAGTTATGAGATGAAGCAAAGGGCTCATCCCCGCCCCCCACCCAGACATACTACGTGCGCCACGGAGCCAAGCCCCCCCATGTGAAACCTATAGCTACGCCAGTAAACTATAGTAGAAACAATATTGATTGATGACACAATTGACGCACTTTTCTGCAATAACGCAACGGATTGCGGGTTCGATTCTCTAGGAAACTAGTATTTTAAAGGCTACAGATAATTTGTTGTAGGTACTACCTGTTTGCTACGAGAATGCTGTTTCCCTTTCCGCTCCCTCGTACCGCAACTCAAGCCACGCCCGGCTAGTACACACGGCTACACATCAAGCTGTACATTTCCAGTTTATGCTGATCTCGCATTGTGTAGGCTTTCCGTACAATGCGAGATCAGCTTATACTGGAAATGTACAGCTTGATGTGTAGCCGTGCGTACCAATACAGACCAATAGCAACGCTGTAAACATAGAAACTAATTTTTTAACGGTCAACCGCGGCAAATAGGTAGTAGGTATCTAATACAGGTGTTTGTACATTTGAAAATTTATGTGTATCTGTAAAACATCGTGCATTAAAACACTATAGAGATGAAGTACGGGCTGTCCAATACCAATACTGTTTTATTTATTCGCACAGATAAATATCACGACACGACCGCGCCAATAGGAGCGAACTAGGGTTCGCACCGATTGGCTCGCGCAATGCTACACCCGCACATGTTATTGCTGAACCAATAGTAGCGCTTTATGTCTAGTCAAAAACTGGCAAAATTTATATCAGACAAAGTAGATGTAATTCAATTGCCAAAGATCGCGGCAAGTGGCGTTCTCTCGTTTCGGAGGCCATGACACATTTTGGGTCGCTACGCCAGCGGAGTAACTAAGTAAGTAATTACGTATCTTTAGGTTGTATACTCAGTGCTGTAAACGCACCCACAAAACGAATACTCCTGATTCCTAGAAAGGCAGAGCCGTATATTTGTATATTTAAAATTTTATTATTCTTGGTGTACACTAGTGTACAGCCACGTTGACACGATCAAAGTCCGCTTTGGAGAAAACATTAAACTTTGATAATTACGTACTTAGACGTTACTTATTGAAAATCCGATTGCTCATGCTCATAGAAATTCATCGGCAATCCGTACGCTGCAAATAGTTGAACGCACTATGCTATACGGTGATTCGTACGATGCGTACGATACCAATACGTCGGTTTGATTACTGCTGCCATGTAGTCATCAAAATTCACTTTGCTAAAGCGGATTTTGATCGAGTCAACGTGGCTTAAAGTAAAATACTGTTGGGGTTTCACTGGTGGTCGTGAAAGGAAAATGCGGACTGTACTAAACACGCTGGTAAATGTATTAAATATTAACAAAGGTATGTGTGCACTGGGTGGTGGTCCCGAGCGAAGAGGTCAGCCGTAGCGATCGCGCGCGCCTCGTCACCCGCCGCCCTCGCCCCGCAGCCTGCGTCTCCGTCGTGCACGGGCGCGGTGCCGAGCCGGCTGGTACGCCGCGCCGCCACCGCTACAGATGTCGAAGGTCGGGTTCGATTCTCGACAAATACTATTCGATATTTAATTTGATTCGCCCAGCCTAAAGGTTTGCGCAACGAACCATCATGAAACTGATTGGCAGAAGTAATAGGAATTAAAAGCGTTCCCGGAATTCTTTACAAAAAACGTTAAAAGCTTTTTAGACGATTTTCACGTCAAATCAATGGTTGACGGATAACTGTGTTAAAAACTATCTAGATAGACTGAAAAAAAGTGTTCTTAATTTGAAATATGAACGAATTTTTGGGAAATTCTCAAATCGTTTTCCTTGAGAAAAACATTTAAAAATAAACAGAGTGACATGGGTGAACGAGGGACATATTCAAGAATATGCTAGAATGTGTGTACCTACACATAACGAAAAAAAAAATATGCCACGATAAATCACGCGTACGAAAATGCCAAAAAAATGAATTTAAAATGTTTTAATATTGTAATTTTATTTTGATGTCCGATTTATTTGTTATATTTTATCTATTTTGTTTAAGTATTGCGTACTAAACACAAGTTTTTAAAATAATTTTTAGCTATATGATTTAAGTAAGCTATAAATATAAATAATTTAATTATAACTAATGCTAACTAATAATAAAAATGCTATGCTGTGTTCTAATAGGTACTGTGAATATGTATGCCTTTCAAGGTTAAACATAGTGTGACGTAATATGTTTTATTTTCCACCAAGTTTTTAAATTTTACCTATGTTTTACAAATAAATTATTTTGAGTATGAAAATAAAATTTCTGACGCATGCTCTGACTGATTAGGGGTCTGCTGTCCGCGATAAATCGATAAATATATGATAGATACATGGGGAACATTAAAATAGCATCCACTGTACATCCAGCGCACTCTGGGTAGTCAGCCACGCTACCGCCTTGCTGACTGGCTATTGGAATTAGGGCTCCAGATTTTTTATAACGTTCAAGCCGATCCGATCCTTATCATCATCAGTTTCCTTTTTAATATTTTTCTTTCTTCTTTTTGGTACAAAAAACAAGACACGGGACGTACAAGGAAAAATACAATAAATCAGAATTGTACCAAATGGGTGTCCAGTTCAACAGTCAGGTATTATACCTGATGCTGGTATTCTGCTGGATCCATTCTAGAACACGTCTACCCCAACGGTCATCGGTTCTTCGGCTAATATATGTATTATGGCCGGTCCACTGCCATTTCAGCTTGCATATCTTGTAGGCTATATGTCGGCAACTTAGTTCTCTGTCAGATCACCTCGTCTTGGATCTGATCCCTGATGGAAACTCCGAGCATAGCCCTTTCCACGCTCGCCTTAGCACGCTGTGTGACTTTAAAGTTGTGAACCAAGAGTTCTGTGAGTGTCCACGGTCCACGTCTCGGCTCCGTAAGTCATGACAGGTAGGACGCACTAATCGAAGACCTTAGTCTTTAGACTCTGTGGAATAGATGACAAAAAAACTCGACACAGTTACCCGAATGCGATAAAAGAGAAATATAATTAAAATCGACGCCTGATACTATTTCGTAAATAAAGAAAAAGGTTACTCGTAAAGATAATCCATTTCGATCTGGAGAAATAGAAAAAGAAAAGAAGAAAAAACAAACAAACAAACAACAAAAAAGAGATAAACACGATTAAATAACTTTTTTACCCGACTGCCCTAGAAGGAGGGTTACTATTAAATTTGTAATAAATCATCTTGGAATAAATCTTAAGATATTTTAGCCAAACTTACTCATATATCAGACAGTAATGGAACAAATGCTGTTTTAATATACTGTTTTGTTTTTTTTTGGGAATTTTCAAATGTATACCCTATTCCTAGAACAATCTTTGTGTCATTAAAATCATATTTCCCTAAAGAATCGCTCCTGTTGTGTTATTGCATCTAAGTGCGCAGCTCAGCGTCAATCGTGTCATCAATCAATATTGTTTCAACTTCAGTTCACCTACTTACTTTCATGAGTAACTTTGATTTAGGTATTAATCAAACCACGGTACTTCTTTGAAAGTATTTTTTGTTGTTATTGTTTTGCGAGAAACTAAAATGATATTACGTCCTACAGATAAAAAATTACCTTAGGAGTTAATTATGTAATTGATCTACTAAGTCATAACAAATAGGAAAGTCAGTTATGTAGAGTGGTACAAAGTTTAATAAACTTTTCGAATCAGCAACGGTCATATCAAATTAAGGATCTAATTCACATAAAACAAAAAATAAAAACTGTTTTTATACTAGTCTTCCCGTATTCAGTATCAGTATATCTTTTACTTCATTACTTGAACATTTCAAGAAGATTAAAGATTACTCAAAAACAATAACTTAAACCAAAATCACACACAACCAAACTTTCATATCTAAGCCAGAAAATTATTAAGTAGAACCGGCCAAGAGCATGTCGGGCCATGCTCAGTATTATAGGGTTCCTTAAGTAGGTGTAATTACAAACGAATCAAATCGAATATTAATCACGGCTATTTTAGTTTTTGCAATAATCGGCAGCATTCGCGACTCAGAGCGTGTTGTTAGTAGCGCCATCTAGCGATAAATTCGAGAAGCCAAATTTAAGACGTTTGTCATTTCAAAGTTACTTTTTGTGATTTTTTCAAATAGAAAGTAGCTAAAGGAGCATTATTTGCTATGATAATTTTTCTCTAAGGTCAATGACCTTTGAACTAGGACGTTTTAAGTATTTTTCAGTTTTCTCTCTATAACTCAAAAAATTATAATCACATTATACTCGAAATAATTTTAAAAGAGAGTTTTCACAAAGGTCTATCAATGTGGAAGATTATAAGTTTCTACATTGCATAGTTTAGAAATGGCAGGGGGGGGGGACACATTGTAAGCCACTTTGGCGGGCTATATTTCGCAGATGGTACACCTGATAAAAAAGTGGTGTATCAAACATTACCTTCATTTTAGTAGACCTATTCAATGATATCCCACACGAGGGGGTGCAGCGAAAAAAAATTTTTTTTCTCCATTTCACATGTATGGACGCCACCCCTAAAATACGGAAAAACGATTCTTTTATTCTTTTAAAATTGAGATCTATATGTAGACTATTTTTTAACAAAATTTCATTTACTTATGTTTATAACTGTAGAAGTTATTAAGCTGTAAAGGATTACGACAGACGGATAGACGGACAGACGGACAGACGGACAGACGGACAGACGGACAGACGGACAGATGGACAGACGGACAGACGGACAGACGGACAGACGGACGGACATGACGAAACTATAAGGGTTCCTTGTAGGACTTCGGAACCCTAAAAAGCACCTTTATGTCAAGTAAATTTACCTTTCAAGAATGACCTAAACTCTAACAAAATTACAAAACTTGTCACAGGATTGAACTTTTAACATTTGAAAGATTGGAACAGCTAATTCTGGATCTAGGTCCTAGATGCATTCAGAATTACCAAGAATCTAGGTAATAAGATTTCTAGATTGCAAAACGTGCTAACGATTCTTGAAAAAAGCTAGTTTTAAAAGATTTTTAGTGTACTAATTTAAATTTCTGTTATAGTATATTGAAGCATGTGGAGTATTCAAGGCTTGAGTGAATAGGTTTTTGCTGCGCAAGCGTGTACCATCGTCGACCATCACTTAACATCAAGTGAGGTGGTTAAACGCAAGCCCATTAGAAATAAAAAAGTGCCCAACGGGCATGATGTAAATAATATTACATAGATAGGTATCTAATCTGTGCACAGAACAGAAAAATCATCACAGCGGTGTGTTAACAAAAAACAAAATTCATAAAAAAAATAAAGAGTGGCCAGTGTTTACTTTATATACAACTCCCTACATAACACTTTTGTAACCGTAAAGGTTGGGGGCATCAAAAACACAAGCTTAAAATATTAAATCTGAAAGTTATGAAGATTAAATAAAGCTGAAGAAATATTACGGCACTCAAAAGAATATTACTCGAATCCAAGAATATTTTTATAACAGCTGCGAACTTCGTGTTAATATTTACGCTACAAGTGGTTTAATGTTTCTATCAATGGAAACATAGACGCTGAGAAAAAATGGAACACTTTTCTCAATTAACAGAACAGCCTGTAAGAAATAAATAAATGATGTTACACTATGATTATGGACCACGGCCAATTTAACTAGGCTGAAATGTAGAGGTTAGTCAAAATGTTGTTTTGATTTATCTGTGCACGAAAATTCCAGCAACATGAGTTAAAATTGCGAATGTTTAGATATAAATTATATTGGCAACAATGATATTAAAAAGATATCATACAAACAACAACAACAAAAACAACAATAAAAACAACAACAACATATCAACATAGAAATCTTAATAAAAGGTAATAGAAGTGGCAAGGGCGTGAACTTGTCACCGCGTGCAGGTGTCTCGTCGGACACTAGTGTGCGAAGAACCGTTTGCTTGATTACACTGGTCTGCAACAAAATCCTCCTTTAAATAATTATGTCATAAATATGAAGATTATGATGTTTTGAATCTGTTCCCGATGGCCGATTTTTTCTATCACGTCTAGATTTTTCCAAAATATCATAATTTTAAGTTTTTTAAATTCGTTTTATGCGTTTACATTATAAACGATGTATATACATACGAAATAGGTTTTTGCTAGTCGTAAGAGAAAGAAGGAAAGTGCCGAAAGTGAATTTTATGGTAGTACATATGCGCCTGCGCAACAGTTAGTTGAAGACTTGTCTTTTAATTGTTTACGTTCTATATTAAATACTTTAGTAAGTTTTGCACAAAATTCATATTATGTATATATATATATATATATATATATATTTTAAGTATTTTATGTGTAGGTTATCAATTTTTTTATGAACAGAGTTAAAAGATATAAAATTGGTCGATTCGCCGAGAAACTTCGATGGAAATGATGAAAAGAAAAAAAACTACAAAATAACTTGAATTATATTACCATAATGAGATAAATATACTGATATTTCTTATTTTCACATTTTTGTAATTTTTGTTACTTTCATAGTATCGTTTTTTAATTATATGGATTGTATTTAAATTCTACGTGCTATATTTATTTACTAAACCGGAAAGAGTGGAATAAGGAAAGGGAGGCCTTTGCTCTGCAGTGGGACAATATAGGCTGAAAATAAAATAATAATAATAATAATAATATTTATTTGCATGTTAAATTCCGTGTTTAGAGCACCAAATATGATGTTATAATGCATGAAAACAAAGAGGAGAAAAAAAAAATTTGCAGACCAGTGTTATCAATGCTGTTTTGGACGCAGAGTCACTAAAATTGTATTTTGCAGCATAGATAACAGTGGATTTTTAGGCTTAATTTATTTTGCATTGAGTGCTAGAAACACAATGGGCGTAATTGCGTGTTTATATGTTGGTAGCGGTAAACCAGCGACCCGCGTTCCGGTATTAAAAGACAATAAATGACATTTCTATTACCTTATATTATTTAGATTTCTATGGTTGTCAAGGACTTTAGAAGCAATTTAGATTGTCTTAATTTTCTTTCCAATTAATTCAATCTAGCGAAAATAATGATCAAATTTTCCGTACAAATGAGAAATGGCTAAAGCCAAAAATAGTTCGCATCAGCCAGATTTTTAATTAAAGCAATCCTCGAAAAGGAGATTTGGAAATTATTCACGTCAGCCTGAATTTATCGCTGGCTTAAGACTTCTGGTAGTTTATTTATTTATCTGTACTGAATTGGATTTGATTATGTAAGGCGGCCCATACACCTACAATATAATTGTGCAATATTAATATTGCACAATTATTATTGTATCTTCCCTATCTTTAATACTATTTCAATATTACCTATAAATAGTCAATATTATAGCGTAATTGCAAAAATTCTGCTTCTTCTTCGCAACTTTGTGATCAGCAGTCCGACACTCGAACCACTAGACCACAGATGTCTTAAATAAGAACTAACAGCAACTAAAATAAGGTGTTTTCGAGTAAAATTTGCTGCGTTGGTGTTATGTTATGCAAATACACTTAAGCTAATGTTAGATTTCATGGTTTTTCTTCAATCTATGACAATTTAAGAGAGATTTGATTCTCATTATTGGCCCAGCATAAAATATAGGAATATTTTTTTCATATCTCATACTCGGAAAGTAGTGTTTGTTTGATCCGAGTAGCGGGTGGAAGACGCTGCTTCCCTCTCTAGGGCGGAAAAGACTCATAGTAATTGCTTCCCTCTCTAGGGCGGGAATGAATTTTAAAAATAGAACTATAGATAAAAAAATTACAACAAAATTTAGAAAAATATCGATAAAAAAAATGCTGCGGTCTTGTGAGTGTATAAACAGCCAGTGTGAATTTAAAAAAACTGGTGTGTTCCATATTTAAATTTAAAAATACTATATAATTTGCCGGGATTTTAACTCTGTCTGTACAAACATTTTAAAATCTCGGTTTTATCTATACATATAATAAGAATGTAAGTCTGACGTGTCTGTACATTGTATATTTTTGCAAAAAAAAAAATAGGGAGGAATAAGAATAAGTAATAAAATAAATTTCGAGATTTTTTTTAATGTTTGTCTGTTTGTCTGTTTGTCTGTTTGTCTGTTTGTTTGAACGCGCATCACGTTAAAACTACTGGATTTATTTGAAATAATTTGTAACAAAATTATTGGGCATACTTTGAGGTTACACTTAGTCTTTATTTGATAAAAATCGGTTCTCTCTATCAGAAGTTATGTCAATTTAAAGTTTGCTTACATGTAGCGGTACTATTACACAATAATAGGTAGCGCTAAGGCTGAGGGCACGAAACGAGTGGTGGCCGGCGATGAATAAAATGGATGAATGACATGAGTTATAAGAGGTTGTAAGTAATGAAATCTATATCTATTCTATATACATATAATAAGAATGTAAGTCTGACGTGTCTGTACATTGTATATTTTTGCATAAAAATTAATAGGGAGGAATAAGAATAAGTAAGAAAATAAATTTCGAGTTTTTTTATGTTTGTCTGTTTAATATACATTAGAGTAATACCAGGCAAGTACTTTATTATGTGCCAACGACTTAGTAACATCACAATAATTATTTACAAGAAAAAAAATATAAGTTTGGCGCACACCTGCAAGGAAACAAAAGCCGAAATTTAGTTGGACCTCCATTGTTTTAGATGAGTGGGTACGGTCATAAATTAAGTCGGTACTTTTGAGTGCATAAAACAACGACTACTTTACTTATCTATACATACAATAAAATCCTTATAAAGAAAAAACTGAAAACTGTTTTTTTTATAATAATTGCTATGCTTACTAGGAACGATAAATTGCAATTTTTAGAGTTGCTGTCTGTTTTTAATAGATAAACGCCAAAACTACTGGTGAATTAGTTGAAATTTGGCAAAAATTGCCGTTACAGACCGGCTCAGGTTATTTATAGTCTGCAAATCATCACGCTTTTGTGCATGGGAGGTGAGTAATACCACATTATGTCTATAAAGCTGTTTTACAGCAAATATTATGATATGTTTCAATTTATATACTTACCCATAATTGTCACCATTATGTTAAAAGAATCATTTTTTTTTATCGACCATCACGCTATATCTCAAGGAAGCTAAACAACAGTTTTTTTAAACCAGAACGCGTATTTCGTAGGTAATTACTAATTTGCCTAGCGTCCTCACGGATGTCTTGCGAATGTTTGTTCTGAAATCGAATCCCAGCTTCCGTCTTAGATTTTAGGTTTGTTTTTTGTGATGAAGTTATGTTTTAGATTTTTTTTTTATCATTTTGTCTATTGTTAGTGTAGTCAATATTTTATGACGCACGGTCTTCCTTTTTCTCAGAATGAGAATTAGGTAACTTAATCTAACACGCTTGCCTGGTACTGGTTGGCAGACTGCAAACACTCTCAGATATGCAGGTTTTTATCATTGGTATAATCACGTTTACTCATATGGTACAAGGTGGTATGTAGGCTAAAGTCATAGACAATAGACACGAAAACATGTTCCGAAAAAAATTACGATGCTCAGTATCTAAACACTGTACAAACAAAACACATGTATCATAAAAGTAAAGAAGGTATTCTAAACACAATAATAATAAAAGTCATCAAAGTTAGATGAGTTTTTGAGCAAATTAAGATGAGCTGTTCGGAAAAATGTGAATTAATTCATATTAATAGATATCCTAACAATTGATATACTGTTTTATTTGGAATGAAATGTGCTATCTAGCTCTATTTATTGTGATTATTGAATATCCCCCCAACATATGCTTGGGGAAGGCCTATGTCCTGCAGTCTTTCGGTTGGAATGATGATGATGATGATGATGAGGATCTAGCGCTATGTTTGCCGTTGCATTGAAGTTATAATTTGTGGAACCGCACCCGTCACAAAAAAAAGGTGAAGTCAACGACATGCCGAGGAAAAATAAAAAAATCTATCAAGAAACCCGCGCCTAAATCAACCAAAACTTCATAGCAATGCGTAAAGATGTCGTATCTATTGTTTGAATAAAAAATCACATCAAATGGATACTAAGCTCATGAAAAACATCACAGCCGAAATAGATCATCATCAACCCAGCCTTTTCCTAACAGGTTGAAAAAAACTATTTTATGTGGCGCGACTCTTACTGTCTTACCTCCTACAATTCGATTACTTGGGGAAACCAATATTGTAAGTTTCAAGAAATACCTGTCGATTAATTCTTATGACTACCGGGACTGACAGTTTAACATACGTTTCTGGATTCAGAGAGATATCGATGTGTATGTAACAGTCAACCACCATCTAGCTAGGACATGAATACGCATTGAACGCGGGTCCTAAGCATAGTTTGATAGATGTATAATTTTGTCACCGGTTTCATTATTTAGGGTTTTTATTTGGAACAGCATTTTCCAATTAGAAAGAAAGAAAGAAAATATATTTATTTGCGTCTACGCACAAACTTACCAAAATTATAGAGAAAAAAAAAAAGAAAACAAATACTGGTACAAATATTCAAGTGGTAAGATATGCGTCACACCCGCGCAAAACGGCCATCGCCATTAGGTATAAGTATGACATTACATATTAAATATTGGGTGTTGTAGTTTTTTACGTCCTTAGTTCACATTTTTTGTAACGTTGTCTGCACAATAGAATTTCTCCTGTAATGTGCGTGCGTTTACAGACACTACGTTTTATACTGGAATCGAACTTGCCTTCAGTGGCAAGTATAAACAGTTTTATTTCCCTTTTCATCATTTGAACAAATTAAATGTAAAACAGAAGGAATTAAATCATTTCCAATACAAAGGAAACATTTATTAATTGCTAAAATGTTTTCCCAGTGAACAAAGTATAAATAATATTATAGTGTTATATTATTCCGTATCAATCAATCAACTCAGCCTATCTCAGTCCACTGCTGGACATAGGCCTATTCCGTATACCTACTAATAAAGAATGACTTTGCTACTTTACTACAAAGTTTTCTAAAAAAGAACTAGAAGACATCAGTAGATAATTATAGAAAATTACGACAATGTTTATATGAATACGACATGTTGTTACTTTCCGACATCCACGCGGACGAAGTCGCGGGCACTGCTAGTAGACTAATATTTGTTTAAAAATTAGTTCAAGTGATTCTGAAATGTTGACCCCAGGTTTGATTAAAGACGAGGCAAATACAGTAATCAAAAATCTTTTGCCAGAAATTTCAAAGGAACGATACTTAAATACATGTATGATTTTATGAAGTGGCAAACATCCAAGAAAATATGTATTTTATAAAAACTACTATTTATTACTTTCCTTAAATTCGAAATGAAAAGTAGAGTGTTTAACGCGGGTGAAAGTCATCAATTCCTATTCGGACTATAGCCGTCTAAATACCTCGTATGGGAATTGATTCCTTTCGACTCTTGTGTAACTATTTACTATTCCGTTCACGGTCTGATTCCCGGAAGAGGGGAGACACTTTTGAAAAATCATTGCTTACTTTAAAAAATAAAACGTAGTCGTCTAAGTAAAATTTTCTATGTTTAATATTTTAATTATTTCCGTCCATGAAGCATTGCGATGGCACACCTATTTATCTGTTTGTTTTCCTTATAAACAAATGAAAAAATAATGACATTGCTGATGGAGCGAGCAACTTATCTAACTTTGTTGTTGCTGTGACGAAGCCAAATCATTTCGGCTTAAATTGATATTATTCCGCAAAAGTTTAATTGGATTCCGCAAACATGACTGAAATGAATTCGAATTCTAATTATGAAAGTTTTTGAGTGGAAGTCGATTTTAACTTTATGTTTTTTTGGAACAACTATTTCTGCATGCACATATTGCACACGTCAGGTGAAGTAATATTTCATGCCAAATGATAACCTGTATTTTTTTTGAAGTAAAATGTCTTTACGCACGCTTGATTTGGGGAGCAAGCTGGTGAATGCGTTACGAAAAGTGCGGCGAACGGAGGGGGTAGTGCGGGACGCGGGGAACGAGGCGCACGCGACGGCCGGCCACGACACAGCGCCGGCAGATGTACGCGCGCCGCGCCGCCATTCCTTTGTTCTCATTGAAATAGTATTGAGGGAGATATAAGTTAGTCAAGTTTTACTTCAGTCGTGTGGTCTAAAGCACACTCGTTTTTTTTATAAATAGTCTATTGAGCAATTGAGACGACGACGAGCACGAAGCGAAAGAGGTGTGTCAGGACCAGGATATAGGTGTAGTGGGTGGAAATCCATATTTCATAGTCTCTGTCTACCTCAATGGGAAACAGGCATGATAATAGTAGTACTTATAGAAGATAAATTAGTGATCTCAGTTTGTTGTTGGTCACTACTGTAATTGCTACTGCAGATAAATTAGTGATTTTGGTTTATTGTTGATCACTACTGTAATTCCTGCTGCTAACAAATTAGTGATCTCGGTTTGTTGTTGGTTGCTACTGTAATTGTTGCTGCAGACAAATTAGTGATCTCGGTTTATTGTTGGCCACTAATGTAATTGCTGCTGCAGACAAATTAGTGATCTTGGTTTATTGTTGGTCGCTACACAGTAATTGCTGCTGTAGGTAAATAAGTGATCTCGGTTTATTGTTGGTCGCTTCTGTTTCTTTAATCGGCTTTAAAGAATACCAAAGGAAGTAGGCATGCACCAAATTTAACTTCACTAATCTAAATTTAAGTCTATTCCTACGAGCCTTTTACCAGTTATGTTAGGGTCGGCTTCCAGTTTAACTAGGTGCAACTGAAAATCAAGTGAGTTAACCTAAGTTTAGGTGAAAGAAATAATATTTTTATCAGTGATCGTTTACTTTTGGTTTCAGATATGAAGGCGAGTTCATGCAGGGCTGGTTCCATGGCCACGGGGTGTTCTGGCGAGCTGATGGCATGAAGTTTGAAGGGGAGTTCCGCGGAGGCAGAGTTTGGGGGCTGGGTAGGTTTTTTAGTATTCTTCTTCTTCTCTCGTGTTCTGATTGATTAATCGGTTAGCCGTTCAGTAGCGGGACTGACTGCCAAGGGCGCCGCGACTCCGGACGAACATTTAAGTATAGTGGAGGCTTTTTAATTATTATTATTCAGAAATGGGCTTGCGTTTGACCGCATCCAGCCTCACCTGATGTTAAGGGATCGTGTGGTCGACGATGGTGCACGCTTACCCGGCAAAAACCTATTCACTCGTCCCTCAAGGACCACTAGAATATACAGATGATAAGTGATACTTTTCAGGATTACATACCCAAAGGGTGCCTACGGAACCCTATTTACTTACTCTGCCTTTTTTTTTTTTCCGTGGGGAAAATCCTCATGGACGCACTCCGCCCGGGGAAGGCGGAGCCAGTGTCGGCCTCTTACCGACTAAAAACCACCACGGTGTTCCTCTACCGACCTTGGCCGGGGGCGTGGGAAATACTCCCGTATTCACCCAACCATCCCCGGCAGGTCCCGGCTCGCCACTGGCAGGCGAGCCCCTTCTCCTCGTGCGGCAACCACAACGGCCGCACCCTCCTCTTGACTGTCGCGCGCGGAACACTACGCGCCACCGTCACGGGCCTTGACTGGTCGGGCGGCGGGCCACCCCGAGTCCGCCGCCCGCAGGCCCATTCCTAGGGTGGCTGGAGGTCGGCATACGCCCTCCTACGACGCTCCAGTACGTCCCAGGTCGTCTCCTGCGGATGGGAAGAGAGGTCATCGCCTCTCGAACCCTCTCCGCCGCCTCCTTAGCGAGCATCACCTCCTCGCAGAAGGAGACGACGCCTTCCCAAGCGCTCTCGCTCCCGACCATAGACAGAACCACGGCTGGAAGCGAGAGATCGCTGCCGCCTACTGCAGTAATGAGGTCACGGCGCTGGACACTCCGCAAATGTGTGCTGCGCCGTGTCCTCTGGGCAGCTCCCGCAGTGATGACACTCGGGCGTCGGCTCCCGGCCTATGCGACACAGATACTTCCCGAAGCAACCATGCCCCGAGAGTATCTGCGTCAGCCGGTAGGTGAGGGCACCATGGCTCCTCTCCAGCCACTCCTCCATGACGGGCCTTACCGCCGCGATAACGGCGTGCCCTGCGCTGGGTTGCGCAAGTCGCTCCTCCCATTCAGCCACTAGGATCTGGCGGACCTCGGTCCGATCAGGCGGGTCCTCGCGCTGGTGATACCTTAGCGCAAGGTCTCTCGCCTCCAGATCCCAGGGCATTGATCCGGCTAGGAGGCTCGCCGCCTCAAAGGAGATCGTACGATATCCCCGTATCACCCTGATTGCCATCGCACGCTGCGGCCTACGTAACATCACGACGTTACAGCGTGTCAGGGTCCCCCAATTACAATATTTTTAATATTAGGCTGTTTGGGGGTTTCCTTCGCCCACCTACGCGCGCATAGCTTTATGTCATCGTGTGATTACATTACAGTAATCCGCGCGCCGTTTTTCACAAATTCAATATTTGTCTAAAATGTGTAATTTATGTTTTTTTCCTCGCAAGTGTGTTGAAAAACGTCGTATGACATGCGTGAGCATTGACTATTATACTCTCGGCTCCATTACGCCCTCGCCTTCGGCTCGGGCTGCAATCCAGCCTCAAGTATGATAGTCAACTTAGCTCACTTGTATCATAATGTACTATTTTTAACTTTTTTTATTTGTGCTATTATTTTTAAAACTATATATTATTCATGTGCCAAAACTATGATAAAAAGGAGTGTTAAAGTTTCTACGAAAAATCTTCTTGGGGTCACATTTGACGCAAATACTCTTCAGAAATAATAAAACGTTTTTTTCTTTTCCCAAAACTTGGTAGTGGTTTGAAGGAAAACATTATAAAACTGTTAAATATGTTAAAACTTTTCATGCGGGCAAAGCCGCAAGAGTACTGTTAATCAAATATTATTATTATTTTTCTGACATTTTTAACATTGACATCTGCCGATTTTGTAACTTATCACATTCAGACATTGTTTCTGAATTGCTTATTTGATTTTATTTTACTATATTGTAACAATTATTTGTATCGCCATTTTGATTTCTTAATTCAATTTATCTTGTAAAATTTGACTGCCTCGTTGGTCTAGTGGTCGCAAGCGCGACAGCTGAGCGTGGGGTCCTGGGTTCTATTCCCGGGTCGGGCAAAGTGTTATTGGGTTTTTTCATTAGTAAATTCTCAGTAGCAGCCCGGAGTATGGATTTGTGCCCGGTTAATGGCAATAGGCTCGCCCCCTATTACATGGTACTATAACATAACTCCCCCCCCCCCTTAATTGGGGGAGGCCTATCCAGTAGTGGACGTCTTTCGGCTGTACATACATACATACATATTATCACGCCTGTTTCCCATTGGGGTAGGCAGAGACTATGGATTTCCACCTGCTACGATCCTGACACACCTCTTTCGCTTCATCTACGTCCATTAACCTCGTCATGCATGCTCGTCGGTTTAGAGAACTCTTAACCTGGCATTTTTTGAGAACATCCGCGATTTGATCGCGATACGTTCGCCGAGGTCGTCCCCTTCCAACTCTTCCATCCACACTCGCTTCGTATACTTGTTTCGTCAATCTCCTCTCGTCCATCCTCTCTATATGTCCAAACCATCTTAACATACCTTTCTCAATCTTTGTCACTACATCTTCTTTCACTCCACAACGCTCCCTTATCATGTTATTCCTTACTTTATCTCTCAAAGTTACACCACACATACTTCTCAAAGCTCTCATTTCTACTGCATTTATTCTGCTTTCATGTTTCTTCTGCCATACCCAACTTTCACTACCATACATAAGTGTAGGCACTAACACTCCCCCATGAACAGCCAGCCGTGCCTTTTCCGACACTTTGCGGCTGTTCATGAAGGTGTGTAGTGCCCCATTCACCTGATTACCAGCACTCACTCTCCTTTCAATGTCCTTCACATGCTTGCCATCTCTCGTAAACATGGAACCCAGGTATACAAAATCTTTCACTTGTTCCACCTTTTCGTCACCTATCAAAATAAAATAATAATTTCCTTTCGGCTGTAATGATAACATAACTGGCGAAATGTGGGTGTACTGTACACCTCTGCCTACCTCTTCGGGGAAATACAGGCGTGATGTTATCTTATGTTATGTTTGTAAAATTTGAGTTAAATTAAAATATTGCCATTACCCAAATATTTGCATGCCACTTGGTAGAATATACAGGTTGAATAAATTCAATATGACTTGTAACACCAATTTTTTAACATATGGACAGTGTATAAAGAATTGTATTGTATAATAATTATAACACATCACTTATTATACAACGTTTATTACGTTCAGGGAATGCTATCAAACAACTTTTACTATGAGGTCAACCCTGAAATCGTGAAAACGAAAACTCCCTACCAGTCATTTCGGTCGAGAATTATCGTTCATTTATATGAAACAACTGCTCTGATTTTTTTTTCACCATTTCAGGGTTGTTGCCATATTAAAAGTTTTCTATACTATGCTATGAATTAGTTATATAAATACGACTACTAATTCCTGATAAACGTTGTATAGGTACCAAACAACTTAATGGACGGACTCTGTTCACTTGCTGCAATTTTTTTACTATGTGTCCAACTCTGTATCCATTTTCACATCAAAGTGATCCCTATTTTATGCCCAAAACTTTATATCATACTAAAATATGCGTATTTGCTTTCATTTGATACAATACATCAATTTTGGCATTCAATATTCAATCCCTAGCCTTACCTTGATCTACCGATTTACAATCATCGTATGGAAAGGACATAAATGGAATTTTAATGAAGTCAGTAGAGTGCTTTTTCTGTAACTGGTAGTAGAAAATTGGAACTTTGGTAGAATGGGCACTTTGTATGGGCAAATAACACAGAGCTGAAAAAAACTAATCAAATAAAACTGCAAAAAAAAGCACCGCTGTAAAATAAAATAAAAAAAACGATATACTTGTTTTTAAGCCAGAGCAGCCGAAGTATTTGCTTCCTAAAGATATTTTTTCTGAGTCATGACATGGCGTTTGTAATAAATAAATAAATAAATCATTTATTCGGGACCAAAACATTTTTACACATTGTATAAACCCGCCAAACTGTGTAACAGTTTGTCGGCGGGTGTAACAGTTTGTCGGCGGGTGTAACAGTTTGTCGGCGGCTGTAACAGTTTGTCAGCGGGTGTAACCATTTAAACCATTTAAAACATTTATTTTGCCACACATACACAAAATATACACATTACATGCAAAGGTAACAGGACAAATTAATGAGAACACAACATGCATACAACATAATATGTGTGGCAAGGGATCCAGCTCAATATTTGCTGTGCATGTAGGTATGCACAGCACTGATTTTCAGCTGGTAGTTTAGCTGGTAGGTAGCAGTAACAGTTTGTCGGCGGGTGTAACAGTTTGTCGGCGGGTGTAACAGTTTGTCGGCGGGTGTAACAGTTTGTCGGCGGGTGTAACAGTTTGTCGGCGGGGGCATGTAATTATTACTTGTGGAAACCCTCATGGACGCACTCGGGCTGGGGAGCCAAAGCCGACCAAAACTCTTACTGACTAAAACCACCACGATGTTCCTACCCACCTTTGGCTGTGAGCGTGAGATAGATTGTACATTCTTCTACCACTCCCAGTAGGTTCCGACGGCCAATATCGGCCGAACCCTGTGCGTGTGAAAATTTATTTCTGTAAACGCGTTTGCGATAAACGAGTATACTAGTGTATATCGCGAAATTCTCATTTATTTATTAAATTTATGCACACACAGAGAAATAATAATAAAATACATAGAAATGAATAGTACAAAGGCACTGCTTATTCTTATTCTTTATTTTACACATATATATACATTTATATTACAGTAGGAAAGTTTATGTACATCGGCGAGCTTAACTCAGAAATGTGTTAAATCAAAAATCATATCGAATCGGCAACGTTTTCCTGAAAAGGAAAACTATTTTGTCTCCTTAAAAATAAACTTGAATTTGTTTTAGGATAGGCAAAAACGAATCAAATTACAATTAAGAAAAAAAAAGTTCCGTGTGGTGCCGGTGACAAAGAATAGTACCACCCCATCTCTTCTCGTGGGTGTCGTACAAGGCGACTAAGGGATTCGCCAGAGGATGGGCAGCAGCGTTCATTAAGTATTTATTCAACCACCTGCGATCGCCAACCCGCCTGCCAAGCGTGGCGATTATGTATGGTATGCCTTTTGGGGAAGGCCTATGTCCGACAGTGGACGTCTTTCGGCTGAAATGATGATCACAAGAAAAAAAAAAGGTAATTTCTATGTAGGGATTCATTTAGTGAGGAGAAGAGATGAAAGAAACTACCTCAAGGTTTTTTGCTGCAAACATGAAAAAACAAGTCTACACAATCAGGAGAAGTGGTGACAAATTTGTTATATTGTGGTTTTGTAAGATAAGGTATAAAAGATTAGAAAACTATTACAGACTGTCTGACCTTGTGATACAAGACAGTGGTTGTTGGAGCCAGTGTGTCGGTAATTTTAGACCAGGATTATATTTTTCTTGGCCAAGAAAAAGCCACCATTACTTCTTATGGACACCGTTAGGCGTGTTACTCTAAATGATTTTAGGAAAATGGCTAGTGGGAGCCACTAGTTAACAGAAAACTACGTAATACGTCTACTCAGTGTGCTGGTTTTATTCCAGAATCACCTTGTTTATATCAGTCAAGGCTAACAATATAGTTTTTTTCATGTGTGCTCAAGTCTATAAAAAAGAATTTATTTTATGTAAAGTGTCTTCATAGGTTACCAATACAACAATGTCATAACAGATACCTACATATATTTAAGTGCAGTCACAGACATAGTAAAAATATAGACGAAGTACTGCGAGAACAAATCACATGCACCACAAATCGTGCTCACCGCTCTCAGTACACATGTCGCGTCATCGTCCAGTAAAGTCCGTCCGAAAACAAATATCCTTCAGGCGCATGGTTTGTGCGTGAGCGCTGGTTTGTACACGGAGGAGCAAGGTTTCGTTGGCTTCAATGTGATTGTTTGCAGCACTTCATCTATATTTTTTACTATGTTTTTGAGAGCAGTATTATTCACTGTTGTTCACCAAATTATTAATTCCTAAAATAAAAAAGTCTACGATCGTTTGCCAATTATTTTATTAATACTAATTTATTAAATCAGTATTGTGATTGAATAAGAAAACTGTTATTTTAACTCTACCAAATAATTCATCTTATAATCGAATCAAACTTTTTTTCAAGACACTTGTGAACAAAATTCATTAAAGTGTAAGTAATAGTCAATTGTTTAAAACTCTGAACAAAAGTAACACTGGAACAAAAGTTAATGATACTCAGACGAAATCGTTTTGAGTCAAACAATAGAACTGGGATTGTATTGTAGTGTTTACCCCTTTTTACTTAACCCCAGACGACAATACCTAATACAACACACTACAATTTGTAACTGTCTATTGAGGTCACGTCTGATCCCTTTATAAATAACTAGCTGTTACCCGCGAATTAGTCCGCGTGGAATTAAAAATTAATTAGTAAGCCACCCACAATTTGGAACCGTGCAACTAGAGCCTGAACTTTCAAAAGTCCCTGTAATTAGGTTTATTTGAAATGATAAACATTTCATTTTGAAAAATAAAACCCAAGTGTTAATCAGACTCGTGCAGCACCAGTTCCATACCACCCATCGACCTGATGCCATAGAATATATACTTAACGAGAAGAAGCGATACTTAAGCAAGTGTGCTCGTAAAATTGCTCGCGGCTATGTGTGCGGGTCGGGGCGAGCGCGGGGGCCGTACGCGGTGCAAGGTGTGTGGAACGGGCAGTCTCTCGGCTACCCAGCCAAGGCACAGCGGTGACAATTCAGCATTCACGCGCTCGCTCAAGGTCACCGGCGAGCGAGCTCACACGTATACGGAGTGTCACCGCTGTGCTGATACCCCGATACTCCGTAGAAACTGATTTTAATTATTATGACTATGCACTACAATCACACAAACTTTGACGCCTGTACAGATCAGTAACAAAAACGTTGAAAAAATGCTCCAATCAAATGGTTCAATCGTATTTTTGGTAAAAAGCAAGAGTGAAACAGTAGTTATTTGCGTTCACCGGTATTTATACCTATATACCTAGGCATAAATTAAAGCTTCAATTTTTTTTTTAAAGATACTACTCTCGTAATCTATTGCTCTTACAAAGTTTTCAAGGTTTCAAAGCCCGCGACTTCGCCCGCATGAATCTTGTTTATCGCGCATCCCTCGAGAACTGTTTATCTTCCCGGGATAAAAAGTAGCCTATATGTTAATCCGAGTTATGTTCTATCTGTATGCAAAATTTCATTAAAATCCATGTAGTAGTTTTTGCGTGAAAGAGTAAGAATCATCCATACATCCTCACAAACTTTCACGTTTATAAATAATTGAAGCAGAATCTATCTGCATCAATTATTTAACTATTACTCACCCTCTGACACACATACACTCACCCCCTTCACTTTACATACCCAGAGGACAGTTACAACATTTTGTTTTATTTTGGATCCTGTTAAAGTACTCTAACAAGTTTCTGAATAATTATGATAAGAATTGTGTCCTTTTATACGTAGGCTTTGTTATAAATTTATTCACAAATCCAAAGGTTGGAGGCGCCGTATGCTGAAACACAGGCTTTAACAGCCTAGTTCGGCAGCGGATGCTAAGAAGCAGACACATTTGTACATTATGTTTAAGCTTACTTATAACTAGATGATCATTTGTGTAAACTTGTGCTTGGTTCAATAAATTATTTGTATTATTTGTATAATATTAGTAGGATAGTAGGATAATACGCAGAGATGTGTTTGACACTGGTGTACTGATTAACAACAGTTTGGCACAGTATTTGGTACATGAGGCGACCTGATAGCTAAATTAGGTTAGGTAGATAACCGTTCTTCCAGAACGACTGCGTTGGACCGACCAAGTTAAGGCTTCTATCAATAGTACTCTTTATGAGTGCACGAGGAAAACAACGGCATGTGAGGAATGGCGGCGAATTGTCAAGAGTGCTTGTTAGTGGCACAGTGGTGAGAGCGACTGTACTGGACTGTAAGTTTGCTTGAAAGAGAACATCTGAATCTTGTAACCATGAGAATCCTATTATTTAAAAGTAAATAATTATGTACGAACAGGGCAAGAGAGGATAACAGAAGAATTTGACACAAAACAGTGTTGCCAGCAGAACTATTTTAATGTGGCCCGATATAAAGTGAAATATTTTAATTTTGTTGTTGCCAACAGTGCTGCTAACCCTATAGAGGAAATGCGGGTAGAGAGACTTTTGAAAATTAGGTATTTGAAGAAACTATCGCTGTCACTTTGCAAGAGCTTATCCTCAAATAAGTGCGAAAAGGATAACTGCAGCTCCGACTGAATAGCCTTAGTCATCATCATCGAAATGATGATGATGATGATGCAGTCGAAAGACGTCCACTGCTGGACATAGGCCTCCCCCAAGCATCGCCACAACGACCGGTCCTGTGCTTCCCGCATATAGTGATTCCTGCGACCTTTACTAGGTCGTTGGTCCACCTGGTAGGGGGCCTACCCACGCTGCGCCTCCCAGTACGCGGTCACCACTCCAGAACTTTACGGCCCCATCGGCCATCTGTTCTGCGAGCAATTTGCCCCGCCCGCAAATAACTTTAGTAAATAGCCTTAGTAAAAAGCGATAATTCGAGGTTTGGCTCTCGATTATTTTCTTCGATATTTTTTTTTTTTTTTTTTTTTTTTTTATTTATCCCAATCACCTCTACCATTACAGGACACTCCCAATGCGGTAGTGTGGTCCTTAATTATGCATAACATAACACGTACAATGTAATTTTTGTGAATTCATTCAGAGTGCAGGAAAATAATAATATATAATAATATCCAATCTATCCACGATTTACCCTACTAGAGATAGAAATTTGACATATTTTGTATGGAGCTTATGTCAAATTCCTATCTCTAGTAGTGTACTTAAATGTGTATGTAAACTTCATTGGTTCCTTTGTTTACTTGTCGTGTACAAGTAGGGCAAATCGTTGATAGATTGGATATTAATTTTGGCCGTTACTCTACCTGCGACCACGAAATGCTGCCAAGCTTTCGAAACGTCAGGAAAACCAATTTAAATAATATACTCGATTTAATCCGGTTAAACTTTGTTTTATTATAATATGTAGTGATCGCGAAAACCTAAGAAATTATTAGGCCTTGTTCTAACTCTGGATGGCTTGAGGCTTTTTGTTTGCGACAAGCCTGCTATCTGAATTACAGGAGTATACTAGGATATACAATGGGGATCAAACGAAAAAACGCCAAAACAGTAAATTTCGGTGTGTCCCGGGGAAATTATTGAACTGTCTTGGAATCGGCAACGTATTAAACAGAAAAAAAGGAGGAGTAGGACAAAAATTATGTTCCACTTCTCTTCGTATAAAGCGGACGGCAGAAAAGATCAAAGGCCAAGAAAAAGTTAGTAAGGGATAGTTAGTTAGTGGCACAGCTACCTGGCATTATGGAATAATATAAATAAGATCGTCGTGCTGCCGATGGGGTCGCCAGAGAGCGACGGCGGGAGAATGTACACGACAAGTAAACAAAGGAACCAATGAAGTTTCGCGCCAAAAACCGTCAACGGTCAACACGGTGCCACGCCATATGAGGAAACATGTGGCGGGGCCAAGCCGGCACAATAGCTTCCCGCGGAAAGGGCAAGGGACGAAGCGCAACGGTCGCGTCATAACGCTTCGCATGATTACGCGCCAAAAAATGCGCGGCAATCGCTCCCTGCCTACCACACGCTATAAATATGTTTATTTTTAGGATACTAATTTGTTGAAACTGTTTGTGTTTAGATTTAAGTACATCTTTTTACGAATATTGTTATTTCTACACCTTTATAAAATAAATGGGTTTGTGGGCGTTGACGCGGGAAGGGGACTAGATGCCGCCTTTATAAGTGCGCGCAAAGAGCGCACGGGCCCTTACAAATTCACAACCGTTGCGGAGACTACACGGATCTAGTCACACTCCCACGTCCACCCAAGTTTACGCTTTGATTCCTTCACAATACCTAAATACTGACTTACTGAGTTTCTTCTCATCTACCTAGTTACTCCTCAGTGTTTAAGTGACACCATCACCACACACCTATTGATAGCGACACAATCACAGTCGCGGGGTCCCCCACATTGTTGGTCCTTCGAAGCCGGATCCCTGAACAAGCACCATGGTTGTCACTAGGAGTAACAAAGGTGAGAGCACCAGGCCAGAAGAAATTGCAGAAGAATCAGTTTCCGCCATGCAGACAGTTTCCACGGATGAAGCCACGCAAGTCACCGGCATGTCAGAAGCTTCTACGAGCACCGGAGGCGCGACACCACCGAGCGCCATAACCGTTGCGCCTGCCACACCGGCACCAGCATCCGCTGACACCACCGGTACGCCAGCAGCGTCAGTCGCCAACGACCAAGCCAGCGAGGCCATTATCGCCAACAAGAAAGACGAACGTCACATGCCGCCACCACCACCGCCACCGAGCATGCAGCAGGCCTGTGTGGCCCACTCAGAGCACGCCCGGTCACGACGTTCAGTAGCCTCCCGTAAGAAACGCCTCGCGGAACTAGACGCCAAGCAGAAAATAGCAGAATTAGAGCTAAAACAGTTGCAAGCCGCCGCTGCCCTAGAACAAGTGCGGCTTGAGCGGCTGCAAGCAGATTCAGACGAATCTAGTGGAGAGTCAGACGACCTATCATCGCAACGAGTAAATGAATGGCTCGAGCGGCCACCCGCCAACGCGACACCGCTCGATAATGAGAACCTAAGAGCTGCGCTGGATGCACGAGTCAAGCCAGTGTTAGAAGAATCAGTCGCCCCAAAGGACGATCGACGTGGACAGGGAGCCCGTACCACAATGGCGTACGAGCAACGGGAAGAACCGCCTGCGCGTCAACAGTCCGCGATGGATATCTCAGCACTAGCCATGGCCCTCACTGAGGCCGTGCGTGCTACAGGCAAGTCCGCTCCAAAGTTCTTACAAGAATTGCCGCCATTTGGCGGCCAGTGTCATGAATGGCTGCCCTTCAGAGCCGCCTTCAACGACACCGAAGATCGTTTTACGGACACAGAAAACGTTGCCCGCATACGAAGAAGCCTACGAGGAGCTGCGTTGGAGGCAGTCAGTTCGCTACTAATCAGCCAACCTGCCCCGCAAGCCGTCCTCACTGCGCTCGAAAGAAGATTCGGCAGGCCAGACGTTATTCTACTGAGTGAACTAGAAAAATTGAAATCACTCCCACGTATGAATGACAATGCCCGCGACATATGCATATTCGCGAGCCGAGTCGCGAACACCGTGACTACAGTAGAAGTGTTAAATAAACCACAGTATCTGTACAACCCGGGAATGTTACGCGTAATTATTGAAAAATTTACGCCGATATTGCGCAACAAATGGTACGATTACGCGATCAACAAAGATCACATACCTGACCTTAAGAAAATTGCAGAGTTTTTAAATGAAGAGGCTGACAAGTGTGCTGCCTACGCAATATCTGAAACGCACTACAGTGAAAACCGGTCCCAGACGCACGAAAACCGCCTACACAAAAGGAAAGTAGAGCGCACGTACGTCGCCGCGAATATGTCATCCAAGTGCCCAGTATGTGAACAAGATCACTATTTACCCAGTTGCTCAAAATTTCTCAATGTTGACGTGAACCAGCGTTGGGAAATTACGAAGAATAATAATATGTGCTTTCGCTGCCTAACGAGCACGCATCGCCGACTCAGTTGCCGAGCGAAGCCCTGCGGCCAAAATGGCTGCCCACTGCGACACCACCGCCTCCTACATGTAGAGAAGCAAGCTGAAACTATCGCAGAAATACCGCAGCCGCCTATCGTAGCAACACTACAGCCGCCAATCGCAGCACCATTACAGTCGCCGCCACAGCCTACGCCGCAACCGACGCCCATGCAAATACTTACGTCTACTACAAATGATACGGGTGCGACTCGTGTGCTACTCAAGATTGTGCCAGTATTATTATGTGGGCCACAAGCCACCGTAGAAACCTTCGCGTTACTCGATGAGGGAAGCACAGTGACCATCATCGACATGGCAGTAGCAAACGCACTCGGTCTTAACGGGCCCACTGAACCTATGTGGGTACAGGGCGTGGGCGGCGCAGAAATAAAGTACGAGAAAAGCGAGAAAGTCGAGTTTAAAATACGCGGCAAACACACAAGCACGGAGAACATAATATGCAATGCGCGTACAGTGGACCAAATAGAATTCACATTACAGACAGTCAGCCAGCAAGACATAAGTGACTGCACACACTTGTCCGATATAGCGAGCGAGTTAATATACGAAAACGCCGCTCCCCGCATTCTTATTGGACAAGACAATTGGGAACTTATAGTGTCACGTGCTATAAGATACGGACAGCGTGACCAACTAGTTGCCTCACAAACTCAGCTAGGGTGGGTCCTACATGGCTGCCGTAAATCACCGGCGGCGCACATTGCCTTCTGCTCGCACCTTACGCAAGTAACAGCTGACAGCAGTATGGAGAAAGAAATGAAGAAACATTTAAGTTTGGAATCCCTATGTATAGAGCCTAAAGTACCTAAAAGCGATCCAGAACAAAAGGCGCTTCAAGTACTTCAAAAAAAGAGCCGTCGACTACCTGACGGCCGTTTTGAAACCGAAATGTTATGGCGTGACGATAAAACTGTACATAACAACAGATGTGATGCACTCAAGCGGCTCTATACGTTAAAAAGACGAATACACAAAATAAAAATACGAGAATATTGCGACGCGTTGCGATTCTTGTGGCATGGCAACCGGCGGGAGGGTGATACCGACGAATGCAGAATGACGTCGGTTGTGTTCGGAGTGTCGTCGTCACCAATCACCGCGCTCTACATCAAAAACCGCAACGCGATGAAACATGCCACAGAATGCACAATGGCAGCAATACGTCGAAAACGCAGTAAAAATAACCCGACTGAAGATCGTTCACGGATTGAACTCACTCCGCGCGCCCGGCAACCCGTCACTACAACAACTGCGCCTAAGGGGAAATACAAGTTTTTCAATAAAGAAGCACAGCGAGCTACGTTGTGCAAGCAGTATCTGAGCGATAAAACGCTCGCCACTCTGCTTGCCAGCGTCGAGGCAACCGTCCACTCGTACCCACTCACTGATGTGGCCGTTGACCCCGAAGACCCGCCGATCTTGAACCCCAACATGATTATCACCGGGTCCATGTGCTATCATGTGCCATCACCAGGTACGTTGAGCGAGCGCGACCTTACTGCTCGCAACTACTGGCGGCAGGCTCAACGTCTAGCCGACACTTTCTGGCGGCGCTGGGTGTGTGAATACGTGCCCCTGCTCCAGCACCGGCGGGAGCCCCACAGCAGTGACGTCAGCTCCGCAGTCGGAGATCTCATCGTAAATGTGACTCGAACATGCCCCGCAACACATGGCCCCGGGGGCGAGTCACCCGAGTGTTCCCCGGCAAAGACAATGAGGTACCAGTCGTCGACGTCACCACCAGCAACGGCCACACGCTCCATCGGCCCACTAAGATCGTCGTGCTGCCGATGGGGTCGCCAGAGAGCGACGGCGGGAGAATGTACACGACAAGTAAACAAAGGAACCAATGAAGTTTCGCGCCAAAAACCGTCAACGGTCAACACGGTGCCACGCCATATGAGGAAACATGTGGCGGGGCCAAGCCGGCACAATAGCTTCCCGCGGAAAGGGCAAGGGACGAAGCGCAACGGTCGCGTCATAACGCTTCGCATGATTACGCGCCAAAAAATGCGCGGCAATCGCTCCCTGCCTACCACACGCTATAAATATGTTTATTTTTAGGATACTAATTTGTTGAAACTGTTTGTGTTTAGATTTAAGTACATCTTTTTACGAATATTGTTATTTCTACACCTTTATAAAATAAATGGGTTTGTGGGCGTTGACGCGGGAAGGGGACTAGATGCCGCCTTTATAAGTGCGCGCAAAGAGCGCACGGGCCCTTACAAATTCACAACCGTTGCGGAGACTACACGGATCTAGTCACACTCCCACGTCCACCCAAGTTTACGCTTTGATTCCTTCACAATACCTAAATACTGACTTACTGAGTTTCTTCTCATCTACCTAGTTACTCCTCAGTGTTTAAGTGACACCATCACCACACACCTATTGATAGCGACACAATCACAGTCGCGGGGTCCCCCACATTGTTGGTCCTTCGAAGCCGGATCCCTGAACAAGCACCATGGTTGTCACTAGGAGTAACAAAGGTGAGAGCACCAGGCCAGAAGAAATTGCAGAAGAATCAGTTTCCGCCATGCAGACAGTTTCCACGGATGAAGCCACGCAAGTCACCGGCATGTCAGAAGCTTCTACGAGCACCGGAGGCGCGACACCACCGAGCGCCATAACCGTTGCGCCTGCCACACCGGCACCAGCATCCGCTGACACCACCGGTACGCCAGCAGCGTCAGTCGCCAACGACCAAGCCAGCGAGGCCATTATCGCCAACAAGAAAGACGAACGTCACATGCCGCCACCACCACCGCCACCGAGCATGCAGCAGGCCTGTGTGGCCCACTCAGAGCACGCCCGGTCACGACGTTCAGTAGCCTCCCGTAAGAAACGCCTCGCGGAACTAGACGCCAAGCAGAAAATAGCAGAATTAGAGCTAAAACAGTTGCAAGCCGCCGCTGCCCTAGAACAAGTGCGGCTTGAGCGGCTGCAAGCAGATTCAGACGAATCTAGTGGAGAGTCAGACGACCTATCATCGCAACGAGTAAATGAATGGCTCGAGCGGCCACCCGCCAAACCCGCGGGGTCCCCCACAAATGTGGGGGACCCCGCGACTGTGATTGTGTCGCTATCAATAGGTGTGTGGTGATGGTGTCACTTAAACACTGAGGAGTAACTAGGTAGATGAGAAGAAACTCAGTAAGTCAGTATTTAGGTATTGTGAAGGAATCAAAGCGTAAACTTGGGTGGACGTGGGAGTGTGACTAGATCCGTGTAGTCTCCGCAACGGTTGTGAATTTGTAAGGGCCCGTGCGCTCTTTGCGCGCACTTATAAAGGCGGCATCTAGTCCCCTTCCCGCGTCAACGCCCACAAACCCATTTATTTTATAAAGGTGTAGAAATAACAATATTCGTAAAAAGATGTACTTAAATCTAAACACAAACAGTTTCAACAAATTAGTATCCTAAAAATAAACATATTTATAGCGTGTGGTAGGCAGGGAGCGATTGCCGCGCATTTTTTGGCGCGTAATCATGCGAAGCGTTATGACGCGACCGTTGCGCTTCGTCCCTTGCCCTTTCCGCGGGAAGCTATTGTGCCGGCTTGGCCCCGCCACATGTTTCCTCATATGGCGTGGCACCGTGTTGACCGTTGACGGTTTTTGGCGCGAAACTTCATTGGTTCCTTTGTTTACTTGTCGTGTACAAGTAGGGCAAATCGTTGATAGATTGGATATTAATTTTGGCCGTTACTCTACCTGCGACCACGAAATGCTGCCAAGCTTTCGAAACGTCAGGAAAACCAATTTAAATAATATACTCGATTTAATCCGGTTAAACTTTGTTTTATTATAATATGTAGTGATCGCGAAAACCTAAGAAATTATTAGGCCTTGTTCTAACTCTGGATGGCTTGAGGCTTTTTGTTTGCGACAAGCCTGCTATCTGAATTACAGGAGTATACTAGGATATACAATGGGGATCAAACGAAAAAACGCCAAAACAGTAAATTTCGGTGTGTCCCGGGGAAATTATTGAACTGTCTTGGAATCGGCAACGTATTAAACAGAAAAAAAGGAGGAGTAGGACAAAAATTATGTTCCACTTCTCTTCGTATAAAGCGGACGGCAGAAAAGATCAAAGGCCAAGAAAAAGTTAGTAAGGGATAGTTAGTTAGTGGCACAGCTACCTGGCATTATGGAATAATAAATGTAGTAATTTATAAGTTCAATAGGTTTATATATGGTATAGGGTTTGACAAAAGCGCTTGAACACACGGAAGTTTGTTTTACGCCCATAATTATTATCCAATCTATCCACGATTTGCCCTATTAGAGAAAGGAATTTGACATAAGCTCCATACAGAATATGTCAAATTTCTATCTCTGGTAGGGTAAATCGTGGATAGATTGGTTATTAATTTTGGCCATTAGTTGACACAAGGCTTGTTGCAGGACTAAGAAAAAAGTTCACTCAAGTATAAGTTATTTTATATTTCCAGAACAAGTAGCCACACACATGGCATGTGCCCAATGATATTTAATTTTAAAAGTAGATATGTTACTTGTACTCGCAACTGAAGACCCGAAAACGTCCTAATTAGGATGTTTTTCTATTAATCCGCGACAATTAAGGAACCGAACGTGACTAGGACATAAAAAACTAATTTGCCGTCGTTTGTTTACTGAAAGTATTCCAATTATGACGCGAAAGTAACCAACTAACTCACTTTGCACTAGTTTATGTGTATTGTGCTGCCGCTTAGTACGGAACATTTTTTTCGTTTGTTTTGTTAGGGTATGGCATATCTATACTATTGAATATCATTGCATGTGCCTATTTATTTTAATTCAAATTGTTTTAGATTTTCCGAAGTTAGTTCAACTACTTGTTTGTTTAGGTTGCCCTTAGTTCAAAGTTATGACATGAAGATACGGCCTTGATGTCGTTATTCATAACTTTAAACTAGTATTAATTGCAACTTAATATATTAGCCGTCCAGATTCGTAAACTAATGCAAGGCTTAAATCTACCACATAAATAAGTCACCTGTCACTAATAACATAATTAATGTGTAGCAGGTGAAATTAATTTTGAGAAAATCTTATATTTTCTAGAACATTAGAAATAATTTTAGATTAATTCAGAAAACATCAAAGGTTGTTTGACTAGATGAGAGCATCTACAATTAATTAATGTATTTAATTCCATAGAAACAATAACATTAATATAAAACTAGGTAAACCTTTAAAAGAAAAACGTGTGGTGTCGGGGGACGCTCAACAGAAGAAAGAAAGAAAGTTTTTTTTTTAAATTTCAGTCTCGGTACAGGCGAGAGAAAATAAAACAATAAACTCTTACTTATGTAAAATCATTGACTCTACTCAAAAAAAAAATAAAAAAAAAATAAAGCCTCTTCGAGTCAACGCATTTGCAAGTGCGGGTGCGATTTTTTTCTCGAACTCCCCGGGTGGTGGCCGAACGCGCAACGACACTAAACAATGTGATATAGAAGCTTCGCTTCAACAATACAGTTCTAATTACAACTTCAAAGCTTCACGTCAAACAGAAAGCCGAACTCATTAGTTTTTTTTGCTAGTAAGGCGAGGCGATAAATCGAGGCGGACATTAGTGGACTAGCAAAAACCGGGGTGAAAGCGAAAAATAGCAAGAATTTGTGTTAAATTTGCTGAGTCTATTATAAATGAATTCAGCTTAGACACAGCAAAACTATCCTGAAAAAGTTTGGACGGTGACAAATGCACTAATGTCGAAAATTTTAGGTATCGTGTACATCAAACTCTATGAACTCAGTAGACCCCAGTATCTTGTCGCACTGATGTCGCTTTTGTGTAGGGATTGAATGTTTTAATTTATCGACTATCGCAATGTCGATGGGATTGTACTTAAGAGTTAGATGTCCCTGTTGTACTGACAATGAGTCAAAGACAATTACTACTAACGGATAAAAATGTGAAAGAAAATATGGGATAATAGATGCGCTGTTTAAAAGAATAACATGGTTATGGTGAGTTATGGTTCCGGAACCACACTTTCATCTGTCATTAGTTCATTTGACAGCTGTCTCGCAAATTTTATCAACGGTTGCGTCAACTTAATTTGGAAAATGCTGCTTATATGAGATCGCGTGTCTATTTATTGACAATATTGACTGTCAATGTGACATGCAGTTGGAAATAGGTAAATAAGATAAGACCGCCAATGTACCCTTATTTTACATGTTAGTCCGAAGTTTAATAATGTTAATGGTGGTAGGCCAATTTATGTTTGTATTGTTCTTCAGGAAGGCACATGATTTTTTTCCGGATTATGTAAAGACTAGGAAATGCTAGGCTCGGATCAATCACAGCATCATCATCATCACGCCTGTACTTCTCGAAGAGGTAGGCAGTTAAATAAAGAATATTCTATCCATCTATCTAAATCTAAATTCTTTATCTAAGTTTATCGTATCTCTTAAGACCAACGAGGTTGTCTACTTATCTATAATCAAAAAGTTTTAATACCAACACTGTTAAGATTGAACAGAGATTTGAAAGGCAAAAAATCAATCACACTGTTGCATAACTGTAATTGTAGTTTACAAACATCGATATAGAGACAGTCGATAAATTAAAACATTCAATCCCTCAAAAAGTGACGTCAGTGCGACAAGATAATGGGATCTACTCATCAATCAAGTAAAAACATGTTTCAAAATTTCATTAAATTATAATCAAAGGAGTATTTTTCATTTATAGGTATTAAAATCTCAGTTCACTGTAACGTGATTTTAAAAACTTTATTTTATATTTTTTTCGTTGAATGAGATTTTTTGTAAATAAATTGCAGCCTTTGAAACACCTGATGCATCTATTAAGATCTTGAAATAAACGAGTTATGTTTAAAAAATGTAACAAATATTCAGTTTGTTGAAAGTAAAGAAAAAATATGAAATCTCTTTACATAACTAAGTACCCATTTAACTTGAATTATAAAGGCCCATTTACCAGTAGATATTATTATAATAGCTGATGTTATTACAAAAATCTAAAGTTCTAATATGTTCTTTTTTTTTTTTACTTTCATTAAAACGGGTGTTAACTAATTGCAACAAAAATTAAACAATTAACATGAACAAAGAAATAGAAATACAAATAATAATACACAATTTCATACACTCATCTCGCAGTACTCCAAATATCGTCCGGGGAAGTACTACCACTTACCTACTTCTCCGACAAATAGTGATGCTTGCATTGCTGTGTTTCGGTCTGAAGGGTACGGGTACTAGTATAGTATCATATTATAAAGATAAAGATAAAGATACATTTATTTGCAAAAACATGTGTAGATAATAATACATGGTTGAGATGCTTATTAAAGATATAAATGATGGTTTGGATCAACATGTTTGACCATGACTGGTGTACAAATATAAAAAAACATTAAATTAGTAATTGACAAAATTTCTATAATTTATGAAATAATTTAATAATAATAAGTCAATAGTATTTCAATAATTAAAGAGCAAAATAAAATTCAAGCATAAAAAGTAATAATATTGTCCATAAATTAAAATGAGTAAATTTGTTACATTTATAGAGTTTTGTAATTTAGGAAATCGTCAATATTGTAATAACTGTTATTGGTCAAAATGCTTTTTTTATTCGTGGGTAAGGTGCCGGTGAAATTAGTATCACATGAGTTTTTTCATCTTCATGTCTCAGTTTGGCGGTCCCAACTTGCGGTACCATTTAGGCAACAGTCTATGTGGTATTGAAGTTGTTATGGCTTTTTTTTTTTTTTTTTTATGATAAATAGATCTGCTCTTGACCGCAATCTAGACAGCTTTGTCAGGATGTGGTCGACGATGGAGTCTTAACATCAGGTGGGCCTTTAGCTTGTTCCACCATCCTATACTATAAAAATATATATATATATACAGACAAAATCGTCTACCAGTCGTCGGCGAACGCATCACAGCGTCCATGAGGCCATTAAGCGCGGTGAGTATGCGAGGGATGGGAGAGAAGGTTCGCAAGACGGTGTTGCACGTAGGAATGGCAAATAACCGATGCCTCCTGCTACGGCTATTTTTGACTGGGGCGTATATTGTGGACAATTTATCATGCAGATCAGAGCATACATTTTTTAATGAAGGAACTTGCACATTGTTATCATTTGGTTATACTTTCTTCTGATCTCAAGAGAATTATACCCTAAACAGCCTTGAAAAAAGAAAGAAAGAAAGAATATACTTTATTGTACACCATGAAAATAGTAGTAAACAGGAACAACATATAAATTATGGGTACATGGGCGGTCTTATCGCTAAAAGCGATATCTTCCAGACAACCTTTGGATGGACAAAGAAGACGTAAGACCTAGATAATGGGGGCAGGCCATGGCGTACTACTGCAAGTTAATAAACTAAAATAAATAAATAGCACAAAATATATTACACATATAGGTATCATAAATATATATAATGTATATAAATAGATATTGGATACACAGGCAATGTCTTAATAAATTACAATCTATGAAAGAAATAAAAATAAATATAAAATAATAGAATCTATGGAGAAAGTGTCTGGGGTACAAAAACGGATAATATCCATACAGAAGTTTATACGACATGTCCCAATTTATAGTTATAAAATATTAAGGGCGGCAAATACATACAAAGTTTCATTCGGAGTTTCTCTGAAGAATTCAATCCAAAACGAGGTGATCCGACAGAGAACCAAAGTGGTCGACATAGCCTACAGGATTAACAAGTTGAAGTGACAGTGGGCCGGCCACATTCATTAGCCGAAGAACCGATATCAGTTGGTGTAGTCGTGTTCTTGAGTAGAGACCGCGAATTGGTGAACGTAGGTTAAGACATCCCCAGGCTCAGTGGAGCGATGATATTGGTAAGATGGCTGGTAGTAACTGGATGCGAGTGGCCGAGGATCTATGTCAGTAGCATGCCTTTGGACAGGCCTATGTCCAGCAGTGGACTAATATAAGCAGATGATGATGACTTCTTTTATGCGGATTCCAGACACATGTACTAGACTTTATATTGATCTTCTGCTCTTTGCAGGTCTGGTAACATTCAGCGATGGCAGCAACGGCTTCCCTCGCAACGAGGGTTTCTTCCAAGACTGCCGGCTGGTGCGTCGTAAGCGCTGCCCAGAAGTTGTTCAGCGCGCGCAGAAAGTTGCGTACATGGCCCGTGCGCAGTGTCAGCAGATGTAGGATTGGAAGTTCTATATGATAAATACTATAGCAATCATGGAGTTTTTATTCCTTTAATTATAATTGTATTGGTAATTTTAACTTTTGTAAGAGAAAATATATCAAAGCAAAAATTCGGCAATGTTTCTCAACGCGCTGCACCACCTTTTAGTTGGTAGGCTCCTCACGGGTGCAGGTGACAAGGCAGGCGGTAAAAGATATAAAGTGCCGGTGAGCCATTGTTTGTTGAATGAGGCCGTACACACACTGGTCGTCTGAAGCGTCCGTACACCCCTATTCTTGGAGATTATCTTTAAATTGTATCATAAATAATGTTTATGATTCCACCTAAAAACATTAAGATTACCGGCAGCTGTTTTCCTTTTACAAGAATAAACAATTTTTCCGAGTCCTGGTCGTTTAAGGAAAACGGAAGCAATATACCGGAAGTAGCCTTTCCTTAATTCACCCTAAGAGGAAAATAATGTAGCCACTTTTGTTTAATATACCAATTATACGGCAGATGTAAAAATACAAAAAAAAAGTGCTCCTTAATACTGACGATCTTAAAAAACCGGCCAGGGCGAGTCGGACTCGCGCAGTAAGGGTTTTGTTCCACCCATCGACCTGATACGGTAGTACTAGTATGCTAGTGAGGTACTCATAGAAACTGTTTTAATATACAAGAGTTCATCAAAAGACATCAACGCACCGTGAGCTAAATATGAATTTTTGCATCTCTTTTTTACGCAGGTACCACCACATATGTCAATGTTTACCCTATTTTTATTATTTATTGCTAAACTACATAGTATGCACTATAATCCAACAAAGATTGACGCTGGTATGTATCAGGTTTGTTGCGAATATCAGCATCAGCATCAGCATCCGCTGATCATCAGCATCATTTTCAACATCAGCATCCGCATTAAATGATGCTGATATTTATGTTGTTGTTCATGTTGTAACGTGACCAAAGGGGGAGAGGCTTATGGCACATTTTTTGTTTGCTTGTGAGTTTTGACCGCTAGTATAGTTATTAATCTGAGGCTAGTATAATAAGTTTATGGTTTTGACCAATCATAGCACAGACTATTGCACTTCGGTGATTTTTACCAAAACCAAAACAAACTTGTCTATTACGACAAATATCAACAGCAGACAGTACAGTTGAAAGAGGCGTTTTAACAAAAAGGGCAATGTGGAGCTATTATAGTCGGCTAATAAAAAGCCAAGGATGAAAAGAATTTATGCTGGATTGCCTTTGCTGGATAGTAATAATCAAGCTCTTCATTAATGAATGCAAATCATAACAGAAGCATTAAGATAGTAAAGGGAACTCTACATTTTTAAAAACAAAGAAATATTGGCATTTGCGTTCGCGCTGCTCTTTTGTGCGCTCAAAGTAGGTCCATCTTTCATCATCATCATGTCAACCGAAAGTTGTCCACTGCCGGACAAGAGCTTCTCCAAGCAGTTTGGGGGAATATGCCATAATCGCCACGCTTGGCAGGCGGGTTGGTGATCGCAGTTGGTTGGTTGTTTATACTCAGAGAACGCTGCTGCCCAACTTCTGGTGAATCCCTTAGTCGCCTTTTACGACACCCATGAGAAGATATAGGGTGGTGCAATTCTTTACGTCCGGCACCACACGGAATAAAGTAGGTCCAGTTTAAATAATTTCACTTACAAAAGATTTCTTTCTTTATATAAAAAAACTTTGTATATTTATCTCTCGTTTGTTTAAGCATAGTGAAAGCTCAAATGCTTTTATACTTATAAAAAGAAAAGCCTGAAAACTCCTTTTAAAATGCGCCTAAAATGGAATAAAGTTTTCAGTAATCCTAAAAAAAATTTGCGCTCGCTGTGCTCGCGCTAGTATGCAGGTGTTTTTTTACGGGTTTGTCTCGTGTGCATTTTCAATGTTTATGTTATGTTTTTCATAATTTACCAGATTTTAGTTAATAATTCGTAAATAAAAATGTAGGGTCGCGATTTTTTTTCCTAGGGCTCTATAAAAACATGAAAAAGTTTCGTTCGTTATATTATTTTGCCAATTTTATTAATCAACGTAAAAGTTTCAAAAAGGCACTATTTTTAGCCTTTAACCAATATCAGATTTTTATAAAAAGATATATTATATAAATAAGACAAGATAAATATTTATTTTCTCGCCACAATATTACATTTAAAATAACATTTCTTATTGCATCATTCATCATTTCAGCCGAAAGACGTCCACTGCTGGACATAGGCCTCCCCCAAGCATCGCCACAACGACCGGTCCTGTGCCTTCCGCATCCAGCGGATTCCCGCGACCTTCACCAGGTCGTCGGTCCACCTTGTGGGGGGCCTACCCACGCTGCGCCTTCCAGTACGCGGTCGCCACTCCAGAACTTTACTGCCCCATCGGCCATCCGTTTTGCGAGCAATGTGCCCCGGCCACTGCCACTTACTCTCTCTCCGAAACTGTTCACTGCTGCATTGGAGGATGTCTTCAAGGTTCTGGACTGGAAGGGGCTAGGCATTAACATAAACGGCGAGTACATCACTCACCTTCGGTTTGCCGACGACATAGTAGTCATGGCTGAGATCATGGAGGACCTCGGTACAATGCTCGATGACCTCAGTAGAGCTTCTGATAGAGTGGGTCTTAAAATGAATATGGACAAGACAAAGGTTATGTCGAATTCCCATATAGCACCCATTCCCGTAAACATCGGAGAACCTACACTCGAAGTTGTTGACGATTATGTATACCTAGGACAAACTGTCCAGCTAGGTAAGTCCAACTTCGAGAAAGAGGTCAATCGTCGAATTCGACTCGGTTGGGCAGCGTTCGGGAAGCTACGCAATATCTTCTCGTCCAAAATACCGCAGTGTCTCAAGACGAAAGTCTTTGACCAGTGTGTGTTGCCAGTAATTAGTTACGGTACTGAAACCCGGTCGCTCACAATGGGCCTGATAAGAAGGCTCAAAGTCACTCAAAGGGCAATGGAGAGGGCTATGCTCGGAGTGTCCCTGCGTGATCGAATCAAAAATGAGGAGATTCGCAGGAGAACGAAAGTATCCGACATAGCCCGAAGAATTGCCAAACTTAAGTGGCAGTGGGCGGGGCACATTGCTCGCAGAACGGATGGCCGATGGGGCAGTAAAGTTCTGGAGTGGCGACCGCGTACTGGAAGGCGCAGCGTGGGTAGGCCCCCCACAAGGTGGACCGACGACCTGGTGAAGGTCGCGGGAATCCGCTGGATACAGAAGGCGCAGGACCGGTCGCTGTGGCGTTGCTTGGGGGAAGCCTATGTCCAGCAGTGGACGTCTTTCAGCTGAGATGATGATGATGATGAGTACAATGACCCCTTAAGTGGTTTCCAGTTATTTTAGTTACACGTTGCATAAAAGCACTAAGGAGATAACAAGAAAAAAAATCAGAACCATTCAATACGAATAATATTAAAACTCAACACGTATACAATAGTATAAAAAATATTTTATTTAACATTTACAAAGCCTCTTCAGAGAGCTAGCTTAATTCGATTTAAGACTATATTTCGAATAAATTAGTGTACATTATTAAGTACGTTTTTATGTTAATTGTTTTTCAATTTTCTATAAGCTATAGTTTCTTCATCGTCCAGACATTGGCCGTACCTTACTTCCATGCATTTGCTTCCCTGAAAACAAAAGAAAACAAAATGTTATTCCTAAGGTTTTAAACTCAGAAGAAGACTGGAAGACCAAGATTTCGGGTCTGAGACAAGTATTATACCATCGATTATACATACAGCCCAATAGACGCCTAATTCTTAAATATAATGCGCACAATTAAATCTATCAAGGTACGAGTTGTGTGTGTGTGCGTGTGTGTTATATTTTACAGTGTAGCGTGCTGTTTGGGACTTGATTATTTTTAGAATTGGGTTGTAACTTGTAATCCGGTTAAACTTGTTTTATTATAATACGATTATTTTTGGTTATTTGATACACAACGCTGAAATATCTATGAATTGATAAAAGTAATAATAGAAAGCTGCTTAAAGGCATTGTTGAGTTATTTTCAACAAGGGTCAACCGCGCAATATGTATATATACCAGGCCCCTCAGAAAGTATTGCGAAAAAAAGTTTTTATATATGGGAGACTGGCCAGTTATAATGTTTTTCGAAAATATGATTATTTATAAGTAAAAATAAGTAAGTTCCAATTTCAAAATTTCCCTCCACATTTTTTGCGAGTTAATTCAAAGTATTGTGTCTCACTGAAATATGGATCTGCGCCGGGAACATTTTAGAGCTATGATTTTATACGATTTCAAGTGTCGCCTGAAACCGGATGAATCGTACGATAGACTTCAAATGGCATTCATGGATGAAGGCCCTTCCAAGGCAACCGTGTATCGTTGGTATAACGAATTCAAGCGCGGTCGACCAACTTTGGGGGATGACGAAAGAAGCGGTCGCCCTTTGACGGCTGTTACCGAAGAAAACGTGCTAGCAGTGAAAAATTTAATCCAAGACAATAGGCGAATTACATATCAGGAGATTCAACACATATTGAAGATTGGATCGGGAAGCGTTCACGAGATTCTACACAGCCATCTTCGCGTGAGGAGGACAGTATCACGCTGGGTGCCGCACAACCTCACCGATGCTCAGAAGCAGGCCCGGGTGGAATGGTGCCGTGATATGCTTAGCAAATTTGAAGCAGGCTCGTCTCGGCGTTTTTACGACATCGTTACAGGTGATGAGTCCTGGATTTATCAATACGACCCAGAAACCAAGCGCCAGTCGACTGTTTGGGTGTTTCAAAATGAGCCAACGCCTACCAAAGTGAAGCGATCTAGAAGCGGGGGTAAGATTTTGATCGCTAGCTTTTTTAATTTGACTGGCCACTTGGTATCAATTCCCTTACGGGATCAAAGAAGCATTAATGCCGAATGGTATACTACCAAATGTTTGCCAGAAGTTTTCTCTGTTATAAGCAACAAGCGACCAAACACAGGGCTCCGCGGGCTACTGCTCCACCACGACAATGCACCTGCGCACACCGCACTCAAAACGAGGGACTTCCTGGACAGCACGCCAGTCAAACTCCTGGGTCACCCTCCTTACAGCCCTGATCTAGCACCGTGTGACTTCTTTTTATTCCCAAAAATAAAAAATCAGCTCAAAGGGATACAATTTTCGTCGCCGGAAGATGCGCTGGCTGCGTTCGAGCAGGCTGTAAACGAGGTGTCTGCGGCGGACTGGAAAAAGTGTTTTGAAAACTGGTTTAGGCGCATGAATCTTTGTATAGAGGCTGGTGGAAAGTACTTTGAAAAGATTTGATAAAAATATATGTACGTATAGAACAATTTTTTTTAGTTTCGCAAAACTTTCTGAGTGTCCCACGTATTCTCAAAAATTATTACAACAATATTTTAAGCATACAAAAGGAGTAGAAATATAATGAAACGGTATTGAAAAAACGGACCATTGTGCCCAAAGAAAATGTACTATATTTATGAACGATTTTTCTATTGTGTGTAAAGTACAAATAAAGATATTTTTCAGGCCCGATTGAGGGATGAGAAACTCAAACACTTTGGTTTATTATTTTTCATGAAAAAATATGTGGAGACATATCTTAGGTATGGTCCGTTGTTCATCCTTTAGCAGAATTAGCTATAAAAAAAATCGGCAAAGTGCGAGTCGGACTCGCGCACACTAAGGGTTCCGTACCACCCAACGACCTGCTGCCGAATTGCGTAACTCACTCGCGATCGCAATCAATAGGATTGCAATGTTTATTGCTCCGTGTGTTTTGACAATTCGTCTTATCGGCAACTATTTACCACGCAATGAATATTGTTGTCATTTCAAAATGAGTCAAGTTTCTTGCCGGCTCTTCTCCATAGGACCAAATCTTTGGAACCGTGCAACTAGATTCATAATTAACGTTTTGAAAATGCATGTAAATGCGTATTCGAAATAAAAACCTTTGACTTTGACATTGAAAGCTAATTTCGATGTCAATGCATTACACAATTACCCCACTGATTCCCCGTAGAAATCAATTAAATTTATGAGAGTTTACCAAAGGTTGCCAACACCAATGGGATATAAAGAGATCGGGCAAGCCACCTAGTTTACATGGAGTTCGAGTGTCGCAAGCTCAACTTACGCACACTACCCAAGAATCGTATCAATAATTTAATCAAAAAGCACGCACACATATATAACATGCACTGCACATTGTATACTTACGACATTTTGGAAATAAAAAAAGCTTTTCTCAAACTAGAGCACATACTCACTTGGACGCAAGTGACGGTGAACTACCGGCAATGTATACTCGCTGTGCATACAACGGTCAGCCTTTATGCGACGGCTTGTCCTCTCTCTAGTATTTGGTTGCTCTGAGGTTGCAACATTGGACGTTGATATCTTTCATATTTGCACCTCTTTGTTATGCAGAACCACCACATACATATCTGTGTCTTGCCTTATGTTTATTATTTGTTATAAACTACATAGTATGCACTACAATCAAACAAAGTTTGACGCTCTATCTTATCTTAAGATAGAGCAGAAATTAACAAACAATGAAAAAATTCATTTTTTGCCATTTTGCATTATTTGCCATTTTGCATTATTTGCCATGATAGAAGTCATAGTAACACATAGATATTGTGTCAAAATTTCAACTGGCTACCTAGATTACGGTTTAAACGACACAGCCCTGTGACAGAAAGACAGACGCTAGACGGATGTACAGACGGTATAGGTGGAGTAATAGGGCCCGTTGACACCCGCTAGGTACGGAATCCTTATCTGAATAAGATCGGATGCGAAGTCACAGCAAATTGTCACCATTGTGGGACTGACCAGGACATGACACAGCACACGGTCGAGGAGTTACCTGCGTGGAGCCCCGAGCGGCGTGTCCTGGTCAGCAAGATCAGGCAAGATTTCTCTCTGCCAGCAGTAGTGTCGGCTATGCTGGCAGAGGTGACGGCTAGAAGGGCCGTGGCTTCCTTCTGCGAGACTGTCATGGTCCAGGAGACCGCAGAGCGGGATCGGGAGAGGGCCAACCATACTCTGAGACGTAGGCAACCGCCCCGGCACAAGGCCCAGATAGGGCAAATCACCGCATTTCCCAGCAGCAAATAGTGGTAGACCTTCGAGATCGTGGATGCCAAGAGTAGGGGGACGCAATCAACAGTAGAAATTCGTCATCGTCCATGTCCTTACCCAATTAAACGACCTACTCAAACTACATGATTGTGACGGGATCTGACACACAGCCGGGGAGCCTAGAAATCGAATGAAATCAACCGTCTGTGTGCGGGGCTCATCCGATCTGGGAACCGAATTCGAAAATCGAATCAGGTACCTGACATATGCGGCCGGGCTAATATGTAGCTCTCATAACTCATATTGAAATTTTCGACATAATCAAACAATTCTTTCAACTGAACGTTGTTTTACTTTGTGAAATTCTCTATTTGGATAGAACTCAGTCTTCCATGATATTGTAAAACACCTTTTTTTATGCTTTGTTCGAGTACATTGATAAGTTTGCTCTGTGAAAGCGATGTATGACGATTTGTATGCATCGAATTTCTCAGAGAATGCAGCTTTTGAGAGTACGTTCTAGTCATGATTTTTCAATTTTACTGTATTGAGATTATGATGTTGCCACATTACTTTTAGATGCTTCTGCCATAGATAAATAAAACAAGGTTGTTTTTTTGTATAAGAAATCTATGTTTCTACCTATGATTACTACACTTCGTGATTCATTTTGGAAGCGAAGCTTCTTTAGTGTCAGAATTGTTTTAACTTTCGAGAACTTCACTCATATTAAACTATGTTTACTTTTCGCGCACATAATTAAATCAAAACAAAACAAGCATTTTGACTAATCTCAACGTTTCGGCCAAGTCGAATTGTACTTCTCGTGACTACGGCCAAAGTTTAGTCAAAATGTTCGTTTTGTTTTGATTTAATTATGTGCGCGAAAAGTCCACGCGCGCTTGTCGTGTTGCTTTTTCTAATAGAAAATTAGATAGTAAACTGATATTTTTAACCAGCTGACTGACCCACTTGTTAGTAGGACGGAAGTTAAAAACAAACGAAACTTTCTTCACAGTACTACTTCACGCCTACTATTGACACAATACTTTCAACTTCCCCTACTAAGATACTTAAGGAAAGTAAAATGATCCATGACATAACATAACTCGTCGAGCAGCCGAGTTTACTTTCACTCGGAAGTTGACGTAACCGTTCACGTAACACTTCTCATTAAACTTCGGTTTAAAATGAATTATTATTCATGAAATTCGTTTCGGCCCGGTGATTCTGTGAGCGGCCCTACTTCTTTTAGTTTCGGTTGAGAATCTTTTCCGTAATTTAGATGTGTGTAATTGGTCAACACCCTACTCGTCTTTTCTGAACTATGTTGGGGTCGGCTTGTGTGGAACTATGTCGGTCGATGTGTGGAATTTTGTTATTTAAGGTTGCTGTTTGTTAAGGGTATTTTAATAACAAAGAAAAGTTTAGTATTTGTTTTAGGCTACAAACGTATGTGTTATAATCACTTTGTTTGAGTCTACCAGTAGCGAATTTCTACTTTTCTATATTTTTGGTGGCTTCAATATATCTATTTGTATTTTTAATGCACCTAAGAAAATCACAAAATAATGCAGTTCATAAATCGGTATGACACAAATATACTTAATTCTTCTTAACAATTACTGCTCGTAATTTTACGATTGAATCTTTCAATAGCCAGAAATTCAGCATCTACCTATGATTTATCAATCCATAAGTCGATTTCATTTCAATCATTAATTTCCTCATCGTCATTTTCTTGAGCGCAAGAGATGCAATAATATCTAACGTTAAAATTAATATTTACACAGATCTAACTGTTTTTAACTAACCTTAGCAATGTAAGCCTTCATGTAAAAGTTTCCGAACAGAATGATGAAGGAGATCATGTAGATGATGAGAACGTAGTGCATCCACAGGGGGAACTCGCAGCCAGTTCTGATGCCGTTGATACCGAGGACTAGGGCGCAGGTGAACTGGATCTGAAATATGAATATGGTTTTGTTGAAGATGGTTACAATATAAAATATGATTGCTGTTTCAACATATTTGATGACAAAGAGTTAGACTTTATAATTCTATGGAGTTAGATGGTTCCATGTCAGCACTATCTTACGTAGTAGCTAAGGAGCATGACAAAGGTTGAATGATGATGATGATGATGGTGGAAAGATGAAGAATTCAATAGTCACAAAGACACACATTGAAAATTTAAACGATACTTTGTAGTAGGTAGCATGGATATGAGAATTAGGTAGTTATTATGGTTTTTGGAAGCCCATCTCTGGAACTTCCTCTTGGAAGTTTAGCATAATTTTAGTAATCACAGGCCAATATGCACGATTGGATAAGCTTTCAGTCCTATCGGTACTGAATCAATTGAAATAAAATAACAAACAAATGTACAAAAAAGAAACTATAGTATTAAGTTCACCTAGGGTCGAAAAGGTTAAGCAATACAATAAGAGCTTTGGTACTCTTCAAAAAAACTTCTAAAAAATTTTCTGTTATATTAAGATTCAGAATCAACAATGTAGAATCATTGATCGCCAGTTTGAATGCTTATACCAAAACCAATCTATAGAAACACTTGAAGACTTCGATGAAAAAAATATGTGCGAAAAATGTAAAGAAAATAGAAAATCTCTGGAATGTTGCAATATTATCTAGTTTCGGTATATTGCGATACTTGTTACTCAAGTATTTGTGTTGATCTTTACTTGAGTTTACGAACTTTATATGAAATATAGGTTTTTTATTTGATGAATGTCGCCGTACGTCGTCGTTCAAAGTACGATGTATTTCAGGAATAAATGACTTGTTTAATGCTGAACCTCAGAACACCCAGCTTCATTTGTGTTAAAGGTCGTGAGTTTGATTCTTGCGCGGAGAAAATGGTTGGTCCAGTAGCATCAGGCAGCATAGAGAATTACAGGTTGTCCGATTACGAAATTGTTGAATTGATTTGCATGGATAAATAGGAAATAGGCCAAAAGAAGCGTGTTATGTACAATCGTAAATTTATGAAGTTTATTTCAAACAAATGAAATTTAAATCGATTTAAATTGTGGAAAGGAAAAATTGCTCATGAGCAGGATTCGAAACTGCGCGACTCCTGGCTCAGTTCGCCAGTGCTTTAGCCACTAAGCTACCGTGAACACTGCTCGTGGTATCGAATTTAAATTCTACTTGGTAACGTCTTTGGGTGACGTCAGCGATATCTTATTAAGAAACAGACCAAAGACGTTACCAAGTAGAAGTTAAATTCGATACCACGAGCAGTGTTCACGGTAGCTTAGTGGCGAAAGCACTGGCGTACTGAACCAGGAGTCGCAGGTTCGAATCCTGCTCGTGAGCGATTTTTTTTTCTTTCCACAATTTTAATCGTTAGATTCCGACATAGCCCGAAGAATTGCCAAACTTAAGTGGCAGTGGGCGGGGCACATTGCTCGCAGAACGGATGGCCGATGGGGCAGTAAAGTTCTGGAGTGGCGACCGCGTACTGGAAGGCGCAGCGTGGGTAGGCCCCCCACAAGGTGGACCGACGACCTGGTGAAGGTCGCGGGAATCCGCTGGATGTGGAAGGCACAGGACCGGTCGTTGTGGCGATGTTTGGGGGAGGCCTATGTCCAGCAGTGGACGTCTTTCGGCTGAAATGATGATGATGATGATGAATCGTTAGATTTCGATGCGCATGCGTAAATGCGTTAAAAATAATAAAATAAATGAGATGTCATCATCACATCAACATCACGATCGCTTAGCATCAGGTTAGGTAGTGGTCAAACGCACGTCCATTAAAAAATCTTCTTTATAGGGTTTATGTTCGAAAACCAACGATTAAGTTTTTTGATTGGTTTCAAAAAAATTCACTAATCAATGAAAAGAAAATCAAATCAATCCTTGCGTAGAAAATCGTAAAAATAGGGTCCGCTAATAAAATTGAAAGAAAGAAAGAAAATACATTTATTCAGCTACTGAAATCGCAAATGTTATTGTTGATATTATTAGGTTTGTAATCTGTACATACTGGATTACTTATTTCATTACGTATAGGAACATATTCATTTCTATGTATTTTATTATTATTTCTCTGTGTGTGCATAAATTTAATAAATAAAATAAATAAATAAACATTTATTTTCATGACCTACATTTGCAGAAACTTTACTCTTTTTTTCAAGGGACATTTTTAACAGTAAAAAAATTTTTAGGTAAATAACAGAGACGAGGTACATTTTTTACAGTAAAAAAATTTATAACAGTAACAATTACTGCCCAAGCAAACGTAACTGTTGGTCTATATGGCCTATATTGTCCTCATAATTGGTACACTGCTAAGGATAGCCTCACAATGGGTGTTAATATGGGCTTAATAAGGGCGTAGGTATATAGTATAATAAGGTCACTTGCCCCATTGAGCTGATAAGCGAATAATACGATGATATATTTTAATGCTCTATATGCTCTTGGTTCACCAGTCCATATTAGGTGATGGAATTTTATAGTTAAATTTTTTTAGATTAGCCTTTAGGGCTGCAATCCTATGTTACTTTTAAGGCAATTTTTCAACACATAGTAAAGGTTTCTAAAACACATGCTGCCCATAAAATTTGGATGCCATTTCTAATCGGAAGGTGAAAATAATATGAACATTGATCTATCGCAGTCCACTTCTGGACATGGGCCTCTCCCAAGTTTCACCACAACACTCGGTCCTCTGCCTTCCGAATCCAGTCCCCTCAGCTACCTTCTTCAGTACGTCGGTCCACCTGGTGGGGGAGCCCAACGCTGCGTTTGCTGATCTGCGGTCTCGTTTGGTCCATCGACAGACAAGGACAGCCCACTGTCACTTCAGCTTACTGATCCTACAATCTATGTCGGTCACTCCTCCTCTCTTGATATTTTTTTACGGATTTCATCCTTCAAAGAAACTCCAAACATTGCTTGTTCTATAGCTCGCTGAGTGACTTGGAATTTGTGGACTGTCAGTGTCCACGTCTCGGCACGGTAAGTCATGACAGGCAAGACGCACTGGTTGAAGACCTTAGTCTTCAAACTTTGCGGTGTAGGTGACGAGAAGACTCGGCACACGCTTGTCATTGCGTGCCACTATGTTCTTTGTTTTCTTTCTATGTTATGAAATAGTTTTGTTAGTTATTACGTAGGTAACAGAGCTCACGCAATGGCAAGCGCGTGGCGTGTCACCTAAAATTATACATAGTTTGGTTAATGGTGCCTCACAAATCTTTAGTATCGGCATCCGGTTTCAGATTATGTTTAACTAACTTTGTAAACATTTTCCACAGCTGAAGACTTAAAGCTAACATACTAAAAACATTTTTTTGTTATTTGTAGGTAACTAATACGAGGGGAGACTGCAAATCGGCAAACGCAGCGTAAGGCGCCCCCAAGCCAGGTGGACCAACGACCTGAAGAAAGTGGCTGAGGTGAATGGATGCTGAAGACAGAGGACCAAGTGTTGTGGCGCGACTTGGGAGAAGCAATTTTTTTTATATCTATGTATTTATCAGTGAATAACTGTTGCCGTTTTTGGCATTCTAATACGTACTTCTTATGCGCTGTATAGGCCAGGCAGATACCAGCAAAATTCTTAACATGTTCGTAATGTTCAACAACTACGCTGCCCTATAGTTTGCCAACTTGTCTGTCTACCGAGAAATATTTGCGTATTAATACATTGTTATAGAAGTTTACTAAACTCACTTGTTGATATTCTATCTCTGAACTCTGAGAACAGAACGTAGGCTTTGTTAATACAAGATAGTCTACAAAGACAAAGGGATTCTCTAGGGACGTCGTCTACGCTTAAAATATTTCTACTAATCTGCATATATCGATTTTAATTGCAATAATAAAATAATGGTAATCTGAAAGTAAATAAATAAGACTGATGTATTTGCATAAATAATGAAATCATCGAACAGGGAGTAAATAATGAAAAGACGCGGATGGCTGATAGAGGAGAATGGAAGAAGAAAACATATAAATAAATAAATATTTTGGGACATTTAACACAGCTTTATCTAGTCCCAAAGTCAGCACAGCTTGTACTATGGGTACTCGGTTGATGTTGGATATAATACTTAGGTATATACCACCGACCCCGAGTATTTTGGGATCAGGGCAGAAAGATGTTAAACTGGAAAAATAAAATCAGAAAAAAACTAATTTCTGCGTATGTGCTCAAAGCGATTACACAATACAGAGATCACTAAGATCACTAATCTGTCCGTCGTTTTGAAAGAATAGAGAAAGAAGGAAAACGCATTTATATGGCACAGGAAAGTTACAACACAACAATAAGGAATACAGAAATAAGCAATGAGACGAATGTGCTATCGAGTATGCCATGGGTAATGCTAACATGGGTTCATCATCATCATCATCATCATCATCATTTCAGCCGAAAAACGTCCACTGATGGACAAAGGCCTCCCCCGAAGGGGGGGGATATGCCATTATCACCACGCTTGGCAGGTGGGTTGGCGATCGCAGTTGGTTGTTTAAATACTCAGAGAACGCTGCTGCCCATCCTCTGGTGAATCCCTTAGTCACCTTTTGCGACACACATGAGAAGAGAGAGGGTACAGCAGAAGAACAAAACATGGGTTCAGTAGTATGAGACTGCTTATTTGGTCACCGTTTGGCATGCAGATGATGGAGGTGGAATCTACCCACCGCTGATTTTAATTTGACATTTATTGTTGCAGTCACTAGGAAGCACATGTTCAACAGCAGACACTTAGGCTAATGTGAGAAACACGTTTGTTCTGAATGTTCTGAACAGGTTAAACCACAGAAATAGATAGATAGAATGGTTTTAATCACAATTTTACTTGCCATTCATGCGTGGCGACTATCAAAAAAACTACGCCTCCAATATTGACGTTATTAATTTTTTTTAATTAACTTTAATCAAATGTACTTTACAGCTCTTGTTGCTGCAGTTAGAAACAGCACAATAAAGCATTTTTGCGGGTTTTTGTAACAGTATTTACAGAAACAAGTCATAAGGCATATTGAGAAAGGGTTTAAAATGCCCTGAACTCTGTTGTAGAGTGCTGGCACGCGCACCCTGCCAACTTTTCCATTCTATCTATCTATTTCTGTGGGTTAAACTGACCAAAAACTTGATTATTTTTAACGCATTAACCCTTTACATCACTGTGTAATAGCTCTGTAACAAACCACCTAAATCCTTATAAAATCCTAAATTGACGTTTATTCTCTTTTAACTCATAGCTACAAACACAATTCATGTATACTAGATAACGTTAGATGATCGAAGATTTGTTTTTAAGTAAGTACACTTTCCTCGCGATTGCAAGATTAGAATGTGCAGTATCTATGCGAAAATTTAAAAAAAACTAAATGTCAAAACGCGTGGTTTGTGCTAAAAACACACAGACTAAATACTTCAAATCATTCCATACATCCTAATGGAAAGTGATGACTTAATGTTACATATCTGTCACACTTCCTTTATTTGTCTTATTAAATTTATAAAAAAAACATATTATTTTATACAACGTAACGTTTTGTTGACGTAATTTGAAAAATAGTTTGTAGTATCACGCGGAGAATCGATTGGGATTTTTTAAAATTCTAAATCACAGAATTACATGCTTTTAGAGTTACTGTAAGTTCCCCAGCTGGTAGAGAAGAAAGTGAAGAATGTCTTGCAGGGACTACTAAATGCACAGAAACGAATCGAACCCAACTTCCTGGACCTTAAGGACCTATTTACGATCCACAGATGTACCTACTGAATTTAAATCATCATCATCATCATCATCATTTCAGCCGAAAGACGTCCACAGCTGGACATAGGCCTCCCCCAAGCATCGCCACAACGAATTTAAATATAATAACCAAATTGTATATCAAAATAATTTTTTGGTTACAATATTACATGGTATAGAAACTATGGCAATCGATTTTCGTCGTGATTCTGAACAAACTACTTTCTCAAATTGCGTAAACAAAAAGTAAAGTTGTATATTAATAAACCATAAACAAAACTATTTTAAAAATTTCACGCACTTGAGATATAAAGGGTCGGGGCACAGAATACCTAATAGTATTAAGTCGGGGTCAAAGAATTTTTATTAAGTTCCTTGGTCGGGGTGAAATACGAAGAAACAAAATTGTTGAAAAAAAAAAATGCTCGTGAGAGAATTTTTCTTTCGACCATTTGTATCTTCAAAAACTTAACATAACATAACATCACGCCTGTATTTTCCCGAAGGGGTAGGCAGAGGTGTAAAGTACACCCACAGTTAGCCAGTTATGTTATAGTCCCATGTAATAGGGGGCGAGCCTATTGCCATTGACCGGGCACAAATCCAGACTCCGGGCTGCTACTGAGAATGTCGTAAAGAAAATACTCAATTACACTTTGCCCGACCCGGGAATCGAACCCAGGACCCCACGTTCAGCAGTCGCGCTTGCAACCACTAGACCAACGAGGCAGTTTAGTCTTCAAAAACTTAATGTAAAAAAATATGGTAACTCACCAGCTGCATAATAGTAAGGTACTTCTTCCACCAAAGGTACTTGCTGACAGCGGGCCCGAAGACTGAAAGCCCGTAGTACGTGTACATGAGGACATGGATGCCACTGTTAACCATCGCCGGGAGGAATGCTGCAAAGAAAAGCAAGTATTAATGAAATGAAATTAGAGGAAGAGACAAAGATAACCTAGCCAAATAATTGTAGAATTATAAATTGATCATACATACATACATATTATCACGCCTGTTTCCCATTGGGTTAGGCAGAGACTATGGATTTCCACCTGCTACGATCCTGACACACCTCTTTCGCTTCATCTACGTCCATTAACCTCGTCATGCATGCTTGTCGGTTTAGAGAACTCTTAACCTGGCATTTTTTGAGAACATCCGCGATTTGATCGCGATACGTTCGCCGAGGTCGTCCCCTTCCAACTCTTCCATCCACACTCGCTTCGTATACTTGTTTCGTCAATCTCCTCTCGTCCATCCTCTCTATATGTCCAAACCATCTTAACATACCTTTCTCAATCTTTGTCACTACATCTTCTTTCACTCCACAACGCTCCCTTATCATGTTATTCCTTACTTTATCTCTCAAAGTTACACCACACATACTTCTCAAAGCTCTCATTTCTACTGCATTTATTCTGCTTTCATGTTTCTTCTGCCATACCCAACTTTCACTACCATACATAAGTGTAGGCACTAACACTCCCCCATGAACAGCCAGCCGTGCCTTTTCCGACACTTTGCGGCTGTTCATGAAGGTGTGTAGTGCCCCATTCACCTGATTACCAGCACTCACTCTCCTTTCAATGTCCTTCACATGCTTGCCATCTCTCGTAAACATGGAACCCAGGTATACAAAATCTTTCACTTGTTCCACCTTTTCGTCACCTATCAAAATATTGCACTCTGTCATAACTTCTTCCTTTTCAAAAACCAAAACTTTTGTCTTACTAACATTAACTTTCATTCCTTTACTCTTCAAAGCACCATCCATAATTGTTACCATCTTCTGTAACTCCCCCTCCGACGATGCAAGGATAACTTGATCATCGGCATAGAGGAGACATTTGACAAGTAACCCATTCATTTCTAAACCATTTTCACTCTCTTTCAAATCTTTCAAACAACTGTCCATGAATAGATTGAATAGCCACGGCGACGCTACACATCCCTGTCTCACACCCTTATCGATGCTGAACCAGTCAGAGTAGGCGCCGTTAATCCTGACACAAGCGCTAGAATCCGCATAGAGAGATTTCAACGCTTGAATCAGGTTGCTATTCACCCCATAGATAGACAAAGCAGACCATAGTTCATTCCTCATCACTCTGTCGTAGGCCTTTTCCAAATCCACGAAAGCGCAATAGACTTTTTGACCTTTGGCCAAACATTTTTAAGCTATGCATCGCAAGGAAAAGACCTGATCCGTACACCCCATGCCCTTCCTAAATCCCGCTTGCACATCCCATATTTTTTCATCAGTTACTTTCATCACTCTTTCAATCAAAACTTTTGCATACAATTTGCCGACAACACTTAAAAGGCTAATGCCACGGTAATTCTTGCAGTCCTGCTGTGACCCTTTTCCTTTGTAGAGCGGCACAATCACGGCCTTACACCAGTCTTTTGGTACCAGGCCATTACTCCAGCACAAGTTGAAAAGACGGTACAGCAGACTAGCCACCACGCCCTGTCCAGCCTTCAGCATTTCGACTGATATCCTATCATACCCTGGAGCCTTTCCTGATTTCATTCTGTTCAACGCTTTTACTATTTCATCCATACAAAACCTATCCTCAATGTCTGCCCTTTCGTCCATCACCGTCGATACTTGCATCACCTCTTTTTCAAACAGTCCTTCAAAATACTCTTTCCATCTCTTTAACACGCATCCTTCCTCATTCATTATATTTCCATAAATTGATCAAGGTATGTTTTATCGGCAAACGCAACAGGCCTAGTAGGAGATGACATAATGAGCTAGAATCCTTCCAAGAAGGTTGCGTTCCATATAGCATTAGTCAGAGAAAGGTAAAAAAAGAAAAAGAGGAGGAAAGGAAGGGAAAAGTAGGAGAGTAGGCAGGCCTGTAACCTGCAGTGGGACAGTACATGCTTTTAATCTTAACAATAATCATCTTTTTTCTACTCTGGTTTCAAATTACTTGGGGTCAGCGCAATATGTCTTCTTCCATTTTTGTCTATCAGCCGTCATCCCATCATTTACTCCCTTTTCATCCATACCATTTTTCACGCAATCCATCCACCTTTTCTTTGGTCTCTCTCTCCCTCTCCATTCATAAACATTCATATTCATCACTCTCTTAGTAACATGGGTTTCATCCCTTTTTATCACATGCCCATACCAGCCCAAATGATTTCTTTTCAACTTTTCTATTACTGGCGCCACATAACAACAATGATCTGTTGAAATAAGCTGTCTCATCATCATCATCAACCTCAGCCTATATTAGTCTATGTTGGATATAGGCCTCTCCAATGGCACGTCACTGACATCAATCCTCGGCCACTCGCATCCAGTTGCTAACAGCCACCCTGCTAATATCATCACTCCACCGAGCCAGAGGGCGTCCTACCCTACGTTTACTGAACGGCAACCGGCTCTTCGGCTAATGTGGCCGGCCCACTGCCACTTCAGTTTGCTTATCCTGTAGGCTATGTCGACAACTTTGTAACTCTGTCATATCACATCGTTTTCGATTCGATCAAACTCTTTTTACTCAACTCTCTCGTTTCGAATAAACTGTCTACCTATTATGAAAGCAGGTCTAATATAATCTTCAAAAAATCAAGGTGAACATATTAAGATTTGTGACCTAACATATTCATGAATAGCTCATGAAAACGAAGGACTTAATAAATTAAAATGTCAAGGAAACATCCTATTTCAATCTGGCAGACAATATGATCCAAAAATATGGTCTGGATTCAAGATTGGTCTTATTTACTTAGGCCTTGAATTTCATCTCGCTCAACAAGTCTTTTTACATCCAGATAAATTGGAACAGCCAATAATTTTTCTTGTTCCAAAAATAGATATCAAATAGATTCTGAACTGGCTTCCGATGCGGGTTTGTTTTAATAATGTTATCTCTAAAATTACCAGAATTGTGTATACCAGATGTCGATCAGGGGGGTGATTCTCGCGTCGTAGTATCTCGAACTCGACATAATGTCGAAACAAGATGGCGAATGTCGATTGAAAATAAATATTCGTATTCTCATAATGTCACGTTAGAGATATGTCTACACCTAGCGCTCTAAATAGAAAGAATGGTTTTTAGCATTTGACATTACCGGCGACATTTTTCGTAGATTTAAAATTAGAGATTATGTTCAGTAATCTGAGTTAGAGATTATCTCATTTATCTCTATAACGCGAGAATTGGGACCCTGTATCCGTGCAATATTTAAGGAGGTTACTATACAACTGATACTGCACAGGAATCACTAAAAATAACTTGTTTTACATATCTAGGTATTTGTAAACAAACAAATACCCCGTGCGTCACGCGCTACCACCACCATCACCACAGTCATTTATGACCATTTATTTCCGAGGATATGAAAATGTTGACCATGAATTTTGTATGATAGTAATTGCTCATTCATCAGCTTTCAGGGAAGTGTCAATCGAGTGCCCAGAGTAGGATAGATTTTTCACAATTGGCTTTTTTCCATCCGAAGACGGAATTTTTTAAAACCAATGACGGGCCCCTGGTTTACAGGATCATTTTAGTTGCAAATGAGCTCTAGTATAACCCTTTTCATGGAATAGTTCGAATTACAAATCACCCTGTATAACCAAATAACCTGCTGTAAAGGGGAAATAATATCGCCTTTAAATACTTGTGATGATCAAATTATTTATTTTGATGATAATTAAAAGTCTGTAAACGAATAAATTCACCTAAACTTCACCTAATTATTTAATGTTTTTTTAAAACATAGAAGCAGTGATTGTAATACACCTTTGCATGCACACACCCCCACTTACACATTCACGCAAACACTACAAACGATCGCATTTAAACATTCATTCGTTATCAATTTAATTGAATTTCAAAATTTATCAGGTTAAATTAATTTATGTTTATATTTAGCTCAGATAATTTGATGTTTTTTTCTTTATCCATAAGGGAATGTACTGACTCCTGACACACAGGACATACTAGTTCGGGAGTCAGGGCACCACATGAATGTACTGTACTGAATATGATTGATTATTGATTATGGCCTACATAGAAAAGTTGGATCCATGGTCTTACAGATTTTTTTGTAGAACTATTTATGTATGATCAACATTTTTGCCGCACACGCGTAGATTGCAATCTAAAGTGGTTGATTTTTCCAGCTTCCTTGACAAAAAATATATTAGCTCGGCTATAAGAAACTACACTTTTACGAATTTTACAATAAAACCATCCCCGGGGGTCAATCTACCTTTTGGTGGAAATTGGATCACAATCCGTTCAATGCTTTCTGAGATTAGCGCGTAACTACAGACAGACAGACCGACGCGCCAGGGGACTTTGTTTTATACTATCTAGTGATTATAGTTCGGGGAACGTGAGTGTCAACCCGATTCCCAATTCTAAATATTGCTGTTGAAAAAAAGAATTTTTTTTTATTTATTCTTATTCTTATTCTTTATTGCACACAAAAAATATCACAACAATACATAATAGTTTTGAAATTACATGTACAAAGGCGAGCTTAACTCATAATTGAGTTTTCTACCAGCAAACCTTTGAGTAATAGAGCAAATATAAAATGTAAAACTGAGGGTAACTTTCAGTGTATTTATGCTCATAATTTGACATAGGTTTTTTATTTTTGAAATAGATTTTTGATTTGTTTTGCTTTTAAAGTATTAAATATAATCGTTATTCAAACTAACTAATCTGAATGAATTTTGGGTGCAGACAATTAATGCTTACCTAATCATAATTTATTTCTTATTTTTTATGAGATATAGATCTGCTCTTGATAGCGATCTAGACAGCTTTGTCAAGATTTGCTTTTGCTTTGTCAATTATGTTTTTCAACACACTTGCTCGTAAAGTGGTTCGTATTGAACCGCTTTTAGATTCATAATGCAGCTTATAACGCACGCACGCTTTTAACTTTACATTATCGCACTCAGTTTATTTTTAAATCTCAGCAAAGAGTTTTTATGTCTAAACAATATTAATCATTTTTGTGAATAAATCAACTGTTTCAATCAAAATATGATAAATTAATATTTCATTTTATCAATTTATTTATTTATGTCAACATATTAAAATTCATTTGTGTTACGAATAAAAAACAATCTCTTTAGGTCAATCAACTCAGCCTATCGCAGTCCACTGCTGGACATAGGCCTCTCCCAAGTTGCGCCACAACGCTCGGTCCTCTGCCTTCCGCAATCCGCATCCAGTCCCCCCCAGCCACGTTCTTTAGGTCATCGGTCCACCTGGCAGGCGGGCACCCTACGCTGCGTTTGCCGATTCGCGGTCTCCACTCAAGGACTCGTCTGCTCCAACGGCCATCGGTCCTTCGACAGACATGGCCAGCTCACTGCCACTTCAGCTTACTGATCCTACAAGCTATGTCGGTCACTCCGGTTCTTCTCCGGATAATCTCGTTACGGATTTTATCCTTCAAAGAAACTCCAAGCATAGCTCGCTCCATAGCTCGCTGAGCGACTTTGAATTTGTGGACTAGCCCAACTGTCAGTGTCCACGTCTCGGCACCGTAAGTCATGACTGGCAGGACGCACTGGTTGAAGACCTTTGTCTTCAAGCTTTGCGGTATAGGCGACGAGAAGATTCGGCGAAGTTTGCCAAATGCTGCCCAGCCCAGACGGATCCTTCTGTTGGCTTCTTTCTCGAAGTTGTGTCTACCAAGCTGAATTGCCTGCCCTAGGTAGACGTATTCCGTTACAACTTCGAGTGCCAACCCTTCGACGAATATTGGCCCCGGCATGACATGCATATTGAACATGACTTTAGTCTTGTCCAGATCTGATCTCTTCAGGTATTATATTTTTAATACTAGGCTGTTTGGCAGTATCCTTCCACCACCTGTGTGCGCATAGCTATACTTCACCATGCGATTACAGTAATCCGTGCGCCATTTTTCACTTTAATATGTGGCTAAAATATGTTTATATAGTTTTTAGAGATTGGAGGAGTGTTGAAAAACGTCGTATAACACGCGTGAGCATTGAGTATTATACTATTGGCTCCATTACGCCCTCGCCTTCGGCTCGGGCTGCAATCCAGCCTCGAGTGTCATGGCCAACTTAGCTCACTTGTATCATAATGTACTATTATTTATGCTCTTAATTTGACATAGGTTTATTATATTTGAATTTGATTTTTGATTTGTTTTGCTTTTAAAGTATTAAATATAATCATCATTTTTGGCGTTAGATTTCACCATTATACTGTCGGCTCCATTACGCCCTCGCTTTGGGCTTGGACTGCAATCCAGCCTCGAGTATAATAGTCAACTTAGCTCACTTGTATCATAATGTACTATTACAGTACGATCTTAAACCAAGGATACAATAACAAAAGACCGAAATTCACCATGTTAAGTTTAGACATTGACAAACAGATCACCTAAAAGCCGAAACTTAAATTAATTTCAGAGGTCAAACCAAAGTTTCTCCGCACAGGGAACATACATCGGTCGTTGACTTTACCACAAATAAATACAATTCGTATCAAATTTTTTGAATGACAATACAAAGAACCTTATCCAATGGACCGCGAAAGCCATTCTATAGGTACGCATGATATATTTTACTTGGAATCTAAATAGACGGTACGCTCCATCTTTGCTTGTGCATTTACCTTTTGGGAAGGATTTACGAGTATCATTCTTAAATATTATATAAACAAACAGACTTTTAAATATTTATGTCAAAAATGACATAACACGAAACAACATAAAATCTAAACTTAAAAAACACCTTTTAGAGGAATTAAAACCTAATAATGACTTATAATTTTATAACTAAGAAAAAAAAAACATGCTGTATTTTTGTAAGCTATTTGCTATTGAGAAGTAATATTAATTAGTTGAGGGTATTTGGGAATTTTTGCATGGGGCGAGCGAGCGCGATGCGTCGTGTTCACCCACCCACATATTGTTGAATGTCGACGGACCAAGCGGTGCACGGTGTACAGAAAAACCTAAACTGGTTTATGTTCTACACTGTATCTGTCAAATGTATGATTTTTTTTGTGGAAATGAATAAAATAAAAAAGGAACTTCTTTTACTCGCGGCTTCAATCCCGTGTTTCTATATTGTAGCGCACAATTTTAGGATGCTACTGTACACAATTTTGTAAATCAGTTTGGCGCAACTTTTAATAAAAAAAATTGAGTACTAGCCTTGTACCTATAAAACTATTGAATGTGTGTTGTTTCTCTGATGATCCTTGATAGACGCTAGCCCTTATTTACCACAGGTACCTTAGAGCCCTTTTAAGTCTATTAGGAATCCTAATTGACTTGAAATTGCCTTGTACCTAAATTAAATTACAATAAAATAATCATTTATTTTGGACATACCACCCATATGGAAGGTGGTTGGGGGGTTTTGATGCGGAAGCAGAGGACCGAGTGTTGTGGCGCAACTTGGGAGAGGCCTTTGTCCAGCTGCGAACTGCGAATAGGTGAGTTGGTGATCCATATGGTAACAATATACTAAGTCACTTGCCCATAAACTATGTTTATGCAAAAAATCACGTCTCCGTTGCTGCGTCAAAGAAGAACAAACCAACAATATTAACAACACTTTCTATACTTCTATGATATTAGTAGGGAGGAGGTATGATAGAATAGGATAGGATTCTACTCGTAAGGTGTCTTTTCTCGTTTCAAATTTTTCAGAGATATTTAAAGGAAAAAATATAGTTAATTGAATCACAGTAATCTGCCAAAGTCCAATGTTTAATGATAAGTTATCTTCTCTACAGTTTGCCAAGGAATAAAATAAAATAATGAAAAAACCGGCCAAGTGCGAGTCGGACTCGCGCATTAAGGGTTCCGTACTTCTCAACGACCTGATACCCCATAAAAACTGATTTAATTTACGAGAGTTTATCAAAAGACATCAACGCACAGTGCGCGAAATATGAATTTTTGCATGTTTTTCTTACACAGGTGCCACCACATATGTCTATGTTTGTCTTATTTTTAGTATTTGTTGCTAAACTACATGATATGCACTATAATCTGACCAAGTTTGACGCTGGTATATATTACCGGTTTGAAGATAGAGCAGGAACAAAAACGTTGAAAAAAATGCATGTTTTTGAGGTTCCTTGTATGGGACCCCCTTTGGTTTTAGACTTTTTTTTGTTTTTAGTATTTGTCGTACACCTCATAGCAACACATATTCTGAGAAAATTTCAACCGGTTACCTATTACCGTTCAAAAGATACAGCCCTGTGATAGACAGACGGACGGACGGACGGACGGACGGACAGCGTAGCGAGAGTAATAGGGTCCCGTTTGTTACCCTTCGGGTACGGAACCCTAAAAAAGAGCTCAAGATAATACAGGCAGACTCCGTACTGACTACGTTTAAGCAAATCTTGTCATTACTCCAAATCTCTCGTTCGTTATAACAATAGGTCTCAATCGACCCATCAAAGTCTAGACGGTAGGCATAAAGGAAGATTTTTCCCAGTTTTTTTTTAACAAAATCTCTCATTAATTGTGAAGCTGACATCATATTAAAATGACAGCTCGTGTCACTATTGAAGAAAATTAAATTTCCTGTGACCTTCGGCTTATTTGAAGTCAGTCTGTATCACACATAGAAATCTAAATAATATAAGGTAATAGAAGCGGCAAAGGCGCGTGAAAGTATCGCCGCGTACAGGGGGCCAATCGCGCAATTTTAAACGTATTTACCAAAACTAAACCACTGCAAAAACGTTATGTTAGGCACTTAACGTTTTAATTTCATTTCGAAACGTTATACCTTTTCTTCGGAAGATACGTTCGTGAACGAGTGAGTGAACCATCGATCGAATTTTCCTTGAAATTTCAGTATCGCGCTATTTTGGAACGTATTTACCATAACAACTTAGTGATGCCAGACGTACGTTAATTATCGTACACGTACAATTAATTTCGCCTCTGGTACGGGTATTATTGATCAACGGATTTCTTTTTAGGCTTAATTTATTTTGCATTAAATTCTAGAAAAATCGTGGGCATAATTGTGTTTTTATGTGTTGGTTCCGGTGATAAAAGACATAGACGACATTATTTCTATTACCTTGTTATTAAGATTTCTATGGTTTCACAAAATATTTGTAGAACAACATTTATTTAACTAAATCGTTTTTATATTTCCCGCAAAGGAGGTTGCCCAACTTTATAAGAGAAATAAGCTGTTAGTTGCGTCTCGAATCATTGTTAAAATATTATAGGAAAATCTACTTTGGATTATGTAAACAAAACACTAAGATATTCGATGGTAGTTTTTAGTAATCGGACTTAATCTTAATCTTTCAGAATTAGGTAAGTTTTCTTATAAGGTATTATAATATTTAGGTTGTTAACACAAAAGCAAAAATTTAGAATAGTTACATTTCTACCTGTGAAGATTTGTAAATGGCACAGGATTACCTATTTTCAGCATTATATAGATTCTGTTTGACTGTAAATTTTCCAAACTTGAAATAAATTAAATAAATAAATTTGATCACATAACAAATATTTTACTCAACGTTAAACTAAACAAGAAAGCACTCAAAACCGCTTTCGATTTTTTTTTTTCTTTTGACCCCTAAAGTAAATAGGTACATAATAATATGTGATATCAAAATAACAAGACTTAAAACTTAACTTACTTTTCAAGACTTTTTAAATGGTTAAGACGCATGACGCAACTTAAGTCTGGTTTTGGGCTTATGCATTTTTCGTGCTAAATGTAACCCAATGTTTTGAGAGACAGAAGACAGTACTGCATCATGCAACTTAAACCTGGTTTTGGGCTTATGCTTTTTTATTGCTAAATGTAATCCAATTATTTTGAAAGACAGTACTGCATCATCCAAAAAAGGTACTTACAATAAAAAAACCGGCCAAGAGCATGTCGGGTCATGTTCAGTATTATAGGGTTCCTTATACTTAAGGAACCCTATAACCCTAGGACCTACTGATCTAATTACAAACGAATCAAATCGAATATTAATCATTGCTATTTTAGTTTTTGCAAACAGCGCCACCTAGTGCTAAATTCTAAAGACACAGTTCTTAAATTTAGCGCTAGGTGGCGCTGTTACTTTGTGTTATCAATATAACACAAAGTTTCTTTTTGTGATTTTTTTAAATAGAAAGAAACTAAAGGTGCATTATTTGCTATGATCATTTTTATCTAAGGTCAATGACCTATGAACTAGGACGTCTTAAGTATTTTTCAGTTTACTCACTATAACTCAAAAATTTATAATCACATTATACTCGAAATAATTTTAAAAGAGAGTTTTTATAAAAGTCTATCAACCTGGAAGATTACAAGTTTCTACGTTGCATAGTTTAGAAATGGCAGAGGGGGGACACATTGTGAGCCACTTTGAAGGAGTATATTTCGCAGATGGTACACCTGATAAAAAAGTGATGTATAAAACATTACCTTCATTTTAGTAGACCTATTTAATGATAACCCACACGAGGGGGTACTGTGAAAAAAAAATTTTCATCCCCATTTCACATGTATGGGCGCCACCCCTAAAATACGTTACCAAGATTTTTTTATTCTTTTAAAATTGAGATCTATATCTAAACCATTTTTTAACAAAATTTAATTTACTTATGTTTATAACTGTAGAAGTTATTAAGCTGTAAAGGATTAGGACAGACGGACAGACGGACGGACATAACGAAACTATAAGGGTTCCTTGTAGGACTACGGAACCCTAATAAATATTCATCTAAAGATGTATGATGGTGCCTGTAGTTTGTATTAAGTGGAACGACCTTTTAATTGTATTTCAGAGTCAGCATCTAAAATATAATATACAGCGGGGAGGGTTGTTACAATTTAAGGGGTCGGTATCTTTTGGTCTCTATCTCGATATGTCTAGGCTGCCAGTAAGACTAGATCGCCAAATGACTGGATCTCGATTGAGACTAGGTATCCTTACGTCTACATCTCGAAATGACTAGGTAGATTAGACTATATCTCATTTTACCTTGATCGCAATATGACTAGATAGCATAACGTCTACACAGTATATTGTTTTTGAAAGGTACAGTTACGTATAGTAAAGTATTTCTATAAATAAGAGATATATTTTGCTAACCAAAGATATATATATATTTTTTTAAATTATTTGCTTAATATTTTTTCTTCAGCTAAAGGTACCAAGAATTGGCTTGTACATAGTGCGTAAAAAAACTTGCCAAATACATAACCGCCTCCGCATTGAGTTAGTGTACTAAATAGATAATAGTGAACAAATAATAGTGATAAAGCTATCGTAACACATCAACAAAGTGTTTTTATCTTATCAGACTCTGAGAAAGTGAGGGGCTCGTAGCGAAGCATCGACTGCGCGGATTGTATGATCTGCAAGGTTAAGCTGCACTTGCCTCGGAGAGCACGTTAAGCTGTCAGTCCCGGTTGTCATACGAATATCTATGGCAGTCGTTACGGGTAGTATGAAGCCTGAAAGTCTGACAACTGGTCTAACCTGAATGTCAGTATTACCCATTAACTGGGTTGCGGGGGTCTGATGGCAGTCGCTCCGTGTAAAATATTGATGTTCAGCTGCATCTGGCTAGACTGGAAGCCGACCCCAATATAATTGGTAAAAGGCTCGGAGGATGATGATTCTGAGAAAGTGAATTGAACATAACTCTTAGACGTAACAATAATCATGCGTAGAAATATGTGTTAGATTAAAATTGCTTATTTAGAGCCTGTTTCACCCTGGCAGATAACTTCATAAACATTTGTTCTAATTTCGAGTTATTAGTCTTATAGGCTCGATTGTGATTAATTATTAAGAAGCATGTTCTTTTGATAAAAAAAAAAACTATTATTATTATTATTATATAAAATTTTTGTAGATGTTATTATAATTGGGTCGTTGAAAGACGAAATTATATTATTATCTAGCTGTAGAGTTTAGACGTCTACTTTTTCAAGTGTACGATCAAACTAATTGACAAAAAAAATGTGTTAAAGGCCCAATGATTACCTAACAATTCGTACTTTATTTCTTTTTTCATCCAATTTTAATATGAAACCAGTTGGCGCGTCTTGAATTTAAAATTAACTCAGTGTTGAGAACAAAATTACAATAATAATAGCTACCAAATTACAGGGTACAAATTTTACGAAAAAATGCAAAATTTTATATTCATTTCACTTTATCGAGAATCTGAGTCACGAGTTATTCCAGTGAATCATTTATACTGCCTGAATTTTCTTACTCAATTTGTTATTTCCACAACTTTGTCTATAAAAGAAAGCGGTTGTTGAAAAAATGTGGCGTAAAATTGTTTTTTTGCGAACTTGGCAAGTGCTACTTTTTTGTTCAAGTAAGTATAAATTATCTTGAGTATCAACGTTAATGGCGAGAACATCTCACATCCTCGTTTTGCCCGTGACATCGTGGTAATGGCTGAGTCGCTGGTACAACTTGGCGAAATACTGCACAGCTTAAACGGAGCCTCTCGGCGTGTCGGTCTCAGCATGAATCTGGACAAGACTAAAGTCATGTTCAATATGTATGTCACCCCGTGGCCAATATTTGTTGAAGGGTCGGCACTCGAAGTTGCATTGGAATATATCTACCTAGGGCAGGTAATTCAGCTTGGTAGACATAACTTTGAGAAATAAGTTGACAGAAGGATCCGATTGGGCTGGGCAATATTTGGCAAACTTCGCAGTCTTCTCATCATCTATATTGAAAAGTTTAAAGAAAGAAAGAAAAAAGAAAGAAAAATATTTATTTGACACAACTGAGACACATACAAAGGAAATATACATGAACAAGAAATAGATATAGTGAAGAAGTAACAAAGCGAGGAAAAAAGTCATTGACAGTCATGCGCCATGTGTGTCTCAAAATTGTGACAAATGGGTGTCCAGCTCAGCATATTGCCAGGTTATTAAACCTGACGCTGGTATTCTGCTGGATCCCTTATCTGCTTTCTTATCTGCTGGTTTAGACAAAGGTCTTCAACAAGTGCATCTTGCCTACCATGACTTAAGGTGCCGAGACGTGGACACTGACAGTTGGACTAGTCAAAAAATTCAAAGTCGCTCAGCGAGCTATGGAGCGAGCTATGCTTGGAGTTTTTTTAAAGGATAAAATACGTAACAAGATCTGAGAAGAACCGGAGTGACCGACAAAGCTTGTAGGATCAGTAAGCTGAGTTGATGATGATAAAATCTGTAAGTTAGTTACTCTAAGTTACTTTCACGTCATAGTTAGTACACTCACACTGACGGTTTTTTTTGTCACCGATCACGCTCGCGCTGCCTTGCCAAAACTTCACAATTTAGGACGTTTTAGAGTGTTCAGATTGCGCGCGCTAGTAACATATTTGTGTACTTTGAAATGTCATTGGGAAGAGCAGTTTTTTTTCGATTTCAGAGTTGGACCCATAGTAAAAATTGTGTAGAATGGTGAGCAAAAATGAGCAAGAATGGTGTGCAAAAATGAGTAAGAATGGTGTGCTTAAAGTAATTTTGGTATACAAAAACTATCCTGTATAAGCAATTATAGGTACTCACTAGATCCACTAGGCACCCATTTGATCCCGATCCACCAGAAGCTGAACATCGTGGAGTGATGGTACACATGGAGGAAGGTCAGCTGCTCATCCTTCTTCCTCAATATGAAGAAGAAGGTATCGCAGAATTCTAGAAGCTTCGAGAAGTAGTACCACCAGACGGCGTCTGCTATCTGTAAAAAGAAATATAAATGAGGCTTAGGTACATTGGAAGGAATCTGTTGCTAGTGTTCATTAATATTAATTATCTGGTTTAGTAACCGTTTAAAAAAATACTAAGAAATAATAAACTCTTTATTGACTTAAGACTTTGACAAAAATAGTGAGACCCTGACTCCAAAGCTACGCATTATACCTGTGTTTCAGAAGTCAGTGATATAAATAAAATAAAATAAATGATTTTTTTTCATAAATTATGTTTACAGAAAAAAAGGTAACGTTGGTACCAGTAATGCCAAAATATTATATCACAGGCGGCACCAGCGCCTTCCATTATTACGTTATACAGTAAAACTAAAATAATTAAAATAAATTGGGAGAAACTTAATTAAATTAAAAATTGAAGTTTGTATGTTATAAAGTAAAACTAAATCTACATTGATTGATGATGCGACTAAGTACCGGCAGCTCAATAGACAGATCTCAAAGTCCTTGAAAAGTGACCTACGCCAATTTAATACCGAACGTATTAAAGACGCGATAGAGAAGAATAAGGGCTCCAAAGTCTTCGCAAGAGACCTGTCTATTGGGCAGAGCCAGCTTGCAAAACTGAGGACCGACGATGGCAGAGTCGTTTCCTCAAAGCCAGAGCTATTGAAGGAGGTCGAGAAGTTCTATGGACAGTTATACACGTCCACCCGGAAACCCGCTGTAAATCGGGCTAATGACCCAAGAGCTCGATTGACCCGACACTATACCGAAGATATCCCGGACGTCAGCCTGTACGAGATTAGGATGGCTCTAAAGCAGCTCAAAAACAACAAGGCACCGGGTGATGACGGAATTACGGCCGAACTCCTGAAGGCGGGTGGAAAACCGATCCTTAAGGCCCTTCAGAAGTTATTTGATTCCGTCATTTTCGAGGGGAGAACGCCACAGGCATGGAGCAGAGGTGTGGTGGTACTCTTCTTCAAAAAGGGCGATAATGCTCTACTGAAGAATTATAGGCCCATCTCACTTCTGAGCCATGTCTACAAGCTGTTTTCGAGAGTCATTACGAACCGTCTTTCGCGCAGGTTTGACGACTTCCAGCCTCCCGAACAAGCCGGGTTCCGAAAAGGCTTTAGCACCGTAGACCACATACATACGCTGCGTCAGGTTATACAGAAGACCGAAGAGTATAACTTGCCTCTTTATTTAGCGTTTGTGGACTACGAGAAAGCCTTCGATTCGATCGAGACTTGGGCGGTACTACAGTCTCTTCAACGGTGCCAGATTGACTATCGGTACATCGAAGTGTTAAGTCTTTGTATGAAAACGCCACTATGTCAGTCCGATTACAGGACCAAGCCTCGAAACCTATCCTTCTGCAGCGAGGTGTGAGACAGGGAGATGTGATCTCTCCGAAACTGTTCACTGCTGCATTGGAGAATGTCTTCAAGGTTCTGGACTGGAATGGGCTAGGCATTAACATAAACGGCGAGTACATCACTCACCTTCGGTTTGCCGACGACATAGTAGTCATGGCTGAGACCATGGAGGATCTCGGTACAATGCTCGATGACCTCAGTAGAGCTTCCGATAGAGTGGGTCTTAAAATTAATATGGACAAGACAAAGGTTATGTCGAATTCCCATATAGCACCCATTCCCGTAAGCATCGGAGAATCTACACTCGAAGTTGTTGACGATTATGTATACCTAGGACAAACTGTCCAGCTAGGTAAGTCCAACTTCGAGAAAGAGGTCAATCGTCGAATCCGACTCGGTTGGGCAGCGTTCGGGAAGCTACGCAATATCTTCTCGTCCAAAATACCGCAGTGTGTCAAGACGAAAGTCTTTGACCAGTGTGTGTTGCCAGTAATTACTTACGGTACTGAAACGTGGTCGCTCACAATGGGCCTAATAAGAAGGCTCAAAGTCACTCAAAGGGCAATGGAGAGGGCTATGCTCGGAGTGTCCCTGCGTGATCGAATCAGAAATGAGGAGATTCGCAGGAGAACGAAAGTAACCGACATAGCCCGAAGAATTGCCAAACTTAAGTGGCAGTGGGCGGGGCACATTGCTCGCAGAACGGATGGCCGATGGGGCAGTAAAGTTCTGGAGTGGCGACCGCGTACTAGAAGGCGCAGCGTGGGTAGGCCCCCCACAAGGTGGACCGACGACCTGGTGAAGGTCGCGGGAATCCGCTGGATGCGGAAGGCACAGGACCGGTCGTTGTGGCGATGCTTGGGGGAGGCCTATGTCCAGCAGTGGACGTCTTTCGGCTGAAATGATGATGATGATGATGAAATCTACATTACACAGTTGCTAAAGTTGGATGTGTGTGTATCTGGACGGTGTGTAGTTGTATGTGTAGTGTAGTGTAGTAGGTGTAAGCATGCGTTGTTTGTGTATGTGTGTCTTCTAATTGAGTAGGGGTTTGAGCAGATTTTCAGTTGCTTGGTAATTTAATGTTTGTGTCCAGTTTTGTATTTCTTAAGTTTTTGCGATCACTACTCAAATAATAAAACAAAGTTTAACCGGATTATATCGCGTTTGTATTTCATTTTTGCAGTTTTTTTTTTGGAAGATTGTAGATAAATACTATCCTATTAACACGGATTTCTTCCAGTAAAGTTATAACTTGCAAAGTTTTAGGTATCATTACCGATACTTGAATTACAGGTAAACTGTTGTTTAGTTAAGTGTGAAGATGTAGGTCTTCAACCAGTGTGTCCTGCCTGTCATGACATACGGTGCCGAGACGTGGATACTGACAATTGGACTAGTTCACAAATTCAAAGTCGCTCAGCGAGCTATGGAGCGAGCTAAGTTTGGAGTTACTTCGAAGGATAAAATCCATAACGAGATTATCTGGACTAGAACCAAAGTGACCGACCTAGCTTGTAGGATCAGTAAGCTGAAGTGGAGTGGGCTGGTCATTTCTGTCAAAGGGCCGATGGCCGTTGGAGCAGACGAGTCTTTGAGTGTATACTGCGAATCGGCAAACGCAGCGTAGGGTGCCTCCCAGCCAGGTGGACCCACAACCTGAAGAAAGTAGCTGAGGGGGACTGGATGCGATAGGCAAAGGTCCGTTAGAAAGTGTTATGGCACACCTCGGACACTCAATACAATATGAATGCTAGCTACATACACAAGATTACGTCGATTACGATAGGAACGCACACACACGTGTAGGTTAGGGATGCCCGCTGCTCATAATGTCGACTGGGTTCCAAGCGCTTCTCAGTAGTTCCCAGAGATGTCGTGCTTATCTTGTATAGTGACTGGGGATTGACATCCATTGCAATCTTACAGTCCAATTGCCGGAAAACCGCGGGCGGGTGCGAGGCGCGGGTGAATAATCTTAGATTGGTGGGGGGCGGTGAGTGGCCGTTCTGTACGTTAGTACTATTTGATATTCTGTGGTTATGGTGCAAATTAGGAGAGGCTTATGTCTAGCAGTGGAATGCGATAGACCGAGTTGATGTTGTTTAGCCAGAGAATTAATTTAAAACAAACATTTACTACACGAACTGAATTTGTAGAAATTAAATTAAATAATGTCAATATTTTTAGCTTGTTCGTGGAACCCTGGCTTCCTCTCAACGGAACTTATGGGAATTCCGCGAAATCTTACACTTGAATTAACGCAAACTTATTATAAATACACGCTGTTATAAAATTAACACAAATCTATTGACAAAATCCCCCTCCCCTCACCTACATAGAAAATCAAGATGGCTCTTTTTCTTAAAATGGTCTAAGGAGAATGGTTCAGAGGATTCACCCTGCCAAAGGAACCTTATAATCATCAAACGCCGTATATTGCATTTTCATGTCGTAAAAACCAGCGACGAATAAGGAACTTCATTCCAAAATTATGTATTATAATATTCTAGTCGAATAGTACCTGTAATAATTTCATAGGTTTTCGCGATCACTACACATAATAATAAAAAAAGTTTAACCGGATTACATCTCGTAAATTGTTAAAATTGGTTTTCCTCACGTTTCGAAAGCTTTGCAGAGTTCGTGGTCGCAGGAAGACTAAGATGACAAGCGTCTACAGATATTTCTAAAAGAGAATATTTTAATCTTCCGTAAAATTTTAATAATATACGCTATGTAATCCGGTTAAACTTGTTATAATGAATAGTACCTATGTTTACCTAAACATGAAACATTATTTCTGTTTTTCTTGGTATTATATTGGAAGTGTGAAAAGTTAAGTATTTTCCTTCATTATATTAATTTTCAGTTGTTCCTTCGCTTTTCTATACATGAAAAATCATAAAAATATGAATGGACGTTGTACAAAAAGAAATAATAGAAACATGTATTCCTCTCTATTTATTACTTTGACCAACAAAGAAGAATAGGTAACAGGGCAGAATAACGGTTGACCTCTTGTTAAAGGTTTTTCTTTCAAATAATAAAATTACTTATAACTACTACTTTTGAATGAGTTTAATGTTTGTTAATCTTTGTAAATACTTTGTAAGATTTATTTCATAGATTTTAACAGGTTTTTGTTCAGAAATATACTAAAATTATATCGCTCAAATTTTTTCTTCTTAATTGTATGTTAAAACTATACTACATTACTGCAGCAGCCGGCAACAGGGTCATTGCTGGACGAACATGAAATTCAATTTATGTATCTGTGTTCAAACTTTGTAAATTCTAGAATCAATGACGAACAACAATAATTTTTCTTGGTTGCTATTTTTCGGAGTAAAAAGTTCGTTCCATTTTTAAATTACACGACAGTTGTGAGTTTTCATAGTAATTTATTTGGCCGCTAAACAGGACAGATATGGATTTTCATACTAACATTGCCGGCCGTTGCTGGCATGTTTTTTTTTATAACATAGGAGGGCAAACGAGCATGTGGGCCACCTGATGGTAAGCACTCTCCGCCACCCATGGACATCCGCAATACCAAGGGAGTCGCCGATGCGATGCCGACTAATTTGACTAGTACAACAATTTCAATTTATCTCGAAGAAGGTTGTCAAAATAATGTTGGAATTTCCGAGCATGTTTGAGAAAAAACTTTAATTTTAATGTTCGCTGATTTGGAAAGCAAGAACATAATGAAGCTTGTCTATAAGACTGTATCATTACAGCCGAAAGACGTCCACTACTGGACATAGGCCTCCCCCAATTAAGGGGGGGATATGCCATAATCGCCACGCTTGGCAGGCGGGTTGGCGATCGCAGTTGGTTCGTTAAATACTCAGAGAACGCTGCTGCCCATCCTCTGGTGAATCCCTTAGTCGCCTTTTACTGTGGTGGTGCTATTCTTTAAGTCCGGCACCACACGGACTAAGACTGAAGTAAAAGACTGTAGTAGAGGATTATTGAGGCAGTCCTTTGTGGCTATTGGAAGTTTTAGATAACTGTAGTTACTTGGGGCCAAGTAATGATTTAACCCGTCAAGTGTTTTTCGGACCACGTTGGCCCATGTTTTCGTACCAAATGCAAGTTGGAACCACCGCGAGCCATAAGCGATGGCGCCCATCCATTCAATAAAAAATGCATTTTTTTAACACAAACGAACATTGATTATCGTCAAACTCACGCCAGCAAGTATTTGATTTGATAGACTTGTAAATAAGCCTGGCCCTGTGTTTATAATACTTACGTTTTCATATAAGAGCTGTCTCTTAATCTAGGTCCACATTTGTATCATTTTGATGTATCATTATCACCGTCGGGTGTCACCGATTTAGAACATGATCGCTATCTTGGACCCCAAATGTTCGAGATCATATGTGACCAAATTTGTAATTATTATTATACACGTCAGTAACATGCGACGATGATATCATTATGATACTTAAAACCTACATTAAAGTGATACAAACGTGGACCCAGTTTTAGCTGAGATTTGGCGAATTAAAAGCGAATAAAATGATTTCAAATATAATATAAAATTTTACTTTATAGTAGTTGTTCTTGCTACTTGCTTCTTGTTTGCCTGCACCCAAGCCGAGAGAGTAATTTATAACTATTAAAGGATTACTACAAAAGAGCAACCATGGTTGGTCATCCATGAAACGAGTTAAGACATGAAATAAACATGCATAATAATTACATATTATTATTATTATTTTTTAATTACATTATTTATTATTAGTACATTAATGTCGAGGCCTGAAATTAAGTAATTGACGGCCGAGTAATATTGGAAGTACGAGGCGAAGCCACTTTCCAAGTGATTTCAATAGGACGAAGCACTAGCTGAGTCCTTTTTAACTAAACGAGGCCGTTAATTGCTATTTCGGCCGGGACTGGTACAGTACTTTCTCTCATTTGTGAGGAAACAATACACAAATTAATTCAACCAGCTGCCGAATTGCGTAACTCACTCGCGATCGCAATCATCTGGATTTCAATATTCATTGCGCCGTGTGTTTTGACAGTCCTTGTTATAGGCAACTACGTACCACGCAATGAATGTTGCTTTAATTTCAAAATTAAAGTTATGTCAAAGTGAATGCATTACACAATTGCCCCACTGAATTCAACAGTACCTAATTTTTATTCGCGCCTATTTGTCCGCGCGCGGTTCTCATTTTATTTTCAATGTTTTGAAAAAGAAAACCGGCCAAGAGCATGTCGGGCCATGCTCAGTATTATAGGGTTCCTTAAGTAGGTGTAATTACAAACGAATCAAATCGAATATTAATCATGGCTATTTTAGTTTTTGCAATAATCGGCAGCATTCGCGACTCAGAGCGTGTTGTTAGTAGCGCCATCTAGTGATAAATTCAAGAAGAAATAAATAAATAAGCCAAATTGAAGAAGCGTGTCATTTCAAAGTTACTTTTTGTGATTTTTTCAAATAGAAAGTAGCTAAAGGAGCATTATTTGCTATGATAATTTTCTCTAAGGTCAATGACCTTTGGACTAGGACGTTTTAAGTATTTTTCAGTTTTCTCTCTATAACTCAAAAAATTATAATCACATTATACTCGAAATAATTTTAAAAGAGAGTTTTCACAAAGGTCTATCAATGTGGAAGATAATAAGTTTCTACGTTGCATAGTTTAGAAATGGCAGGGGGGGGGACACATTGCAAGCCACTTTGGCGGGCTATACGTGGGACACTCAGAAAGTTTTGCGAAACTAAAAAAAATTGTTCTATACGTACATATATTTTTATCAAATCTTTTCAAAGTACTTTCCACCAGCCTCTATACAAAGATTCATGCGCCTAAACCAGTTTTCAAAACACTTTTTCCAGTCCGCCGCAGACACCTCGTTTACAGCCTGCTCGAACGCAGCCAGCGCATCTTCCGGCGACGAAAATTGTATCCCTTTGAGCTGATTTTTTATTTTTGGGAATAAAAAGAAGTCACACGGTGCTAGATCAGGGCTGTAAGGAGGGTGACCCAGGAGTTTGACTGGCGTGCTGTCCAGGAAGTCCCTCGTTTTGAGTGCGGTGTGCGCAGGTGCATTGTCGTGGTGGAGCAGTAGCCCGCGGAGCCCTGTGTTTGGTCGCTTGTTGCTTATAACAGAGAAAACTTCTGGCAAACATTTGGTAGTATACCATTCGGCATTAATGCTTCTTTGATCCCGTAAGGGAATTGATACCAAGTGGCCAGTCAAATTAAAAAAGCTAGCGATCAAAATCTTACCCCCGCTTCTAGATCGCTTCACTTTGGTAGGCGTTGGCTCATTTTGAAACACCCAAACAGTCGACTGGCGCTTGGTTTCTGGGTCGTATTGATAAATCCAGGACTCATCACCTGTAACGATGTCGTAAACACGCCGAGACGAGCCTGCTTCAAATTTGTTAAGCATATCACGGCACCATTCCACCCGGGCCTGCTTCTGAGCATCGGTGAGGTTGTGCGGCACCCAGCGTGATACTATCCTCCTCACGCGAAGATGGCTGTGTAGAATCTCGTGAACGCTTCCCGATCCAATCTTCAATATGTGTTGAATCTCCTGATATGTAATTCGCCTATTGTCTTGGATTAAATTTTTCACTGCTAGCACGTTTTCTTCGGTAACAGCCGTCAAAGGGCGACCGCTTCTTTCGTCATCCCCCAAAGTTGGTCGACCGCGCTTGAATTCGTTATACCAACGATACACGGTTGCCTTGGAAGGGCCTTCATCCATGAATGCCATTTGAAGTCTATCGTACGATTCATCCGGTTTCAGGCGACACTTGAAATCGTATAAAATCATAGCTCTAAAATGTTCCCGGCGCAGATCCATATTTCAGTGAGACACAATACTTTGAATTAACTCGCAAAAAATGTGGAGGGAAATTTTGAAATTGGAACTTACTTATTTTTACTTATAAATAATCATATTTTCGAAAAACATTATAACTGGCCAGTCTCCCATATATAAAAACTTTTTTTCGCAATACTTTCTGAGGGGCCTGGTATTTCGCAGATGGTACACCTGATAAAAAAGTGGTGTATCAAACATTACCTTCATTTTAGTAGACCTATTCAATGATACCCCACACGAGGGGGTGCAGTGAAAAAAATATTTTTTTCCCCATTTCACATGTATGGACGGCCACCCCTAAATTACGTAAAAACGATTTTTTTATTCTTTTAAAATTGAGATCTATATGTCGACTATTTCATTTACTAATGTTTATAACTGTAGAAGTTATTAAGCTGTAAAGGATTAGGACAGACGGACAGACGGACAGACGGACGGACATGACGAAACTATAAGGGTTCCTTGTAGGACTTCGGAACCCTAAAAATGCACATTCAGCCTTTATAATGATAAATAATTTGTACCTAAAAACGCATAATTTATGTAAGTGTGAACTTAAAAAACTCGGTAGGATAATTTATAAAATAATAACGGTCCAGCTATTTCTATTATTGTCGTGTTGGATATTACTGGCCTGTTATTTCGTTGCGTACGGAAAAGAGCCGATTGATGTATTCTTTTTTTTTAAATAATGAACCAATTTCCTCAAGTGGGAGAAAGTATTTATTTATTGCTTCAACTTACTTGCATTTCATCTGGATCATATTTCTGTCGACAAGGTTCACAGATATAGCTGTATCGCAACCTAAACGATGCTGTCAGCAATCTTAAAGCTATATACGCGTTCAAAGCCGCCATGGCCAGGTTGTAGGGGACCAGCAACCAGGTCAGGTTTAATGGTCTTCTGTTCTTCATGATCTTGGGCCCTATCCACACGATGAATAGGTATAAGAGGGTGTAGAAGACGGTTGGAGCTGGAGAATCGACTAGGGGCCAGCCTTTTGTTCTGTTATCTGGAACAAGAAGACAATAATTGAGTATAATTGTAGTGTATGTGCGAAAGTGCAGGAATTATACTGTCGTCTCCGACACACACGCAACACTGACGTCACTGGCGGTGACAGGAGGATGAGACGTTACTGAGGTGTGCGTGCAGAGCAGCGTGTGTGGTCTGGAGTAGGGTTTTCTACCCGGCCGGGTAACTGAGACCGGGTATACCCGGGCTTACAGACAATTACGTACCTGGTAAAAATTTCCCAGAATATCCGGGTATCATTATAAATTCATAACGTTCTACGAAAAAAGCGCCTTAAGGAAACGTAATGGTCTTTTTAAAAGCTTGCTTATCTTTCAAGACAAAATAAGATGTCTACTTATATTATTTATTTTGTTTATTCAAGGTGTCGATTCTGTGGGTGGTTAATTTTTTTAGTTTTCTTGTCTCACTTGCTTTACTAAAATAAGTTGGTGAATCTTCGTTACCTTTTTTTAACCATACGAAAATGACAATGTATCTTTTTTAGTTGCACATCCAACCAACTAGACATTTCAATTTAGTTACACTCAGAGATTTGACATCTACCCGCGGTATAAGAAGATAGTGCAAAATAATGCAAACAAAACAGATCTTAAGCATGGTTCTACCGCAGCTAGATGTCAAATCTGTGGTAACACTACTTAATTTGAATGGTTCCTATGATTGTTCCTTTTTTATTTTTAGAAGTTTTTTTTTTGTTTATGCAGGTATATTTTCGGCAGTGGGCAGAGACAATGACATAGGTTGTCATTGTCTCTGCCCACTGCCAGTCAACCCACCCGCACCACCAAAAAAACTACTCGATACCCGGGTATGAAAAAAGACCGGGTACGCGAAAACTTAGTCTGGTGACGATATTAATAACAAGAAATCCTTGTGAAGGAAGGTATCCTACAATCATGTAAAAACCCTAATGGGAAACATGCGTGATAATAATTATGTTTTTGTATACAGGCTGATTTGTAATTCGACCTATTCCTTGAAAGGGGTTATACTAGAGCTAATTTGCAACAAAAATGATCCCGTGAACTAGGGGGCGCCAGTCATTTGTTTTCGAGTTATAGCAACCAACCAAACTCGCCTCGAACATGACATAAAGTTAGAAAATGACTTCAAGCAAAGTGCTCCCAATTCTGCTATTACTGCATTTTTTTCAAGCCTTTGCGAAACTTGACCTCATCTGTACCATTTTGGATAGCTTATAATATGAGTATGTTATTTCTGTAATTTGTACACCAAATGTGGTACATTTTCTTCGAGTAATTCTTTGCAATGTAAAGGGAACTTAGATGATTTTGTTTTATAACATTTGATTTATGACCATTTATTTCCGAGGTTATAAAAATGTTGGCCATGAATTTTATGTGTTAGTATTTGCTTATTTATCAGCTTTCAGAAAAGTGTCAATTTAGTGCCTAGAGTAGGATAGATTTTTCATAATTAACATTTTGCCATCTGAAGACAGAAAATATTCAAAAAATCTTAAAACTGCTATAACTCGAAAACAAATTACTGGCGCCCCCTGGTTCACGTGATCATTTTTGTTGTATATTAGCTCTAGTATAACTCCTTTCAAGGAATAGGTTGAATTACAAATCATCCTGTATGTCAGGCTCAAAGACAAGACAAAGAGAAATAATAATAAAATACATAGAAGTGTAAGTACAAAGGCACTGCTGGAATGTTTATTTACAATGAAACATTTCAAAATTATTGAAAACAGGAGAGGGAAAATGTTAGGACATATTCTGGTAACACACGATCATTTAATAAAGGCATTAAATAGAAGGGAAGATAGATCGGAAGAGGAAGAGAGAGGCCGAGAAGAACTTTCATGCAACATTGGAAAAAATAAATGTCGTGTCCTATCAGAAAGTCAAGAGGAAACGAAATAAAGAGAAACATGGAACTCCAGCCACAAGAACATAGGTCTTAAATTAATGATGATAATTTAATTTTAATATTTATTTGCTCTGGCTCAAAAAAAAAATTTTGTATTTTATTATTGCAAAAAATTTCATTTTGCTTACAGTCGTTTTTTTTTCTAATACATAAAGCTAAGCAATAAATAACGTAAGAATAATAATAGATTTTTTACAAAAATAACGAGGCAAACAAAATATAATTTCTGCGTAAACAAGTTTTTTTTTTCTAGCATACAGTTCATCGATTCAATTTTTTTTACTACTATAATAATTTCTTTATCAAATAGATGTTTTCACTAAGTTTCTGTGAAAAAGTTAATATTTTTTAAATTAAAAGGCTACTTCTAAAGATTTATTTTGTTGATTTTTAGTTTACTGGAAAGGGTGAAAATACAAAGGCGTCCTATAATGACATGTAGCAATTTTATGCCTGCAGTAGTCTCATATTTTTTGAGGTTTCTTGTATACCCCCTTTGGTTTTAGACTTTTTTTTGTTTTTAGTATTTTTCGTGATACACCTCATAGCAACACATATTCTGAGAAAATTTCAACTGGTTACCTATTACCGTTCAAAAGATATAGCCCTGTGACCGACAGACGGACGGACGGACGGACGGATGGATGGACAGCGTAGCGAGAGTAATAGGGTCCCGTTTGGAACCCTTCGGGTACGGAACCCTAAAAAAGGTAGAGTGGTAGTATTTCCCCGGAAGAACTCTTTCACAAGGAGTTCTACATAAATATACACTATACTCTTTCTTTCTCTTAATCTTTTCCCAATTGTGTGGGAAGTTGGAAATCGGCTTCCAAGTGGCTCTATTTATTTATTTTTCAAATAGGTACGCACAGAACATGCTTGTTACAAATTTTGAGACTTTAGTTGCATAGTTCCAAAACGTAGATCCTATGGAGAAGAGCCGGCAAGAAGTTCCATGGATATAACATAACATAGAATCACGCCTATATTCCGCGAAGGGGTAAAAAACAGAGGTGCAGTATAGTACAGCCACACTTCACCAGTTATGTAATAAGTCCCATGTAAGTAATAACTCCATGGGTGCTCTTTTAAAATAAGTGAACTGTCAGTCAGTTCTGTAACCATTTCTACCATAAATATATTAGACTATAGATTGGCAATATGAACCACAAGCAAACCACGAAAAAAGAACGCAGGAACATCATTACTTGCAAAATAAAATTCCGATACACTAAATGCTTCCCCGAAAAGGCGATGATTTTGTCCGTTATTTCCGGCATAGACCCCATTACTTATGGTTCAATAGGGTGAATGAGGCCCACATTATTCACGGTACGATCCTATGTAATATGTATGGGTGAGATAGCCTATTTCTTTTTGGTATACGACTAGCATTTGGAACGTTAAATGTAGGTGTGTGATGGGCTTTTATTTATAATTTCGAGTATTGAGAAAAACTAGCTCTAAAAGTTATCTCTACGTGATAATTGGTTTGGTTAATAATAGGTTCTGACGTAGTCATTTATCGATGTTGGAATGATGTACGGTCGCCGGACGTCGGTGGTTACACTTTGACTTTAACAGTATCTTTATTTCGTAAGCAGTAAGGGCGGTTTTCGAATGTAAGTGTTACTACTGTCGTGCAGTCGACTGTACCAACGATATAGAGTTACTAGGGCCACAGAATATCTAATAGTACTGACGTACAGGACGGCCACTCTCCGCCCCCCGCCAATTTAAGATTCCTCGCCCGTGCCCTGCACGCACCCGCAGTCTGACGGCAATTGGACTACAATATTGAAATGGATGTCCATCGCCTATCGCTATACAAGCACGCCATCTCTGAGAACTACTCAGAAGCGCTTGGAACCCAGGCGGCATTACGAGCGGCGAGCATCCCTAACCTACACGTGTGTTTGCGTTCGTATACAGACGTAATCTTGTGTATATAGGTGGTGCTAACATTTATATTGTAATTAGTGTCCGAGGTGTGCTAGGGCGTAAAATCTGAAAACGGGTCACATATAGGTAGTTAAAAATCCCGTATTTTTTAGGTCCGGTCTTTGGGCGAATATAAAACTTATCATTCATCATCATTTCAGCCGAAAGACGTCCACTGCTGGACATAGGCCTCTCCTAAGGGGATATGTTGTGATCGCCACACTAGGCGCGCCGCAGCCGCAGCAAGCCGAACGGCTTTGGCTGCGTATAATTCGGTTTATCACGAAAAGACGCTGTCGTACATCCCGGGATCTGTTTGTCTTCCCGCGATAGCTTATATGATAATCCGGGCTATAGTCTATCGGTGTGCCAAAAATTCAAATCCGTTTAGCCGTTTCAGCGTGATTGAAGGACAAATAAATAAAAAGACAAATAAATTTCAATTTTTTGCATTATTGCTCATCAATATTAGGATTAATTATTCGACATTATATAGATTCGACCCACCGCTACTTAACTAAGTTAACCCCATTCTAGTTAGTGTATCTAATGGTATAAAAATATTCGTTACCTGACAATGATAACGTCCATAGATAATAGTCGTATGTTTCTTTCAGCACACTTTGTGTGGAATTCATTATTTGATCCGCCATCTTGGTTTTATGTAACTATCTGTAACAAAAGAAAATGGAATCATTATTAAAAAAGTCTTAAATGTAGACACAAGCATAAAATTCCTATGATATAAATAAAGATAAATAATCCAACACGTCGGGGACATTACCAACCCAAGAATAATAAGCTCCCAATAATTTATTTGGCCACAAAATATATTATTGTAACACTATTTCACATAAAGATAATACGACTAAGTCATATTTAATAAAAAAAAGTCGTAAATGGTTTATCAAGATAAGACGTCGACGGCATATTTAATTTTCTAAGTTATAATGAAAAATAATATATTGTCTATATTAATACAATATCTTAACAAAAGCAGTTTTTTTTTCAATAATATTGCTAAGATTATAATTAAATAAAGCGGTTTTTTAGTTAATATAAATGCGAACTATCACTGTTCACTTAGCCATATCATAAATAATTATTTTCGTTTTATTCAGTATACCACGTTTTTAAAACGAAAGAGTGTTATTATTTTATGTCATCCATTGAGCTATTTATACGTTGTTTCCATATGTTGTTTGTATTTATATTATATCCATTGTCTAATACCCATAGTACAAGCTCTGCTTAGTTTGGGACTAGACGGTGCTGTGTAAAAAATGACCCAAAAATATTTATTTATTTATTCTGTTTACTGCTATTCATGTTTAAATTTTCAAGTCTCTAGCTCATCGGAAAGTTAGTTTAAAATCGTTTGCTAAATTTTTACCGAACAAACGATCGGACAGACAAGAAAGCGAGTTAATAAAATAATGGTAAAAATAATTTTGACTCATTATTTTCAACAAGGTGTGCATGGTCACAGTCTAAAGATTGTATAGGCACAAAAATAACCTGGAATATTTTGTTAATAATGTTTTCTCCCACTTGCTCGGAAATTGGTTCATTATTCAAAGAAAAGAATACAACAATCGGCTCTTTTCCGTACACAACGAAATAACAGGCCAGTAATATCCTACAGGACAATAATATAAATTGCTGGACACTTTTTATTTTTTAAATTATGTTACCGAGGTTTTTAAGTACACACTTACATGAATTAGGTGTTTTTAGGTACAAAATATTTATCATTATACAGGCTGAATGCGCATTTTTTTTTCAAACCTTTGAAAATAGAACAAGAACCGCGCGCGGGCGAATTGGCGTGAGTGAAAATGAGATACTGTTGAATTAATTTGTGTTGTGTTTCCTCGAAATTAGGGAAAAGTACTATACAAGTCTCGGCCGAAATAAAGGGCCTCGTTTAGTTAAAAAGGACTCGGCTTGCGCCTCGTCCTTTCAAAATCACTTAGGAAGTACTCGGCTTCGCCTCGTACTTTCAATATTACTCGGCCGTAGATTGCTTCATTTTAGGCCTCGACAGTAATGTAGGTACTATTCCTATCTTCCGAATAAGTCATAACTACTAGCTGGGAGCAGTTTATTTTCACCTGCGAGTTAATTATGTCAGTATGGCGACTCAAACATGAGTATGAATAACGAAGGCTTTCATTATACTCGTTTTGAATGCTGGGCCGTGTGCTTGCATTGATAGTGTGTCGAAAATCTATACAACTACAGCGAACTATAATTTAAATAGTTTCTGATTAAACTACAGTACCTGTACTTCAATTGTTAAAAACTAATTTTCAATAAATGATGTATTCAGCGAGTAATATTTTCTTTACTGATGGGGGCACCACTTTGCTGCTACATTCGCCTTAATAAGAAATTTCAAGCTCTGGCTTGCTGCTGCTTGAGTTGTTCAAAGAGATTCATCTCCAACAGTGAAAACTTTCGACATTGTGGCATCATGTACTGAGAATAACGAAAATAGCGAGGCGTATTATCTTCAGCAGTCCGAAAAGGGCTGAGATGATAATAATTAATGTTAACAACAAACAAACATAACATCACGCCTCATCATAGTTAATGTTTTAATGACTAAAAGTTTCAATTACACATAGTCAAGTCGATTGACTAGCAAAGGGGGGCGGTAGAATTGACAGTAGAAATATATGAGTAGGGAGAGGTGGAACGGAAGATGACTGACTTATTCCCACTGGTAGGAATAAGTGCTTTAAACCATACGACTTAAGTAAATCTTCAGTAAATTATATCTCCCTCAATACTATTTCAATGAGAATAAAGGCAAGGCGGCGCAGTGCGCGTACATCTGCCGGCGCCGAGTCGTGGCCGGCCGTTGCGCGCGCCTCGTTCCCCGCGTCCCGCACTACCCCCTCCGTTCACCTCACACTATCACACTTTTCGTAACGCGATCACACTTTTCATAACGCATTCACCAGCTTACTCCCTAAGACAAGCGTGCGTAAAGAAGTTTTACTTAAAAAATCAAAATATCCCTACAATTGATAATACCTTGGCAGGAATAGATGGAACAGGTGGAATATGTAGTTGAATGATTATAAAACGCCCGCTTGGCCTGCCCGCACATAATTCGGCACAGCCATTAATCGGCACAGCCGTGCGAGGAATCAACTGCTTGCCGATTGGGCGAGCCTAATGAAAGCAGAACATAATACGTAGAAGTTTATTCGGGTCGTTTTTGTAACTCAATAAAAATACCGAACTGAATATGTCTACCCGACTATATGTATGGAACCCTAAATGCGCAATGCACACAGAAGAGACATGGCATGTACTAGACGTAGACGTCATACGAACATCACTGTAACTTGTCCCTCCCACGTCCACGCCCCGTCCGCGCCCTGTCAACTCTGTGGTGTGCATTGCACCATTGAATAACAGGCAATGGACGAGTAAAGGACGAGCGTCCCTGTCCGCCGTCCGTGCCCTGTCATCTTTGTATGTATTGCACCAGACGACGTCTGTATTGTAGTGGTTCGAGTGTCGAACTGCTAATCACGAGGGTAATCATGTTAATCGTGGGTTCGATTCCCACAGGACACATATATTTGTGTGATGAACATAAGTGTTTGTGTTGGTCTGAGTGTTGCTTATGTACTATAAGTATGTATTTACAAAAAAAGAGTATGTTAGTATTATATCCATTGTCTAGTACCCATAGTACAAGCTTTGCTTGATTTGAGACTAGATGGTGATGTGTAAAATGTCCCAAAAATACAAGATGTAGATCTGTAATCGTACCATATTTCTAGATCTGATGATAAATAATGTGCTTAGTCACCTAAAAATACTTAAAAAAATCTACGATTATTTAATACCAAAATTTTCACCTAGAAACATAGCGAGGGTTCGAGAATAAATCCCGAACGACTCGGAAAATAAGTCATCGGCGGCATTGTGGAAGGGTCGAAATACCTGCAAATTGTTTTGGTGGTGTCCATGTGGTGTCGCACTCATTGTTTTTGTGTCGCACGTGACACATGGAGGGAATTTGTTTGTTTACAATTAGGTATTGATTTTTTTACTTCTTCTTCTTCTTCGTTTCGACATGAGCTACATAATGATAATAGCTCATGCCATGGGGAAAAGATTAGCCAGTCAGCATGTTGGTCGCGGGGCTGACTGCCCAGGGTGCGCCGGACGATCAATTAAATATCGTCACTCGTGGAGGCTCTTTTAATGCACCCCACATTTACTTATTACTGATTCGTGTTCAGTATCAGTGGTATAGTCACCTCCTTACATATGGCACGAATGCAGAGCATAACATAACATAACATCACGCCTGTATTTCCCCGAAGGGGTAGGCAGAGGTGTAATAGTACACTCACATTTCGCCAGTTATGTTATAGTCGCATGTAATAGGGGGCGAGCCTGTTGCCATTGACCGGGCACAAATCCAGACTCCGGGCTTCTACTGACTGAGAATGCAGAGCAACATGTTGTATTTATTATTATTATTTAATAACATGCAATGGACGAGTAAAGGACGTGCGTCCGTGCCTTTTCTTTGTCCGTTGTCCGCGTCCTGTCATCTCTGTGTGCATTGTGGCTAAGAAAAACATTAGTACACAATCGATTTAGCCTATCCCAGTCTATAAATTAACGCAGACCAGTCACAAGTTGCGCCACAAAAACCGGTCCTCAAACTAACACTTATTTTTCTTGTAAGCCGGCGTGCAAAATTTTGCAAGCAAAACCTTTTAACAATCGATCACAATTCACAAAACAGCAAGGAACTTCGTGACTTTTCTCAATTTTACTGTACATATTTGGCAACGTAACTAAAGTCAATATTTCAAACAAAACACATAAAGGATGATACGTCATTCCCTTTCTCAAACGTGACCTTTGTCACGCCTCACCGATGTGTAGGTACGTCGAGATGTATGTCACGTACTTGTGACAAAGTACTGCCTTGTTTGGCAATGATTAATTTCTCAAAATTCTATTCTTGTAATACAGATGTTTGCTGAAATGGAAAATTTTGGTGGCTCGGGACTGATGGATTGAGGAATGGAAGTATGTGAGAGGGGTAGAAGTAATACATGATATTTATTTAGGGGTTGAATATGATTTCAAAGACTAGAGAGGCTCGGTACGGTTCGGTGGCAGATTAAATTCCCAATGCGTGCGTATATTGCCTAGATTGCTTTTTCAGAGACTAAAAAACGCAGGAAAAACTAGAAAAAAAAATTGGTTGAATGTAATATGGCAGCAGACATTTGATTGAGGATTTTTTTTTTAAAACGTCATTCGCGGTCAGCGACAGGGGCTGTGTTGTCGCTGTTCGCGGTAAAGATGGTTACTGTAATTTTTGCCATATACGTGGGACACTCAGAAAGTTTTGCGAAACTAAAAAAAATTGTTCTATACGTACATATATTTTTATCAAATCTTTTCAAAGTACTTTCCACCAGCCTCTATACAAAGATTCATGCGCCTAAACCAGTTTTCAAAACACTTTTTCCAGTCCGCCGCAGACACCTCGTTTACAGCCTGCTCGAACGCAGCCAGCGCATCTTCCGGCGACGAAAATTGTATCCCTTTGAGCTGATTTTTTATTTTTGGGAATAAAAAGAAGTCACACGGTGCTAGATCAGGGCTGTAAGGAGGGTGACCCAGGAGTTTGACTGGCGTGCTGTCCAGGAAGTCCCTCGTTTTGAGTGCGGTGTGCGCAGGTGCATTGTCGTGGTGGAGCAGTAGCCCGCGGAGCCCTGTGTTTGGTCGCTTGTTGCTTATAACAGAGAAAACTTCTGGCAAACATTTGGTAGTATACCATTCGGCATTAATGCTTCTTTGATCCCGTAAGGGAATTGATACCAAGTGGCCAGTCAAATTAAAAAAGCTAGCGATCAAAATCTTACCCCCGCTTCTAGATCGCTTCACTTTGGTAGGCGTTGGCTCATTTTGAAACACCCAAACAGTCGACTGGCGCTTGGTTTCTGGGTCGTATTGATAAATCCAGGACTCATCACCTGTAACGATGTCGTAAACACGCCGAGACGAGCCTGCTTCAAATTTGTTAAGCATATCACGGCACCATTCCACCCGGGCCTGCTTCTGAGCATCGGTGAGGTTGTGCGGCACCCAGCGTGATACTATCCTCCTCACGCGAAGATGGCTGTGTAGAATCTCGTGAACGCTTCCCGATCCAATCTTCAATATGTGTTGAATCTCCTGATATGTAATTCGCCTATTGTCTTGGATTAAATTTTTCACTGCTAGCACGTTTTCTTCGGTAACAGCCGTCAAAGGGCGACCGCTTCTTTCGTCATCCCCCAAAGTTGGTCGACCGCGCTTGAATTCGTTATACCAACGATACACGGTTGCCTTGGAAGGGCCTTCATCCATGAATGCCATTTGAAGTCTATCGTACGATTCATCCGGTTTCAGGCGACACTTGAAATCGTATAAAATCATAGCTCTAAAATGTTCCCGGCGCAGATCCATATTTCAGTGAGACACAATACTTTGAATTAACTCGCAAAAAATGTGGAGGGAAATTTTGAAATGGGAACTTACTTATTTTTACTTATAAATAATCATATTTTCGAAAAACATTATAACTGGCCAGTCTCCCATATACCAGGCCCCTCAGAAAGTATTGCGAAAAAAAGTTTTTATATATGGGAGACTGGCCAGTTATAATGTTTTTCGAAAATATGATTATTTATAAGTAAAAATAAGTAAGTTCCAATTTCAAAATTTCCCTCCACATTTTTTGCGAGTTAATTCAAAGTATTGTGACTCACTGAAATATGGATCTGCGCCGGGAACATTTTAGAGCTATGATTTTATACGATTTCAAGTGTCACCTGAAACCGGATGAATCGTACGATAGACTTCAAATGGCATTCATGGATGAAGGCCCTTCCAAGGCAACCGTGTATCGTTGGTATAACGAATTCAAGCGCGGTCGACCAACTTTGGGGGATGACGAAAGAAGCGGTCGCCCTTTGACGGCTGTTACCGAAGAAAACGTGCTAGCAGTGAAAAATTTAATCCAAGACAATAGGCGAATTACATATCAGGAGATTCAACACATATTGAAGATTGGATCGGGAAGCGTTCACGAGATTCTACACAGCCATCTTCGCGTGAGGAGGATAGTATCACGCTGGGTGCCGCACAACCTCACCGATGCTCAGAAGCAGGCCCGGGTGGAATGGTGCCGTGATATGCTTAACAAATTTGAAGCAGGCTCGTCTCGGCGTGTTTACGACATCGTTACAGGTGATGAGTCCTGGATTTATCAATACGACCCAGAAACCAAGCGCCAGTCGACTGTTTGGGTGTTTCAAAATGAGCCAACGCCTACCAAAGTGAAGCGATCTAGAAGCGGGGGTAAGATTTTGATCGCTAGCTTTTTTAATTTGACTGGCCACTTGGTATCAATTCCCTTACGGGATCAAAGAAGCATTAATGCCGAATGGTATACTACCAAATGTTTGCCAGAAGTTTTCTCTGTTATAAGCAACAAGCGACCAAACACAGGGCTCCGCGGGCTACTGCTCCACCACGACAATGCACCTGCGCACACCGCACTCAAAACGAGGGACTTCCTGGACAGCACGCCAGTCAAACTCCTGGGTCACCCTCCTTACAGCCCTGATCTAGCACCGTGTGACTTCTTTTTATTCCCAAAAATAAAAAATCAGCTCAAAGGGATACAATTTTCGTCGCCGGAAGATGCGCTGGCTGCGTTCGAGCAGGCTGTAAACGAGGTGTCTGCGGCGGACTGGAAAAAGTGTTTTGAAAACTGGTTTAGGCGCATGAATCTTTGTATAGAGGCTGGTGGAAAGTACTTTGAAAAGATTTGATAAAAATATATGTACGTATAGAACAATTTTTTTTAGTTTCGCAAAACTTTCTGAGTGTCCCACGTATAAAAACTTTTTTTCGCAATACTTTCTGAGGGGCCTGGTATGTACAATAAATTTACTCTAAGAATTTTGTCAATCGTTGCTTAGGTCTATTTCTTTGAGTATATACCATATACTCAAAGGGTCTATTCACATTACTACGTGCTAGGCATGGGTGGACGCAATGATTTCAAATTAAAATAATCCATAAACTTATAAGATTACAGACTAGAATACGGCGTCGTATGGAGATGAGGACGGGCCCATCCGCCCGTCCGCACGTTGTCAATGTGCTCCCGTATTCCAGCCTGTAATCTTATAAATATGAGGTTGAACCCGCTCGTTCCGTGTAAGGCCCGTCCCGTCGTAATGTGGGTAGACCCTCAGGTATGAAGACTTACTTTCCCCGCCCGAGAGCTGATATAAATCTACATATAAATAGGCAAAGAAAAAACGTTTTAGTACCATTTTCTCCGCTGTTTGTCTGTGCTTTTTTTTAGTAGCTATTGACGAGCTTTAGTTATTAATAAAAAAATTGGAAATCGATATCGGCCCTTTCATACATTGTAATCAAAGGTATTTCTTTTTAGGGTTCCGTACCCAAAGGGTGCCAAATGGGACCCTATTACTCTCGCTACGCTGTCCGTTCGTCCGTTCGTCCGTCTGTCTGTCACAGGGCTGTAGCTTTTGAACGGTAATAGGCAACCAGTTGAAATTTTCTCCGAATATGTGTTGCTATGACTCCTATCACGACATATACTAAAAATTAAAAAAACCAAAGGGTCCCCCGTACAAGAAACCTCGTAAAAAATGCATTTTTTTCAACGTTTTAGTTCCTGCTCTATCTTCAAAACTAGGTATATTACAAACCAGTGTCAAACTCGGTTTGATTATAGTGCGTACTATGCAGTTTAGCAACAAACACTAAAAATGGGGCAAATATAGACATATGTGATTGAACTTGCGTAAGAAAGAGATGCGAAAATGTATTTCTCACGCACGTTGTGTTGATGTCATCAAAATGAACTTTCGTAAATTAAATCAGTTTCATTGGGGTATCAGGTCGATAGGTGTTACGGAACCCTTACCGCGTCCCGAGACGCGTACCGAGTCCGACTCACACTTGGCCGGTTTTTCCTTTGAAACTGATGATATTTTTTTACGATTTTAGGGTTGTCACCATATTATTTAGTCGTTCTATGCTATATCCTGAATAAGTTTTCCAAATATGACTATTCTACGCATTTGTGATACACGTTGTACCATTTTACTTTCGTCCAAAACTTTCCTCGCATTTGTTTTTTTTACTATTAAAGAAACTTTTTTTTAAATCTTTCATAATAAATAATTAATATATCAATCAATCAACTCAGCCTATCGCAGTCCACTGCTGGACATAGGCCTCTCCCAAGTTGCGCCACAACGCTCGGTCCTCTGCCTTCCGCATCCAGTCCCCCCCAGCCACGTTCTTTAGGTCGTCGGTCCACCTGGCAGGGGACTTTTGTTGTATTAATTAATATATAATACAACAAAAATCTAGACGTGTAACTGATGGTGGTTATTCATTGTAACTTCCTATGTCAATGGTCATTGCGGAGAAAGTGAAATCTTAGAGCGGGACGACAGACACATCTGTATAGAAGTGAGAGAGACAACTATAGTTGTTGAATCACGTACCGTTTTGAGATGTAAGTGTTCCGCGTTAAGCAAGCGTTCTCTTGGAGTTTGGTGGAGGTAAGGTGTGGTGCACACTTGAGATTTTGATCTTGTTGATTTTGTATACTGTTTATACAAAAGTTGTTGTTGCAAGTTTTTTTTTTTTAAGTTTTACCTTGACTTTCAGATTAGGCTAGTAAATAATCAAAAACTATAAAAACACACACATTTTTGTTGGTGAATATTTAATGTATCAATACGTTACTCTAAATATAAATTTGTAAAACATAACATAACATAAGAACATAACATCACGCCTGTATTTCCCCGAAGGGGTAGGCAGAGGTCAACATCAAACATCTAATCAAAAATTTACCTTCCGTAAAAAATACATTTGGAAGACTCTGAAATTGGTGTTGTGAGATATTTACTATCTTTTCCAAAAATAAATTTTATTTTTGTTGAACAGAGACCGAAGACTGGCCAGAAAGTTTATAGTAAGAAAATGATTTAGCTGTTATTGCTTACTATATTTTTTCTTACTGATTTTTTTTTTATAGTATTGTATGGCGAAACGAGCTAAAGGCCCACCTGAAGTTAAGCGGTTACCTTTACCCTTAACAACTTCAATACCACCTAGGCTGTTACCTAAATGGTACCGCAAGTCGGTTCAACAAACTGAGACATAAAGATGAAAAGTCTCATATAAATGTGAATTTAATTTCACCGGCACCCGTACCCTTCAGACCGAAACACAGCAATACAAGCATCACTATTTGGCGGAGACGTAGGCACAGTGGTAATACTGATTGATAAGTTTTATCATCCATAAGCAACACCTTTTGCCAAATTGAGCCAGTTTTCAGATGGACCCTGGGACAAAATAGGTCTAAAAACAGCGACTTTTATTGCCCACCAAAGTGTTTTTGTTATAATCTGTGCAAGATCACAATAAATATTTATTTTTCATTCTTACTAAGCCTTTTTTTTTCAAATCGATTCAGAACTACGTTTTCACCTAACTCTATTTTCATTAAGAAATTGTCAGATCCTTGAAAAGGTTCAGAGACCAATTTCAATTACCACTGGAAAACAAACTTCTAGGTCTATTCATCAGGTAAATCTATTTTTAACTGAAATGTGTGAATGTTTAAAAGGTGACGAATTTAAACTAGATCAGCGGTCATCCCTTTTAAACTAAAAGGAAAATTTGTTTAGCTAGGTGATCACTGTGGAAATAGTTAAATTGATTTTTGAATTTTCATTATGCTGGTCACTCAGGTAATAATTTTTTGTTTTGGTCTGGTTGTTTCTTATGTATTATAAGTATGTATTTACAAAAAAGTATATAAGTATTATATCCATTATCTAGTGCGCATAGTACAAGCTCTGCTTAGTTTGGGTGGTTTGATGGTGCTGTATAAAATAGCTTAAATATTTAAAAAAAATCGTGGCTTTATAACTTTAATGTCCAAAAGTGACCTTGATCTTATTGAATGAAGCAATTGACTTTTAATGTTTTTCAAAGGTGTATTCTGCAACTCATCCGTCTAGACCAAGGTTTCTCAAAATGGGTACGTGAACCCCCAGTTTGCCAGGGTTTGCTAGTTGATGATTATAGGAGGTTCAGGACAAGATTTACGTTATGGCACCTGATAAAAGAAATATACAGATCGACTTGATGTTGAATCAGAATGACTAAGATTGAAATTGACCAAAATTACTCCTAAAATCGACTCAATTTGCGACAAGAAACAAGCACACCCATCATATTAACTAAGAACTTATTGCTTTTTGTGACTGCATTTTTACCTATTGAATACCGGAATTCCAGACACAATTAAAATTCCATGTCTGGGGCAATTTGGCTCCAGCCGGGCCTGAGCGGTAAAACCTTATTTTCTTCTATACCCAAATTTTTTGATTTTGCACGCGTCTGAGAAATCTAATAGGGGCACGTGGGACCATGGTCGAATATAAAAAGGCGGACAGAATTTCGCTAAGAAAAGATTGAAGTATTGCAATGGTGGCGGCGTAAGTATGTGTGATTGAATGAAGGGTTGACACGTGAAACAAAATTTACACATTTATAACAATAGGTAAAAAAAAAGTTTTGCCTCGGCTGTAAAATTTTGCAGATTGGCCGAGTGATGTGATTTGACTCCTTTACCTTACAAACTTATGTTTGTCGCTAGAGGCCGCCGTGACGTATTTTTCCTACTAATCACGTTCAAAAATTAATACAATATCTACCTCCATAAACTAATATTATTGCAGCTATTTTGCGACTACACGAACTAATTTATTATGAAATTAATTTTAACCTCCGTGTAAGAATTGCAAATTTTTATCAGATGCAACGAATATAAAAACATTAATTAAACCCCATATTTGGCGGTGAACATAAAACATAATGATGATGTGATAATGGACCCACCGCAGTCCCCACATTGTAAACAAGCCTTTACACCGCCGAAATACTTTAGTTATGCAACACCTACCTGTAGGGCGTTATTAAAACGCTCGTGTTCCACTTTCGCACAAATTTACGAGAAAACGAATGTCTTTCGCGGTATCGACCGGCGGGAATCGATTTATGAATGGTCTGGTCTTTTATGAAGATGATTGATGAGGCCAAAAAAAAAAATGAAGTACTTTTTTACTTTGTCCAACATTTGGAATAATCTTGTAACGTGGGTGTGTTTGTAACACGGAATATAGAAAACAAGGAGAACTGACATACGGTTACCGCACGCGTGGCACAATTAAGAAGAGATGCGCAAAATTAACTTAATCACGCTTAGTTTCCTGCTGCGACACTATGACATCTCGAATGCTTACGTGAAATACGAGAATAATCTTACCTTATTGTGTAATTTTAAAATTTAAATATAATAGTAGAACGAAAAAAGATTATAGCGGTGTAGAGTCTGACCACACTAACTCTGCAGTAGAATTATGGCAACATTTTGAACAATAATTATCAAAATCTCTGTAATTATCGTATATTCCAATGCAGAGTTAGCTTTGTTAGACTAAGTTAGTATGTACAGACCAGTAAATTTAACTCTGCATTGGAATAATACGATAATGACAGAGATTTTGAGAAATGTTTACGATGTTGCCCATTTACTCCACTGCAGAGTTAGCGTGGTCGAACCTTATTACATCAACGCTGTGTACAATTTTGATAAATTAAAAAAATTCTAATTGTTACAACTTGTATTAAGATTTCATTAAAAAAAACATTATGTAATTGCTAGGCCCCATTTGAATTTTGAATAGACACAATCACATAATTTTTTTTTATGTATTTTAGTGTACTATTTCAATTGTCAATGTGTGATTTTGGCGACACTTTTTCCCGACCTAAGTAATCGTAAAGGCACTTCCGCTTGTTTTCTTCATTCCGTGGTTTCATAACACTAATTTTATAAACACCCATACCCCGAACAATTTTCATGCAAATACTTGTTCCGTGTGGGAATCGAACTCATCTTCCATTGCAAATCTGTCAAGGCGTAGCGTTTTCTTTCTTGAAAGCCTAACAGACTGATTTGTTCCCAAAATCTTAGTCATGAGATGGCATATCATTTAAATGAGTACAAAGCAAAGTAAAGATGGCTATAGGATTAGTTTTCACTGGCAGCATTAATAATATTGTTGGGTAAAAACTAACATTGAAAACGAATTGTATGCGGCCATCAATTTAGGTTTATAAAAGTCTTATTTTTCCAGTCCTTGGGCATACGAAAAATAAGCTATATACATAAATTGCAGTGTTAATAGGAACTACGTTTCTAAACTGAGAAAAGGTGATTATTATGCAATTTTACTTCCTAATTACAGAGAATGTAATAAAGGAAACACTAAATAATTACAAAGAACTAACACTTCGTGATTACATCTCAATTTTTAGATTGAATTTATATGGATTACGTAAGCTTTTAGAATGCCCAGTATTTTGAAGATGGCTGACAAGTTGTAGTCACTTTTAACGCGATGAGGTAGAATTTTATCTTGTATTGCTTCTTCATAGATTGAGCAGTGAATTATGGATCTTTTTCCAAAAATTCTCTGGATCGTATAGTTCGAATAATTGTCCCGATAAACAATAGCTTCACGTCTGCCTAGCCTGACGGCTTCGAATACAAGTAACGGGTTAGGAATAAAAAGCAAATTGATAACATCTTATATATATCCCAATTGTAATAATATACCTAAACCGAGCCCTAGTCAGAAGCCTGAAAGTCTGACAACTGGTCTAATAATGTCGGTATTGCTTAGTAACTGGATTGCGGGGGTATGATGGTAGTCGCTCCGTGTAAAATACTGATGTTCAGCCGCATCTGGTTAGACTGGAAGCCGACCCCAACATTACGAAAGAAAATCGAAATCGAGATCGATGACATCATTAAGAGGAAATGTGGGCAGAGAGACTTGAAAATTAGGTATTTGAAGAAACTATCCCTGTCGCATTGCGAGTGTCCGGCGTCAAATAAGTGCGATAAGGACAACTGCAGCTCCGACTCAATAGCCTTATTAAAAAAGTCATAATTCGAGGTGTGGCTCTCGACTATTTTCTCCTCCGAAACTAGACCAATTTTAAAGATATTTCATAAACTGAATAAAGAGAATAATTATGTACTATACGTATACGTGCCGCTATGTTTTACTATTTTCATAAATAGTTGTCAAATTTATGGCTTATTATTTATAGTTGTCAAATTCATACACTAGGACTCTGTAGATAGCGATCTAAATAGGCAATTTAAAGATTTTTTGAGAGCTTCTAGAAATAATTTATCAACAAAAACGAAAACATAGAGGCATAGAAAAAGTTGATATTTATTTTACTGTAAAAAATCTATAAACCAGAAAAAAACCTATGAATACGTTTGTATGGAGAAAAGACCACCCGCAAGGCAAAAATTTTCCTGTATAGCAACAGATGTAGTGCAAAATAGTACCCACAAAATTTAATGCAACATAGTATTCAGACGCATAGTTTCCGTTTTCCACCCGAACGGAGTCGCGGGCACTGCTAGTATTTAAATAAATAAAATAAAATAAAGTATCAGTTTTAAGTTTAAAATAAAAGAAAACTAGGATCTGCGATCTGGTACATACGTGCGCTTGCGCAGTATAATTAACAACGAATACTCTCAGTTTTTTACACCCAAATAAGGTCAAAGGTAATTTAAGGCGGATCTGATCCAGTTACGACAAAATAAGGTTGAATTTATGAATCTACACCACCGAATGAAATCACTTTCCTTTCCGGAAATATGAATCACGAGAATAACATACGTGCTTTCAAAAACCGGTACGTGTTTTCATTATGTTTCGATACCATTTGTAGGTATATTATATTTCCCTGTTGATGCAAAATAAAAACGTATAAATATATTGAAACTGTACTACTGTAATGTCCTGTATTGTAACGAAACCTCGCGACGTTTCAATAGATGTTTTCAAGAGAAGAATGAAAAAACATGTCAATGTGTGAACAATAAAGAATAAGGAAGAATAAACCAATGTAAAAATAAAATTTATAATATGCACATATATTAATATACAGGGTGACTGGATGAACACATCTCACATAACATAACATAACATCACGCCTGTATTTCCCCGAAGGGGTAGGCAGAAGTGTGTAGTACACCCACATTTCGCCAGTTATGTTATAGTCCCCATTTAATAGGGGGCGAGCCTATTATATGGGACATCGGACTGGATGAAAGAGAGATATAATTATTCAAGAATATGGTAGAATGTGCGTATACTTATTTAAAAAATATTTCACTATAAATGACGCTTACAGGAGTACGCACGTACTAGCCAGCAGACCCCTCTAGTTATGTGCGCCTGACTGGTCTGCTGGCTAGTACAATAGGCGGAGATGGTAGAAATAGTGACCAACGGATACTGCCGTGCTAGGTGCATTACCTCACCGAATGTAGCTTCGATTTGAAAGTGAAGATCAGTGTCCACGGTAATTTTATTGATGAAATCGATTGGAAAAATATATTTAAAAAAAACCGGCAAAGTGCGAGTCGGACTCGCACAGTAAGAGTTCCGTACCACCCATCGACCTGATACCCCATAGAAACTGATTTAATTTACGAGAGTTTATCAAAAGACATCGAAGCACAATGCGCGAAATATGAATTTTTGCATCTCTTTCTTACGCAGGTACCACCACATTTGTCTACATTTGTCTTATTTTTAGTATTTGTTGCTATACTACATAATACGCACTACAATCTGACCAAGTTTGACGCTGGTATGTATCATCGTTTTGAAGATAGAGCAGGAACAAAAACGTTGAATAAAATGCATGTTTTTTGAGGTTTCTTGCATGGGGACAGTGGCGTGCATTGCATATTATTTATCTTAAAATAGACTTATTAATCCTAAATTAATCTTCCTACATTAAAAAATCAATAACTTACACCACAATTAAATTCAAGTGAAGTAGGCCAATGCACGCCACTGCATGGGGACCCCCTTTGGTTTAAGACTTTTTTTGTTTTTAGTATTTGTCGCGATACCCCTAATAGCAACACATATTCTGTGAAAATTTCAACTAGTTATCTATTACCGTTACAAAGATACAGCCCTGTGACAGACAGACGGACGGACGGACGGACAGCGTAGCGAGAGTAATAGGGTCCCGTTTGGCACCCTTCGAGTACGGAACGCTAATTAAGGTTAGGTTAGGTTAGGTTAGGTTAGGTTAGGTTAGGTTAGGTTAGGTTAGGTTGGGGTGCTGGCCTCCCCACCGTGTATCCCCACGTTGTCGTCGTGGTGGGGCTTGCGTGTCTCAGTGATCTTTGGGGCTATACCAGTAGAGTTACTCATGCTGGAAAGGTTCAAAGGGAGAGACCAGACCAAGAGGGATACGAGGCGGAGTCCATTAAGGACGGCCGTGAGAGGCAGACCGTCCGAGCGATTGGACGGTGTGCGAATGTGGGGAGGGTATGGTCACCGGAGGGTTCAGTTTGCTCCTGGTATGTGTCTGTCGTCAGACATGACCGTGGATGCAAACCAGTTTGACTGGGGGACGGGACAGGGTCCTGAAGTGGACACTGGTATGAGGAGGAAGAAGTAGGGGCGACGGGTTTGCTAGTCAGCAGTAGCTGGCTGGCAGGCATGGTCTGATGCAGACCACCGTTCGGTCCGACCCGTAATCCTCATTGAGAGGACCGGGGGCCTTGCCTGCAGGGCTACGGGGAGAAAACCCCTTACAAAATCCTACACGGGGACCCCACCTCGTTAAAACAAAGGCAAAGCTGTGATCAGCAAAACATGATGGCGACTCGAAAAAAGACACTACCCCAGGAGGGTACCGGCTGCTCAGCAGCAGGAGAATCCCTCACTGAACTTAGTTCAGTCTGCCCCTCGTATTCTGGGGGGGGCACCGACCGCCTACCGTCCGAATTGGACGCATTGAGCCAGGGAGGCTCAAGTCCCCGTGGTGTGGAGTCGTTGGGCTCTATGCTCAACACGTCTGCATCTCCGGGACCCACAGAGCGGACTAGTACTGATCCCTCCTCCAATTCTCGGAGGAGTGAGTGCCAAAAACGACCGCGTGAACCGGGCGCGAGCGAAATGCTTCCGCCTTCAAAGGTAGCTTTGAAGGCGACGACATCTAGGGGCAGAGGTTCTCGCCGTGGTAGGAGAGGTCGTTCAACACGACCTGGCACGCCGTGTGGCTCCTCGTGTACTGACGAGAGTGAGTCGGACGGCCCAAGTGTGTCGCTGACGTACCAAATAAGCACGGACGCGAGCGAGACGGAGGAAGTGGGGCCACTGGCCAGCGCTGAGACCGCTTCTGCGACTGCGAGAGACAGTGGCTCGGCTGGCTCTGCAGAGGCTCTGGAGAGGACGGCCCTTCAAGATATTGAGGTGGTTTTAGACACAACCCGGAAGTCTAAAAACCTCAAGGGAACGTGCCAACGCGCCATTAAGGAGGCAGCGGAGCGCGTCAGAGGGACGATAGAGGAGCTTGCTGGTAGAAGCTCTAATGAGGAAACCCGGAGACTCCAGCTGGAGAACGACCGGTTGCGGAAAGAGGTTGGAGCTCTCCGCAAAGAGGTAGAGGCTCTTGGAGAGGAGGTTCGGTCTAAATCGCAGCCGGGTGGGCCACCACCACAGCCACAGTCAGTGCGCTCTCCAGCCTCGGAGAGGTCCTCGGAGGACGATCTGGTGCGCGCCGCTGTTTCCCAGATTGGGAAAATGATGGACGCTCGATTTGCGGGGATCGAGGACCGCCTTCTTCCTACAAAGAAAATTCGTCCACCATTGGCAGCAGACCTCGGGGGTGCAGCTGGAAAGTCTAGCAGAAGATCGAACCGGCCTTCCATGGCCTCTCAGGAGGCGTCCAATGCGGCTAGTACGCAGCTACCGGCTGCACTCCCGAGTGGGCCCGCGGCTCCTGTAGAGGTTCCCGACCCAGATCCTTCAACGTCTGCCCGTGATGGTTGGCAGACAGTTGCCAGAGGGAAGAAGAGAAGGGGGAAGAAGGGAAAGGCTCCCACGCAGGACATTGCGGATGATTCTGCGAACCAAAGACCGAAAACTTCGTCCGGGTCCAAGAAACGGACAAGGAAGCGCAGACGTCGCGTGCCTAAGTCGGCTGCAGTAGTCCTTACACTGCAGCCTGAAGCAGCAGAGAGGGGGCTCACGTATGCGGCTGTAATGGCAAAGGCCAGGCAGAGTGTGGATCTGGTGGAGCTTGGTATCACCGACATCAGGTTAGGTCTATTAGAGTTCCCGGGGGCTGAAGGCACTGCGGGGGCAGATGTCATTGCGGAAAAGTTGCGGGTGGTCTTCGCGGAGGACGTCAAGGTCTCCAGACCGACGAAGGCCGCTGAACTGCGCATTAGTGGCCTTGACGACTCTGTGACTGGGCAGGACGTGCAGCAGGCAATCGGTCGAAAGACCGGCTGTACTGCAGACTCGGTCCGAGTCGGTCCAATCCGTCTTGGCCCGGGAGGTGTCGGCTCTGTTTGGGCTCAGTGCCCGGTTGCGGTGGCGAAGCATTTGGCCAATGCTGGCAGACTTCTCGTGGGCTGGAGCTCTGCCAGGGTCCAGGTCTTAGAAGCTCGTCCCATGAGGTGCTTTGGGTGTTTGCGGTTGGGGCACACGCGACAGAAGTGCCCTTTTGACGTAGACTATAGCGGACTCTGTTTTCGCTGTGGTAAGCCGGGCCACCTGGCGTCGACGTGCTCTGCCAATCCTCACTGCCCAGTGTGTGAAGCGGCAAAGTTATCGGCCAATCATATCGTCGGGGGAAAGGACTGTAAGGCCCCAGTCCACCCTAAGAAGAAGGGGATGACAGCCTCGTCCTTGGCCGCTTCCAGTGCGGTGCGAACGGAGCTGTTGCAGGAGGAGGCAATGATCGCGGACTAATGGACCCAGACCATAATCATTGCCTACTCCAAGCGAACTTAAACCACTGCGCTGGTGCGCAGGACTTGCTCCTGCAAACCATGGCGGAGTGGTCGATTGGCGTGGTTGTGGCGGCAGAGCCATACTTCGTCCCTCCGCGCCATGATTGGGCAGGAGACGTGGACGGTTCCGTCGCCATTATCGGCACCGCAGCGCCACTCTTAGTTAAAGAGAGGGCTTCAGGATATGTTGCGGCCGTTTGGGGGGATGTTACACTCTTCGGAGTATACTTCTCCCCAAACAGGAGCCTGGCTGACTTTGAAGTTTTCCTCGACCAACTGGGAGCCTCGGTTCGGCGGGCGCTGCCGGGCCACGTTATGGTTGTGGGGGACTTCAATGCTAAATCTATTACATGGGGATCCCCCAGGACTGACGTCAGAGGAGAAACGGTTGAAGAGTGGGCGGCAGCTACAGGCCTCAGTCTCCTAAACAGAGGCACTGTAAATACGTGCGTTCGACGGCAGGGGGGGTCAATAGTAGACCTTTCGTTTGCTACCCCTGCCATCGCCGCACGCGTCCGGGGTTGGCGGGTCCTAGAGAGCGTGGAGACCCTATCTGACCATCTCTATATCCGTATGGATGTCTCCACCTCGCGAGGCCCTGGAGTGGCTGTACGCTCTGGTGCTCAGCAGTTCCCGCGGTGGGCAGTGAAGCGGCTCGATAGGGACCTACTGGAGGAGGCAGCCATTGTCCAGGCGTGGCTGTCCTCACCGCCTCCCATGGAGGGGGTTGATATCATGGCTGAACGTTTTCGCGAGGCCATGACGGCTGTCTGCGATGCAGCCATGCCCCGCACGCGAAGTCGGCCCCCAAAACGGGAGGTCTACTGGTGGTCCCGGGAGTTGGCGGATCTCCGTGAGGCTTGTGTTATTGCCCGGAGAATCTACTCACAAGTCCGCAGATTGCGCCACCGCAATCAAGAGCTGGAGACACAACTGCATGAGTCCTACCGAGGTGCCCGGGAGGCTTTAATGTCGGCGATCTTTCAAGAGAAGAAACAGGCAAGAAGCGAGGTGCTGGATGGCCTAAGCCGTGATCCTTGGGGGCGCCCGTATCGTGCGGCGCGGAATAAACTCCGCGTCCAAGGCCCCCCATTGACGGAAACTCTCCGGCCTCAGTTTCTTGCCGAAGTCGTGGGGGCCCTTTTCCCAGACCGGTTGGAATGCCCACCCCCGACCATGGCTCCAGCGGAAGGCGACCAGCACGTCGAGTCGGAGACTACTCCAATTACTCCAATTACGGATGCAGAGATGGGGGCAGTGATATTGCGGGCGCGGGCCAAGAGGACTGCCCCAGGGCCAGATGGTGTGCCTGCAAAGGTGCTGGCCCAGGCGCTGATTGTGATGGAGGATAGGCTCAGGGAACTGTTCGACGCCTGTCTGACGTCGCAGCAGTTCCCTAGGCCCTGGAAAGAGGGTTGTCTTGTGCTGTTGCAGAAGCCTGGTCGGCCCCTTGAGTCTCCTTCGGCGTACAGGCCGATAGTCTTGCTGGACGAGGCGGGGAAGATGCTAGAGAGGATTCTCGCCAATCGCATCGTCCAGCACTTAAACACTGTCGGCCCGAATTTGTCGGACGCTCAATACGGTTTTCGGGCAGGGCGTTCGACGGTTGACGCCATTGTGCGCCTGAAGGCCGAGGCTAAGGACGCAGTTGCGCAAGGAGGGGTCTTGTTGGCGGTGTCACTGGATATCGCCAACGCCTTCAACACTCTGCCATTCAGCTGCATCGGAGAGGCGCTCCGTTTCCATGGGGTGCCCATGTATGTACTATACGTATACGTGCCGCTATGTTTTACTATTTTCATAAATAGTTGTCAAATTTATGGCTTATTATTTATAGTTGTCAAATTCATACACTAGGACTCTGTAGATAGCGATCTAAATAGGCAATTTAAAGATTTTTTGAGAGCTTCTAGAAATAATTTATCAACAAAAACGAAAACATAGAGGCATAGAAAAAGTTGATATTTATTTTACTGTAAAAAATCTATAAACCAGAAAAAAACCTATGAATACGTTTGTATGGAGAAAAGACCACCCGCAAGGCAAAAATTTTCCTGTATAGCAACAGATGTAGTGCAAAATAGTACCCACAAAATTTAATGCAACATAGTATTCAGACGCATAGTTTCCGTTTTCCACCCGAACGGAGTCGCGGGCACTGCTAGTATTTAAATAAATAAAATAAAATAAAGTATCAGTTTTAAGTTTAAAATAAAAGAAAACTAGGATCTGCGATCTGGTACATACGTGCGCTTGCGCAGTATAATTAACAACGAATACTCTCAGTTTTTTACACCCAAATAAGGTCAAAGGTAATTTAAGGCGGATCTGATCCAGTTACGACAAAATAAGGTTGAATTTATGAATCTACACCACCGAATGAAATCACTTTCCTTTCCGGAAATATGAATCACGAGAATAACATACGTGCTTTCAAAAACCGGTACGTGTTTTCATTATGTTTCGATACCATTTGTAGGTATATTATATTTCCCTGTTGATGCAAAATAAAAACGTATAAATATATTGAAACTGTACTACTGTAATGTCCTGTATTGTAACGAAACCTCGCGACGTTTCAATAGATGTTTTCAAGAGAAGAATGAAAAAACATGTCAATGTGTGAACAATAAAGAATAAGGAAGAATAAACCAATGTAAAAATAAAATTTATAATATGCACATATATTAATATACAGGGTGACTGGATGAACACATCTCACATAACATAACATAACATCACGCCTGTATTTCCCCGAAGGGGTAGGCAGAAGTGTGTAGTACACCCACATTTCGCCAGTTATGTTATAGTCCCCATTTAATAGGGGGCGAGCCTATTATATGGGACATCGGACTGGATGAAAGAGAGATATAATTATTCAAGAATATGGTAGAATGTGCGTATACTTATTTAAAAAATATTTCACTATAAATGACGCTTACAGGAGTACGCACGTACTAGCCAGCAGACCCCTCTAGTTATGTGCGCCTGACTGGTCTGCTGGCTAGTACAATAGGCGGAGATGGTAGAAATAGTGACCAACGGATACTGCCGTGCTAGGTGCATTACCTCACCGAATGTAGCTTCGATTTGAAAGTGAAGATCAGTGTCCACGGTAATTTTATTGATGAAATCGATTGGAAAAATATATTTAAAAAAAACCGGCAAAGTGCGAGTCGGACTCGCACAGTAAGAGTTCCGTACCACCCATCGACCTGATACCCCATAGAAACTGATTTAATTTACGAGAGTTTATCAAAAGACATCGAAGCACAATGCGCGAAATATGAATTTTTGCATCTCTTTCTTACGCAGGTACCACCACATTTGTCTACATTTGTCTTATTTTTAGTATTTGTTGCTATACTACATAATACGCACTACAATCTGACCAAGTTTGACGCTGGTATGTATCATCGTTTTGAAGATAGAGCAGGAACAAAAACGTTGAATAAAATGCATGTTTTTTGAGGTTTCTTGCATGGGGACAGTGGCGTGCATTGCATATTATTTATCTTAAAATAGACTTATTAATCCTAAATTAATCTTCCTACATTAAAAAATCAATAACTTACACCACAATTAAATTCAAGTGAAGTAGGCCAATGCACGCCACTGCATGGGGACCCCCTTTGGTTTAAGACTTTTTTTGTTTTTAGTATTTGTCGCGATACCCCTAATAGCAACACATATTCTGTGAAAATTTCAACTAGTTATCTATTACCGTTACAAAGATACAGCCCTGTGACAGACAGACGGACGGACGGACGGACAGCGTAGCGAGAGTAATAGGGTCCCGTTTGGCACCCTTCGAGTACGGAACGCTAATTAAGGTTAGGTTAGGTTAGGTTAGGTTAGGTTAGGTTAGGTTAGGTTAGGTTAGGTTGGGGTGCTGGCCTCCCCACCGTGTATCCCCACGTTGTCGTCGTGGTGGGGCTTGCGTGTCTCAGTGATCTTTGGGGCTATACCAGTAGAGTTACTCATGCTGGAAAGGTTCAAAGGGAGAGACCAGACCAAGAGGGATACGAGGCGGAGTCCATTAAGGACGGCCGTGAGAGGCAGACCGTCCGAGCGATTGGACGGTGTGCGAATGTGGGGAGGGTATGGTCACCGGAGGGTTCAGTTTGCTCCTGGTATGTGTCTGTCGTCAGACATGACCGTGGATGCAAACCAGTTTGACTGGGGGACGGGACAGGGTCCTGAAGTGGACACTGGTATGAGGAGGAAGAAGTAGGGGCGACGGGTTTGCTAGTCAGCAGTAGCTGGCTGGCAGGCATGGTCTGATGCAGACCACCGTTCGGTCCGACCCGTAATCCTCATTGAGAGGACCGGGGGCCTTGCCTGCAGGGCTACGGGGAGAAAACCCCTTACAAAATCCTACACGGGGACCCCACCTCGTTAAAACAAAGGCAAAGCTGTGATCAGCAAAACATGATGGCGACTCGAAAAAAGACACTACCCCAGGAGGGTACCGGCTGCTCAGCAGCAGGAGAATCCCTCACTGAACTTAGTTCAGTCTGCCCCTCGTATTCTGGGGGGGGCACCGACCGCCTACCGTCCGAATTGGACGCATTGAGCCAGGGAGGCTCAAGTCCCCGTGGTGTGGAGTCGTTGGGCTCTATGCTCAACACGTCTGCATCTCCGGGACCCACAGAGCGGACTAGTACTGATCCCTCCTCCAATTCTCGGAGGAGTGAGTGCCAAAAACGACCGCGTGAACCGGGCGCGAGCGAAATGCTTCCGCCTTCAAAGGTAGCTTTGAAGGCGACGACATCTAGGGGCAGAGGTTCTCGCCGTGGTAGGAGAGGTCGTTCAACACGACCTGGCACGCCGTGTGGCTCCTCGTGTACTGACGAGAGTGAGTCGGACGGCCCAAGTGTGTCGCTGACGTACCAAATAAGCACGGACGCGAGCGAGACGGAGGAAGTGGGGCCACTGGCCAGCGCTGAGACCGCTTCTGCGACTGCGAGAGACAGTGGCTCGGCTGGCTCTGCAGAGGCTCTGGAGAGGACGGCCCTTCAAGATATTGAGGTGGTTTTAGACACAACCCGGAAGTCTAAAAACCTCAAGGGAACGTGCCAACGCGCCATTAAGGAGGCAGCGGAGCGCGTCAGAGGGACGATAGAGGAGCTTGCTGGTAGAAGCTCTAATGAGGAAACCCGGAGACTCCAGCTGGAGAACGACCGGTTGCGGAAAGAGGTTGGAGCTCTCCGCAAAGAGGTAGAGGCTCTTGGAGAGGAGGTTCGGTCTAAATCGCAGCCGGGTGGGCCACCACCACAGCCACAGTCAGTGCGCTCTCCAGCCTCGGAGAGGTCCTCGGAGGACGATCTGGTGCGCGCCGCTGTTTCCCAGATTGGGAAAATGATGGACGCTCGATTTGCGGGGATCGAGGACCGCCTTCTTCCTACAAAGAAAATTCGTCCACCATTGGCAGCAGACCTCGGGGGTGCAGCTGGAAAGTCTAGCAGAAGATCGAACCGGCCTTCCATGGCCTCTCAGGAGGCGTCCAATGCGGCTAGTACGCAGCTACCGGCTGCACTCCCGAGTGGGCCCGCGGCTCCTGTAGAGGTTCCCGACCCAGATCCTTCAACGTCTGCCCGTGATGGTTGGCAGACAGTTGCCAGAGGGAAGAAGAGAAGGGGGAAGAAGGGAAAGGCTCCCACGCAGGACATTGCGGATGATTCTGCGAACCAAAGACCGAAAACTTCGTCCGGGTCCAAGAAACGGACAAGGAAGCGCAGACGTCGCGTGCCTAAGTCGGCTGCAGTAGTCCTTACACTGCAGCCTGAAGCAGCAGAGAGGGGGCTCACGTATGCGGCTGTAATGGCAAAGGCCAGGCAGAGTGTGGATCTGGTGGAGCTTGGTATCACCGACATCAGGTTCCGCCTGGCCGCAACTGGGGCTCGTCTATTAGAGTTCCCGGGGGCTGAAGGCACTGCGGGGGCAGATGTCATTGCGGAAAAGTTGCGGGTGGTCTTCGCGGAGGACGTCAAGGTCTCCAGACCGACGAAGGCCGCTGAACTGCGCATTAGTGGCCTTGACGACTCTGTGACTGGGCAGGACGTGCAGCAGGCAATCGGTCGAAAGACCGGCTGTACTGCAGACTCGGTCCGAGTCGGTCCAATCCGTCTTGGCCCGGGAGGTGTCGGCTCTGTTTGGGCTCAGTGCCCGGTTGCGGTGGCGAAGCATTTGGCCAATGCTGGCAGACTTCTCGTGGGCTGGAGCTCTGCCAGGGTCCAGGTCTTAGAAGCTCGTCCCATGAGGTGCTTTGGGTGTTTGCGGTTGGGGCACACGCGACAGAAGTGCCCTTTTGACGTAGACTATAGCGGACTCTGTTTTCGCTGTGGTAAGCCGGGCCACCTGGCGTCGACGTGCTCTGCCAATCCTCACTGCCCAGTGTGTGAAGCGGCAAAGTTATCGGCCAATCATATCGTCGGGGGAAAGGACTGTAAGGCCCCAGTCCACCCTAAGAAGAAGGGGATGACAGCCTCGTCCTTGGCCGCTTCCAGTGCGGTGCGAACGGAGCTGTTGCAGGAGGAGGCAATGATCGCGGACTAATGGACCCAGACCATAATCATTGCCTACTCCAAGCGAACTTAAACCACTGCGCTGGTGCGCAGGACTTGCTCCTGCAAACCATGGCGGAGTGGTCGATTGGCGTGGTTGTGGCGGCAGAGCCATACTTCGTCCCTCCGCGCCATGATTGGGCAGGAGACGTGGACGGTTCCGTCGCCATTATCGGCACCGCAGCGCCACTCTTAGTTAAAGAGAGGGCTTCAGGATATGTTGCGGCCGTTTGGGGGGATGTTACACTCTTCGGAGTATACTTCTCCCCAAACAGGAGCCTGGCTGACTTTGAAGTTTTCCTCGACCAACTGGGAGCCTCGGTTCGGCGGGCGCTGCCGGGCCACGTTATGGTTGTGGGGGACTTCAATGCTAAATCTATTACATGGGGATCCCCCAGGACTGACGTCAGAGGAGAAACGGTTGAAGAGTGGGCGGCAGCTACAGGCCTCAGTCTCCTAAACAGAGGCACTGTAAATACGTGCGTTCGACGGCAGGGGGGGTCAATAGTAGACCTTTCGTTTGCTACCCCTGCCATCGCCGCACGCGTCCGGGGTTGGCGGGTCCTAGAGAGCGTGGAGACCCTATCTGACCATCTCTATATCCGTATGGATGTCTCCACCTCGCGAGGCCCTGGAGTGGCTGTACGCTCTGGTGCTCAGCAGTTCCCGCGGTGGGCAGTGAAGCGGCTCGATAGGGACCTACTGGAGGAGGCAGCCATTGTCCAGGCGTGGCTGTCCTCACCGCCTCCCATGGAGGGGGTTGATATCATGGCTGAACGTTTTCGCGAGGCCATGACGGCTGTCTGCGATGCAGCCATGCCCCGCACGCGAAGTCGGCCCCCAAAACGGGAGGTCTACTGGTGGTCCCGGGAGTTGGCGGATCTCCGTGAGGCTTGTGTTATTGCCCGGAGAATCTACTCACAAGTCCGCAGATTGCGCCACCGCAATCAAGAGCTGGAGACACAACTGCATGAGTCCTACCGAGGTGCCCGGGAGGCTTTAATGTCGGCGATCTTTCAAGAGAAGAAACAGGCAAGAAGCGAGGTGCTGGATGGCCTAAGCCGTGATCCTTGGGGGCGCCCGTATCGTGCGGCGCGGAATAAACTCCGCGTCCAAGGCCCCCCATTGACGGAAACTCTCCGGCCTCAGTTTCTTGCCGAAGTCGTGGGGGCCCTTTTCCCAGACCGGTTGGAATGCCCACCCCCGACCATGGCTCCAGCGGAAGGCGACCAGCACGTCGAGTCGGAGACTACTCCAATTACTCCAATTACGGATGCAGAGATGGGGGCAGTGATATTGCGGGCGCGGGCCAAGAGGACTGCCCCAGGGCCAGATGGTGTGCCTGCAAAGGTGCTGGCCCAGGCGCTGATTGTGATGGAGGATAGGCTCAGGGAACTGTTCGACGCCTGTCTGACGTCGCAGCAGTTCCCTAGGCCCTGGAAAGAGGGTTGTCTTGTGCTGTTGCAGAAGCCTGGTCGGCCCCTTGAGTCTCCTTCGGCGTACAGGCCGATAGTCTTGCTGGACGAGGCGGGGAAGATGCTAGAGAGGATTCTCGCCAATCGCATCGTCCAGCACTTAAACACTGTCGGCCCGAATTTGTCGGACGCTCAATACGGTTTTCGGGCAGGGCGTTCGACGGTTGACGCCATTGTGCGCCTGAAGGCCGAGGCTAAGGACGCAGTTGCGCAAGGAGGGGTCTTGTTGGCGGTGTCACTGGATATCGCCAACGCCTTCAACACTCTGCCATTCAGCTGCATCGGAGAGGCGCTCCGTTTCCATGGGGTGCCCATGTATTTAAGGCAGCTGGTGGCAGACTACTTGAGGGGGCGGTGCGTCAGCTATCAGGGACGCGAAGGCCAAGTCGTGCGCAGGGCCATCACGTGCGGAGTTCCACAGGGGTCGGTTTTGGGACCACTTCTGTGGAACGTGGGTTACGACTGGGCCTTACGTGGTGACCTCTCCCCTGGGCAGGGCGTCATATGTTATGCTGATGACACCCTCGTCATAGCCCGGGGAGGGAACTATGAGGAGGCGGCACGCTTGGCCACTGAATGCGCGTCCCTTGTTATTGGCCGTATCCAAGCACTGGGTCTCAAGGTGGCGCTTGAGAAAACGGAGGCCCTGGTATTTCATGCGCCCCGACGCCGGCCACCAGCTGGTGCCCATATCACCATTGGTGATGCCAGTGTAATGGTCCGGATGCGGATGAAATATCTGGGCCTGGTCTTAGACCGAAGGTGGAACTTTGGCGAGCACTTTGAGCAACTAGCCCCAAAGCTGATTGGCACAGCGTCCGCACTTAGCCGGCTGTTGCCGAACCTGAGTGGACCGAGTGTGAGCTGCCGACGGCTCTATACGGGGGTGGTGCGCTCGATGGCACTCTATGGGGCGCCAGTGTGGGCGGAGTCCCTGAATGCCCAAAATAAGGCTCTGCTGCGAAGGCCGCAGAGAGTCATGGCAGTCAGGGTCATACGCGGATACCGCACAATATCTGCGGAGGCGGCGTGCGCACTTGCAGGCACCCCCCCGTGGGACTTAGAGGCTCAGGTGCTCGCCAAGATCTATTGGCAGGGAGTGGACCATCAGGTGGAAAGTGGCAGACGCCCGCCACCTGAAGTCGTAAAGACGTGGCGCAGGGAGGCACAGGCTGCTATAATGGTGCAATGGAAGGAGAGGCTGGAAACGCCCAGTGCCGGTCTTTGGACTGTGGGGGCTATCCAGCCGATCCTTGAGGAATGGGTACGGAGGCGACATGGAACATTGTCCTTCCGTCTGGTGCAGGTTTTGTCGGGGCATGGTTGCTTCGGCAAATACCTGCATAAAGTGGCGAGACGGGAGGCAACTCCCATGTGCCACCAGTGCGACTGTAGTGAGGACACGGCCTTTCATACCCTTGCATACTGTCCTGCTTGGGTGGTGCGGCGCCGTGCTCTCACTACAGTAATCGGGGGAGACCTCTCGCTGCCAGCGGTGGTCAAGGCCATGGCTGACAGTGTGGAGGCGTGGGAGGCGGTCGCATCCTTCTGTGAGGAGGTTATCTCACAGAAGGAAGCGGCGGAGCGGGTCAGAGAAGAAGACTCCTTCGCTGATCCAATCCGCCGCAAGAGGACGGGTCGGCGCAGGCGGCTTTACGCCGAACTGATACCGCCCTAACAGAGGCCAGCGGACGATAGACTGGGGAGTCAGTCGTCCGCATTGCACGGCCTTTGAGTTGTGGTGATGTCCCAAGTGTGCCCGGACATCGCCTAAAGAGCGTCATTATAGGAAGAGGGACCCGAAAAAGGGCTACGCTGGATGGGTCGCGAATGCCATGCATTGCAGTTCTCGCGGCTCATCCACCAAGGCGAGAGTAGGTACACGGCGGAGTTTTTAGTGGATGCGAGCCCCACATAACCACGCTACCTCCCCGGGTGGCGTGACATGCGATAGGCATTTTCTCCGCCTCAAAAAAAAAAAAAAAAAAAAAAAAAAGGTTGGGGTGCTGGCCAGAAAACCTCCACGTGTGCCTGACGGCTGCTTGTCCTTCTGGACACATCTGGAGGGATCGGCAGTTGTTTGGCCGGTGCATCCTGGGCACGGGCAATAAAATCCTGCCGAGGGATTAACCTTCGGGGGATTTTATTGCCTGTGGCGAATATTCTGGCGCGGGAGGGGCCCGTTCTGGGCCAGTAGGGAGTTGCTCCACGTGTCCCTCTGATATCAGCAGAGGGCACAGTGGAGGAGCAGGGGCGGGCCCGGTGTGCACTCACCCTGCCACTGGGCAGGCAGCGGGGGGACTGTCCTTCCCTGCCCCCGTCGATCTCGTAACCCCAGGAGTGCCCGCTGAGTAGTGTTCTCGCGCCTCTTGGGACCGAGGGTCTTGGCTTCACCGCCCGGACCGCGAGGAAGAAAACCTCTATAAAAAATTACGGGAGGTAGGGCCTGCGAGCAGCAGACTCGGGGTAGTCTGCTGCCCGACCAGCAGCTGGCGTAGCTGGCACAGCCGGCGTAGTTGGCGCAGCTGGTAAAGGCCCATGAGGTGAGGTGGCGTGCAGTGTTCCGTGTGCGCCACCTAGGAGGGTGCGGCCGACGTTAGGCCGCACGGGGAGAAGGGGCTCGCCTGCTTGTGGCGGGCCAAGACCTGGTCGGGGGTGGTTGTGTGAATACTCACGGGTTCCCACGCCCCCGGCTAAGGTAGTTGAAGGAACACCGTGGTGGTTTTAGTCGGTAAGAGTCCGACACTGGCTCCGCCTACCCCGGGCGGAGTGCGTCCATGAGGATTTCCCCACGGCAAAAAAAAAAAAAAAAAAAAAAAAAAAAAAAAAAAAAAAAAAGGTTAGGTTAGGTTTTAGGCGGTCATTTATTACATACTAGTAAAGAATTTTTAGAATCGGATAGTTAGTTCCGGAGATTACCCCCTACAGTACTACAGTATTTTAAGTAGTTTTCCTCCATGAAGCATAGCGATAGGAGACCCTGTATATTATTATACAACATTGTTGATCTGCATTCGTGCCATATTTAAGGAGGTGCAATGGCTTCATCATCATCATTTTAACCGAAAGACGTCCACTGCTGGACATAGGCCTCCCCCAAGCATATGTTGGGGGGATATGCCATAATCGCCACTCTTGGCAGGCTCGCTTGACACCCATGAGAATATAAAGGGTGGTGCAATTCTTTTCGTCCAGCACCACACGGAACACTGTGTTAAACAACACGTGGACTGTGATATTTAAGCTGAGTTGATTTACGGCCGTTTTGAATAACCTATCTATTCACGATTTGCCACACTAGAGATATACCTAAATTTAATATAAAATGTATGGAGCTTATGTCAAACTATCTCTAGTGGGGCAAATCATGGATGGATAAGAATGGCTATTATAGAAAAGGAAGGTCTTTTATTCTTGGTCTTTTGGTGTTTTTTTTTTAGTTCGTGGGTTCGTTTCCCACATGACACAAATATTTGTGTGATGAACAGAAGTGTTTGTGTTGGTCTGGGTGTTTCTTATGTATTTTAAGTATATATTTAAAAAAAAAATATAAGTATCATATCCATTGTCCCCAGTACCCATAGTACAAGCTTTGCTTAGTTTGGGACTAGATAGTGTTGTGTAAAAATGTCCCAAAAATATTTATTTATTTATTTCTAGTTTACTATTTTGTTGATAAACGTGACTGTTATGCGATGGATCGGTGACCTGTAAAAAATGTGGGTTGTAAAATTGATTAGAAATAAAATATTGAGGAAGATATTTGAGTAATGGTCCTAGCCATAACCGAATACTGCGAAATAATTATTTTTCGAGACGATTATACAATTTTATCACCAATAAAACATTAGATTAATACCTGATACTGCAGTCAATTTTTTCATACTGCAGTCATGCTGAAAGTTAATAAAGTTGTGAAAAGGCTATGATTTTAATAATCAACAGTCCCTTCATTATAATCAGTGTTGTAGATAAAGCAATGAGTGTCCATATGATAGGCAAGATGTACATTTTGCGACCCCTAAAGTCACGTGTCGACCTATAGGTATAGTACGCATCGTACGAATCGCAGTATAGCGTAGTGCATCCATCTATCCGCAGCGTACGCATCAGATGGATCGCATTGTATTAAAACATGCGGATGACGTCATGGGCATCCGATTGCTCATAGAAATTCGTCGGCAATTCGTATGCTGCGGGTAGGTGGACGCACTACGCTATACTGATTCATTTAATGATACCAATAGGTAGATGCATGCCTTAAAACTAATTCTGTAGGAAAAGAAATGTATGACATGTATGAAATGAACTCGTGTTTTAACTTTAGGTAAATTCCTAATGTTTCGGTGCTCTAGTGGTCTGCGAGTGCGTTTCCTTAAGTGCTGGGTCTTTTCTCCATACAAACCACAGGAATAGAATACAAACGCTCTCGACTGTTTTCTTTCTGGTTTATAATCTCAGCGCAATGATTTTTTTAGAGTAAAATAAATAATTATCAGCTTTTTCTACGCACCTACATTTCATTTATGTTGATAAATTATTTCTAGAAGTTCTCGAAAAAACTTTAAATTGCCTATTTAGACCGCTGTCTACAGAAGCCTAGTTGGTAGGTATATACATTTTACAACTAATAATAATTTAATTATGTATGGATTTTCGGATCTGAATTAAATAAATAAATAAAAAGGAAAAACATAGTGGCACACACAGACAGCGGCGCAGTACACTGAAATATCTTTTAAATTGGTTCAGTTTTGGAGGAGAAAATAGTCGAGAGCCAAACCTCAAATTATCACTTTTTTACGAAGGCTATTCCGTCGGAACTACTGATGTCCTTAACGCACTTACTTCAGACAAAGCGACAATGACAGTTTCTTCAAATATCTAATCATCAAAAGTCCCTCTGCCTGCATTTCCTCTTAAGGTTTGCAACCCTGGCATCCACCCCGTTGACCAGCCCCTAACTATAATGCTGATTATAACCCACAAAAATTATCTTCACAGGCAAAATTAATATTGCTTAGCAACTAAATTGACTATTGTATAGGAGAAAATAAAGCCAAGCCTTTGATCTCCCCATAATAGCAGAACGTAACCGCTATACGCAACGTTAAGTGAAAGTTGAACTTACGCATAAAAATTTGTTGCTGTATAATTCGAATAATAATATTGATACTTAAAAAATGGTGCGCATATTATGGAAATGCTGGTACTCGTAACTTTCAAAAAATCTCTTTAGCACGAGTACGTTAATTGTTCAATATCAATATTATGTTTCCACTTTTTAAAATTCAAGTATTTTGGATGACAATTACTTTTATGCTAATTACTTATGATTATGAAGACTTAAATAGTGAAGATGCTTAAGCAATTTTTTATGGTTCTTCTGTACGTAGCGTAAAACTGAATCCTTGAAAATGTATTCGATAAGAGTTTTTCATTAATGGAACATTTATTGGTTTTTCGCTGAAATCGTGGTTAACTTTAAATGAAAACTATTATTACTATGTTTTTTTTCTAATGTATATTTATCGTTAAAAATATATCTTGCAAATAAAACTGACATATTTTTAATTTTTTATCCCATTCTCCTTATGTACTTATGAACTCACTAGGAACTCAAAGTTTGCTGAATTACAAATTTAGCAAACTTTATTGAAACTATTATTTGAAATTCGATGTTACCAAACAAATGAACCACCTACATAATGGCCTATTGCCCACCTACACAATGTAATATCTTGTTCTATTTTCATGCTGTTAATTTTGTTTCAAAAGTTAAGTGGTGGGAACTTTTGTGAGCCCTAGCACAGATAATATAATACTATACTAGTACTAGTTAATATACATGAGAGCTTTAAGGCCCAAATTCAAGAATGATGCTCGAGTATGAAGAAGGAATAAATGCGGAAGGCAGAGGGCCGAATGTTGTGGTGTAACTTGGGTGGGGTATGTGTTCAGCAGCAGCTGAGTTTATGAAGATGATGATGATGATTCTCAAGACGTATGAATCTAGATTCAAGAATATTGTAAACGAAATGTGTAAAAACATAACCCTCCTTCTGTCGCAGTCGGGTAAAAAGACAGTACCGTTCCATCTCCATTGATGAATACCTATATCTTAAAATATAAATGTATACATAATGTTATTCTTTTATAATATATTATATAAATTGTTAATTTATTGAAGTCTCTGAATGCGATTTTAGCTCCGTACATCACTGTTTTATAAATATATTTAAAAAAAAAGTACGCCATAATATGAAACGGTTAATGTGTCCAACTAATATTAGTACCCCTAGCACCTGAATTTACCATATTAAAAAAAAAAATTGGTTTGCTTTGATTTGTACTCGTGCAACTAGTGTCGACCTTTCACAATTGCCTGTAATTACACAGCCTTCTGATATTATAGATGCGAAATGGATGTTTGTTTATCCTTCAATCACGCTGAAACGGCTAAACGGATTTCGGTGAAATTTAGCACACAGATAGAACATAACCTTTATATAAATACAAGCTACTTTTTATTGATATACTATGGAAGCAAAGCCACGGGTGTGTAAGTAAACAATAATAGTTTGGAAAAATGATAATAAAAATCACTTGTCGTGATTATAGGCCAATCAGTCAATCTTTAGTCAGTAGGCTAATTGGCCTATTGTTTGTTAGATAGTAATTAGGTATCGTGCCTTTAATTTAACTACTTGTTAGCTGTACCTGGACACTGTGGCATTAGGGGCAACGAAGCCGCTGATGAACTAGCTAGAGCTGGTGCTGAAAGCCCCAATGTGGGCCCGGAGCCAATCTGTGGCATTCCTAAATGCACCACTACAGCCTACCTTAAAAACTGGGGAACTGACCAAAGTATTAGCCTTTGGGAAAAATCCCCAGGTCAAGAACACTCGAAAGCGCTACTTGTGGGCTTCAAAAAAAGGTTTACGAAAGAAGCGCTTTCGTTGAACAAAAATCAGATAAGAATCCTGACAAGAACCCTCACTGGGCACTGCAAGCTGAATAAACACCTTCACAGGATGGGCCTCAGTGATACCACAGTTTGCAGGTTTTGTCGCGAAAAGGATGAGACGCCCATCCATATCCTATGCGAATGTGATGCAGTGCACCACATCAGAAGCCAGCATCTTGGAGGCCACGTCATCTCAATGCAGGAGATCAAATCCTCCTCCCCCAAGGTCATAGTCGACTTTATGATTGACTTGCAGCTTGGGGAAGTGCTGTAATGCTGCAAGAGGCGTCACAATAGATCTTTTAGGTCGCAGTGGCTTAGGGGCGTTTCAAGACCCTACCTCTTTCCTCAAATAATAATGGAAGCAAAGCCACGGGTGTGTAAGTAAACAATAATAGTTTGGAAAAATGATAATAAAAATCACTTGTCGTGATTATAGGCCAATCAGTCAATCTTTAGTCAGTAGGCTAATTGGCCTATTGTTTGTTAGATAGTAATTAGGTATCGTGCCTTTAATTTAACTACTTGTTAGCTGGCTGAGGGTTAGTACTGTTGGGGTACCTACCTGGTATTTATTTTAATTGAACTTTATTGTATTGTACAATCTTCAAGATAGCCAGTAATATTCTTCTGCTGATAATAAAATATATCTCATGGATACAGTCAACAAAGAATCAACACAAATAAGACATCAGATTATTTATATGTAAATTATTTAACAACACAACACCGCCTGTACTTCCCTGAAGGGGTAGGCAGAGGTGTAATAGTACACCCACATATATAGTATATGTAGTATGTATGTTGTATAATATTTGTAGATTGTAAAGTAATTTTTCCTAATTCAATTATAGATTCAATTCTAATTGTGGAAGTTATTTTAAGAGAGAAAATACGTGTTTATATTTTAAGAGCTCATTCAGGGAATACTACCGGACAACTTTAATACGGGTAAACCCTGAAATCGCGGAAAAAAATCAGCCGATCCATTAATTTTGTCGACCGACATCGATGTTTTCCCAAGGAACAGCTGTTTTTTTTTTGCGATTTCATGGTTGACCCCGTAGTTGAAAATTGATCGATAGCTTTCCTCGAATGAGCTCTTAAAATATGAGAACGCATTTCTGATACACGTTGTATATTATGAGATTTATAATATATTTTAAAATACTCATCTATTTTAATTTTAATTGTCATTCATAAACAAATATTTTTGAAGCAAAATAGTTACATTATTTACTCCGATATCAGTCATCAAAGCAATTGGTATTTATTTATTCCAATTTTATTACGTGTTAATTTTGCAAATTGTTATTTAAATTGATGTAACAGAAACTAATTTGCAAATCAAACAAATACTTATCACCGTTTTATGTGTAAAGAAGCTTTTCTAGTTCAAGTTCGCAGCTTCCGATACGCACGTTTTGCATATTTTTTGCGTAAAGTTATGCAAACTATGTAGTTTTCATGCGCGAACATTATTTATGCGAGCGACTGTATTATTCATAATATCAGCAATAATTTTTTTGGCAAAGCCATAAACATGAAAATATTAGGAAGCCTGTAAAAAGGTAAAAACGATGCCTATAAAAAAATTACCCTTCAAGTGTTAATAGAAATTCTATTGGTTAGACTCGCGGGTGTCACTCATACGTTTAATGAATTAAACTAATAAAAAAACTAAATAATAATAAAAAAACTCACCTTAAAAAAATCCTAAAAGAAGTAAAATCGATATATTCCAAAAACTACACGAAAGTACTTCGTTTGCAACACTATCACTCCCGACTCCCGCGCAGCCGATGCGCCGCGCTTGCCAAAAGCGACTGCGCGCGCGCATGATCACCAAAACCTTACTACAGCTTACCTTCACACAACCAAGGGTGGGTCTACGTGTTATGTGATTATGTGTAAAATATTCTCAGTGATTACTGTTACATAAGATAATAAAATTCATACGTCAAAAATGGTTTGGTGGCGTTTTTTTTTCATTGAGTATTATATCTCATGACGTTGGTCAGATGTTTTGCGAAAGTCTAGAGAGACAGTTTGTCTAGTTACGGATATTCATCGTGTCATTGAAATAATGAAAACTTCTAAAGGGGTCATTGTGCTTATTTATATGAACAACTTTTACTTTAGGACTAATGAAAATATCGCGAGAAAAAAATCTGTTGTTACCTACATTTTGTCGAACTCGAACGTAAATGTATGGAGCAGCTGATATTTTTTTCGAGATTTCAGGGTTGGTCCCATAGTAAAAGTTGTTCATAATGAAGATATTGGGACAATGAGCTTTTCAATATACAATAATAATAAATATATTTGGGACATTTTTACACAGCACCATCTAGTCCCAAACTAACCAGAGCTTGTGATATGGGAACATAACATAACATAACATAACATCACGCCTGTATTTCCCCGAAGGGGTAGGCAGAGGTGTATAGTACACCCACATTTCGCCAGTTATGTTGTAAGTCCCATGTAACAGGGGGCGAGCCTATTGCCATAAACGGGGCACAAATCCAGACTCCGGGCTGCTACTGAGAATTTCCTAATGAAAAAATCCAATAACACTTTGCCCGACCCGGGAATCGAACCCAGGACCTCACGCTCAGCAGTCGCGCTTGCAACCACTAGACCAACGAGGCAGAACTAGACAATGGATTATAATACTTATATACTTTTTGTAAATACATACTTAAAATACATAAGAAACACCCAGACCAACACAAACACTTATGTTCATCACACAAATATTTGTGTCCTGTGGGAATCGAACCCTTAAGAGGTTTTTATTTATTTCAATTACACGGGCATTGTAGTGACTGTTGTCGAGCTATTATTCATTTACCTGCAAAATTATTAGCCTATCTGTCTTCTATTTACCCTACTAGAGATAGAAGTTAGACATAAGCTTATGTCAAATCTATATCTCTAGTAGGGCAAATCGTGGATGGATCAGTTATTAATTTTGGCCGTTAAGCGACCTTTGCGCCACCACTGATAACGCCGTAGAGGTTGCAAAGTTATGGGCTTCCCAAGTCTGACAAAAGATCAGTCGTACCACAGATGCGAAGAAGAAGATTAATTTAGTTATCGTAATGAAACGTCCTTTTTTAGGGTTTCGTACCCAAAAGGTGCCAACGGGACCCTGTTACTCTGCTTACGTCTTTCAGTCCGACTTTTCGTCTTTCTGTCACAGGCAAAGAGTTGTTTTATTGTCATTGATTTCGGGGCTGTACCTTTGTAACCGTAATAGGTAGCTAGTTGAAATTTTTACAGATATACAGACAACATGTGTTAAAAATACAAAAAGACTAAACCTATGAGGAGTGAGGACCACTCCTAGAAACCTCAAAAAAAAAATGAATTTTTACCCGACTGCGCCAGAAGGAGGGTTATGTTTTTCGAGTGTATGTATGTATGTATGTATGTTTGTATGTATGTATGTATGGATGTATGATGTATGTATGTATGTATATTTCTTTGGCACGCTCTGTAGCCTAAACGGCTTGATGGATTTGAGATTAAGAGGTGTCGTTAGATTCGTCTTAATTCTGAGAGTGACACTGGGTATATCAAAATTAAAAAAATTAAAACGGCCGCTTTTTGGCGCCATTTTACCTCTTAAAAAAATTTTTTTTCCTTCATATTTTTCCTTCCATAACTATCGAGTGGGGTATCAAAATAAAGGGATTTATAAATGCCTTACAAAAATATATACAACTTATATGTTTAAATGTAATTTGGAATGAAAAATGCTTAAAAACAACAAAATATTAAACGTTAAAAATGAATTTGACTTTTCAAAAAAAACTAATAGTATGATAAATAAAACATGACAAAACTAAAAGAAATTAAAAAAAAAAAATGAATTACATAATAGTTCATAGGTAGCCTCCGCCTGCGTGTTGATAAGTCTTGTTTATATCTTTTCTGTTATTTTTACACGCAGTCGGGTTTTTTGTTTTTGTTAATTAATTTTTTTATCAACGTTTTTTGTTCCTGCTCTATCTTAAAAACGGTAATGCATACTTTCTCCGAGCTTTTTCCCAACTATGTTAGAGTTGGCTTCCAGTCCAACCAGATGTGACTGCTATCAGAACCCCACAACCCAGTTCTGTAAGTAAAACTCTCTCTCTCTGAGATGTATATTGGTTTTACTTTTACCTACTACTTGTGTGTTACTTGGGGATGGTGATATAATGCAACGCCAAAGATAAAAGTAAATGCTATCTAGAACTTCATAATTATTACGTGAATTATAACAGCCAATCACTTAACCATTAATCCTACTGATATTTAAATGCGGAAGTATAGATGTTTTTTGTTTGTTTATCCTTCAATCACATTGAAGTAGTTGAACGGATTTAAATGAAATTTTGCACACAGATAATTATGTCCTAGACACAGATGAGGAAAAAAAGAAGCATTCAGCGCCACTTATAACGTGGAGATGAATAGTGCAGAGTATCACGTTCTCTGACCGTACATAAAAATCAATTAAATCCATTAAATAGTTTAACCACAGGAACTTATTTTAATTTAAATAATTTGGAATGTAGGACTTTTTTTACTTTTTAGGGTTCCGTACCCAAAGGGTGCAAACGGACCCTATTACTCTCGCTACGCTGTCTGTCCGTCCGTCCGTCCGTCTGTCCGTCACAGGGCTGTATCTTAACGGTAATAGGTAGCCAGTCGAAATTTCTCAGAATATGTGGTGCTATCCCGAATCCGTATCACGAAAAATACTATAAATAAAAAAGTCTAAAACCGAAGGGGGTCCATACCATACAAGAAACCTCGAAAAACTTGCATTTTTTTCAACGTTTTTTTTCCTGCTCTGTCTTCAAAACGGTAATACAGACCAACGTCAAACTTGATCTGATTATAATGCATACTATGTAGTTTAGCAAAAAATACTAAAATTTGGGTAAAAAAGAGATGCAAACATTCATTTTTCGCGCACGGTGCGTTGATGCCTTTTGATGAACTCTCGTAAATTAAATCAGTTTCAATGGGATATCGGGTCGATGGGTGGTTCGGAACCCTTATTGTGTGTGTCCAACTCGCACTTGGCCGGTTTTGTTTTCTCTGCCGTGGTTCTAGATTAAGGCGTTTCTCTGACCAACGATTCAAGGTCGCGCGGATTTATGAATTATTATTTATGCAGAAAAGTAAAAACAAAACTTTTTTCAAATAAGTTAAACTTGCGATGTTTCGATTACTCAAATATCTACTTATTAGTAGAAGACTAAAATCTGAATAATGTGTGCTGTATTTATTTATTTATATATTCGCAATTTTTGTAACACCATAACAGAACTTATTCCAAGGGGATGTTACAAAACATAACATAACATTACAATACAAAACAATCTTACAATTATAACACATAACAGTTTACAGTACTACTTTAGAAATAGATAAAAGAAATGTCTGAGACCAGACGATTTTTAGGTTTCCGTAGTCCTACAAGGAACCCTTATAGTTTCGTCATGTCCGTCCGTCTGTCCGTCTGTCCATCTGTCCTAATCCTTTACAGCTTAATAACTTCTACAGTTATAAACATAAGTAAATGAAATTTTGTTAAAAAATGGTATAGATATAGATCTCAATTTTAAAAGAATAAAAAAATCTTGATAACGTATTTTAGGGGTGGCGCCCATACATGTGAAATGGGGTTGAAAATTTTGTTTTCGCTGCACCCCCTCGTGTGGGGTATCATTGAATAGGTCTACTAAAATGAAGGTAATGTTTTATACATCACTTTTTTATCAGGTGTACCATCTGCGAAATATAGCCCACCAAAGTTGCTTACAATGTGTCCCCCCCCCTGCCATTTCCAAACTATGCAACGTAGAAACTTGTAAACTTTCACGTTGATAGACTTTTATAAAAACTCTCTTTTAAAATTATTTCGAGTATAATAAATTTGATAATTAATTTGATTATAAATTTTTGAGTTATAGTGAGAAAACTGAAAAATACTTAAGACGTCCTAGTTCATAGGTCATTGACCTTAGATAAAAATGATCTTAGCAAATAATGCTCCTTTAATTACTTTATATTTAAAAAAATCACAAAAAGAAACTTTGTTTTATATTGATAACACAAAGTAACAGCGCCACCTAGCGCTAAATTTAAGAAGTGTGTATATGACCCACTTCTTAAATTTAGCGCTAGGTAGCGCTGTTTGCAAAAACTAAAATAGCAATTAATATTCGATTTGATTCGTTTGTAATTAGACCAGTAGGTCCTAGGGTTATAGGGTTCCTTACGTATAAGGAACCCTATAATACTGAGCATGGCCCGACATGCTCTTAGCCGGTTTTTATTTTTATTTCATGTATCTATTGTTAAAGGTATTTGTAGGTCCAGCAGTGGACGTCTTTCGACTGAAATGATGATGATGATGATTGTTAAAGTAGACATTATTTTAATTTCCAGACTGATAGGTAGAATATTGATTAAGCTAAGGATTCCACGGTTTTTCATTAAAAAATTTTTTGTTACCTTGATAATAATAATAATTCCGCGCACTCAAGTTCACGGCACGGTCAGGTGATACTATCGACATACCGCGGGAGTAAAGTCGCGGGCGTAAGCTAGAGTTATAATTTTGCGCTCTCTAAAACTAGTTTGCAGTTTTTCATTATGCCCCAGATGTTTTTTACTACTCCTATTACCTACTATAATATAAGAACTGAGTTGCAGTGTTACTTACTTTTATGTAACATTGAGACACTTGTTGCACTAATGAGTACAGTCAGTATTTACAGAAGTCTAACTCGATTTATAATTATTGCAATATCGAATCAAAATATAATTAAATAATTTTGTTTTGTTAAAAACAACACAATGATTTTATTATATTAAGGAAATCTCTAAGAGGCTGGTCGACACTTCGCGTGATCAGAGGGCTGGCTTGTTCTTTGGTCAAAGAATAAGCGTTGCCATTCGATGTGGCAATGCTGCCACTCTTCTGGCCACTATGATGCCAGCGGTGTGGAGGAATATTATGAAAAATAATCAAATTAAAAGTATATGATGTCATTTAAATATTTGCACACGTTTTCAAAGTAAAAAAAAAATATTGATGTTTATTACATAACATCACTAAAAATTGTTTTTATGTATAATTAATAATGTATTCTTAGAAAATAAAATAACCTGATTTTTTTATGTTTAAAATGAACGACTCGCCGTACACAGATAAGTCCTTAGCGGTTTTCGTGTACGGCAATATCATTAATCGTGTAGAACAATGTATATTGGAAATTAATAAATAAATAAATAAATAAATATTTGTAGCGACTAAGAGCCAATATTAATATCCAATCTATCCACGATTTGCCCTACTAGAGATAGAAATTTAACATACCTTTTTTGTATGTAGGCAAATCGTGGATAGATTGGATACTAATTTTGGCCGTAAGAGGTTCACCAAAGGATAGACAGCAGCGTTCTCTGAGTATTAAAATAAAATAATAAATATTTTATCTGTACACCAAAAAGCAACATAATAATGTGAAGTACACAGAGACTTATGAATTAGTTGTACGACAGTGACAATTACAAGTCGAACGTCAGACCCCTAAACTAGGCAAGAAGTCTGTATCTTAGGAGTCAATGTTCCCCAAAATTACAGCGACATACAACTATAATATGTTTTAAAAACAGTCGTGCAAGTATATCCTTGAAACAGTTACCAAAATGTTACGTGCTACTAAAATAAACAAAACTTAACTACATGCAGTATTTCTAATTCATGAGATTATCACAATAAGATTAAGATTATTTATCAAGCCGAGCCGCCAAGCGTGGCGATAATAGCAAAACCCTCTTTTGGGGGAGGCCTATTTTGAGCAGTGGATGTCTTTCGGCTGCAGTGATGATAATGTTGTATGTGTGAGTATTTATGTGTAACAAATATTCCTACATAGTAAATACATTTTTTATGATGGTTTATTTATTTTATCATAACTTCAAAACCCCTTATTTTCAGATTATGAATAAGCTATGCTGTAATTCAAACTAGCAAATTGCAAAAGTTTGAATAGGGTTAATTTATTCATGAAACTCTACCGTACTATACTGGTCCGTGTAGTGCCGGACTTAAAGAATAGCACCACCCTTATCTCTTCTCATGGGTGTCGTAAAAGGCGACTAAGGGATTCACCAGAGGATGGGCAGCAGCGTTCTCTGAGTATTTAACCAACCAACTGCGATCGCCAACCCGCCTGCCAAGCGTGGCGATTATGGCATATCCCCCCCTTAATTGGGGGAGGCCTATGTCCAGTAGTGGACGTCTTTCGGCTGTAATGATGATGATGATTCATGAAACTTACAGTCTAAACCTATTTACGCGATAAAAACCAACATAAAAACGTATCAACTTGTATACCTAACATATTAGTAACACATTCTATATTTAAATTTTACTTTTCCTTATTTGAAACTGCGAAAGTCAAACATAAACACAGCATATTTGACGCGAAGGTCCTCGGATGTGTGTGTTTGACACATAACTCTCAACGACTCGACTCTCAACGTTTCGCAGTGTTTTGTGTATTTTTTGTTGTTGACTCCTGCATTCAACCATCATTCAACTATACGAGAGCTTAAGGGCTTCTTTCACCATCCCAAAGTAAAGTGTTGATTAGTTACTTTCCGATTAGTGCTAACTGGCGAGTAAAAGTCCCAAGTAACTTTTGTGCGTTTCATAAACGAAGACAACGCTCAGAGTAATAACTCGACGGTTAACTGAATGAATGTATGAAAACATTCAATGTTCATTCCAACTTCGCTTTCACTAGTCACATATGTCAATCGTCAAAAAGGTTTTCTATTGTTTGTTATAAGAAGATGCGCCGAAGCGTGTGATTTTAAAGTTTGTTGTGTTTTGATAATTTTAATATTATTAATTAGCCTACAATAAACATGAATAAGATAAAAGGGGTAGGTACCTAAGAAGTGTTAACTTTAATTTTGAAGAACGGTAGGTAGGTATATTTTGGTATCCCTGGTGTTAAAATATAAATATATTAAAAACAATAAAAAATTTAGTTATACATGCTTATTAAATTATGTTTTTTTTCTCTCGCTGGTCTGCTAGAAGAAATTGGCTCAAATACACAATAACACTCGGTTTGCACCATTTTAGAGTAAAATTCTAGCGAAAAAGTCTTGTTCATTATGATCGAACGTTAAAAACACGAATTCTCGGAATTCTTCGTGGTTAAAAATGTTCTAATTATTCTATTTGATCTTCAATCATCATTCATCATCATTTCAGCCGAAAGACGTCCACTACTGGACATAGGCCTCCCGCAATTAAGGGGGGGATATGCCATAATCGCCACGCTTGGCAGGCGGGTTGGCGATCGCAGTTGGTTGGTTAAATACTCAGAGAACGCTGCTGCCCATCCTCTGGTGAATCCCTTAGTCGCCTTTTACGACACCCATGAGAAGAGATAAGGGTGGTGCTATTCTTTAAGTCCGGCACCACACGGACTATAACGACGAATCTTCAATCAATTAAAACAAATCCATTTTTACTGATTATTGTATTTAAACTAGTAAACACGATACACGTTTGTGATGCCTACTCGTCAATTAACTCCACTAGTCGGCAGATGAAGTAACAAGTAAGTTACACGCCAGTTTATGTGACGGTTAGCGCTACTCGGACATTGTGAAACTAGTAATATCGTTACTTGAAACTTTAACCGGCGAGTAGCTTACTTGGGACTTTACTTTGAGATGGTGAAAGAAGCCCTAAGTGTTCCTTTGTTTTATGTTTCGAAGGGTGTCAGAAATAAAGAACGTAGATGTTGTAGATATGAAGATTAAAATCCCACTAATATCATAAATGTGAAAGTTTGATGTTTCTATGTAGGTATGTTACTCAATCACGCATAAACGGCTGAACGGATTTTTAACCGACTTTAAAAAAGGAGGAGGTTATGTATACCGCGGGTTTTATTTTTTTATTTTTTTTCATGTATGTACACCGATTACTCCGAGATTTATGGGCCGATTTACGTGGTTGCTTTTTTATTTGGTAGAGGAAGCCCGCGCGGTGGTCCCATATAAATTTTATTGACTTAGGTTGAGCAGTTTTCTAACCAGCTTCAATAAATCAGTTTATTTTAGCTTCGCTTATCCAGATGATCTGCTCATTGGTACGTTTTTAAGGGATAAGTGGCACCCCGTTGGTAAAAAAATGATTACTCGCTGAGTATATCATTTATCGAAAATTCGTTTTTAACAATTAAAGTACAGGTACCTACTGTAGTTTAATCAAAAACTCTGTAAATTAAAGTTCGTTGTAGTTGTAGATAGAAAAAGTGCCAAAAGTCGCTGTTTTTCGCATTTTTTGGCGCAGCTCTTAGTAGCGCCTTAAGATAATTGACTGTTCATTCTATGACTATATATTGTACTCTGTGACTATGAGTCTCTAACTTGACGGTGATTCCTGATGATTAGTATAATTATTACTCTAGTAAGTCTGTTTTATTAACCGACTTCAAAAAAAGGAGGAGGTTATGTAGTCGACGGGTTTTTTTTTTTTTTTTTTAGTTAAGATTTTATTACCAAAAATGAATCTCTGATAATGAGAATTATGATTAATAATTGTGACTAGATACGAGATGATGATAATAGATGATTAGTATAAGTAGGTAGGTACTTTACTGAGTCTGTTAATTATAAGATTTGAGTATCAACGAAAAATTATGAGACTGTAATTTTGAGAATTTTACGAATTTCTTAGACTTGAATTAGTATCTGAAATGTTAGAATTTGATTTTATGACGGTGCTAAGAAGTCACTGGCGGACACAGAAGGATAAAGATAGGTGTCAAACTTCTCGTTTTTCAATATCGGGGGTTAAAAACAGGTAAAATCAACAATCTAAATGAAGACTTGAAAGTCATCATAATACTAGAATTAGAGCTCCTTTTACTCTGTTTAAGTAATAGTAATAACGTAGCAATTATTAAAGTATTAGCTAACTTACATAACCAAGTTATTAAAGTAAGGTAATCGTGAAAAAAGAAAGTAAGATATTTGCTAGAGTTGCGCTCATTTAGAAGATTCATCGGTGTGGATCATAACTAAGTCAATTTATGAATTAAACATGACTTCGTAGAGGCTACATTTAATATTATTTAACTTGTTAGATAGAAAGAAACAGTAAGATTATTGTTACATAATCTAAAAAAAGCCGTAACTCTAAATAAGAACATGAAATATTTTTATTAATTTTGTCTGATTAAGATATTGATTTTTTATTCATTAATCGATCAAAAGTCAACTTATCATTCAAATCTTTATTGCTAACATACCAACTTCTGTATAAATTGAATTTATGGTATAAATTACCTATAGGTGTGGCACGCTATGATGGCGTTTTTAAAGTTTGCCTGCTCATGAAGATCCGTAAATATTGACAGCTACGTATGAACGACCAACTGCCATACTTTATTGTCAATAGTGATGCACTGCTACAGCAATATAATTTTTCAAATTTCGAATCTATTATTCAAATTCTATTTATTTCTACTGTTTTGTTACAGAAAAGTTGACTAAATAGCGATTAAACAAAATGGCTAGACGTTATGTTTATTGAATAATTTGATAAATTATTTACTTTATGTAGATAGTATTCATAATAGCTAGTTGGAGTTGGTCAAAGTAATAAACTTGGTCCCAATCGCTAATGATTTGAAATGTGTCACAACACTATTGGAAAATGTCCAAAACGCCATCATAGCGTGCCGCGGGTATAATATAAAATCGTGTAGAAAAATAGAACCTTATTATTATATTTTTCTCAAAAATAAAAATAAAAAAAAAAAAAATTGTAAAACATGGGTATAAAAGTTAAAAACTTGGTGGAAAATTAACATATTACGTCACACTATGTTTAAACTTGAAAGGCATACAAATTATATAGTACCTACAGAACACATCATAGCATTTTTATTATTAGTTAGCATTAGTTATAATTAAATTATTTATATTTTTAGGTTACATTAATCATATAGGTAATAATTATTTTAAAACTAGCGTTTAGTACGCAATACATAACAACATAGAAAAAAAATAACAAATAAATCGGACATCAAAATAAAATTACAGTATTAAAACATTTTAAATTTCAAGCCACTCGCATTTTATCATCAAAGTAGTCTTTGATAGAGTAATACGCTTTTTTATGTAAAAATTCTGAGAGTCAGTTTCTCTGTTTTAAGGTAGTCTAATATTTATTTATTTTCAACGAATTTTCATTCTATTGTCATCGAAACTACATGTATATGAGGGTTCATCTAGGGTGTTATGTAGGGAACAGGGTTGTTCTGATAGCGAGAACTGTCTCAAAACTGACTTGCAAGATTTGTGAATGAATAGACAGACATACAAAGAAGTATGTTAAATCCTACTAATATTATGAATCCGAAAGTATGGATGTTTGTTGGTTTAAATCATTAAGAGAGACCGAGGTTGTCATCATCATCATCATCATAATTTAAGCCGAAAGACGTCCACTTCTGGACATAGGCCTCCCCCAAGCATATATGGAGTATATATGGAGCAATATCATATGTATTTACACTCATCAGTGATCCTCTTACCTTATTATATCTAGTACATTCCATTAGTAAATCGTGAACATCTTCAACAGTTCCGCAACGAAGCGATTTGCTAAAAGCTTTGTCATGCGTACCGCTATGGAATGGAATTTCCTGCTATGTATAATCTGGTAGCCTTCAAGGCTCGAGTGAATAGGTTTTTGCTGGGCAAGCGAGCACCATCGTCGACCGCACCATCACTAAACACCAGGTGACGTGGCGGTCAAACGCAAGCACATGAAGAATTAAAAAGTTTAAAAATGTTTACATAATGAAAACCCTTTCACAGTGTAGTGAGTTAATTTTTTTTTTTTTTCAAATAAGCCTTATTACAAGCACTTTTGAAACATCAGGCTCTGGTTGCACGGTTCCAAATTGTGGATCCTAGAGAAGAACCGGCAAGAAACTCCATGGATATACTCTTTTAGACTATTTATTCTCTTAGAGTAACTCAACATATCAATAAAATTCTATATGTATCTTTTCTCTCCCAAATAGCCAACTGCAATGTAAGTGGAATCCACTTGGCAAGGGATTTATATTGCCATTATCCCTGGAAATGCCACCGCTTAACCTCCAAGCTGTCAGTTCACCGGACTCGCTGCAAATAATAGGTTAAATCGGGGGAGATATAGGACAGAAAGGTGGATTATTGGATAAAATGTTTGAGAAAAAAATATAAAAGACTAGTTCATTAGTTTCCAAATGTCGTGGAAATTAAAATGATGATAATTTTGTGGGGTAAATAATGAATCCGGGTCACCAACATAACCTACCTAACCTTCAATTCAATTTTTATAATTATGGCTCCATCGTTTTTCGATGATTTTGCCAACATCAAGGTAGGAAAAGACACAGTCATCAGTTTTTAGTTTTGACCGCTGTTTGTAGAAATGAGATTGATTAAACTGAAAATGGGCAAAACAATATTGTTAGTTGACACATATGACAGCACAGACACGTTAAAACACTTCACACATAAGGAATTCAAGGGAGAGGGGATTCATAGGAAAAAGGGAATTAATTAAAATATTTTTTTTTTTTTTTTTTTACCCAGTTGGGTACGTAAAAGTTTAACATACTACACTACATACTACTACAACCGAATATTGTTAACCTTAATAAATGTATATAGGACCTTAACCATAGGAGTGTGAACTAAGGTTATAATATCTGGGAATCTAAGAATGACAGCTTAATCAATCTAAAAGTTGATGATAAATATGTCTATACAATAATAAATATTCTATTGTTGTTAATAAATAGTCTATAACAGACTTTTTATTTGAATAAGCTGTAATTCTTAGTTTCCGAAGTATTTTATTGGTGACCCGGATCCATTGCTCCCTAGTGTTTAAGTCATAGACAAAAGTTTTTATTTAGAATAAGCATATTAATGCACTTTCAAAATATTAATTATTATTATGAATCTAGTTGCATGGTTCCAAAAAGTTAGTCCTATGGAGAAGAACTGGCAAGAAACTCCATGGATATACTCTTTTCAAACAATAATAGAACAATGATTTGTTACAAGATTAATTGAAAAGAATTGTGTGGGAATAATGAATAATGTAGGTTAATGACTGAGACAAATTTACTGAAGTAAACTAATTAATTATTAAAATGATTTTTAAGTGTAGTTCATCGTGTTACTCTGATCAACGCTAATATTGTAAATATGGAAGTAACTATATCCATCTGTTTGTTGTCATTACGACTATACCTCTGAACCGATCGTATTTAAATTTAGCAAAGAGGTAACCTGGGACCTAGAAACGGACAAAAGCTATTTTTTATTCCGAAAAACGAAAGGTTTCCCACAGACTACGCGATAAACGACATCCATGCTCAAGCATGAATCTAAATTCAAGGTCTGTCATTTCATACTTTTGTTTAACGTCGATCAATGTATGAAACAGGTAACAGATTTATTATTCTTCTAGAATACGGTTCTGTCTGTGTGTCTGGGTTAATGTTATAAGGATGCGTACATCTTGAGAAAATAATAATCGTATAACATATTTTCTTACGAGTGCAGTGCTTTTAATTTCACCTATATTTTAATCTATCTGCGATGGAAAAACATGAATATCTACAAAAAATTAATTCCATTCCAAAGATACCAGGGCCTTATAAATTACCAAGACGTCCAATATTGGTCCCGGTAATCGCACAAGAAACACCCTCGTTCATTGTAGAACCACGTCCTAGTATAATTACGAGGACCGATATATTATTTCAATCACAAAATAATCATACAAAAATACACCGAAAATACAAAAAAAAACGGTATGAGTCGAAAATTGAAATTTTAATTTTGTTTGATTTGGAAAACTTTAAACATCTACAAAGAAAAACTCAATAAATATATACAACCATAAAGTCTCCTACATAAAATCAATTCCATTCCAAAGGTACCAGGGCCCCAGAAGTTACTAAGATGTCCAATATCGCAGCATCGGTCCCGGTCATCGCACAAGAGCCTTTTATAATAAACAGTGAAAGGCACCGGAATGCCACTTGCTTTCGACTCTCGTTATTGCAACACCGGAACTGGTATTTAGTGGGGCCGCGTTCAATTAGACGAGTAAGTTAAGGTAGGTTAGATTTAGTGGGTTTACAAATAATTGAAGTGCATTGTCAAGGTTTAGTTCAATGGTTTGAAACATAACTTGTGCTTTGTCATAATGTGTCTCTATATTTACCCGACTGCCCCAGGAGGGTTATGTTTTTTGATGTTTTTATGTATGTATGTTCATCTGTTTCATTGTGACCTCCTGTAGCCTAAACGGCTTGACAGATTTTGAGGTGCGAGTTGTCATTAGATTTGTCTTCATCCACGAAGTGTCTAGGCTAAAATTTTCAGTAAAAATACTAATTCAACGCTTGCAATAAACAATATATCTAAAGCAAAAAAATTATAAAGTCATCAAAGTAAGTGAATCTGGGAACAGATATAACATACATACATACAACAGATATGACATAAATTTACATATCGTCTTGACGTTTGATATATTTAATTACAAAGGATTTGTTTCGTACCTATTTATCTCGTTCAACATACTCTTCATCGGAATTTGTATAATTTGAATTGCTGCTTCCAATTAAAGAGGAATTTACTCCGTACGATGTGATGTGTGAAATTATTTTAATTAGAGAATTTTGGAACACGATTAGACTTTTCGTTCAAAGATGTTGAAAAGTAGGACAAAGAGGTAACCATTTTATTTAGATTACACCATTTCCATGTGTATTGGTAAAATCGGGTAGCAAAAGCTGGTTCATTTTAGGGGAATTAAAATCTGAAGGACTTTGCCGTGCAGGAGACTAAATATCTTCAATGCCATCGATAGTTTAAATTTAAAGACATATTTAAATTAAGCGCCAGTTTAGTCTGGTGTTTGCTGAATTACATAACCCTCCTACGTTAAAATTGCTTTATTTTAATTTATAACTTCATGTTAGTAATCACTAAGTAATTAGTAAGAGGGAGTCTGAAAGTAGCGCCAGTAACAAAAAAGTCAAGTAGCAACAGATATGGTGCAGCATGGTATGGACATGTGGGGGTGCTGGCCAGAAAACCTCCACGTGTGTCTGACGGCTGTTTGTCCTTCTGGACACGTCTAGAGGGAACGGCAGTTGTTGGGCCGGTGCACCCTGGGCACGAGCATTAAGTCTCCATTGGACCGGGGGACCTTATTGCCTGTGGCGAATATTCTAGCACGGGAGGGGCCCGATGTGGGCCAATGGGAAGTTCTGCGTGTCACTCTGAGAAAGCAGAGGGCACTGTGGAGGAGCAGGGGCGGGCCCGGTGTGCTTTCACCCTGCCACTGGGCAGGCAGCGGGGGGACTGTCCTTCCCTGCCCCCATCGGTCTCGTAATCCCAGGAGTGCCTGCTGAGTAGTGTTCTCGCGTCTCTTGGGACCGAGGGTCTTGGCTTCACCGCCCGGACCGCGAGGAAGAAAACCTCTATAAAATTACAGAAGGATGGGCCTGCGAGCAGCAGACCCGGGGTAGTCTGCTGCCTGACCAGCAGCTGGCGTAGTTGGCGCAGCTGGTAAAGGCCCGTGAGGTGAGGTGGCGTGCAGTGTTCCGTGTGCGCCACCGAGGAGGGTGCGGCCGTCGTTAGGCCGCACGGGAAGAAGGGGCTCGCCTGCTTGTGGCGGGCCGGGACCCACATAATCATAAAAATAATCACGGGTTCCCACGCCCCCGGCTATGGTAGTTGAAGGAACACCGTGGTGGTTTTAGTCGGTAAGAGACACCGGCCCCGCCAATCCCGGGCGGAGTGTGTCCATGAGGATTTCCCAATGGGAAAAAAAAAATGGTATGGACATGTGAGGAGGAGAAATGAGGAGCATGTTACGAGGAAAGTTCAAGTATGAATGTAGATGGCTATTAGAAAAGAGGCAGACCAAAGAAAACATTGGATTGTGTGAAAGATGATAAGAATAAAAAGAAAGTGAACACTGAGGTGATGGCTGATAGAGATATAAGGAAGATAAATACATGCTGCGCATACAACAAATAAATTGGGATAAGGGTATGAGGATGATTATAGTAATGATAATTAAAGAATTCTAATATTTTGTAAGATTAAACACATTAACAAAAAAAAAATGGGCAGTATTCCGTCTAACGTAGGCAAGTGATCCTTTTATCTAAAAACGCCCATTCTAAGTCCCTTACCGCTTTTAGCATTATCTAAAAAAGAACGCAATAAAAAAACCTAGAACTTCTATAAACTCTCTACATAAATTATTTTTCCTTATCCGGATGCGCCGTGTTGAAAACTTCTTTTTACCTCTTCATTTCAAAGCCTGGAATTGGATCGCCCAGATTTATCACACACCGCTCGATTGATTGAAATTTCTGCGCTCTTTGAATTCCCATGTATGTGTGTGTAGAATGGGATGCGTCCAATTAGAAATACGTTAGAGATAGATTCTAGTTTCTGAAGCAAACAGTAGCACAGTGAAGTAAATTCTTGCACTGCAGTGTAATTGGATTATTTTAGTTGCTAAGCAACGTGTAACAGAATGCTGAAATAACCCTTTAGTGTATGAAAACACTCATCAATACAAATATATGAGTAGCTTATTTAACAATTCTGTTCCACGTTGTGAAGCAACAAGTGCCTAAAAGTAAATCGAATCGAAAATGGGAACAAAGATACTGATTGTGCAAACGGAAAATAAACAATAGTACACTAATTAGAAATTGGTGGACAGAGAAAACTCTTAATAGTTACGTTAATATTGTAAGTGATAATTATTTATTGTTTAAGGCACGTCAATAGCATAAAACACATACAAGGGTATAAAACATTACAGAGGACGAGGACTAGTATCTACATCACAATATTTGCATGACACAGTCCATCATCATCATCATCATTTCAGCCGAAAAACGTCCACTGCTGGACATAAGCCTCCCAAAAGGGGGGTGATATGCCATAATCGTCACGCTGGCAGGCGGGTTAGCGATTGCAGTTGATTAGGTGGTGCAATTCTTTACGTCCGACACCACACGGGACACAGTCCATAGATTAACCAAAAAATGCATGCAATTATTGCATAATTGTTTAACACTTCACACGCGCCGTTATATGGGACGCCAGTGCTCACGCGCTCTACATTATGAAGAACTATTTCGATGTCATAATTTTATTGGGAAATGTTTAAGTAATAAATAAAACCATTTTATTTATAATTTTAAAATTAACTTTATTGAGAAACTAAAATCGACAAAACATAACTTATAACGCTTTTTAGGAACATAATATCTGACTTCTTTGTAATCATGTGAAACATTTATAAAAAAAATGGCAATTAATCTGAGTCTTTTTTTCTCACTCACTTATGTTCTCGACCTGGTTTTTGTTTTCATTTTACAGCAGTCTGGACATCGCAGTGCTTGACAGTTTAGATAAGTGCAAGTGTGACACTGTTTTTTATGCTCGCGCGCTCTAAAATTGTAGAATTTCAGTTTTGGCGCATCTCGAACTTGCGATCGTCTCGGTGGCCACGGGGTCACTGTGATTATTTTCTCTGTGGTCACTAATTATGTTCATTGGTTAGTAATTAAAGAATACTGTGAGTGTCTGCGTTTGGAAACTATTTATTACGTTTAAATTCCACGAAATGCATGCCTGTTCTACAAGTGTAGAACGCGCGACTAACAGAGTGTTAAAGAACTCTGAATTCAATAAAAAAAATTTGAATAGATGAATTGATAGGTAAATATTTATTTTGAATATTGTTATAAGTGGTGAAAATGGAGAGGCCATTTATAAAGGTTTGACGTCATTCAAAGCTGCTAGTAAGCTAACTGCATGTGTAACAAGACAATGATGTAAATAGTTGGCCAAAGACGTCATTGGCAGAAAAAAGTAGTCTAAAAATAAGAAATTGTTTATAAAATCCTGTCAAAAGCGATACGACGAAATACTTGGCTGACTTCCTTTTCATCCCTGTTTAGAATTTCTAAAACTCTTCTGTTTGACTTACCGGTAAACAAGTTTACCTGAAGGTCAATTCTCGTAATAAAATTGTTCAAAATATGGTTCCAATCTAATCTCAATCTAATTTTCTTTATATGTTAATATACAAAATGTTACAGAATGAACGCAAGAACTCAGACACCCCAATTAGAATATTAAAAACACTATCTGGTAACATGGTGGTTATTCAACATCTCAAAATTACATGGTTTTTAGGCATCAGTAAGTTCCCGAGTTGGTTGCTGGATAGTAGCAGGATGCCATTTAGGGGTATATTGATACACCTTAACCCATTTCGCTGGCCTTCTTGGACCTCAAGGGCTTACTCGGAATCCGCTGATACACTTATTTATCCCTACAATGAAAGATGAATTAAAAAGAAAAATGTGAAATATGTAACATAGTATAAAAACCACATTAATCGATTCTTTTAATGATTCTGAACAAACTACATTCAGGGCCCCAGAGTCTGCTAATTGACAAACGCTTCAGTTGGGTGTCGGTAGAGTGTCGGTGGAATAGTTTTAGCCATTTGGTATTCTACTAGTTATTTTGAGACCAATGGCTTTCCAATGACTTTCCACTGAACTGCCATTGACTACAATTCAACTGCCATTGGACTATTTGCTATTCTGCTGTTATTTGACGTTTCCCACAATCGTCTTACGATGATTTTTTTGCCATATTTTTTTTTTGGGATTTCAGCTTTGGTTCCATAATAAATGTTTTTCATACATCGAATGTGTACAATGACCCCTTAGAGGGTCATTGTAAATATTCTTTTTTTTTTTTGCGATTTCAGGATTGGTCCGTTAGTAAAAGTTGTTCATACAGATGAATACAATGACCCCTAAAGCCATTTTCAAGAATACGTTTTATGTCTATAGTATTGCCGGGTAGTACCTACGCTAAAAACGTAAACGTAAAAGTTGTTCATACGGATGAGTATAATGACCCTTTAAGAGGTTTCATTAACACGTCGTATGTCGATAGCATTTCCGCGTTGCACGCTCAAAACGTAAACGTAAAAGTTGTGCATACGGATGAGTATAATGACCCCTTAGGAGATTTTCAATAACAAGTTGTATGCCGATAGTATTGCCTCGTAGTACGCTAAAAACGTAAACGTAAAAGTACCAAAAGTTGCTCATACGGATGAGTATAATGACCCCTTAAGTGGTTTTCAATAACACGTCTTATATCGATAGTATTACCGCGTAGTAAGCTAAAAACGTAAACGTAAAAGTTGTTCACACGGATGAGTACAATGACCCCTTAAGAGGTTTTCAATAACACGTATATGGATAGCGTACTACGCTACGCGGTTATACATCGACACACGTGTTATTGAAAACTTCTTAAGGGGTCATTGTACTCATCCGTGTGAACAACTTTTACTATGGGACCAACCCTAAAATCGCCAAAAAAATAAGCTCTTCCCTACATTTGTGTTCACTTAAATCGACAAAATGTAGGAAACAGCAGATTTTTTTACGTTTGATGTGTTTTATTTATTTTATAGACATGAAAATTTTGTAGGTAATATCAATAAAATGCTTAATTTAAATATTTCATGGATAATAACTTCTAAAAAGTTTGATAAAAAACAATACAACTACTAATGGTAGATTTAAATGGGCAACATCTATTTGAAAACAATTGATATCCCATTACCATTCTATTGCCATTCCGACGAGATTGACATTTAAGTTTTAGTAGAATACCCATTTTGTCACAGTTGTATAGGAGTGTCAGTAGGATGTCGGTGGAATGGTGATGGTTGGTTTTTATCAATTAATGATTCACGTAGTTGCTTCATGTTCCAATAGTTACGTAAACGACGTAGCGAACTTCGCTTCAAGTAACTTATGCTAAGTTGGCTATTTATTATACTCGAGGCTGGATTGCAGCCCGAGCCTAAGGCGAGGGCGCGCCGGGCGTAATGGAGCCGAGAGGATAATAGTCAATGCTCACGCGTGTCATACGACGTTTTTCAACACACTTGCGAGGAAAAAACATGAACGTATTTTAGGCAAATATTGAATTTGTGAATAATGGTGAGCGGATCACTGTAATCGCACGGTGACGTATAGGTATGCGCGCGCAGTTCGTAGAATAAAACCGCCAAACAGCCTAATATTAAAAATATAATTGTGATTAAATTTATTATTTACTAGCTGTGCCCGCGACTCCGTCCGCGTGGATGTCGGAAAATAACATCGTATCAAAATTATGAGCACAATATCTTCAAATATATACATATAAGCGCCTACACAGACGATTACAATATTTACCAACCATACTATATTTTGTTTTTACAACCAACCGGCTAAGGTGATGGAATTTCATGGAATTAGCCCTAAACTCCCTCATTCTGAGAAGACGCTCGTGCCCAGCAGAAGTAATTGGGCTGATTATGTTATTCTATAACACTAACCACATCTCTTCTTATGCTGAGAAGAGGCCCGTGTCCAGCAGTGGGACTGTAATGGGCTGGTAATGTTATGTTATTCTAGAATACTAATAATATCCAGTTCATTATCTCTTCTCATTTTGAGAAGAGGGCCAAACCCAGTAGTGGGACAGTAATGGGTTGACTACGTTATGTTATTCTATATTTTCTAGTTTCTTAACTCTTCTCGTTCCGAGAAGAGGTTCGTGCCCAGCAGTGGGGCAGTTGGTAATGAGCTGATTATGTTATGATAATCTATTACACTAACAATATCCAGTTCCTTAACTCTTCTCATGGGTTGACTACGTTATGTTATTCTATATTTTCTAGTTTCTTAACTCTTCTCGTTCCGAGAAGAAGTCCGTGCCCAGCAGTGGGGCAGTAGGTAATGAGCTGATTATGTTATGATAATCTATTACACTAACAATATCCAGTTCCTTAACTCTTCTCATTCCAAGAAGAGGGCCATGCCCAGCAGCGGGACAGTGATGGGATATGTTATGTTATTCTATATTTTCTATAATACTAATAGAATCCAGTTGTATTTTTAGGAACCTGCAACCTGCATACAACCAACAATCATGACCTCTACTTTGTATGCAACTTAATACAATAGAGGGGTCAAGCTGTATCGCTGGATCTACTCAACCGATTGAGATAAAACATACCCTATATTTTAAGTTAGACTAATACCAATACAAATGCGAAGTTTCATTACGATCCGTTCAGCCGTTTTCACGTGATGAGGTAACAAACAGACAGACAGACATAAATTTTTTAAACGATTGATTCGTGTTCTATAGCTTATTTCTAGTCCCCCTAGCCGGTTTTCGCGAAAAAAAACTCAATGTACAGACTTTTCGACCTTTACAGTTTTATTGTAGTAGGTATATAGAATAGATAGATAACACAAATTAATGTTAATTTGTTGACAAACATAAATAATTTAATGAAATTAAATGTTTATATAACACAAATTAAATAGTTGATTTATTCACAATTTTTTTAAATTTTGTTTAACATAAAAACATTTTGCTGCTTTTAAAAAAAATAAACGATGTAAAGTAAAAACTAAAAAGCACTAGTGCGATAATATAAAGTAAAAACCACGCGTGCGTTATTATAAGCTATATTATGAACCTAAACGCGGTGCAATAAGAGCCACTTAACGAGTGTGTTGAAAAATAATTGAAACAATTCAAACGTAAAAAAATCTGCTGTTCTCTACATTTCGTCGATTTATGTGAACACAAATGTAGGGCCGCGAAATCGGGAAAATGTAGAGAACGGCTGTTTTTTTTCACGATTTTAGGGTTGGGTTCATAGTAATAGTTGTTTATACTGACGATAATATATATGTCGATAATATTGGCAGGTACCACGCTATCGATACTATCGATAGATTAACTGATTCTCAAGGTTAGCTATAGATACTATCGAAGCGATCGTTGCTATCGACCTTACTGATAGCTTTTTATGCAATACTAAAAACATTACCATTACCATTCTATTGCCATTCTGACGAGATTTAAGTTTTAGCAGAATACCCATTTTGTCACAGTTGTTTATGAGTGTCAGTAGGGTGTCGGTGGAATGGCGATGGTTGGTTTTTTAGTGTAATTAGCAGACTTGGGGCCCAGGTCTAGCGTTCATTCTATTACATTGTGTATAGATTTCTAATAATTTCAGTAATAAAAGACCATAAGGTACAATAAAATTCCAAACCATGTTGCAGACTTCAACTGCAGGCTGAATGTGCAGCGGCTGCCATTCTTGCGTTTAAGTCTGCATGTGCCGCAGCAACGGCACTCGGAAGACTCGAGTGAATAGGTTTTTGCTGGGCAAGCGTGTACCATCGTCGACCGCACCATCGTTTAACATCAGGTGAGGTGGCAGTCAAACGCAAGCCGGTTAAGAATAAAAAAAAAAACTCATAGTAATACATACAAACCAGTAGTGCCACTGCGCGCAGTTGCTACACTTGCAGCCTGCACCGACCTGCAGTGCAGTTACAATCTGCAGCGTAGCATGAAATGTCAATCTCATAAAGTTGATGCTCCTGCTTGACGTATATTTGTGACATTTAGGACATCGAGACTAGATCAGAACTATATTTTGAATATTTTAAATTACGAGAATTGACCCTTTGATTAATAAATTTATCAAGAAGGCAGAGAAAGATCGTTACTCCCTTTTGAGGAAGCAATGTAATTTATTTAACAAACTTTGCGCTTCATTCAATAAAAGATTGGTTAAAGTACGGTTGGAGAATTAATTTTGTTGGTGAAAATAGAACAACAGAAGGGTCTTTATTTGTGCTTAGGGATTTTCGAATATCGTAATTTATGGTACTGATGTAGTTTGGCCGATATTTTTTTTTCTGTTATTTATATTTTCTATTTCATATCGTAAATCGTAAATCACCAAGCGTTTGCCTTGATGTCTGAAAAATAAGATTTACTCAGCAAACAAAAAAATCGTCTCTGATTTATTAAAACGTAAAAAACCGGTTTTGATAGAAAATTTATTTTTTATTTAAAATACAATGTATTAAAAGATAAAGGTTACGATTAGTCAATAAGATTGGCACATAAATAAATACCAACATGCCGCAGGCGAACTATGACCGTAGACACTTTCTCATTTTGTTCGCTAAAATCTCTAAAGTTATACAACAAATGAGAACAATAACTCATGCTACATAGCATGACTGGATGATCGGGGAACATTATTCAAGGATATGATAGAATCAGCGTACACATAATGAAAAAAAAAACACGCGAACCGCACACGCTCCGACTGACAAGAGTCGGCTAGCTAGTACAAAAGGCGGAGAGGGTGGAAAATAGTGGAAATTACAACCGATGAACACTGCTGTACTAGGTGCATCACTTGGCGGATGGAGTCTCTAACGAGATTCTACGCCACCCACCCGGTTAAGCAGTTAGGACACCTATAAATTAGGTGTTTTTTTACACAATATTTATCATTATAAAGGCTGAATGCGCATTTTATTTTCAAAACTTTGAAAATAGAACAAGAACCACGCGCTGACGAATTAGGCGCCTGCCCCATCGGCCATCTGTTCTGCGAGCAATGTGCCTTGGGGAGGCTTATGTCCGGCAGTGGACGTCTTTCGGCTGAAATGAATGAATGAATGAAGTCATGTATGTTGCATTTTTTTGATACTGTTCAATTAATTTCTGTATTGTTTCCTCGTAAATGAGAGAAAAGTACTACACAAGTCTCGGCCAAAATAGCAATTAACGGCCTCGTTTAGTTAAAAAAATTAAAATGACTTCGGAAGTACTCGGCTTCACGTCAATTGCTTTATTTCAGGCCTCGACACTAATGTCCTATTGCCGAGATGTTTTTTGTCTGTTTTCAATACATGGATGCCTGTGATTGTTAAATAGTAATTTCATTTTTCTTTTACCGTCATAACTTGTGTGACTAGTAATTTCATTTTGCTTTTGCCGTCGTGTGACTAGTGAGACTCAAATGATTTCAACTTCAATTTCACTGACGATGACGTCAGGATGTTGTAATCACAATACAAGATTTGATGAGTAGGTACACAATTTGAATGTGCTTTGAAATGTATTATTGTAGATCTTTTGAGTTGTTAATTAAACAAAACATAAGTTGCGTGTGGTGCCGGACGTAAAGAATTGCACCACCCTATATATTCTCATTGATGTCGTAAAAGGCGACTAAGGGATTCACCAGTAGATGGGCAGCAGCGTTCTCTGAGTATTTAATCAACCAACTGCGATTGCCAACCCGCCTGCCAAGCGTGGCGATTATGGCATATCCCCTTTTTTTGGGGTAGGCCTATGTCTAGCAGTGGACGTAATGTTTACGGTACAAGGACGTGGGAATACATGCTGCCATCAATACTGAATGGTCTACCTATCGAAATCTGCAACTCAATAAATAATAAAAACTGTAAAAAAGTACTAAAAATTTTATACTTGTGGGTACCTATATATAACTTTGTATGTTATGCACCGAGATGATGTGTCTGTATACCAGTGTTAAAAGCCCGCGATGGTTTGTGTGGTATATGTATACCTGTAATCAATATGTAACTCTAATTGATTTAATTAATAAACAAAAAAACTAAAAAACCTCTTTTGGCTGAAATTATGAATGATGATGAAACATAATTTTTAGTCCACTTCATTTCAAATCGAATCAAAAGTATCATAGAAAGTTCTGTGAATTTTCCAGAGAGAAGCGAGTAATTAAGTACTTAGTACATTTTGAGTCCAGCAGCATTCGGTGAGTGAGTTTTTTTTCGATAGGGCTTCCATTCTACAAATATTCACCCTTCGCCACTGAAATAGAGTAATAGTTTTAATTACTTTTGGTACCCATCGTCTGAATACCACTTTATGTCTCTGACACCCAAATCTCGCCAAATGTTAGAATGCTAAAATTTTACTAATACTATAATTCACTAAATGTGGCATTAAAATCACAGCTCATAATTCAGAGACCTACTTCCGAAATGCATAATAATTTCTGAGTCATCAAAGACTAATGATGATCAAACAAACGTAAGATTTCCGTGTTATTACATAACTAAATAATTTGGTCAGGTGACCGACTAAGCTAGAGAGAATAATTCTCTCTATGTACAGTTTTTCATACGTAACGTTAATGACACATTTGAAGTAACAGCTGGTGGAAAGCGTTGTGGCACGTCGTACGGATTTGGTCGTAAAATAAAAAATAATGAATGAAAAAATTTGGGTCGGTATCTTTTGGTCTCTATCTCGATATGTCTAGGCTGTCAGTAAGACTAGATTGCGAAATGACTGGATCTCGATTGAGACTAGGTATCCTTACGTCTACATCTCGAAATGACTAGGTAGATTAGACTATATCTCATTTTACCTTGATCGCAATATGACTAGATAGCATAACGTCTACACAGTATATTGTTTTTGAAAGGTACAGTTACGTACAGTAAAGTATTTCAATAAATACATTTTTTGTGACCAAATGTTGTGTTTCGGCCAAAGAATCTGGGTTTGGCCGCGGTTTAGGCCAAAAACCAGCCAAAACTTCGACTCTGCTGTAATTCGTGTATTCTCTATTCTCGGATTACTTTCGGCTTACTTTGGACGCATATGGCTTCGTCAGTTAACCTTCAGTTCGCCACCGCTGCAGCGCTGGCGATTTGAGTAGTGTCTCTTAGTGCAAATATAAAATCTAGTATTTGATTGTTTTTATTTCCGTAATGTAATGGCATTTCATAATGAAATTCTAACTATTAAATTACTTTCTGGAATTGAGATTAAATTAATGAGATATTATTCAAAGGTTACGTAGATTTTGTCTATAGTACTTATGCTAGTTTTTTTTTTTACTCTTTGGAATTTTAACCCTTTCACTGTGCGCGAAGCACACACAATAGCCTTACCTAGCTAAAAGTGGCCGTTTTTCTAGGAACTTAGGAAGTTAGATAAATACCAATAAGCACTTTTTGTGTTCCTTGTACGTCCTAACGATATCGCGTCAATCTGATATTATGTCAAAACACGATGTGAACCAAACGAGATCCAGTCATATAGCGAATTAGTGCATCTAGTCATTTTGAGATGTAGACGTTACGATGTCTAGTCCAATCGAGATCCAGTCATTTCGCGACCTAGTCTTACGGGCAACCTAGACATATCGAGATAGAGACCAAAAGATACCGATCCAAAAATTCTGCTATGTCTGGTTTTCGAGGGTTAGATTTAGAAGCAGGATTATAATGCAATGGTTGTCTGAAAGTTACCATAAAAAAGAAAAATTTCGCTTGTACAAATGTTATTTCCAGATGAGTAAGGTCTAAACAAGGTCACCGCAGTTAGAAATGAGGAGGTTCTTTTCAAAAGACGATAATATTTGTTGACTACCTGATGCGTGGAAACTAATCGAGATAAACTTTCTCAACCTTAGGGACCTATTCAGGATTGACTGATGTACTGAATTTAACCATAATAACCAAATTGAGTATCAAATATTTTTTTGTTAAAATGTAACATGGTATAAAAACTATCCCAATCGATTCTTCTCGTGATTTTGAACAAACTAGTTTCTCAAATTGCGTAAATAAAAAGTAACGTTGTATATAGAATTATGTTAGTTTAAAATGAAGTCAACAACCGGTTTCATCACTGCTTGAAAGAAAGGTACCACGTTTCGGTGCTCTTTATTAAAAGTACAAAATATTTAGGGCAGTTCGTAACTGGTTCAGTGTTTTAAAATTTCGATCTTTAGTTCGTTTTTTTATTCCATGAGAAAGTGGTTCGAACTTTTACTGGATCACTGCGAAACGATGAAACTGGTATCATTGTAATTGGTGGTGTGTTCTGAATTTTTATTAAAAAGTGAATCTACAGTATTATATTATAGTTTCACATTGCAGTTTTGTGTAGGTAATAAATCTGTGCCTTAATTCACGTGATTTCATGATGCGCCGATCAAGTTGCAGTGACGCTCCAGTTCGTATCTGACAGCGATCGCCGAAGATAAGAGAATACGAAAAGCGTTGTTTTGATCAAAACTTACCTGCAACTGCACTCCAGCTGGACTGCTACTGCACTGCAACTGAACTGAAACTGAACTGCTACTGCACTTTTTTAACCGACTTTAAAAAAAGGAGGAGGTTATGTATTCGACGGGTTTTTCATTTTTTTTTTTCATGTATGTACACCGATTACTCCGAGATTTGTGGGCCGATTTACGTGGTTGTTTTTTTATTTGGTAGAGGAAGCCCGCGCGGTGGTCCCATATAAATTTTATTGACTTAGTTGAGCAGTTTTTTAACCAGCTTCAATAAGACAGTTTATTTTAGCTTCGCCTATCTAGATGATCTGCTCATTGGTTCGTTTTTCTGAGAATTCTTGGCCGAGTTGCGTGTTTTTTTTTTCACGATAGTGATCTGACGTTTGGAAGAATATGAACGAGACCTTTGCGCAGCAGTGGGATAGCAAAGGTTACATAAAAAAATATTCTCAAATTGGTTCTATAAACATTTATGAATCAACAAGTATGAAATAAAAACTTTTAACAAAAAATTAAACCGACTTCAAAAACCTTAACTAAAAAGTAAAAAATAATCATGGTATGTATTTTAAAATCTTAACATAAACCAACATTTTGAAGGCGGCGCGATAAAATACATACAATGATTATTTTTTACTTTTTAGTTAAGGTTTTTGAAGTCAGTTTTATTTGTTTTGTTACCTGAATTGGCCTAAAGCTCTTACAGCCAGTTACGAACTTATCGAAAGGTAAACTAAATAAATAAAAATAAATATTTTTTTATTTTACATACAATAAACGACCACCTCTGACGTCCTCTGTGGTCTAGTGGTTCGAGTGTCGGACTGCTGATCAAGAGGTCGTGGGTTCGATTCCCACAGGACACAAATATTTGTGTGATGAACATAAGTGTTTGTGTTGGTCTGGGTGTTTCTTATGTATTATAAGTATGTAGTTACAAATAAAAAAAAGTATATAGGTATTATATACATTGTCTAGTACCCATAGCACAAGCTCTGCTTAGTTTGGGACTAGATGGTGTTGTGTAAAAATGTCCCAAAAGTATTTATTTATTTATTTTAATACTATTATTATTTTCACTAAAAAGAATTTACCATACTAGTCAAACAAGGAAAGCGTAAATTATGACCATCCTTTTACTTGATAGTACCTACCTACTTCAGGTAGCGGAGCTCCTTATGAAAGAGCTCGTCCGGGGAAGTACTACAACCGTACCTACTTCTGCCGACAAACAGTGATGCTTGCGGTACTGTGTTTCGTTGCGAAGAGTACGGGTGCTGGTGAAATTACAATCACATAAGATTTTCCATCCTTAGGTCTCAGTTTAGCGAACGCCGTTTGCAATATCGCTTAGACAGTAGCCTGTTATAGGGGATATTGCAGTTTTTATGGGCAAAGGTGTGGGCCTTTAGCTCTTTTTGTCATCCTTTGCCATGAAAAAAAACTTTTTGGTAGTCCAAAATATTCAGGTGTGCCTACTTTCTCACAAGGAGGAGGACAAGTTAAACTCTATTGTTAAAAATACATTGTTCACTTTCTAATAGAATGCAAATGATGCCATGCAATCATATGACGTCCGTCAGTCAACAAAAGTTTTTTTAGGATTTAGCGGTGCTATTATTAACCAAAAGGTTGTAATTGTACAACAATACAATAATGAAGCAATACTATAATTTGATCACACACACACAACACATACATTTACAAACACACCCCCACCATATTTACAATCACACTACACTACCACACCTTACCACCACACCACACCACACCACTACATACCCACACCACCATACCACACCAACACAATACATCACCACCACACCACACCATCACACACCACCACCAGCACCACCACCACATTTTAAGGAAATAAATTTAATTTGAAGTTGACTGACGACGTTAGAAGACTAGATATTATTAGACAATAAATAGGTACCTATATTTTTTGTGTAACAATACCGAAGAGGAAAGACGTAGGTAATTCATTTTTTTTTCAATATCCGTCTATAATTACACAAAAATTTGGTTTAATCCTAATTTCGCACCCTTTCAAAGCCAAGCACAGCTAAGAAAAATATGTTATATCTGCAGAAAAAAAAGGAAACAGCGTGGTACATATACACAGCCTGCTATTTCATACGGATAAAGAACATGTGACATAGGTGCCTTTGAAAAACCAAGTCTTGGGGAGACATGTGTTCTGTCGTGGGCATCACATAACCAGCCAATTACTGTCCCACTGCTGGGTACGGACGTCTTCTCAGAAAGATAAGTATTCTGGCCTTAGTCCACCACGCTGGCCCACTGCTGGTTGGCGGACTACACACACTATTAAGAACTGCACACACACCACCGACCACCACCACCACCACCACCACTTATGTGAGACGTCAAAACTGCCACGCTAGTGATTAGCCAATAGCCGCCTTGCTAGGGCCAATCGGATTGCAGTACCCCAGCCACAGCTAGTTGACAGAATTTATTGTACGCATTATATTCAACATTAGGCGTCTGTTGGGCTGTATGGTTGATGATCACAGATAATTTACGAGACAGAAGAGAGCGTCTGTGTTTCCCACAGAAATAGATAGATAAGATAAGATAAGATAAGATAATATTTATTCGTGTAAGAACACAGTATACAATTTCTTTAATATATTAGTTCATTTCTGTGTACATGAACATAGTTCAAATTTACCACTAACATCTAAACTAGGCCGAGCCTGTACCTTAGACGTTAGTTTATTTCTTCCCATGTCACTTATCAACACTCGTGTGCACTAGTATGTCTAAACATATCTTAAAATTAAGTATAATCAAAATAACAAAAAAATTAATGCTACTATATAAATTGCGGGTATATAATATAATTCAAGTTGCTGACAATATTCGTACTCGGAACATCGGACTTTATTTATTTTACTTTTACCCTCACCTTTGTATTTGTAGGAATCTGTTTAACAATTAACTATATGAACCTCGGACATTTTAACAATTTAGTTTAGTAAACCTCTATACTAAATTATATTATTATGCAAAAGTTAAGCTTGGTTTTAAGTACGTTTAGTTTAAGTGTTTAAAAATTCTGCAATAAATTATGATTTTTGAAATAATGCAAACGTATAAAAATTACTGCAGAGTAACAAATAAATTTTCTATCTCCTCATAGTTTTGTGACTTTAGCCAAGATACAAGAGCCTTCTTACATGAATGGTTATTTAATGGGTATATTTCAACAATTTTATTAATTTTGTTATACAACATTGGACCTAAATAACATTGGAATTTGTTAATAAAAAATGTTGAATACCAAATAATAGGACAAACCCTACCCATAAGTCTTTTAGTAATTAATTTATCCTGATATTTAAGGTTTCGATGTTGCGCCATTACAGTATCTTTAACGAACAACTGCCTTATAGTCAAAACATCACATTCAGAGTAGAGGTCAAATGTGGGATACCTGTATGGTTTGAAGGTCATAACTTTAAGTAATGCTCGCTGTGCTCGCTCCAGTGTTATAAGATGGGTTTTCCGTGCTCCCCCCCATGACGTGATACAATAGGATAGGATAGACTGAGCTAATGCGAAATAAACAGTTTTGAGGAGGGGAAGGTCCGCCACATGCCTTAGTTCTTTAAAAACATGTATCAACTTTCTTGTTCTCCCTGCTAGTAGATCAATATATGGGCACCACGTCAATTTCTCATCGAGTAAAATTCCAAGGTATTTTATTGTATTAACTCTGTCCAAATAGTTACAACCGCACGTATTAGTATTGGTGTTGTGACATGAGTGTAACTGTATTTTAAAATGTTGAGTGGTTTTTAGGGTTTTTTCCGTGTTAGCAAAAGTTATGAACTTTGTTTTTGAAGTGTTAAGGGTAAGTAGGTTTTGACTAAGCCAGACTGCTGTTTTTTGAAGACCTGCTTCTGCATGAATCTTAACTTCATCCCATGTTTTACCTTGGAAAATTATTGCCGTGTCATCAGCAAAAGTAAAAATTTTGGAGTTATGTAGCTCTAACTTGCATAGATTATTAATATAAATAAGGAAAAGTGTTGGGCCAAGTACACTTCCTTGGGGCACACCAAATGGAATTGGAGCATCATTACTAAAATAACCATCTATTGTAATTCGTTGTTTTCTGTTTTTTAAGTAATCACTATACAAATCCAATGTAATGCCCCTTATACCAATTTTTTCCATTTTGTTTATTAAGATAGGAACAGAGACTGTATCAAACGCCTTTGCCAGGTCTAAAAATACTCCAACGCATTTGTTTTGTTTGTCAATGTGGCCAGCTACAAAATTAGTAAGTTCAGTAACTGCTTGTGCTGTCGACTTTTCAGTTCTGAAGCCATATTGATTACTAGCCAAAATGTTTTCCCTGTTTAAATATGAAAGTAGTCTCTTGTTCATAATTTTCTCTAAGACCTTTGATAGGACTGGCAACACTGAAATAGGGCGGTAGTTGCTAGGACAGTCTTTGTTCCCCGCCTTGTGGATTGGATGAATAATAGATATTTGAAACATATTAGGGAAAATACCATTCTGAATGGATAGGTTTACGATACGTGTTAAGGGCGGAACGATAACATTTTTCGCCATTTTTATTATTTTAGTAGAAATTCCATCCCAACCTATTGCACTCTCAGTTCTTAAGCCCATTATTATAGATTCAATTTCATGTTCCGTTGTTTCCAACATGACCATGGAATTTACTGGTGGGCACGAGTATTCGGTAACCTGATCACTGCAGGGATTTATTTTGTTAGCTAGTTCCTTTGCGATATTAGTAAAATATAAGTTTACCTTTTCTAAAGACAGCTCTTTTGTATTTTCAATTTTGAGAAGGTCTGATGAAGCAGTTTTTTTTGTATCTCTGTTAGTAATATTATTTATTACTTTCCATTTCATTTTCGGGTCTTTAACATGTTTATTAAGTTCATTTTTTTGAAAGTTCCGTTTTAGCCGTTTTAGTAAATCATTACAATAATTTTTATACCTAGTATATTGTTGAGGACAACCCAAGGATATGATAAAAGAAACGAACGATCTGTTGAAAGGCACTTGCCATATGTATTAAAAATGAAAGTACACTCGTTCCTACGTAGCTCTGTTCTAGGCGACTAATACGTTATTCTTTCTTCAGGCTTCAGGGTTCAGGACGTCAGGATCAGTTCTTCATAGGTTGAGGTCTTGATCTGAAGCGTAGAACGAGTGACGATCGAATGAAATATTGCCCACACCAAAATGCCGCTTATTCACCCGCTTAAGTAGTATTCAGCGGGGCACAAGTGGCGCGTAGTGCGCCCTGCGGCTGCTCTGTTCTTCCAACATTTTTACAAGTCATAGCTAGTTGTAGTTATGTATGGCTTATGACCTGTGATTGGTTCATGGTTTATGACTCATCAAACTGTGATTGGCTGATGATCTGTACCTAGCTATAGTGTGATTATAGCTAGATTTCATGCCCTTGTTACTTTGTGCATAACGTTTCAGCTGTGTTAGCACAAGTTTTCAGTTACATTAATTAAGTTCAGGCTTGCGTCCGCAACAGTCTCCCCCCGGCATAGCCTCGCGAGCCTCTCCCTTCTGGTCGAGGACGATAAGCCTTCTTACTGGCCTTCTAAAAATGCCACCCCGAGTTCGCACATCCGCACTCCGCACAACACCGTCCGTACCTACTATCGCGCGCACAACAAGGCCCCGCGGCCACACATTCCGCGGTAATAAGCCGTCAGCGATTATGACGACATTGCCTTCTTTAATTTGTTCAGCGTGATTAGATCTGACGTCACCGCGCGGTGTCAGTGTCGGTAGATACTCTTTCATCCATCTTGCCCAGAATCGATCTGCCAGCGCTTGGGCCGCTCGCCAAGCGCGTTTATCAGCTACGTCACAAGTTCCAGTGACCGGTAGCCCTGCTGATGACCCCAACAGGAAATGATTCGGCGTTAACGCTTCCGCGTCTTCCGGGTTCACAGATACGTGAGTGAGCGGTCGCGAGTTCAATATGTTCTCTATTTCAGCCATTACCGTTATTAATGTTTCTTCCTTTGGCATTCGTTCTTTCAATATTACAGCGAGGGCTGTTTTCACGCTACGTATGAGCCGCTCCCAGGCTCCCCCCTGGTTTGGTGCACCAGGGTCGATGAAACGCCAATCGGTTTCCTTATTAAGGGCGTAATCCTTAAGTTCAGTCGCCCATTCTTTGTAAGCGTTTTTTAGTTCGACGTCAGCTCCACGGAAGTTCGTACCGTTGTCTGACATTATTGTGCGTGGCCATCCACGGCGCGCGGCCATTCTTCTAAGGGCCATGATCGCACTGTCAGTACTGAGACTCGGTAACAGTTCTATATGCACGGCCCTAGTTACCAAACAGGTAAATAACATGCCCCAGCGTTTTTCTCTACGTCTTCCTATAGTGATCGTCATGGGACCGAAACAATCAACACCGCTGCGAGTAAAAGGGCGAGCGTATGCATCAAGCCTTTCGCAGGGTAAGTTTCCTTTCACCGGTATAGGTGGCGCTTTACGTCGCATGCGACACACGATGCATTCGTTCAGCACAGCGCGCACACTCGTTCGTAATCGTAATATCCAAAATCGCTGACGCAGGTTATTGACTACGTGCTCTCGGCCTGCATGCCCATTCTTCTCATGTTCACGCTTTATAAGTAGGCGCGCAAGTGGATGCCTGCCGTCTAAGATCGGTGGCCTCTTCCTGTACTCTGGTACATTCGCTGCGTTGATTCGTCCGTTCAGTCGAATAATTTTATTTTCATACACCGGGTCTAGCTTGCTGAGCCGGCTCGATCTCTCAACGCTTTTTCCTGACGTCAATCTCTTAATTTCTTCAGAGAAACTGTCACGTTGTGAATCTCGTATAAGCATTAGTTCGGCTTCTTCGAGATGACGCACGTCCATCGTTGTCGCGCGTTTACGACATTTTTCTATAAAGAGCAACACGCTTGCCATAGCGCGCAATGCTCGATCATATGAGGAGAATCGTTTCAGGTCCATAACGTTCTCCTCGCCTCTAACATGGGCTACTGTTTCTTCCTCGCCCTGGTTCTCTTCGCTCGGCCACTGTTCTTCCGGTTCACGTAAGAAGGCCGGTCCGATGAACCATCGATCGTGTTTATTGAGGCTCGTTCTGCCATATCTAGTTGCGTCATCAGCTACGTTCTGAGCGGTCGGCACCCAGCGCCATCGTTCAGCGGGGGTAAGTTCGGCTATCTCGCTCAGTCGATGCGCAACATATGGCGTATATCTCGCAGAGTCGTTTCTTATCCAATGTAATGCCGTCTTAGAGTCACTCCAATAGGTTACTTCGGCTTCCCATCTATGCTCCTTGCGTATCTCGGAGGCGAGTCGTGCGCCTATCAGGCACGCCTGCAGTTCCATGCGTGGGATACTCTGCGCTTTCATCGGCGCTACTTTAGCTTTTCCCGCTACTAACACGACGTCTATCGATCCGTCGGGCCGTGTTAATCGCCAATATGCTGCAGCGGCGTAGGCTTGTTCACTAGCGTCGGTGAATACATGCAGCGATCGCTCTACGGTCATGTGATTCGCGTAGCATCGGGGGACTCGCAAGCCCGCCACGCTCGTCAGACCATTTATCCATTCGAGAAACGCGATAGCCTCTTCGGCGGGTAGTTGCTCGTCCCAGCCGATGTTGTTTCGCCATAGCTCCTGTAGAGTGATCTTTGCCGTAATCGTGAAAGGGCTCAACAGGCCCAACGGGTCAAAGATCGACATTACAGCCCCCAACATTTCACGTTTAGTGGGCGTTCTCGTTCCATCGCGTACTTCGTTCGGTACACGGGGCATAGCTGTGTTGAATGCAAGCTCATCGGTCTCTGGCACCCACATCATACCCAGCGTCTTGCCATATGGGTGTGCATTCGCACCTAGTTCTTTCGGGGCGTTAGCCTTATCCTGTTCTAGGATATGAGCGAGTAAGTGTGGACGATTCGAATTCCACCCGGCGAGTTCAAAGCCGGCTCGCTCATGAATACGCTGCACCTCTTTGATCGTGAGGGCGGCGCTTTCTTCCGTTTCAAAACTGTCGACCCAATCATCCATGTAATGGTTCATTGTTATTGCATAGAGGGCGCGCGGGTGCGCGTCTTGACATTCCTCAGCGTTTCTGTTTCTAACGCTGTGAGCTAGGAAGGGTGAACTCCGAGCGCCAAATATCATAGAATTCATCACGTATTTCTGAGGCGGGCTTTTTCGGTCATCACCACGCCACAAAAATCGTTGCGCTGCTTTGTCTTCTGGTCGTATTTTGACTCGCAAGAACATTTCGCGTATGTCTGCCGCTATAGCAATTGGCTTCTCTCTGAATCGGAACAATATTCCGTAAAGCGTGTTCAACATATCGGGCCCGGCGAGCAGTTCGTCGTTCAGACAGCGCCCGCCTGTACTCGCGGCTGCGTCGAAGACAAGGCGCACCTTTCCTGGTTTGTTCGGATTGGTCACAGCGAAATGTGGGAGGAGCCAATCAATTGAGCTGTCGTCCGTGTCCTCGACTCGAGTTGCATAACCTTTCGCCAACAAGTTGTCAACTTGTGACGTGTATGCTCTGCGAAATTCCGTGTTTCGATCCATTTTACGTTCCATCGAGCGCAATCTGCTTAGGGCCATATTATAACTAGGCGGCAGGCGAGTATCGTCTGTACGCCATGGCAGGCCGACTTCGTAACGTCCGTCGACCAATCGCGCTGTTCTATTGAATATTTCTTTAGCGCGCTCGTCTTCCTTCACAGGTTTATTTTTGGATGATATTCCGAGCGCATCGATCTTAAAATGTTCTGTGATTAGTTCATGTAGTTCATCATCATGATCAAATCGTTCTCTATGCTGAGGCGCACGTATGTGCAGTACTGTGGCGCCATCTATCGGGTCTTCCTTCGCCACTATCGTTCGTGGCACCGTACCGTGCACTACCCATCCTAGCATAGTTAGTGATGCGGCCGGCTCGTTCCATTCTCCGGTCAGGAGTTTTCGCGATACTATTAAGTGCCAATGGTCTGCACCTATTAGTATGCGCGGTCTTGCTTGTCCATAGCAGACCTCGTTCTGTGGTAGCTGTTTCAAGTGTTCATAGTTCAAACACTCAGCTGCGATCGCTTGACTGGTAATGTTGAGACTCTTGACGGTTCGCGCCTGTATTGGATGGAAGCTAGTTCGTGCTCCCCGTATCTCCAATGACACGCTCTGACTCTCGGGTTCTTGCCGCGTTGCAGTTAATCCATGCAAACGCAGCGCGCATTTCGTTCCTTGCGCGTTCACTGCTCTAGCGATTTCCTCATCGATCAAGGTTATCGTAGATCCCTCATCGAGTAGGGCGTGAGTTTCAACTTCCAGTCCATCGGGCCCTCTTATCGTGATAGGGCATATTTTTAATAACACCGCGCCAGCTGACATTACGGTGTTAGCCGAGGCGGTGATCTCTTGATCGTTCTGTTCGCCTCCTGGCGCGGCTTGCGGTGCGCTGTGTAGCAATACATGATGAGGATGGCGACACTCATCTATACCGCATTTCTTTGCGGTACAACTGGCACGGCGGTGACGGCTATTCAAGCAACGAAAACATACGCGTGCTTCTTTTGCCCATTCCCACCTCTGTGGTAATGTCATCGCTTCCAGTTTCCTACATTTCACCGTATCATGTTCGGCCCCGCAACATAGACACATCTTTACGTTTTTATTTTCGGTTGCAGTGTACGCAGCACCGCCTCGCTTCTTGCCTTCCTGGCGTTTAGACGAACTACTGGTCTTAGCTGCTGGCGCATTACGTGCTGGCTCCTTTGTTGAGCTTCCTGCAGCGGAGTACGCGAATCGTACGGCACGGTCAGCCTCTCTCATGAGGAAACGAGACAGCGTAACAATCTCAGGTTCACTGCGACTTCCATACTCTTCTGCGTAGTCGCACCATCTCGCTCTAATATGCGGACTTAATTTTTCTGTAACTTGCCGGGCCAACATAGGATTCTGTAGGTACCCCTTCTCATCTATACAAGTGAGTACACTGACTATATTCTGAAGCCGTATCGCAAACGCGTTCAGTTCGCTAGCTGTTGTTCCGGGTCGCGGTAACTTTCTTAAGTCGTCCAGCGTTTTATCAATAATGATCTCAGGGCGGCCGTAATACTGTTCAAGTGTCTGCATTATAATTGCGGGATCGGCAGCTGTGCACAATAAAGCTGCTACTGTTTCACGTGCTTCACCTCGTACACATGTTCGGAGACGTGCCAGGTTCTCAGCTTTTGTATAGCTATACATTTTGGTCGAATCTCGCATCGCTGCTTGGAATAGTAGCCATTCGTTCGGCGCGCCGTTGAAGACAGGCAGTTCTTGCGCTTGTCTAGGCGGCGGGCGTTTCAAGGCCATTCGTTCTAAGACCTCGGCTAATCTATCTATTCCTCGTTCTCGGGACCGTGCTGGCGTAGGTGATCTGTCTCGTCTCGGATTGGGCGTAGGTGATCGGTTGCGCCGCGGAGTGTCGATCGTGACTCCTCTTTGTTCTTGCGGCGGTGGCGCATATCTATAAAAAGAGTGGTGTGATCGTTGCCCTTCGTTCTCGCGCTGGTAACACAATGTGGCTCCGTTGTCGTCATGTTCGATACGTCGTCGTTCGTTCTGCGGTGCGCGCTCGGTACGTTCCCCCTGTGGTTCGCACAGGGCCGAGACGCGGACCGCTGATGACATGTCTTCATATGACGTCATGTGGGGTCGTTCTTCCCTTTTGGGTTGTGTGTTATTTAGCCAATCAGCGATTCGGTTGTCCACTTCTATTGTTTCACGGGCGATGACGCTCTCGCGGTCAGTCTCCTCCCGTATAGTGGCGACGTCCAAAGCTAGCCTTTTCTTGATAAGTGCTGCTTCTAATTGCAGCTCTTTTCTCTGGATCTCGGCTAGACGTTCCTGGGCTTCGAATTCAGCTAATCTTATTCGGGCAACAGCGCTGGCAGTTGATCTCTGAGAGCGCACGGACGGCGCCCTCGATCTCCTCTCTTCTCTAGTATCAGGCGCAGCGGCGGCGGTGGTGGCGGCGGCGGCGCGTGACCTTATTGCGGCTATGCTGGGGTCTATTTGTGCGGGTAACGCGGGCACGCGGGGGTTCGGTTCGGCATGCGCGCGCGACGTGGTAGCGGTTTGTGCGGACGCGGACGCGGATGCTTGTGCGGACGGGGACGCGGGGGGGTCTTCGTACACTCTTGCTGTCCTCTCCTCAGCTGCTTGGCTTCTTGTAGTCGGCATCTTCGGCATTTGACGCCCCTAACAGCCCTATCAATCCTTTTGGAGGGCCCGGGTTTAACCAGGATATGCTCCGCCAGGGATGGATACGTGCAGGATTGGACAGGTGGGATCTACCCAGCAGAGGATTGTGCGCACTGTGGGGTGCTCAGGGCCGGTAGGAATACCCGGACCCGTCAGCAGTGCCTACAGTCCGGCCCCCACACCACGCACGACCTTACCGGCGTAGTGTACTGGTTCGGTTCGCGCCTTGAAAAAGGCGCTCTTGATGAACCGGTGGTATCGCACAATACCACACCGCCTTGTTCGGCGTTTACTCTGGCCTCCACCGTTTGACACCGTTAGGTGGCAGAGACACAGAGCCGCGGTCCACCCGCTAAGAAATAGTGACACGTTTTAGACGATCTTTACGTTCGAAGACCACCAGCTGATGCTCGCAGACACGGTCTTTCCTCTTGAGCTCCCGGCGCGAACGTTGACTTGATCTTCACGTTCTTGAGCTCCCGGCACCGTGTTCGTTCTTGGTCTTGGATCTTGAATCTTGCTATTGAATCTTCAATCTTGCTATTGAATCTTCGATCTTGCTATTGATTCTTCGATCCGGCTTCTGAAGGACCAGAAAACTTGGGCTGTTGAGGACAACCCAAGGATATGATAAAAGAAACGAACGATCTGTTGAAAGGCACTTGCCATATGTATTAAAAATGAAAGTACACTCGTTCCTACGTAGCTCTGTTCTAGGCGACTAATACGTTATTCTTTCTTCAGGCTTCAGGGTTCAGGACGTCAGGATCAGTTCTTCATAGGTTGAGGTCTTGATCTGAAGCGTAGAACGAGTGACGATCGAATGAAATATTGCCCACCCCAAAATGCCGCTTATTCACCCGCTTAAGTAGTATTCAGCGGGGCACAAGTGGCGCGTAGTGCGCCCTGCGGCTGCTCTGTTCTTCCAACATTTTTACAAGTCATAGCTAGTTGTAGTTATGTATGGCTTATGACCTGTGATTGGTTCATGGTTTATGACTCATCAAACTGTGATTGGCTGATGATCTGTACCTAGCTATAGTGTGATTATAGCTAGATTTCATGCCCTTGTTACTTTGTGCATAACGTTTCAGCTGTGTTAGCACAAGTTTTCAGTTACATTAATTAAGTTCAGGCTTGCGTCCGCAACATATATGTTATAGAGAGAATAACATTTTTGGGTTCCATCTTACATCTTAAATGCATACGATCGCGATTTATAATGCATCGAACTAGGCCCGGTGTAAACCACGGCTTAATGCAACGTAATCTTTTGGGAATCAATACTTTGAGTGTGTTATTTGAAATTGATGAGTTGAGGATGTTTACTAACTGTTCAGCAGACCAATTCACATCGTGTGAATTTATGATGTTGTTGAAATTAATTGAGTTTAAATCATTAAGGATTGTTTCGTAACAAACTTTGTTTATTGTCACATGTTTTTTTGTCTTAATTTTGCTTACCAGGGTAACACAAGAAAGCACCAAAGCATGGTCAGTTAGAGGAGACTGAAGAACAAATGTGAGAGAAGAAAAATTGGATTTTATCATAGCATGGTCTAAGCAATTGTTATCTCTAGTTGGGAATAAATGACCTGCTAAAAAACCATGACAAGCTAATAAATTCAAATAATCTGGTGATCTATCATCTGTATTATTAAATTTCACATCAATGTTTATATCTCCCATAACAATTATATTACATCGATTTCTGTACTTAGTTAGTAGAGTATCCAATGAATTTATAAAATTTTCAATTTTCGGATATGATGGTGATCTATAAATGGCTATAACGACAGTATCTTTGTCTAAATCTATGACCATACAGGTAGCGTCAGTTAAAGATACTTCCTCCACTGAACAGCGAAGTCCCTCTTTTGTGTATGCTACTATTCCATCGTTCTGGTTACGATCTTTTTTTGTAAAATGTGTGTCATAATTTTTTAAAGATGGGTAGTATAAAACTTTAGAATTCCACGATTCTGTTAGGATAATTATATCACACGTTATTTGTAACCTAGATAAAAGAACTTCAAATTTACAAAAGTTTTTTGTGATGCTTCTGATGTTTTGTGTCAAGATACTTAAATTTTTATTTTCCGTTAGATGAGATGTCAAAAGAGATTTACACGATTCTGGGTTGCATAAATAGGATGGCCCAGCTGATATACTATCTATGTTGTTTACTAAATTAGAATTATTGTTATGATACGTGACAAAGTCAAAATAACTAATGATTTGCATAATAGTAAAATTGTTAAATGTTTGTCCATAGTAATCGTTTTAGCCCAAAAAAAGTTTCGGTTTTGATAAGCAATATTGTTAAATTGCTCTGTACACCGCAATACATGCAGAAAATTCATAGAAAGTTCAAAGTAAAAAACTTGAAAAGGTATAAAAATTAAAATGTGGACACACCGCATAGAATGGCCATGTTATCAGGGCGCGCGTGGCAGCACCATACACCATAGTGCAGGATATTTCAAAGCCTTTCTCAGCTCTTGTTTCTACAAATACTGTGACAAAACTACTGTAAGTACATTTGTTTTTTTTTTTTTTATAATGACGTCAAAATGTAAGCCGTAGTTTGTTCGGAAAGTTGTCACGCATGAATCGCAAGTAAAATTGTGATGACAACATTCTATCAATTTGTGTGGTGTTTCCTGATAGGTACAATCTGGTTGTCTTTAAGGCACGAGTGAATAGGCTTTTGCTGGGCTAGCATGTACCATCATCGACCGTACGATCACTTAGCATCATGAGGTAGACCAAAGAAACAAACCGGCCAAGAGCATGTCGGGCCATGCTCAGTATTATAGGGTTCCTTAAGTAGGTGTTACAAACAAATCAAATCGAATATTAATCATGGCTATTTTAGTTTTTGCAATAGACGGCAGCATTGGTGACTCAGAGAGTGTTGTTAGTAGCCGCTAGATGGCGCTGTACAGCGCCAAATTTAAGATTTATTTTATTTTATTTGTCATATCAACATAACACAAACTTAGTTTTTGTGATTTTTTCAAATAGATAGTAACTAAAGGAGCATTATTTGCTACTATAATTTGTCTCTAAGGTCAATGACCTTTGAACTAGGACGTTTTAAGTATTTTTCAGTTTTCTCTCTATAGCTTAAAAATTTATTACATAGTCACATTATACTCGAAATAATTTTAAAAGAGAGTTATTACAAATGTCTATCAATGTGGAAGATTATAAGTTTCTACGTTGCATAGTTTAGAAATGGCAGGGGGGGGGACACATTGCAAGCCACTTTGGCGGGCTATATTTCGCAGATGGTACACCTGATAAAAACGTAGTGTATGAAACATTGTCTTTATTTTAGTAGACCTATTCAATGATACCCCACACGAGGGGGTGCAGTGAAAAAATATATTTCATCCCCATTTCACATATATGGGTGCCACCCCTAAAATACGTAATCACGATTTATTTATTCTTTTAAAATTGAGATATATATTTAGACAATTTTTTAAGAAAATTTCATTTACTTATGTTTATAACTGTAGAAGTTATTAAGCTGTAAAGGATTAGGACAGACAGACAGGCGGACAGACGGACAGACGGATGGACATGACGAAACTAAAAGAGTTCCTTGTAGGACTACGGAACCCTAAAAAAAAGAGAAGAGTCAGAGGCTGATCATAGTAATTAGGTAGTAATTCATCAAATTGTAAGTGTATCTGACAACGGCCATGTGTTCAAAACCTCAAATATGATTGACAGCATACTAGTCTGGGCCTAACATTAATGCTTGAAGACCTACAAACTTAAATTTGCAGTTGACTACACAACGTAGTCTACCAAATAAATTAGCCTTAATATTTTTTCAGCCGCATAATTAAATTTGTAAGTGGTTTCTTTCACGTCGTCAGATATTAATATTGTTAGTTGATATTATGTTTTGTTCTTTTATATAATAATAGAAGCTGTTGTATTATAATTAGGGTTCATTTAGTAACAGTATATGACAATGTATATTATTATCACTGTTTTGAATGTCATGATGAATGAATAAAATTGCAATGTAAGTCATGTTTATATTATTATCATTCCTTTATTCATCTATATACATATTATTCACATATGTACTCGTCTGTATCAACAATTTTTAATATTGCACCAACCCTGAAATCGCGGAAAAAATGCTGATCCCTATACATATATTTTGTCGATTTATTATGTATATCATATATTATTATTATTATATTATGCCTGCCTCGTTGGTCTAGTGGTTGCAAGCGCGTCCGCTGAGCGTGAGGTCCTGAGTTCGATTCCCGGGTCGGGCAAAGTGTTATTGGGTTTTTTCATTGGGAAATTCTCAGTAGCAGCCCGGAGTCTGATTTGTGCCCGGTCAATGGCAATAGGCTCGCCCCCTATTACATGGGACTATAACATAACTGGCGAAATGTGGGTGTACTTTTACACCGCTGCCTTCCCCTTCGGGGAAATACAGGCGTGATTTTATGTTATGTTATGTTATTATATTATGTGAACAACACAGATGTAGATGTAGTTTGTATGGACAAACGTTCTCGACTGTTTTATTTCTGATTACCCTAGAGCACAGACCAGTAAGCTACAAGACTCCGCATAAACAAAGTTTTGTATTCGAACGCAGTCGTAAAACGTTGGTGGGGTCAGGGGGGCGGACGGCGCGTTATGATTGGCCGGCTCAAAAGTTCGGTGGTATGATTCCTTATGATTGGGGCCGCTCGCTGACTGAGTGACGTTCCGATTGGCGGAGGGACGTATGATATGCAGTGGTAGAGCATATGCGTTGTGACCGGGGGTGTCCAGCTAACCGGCGTCTAGAGGCTTACTGGTCTATGCCCTAGAGCAATGAATTTTATGATGTCTGTCGAAGGACCGATGGCCGTTGGAGCAGACGAGTCCTTGAGTGGAGACCGCGAATCGGCAAACGCAGCGTAGGGCGCCCCCCTGCCAGGTGGACCGACGACCTAAAGAGCGTGGCTGGGGGGGGGCTGGATGCGGAAGGCAGAGGACCGAGCGTTGTGGCGCAACTTGGGAGAGGCCTATGTCCAGCAGTGGACTGCGATAGGCTGAGTTGAATGAATTTTACAGTAAAATAATGTCCCTATGTTTTCGTTTTTCTTGATAAATTATTAATAGAAGCCCTAAAAATTCTCAAAAATGCCTATTTAGACCGCTGAAGCCTAGTGTATAAAGACAACTGTTAATGAAAAAGGAAAAATATAGTGACACAGTAAATATTCTCATACAGTTTATGAAATATCTTCTAAATTTGTTCAGATTCGGAGGAGAAAATAGTCGGGAGCCAAACCATAGAAAACCTCGAATTATGACATTTTACAAAGGCTATTTAGTCGAAGCTACTCTTATTGTCTTTATCGCACTTATTTGCGGCCCAGCACTAGCAAAGCGACAGCTATAGTTTGTTCAAATACCTAATTTTCTAAAGTATCTCTGCCCGTATTTCCTATTAAGTTTTCTATACAAAATATCATCAAACGTCACAAATAAATCCCTCCTTAAAACTTCCACGCTCATATTTTAGACACTCGTCTTACGAAGAAGTAAGATTAATAACCATTACCTCTAAGGTAAGACAATGATTCATGCATCTTCTCCTATGATAAGGTATTAAGCAACAAAAGAAAAAGTTTCACTAATAGCACAAAACACCGAGAGTACAGAAGTAAAGCTCATGTATAGAAACACATTCCCACAGGATACAAATATTTGTGTGATGAACATGACTGTCTGTGTTGGTCTGGTTGTTTCTTATGTATTATAAGTATGTATTAACAACAACAAAAAAGTATATTAAGTATTATATCCATTGTCTAGTACCCATAGCACAAGCTCTGCTTAGTTTGGGACTAGATGGTGATGTGTAAAATGTCCTAAAAAGATTTATTTTTTATTTATTTTATATACTGCTGAACTGTGTAACACACACCGGCATAGCGGGTGGCACCATAGAATAGGTAATATTTTCTTATGGTGGCACTCGCGTTCGAAATGTTCTAGCCACATTTTGAACACACACACATTTTTTTTTTGTTCTGAGATTTTGTGTACGATGTCTATGTGTGCGTTGCTCGAGCGCCCATTGTATGAAGCTTTACTTCTGTACTATCGGCGTTTTGTGCTAATAGTCTTAGTACTAATAAGTATAAAAGAAAATGAAAGTACCAATCTGAGACGATCGTAATTAGCCTTGAACTTTTCTTTTGACAAATGACCTCATCCGAGACTTAGAGCGTTTCTCCACTGCTACGATTCGACACCCGATAACTAGCGTCTCCTTGAGAGAACAATGTTGTTTTTTAGTCAATATTTGAACAAACTTTTTAGAAGATAATTTATTCGTTGGGTAATTATCTCCCACTTATGAACATTTTTTTTTATGTGAAGGACTGGTATGAGTTTGGACTTATATGGTCTTCATGACAAGTTTAAAAATAAATTGAATCAACAACACTGCAGACATAAAAAATATTACTAAGTCGGATAAAGATTTTTACTTGGAATGAATTCTCTAACGGCCAAAATTAATATCCAATCTATCCACGATTTACCCTACTAGAGATAGAAATTTGACATATTTTGTATGGAGCTTATGTCAAATTCCTATCTCTAGTAGGGTAAATCGTGGATAGATTGGATATTAATTTTGGCCGTAAAATAATTCCCAAAATGCGATTACATTTCTTAAAATCCAATGAAAAATGCCTACAAAGTGTAAAAAATAAAAGTTTTAACATAGAAAATACTCTTACTATAACATTTTAAGTACTTGGTAGATCTTATGTTGTACAGTTTACGTGCGAGCATTTTTCAGGACTGCCCAACAAATTTTAGATGTAAACGAAGCAGCAATTTTATGTTGACCATTACCTAATGTCAAATCATTAGTGTCCATTGTAGAGGTGAATGAGAATTCCTTTGTTCAACAGTGGGCATTTATAGGCTGATAATGATAACCATTTACTCAATTTTAACTTTTAACTCGCAAGTGCGACTGCTGAGCGTGGGGTCCTGGGTTCGATTCCCGGGTCGGGCAAAGTGTTATTGGGTTTTTTCATTAGGAAATTCTCAGTAGCAGCCCAGAGCATGGATTTGTGCCCGGTTAATGGCAATAGGCTCGCCCCCTATTACATGCGACTAAAACATAACTGGCGAAATGTGGGTGTACTATTACACCTCTGCCTACCCCTTCGGGGTAATACAGGCGTGATGTTATGTTATGTTATTTACTCAATTGTAATGTCTTCTGCGACAACTTTTTTGTTATTTCTAATACCTAACAAAAAGAGGGCGTGACCTAGCTTTTTAGCCACTTTTGAGTGGCCAAAACAAAATGTAATAATGAGAAAACCAGCCAAGTGCGAGTTGGACTCGCGCAATAAGGGTTCCGTACCACTCATTGACCTGATACACCATAGAAACTGATTTAATTTACGAGAGTTCATCAAAAGACATGATGAACGCACCGTGCGCGAAATATGAATTATTGAATCTCTTTCTTAGGCAGGTACCACCACATATGTTTATATTTGCTCTATTTTTAGGATTTTTTGCTAAACTTCACAGTATACAATATAATCAAACCAAGTTTGCCGCTGGTATGTATTACCATTTTGAAGATAGAGCAGGAACAAAAATGCTGAAAAAAAATATGTTTTTCGAGATTGCTTGTCTGGGGACCCCCTTTGGTTTAAGACTTTTTTTATATTTATTATATTTTCGTGATAGCGGTCACAGCAACACATATTCAGAAAAAAAAAAACCTATTATCGTTGAAAAGATACAGCCCTGTGACAGACAGCGTAACGAGAGTAATAGGGTCCCTAATAGGAACCCTAAAAATGATTTAATGAGTTATGGCACCAAAAGTTGACGTTTGACTCAGTAACCAAGCAAAATTGATAATAATTCGGATTGATTTCTGGAAAATTATTTTTCATCCCATCTATTCGAAGAGGACGACTTGGTTCGCCTTTAAGTGCACCCAAAGGTGGTGTTTTCTATAAGAAACTTTTAGCGGGCAGTAATGAGTTTTTGATCCTCTTTATAAGTGCGCCGCAATTATTTTTGCCGCGCACTTTTTGAATTTGGAACATCTTAGTGTTCAGCGCCAAAGAAATCGAACGCAAATATTGTTTGAATAAAGACTGGCTGGTACGACGGCCAAAATTCGTGCCGCGCGCCGCCCGCTGAATAAAAAAAAAGAAATAAAAGATCTAACATGCCACAAGAGATCGCTACTTATTTGAAGTTACCAGATATCAAACTGTATACAGGACATTGTTTTCGTCGTACTTCTGCTACCTTTTTGGCAGATTCTGGAGCGGACTTAACTGTTCTCAAGCGACATGGAGGACGGAAGTCGAGTGCTGTAGCAGAGGGTTTTTAGAGGATTCCATTGAGAACAAGGCGAAAACATGTGAACATTGTGAACGCATCGTGGAAAACATTAAATTGCAACCTTCAGTTAATCCATCCATGCCACTGTCGCCGCGCCCATCTACATCCAAACAACGAGATTCACCGTCACATTTTCCCCAAAATAAGCCAGATTCGGACATTATTTCAAACACGGAGAATATAAAATCTACAACAATCTCTATTCCTAATAAAACTATAACAATAAATTTTCATAATTGCGAAAATGTCTCAAATGTAAATATAAGTTTTTCGTTGTTTTATTATACTATTTAATTTCAATTTAGTTGTTACTCTATGTTTTATTAAGTAATAATATTACAATAAAATATGAGGCGCCTTTTATTTTCTCATAGAGGGTGATGAAAAGTAGAGTGTATCACTCGGGCGCAACATATATTTTTGGCTCGGGCGACGTACCTACTTTGAATCCCTCGCTAGGTTCTACATTCTACTAAAGAATCCCTCGCTACGCTTGGGATTCTACTCTAGAATCCCTCACTACGCTCTGGATTCAAAAAAGCGCCCTCGCCGTATAAATATTATTTTGCTCCCTTAAGGTAAATGCTACAGGGTACCCCGCGAAATTCAAATTTTTTGGCGTTTTTTTGCAAATTGTAGCTTTATTTCGCATGTATATCGGTTAAAATATGATTGGCGGAAATAATAACAATATATCTACTGAATAATACTCATAAATAATATAAACCTAGCTCTATTAGCTGCACTAGCTCGATAATATTAATTTACGATCAAATTGTTGATTTTCGAGCTAATAGAGCTAGGTTAATATTTTTTATGAGTACCTATTATTCCTTAGATATATTGTTACTATTTCCGCCAATCATATTTTGACCGATATACTACGCGAAATAAAGCTACAATTTGCAAAAAACGCCAAAAAATTTGAATTTCGCGGGTTACCCTGTAGCATTCACCATAAGATAGAATCTACTATTAATTTATCTAGTGTTCCCACACAGTGCGTTCTTTCTGACTAACCTTGTATTATTAGAAGCTTCTATTTAATAAACTCGATATGAATCCACAAAGGGATTTGGACGAACGCAAATTAAAATACTCCTATCAGTGGCTCAAAGAGATCTTTATCTGATCTAAAACCAATTTCGCAGACCTTTGACGGGAAATTTCAATGTAGACTGCTAATCCTGCTAACTATACTCAGCTGTATTTTAGGATTTTTGGTTTATACATAGACATAGTAAAAAATATAGACGAAATAAAACAAACTATGCTCCTTCGTGTACAACCAGCGCTCACGTACGCACATGCACCTCAAACCCTGCTGACCTCTCTCAGTACTACACATGTCGCGGCATCGTCCAGTAAGCATTGCGAAAGAAAATATCCTTCAGGTGCATGGTGTGTGCGTGAGCGTTGGTTGTACACGAAGGAGCAACATTTTTTGGTTTCACTATGATTGTTCGCAGCACTTCGTCTATATTTTTTACTATATCTGTGGGTTTATATTATACTTTTATATTAAACCGAGCTTGCATTTGACCACTACCTCATCTAATGTGAAATGGTGGTGCGGTCGACAATGGTTCACGCTTGCACAGCAAAAACCTATTCACTCTAGCCTAGAAGCCTACCAGATTATTTAAACTATCTTAAAACATAGACGTCAGGAATTCATCTCCAGCGGTAGGTACGCATAACAAAGCTATTAGCAAAACGCTTCGTAAGTAGACTACGCGCAAAATTCGATTAAAACACCGTGTGGGAGTTATTTGAGATAATGATATGATATATAAAAAGAGGTAGATACGTTACTAGTGCACCAAAATGAAGCGTTCCACAAGAGCTAAATATCTCCTCATAGCCTCAGTCGGTCTCGCACAAGTAAACGATACATACGTACCATTGAGTTCGCTGTTTGTGTCTTAAAAGGCTTGAAAATACCGTTGTGTGTAATGCGTAAATGAAATGCGTAGTGAAATGTAAAAGAAAAAACAAATGTGTGCGGCCGCTACGTAGTAGGGAACATTATTTTCGTATGTTTTGTGAGCGTATAACGTATCTTTACTAAATATCATTGATTTGAAATCGTTTTCTTTATGAGTTAGAGAAATTATACATTGAATGGACATTCCAAGAATCTCAACGTCATTCCACTGATGGTGTAGTTACGACATTTGATCAAATGTTTAAAGGTTCGGCAAAACAATGTTTGGCTGACTTACACTTTCACTTTGGTATTGTTATTCTTATAAGGTTTGCGAAAATAACCGTCTGTCTGTCTGTTACGTTTTCACGCCTAATTTGCTGAACCGATTTTGATGAAACTTGGAAAAATGCAGCCAGACCAGGTGGACCGACGACTTGATGAAAGTAGTTGGGGAAGACTGGATGCCGAAAGCAGAGGAACGAGTATCGTGGCGCAACTTAAGAGGGGCCCATGTCCAGCTGTAGTGGCCTGCGATAGGCTGAGTTTATGATGTTGATGATGGTATGAAGATAGTCTAGAACCCGGAGAAGGTCATAGGTTACTTTTTATTCCGGAAAGATAAACAATTCCTGAGGGAAGCGCGATAAACGACAAAGAAATTATTTGACAACAACCACACGGCATAGTATGTACCAGGGAGATATAAACGTACACTAAAATTATAAATGCAAAAGTTTGTGAGTATGTTGCTTTTTGACGCTGTAATACACAGACATATTAAACCTATGGACTAGAAATACCTAAAAAATTCGCGTGGTATAAAACAGACGTCTGTGTGGTATATGTCCGCGCGTAGCTCAAGGTTTCATCAGGATTCATCACGAAATAAATTTCTCATTACTCCAAATTATGTATTTTCCGATTATTACATGAACTGACCAGAAGAAGAAGTTTTACAACAAGAATGACAGCCCGCGCAAGCACAGTGTCTCCATCTTTATATAACTACAATCAAATAGACCCAACGGAGTCACTAAATACATTTTAATTTATAAATGAACACTAGAATAAGTAACCAGTCGTCGTGATAAAACTAATATTAATTTAGATAATCTCTAAACATTATATAAACCAACAAATCATGCCAGATATTAAAATATGAAACAATATAAGGCGGAATTATCAGAACCACAAAATTAAATTAACAACATTTAAATTAATCATTTAATTAATCTAATTAGAATATTCGAATTATAATTATCATAATATTAACATTATTTACAACATTAATTTAATTAATACGGATCATCAAATATTAAACTTTGCTAAACAAAAAGGTATTTTCTTTGATCTTTGATGATCTTTGCAAAGTACAACAAATACAACTTTGATGTTCTTTGCAAAGTACAACAAATACAACAGAAATCAGTATGATTTACAGAATTTCATGATTAATAAATTGCATAGCAAATTCTAGAAATAAAGGATATTTATTTCAAAAGATTTCATAATTGTATAAACTAGTTACCTCAAAATGGCAATAGATTGCGTTGTAAGCATCGATATTCGATATAGCATAGACATTAATTTGTCTGAGTCCGAGTATAAATTAATATTTTAATGTTATAAGCTATGGAAAGCTATATAAATAACTCTCAAATTACATTAGAGGGCGCAATGTTCAACCAACGCCAGGAAGAAACATTCAATACTGACCAGTAATAAAGATTAATATATTAAGTTCTGTCAAAAAATTGTAAACAAATTGATGGCAACACTAGCGCGCCCATATATACTTACACCATCCGGGCCCGTAAAATGGCGGCCATTGCAAGGGATGTAAGTAATCGAAACTTATTACAATCCACATTACATTTGAATTAATTGCTGTCCACAGCACGAACAATAAATTTGGGACCGTTTTAAAGCCAAAAATCGCAACCGTTTGGATTATTTATTTAATAATGACAGCACACATATAAAACCATTGCCCTTAAAATGGCGGATTTTCACCACACGGAGTAGATATTCTGACGTCACGTAAAAATGTTAGAAACAGAGAACTTACAAATAGCATGCCATCTCTTTCAACAGACGATATTATACCTTGGTTAACAAGAGACAAAGTATAGATTCATATTAGATAACAAGTTAATAGATATTTGTATAAACGAGGTGGATATAGAAGAATAGGGCGCCTCCATAGGTTTACATCTCGTTGCTGCTGTAATAGCTTAACTAAACGGGATGCGTGATAAAAGACGTCCATGTAGGCAAAGCCGCGCCCTTAGTCTATATACAAAGTACAAACATCTTACTAAGCAATCCTATATGGCACTCAAGTAATATTTTATGTAATTAATGTAATTGCTACGGAACAACAATTAACTCATACACTGCTTATGTGTGTACTGCTTATTAGGGATATTACGGAGCTTCGACTCCGACTCCGAAAGGTCGGAACTTCCGATTGATTTAACACCTCCGACTTCAGCTTCGGCTCCGATATTTTTGAATCAGAGGTTATAACGAAGATCGGAGCGCAGCGAGCGACCGCGACCAGAACGCGTACGTAGAAGATTTGACTGGTCGCCCGGGGAATCCCCTCACGCTAGCATTTCTCGTTTAGTCAGTGATGCCACCGTAGTGGTTTTACCACTAGAACAGCTGGTTCTGTAATAGTGGTTCTTTACACTAGATCTGTCCTCTACTCCGCCTCCGGCTCCAGTTCCGACTCCGACTTCGGTAATTAGATTAAAAACCTCCGGCTCCGACTCTGGTTCCCGTAATATCCCTACTGTTAATTACAAGCTATCTTTCATTTTATAAGTAAGGTTTAACGATCATTTGTCAGGTCCGAAGAACTGCGGACTTCTTAGTCAACGCTCTCGTAAAGTCATAATCTGATCCTTGGACGAATAAAAAAAGGCGCACGGAACATCGCTAGTCAAAAAGTAAAGCACCCATAGTAAGACGGCTCGCTTAAAAGTACGGGCTGTCACGCACACTTTCACACCCATAGAAAGACAAAAGGCCGCGATTACGCAACAAATCTCGTGTGACGGTAGTCATTGTCATAGTGTCACAAATAAAATAACAATATATAACTGGTGTGTTAAAATTTTGTCAAAATTATAGTGGGTTTAGGAAAAAACTAAGTGCTCAATCTTTTCTTAGCGAGATTCCGTCTGCCATTTTTTATTCATCCGAGATCTGATCACTTATAAAAGTCGATAGTTTAAATTTGGAACCTCAGTTTGGAACCATCTGAATTCTGGAAAATGACGTCTTACTCGAAAGTGGTAAGTAAATGTCAAGGTGGGAGTGAATGATGAGTGACCACTCCTTCTTCAAACTAAAAACGTGACGTTTTTTGATGCCTGAGCAATATCATTGATGCCTTATAAAACATATAACTTTCACCAGATGTTGCTTTATTCGGTGTCAGACAATGATATTTAAAAGTACAGATATGTTAGTGCGCTCTCAATGTGAAGACTCGAAATCGTCCTAATTAGGAGTTTTTCACCGGCAAGGCATCGAGTTCAAATAAATTTACTTACCTAATAACAACATTTTATCACAATTAAAATTAATTACTTTGAGTTATGTTCATGTGCGTATATTTTACGCATACGTACGAAACGACGCTTGTTAATTAATGAGTAATCACGAAACGTATTAATGTGTTGATTACAAGTCTTAGTTCAAAACCTTGAGAAACTTTTGTTTGAAATTATAGCCGAGTCAGAACTGTCTTCTATAATTTTTCAGTTAACATCTGCTGTGCGGGGTGCAAGCCAAGGTTTAAACATAACATCAAAGCGCTGTTTGTTTTACAAAAGTTTATTGAGAGTACAGTATAAGTGTAATCATTCTTAGTCATCATCATCATCATCTGGTGGACTTCAAGGCTCGACAGAATAGGTTTTTCCTGGGCAAGCGTGAACCATCGTCGACCGCAGCCCCCTAGCCAAGTTGACAATCTACAATCGTCAACGCCATAGAAAACAACCAAAATGTATGGGAATGACATCTCAACGAATTACTTTTTCGTTGAGATATGTCATTCCCATACATTTTGATTGTTTTCTATTAGCGTTGACGATTGTAGATTGTCAACTTGGCTAGGGGGGCAGGTGAGGTGGCGGTCAAACGCAACAGCCGAAAGACGTTCACTGCTGGACATGGGCCTCCCCCAAAGGGGGGAAATTGCCAATATATATATATATTATATCGTTCTAAGTATTATAGTAAAATGTTAAGGAAAATGTTTAGCTTATTAAAAATGTTAAGTAATAATTTCTTAGGTTTTCGCAATCACTAGGTACACATTATAATAAAACAAGTTTAACCGGATTACATCGCGTTATTATTTAAATTGGTTTTCCTGACGTTTTGAAAGTTTTGCAGCGTTCGTGCTCACAGGAAGACTAAGATGACAAGCGGCTTTACACATATTAAAAAAAAAAAAACTACCTACTGTACGATTTTTTAATAATTAAAATCGTTTCGTTGCACGCAGTAGTCACTCAGCCTCACAGCCAACAAAACCATGTTCCAATTGTACAAACAAGCGCACACGCACACACATGCACTTTAAACCGTGCTCACCGCTCTCAGTACACATGTCGTGACATCGTCCAGTAAGCATCGCGAAAACAAATATCCTTCATGTGCATGGTGTGTACGTGAGCGCTGGTTTGAAGGAGCACGGTTTTGTTGGCTACACTGTGATTGTTCGCAGCACTTCATCTAAATTTTTTACTAGTCCCGTTTACCCAATTTTTATTATTTTTTGCTAAACTACATAGTATGCACTATAATCAAACCATGGTCGATGCTGATATGTATTACCATTTTGAAGATAAAGCAGGAACAAAAAAGATGAAAAAAAAAAAAAAAATTCGAGGTTTCTTGTATGTTGTACACCCCCTTTGGTTTTAGACTTTTTCATTTTTAGTATTTGTCATGATAATCATGGCAATACATGTTCTGAGAAAATTTCAACCGGCTACCTAGGTATTACCGTTCAAAAGATACAGCCCTGTGACAGACAGACGGACGGACATTGTAACGAAAGTAATAGGGTCCCGTTTGGCACCCTTTGGGTACGGAACCCTAAAAACAGAAGGAATACAAGTACAAATAATCAAGAAGTGTGGTAAGACATGCGTCACGTCCAACAACGACCATACAGCCCAATAGACGCCTAATGTTGAATATAATGCGTACAATAAATTCTGCCACTAGCTGAGGCTGAGGCTTGCAATCTGATTGGCCCTACCAAGGCAGCTATTGGCTAATCACTAACGCGGCAGTTTTGACGGCTCACATGTAAGTGGCCGAAACTGATTTGACGTTTTCAAGTGGCGAATAGTGGCGACCTATATTAGTGAAATTTCCTAGATGTGTTGCAGACATCGGTTGCCTGTTATGAGGCATCTATAGGCTGTGTGGTCGTAGGTCATGTCCATAGAAATAGATAGATAGATAGACACTACTATTACCACTACTACTACTGGTACTTTATTGTTTGCACATCATAAAAATAAAACTAAAGTTATACACAAATATGAGCACAGTACTAACAATTGGCGGTCTAATCGCTAAAAGCAATCTGAAAACATAACATAACCTAACAATCAATAATCATATCAATCTGAATAATAAGGTAATATTATATAGATTTCTATGGTCACATCCAAACACTAAAATGACATGACTTGCAAACACTACTATTATTTATGCTATGCAAACACTAACATTGCATCGTTTTAAATAAAGTGACTCATCATCATCAACTCAGCCTATCGCAGTCCACTGCCGGACATAGGCCTCTCCCAAGTTGCGCCACAACACTCAGTCCTCTGCCTTCCTCATCCAGTCCCCCCCAACCACGTTATTCAGGTCTTCGATCCACCTGGCGGTGGGCGCCCTACGCTGCGTTTGCCGATTCGCAGTATCCACTCGAGGACTCGTCTGCTCCAGCGGCCATCGGTCCTTCGAAAGGCATGGCCAGCCCACGGCAACTTCAGCTTATTGATCCTACAAGCTATGTTGGTCACTCCGGTTCTTCTTCGGATAGCTATGATTAAAAAAAATCTGTTCAGCCATTTGAAGATTACAGGCTCCTTTCTAGTTGATGAAGGGATGTGAGCAACTTCCACAGGTCTGATCGTTTCGTAATTTGGTATCCTGTTACTCGAATTATATTGCAAGTACATGGTAACCTTGACCTGATGCTGCAGCATCAACTAGAATCTGCAAGATACCCAACTCCTCACCAACTTACAGCAGAGGTATCGTGTTTGGGTTCATTGGAATGGTTTCAATGAATAAGTTATAGATAAAAAATATCTGGTCACCATTTAATAGTGATCAGGGTCTAAAGATGGAGCAGGAAAGAGAAATGAGAATAAATTGGTGAGGGATTCTTAGCTACTTTCACTGGTTTAATCGATATGAAATTTTAGTATACGATGTAGTACCGTTTGTGGCGAATTAAGTACTCGTCTGTGTCGGTTGCCGCCGCATCCGCTACGACGCGCGCAGGCGCGGCCCGGTTGGTGTAAATCTTACATTAGTGTATGAATATGTAGAATAAATGAGTGAATATATTAAATCGGGGTTTTTTTTTTAATTTTACTAATTTATATTATTTCTTTTTCCAGAGACGTCGTGACGCAACCCCTTCTCTGTGATTACGTATTCAAGTAATGAAATCCTATGATTTTTGCAACTCTTAATTAAAATCTGCATAAAAATTACATTTGTTATGGCTATTAATATTAATATAATTTCTTGACCCTCGTAATTTGTTAACGTAATCATTCTAGGAAAAAGTTTTTTATTTTTTTGTGTTTGGGTAGAGATTCTTAGAATAACTTAGTAGCAAATTGAAAGGTTTTCTCTCCGTTCCTACGTTGATCTGTTAACGTGAATTTATTTAATGGATTTGGATTAGAATTTTTTGATATTTTTTTATACCACCTTTTTAAAACGGGTTAATACGACCACCTCCACCGGCTCCATCATCAAAACCTGGTCTACATTTGTCAACCACATTACTACTGATTCGAACTCAAACTGTGTCTACGGCTCAGACCAAACATGCTCTTAGGTCTGCGGTAACCACAGCGGAGATCCTGTCATCACCACTGATTGAGTTTTTTTTATAACATAAGTGGGCAAATAAGCATGTGGGTCACCTGGTGGTAAGGAATCTCCGCTGCCCATGGACATCCGCAACACCAGGAGAATTGCCGATGCATTGTCGACCTTTTGAAAACACGAACCACACCGGAGATCCTATCACCACCACAGATTTCCTTCATAAATCCCTAAGTCAGATAACGATATGATGATAATTAAAAAGTATGAGTGTATCATTCAAAATGACAACGCTAGCACATAAGTGCGTATGAATTATTTTTGATGATCTGAACTATACATTTTAACTCCAATTATATAGCACTATTGATAAGGTTGAAACTACAGTGTGAAGGGCTTTAAATAGCTACCGGGCCGGACTCCACGCAACTCTAAGTTTTCTTTTACCAAATAACTAATTATAAACGAGTTATAGTTAACGACTTTCGAGTTAACCAAATTACATTCATGCATGCTTACCTATCTGTTTTAAGAATACATCTATCTCCTATAACTAAATGTATGAGAATGATAATTTTATTAGGGTTCCGTAGTCCTACAAGGAAACCTTATAGTTTCGTCATGTCCGTCCGTCTGTCCGTCTGTCCTAATCCTTTACAGTTTAATAACTTCTACAGTTATAAACATAAGTAAATGAAATTTTGATAAAAAATAGTTTAGAAGATCTCAATTTTAAAAGAAGAAAGAAAACGTGTTAACGTTTTTTAGGGGTGGCGCCCATACATGTGAAAAGCTGATGAAATTTTTTTTTTCGCTGCACCCCCTTGTGTGGGGTATCATTGAATAGGTCTACTAGAATGAAGGTAATGTTTCATACATAACTTTTTTATCAGGTGTACCATCTGCGAAATACAGGCCGCCAAAGTGGCTTGCAATGTGTCCCCCCCCCCTGCCATTTCTAAACTATGCAATGTAGAAACTTATAATCTTCCACATTGATAGACCTTTATAAAAACTCTCTTTTAAAATTATTTCGAGTATAATATGATTATAACATTTTGAGTTATAGTGAGAAAACTGCAAAATAATTAAGACGTCCTAGTTCTTATAGAATACCATAGAGAAAAATTATCATAGCAAATAATGCCCCTTTAGTTACTACCTATTTAAAGAAAACACAAAAAGTAACTTTGTGTTATATTTTTATGACACACTTCTTTAATTTAGCTTTTTAAATTCAGCGCTAGGTGGCGCTGTTTGCAAAAACTAAAATAGCAATGATTAATATTCGATTTGATTCGTTTGTAATTAGGAACCCTATAATACTGAGCATGGCCCGACATGCTCTTGGCCGGTTTTCTAATATTACGCGACTTATAACTGACAATTGCAAGTTTACGCTCGCACTCGCGCATATTGCATGACATTATCACGCGATTATCGTGCGAATGCTATTTAGGTCACCTATTCGACTCTTTTACGTGTCTGTGCTTATAAAAATAACTACGCTGCAGCCCTTTTAGGAGTTATCCTAATACAACGTGACTATTTTGACTACGCGAACATCTCAAATTCTTGCGAATTACGTTCGTGCAAGCCCACGAGCAAACGTAAAGGTGTCGTATAGGTGTCCGAATTACCATTCGCGCGATGATGTCACGTCACGAACAAAGTGCGCAAACGGTATTCGCGCGAGTTTGCAGTGGTCGCGTAGTCACTTTGTATTAAGACAATGCCTAAGAGGGCTGCAGCGTAGTTATTTTTATCTTATTGGTATGATGTCATGCCTTTATTTTTTGTTAGGTATATATTAGTATTATAGACGAAGTGCTGCGAACAATCTAGTGAAGCCAAAAAAACTAAAAAACTATGCTCCTTCGTGTACGACCAACGTTCACACCTCAAACCGTGCTCAACTGCTCACCCCTCTCAGTACACATGTCGCGGCATCGTCCAGTGAGCATCGTGAAAGCAAATATACTTCAGGTGCATGGTGTGCGTGTGAGCGCTGGTTGTACACGAAAGAGCATAGTTTTTTTGGCTTCACTATGGTTGTTCGCAGCACTCAGTCTATATATTTTTACAATGTCTGTGAGATTATAAAGATAAAAAACACAAGCAAACCCCTAAGTAATCTGTTTAAACTTCTCACTAAAAGCTATAGTATTATATTATCTGTGCTAAAAGCCTGCTTAAAATCCAAGTACTTAATTATATTAATCACCAGGGATGATGTATGATCTTTTAGCATCGAAGAGGCGTTTTAAGCTTGCACTATCCCGAAAATCTCTCTTTTTTTCTAAATTACAGGCAATGCCATTTTAAATTGGCAGCCATCAATCCAAGCACCTCACAAAAAATAAATTCTGTTTCTTTCATAAGTAATTTTATTGACAAAGAATTTGCTTCGTTCAGTCTCATATTTTTTGGAAAAATTTCGTTACGTGAAAGGTAGGTGACGTTTTGAAAAATGACAGTAACAATCCATAAAATTTTAATTTTGAAATCCAATAAATCTTAGCGCGGTCTACAATAATAATAATATGGTGAATATCACAGAAATAGATAGAATGGTTGTAATCACAATTTTACTTGCTATTCATGCGTGGCAACTTTCGATATATACATATTGACGTCATTAATTTTTAAAAATGAACTTTAATCAAATGTACTTTACAGCTTTTGTTTCTGCAGTTAGAAACAGCACAATAAGGCATTTTTGCGGGTTTTTGTTACAGTATTTATAGAAACAAGTCATAAGGCTTACTGAGAAAGGCTTTGAGATGCCCTGCACTATGGTGCAAACTGTTGGCACGCGCGTCCTGGCCAAGTGGCCATTCTATCTATTTCTGTGGTGACGATAGTGTGCCTCAAATTAAATGTCAAACGTACACGAGTTAGTGACATTTGCCACCATATTTTGAATAGGCGTTTGAATCACATTAAATTATTTTATTCCTTAACATTATACGCCTCATATATTATTAAAAGAAAAATTGTTACGAAAGCCTAGTTAGTTGAACTAAATAAAATACTGTCCCACCACAAAAAAGTTGTTTCCATTAAGACCAGGCATTTTTTCTGCTCAGGATATTCTCAGTGGCGTAGCTATGTAACCAAGGGTCCCGGGGCAAAAAGTTAAAAGTCCCTTGAGCTTGGGGGGCTAGCCCTATGGTAGCTACGCCACTGGATATTCTGCAAACGCAATCACTTTTCATGAATAAAATCAAATTAAAAACGGCTGGAAATAATTACAGCTGCCACCCTACGATAGTTAGTGATTGTTTGCTACCATTTCATGGACAGGCGTTTGAGACACAACAATCTCACATGTGACACGTCATTTTTTACACTAATTTACGAATAAAAAACAGGTAGATTATTTTTTATATGTAAGGGATTTCCAGATAAAATAAAAATTAAATTAAATTCATACCTTATTCTGATATTTTTTTATCTTTATGGTAATGCTATAAAAATTAAACAATACAGTACCTAATATACAGTGGCTATACGTAATTAATGAAACTTGGGTAAGAATCCTGTATCCTGTAAAACTGGACAAATTAATGAGAATTCATGAATCTGTAAACAACGCTGTTGGACCCATTCTTTTACAGACAATTGAATTGCTGTGCAAGCTTTATGAACATTGCCAATCACTATAGGTAGGTACATAACCACACGATAAGCTTTCACACAATAATAAATTATGTATACATAATAAATTATTTATGAGTCGGACTGAGATACCACAGGGCCCAGGTCTTCAGTAAAACATGTCTTTCTGTATTTTTTATTAAATGGTTAGCTGTAATTGTGCCAGATGTATCATTGTATCAGATGGCGCTTAAAGGTGAGGTCAGTTGAAAACTCTGTCCGTATATTCAATGTATCTATGAGTGTAACGCAAATCTTAGCGTAACCTGACGCGACATTTTCTCGCGAATCATACTTATTGCAATTCCCTATAAAGAACTTCGTTCCAAAAACTATTGGAATCTTCATGTAGGCACCTACCTGAATAAACTTTCCTAGATTTTCCCATTACAACTGGATAGTAAATAAGTGTTAAAAATAATAAGTATCTAGCTTAAGTACTCGAATTTACTTCTGACAAACTTTTGCTATTACTTTTTTATAAGGCTATTCCAAAAAAATAATTTAGCTCAAAGTAATAAGAAAACTATAATGGTTAAAACGTTTTAAATTATTTGCTAAATAAAAATGGTCTTTATGTTGAGGAAACAAGATTTAAATTTGAAAAAAGAGGCCTTTCCCAAAAACTTTTCCACTTTGTTTTATATGAGTTAGAAATAGGGAACTACTTATTTAAATATACTGTAGTCTGTAGGCTCTGAAAGAGATCACAAATTCTTAAATAAGCAGAAAAAATTATTTAGTTTAGGTCAATAAGGGCTATTGTGTCGAGTTTTGTTTTTTGTACCCAACGTTGTAATTGTCATATACAGTTTTAGTGGCATTAGTAACTTTCGTAAAAACATTAACATTCGGTAGGTATTGTCTAAAAATATTTGGGCTTTATCTAAATGTACTCATAAGTACGCCACTGGCTTAAAGCTTACCCAGACTTGTCTGCCATCTATTCAACCGTATTTTTAACTGAGTTTTTACTCTGTCCAACGACACGTTTTCCGTAAAACGTGTGTACCTATTACCTATGTAGTTTCATCATCATCATCATCATTTCAGCCGAAAGACGTCCACTGCTGGACATAGACCTCCCCCAAGCATCGCCACAATGACCAGTCCTGCGCTTTCCGCATCCAGCGGATTCCCGCGACCTTCACCAGGTTGCCTTGTTGGTCTAGTGGTTGCAAGTGCGACTGCTGACCGTGGGGTCCTGGGTTCGATTCAGGAATCCCGAACCGACCGACCGACCGGGGGTCGAGCAAAGTGTTATTGGGATTTTTCATTAGAAAATTCTCAGTAGCAGCCCGGAGTCTGGATTTGTGCCCGGTCAGTGGCAATAGGCTCGCCCCCTATTACATGGGACTATAATATTTACATCCCATTTACTACACACATACAGAAAAACACATACAAAAATTACACACAAACAAACACACACTTCGCGCAATCTTAATAACTTTCTTTTCTCTCAAGCTTTATTTTATTATGCCAGAAGACAGCCTTCTTCTAAGGCTGTACAGAACTGTATCTAATTAAAACTTCAGTGCCTTATATTATATTAGAAGATAAATCTACGGAAGAGTGGTTCTTCCAAAACAAGCATATTGTTGCTTAAAGGAAGACTCCTAATATTGTAAAGCAAAATATTTATAAGTTACTGAAATAAACATTTTGATTTTGATTGATTTTGATAATATAACTGGCGAAATGTGGGTGTCCTATAAACCTCTGCCTACCCCTTCGGGGAAATACAGGCGTGATGTTATGTTATGTTATGTGTTCACCAGGTCATCGGTCCACCTTGTGGGGGGCCTACCCACGCTGCGCCTTCCAGTACGCGGTCGTCACTCCAGAACTTTACTGCCCCATCGGCAATCCGTTCTGCGAGCAATGTGTGTATTATATAGCTTATAAGTAATTACACCGTGGCCCAAAATAACGTTGACAAAATTAAAATACGAATTTTTCAAAAATTGAATACTTTGCCTCCTCTTTTGTTTTTCTTGATTGTTAACTCGTTCTTTGTCGTCATTTTAACATCATTTGTTTGCTACGAAAAAATTAAAAATATATTTATTTCACTGTGTCAGTGCAACATGAAGCCATAATTTAATTGCATGAGCGTGGAAAAAGGCAGTGCGAAATCGCAAAAATTCTTGGTGTTAGTCGTCAGTTACTTTCTTCGGAAATTAAACGCTATAATGAGCTCGGTAACATCGGAGACCATCCTAGGAGAGGACGCAAGATAACTGTAGAACTTCTAGGAACCGACACATTATCAAACAAAGATTAATTCGTAATCCACAGACCAAGTTGAGGAAAATGTCGCGAGACTTGGGGATGATTAGTCGCTCCACCATACAGCGTATAGTAAAACGTGATCTACAATTGATACCATATAAACTCGGAAAAGCACAATTGCTTACGGAGAAAGACAAAAAAGTTTGTCTTGAGAGATGTCGTTTGCTTAAACAACGATCCACAGCGTCAAATTGAAAAAATATCGTAATTTCAGTCGAAAATTGATTTATGATAGAACAAACCCATAACTACCAAAATGTCAGGATCTGGTCTTCTACTCGTCCTGGAGCTGCTGCAATTGTACCACATCACCAAAACGCAGAAACTGTTATGGTTTGAGGTGCGATTAGCGCCACTGGCAAAACTCCCCTAGTTTTTGTAGAAAAGGGGATCAAAATCAACCAAGAAATCGACCGACGAGTCATTCTTGAAAATATGTTTCTTCCTTGGAGTCAACAGCACTTTGGTAACCGTCCATGGATATTTCATCAAAACTCTGCTCCAGCTCACAGGGCCTTAAGTGTTCAACAGTGGTGCAAAGACAATTTCCCTGGTTTTATTAGCTCAAAAGAATGACTGCCATACTCACCTGATCTAAATCCAACGGATTACAGTTTATGATCTATCTTAGAAGCAAGATCCTGTGCTACGCGTCATAGAAGTGTTGATGAGCGAAAGGCTACTATTACACGAGAGTGGGACAAAATTTCTGTAGAGGAAATGCGGAAAATTGTTAATTTTTTAACCGACTTCAAAAAAAGGAGGAGGTTATGTATTCGACGGTTTTTTTTTTTTTTTTTTTTTTTTTTTTTTCATGTATGTACACCGATTACTCCGAGATTTCTGGGCCGATTTGCGTGGTTGTTTTTTTATTTGGTAGAGGAAGTCCGCGCGGTGGTCCCATATAAATTTTATTGACTTAGGTCGAGTAGTTTTTTAACCAGCTTCAATAAATCAGTTTAATTTAGCTTCGCTTACCTAGATGATCTACTAATAGTTTAGTTTTTCTGTGAATTATCAACTAAAAAGTATGAAATAAAAACTTTTTAACAAAAAATAAAACCGACTTCAAAAACCTTAACTAAAAAGTAAAAAATAATCCTTGTATGTATTTCAAAATCTTAACATAAACCAAAATTTTGAAGGCGGCGCGTGTTTTTCATGTATGTTCGCTGTTTTTTTTTTACTATAGATAAGCGCTCGACAGTACATTATATTTACATGACGCAAAGGGACAGTCACGCGCCATCTTTAAAATTTTGGTTTATGTTAAGATTTTGAAATACATACAAGGATTATTTTTTACTTTTTAGTTAAGGTTTTTGAAGTCGGTTTTATTTTTTGTTAAAAAGTTTTTATTTACCACGCGTTTGTATCTGTATATTCGCGCGAAAGGAGGTTATTTTGAAGATAAATAGAGATTCTTGTATAAAATTAGGTTTATTTTTATAATTAATAACCTTATTTAATTTACGTAGAAAGTTTATAAAATATTTGAAAAATCTCTTGTCAACGTTATTTTGGGCCACCCTGTAAAGTTATTAAGACGCAGTCATGAAAGTAATCTTTCTCTACATCCTATCCAATCCCACAGATTTATTATATAGATTTATGTTTCCTATCTTTATTCTAAAGGTTATAACACTTTGAATGTCTGTTTGTTTGTAGGTTTGTTCGAGTGCAACTAGAGCCTGACGTTTCAAAAGTGCCTGTAACTAGGATTATTCGAAATATAAATATTTTAATTTGAATTTATCACGCAAAAACAAACAGACCGATTTGGATGAAATTTGACACACATACCAGGCCCCTCAGAAAGTATTGCGAAAAAAAGTTTTTATATATGGGAGACTGGCCAGTTATAATGTTTTTCGAAAATATGATTATTTATAAGTAAAAATAAGTAAGTTCCAATTTCAAAATTTCCCTCCACATTTTTTGCGAGTTAATTCAAAGTATTGTGTCTCACTGAAATATGGATCTGCGCCGGGAACATTTTAGAGCTATGATTTTATACGATTTCAAGTGTCGCCTGAAACCGGATGAATCGTACGATAGACTTCAAATGGCATTCATGGATGAAGGCCCTTCCAAGGCAACCGTGTATCGTTGGTATAACGAATTCAAGCGCGGTCGACCAACTTTGGGGGATGACGAAAGAAGCGGTCGCCCTTTGACGGCTGTTACCGAAGAAAACGTGCTAGCAGTGAAAAATTTAATCCAAGACAATAGGCGAATTACATATCAGGAGATTCAACACATATTGAAGATTGGATCGGGAAGCGTTCACGAGATTCTACACAGCCATCTTCGCGTGAGGAGGATAGTATCACGCTGGGTGCCGCACAACCTCACCGATGCTCAGAAGCAGGCCCGGGTGGAATGGTGCCGTGATATGCTTAACAAATTTGAAGCAGGCTCGTCTCGGCGTGTTTAAGACATCGTTACAGGTGATGAGTCCTGGATTTATCAATACGACCCAGAAACCAAGCGCCAGTCGACTGTTTGGGTGTTTCAAAATGAGCCAACGCCTACCAAAGTGAAGCGATCTGGAAGCGGTAGGTAAGATTTTGATCGCTAGCTTTTTTAATTTGACTGGCCACTTGGTATCAATTCCCTTACGGGATCAAAGAAGCATTAATGCCGAATGGTATACTACCAAATGTTTGCCAGAAGTTTTCTCTGTTATAAGCAACAAGCGACCAAACACAGGGCTCCGCGGGCTACTGCTCCACCACGACAATGCACCTGCGCACACCGCACTCAAAACGAGGGACTTCCTGGACAGCACGCCAGTCAAACTCCTGGGTCACCCTCCTTACAGCCCTGATCTAGCACCGTGTGACTTCTTTTTATTCCCAAAAATAAAAAATCAGCTCAAAGGGATACAATTTTCGTCGCCGGAAGATGCGCTGGCTGCGTTCAAACAGGCTGTAAACGAGGTGTCTGCGGCGGACTGGAAAAAGTGTTTTGAAAACTGGTTTAGGCGCATGAATCTTTGTATAGAGGCTGGTGGAAAGTACTTTGAAAAGATTTGATAAAAATATATGTACGAATAGAACAATTTTTTTTAGTTTCGCAAAACTTTCTGAGTGTCCCACGTATAGACCATGTCCTGGACTAAAATACAGAACATTTACCATAGACATACCATGGAAGCGAAGCTGCAGGCGTCAAGTAGTCATTTATAAACACTTTCTGTTACTGTTTGTCAATTTAATAGTACGGTCGACGGGTTATTAGTAAATTAAAAAGTAACAAGTGTATCAAAAAAACAAGCAACCTTCGAAGATCATTATTTCTAAGTAAGTTTTCAGATCTGAATTTAATTATCACTCGCTTTAACGGTGAAGGAAAAACATCGTGAGGAAAGCTGCACACCTGAGAGTGCTCCATACAGTTCTCGATAGTGTGTGTAGTAGTGTGCCAATCTACACTAGGCCAGCGTGGTGGACTGAGGCCTCAGCCTTCTCATACTGAAAAGAGACACGTGCTCAGCAGTGGGAAAGTAATGGGTTGATTGTGTATCCTAATTCTAACTATTATAAAATTGTACATGCTTGTCTGTTTGTTTGTAGGTTAAGAAACAACTAACTCTGAGTTAACTAGGCAGGTGTTGGACGCACCCTGTGTCGACCCTTGCTCTATCCCACTTTCCTAGCACGGCGGGCTGTGCCTGCACTGCCGCTGCTGTTGCGTAGACCCTCAAGTGGCATAAATTTAGCAACTTCATTAGTTGCTATGCTTTTGAGCCATTTGGGGTCGAAATGCTTTGGCCAAGGGGTCCGATTGCACGGCTCCTATTCAAAGAAATATCTAAGAGACTGGTCGTCACTTTGCGTGACCAGAGAGCTGGCTTGTTCCTTGGGCAAAGAATAAACGTTGCCATTCAACGTGATGGCAATGCTGCCAGTTTTTGGGGCACGCTATCGGAAGAAAGGGATGCGGAGGAGTTCTTCGACGCCTAAGTCCACTTTTATAATGTTCATCATCATCATCAGCCTTTATTAGTCCGCTGCTGAACATAGGTGTCTCCCACGGAATACAAGAATAAGAATTTTCCTCTATGGTCTCTCCAATGGCACACCACTGACATCGATCCAGTCGTTTATAATGTTATTTAATCTGTATTTAGTACAAATTTTAAATTGCATATAAATTAATGTAGAATAATGCAAACAGGTAGAACTTTCGTTATAAGCTAATTAGGTATGTGTATTGTTTATTTATATTTTCTCTGTCACATTGGCATTTTGACATAGTTGCCGTTATTACAAACAAAAATAAAGGATTAATTTCCATTGGTATGCAGTTGACCGTACTTTGCCTTACTTTTGGATTAGAAATAATTGAATAATTTATAAGTAGACAGATTGATCTTCGAGGCAAGCTAGTTTCAAGCAAATACATAGATTAAGTACTCAATCAATCAACTCAGCCTATCGCAGTCCACTGCTGGACATAGGCCTCTCCCAAGTTGCGCCACAACGCTCAGTCCTCTGCCTTCCGCATCCAGTCCCCCCCAGCCACGTTCTTTAGGTCGTCGGTCCACCTGGCAGGGGGACGCCCTACGCTGCGTTTGCCGATTCGCGGTCTCCACTCAACGACTCGTCTGCTCAAACGGCCATCGGTCCTTCGACAGACATGGCCAGCCCACTGCCACTTCAGCTTACTGATCCTACAAGCTATGTCGGTCACTCCGGTTCTTCTCCGGATAATCTCGTTACGGATTTTATCCTTCAAAGAAACTCCAAGCATAGCACGCTCCATGGCTCGCTGAGCGACTTTGAATTTGTGGACTAGCCCAACTGTCAGTGACCACTTCTCGGCACCGTAAGTCATGACTGGCAGGACGCACTGGTTGAAGACCTTTGTCTTCAAACTTTGCGGTTAAGTACTAGTAATAATAATTTAATACACTGACGAGCAATATAAAAGAGCCAATAACATATAATGAAATGTTTCCGAAACCACGCAATATAGCCTCTTGAAGTAAAAAGTTACATTCAAGTGTATTTAATAACGCATAAAAAACGCCTAAATTAATAGAAACAAAACAAACAAGACTTGTTGAAAACTTGTGTGGTTTAGGATATATTTAGATTTTTTAGGCACTATGCAAGTGGTTTTTAGGGTTCCGTACCCGAAGGGTGCCAAACGGGACCTTATTACTCTCGCCACGCTGTCCGTCCGTCCGTCTGTCTGTCACAGGGCTGTATCTTTTGAACGGTAATAGGTAACCGGTTGAAATTTTCTCAGAATATGTGTTGCTATGAGGTGTATCACGACAAAAAAAACAAAAACCGAAGGGGGTGCCCATACAAGAAACCTCAAAAAAAATCATTTTTTTCAACGTTTTTTGTTCCTGCTCTTTCTTCAAAGCGGTAATATACGTGGGACACTCAGAAAGTTTTGCGAAACTAAAAAAAATTGTTCTATACGTACATATATTTTTATCAAATCTTTTCAAAGTACTTTCCACCAGCCTCTATACAAAGATTCATGCGCCTAAACCAGTTTTCAAAACACTTTTTCCAGTCCGCCGCAGACACCTCGTTTACAGCCTGCTCGAACGCAGCCAGCGCATCTTCCGGCGACGAAAATTGTATCCCTTTGAGCTGATTTTTTATTTTTGGGAATAAAAAGAAGTCACACGGTGCTAGATCAGGGCTGTAAGGAGGGTGACCCAGGAGTTTGACTGGCGTGCTGTCCAGGAAGTCCCTCGTTTTGAGTGCGGTGTGCGCAGGTGCATTGTCGTGGTGGAGCAGTAGCCCGCGGAGCCCTGTGTTTGGTCGCTTGTTGCTTATAACAGAGAAAACTTCTGGCAAACATTTGGTAGTATACCATTCGGCATTAATGCTTCTTTGATCCCGTAAGGGAATTGACACCAAGTGGCCAGTCAAATTAAAAAAGCTAGCGATCAAAATCTTACCCCCGCTTCTAGATCGCTTCACTTTGGTAGGCGTTGGCTCATTTTGAAACACCCAAACAGTCGACTGGCGCTTGGTTTCTGGGTCGTATTGATAAATCCAGGACTCATCACCTGTAACGATGTCGTAAACACGCCGAGACGAGCCTGCTTCAAATTTGTTAAGCATATCACGGCACCATTCCACCCGGGCCTGCTTCTGAACATCGGTGAGGTTGTGCGGCACCCAGCGTGATACTATCCTCCTCACGCGAAGATGGCTGTGTAGAATCTCGTGAACGCTTCCCGATCCAATCTTCAATATGTGTTGAATCTCCTGATATGTAATTCGCCTATTGTCTTGGATTAAATTTTTCACTGCTAGCACGTTTTCTTCGGTAACAGCCGTCAAAGGGCGACCGCTTCTTTCGTCATCCCCCAAAGTTGGTCGACCGCGCTTGAATTCGTTATACCAACGATACACGGTTGCCTTGGAAGGGCCTTCATCCATGAATGCCATTTGAAGTCTATCGTACGATTCATCCGGTTTCAGGCGACACTTGAAATCGTATAAAATCATAGCTCTAAAATGTTCCCGGCGCAGATCCATATTTCAGTGAGACACAATACTTTGAATTAACTCGCAAAAAATGTGGAGGGAAATTTTGAAATTGGAACTTACTTATTTTTACTTATAAATAATCATATTTTCGAAAAACATTATAACTGGCCAGTCTCCCATATATAAAAACTTTTTTTCGCAATACTTTCTGAGGGGCCTGGTATACCAGTGTCAACCTTGGTCAGATTATAGTGCATATTATGTAGTTAAGCAAAAAATACTAAAAGTAAGACAAACATAGTCATGTGGTGGTACCTGCGTAAGAAAGACGTACAAAAATTCATATTTCGCATACTGTGCGTTGATGTCTTTTGATAAACTCTCGTAAATTAAATCAGTTTTTATGGGGTATCAGGTCGTTGCGAGGTACGGAACCCTTACTGCGCGAGTCCGACTCGCACTTGGCCGGTTTTATAATATTGCTCGTCAGTATATGTTATTGGTAGTTTAAGTGTATTAAATTCATATAGTTGTAGTCTAGTTATTCGGTCATGCCAAGGCGAGGTTTCAATAGATTTACTTTTAATTACAATTACATTACATTACAATAGCCTTTATTAACAATCTCCTTTAGTTACATGACATCTTAATTTCTAGTTTACATAAAAGTATCTAAAACTAAGGGTAAATTTTCATTTATTTGACACCGGTAATTATTATATATTAAGATTGTCTTGCTCTTCAGCATAGGCCTCCCCAAGAGTTTTCCATAATGATCGATCTTGTGCTTTCCTCGTCCAAGTTGTTCCTGCTACTTTTTTAATGTCGTCCTCCCATCTTCGACGTTTACTTTTAATACTACTTTTTAAATAGTTATCTTCTGCTGATTTCTTATGTCTTTTTCCCCGGTAAAAGAAATTAAATTAAATTCAATTGTTTATTGTGAATAAAGGTAAGGTAGGTGTTACATGAATATTGTCATAAAAATGATCTTTGTGCAGGTATATTCTGCCATTTATCATGCAACAGGAAATGCAGTTCACTATAATAAAGCTATTAACTGACGCGTCTAAAGCAACAAAGCATAATACATTCTACGTCCAGAATAAACTGATGTTGATTCTCTTGTTCGCACACTAAACTTATTTCTCGCTCTCTGTTACTAATAGTAGTTATACAAGAAAGGGATTGCAATAATTTTAGTGCTGTCAAATTAGTTTACGTGTTATACTTCATCGTATATTTAATTGGCACATTCCAAGATCACGACTAAACGTGTATGGAAATTTGAATTCCAACCTAAATAGATTGGAATTCAAAAGACAAAATGACAGCACTGAAATTGTTGCCATCCCTTTTTAGGGTTCCGTACCCGAAGGGTGCCAAACGGGACCCTATTACTCTCGCTACGCTGTCCGTCCGTCCGTCCGTCCGTCCGTCCGTCTGTCTGTCTGTCAGGGGGGGGTCTTTTGAACGGTAATAGATAACCGGTTGAAATTTTCTCAGAAATTGTGTTGCTATGAGGTGTATCACGACAAATACAAAAAAAAGGCTAAAACCAAAGGGGGACCCCCTTTTTGTTCCTGCTCTATTTTAAAAACGGTAATATATACCAGCGTCAAACTTGGTCAGATTATAGTGCATATTATGTAGTTTAGCAACAAATACTAAATATAAGACAAACATAGACATATGTAGTGGTACCTGCGTAAGAAAGACATGCAAAAATTCATATTTCGCGCACTGTACGTTGATGTCTTTTTGTAAACTCTCGTAAATTAAATCATATTTTATGGGGTATTTGTGTAATGCATTCACATTGACATCAGCTTTCATTTTGAAATTACAGCAATATTCATTGCGTGGTACGTAGTTGTCAATTTGACGGATTGTCAAAACACACAGAGCAATGAACATTGAAATCCAGATGAATGCGATCTCGAGTGAGTTACGCAATTCGGCAGCAGGTCATTGAGAAGTACGGAACCCTTACTGCGCGAGTCCGACTCACACTTGGCCGGTTTTTTTTGTATCTACTATTAGTAAAGGTGAGCGATAGTTTAAATTAATATTATTTTGCGAACATGAGAATAAACACCAATGACAGTTTTGGGCTGAAAGGATGAACAATTTATTGTATTTTACGTGTTTTCATATAATTAAAACAAAAAAAAAGTTCAGAACAACCTCATGGGATTGATTGTAATTTCAATTGTATCTAAATTGCAGCAAAGTAATCCCTTTTGGTAGCTCGTAAAACAATTAAGTAAGGTCTCAGAATTGAAACAATGCCCAGGAGGGATACGTCTAGACGCTTTCGACGCATAAGTGCTTTGGATATAAACATTAGATTTTATAAAGATATAAATTGTGGAAAGAAAAAATCGCTCACGAGCAGGATTCGAACCTGCGACTCCTGGCTCAGTACGCCAGTGCTTTAGCCACTAAGCTACCGTGAACACTGCTCGTGGTAGAATTCGCTTCGCATGCGTAAAATGCGTTAAAATAATAAAATAATTAGATTTTATTTTTATTGTAAAAAATATTGCAAAAATTAATTCTACAAAATAGGGGTAAAATTACTCAATTTTAAATTACGAATTTAATTGAATTTACAAGAAGAAGGCTGAGAAGAGGCCCGTGCCCAGAAGTGGGACAGTAATGGGCTGGTTATGTTATGTTATGTTAATTGAATTTACTTTAAATAGTATCTGAGTTTTAAGTATGAATGTTGATGGCTATAAGAAAAGAGGCAGACCGATGAAAATATGGATGGATTGTGTGAAAGATTATATGAATAGAAAAAAAGTGAACACGGAGATGACGGCTGATAGAGATGTATGGAAGAAAAAAACATGCTGCGCCGACCCCAAATAAATTGGGATAAGGGCAGGAGTTTGATGATGAGTATCTGATTTTTATCAGCACCCATATACTGATAAAAATCTGATAGGTACTGTTTGTATAAGTGGTGAATTAGGTAGGTATATCAAGATTTTTCATACCGTGAGGGTAGATGTATTCTGGAGTGGAAACCGAATCGGCAAAGTTGCGTTGGAAGTTCTCTGGCTAGGTGAAGTAACGATCTTCGCAAGGTCAATAAGCCTATTCACTTTTGATTTATACATAAATAAATATTTTTTGGGACATTTTTTACACAGCACCATCTAGTCCCAAACTAAGCAGAGCTTGTGCTATGGGTACTAGACAATGGATATAATACGTATACACTTATATACTTTACACTTTATACTACTACTACTACTACTTTATACTTTTTTTTTCAATCTAGCTTCTTTTAAATATCTTGCAAAAAAATCGTTAGGGTAAACCGAGATAGTTGCCACAGTGGGATAGGTGCCTCGTTTTCAAAAAACGTAACGTCCCAAAATCTCTACAGAGAATAAATAAATAAATAAAAATTATCAGTAGCAGCCCGGAGTCTGGGTTTTTGCCCAATGGCAATAGGCTCGCCCCCTATTACATGGGACTATAACATAACTGGCGAAACGTGGGTGTACTATTACACCTCTGCCTACCCCTTCGGGGAAATACAGGCTTGATGTTATGTTATGTTATGTTAGTCGCCCCAATTTTTCGCAGTATAGGTGCCTTTAGGTGCACCTGTCCCCCATACTACTCAAACAGAGAAAATGAAATCAATTCACCCAATAAAATAAGGAGAAGAAAATTACAGGCCCAAGATGTGGAACTGAAAGCACTTTCCAGCTCCACTTAAGAGGAATATAGCAGCCAAATGGCGCCCCCATCAGTAAAAAAATATTACTCGCTGTATACATCATTTAAAGAAAATTCGTTTTTATCGATTGTAGTACAGGATATATTCTATGGTACAGGTACTGTAGTTTAATCAGAAACTAAATTGTGCTTCGCTGTAGTTGTAAATAGAAAAGTGCGAAAAACGGCCACTTTTGGCATTTTTTCTATCTACAACTACAGAGAACTATATTGAACTTTCATCTACCTGTACCTGTGTGTGTGAGGATGCATTAAAAGAGCCTCCACGAGTGACGATATTTTTAATTGATCGTCCGGCGCAGCCTGGGCAGACAGCCCCGCTACCAACCTGCTGACTGGCTAATCTTTTCCCCACGGCATGAGTTGCTATTATTATGTAGCTCATGTCGACACGATAGAAGAAGATCTACCTGTAACTTAAAAAAACTAACTTCTTAAGTATAAAATAACGCCTAACCAAAAATGTTGTTCTTTAAAGATAAACAGTTTTGTTAAATCAAGTTAACTTTAATAATGTCTTACCAAATTTTGGTTGTCACTCCAGTTTGGTTAATTATTTTTTCTGTCCAACTGATCTATCTTAACGTTAGAGCCCTTATAGACTAACGAGACTGGTTTTCTTAAGTTATTTTAATTAAGATTTAATAGGTTATACTACTAGATCTATACTAAAGGTGCGGCCACACTGCAGTTATAAAATGTTTAAAAACTATATTGAACATTATATAACACTATAACATTTACCAAAATTTATGTTCAGGTATTGTTAACTAACAAAACACATTTTATATCCTTACAACTAATTAGGAATTGTTCACAGCGTATACATACGTATACGTACTTTGTTTACATCTATAAACACAATGTTAGTACAATCAATAAAATAATAATCCAAGAACATTATTTCTTTGTTTAATTAATGGCAGGAAAATATTCCTTGAAAATTACTGTAAACAAATTAGCGGAAGAATTTTTGCAAAAACCCTTGATTAAGTTTAAAAACTTATAATTAAATTTTGCATAAGGCCTGAAATTACTGTTCAATCGTATGTAACAAGTAAAGTAAAAGTAAAATAAGTATGTCAGCTAAAATAATGTGTGTTACAAAGAAATCTGTCGACTTAAGTAATTAACTACTGGCAGCATGCAAAATATAGCATGGCAGTTGATAAATCATAAACCGACGGGTTGAACACCCATACGCCACAGATTTAATAATATAAATAATAATAAACAAAAATGTTTATTTCATCAACTTGTAAAACTATTTCACTACAGCGTTGGGAACCACCTTTTAAGTAAATGCTTGCTTGTGTTAGGGAGTTTATTTATTTATAAAAGTACAGCCACATCACATACATTAAAATAATCTCTATACTCTTAACTAATCTGTAACTGGTCTGATGTACATGACAAGTTCCACTCTTCCAAGTAAAGGTCTATATTAAATACAAGTACAGCCTACAGGACATACAAATTATAAGAAATAAAGAAAAATAAAGGAAAAAATACAAAATGTGTTTAGTTGGTTACTGTATGCGTATTATGAGTGAATGAATGACGTTTTATTTATTTTGCGAGAATGTGAAAAGTGTAATGCGTGTGATTGATGGGTGTGTGGGGGTGTGTTTTTTGTGTGTGGGGGTGTGTCTGTATGTTGATTTCATTATGTTTGTATTGAGCTGCGTTAGCCCTCCGACTTCGTCTTGGGATCGGAAGATGCTGGGGTGCAAAACATCTTCCACTAACTTTCTGAAGGTTATACTTATTATATGTTATACACAATCAAGGGAGATATGCCATCAAAGAACGTATCGCCACTTTTCTCCAACTTATTTTACAAACACAAGTGCACACACACATATTTTGCTCACGCACAACAAGATCGCAGCAACACTAGTAAACATACTAATTATACACATGTGAAAAGTGTATACAAGTTGTAATGCTTCAATCTGTGGGCACAGAGTAAGGATATCTCTTTTTAATATGCTGTGGGTATATTATTAATATTCCGTCGGTTATGTGATCATTTCGCGCATGTCAAAGCATCATGCATTGTTCCTACTTTGCAATGTAGCATATCTCCCTTGTTTTATTAATCTAATGATTCTACCAAAAGATTAAAAAAAAAATTGAAGATAAATGTTTTCAATACAACACCCTAAAGTATTAAGAAACACAAAACTCTGAATCTTCGCCTTGACAACAAGTGTTTTGATTTATTGTCATAGATAAAATCAATTTAGTATGTATGTTTCGACAGATATTACGTTTATTTTGTACAGCAACAAGATAAATTTTAGTCTATACAGACATTTCACGTCAGATAAATCTCAGTTTCTTATCGTCCAAAATAATATATATAAGTGATAATATCTAGTTTTGAAGCACTATCAAAACTAGTAATGTTCCTATCTGAATATTCGGAGTATTGCCTAAAAGATAGTTTAACGGCCAAAATTAATATCCAATCTATCCACGATTTACCCTACTAGACATAGAAATTTTACATATTTTGTATGGAGCTTATGTCAAATTCCTATCGCTAGTGAGGCAAATCGTGGATAGATTTGGCCGTTAGTGAATTTATAGCAATCTCACATTATCATTGTATCACAGAATAATGTATAATTTGATATTAATTAATAAATTCTTAAGTAACTCCACCTTCTACAGTAGAAGGATTTAAAGGATTATTTGGATTAGATATCAAGATTTTTTACTTCAATAAGAAAAATCTTAATCTTATTGAAGTAGTAGGTAGGAACCTTTTTTTTTACAACCAAATAAAAAAAAAGCAATTTAAGATATAAAAATATTAAAAATACTTCATCATCATCATTATAGCCAAAAGACGTCCATTGCTAGACAAAGGCCTCCTCAAAATGGGATATGCCATAATCGCCACGCTTGACAGGTAAACAGTTAATTACTTGAAAACCTCCCATTTTGTTCCAAGTAAAAGACACCAATAAAATTACGACTAATGGTAACTACTTAACTAATTTACTATGTAGGTAATGGAAACACTGTTTTATAAATAGGTATTGTACAATGTATTACAAGGACAGCTCATTTTCATGGAGCTGGTAGGAAATTGGATTCATCATTCAAAATTCTGAATAAAAACGACACATGAAATAAAATTAAAAAAGTAAAAATAGTATGAAATCATCATCATTCATCATTTCAGCCGAAAGACGTCCACTGCTGGACATAGGCCTCCCCCAAGCATCGCCACAACGACCGGTCCTGTGCCTTCCGCATCCAGCGGATTCCCGCGACCTTCACCAGGTCGTCGGTCCACCTTGTGGGGGGCCTACCCACGCTGCGCCTTCCAGTACGCGGTCGCCACTCCAGAACTTTACTGCCCCATCGGCCATCCGTTCTGCGAGCAATGTGCCCCGCCCACTGCCACTTAAGTTTGGCAATTCTTCGGGCTATATCGGTTACTTTAGTTCTCCTGCGAATCTCCTCATTTCTGATTCGATCACGCAGGGACACTCCGAGCATAGCCCTCTCCATTGCCCTTTGAGTGACTTTGAGCCTTCTTATCAGACCCATTGTGAGCGACCACGTTTCAGTACCGTAAGTAATTACTGGCAACACACACTGGTCAAAGACTTTCGTCTTGAGACACTGCGGTATTTTGGACGAGAAGATATTGCGTAGCTTCCCGAACGCTGCCCAACCGAGTCGGATTCGACGATTGACCTCTTTCTCGAAGTTGGACTTACCTAGCTGGACAGTTTGTCCTAGGTATACATAATCGTCAACAACTTCGAGTGTAGATTCTCCGATGCTTACGGGAATGGGTGCTATATGGGAATTCGACATAACCTTTGTCTTGTTCATATTCATTTTAAGACCCACTCTATCGGAAGCTCTACTGAGGTCATCGAGCATTGTACCGAGGTCCTCCATGGTCTCAGCCATGACTACTATGTCGTCGGCAAACCGAAGGTGAGTGATGTACTCGCCGTTTATGTTAATGCCTAGCCCATTCCAGTCCAGAACCTTGAAGACATCCTCCAATGCAGCAGTGAACAGTTTCGGAGAGATCACATCTCCCTGTCTCACACCTCGCTGCAGAAGGATAGGTTTCGAGGCTTGGTCCTGTAATCGGACTGACATAGTGGCGTTTTCATACAAAGACTTTAACACTTCGATGTACCGATAGTCAATCTGGCACCGTTGAAGAGACTGTAGTACCGCCCAAGTCTCGATCGAATCGAAGGCTTTCTCGTAGTCCACAAACGCTAAACAAAGAGGCAAGTTATACTCTTCGGTCTTCTGTATAACCTGACGCAGCGTATGTATGTGGTCTACGGTGCTGAAGCCTTTTCGGAACCCGGCTTGTTCGGGAGGCTGGAAGTCGTCAAACCTGCGCGAAAGACGGTTCGTAATGACTCTCGAAAACAGCTTGTAGACATGACTCAGAAGTGAGATGGGCCTATAATTCTTCAGTAGAGCATTATCGCCCTTTTTGAAGAAGAGTACCACCACACCTCTGCTCCATGTCTGTGGCGTTCTCCCCTCGAGAATGACGGAATCAAATAACTTCTGAAGGGCCTTAAGGATCAGTTTTCCACCCGCCTTCAGGAGTTCGGCCGTAATTCCGTCATCACCCGGTGCCTTGTTGTTTTTGAGCTGCTTTAGAGCCATCCTAATCTCGCACAGGCTGACGTCCGGGGTATCTTCGGTATAGTGTCGGGTCAATCGAGCTCTTGGGTCATTAGCCCGATTTACAGCGGGTTTCCGGGTGGACGTGTATAACTGTCCATAGAACTTCTCGACCTCCTTCAATAGCTCTGGTTTGGAGGAAACGACTCTGCCATCGTCAGTCCTCAGTTTTGCAAGCTGGTTCTGCCCAATAGACAGGTCTCTTGCGAATACTTTGGAGCCCTTATTCTTCTCTATCGCGTCTTTAATACGTTCGGTATTAAATTGTCGTAGGTCACTTTTCAAGGACTTTGAGATCTGTCTATTGAGCTGCCGGTACTTAGTCGCATCATCTGAGGACTGCAGAATCATCTCGCGTCTTTCCGCCATGAGCTCGAGAGTGTGGTCAGAGAGCTTCTTGTTTCTGTTTGTACGACGGGTCCTAAAGATCCTAGACCCGACCGTATGGACAGTTTCCACAAACCCATCGTTGTAATCGTCCACTGAGCTCCCTAGGCATTCGAAACGATTCTGAAGTTCGAGCTGAAAGCTCTCGGGGTTTTGGATTTGGATCGGTGCTGGACGGAGCGTAGACTTCATCAGTCGAGATCTTTCCAGCTTGATGTTCAGATTCAATGTGCCTCTTACCAAACGGTGATCACTTCCGGTTTTGACCGCGTTGATCACAGAGACATCATTGAATATTTGCTTCTTCGTCGACATAATGAAGTCAATCTCATTTTTTGTTACACCATTAGGTCCCAACCAGGTACACTTCCTGTGCTCACGCTTTCTGAAGAAAGAGTTCATCATATAGAGCCCCTCTTTCTCCATAAAGCCGGCCAGTAGATGACCCCGGTGGTTCCGATATCCATATCCAAATTGCCCCACTCGCAGCTCATCATCGTAGCGCTTGCCCAGTTTCGCGTTGAAGTCTCCCATGACAACAGTGAAGTGAGTTTTAGAGCCATGCATGGCTCTCGAGATATCCTCATACATGGTCTCCACCTCATCGTCGGAGTGCTTCGAGGTCGGGGCGTATACCTGTATAACCTTCAACGAATACCTTTCGGTTATTCTGAGTATAAGGTACGCCACCCTGGTCGAAACACTCTCGATCTTCACTATGTTGTTCACAAGAGACTTATGGACGATAAACCCGACACCGCCCTGGGAAAGTTGATCGCCCTCCCGGAAATAGAGCAAGTTACCGGATTTGAGGATTATCGTGTCCTCCCCCTCTCTTCGGACTTCAGATAACCCTTTTTTTTTTATTTTTTTTTTTTTCTCCGTGGGGAAATCCTCATGGACGCACTCCGCCCGGGGTAGGCGGAGCCAGTGTCGGACTCTTACCGACTAAAACCACCACGGTGTTCCTTCAACTACCTTAGCCGGGGGCGTGGGAACCCGTGAGTATTCACACAACCACCCCCGACAGGTCCTGGCCCGCCTCAAGCAGGCGAGCCCCTTCTCCCCGTGCGGCCTAACGCTGGCCGCACCCTCCTCGGTGGCGCACACGGAACACTGCACGCCACTTCACCTCATGGACCTTTACCAGCTGCGCCAACTACGCCGGCTTTGCCAGCTACGCCAGCTGCTGGTCGGGCAGCAGACTACCCCGAGTCTGCTGCTCGCAGGCCCTACCTCCCGTAATTTTTTATAGAGGTTTTCTTCCTCGCGGTCCGGGCGGTGAAGCCAAGACCCTCGGTCCCAAGAGGCGCGAGAACACTACTCAGCGGGCACTCCTGGGGTTACGAGATCGACGGGGGCAGGGAAGGACAGTCCCCCCGCTGCCTGCCCAGTGGCAGGGTGAGTGCACACCGGGCCCGCCCCTGCTCCTCCACTGTGCCCTCTGTTGGCAACAGAGGGACACGTGGAGCAACTCCCCTCTGGCCCAGAACGGGCCCCTCCCGCGCCAGAATATTCGCCACAGGCAATAAAATCCCTCCAAGGTTAATACCTCGAAAGGATTTTACTGCCTGTGCCCAGGATGCACCGGCCAAACAGCTGCCGTTCCCTCCAGACGTGTCCAGAAGGACAAGCAGCCGTCAGGCACACGTGGAGGTTTTCTGGCCAGCACCCCACTTCAGATAACCCTACGATATCCCATCGTAACCTGCTCAATTCTTCCTCGAGTTCGACAAGCTTCTCGTCGGTCCGCAGTGTACGTGTGTTGTATGTTGCCAGGTCCAGTCTTTTTTGTTATGGTAGCCGGATCTCTGCCGGGGATTCTTCGCACCCCCTGCCCCGCCGTTACCTAGGCCGCTACCGTAACCAGGGATAGCGGGGCCGCCGGGGACTAGGGGCCGGTTTTTATCAGTGCTTTGCATGTTTGGGGGGATATGCCATAATCGCCACGCTTGGCAGGCGGGTTGGCGATCGCAGTTGGTTGGTTAATACTCGGAGGACGCTGCTGCCCATCCTCTGGTGAATCCCTTAGTCGCCTTTTACGACACCCATGAGAAGATATAGGGTGGTGGTATTCTTTGCGTCCGGCACCACACGGACGTATATGAAATAATTTGTGTGAAACAGTTTAGGAAGGAAGTGCCTTAGATTCGGTTTTATTTTAAAAAAAATTGCATTGCATTGCATTTATTATTTTTGAAGTCGTTTCTTACTTTTTTTATACATAAACATAACATCACGCCTCTATGTCCCCGAAGGGATAGGCAGAGGTGTATAGTGCACCCACATTTTGCCAGTTATGTTATAGTCCCATGTAATAGGGGGCGAGCCTATTGCCATTGACCGGGCACAAATCCAAACTTCGGGCTGCTACTGAGAATTTCCTAATGAAAAAACCCAATAACACTTTGCCCGACCCGGGAATCGAACCCAGGACCCCACGCTCAGCAGTCGCACTTGCAACCACTAGACCAACGAGGAAGTCCTTTTTTTATAGTTTATTGTATTTTTCTATTTTGAGTGGCATAGACAGTACATAGACAAGCAATTGCTGCAATCGTGGGTTACTGTTTTCCATTGAAGAGTTCCCTTCTTTATCTGCGAAGATTTTCATCAGATCTTCATCAAATTTAAATGGGTCCATCTCAGAATGATTCATCATCTCTCATAGGTCCTATATCATCATCATCATCATTTCAGCCGAAAGACGTCCACTGCTGGACATAGGCCTCCCCAAGCATCGCCACAACGACCGGTCCACAGAGAAAATATCAATATCAATATCACTACGTGACCGGTCCTGCGCTTTCCACATCCAGCGGATGGAGCGGAGAGCTATGCTTGGAGTGTGATCGAATCAGAAATGAGAGGATTCGCAGGAGATCGAAAGTAACCGACATAGGAGTAGGTGGGGCACATTGCTCGCAAAACGGATGGCCGATGGGGCAGTAAAGTTCTAGAGTGGCGACCGGGTACTGGAAGGCGCAGCGTGGGTAGGCCACACGGTGGACCGACGACCTGGTAAAAGACGCGGGAAAGCACCTGTATAGGCGGGGGAAAATAATTTGTGTTTGTCATCACAAATGAAAAATTAATTGGTACAGTCGAGAATGCGTCCATTAACTTTTCTTAGTTTCTATTAAGGATAAGACTTATTGTTTGTCTGTTCTTTATAGGCAGCACTTATCACTACATTTTATCTGTCAGTATTCACTAATCACTACAATAATTCATATGGTTTTGTCCACTTTAGTCTTCGGACTGTTTCCGTGTTATGCTGAACTGGATTGCCTCAACATTCACGTGGTGGTGAAGTCTAAATTCTGGTTTGGCCAACTGTATTTGAGAAGATGCAATACATGCTGAGTTGACGGTTTCGGGTAATTCCAAAATACCAGATCATTGCAATGGACAGAATAATTTTAATTCTAGTTTTAATCAAAATCATAATCATAGAGTGTGTGCCAAGATCTGTCAGATCGGTACTTACACCTGTCAGAAGATAGCATTTGATAAGAATATTACTAGAAAATAATATGTCAGCATTGTAACTAGGTAGGCAAATGTCACACACACCTGTGATCTTATGAGAAATATGTATATCATACAGTTTTCCAATAATGTAATTGGGTCCCTGACCTTTTCACAATTTATTTTTATTGAACGAACGTACTACGAAGTCATCCTTTCATTGTAGATATACGTTATTTCCAAAAAATTATGTTACACCTATAACGGCCAAAATTAATATTCAATCTATCCACGATTTACCCTACTAGAGATAGGATTTTGACATAAACTCCATACAAAATATGTCAAATCAAGATAGGATATTAATTTTGGACGTTAGTATACAATGGTCTTCAATCCATTAAACCAAATTTAAAATTTTATTAATCATGGATTGACGTTTTTATATTTTAAAATTAATTTAAGTTATTTATTGATTTGTATAATGTAAAGTGACGAAAATGTGTTGAATTTATTGACTTTGTAATTTAATTGATGGACATTTTTATAGGTATATTATTCTAATTATTGATTTGCATAATTTAAATTCACCAGAGGATGGGCAGCAGCGTTCTCTGAGTATTTAACCAACCAACTGCGATCGCCAACCCGCCTGCCAAGCGTGGCGATTATGGCATATCCCCCCCTTAATTGGGGGAGGCCTATGTCCAGTAGTGGACGTCTTTCGGCTGAAATGATAATTTAAATTGATAAAATTGTATGGAAATTATTTTTTGGAATATTAATTTTGTATTTAAATTTTCATTTGGTTTTAGAATTTTGTACCTACCAAAAATATTTGCACGACTGAAACGTCGAATACACAATTTTAAACTTAGACGAACTCAATGTTTTCGATGTTCTTGCAAATAAATATCTCATTCATTCATTCATTCTTCTTGCGTGTCAATAGTTCTCACTCAGTTCACACTGTATTCATGTAATATTTGGCAAGCTCTATCTACATTTAACAGGAATGTCATGTTAGCAACGTTGTATAGACATCTCAGCATATCTATATACCGTTTATCAATGTGACATCGCTGAAGAGAATCCAGAACTGCCCAAGTTTCGATGGACTCGAAGGCCTTCTCGTAGTCCACAAATGCCATACACAGCGGCTGATTGTACTCTTCAATCTTCTGTACGACCTGTCGAATAGTATGGATATGGTCTACGGTGATGTAGCCTTTTCGAAACCCAGCTTGCTCTGGTGGCTGTAATTCGTCGAGTCCTCCGGCGAGACGATTCGTGATGACCCGCGAGAACATCTTGTACACATGACTCAAGAGTGAGATGGGTCTGTAGTTCTTCAGTAGGGTTTTATCCCCCTTTTTGAGGAACAGTACCACCGCACTCCCGCTCCATGCCTCCGGAGTAACACCATGTTGGATTACGGAATTAAACAGACTCTGTAGCTCCGTCAGGACCGGAGCCCCGCCTGCTTTTAGGAGTTCAGTAGTAATGACGTCATCGCCCGGAGCTTTGTTGTTCTTAAGCTGCTCGAAGGTGTAATGGCGCGTGAGCTGGGCTCATTTGTCCTCATTGCTAAGAACCGCTGGTCTCGCTGATTTCGTAGAATACAAATGTGCATAGAAGTTTTCGACATCATCGAGCATCTCGATCTTAGAGGTTTCGTCAGATGGGTCCTCTCTAGCTGCTGAAAACTTTCGACCCCCTATTTTGCTCAATCGCAGCCTCAATGGCGCGAGTGTTGGAGCGGCGGAGGTCACGTCGCATTAGCTTGATAATCTGTAGGTTTAAGGTTCTTCTGATGGAGAGGAATGTGCAGATGACATCTCTTCCTCATGAGATCGAGAGTCTCAGCCGAATGCTTGGGCAACTTGCTTCCACGCTGTGGCGGAAAGAATTTGCGAGACAGTTCCTGCAACGTTTTGACCATGTTGTTGGTTTTCTCCTCAATATTGCCAGTGGTTTCCAGTGAGTCGAATCGATTTTTAAGTTCCGCTTGGAATCTTTCTGAGCTCAAACTGGTTTGGAGTAGTGAAGGTCGGAGAGTAGACCTTGTTTTATAAACATGGAAATGTGGAGGAAAACCCCACGGCCTTGAGCACAGGTGTTGTAAGATGTTTCAATACTTTTGTAATATTTGATAGACTAACACAACAACAACAACATGATAATCAATATCAATACAATCATAACACTTATTAGTTGCCGAACGAATGTACTGGCTCAGAGTTCTACAGGTTGTTCAGATTGAATCGAAGGAACTTTTTGGTTTAAAATTTCTTAGTGATGGCTAGCGTATCATCATCATCACAGCCAAGCTCTTTATCCAATAAATTGGGATTGATTTTATTTATTTATTTATGATAAAACATGTACAAATTGTACAATTATTGCCTTTGCATTACTATAGCAGTGCTCTTGCGGCTTTGCCGTGTAAAAAGTTTTAACATACCCCGATAATGTCTCCCGTCGTAGTTTTGGGAAAAGAAAAATACCTTCTATCTAAATTATTATTTAATTATACACGCCGAATACATAACCTCCTCCTTTTTGAAGTCGGTAAAAATGGTTGTAAGGGGTGTATATTACACATACAATTCGCCAGTTATCTTATGAGTCCCATGTAACAGGGAAAAAAAATATTGAAAAACATTTTCCACGAGAAATTACGCGTACAAAAGAAATGCTCACGCACGCTGGGACTGTTGATAGTCTGCTGGCTAGTACAAAAAGCAGAGACAGTGCAAATGGTAACTGATGGAAACTGTCATGCTTGGTGCATCACCTCACCATATTATGTAACTTTGATTAAAATTATTAAAATTTGTAAGCGCAGAACAGTGTCTATAGTAATTAGAGAAATCGATTGGAAAAATATTTCAAAACTTAAGGTACCATTTTTAGGGTTCCGTAGCCAAATGGCAAAAAACGGAACCCTTATGGATTCGTCATGTCTGTCTGTCTGTCCGTCCGTATGTCACAGCCACTTTTTTCCGAAACTATAAGAATTATACTGTTGAAACCTGGTAAGTAGATGTATTCTATGAACCGCATTAAGATTTTCACACAACAAAAGAAAAAAAAGAAAAAATTATGGGGGTTCCCCATACTTAGAACTGAAACTCAAATTTTTTTTTTCATCAAACCCATACGTGTGGGGTATCTATGGATAGATCTTCAAAAATGATATTGTAGTTTCTAATATAATTTTTTTCTAAACTGAATAGTTTGTGCGAGAGACACTTCCAAAGTGGTAAAATGTGTCCCCCCTGTAACTTCTAAAATAAGAGAATGATAAAACTAAAAAAAAATATTATTTATTTATTTATTTCCACAAAAAAACAAAATACATACATTTGGCAGATACAGTGTAGAACATAAATCAGTTTAGGTTTTTCTGTACACCGCTTGGTCCGTCATATGATGTACATTACCATGTAAACTTCCACCGAAAATTGTTTTGAACGAGATCTAGTATGTAGTTTTTTTTCTTATACGTCATAAATCGTAAACCGCAATTTACCTTTCATTCAATCAACTCAAATGTAAAAATAAAATAAAACATTTAATTTCATAAACATAAACCTTATGCATAAACCGTGATCCATTATTTTCTAATAATAAATCTGTAATAGGTGCCTAAAAAACACACTATTATTAAAACATCGATCAAAGTTACAACGAACTAGAAGAACTTTTATATTATGTTGCTTGCTGCTACGGAACCCTTCATGGGCGAGTCCGACTCGCACTTGGCTGCTTTTTTACATATTTGGAACGAGAATTGAGTGCTGAACATTCTCATTTAACCCCTCGAATACCGAGCCGCCTTTTAAAGGCGGGTGTAAAAAGTGCGTGTTTGCCGACCTCCTTTAAAAGGCGGTTTAGTCAAGGTCGTATTTAAAAAAATCATGAAAAATCACTGTATACTTCTTGTAGCTGAAAATTTTTATGTAAAAAGTAAATAGACCAAACTCTAGTATAAAAAATAACCAACTTTTTTACATTTTTTTTTTTAAATTTGTTTTTATTTTTATTCCGGGTTTTTGGGTCGCCTGCTTAAAGTAAGTTAAGTGGTGTGAAAAATATGTATGGGGAGGTCTGTTTTTGTAATTGGTTATTGTAAAATAATGTACATTTATATAAATAAAACAACACACGCGACGAATATAATCTTAATTACCTCGTTCAACCAGTCACCCTGTATATAATTGTGATGTACTCCATGGAGCCCTCTGCTGCCGAATTGCGTAACTCACTCGCGATCGCAACCAATAGGATTTCAATGTTCATTGCTTCGTGTGTTTTGACAATTCGTCTTATTGGCAACTATGTACCACGCAATGAAAATTGTTGTAATTTTAAAATGAAAGCTAATGTCAATGTGAATGCATTACACAATTACCCCACTGGTTGCAAAACATGAAATCAGAGATATGCTTAACATAAATAGGTACAGATATATCTTGAGATGAAGACCTCATTTCTTATCGCACGTCCAAATTGATACACGACATTGAAATCTGATAACAATACTGTCATTAATATGTTACGTCACTATAATATTGATCTTAGAATCAATACTTCATATTGATTGACACTGAAAATTATTGTTACTAAACGCTAGTTCTTGACAGCGACTTCTACTATGAGCACAAAATAATCAAATGTTTGATTCACAAGCATTATTTACGGTCAAAAATCTTTCCGGTGAATTACCACTAAGGCTAAAATCGCTTGCACTCAATGTTTGATAGCAGCGGTAGGTACGTGTAATGTAGCAGGATTCGTTCAAGGGATTTGTCGACAAAGTGTAACACCGCGAAGTATCGTGACGTGACCGTACATGGTAAACCAAAATCAAGACAATAATTATTTATTATAACATGAAAAGGTCGACATCGCTATAGGAGTCACACCACACAAGTCTCGGTTATAATAAAGGCTAAACATAACCAATATAATCGACAAATTTTAAAGGTGGATCTTACCAATGAAACTGAACAACTTTTTTAGAAACATGGTTCTTCAGATGGAAAAAAGTTTAGACTTTGAATCCTTGGCAATAAACAAGGTCCTTCAAGTATCGGCAGTCAAAACATTTTTGTCTGAATTTCCATGTGTTTTAAAGCCAAAGTTGTTCAGTTTTAAGGCAGAACTACTTTAGGCCGATGTGGGCCACGTACGTCGATCTAGACGCGTCGGCACCCAAATTTTTTATTTGGCAACTAGTTGTGTAGAGCAACATCAGATCCACGTCACGCGATGCAACTCTACGCAACGCTATAAAACCTAATTTTCAATGTTATTCAATACAAAGTTAGGCCTTATAACTTTACACGTGTGAGACGTCTCAGACGTGTGCGTCGAACTAATGACGTCATCGCGTTATTGGTAGAATCTACCTTTAAAATTTGTCGACTGTATTTGAATACATCGATTCTTTTGCTATGGCTGGTGACGTATACAAGTAACACCACAATAATTTGGCAATTTTTTTTTTTGTAGTACAGCGCCAAAACAAAGGTTGCTTATGAACAGTTTGGTATACTCGGGATCCCCCTGAAGGGAATGAATACAACAATTACTTTCTACGCTATAAAAGCATCTTAACATTGCACGTAAAACTTATAGACTGAAAAAAATAGTTATATGACTGCTGTTTCCTAGAAACTACAACGTAGATTAGCAGACAAAAACGTGACAGTATAGTTATTTAAAATTACATGTTTTTTTTGCACCTAGATTAATTTTACTGCACAAGAAAAACATAGTGATCGGATGCAAAAACATTGTGATTATAACATAGTGATCGGATGCAAAAACATTGTGATTATAACATAGTGATCGGATGCAAAAACATTGTGATTATAACATAGTGATCGGATGCAAAAACATTGTGATTATAACCTACTAATGAATACTGATCACGTTGGGTGTCGAATCGAGCATAACGAGTCACTTTAACTAAGACTAGATGTTTCACACAGCTCTTCACATTACGCAGTAGGTACAGATAATAAATATTTTTGGGATTTTTTATATAGTGGTGGGTAATTACGAATGATTGGCATAATCGAATTACTTTGTAATACTAATGGTGAATAGGTGGTTACATTCATATCTTCAATCAAGTGGGTGAAGTGCTGTTCTCCTAGCTAGGTTATACAATAACCTGTATTAAGGAGTAACAGTCCCGATCCCCTTTTTTAGTATTACATTTTTTACTGTACTACATTATACCATACAATTTGTACAATGGTATCATTTGTATTTACTGCTATATAAAAATGTGTATAATAATCTTACTTATTTTTTTTTTTATCGTTATTTACCAACATCACGCCTCACTGATCTACGTTATTGCATTGTGAATTTGTTTCGACGCCGGCTGTCGCTGAAAACCAGCGCTGTGTCTTTGCTCCGTGCATGAGGCACAGCAATATGCTGAGCGGTGGCCGTTTTGCGCGGATGTGACGCATATCTTACCACACTTCTTGGCTCTGTACCTATATTTGTTCTGTGTTCTTGAATTTTTTGGTAATTTTGTGCGTCACTTTTGAAGCAAATAAATATTTTTTCTTTCTTTCTTTCTTTCTATGTTAAATGCTACTTTTACAATTAAACTTATAACAATTAAAATTTAGTTAAGCGTGCGTGTATGTGAATGTGTGTCGGGGTGTGTGAGTTTGTGTGGAATGTGTTTATGAATGTGGGGTGTATTAATGTATGTATAGGCGTATGGCAATAGGCTCGCCCCCTATTACATGGGACTTATAACATAACTGGCGAAATGTGGGTGTACTATACACCTCTGCCTATCCCTTCGGGGAAATACAGGCGTGATGTTATGTTATGTTATGTTAGAGGCGTATGAAGTGTGTGAGTGTTTGTAATTGTCTTTATGGGTGTTGTTATTACCACTCAGGTTAGGTATTGTTCTGTTTCTTCGTAAGTTATGTTTTGAAGGAAAGAGCGGACAGTCGTCTTGCAGTTATAATATGATAGACCGTATATTGGACAGTTTTTGCTTATTTTATTATAAAGAGATGGCCCAATAAAGAAGAAAAATATTTTACTGAAGGATGTTCGGACGTGTGGAAGAGTAAATATTTGGTCTTTTCGACGTTTGTTAATTTTTTTTAAGGGGTTTTGTGGTGCTGTAAAAGAATCGTTTGTAGAATAAACTGTTGCCGTACGTTGAGGACATTACATACAGTGTAAAACTGTGTAGTTGGAAAAAATATTGGACGGAAAGTCGCCACTTTCAATATGGCTCTGTGGGCGACTTCCAGTGGCATCAAATTAGTTTTCGCAGCTCCTCCCCAGCAGGAAATACAATATGTATGAATAGATACACATAATGCAAAATAAACATTTCGTATAATGATTGGGTTTGCAATACTTCGTAGGGTTTTAAATATATATATTAATTTGCGAACTCTGCCAGCAATTAGGTTAATATGGGTTTTGAAATTAAGATTCTTATCTAAGACTATACCTAGGTATTTAGTATGGTCAACAGAGGATATACTTAGACATTGGCAAGGAATTTGTGTTTGTGGACAAGAGTGAGCTTTAAGGCATATCGGCAATTTTGGTTGAGAGGCTGAACTTATTGAGTAGGTAATGAAGTTAGTTTTTGAGGTGTTGAGAGTAAGTGTGTGGTAATAAAGCCAGTTTAGGGTAAAGTTAAAGCCAAGTTGTGCCTTATGTTCAAGTTCAGACCATGTGTCGGCAACGAAAGTTCTGGAGTGGCGACCGCGTACTAGAAGGCGCAGCGTGAGTAGGCCCCCCACAAGGTGGATCGACGACCTGGTGAAGGTTGCGGGAATCCGCTGGATGCGGAAGGCGCAAAACCAGTCGTTGTGGCGATGCTTGGGGGAGGCCTATGTCTAGCATTGTCTTTCGGCTGAAATGATGATGATGATGACTAATCGTCGCCTCAGTGCTTGAATGTCCAACCGACCATTGACCAAATTTTATGTAATAATACTATACAATAATCTTAAATCATCAAAGTTTTTAAAATATTTCTCTTAAATCAATAACAAACTTAAAAAAACGTCTCCGGTAAAATTTGGTCAATGGTCGGTTGGACATTCAAGCACTGAGGCGACGTAATGTTGATAATCGATTATGAAATTAGTAACTAATTTATTTTCATAACAAAATGACGTTTCTAATTTATACTACCTCTTAATCTTGTTGTAAAAACTTTTACAACAGGATTAGTAGTACAAATTGGTTCTAAAACTTTTTACTAATAAAAAATAATAAAAGTAGGGAGACTCGAGTTTTTTGTACTACTAATTTGAACTACTAATCCTGTTGCAAAAAGTGGCTTTTTTGGTGGAGTCATTTAACATTAAGTTTGTTTTGTTATAGATAGATTTATATTAAATCAACAAAACGAGTCAATGGTGCCGATTCTCTTGTACACCCACCTAAACCTAACTATAACTAAAATTTACAAATTTTAGTTTAGAAAATCATAAAACTTGTTCTGTGTTTATCTTTTTCTTATTTTAGAAAACTTGTTGACAGCTCTAATAATTGAGTTTGACGCATCTATGTTGAATTGGCGGTGTTACCAGTACATCTTGAAAATTTTATTAAAGAGTGAATGGAATGACCGAAAGTTCACAAAAACAGAAGGAAAATAATAATTATATTTGGAATTATTAGTTTATCATTAAAATTAAGAAGAAAAAATCATGTCACGAAATAAAGTACATTTTTGTTTTATATTTTCAATAAAATATATAAATTGGAATAATGTGATCAGATTAAAGAGCTAGGTTATTATTTTCTACGGCCCGTATTACAGAACGATATTCAAGCGTTGATCACTGTTTATAACTAGTTTTGAGTTGAGCTTTGATTTTAGAACGTTCCTCAAGCAGAGATTTATTGATCACAGTTCAGCTGAGTTTAGCTTTATTTTATACTGTCACCTGTTTCGGTATTTGAGCAGAGATTTGGTCTGTAATCAATCACTCTAGTGTGGTCCAGACTACGCTTGCGTAGAGATTTCTATTTTAATTCAGGGCAAATTCGTGTGTTATGTTGTTGAATTAAAGTTTATAATAATTACCGTTCTGGAATAAGACCGATACTCATGTAACGATTCTATCCATAAGTAGTGATCAGGTGATTGGAGTTTAAACTGTACTTGAGGAACCTTCTGTAATACGGGCCTAAGAGTACCTATCAAAGGAGACATATTGTTATTATTGCAGCGTATCATATTGTATATCTTTAACAACGAGAAACAGAGCTATTTGCAAAAAAAACGCAAGGACCTTTGAATTCCATGGGCAATCACAATAATAAACTATTTCTTTAATTTAAAAAGCTGGAATTTCCCTTTTTAAAGACGTGGTTAAAAAGTTCTAGTACCCAGGACACGAAATTTCTCAAAAAAGTTGAATAAATTAGAATATAACACGAGGTTTTTAATCTGAGGAATATAAGCTAAAAAGTACCACGCAGGATTACAAACTTGGAGACTTTCTCCCCAAAAGAGGGAAAATTTGTAAATTCAGGCTTTTTAGGGACACATATTAGCATAAAATGATAGAATTGAATGTCAAACATAGATTATTTTTTCCCATTGTATGGATTTATGTACTTCTTATCCTTTATTATATAGGTACCTCTTCTTATCGAAATTATAAATTTCATTGTATATTTCTATGAACAATTTACCTTTCTGCTGAATCTACAACAGCTGCAACCACATAGTAGGCATCCATTATTTATTTTAAACTACCTAAAAACTATAAAAATGAATAAAACAAGCTTTGCAATTTTAGTTGTTGATAACTAATTATAGTCGACATGTATTTTGATGCCTTCTAAAAATAGTCAGATTTAGGTTGACATTTCTAATACTAGGTGAAAAACGTCAATTACAGAATAGCAAAATGTCAATTTTTACTAAGTTGAATAACTAAACTAATTTTGGTCCTGTCAAACCAAAAATTAGTTTTAAAGTGAATTTCAGAATAGAAAACGTCGTTTGACAGGACTAAACTAAATTTAGGTGATTTTTAGTCTAGTTTAGAGAATTTTGTGACAAGAGAATCGGCACCAATGGCAATTATCCTCAACTAAATTTTCATTTAGTTTACCTGACCGACCGAGTGTTTCGCTCGTTCTGCCCTTTTTTTTCTCCGTGGGGAAATCCTCATGGACGCACTCCGTCTGGGGTAGGCAGAGCCAGTGTCGGACTCTTACCGACTAAAACCACCACGGTGTTCCTTCAACTACCTTAGCCGAGGGCGTGGGAACCCGTGAGTATTCACACAACCACCCCCGACAGGTACCAGCCCGCCACAAGCAGGCGAGCCCCTTCTCCCCGTGCGGCATAACGTTGGCCGCACCCTCCTAGGCGGTGCACAGGAACACTGCACGCCACCTCAACTCATGGGCCTTTACCAGCTGCGCCAACTACGCTGGCTGTGCCAGCTGCTGGTCGGGCAGCAGACTACCCCGAGTCTGCTGCTCGCAGGCCCTACCTCCCGTAATTTTTTATAGAGGTTTTCTTCCTCGCGGTCCGGGCGGTGAAGCCAAGACCCTCGGTCCCAAGAAGCGCGAGAACACTACTCAGCGGGCATTCCTGGGGTTACGAGATCGACGGGGGCAGGGAAGGACGGTCCCCCCGCTGCCTGCCCAGTGGCAGGGTGAGTGCACACCGAGCCCGCCCCTGCTCCTCCACTGTGCCCTCTGTTGGCAACAGAGGGACACGTGGAGCAACTCCCCACTGGCCCAGAAAGGGCCCCTCCCGCGCCGGAATATTCGCCACAGGCAATAAAATCCCCCGAAGGTTAATCCCTCGAAAGGATTTTATTACCCGTACCCGGGATGCACCGGCCAAACAACTGCCGTTCCCACCAGACGTGTCCAGAAGGACAAGTAGCCGTCAGGCACACGTGGTGGTTTTCTGGCCAGCACCCCCGCTCGTTCTGCTCTGCGTTGACTCGCGATCACGATTACAAACTAAATTAGTAACTACTAGCTGTAATAATCGAGATATCTCGTGACATCTTCATAATCGAATGAATTCATTAGTATATCTCATAATCGCCCATCGTTACTTTTACACAACACCATCAAGTTCTAAACTAAGCAGAGCTTGTACTATGGATACCTACTAGACAATGGATATAATAGATTATACAGTAGCACTACATATCATACGCCGCACCGCCAATCAGGACGTCAGTCCGTCAGTGAGTGGCACCATGCAATCATACAGAATCATACCACTGAACTTTTGAGCCAACCAATCATAACGCACCGTCCGCCCCCGGTCCTCGCCAACATTTTACGACTGCGTTCTCATGCAATGAAGCCTAAGGGTCTGTGTCTGATATACACCCCACACTAGGATTCGCCTTGTATCGTGTGTTCGTTTACATCATAGACCAGTATAATATAGTATATGCTCTACCACTGCATATCATACGTCCATCCGCCAATCGGAACGTCACTCAGTCAGCGAGCGGCACCAATCATAAGGAATCATACCACCGAACTTTTGAGCCGGCCAATCATAACGCGCCGTCCGCCCCCCTGACCCCACCAACGTTTTACGACTGCGTTCGAATACAAAACTTTGTTTATGCGGAGTCTTGAAGCTTACTGGTCTGTGGTTTACATACAATAACTTCGACTGCAACAACATACATAATAACTATAATAGTTTTATTGTTTTTTTATGTTTCTGTAACCGAAGGGTGCCAACGAGACCCTATTAATCTGCCTATGCCGTTAGTTCGTCTATCTGTCTGTCACAGGGCTGTATCTCAACTAGTATGTATTTCAAGACATCTACTGTCAATTCTCCTGATATCAGTTTCTATGCGGTATCAAGTCGATGGGTGGTACGGAACCCTTACTGTACGAGTCCGAACTCGCACTTGTCCGTTTGTATCTTTTTATATATCACTTTTGTTAATTTGATGTTTTTGTGCGTCACCTCTTAGGCATAATATTTTTTCTTTCTTTCTACCCAAATGTTATCAAAATATTTCCCAGAATCAAAACCGCGATCCGTTGCAGAGCAACTAATTGCTCAGTCACTTCAAAAACACGTGCCGTCATTTCCAAAGAGGAGGAAGGTAAAACTCAACTCTCTCACCACTTTAGGCAAACGGGTCAATGGCCGCTAAGTCGCAATGACATTTCAATTTTCAATTTCAATGTTTTTTATTTCAAATAAACCTAATTACAGGCACTTTTGAAAGGTCAGGCTCTAGTTGCACGGTTCCAAATTGTGGGTCTTATGGAGAAGAACCGGCAAGAAACTCCATGGATAATAACTTTTTAAAATAGGTTATTGTTTATTACATCAAATTTATTCAAGTAATGTGAGTATAATGTAAGTTAATGTCAGAAATAAACAAGAGTTTAAAAGTGAGTATATTGCCTTTAGAAATAAACGAAAAAAGAGTTGCCATAGTATGTAGAAGCTGACCTGTCCCGACAGACGGCACCTGTTCACGAGCATGACGCGACTATCAGCCATCGCTTCAATCAACAATCAACTCAGCCTATCGCAGTCCACTGCTGGACATAGGCCTCTACCAAGTTGCGCCACAACGCTCGGTCCTCTGCCTTCCGCATCCAGTCCCCCCCAGCCACGTTCTTTAGGTCGTCGGTCCACCTGGCAGGGGGGCGCCCTACGCTGCGTTTGCCGATTCGATACGCGGTCTCCACTCAAGGACTCGTCTGCTCCAACGGCCATCGGTCCTTCGACAGACATGGCCAGCCCACTGCCACTTCAGCTTACTGATCCTACAAGCTATGTCGGTCACTCCGGTTCTTCTCCGGATAACCTCGTTACGGATTTTATCCTTCAAAGAAACTCCAAGCATAGCTCGCAGCATAGCTCGCTGAGCGACATTAAATTTGTGGACTAGCCCAACTGTCAGTGTCCACGTCTCGGCACCGTAAGTCATGACTGGCAGGACGCACTGGTTGAAGACCTCAACCATCGCCATCGCCAACACCATCACTTAACTCAACCATATTGAAGGTTACTTAACGACCCGACACTAACGCCACCATCAGCATGACATTTAAGTGACCATGACAGACTCATACTGCTACACAACAAATAGGCAGGAATATATAGAATTACAGTAAAAACATTAATGGCCACATCATACTTACATTTTACATTTTAATCACCTATTAAAAAATTGTAAGCAGCATTAAAAACGGATGTCAAGCACCAAATTGGTACTCAATTCATTACTTTTTATCTCGTAAATAAAATCTGACCAAGGTCAAAAGAAAACAGATTGCAATCCCTAATATAATTGCCAATCGTGAAAAATGTGGCAAATAATATCGTCATAATCTCATTATAGGGAGCTCCAAGGCTCAACAAGTTCAATTATCTGTCGCAGTAATGACATGAGAATGTTGTTATCCTACATTCATTTAATTTAGATCAGCTATACTCAACATGTTAATGTTGTTGTTATTGGCCCATATAAAGTTACAAATTTAATGTAAACCATTTTAAATTTCGCGCCCATCAGAGAATGGGTGTTTCAGAACGGGAATGTGAGCTGAGCGCTATCAGCGAATTTTTGTTCCCCAAAAATATAAAAGCATCCAAAGATGTGCCGAAATCCTACTAACATTCTTTGGGTCTACGTGTGTGCGAATCGTCTTTTTTAAACATGAAAAACACAAAGAACGTTTACAGAAACAAACTTACAGATTCTCATCTGGATGATGTTATAAGGATAGCATGTAGCGACAAGCCAGATCTTGATAAAGTTTTGAAAAAGTGTTTACAGTATCAAAAATCGCATTAAAACATATAAACATCTTTGTTAAAACTTCATTTTTAATTAATAAAGTAACGGCATCGTTAACTTTTTTTTTTTTTTTTTTTTTTTTAAATCTTTATTTAAGGGGACTTTATCAGCCTTGATTATGTCGCCCCGTAACAACAGTGTACAATTTATTTAAAAACTAACAACTTTATCTTATCTATCTAATAAATAATGTAATTCACCCTAAGTATAATCTGTGTTCACTGTATCAAACCTTGTGAGATACAATGAACACAGATTCCCGGCTTCCTCCGAGAATGGTGATGCCAGAATGCTGTTACCTAATCCTACGTTGTGATTTAATTTAATGACCTGCCTGCGCATGGGCTCGTTTCGGGCACATTCAAACAAAATATGATGGATATCATCCAGAACCTGGCACACTTCACAGTTCGGCGATTCGATCTTTCCCATTAAATGAGCAAATTTATTTGATGGAATATGCCCGGAGCGTAGTCTTAACAATGTAACAATACACAGTCTATGTGCATCCATCTCCTGAAACCATGGGTAACAAGGAGGCTCGGTTTGAATGGTTTTGTACCAAATTCCTTTTGAACGCGACCTCTCATCAAAATACTCTTGCCACCTATCCTTGCACATCTTTTTGATTTTTTGGTTGTGATCGGAATGTAAGGGCAAGCAGTCATAACTACATCCTTCGGTTAAGGCCAACTTGGCTGCTTCATCTGCCTCCTCATTACCCAGAATTCCAATATGCGATGGAATCCACTGAATGACAATTCTTTTACCAGCCTTTCCTTTAGCCTCGTCGATGGTGTTGAGGATGACATAGGCTATCGGGGAACCTCGAAATCTCGAGGGTAGCCGAGCCAGATGCAGTAGAGCACTCTTCGAGTCGGATAAAATCACTATATGGTTGGTATCAAGAGATAGCGCGTACGAAAGAGCCTCAGATATCGCTATAAGCTCACAATACATAATGGACACGTTTACATTTATTTTAAATTTCATAGAACTTTTCGTCTGATGATCATATATTGCTGCTCCTGCATCTTGTCTATCCTTAAATCCGTCGGTGTACAGCTGGTAAAAGCCGTTATAATTATCATCTAAGTATTTGCCACATATTTCTCTTAAGTTGGATATATATCGTTAACTTGGAATTACGTTTTAATTGATCATTTTATTTAATTAATTATTTATTTATTTAATTAATTAATAAATATTTATTTATAATTAATTATTTATTTATTTTTCATTAATAAAGTAGCTACATCGTTAACTTGGAATTACGTTTTGATGAAGACCTAAATAATTTTTGCTTGCGGCCCTCGACACCATGATTGAAACGTGTTTGTGGCCCCTATAAAAAAAAGGTTGAGTATGGCTGGCTTAGAGTATAATTTAGAAAAAAAGCGTAGGATGCCAATGACAATGATTCACAGCACCATACGAAAATACATTGTGTCTTAAGTACCATTACATAGTCACGGCACATGTACAAACAGTCATAACTGGCTATTACAATGACAGGTGCGATGCGAAAATCAAACTCGCGGCCTTCAACTCCGCTGAAGAGAATAATGATTAACAATGCTTTTAGTACAGATAGGTGTACTAGTTAGTTTTATTAGTTCTTTTTTGTTTATTTTTTGTTTGTTGTAGACATAAATCTTAACATTATTTAGGCATATTGGTATGGCGTATATTTTTTTTTTTACGTGTGGAAATCCTCATGGACGCACTCCGCCCGGGGATGGCGGAGCCAGTGTCGGACTCTTACCGACTAAAACCACCACGGTGTTCCTCTTCCAACCATTGGCCGGGGGCGTGGGAAACTTATAGTCGTCCAACCACCCCCGGCAGGTCCCGGCTCGCCACTAGTAGGCGAGCCCCTTCTCCCCGTGCGGCATCATCGGCCGCACCCTTCTCTTGGTTTTTTCTACTTTAAGGTGACTCTCTGTTATGAGGTGGGTCATTATATCGTCATAGAACTCATAGATGATAATTTTACCTCCACCTCTCCCAGAAAATATTATATGCTTGGAGTAAAGTTTTTTTAGCGCACATAATTTTATTCATAATTTTAATTTTATCCCAAAAGTATTAAGCGTTATTTGTTGTAAGCTATTATTATAATAATTATAAGGACGTGTGATGAATTCATAATTGTAATTTATTAAAATTTTGTTTTATTAATATAACTAGCTTATGCCCGCGGCTTCGCTCGCGTAAAATTCGGCTTATCACAATGATTTTATCACGCATCCCTCGGGAACTGTTTATCTTCCCGGCACAAAAAGTAATCTATTCGTTTATCTGGACTATGGTCTACCTATGCGCCAAATTTCATCTTAATCCGTTAAGCCATTACAGCGTGATTGAGTAATAAACATCCAAACATCTGCACAAATTTTCACTTTTACAATTTTAGCACAGATTACCTGTTAGGTATGATATTAGTAAGATTTTTCTTGAAGCTTATTTCTTATAATATTCTTATTATTAATAGCTAGCTGATGCCCGCGACTTCGCTTCCGTGATATGTCAAAGTATCCTATGCGTTAATGTAAGACATGGTCTATCTGTGTGCTCAATTTCATCCAAATAAGTTCAGCCGATTTACCGTAATTCAAGGACAAACTTTAAACAAACAAACATCCATACTTTCGCATTTATGATATTAGTAAGAAGTAGAATACATCAAATAAATAAATTTTGATGGAAAGAACGCGCCGCATTCATACATATTATCACACCTGTTTCCCATTGGGGTAGGCAGAGACTATCGATTTTCATCTGCTACGATCCTGACACACTTCCTTCGCTTCATCTACGTTCATTAACCTCGTTAATAATATTCTCCTTCAAGCAATTATATATTTAATTTAATCACTTCACATAAACAAGTTGTGCACTCAGATGCAAGACAAGTTCCTTAGGGTGATTTGTTTCTGACCTTCGTGACCTACTCAAATCAGGTTTTCTCAGTAAGAGTCAATGATGTCATTTGTCATCTGTATACAGGTCACTGCTTGCCATCTGATGTGACAACATTGAAGATCATTATAATTTGTATGAGGACAGGATGCTTGAACATAGTTATTGAATACTTTCCTGCTTCCGTTTATCAAGTCATACAGTCAAACTAGTATATTACTTGTATTCATTATTTTACATGGATATTAGAAAGTAGTTGGGTTCCTTGTGAAGGAGCTCGTCCGGGGAAGTACTACCACCGTACCTACTTCTATCGCCCATCATTGTTTGCTTGCATTGTTGTGTTCTTGCGTGAAGGGTACGGGTGTCGGTAAAATTACAATCACATGAGACTTTCCACCTCTATGTCTCAGTTTGGCAAACCGACTTGCGGTACCACTTTGGCAAGCCGACTTGCGGTACCACGTTCGCAACAGTCTAGGGTTATTATTACAGCTGTTATGGGCAATAGGCCTTTAGCTCGTTACGCCATCCTATAATATAAATAGGATTATTATTGTGAAGACTCAACTTACACAACGTGTTATAGAAATAACTGAAATTAACCTCTTCAGTGGTCATTGTACTCATCAGTATGAACAACTTTTACTATGGAAACAAACAGAATCGTGAAAAAAAAACACCTGTTCGCTACATTGATAAAATGTAGAGAACTGTAGTTTTTTTTTAGAGATTTCAGAGTAGAGCAAGCTATGCTTGGAGTCACTTCGAAGAATAACACCGGTAATGAGATAAACCGGAGGAGAACCGGTGTGACCGAAACAGTCTGTAGGATCAGTAAGCTGAAGTGGCAGCGGGCTGGCCTCTCCCAAAGGACCGATGGCTGTTTGAGCAGAAGAGTCCATAAGTGGAGACAGCGAATCGGCAAATATAGCGTAGGGCGCCCCTAGCCAAGTAGACCGACGACCTGAAGAAGGTAGTTGGGGGGGACTGGATGTAGAAGATGGAGAACCGAGTGTTTTAGCGTAACTTGTGAGAGGCCTATGTCCATCAGTGGACTGCGATAGGCTGAGTTGAGATGAGTTGGGGAGAAGGCTTATTCCCTGCAATTGTTTGATGAAAAATACGAATGATTATGATGATGAAATAGAAAATTTAATTTGGTAGGAGTTCCATGAAGGACAGAAAATTTAATTTGGTAGGACATCCATAAAGAATTTTATGAACTTTTTTTAAAAACAAATAATAATAGTTCATAGTTATTTATTGATAATAGTAGTTATTATAAGTCACATTTTAATTTTTAAGTAAATAAAATTACATTTTCAGTTATCATTATTACATGCTATTACATTATTAAAATTTATTATAATAATATTCTTATTTTGACATATTATATTCTCGCCAACCCGCCTGCCAAGCGTGGCGATTATGGCATATCCCCCCAATATATGCTTGGGGGAGGCCTGTGTCCAGCAATGGACGTCTTACGGCTGAAATGATGAAAAATGATATTCTCAATTAATCATTATTCTATTTTACAATTAGTAATTATTTACAACAAAAATGTTATAAATGTTGTTGTTGTTAATGTTATGTTATGTAATAATGTCCTCCCGGTCGAATTTCGGTCACGGCGGCCAATCTCAATGGAGACTAGCCATCTGCGCGGGACATATTATAGTGCACAAGTGTGTGCGCAAACACAGGTGCACTAACGAAACGGTCACCCATACACAGACTGACCGCGGCTAGTGAGCTTAACCTTGCAGATCGTACAATCCACACGCTTGCTACTTAGCCACGAGCCCCTTAAAAACAAATACTAGATTTACAAAGTACAAAATAGCACCGTTTTGACAAGTTGACATCCTGTGAAACTATTTCGAATCACGAGTAACTTTAAAGTACTTCAATCCACAGCAGGGATCTATTTAGTTTGTAACATTATAATACTACACAGACAATTTCCGCTTGATACTAACAGTTGTTCTGAATTAGTTAAGACTTAGTTTTCTTGAACGTGGTTTGGAAATGATTGCCTAAGCCTCGGACGAATAAAAAATGGCGGACGTAATCTCGCTAAGAAAAGATTGAAGCACTTCGTTTTTTCCTAAACCCACAATAATTTCGACAGAATTTTAACACACCAGATATATATTGTTATTTTATTTGTGAAACTACGACAATGGCCTACCGTCACACGAGATTTGTTGCGTAATCACAGATTTTTGTCTTACTATCGGTGTGAATGTGTGCGTGCCAGCCCGTACTTTTAAGCGAGCCGTCTTACTATTTGTGCTTCACTTTTTGTTTAGCGTGATTCCGTCCGCCTTTTTTATTCGTCCAAGGTCTAAGCTTATAAATTTGCATTGAAGAACCTACTCTACCTGGCAACCAACGACAACCTGCGCCACTTGTGTACCTACTATGAAAGAACCTACTTATTTGGAGTTAGGTTCTTTTATCGTGGTTGTGTACTTTTTTTTTTGTTTTCTATAAGCAGTGATAGCCTAGTGGTTGAACGCTTGCCTTCCATGCAGGAGGGTGCAAGTTCGATCCCGGCCCGCACCTCTGACTTTTCTGATTCATGTGCTGATCAGAATTTGATTATCACTTGCTTTAACGGTGAAGGAAAACATCGTGAGGAAACCTGCACACCTGAGAGTGCTCCATACAGTTTTCAATGGTGTGTGCAGTCCAACAACCCGCACTAGGTCAGCGTGGTGGACTAAGGCCTTAGCCTTCTCATACTGAGAAGAGGCCCGTGGTCAGCAGTTGGACAGTAATGGGCTGATTATGTTATGTTATGTTTTGTTTTCCTGACTGCCTCGTTGGTCTAGTGGTCGCAAACGCGACTGCTGAGCGTGGGGTCCTGGGTTCGATTCCCGGGTCAGGCAAAGTGTTATTGGGTTTTTTCAGTAGGAAATTCTCAGTAGCAGCCCGGAGTCTGGATATGTGCCCGGTTAGTGGCAATAGGCTCGCCCCCTATTACATGGGACTTACAACATAACTGGCGAAATGTGGGTGTACTGTTACACCTCTGCCTATCCCTTCGGGGAAATACAGGCGTGATGTTATGTATGTATGTATGTTTTGTTTTCGGGTGGAAATCTTCATGGAGATCCTCCAACAAAACATGGACCTTTTTAGGGTTCCGTAGTCCTACAAGGAACCCTTATAGTTTCGTCATGTCCGTCCGTCTGTCCGTCTGTCCGTCTGTCCGTCTGTCCTAATCCTTTACAGCTTAATAACTTCTACAGTTATAAACATAAATACATGTAATTTTGTTAAAAAATAGTATAGATATAGATCTTAATTTTAAAAGAATAAAAAAATCATGATTACGTATTTTAGGGGTGGCGCCCATACATGGGAAATGGGGATGAAATTTTTTTTTCGCTGCACCCCCTCGTTTGGCGTATTATTGAATAGGTCTACTAAAATGAAGGTAATGTTTCATCCATCACTTTTTTATCAGGTGTACCATCTGCGAAATATAGCCTGCCAAAGTGGCTTGCAATGTGTCCCCCCCCCTGCCATTTCTAAACTATGCAACGTAGAAACTTATAATCTTCCACATTAAAAGACCTTTGTAAAAACTCTCTTTTAAAATTATTTCGAGCATATTGTGATTATAAATTTTTGAGTTATAGAGAGAAAACTGAAAAATACTTAAAACGTCCTAGTTCAAAGGTCATTGCCCTTAGAGAAAAATGACCATAGCAAATAATACTCCTTTAGCTACTTTCTATTTGAAAAAAGTAACTTTGTGTTATGTTGACGACACACTTCTTAAATTTGGCGCCATCTAGCGGCGTCTAACAATTCTCAATTCTGCCGTCTAGTGCCGTCTATTGCATTTGGCACTGTATAGCGACATCTAGTGGCTACTGACAACACTCTCTGAGTCGCCAACGCTGCCGTCTATTGCAAAAACGAAAATAGCCATGATCAATATTCGATTTGATTTGTTTGTAACACCTACTTAAGGAACCCTATAATACTGAGCATGACTCGACATGCTCTTGGCCGGTTTTTTTTTGTGATTTTTTTTTCGGATGGATATACTCTTCGATACCCTCCGTTTCGGGACGGTGGAGGGGTACGTTGGACTTTTACCGACTAGAACCATACGGTGGGCATCCTCACAGCACAAAATAGAGGAGCTCCGAGTACTCCATTCGACCGCCCCTCTAGTGGCACGTCCCGGAAAAACAATATTGTTTCCCCCACAGTAGCACGTGACCACCACGTACTGTTGTCCTCCCCAGGGTCACTTAATAGACGCCTCGAGTCCCTCCACTCTTAGTACCCACGATCCTCCGCCATTATGAATGTGGTGAACTTTGTAATACCTAGGCAAAGTACCTAATTATTTTCTACACAAACGAAGTTAACTTGTTGCTAATAATGATTTAATTCGTGTACTAATTCAAAAATTAATTACCAAATTAGTTTAGATCTTGTAATGATGCGATTATGAATTCATTAACGAATTTTTTATGAATCTTCTGTGCTAAAATCTTATTTTATGTTTAACTAATTTCTTACCTTCTATATAACGTATAATTTAATAGTATTAAATAGTAAGGTACTATTATATACTAGGCAATTTTGTTGTATGATCCTTTGTCCTTTTTTCTGGGTAGGTAAGTAATTTTTTCTCCATGTTTGTCTGATTCTTTGATCTGATAATATGATTCATGGAACTTACTGCGCTTATACCTTATCTTTTTGATCCCTCTGAGGTTGGTTTTAGGTTTTGCTATAAAAAGTAGTATATTTTAGTAATTTTCCTCAAAAATCAAAAATAGAGACAAAAAACATAACAAAATTTATCCTCCTAATACATCATTTTATGGCCATAAAGATAACCAAGGCAAGGTTAGTTCGGTGCTCAGGATAAATAAATAGGTACCATTAACTTTGGACAAGGTGGACCGACGACCTGGTGAAGGTCGCGGGAATCCGCTGGATGCGTAAGCGCAGGACCAGTCGTCGTGGCGATGCTTGGAGGATGCCTATGTCCAGCAGTGGACGTCTTTCAGCTGAAGTGATGATGATGATGATGATGATGAACCTTGGACAATAGCAACACCATCATCATAACATCACGCCTATCTTCCCCGAAGGGATAGGCAGGGGTGCACACTAGTGCACAGTACACTCAAATTTCGCCAGTCATTCCCATGTAAAAAGAGGGTGAGCCAAGTAAATATCCAAGCTGCTGCTAAAATTTTCTCAATGAAAAAACCCAATAACACTTTGCCCGACTTTGACTTTGACTTTTTTTAAAATCGAAACAAGAAACCCACGTTTAGCAGTTGCACTTGCGACTACTGGACCAACGAGGCAGTCAATAATATACGAGGACAACAGCTTTTCAGTGAGGTATGTTAAAGTACCTATATTGTTATCTCATAGTGTATTATTTTAGCAGGAGCAAAACTCCTTGTCAAAAGCTCGTCTGGGGAAGTGAGAAAGAAAATAAATCGTTCTTATTTCTGCCGTCACGAAGGAATGCTTGCATTGCTGTTTTTCACTCTGAAGGGTACGGGTACCGGTGAAATTACAATCACATGAGACTTTCCATCTTCATATCTCAGTTTGGCAAACGGGACTTGCAATACTATTTAGGAAACAGCCTAAGTACATGATTAAAGTGTAAGGGATAGAGAAGAGTGAAAGAGAGGATGCCAGGTTCTACTTTTTTTTTAACACGTTACTTTTTCAAGTCTTTGTTTTATTGAGCTGTTGAGAAGCATACATTAATTATAATTTGCCGTTCGTAGTCAGAAAGCAGTGATAACCTAGTGGCTGAACGCTTTCCTTCCATGCAGGATGGTGTGAGTTCGAACCCGGCCCGCACTTTTCATCATCCTCCTCGCCGTATCCCTACAACCTAACCTAACCTAACCAGATGCAGCTGAACATCAGTATTTTACAGGGAGCGATTGACAACAGGCCCCCGCAACCCAGTTACTGGGTAATACCATACGTAATACCGACATTCGGAGACTAGACCAGTTGTCAGACTTTCGGGTATCTGACTACCCGTTGACTGCCATAGAATATTCATATGAATATTCGTATGGCAACCGGGACCGACAGCTTAACGTGCTCTCCGAGGCACATCCACAGATAGACTGCGGCAAGTGTAGCTTAACCTCGCAGATCATGCAACCCCTAATGCGGTTGCTACTTAGCCCAGGCCCGCAACTTTGAATTTTCAAAATTAATTTGCGGAATGGAATTAGAGTTTCACTTGCTTCAAAGGTGAAGGAAAACATCGTGAGGAAACCTGTACAACAGAAAGTGCTCTATACATGTTTCAATGGATTGTAAAGTCCAACAACCCGCACTTAGGCCAGCGTGGTGGACTAAGGCCTTAGCTTTCTCGTATTGAGAAAAGGCCCGTGCCCAGCAGTAGGACAGTAATGGGTTGATTTTGTTTGTAGTCTCCAATCAAGGTCACTCTTTTCGGCCATCGGCACTTCAACATGATTCATGGTCACTCCAGTATGCTGATTCTGTTAAAAATAAACACAAATATTGGATGTTACTCTGTCAAAATATTTGTCATATATATTTGTTATTAATTTATCTTCTTTGTTCATTCAAAGGTTGTCTATAAGAATCAGTAGTAGCGATAAGATCGCCAATTTTCCTGAATTTAGTTTTTTTACCACATTTTTACTAACTCACTGTTAGTCTTGTCTGTCTGTTCGGTACAAATTTTGCAATCGATTTTAAACTAACTTCCCAATGAGCTAGAGACTTGAAACTTTAAAAATAGCTCAGGACTTGATGACCATGCAATATAAGTTCAGTTTCGTGTAAAAAAAATGGTCTAAAAAATATTTTTTAAATTAACTTGACATTATTCCTGATATGTTATGGTGTACAATAAACCATATTCTATCTTTTTATCCGCTAAGTATGATGCTTGTCAAAAAAAAAGACGTGTGGCACTCGGAGACTGCCACGGTAAAGCTATTGCATAGCATTTTTTATGTAAATACAAAGAGGAGGTGCCCTAACGCCGAAACTCTAAGCAGGCATGAGTCACCAGATTTCGGGGCGAAGAGGGGGATTACGCATGCGCAGTAACGCCGATACAACCAATGCCACCTAGAGGCGATTTGCAGAACTAAAGAGACAAGCGTGATATTTCAAAAAGTCATTAAAAGTTCTGCTATTCATCGATAGATGGCAAAACTAAAAAGTATCACCGCTGTGCCGGTCGGAGTGGGGCGTGTTAGGTTATTTTCGTTACGGAATTTCTGGATTCGGTCTCCACGCTCAAGGCCCGCGATAGAAGCTATGCAATAGCTTAAAATCCTCTTAAACCACAAAAACACACATAATGCACATGCTCATGTTTACACACCACACTTGGAGATAAAAATAAATAAATAAAATGTTTGGTGGTTGCAACCACTCTTTCTATTTGTCGCCAACTTTAGGTGAAATCTAGGTGAAATAGCCCATGGGTGAATTTCCCAAATGACTTATTTTTTTGTCTTCGGTGAAATTTATATTTGAAAAAAGGAATATTGTTCTGATTTTTTTTTTTAGTATTCAATAGGTAGTTATTGGGTTGTGGCAAAAATATCATTTGCCTAGGACTATTAAAAAAGGTAGAAATAAATACATAAACCTCTGTTTTTTTCAAATCGGTGCTGTCCCTCTACTTTTTTTACAAACAAAAAAGCTTATACACTAATAAAATAAGTAAGTTAAGTATGTAACTTATTCTATTTCCTAGAATATTAGTTTTGTTATTAATATATAGCATATTTTATTACATAATTAACGATTATTATTACTGAGAGGCACAAACGTACTTGTCCTGTAAAATGTTCTCATATCGCTGGACAAAAGTAATTTAAACTTAACTTTACATCGACGAGTCCGACAGCGTCCCCACTCCAATTTTATTTCCCTCTGTAGTGTGTGCTAGTGCGCAGTCAGGACGGATGTGTGTCAAATCGCAGCATATTCCCACCAATAACGTAAGTACGCCATTTCAGTTGCTCCCGGACAATTATTTTATATTATCGGTGGTTGCATTTTTCTAGTGTAATGAGTAGTTTTATTACTGTTGTTTGGTTCTAACAGAGGTAGTAAGTGAATTAGCTTTATTGACTGTTATTGAATTTATCCTAGATATTATGCATTTTTTCTAATTTTCTAAAAAGTGTGTTATTTCTCACGTCGCTGTTCTCATATCGCTGTAATCGGTGGTCTTTATTACCACCGATGTGATAATTTACACCGAAATGATAAGAAAAAAACAATCGGTGTCTTATATCTAATATCGGTGTTTTGATTCATGATCAACGCACAGTTTTGTCACATCGGTGGATAGCTTTACCATATCGGTAGATCATTTTATCATCTCGGTGAGTCGTTTTATCATATCGGTAGATCCCGTGTCATTTCGTTAAGGATACAAAGAAACAATGGAACATAGATACAAACACATACATTATATGCATACATACCTACATACAAACATTCATACATACATACATACTTACCTACATAGACAAAATCATTACCACGATACCACTGGGTAGTAGAAGATGTATAAATGTATCATTAGGGGAGGTCTGTATTCGGTAATGTACGTCTATAGGCTGAGGTGATGATGGTGAGGTGGAGCAATTGAACGCATTCAAGGTTTCTCTAGAAAATATTTTCTAGTTAAAAAATAGTAAGTACATAATAATAAATAGCAAAATAATAAATAGATAAAAATAAAACATCATAATAGCTTAATTTTTTCTAAGAATGCCGAAGCCAAAACTAAAAGCGGAGGAGAAAAAAGAGAGAAAGAGGTTGCTGGAAAGAATAAGAAAAGCTAAACTCAAGAGCGATCCTGTGTTAAGAGAGGAGCATTTAAGAAAAGATAGAGAACGTTTAGCTAGACGAAAGGCAGCCGGACTTATCCCAACCCGAAGCCAAATGACTGCACATGCACCATGCACATCGCATTGCACAAAAAAAAAACGAATCAGTTCCCGTGCATATTATCAAAGGAAAAAAGCTAAGGCAAATGTTACCCGAAACAGCCAAACAAGTGTTTCAGTAACCAATGATGTAACAGAATCGCTACCGAAAAATCGAGATAATAAGCCTGGTATTTCTCCTACCTACCTACCTTCCTAGGTACCTACTAACTATTTCCTTTTTGATGTTCAAAGGTGGATAGATTATCATATCGGTGGATATGTACATCATTTCGGTGGATAAACTTATCATATCGGTGTACAGAAAAAATAATCGGTGCCGGTTTGTCATATCAGTGGAAATCAGAATTCAAAGTGAATTTTCTCCTTAGTCTTAAATGATACGTTGATGATATTAAATTTAGGGATATTTGATATCCTAAAGATTACATAAAACCTGAAAAATATACAAAAAAAAATTAAATGAAAAAGTTCACCGATATGATTAAAAAAATGGCATTTGTTGAAATTCACCCCCATAGCCTGTTACAATCACAGTTTACCAAAGCTAATATTATAGATTATGTTAGGGAAAAGTTATGATTTTGATTTTGATACAACAAATAGGATGTATACTGTATTGCTATGTATAGATTATGGCATATCCCCCCAAACTGCTTGGGGGAAGCCTATGTCCAGCAGTGGACGTCTTACGGCTGAAAGGATGATGATGATGTATAGATTGTACAAGCTGAGTCGCGGCAATAAAGTGCCTTTTAGTTGGAGGTCACAAAGTAGGTTGTGTTGTGATAATGATTTGTGACAAATAGTCCGATTGCGCGGGCGCCGACGACGGTCAGTCAGATTTCGAGTGCCGCGCAGTTAATAGTGCCTTATTTACTTATTGTATTTATTTTCGTTCGCGCGTTCGGTCAATGTGACGACCGTTGTGATTTTTTATTGATTTAGTTTTTAACTTCGTGTTTTGAATAAGGTCAGTACTTATATATTTTTAAATATTTGTTTAGAAATAAGTAACTCGGTTATGAGGTATATTTTGTGTATTTAGGTAAATATTTTATTTCGTTGACCTGTCTTGTATGAAACTTACATATTCAGCCAGTTCCGCTTATAATGGATTTGTTACCACCGATATGCGATTGATGCTAAATACAGTGATTTTCTTGAATAACGTAGAGCAGTAGTGAAGGGCCCATATAACAAGGTTCCTACCGGTTTCCCTTCGAACATACACACACAAATAATATCACGCCTGCGTTTCCCTTGAGGGGTCAGTAGAGATGTATAGTGCACCCACATTTCCCCAGTTACAATTTTATTCTTTGTTTAAATTAACCTCTCAAGGGGTCATTGTACTCATCATTACAAACAACGTGGACTATGGGACCAACCCTGAAATCGCAAAAAAAACTGCTGATCCCTCCATTTGTGTTTACATATAAATCGACAAAATATATAGATCCACAATATTTTTTTTCGCGATTTCAGTGTTTGTCCCATAGTAAAAGTAATTCATGATTATGAGTACGATGACGCCTTAAGAGGTTTAGTATAAACTAGGAATAAGGTTGTATACAATTATACAGACACACATAATAACACGCCTGCATTTCCCCTGAAGGATAAGTAGAGACTTTCCATCTTCATGTCTCAGTTTGGCGAACCGACTTGCGATGCCATTTAGGCAACAGCCTAGGTGGTATTGAAGTTGTTATGGGCAAAGGTAACTGCTTAACATCAGGAGGCCTTTAGCTCGTTTCGCCATCCTACACTATACAAAAAAAAAAAAAAAAAGAACCCACGTTTCAACAGTTGCAAGTCCTACACAATATAAAAAAACCGGCCAAGTGTCAGTTGGACTCACGCAGTAAGGGTTCCGTACCACCTATCGACTTGATACCCCATAGAAACTGATTTAATTTCCGAGAGTTTATCAAAAGACTTCAACGAACGTACGCGAAATGCGAATTTTTGCATCTCGTTCTTCCGTAGGTACCACCACATATGTCTATGTTTGTCCTGTTTTTAGTATTTGTTGCTAAACTAGATAGTATGCACTATAATCAGACCAAGTTTGACGCTGGTATGTATTACCGTTTTGAAGATAGAACAGGAACAAAAACGTTGAAAAAAATGCATGTTTTTCGAGGTTTCTTGTATGGTAAAAAGTCTAAAGTTTTAGACTTTTTTTTGTTTTTATGGTTCCGTACCCAAAGGGAGCAAACGGCACCCTATTATTCTCGCTACGCTGTCCGTCCGTCCGTCCGTCCGTCTGTCTGTCACAGGGCTGTATCTTTGTAACGGTAATAGATAACCAGTTGAAATTTTCACAGAAAATGTGTTGCTATGAGGTGTATCACGACAAATACTAAAAACAAAAAAAAGTCTAAAACCAAAGGGGGTCCCCATTTTATTAGTATTTGACGTGATACACCTCATAGCAACACATTTTCTGTGAAAATTTCAACTGGTTGTCTATTACCGTTACAAAGATACAGCCCTGTGACAGACAGACGGACGGACGGAAGGACGGACGGACGGACAGCGTAGCGAGAGTAACAGGGTCCCGTTTACACCCTTTGGGTACGGAACCCTAAAAAGTAGGTGAGGAGAACAAATTTTTTCTCCAGTCTGTCAAAAAGGAAAGAAAAAAAAAGTGCCATAATTTTTCTAGGTGCATCTTTGGACAGTAACATTTAATTAAATGTAATATCTCATTTTTTGTGTGTTTACGAATAACAAATATTATCATTAAATAAATAACCCATTGTCATCCGGGCCTCTTCTCCGAAGGAGTTAAGGCATTCCACCGTGCTGGACTAGTGCGGGTCGGCAGACTACACACACCATCGAGAACTGTGTGGAGCACTCTCAGGTGTGCAGGTTTCCTCACGATGTTTTCCTCTGATTATCAAATTTAGATCCGCACATTAAATTATAATCATTTTTGATCTGCGGTAATGCTTGGTCAATGACAATTAGCTTGAATTTTTACGTTCACATGTGGCGATCAACTTAATGAGCCGGTGTACGTAACCCGATGTCGTTATCAGTAATCGACTGATTAACAGGGATTTAATTATCGACATTCAACATATAATTTTGTTTATAATAAAAATAAATATCTTTGGGACATTTTTTTTTACACAACACCATCTAGTCCCAAACCAAGCAGAGCTTGTGCTATGGGTACTAGACAATGGATATAATACTTATATACTTTTTTTTTTGTGCTGACCAAAAATTATTATTGTAAGATCTTTTATGTACCACAATTAATGCAATAAAATTTATTTTTGTTTCTATTTAAATTAGGTGTTTTTAGGTACACAATAGTTATCATTATAATGGCTGAGTACGCATTTTTTCAAAAGTTTGAAAATAGAACAAGAACCGCGCGTGGACGTATTGGCGCGAATGAAAATTCGATACTGTTGAATTAATTTGTGTGTTGTTTTCTCGCAATTGAGAGAAAAGTACTATACAAGTCTACGCCGAAATAGCAATTAACGGCCTTGTTTAGTTAAAAAAGGACTCTGTTAGCGCCTCATAACATAACATAACATCACGCCTGTATTTCCCCGAAGGGGTAGGCAGAGGTGTATAGCACACCCACATTTCGCCAGTTATGTTATAGTCCCATGTAATAGGGGGCGAGCCAGCCATGTTAGCGCCTCGTCATTTTAAAATTACTTCGGAAGTACTCAGCTTCACCTCGTACTTCCAATATTAATTACTCGGCTGTCAATTGTTTTGTTTCAGGCCTCGACAGTAATGAACTATTTAATCCCGCAATATCAGTTGGCATATCCGTATATACCTGTTCCGATTTCTGCTTATGGCTGTGTCATTGCGATAGTAATAAAGATATTTATACTATGTATAGTAATTTTAGTGAATGTCCGACATTTTAATGGCACCGGTGCCGGTAGGTACTTTATGCCCTTTACGTGTTGCAATCTTAAAATGTTGCATCATCGGCTTCGAACCTGTTTAGTTATTTGAGAACGGATTAATACATTCAGCCCATAACTGTCCCACTGGTGGGCACGGGTCTCTTCACAGTACGAGAAGGATAACGCTTTAGTCCACCACGCTTGCCTAGTGTGGATGAGCGGACTTCTCACACCATTGAGAATCCGGTAGTTGACTACTGTTAAAAATTACAAAAAATGTTATATTATTTAATATACCTCCTGTACAGAAAGGATAACATTGTAGGTAAAATAAACAAAATCTATGAAAAAAATTAAGAGATACACCTTTTTTAAGTTTTTGGAGGTGGTATTTTCTGTCCTTGTCATGCGAAACGGACATTGTACAGAGAGATGTCTAGTTTGGTTTTGAACAATGACGTCATTGTTTGATAGTGCTGTCTCTGTCTAATGAAGAAATTTAAATCGCTTATAAGTTAGACATTTTATGGAATATTTAATTGGTTTTTTCACAGTTGCTTGTTTTTTTTTAAACAGTTTCGAGTTTACTAATAAAAGTGAATAAAAAAAAATTGTCACCTTCCGTATTGTATGGAGCACTCTCAAGTATGGAGGTTTCCTCAAGATGTTTTTCCTTCACCGCTAAAGCAAGTGGTAATTATAATCTACGGCACATTCATTCGAAAAGTTAGTGATGCGATCGAAATAATATGAATAATAATAACAACGGCGAGTATTTGCACCAAAGACTTTGTATACTGACAATTGCACAGACACAACCTGATGGCCAGGATTATCTACCAGCAACTTGCCTTGAAATTAGTGATGTTCCAGATATCCGTATCCGTATCCGCGGATATCCGAGGTAAAATTAAGATCTGTATCCGTATCCGCCGTATTTTTGGCTGATGTTGAACGGATCTTTTACATTAATAAATTTCATTACGTATATGAAATTGTAAAGAAAGTTAGCAATGAAATACTATTATCTTCAAATCTATTTACTTTTTATTTCCTAAAATCACATATTTTAATTTTTATTTAACTTATAACGTCTCCTGTCGGTCCAAGGTCACGCGCACCGGCGCCGACAGAGTACGAAATACTACTAAAGTTGTGTTCCGTATCCATATCAGCGGATTTTGACACTAATTATCCGTATCCGTATCCGCGGATATACATTTCGAACGATCCGGCACATCACTACTTGAAATACAACCTTGTGGATGCAGAAGTACCATACTACAGGTATGTGCCCGACCTAGTGCTCGAAAATGTTGTCCTGGGATCGGTCTATCATCACTGATAGGACTATTGTACACAATAAGCCTGATATAGTGGTGATAGATCGATCAGAGCGCCGCACGATGATTGTTGATGTTATCGTCCCGCATGACGAGAATCTCGTGAAAATTCAATTATTCCAATACACGTTGTATACCATGTTACATTTTACCAAAGACTTTGTATACTGACAGTATAATAACTCTATGCATTTTACCCAATTTTGTTTTTTAAAATAAATTTTGGAAGCTAAGCATAAATAAGTATATCAGAAAGAAAGAAAGGAAAACTTTTATTTGGCACAGAACAGTGACAGGAGAGCACAACAATAACATTAATAAAAATACTATAGTCAGATATAAGTAAAACATGAAGTTGGTGTCGGGCATGCCCATGCCAAAAGGGTCACCAATTCAGCATGTGCTGGCGTGGAACATCCAGCGCAGATTTTCAGTTGGCACCCTGCAGTGACAGATGGATGAAGAAACTGTGTTTATAGATAATAATACGTAAGTAAATATATCAGCGGATCCCAAGGTTCTTTCAGTCCAGAAAGACCAGTTAAATGGGTTTTCGTGTATCAGGCAGTATTCGTGTAAACGGAATCTTGCAGCTATCCAGCAACCAACTCGGGAACTTACTGATACCTAAAAATAATATTATTATGTAATTATGTGATGAGGCAAAAGGGCAATGGAGAGGGCTATGCCTGGAGTGTCCTTGCGTGATCGAGTCAGAAATGAGGAGGTTCGCAGGAGAACGAAAGTAACCGACATAGCCCCAAGAATTGCCAAACTTAATTTGCAGTGGGCGGGGCACATTTCTCGCAGAACGGATGGCCGATGGAGCCGTAAAGTTCTGGAGTGGCGACCGCATACTAGAAGGTGCAGTGTGAGTAGGCCCCCCACAAGGTGGACCAACGACCTGGTGAAAGTCGCAGGAATCCGCTGAATGCGGTAAGCGCGGGACTGGTCGTTGTGGCGATGCTTGTGGGAGGCATATGTCCAGCAGTGGACGTCTTTCGGCTGAAATGATGATGATGTGATTACGAAAAACTTGAATATATTGCCAGGGTATTCTTAATATTATAATTGGGATCGTCGGGGTCTTCGACGATCCGACGAGAATGCATGACGGGGTTAATGGACGTAGATGAAGCGAAAGAGGTGTGTCAGGATCGTAGCAGGTGGAAATCCATAGTCTCTGCCTACCCCAATGGGAAACAGGCGTGATAATATGTATATGTATGTCGGGGTCTTGTGTTCATTCTTTTACACGTAGCTTGTATACGTGTGCGTGTAGTTTATGTGTGCGAGTAGTGCGTATACGCAAAATAATTTTAATGTGTTTTTCTTTCTAGTTATATCTAGTTTTCAATTAACAACCTAACATAACATAACATGATGCCTGTATTTCCCCGAAGGGGTAGGCAGTGGTGTTATAGTACACCCACATTTCGCCAGTTATGTTATAGTCCCATGTAATAGGGGGCGAGCCTATTGCCATATTGTTGTTGTTATTGTTTTTAATTATTTTTTCAATTATTTGGGATCGGCACAGCATGTCTTTCAGAAACCTACCTTTTTTTTGTTTTTTTGTTTTCGAGGAGGAAACCTTCAAAAGGCTACCGGCCTCGTGGGGTAGAGGCTGGGGTGTGTGGGATTTTACCGCACTAAAACCTCCCCGGTGACCATCTACAGCACAATAGTGAGGGAACTCTGGGAATGGGTATGCTACCGGTGCCCCCCCCTGTGCTACGCCTGTAAGGCACGTCCCAGGGAAGACTTTGTCTCCCTGAACACCTCGATGCGAAAGCATAGGGCGACACAATACCACAGCGTTCAGAAACCTACCTATATAGCCACAATTATATGCGCTCACCTTTACATACAGTCCTGATGTAATTTGGAAATAAAAAACGAACTGAAGAATTTTGATCGTTAATCTGAGAATAAAGTAAAAACCCATATAACTTGTTTGAATGTTTCCCTGTATGTCAGTTTACTTACTTTATTTTTTTCTCTATAAGGCAGCTCAGTAAACTGGTTGATTTTAAGTTATAGGAGCTATATATTTATGGAGGTAATTCAATGACCTCAAATGCCTTTTTCTGAGTCAGTGGACACTGGTTATTTTTATTCTTGCTGTATTTTTTCTTATATTGATAAGTGAAAGAACGTACATTTTGATAAAACAAAGAAATCCTACTTTCTACTAATATTATAAACGTGAACGTTTCTGAGGTTGTATGTATGTTTGTTACTCTTTGACGCACAAACTACTGTATGGATTTTAATTAAATTTGGCATACAGATACCCGGATTAACATATAGGTTACTTTTTATCCCGGGAAGATGAACAGTTCCCGAGGGATGGCTGACCTCGCGTTTAAAGGAAAACCTACACAATGCGAGGTCAGCTTATACTGGAATTGTACAGCTTGATGTGTAGCCGTGTGTATTTAATCATTTTGATGTTTTATTTGGTGCCGGACTTAAAGAATAGCACCACCCTTATCTCTTCTCATGGGTGTCGTAAAAGGCGACTAAGGGATTCACCAGAGGATGGGCAGCAGCGTTCTCTGAGTATTTAACCAACCAACTGCGATCGCCAACCCGCCTGCCAAGCGTGGCAATTATGGCATATCCCCCCCTTAATTGGGGGAGGCCTATGTCCAGTAGTGGACGTCTTTCGGCTGTAATGATGATGTTTTATTTTATTTTTATAAACTATGTTTGTAAAATCAAATTAAAAGCTAGTTTATATTGCATTGTCTTCTAGTTCCGAGCTATGTTGAGAGTTTCAAGTCTCTAGCTTATCAGAAGATAGTTAAAAATCGATTGCAAAATTTGTACCGAACAGACAGGACTGAAAGTGAGTTAATAAAACTTGCTAAAATGGTTCGAGAAAATGTATATTTGATTGCAGATTTTGCGTTATTATTTTAAAGGTTTTGCTTTAGGACATTGGAATATTTTATATTACAAGAACTTGTCCTCAGAAACAGATACGCAGCAATTTATAACAAAAAAAAAACTGCTTGCACTCAGCCTCGTCAGGTAAGAAGCTTGCGGAAAAATTCTGTAGATATAATATTCTATAGTTTTGAACTTTATTATCACTAATAGTTATGGCAATACTACGGATCATCAACTCGGCCTATCGCAGTCCACTGCTGGATACAGGCACTCCCAAGTTGCGCCGCAACACTCAGTTCTCTGCCTTCCGCATCCAGTACCTCCAGCCACGTTCTTCAGTTGGTGCCTATAGGCATACATCCAAAATGAACGCACAACAAATACTACGCATGATTTTCACAAATTAATATCTGGCCTTTCCTAACACATAGCTAATTCAATTAGTGGTCTAAAGACCAATTTTACTTTTTAACCGACGAAAAAAAGGAGGAGGTTTTCAATTCAACGCGCATCATTTTTAGGGTTCCGTACCCGAAGGGTGCCAAACGGGACCCTATTACTCTCGCTACGCTGTCCGTCCGTCCGTCCGTCCGTCTGTCTGTCACAGGGCTGTATCTTTTGAACGGTAATAGATAACTGGTTGAAATTTTATCAGAATATGTGTTGCTATGAGGTGTATCACGACAAATACTAAAAACAAAAAAAAGTTTAAATTCAAAGGGGACCCCATACAAGAAACCTCAAAAAACATGCATTTTTTACAACGTTTTTGTTCCTGCTCTATCTTCAAAACGGTAATATATACCAGCGTCAAACTTGGTCAGATTATAGAAAAAATTATCTTGTTTAGCAACAAATACTAAAAATAACACAAACATAGACATATGTGGTGGTAGCTGCGTAAGAAAGACATGCAAAAATTCATATTTCGCGCACTGTGCGTTGATGTCTTTTGATAAACTCTCGTAAATTAAATTGGTTTTTATGGGGCATCAGGTCGGAACCCTTACTGCGCGAGTCCGACTCTCACTTGGCCGGTTTTTTTTTTAAGTATGGCCACGCATAACCTTTTACAGAGTAGTCCGATTTTGATGATTATTTTTTTAATGGATAGGCTATATCTCGAAATTGGTCCCCTTTAAATTTCAATATCAAAATCCACCCCTAAGAGTAGGGAAACAGGGGATGAGTGCTTGTTCACCCACTGAATTCTTACCTGTTAACCGATTCTGTTGAAACTTGGCACACATAAATGTATTTCTAGACACTAGAGCATAATTGAGACCTGGAGTTAGATTCTAGCAACAAAAAAATGAAAAATAAAACTTTTTAACAAAAAATTGAACTGATTAACACAGAAACTGAAAAGCGAAAAATAAAATGAAGCTTTTACTCTCAATAACTATTCTCCTAACAAAATTAATGTAAATATCTAATTATGAGTCGGCGCCACACAAACAATCAACGAAGATCATTAAATTACTTTAAAGAAATAATAAAAATAAAATAACATCAAATACAACGAAATTTTCAACGATAAACAATAACTTTCCAAAAATGCGTTCTCTGCTCGACCATTTGCAACTTGCACGCACTTTGCTTTCAGTTTCTTTTTACTTCGGTTCAATTTTTTGTTAAAAAGTTTTACTATGGTAAAAGGTCTAGTGAGAATTCAAAATGAAACTACTTTTCATCAATTAATTATTAAAATATCGCAGCTCAACGCCAAACGCGATGAACTGAATGATCGATCAATTTTACTGCAGCTGGAGCATATTATTATAATGACATAGTGTTTGAATGCAGCCTTTGTGTGTGTAGCTTTGTTAGTCCAATTGACTATTGAAACCAAATGAGGGCTCACTAGAGAGTAATTGAGCAAATTAGTCGTTACTGAAAATGGATATGAAACTTGAATTATGATGAGTAAAAGGATACCGCTACCAGTGTGTTTTATGACAAGAATTATCTTGGTTTTGCGAAACTAAAAAAAATTGTTCTATACGTACATATATTTTTATCAAATCTTTTCAAAGTACTTTCCACCAGCCTCTATACAAAGATTCATGCGCCTAAACCAGTTTTCAAAACACTTTTTCCAGTCCGCCGCAGACACCTCGTTTACAGCCTGCTCGAACGCAGCCAGCGCATCTTCCGGCGACGAAAATTGTATCCCTTTGAGCTGATTTTTTATTTTTGGGAATAAAAAGAAGTCACACGGTGCTAGATCAGGGCTGTAAGGAGGGTGACCCAGGAGTTTGACTGGCGTGCTGTCCAGGAAGTCCCTCGTTTTGAGTGCGGTGTGCGCAGGTGCATTGTCGTGGTGGAGCAGTAGCCCGCGGAGCCCTGTGTTTGGTCGCTTGTTGCTTATAACAGAGAAAACTTCTGGCAAACATTTGGTAGTATACCATTCGGCATTAATGCTTCTTTGATCCCGTAAGGGAATTGATACCAAGTGGCCAGTCAAATTAAAAAAGCTAGCGATCAAAATCTTACCCCCGCTTCTAGATCGCTTCACTTTGGTAGGCGTTGGCTCATTTTGAAACACCCAAACAGTCGACTGGCGCTTGGTTTCTGGGTCGTATTGATAAATCCAGGACTCATCACCTGTAACGATGTCGTAAACACGCCGAGACGAGCCTGCTTCAAATTTGTTAAGCATATCACGGCACCATTCCACCCGGGCCTGCTTCTGAGCATCGGTGAGGTTGTGCGGCACCCAGCGTGATACTATCCTCCTCACGCGAAGATGGCTGTGTAGAATCTCGTGAACGCTTCCCGATCCAATCTTCAATATGTGTTGAATCTCCTGATATGTAATTCGCCTATTGTCTTGGATTAAATTTTTCACTGCTAGCACGTTTTCTTCGGTAACAGCCGTCAAAGGGCGACCGCTTCTTTCGTCATCCCCCAAAGTTGGTCGACCGCGCTTGAATTCGTTATACCAACGATACACGGTTGCCTTGGAAGGGCCTTCATCCATGAATGCCATTTGAAGTCTATCGTACGATTCATCCGGTTTCAGGCGACACTTGAAATCGTATAAAATCATAGCTCTAAAATGTTCCCGGCGCAGATCCATATTTCAGTGAGACACAATACTTTGAATTAACTCGCAAAAAATGTGGAGGGAAATTTTGAAATTGGAACTTACTTATTTTTACTTATAAATAATCATATTTTCGAAAAACATTATAACTGGCCAGTCTCCCATATATAAAAACTTTTTTTCGCAATACTTTCTGAGGGGCCTGGTAGGTTGGTACACGAGAAATCTTATTTCAAATCCATAAACTCCACTATTGAAAGCATAGCCACTCATAATCTACTACAATTATTAGATATTGTTAGTTATTATTAGTTATATACGTACGTATGTGTACATATAATATGTATATTTAATTATATGTATTATGTACATAGGTAGTTATCTATTTTTATTATAAAATATGTAATTATAAGTCCGTACTACGAAACATATTTTTACTACTTTACTGGTGCATCTACCTTATTCTTTGTCATGCATTACCAAAAGGTTGTCTGGTAGAGAACGCCTATGGCGTTAAGACCGCCTTTTTACCCAGTTGTGCATTAAGAATTAAATAAATTATTGGGTGAGAAGTAATTTTGCATGGTACAACAAGCTTAGCACATCACTGTTTGGCGAGAACACCTATACATCTCAAAATTACTCATCATCATCATTTCAGCCGAAAGACGTCCACTGCTGGACGTAGGCCTCCCCCAAGCATCGCCACAACGACCGGTCCTGTGCCTTCCACATCCAGCGTATTCCCGCGACCTTCACCAGGTCGTCGGTTCACGTTGTGGGGGCCCTACCCACGCTGCGCCTTCCAGTACGCGGTCGCCACTCCAGAACTTTACTGCCCCATCGGCCATCCGTTCTGCGAGCAATGTGCGCCGCCCACTGCCACTTAAGTTTGGCAATTCTTCGGGCTATGTCGGTTATTTTCGTTCTCCTGCGAATCTCCTCATTTCTGATTCGATCACGCAGGGACACTCCGAGCATAGCCCTCTCCATTGCCCTTTGAGTGACTTTGAGCCTTCTTATCAGGCCCATTGTGAGCGACCACGTTTTAGTACCGTAAGTAATTACTGGCAACACACACTGGTCAAAGACTTTCGTCTAGAGACACTGCGGTATTGTGGACAAGAAGATATTGCGTAGCTTCCCGAACGCTGCCCAACCGAGTCGGATTCGACGATTGACCTCTTTCTCGAAGTTGGACTTACCTAGCTGGACAGTTTGTCCTAGGTATACATAATCGTCAACAACTTCGAGTGTAGATTCTCCGATGCTTACGGGAATGGGAGCTATATGGGAATTCGACATAACCTTAACCAAAATTATTCAAAATTTATAATATATCGAACAATTCTTTGATTCTGTTTGTTATGTGTACTTATTCAAATTTTTAAATAATTTTAACTTGTTTTGCTGCTCTCGCAAACCAGCGTCATGTATTGCTCATAGGAGTCGGAAGGTTAACTTATAAATTAAATTAAATTCGTTTATTCATTGTGACTACCTACATAATTTTTGAATGAATACATGAAAATTGGAATCGAAATTATGAATTGTGTTTCGAATTTAATTATCACTTGCTTTAAGTGTGAAGGAAAACATCGTAAGGAAACCTGCACTCTTGAGAGTGCTCTATACAGTTTTCGATGGTGTGTGTAGTCCACCAACTCTAACAGCACTAGACTAAGGCCTTGACCTTCTCGTACTGAGAAGAGGCCTATGCCAAGCAGTGGGACAATAATGTGCTTATTATGTTAAATATGTATTTTTCCATTCAAAAGTACTTACGCATTTTTATCGGGATTGAATTTAGATCTAAAAAAATTCACATGTTGATATCATCATCATCATTATTTCAGCCGAAAGACGCCCACTGCTGGACATAGGCCTCCCCCAATGGGAGGGGATATGCCATAATCGCCATGCTTGGCAGGCGGGTGGGTGATCGCAGTTGGTTGGTTAAATACTCAGAGAACGCTGCTGCCCATCCTCTTGTAAATCCCTTAGTTGCCTTTTAAGACACCCTGGAGAAGATATAGGGTGGGTAGGGATTGTTGCTATATTATAACTTAACTCAAAACTCAAACAAGGTGAACCCGAAACATCACAAAGGCATCATCTTCCTCTTATTACCCAAGAAACTTCCTCCTATTGTATATTTGTAGTATATTGACATTGAACTGTCAGTAACTGTGAGGAAACTATTGCGGTCGTGTCCTTTAGAAATAATTAAGTCAGGTAGCGAATTCTCATCGCTTTTGAAGATATCCCAATTTCATGGTCAATTTATAAGCGGATTGATTGGATTTTCAAAATTATTTTTGTCCGCAAGTAAACGTTTACCGCTGAAATCAAACTAAGAAGTGTAGTAGTATAGCGAACTAAATCCGATTCGTATCTGAGAAAAAATATCCAATAATAATCGTAGTTTGTAGATTTATTGTCCAAATTATTATCCGTTTCAATAGGTTTTAATAAAAATGTAAACAAACGGGTCATTAACAGGTACTCCGTCCGTGAAGCATACGTAATAGTTTATTTTTTATTTTTATAGTACCTATATGATGGCGAAACGAGCTAAAGACCCACCTGATGTTAAGCGATTACCGTTGCCCATAAAAACTGTAATACCACCTAGGCTGTTGCCTAAATGGTACCGCAACAAACAAACAAAACCAAACAAATAATCGCTGTGTATCATATGTGATTCACGGCACAGGGAAAGGTTTAATCCGACCTTGGATTTAGGGATGAGTTATTTTACTGCCACATAAATATCCATGAATTGATTGAGTGATTCTTTTTGATTAATTGAATCCTTACTTACTTACTTACTCCGCTGGCGCAGCGACACATAATGTGTCTTGGCCTCCGAAACGAGAGAACGCCACTTGCCGCGATCTTTGGTTGTATTTCGCCAATCACTGGCTCTGATCTCCAGAACATCGCCTTCCACCGCATCGCTCTAGCGATATCTAGGGCGACCGACCGGGCGTCGCCCTTTCGGTCGACCCAGATAGGCTCTCTTCGCATCTCGATCTTCTCCCATTCTCTCCACGTGACCAAGCCAGCGGAGTCTGTGAGCTTTTGCCTCTCCTATCACATTTGGTTCAGCCACGAGCTCTTCTATCTCAGCGTAAAATTGCTAAATTTTAAATCTCTAGTAGGTACAATTTTTTTCCGAACCCCCCTTTTTTCATCGATGAATTTTCATATATTTAAACGAAAATGATTGAAAAAAGTAGTTCGATATTAATTTAAACCTTCGAAATACAGATGATTGTGCTACTAATTCCATTTAGTGAGTGCTTGTGTAATAACTTTACCTAGACAAGTTTGTTTCAATTTATATCAAAATCTATTGAAACCGACCTTACATTCATTTCCCATTGTGGTTTTTCGGACCGTATTGTTTAGATTCGTATCAGATGCAGTGCACAAGTGCCCTAATACTGTATTTATTCATCATCATCAGCCCATAGCTGTTCACTGCTGGACAAAGGTCTCATCAATAGCACGCTACTGACCCCAATCCTCGGCCACTCTTACCCAGCTTATATCAGCCAGATTGCGAAAATCGTCACTCCACCTAACCTGAGGTTGTTCCACGCTACGTCTGCCGATTCGCAGCTTATGTTATTGCGGAATAACAATTTAGCTAATTTTAATATCTCAGTGATCCCCGAATTGAAAAAATTCATGGAATTCGTCTTTTTTATGAGCTTGGTCCTTTGTTACGTAAACTGTCAATCAGGATTATATTTCCGCCTCTTTGCTAACTAAGTACCTACCTATACTATATTTATAGCGTTAAGGAACAGGAGGAGGGATTACAGATTCTACCTACACAATATTATATATCTGTATTAACAGTTGACTACCTACATTAAAAAAAATGCGAAATATTTATTGTGTGGGTGTATTTTTTTTTTTAATCTTTGGGACATTTTCACAAATATGCTTAATTTCTTCGCATTTTTTGAGATTGAATTAATAGATTGGAATCGAAATTACTTTCAGTGTTTTTCCTATATTCTGACATACAACGTGTATCAGAAATGCGTGGTCATATTTGAAGAGCTCATTCAGGGCATAACATAAAACAATTTTTACTATGGGACCAATACTGAAATCGCGAAAAAAATATCAGCTGATCCCTACTAAATCATCGATGTCGCTCGACAAAATCTAAGGATCAGCTGATATTTTTTTCGCGATTTCAGTGTTGGTCCCATACTAAAAGTTGTTCGATAGCATCTCCTGAATAAGCTCTTCAAATATGACCACGCAATTCTCATAGATGGGTTCATTGCAGCGACCACATAGGGTCAACCTTAGAGTAATAAGACAGAGTGATAGTTTCATTCAAAGTTCTGTTCAAAGTTGAAGCACAAAAACAATCCATGTGTGCCCGCAAGCGGCACGTAAAATAATGTCGACACACACATTGACACGCGCAAGCTGCACTGAACGTGGCCAACTTGAATTTGCTTGACTCCTCGTGCGATTACTGCGGTTCTAAGCCTCGGACGAATAAAAAAGGCGGACGGAATCTCGCTAAACAATAAGTGAGGCATCCACGGTGATTTCAAGGCTCGCTTAAAAGTACGGGCTGGCACGCACACATCCATAGTAAGCCAAAAAGCTGCGATTGCGCAAACAATCTAGTGTGACGGTAGTCATTGTTGTAGTGTCACAAATAAAATAAAAATATAAATCTGGTGTGTTAAAATGCTTTTGAAATTATAGAGGGTTTAGGAAAAAAATAAGTGCTTCAGTCTTTTTTTAGCGAGATTCCGTCCGCCTTTTCTATTCGTCCGAGTTCTAAGCCTCTATTCTAAAGGTGGGCATTGACGATGCATCCATTCGGACGACGTGACTACTTCCAAAAATGCTTGACTTGTTTTAAAAATAACATACGTTTTCAACTTTCACGGACAGATTTTGGAATGCGGACACGCTATTCGGACTTTTGGATGCATTGTCAGTACCACAGAAATAGGAGAGTAGTTAGAATGGTCATAACGCTTACTTAGTACGAGAACCAGTGTCGCCAAACTCACACATTTACAATTGAAATAGTACATTACAATACACAAAAAACCGCGACGTGATTGGGTCCCAATTTTAAATTCAAATCGGCCCTTAAACTCGTACTCATACTCGTTCCGCGAGCAACTAAATGCGTCGTTTGATCAAATTAGATTATGCGCAGTAGGTTATGATCTTCATGTTCAAAGTTGTGGCGCGCCCACCCCGCCCACATAGTTGTGCTAACTACTCTCCTATTTCTGTGGTCAGTACCCTTAAGGTATCAACCTATATCAGTGAGTTTTCACAAACTGTTTTCATAACCGACAATTTTTCTAGATTTGTCTATTACCGTATTGCCAGATAATAAGGCTAATTGCAGGAAAAATCATTTAATGGTTCTAGTTGCGAACGAATGCAGCAAACTAAATTGTTTGCTGGACAATTTAACAGCTGCAAATCGTAACATGGTACCTACAATTATGTCATTAGTAATGTACAGTCGACCGCACGTCAGTGGTAACAGTTTGACCTTGAAAGTGTATTTATTTTGTAAGCAGTAAGGGCGGTTTTCGTAACTCAAGTATTACCACTGACATGCAGTCGACTGTACGGACTGTACCAACACAATACAGAAGAAATTCTAGCGTTGGCCAACGCTTTAAAAAATAAAAGTAAGAAAGTTATAATAACCATTAAAATGTTTTATACTAACTAATTTTAGTAGTGTATAATTATGCAGAGCTATCGTAATTGTAACTATTATAAAAATGTAAAATTAAATGCCTGTTTGTTTGTTTGATTGTTCGAGCGTTACTCAAAAACTACTTCACCGATTTAAATAAAACTTTTAGGTTGAAACTTTTTCTTAACCTAACCTAAGTTAGGTTTAAAGAAATTTATTTTCAATAAAAACACAAAACCACTTGAGAACAATATTATGGTTTAATTCGTCGAATATAAAAATGATACTTTTTCAAAAAATTGTGGTGTGGTCCAGTGCATTTATTATTTTACAAAAGAGTTTTCTGAAATTACATATAGTGCTAGCTCAGTTTTGTATTTAAAAGCTTATAATTATGACTTAAAATGAACTGGTATGCACCTATTTCATGAAAATAGGTTACCGTGGGATATACATATTGTACCAGGCCCCTCAGAAAGTATTGCGAAAAAAAGTTTTTATATATGGGAGACTGGCCAGTTATAATGTTTTTCGAAAATATGATTATTTATAAGTAAAAATAAGTAAGTTCCAATTTCAAAATTTCCCTCCACATTTTTTGCGAGTTAATTCAAAGTATTGTGTCTCACTGAAATATGGATCTGCGCCGGGAACATTTTAGAGCTATGATTTTATACGATTTCAAGTGTCGCCTGAAACCGGATGAATCGTACGATAGACTTCAAATGGCATTCATGGATGAAGGCCCTTCCAAGGCAACCGTGTATCGTTGGTATAACGAATTCAAGCGCGGTCGACCAACTTTGGGGGATGACGAAAGAAGCGGTCGCCCTTTGACGGCTGTTACCGAAGAAAACGTGCTAGCAGTGAAAAATTTAATCCAAGACAATAGGCGAATTACATATCAGGAGATTCAACACATATTGAAGATTGGATCGGGAAGCGTTCACGAGATTCTACACAGCCATCTTCGCGTGAGGAGGATAGTATCACGCTGGGTGCCGCACAACCTCACCGATGCTCAGAAGCAGGCCCGGGTGGAATGGTGCCGTGATATGGTTAACAAATTTGAAGCAGGCTCGTCTCGGCGTGTTTACGACATCGTTACAGGTGATGAGTCCTGGATTTATCAATACGACCCAGAAACCAAGCGCCAGTCGACTGTTTGGGTGTTTCAAAATGAGCCAACGCCTACCAAAGAGAAGCGATCTAGAAGCGGGGGTAAGATTTTGATCGCTAGCTTTTTTAATTTGACTGGCCACTTGGTATCAATTCCCTTACGGGATCAAAGAAGCATTAATGCCGAATGGTATACTACCAAATGTTTGCCAGAAGTTTTCTCTGTTATAAGCAACAAGCGACCAAACACAGGGCTCCGCGGGCTACTGCTCCACCACGACAATGCACCTGCGCACACCGCACTCAAAACGAGGGACTTCCTGGACAGCACGCCAGTCAAACTCCTGGGTCACCCTCCTTACAGCCCTGATCTAGCACCGTGTGACTTCTTTTTATTCCCAAAAATAAAAAATCAGCTCAAAGGGATACAATTTTCGTCGCCGGAAGATGCGCTGGCTGCGTTCGAGCAGGCTGTAAACGAGGTGTCTGCGGCGGACTGGAAAAAGTGTTTTGAAAACTGGTTTAGGCGCATGAATCTTTGTATAGAGGCTGGTGGAAAGTACTTTGAAAAGATTTGATAAAAATATATGTACGATTAGAACAATTTTTTTTAGTTTCGCAAAACTTTCTGAGTGTCCCACGTATATGTTCCGTGTGGTACCGGACGTAAAGAATTGTACCCTCTCTCTTCTCATGGGTTTCGTAAAAGGCGACTAAGGATTCACCAGAGGATGGGCAGCAGCGTTCTCTGAGTATTTAAACAACCAACTGCGATCGCCAACCCACCTGCCAAGCGTGGCGATTATGGCATATCCCCCCTCTTTGGGGGAGGCCTTTGTCCAGCAGTGGACGTTTTTCGGCTGAAATGATACATATATGAAGGACCACGAAAACAAAGCCACGGGTAAAAGCTCGTTTGAATAGGTATATGTTTAAATAAAAGATAAAAATAAAAATAGATAAAAATGTTTATCTACACTCGTATCGTAAAATTCGAATTATGAACTCGAAAGTAATGTCATAATGACATACTTTACGCACATGCACCTGTTATGAATTTAAAAAGTTTCATTACGATACAGTTTGCTGAACAAAACAATGCGGTAATTTAATTTTTTTTCCATAACCGCACACTTCAGCCTAACTAAGGAGTTTTTAATGGCACTTCGACCTAACCAAGGAGTTTTCAAACCTTTTTTTTAGAAGTCGTACAGTTTGGCACCAATGAGTACACAAAATTCAGGGTGGCGCCACTTGTCATACATTGAAAATTTTTATCGTTTAAAATCGCGTTTTTGGCAGAACTTTTGATTGTCATATTGCTTTTAATTATATTTAAGTGTTTACAGGTATATTTTTTGTATGATAAAACAGAGATAGACGGAATCCTGACAAGGATAGAAAATTAGTTCCGATTATAATGTTGTCGCCAGACTATATTTTATTATCTGTGTAGGCGCGCACCAGCGCGCGTGCGCGGCCGCGCGCCTGGCCTACTGGATTTGGACATCGTTACTTGTAAATTTATTGTTATTGTTTACGTTGTTATTATGGTTTTGTATGTCGAAAGTTTTATTCTGGGCAAAAATATCTGACTACAGCAGTGATACTGAACTGAGGAGAATATGACCCCGCCTGAATTTCTGGATGCAGCAACGTAAATGACGAACAATCTTTTACCAGAGAAATCAAGAAAAACAACGACAATGTTACCAAGATTTTGACTTTGGTATTTTAGTTAAAATTGTATGAGTGTAGATAAAATAGTGTATGAAACTGACATAATTAGGTATTAAAACACTCGTGTGATACTATTAAAAACCTCGCCTACGGCTCGGTTTTTAAACTCACACTCGTGTTTTAATAACCCCTATTATGCAACAGTTTCATAAACTACTATTATAATAATCTTACTTATTTATTTTTTATCGTTATTTACCAACATCATGCCTCACTGATCTACGTTATTGCATTGTGAATTTGTGTCGACGCCGGCTGTCGCTGAAAACCAGCGCTGTGTCTTTGCTCCGTGCATGACGCATATCTTACCACACTTCTTGACTCTGTACCTGTATTTGTTCTGTGTTCTTGTATTTTTTGGTAATTTTGTGCGTCATTTTTGAAGCAAATAAATATTTTTTCATTCTTTTCTTTTCTTTTTTTATAAAAAAATCTCTGATTGTGAAAAATGCTACAGTATTTTTAAGAAAACATAAAATTTATAGCTTTAAAGAGCTAGCATTGCATCATTTCCGTTATTTTAAAGAAAATTTGTGGCGATGCTTGGGGGAGGCCTATGTCTAGCAGTGGACGTCTTTTGGCCGAAATCATGATGATGATGATGAAAGAAAGGACATTGCTAAAGATCCTTAGTGACTGCGCCTTAAGGCGTTACAAATTAAAGTTGATGCTCACCATATACAACTCAATGAAGCCAATGTATTGCAATACATTCATAAGCACGGACAGTACTAAATATAATTTTAGATTTTTTAAATATTTACTATTTTGACACATATAATCACAGATATCTGTGCTATTTTGATGTCATGTTTTGTTTTTTTTGTTATGTCAAACAACCTACATTGTCATCAAGTTGTCAGTCGATGCCAATTTTTTGGAATTTCTTGTGTGAAAAGGAGTCTATAATATTGAATCATAGACTATAGAGTATCGAAATAAAAATATGGATGATACCATAAAGGTATTATACTGACGTCAGTATAGAAATGTCTTTGGATGATACACATATATCATAGATGAGACAATTTTATCCGGTTACTGCATTAATGTATTGATACTCCTTAAAATGAGAAAAATGGTTCTTGTACTATCCGCATTAAATACAATATATATTATGAAACTAAAAAATTTGCATGTAATTTTCGTATATTGTTCATCTTTGTATCAGTTTAAGGCTATTTTTATCAATGTCCTTTAACGAAGTATTTACCGATTTATTTTTAAAGGCGCCTAATTACGTGGTTTAGTAGGTAAATCACACTTATTATTTGGTAATAATTAAGAATCACACGTGATAGTCATTATTAGTGAAGGCCACGTATTGGTGATAACATTGTGTGTTTAGTGTACAAGTGGCAGTGCAAGGGATTATTTTCATTTATAGCATGATAAATAAATAAATATCTTTGGGACATTTTTACACAGCACCATCTAGTCTCAAACTAAGCAGAGCTTGTGGTATGGGTACTAGACAATGGATATAATACTTATATACTTTTTTTTTTGTAAATACATACTTATAAAACATAAGCAACACACCCAGACTAACACAAACACTTATGTTCATCACACAAATATTTGTGTATTTTTTTATGTTGTTCCTTCCTCTCTGTCTGTTCGGTACAAATATTGCAATCGATTTTAATCTAACTTCCCGATCAACTAGAGACTTGAAACTGTAAACATTGCTCAGAGCTGGATATTAACTCACTTTCGTATAGCATTATATTATCTGTGCTATCATTTTAAAAACGTGGTATATAAAAAATATCTAATAATTGCTTATCATAAGAGACCGGATTATATGCATTTGCATATTTGCATATGCATTTGCATATTGAAGCCATACTCAGCGGTAATAGCATATTTTACCTAAGATCTAGTTATTATGCATATTATCGGTACATTTACAATATTTTTCCAAGTGCAGTGCACTCACTCTGCGTTCCGAAATGTGATAATATCGCGAATCCGACCAAATTTAATAGTTTCTAAATATAAGGGCTATTGAGTAATAATTGTGACTTTGGTCGGATTCGCGATATTATCACTTTTAGCGCATTTCGGAACGCAGGGTCGCTAACTGCAAAGTCGTCCCACCTATTACGCATATAAATTGTTATTTGTTCATACTTGACGTGCAGCACGCACGTGCATTGATCTGCAGTTTAGTTTTTTATTTATTTGTGTGAAATTTGATGCGTACCATGCCTCCGGAAAAAAAATGTGCCTATCAAAGGATAATTTATTAATTATATCCATCTTTGTTTTCCTAAAATTTATCATTTAATTTCGCATATTCTGCCAGTTTTGGAGCATATTTCAAGCATTTTTCATGCATATTTGCATGCATATAACAAGCTTTTTATGTTGCATATAATCCGGTCTCAACTTATCTTAAACCTCTAGTTAATTATTTCTTTAACAAGAAACTGCTACTTACACTAGTTAAAGGAAAAACAAAAAAACAAAAGATTCCCGTTCTGTCACTCGTCCCGAGCGAACGTGTCGCTTGCGATTGTCCGCTCGTGTCGTATACAGTTCGCGATTTCTAGCCACGGTTCGCCGTAGTGCTCCCCGCAGGCGCCCCGCCGTCTGCAAACAGATAAGCACATTTGTTGTCTTTTTAAAGACAACGAACGCGCTTTTATCTCTGCTTCGGATTTCCGTCTAAAACGTAGTGGCCCTTCAGGTGAAATCCACAGTTTCGTGGTCCTCGGCAGATACCTAACGGTGACAACAAGTCGAGTGGGCGTTGACCCGATACGCCAGCTGCGCTCCTTCTGAGCAAGGCAAAAATTGGAAGGGGCTAGGACCAGACGGCCTTGGGGGACCTCCTAGTCGTCCCTAGCCTTAACCCCGTTTCGTCCCATCTAGCACTCGCTAAGGGTTTTACCCATTGCACTAGCGACTTAGGGCCCTGTTCGCACATTGAGATTGGCAACAGGAATCAAGCTTAGGGCTCGCCAGTAGGCACACAACCTCCCCGTCTATACCCGACGGGGAGGGTTTACACACTCCCGGGAACACCCACCCGGGATTACGTTTTAGTTTACGTTAGTTAACGTGTTGTTTACGATTTAGTTACGCTCGTCGTCGGGTGCGTATTTTAATATTAGTTTTATGTAGGTCGCGCTTAACGCCTTCCTTTATCTTACTGTGGGTTCTCGGCTTTAGTCATTGAGGATGACTGATGCCGAGTTCCTTCACATGCTGAAGACCGTCCTCTTCAAGGACCCGTACATTATAGAAAAGTACGGCCAACTGTTCCCTGAGGCGTTACTGCCCGACTCGCCCGAATCGCCCCCTGCAATCCCACAGCTAAGGCGCAGACGCCCCCGCTCCGCCAGTGACAATGAGGAGTTGCATTCGGCGCGCAGCCGCTCAGCTTCATCGTCACGATCCCGTGAACCATTGGGGTCCCCCAGTAGTCCGCATAGGCGCTATGCCGGTCCGGACTATAAGGACCGCACCCCCTCACCTATCCCCACTCCAGCCCCCTCCTTCAACCGGGCAATCTCTTCGGACACATTAGACCGAGAGATGTCCACCGATAGTGAGGCACCCCCTATTCAGCCCGATTCCTTTACATTAGTTGTAAATAAAGGAAAAAAGCGAGCGCGAAAGGCCAAGGCCGATGCGCACGCCCCCAACAAGGCCCCAAAAACTTCGGAGGACAACTCCGCCCCGGCCCCCCCCCATCACGCCTCAGACTCCTCCCCGCAGGGCAGCAGGCCCGCTTCCCCCCGCGGCACGCCCCCCTCCGCTTCTCAGAGGAAAACGCCCACCCCGCCTCCCTTATTCATTCAGGATAAGGCGAAATGGACCGAAGTGTCCAAATGGTGTACTGATCGTCAGATCATGTACACCAGTGCCCGCACTACCCAACAGGGTATTAAGGTTCAAGTGCCTACCCCCAGCGACTTCCGCAGCTTCACCAAGTTGCTGCGTGACCGTGGCGTATCGTTCCACACATACGCTCTCCCGGAGGACCGCCTACTTAGAGTGGTGGTCAGAGGAATTCCTACGGAAATTCCCACCTCCGATGTGCTGAGTGACCTTAAGTCACAAGACATCCCTGCCGCTGAAGTCCACCGCATGTTCCGTGGCAGACACGGGGACCCATATGAGATGGTCCTGGTTATTTGTGAGCCCGGTGAGGACGCAAAGGCCATTTTTAATATAAAATCGTTATGCAACCTAACAGGCATAAAGTTAGAGCGCCCACACAAGTCCAGCCAGCCTGGGCAGTGCCACCGTTGCCAACTATATGGCCACTCACAGCGTAATTGCTACGCTAAGCCTAGGTGCGTCAAGTGCCTGGGTGATCACGGCACAAGGGAGTGCGAGCGTCCCAAAGAAAGGGACCAGTGCACAGAGCCCCCCAGCTGTGTACTCTGCGGTCAAACGGGACATCCGGCGAGTTATCGCGGATGCCCGAAAGCACCCAAAACAAAAAACGCCAAATTGGCGAAACGTGCCTCCGGACGTATGGGTAGGGAAGCCCCCTCCTTCGGAGCCCCTAACCCCTACACCCCCTATCAGCCCTCCTTCCGTAGAGGTCCTCCCGGGCAAACCCCCAACCAACCCGGCCCTCATGGGCCCTCCCCCAATCACCTTGGCCCACATGGGCATAATTTGGGCCCGATGATAAACAATCACGGGCCTCTAGGACCCAACGTAAAACACGTGGGCCCAACTGGGCCCAACCCCTGGTTTAACAGGGGAGGCCAGCAGAGCCAATTCCCGCCCCTCCCCCCCTCTCGTTTAGCCCCCGCGGCCCCCGCCCCCCCAGCGCTAATGGACATTACAGTCCCCGCACCCGCTCTCAACGCAACTACACCTGCTAAGGTGCCCGCGATTAAGGCCCCGTGGAAAGCCCCCCACCAAGGAAGGCCCCAATCTCAGAATTTACCTCGACTGGTACCTCCGCAGTACCCACTCCCCTCTTCAGGAGAAACAAGAGTCGACGCGTTCCTTCGCTTATGGAAGGAATCAGAAGGAAACCCCTTTCTGCGCCTCCAGGCAATCTCAAGATACCAGGATATCTATGCCCACATTTCTGCCGATTAATAATTATTATAATGGATAATATAAAAGTAGCACGTAGAATCAAACCCCGTTCCCTTAATATAGGATTCTTTAATGCCCGTGGCATTAGCGGTCAACGCGAAGAGGTAGCGATCTTTTTGCGTGACCATCAATTAGATATCTTACTCATTCAAGAGTCTCTCCTCAAACCACACTGCCGTAACCCAAACATAGCCAACTATAGACTGATCAGAAATGATAGGTCATACGCCGCCATGGGAGGGACGGCTATTTACTACCGTAACTCGCTTTACTGTATTCCCATTGACCCCCCCGAGCTACACTGCTTGAAGACTTCAATCTGTCGTATAGGTATGACGGGTCATCAACCCATAACCATAGCCTCGGCCTACAGATCAAGTAATAGACCCATTGGGCCACTCGAGGATGACCTCAAAGCCCTTTTCGATCTCAGTAATTCTGTTATAATAGCAGGCGATTTAAACGCCAAACATCGTTCATGGTGCTGTGTCGCCAATAACCCAGCTGGTGTTCGCTTAGAAACGCTCAGTAACAAATTGTTCTTTGACGTTATCGCACCGATGCGTCCCACTCACTATCCCGACAATGTTAAAGACCGTCCCGACATTCTAGACATAGCCCTCCTCAAAAATGTTAACTTGGCAATATGCTCGATTGAGGTATACCAAGAATTAGATTCAGACCACCGTCCTGTCATTTTACAACTGGGTCCCCGGGGTGGCCCCCCGGATCCCAGCATGCCCCCCCCGACTAAAACAATAACTGACTGGAGGAGACTCGAGGAACGCCTCAAATCTACCTCATCTGTTCACCTTGACACTGTACCCGACGATATCGTTTCGGTCGCGGACACGATGAACGCGATCGACTCGCTCACCAATCATGTGCAGTCCGTAGTGAGTGAATGCTCACGGCAGGTTCCAGTACCGGATGACCGGCGTTGGAGGTTGCCGGACGATGTAAATGAATTGAGGTGCGAGAAGAACGCGGCCATCCGTGCCTATGACACTTTTCCCAACGATGCCAATCGTGCCTTCATGCGATCCTTACAGCGTGCTGTAAAGAGACGCGTTAAAGAGGTCCGTGAGGATCGTTGGGACAAGGAGCTCAGCGAGATCCGTCCGAGTCACACTGCCTTTTGGGACCTTCAGCGCAAACTTAAAAGCGAAACCATTGTTACCATGCCCCCCCTTAATCGACCCAACCAAAGGCCGGCCTTTGAGGATAGCGACAAAGCCGAGTGCCTGGCCGACAGTTTGGAGTCCCAGTGCACCCCTAGCACACTCCCAGTAGACAAATTTCACCTGGAAATGGTAAACTCTGAGGTGGAGCGTAGGTCCACCCTCCCCCCAGTAGAAGACCCCGACGACCCGATCCCACCGATCACCCCCGATGAGGTTCTCTCTATAGTCAAGGATCTTAAACCGAAAAAAGCCCCAGGTTTAGACGGCATTACCAATAAGGTAATCAAACGGTTCCCTGCCGCCCTCATCGTCCTAATGACCGCCATCTTTAACGCGGCATTAAGTAACAACATCTTTCCCCAGGCCTGGAAACAAGCCGCGGTAATTGGAATTCCCAAACCGGGCAAGCCAAAAGCAGAGCCGAATAGCTATCGGCCAATTAGCCTACTAAATGTCTTCGGTAAAATCTATGAAAAGCTTATTTACAAGCGACTAAAAGATTTTGTCGACTCTAATAAACTACTACCCGACGAACAGTTCGGCTTTCGCACGAAACACTGTTGTGTCAACCAGCTGCACCGACTCGTAGAACATATCAGTGCAGGCTTCGTGCGTGGTCGTATGACCGGAACGCTATTCTTCGACGTGGCAAAGGCCTTTGACAAAGTATGGCACAACGGCTTATTATATAAGCTGTACTCCAAAAAAGTGCCAGACCGTCTCGTGCTCATCATACGAGACTTTTTGTCAAACCGTTCCTTTCGCTATCGTATTGAGGGAGCTCTCTCCTCCCCTCACCCCATTCTTGCCGGCGTGCCGCAAGGCTCCGTGCTCTCCCCCCTCCTGTTCTCACTGTACACCAGCGACATCCCCAAGTGCGGCAAGGCTCGTCTAGCCCTCTTTGCCGACGACACGGCAGTCTACTACACCGGGTCCTCTCATAGCATCATTTCTCGTACCCTCCAGTCCGCGGCCAACACCCTCGGAGAATGGTTTCGGAAATGGAGAATCGAAGTTAATCCAGAAAAAAGTACAGCCGTTCTATTTGACAAGAGACGTCTGACCCAATACCGCTCTCAAAATCATATACCTGTCTCTATGTTTGGCAAAAAGATCCCTTGGCAACCGGAAGCCAAGTACCTGGGAGTAATCCTTGACCGTAGACTGACCTTCAGATCTCACATTCGCAGGGTACGTAATCGTGCCAAATTCGTCCTCGGACGTTTGCATTCCATGTTAAATGCGCACAGCAAGCTAGCCATTAACCTCAAAATACGAATTTACACTTCTTGTGTCCGACCCATTTTCTCCTATGCTAGCGTTGTGTTCGCACACGTCAAGCCAGGAAGAATTCATCCCCTTCAAGCCATCCAAAACCGATTTATGCGAAAGGCCGTGGGCGCCCCATGGTATCTCCGTAACGCCCAACTCCATGTTGACCTAAAACTGCCGACCGTCAGGCAGTACTTCAAGCGTGCTTCCAAACGCTATTTCGACACCGCCCCTAATCATCCTAACCCTTTGGTTGCGGCGGCCACTGATTATAAACCACTCTCCATTAGCAAAACTCGCAGACCGAGACACGTGCTCATCGAATCCGATGACGACATCACCCTCCTTCAGGAGTCAAACAAAATTACTAGCACCATCAGACGCCGTCGTCCTAAATTTCGTCCCCACCGGAGGGGACCGACGCGACACCCACACAGATGCCGAGAGTCCGACTCTCGAGAAACCCAACACGATGCAGCAGCGGCTGCTGGGGGGACCAGTGGCGGGGAATCCCCAGCTGCACCGTGAGCCGAGGTCGAGCTCCCCACCTGGGGACGCCCTCACGGTGTCGCAACCGGAGACAATCTCGTTACGCGAGACCGGTTATGCTCTCGCTCGCTTCCATTCCTACTCTAAACCGCGCTATGAGCAGTTTTGATCGCCGACCAGTTAGGACTAGGTAGGTCCTAGCCCTCGCCGGCGAGGCTTGCCGCTTAACGGTGATTCGCGAAACGCGTCTCCCCCCCGTTATACCGAAAGTCCGTCGCTTTCGAGAAAACTTTTTCCGATGCAGCACCGGCTGCCGGGGGACGTAGCGGCGGTGTCCCCCAGCAATGCCCTAAGCCGAGGTCCGAGCCCTTCCCTGGGGGACGCCCTTATGCGGCATTGCAACCGCGAAATTAGTATGTAAGTTAGTAGTTAGTAAAATATTTCGGCGGATGGAGTCCCTAACGGGACTCTCCGCCCCCAAAGCCCGGTTAAGCAGAAAGAGCACTATAGTGCTTCCTGTGAGTAATCAATTCGAAAAAAAAAAAAAAATACACTAGTTAAATAGTCGACAAATTTCAAAGTCAAATTTCAAAGTAAGTTCCTAATAACTTAGAACCGTTGGCAAACTTTGAATCTTAAATAAATTACAGTAGGTCAATCCTTCAAGTTGGCGTGTTGGCGACTTTAAATAACTTTACAAATCTTAAGTTAAACTTGAGATGAAAGACTTGTTATGGTAACGGTTTTAAAGTGTATCGAGTGTCGGACTGCTGATTACGAGGTCGTGGGTTCGATTTCCACAGGACACAAATATTTATGTGATCAACATAAGTTTGTCTGGGTGTTTCTTATGTATCATAAGTATGTATTTACAAAAAAATAAGCATATAAATTACTAGATGTTGCTGCGTAAAATATCCCAAAATATTTATTTATTTATTATTAATGATTTCAAAACAATGAAAGATACACTTTTAACCTAACATAACATAACATCACGCCTGTATTTCCCCGAACGGGTAGGCAGAGGTGTAATAGTATACCCACATTTCGCCAGTTATGTTATAGTCCTATTTAATAGGGGGCGAGCCTATTGCCATTAACCGAGCACAAATCCAAACTCCGGGCTGCTACTGAGAATTTCCTAATGAAAAAACCCAACAACACTTTGCCCGACCCGGGAATCGAACCCAGGACCCCACGCTCAGCAGTCGCGCTTGCAACCACTAGACCAACGAGGCAGTCACACTTAAACTACACTTTTAAATAATAGTATAATAGAAAACAATTCAACCTAAAACTATTTCTATACTAAAAACCTTGCTTTTATTAACCTTTTTGTATAAATAGGTATATATGTATATATTATTTCCATATTCAAAACATTATCACTACACACATCATTGCCTCCATAAAGTATAGAGTTCAACACCATATCTGTGAAGCAGTCACGGGGCCAAGGCGAAATTTTAATTGAACTACCTATAAAAGACAAAAGCTTTACAAAAATAACGGCAGTTTCATAACTGCTTGTCCAAAACAGTATTTAAATAGAAATTGGTTTCAGTTTTAAAGCACTTTTTGCTTTTCAAGGACTAAAGCTTAGTTTTCGTAATCTGAACTAATTTTTAAGCAAATGTTTTGTTTTTCGTTTAAAGCAGCAGAGCGGCCCTTGACTGATCTCCTTTGTGTTTATGATTCTTTTGTAATTAGAGTTTACTAAACTATGCCCGCGTATAATTCGGTTTATCGCAGAAAATGTTAATTTTATCACGCGTTCTTCGGGAACTGTTTATCTTCTCGGGATAAAAACTAGCCTATGTTATTTTAATCCGGGTTGTGGTCTATCAGTAATGGGCAACGCGCGGCCCGTGGGCATAGAATATACACGCTGAAATTTGAATCGCTTATTTCCCTAAAGGGGGTCATTGTATTCATCATTATGAACAACTTTTACTATGGGACCAACCCTGAAATCGCGAAAAAAAATCATGTGGTCCCTACATTTTATTGATTTATGTGAACACAAATGTAGGGACCAACTGATATTTTTTTCCCGATTTCAGGGTTGGTCCCATAGTAAAAGTTGTTCATAATGATGAGTACAATGACCTCTTTTCGGGAATTAAGCGACTCAAATTTCAGCGTGTATACTAACGACGAGAAGCGACACTTATGCATGTGTGCTCGTAAAATTGCTCGCGGCTATGTGTGCGGGTCGGGGCGAGCGCGGGGGCCGTGCGCGGTGTGTGGAATGGGCAGTCTCTCGGCTGCCTAGCCAAGGCACAGCGGTGACAATTGCATGCACGCGCTCGCTCAAGGTCACCGGCGAGTGAGCTCATACGTACACGGAGTGTCACCACTGTGCCGTGGGCCGGATGCGGCCTGCTGTGCTATTTGACGCAAAGTGACAGAAATAGATTCTTCAAATACCTAATCTTCAAAAGTCTCTCTGCCCGCATTTCCTCTTGCAGGCCAATTGTGTTACTGCATCGCAATCAACAAAATGTCAAAGACGTTTGAATCCGGAAAACTGATACAATTCGGATTGCGTAAGTACAAAACTGTTGATTACGATATCGGAGGGATTCATCATGAAATTGAATGAATGATAAAGCTTAAAACGCTTACTTGCATAACGGAACGTGATCTAACATACATGACGTCATTTACATCGCAATGGATTTCCCTCCTGACGTCATTTACTTCATAATGAAATCCCTCTATGTCGTTACACAATTCAAATGTTTGATTGCGATTTTATCAACATCGTCTTCAATTTTACATCAAAATTAAACTGTCAAATGAATTACGCAATTGCCCTGCTGGTCTATGACATGTTGGTCAAAAGAGATAGTAATAACACACACAATCATATAATTTTAGTAAGGAGTAGGATAGAAGGAAGTAGGATATTTTATTACTTTACCTCTATTATGTTTACCGATATTTTTTTCTGTAGTGCGATCACAAATCTGTTTTGTGAAACGTGGCATTAGCAGCGAATCCTGTAACCCAATGATTGACAGGTTCATGGTCTATTGATGGATATGGTTGACGCTAGATTGATCGTGTAATGGCATAAAAGAGATGTGATTTAGGTGTCAGTGTAGGTCAGGTTTAGTTTGTATGTCAGGTCCAGTATCTAGATGATAGTGATGAGAACAATTCCATTACGGAAAACACTCAAAAATGTTTGTTGATATTGTTTTTTCACTGCTGTCGATTTCATTTCTTGTAATTTTATCTAAATCGATGATCTTACGTCTCAAGTGTCACTTATCTTAAAATATTGGTGCAGATTGTACAGAAGCTGTCTTGTGATCCGATAATGGTTTGGTATCGATTCTCTATTATCTGCCTGATGTAATTTAAGAGTCCGGTTTACTCAGCTTGCCAACACCTTCTGATGATAATGGTAACATCATTAAATTAATAACTTCTTAGGTTTTCGCGATCACTACACATTATAATAAAACAAAGTTTAACCGGATTAAATCGCGTATATTATTTAAATTGGTTTTCCTGACTTTTCGAAAGCTTTGCAGCATTTCGTGGTCGCAGGTAGACTAAGATGACAATCGTCTTTACAGATATTTCTAAAAAAAATATTTTAATCTACCGTACAATATTATTAATCAAAATCGCTTCGATGCACGCAGTAATCACTCACAATATCATTATCTTTTACAGTGTTGCGTGCTGTTTGGGACTTGATTATTTTTAGGACTGGGTTCCAAACAGGTGGTAGTTGCCGACCATCTTCTCTATTAAAATTAGGATGTTTTGATCATTAAATTACCCTATGACAGGCCTGCCAAAATGTACAGTCAAGGGTAAAAAATTTATAGTACCTATACTTGATAAACTTATTGGTAATCACAAAAAACTATGCTCCTTCGTGTATAACGAGCACTCACGCACACACATGCACCTCAAACCTAGTTCACCCCTCTCAGTACACATGTCGCGGCATCGTCCAGGGGGCCTAGTACGAGTTTGACACTTACGAATACTTAAATAGTTTTCGTCGACTTTCATTCATAAATCAGTAGCGCCCCTGGCGGATACAAGGAAGAACTACTGATTTATGAATGAAAGTCGACGAAAACTATGAAAGTATTCGTAAGTGTCAAACTCGTACTAGGCCCCCAGTAAGCATTGCGAAAGCAAATATCCTTCAGGTGCATGGCGTGTGCGACAGCGCTGGTTATACACGAAGGAGCATAGTTTATATTGTTCGCAGCACTTCGTCTATATTTTTACTGTCTGTGATTACGAATAAAAAAATATTTTCTGGGGTAAACTTGTATTGTGGGATTGATAAAGTAATATTAATAATCTTTTATGACATAGTTTGCTTGTACAGTCAACTGCATGACAGTGGTAACACTTAAATTAGAAAACCACCCTTACTGCTTACGAAATAAAGGCGCTGTCAATATCAAACTATTACCACTGACGTGCAGTCGACCGTGCATTTCTAAGAATTCACTGGCTCCTATACTAATACGACTGTATTGCAGGAGCCAGTGTGATCTCCTTGAGAGGAAATGCCAACAGAGAGACTATTGAAAATTAGGTACTTGAAGAAACATATCGCTGTCGCTTTGCGAGCGCTCAGCCTCATATAAGTGTGATAAGGACAACTGCAGTTCCGACTGAATAGCCTTAGTAAAAAGGCTATAATAGGGAAGGTGACTATTTTTAAATTAGTTTTTATTAGAAATATCGAAACTTTTTAAAGAAAAATAAGCAACAGCAAAAATAACAATAAAATATTTAATAAAATATCCAAGTTACAAGCGATTTAAATGTGTTCACTAGACAGAGACAGCACCATTAAAGAATGACGTCATTGTTCAAAACCTTCATAGTAACTTGACATCTCTCTGAACAATGTCCGTTTCGCACGAAAAGGACAGAAAACGCCCCTTCCAATAACTTAAAAAGCGTGTATCTCTTTCATTTTTTCATGGATTTTGTTTATTCTTTCTACAATGTTGTCCTTTCGGTACTTTCTTTTAAATCATATAACATTTTTGGTAATTTTTAACAGTAGTCAACTACCGGATTTGAGATTTGGTTCTCGACTATTTTCTCCTTCGAATCTGGACCAATTTAAAAGATATTTCATGAACTGAATAAGAAGAATATGGACTGTGTCGCTATATTTTGCCTTTTTCATTAGTTGTCAAAATATACAAGGCCCCTGTAGACAACGGACTCAATAAGAAATTTCGAGAATTTTTGAGGGCTTCTAGAAATAATTTATCAACAAAAACGAAACATAGGGGCATAGTAAAATAAATATCAACTTTTAGAGTAATCTCTAGGGTTATAAACCAGAAAGGAAACAGTCGATAGCATTTGTATGCAGAAAAGACCACCCGCGTTTCCTCTTTAAAAAGGTTAGAGGATTATGCTTATAACATTTTCTTATAAAAATATATAAATAATTACATAACATAAAAAGGGGTAGGCAGAGGTGTAATAGAACACCTACATTTCGCCAGTTATGTTATAGTCCCATGTAATAGAGGGCGAGCCTATAACCATTGACCGGGCACAAATCCAGACTCCAGGCTGCTACTGAGAATTTCCTAATGAAAAAACCCAATAACACTTTGCCCGACCCGGGAATTGAACGCAGGACCCCACGCTCAGCAGTCGCACTTGCAACCACTAGACCAACGAGGCAGTCTGTAAATAATTACACATGTTACATTATTATGTGTACACATAAGTGTAGGAATTTTAATTTATTCAAGAAGAATACATAAAGAGAATGAATGTGAATGAATGTGTTCAAAGCTAAGCTAAAGAATTATGTATGCACACTAACATTTCCAACGCTCTAGAGGCTAAAATTATATAATTTAGTTGTAAGTACTTTTGTATCTCATTATAAGTGAACTATTTGTTCTTATGAGAAATAAAATTCTTTAAACCTAAGAGCTGTCATACTATTATAGAATAAATTAAAGATGAGGATTTTTGAAGGACGAAATTAAAGTCTGCCATCAAATATTCGGAAGGGATCAAGTAATTCAAGATACCTAGGATAGATTTTAAATGAAGTGGGATTATTCACCCTTCGAAGAAAGTTCTTAGACTCTGTTTTGCTTTATGAATATAGGGTCAACGACACGATCGAGTTTTGTTTGAACACCGGTTTACTAAGGGTTAAAAACTGTTTTGTTTCAAATGATTCAGTGACAGTGCCACTGAAACTCAAAATGTTAATTTGTTTTAAATGAGTTACCATTGTCACGACAAAACAATTAATTTTTCTCCCACTTGCTCGGAAATTAGTTCATTATTTGAAAAATGAATACGTCAATCTGCTCTTTTCCGTACGCAACGAAATAACACGCCAGCAACATCCAACACGACACTAAAAAAATTGCTGGATAGTTTTTATTTTTGTTTTTAAGTACACACTTACATAAATTAGTGTTTTTAGGTACAAAATATTTACCACTATAAAAAACGAATGCGCATTTTTTTTCAAAACTTTGAAAATGGAACATGAACCGCGCTCGGACGAATTGGCATGAATTAAAATTGAATACTGTTGAATTAATTTGTGTATTGTTTCCTCGCAAATGAGAGTACTTTACAAGTCTCGGCCGAAGTAGCAATTAACGACCTCGTTTAGTTAAAAAGGACTCGGCAAGCGCCTCGTCCTTTTAAAATCACTTCGGATATTACTCGGCCGTAAATTGTTTCATTTTAGGCCTCGAAAGGATAAACTATCTATAACTCCCTCACAGTGATCAATAAAGAAGAAATGCGGGAATATTAGTTATTTGAAGAAACTATCACTGTCGCTTTGCCTCAAGTAAGTGTGATAAGGACAACTGCAGATCCGAATGAACAGCTTAGTAAAAAAGTCATTATCGAGGTTTGGCTCTCGACTATTATACTATTATACTTCTCCTAAGAAACTGGACCAATTTGAAAGATATTTCATGAACTGAATAAGTGTACTGTGCCGCTATTTTCTTCCTTTTTCATGAATAGTTGTCAAAATACACTAGGTCTCATTGAGCTCTAGGCCTCTGTAGACAGCGGTCCAAATAGGCAATTTAAAGATTTTTTGAGGGCTATTTTTCCTAGAAATAATGTATTAACAAGAATGAAACATAGGGCCATAGAAAAAGCAGATAATTATTTTATTCTAAAAATCATTGGTCTGGGATTATAAACCAGAAAGAAAACAGCCGAGAGCGTTTGTATGGAGCAAAGACCACCGGCATTTCCTTTTAAAATTGAAATTCAAAGCAACTAAGTGTACTAAGGTGGACCGACGACCTGGTGAAGGTCGCGGGAATCCGCTGGATGCCGGAAGGTTCAGGACCGGGCGTAGTGGCGATGCTTGGGGGAGGCTTATGTCCAGCAGTGGACGTCTTTCGGCTGAAATGATGATGATGATGATGATGAAGTGTACAATCTGGTTCTTATTAATCACCGTGACTGAAATTCACTGTTTTTCCAAATGTTAAAGTTGCTATTTAAATAGTATATGCCGCGGGCAAAATCTAGTAAGAGATTAATCTCTTACTAGACTTTGCCCGCGGCAAAGTAATATTATAATTTGTTGACAAAAATTAATAATTTGATGAAATGAAATGTTTATATAGCATATTTTAATTAATACAGTTGATTAATTCCCAAAAATGTTTAATTTAGTTCAGGCTTATAAACTCTTTGCTGCGATTTAAAAATAAACTGTAAAGTAAAAAGCACTAGTGCAATTAAATAATATAATGAAAAAAGCACGCGTGCGTTATAAGCCACATTATGAACCTAAAAGTGATGCAATAAGAGCCACTTTACGAGCAAGCATGTTGAAAAGTAAGTTATCAAAATATGCGAATCTAAAATATGAATAAAAAGATAATTTAAAAATTTGGCAGTTAGTCACTATCCAGCGAAATTATCAAAAAAAAAAAATTTAAAAATTATTGATATTAATAACATAACATAATTAACATCACGCCTGTATTTTCCCGAAGGGGTAGGCAGAGGTGTATTAGTACACCCACATTTCGGCAGTTATGTTATAAGTCCCAAAGAAAGAAAGAAAAAAGAAAAAGAAAGAAAGAAAGATAAAGATATTATTTACCAAAACAAGAATTACATTAAAATAATTTCACTAGCGCATATTATATGATAGATATTAACCATGATTACACACCAACTGTAATAAAATCTTCCACTAATACAGCAGGCTTAGCCTCTAAATCTTTCCGTCTCATTTTATGGCACAATAATGACAATATTACAAAAAAACAAAACAATGAGCATTTATTAATATTATTCTGTAGGTACGTAATAATCACAGATCTAGTCTTACATCGTTTTATTTATTAAGAAAAAGAAGAAGATATATCCTAATAAACATCAATTTTTATTACGTCCAAAATCATTGTTGACCTCTCGCTGTCATTATCAACACTTCACTAAATATTATAAATCTCAGCTACAAAGTTTAGCCCATATTCGCACAGTTGCTTGTTTGTCGGTGTTCTTCAGGCTGTACTTTGGAGAGTGTGCGCAAGAGCTCCGTGAGCTTATTCCGCCATCTCCTTTCTTTTATCGGACTACAAGACGCACTGCAGGATATCATTCACATTTGGTAAAAATCCCTACTATCAGGACCAAGTGCTTTGAGAACTCTTTTATAATGCGCACAGCCAAGTTGGAATTCAATGCTTGCATCTGTATTTCCAGGCACTTACTTAGGCCTTTAAAGCTGGAGTGAAACTGCACTTAATAAGTTTGCTCGCTCCATCGTCGACCACATCTTGACAAAACATAAAAACCTCATAAAAAAGTCCTCCGCCACGCTGAGTTCGTGTTTGTTTGAGCTTATCTTAGAAATTACTGTACGGATTTTCATAAGGGTTTCACCAATAAGTACGGTTACATCAATAGTTCTAGCCGCTTAGAACTAGGTGTAGCCGGTTGCAGTTGGTTAGGTTAGGTTAGGTTTAGTTCTAACCAGTTAGAAATAGGTGTAACCGCACTTCGGCTTCTAACTGTAACAGATACCTGCATATTATCTTTAAAAAAATTACGGAAAAACCAGAATTTAATGATGATTTAGATGATCATGGCAATGCTACCTTATTTTCATCATTATTACGGTTAAAGCCACAGTTAAAGTCGATAAATGGCTGACCTGCCTCTCGTATTTGACCTCTACAGTTGTAAATCAAGCCTTAAATTGAACTAATTAAGAAAAAAAGGGCTATCATATTTCTTATTAATAAAATGACAACCAACGATATTTTTGTTCATTCCGTCCCGCTATTAATTTTCCTACACAACACCAATTCAAGTGAGATTGGAAATTTATCGAGAGATTTATATTTTATTGGGAAAGTATTTTTGAGTGATCCTTCTCGAAGTTAATTGATCTTCTTGTTATATTTATGGTGTTTGAAATAATTTTAGTGATAATACAATAATTGTGAACTTTAAAAGTTTATGTTTTATATTCATTTTTAAATTATGTTTTAATTACCCTTATAAATGAAAAATTTACTCCTGCAAAAATACAATACAATTTTCTTTGTGTGTCCTAAACCAAATATGCATGTTTCAATTTCCGTCGCGATTTTGCAAAGAAAAAAAAATGTTGGTTCGATGACTATGTCAAAAGCTTTCAAACCCCTTTTCCATACGTCCACCTTAAGTACGCTAAATTCATTGAAAAATTTGTTTTGCACACTTTTTTTGACTAAAAACATGACCATTGATTATCAAGATGCGCAATCTGACAGGGTCTTTACCCATCAAGTCTATCAGTATTGGATAAGATGAAAATTCCATCTGTCAATAGTTATAGTACTGGTTATCATAACGCATCAAGAAAACGTAAGATCATGAAACTATCAGGGTTAGGATAATCTAAGAGGATTAGGCAGTGAGATGCATAAATGTTTGTACATAGTAAAAAATATAGACGAAGTGCTGCGAACAATCAGAGTGAAGCCAAGAAAACCATGCTCCTCCGTGTACAAACCAGTGCTCATGCACATAACATGCATCTCGAACCGTGCTCACCGCTCTCAGTACACATGTTGCGGTATCGTCCATTAAGCATTGCGAAAATAAATATTATTCAGGTGCATGTGTGTGCGTGAGCGCTGGTTTGTACACGGAGGAGCACGGTTTTTGTTGGCTTCACTATGATTTTTCGCAGCATTTCATCTATTTCATTTGACGACGTCTGTGGTCTAGTGGTTCGAGTGTCGGACTGCTGATCACGAGGTCGTGCGTTCGATTCCCACAGGACACAAATATTTGTGTGATGAACATAAGTGTAAGACGTAAGTGTTTGTGTTTGTCTGGGTGTCTCTTATGTATTATAAGTATGTATTTACAAAAAATATATATATATAAGTATTATATCCATTGTCTAGTACCCATAGTACAAGCTCTGCTTAGTTTTGGACTAGATGGTGCTGTGTAAAAAATGTCCCAAAAATATTTATTTGTTTATAAAAAGACATAAAAATATATAAATACAGACGGAAACAGTAATATCTCTGTATCGACGGTTTTAAATACGCACACAATAAATATCTGACTACAAATGGAACGGATAGATATGTACCAAATAATAAAATACTCGATTCCCGGGTCGGGCAAAGTGTTATTGGGTTTTTTCATTAGGAAATTCTCAGTAGCAGCCCGGAGTCTGGATTTGTGCCCAGTTAATGGCAATTGGCTCGCCCCCTATTACATGGGACTATAACATAACTGGAGAAATGTGGGTGTGCTATACACCTCTGCCTACCCTTTCAGGGAAATACAGGTGTGATTTTATGTTATGTTTTGTTGTTAATAAAATACTGCAAGTACCCATATAACATAATTCATACTTAATTAAATAAGAGTATAAAACTTAGATAAGCGAATGCTAAAGAATGTGTAAGATACAAATTATTCTTACATTAATCTCAATTTAACAACTTACGAATAATATGTACAAAAACAAAATAAGTTCTAAAATTTTTGTTAAAAATAAAAAAATAGGTAACTACCCAAACAGCGCACTTAGGCGTCGAAATATTCCTCCATTTGGAAGCGTGCCCAACAAAGATTGAAATTATAGCACAATCAAAATATTATTATTGTTATAATATTATAATGTTTGTCTATAATGTAAATAATGTACGCGATGTAATCCGGTTTATAAAAAAAAAACTAGTTAATAAAATATTGTTATTAATTATGAATGATAATGATGTATATTTTGTTGTTATATTTTTGTGTATTTTCTAAATTAATGTATTTACCTAATAATTTTGATTTATTGAATTGTTACTGAAGTGATTATGTTTCAAACACAATGTAAAAATTGTTTCTGAATAAATTGAATTAAATGGAATAATATAATGTGTAGTGATCGCGAAAACCTATGAAATTATTTATTTATTTTAGAACCACAGCAAATATAACTAAATTAAATTAGGTAGGTAGGTAAATACATTTTTTTTTACAAATGTAATACAATATATGAGGCTGCTAAGCTACAGAGCTTATACCAACTGCTAGCGTTGACTGCCATAATGTAATGCATTTCGAGAATTTGTTTGCACAGCCGCAAAAATACGTGAGCTTGGAAGGGAAATGGGAAGGCTATAAGCCGCTTAAACTCAGAAACACAAAATTCACACAAAATAAATACCACAAATGCTACAATTTTTGAAACGTTGGGAATAACAACGTCAATTATATGTGTTCGAAAATTTATTTTTTAAACTTAAAAGCTACATTTGTTTACCATCATCACGACTGATCTCTGAAGGGGAAAGTAGAAGTGTAGTGTGCAGTGTTACATAAACACGTAGGTAAGATTAGTTGTATCGTGGTATAAAGTCAGATGAAATGGAGGGTGAATACTTGACATTTACTAGGCATAGTAATTATATCGACAGTGGAAAAGCAAAAGACTAAAGCGGCAATTTGGCCTTATGGTGCTTTAGTCTATTTTCCCTGAGGCAGAAAATCTAAAGTGCCAATTTGGCCTTATGGCGCTTTTTTGGCCTTTCCTCTAGCGATATATTGTATGATACTTCGAAACCAAAAACTCCAACAATACTTGACTTGGGAGCTAAGGTTTTCATTCTCTGTTACGGCTGGATCGCAAAAAACAGCTGTTCCCTACAAAATTATCGAGGTCGCACAACAAGTGCGACCTCGATAATTTTGTAGGGAACAGCTGATTTTTTTGTTAACTTGTAAATTTTGTTAATTTCAGATTAGATTAAAATGTAATTTTTATATCATTTAAAAAAAATGGTTAAATGTAACATGGTATAAAATGAAAATAGTGCCTGCTCGTGACCACGGCCCATGCAACTTGGCCGAAACGTCGAGGTTAGTTATATTTTGATTTAATTGTGCGCGACAAGTCCCGTAAATATACTTCAATATGGTACAAAAACTAACCCAAACGATTCTCCTCGTGATTCTGAACAAACTCGTTTCTCAAATTGCGTAAAAAAAAAGTAACGTTGTATATTTTTTAAATGAATCTATGCAACGGAGTCATATTATTTTATTTGTGATACCTAATACAAAAATAATATGCAAATATTACTTAAAACTATGTGCTAAGTTCCATTCATGGAAGTTGGGATGTCACATTTATGATGAACATCATATCGGGTTCTGTAGATTGTCCCGATCTCCTTTCAAAAATAGCTTTCAATGTACCAACGAAGACCGTAAGACGTTATACTCCCATCTACGTACCTCTGGTATCCTCCAACTATCGTCAGAATGCGTTCCTGTGGCGAGCGAGCAATACTGTCAACAAGCAATGTAAACAGTTAAAACTTGATATATTTGTGACAAGTATGCAATCGGTGAGACGAGCAATTAGTCTAGATTTCTTTCAAAAATTTTAGTTATTCTAATATTCATTAATCTATATTTAGTATTATATCCACGCATCTTACTGTACTCAGTCACTATTCGTGAAGACTTATTATTGGCAGATTGTATCTTATTTAACATTACTATACTAAAGTAAAGGCTGAATGAAGTAATCAACGTACTGTCGCTGCCTAGATCCAAATGCAAAAATCATGTCAAGAAATTTCTGACTAGTAAAGACTACGAAAGCACAGAAAGTTTCCTCAGTATTATTACCTAATCATCTCTCCTACTAAATGCAAATCCATCACACTCACAAACATAGGCCACCCCCCCCTACTGATTCTCACCTATACACACATACCCTACTCACCCATACACATACACCCCAACTTCCAACCTCCAACATCCACCATACCTCAAACACAAATACAAATTAACATCACACTATCACACACATAAACATCTAAGTACACAAACACATATATACTCTATAAAGAAATATTGTTATTATTGTAATTCTTGTTTTTCTTTTTAAATTAATAATTGTTAGTCTGATGAAAGAGACTAGACTCCACGACACAGGGAATCCTTGTGTGGAGGCTAGTGTTCTAAGTATTGTAACTCTGCTTTTGATCATTTTTTTTTTTTAAAGTAATTGCTGTTGGTCTTCCAAATAATAAATAAATAATTATCATAGATAACATTATAATCTATTTATGTTATCTCTTATGTCACACTGTGATTCCCAGGTGAGTGCGACTATGCAATAACATCCTTGTTTGGATATGATATAAAATTACAATTGTTTTGAGCTTATTTTAATAAAACAGGAGGTTTTGACCTTCCAGGCAGGAGGGTCAGAGTTTGGTCCCGGAGAGACAATCAAATTCAGATTTTTATCAAAGATCCAATGGTCTCTTTGATATATCAGAATTTGATTATCACTTAAAATAACAGAAAGAAAAACATGCACATCTGAGAGACTTTTAGGTCCTGCACATCTAGGGTTACCATCTGACCGGATAAATCCGGTCTTGACCGGGTTTTTAGAGCTTAGATTGGACTCCACCTGGATTTCATTAGAGACCAGATTTTTGCATGTGCCCCTCGGAAGCACATGCCTAGACGCCCCTCAAAAGCAAACCTAAGCGCAAGAAAAAAATTGTACAGAAAAAAATTATGTTAAAATAAAATATCTTTTTTTCAAAAATGGTGACGATTCTCCTGTTCACAAAATAAATTTATTTTAAACTATCGCTCTCTTTTACTAATAGTAGATACAAAATAGTGATGGCTACAATTTTAGTGCTGTCAAATTATTCAAAATTAAAATTTAGTCGTGATTTCAGAACGTGCCCATTAAAACTACGAAGAAATAGAACATGTAAACTAATTTGACAGCACTAGAATAGTTGCCATCCCTTTCTTGCATCTTTTTTTAGTAAAAGAGAGCGACAGTTAAAAATATGTTTAGTTTGTTAACAAGATAATCGACACCAATAGTAATTAAAACATTGTTATTAAAACGTAACAAGCATCTACTCAGTTTTATTTTCGGCCAAAGGCCAGACTTTTTGCGACCACTTGCGACCGGCTCTCCGATGATAGGCCCTGGTAACCCTATAAACACCTGAGAGTCCCTTATCCACTCACTCACTTATTTTTTTGAAAAAGTTTTTGATAATGTTTGTAGTTCAGTAGATCATAATTTCCCTAAGGATTGGCGTCCATTCCAAATAGACAATACTAGAGAGCGCCCGCGGCTTTGCCCGCGTGGGTGTCATTTATCGTGCATTCCTTGGGAACTTTTTATCTTCCCAATAAGTTTTTTTATTCAGAATATGGTCTATCTGTGTATCAAACATTCAAATCCGTACAGTCCGTAACAAACATAGATACATGCACAATTGCACACTCACAAACTTTCGCATTTATAATATCACTAGACTATGTCCAAGGCTTCCTTCGCGTGTAATTCGGTTCATCACAAAGATTTTATCGCGCATCCCTCGAAAACTACTTATTTTTTCCGGATAGAAAAGTAGCCTATATATTAATCCGGGTTTTTGCCTTTATGTAGGTATGCCAAATTTCATCTAAACCCGTTCAGCCAGTACAGCATGATTGAGTAACAAACATCCAAACATACAAATAACCAAACATATAAACGTCCAAACATCTTCACAAACTTTCATATTTATAATATTATAGTGGGGTTATTAGTGTGATATATGTATTATGATGTGATTTGTTAGTATTAGAGTACCTTTGTGTACGAGGCTTATAAAAAAACTTTTATGAAAATAATTATTGTTTTATTTATCTTCACTCTATACTGTTTGTGTTATAAATTTAAAGTATAAAGGTGAGCTTAACTAAAATTACTTTACCTAACTTCGTGTTTATTTTAAAAGAAAGAACCACAGCAAGCATTAAACCATGTGTGAGACTAGTAACTATTATATTTTTCATTCTATCTATTCGAAAAGGACGACTTGGTTCGCCTTTGTGCACCCAAAGGTGGTGTTTTCTATAAGAAACTTTTAGCGGGCAGTAATGAGTTTTTAATCCTCGTTATAAGTGCACCGCAATTATCTTTGCCGCGCACTTTTTGAATTTGGAACATCTTAGTGTTCAGCGCCAAAGAAATCGAACGCAAATGTTGTTTGAATAAAGACTGGCTGGTATGACGGCCCCTACTCGCGCAGCCGGCTGAAAACAAAAAATAAGAAATCAAATTAAAAACGCGCGACTACAGCCCGCGTTTTCGTAAATTTTCACGGATTGTTAGAAAATCATGGTTTTGTTTTGAAAAATGAATTATAATAATAATAATATATAATAATAATAATAATAAATAAATTTATTTAATTCAAAAACACTGGTACAAATGTTACAGTTTAACAGCGGTTTTCAAACTAGGCAAGCCTGTATCTTGAAAACCTGGGTTGAGTATCTTTTTTTCTTTTTCTTTTCTTCAAGTGACAGTGAAAGTATTGAATTAACTCCTGAAAGTGTTAGAACTGACGGAAGAAATGAGATGGATAGTCTATTACCTGCAAAATCGCGGGAGAAATATATGAAAGCCTATGGTAATTTTATTGAATGGAGAAATGCAAGCGGCGCCACGAATTTTCATAATTGAATGCGAGAATGTTCCAAATGTAAATATAAGTTTTTAGTTGTTTTATTATTAGATACTATTTAATTTCAATTTAGTTGTTACTCTATGTTTTTTAAAATAATAATATTACAATAAAATATGAGGCACCTCAGGGTGATGAAAAGTATAGTGTATCACTCGGGCGCAAAATATATTTTTGGCTCGGCCGTCGTACTTTGAATCCCTCTCTTCTCTCTGGATTCAAAAAAGCGCCCTCGCCGTAAAAATATTATTTTGCTCCCTTATGATACAATCTACAATTTTTCTGTTAGTGTAAAGTAATAGAAAATTGCCATCCAGGCCTGAAATTAAACAATTGCTAATGTCAGCCGAGACTTGTATAATACTTTTTTCTAACTTGCGGAGAAACAATAATAGTAGTTTATGAAACTGTTGCATAACACATGTGTTATTAAAACACGAGTGTGAGTTTAATAGCATCACACGAGTGTTTTAATACCTAGTTATGTCAGTTTCATACACTATTTTATCTAAACTCATACAATTTTAAATAAAATACCAAAGTCGAAATCTTGGTAACATTGTCGTAGTTTTTCTTGATTTTTCTAGTAAAAGATTGTTCGTCATTTACGTTGCTGCATCCAGTAATTCAGGCGGGGTCATATCCTCCTCAGTTCAGTATCACTGCTGTAGTCAGATATTTTTGCCCAGAATAAAACTTTAGACATACAAAACCATAGTAATAACGTAAACAATTACAATTTTACAAGCAACCATGACCAAATCCAGTAGGTCATGGCGCGCGGCCGCGCACGCGCCCTAGCGCGCGCCTAAACAGATAATAAAATATAGTCTGGCAAAAACATTTTAATCGGAACTAATTTTCTATCCTTGTCAGGATCCCGTCAATCTGTGTTTTATCATATAAAAAATATGCCTGTAAACACTTAAATATAATTAAAAGCAATATGACAATCCGAAAAAGTTCTGGCAAAAACGCGATTTTAAACGATAATTTTTTTCAATGTATGACTAGTGGCACCATCCTGAATTTTGTGTACTCATTGGTGCCAAACTGTACGACTGCTAAAAAAAAGGTTTGAAAACTCCTTGGTTTGGTCGAAGTGGCATTAAAAACTCCTTAGTTGGACTGAAGTGTGCGGTTAAGGAAAAAATAGTAGATTAGTAGCCAAGGGCTGTAAGGCATCAATTGCAGCCCGAGATATTTGCGCACGAGCGCAGCGAGGGCGCCTATAGTTCGAGGGTGCAATTAATGCTTACACCCGAGCTAACTACTTTGCTTTACATCTCGATTGTGAGGTAAGTATAAAAAAACCGGCATTACAAGAATAAAACATTTTATTAGTTAAAATCTGCCTCGACTGACTCGTTGGTCTAGTGGTTGCAAGCGCGACTGCTGAGCGTGGGGTCCTGGGTTCGATTCCCGGGTCGGGCAAAGTGTTATTGGGTTTTTTCATTAGGAAATTCTCAGTAGCAGCCCGGAGTCTGGATTTGTGCCCGGTCAATGGCAATAGGCTCGCCACCTATTACATGGGACTATAACATAACTGGCGAAATGTGGGTGTACTATACACCTCTGCCTACCCCTTCGGGGAAATACAGGCGTGATGTTATGTTATGTTATGTTATTAGTTAAAATTTATAGTGAAATGAGAACAATTTTCAAATTTTAGGGACAGGTGTTTTTTGGGTATGTTAATAGTTTGAGATTGTGATATTTGTTGGTCATGGATAAAATTTGACGGGATGAAGCTTTCTTCAGCAGAAGTTGATGGTTGTGGATCATCTCTTGAGAAAGATGTTTCATTTTTTGAAAGATGAATAGTTTTCGTTATTTGGTTGCGCCTTTATTCATCTTTTTTTTTTTTAAATTTTTCAAGAACTAAATTGAGCTTCGCCGTTCGATATTTAAAATTGATGACTATTATACTCATACGAAGACAAGGCTGAATATCGATGCGACCTCTTTTGTCATTGGGCTGAATGCATGATGTCTATTGCCAGTATGATGGTTAGATGTACGCGAACTTTTTGAAAGAGTGAAGAGTTTTTTTTTAATTACTTACCGCCCTAGGGCTTTTCTAGCTACATTATTACCCTAGAGCGCTAATTGGTTACCTACAAGCCCCATTTGGGGGTAATAAGGACCTACTTACCGAATATGAGAGATGTAAAATTAAATTACCGCATTGTTTTGTTTACAAACTGTATCGTAATGAAACTTTTTAAATTCTTTACAGGTGCATGTGCGTAAAGTATGTCATTATGACATTACTTTCGAGTTCATAATTCGAATTTTACGATACGAGTGTAGATAAACAAATTAATTTAACAGTATAAAACAACAGTAGGTATCAAATCTTCAATCATCTCACCAATTTGATCACGCGCGGTCTTTGTTCTTTTTTTAATCTATCGTAAAGAAATGCGCATTCAGCCTTCATATTAATTAATTAACATCATGTACAGGTGCTTTTAGACATCTAATTTATATTTTGTTGTGCGTGTACTTAAAAAAACATCGAAAACAAGAATCGTAAAAAAAATTACTGTCTAGCAATTTCTATTCATTATTGCCGTGTTGATGTTATATTAAGTTATGATAATTATGTTTATGTTATGTCATTGCCGTGTTGGAAATGACTGGCGTGTTATTTCGTTGCGTACCGAAAAAAGCCGATTGATGTTTTGTTTTTGTTTAAAGATAATGAAGCCATTTCTGAGCAAGAGGAAGAAAAGTATCTTTATTAATTAGAGACGGATATGTTACGTACCTTTTTGGAAGAATCTCATGTTCTCACAAAATTATTCAGAAAACTGCTACAGACTGAAAAAAGAACATTGATTTTTAACCTTCATATAGTACCAAATGGTGAAGCTTATTGCTGTGACGACCTCTGTGGTCTAGTGGTTCGAGTGTCAGACTGCTGATCACGAAGTCGTGGGTTCGATTCCCACAGGACACAAATATTTGTGTGATGAACATAAGTGTTTGTGTTGGTCTGGGTGTTTCTTATGTATTATAAGTATGTACATATTTACAAAATGTAAAATGTCCCAAAATATTTATTTTATTTTATTTTATTAAAGGAAGGATTTTAACGTGGAAATTATTCGTTTTTTTCTTAGGATTTTTTTTATTGTTTATTGGTAATAAACTATGCTAATTCAAACTTAAAATCCGTGTCTCGTTTTTAGGGTTCCGTACCCAAAGGGTGCCAATGAGACCCTATTACTCTGCCTACGCCGTCCGTCCGTCCGTCTATCTGTCACAGGGCTTTATATTTTTAACCGAATTATGTAGCCAGTTGAAATGTTCACAGAATGTATGTTATTATGGCCTCTATCATAAAAAGTAGAAAATAAAGCCCGAAGCCCCATGGCAGAAACCCAAAAAAATTTTTTTATCGTTTATTGTTTCTGCTCTATCTAATACATCCATCACCAAACTTAGTATGATTGTAGTGACTCTATAATTTAAAAAATAATGAAAATAAGGCAAACATAGACATGATTACGTGGTGGTATTTACGTAAGAAGCAGATGCAAATATTCAATTATTTATATTTCACCAAAGGTGTTCGTCTTTACATCAACACGCAGTGCTGCATCTTTGTTAAACTCTCATGAATATCAGATTCTATGGCTTATCAGGTTGAAGGGCGGTAAGGCATCCTTACTGCACGACTCCAACTCGCACTTGGCTGGTTTTTATCTATGCATGCCTACAATTCTATTTTATTATTTTAAAGTTTTGGCAAACTTCGCCGAGTCTTCTCGTCGCCTATACTGCAAAGTTTGAAGACAAAGGTCTTCAACCAGTGCGTCCTGCCTGTCATGACTTACGGTGCCGAGACGTGGACACTGACAGTTGGGCTAGTCCACAAGTTCAAAGTCGCTCAGCGAGCTATGGAGCGAGCTATGCTTGGAGTCTCTTTGAAGGATAAAATCCATAACGAGATTATCCGGAGAAGAACTGGAGTGACCGACATAGCTTGTAGGATCAGTAAGCTGAAGTGGCAGTGGGCTGACCATGTCTGTCGAAGGACCGATGGCCGTTGGAGCAGACGAGTCCTTGAGTGGAGACCGCCAATCGGCAAACGCAGCGTAGGGCGCCCCCCTGCCAGGTGGACCGACGACCTAAAGAACGTGGCTGGGGGGGACTGTATGCGGAAGGCAGAGGACCGAATGTTGTGGTGCAACTTGGGAGAGGCCTATGTCCAGCAGTGGACTGCGATAGGCTGAGTTGATGATTTTAAAGTTGGCAAATCTGGCCCATACTTACGATACCCAAACATGAAATCGTTGAACATAAAGTTATATACCTACTTGAAGTAAAATGTCCTTCGCACTATAATGTTTGTTAAGAGAGGTGAGATGCAACAGTTAGTTTTTTTCAGATAATCTAACATTTGCATAAAAACATCTCAATTTAAATTTTAAACAAACAACAAACTCCTATTCAAAGCCTCAAAATAAACAAACAAATAACAAAGTCCTATTCAAAGACTGAATTTAAATGAGCTGTGATTAATATTCCACAAAAATGCGTGAAAAATGCTTCAATGTTTATTTTGTTCACGTGTAAAAAATTTGAGGTTGAAGAATACTCAATTTTTCACGATAATTCTCTTGTTTAACATTGTGGTATCGAAACATGTAATTTTTATTTATATTATTTATTTTAAAGTATCGTTAACAATGACATTTATGCTTTTAAATACAATTGATCTTAAAGAATGCTATTTATCTTGGAAAGCATGTATAAAAATATTCTCAACATAATAACCTGCAAGCTTCCGACCTCTGGTGACCTCTGAGAGTAAGGACTAAGGACTTCTTCTTCTTCTTCGTTTCGATGATTCAAGTTTATTATATAATTTTGGACCAAAATGTAGCCACGTCAACAGCACTCTCAGTAGCCTCGCATAGGTCTTTGATTGTGCAGGTGGAATTGCACAGTGAGCAGGTTAAGAGGTGAGGCATCGTCTGTGGGTTAACTCCACAGTCACATTGTGACTCGTCTGTGTATCCCCATCTAACTAAATTTGACCTGCAGCGGCCCATCTGGCTTCGGAGTCGATTCAAGGTTTTCCAGATGGGCCATGGTAGTTGGTGGCCTACTGGGAGCTCTTCTGCAGGCCATTGGGCCTAAGGACTGTATCGTTATATCTTGATCCCGTACGGAAATTCCCTAAAATGATAAGCTACATAAAAATATTATTTAAGGCGCATGTAGCAGCCAAGTAGCGGCCTCATCAGTAAAATAATTATTACGCGCAGAATACAATTTAAAGAAATTTTGTTTTTAAAAATTGAAGTACAGGTACTATAGTTCAATTAGAAACTATTAACTCTATAAATTATAGTTCGCTATAGTTGTAGATAGAAAAAGTGCCACAAGTGGCCGTTTTTCGTTGTGTATACTGAATGGAGGCAGCACTTGCTAATACCCCTTGAGGGCAACTTTTTATATTCGACACCTTATAAAGTCGACTTGATATATTGTTATATTTTTTGAGAAATAATGAGTCGTATGTGAATAAGTGATTTTCAATCCAAAGAATGTTTTGAAGCAAAGCTTCTATGGCATCATCCCGCGCTCGGCCGTGAAAAAACGTCAATATTACCTTCTTCTGTTAGCGTGTGGCTACACCAGACACAAACAGTTTTGCCGGTGAAGGTTCTATACGTGCTTGCTTAGAAGCTTCGCTTCTGTCGGGCGTAACACAACGCCCACCGTAGTTATTTCAGGTCATCGGTTTCGCCGTACCAACCGCGGTTGCTGAGACAGAGGTACAGGTTCGATTTTCTCTTTCGATTAAGAGTTATCTCTATGAAAAACTCGGAAGCATTTGCTGATAGTTTGGAAATATGTCTGATAAATAGACAGTATATTATAATAGTCTCGCCTGCCTCGTTTATCTAATGGTCGCAAGTGCGGCTACTAAGCATGGGGTCCTGGGTTCGATTCCCGGGTCGGGAAAAGTGTTATTGGGTTTTTTTTCATATGGAAATTCTCAGTAGCAACCCGAAGTCTCGATTTGTGCCCGGTTAATGACAAAAGGCTTGCCCCCTAATTACATGGGACTTATAACATAACTTGCGAAATTTGGGTACACGCCTTTTCTTACCCCTTCGGACAAATACAGGCGTGATGTTATGTTATGTGTTATGTATAGCCTCGCACTTATACTCGTTTACATACAATATTTCTTCTTTGTGTATCGCTTCAAGCATGTATTAAATCTGAAAATTAAGTGATATTCCTTTGCTTACAGATTTACAAAATGGCGAAGAACAAAGAGTCAATGGAGATCGACAACTTTAAATCTACGTAAGTTTTGCTTTCATGACATTTAAGGCGCTACTATGAGCTAAGTGGCGCCCCCATCAGTAAAAAATAATTACTCGCTGAGTACATAATTTATCGAAAATTAGTTTTTAACACTGAAGTACAGGCGACACAGTGATACACTTCTGCAGTTATTATTGTCTAACTGGTTGTTGTAAAATATTGTTATTATGGTTTCAAATAAATAAATAAATAAACAGGTACTCTGTTAATTATGGTTCGCTGTAGTTGTAGATAGAAAAAGTGCAAAAAATTGCCGATTTTCGCAATTTTTCTATCTACAACTACAGCGAACTATAATTTACAGAGTTAATAGTTTCTGATTAACGATAGTACCTGTACCTGCAATGGTGCTCTGTGCTGCAATTGTAAAAACGAATTATCGATTTATGATGTACTCAGCGAATAATTTCGAGCGGATCTGATGATGGACTACAGTACCTCTAAAAGCGTGTTTCTTTTTAGTTTTAAACTGTATATTCTTTCTTTTGTACTGATTCCCAAATGAACAGGCATGCCTAGTTTAGGTTTCAAGTTAATGAAGTAGTACTACTACTATAGTGTAACCGATAGGCGATAGGTTTTTTACTGAAAATGTAAAAATAGCTAAAAGAGTGATCGCAAGAGCGACTGCTAAGCGAGAGGTCCTGGGTTCGTTTCCCGGGTCTGGCAAAAAGTGTAACTGGGATTTTTCTGTCACATTTTTTTCTCAGTAGAAGCCCAGAGTCAGGAAGTTGGCAGTTCTACACCCCCGTACCTAGGAGAGCACGTAAAGCCATTGGTCCTGCGCCTGATCGCTCTCTGGTCGTGTTGGATTGCCGTCCCATCGGATTATGAGAGTGAGGGAATAGAAAGTGCATCTGTGTTTGCGCAGACAATATAATCTATTGTTTAGACGCCCCCAGCGGCCTTGTGACCGTTGAGGGACTAGCTGAAGCTTATGCTGGCCTCGTTGGTATTTCGATAGAAAATATTTATATATTTATTATATTCTTTATTGTACATACACCAAACGAAAACAAAGACAGTAGTTTACAGAAAGATTATAAAAGTACAATGACCTGACTTATCGCACAAGGCCATCTCTTCCAGACAACCTTTGGATTGAGTAGACGAATGGGAATATTCTATGTGTTAATCCAGGACATGATCTATCTATTTACTAAAGTTCATCTAAAGTTCATTCAGTCGTTTCATCGTGCTTAAAGGAGAAACAAACAAACATATTTTCACATGTAAGATTATAATGTAAATTTATGAGTTCATTAAAAATTACTTGAAAAAAAGATGGTTTAGCAACCGCAAGAACACAAAAAAAGTAAATAACACAGCTGCTAATAAATTACTTTTATTATAACTTACATTGTTTGTTTCTTATTATTTACGAAATCTATTATAAGTTTGTAGTAATAAAATGAGACAAACTTGTACACTATTCATTATTTTCTTTGTTCTGAAGAGCTCAATTTCTAAGTTTTTGTAGGCAGTTTAGTGTCAGTTATTAAAAAACTTTGTTAACTGTAAAAGTTCAACGTATGATGAGAAAACTGTAAATTCAAACTTCAAAATGCATTCACAAGTGGCTTTGCTGTCATTCGTTTCATTAACCGCAAGTGCTCATGCATGCTTGTAGAAACAGTTGTTCATGCATCAGTACATGCCTTATTAATTTGCAGTCGGTTATAAGTGTTACTTATAATTTTTAGAAAAGGTAGATAATTATCAGTTTATACCAGACTTTGCCTGCAGCTTAAGCTGCGTATTTTTCGGTTTATCACAGAAAGACTTTTAACGAAACCCTCATAAACTGCTTATTTTTAAGGGATAAAAAGTAGCCTATATTTTAATGCAGATTAAGGTCTATTTGTGTGCCAATTTTTATCCAAATAAATTCAGCTGTTTCAGTTGGATTGAGTTACAAAAATACAAACACATTCACATTTTAAATATTAGTAGGATAGCTGGATTTCATAATAAAACAATAAGGCATTTGCCTTGCAAGGAGAGTTGACCCCAGATAGTAGGATAAGGTTATGGGAACGATTTTTTTTTTAAATAACTAATAACTAGTTAAGCAATTTAATTATTCCTTTAAATGCAAATCAAGTCTATGTAAATATATAATTTTTAATACAAACGGTTTCACTCACGTTATTCCATCGGGTGTGCCCGACCAGTTTCAAGCTCAAACAGAGCCCTTACTCGAACGGAGCTTAAAACTGGTCGGGCACACCCGATGGAATAACGTGAGTTTTTCTTGAATACCTAATGGGAGTAACTAATCCCTATGTGACAGGGAATCCTAGTGTAGGGATTAGTGTTCTAACCTTATAAGCACCTTTTTAGGGTTCCGAAGTTCTACAAGGAACCCTTATAGTTTCGTCATGTCCGTCCGTCTGTCCGTCTGTCCGTCTGTCCGTCTGTCCGTCTATCCGTCTGTCCGTCTGTCCGTCTGTCCGTCTGTCCGTCTGTCCTAATCCTTTACAGCTTAATAACTTCTACAGTTATAAACATAAGTAAATGAAATTTTGTTAAAAAATAGTTTACATATAGATCTCAATTTTAAAAGAATAAAAAAATAGTTTTTCCGTATTTTAGGGGTGGCGTCCATACATGTGAAATGGGGAAAAAAAAAATTTTTCGCTGCGCCCCCTCGTTTGGGATATCATTGAATAGGTCTACTAAAATGAAGGTAATGTTTGATACACCACTTTTTTATCAGGTGTACCATCTGCGAAATATAGCCCGCCAAAGTGGCTTGCAATGTGTCCCCCCCCCTGCCATTTCTAAACTATGCAATGTAGAAACTTATAATCTTCCACATTGATAGACCTTTATAAAAACTCTTTTTTAAAATTATTTCGAGTATAATGTAATTATAATTTTTTGAGTTACAGAGAGAAAACTGAAAAATACTTAAAACGTCCTAGTTCAAAGGTCATTGACCTTAGAGAAAAATTATCACAGCAAATAATGCTCCTTTAGCTACTTTCTATTTGAAAAAATCACAAAAAGTAACTTTATCGCTAGATGGCGCTACTAACAACACGCTCTGAGTCGCGAATACTGCCGATTATTGCAAAAACTAAAATAGCCATGATTAATATTCGATTTGATTCGTTTGTAATTACACCTACTTAAGGAACCCTATAATACTGAGCATGGCCCGACATGCTCTTGGCCGGTTTTATTTGTTATTGCTATTACTGTACAACAAGAACTGATTTTATGTGAATAAATAAATTATTATTATTATTAGTATTAAATAATAGCAATTAAGACTTTGCGCAATGAATAGATGGATGGAGCAGGTATACTTGATTGTTTGCATATCATGTAATAAAAACAAAAACTGAGGTCTGAATTTTGCATACCTCGGGGAAGTTAAATCGTCATACGCTCTATTTTCCAAAAACCGAAACATTAACAGTATTTGCAAGAAACCTTCAGTTTGAAGTGTGCAAACGAATCAGTGATGCATATCAACTATTGAAGTTAAATTCACTGTGATTTTCATTGACTGTTGATGACAAAAACCGTTCCATTCCATTGGGTTTTACATTGTTGACAAGGTCGTTGATGAAAGAGATATTTGTGGATGTTTTGATGACGTGATGTAATTTTTTTCTTAAAATTACTGATTTCGACAGCATTTTAACAACCCAGATATTGGCTATGTGCACGTTAAAAACGTATTTTCCGGAACCGTGAATTATTTTAACAATTACTTATTCAGCCTTGCTTTGATAATATCTACTAAAATAAAGATAAAAACTTAGAGTAATGTGCAAATAATAATATTTGTAAAAGGTACGCTGGTATTTGTGAAATAAAAATAGGATTCGAAAGCATAAAACATAATTTACATAATATCATAAATATTAAATTTTTATTTTCATTTCTCATACTCGGAAAGTACTTAGTGTATGAGTAATGAATTTTAAAAATAGAACTGAATCAGCTTAGGTAGTCGGCTACGAAATTTTTTACAGAAAAATATCGATTAAAATAAAATGAAAATTGCTGCGGTGTTGTGAGTATGTAAACAGCCAGTATGAATTTAAAAAATATCTGACGGACGGCACGCCGCGTCGGCGCGGCGGCGCGCGGCGGCGGCGGCGGCGTGGCGTGGCGGTGACGCGGTGTGTTCCATATTTAAAAATTTAAAAAGACTTTATAATTTGTATCTCACATACTAACTCTGTCGGTACCGAAATTCAAAATCTCGGTTTATAGACTAATATTTGATTAAAAATGAGTTCAAGTGATTCTGAAATGTTGACTCCAGATTCAGATAAAGACGAGACAAATACAGTAATCGAAAATCTTTTGCCAGAAATTTCAAAGGAACGATATTTAAATACATACAATGATTTTATGAAGTTACAGACAAGTAAATAGGTATGTATTTTATAAAAACTACTATTATTACTTTACTTGTATTCGAAATGAAAAGTAGAGTGTTTAACACGGGAGAAAGTCATCAATTCCTACTCGGACTATAGCCGCCCTCGATGCGCTCGGGCGTCTAAATACGTCGTACGGGAATTGATTCCTTTCGACCCTTGTATAACAATCTACTATTCTTTCATTGGCTGTGACAAATGAAAGAAAATTTATTTTAGCAGAACATGTTAGAAAAATTTAAAAAAGTAAGAATTAACGGCCAATGTTATATATTATGAGCCAAAAAATAATAATATTGGGTGTCTATAGTGACGTTGACACTCTACAAAGCATCCATAAATGTAAGTACTCCAATATTAATTTCCATTAAAGTTACTTTGTTTTAACACTATTATTTTTAATTATTATAATTAATCCGTGAAATCGTAGTAGTTATATAGATCAGTAATTTGCTTTTTCCTTTTTAAAGCAGTTAAGTAACCATTTCTCATTTGCTCCAATTTCATTTATTTTTATTGTTTGTGATAGGAGTCATAGCAACACATATTCTGAAAAAAAATCAACCAGCTATCAATTGCCGTTCAAAAGATACAGCCCTGTGATAGACAAACAGACGGAGGACGGATAGCGTAGCGAGAATAATTGGGCCCCGTTTGGCATCCTTTGGGTACGGAACCCTAAAAAATAAGTGCTTCAATCTTTTTGTAGCGTGATTCCGTCCACCTTTTCCATCACTGTAGTAAAATTCTTAAGGTGCGATCTATGTTACGGGGCTTAAAGATAAATCAAGAAGCTTAAAGATAACTCTGTACATAATCTAAGCGTGGATTACGTGATGATTATGTAGTTTTTCAAGTATGACTGCTTTCAACGGTAGACGATTCGGTGTCAAAAAATCTGCAAACGTGTAGATAAGGCTTTAAATCCTTTCTCATAGATGTCATGGAATAAAATAGGGGATTATGTAGGATTATGTAATGATGGATGAAGTTTCTGCCTGATGCCTGAGTGTGTCTGTGCCTGATAAGAGCATAGTGCAAGTAATGACTGAAGATTACTCCAGAAATCCACGAACTAAAGTGACGTTTTAAAATTGATAATAAAGGCCCAACTAACATTTGGGCGCTAAGTCAAGAGTTAGAAGATATGCTGAAATGCTAACCGAATCTTGAGGTTATAAACAAGTCCTAAGACTGGGAGTTATAGCACTGTAGCGCGCTATAATTCTACTATACCCCCAAAATGGGCACAGCTTCTAATTGCCTATTTAATGGACTTGTATAAGCTACTTTTTATCACAGAAAGATCCCGAGAGTTCCCGAGGGATGCGCGATGACATATTTTTGTGATGAACAGAATCATAGGCGGGTGAAGCCGCGGGCATAGGCTAGTATAACATAATTTATCTTTAAACCATTCTCATGACACAAAAATCATCATCAACTGATCTTTAAAAGTGTAATATTTTGTATTTAGACAATGGCTAATTAATACTAGCTTGCACACGTTTTTTAACCTTCCGCATACCGCAAACAGCTGTAGAAGTACTTATTTGTTATTTTTATTTTGTCTGTTAAGAAGTAGCAAAATTCAAAGGTTTTTTTATTTCAAATAAACCTAATAACAGGCACTTTTGAAACGTCAGGCTCTAGTTGCACGTTTCCAAATTGTGGGTTCTATGGAGAAGAACCGAGGAGAAACTCCATTAGTAGCGTTATATTATTTATTTTAGTTATTTATTTTTTAATAGACGTCATTATTTACACATTTATTGAGCAAGTATTTTATCAATGAATAACTACTGCTGTAGAGACTTTTTCTAATAGCTAAGAATCACCATAAGAATGTCCGTGATGAACAAACGGATTTTTATTAGATCGTAGTGAGATGTTATTTTAACAGAAAAATACTGCTACTTAATCTATTTACTATAATGACAGTCGTGATGATAGGAAATATTGCTTAGCTTCACCGAAAACGTACAAATAAAAATATTAAAAAATCTACAATCACCAGCTACAATATAATTAAGGGTCCTATTCTATTCAGTGATATAAAGTTAAACAGCGTGAAATTTTGTAACATGCCATTTATTATAAATTCGTGTCAAGAACGTGTCACCTGATTTTAATATATTGTTGTGCTGTATTAAACACGTTTTATAGCCTTGCTGTAATCTGCAGATAATGTTTACTTTACCGTAAACCATATAATTTGCGTATCCTTTATAGACTTATGGTATAAAACTCGTATAGTATTCATCTTACTCCTACTAATTATGATAAATGCGATCGTATGAATCTTTGTTAGTTTGTCCTTCAATCACGCTAAAATGCCTGAATGTATTTTAATGAAATTTGGTACACAGATAGGCCATGTCCTGGAGATGGAATACTTTTTATTGGCACAACGGAACTGAAGCCGTGGTCATCAGCTAGGAAAATTAAAAAGAGTGCTGAGGATCGCCACCGGGGAGGTTTTAGAGTGGTAAAAACCCCACACACCCCAGCTTCGCCCCCACGAGGCTGGTAGCCTTTAAATATAAAGATTATATTTTCAAGAAACATGGTTTTATAGGTTTCCTCTTCGAAAAAAAATGTATCTAATAACCATCACGTTTGATAGAAAAATAAATCGCTTATCTTCAAAGATTTACATGGTACGAATCTATAACATTTTAGCATTATAATGTCAAAAATCTCAATCACTATCTTGCCTGCGATTTCGTCAGCATATCATTCAGATTCAACCACGGTCGGTCATCATCATCATCATCATCATTTCAGCCCAAAGACGACCACTGCTGGACATAGGCCTCCCACAAGCATCGCCACAACGACCGGGCCTACGCTTTCCGCATCCAGCGGATACCCGCGACCTTCACCAAGTCGTCGGTCCGCCTTTTGGGGAGCCTAACCACGCTGCGCCTTCCAGTACGCGGTTGCCACTCCAGAACTTTACTGCCCCATCGGCCATCCGTTCTGCGAGCAATGTGCCCCACCCACTGCCACTTAAATTTGGCAATTCTTCTGGCCACGGTCGGTCAGTTCAGTTTAATTCACAACACCAACTGATTAAAAAACCACGGCTTTCTTTTTATTTTCCAACATTTACATGATATGAATCTACAAAATCTTAGCATTATAATGGTACAGATCTTAATCACTATCCTTTGTCTGCGGTTTTGTCAGCATACAATACGATTTGGTTTAAAATATCACAGAAAGACGTCGTCGCACAACGCGCATTCTTCGGAAACTGTATATTTCCAGGAGAAAAATTAGCCTATACATTTGTAACACCATATCGTCCACATTTAATTTATTTATTTTTGTTTTTCTTTTCAGAGCCGACTTGACCAGTAATCCTGGATTCCAGTCTTCACTTAGTATAGCTTCGAAGAACATCGATGAAAAGCCCTACAACCCGTTCGAGAATCGAACTGTAGAACATCCGAATTCGTAAGTACAACATTCTTTTCTCCCACTTGCTCGGAAATTGGTTCATTATTCAAAAAAAAAATACAACAATCGGCTCTTTTCCGTACGCAACGAAATAACAGGCCGGTAATGTCCAACAGGACAATAATAGAAATTGCTGGACACTTTTTATTTTTTAAATTATGCTACCGAGGTTTTTAAGTACACACTTACATAAATTAGATGTTTTTAGGTACAAAATATTTACAAGCAGAATGCGCATTTTTTTTTTAAACTTTGAAAATAGAACAAGAACCGCGCGCGGGCGAATTGGTGTGAATGAAAATGAGATACCGTTGAATTCATTTGTGTTGTGTTTCCTCGCAAATGAGAGAAAAGTACTATACAAGTCTCGGCCGAAATAGCAATTAACGGCCTCGTTTAGTTAAAAAGGACTCGGCTTGCGCCTCGTCCTTTCAAAATAACTTGGGAAGTACTCGGCTTCGCCTCGTACTTCCAATATTACTCGGCCGTAAATTGCTTCATTTCAGGCCTCGACAGTAATGTACTATTTTTGACATAATTTAGTGTATGTTTATACATTATCATTATAAGGCCGTGTTCAGGTAGAAAGATGGCAGCCTGCGCCGATCCATCGCACGCTGGTGGATCGGCTGACACGCGGTGCGGCGCTCACTTATCGGCGCAACTGGCATAGAATATGTACTAACGACAAGAAGCGACACTTAAGCATCACGCTCGTAAAATTGCGCGGGGGCCGTGCGCAGTCTTCAGAACTTCAGTGCTTGGCTGGGGCAGTCGCTCGGCTGCCCCAGCCAAGGGCTGCTTCACTCGCTAGTTTACACAGAATACTTACAGTACTTATATTATGTTTAATGGTTTGACTTAGCGCACAACGCAAAAAGTAATTCACCCGTGCTAGCAACGCTACCCTTACGAGTAACAATCGACTAACATAACCAAATAGTTGAGGTTGTATAAAGTCCATTGAAATTAAATTTCTATTTGTTTATGTTATAGGCACTAGGCTGATAAAAATATGGAATCACTCTCCAGCTTTTATTATTCCTTCTTGAGCCAATTTACATAAGTCTCCAGAGACTGGGGCTTGGGTTGGAGATTGAATATTTAATAATTCAATACCTTATTAATGGAATTTTGCGAAAAGGCAAGCCGATTGCTTGGAGTAATACTGGTAATACTGGTATGTCTTTTTTTCGTGTTGAAATCCTCATGGACGCACTCCGCCGGGACAGATAGAGCCGATGTCTATTCTCCTGTTCACGAACAAAACTTATTCTCTCTTTTACTAATAGTAGATACAAGAAAGGGATAGCAACAATTTTAGTTCTGACAAATTAGTCGGAATTAAAATGTATATAGAAGTTTAGTCGTGATCTCAGAACGTGCCGACTAAAATCCAAAGAAATGTAACTCGTAAACTAATTTAACTTATTTGAAAATACTATTACTTACTACTACTTTTCATTCCATCTATTCGAAAATGACGACTTGGTTCGCCTTTAAGTGCACCCAAAGGTGGTGTTTTCTATAAGAAACTTTTAGCGGGCAGTAATGAGTTTTTAATCTTCTTTATAAGTTCGCCGCAATTATCTTTGCCACACTTTTTGAATTTGGAACATCTTAGTGTTCAGCGCCAAAGAAATTGAATGCAAATGTTGTTTGAATAAAGACTGGCTGGTACGACGGCACATAGTCGCGCTGCCGGCTGAAAAAAAAAAAGAAATCAAATTAAAACGCGCGAACTACAGCCCGCGTTTTCGTCCATTTTCACTGATTGTTAGAAATTCATGGTTTTGTTTTTAATAATGAATTCTTCAAGTGACAGTGTAAGTATAGAATTAACTCCTGAAAGTGTTAGAACTGACGCAAGAAATGTGATGGATTAGATTATCCATCACATTTCTTGCGTCAGTACCTGCAAAATCGCGGGAGAAATATATGAAAGCCTATGGTAATTTTATTGAATGGAATAATGCAAGAGGCGCCAAGAATTTTTCTGAATCTGTGTTTTTGGCCTACTTCCTATACTTCAATCAACTCAGTCTATCGCAGTCCACTGCTGGACATAGGCCTCTCCCAAGTTGCGCCACAACGCTCCTTCCCATACTTAGCCATAACTAAACAACCTTCCACTCTTTGGAGTACCTACTCATTGCTAAAATCAACAGTCAGTTCTAATAACGACGACACATATTCGAAATTAATAGCGTAGGTATCTGAAGAGGATGTCTGATGGATTGAAACCTAAAAAATCCAAAGTGTTCTCAATCAAAAACGTGGAGACTTTCCTTAATGAGGCACCCGACAAAGTCTTTCTTGCCGTAAAAGTAAGTAACATATATATATATATGGTGGATTAGTAATGCGATAGATACTTCTCATAGACGGTGATGAAAAGTAGAGTGTCATCACTCGGGCGCAAAATATATTTTTGGCTCAGCCGACGTACTTTGAATCCCTTGCTACGTTCAGGATGCTACTAAAGAATCCCTCGCTACGCTCGGGATTGTACTCTAGAATCCCTCACTTCGCTCTGGATTAAAAAAAGCACCCTCGCCGTTAAAATATTATTTTGCTCCCTTATGATACAATCTACTATTTCTCAATAATAATTCATAAATCTCGAGGTTGTTGGTCAGGGGAGCACCTTAATATGATAAATTCAGAATATTTGTTACATACGTTGTAGCTTTGTCTAGTCTCGTGAAATAATATCTGTAACATTAAATTTATACATTTTTGTTAACGAGAAACATTGTAAAAATTTATTAAACTGATTTTTGTTTTCTCCTTCAGAATAATAAGCAGATTTAAAATAAATGAACCTTATTTTAAAGAGAGCATTATACCTACAATTTAGGTAAGCCTAAAATAATGACAACCCATCATACAAACGTGCTTGCTTGATGAATAGCAAAGACAAAAATTAAATAAATTCAGTTTTTTTCATCGGGATCACGTTTTTGCAATAAATCTTAGTTTTGTTATAAAAGTTTCAGTCATCGTCTGTAGTCGAGTGGTGTGTGGTGGTTCGAGTATCGGACTGCTGTTCAAGAGGTCGTGGGTTCGATTCTCACAGGACACAAATATTTATGTGATGAACAAACATTTACGTGTTTGTGTTGGTCTGAGTGTTTCTTATGTAATATTATAAGTAAGTTTTTACATAAAAATAAGTATACAAGTATTTTATCCATTTTCTAGTACCCATAGTACAAGCTCTACTTAGATTGGTACTAGATGGTGTTGTGTAAAAATGTCAAAAATATTTATTTATTTTATAGATAGAGAATAATTTATTGTTTGCACACCTTAAAAATCAAACTAAAGTTATAACAAACATGAGCACAGTACTAACAGTTTTATAGGCGGTCTTATCGCTTAAACAATTTCTTACAGACAACCATTGGATGGACTTGATATATACAAGAAAATATAACAGGCAGTAGGCGGTGTAAAAGTTTATTAAGACATAAAAAAGAACATACATTAAGTTTATTAGGTTTATTATCACGACAACATTAATTTGTCTTTGGTATGCATGCGTGTGGTGCCAGACATAAAGAATAGTACCACCCTATCTCTTCTCATGGGTGTCGTAAAAGTCGACTAAAGGGTGCCTCTGACGATGCATCTAAAAGTCCGAATGTAGTGGCCGCAGTCCAAAATCTGCCCGTGAATGTTAAAAACGTATGTTATTTTTAGAACAAGTCAAGCTTTTTGGATGTAGTCATTAAAACGGCGTCTGAACCCTTTATTTCGATTCCGCTCCCAAGCATCCCAATCCCTTGGTCGTGGCGGCCACTGTTTACCAGCCATCTGCTATTAGCAAAATTCGACGTCCCAGACACACACTCATCGAACCCGATGATGCTATAACACTCCTCCAGGAGTCAGACAAAAAGACAAGCACACTCCGACGCTGTCGTCCAAAATATCGTCCCCGCCGGCGAGGACCGACGCGACACTCACACAGAATCCGAGAGTCCGACTCTCGAGAAACAGAAACACATTCCGACGCAGCACCGGCTGCTGGGGGGACCGGTGGCGGGGTCCCCCTGCTGCACCCTGAGTCGAGGTCCAAGCTCCCCCCTGGGGACGCCCTCACGGTGTAGCAACCGGAGATAATCTCGTCACGCGAGACCGGCCCTATGCTCTAGAGTAGTTCCTAGGAGCAGGCTATTGCGTAGCCACTGTTTAGGTTTTAGGTAGGTCTTAGCCTCGCCGGCGAGGCTTGCCGCATAACGGCGTTTAGCGCGTCACCAGATAGACCGAAAGTCCGCCACTTTCGAGGAAAATAAAATAAAACGATGCAGCAACGGCTGCTAGGGGGACATAAGAACGGCGGGGTCCCCCTGCAATGCCCCAGCGAGGTTCGAGCCCCCCCCCCCTTGGGTGACGCCCGCTTGCAGTGTTGAAACCGCGACTTTAGTTTTTAAGTGTAGGATTAGGGAAAAACTTTCGGCGAATGGAGTCCCACATGGGACTCTCAGCCAACTAAGCCCGGTTAAGCAGAAATGGTACTTCGGTCCCACCTGCGAGAGTCCAATCGAAAAAAAATAAAAAATCACCAACCCGCCTGCCAAACGTGTCGATTATGGCATATCCCCCCTTCTTGGGGGAGACCTATGTCCAGCAGTGGACGTCTTTCGGCTGAAATGATGATGATGATGATGATACATGCTCCAAAATTTGTATTTCTAACTAATTTATTAATTGCTAACTGAGCCGCATCTGCGTAGACTAGAAGTCTACCACAATATACTTTAGCAACTAGTAAGGAAATATGTAAAAAAAATAAACAAAAATGAAATGAAATGTTTATTTGTGCGAAACATGGTAAATACTGTTGTTACATAAATTATAGTTCTGCATGTTCCGCCAGCCAGGTGGCATACAAAATTATATACCTACATTAATAAATTTATCAACTTGAAAAAAGTAAAGAAAGAAGCAATTATATTTTCCTATCGACGGACTTAAAACTGCCAATAATATATACGTAACATACATAACCAGCCCATTACTGTCCCACTGCTGGGCACGGGCCTCTTCTCAGTATGAGAAGGCTAAGGCCTTAGTCCACCACGCTGGCCTAGTGCGGGTTGGCGAACTACACAAACCATCGAGAACTGTATGGAGCACTCTCAGGTGTGCAGGTTTCCTCACGATGTTTTTCCTTCACCGTTAAAGCAAGTGATAATCGAATATAAATCCGCACATGAATTCGAAAAGTCAGAGGTGCGAGCCGGGATCGAACTCACACCCTCCTGCATGGAAGGCAAGCGTTCAACCGCTAGGCTATCACTGCTATAATATATAACTGACCCAAATCACGAGAATAAACATATCACTATCTATGGCAGAAGTTATAATAAGCGCCCTGGGCGCGCGTTGAGTGCGTGCCTCATACGCTGCATTTCAAACGCTCTATGAAATTGTATGCAAACTTATTATATCAAGCGCTGACGTCTGTCAAACAATCTACATAGCGTCCGCGCCCCGGGCGCTTGTTATAACTTCAGCTTTACCCAGTACTCAGAAGGGATATCTTTTCTATACAAAAGCACATAATAACATAGATTTACTTCATACACAGTCAAATAGCTATATTGTTTGCGATAGGTATTTAAACCGTTGGCGGCAATGGGAAGACAATACTGCTTCTGACTGTACTATCGGAAAAGAGATCAGTTTGCAGACCTTACCTTTTTCCGAATTAACCATATTTTTTGTTGAACTGAATGACGAATGTTGGCCTTCACTCGTTCAATTGAAGTTTCTTGTACATTAACAATGACTAAGTTACGACAGTCACCGTAACTATTTGGCAGTTTTCTTTTAATTAATTTGCAAATTGCCAATGCCAATGTTATGTTGTTATGTTGGAATAGCGGATATTATTTTCATTAAAATCCCAAAATAAACTCAAACAAACTGTAATAACCTTTAACAATTTTTTTTTCATTTACAGAACAATTGGATCAATAGTACATCTCCTGAAGTGCTGCCTTGGCTCCGGCATCCTGGCGATGCCTGCTGCCTTCAAGAACTCAGGACTTATAGTGGGAGCCATAGGAACCTTAATAGCAGGATTCGTTTGCACTCATACTGTACATATTTTGGTAAGTATTTATGCTACTGTTGCAGTCACAGAAATAGATAGAATGGCCAAGTGGGCAGGGCGCGCGTGCCAACACTCTGCACCATAGTGCAGTGCATTTCAAAGCCTTTCTCAGTACGCCTTATGACCTTGTTTCTGTAAATACTGTAACAAAAACCCGCAAAAATGTCTTATTGTGCTGTTTCTAACTACAGAAACAAAAGCTGTAAAGTATATTTGAAAGAAAAGAAAAAGAAAGAAAAATAGTTTATTGTCACAGTTAACGACGCGCAACATTTAAAACACAGTGATAAACACAAGCAGGCAACTTATAGGTGGGGTTACATAGAAAGTAAAACGAAAAAAACACATAGGTAAAAAATTAAGAAAGGACAGTCGATACAAAATATAAGAAAAGTATAGTTAGTTATTTGATTATAGTTAATTTTTAGGGTTCCGTACCCGAAGGGTTCCAAACGGGACCCTATTACTCTCGCTACGCTGTCCGTGTCCGTCCGTCCGTCGGTCCGTCAGACAGACGACAGACAGTCACAGGGCTGTATCTTTGTAACGGTAATAGATATCCAGTTGAAATTTTCACAGAATATGTGTTGCTATGAGGTGTTTCACGACAAATACTAAAAACAAAAAAAAGTCTTAAACCAAAGGGGGTCCATACAAGAAACCTCAAAAAACATGCATTTTTTTCAACGTTTTTGTTCCTACTCTATCTTCAAAACGGTAATATATACCAGCGTCAAACTTGGTTTGATTATAGTGGATACTATGTAGTTTCGCAACAAATACTAAAAACAGGACAAACATAGACATATATGGTAAATGCAATGCAAAAATTCACATTTCGCGTACGAACGTTGATGTCTTTTGATAAACTCTCGTAAATTAAATTAGTTTCTATGGGGTATTAGGTCGATGGGTTGTACGGAACCCTTACTGCGTGAGTCTGACTCACACTTCGCCGGTTTTTTTAAAATTAATCACGTCAATATGGGAGGCGTAGTTTGTTCGAAAAGTTGCCACACATGAATCGCAAGTAAAATTGTGATTACGATATTCTGTTTCTGTGGTTGCAATATTAAATTATTTTCTCATTTCTTGAGCTTCTAAGTAGGTGTGGAAACTTCATAGAACCTGAGAATTGGGTGAAGATCGATTGGTCCTTTAATTTTGTGAAGGTAGGTAAAAAGACCGTTCGGAGTTATACAGGTTGACTGGTTGACCGAGGGAAACTTACTGAAAGAGGATGTTCAGTACTTGATTATCGTTCCAAATATATAATAGCAAATGCTTGATTTGTTGATGAAAATACCAAAATCGGTACATGTATGCCTATAAATGTGAATCGGCAAACGTAGAGCTCTCAGGCTCGGTGGAGCGATGATATTGGCAAGATGGTTGATAGCAACTGAATGCAAAGGGCCGAGGATCGATGTCGTTGGGATGCTAAGCCTATGTCCTCCAGTGGACTAATAAAGGATGATGATGATGATAATGATAATGACGTTGATGAGGAGATATTCTTTTAAATCTACTAAAAATTTTCAAGTTTCTTTCTCGTATAGGTACTAGACCTACGAGAGTGAAACTTGAAAAAATTGAGTAACAAAAAGTATTACACATGTATGTAAATTCTAATGGCCCTAAATGATACACTATTATATTTAATAACAGCGCTACATATTATTTCTAACAATGTTTTTAAAACGTAATGCCATTGACATTTCCCACACCTCATGAGTAACGCTTAATCTTTTTATGGTCTCTCTATATTAATATCAAAAAGTTGGGATTGTGTGACTCGAAACCAGTAAAATATTAACAGTCACACTTACAAGGGCATCGCCAGGAGGGCGAAGGGGGGGGGGGTGCACCTTGCCCCTTCCTAGAGACTCAAACCTAGAAGATTTTAATAATTAAATGTACGAAAATTTCACTAAAACACACAAGAAGATTATGTTTCAATTAAGATATTTTTTCAAAACTTTACACATAATAAATAACATAACATCACGCCTGAATTTTCCCGAAGGGGTAGGCAGAGGTGTATATATAAATAATAATAATAATTTTATTGGAACAGAAAACACGGAATATAGTACACCCACATTTCGCCAGTTATGTTACAGTCCCATGTAATAGGAGGCGAGCCTATTGCCATTAACCGGGCACAAATTCAGACTCCGGGCTGCTACTGAATATTTCCTGAGAATTCCCACTTTGCCCGGGAAACCCAATAACACTTTGCGCGGCCCGGGAATCGAAACCAGGACCTCACGCTCAGCAGTCGCGCTTGCGACCACTAAACCAACGAGGCTGTCAAAACTTTACAAATTGTACAAATTTTTTTAACCACAATTCCCATCTTCTATCCATGATATGGCGCAACTTGGGAGAGGCCTATGTCCAGCAGTGGACTGCCATAGGCTGAGTTGATGATGATTGATGATCCATGATATTGCCCCCTTCCCCTGATACTTTGGCTGGCGATGCCTTTGCACGATTAAAAGATTTATTACGAAAACTTTTGAGTTCGAAAGTCAGGCAATCCAAAAAATACAAATGTGAGTTCACTAAAGTCTAGAACTGAAATTTCTCAAAGGACCGATCAACCATTATTATGTTTACGCAAAATTGGATTTAGACTGAGAAAACTAAGACAAAACAGATGATGCGGTTTGTGGACAATAAATCATGCTGTTAAGTTGAAAGCATTTAGCATTATTTGTACTAATCTTGGTCCTTATGTTCATAAACCAGTCGCATAAATTGCCAGCAGAAATTATACCAAACAGTTTGATTAAAGAAAAACTAAGACAAAATTCATGTGCAGAATTCTTAGAAAGAATATTGGCTCAAAGAGCCAAAAAAAGGTTTTTAAAAGACATACATAAATGATATATGTATAGGTCACTGTAACTATTACCTCATATGGAGACCACATGGACTATAGAACAAAATCAGGAAACAGGTAAAAATAAAAGAAACCACAAAAAACCACCTTTATCATAATTATTAATTTCTCTAGTTGCTCGGTTCAAAATGGTGGATCTTATGGAGAAGAACCGGCAAGAAACTCCATAGATTAGATGCTCTTTTAAAACTAGGTAATTCTTCAATACAATAAATTCATACAAATATGGCGGACTATATTTATCCTATTAACAGAATATACACCCAATCATGGTATAATAACACCAGGTAGTCTCTTCCCGTGACAGCTAGGTCACGTGATTGCCTCCGTACTACGTCATCGGCCGTGGAGCCAATAGCAGGCTGTTAGCGTGACACTTGTCAGTTTGATGTGCTGCCACTTTGTGAAAATTAATTACCCGAGCAAAATGCATTTTTTCATTTACTTTCTTCTATAAAGAATCACTTTTTAACTAGTAATTTAATATAGTTTCCTTTATTAACTAATTAGATGAATAACACGAGATAACAAATAATTAGGCTAGTTAAGAATTTATTTTATATTCATTATGAACAAAAATCTCCTTAAGTATATTGAAGATATCAATAAATGGCAGCACTGATCGTGACGTAGCTTGGAGGCATCGCGCTGTCATTGCGGGAAGAGAATACCTGGTGAAACATCTTATTATACCATGCACCCAATATGTTTTTTTATGTATGTCTTTTAAAAACCTTTTTCTAACATAAAAATAAAAAAGTGTAAAAAGATCTGAAACAAAATTGCGGTATCTACCTATATTTTTTTTACGTTTACAATGAGCTCTACCTCTTACTACTTTATATTTCATCCTTACTCTGTGCTTTAAGAAACATTATTAGTAGCTACATAGGTACTTTAAAATTTTACATTTTTTGTAGGTTTAGGCGTCGCGAACGCGTGAAGGCGATTACTTGCGATACTGGTATTTTTTTTATTATTATATTGGATTGTGAAGCGAGTTAAAGGCGGTTACCTTTGCCCATAACAACTGCAACACTACCTAGGCTGTTGCCTAAATGGTACTGCAAGTCGGTTCGCCAAACTGAGACATGAAGATGGAAAGTCTCATGTGATTGTAATTTTATTTTCAATATCTAAAACAGTGATTTTATTTCCTCAACATAAGTATCCAAAATCTGGAAATCATTATCGATGAAATTTTCTGGGCTGTGTTAAGAGTCTTAGGCATTTTGTATGGGCATTGGGCATGCTCATTTACCTACCTGTGTAAACTTTTAACAGATGGAATGGAATCTTCTTCATTATTTATACAAACGAATCTGTTGACGATGTCTGTGGTCTAGTGGTTTGAGCGTCGGACTGCTGATCACGAGGTCGTGGGTTCGATTCCCACAGGACACAAATATTTGTGTGATGAACATAAGAAGTATATTGGTCTGGGTGTTTCTTATGTATTATAAGTATGTATTTAAAAAAAAAAAGTATATATGTATTATATCCATTGTCTAGTACCCATAGCACAGTCTCTTATTAGTTTGGGACTAGATGGTACTGTGTAAAAATGTACCAAAAATATTTATTTATTTTTATTATGTATTTAAAATAACAGTTGGTTATACACAGTAACTGGGTGAACGAGGGACATATTCAAGGATATGGTAGAATGTGCGTAACAAAAATTTATAAAAATATTGAAAAAAATATTACACGTTGTAAATCACGCGTAACAGGAGAAAAAATGCTCGCGCTATGTCTAGGGCAGCTATTCCCAAAGTGGGCGATAACGCCCCCTTGTGGTCGCTGCAGACCAAAGGGGGGCCGGTAAGAGACCCAGATAAAAAATGGGGGCGTTGTGTAAAGGCTTGGGGGGCGATTTGTAATTTCATCTAGCTAGGAGGACTCTTAGACACCGACTGAACTCTCGACTTTCGAGTAGACAAAATAAGTTTGGGAACCACTGGTCTAGGAGTTTGCTGGCTAGTGCAAAAGGTGGAGAGGGTGGAAATAGCAACCGATGGACACTGCCGTGCTAGATGCATCACCTCACTGCATGAAACTTTGATTTGTAAGCGCGGAATAGTGACCACAGTAACAGTTATCGATGAGATCGATTGGAAAAATATTGAAAAAATTAAGGTGCCATTTTGTATACACATTTGGAACAAAAATCAAGTACTGAACATTCCTCAATAAGTTTCTCGTTTAACCAGTCAACCTGTTTAAAGGAACTGGGCTTCAGAAACTTAATTACACTGCTTTCCTTCACGGCGACGTTGGTTAACATAAACGAATTATCGTCTAGACGCGTTGTTAATGAGTTTTGGGAAATATTTCGAGTCTTACTTACCGAAAACGACACTGAAATATCTACAATGAGAATCAGAAAATCGTTTGCACAAATTAACTAACTTAAAAGTGATGGGTCAAAGTAAAATATGTGTAGGTACATTGATGGATTGCTGACTATGTTACAAATACTTGATACAGACTTATCACTTAGCTCAGGTGTTCGGTGACTGAGTTTATGAAGAAATTGCGTGGTGCAGCCTCGGTGGGGTATGACACTCGCTTACTATTGCCTAAGCTAAGCTTTATGGTGTGAATACGGGGCCTTTGACTACATCTCGCGTCCCATATCGCACAAATACTTTATAAACATAGGCACCGATCGTCTGAGTAATGCCTATTACACACGAGGGTAGGACAGCGAGGCAGAACAGTGAGCAGAACAGTAGGCCAATTCACGTACTAAAGAAGTGCAGTTGCAACGAAATTGCAGTTAGGTTTAGATCAAAACAATGCTTTTCGTATTCTCTTATCTACGGCGATCGCTGTCAGAAACTGACTGCAGCGTCACTGCAAATTGATCGGCGCGTCATCAAATTACGTGAAGTACTGCTCTGTCGCAGCACATTAACTGTTCTGGCGTTCACACGTAGCAGTACTGTTCTACTCAATGACCTGCCTCGCTGTCCTGTCCTTGTGTGCGTTAGGCATAAGCGGTAGACCTGTAACAAGGAAAGGCCTTTTTTTGTGTTATACCTATTAAATTTTATGTAGTTCCCTAATTATTTCGCGTTTTTTTTTTTACTCTTGCTTTGTAGTCAGATTCACTGTCGAAGTTTGCTATTCTGTTTTTACAAGGAGCTACTTCAGATTCATGAAGTTTATACAACTTTTAATAATTTAATTTATCCAATCGGTTTTAAAGTTAAAACTGTTTTTATTATTAAGGCGATACAGATTATTATTTGTTATGCAGAAAAGTTCAATGAACTGTAGTGGTAATTCATAATAGATATTATATCTTAAAATATTCATCTAGATTTGCATAAACCAATTTTAGTGCATTCTTTAACAATACATTTTACCGTTTTGTGATTAGAATGACAATAGTCAAACCAAATATAATATAATAATCCTGCCAAACAAATTTGAACTATTGTTGAACCCAGAACTAACACTAACTAACTTAGACAAAATAAGAAATGTGATATAATCAGAAAATATACCTATACAGGATGACTATTTATTCACCATCTAAATTGTTTATCAGTATTTGGTATATAAATAATCCGTTAAAAAAAACAGCCTGGGGTCTGGATTTATGCTCGGCTAATGGCAATAGGCCTCATCTCCAATTACCTACATGGGACTTATAACATAACTGGCAAAATATGGTGTACGGTATACCTTTGCCACCCTGCCGGAGAAATATGCTATCTGTGTATGTACTATGTAGGTATTTACAAATGCAAATTACCAACTAAACTAAAATAAGTATCTTAACAAAATATTTTTTTTCAAATCAAATCAAATCAAATCAAATCAGTTTATTGTGAGCATAGGTCAAAGTACAGATGATAGTATTAAAATTTCAGTTCCACTATGTCCTGCCTTTTCGGCATACAATAATATCACTATAAATCATAAATCAAATTAATAAGTTAGGTACATGTCATTTTTTATAAGCATTACATTCAATTAATTAATTAAATAAATTTTAATACAATATTATTATTATTACCAAAATTTATGTTAGTATGTATTAAGGAAATCTTGGATCGTGTAATACGCCTTTTCAATGAGGAAGTCTCGAAGGCTATTTTTAAATGACTTATGTTCCTGAGTGCGTAGGATGTGCAGTGGTATTTTGTCATAAATCTTTGAGGCCATACCGAAGAAACTTTTGTCGAAGAGAGCAGTTGTGTGGGGTAAAGTTGTAATTTTTAGTTTATTTCTCTTCGACTTTAGCTCACCAAAGAGTTGTCTATTCGTTTTGACAAATACCGCAACCTCATAAATATAAATTGAAGTAAACGTAAGAATCTTTAGTGATTTAAAATGTGGTTGGCATGATTCTGGAATGAATATATTTGTAATCGCCCTTACACATTTTTTCTGAGCTTTAAAAACGTATTCTTTATTTTTGGCATTCCCCCAGAATATTATACCGTATTTTATAATTGATGATACGTAGGCGTGATATGCAGTTAATATGGCTGCCTGATCTACTACTTTTGATAACTTATACAGTGCATATGAAAATTGGTTTAACTTCTTGCATAAAATATCAATATGTGTTTGCCATGACATATCATTGTCTATCCAGAGTCCCAAAAATTTTACACAATTAACTTCTTTAATCTTTGTTGAATTATATTGTATATTTAATGTCTTCGCGTTTTTAGAATAACTTACTACTTGGGTTTTCTCTAAATTGATAACTAAGTTGTTATTTGTCAGCCACTGTATAATTGATATAAGGTCACTATTTATGTTTGATTCTAAATTATTCGTGTTTTGTTCACCAGTAAATATAGCAGTGCTATCATCAGCAAAAAGTATAATTGGATTTTGTATTACTTTAGGCAAATCATTTATGTAAATAAGAAATAGAAGTGGTCCTAATACGCTTCCCTGAGGCACTCCATACTGTACTTTTCTGGTGTAAGATTGATACTTTCTTTCTATGCTAGTTAACGGACATATTCTGTTTATTTCTACTACCTGATATCTGTCTGTTAAATAAGATTTTAGTAATTTGTGGACATTACCTCTTACCCCATAAACTAGTAGTTTGTCCAAGAGGGTTTCATAATGTACATAATCAAACGCTTTTGTCATGTCCATGTATAATGCAGTAACAGGTATACGTTTATCTACATTTGTATATATAATTTTTAGCAGATCATAAATCGCTATAGAAATTGATTTATTTTTCCTAAAACCTTTCTGTTCACTAGCAAATACATTATTTTTTTCAAAATATGTATTTATAGCATTATAAATAACTTTTTCTAATATTTTTGAGAAAACAGAAAGAAGTGCCACAGGTCTATAACATGACATATCTTCTTTGTTATTTTTCTTAAAAAGCGGTTTTACGATGGATTTTTTGAGTTTACTCGGAAAAACACCGTATTCAATACACAAGTTGATAATATGACTTAGAACTGGACTAATAACATGGGCTACCTGTTTTATCGAGAATGTTGTAATGTCATCATGTCCTGTACTATGTGTATTTTTAAGTGATTTTATTATAGTAAAAATGTCATATGGAATTACTGGAGACATAAATAGAGATTTATAATTACCATTATTTAATGTGAATTTATTATTGCAAGATGTCAAGTTATTATTAGATGCCAAATTATCATTAGATGTCAACTTATTATTGGATGTCAAATTATTACATATTGAATTATTATTACATGTCAAATTATTAATTGAATTATTTGCACAAGCCACATTATTATTAGTAATATTTATATTTATTGGTTTAATTACATTAATAAAAAAATTATTGAATTCCTCGGCGATCAATTTGGGGTCAGATATTATTTGATTATTTACTTTTACTTGTTTTAAGGTTTCTCTTGGGAGGTTAGTTTTATTAGAGTTGATAATTCTCCACGTGGCTTTAGATTTATTTTCTGCATTATGTATAAAATAATTATTTTGACTCTTTTGAGTAAGTTTGACTATCTTTTTAAGGCGAGTGCTGTACTTTTTAAGTTGGCTTTTTTTGTTTTCCGTGGGATTGGCTCTGTATTTCCATAGAAGATCTCTTTTATGTCGACAACATTTACCTATCCCTCTAGACATCCACTTCGGTTTTTTTATTATAGTATTTCTTATCCTAATAATTGGAAAGCACAGATCGTAAAAAAGTTTGAAATACTCGAAAAAATTGTCAAATGCTAGTTCTGGATTGTCAGTAGCATAAACTTCTTGAAAACTTAAGCTTTGTAGATATTGTCCAATTTATTAACTAGGATCGCCATTGAATAAACCAAATATTAATTAAAATATTCCTTTCAGGTAAAAACGTCTCAAGAAGTGTGCGTAGACGCAAAGAAGCCATCGCTAAGTTTCGCCGAAACGTGTGGAGCGGCTTTCACTTATGGACCTAAGAAATTACAATCATGGGGCAACTTTATAAAGCAAGTAAAATTATACATTTTACTCCACATTTTCCTAAAAAATGTGTCAAGAAAACAAGTTCTACTCTGTCACATGAAATTTAAATTTGAAATTTCTGTGTTACTAGATTGAAGATCTTTTCATGTACAATCTTCTTTTTTATTTTTTTATAAGTGTTTGTGTTGGTCTGGGTGTGTTTCTTATGTATTATAAGCATGTATTTACAAAAAAATATATATATAAGTATTATATCCATTGTCTAGTACCCATAGTACAAGCTCTGCTTAGTTTGGGACTAGATGGTGCTGTGTAATGATGTCCCAAAGATATTTATTATTTATTTATTTATTTATTCCAACAGTTTATTAACCAAACTGTTCAGATGAAATGTGATTTGAAAAAAAATACGTTATCTGTAAGTTCTTAAATACCTTCTAATAATGAAACCTGTTATTTCCAGAGGTTTGGTGGACTACTCTCTGCTTTTGACGTATACCAGCGTCTTGTGCGTGTACGTTGTCTTCATTGGATCTTCTATGAAAGAAGTAAGTATCTAACAACTTAAGTAATTAACTACTACAGCTACTTATATAAAGTTTCTAGGAACTACGAAATCCTGGACGTAAAACATAAGTAATGCCTACAGTTTTTGTGGTAGCAAGAATTTACTGAGCGGTGACTTAATGCCCAACGATGTTTTTATTAATCCAGGCGCTTTACGGATAACGTTATAAAATTATCTTACTAAATACACTTAAACGTAACGTTAACCTGTTAATAATAATGTGAGCTACCGTAATATGTATTAAGGTACATACTAGAAAAGAGGCCAGAATTAATAAATTATCAGTTACGGTCTTATTAGCCCCAAGCGTATAGTTTTAAGTAAAAACAGTTGAAAAAAGTTGATTTAAAAGTTTTTCGTTTATTAAAAGCACTCTTAAGACTTATAGATTTTCGGTGTGTACGTTACGCCGCTTGTTATTTAACTTTTTTTTTACAATAAACTGTTGATTTTAATAAAATGTATCTGATTAGGTGCTTATACACACCCATTTTTTAATTACAAAAACCTTTACGGGTAGCCTACTGCTCATCATTATGAATAAATTTTTCTATGGGACCAACACTGAAATCGTCAAAATAAAATCAGCTGTTCCCTACATTTTGTCGATTTATGTGAACACAAATATAGGGATCAGCTCATATTGTTTTCGCGATTTCATGGTTGGTCCCATAGTAAACATTGTTTTTAATGATGAGCAGAGAACACGCTTTAAGTTTTTTGGTCATTGAAAAATAAGGGTTTATTCCCAATACCGTAGGAAATTGTAAGGATAACAGCATAATGTATTATTATATTACCATTTTTTTATGTTGTATTATTATCTGTACCCACCTATTGTTATATTATCAACTGAATAATGTGAGTATAATAGGCATGGGTACCTATAAATATCTCTGTGGGTTTCCTTTATGTCATTGCCTTTACAAATGGCGTGAATAGTAATTAACTTAATGAAGAAACCAATTTATTAATTCCCTTGAATCACAACAAAACTAGATAGTTAACAAACAAACTTCCATGATTTTCATTCAGTGAAGCCCTATTCTATGACAAAGCGATCATTGTTCTGGTTCTCGTACCTGATACTCAATTATCAAACCTTATTATCAATCTGTAAGGTTTAAAATTACTTTATTGAGACAATTATGAATATTCTAAATTTGAAAGTGCTTGAAGCCGCAAGAATGTGGTGGAAATGCTTTCAAGTACCTGCTAAAAGTTACATAACCCGAATAATAGACTTTATAGAAAGGTAATAAGTTATTTAATAGAATGATAATAAAGAGTTTATTAGGAGAGTAGTGAAAAGCAAATACTGAAGTGTGTGGTTTCCTAAGTGTGTGGTTGGGTTCTATTAGTTGGTGGGAAAAGAAAATTGTTTCAAAGCTATATTATTAATTAATGTAGGTGTATTTGGTTTTCAATTAAATTATTTATATTTCATCATCCATCATCCTCCTTGCCTTTTCCCAACTATGTTGGTGTCGGCTTTCAGTCTAACCAGATTCGGCTGAACATCAGTATTTTACATGGAGCGACTGCCATCAGACCCCCGCAACCCAGTTACTGGATAATCCCAACATTCGGAGTTAGACCAGTTGTCAGACTTTCAGGCTTCTGACTATCCGTAACGACTGCCATAGATATTCGTATGACAACTGGGACCGATAGCTTAACGTGCTCTCCGAGTCACGGAGGGGTCTCGGTATGTAACGAAATGGTTACCCATCCACGGACTTACCGTGGCAAGTGCAGCTTATTTTCGCAGATCGTAGAATCCGCGCGGTTGCTACTTCGCCACGAACCCCTCAATTAAATTATTCCTTTGTGCAAGTTGAAAGAAATCTTTTAATAGGGACTGATCCCCAGTCCCGTATCTATAGTATCTGTAACAAATAAAAAAGTCAACTGCTGATAATTGTTAGTAATTATACAACGTGTATCAGAAATACGTGGTCGTATTTGAAGAGATAATTAAGACGCTGACAACAGCCAAATACCCCAAATAGGCTTCTTTTAAAAACATTTTTAGCTGTATCTATACTGTACTGTATTGTGCCCAAAACACGTTTTCTTGTAGTTTTCTCGATAGAAAAGAATTGTAAACTAACCTCTTAAAACATGCTTTAAAGCAAAAAATCTCTATTATTTACTAAATATTATAAATAAAATTAAGAAAATATTTGAGAAAGACAATAATCTAAACATTTGTTGTTTCTGTTTTTCAAACAAGCTTTTAGTTTTTTATTAAAAAAAAATATTGTTAATTTTCATTCAAGTTGAGCGACGCATCCGACGTCCCTCCGCTCGTTGCCTCTCTTACTGTTCTGTACAAAACGACAGTGACCGCAGACGTCTGATTTTTTAGGTGTTGTCAGCGTCTTAAGGAATGCTCTCGAACAACTTTTCCTCATCATCATTATAATTTCAGCCGAAAGACGTCCACTGCTGGACATAGGCCACCTCCAAGTGGGAGGATTTGCCATAATCGCCACGCTTGGCAGGCGAACATCTTTTACTACGGGGGTTTTACTCTGAAATCACGAAAAATAAATCAGCCATTCCATTCATTACTGCAATTTTCTATGAAACAGCAGATTTCTTTCACGATTTAAGGGTTGCAGCTACATTATGTTGTTCTATGCTATGCGTTGAATGCAGCGTTGGGCCCCCGCCAGGTGGACCGACGACATGAAGAACGTGGCTGGGGGGGACTGGATGCAGAAGGCAGAGGACCAAGTATTGTGGTGCAACTTGGGAGAGGCATTTGTCCAGCAGTGGACTGCGATAAGCTGAGTTGATTGATGCCTTCAATGAGCTCTCAAATATGACCACGCATTTCCGATACATATTGTACACAGTTGCAACTCTAAAGTAAATAAAGTTGCATAGGTAGTGTATTTTTTAAACCACATTGATATTAAATAATCATTTACCCTCCAAAGTTGCATCTAAGTACACACAATTTTAGGAAGACAAAGAAAGCAGTTTGCTTTCTCTTAGGCCCGTACTACAGAACGTTCCCCAAGTACAGTTTGATCTTCAATCACCTGATTACTACTCAAGGATAGAATCGTCACTTGAGCGTCGGTCTTATTCCAATACAGTAATTATAAACTTCAATTCAAGAACATAACATACGAATATAACCTAAAATAGCAAGGAAATTTGTACTCAAACGTGGTCTCGATAACACTTGAGTGAATACAGATCAAATCTCTGCTCAAACAGCTATGCAGGTGACAGTGTGGAATAAAGCTAAACTCAGCTGAACTGTGATCAGTGAATCTATGCTTGAGGAATATCCTGAAATCAAAGCTCAACTCAAAACTAGTTTTAAACAGTGAATAAAGGTTTAGTTTCGTTCTGTAATACGGCCCTTAGACCAAAGTCCCAGTTCAAAAAGTCACAAATAAATTAACTATAATTATTATTATCTACACGTTACTTATTACCCTTCTGTGCAGAGTGTGTTAAGGGAGCTAAAATGCAACAAATACGCCCAAGTTTATTTTTAATTAGTTTTAACTGAACATAACATCACGCCTGTGTTTCCCCGAAGGGGTAGGCAGAGGTGTAGTAGTACACCCACATTTCACCAGTTATGTTATAGTCCCATGTAATAGGGGGCGAGCTTATTGCCATTGACCGGGCAAAATCCAGACTCCGGGCTGCTACTAAGAATTTCCTAATGAAAAAACCCAATAACCCTTTGCCCGACCCGGGAATCGAACCCAGGACCCCACACTCAGCAGTCGCGCTTGCAACCACTAGACCCAAAAACTTTACAAGAGAAAGTCTTTGACTAGACCAATGAGGCAGTCAATTTCGTGTATCTAACGAAAGACTTTTTAAGAAAATTATTTGAAGTAGGTATTAAAATCATGATAATTGAATGAAGATTTTTTTGGAGAACATCTCAAAGTCGCACTTTAGCTCCTGTATCACACCTTGTAAGGAAAACGTCGAGTAACCCTGTATAACCTTAAATATTATTTTCAGGTTCTTGACGTCTACATGACAGAAAACCCGCTGTCAATCCAAGCAGCCTGTGCCCTAACCTTGGTACCACTTGTTCTGATCTGTCAGATACGGAATCTGAAGTACCTGGTGCCATTCTCTGCAATAGCCAACGTCCTGATCTTGGTAGTCTTCGTGATTACCCTGTATTACGTATTTGTTGACCTCCCACCTATTAAGGAGAGGGAGATGGTCGCCAGTATTACACAGTGGCCTTTGTTTTTGAGGTGAGTTGGTTTATGTAGAATTTTGTGCTGGATAAAATAGACAAAGAGAGACATAAAGAGTAGCATAGTTAGTGTGACATTTTTTGTTATAGTATAGGATGGCGAAACAAGCTAAAGGCCCACCTGATGTTAAGTGGTTATCTTTGCCCATAACAACTGCAATACCACCTAGGCTGTTGCCTAAATGGTACCGCAAGTTGGTTCGCCAAACTGAGACATGAAGATAGAAAGTCTCATGCGATTGTAATTTCACCGGCACCCGTACCCTTCAGACCGAAATACAGCAATGCAAGCATCACTATTTGGCGGAGAAGTAGGTACGGTGGTAGTACTTCTCCGGACGAGCTCTTTCACAAAGGAGCTCTACTAAATAATAATTGATTGAGGATCAATGCCACAAGTACAGATGTAGTCGTCTGGTCTATAACAGCCCCACTTGCTTATGTTAAGCTTGTATCTTTCTACCTTAATCTGTAATCGCTTAAGCGCAAGCAAACGGCAAGCATTAGTAATTTGACATTTGGCTTACAGTTATTGACATAACTGCATAAAATGGAAAACAATATAGGTAATCTCGTATTTTTTCTTACTTGTCTTATTTAGTAAACAATCTTAGCATGTCTTTTTAATGCAATTCGTCAATAATAATAATTAAAAGACATTATTTTAACAATTTTACACACCAAATAATAGTTTTTAACCTAATTAAATTTATAAAACTAGTAATTATATATTATCCGTAGTTATTTGAATAAAGAGACATGACAAGATTGTTTACCACAATAAGACAAGAGAGAAACAAACAGACCGTACGCAAATGCACAATTGCACACGTACAAAATTCACGAACAGAAACACAATTTTCCGATCAAAATATAGTTCATACAAGAAAAACTCGATGTCATAAACATCAAGCCCTATCTACCTATAATTGGATATTCTACCTATATACCAACTCCTAATTGAATTTCTGGAGTGAAACCTTAGCACTCGTATTAAATGTTTAAGGTATATGGTGTACCTATCCAGCCAGCACATTTTTTTATCTCTTAGTGAGAATTACGAGATCAAATTAAAGCAGCTATATTTATAGTATAGATTACGAGAATTTCAGTTCCAAGAATTCTTTCCCATTCAATCAACTCAGCCTATCGCAGTCCACTGCTGGACATAGGCCTCTCCCAAGTTGCGCCACAACGCTCGGTACTCTGCCTTCCGCATCCAGTCCCCCCCAGCCACGTTCTTTAGGTCGTCGGTCCACCTGGCAGGGGGGCGCCCTACGCTGCGTTTGCCATTCTTCCCATTATTTCTTCTTAATACTGTAATTTTATTATTTACTATTGGATGAAAACTCAGCTCTGTATTAATGTAAACAGTTGATCCAACATGTTCCTAAGACATAATATAATAAATCTGTCTATATAAATAAAAATCAATTGCCGCACATACTAAAGATCATCACTTGAGGACGGCTCGACCGATTTGGCAGTTTTTTTGTTGTTTTTTTTTTGTAATTGTCAGGACAAGATTTGTATGAAAGAGATTTTTTGGAAAATCCAACGAAAATTTCCGAGATTTCCTAGTAGAGAAGTAGTAGAGAGAGTAGCTAGTAGAACATAATGATGGTCCATTAAAACCTAAATTTAATACATTATTCGTAATATTATTTAATTCATTATTTAATATATTATTATTATTTAATTCATTACTATTAGTTCTGGAGTGGCGACCGCGTACTGGAAGGCGCAGCGTGGGTAGGCCCCCCACAAGGTGGACCGACGACCTGGTGAAGGTCGCGGGAATCTGCTGGATGCGGAAGGCGCAGGACCGGTCGTTGTGGCGATGCTTGGGGGAGGCCTATGTCCAGCAGTGGACGTCTTTCGGCTGAAATGATGATGATGATTCGAGTTATAGATATGAATGACTTCCACGCAGTATTAACATTTTAGCGAACACTCGTAATACTATCACCAATTACAATTATGACATTCCAAATGAATATTATACGACTTTTCTCTTGTGTTGACTCTAAATAGAAATTTCTCTTCAATTGATAACTTTGAATTATAAAGCAAGAGTTCTTGAACCATCGATAATTGTTTTGACAAAAGATGAAATCAAAAGTTTGATCAACTCAGGCCAACATTTCTTGCCGTCAAACTTTTGATTTTCGATAAACTTCAGAAATGTTTTGTTAAGTGAACAATTTTCTCAATAAAAGTAATAATTGATTCTAAGGACCTTGCTGGTGTTGCTTATATTGAAGTTACGAATGTAACTTATTTTTCAACACACTTGCTCGTAAAGGGGCTCTTATTGCATCGCTTTTAGGTTCATAATGTGGCTTATAACGCACGCGTGCTTGTTTCATTATATTATTGCACTAGTGCTTTTTACTTTACAGTTTATTTTTAAATCGCAGCAAAGAGTTTTTATGCCTGAACTAAATTAAACATTTTTGGGAATAAATCAACTGTATTAATTAAAATATGCTATCGGTATAAACATTTCTTTTCATCAAATTATTAATTTTTGTCAACAAATTAATATTAATTTGTGTTATAAATAAAAAAATCAATTTATAATATTTTTATATTAGGCTGTATGGCGGTTTCCTTCGACCACCTGCGCGCGCATAGCGGTGTCACCGCGCGGTCCGAGCGCCATTTTTATAATGTTTCACAAATTCAATATTTATCTAAAATGTGTAATTTATGTTTTTTCCTCGCAAGTGTGTTGAAAAACGTCGTATGACACGCGTGAGCATTGACTATTATACTCTCGGCTCCATTACGCCCTCGCCTTCGGCTCGGGCTGCAATCCAGCCTCGAGTATAATAGTCAACTTAGCTCACTTGTATCATAATGTACTATAAACAATCTGCTGCCGAATTGCGTAACTCACTCGCGATCGCAATCATCTGGATATCAATGTTCATTGCGCTGTGTGTTTTGACAATCCTTGTTATAGGCAACTACGTACCACGCAATGAATGATTTTTAATGTCAAAATGAAAGCTAATGTCAAAGTGAATGCATTACACAATTGCCCCACTGAGCAGATATTTGATGCACACCACCGTGTTACGAGAAATAAGTCATAGTTTTATAGGAAAAAGCAGAGCTAGAGTTCCTTAGACTGTGGTTTTATTATCACTTGCATTAAAAGAGCAGGAAAAACAACGGAAACATTAATACATGATAAGTTAGGTAGATGTAGATACCACAGAAATAAATAAATAAAATAAATAAATAAATATCTTTGGGACATTTTTACACAGCACCATCTTGTCCCAAACTAAGCAGAGCTTGTGCTATGGGTACTACACAATGGATGTAATACTTATATACTTTTTTTTTGTAAATACATACTTATCTATACATAAGCAACACCCAGACCAACGCAAACACTTATGTTCATCACACAAATATTTGTGTCCTGTGGGAATGGAACCCACGACCTCGTTATCAGCAGTCCGACACTCGAACCACTAGACCACACAGAGAAAGCATCATTTTTAACTCTGGAACTTTTTGGAATCCTCGCACCAGTGCAGGTTTCCTCCATTGACGCAAATGAATCAATTCTTGGGGATCCAGTCACCAACGTCCGTAGGAGAGTATCCTTTATCCGAATCCCTCCTACACGTGATCCCCAGGTGGTGCAAATCAGGAGACATACTGGTGGTAGGCCACGGTTGACGGCTTGTGACCAGTACCGGGCAAAGACGTGCCGCGAAGCGACCTAGTCGTGTTCCGGTACGATGCACGGTGTAGCTACTTGAGAGGATGGGTCGAAATATTTCACTGCCATCTTATCATCTTTGCTGGGCAAGCGTGAACTATCGTTGACTGCACCATCGTTTAACATCAGATGAGGTGGCGGTCAAACGGAAGGCTGTTAAAAATAATAATTAAGGAGCTGTAGATAGAGATAAAAGAGCTCGTCTAGGGAAGTACACCCACCGTACCTATTTTTGTTATGATATGTGATGATGATGATGATTTAGAGTGATGCATTTCTGTTTTCCAGTACAAAGGGTAGGTATGGGTGCCGGTGAAATTACATTGACATGAAACTTTCCATCTTTAGGTCTTGGGAAAGCGATTTGCAATACCATTGAGACAACAACCTAGAAGGTATTTCAATTGTTATTGGCAAAGGTTATCTTAACATCTTAGACCAACAGAAAAAAGGTAGACAGAGTACCGCGCTGTCACAAGGAAGCAGGGTAAAGGAAGCTGAATATGAAATAGGAAGCTGATCGCGTTTCAGTGCGACGCGAGAAACCGAACGCGCTAGACGTCACATTGACAGTATTGTTTATAGTCTTAATATACCTTCCTGTGTTGTGAAAACGTGTAAAAATAACTCGCTGACACAAAAAAGCATTGCGGGATTACATTTCACAAAGAAGTACCTGATTTCACGTAATTTTAAATTATAAATACAATAAAATTTCGTAATGTACTGTTGGAACACAAAACCTAACGTATTATTATCGGTGTGACCAGCAAATCGACATAAAAAATACCCCCAAAATACGGGTGACGTTTGGGTCTGATGGTATTATTAGGATTAGTAACTTTCGTAATTTGGGCATCGGTTTGTTGTTTTTATTTATTTTGAACCTTTCATATAGTACTTAATTTAATTACGATGTATTATTTCAATGGTTTAAAACTTCAGACACCCCAACTTATTGTAATAAATTGGTATGGCAAGTAATTATTTATTTTCATAAATTATTGTAGAATTTACAACGTATTTTGAAATCACTGAGAACCTCTTAAGGGGTCATTGTACTCATCAGTATGAACAACTTTTACTATAGGGCCATCCCCGAAATCATGATAAAAATCATCTGTTACCTACATTTGTGTTCACATGAATCGACAAAATGTAGGGATCAGCTGATTTTTTTTTCGCGATTTCTTATTTGGTCCCTTAGTAAAAGTTGTTCATACTGATGAGTACAATGACCCCTTAAGAGGTTTTCAGTTACTTCAATAACACGTTGTAGTGGTGATTTTTGTTGTCATACTTATTCTAATCGACGCGTCCAACTCTGCCCACCACACACCCCCGCAGCCTATTTATAAGGATAATAATATCACTATTATATGATACACGTGATCACGTGTATCACGTATGTATAATTTCTCCGGCTTAGACCAGAAAACAAATTGAATAAGGTCTGTTAATGAAAAGTACCTAAAGATAAGATTCCATCATACTTTATATCTAAATTAGATGGTATACCCAGAAGTCGGTAAGAAAAGACAGTACTACCGGAAATTAACACAACACAAAGGTTTTTAGTATTATTCTCTTTTATTAAACGTATCATTAGAAAATTATGTTTTATTTACATTGCTACATATTGTCCTTAAAATATAATATTTAATATGTGAAAATGGGGTAAATTTGTTTTCGGTGGCAACATTTTTTACTAAGCACACAGATGCATGGCAACTGCGTGCGACACAACGTCACGCACACAAGTTTGTAAAGCATGCATCATATCTTTGAACGCTTTTGTTAACAGATGCGCCGTCTACCTTTTTTCTGTTGGTCTAAGCTTAACATCAGATCGGCCTTAATATCATATTGCCATCCTATGCCATAAAAAATAGATTATTCCAAATTCTTATACGCAGCTGAATTGAAAGGAGTTGTGCATGAAAGGCAAGCATTTCGTCTCCCTAGGGTATCGCTGCTGTAAAATGGCCTTCATTAATAACCTCATCTTCTATTCCAGCACCGTGATCTTCGCAATGGAAGGTATCGGTGTGGTGATGCCCGTTGAGAACGAGATGGCCAAACCACAGCAGTTCCTCGGCTGTCCAGGAGTGTTGAACATCTCTATGGTAATCGTAATCTCGCTGTATGGAATCGTCGGATTCTTCGGCTACTTGCAGTATGGAGATAATGTGAAGGGATCTATTACGCTGAATCTTCCTGAAGAGGATATGTGAGTAGATATTTTGTTTTTGTTAGTTAAAGTAACTGATTGACGTGACGTCCACATATTCACTTACGTGGTTTATGTGCTACCAAAATCAGAAAGACGTTGCGGAAAAAAGCCGATCCCTACATTTGTGTTCACATAAATCGACAAGATGTAGGAATCCGCTGTTTTTTTTCGCGATTTCAGGGTTAGTCCCATAGTAAAAGTTGTCCGTAAGGATGAGTACAATGACCCTACTTCGTTTCCTAAACGATAAAATTTTCAGCGCGTACATACCTAATCAACTTCTAAAAACGGCAAAGATGTCCAAACTTTGAATCTTTCAGAAATAACTACCAAAATAAAAAGTCAAATACAAAATGAACAACAAAAATAATCCAGGAAATATACAGAGACAGTAGTTGGAACCATAAAAAATCAAATATAATTAGAATGTATTGCCATCCGAAAAGGTCAGGTCAGTATTTTCCCATCTGAATTCTAGGCTTTAGTAACATGGGGTCCCCATAAGTTCAATTACTCTGACCGTTTCAATTTTATTTTATTGATACACTTTAACAGATAATGTATTAAAATATTTGTTTCGGTCCGCATATTATTCTTAACGCGTGCGTTATTAAGTACCTACTGAAGAGTGCGCGTTGCGTGCTGTTTGGGACTTGATTATTTTTAGGACTGGCTTCCAAACAGGTGGAAGCTGCCAACCATCTTCTCTATTAAAATTAGGATGTTTTGTAATTTCAATAGCCTCACGGAGCATTCTAGGTACATATCGGTTTTCCTTCGCCAGAACTTGTGGTTTATCAAATCGAAGAAAATGTTTGGGTTTGTCTAGGGCATGTTCACATACTGCAGACTTTGTGGAGCGTCTGTTCTTGACGTCAGCTATATGTTCTTTAATTCTAGAAAAAAAAAAAAAAACAAGTCCCAAACGTGTTTCCCGAGAAATATAATCTGGTGGTCTTCAAGACTCGAGTGAATAGGTTTTTGGTGGGCAAGCGTGTACCATCGTCGACCGCACCATCGCTTAACATCAGGTGAGGTGGTGGTCAAACGCAAGCCCGTTAAGAATAAAAAAAAAAAAAAAAAAACAGCACGCAACACTGTAAAAGATAATGATATTGTGAGTGATTACTGCGTGCATCGAAACGATTTTAATAAATAAATATTGTACGGTAAATTAAATTATTTTTTTAGAAATATCTGTAAAGACGATTGTCATCTTAGTCTACCTGCGACCACAAAATGCTGCAAAGCTTTCGAAACGTCAGGGTAACCAATTTAAATAATATACGCGATTTAATCCGGTTAAACTTTGTTTTATTATAATGTGTAGTGATCGCGAAAACCTAAGAAGTTTTTACCAAACTTGTTTTTTTTTTTCTGAGAAATATTTGACGGTGATTACAAGTAATTTCAGACACTCATCCTCATCATCTTCCTGCCCTTATCCCAATTTATTTTGGGTCGGCGTGGCATGTGCAATTTCAGACGCTATAGATAGAATATCTGCCTTGGCAAATGGTTGCATAGGAAGCAAGTTTGTTCTTTTTTGATAACTGGTTGTGAAACTCGGTTGCCAACTATATTTTAGGAAATATACCTACTAAAACTATTATAGAACTTATATTAATATTAAAAATTAAAATGTCATTTGAGAATTCTAGATTACGGCTTAGTACATTTTTACTGTTTTCAGCGTCCTTTGTCTCGTCTCACTCACTTCGCTCACTCCACTTCACTTCCTCACTTCACTTGTTATCAAATGCTCCTCTAGTACCTATCTAAAACCTCTTTATTTGTAGAGATAATAAACAATGGTATGTAAAAGTGTAGAATCTTGATTCCCATAATCAGTAAATCTAATTACAAGAGGAAACAGACATATACAGAGTCTATATCGGACTCCTACCGACTAAAACCACCCGGTAGCCATCCCCAGCACAAAATAGAGGAGCTCCGGGAACTCCATTGGACCGCGCCGGCGCCTTAATAGTGCCACGCCTTTGGCATGTCCCAAGAAAACAATATTGTTTCCTTACAGCAGCACATGACATGTCGCTTAGTAGAAGCCTCGAGTCCCCCCACTCTTAGCGTCCACAATCCCGAAGGTCCCCTAACAGATGTGGCAGCAGAGGATGTATGATTTCGCCCTATCTAGGCCTCATCTATCTAGCCTAGGGCCTTGCGGCAGGCCGGTTGCTTCCTTCTCCGAGTGGGATCGGCCCTCTCCCCATCTCGCTCTGCAGCTTCCTTCTCAAGCATAACGATATCCCAGAAGGAAACCATATCCTTCCAAGCCGTTGAATCTGCCAGCATAGCCGACACTAATGCTGCCCTCTGCCAGAAAAGACCTTTCTCTTAAACCATTTAAACCATTTATTTTGCCACACACACATAACATATACATATAACAAGAAAAGGTAACAAGACAAATTACAGAGAACACAACATGTATACTTCATAAAATCTATAGCAAGAGATCCAGCTCAGTATCTTGTTGTCTTGATCTTTCTCTTTCTCTAGAAATCCTGCCCGATCCGGTTGACCAGTTACCGCCTTTCCGAGCCCCATGCAGGGGACTCCTTCAAACTGAAATATACCTAGCCCATAGCATGATTAAAAATGTTCATATTACAAATATTCAACCGACTGAGCTAACATTAGATTTCTCTATAGGAGAACTGATCTGAAATTGACTAGGTTTCTGAAAACCGGAGTTTCTGATCTTTGAAGTAAATACAGTTAAATCGGAGTACATTATTTTTATAAATTAGGACGAAAATACTTTAGGCTAAAAATTCTGTTATCCTATAAAATCAAGGGATTCTACAGAATATGAAAGCTTTTCATCAAATAATAATTAGGCTTTGAAGTTTAAATTCATAGACTAATTAATATAATTTGTAGAACATTTAGAGTTCACCATGTTTGAACTACTTATTTATTAAAATATAATTTAAATAAGTCTTTGAATAGTAAGGTTTGCTTCGTATAGTAAGTTCATTTACTTAATTGGTTTTTTTTCATAATATTAAGATTTAAATTAGCTTCTATTTCAGAGAGCTAGATGTATAAATCAAAATATTCACGTAAATTTCGTGATTTTGGAAACGAAAAACGCAGATACTATGGCCGGTGTTCATTAACGCTAATTCTCTGATTAAAGGGCCGATTTCTCCAGAAATGTACTCGAATTGTGGGTAAACGGTCGCTATTCAACCAAAGAATTATCGTTGTTGAGATCAAGCCTATAGCCTATATAGTCAGTCAACTAAGATGACTAAATGTTCAATAATATTCTCTATCACTTAAATAGTTGGCGAGTTGAATTAACCCCAACCCTAATTATGCATTCGGGACGTACACATACAAAAAATTCAAGGAATAAAAAAGTTGGAGATTAGTTCCACGAATCTTCTTTCCTGCTTGTGCAGTGGAGAAACGTATCTTACGTGTTTAGGGTTGAAAATGTTCCTGCGTCTGCACTTCTTCTTCCAAAAGTCTGTTTATTTCGTTTATTGTAGGTGCTTCACATGGGACGACCTTCATAGGAAGTTCTTTTTATTCCTTTTTTGGATAAATAAATTATCATTAACTAGAGATGGCCAGCTGCTTCACTCATGTTCCAACATTCTGATGCATACAAGACAGCAAGTCTAATCATGAGCTTGTATACTTATTTTCCACTTCAGTTTAAGGGGAATTTGAGAGTCATAGATAGTTCTCGTGATCTGCCGTCATTTCATCCATCTTGTATTAATTCTGTGCTTGACGGTTCGGTCTATATCACGATCGCTTTCCAAAAGTGAACCGAGGTACCGAAAGTTGGAGCATACAGGCAAGGCAACGCCATTTAACGCAATAGCAACAAACTAGGAGAGACAGCCAAAATCACAGAACATATAAATATTATGTTTAATTCTGCTGATCTTCAAGCCAATATTCTCCAGACTTGTTGCCATTTTGCCAATCTGCTCTGGACCTCAAGTCCATCTTCACTGACAAGAACAATGTCGTCGACGAATAACATGCACCAGGGATGGGAGTATAGATTTTTTTTTCGTACATGCTTATAGTTTTGAATACTGTAATAATATTATAAAAAGGAAAGCTTTGTTTTTTTGTTTGTTTGTTTATTCGTAATCGATAATCTGTGAAACTACTGAACCGATTTTAATCATTCTTTTACCTTTGGAAAGCTACTTTATCCCGAAGTAAAAGGCTATATTTTATTTCAGTACACGGGCGAAGACGCGGGGAAAGTCTAGTGTAAAAATAAAGCTAGCTAATTTTTAGGAATTGATGCTAGAAATTAATGTGAAAAGTTGGTTTACAATTGAAGCGAAATAAAAACGATATAACGTAGATTCTCAGAAATAACTGTCCATGATCAATAACAATTTCACGAGAACTGATCCTGTTTAAATCATAAAGGTATTATACTGACGTCAATATGGAAATGTCTTTGGTTTAAATGATGTTATAAACTTTAATCAAATTATCACCAATTCGGATCTTCTAAATTGAATTGATAGCAAAATCATATCGTTTACGTTTCTAGTTCTTGTTTAATCAAATTGAACTATAACTTATATATTACTTATTCGTTTTCATACAATTACATTTCAAAATTAATATTGTAAGTTCCAAATTTTCCAGGAGTTTCTTGTCTTATTTTAATTTAATTTAGCTATTTAGTTATTTCAGCCATATTCTGCAAAATTCGTAACGTTAGATTTTCACTAGATCAATCTTTGTACCAACTCTACCCGTACGTGAAAGGCAACTGAAGTTTTATTTATTTATATAACAATATACACATTATAAGAATCAGTGTAATATAAATACGTCCTGATATATGTATACCTTTGTATATACCTGATATATGTATTTCAGATGTACACTAGTCGTAGAAATCTTAATAATATAAGGTAATAGAAGTGGCAAAGGCGCATGAAAGTTTCGCCGCGCACTGGTGTCCTACAAGACACCTGGGCCCTAATTCACGTAATTTCATGACGCGCCGATCAAGTTGCAGTTACGCTGTAGTTCGTTTCTGACAGCGTTCGCCATAGATAAGAGAATACGAAAAGCATTGTTTTGATCGAAACTTAACTGCAACTGCGCTTCAACTGCACTTCTTTAGTTACGTGAATTGGCCTACTGTACGCGGCGACCTTTCATGCGCCTTTGCCACTTAATTGATTTTCCATTGAATGCTAGAAACATGGTGGGCGTAATTGCGTATTTATGTATTGGTAGCGGCAAACCAGCGACACGCGTTCCGGTATTAAAAGACATAGATAACGTTTCTATTACTCTATTATTAATATTTCACGTTCATGTACACGGTATTTACAATAGCAGAAATCTGTTCAGAGTTTTCATAATATTGATCACAAAAGTTCGATAAGGTGGCAATACTTAAACCAGTATGAAGAGTATTATAGAAAGTAGTAAATAGTCGTATCGTGTATGGTCTAAAATTCTAATTTTTTTATTTTTTTTCGACTGTATTCTCGCAGGTGGGACCGAAGTACCATTTCTGCTTAACCGGGCTTAGTTGGCGGAGAGTCCCATGTGGGACTCCATTCGCCGAAGGCTTTTCCCTAATCCTAAATACTTACAAACTAAAGACGCGGTTTCAATACCGCAAGCCAGCGTCCCCCAAGGGGGGGGCTCGAACCTCGCTGGGGCATTGCAGGGGGACCCCGCCGTTCCTATGTCCCCCTAGCAGCCGTTGCTGCATCGAATTGATTTCCTCGAAAGTGGCGGACTTTCGGTCTATCGGGTGACGCGCTAAACGCCGTTATGCGGCAAGCCTCGCCGGCGAGGCTAAGACCTACCTAAAACCTGAACAGTGGCTACGCAATAGCCTGCTCCTAGGAACTACTCTAGAGCATAGGGCCGGTCTCGCGTGACGAGATTATCTCCGGTTGCTACACCGTGAGGGCGTCCCCAGGGGGGAGCTCGGACCTCGACTCAGGGTGCAGCAGGGGGACCCCGCCACCGGTCCCCCCAGCAGCCACTGCTGCGTCGGCATGTGTTTCTGTTTCTCGAGAGTCGGACTCTCGGATTCTGTGTGTGTGTCGCGTTGGTCCTCGCCGGCGGGGACGATATCTTGGACGACGGCGTCGGAGTGTGCTTGTGTTTTTATCTGACTCCTGGAGGAGTGTTATAGCATCGTCGGGTTCGACTAAAATTCTAAATAATCTACTCAATTAAATTCTTAAAACTGACAGACAGACGACGCACAGCCTAAACTGGTGGGTCAAGGAGGATGAAAATTTGCGCAGGAGTTCTTTAGATGCCGTAGGTGAGCAATAAGAAAGGATTTTTGAAAACTCATCCCTTAAAAAAAGGGGGTTCAATAGGCGTTGAAAATTTGCAAGCCAAGGACGCGGGCGTCAGCGAGTCTTTAAATACATTTTTATTTAAACCCCTGTAATGTTCTAATTTATTCACATCTTAATAAGTTTCATATTCTTGCCATTATGATTATTGTAGCTACATCTTCAAATACATTTTATTGTTAAATTTCCACGAAGCTCTTACGAAAAGATATTTCTTAGATATTTTCTTCAAATAATTTTTTGTATTTGGTAGGTATACAATGTATTATCTGTCATCTTAACTATTATAAAATTGTAAACGTCTAGCGTCTGTTTGTTTGTTTGTTTGTTCCAGAATCACGCTAAAACTACTGGACCGATTTTGATGTTTTTTATTTTGTTTGTAAGCTGATGATCTGACTTAAAAACTGGTATGGGTTTTGAGAAAGAAAGAAAGAAAGAAAAAAAGAAAAAAAAAAATTCGTGGGTTGCGTACTCACCCGACAGATCGAAGGTTCTATGCATTTGCACGAGCGGATAGTAATGTACGATGGAGTGGAATGGAGTGGAGTGGACCGGGGATGGGACTGGGGATGGGACTGGGGACGGGACAGGGGACGGGACTGGGGACGGGACAGTGGACGGGACAGGGGACGGACCATGGGACGGGAAATGGGATGGGACATGAGACGGGACATGGGACAGGACAGTGGGACGGCACATGGGACTGGACATAGGATGGGACATGGGACAGGACATGGGACATGGGACGGGACGATAGTGATTAGTGATATAGTGAGATAGTGGGCCAGTGGGACAGTGGGACAGTGGGATTGTGGGACAGTGGGACAGTAGGACAGTGACAGTGGGACGGTGGGACGGTGGGACAGTGGGACAATGGGGCAGTGGGGCAGCGGGGCAGCGGGGCAGTGGGCCATTGGGGAAGTGGGCCAGTGGGGCAGTGGCGTAGCGGGATAGCGGGGCAGTGGGGCATTGGGGTTGTGGGGCAGTGGGGCAGCGAGGCAGCGGGACAGAGGGGCAGCGAGGCAGCGGGGCGGAGCAGCGGGGCAGCGAGGCAGTAGGGCAGCGGGGAAGCGAGGCAGCGGGGCAGCGTGCCAGCGGGGCAATGGATTACCGGGGCAGCGGGGCAGTGGGGCAGCGGGATAGTGGGGTAGCGGGGCTGCGGGTTACCTGGGGCAGCCGGGCAGTGGGGCAGCGGGGCATGGGGAAGTGGGGCAGCGGGGCAGCGGGGGGGCAGCGGGACAGTGGGGCAGCGGGGCAGCGGGGCGGTGGGGCATCGGGGCAGTGTGGCAGTGGGGCAGCTGGGCAGGCTGTGGGGCAGTGGGATAGCGGGGCATTGGGGCAGCGGGGCAGCGTGGCAGTGTGTTAGCGGGGCAGTGGGGCAGTGGACTGGAGGCAGAGGGGCAGTGGGTTACCGGGGCAGCGGGGCAGTGGGACAGTGGGATGGCGGGGCAGCGGGGCAGTGTGGCTGTGGGGCAGCAGGGCAGTGGGGCAGTGGGGCAGCAGGACAGCGGGGCAACGGAGCAACGGGGCAGTGGGGAAGCAGGGCAGTGGGGCAGGTGGGCAGGCTGTGGGGCAGTGGGGCAGCGGGGCAGTGGGGCAGCGGGGCAGTGGGGCAGCGGGGCAGTGGGGCAGTGGGATAGTGGGGCAGCGGGGCAGCGGTGCAGTGGGGTAGCGGGGCAGTGGGGCAGTGGGGTAGCGGGCAGCGGGGCAGTGGGGGGCGGCGGGGCAGGTAGTGGGGCAGTGGGATAGTGGGGCAGCGGGGCCGTGGGGCATCGGGGCAGCGGGGCAGCGGGGCAATGGGGCAGCGGGGCAGCTGGGCTGCGGGCCAGTCGGGCTGCGGGGTAGCGGGGCTGTGGGGTAGCGGGGCAGCGGGGCAATGGGGGCAATGGGATAGTGGGGCAGTGGCCAGTGGGGTAGTGGGGCAGCGGGCAGTGGTGCTGTGGGGTAGCGGGGCAGTGGGTCAGTGGGGCAGCTGGGCAGCGGGGCAGTGGGGCAGCGGGCAGTGGTGATGTGGGGTAGCGGGGCAGTGGTTCAGCGGGGCAGCTGGGCAGCGGGGCAGTGTGGCAGCGGGGCAGCGGGGCAGTGGGTAAGCGGGGCAGTGGGGCAGTGGGTGGGCGAGGTAGCGGGGCAGAGGGGCAGAGGGGTTGTGGGGCAGCGGGGCAGCGAGGCAGCGGGAGAGTGGGGCAGAGGGGCAGCGGGGCAGCGAGGCAGTGGGGCAGCCGGGCAGCGATGCAGTGGGGCAGCGGGGCAGTGTGCCAGCGGGGCAGTGGGGCAGTGGGGTACCGGGGCAGCGGGGCAGTGGGGCAGTGTGATTGTGGGGCAGCGGGGCAGTGTGGCATTGGGATAGCTGGGCAGTGGGGCAGTGGGGAAGCGGTGCAGTGGGGCAGCGGGGCACTGGGGCAGTGGGATAGCGGGGCAGTGGGGCAGTGGGGCAGCGGGGCAGCGGGATAGCGGGGCAGCGGGGCAGTGGGGCAGCTGGGCAGGCTGTGGGGCAGTGGGATAGTGGGGTAGCGGGGCAGCGGGGCAGAGGGATAGTGGGGCAGCGGGGCAGCGGGACAGTGGTGTAGCGGGGCATTGGGGCAGTGGGGTAGCGGGGCAGCGGGGCAGCGGGGGACTGTGGGGCAGGCAGTGGGGCAGTGGTATAGTGGGGCAGCGGGTCAGTGGGGCAGCGGGGCAGTGGGGCAGCGAGGCAACTAAGCAGCGGGGCAGTGGGGCAGCGGGGTTAGCGGGGCAGTGGGGCAGTGGGGTAGAGGGGCATCTGTGCAGTGGGGGGCAGTGGTGTAGTGGGGAAGCGTGGCAGTGGGTCAGTGGGGTAGCGGGGCAGTGGGGCAGCGGGGCAGCTGGGCAGCGGGGTAGTGGGGCAGCGGGGCAGTGGGGAAGTGGGGCAGTGGGGCAGTGGTGCAGCGGGGCAGCTGGGCATCGGCGCAGCTGGGCAGCGGGGCAGTGGGGCAGCGGGACAATGGGGCAGCGGGGTAGCGGGGCAGCAGGGCAGTGGGGAGCATCAATTTAGGCAGTGGGGCAGTGGGATAGTGGGGCAGTGGGGCAGCGGAGCAACGGGGCAGTGGGCAGCGGGGCTGTGGGTCAGTGGGTTAGCGGGGCAGTGGGGCAGTGGGGCAGCGGGGCCGCTGGGCAGCGAGGCAGTGGGGCAGTGGGGCAGCGGGACAGCGGGACAGTGGGACAGTGGACTGGACTAGAATGGACTGGACTGGACTGGACTGACGTGGGTTAGCAGAATTTAACGCGAGCGGAGCCACGGGTAAAAGCTAGTATATCATATTATTCAGGTGATAAAATATTTGTAAAAGCGTTTCTCTTTTTTATGTTCCTATATATGATCTGAATTGAAGCGGAAATAATAATATTCGTATTGGTAAAAATGTTGTTACGGAAAAAATATTCGGATGTTTTTTGTGGAACCATAGAACAAATAATATGGTAGAACCTAAGGGTGGAACGAAGTTCCTTATGGGGTTGTGGTAGGTGTGATCCTAAATAAAATTTAGTGCCGTGTAGTGTAGTGTAGTCGTAGTTATACCTTTTACAATAATGGTTCTTCGTTGAGGGTCAATCTTATCATCTAATATAGGACTTAGATCAAGTCCGTAGCTCTGCAATCTTACTAATAGCAAATACTTGATAAATAAATAATAACACATAACATAACATAACATCACGCCTGTATTTCCCCGAAGGGGTAGGCAGAGGTGTAATAGTACACCCACATTTCGTCAGTTATGTCATAGTCCCATGTAATATGGGGCGAGCCTATTGCCATTGACCGGGCACAAATCCAAATCCAGACTCCAGGCTGCTACTGAGAATTTCCTAATGAAAAAACCCAATAACACTTTGCCCGACCCGGGAATCGAACCCAGGACCCCACGCTCAGTAGTCGCGCTTGCGACCACTAGACCAACGAGGCAGTCTATAAAAGTCAAATAATAATAATAATTAAAACGTTTGTTTTCCATCTTCCACAAATAAAATCTTAGACTAATACATTTGAGCTATTTAAGGTGGTACACAGGTATAAATAATGTATTTGTAGGAGAGAGACTGGTACCTTAACTGAGCCGGAGCCTGTATTATAGGACACCAGTTCCCCCAAAAATTTTAATCTGACAAAAATACAATACAACCGAAAAAGAGTTATCAATGTACCAGAGATTGCAATATGGAAAAATATGTTAATTAATTTTGAAACAAAAAGTTAAATTATCATGTAATATTTTGTACGTGCAGTAGAAGAGTGAAGAAGAAATAAAAATTGTAATAATAAAAATAATTTGAATTCAGATAAAGAACCCAATTCAATGTTTCCTTTTTTTACAGAATCGCCCAAGTAGCGAAGCTGTTGATGGCCTTCGTGATATTCCTGTCATTCGCCCTTCAGTTCTACGTGCCCATGGAAATGATCACCAGGAGGAGGAAAGGCAAGGAGTGCAAATACGAGAACTTTGTTCAGGTCGGAATCAGGACTGGAATTGTCACTTTTGCGGGTACGAATATTTTTTATTATATTCTAGTATTTTACAACCATCAGTGTAGAGTAGAGTAGTTCCTTGGAAAGTATTATAGTCCGAGTGCCAATTGACATTTCCGACACTTCCGTGGGACTCAGTTCCGCCATACGGACAACTGGCATGTACTTATGTTTTCCTGAACACAAAAAGTGCAGTAGTCATTTCCTAGGAGTATGGTAGCTATGACGCAACAAAGATGGCGGCTGGGCTATTCTATTTAGCGATATTTCTAGATAACTACTGGACCTATACTATTAAATAAGGTGTCAAATGAAAGAACATATAATGCACATTATTTGATTAATTACATTTGGTCATGTGAAGGTAGTACCAACTGAAATATTTACCAAAAACTACATTTTGATAAATAAAACTCTTTTTATTATGTGAATGTAGTTTTTTGTAAATATTTCAGTTGGTATTAGCTTCACATGAACAAATGGATTAAATCAAATAATGTCCATTATACGTTCTTTCATTTGACAGAGAATCGGTCCAATAGTTATCCATAAATATTGCTAAATAGAATAGCCCGGCCGCCATCTTTGCTGCGTCATAGCTACCCCCCATACTCCTAGGAAGTGACTACCGCACTTTTTGTATTCAGGAAAACAGGCCAAATAAGTACATATCGGTTGTCTGTATGGCGGAACTGAGTCCCACGAAAATCGTTATTTGAAGACATTTTTACAATTGGCTCTCGTACTATTAGTTAAAAACAACATTATTAGTTATATTTTCGAGACGATGACTTATTTATAACCTGGTACTCAAGGTTGTAAACAATTTTTTTTTATACTGACGTCTGTCCATTCGTGTGGCTATTGAAATTCCACACTATTCTATTATGCAAATAATACGTACATGTATCCGAACACAGCTAAACTAGTAGAAATCTTGAAAATATTACTAGTGCGCGGTATGCAACAATTGTTGTTCGGGTAATTTGACCAAAAAAGATAAGCAACTATTGTAGCATGGGCGATCGAGTTGCTACACAATCTGTTGAATAAAATCTGAAGTGCTGTTTTAAAACTCAGCTTTGCTTGCATTACTGACTGAGCCTTTGAGTGCCGTGTGTAATTTACCGCTGCCGCTGCGTAAAAAAAATATTACCTATCTACAAATAAAAGTTGAATTTGTTTACAACCCAAAATACCCTTAGCTTGTCCATCACCAAATCCGCCTGTCAATCTCACTTTGAATTTTTTTTAAAGAAAGAAAGAAAGAAAATATTTATTTCAGTCTCGGTACAGGCGAGAGAAAAAAAATCTAAAAATAGTGTATTAACAATAAACTTAAGATTTACATGCCTGTATGAGACTAAAAAAGGCCCCCATCTCAGCATATGCTACAACACCGAAATGTTGCAGCGCTGGTTTTCGGTTGGGTCCCGATAGTGAGGCGACGGGTAAAAATGAGCAAATAAATATAAATACAGTAAACCTAAATTATGTATTATTGTATTAGAGACAAATGTGACAATTAGTTAGGCAATGCTTTAGAAAAATAAAATAAACATCATTTAACGTGTGCCAGGTGTGCCTCCACCTTTAGATCCGCATCATTTGTCCATGACATGACAAACGAAGGGACGCCACGCCAATGCGCAAAAGGCAGGGTTCCAAGACAGGCATCTTACATGTCAGATATATATCATATCTTAATATGTCAGAGCAAAGAGTAAACATAGGTGATGTTTTATGCATAAATAAGGTAATCCCACGTTCAAATTCGGACACCTACACACCCTTATAGTATATTTTAAGCCTACAGATGTCCGAATCTAAACATGAGCTTAACCTATTGATCATTTAATCATGAGATCTGTATATCAATGTCTGAAAACATCGGTTGAAGTACAAGTAAACATAAATTAAACAATACAAATGGCTCTAACCATAAAGGCCAGATGTTTATACATAAATCAGCTAGGCCCAGAGTTCTTTGACCAATCAAGTTTTAATAACTTCAAATTATTTTTGTAAATAAACGAATTTTGTTTCTTTTTCGGCAGCAATTTTTGACTAATTTAGGCTTTACTAAAATCTGTTTTTAGGGTTCCGAAGTCCTACAAGGAATCCTTATAGTTTCGTCATGTCCGTCCGTCTGTCCGTCTGTCCGTCTGTCCGTTTGTCCGTCTGTCCGTCTGTCCGTCTGTCCGTCTGTCCGTCTGTCCGTCTGTCCGTCTGTCCGTCTGTCCGTCTGTCCGTCTGTCCGTCTGTCCGTCTGTCCTAATCCTTTACAGCTTAATAACTTCTACAGTTATAAACATAAGCAAATGAAATTTTGTTAAAAAATACTCTACGTATAGATCTCAATTTTAAAAGAATAAAAAAATCGTTTTTCCGTATTTTAGGGGTGGCGTCCATACATGTGAAATGGGGAAAAAAATAATTTTTTCGCTACACCCCCTCGTGTGGGGTACCATTGAATAGGTCTACTAAAATGAAGGTAATGTTTGATACACCACTTTTTTATCAGGTGTACCATCTGCGAAATATAGCCCGCCAAAGTGGCTTGCAATGTGTCCCCCCCCCTGCCATTTCTAAACTATGCAACGTAGAAACTTATGGTCTTCAACATTGATAGACCTTTATAAAAACTCTCTTTTAAAATTATTTTGAGTATAATGTGATTATAAATTTTCGAGTTATACTGAGAAAACTGAAAAATACTTAAGACGTCCTAGTTCATAGGTCATTGACCTTAGAGAAAAATGATCGTAGCAAATAATGCTCCTTTAGTTACTTTCTATTTAAAAAAATCACAAAAAACAAACACACTTCTTAAATTTAGCTTCATAAATTTAGCGCTAGGTGGCGCTGTTTGCAAAAACTAAAATAGCAATGATTAATATTCGATTTGATTCGTTTGTGATTAGACCTACTTAAGGAACCCTATAATACTGAGCATGGTCCGACATGCTCTTGGCCGGTTTTTATTGTAATGGTTGCTTTGAGATGCTATGCAGATGTCAGTTCATGATATTTATGCCAACCTTTGAACAGTTTATGTTCTGGTTTTGAAAGCAAACAGAATTATGTATTTTGTGGGGTAATAAATTCTAAATTCACGTTTATGTTTATTTCTGTGAGGTGCGTGAATATATAATTAGGCGAATTTATAGGTTATTGTCTTATAAAGGCACTCAAGCATTGATTATGTATTATTCTAGCCCCCGAACTCCTAACACAATAGAAATTTCTGCGAATGTTTTAAATGCTACAAGATGTCTTCTTCTTTGTCTTATTAATTTAAAGTATCTTACTACTTTGGATTTAAATTTCAGGGTACTTTCAGTTATACCTCCGAAACACGGTATCCCCCAATAGTTCAATAGTCCCTCACACATACAAAAGTCCCTTTTATCTAAGAAAAAATCAAATCAATTCAAATCAATCAATCAAATCAAAAAAAAAAAAAACATTTTATTTTTTCATTTTCAAATTCAATTTAAATCTAAGATGAAAACTTTACGAAAGTAAAACATTGTTGTGTTTTTAACACGCTTTTATTAGGTCGACCTGTGTGTAACTAACTATGTAATGGAATCTAAGGTAACTTATTTAACCATCTTCCAAGGGTCGTAGCGTAATGAAAATAGGCAGCTGTATGTAGTTCTGATGACAATACAATAATATGGTACTGTTGAACTGATCTGATGATGGAGCCGGAAGATATGAACTGGAACTTCATGATGGAAAATCGTATCATAGCTGTTTTGGATTTCTTAGAAAAGTCTTGTAATTAAATTTGACCACGGTTAGGTTTCAAGGTCTGATGATGAAGCCGGAAGATAGGCACTGGCATTCCATGATGGAATATCGTATCATAGTCGTGTTTGCACTTGTGAGAAAGGCCACGTAATGGACTTTGAACACGATCAGGTTTCAAGGTTATAAGCGTGTTTTTCTAGTGTTTTTAAACTATTAATTTATTAATTATAGATTGATTCTGAACAGAAGCTATCGTTAAAGCTAAATTTATCAAGCGTCTTGAAATTGAATACATTATTGATTCCCTTGTCCACAGTCGCTATTGCTGCAGCCTTCCCGAACTTGGAATTAGTCATCAGCTTCGTTGGTGCCGTCTTCTTCTCAACCCTAGGCCTCCTCATCCCAGCAGTCGTTGACACGGTGTACCACTGGGAGATCAACCTAGGGCCCTACAATTATGTGCTTTGGAAGAACCTGGTTATTGGCATCATCTCCATTATTGCTCTGTTCTCTGGATCTTATGTTTCCATTGTAGGCATGATTGAGGACTTCGGAGGTCATAGTAGTATTGGTAGACATGATATTTATGATAATGCTACTTTGACGTGAGATATAACTTCAAGTGTTAGTGTGACGTCATTATTAAATGTGAACAGTCTTAAAGTAGAACTTAACTGATGGCCAATGGTCATTTGAGTCATTAAAGTTCATCGTTTAGTTTTATAAAGTATGCAGTACAATTGTGAAGGAACAAACAATATGGTAAAGTTACTAAGAAATCAATAATATATGTACGAAAACATTTTTGACGATCTTTAGGTTCTCGACTAGGTTAAGTTCGGACTTCGTTGTCTTTGATTTATTGCTTCGAATATTGGACGTTTGGAGCCATTATTATTTTGATTTAATTTAGAATATTATAAGAATGATGTATATACGCTTTCTGCATCCAGCGGATTCCCGCGACCTTCACCAGGTCGTCGGTCCACCTTGTTGGGGGCCTACCCACGCTGCGCCTTCCAGTACGCGGTCACCACTCCAGAAGCGCAGGTCTGGTCGTTATGGCGATGTTTGGGGGAGGCCTATGTCCAGCAGTGGACGTCTTTCTGCTGAAATTATGATGATGATGACGACGTCCATACTATCAATAACCAGTAGAATTGTAAAAGTACAATAGACCAATTTCAAGCAGATCTAGTACATAATTAGTGTTAATAATAATTGTTCATTATAATTTTAAACGCCGCAATTAATAATGTAAGTACATAATTGTTTAATGACAATATTTCATAGAAAAATGATTTTTTAACATAATCAGTTTACTTCTTGGTACTGGCATGGACCTCTTCTCGGTTTGAGAAGGCAGCACTCCCTGACTTGTCACATGTCAGTGTGGTATCGTTTTACTCGGTACGCTCTATACAGATTTGCATAGTAATTTGTAAACCTTCCCGCCCCACTCGCGCGCATACCGCACATGTCAGGACTCATTTAAATTATTAATTAATTATTATACTTTATTGTGCACACATATACACATTATTATTACAGTAGGTAAGCTTATCGTCGCCTCAGTGCTTGAATGTCCAATCGACCATTGAACAAATTTTACCAGAGACGTTTTTTTAGTTTATTATTGATTTAAGAGAAATATTTTTTAAACTTTGAAGATTTAAGAATAATGTAATATATGCTATACATTATTCTTAAATCATCAAAGTTTTTAAAATATTTCTCTTAAATCAATAATAAACTAAAAAAAACGTCTCCGGTAAAATTTGTTCAATGGTCGATTGGGCATTCAAGCACTGAGGCGACGTTATGTACATCGGCGAGCTTAACTCAAAAATAAGTTTTCTTACAGCAAACCTTAGAGCGATAGAGAGATGTTGATATATTATTAGAGGATAAAAACAAGTGTACAACAAAATAACAAAAATGTAGACTACATTTAACTTATCTAATAAAATATTTACAATTAAAAATAATTAAATATAGGCACGCTCGGTAAATAGTCTGTACTGAATCGGTAATAGCGTATCGAGGAAACAAGTACTGCACCAACAAGTCAGGGAGCGACAATGGTCCACCACGCTGGCCTGATGCCGATTGGCAAACTACACACACTACTATGTAGAAACTTTTTGTAGGTTACAAAAACACTTTTTCCACCTCTTGAAGAAGGAACTTTAATACGTAGTCCATAAAAAATATTAAAATTTTGTGCTAAACTTGATCATCTATAATCAGTGTTATGTTTAAAATGCTCGACATAAAATTATTCATTAAATTAATGTTCCTAAAAATAAACTTATAAAACAAGTAAAAACCGACTTCAAAAACAATACAATTATTTGTTTGAAACAGTTTAGGAAGTAGGTGCATTTGATTCGGTTTGATTTATGAAAAAATTGGCACCGACTTCCTAAACTGTTCGAGGGTTCGATTCCCACAGTACACAAATATTTGTGTGATGAACGCATAGACCAGTAAGCCTCTAGACGCCGGTTAGCTGGACACCCCCGGTCACAACGCATATGCTCTGCACTCTCCACTGCATATCATACGTCCCTCCGCCAATCGGAACGTCACTCAGTCAGCGAGCGGCACCAATCATAAGGAATCATACCACCGAACTTTTGAGCCGGCCAATCATAACGCGCCGTTCGCCCCCCTGACCCCACCAACGTTTTACGACTGCGTTCGAATACAAAACTTTGTTTATGCGGAGTCTTGAAGCTTACTGGTCTGTGGATGAACGTAAGTGTTTGTGTTGGTCTGGGTGTTTCTTAATCAATTGTCTAGTACCCACAGTACAAGCTCTGCTTAATTTAGGACTAGATGATGCTATGTAAAAATGTCCCAAAATATTTATTTATTCATTATTATTGACAGAAGTTATAATAATTATGTTCAACAAAATGAAAAAAAAAATACTTTTACCCGCAAACAATAATAGGTACCTACATATCCTATTTCTATGTAGGTGGGTATATAAGTTACCTCCGCTAATTACTTAGGTTAATAAAATGATGTAAATATTTTGTATTGGAAGAATGTAAAATGTGTATATAGCTTAATGTTAACTTATTTCGAATCATTAATGTAATAACGAATAAATTTTAACAAAATATTTAATAATTTCGTGTTATGTTCAAATAAATAATTATTCTACGCAAATGTTTCCTTTTGTTTAATTCTCACCAATACCTATTTATATTATTAGATTATAGCTAAAAAAAGCCTCCTTACGATTTTTACAATTTTTTTCATACCTTGATGCTATCAGAATAGTCGGATCTAGGCAATAAGATGACGCCGTAAATTTCGCGGATTTCCAATTTCGGCATGGTACCCTAATAAAAACATTACTTAATGTTAAATTTGGATACCAGGCTGGTCCATTTCAAGTGCTATAAATATTAATTTAATACTGGCTTCTTTGACGTCTGTAACGCAATGCAAGTTAAGAAAAAACTTAGTTCAAAAATAGAATAGAAATGAAATGCTATTGAAATTTAAAACATCCTAATTTTAATAGAGAAAAATAATCAAGGCCCAAACAGCACGCAACACTGCAAAAGATAATGATATTGTGAGTGATTACTGCGTGCATCGAAACGATTTTAATTAGTAATATTGTACGGTAGATTAAAATATTTTTTAGAAATATCTGTAAAGACGCTTGTCATCTTACGGCCAAAATTAATATCCAATCTATCCACGATTTACCCTACTAGAGATAGAAATTTGACATATTTTGTATAGAGCTTATGTCAAAATCCTATCTCTAGTAGGGCAAATCATGGATAGATTGGATATTAATTTTGGCCGTTAGTCTACCTGCGACCACGAAATGCTGCAAAGCTTTCGAAACGTCAGGAAAACCAATTTAAATAATAAGCGATTTAATCCGGTTAAACTTTGTTTTATTATAAGAATAGAAATGTTTTTTTTATAATAAGAATGGTTATGGACCAATGGCAGCTGGAGCAGTGATGATATTATCTTTGAATTGGAGCATACGAGTCCTACAGTGGACACCGCGATTCGAAAATGCAGCGTAGGGTGCCGCCCAGCCAGGTGGACCCACGACCTGTAGAAGATAGCTGGGGCTAGACTGGAGGCGAATGTGGGGGATCGAGTATTATGGCGCAACTTGGGAGAGGTTTACGTCCAGCCGTGGACTGCGATAGGCTGTGTTGATTAATTACGTCCCGTGGATATCATGGGCATGAGTCTAGACTCCTGGGAGTCCTGCGGGCGCTTGATAAATTAATTTACAATGTAAAATTAAAAACAAAGTACAAATATAAGTAAGTAGCAGTGGCGAAGGGTCCATATAACACGATTCTCACCGCTTTCCCTTTAGGAATTGCTTAAATACAGATGAACGACATTTCTATGGAAATTTATTGTTCTAAAGTACAAAAAAATAATGAAAAATTAAATTAAAACTTGTTAATTTTTTTTATTAAATAAAATTTTGTGATCATAGTTATTTTAGGATTTTAAGGTACCAGCGGCTTCCCTTCTGAAAATACTCCCTTTGCCACTGGTAAGTAGGTGTGATTTCACCCAGGTGAACATAGTGGAATAAACCACGTAAACGTAGGCAATAAATAAGTAATGTTTATTGAAAATGAGAAAGCGTTTTTAACGAGGCTTGCCCTTTATTGGTTTGCCATTTATAAAGTGTCATCATGTTTCATTACTTTTTCGAGGAAGGCATGAATCCAATACGTATTTCTTGCGAAATTATTTTAAGATTGAAATAAGAAATCGTTCTTGAGCAGGATTTGAACTTTTTTTTTATTTATTTTTGTCGTGGGGAAATCCTCATGGACGCACTCCGCCCAGGGTAGGCGGAGCCAGTGTCTGACTCTTACCGACTAAAACCACCACGGTGTTCCTTCAACTACCTTAGCCGGGGGCGTGGGAACCCGTGAGTATTCACACAACCACCCCCGACAGGTCCCGGCCCGCCACAAGCAGGCGAGCCCCTTCTCCCCGTGCGGCCTAACGTCGGCCGCACCCTCCTCGTGGCGCACACGGAACACTGCACGCCACCTCACCTCATGGGCCTTTACCAGGTGCGCCAATTACGCCAGCTGTGCCAGCTACGCCAGCTGCTGGTCGGGCAGCAGACTACCCCGAGTCTGCTGCTCGCAGGCCCTACCTCCCGTAATTTTTTATAGAGGTTTTCTTCCTCGCGGTCCGGGCGGTGAAGCCAAGACCCTCGGTCCCAAGAGGCGCGAGAACACTACTCAGCAGGCACTCCTGCGGTTACGAGACCGACGGGGGCCGGGAACAACAGTCCCCCCTCTGCCTGTCCAGTGGCAGGGTGAGTGCACACCGGGCCTGCCCCTGCTCCTCCACAGTGCCCTCTGCTTTCTCAGAGGGACATGCGGAGCAACTTCCCATTGACCCACATCGGGCCCCTCCCGTGCCAGAATATTCGCCACAGGCAATAAGGTCCACCGGTCCAACGGAGACTTATCGCCCGTGCCCAGGGTGCACCAGCCCAACAACTGCCGTTTCCTCCAGACGTGTCCAGAAGGACAAGCAGCCGTCAGACACACGTGGAGGTTTTCTGGCCAGTACCCCAGCAGGATTTGAACCTGCGACAACCGGTTCAGTACACTTCTGTCACCTTAACCTCGAAAATACTTTACTTCGCTAGTTCGTTTCCTCAAAATCAATAACAGAATTATTAGATTTCTTTATTTTTTATTTCTTTTTTATTATTAATAGATTTATTTCTTTCTTTCTTCTTTATTTAGATTTCTATGGGCATTACGACATATTTTAAGACATAAGAAGTCTATATTTTTCCTTTGGACGTCATTTTATCGGCCATCCTGTATAGGTACCTACGTTCCATTTAACAATAGTAGATTATACAACAAGTGAAAAAAGAGGGAATTTAATTCAAGGGACTAAGTTGGATCCCGAGCAGCGAAGGATTCTAAGATTGAACCACGAGCGAAGCTAGTGGTTCAAAAATAGAATCCTGAGCGGAGCGAGGGATACAAGGCCCGAGATGAATTTTTTTTTCACGAGTTGTGTACTCTACTTTTTACCATTGACGGCGAGAAAATAAATAGTGGTATAAAGCATGACTGGGTGAATGAAAGACATATTCAAGAATATGTTAGAATGTGCGTACCTACACATAAAGAAAAAAAGATGAAAAAAATATTCTACGACAAATCACGCGTAGGTATAGTAGTCAAAATGCTCGCGCAAGCTCTGATATTTCGGGGTCTTCTGTCTAGTACAAAAGGCAAAGAGGGTGAAAATAGCCACCGATGGACACTGACCTAGCAAGGTGCATCACCTCACTGCATGAAATTTTGATTTGTAAGCACGGAATAGTGTCCACAGAAATTTATGAAATCGATTTTAAAATATTTCAAAAATTAAGGTACAATTTTTTACACATATTTGGAACGAGAATCAAGTACTAAACATCCTCCTTCAATAAGTCTCTCGTTGAACCAGCCAACCTGCAGTATTTATTTTTTCTTAATTTTAATTTGATAGCTCCATCCAGCCATTCAGTACGTACGTTCAGCCCAGCACGTTTTATTCATTTCTTAGTACATAATTCGTGCTTGTTCCAAATTCAAAATGTTTTTATTCTCTTGTGAGTAAAAGAGAGTTTTATTCACTGTTATCGATGAATAAAATGCCCTTTTTCGAGTGGCAATGGTAAAAAATAATAAATAGCCTTATAGGTACGTTTTATTTAACAATTAAAACATTTATGAAAGGATGATATTAGTTATTAATTTTCAATATCTAAAGATTTATGTAATATAAAAATGTTTATAATATTGACTTCTTAGGTTTTCGGGATTACACACTTAACTTATTTCACACACTTTGTTTTATAATATTGGTTTAGCATTTTTTGTTTTAATGGTTCCACACACATAGCTATTAATTCTGTTATTGATTTTGAGGAAACGAACTAGCGAAGTAATGTATTTTCGAGGTAAAAAACCTTCGATGTAACGTACCATCGAAGTAAAAACCCGTCGAAGTTATAAGCGTTCAAAGTGTTGACCATTCGAGGTAGCGACCCATCGACGAAGTAAACCTTCGGAGAAAAGACATCGAGGTATTGATCGTCGAGGAAACGTCATTCGAAGTAAAGTATTAGACTCTCAAAGTACACCAGTAGATGTTTCACACCATAAACATTAAAATAATACAACCTAACCTTGAAGTGGTCATCCCTTTAGGCAGGTTACGAAGGTGAGAAGGCAGTTGAGTAGTGTTAAATATTGATACTTAGCCGCATCTGGTTCGGCGCCAAAATTATTCATGGGAACAAGTTTACCTTTTTGCTTCATAATTGGAAAAAAAATGCTGCTAATGCGGTCATGACCACTCGAATAAAAACAATAGCATTCAAAAATAGAACTTTGATGGCAAAAACAAATAAGGCTGGCTTATTTAACTTAAATATTCAAAATTCTTATGAAATTGTAAGCCGCTTAGTACAATGTTTTTATTCAGTAAACCAAAGCTAGCTCTGTGTACTGATAATATAATTAATTATAGCCGAATTATTCTGGTAATAATAAATCCTATGCAATTAAAACTTTTAAATAAATATTTTGTTGTCAAATCAAAGTCATGTCAAATTTTAATCCCACCATAAAATTTTGTTTTCTTTAACTAAATATTAACATAAATAAACCTTAATTTGTATTTTTTCACTAAATAATTTCGATAATACTAATGTGAACTTTAACCTCATTATGAGGTCATACAACTTAGTAGACACCTCTTCGAGAAAGAAGCCAACAGAAGGATCCAGTTGGGGTGGGCAGCATTTGGCAAACTTCGACGAGTCTTCTTGTCGTCTGCAAAGTTTGAAGACGAACGTCTTCAACCAGTGCGTCCTGCCCTTCATAACTTACGGTGCCGAAACGTGGACACTGATAGTTAGGCTAGTATACAAAATCAAAGTTGCTCAGCGAGCTATATGCATACTTGGAGTTTCTTTGAAGGAAAAAATCCGTAACGAGATTATGCGGAAAAGAACCGGAGTGACCGCGACATAGCTTGTAGGACCAGTAAACTGAAGTGGCAGTGGGTTGGCTATGTCTGTCGAAGGAACGATGGCCGTTGAAACAGACGAGTCCTTGAGTGGAGACCGTGTACCGGCAAATGCAGTATACGGCCCTGGCGGGGACTGGGTGCGGAAGGCGAAAAACCAAATATTGTAGCACAACTATAAAGCCCTATGTCCAACAGTGGACTGCGATAGGCTGAGTTGATAAACAGATAAACATTTTATTGATAATTGGTTAAATTAATACGTCACAATTTGTATAAGTACATTTTTCAAAGATTTTTCATTATTCATATGAATATAATAAAACTCAATATTTCAAAAATTTGTCAATGTAAATTATTATATATAGCATTAAAACCATTGATAATTATAATAAAACAAAGTTTAACCGGATTAAATCGCGTATATTATTTAAATTGGTTAAACGGTTAAAAACGGTTTAATCCGGTTAAACTTTGTTTTATTATAATGTGTAGTGATCGCGAAAACCTAAGAAGTTATCATTGATAATTAATTCATCTACAATATACAATTTGATCAATATATAATACAAGTTATTAATATAAATTTTAATTATATATATTTTAAGAAACCTGCCCCTTCGCACTTGACTTTAACCTGTATCATGGGTGCATTTATTTTTATACCGATCTACGGTATAAAAATAAATGCATTTAATATCACTATCAAATCATACATGCAAATAAACCCATCAGACCCTAAACAAATATTTGTAGGCCATACAAATATTAACAAGGTTAATTTTATTAGGTTAGTGCAGATAATTAGCTGCGCTAGAACTGAATACACCATTAGCGCTGTGGCATGGTGCGGATGACAGCAGGACAGAATGATGCCTTACGCATAAGTGTAAAAAAGTCTACACAAAACATAATTATGTATTTGACAGCTGTCATCAGCACTTGATACAGCGCAAATAATATAAAAGTTGTTGGTTGTAATTTTATTTGAACTAACATAGTATTTTAAGTATTATTTATTTATTTTATTTATTTATTTATTTGGCTCTTCAACAATGAGTACACTGTACATGAAAGAATTAACACATTTCAAACTTAATCTAAGTGCCCCATCACTTAAAGAAGAGCACCGCATGCCATACATTATGAACACAAAAATTAGTTACATAAAACAACAAACTTACTGCGATGGAAATAAGGTGCATCGTTTCAATCAATCAACTCAGCCTATCGCAGTCCACTGCTGGACATAGGCCTCTCCCAAGTTGCGCCACAACGCTCGGTCCTCTGCCTTCCGCATCCAGTCCCCCCCAGCCATCGATCGTTTATATCGTTTATAGTCTACTATATATCCGTGTATTACTAACACTACTATTGTGGACTGAAGTTGTCTGAATAAATAAATAAATAATAAAAATAAACATTATTAAAAGTTAGGCGAACGACAAGTCGTTGACAAAGAAGTCTTTCATTAAATACAAGTAAAATACTTCTTATTGTATTAAGAATTATTAAATGGTAATCAAACAAAACATTAATCATTTCAAATAAAGACGAAACAAACACAAGAAATTAGAAGTTGTTTAATTTGAAGCAAAGTTTTGGTCCATGTTGACAAAGATGTACAAGATTATAATTTTTCTTATTCTAACTTTTGTTTTAGAAATGCAGAAATAGTAAAAACTATAGACGAAATGCTGCAAATAATCATAGTGAAGCCTACAAAACCGTGCTTCTCCGTGTACAAACCAGCGCTCACGCAAACAAGTGCGCTTCAAACCGTGCTTACCGCTCTCAGTACACATTTTCCGACATCGTCCACTAAGCATCGTGAAAACAAATATCCTTTAGGTGCATGGCCACTATGTTTTTACTTTTCCATGAATAGTTGTCAAATTTATACTCTAGGCCTCTGTAGACAGCGGTTAAATAGACAATTTAAAGATTTTTGAGGGTTTCTAGAAATTATTTATCAACAAAACTGAAATATAGGGACATAGAAAAAGCCAATATTTATTTTACTCTAAAATATCATTCATCATCATCATCATTTCAGCCGAAAGACGTCCACTGCTGGACATAGGCCTCCCCCAAGCATCGCCACAACGACCGGTCCTGTGCCTTCCGCATCCAGCGGATTCCCGCGACCTTCACCAGGTCGTCGGTCCACCTTGTGGGGAGCCTACCCACGCTGCGCCTTCCAGTACGCGGTCGCCACTCCAGAACTTTACTGCCCCATCGGCCATCCGTTCTGCGAGCAATGTGCCCCGCCCACTGCCACTTAAGTTTGGCAATTCTTCGGGCTATGTCGGTTACATTCGTTCTTTTGCGAATCTCCTCATTTCTGATTCGATCACGCAGGGACACTCCGAGTATAGCCCTCTCCATTGCCCTTTGAGTGACTTTGAGCCTTCTTATCAGGCCCATTGTGAGCGACCACGTTTCAGTACCGTAAGTAATTACTGGCAACACACACTGGTCAAAGACTTTCGTCTTGAGACACTGCGGTATTTTGGACGAGAAGATATTGCGTAGCTTCCCGAACACTGCCCAACCGAGTCGGATTCGACGATTGACCTCTTTCTCGAAGTTGGACTTACCTAGCTGGACAGTTTGTCCTAGGTATACATAATCGTCAACAACTTCGAGTGTAGATTCTCCGATGTTTACGGGAATGGGTGCTATATGGGAATTCGACATAACCTTTGTCTTGTCCATATTCATTTTAAGACCCACTCTATCAGAAGCTCTACTGAGGTCATCAAGCATTGTACCGAGGTCCTTCATGGTCTCAGCCATGACTACTATGTCGTCGGCAAACCGAAGGTACGTGATGTACTCGCCGTTTATGTTAATGCCTAGCCCCTTCCAGTCCAGAACCTTGAAGACATCCTCCAATGCAGCAGTGAACAGTTTCGGAGAGATCACATCTCCCTGTCTCACACCTCGCTGCAGAAGGATAGGTTTCGAGGCTTGGTCCTGTAATCGGACTGACATAGTGGCGTTTTCATACAAAGACTTTAACACTTCGATGTACCGATAGTCAATCTGGCACCGTTGAAGAGACTGTAGTACCGCCCAAGTCTCGATCGAATCGAAGGCTTTCTCGTAGTCCACAAACGCTAAACAAAGGGGCAAGTTATACTCTTCGGTCTTCTGTATAACCTGCCGCAGCGTATGTATGTGGTCTACGGTAAAATATCATTGCTCTGGGATAATAAACCAGAAAGAAAACAGAGAGTGTTTGTAAGGAAAAAGACCACCCGCATTTCCTGTTTCATTACAAAAATAGTTTTTTTTTATACCTAGTATAGGATGACGAAACGAGCTAAAGGCCCACCTGATGTTAAGCGGTTACCTTTGCCCATAGCAACATCGATTCCACCTAGGCTGTTGCCTAAATGGTACCGCAAGTCGGTTCACCAAACTGAGACATGAAGATGGAAAGTCTCATGTGATTGTAATTATAGGCAAAACTGTACTAGTACACAAAGAGATCAATACCGAGAAAAAATCCACAGCTATTTTGTGTTCCACGTTTAACGTTTCTAAGTAAAGTGGGCTTATAGCTTACCATATTATTTATATTGTGTATTTTCTATCAATCTATTGTGTCGATCAAAAATGTCACGAACGCCTCCGAGGCGTAGGTTTATTTAAACAATAATAAGCCTGAAAATATAGGCACACGATTCTAAATAAAGTTTCCTTCTTTGTATAAGATTGTGATTGATAACATAAGGCGAAAAAAAATTCAATTATATCTTGTACAATTTTTTTGCATGATAAGATAATACTGTTAGCATAAAAATCTAAATAATAAGGTAATAGAAGTGTTATCTACTGTATTTTACTACCGGAACTCATGTCGCCGGTTTTCCGCTACCAACACATAAATACGCAATTACGCCCACCATCTTTCTAGCATTCAATGCAAAATAAATTAAGCCTACAAACAATACCGCTCTTAATCAGCTGCCGAATTGCGTAACTCACTCGCGATCGCAATAATCTGGATTTCAATGTTCATTGCGCCGTGTGTTTTAACAATTTGTGTTACCGGCAACTACGTACCACGCAATGAATTTTGCTTTAATTTCAAAGTGAAAGCTAATGTCAAAATGAATGAATTACACAATTGCCCCACTATTCTAAATTCTATCTGATCTGTTAGATATGCTGCAAAATACAATTTTTGTGACTCTGTGTCAAAAACAACACTGATAATCAAGCAAACTATTCGCGCACTGTTGTCCTATTAGACAACTGTACGCGGCAACAAGTTCACGCACCTTTCTATTACCTTATTATTTTGATTTCTATGATTGTTAGTTATTAAAATATTACAAGCAATAACTTGTCATATGAGAAATATTTCAGTGTGTAGTTAATTGCCAGGCTGTTCATATTTATTAAAATTGTCACATTATGCGTGGTCATATCTGAAGAGCTTATTCAGGGTATGCTATCGTACAACTTTTACTATGGGAGCAACCCTGAAATCGCGAAAAAAAAATCAGCTGATCCTTACATTTTGTCGAGCGACGTCGATGATTTAGTAGGGAACAGCTGATATTTTTCGCGATTTCAGAGTCAGTCCCATAGTAAAAGTAGTTCTATGCTATGCCCTGAATGAGCTCTTCAAATATGACCACGCATCTGATACACGCTGTATAACCAAAAACAATCGTAAATGAAGCGAAAAGGATGTATCAGGATATTAGTATATGGAAATTTATAATCTCTGTCTTCTCCAATAGGAAACTATGTATGTATAATGTATGTAAAACCAGGGCATAGTAAGTAAGAAAATGGGTTAATAGGTTGAAGTAATTGATATCGCAGAAATAGTCCAAATCAATTAATAATTACAGCTTATTCACAGCAGCTACCTTCTAATACTTATATTTATATGTCATAAAGATTATAACTTGCTGGCTTTAATGGTGAAGGAAAACATCGTGAGGAAACCTGCACTTCTGAGAGAGCTCCTTACAGTTCTCGATGGTTTGTGCAGTAGTGTTTTCGCGTACTCAGTCTTTTTTTCATACCCGGGTATCGGGTAGTTATTTTTTTTGTACCCGGGTAGACCCGGGTGTTGCCTTTTCCTATGTAAATTTCCTGTTTATTTTAGTTTTTCTTATTTATCATACCGGTGGTCTGGGCAGGGTGACATGTTGTCTTTGTCACCTGATGCGCTGCTCATAAAAAAAAAACTATAAATATAAAAGGACCAATCATTGAGATCAATCAAATTAGGTAGGTAAGTAAATAAATTGGTTGTTACTAAATTGAAGCGTCGACTTGGTCGGATGTGCAACTAAATTAAGATACACTGTCACTTCAAAAATAAAATTAAAAATATTACGAAGATTCATCAACTTATTTTAGTAACGCAAGTGAGATAAGAAAACACTATTTTTTTAAGTCGTTCATGGTGCCACAAAATTGACACCTCAGATGAAGAAAAAAAGACGTGTGGCATTCGGAGACTGCCGCGGTAAAGCTATTGCATAGCATTTTTTATGTAAATACAAAGAGGAGGTGCCCTAACGCCGAAACTCTAAGCAGGCATGAGTCACCAGATTGCGGGGCGAAGAGGAGTATTACGCATGCGCAGTAACGCCGATACAACCAATGCCACCTAGAGGCGATTTGCAGAACTAAAGAGACAAGCGTGATATTTCAAAAAGTCATTAAAAGTTATGCTATTCATCGATAGATGGCAAAACTAAAAAGTATCACCGCTGTGCCGGTCGGAGTGGGGGGTGTTAGGTTATTTTCGTTACGGAATTTCTGGATTCGGTCTCCATGCTCAAGGCCCGCGATAGAAGCTATGCAATAGCTTAATAATAAGTTGCCTTTTTTTTGCTTCTGGCCACCACGTTTTAAAAAACTTACTTGCGCTTGCATATTTCCTAAAGGCCTTTTTTCGTAGCACGTTATGAATTTATAATGATACCCGGGGCCCCTGGTTTTCTGGGAAATATAACACGGGTACGAAATTGTTTGTAAACCCGGGTGTACCCGGTCCCGGGTAACCGGGTTAAAAACCCTAGTATGTAGTCCGTCAACCCGCACTAGGCCAAAGTCAAGTACTAATTAACCTTCTCATACTGAGAAGAGGCACGTGCTCAGCAGTGTTACAGTAATAAATATAATAAAATTGTGCGATAGTAATTATATTATATTATAAAGATAATTGCTGTGATAATTTACTTGGGGTTATGAGATTTATGTTTTCAAACGAATTCCCGATATAGATCAAATATTATTTTACGACGTTTTTTTCTGTCTGTTCGGTTCAAATTTTGCAATCGATTTTGAACAATTTTTCCAATGAGCTAGAGACTTGAAATATTAAACATAGCTCACAACTGATGACAGTCCAATATTAACCCGGCTTTCTTTTGAAAAACGTGATTTAAAAAATCCTTTTTCATCTTAACATTTTAATGTTTTTATTGACAACTAAAATAATAAGCCCAAAATAACTTATGCATTGTTTTCACAGGCCTTAAAGTTAAAAGTTTTCCTTAATCATTACAGCAAACGGTCTTGTATCCATCTGATTACCAGTGCATACTACTAGAGCGCACAGCACCGATCATCATCATCATCATCATTTCAGCTGAAAGACGTCCACTGCTGGACATAAGCAAGACGGTTGCCTTGCCTATGTCCCCCTTGGGGGATTCCCCAAGGGGGGGGGAATATTCCATAATCGGGTTGGCGATCGCAGTTGGTTGGGGGAACGCTGCTGCCCATCCTCTGATGAATCCTTTAGTCGCCCTTTACGACACCCATGGGAAGAGATAAGTGTCACCGAACATCAGATTAGTAGTAGTAGAGCTCCTTTCCTGAGCTCGTCCGGGGAAGTACCTACTACCACCGGACCTACTTCTCCGCTAAATATTGATGCTTGCATTGCTGTGTATCGGTCTGAAGGGTACGGGTGCCGGTGAAATTACAATCACATGAGACTTTCCATCTTCATGTCTCAGTTTGGCGAACTGACTTGCGGTACCATTTAGGCAACAGCCTAGGTGGTATTGCAGTTGTTAAGGGCAAAGGTAACCGCTTAACATCAGGTGGGCTAAAAGCCCGTTGCTCTTTTCGCCATCCTATACTATAAAAAAAAAACATTTGCACGGAATAAAAAAATGCACGAAATTGGAACGTCTTCATCTGGCCTTGCAAACTGGGAACACACATTATTCTCCCAACGAGTAATAGCATCAATAATTTGTGCAGATATTCTAGTTTCAGCATGCAAAATTCGCCTAGAACAATGAGAACTTCTGTGCATAATTTCTCTGACGGTATAACAGTTGATGTAAACTTCAGAACTTCCCTACATGTTAGTTTGTACAAAGTTTAGCTTGATGTATTAATTTAGAGAAATTTTACACACATATAATCACACCTGTTTCACATTGGGGTAGGCAGTGTATATAAAAAAAAACCGGCCAAGTGCGAGTCGGACTCGCGCAGTAAGGGTTCCGTACCTCTCAACGACCTGATACCCCATAAAAACTAATTTAATTTACGAGAGTTTACCAAAAGACATCGACGCACAGTGTACGAAATATGCATTTTTGCATGTCTTTCTTACTCTGGTACTACCACATATGTCTATGTTTGTCTTATTTTTAGTATTTGTTGCTAAACTAAATAATAAGCACTAAAATCTGATCAAGTTTGACGCCGGTATATATTACCGTTTTGAAGATAGAGAAGGAACAAAAACGTTAAAAAAAATGCATGTTTTTTGAGGTTTCTTGTATGGGGACCCCCTTTGGTTTTAGACTTTTTTTTTGTTTTTAGTATTTGTCTTGATACACCTTATAGCAACACATATTCTGAGAAAATTTCAACCGGTTACCTATTACCGTTCAAAAGATACAGCCCTGTGACAGACAGACGGACGGACGGACGGACGGACGGACGGACGGACAGCGTAGCGAGAGTAATAGGGTCCCGTTTGGAACCCTTCGGGTACGGAACCCTAAATAACGATAAGTTAAAAAACAAGTTGAAAACTGTGAAAATATCAAGAAGCCTGTGTATAGCGTTATTTTGTTTAGCTTAATTTAATTGCAAAACTTGATGTACAGTCGACCGCACGTCAGTGGTAACAGTTTGACCTTGACAGCGTCAAAGTCAAAAGTTTTTTATTTCGAATAAGCATATACATGCACTTTCAAAACGTTGAGAATCTAGTTGCACAGTTCCAAAAATTTGGTCCTAAGCCTGAAACAAACTCCATGGATATACACTTTTCAAGATTTGGACAGAATTTTTTGAGAACAATGTAGGTTAATGAGTGTCTTTATTTAGTAAGCGGTAAGGGTGTTCAAGTGCTACCACTGAAGTGCGGTCGACTGTATCTACACCCGAGTATGAGAAGTCAACTTAAACTACCCTATTTATAAAATAATACTGTTTATAATTGTACACAAAGTTCAAGAGAAATCATCATTTCATCATTTCAGCCTTAAGACGTCCACTGCTGGACATAGGCCTCCCCCAAGCAAATGTTGGGGGGATATGCCATAATCGCCACGCTTGGCAGGCGGATTGGCGATCGCAGTTGGTTGGTTAAATACTCAGAGAACGCTGCTGCCCATCCTCTGGTGAATCCCTTAGTCGCCTTTTACGACACCCATGAGAAGAGATAAGGGTGGTGCATTTCTTTGCGTCCGGCACCACACGGACGTCAAGAAGACGTTCAAGAGAAATATATCAAAGAAATAGAATGATAAATTATATAATCTTCAACCTTAGAACACAAAAATATTATATATTCATGTCTTCAACTAGGCTAAGACCAAATCTCACTTAATTTAAGCCATCAAAATCCTTCAACGACGATGAATCTGTTAAGAGCTTCCAAAGACAACATCACTTCTGTTTGCGCATGATCTAAAACAACATGACTTAATCTTTGTAATCCATCAAGTTATTTTAGTTCTTACGTAACTCCAAGGCTTTGAGAAATATCAAACAACTTTCTTTTCCAAATTGAAAGAATTTCTACCGGTATATTTCTTCGAACACTCAGTTCGCTCACGAACGCTCAAAGCTTGCCTTGAACGACTCGTGACGTCATCGGAAATGTTTGAAGGAGGAAAAATAGTCATTTTATTAAATCTTATATCCAATATCCTATCATCATAAAGCCGTCGGTCCTGCGCCTGATCTCTTTCCGGTCGTGTCAGATTGCCTTCTCATAAGATCATGAAAGTGAGAGAACAGAGAGTGCACCTGTATTTGCGCACACACTTGTGCACTATAATATGTCCCACGCAGATGGCTATATAGTCTCCGTTGAGATTGACCACTGTGACTGAAATTCGGCTGGGGGGACATTATTATTATTATTATAGAATTTAGATGTACAGAACGCAGCTGACATTGAGTAAAATAAAAAAAAAACCATGCTGTACTATGCCTACAGTTTTTTTTTGCTATACAAAAGTATTACAAGCTGTTACTACTCGACTTTAAATTGACATTCTCTTTTTTTTTTTTTAACCAACTATAGTCTAAGTTTTGCTCAAAAATCGGATAATAACTATGTTTACTATATCTGCTCATGGGTGTCGTAAAAGGCGACTAAAGGATTCACCAGAGGATGGGCAGCAGCGTTCTCTGGGGTGCTGGCCAGAAAACCTCTACGAGTACCTGATGGCTGCTTGTCCTTCTGGACACTTCCGGAGGGAACGGCAGTTGTTTGGCCGGTGCATCCTGGGCACGGGCAATAAAATCCTTTGGAGGGATTAACCTTCGGGGAATTTTATTGCCTGTGGCGAATATTCTGGCGCGGGAGGGACCCGTTCTAAGCAAGTGGGGAGTTGCTCCACGTGTCCCTCTGTTGCCAACAGAGGGCATAGTGGAGGAACAGGGGCAGGCCCGGTGTGCACTCACCCTGCTACTGGGCAAGCAGCGGGGGACTGTCCTTCCCTGCCCCCGTCGATCTCGTAACCCCGGGAGTGCCAGCTGAGTAGTGTTCTCGCGCCTCTTGGGACCGAGGGTCTTGGTTTTACCGCCTGGACCGCGAGGAAGAAAACTTCTATAAAAAATTACGGGAGGTAGGGCCTGCGAGCGGCAGACTCGGGGTAGTCTGCTGCCCGACCAGCAGCTGGCGTAGCTGGCACAGCCGGCGTAGTTGGCGCAGCTGGTAAAGGCCCATGAGATGAGGTGGCGTGCAGTGTTCCGTGTGCGCCACCGAGGAGGGTGCGGCCAACGTTAGGCCGCACGGGGAGAAGAAGCTCGCCTGCTTGTGGCGGGCCAGGACCTTTCGGGGGTGGTTGTGTGAATACTCTCTGGTTCCCACGCCCCCGGCTAAGGTAGTTGAAGGAACACCATGGTGGTTTTAGTCGGTAAGAGTCCGACACTAGCTCCGCCTACCCCGGGCGGAGTGCGTCCATGAGGATTCCCCACGGCAAAAAAAAAAAAAGCAGCGTTCTCTGAGTATTTAACCAACCAACTGCGATCGTCAACCCGCCTGCCAAGCGTGACGATTATGGCATATCCCCCCATATACCCAGCATATGCTTCGAGGAGGCCTATGTCCAGCAGTGGACGTCTTTCGGATGAAATGATGATGATGATGAACCTATGTTTATATTATAAGTCCGATTATACAATTTACGCTAATTTTCTCACTAAGTCTTGGCCTTGTCATCCTAGATGTTAATCTGTCATACTCACTGACTTGAGTAACTGCCTTAAAGTCAAATAAAAAGGGGCTTCCCCACAAAGCGGTACAAATAATAAAAACTATTGAACAAGACCGCTCAGCACTTTGTCCGTCTGTTCGGCAGAACCTTACAGCTTCAAATTCAAATAATGTAATTACTTCAAAATCTTACACACTACGTAAAACTTTAGGCCAAAGCTGAAAATGATACTTGAAATTAAAAAAAATGGAAATTGAAAAAAAGTCCATACATGCAAAGGGGGGAAAAAATACTAATGCATATCTGATATCTTTTAAAAGAACTTTATTAATAAAGTGTTAAAGAATTTTTAGAAATATTCTTAAAATCCTAGATTAACAATTTGATGAGAATCCAAAATCACTAAATTTGACCTATTTTAAAGAAACAATTTCAAAAATAAATCATCATCATCATCATCGTCCGAGCCTTTTCCCAATTATATCATAGAATATAGCCAGATGCGGCTGAACATCAGTATTTTACACGGAGCGACTGCCATCAGACCCCCGCAACCCAGTTACTGGGTAATACTGATATTCGGAGGTTAGACCAGTTGTTAGACTTTCAGGCTTCTGACTACCCGTAACCACTGCCATAGATTTTCGTATGGCAACTGGGACCGACAGCTTAACGTGCTCTCCGAGGCACGGAGGGGTCTCGATGTGTAACGAAACGGTCATCCATCCACAGACTGACCGTAGCAAGTGCAGCTTAATCTTACAGGTCGTACAATCCGCGCAGTCGTTGCTTCGCTACGAGCCCCGCAATTCCCACCATAAATACTCCATAAACACTAATAAATTATAAATTATCAGTAAGAAAAAAATTAGCAATAATAGCAAAAACATTTTCTCACTAGCACTTTGTAGCCAGTATTTGAACTCTGCTGTACATTCAAAGGTCAATATTCGACAAAAATAATATTTATCTTCGGAAAAGATACGTACAACACCAAATTCACAGTTTTCCAACTATTTAATTTATTTATATAAATAATAACTTGTTGGTCTAGTGGTCGCAAGCGCGACTGCTGAGCGTGGGGTCCTGGGTTCGATTCCCGGCTCAGGCAAAGTGTTATTGAGTTTTTTTCAGTAGGAAATTCTCATTAGCAGCCCGGAGTCAGGATATGTGCCCGGTTAATGGCAATAGGCTTGCCCCCTATTACATGGGACTTACAACATAACTGGCGAAATGTGGGTGTACTGTTACACCTCTGCCTACCCCTTCGGGTAAATACAGGCGTGATGTTATGTTATGTTAATTTATTTATTTGTAAAAAGCGTGTCGATTTAGTTCGTCAAAACGGTTATCCCGAGGCCTTCGTTCGGGGCGAACCACTAGTTAATCCTAAGGAGATATCATAAGGTTTGACCATAGAAATCTAAATAATAAGGTAACAGAAATGTTATCTACTGTCGTTTACTACGGGAACGCATGTCTCCGGTTTTCCGCTACCAACACAAAAATACATAATCATGCCCACCACGTTACTAGCATTCAGTGCAAAAGAAAAATTAAGCCTAAAAAAACCGCTGCTAGATAATCATAATCATAATCAAAAATTGTATTTATAAACGTATGAGTACAGGTCAACTTAAGTACTAGATTGAGCGACAGATACATCTGGAATTTTACGTGGGAGACAGAGCAAGACCCAGATGTGTTTTTGTAGAGATATGCTACAAAATACAATTCTAGTGACTCTGCGTCCAAAACAGCACTGATGGTCAAGCAAACGGTTAGGGCACTATCCTAAAGACATTTGTACGCGGCGACAAGTACGCAAGTACAAGTACGTGCGTGATCGTTTATAAACCTATCATACATTGTATAATCACTATATGGAGCTGGTGCAGGTTTGCAGGTTTCCTCACGATATTTTCACAGTCAAATTCTCATCCACATTCAATTATTTTAATCGGCTAGAAACTCCCCAGACGGTCTCTGTATTTTTTGTTTGTTTTTGTTCCTGAAAGTTTTTAAACAAACATTAATATTATAAAAGTTTTACTTACAGTGCAGATGGTCTGATAGTCTGCTAAACTTTTCGCTAGATTATCTTTTTGATTTTTTTTCCCTGTATCTGTTAGAATTAATGTATTGGAATAAAATGAATATTTTGATACCCTGCGAAGTGGTTTTAGTTACAAAAAGTATGATATTTAGTTATGTTAAAAAAGGCTCGATGATTCGAAATGAAGTAAGGGTCCTCTTATTTAAAAGAAATCGCATTTGATCATATTTTCGAAGCGGCACACCGAACGCGAGGTAAAGCGGGGCAAAACGTGGGCGGCCCTGCGTGTTTTGTGTATGTCATAGGATAATCAGAACAATCGAATCTTTGCGAAAATCCTAGGAAGATTGCAAAAGATTGGATAATCGGAAACTCAGAAAGCTTTACGTTATCATACGAGCTATTTTTAGGATCATAGCAAAAATCCCAGTTTAGGGCGATTGGCAACGTGAACGCTGATTGGCTAACCTAAGAGTCGATTTATAACATCTTCACTTTGGTTGGTCAGAACATGGCTCGAAAGACAAAGGAATGTATCTGAATGAATCAGCGCATCCGTAAGTGCACAACGTTCATATCAACCAATCAGCGCTCATTACTCTAGCGGTTATTTACGACTAACCTAAGATAAGCCGGATTTTTGCAGTGATCCTAAAAATAGCTCGGATGATAACGAAAAGCTTTCACAGATTCCAACTATCCAGTCCTTTGCAATCGCCCTAGGATTTTCTCAAAGATCCGATTTTTTCGGTTATCCTACGACATATAAAACAAACTACTTTTGAGTAAGTCATACGTTTGGCGTCCTCCTGCCTCTCATTCTGAGAAGAGGCCTGTGCCCAGCAGTGGGACAGTAATGGGCTGTTTATGTATAAGTTTGGCAATACGTTTGGAGCAGTGGCTGCATTATAGGCCATAGATTCCATCATCATCCCATAAGGGAAAACCATAGGGGAAAGGGAAGGGGGTACCATAAGTGTTATATTTTATGGGAGCGGGGGAACGGACGTACAATCAAACCGCAAGTCATTTGCATACTGTTTATTTTACGATGCACTTTCACACAGGTGTCGTACGCAGACTACAATATACAACAATAAGAAACAAAAATTTGTTTGACCTATCACAGAATATCTAATTGTGCTATCGTACCTATAGGCAGTGCTCGGGTTCCGGGTGTGTGTGCATGTGAATATATTTGTGTCTGTATCTTGAGGAAATAAGTACGAATCCATCAATTCGTCATAAACGGGATTTTTTTAGAATAGAAGCCACAATAATCACGTCACAATTGACACGTTTCGAGTCTTGAGGAAGCCTTAAGGTTGGTTGCGATGTATGTCACGTCACGATGCTTCGCAGTGATATATTTTGTCGACAAAATCCATTGAACGAATCCTTTACACGTACTGTCGATTGTATGACAGTGGTAACACTCAAATTAGAAAACCACCCTTACTGCTTACGAAATAAAGACGCTGTCAATGTCAAACCGTTACTACTGGCGTACGGTTGACCATACCTACCGCTGCCATCGAACATTGAGTCCAAGTGAGTGATTTTAGCCTTAGTGGTGGTCCACCGGAAAGATTTCCGACTGTACATACCTAGAGTTCTTTCTTACCTGGAGTAAGGAAAACTGTCAAGAGACGCAGATTTTTTGCAACTGTGAATATCATGGAGGAAATATTGTATTGAGTGTGGTTGAGTGGAGTTTGTGAAACGATTGAGGAAAATTCTTAGAGTATGGCAGTTGGTCACCTTTGCGATGAGTAGAGAAAGGAAAAAAATCTTAGGCATAACTGTAGATTGGACTGCAATTGGATTGAACTGCAATTGGAAGTCACACAAATAAAGTCTGCAAAAAATTCATAAATTCATATACGCACTAAGGGTCGGCACTCGAAGATGTAACGTAATACGTCTACCTAGGGCAGGTCATTCAGCTTGGTAGACACAACTTCAAGAAAGAAGCAGACAGAAGGATTCAGTTGAGCTGGTCAGCATTTGGCAAACTTCGCCGAGTCTTCTCGTCACCTATACCGCAAAGTTTGAAGACAAAGGTCTTCAGCCAGTGCGTCCTGCCTGTCATGACTTACGGTGCCGAGACGTGGACACTGACAGTCGGGCTAATCCACAAATTCAAAGTCGGCCAGCGAGCTATGCTTGGAGTTTCTTTAAAGGATAAAATCCGTAACTAGATTATCCGGAGAATGACTGGAGTGACCAAACTATCTCGTAGGATCAGTAAGCTGAAGTGGCAGTGGGCCAGCGATGTCTGTCGAAGGACCGATGGCAGCTGGAGCAGACGAGTCCTTGAGTGGATACCGCGAATCGGCAAACGCAGCGTAGGGCACCCCCCTTGCCAGGTAGACCGACGACCTGAAGAACGTGGCTGGGGGGGACTGGATGCGGATGACAGAGAACCGAGTGTTGTGGCGCAACTTGGGAGAGGCCTATGCCCAGTAATGGACTGCAATAGGCTGAGTTGATGATTAATTTTATACACCTAATTTAGGTTCATCCTCTGAGCTGTCTAACCAGATGCGGCTGAACATCACAATTTTACACGGAGCGACTGCCATTGCCATCAGATCTCTGTCTACACAACAACAACTTTTACCATGGGACCAAACCAGAAATCGCGAAATAAACAGCTGTAGTAGCCTACATTTTATCGAGATATGCGAACATAAAACGTATTTTCCGTTTTTTTTTGCGATTTAATTGTTAATCCATAGTAAAAGTTGTTCATACTGATGAGTACAATGAGCTTTTAAGAGGTTTTCAGTTAATTCAATTACACCATAAATAAGCCACATTTCTCCAAGTCACATATTACTTCAAGACACCTACATTCCCTGTATTTGTATTCAGTAAGATTACAGAGGAAAACCCTATAATTTCCGATAATAATATGTGGGTGAGACTAATTAGCTTAAATAATTCAACATTATCATACCAGATGAATAGAGGGGTAATAACGAAGCTTGTAATGATAACATTTTGACCAAGTCATATACCTACAATATTAACTTTAAACTTTTAGTAGACTTTGTTCGTGGCTTCGCCTACATATAATTCGGCTTATCACAGAAAGACTTATTGTGCATCCCTCGGGAACTGTTAAGTTTTCCGGGATAAAAAGTGGCTTATATCCATGTTATTGTATATCTGTGAGCCAAATTTCATCCAAATCCGTTCGGCTATTTCAACGTGATTGACTAAAAACCGGCCAAGAGTAGGGTTCCGTACCACAAGTCCACCTGATACCCCATAGAAACTGATTTAATTTACGAGAGTTTATCAAAAGACATCAACGAACGTACGTGAAATGTGATTTTTTTCATCTCTTTCTTACGTAGGTACCTTCACATATGTTTGTCCTGTTTTTAGTATTTGTTGCTAAACTACATAGTATGCACTATAATCAGACAAGTTTAACGCTGGTATGTATTACCGTTTTGAAGATAGAACAGGAACAAAAACGTTGAAAAAAATGCATGTTTTTCGAGGTTTCTTGTATGGGGACCCCCTTTGGTTTTAGACTTTTTTTGTTGTTTTTAGTATTTGTCGTGATGTACTCCATAGTAACACATATTCTGTGAAAATTTCAACTGGTTATCTATTACCGTTACAAAGATACAGCCCTGTGACAGACAGACGGATGGACGGACGGACAGCGTAGCGAGAGTAATAGGGTCCCATTTGCACCCTTTGGGTACGGAACCCTAAAAAGACAATATTCACAAAATTTCATTACCTAGTAGTAGGATTTGTGTAGAGCTCTTCGAACTCTTTCATTTGCTTATATTTAGAGATGAATCTAGGCATGAACGCGTGAACCTGTACGCGGCGACAAGTTCACGCGCCTTTAACTCTTCTATTACCTTATTATTTATATTTATTTATTTATTTATTTATTTAAACTTCATGCAACATGTGTACATAGGCGGACTTAATGCCTTAGGCATTCTCTCCCAGTCAACCTTAGGGTGATACAGAGATGACAAGGCAGGTGCAATATTGATTCACGACACAAAACAAGATGAGAAATAAATTACCACTAAAACAATAGATAAACATACATAGGTATATATATATAACATACAATAAGTACTAAATATATATAATAATATACTATTATAGTCATAGATAAAATACTAATGAGATGATTCTGCCAAAATTTTATCTAGAAAGAACTTCCGAACTATATATAACTATATATAACTATATATTTCTATGAGTTGGTCTAGTGGTTGCAAGCGCGACTGCTGAGCGTGGCGTCCTGGGTTCGATTCCTGGGTCGTGTTATTGGGTTTTTTCATTAGTAAATTCTCAGTAGCAGCCCGGAGTCTGGATTTGTGCCCAATCAATGGCAATAGGCTCGCCCCCCTATTACATGGGACTATAACATAACTGGCCAAATGTGGGTGTACTATTACACCTCTGCCTACCCTTTCGGGGAAATACAGGCGTGATGTTATGTTATGAGTATAGGTACACTAAACTAAAACTAATGTTGTATACCTTTTATAACCAACTTCAAATAGCAGGGAGGTTCTCAATTTGTTTGTATTTTTTTTTTATGTACGTGGGACACTCAGAAAGTTTTGCGAAACTAAAAAAAATTGTTCTATACGTACATATATTTTTATCAAATCTTTTCAAAGTACTTTCCACCAGCCTCTATACAAGGATTCATGCGCCTAAACCAGTTTTCAAAACACTTTTTCCAGTCCGCCGCAGACACCTCGTTTACAGCCTGCTCGAACGCAGCCAGCGCATCTTCCGGCGACGAAAATTGTATCCCTTTGAGCTGATTTTTTATTTTTGGGAATAAAAAGAAGTCACACGGTGCTAGATCAGGGCTGTAAGGAGGGTGACCCAGGAGTTTGACTGGCGTGCTGTCCAGGAAGTCCCTCGTTTTGAGTGCGGTGTGCGCAGGTGCATTGTCGTGGTGGAGCAGTAGCCCGCGGAGCCCTGTGTTTGGTCGCTTGTTGCTTATAACAGAGAAAACTTCTGGCAAACATTTGGTAGTATACCATTCGGCATTAATGCTTCTTTGATCCCGTAAGGGAATTGATACCAAGTGGCCAGTCAAATTAAAAAAGCTAGCGATCAAAATCTTACCCCCGCTTCTAGATCGCTTCACTTTGGTAGGCGTTGGCTCATTTTGAAACACCCAAACAGTCGACTGGCGCTTGGTTTCTGGGTCGTATTGATAAATCCAGGACTCATCACCTGTAACGATGTCGTAAACACGCCGAGACGAGCCTGCTTCAAATTTGTTAAGCATATCACGGCACCATTCCACCCGGGCCTGCTTCTGAGCATCGGTGAGGTTGTGCGGCACCCAGCGTGATACTATCCTCCTCACGCGAAGATGGCTGTGTAGAATCTCGTGAACGCTTCCCGATCCAATCTTCAATATGTGTTGAATCTCCTGATATGTAATTCGCCTATTGTCTTGGATTAAATTTTTCACTGCTAGCACGTTTTCTTCGGTAACAGCCGTCAAAGGGCGACCGCTTCTTTCGTCATCCCCCAAAGTTGGTCGACCGCGCTTGAATTCGTTATACCAACGATACACGGTTGCCTTGGAAGGGCCTTCATCCATGAATGCCATTTGAAGTCTATCGTACGATTCATCCGGTTTCAGGCGACACTTGAAATCGTATAAAATCATAGCTCTAAAATGTTCCCGGCGCAGATCCATATTTCAGTGAGACACAATACTTTGAATTAACTCGCAAAAAATGTGGAGGGAAATTTTGAAATTGGAACTTACTTATTTTTACTTATAAATAATCATATTTTCGAAAAACATTATAACTGGCCAGTCTCCCATATATAAAAACTTTTTTTCGCAATACTTTCTGAGGGGCCTGGTATATGTATGTATGCATAACTCCGACATATATGCACCAATTTGGATTATTATGAAGAAGTTTCTCCCGAGATGGTCCCATTTAAGGCCAGGATCTGATGAAGATTTTCGGAGATAATGAAGGGAACTCTTTAATAGATCCAAATCACCCGCGATTGCAGATGTCGCTTGTATTGTTTATGACCCTCAAAATTTTAAAATAAAATTAACTTTAAAAAGTAAAACCGACTTCAAAAATCTATGTTTATGAAGTCGGCGGTGCCAATTTTTACTTAAATCAAACCAAATCGAAGGCACCTACTTCTTAAACAGTTTCACACTAATTATTACCCACGACTACCATTTATTCATTTTGAAGTCGGTTTTTACTTTTTTAAAGTGTATTTTATTACAAGGGGAAATTATTACTATTGGATCCTTCGAACGGTGAAGACGTGTGTCGGGTTGTTACTGTCTAACGGCCAAAATTAATATCCAATCCATTCACGATTTGCCCTACTAGAGATATGAATTTGACATAAGCCCCATACAAAATATGTCAAATTTCTATCTCCAGTAGGGTAAATCGTGGATAGATTGGATATTAATTTTGGCCGTAAATCATTACAGTGTTCTTGCAATCTCTGGCATGGGTTTCGATCGGTCAACCAAATATCATTGTTAAAAAAACCATTAAAATCGGAACTTGCTAAGTATATAAGTTACATTCATGACAAGGTCTACCATAGAAATCTAAATAATAAGGTAATAGAAATGTAATCTACTGTCTTTTAATACCAGAACGCGTATCGCCGATTTTCCGCAACCAACACATAAATACGCAATTACGCCCACCATGTTTCTAGTATTCAATGCAAAATAAATTAAGACTAAAAAAATCCGCTGTTAGTTATACTGCAAAATACAAGTGTCGCGACTCTTCGTCCAAAAATAAATAATAAGATTAATAGCAATAAGATTTTTTTTTCTTCCACAAATAACAAGCAACAATTTAGTGTTACCACAATAATATAACAAACAATTATTTGCGTACTGGAAGGCGCAGCGTCCCACAAGGTGGACCGACGACCTGGTGAAGGTCGCGGGAATCCGCTGGATGCGGAAGGCACAGGACCGGTCGTTGTGGCGATGCTTGGGGGAGGCCTATGTCCAGCAGTGGACGTCTTTCGGCTGAAATGATGATGAAGATGAATTATTTGTGGGAGACTGGTGCCTAAACTAAGCCAGAGCTTGTATTTTAGGACAAAATACAAGCTCTGCTGCACTATGCACTGATAGTCAAGCAAACGATTCGCGCAATGTTGTCGTGAGAAACCAGTAAGCGGCGATAAGTTCACGTCACGCGCCTATCCTTCTATTACCTTATTATTAAGATTTCTATGGCTACTTATATTAGTTTTAGCACCATCAATATGCACTTGACTGTATTGCATTAACTTGCATCCGCCAGTGCAATCATATACCTACGGTTAGTCAGTTAGAGTGTAGTACCTATGACTCAAAGGGAGAGTACAACATCAAAAAACATCTCACGTCAATGGTAAGCATTCTTTTAGGGGAACCCTTTATTATTGAAGGAATAAAACAAATATAAGTCAGAGGAATGTCCACCACTGGATACACCTGACTGATGACGTGTCTGCATTCATTATGACGATGTAGTAGGTACATTTCTTTGTAGGTCCGCTCACATTTACGAGTCGTAAAAATAGTAACTAGTGATGTGCCGGATCGTTCAAAATGTATATCCGCGGATACGGATACGGATAATTTGTCTCAAAATCCGCGGATACGGACACGGACCACAACTTTAGTAGTATTTCGTACTCTGTCGGCGCCGGCGCGCGTGACCTTGGGTCAGGAGACGTTATAAGTTAAATAAAAATTATAATATGTGATTTTAAGAAATAAAAAGTAAATTTGATTTGAAGTTAGTAGTATTTTATTGCTAACTTTCTTTACAATTTCATAGACGTGTTGAAATTTATGAATGAAAAAGATCCATTCAAGATCCGCCAAAAATACGCCGGATACGGATACGGATACAGATCTTAATTTTACCTCGGATATCCGCGGATACGGATACGGATATCCGGAACATCACTAACCTAACCTACCTTAACTAACCTTACCTTTTGTGTGTAACCTACACTCGAAATGTTTAGGTACCTAATCAGCTCTTTACCTTTGTGAACAAACTTTATACCTAGGTATGTCTTTTCATCTAAAGAACATTACTAAAGTTCCATTATTGCCCTGCTGTTGGAAGTTCGGAATGAAGGTGATGCTCAGCATATAAAATTCGAAGAAGGTAATGTGTTGCAATCAAAGACGTCAATAAATAGACAAGCGATCTTGTATAAGCCACATGTTCCAAATTCAGTTGACTCAACCTACCGCCATCTAGTATCGATGCGTAGAAGCTGCGTATTGCAAGCATTACAAGTGAGAAGTTGCGTAATGGACTTTCCCGCTTTTGTTTCGTACGTAATGGATTTGCCCATAGAAAGAAAATTAATTATATTTACTAGTTATCGCGTTGTTAATTATTTTTACAGTAAAATAGTGGATTACGTAACAAAAAACAAAGCAAAATCACGCAAAATAATCATTCAATACTCGCTGATTCCGATAAAACAGAGAATATTAGGCCCCACGAATGATCGCGAGACAGAATAAACAGACAGTACTCCACAGATGTTTATTCATTAAAATATTAGCTATTTTGTGGTTGTTTTGCTTACAAAACTTATGTTAAACAAGTGGTTACCTAGTAACTAAACAGTTTTACTCTTCTGTATCTGTAGATGTAAATAGGCTAAAAAGTAATTGGCTATCTTTAACAGTGGAGCCAACATATTTTTTCACAAAACCATAATAAGCATTTGAGAAGCCATCTCGATACAGTCATGTAGAAATCATTGGAGTCCACTTGCTTATTTTTCATCGATATCGATAGAAAGATGGTTAATTAGATTAGGTTTATAGTACAAAACAAGACACAAGACATACAAATCAAAACACACAATTCAAAGACATAATTTCACAAATGAAAAGAAAATAAAAACAAGAACTTGAAAAACTCTAAAGCTCTCTTTGCATGAATAAGACAAGAGTTTTTTTTTTTTTTTTTTTCGAATGGATTCTCGCAATTGATACCGAAGTACCACATCTGCTTAACTGGGCTTAGTTGGCGGAGAGTCCCATGTGGGACTCCATTCGCCGAAGGTTTTTGCCTAATCCAATACACTTAAAAACTAAAGTCGCGGTTTCAATACCGCAAGCGGGCGTCCCCCAAGGGGGGGGCTCGAACCTCGCTGGGGCATTGCAGGGGGACCCCGCCGTTCCTATGTCCCCCTAGCAGCCGTTGCTGCATCGAATTTTTTCCTCGAAAGTGGCGGACTTTCGGTCTATCTGGTGATGCGCTAAACGCCGTTAATCGGCAAGCCTCGCCGGCGAGGCTAAGACCTACCTAAAACCTAAACAGTGGCTATGCAATAGCCTACTCCTAGGAACTACTCTAGAGCATTGGGCCGGTCTCGCGTGACGAGATTATCTCCGGTTGCGACACTGTGAGGGCGTCCCCAGAGGGGAGCTCGGAACTCGACTCAGGGTGCAGCAGGGGGACCCCGCCACCGGTCCCCCCAGCAGCCGCTGCTGCGTCGTATTGTGTTTCTGTTTCTCGAGAGTCGGACTCTCGGTATCTGTGTGGATGTCGCGTCGGTCCTCGCCGGCGGGGACGATTTTTTGGACGACGGCGTCGGAGTGTACTTTAAGACAAGTGTGATATGTGTCTCAGTATTATACCAAATGGGTGTCCAGCTCAGCATGTGCCAGGTATTATACCTGACGCTGGTATTCTGCTGGATCCCAGCAGTGACATACGGATGTCGAGCAGACCAGATACATGAGAAAAATTAAGAATGAATGCTTTGTTTGTGTGTGTTGTTATTGGTGTGAGTATAATATCCATATATCGTACCTATCAGGCAGATTCCTGCGGCCTGGTTTGTTGTGTACTGAACCATGAGTTACAGATTCGAATACTGCTTGAGTGAAATTTTCTTTCCAGAGTGTATACCTTTAGATTTAGCTTCGTTTGTGTTAATGCTTTAAAATAATATAATGCGTAGTTTTCCAATTTGATGACTCAAAGGTAGACCTTAAACAAGATTGTTGATCGTAACCATTGACCATACAATTCAATAGACGCCTAATGTTGAATATAATGCGTACAATAAATTCCGTCAACTACCTGAGGTGGGGTACTGCAATCCGATTGGCCCAACCAATAGCGGCTGGTATTGGCTAATGGCTAACGCGGATGTTTTGACAGCTCACATAAGTGGTCGAAACTGATTTGCATTTTTTCAAGTGGAAAATAGTGGCGACCTTCTTCCGTGCTATATCATGTAGTGTTATACAGTGTAGGTTTTAGCAAAACTTTATAAACTATTTATTTTAGACTTTTCCCTAAACAATATTTTTATTCAATAAAGTAAGTTAAAATAAATCTAATATTTAATTGCTCATGAAGTCATCAAGTGTCAATGAACTTTTTTATTCCTGAAATTCGTGCTACAAGGTCGAAGGGTGAAAAGCCATTTATTATTTGGACTATAATCGATGTGTTCGTGACTTCTGCTAATTATGAAGATTCTATTCAAAGGCGAATAATTTCTTCGATAACGAAGATAATTTTATAATGTTCTGTTTAACAACTGTCTTTCGTGTTATGATTAAAAAGATAGCGATTAAAAAGATTATTGTGAGTATGTTACCTGTACAATTTTAACTACAAAACAAAAACACAAAACAAAACTTAACTTGTAGTAAGGATTGCATGGCTCACAGATGATTATTTCACATATTCATTAACGTAGGCGAAGAGAAGAGATTTCATGGCATACGTTGGAAGACCTTACGTTAGATAGACCTAACCACAAAATATTTACCACCAAGGCATCGCCAATTTGGGAAACTGGGCCAGCGCACCTCCTCGTGTGCCCGATGGCTGTTGGTCCTTCTCGACACGTACGGAAGAAACAGTAGTTTGTTGGGCCGATGCAACCTAGGCATGGGCAATAACTCTTCTTTGGGAGAACTAATTGCCCATAGCTAATATTCTGGTACGGGAGGGGCGCAATCTGTTCCAATGGAAAGTTGCTCCGCATGTCTTTCTGATGGTACCAAAGGAAACAGTGGAGGAGCAGGGACGGGTCCGAAGTGCAAGCAGCCAGCTTGTGGCAGCTGTTGATCTATATCCGTGCCATATTTAAAAAGGTGACTATACCACTGATACTGAACACGAATCCATAAAAAAACAATACCTGATTATTACCTAATTATTATTTGTATTTTAAATACCTATTTGTAAACAAACGGATTTACCCCACGTGTCGCACGCGGCCAATGAAAGACGCGTACGAAACTAAAAAAAATACGCAGAATTGTCCGCAATTCGACAATGCTGCCAGTGACTTATTCTCAGAGTCGTTCGGGATTTATTCTCAAAACCTTGCTAATGTTTCCAAGAGAAAATTTGGTTATTAAGTAACACTAGAACTGGTTAAGTATTTAAGATGATCAAGCACATTTTTTATCATTCGGTCTAGAAATATGGCACAGTTACAAATCAACAAGTTCTATTGTTGCGGCTCCTATTGAAACCAAGGGTCTTGGCTTCACCACTCGTACTGCGAGGAATTTGGAGTGGGATTCAAAGGCCATCAACCCGCTTGGTCAGGTGGTAATTGTGTAAAGACCATTATCCAGCAGTTGACTGAAAAAGGCTATTGATTCATTTAATGAGTTTCTCGGGATAGTTTGGAACTCCTTTTTTTGTTTTCGGGTGGAAATCCTCATGGATACCCTCCGTCTGGGGACGGCGGAGAAGTATGTCGGACTCTTATCGACAAAAACTAAACGGTGGCCATCCTCTGCACAATATAGAGGAGCTCCGGGAACTCCATTGGACCGCGCCGGTGCCCCTCTAGTGCTACGCCTTTGGCACGTCCCGGGAAAAACAATATTGTTTCCCCCACAGTAGCAAGCGACGACCACGTCCTGATGTCCTCCCCAGGGTCGCTTAATAGACGCCTCGAGTCCCCCCACTTAATTCTTGCAATACAACGTGTTATTGAAATAGCTGAAAACCTCTTAAGGGGTCATTGTACTCATCAGTATAAACAACTTTTATTATGGAACCAACCCTGATATTGGCCGAAAAAAATCTGCTGTTTCCTATATTTGTGTTCACATAAATCGAGAAAATGTAGGAATCATCTGATTTTTTTCAGCCGATTTCAAGGTTGGTCACATTGTAAAAGTTGTTCATACTGATGAGTACAATGACCCCGAGGTTTTCAGTTATTTCAGTAACACGTTTAACTTCAAGTTATCAAAATTCCTGACCTGACTTATCCGTTTTAATAAAACAAGTTACACCAGATTACATCGCGTTTATTAATAAAATTGGTTTTCCTGACGTTTCGAAAGCATATCAACTTGGACGAAAATTTATTACATTAATTAGAAAGCCTATTTAATTATTATTCCATCCGTCTCAATAACTTTGCCTAGGTATCCAGCAATTTTCTTTCTGATGACTTACGCGATCTTGCCGTTTTTTTTTGATGACGTAGCCAAACGTTGTGCACGTTTTTGCACTCATTATGAATGTGATGAACTGATGACCTTGGACAGGTGATTTTTAGCTTAATGCTTATATAATGAATGGGTACAAAATATATGGTAAGGAATCACGCGAGATGCTGGAAACATAAGAATTGCATGTCTTTGTACAGTCGATCGCACGTCGGTGGTAACACTTTGACATTGACAGCATCTTTATTTCGTAAGCATTAAGGGTGGTTTTCGAATTGAAGTGTTACCACTGTCATGCAGTCGACTTTACAAAATAGGAACAGAGATTAAACTTACTTTTTGGATGGAACGTTGTTTTTTTGTTTTCGAGCCTATAGAGATGAATTACTGGCTGCCCAATTTCGAAACTGTTCTATTTATTCGCACAGATACAACCTTATTCTTAATTTATTCTATACACACACACAGTACACAAATACAACTATAAATAAGGGGTCATTGTGCTCGTCATTATGAACAGCTTTACCTATGGGACCAACCTTGAAAACACGAAAAAAATACAGCTGATCCCTACATTTGTGTTCACATAAATCGACAAAACAAAAAAAAAACAGCTGTTTTTTTGTAATGATTTCAGGTTTGGTCCCATATCAAAAGTTTTTCATAATGATGAGTACAATGACCTCTTTTCGTTTTCAAAACCACCTAAAATTCAGCGTGTATACAACGTGTTATTAAAATACCTGTTAACCTCTAAAGGGGTCATTGTACTCACCAGTATAAATAAATAATTTTGGGACATTTTATTTAACTAAGCAGAGCTTGTGCTATGGGTACTAGACAATGGATATAATATTTACATACTTTTTTTTTGTAAATACATACTTTTAATACATAAGAAACACCCAGACCAACACAAACACTTACGTTCATCACATAAATATTTGTGTCCTGTGGGAATCGAACCCACGACCTCGTGATCAGCAGTATGAACAACTTTTACAATGGGCCAACAATAAAATCACGAAAAACATACCAGCTGTTCCCTACATTTGTATTCACGGGTTCCGTACCTCTCAACCACCTGATACTCCATTAAAACTGATTTAATTTACGAGAGTTTATCAAAAGACATCAACGCACAGAGCACAGAGATTTTTTGCATGTCTTTCTTACGCAGGTACCACCACATATGTCTATGTTTGTCTTATTTTTTGTATTTGTTGCTAAACTAAATAGTATGCACTATAATCTGATCAAGTTTGACGCTGGTATGTATTACGGTTTTGAAGATAGAGCAAAAACAAAAACGTTGAAAATAATGCATGTTTTTTGAGGTTTCTTGTATGGTTGGTTTTTGGTTTTAGACTTTTTTTTGTTTTTAGTATTTGTCGTGATACACCTCATATCAACACATATTCTGAGAAAATTTCAACCGGTTACCTATTACCGTTCAAAAGATAAAGCCCTGTGACAGACAGACGGACGGACAGACGGACGGACGGACGCACAGCGTAGCGAGAGTAATAGGGTCCCGTTTGTCACCCTTCGGGTACGGAACCCTAAAAAGTAAAACAAAAAAACACATAAAATATAAAGAAAGTAAAGTCGACATAAAATACAAGGAAAGTACAGTGGACTGCATGACAGTGACAACACTTGAGTCAGAAAACCGGCTTACAAAATAAAGGCGCTGCCACGTCAAACTGTTACCACTGACGTGCGGTCTACCGCACCTAAAACTACTTAATAATAAAAATAAAATAAATCTCCGTTAATTCTTAAGACATTTGGCCAATTGCACGCCGTAGCCGCGACAATGTGGACTGCCGACAGAAGGATTAGATTAGGGGTGACTCCTACTCAGGAGTCACCCCTAATCGATTTTGTTAAAAGCAGTCATGAGGACTGCCGACAGAAGTGAAATAGGTTTGGGGTGCTGGCCAGAAAACCTCCACGTGTGTCTGACGGCTGCTTGTCTTTCTGGACACGTCTAGAGGGAACGGCAGTTGTTGGGCCGGTGCACCCTGGGTACGGGCAATAAGTCTCCTTTGGACCGGGGGACCTTATTGCCTGTGTGCGAATATTCTGGCACGGGAGGGGCCCGATGTGGGCAATTATTACTTTCCCATTGGGGAAGTTGCTCCGCGTGTCCCTCTGAGAAAGCAGAGGGCACTGTGGAGAAGCAGGGGCGGGCCCGATGTACACTCACCCGGCCACTGGGCAGGCAGCGGGGGGACTGTCTTTCCCTGCCCCCGTCGGTCTCGTAATCCCAGGAGTGCCTGCTGAGTAGTGTTCTCGCGCCTCTTGGGACCGAGGGTCTTGGCTTTACCGCCCAGACCGCGAGGAAGAACACCTCTATAAAAATTACAGGAGGATGGGCCTGCGAGCTGCAGACTCGGGGCTCGGGGTAGTCTGCTGCCCGACCAGCAGCTGGCGTAGCTGGTAAAGGCCCATGAGGTTAGGTGGCGTGCAGTGTTCCGTGTGCGCCACAGAGGAAGGTGCGGCCGGCCGTCGTTAGGCCGCACGGGGAGAAGGGGCTCGACTTCTTGTGGCGAGCCGGGACCTGTCGGGGGTGGTTGTGTGAATACTCACGGGTTCCCACACCCCCGGCTAAGGTAGTTGTAGGAACACCGTGGTGGTTTTAGTCGGTAAGAGTCCGACACTGGCTCCGCCTACCCCGGGCGGAGTGCGTCCATGAGGTCTATTTCCCCATTGAAAAAAAAAAGAAATGTAATAGGTTTAAAGAAATTTATTCTCAATAAAAACACAAAGTCACTTACTTGAGAACAATATTAACTTAAGCTATGATGGTTTACGCTGGGTTCCTATAATTTGCTTTTACCGACGACGGCTCGTTTTGCCTTGAAAAAACTTCATACTTAATGTCAATATTTGACGTTTTTTAAGGAAAAAACGAGTGACCGTCGGTAATGGTAGATTATAGGAACCAGGCGTTAGTTTAAATTGTGGTGTACCCAGTTTTAAATGCATTAAATGAGCTAGATTTTTAATACGTGAGGGTATTTTATTGTAGAGTTGTGCTCCTTCATAAGTTATATATAATTTTTGGTAAAACTAAGAAACTAGCTCGGCGAGTGCTACGTTGGGTAATCTGTTTTAGTTTGGTGTAAGATATGTTAGTACGGATACTTTTGTTTAGAGCCTTTCGGATTAAAATACATGTGTTATAAGTATATAACTGATTGATGTTCATTATTTTAGTTTCTTTATAAATTTTATTTGTTGGTGTTAAATATGGATAGTTAAAAATCATTTTTAGGGTGCCGTAGTCCTACAAGGAACCCTTATAGTTTCGTCATGTCCGTCCGTCTGTCCGTCTGTCCTAATCCTTTACAGCGTAATAACTTCTACAGTTATAAACATAAGTAAATGAAATTTTGTTAAAAAATGTTTCAAATATAGATCTCAATTTTAAAAGAATAAAAAATCTTGATAATGTGTTTTAGGGGTGGCGCCCATACATGTAAAATAAATATATAAATAAAATAAAAATAAAATGCATTTATTTCAGGTATGTACCCATATGACATAAAATTACATAAAATATAGACACAAAACACATATTTATAATTACAATAATAACATTTACAATCACATTCATTTCACTGACATTCAGGCACTACCAGCAACATGTCTGTTACAGCAGTGCCTGATGTAAGGGCAGTCCAGTCGCCCAGCAATCATCGCCAGGACAGTATTGGAGCTGGCCCGCACCCTGCGCACCAAGGACGCGCACCGCTTGCGCATGGTGGTGTGGAAACAGTCGGTACGCGCTTCCGCAAACATGCCCGAGGCACTGCAGAAGCGGGGCAGCCCCAATACCGCCCTGAACGCGTTATTATACTGGACACGGAGGGCACTGTAAGCAGCTTGTGTGTAGGAAACCCATAAGTTGCACGTGTATAGAGAGGTGCAAAAGGCTTTAAAAAGCGTAATCTTTACTTGATTTGAACAACGTGAAATGGGGATGAAAATTTTTTTTCGCTGCTCGTTTGGGGTATCATTGAATAGGTCTACTAAACTGAAGGTACTGTTTCATACATAACTTTTTTATCAGGTATACCATGTGCGAAATACAGTTCGCCAAAGTGGCTTGCAATGTGTGTCCCCCCCTGCCATTTCTAAACTATGCAACATAGAAACTTATAGTCTTTTACATTGATAGCCTTTATAAAAAACTCTCTTTTAAAATTATTTGGATTATAATGTGATTATAAATTTTCGAGTTATAGTGAGAAAACTGAAAAATACTTAAAACGTCCTAGTTAAAAGGTCATTGACGCAGGCTGATTCTTTTTTTCAGTTTTGTCATAAAAAAAACAAAAAAAAAAAGAGAGAACAAACTCGTTTTCATAATAGTTTTGTGTAAAGAAATAAGATAATTGTAATTGTTTAAGATTTTTACTATTTGAACAGCAATTTTCCTTCTAGAGCTAGTATACACATGGCATGATATGAATAGCTGTGATAGCCTAGTGGTTGAACGCTTGCCTTCCATGCAGAAGGGTGCGAGTTCAATCCCCGCCCGCACCTCTGACTTTTCGGATTCATGTGCGGATCAGAATTTGATTATCACTTGCTTTAACGGTGAAGGAAAACATTGTGAGGAGACCTGCACACCTGAGAGTCCTCCATACAGTTCTCCATGTTGTGTGTAATCCACCAAACGTGATGGACTAAGGCCTTAACCTTCTCATACTGAGAAGAGGCCCTTTCCCAGCAGTGGGACAGTAATGGGCTGATTATGTTATACACTTGGCGTCTGGCGTTGCTAAGCGCGCTTTGTGTACGCTACCAAAGCGCGCCGAAAGCAACGCTAAGCGCTCAGCTCTTATGGTCACACATGTAAATATAGATCTTATCGTATATTTTTATTTAATTGTACATAAGAATAGTATTACAGACTGAATCATTTAAATAATAAACTGTTGCAAACTAATTTTTAGGTAAGTAAGAAAATACAATTTAATCGATCAAATACTACAAAATGTAACAATATTAATATACCTACTCATAATGTACATAGTTCTGTATTATAAGTTATGTTAATGAAAACAAGATGGCTTAAACAAGATGTTATTAAAATTGTTGATGTTTTACATAATTAACATTACAATTTGGACAAGTGCAAAAGTTTGTAATTTCTTTTGTTTTAATGCTACATTTCACCAGTTACGAATATGTTTCTAAGCAAATATACTTATTGAAATTGCCATATCATTCATATTACATTTTTTCTACAAAGGTACCTACAATTTTCCAACAAAATAAAATAAAATTAAAACACTGGGAAGAGTTGTATTTTCCGCCAAATCGGTTGAAAGATACAATACGGTAGATATCTAAATAATTTTACATACATACATACATACATATTATCACGCCTGTTTCCATTTGGGGTAGGCAGAGACTATGGATTTCCACCTGCAGGATCCTGACACACCTCTTTTGCTTCAACAACGTTATATTAATATTATCACTCTTATTACAAGAACGTATAAAAATAGCCTCTGGTTTTTTGTTACGTCAAAGTCACGTAGGTAATCATTAAATGAATGAAGAAAAATAATTTTCTTGGGAGTTTATAACCTAACAAAAAGTATAACAATAGTCAAAACATGTAACGTCATGATAATATTTTTAGATGCTTGTTTTTTTAAAATCACAATGGAATAAACTTTTTGTATTTTTACTAGATTAAGTTTGAGTTAATTCAAATAACATAATGAAAAACTAAACTCTTTAAAGTTTTACAATTGAAAACTAATAACAGTTATTAGTACAATTCAACACTAGGATATAAAAGATAAAAGCGCACTTTGTTTTTAAATAGATGACAATTTAGCTAACAATGTCCGGAACACAAGCATTATAAGTCATCATAATCTTTGGTTGTTAGTTTTTACGTTTTATTTTATTTTATTACAAGTTTTTCTACAAGTGCTTTGCAATTCACCATGTCCGAAAACTATAATATAATGTTAGCCTCGGACAAATAAAAAAGGCAGACGGAATCTCGCTAAGAAAAGATTGCAGCACTTAATTTTTTCCTAAACACACTATAATTTACCAGCATTTTAACACACTAGATATATATTGTTATTTGATTTGTAACACCACAATAACTACCGTCACACGAGATTTCTTGTGTAACCGCGGATTTTTGTCTTACTATGGGTGTGAATGTTTCCGTGCCAGCCCGTACTTTTAAGCGAGCCGTCTTACTGCTTCACTTATTTTTTTGCGAGATTCCGTCCGCCTTTTTTATTCGTCCAAGATGTTAGCATTGTATTAAATTAGTGAATAACTCGTAGAAGTATGTACCATCATAAATAAATAAATAACGCTCTTGTTTTGCACTGAGGCTGAATAAAACGGTCAAAATACAGTCACTAAATAGTTTAAAACTCATCAGTGAGACACAGTACGTAGCATTGCGTAAACTGTCAACTCCTCAGCTTGTGAATTATCTCCTAGTTTTACCTTCACTTTACCATAGGGGAAGAATCTGCTAGAAAACGTAACTTCACCATCTCCGCAGAAAACTTCAATCGAGCTCCTGTCAACGAGGATTTGCCAGTAAAGCTTGCCACCATCAGGCCTCCACTTTGTTCTGCGGATGCCATCTTCACCACCACGATCGAGAGTCACTGTACCTTTTTTGTAATCATAACAAATTGACACAGTAACGTTTGTAGATTCAATCAAAATCTCAAAATCTATCATATTTGGTGCCGTCACCCTTATTTCACCTGCATTATTTTCCAGCTCGACAGAGCAATCAGATCGCACCTTATGCCCTGAGTACAATACGTGGCCACGGGCAGCAGACAGTTCTTTAACTGGTTTTTGAATGAGTCTCAAATCGCTTGTCAGGGTTAAGTCTCTTGCAACTGTCATTTGTCCAGTCCAGCCATCATTACGCTCAGGATAAAAAATTTCCCACATATCATACCAAGCAATTACAATTCTATTACCTGCTTTGTCCTCAATTGTTTGGGTGGCGTAAAAATCGTGTCCGTGATCCAATTCTCTGAATTCGGATAATGGCGTAAACAGATGAGTTTCGTAATCGAATTTACCAACTATATAACCAGTCTGGTATAGATTTCTGTATTTATCCCCCTTGGATTCAATACCTTGTGGAGAAAACAATAGTACATAATAACGGCCCAATGGGAAAAAATCTGGACACTCCCACATGTAACCCAAAGACCCATCGGACTCGTCCAAAATTGATACTTTCTTCCAAGAAATCAAATCTTTTGATGAATAGAGTAGTGCTCTTCCGCGAGTATTATTATCGAAAGAATTTCCCAAGACCATGTAATAAGTCTCACCATGTTTCCACACTTTCGGGTCTCTGATATTTGGCTGATATTTTTCTCCTTCGATTATAGGATTCCCTTCATATTTTGTGACGTTAACTCCATCCGTACTAGTTGCTAAAGCTTGACGCTGCTCATGATCGGGATCCTCTCCAGGATAATTAACATTTCCAGTGTAAAATAGATGCATTGTACCGTTTTCAACTATAGCACTGCCAGAGAACACTCCAGATTTGTCATACGGTTTGTCAGGGTACATTGCAATAGGTAGATGTTCCCAATGGAACAGATCGGAGCTCTTTGCATGTGCCCAGTGCGCTATTCCTGGCTCTAGACTGGTCTTGGGATTGTATTGATAGAATAGGTGGTATTCGTTATTATATATGCAAAAACCGTTGGGATCGTTCATCCATCCATGTTCTGGTGCGAGGTGGAACAGTGGCTTGAAGCGTTCATTGACTTTTTCAGTTGAACACCTGTGAAAAAACAGGGCTATTAGAAAAAACTTGGTAATAACTGCGAACATTGTGCGCGTTTAGTGAAACTGACGCGACCACTGAGCACTTCTGTCTGAATAGTTTATTTCCGCCGTCGAGCTCAGTTATATATACGAGTAATGTTGTGTCTCATCCAGTTGCGTCAGCGAATGTGAACTTATGGAAATTATTGTTATCATTATCAAAGAAATTTGCGATGGTTCTTAGTTTAGTTGTTATTGTCTAAGACGGTGTTGTTGTAGTTTGTTTATATTCTTTGTGCAGCAATTTTATTGCAAAAAATGTTTGTATAAGATAAAAACAGATGTATGCTTCATTTAAAGCGATGTAACGCTGTTGATATTTTGAAATTATTAATATTAATTATCAATGATAAATACTGTCTGATTGGTGCAGTAGCAAACGATGACGATGCCTCACCTCTTGACCGGCTCACTGTGCAATTCCACCTACACAATCAAAGATCTATGCGAGGCTACTGGTAATGCTGTTGACGTGGCTACATTTTGGTCCACAATAATATAATTAAACTCGAATCATCGTCACAAACATGTAGCAAAGCAATTGACTTGTCAAAACGTTGGGTTCGATACCAATATAATAGGGCATTAATAATTGTTTTTATTGCGGCGGGCTTAAGGCCCTATTAAGAGCTTCTTGGCTCCCCCATCAGTAAAACAATAATTACTCGCTGAGTACATCATTCGAAAATTATTTTTTAAGAAATTTAAGTACCACCTAAAGAACGTGGCTGGGGGGGACTGGATGCGGAAGTCAGAGGACCGAGCGTTGTGGCGCAACTTGGGAGAGACACTTTGTAGTGGACTGCGATAGACTGAGTTGATTGATTGATGTGCAGGTACTGTAGTTTAATCAGAAACTATTAACTCAGTAAATTATAGTTGGCTGAAGAAAAAATGTGAAAATCACCCACTTCTGGCACTTTTTCTATCTACAAGTATATCGAACTATAATATACAGAGATAATAGTTTCTGATTAAACTACAGTACCTGTACTTTAATTATTGGTGCATTAAAAGGGCCTCCACGAATGGCGCTATTTAATTGATCGTCTGGCGCACCCTGGGCAGTCAGCCCTGCTACCAACCTGCTGACTGGCTAATCTTTTCCCCACGGCATGAGCTGTTATCATTATGTAGCTCATGTCGACACGATAGAAGAAGAATTATTGGAAACAAATTTTCGATAAATGATGTGTTCAGCGAGTAATTATTTTCGAGGCGCCACTTTGTTCTTAGTAGCGCCTTAACCCATGTCTCCGTGTAAGCCTGTTAATGACCCGAGTTTCTCCTTGCATTAATTGAATCCGTGAAGAAGAGACAATTTAAGGTTATAATAAACATTTGGTATTAATTAGGTAAGTATGAGAATAACATGAAAGTATTATTGAATTACAAGAACAAAATACGGTTGATAATAATATTATTATTGGAAAGAAGTTTATTGATCCACTTCAAAACGTTGGCATGCATTAATGTGATTTTACCATTGTTATTTTTGTATTTTTTTATAGAAATAGGTACTATTTTTTCTATATCATGCGGGTGCGTTTACAGACGCAAGTACAGTAGTAATAGGGCTCCTTATGAAGTATTACCACCTTGTACACACGGCTACACATCAAGCTGTATAAAACCAGTAAAGGCTGACTTCGCGTTGTAAGGAAAACCTATACAATGCGAGGTCAGCTTATACTGGAAATTTACAGCTTGATGTGTAGCCGTGTGTACTACTTTCGTGCGGTGCCGTTCATAAAGAATTGCACCACCCTTATCTCTTCTCATGGGTGTCGTAAAAGATGACTAAGGGGATTACCAGAGGATGGGCAGCAGCGTTCTCTGAGTATTTAACCAACCAACTGCGATTGCCAACCCGCCTGCCAAGCGTGGTGATCATGGCATATCCCCCCTTAATTGGGGGATGCTATGTCCAGCAGTGGACGTCTTGCGGCTGAAATGATGATGATGATGATACACTATTTTTAGATTTTTTTTCTCTCGCCTGTACCGAGACTGAAATAAATATTTTCTTTCTTTCTTTCTTTCTTTTACCACCGAACCTATTTCTGCCGCCAAACAGCAATGCTTGCATTTCTGTGTTCCGTGCGAATACCGAATAGCGATATTATCGACAATAAAAATAATAATAATGTCCTCCCGGCCGAATTTTGGTCACGGTGGCCAATCTCAATGGAGACTCTGCGCGGGACATATTACAGTGCACAAATGTGTGCGCAAACACAGGTGCACTCTCTATTCCCTCACTCTCATAATCCGATGGGACGGCAATTCGACACGACCGGAGAGAGATCAGGCGCAGGACCGACGGCTTTACGTGCTCTCCGAGGCACGAAGGGGTCTCGATGTGTAACGAAACGGTCACCCATCCACAGACTGACCGCGGATACTGCAGCTTAACCTTGCAGATCGTACAATCCACACGCTTGCTACTTAGCCACGAGCCCCTTAAATCGTCAACCGACAATCGATAATCGACCTTTTATCGACAACATTGTTGTATTGTATCGGCAGCCGATAAAATTACAATCACATGGGACTTTCCATCTTCATGTCTCAGTTTGGCAAACGTGACTTGCAATAACATTTAAGCAAGGGCCTAGACCGTCCTGTGGTATTGCAGTTGTTAAAGATATAGATATTTAATCGCAAGGATATGGCACAGAACATGTTATATATACTTACATGCTTTTACACATTAGGTGTCCGACAAACCCACCTTTAGTAGGTACGCATTCTAAGTTATGTGCACATATTTTTAGTGCTTTATTAGAGTTAAACGAACGTTTTTGAACGAAAGTAACCGACATAGCCCGAAGAATTGCCAAACTTAAGTGGCAGTGGGCGGGGCACATTGCTCGCAGAACGGATGGCCGATGGGGCAGTAAAGTTCTGGAGTGGCGACCGCGTACTGGAAGGCGCAGCGTGGGTAGGCCCCCCACAAGGTGGACCGACGACCTGGTGAAGGTCGCGGGAATCCGCTGGATGCGGAAGGCACAGGACCGGTCGTTGTGGCGATGTTTGGGGGAGGCCTATGTCCAGCAGTGGACGTCTTTCGGCTGAAATGATGATGATGATTAGAGTTAAACATATGGAAAAAATTACTCTTGCTCTATACATTACAAAAGCTTATGTAATTAAGAAAATCTATATTTTAAAAATAATATATAAAAAAAAAAATAATATGGGCAAAGTCTTAAATAAGACAACCATGAGCTGGTGTTATTATTATAATAATAATAACAAACAAACTTTAGTTTATTCTCTCTAGTAGTAGTAGAGCTCCTTGCGAATGAGCTCGTCCGGGGAAGTACTATCACCATACCTACTACTGCCGCCAAACAGTAATGCATGCTTTAGGGTTTTCCGGTGTGAAGGTTACAGGTGCCAGTGAAATTACAATCACATGAGACTTTCCATCTTTATGTCTCAGTTTGGCGAACTGACTTGCGGTACCATTTAGGGAACAGCCTGGGTGGTATTGCAGTTGTTATGAGCAAAGGTAACCGCTTAACATCAAGTGGGTTGTTAACTCGTTTCGCCATCCTGTAGTATAAAAAAAGCTATGTTATAAAAAATAATCGTAACAAGTGATTTAAGGCGTAAATGTTTCCTCAAGTTAATCATTGTTTTTACCATAGAATAACTATGGTTATTAAGGTTATTATGGTTATTTTATGTTAGTATTTTCATACTTATTTACACAATCTGACAACCTCTGTGGTCTAGTGGTTCGAGTGTTGGACTGCTGATCACGAGGTCGTGGGTTCGATTCCCACAGAACACAAATATTTGTGTGATGAACATAAGTGTTTGTGTTGGCCTGGGTGTTGCTTATGTATTATAAGTATGAATTTACAAAAAATAATAGTATATAAGTATTATATCCATTATCTAGTAACCATACCACAAGATCTGCTTAGTTTGGGACTAGATGGTGCTGTGTAAAAATGTCCCAAAAATATTTATTATTTATTTTGATGCTTTTTTACCATTTAGGCAACAGCCTAGGTTGTATTGCAGTTGTTATGGGAAAAGGTAGCATCAGGTGGGCCTTTAGCTCGTTTCGCCATCCTCTAATAAAAATAAAAATAAAATGCAACCAATTTAAACCCGCCCGTGTATTTAAAACTGTGCTACACCGTTATTTGTTACACCCTAGAGTGTGATTATTTTAAATGTATTCTGAATAGATTGATAAGCCAATTGGATATAAAAACTTTTTAACATAAAAAAAACCGACTTCAAAAACCTTAACTAAAAAGTGAAAAATAATCCTTGTATGTATTTCAAAATCTTTTCATAAACCAAAACTTTGAAGGCGGCGCTTGATTGACCCTTTGCGTGATAATGTACAGTCGAGCGCATTATCAATAGTAATAAACAGAATAAGTGAACGTACATGAATATCACGCGCCGCCTTCAAAATTTTGGTTTATGAAAAGATTTTGAAATACATACAAGGATTATTTTTTAATTTTTAGTTAAGGTTTTTGAAGTTGGTTTTTTTTTTTGTTAAAAAGTTTTTATTTCATACTTTTTAGTTGTTGTTGTTTTTGTTATTGTTGTTGTTCCAATCACTGTCGTAAAAAAAAACACGCAAATCGGCCAAGAATTCTCAGAAAAACGAACCAATGAGCAGATCATCTAGATAGGCGAAGCTAAAATAAACTGATTTATTGAAGCTGGTTAAAAAACTACTCAACTAAGTCGATAAAATTTATATGGGACCACCGCGCGGGCTTCTTCTAGCAAATAAAAAAACAACCACGTAAATCGGCCCATAAATCTCGGAGTAATCGGTGTATATACATGAAAAAAAAAAAAAAAAACCCGCGGAATACATAACATCCTCCTTTTTTTGAAGTCGGTTAAAAATTCATCTACTTTTTAACCGACTTCTCTTGACATACAATTGAAGTATTTTGTTAATAAAATATATAACTACATACGACGCCTAACAGAAAGATGAAATAGTACTCTAGGGAGCTTATGAGATTAAAACAATCCTCAATATGAATACATTTTTAACCAACTTCAAAAAAAGGAGAAGGTTATGTATTCGGCGGGTTTTTTTTTTTTTTTTTTTTTTTCATGTATGTACACCGATTACTCCGAGATTTGTGGGCCGATTTACGTGGTTGTTTTTTATTTGGTAGAAGAAGCCCGCGTGGTGGTCCCATATAAATTTAATTGACTTAGGTTTAGTAGTTTTTTAACCAGCTTCAATAAATCAGTTTATTTTAGCTTCGCCTATCTAGATGATCTGCTCATTGGTTCGTTTTTCTGAGAATTCTTGGCCGATATGCGTGTTTTTTTTCACGATAGTGATTGGACGTTTGGAAGAACATGAGCGAGACTTTGCCCAGCAGTGGGATAGCATAGGTTAATAAAAAATATATTCTCAAATTGGTTATATAAACATTTATGAATCAACCCTCGCAATTATCAACTAAAAAGTATGAAATAAAATCTTTTTAACAAAAAATAAAACCGACTTCAAAAACCTTAACTAAAAAGTAAAAAATAATCATTGTATGTATTTTAAAATCTTAACATAAACCAAAATTTTGAAGGCGGCGCGTGATTTTCATGTACGTTCAAATAAACTGGTTTTTTTACTATAGATATGCACTCGACAGTACATTATATTTAATTGACGCAAAGGGTCAATCACGCGCCGCCTTCAAAATTTTGGTTTATGTTAAGATTTTAAAATACATACAATGATTATTTTTTACTTTTTAGTTAAGGTTTTTGAAGTCGGTTTTATTTTTTGTTAAAAAGATTTTATAATGTGTGTGTTTTAATTTAATTTAATATTTATTTCAGACGTTTGTCCATAGGTACAGTGATCACAAGACACAAACAACATAACAAATTATTAATAAACAAATGTGTGTGTGTAATTTTTTTTATGTGTTAGGACTGACAGCTTTACGTGCAAGGCACGGGCGTGTAGCGCCGCCAATTTCCTGAATCCGGGCTGCTACTAAATTTTCTTGATAGAAAAATCACAATAACACAACGAGGCAGTCGACGATGTTCAATCAACTCAGCCTATCGCAGTCCACTGCTGGACATATGCCTCTACCAAGTTGCGCCACAACGCTCGGTCTTCTGCCTTCCGCATCCAGTCCCCCCCAGCCACGTTCTTTAGGTCGTCGGTCCACCTGGCAGGGGGGCACCCTACGCTGCGTTTGCCGATTCGCGGTCTCCACTCAAGGACTCGTCTGCTCCAACGGCCATCGGTCCTTCGACAGACATGGTCAGCCCACTGCCACTTCAGCTTACTGATCCTACAAGCTATGTCGGTCACTCCGGTTCTTCTCCGGATAATCTCGTTACGGATTTTATCCTTCAAAGAATCTCCAAGCATAGCTCGCTCCATAGCTCGCTGAGCGACTTTGAATTTGTGGACTAGCCCAACTGTCAGTGTCCACGTCTCGGCACCGTAAGTCATGACTGGCAGGACGCACTGGTTGAAGACCTTTGTCTTCAAACTTTGCGGTATAGGCGACGATGTTACGTGAGCCCATATCAATGGTGGAAAAACCAGTATAAGTAAAACTTGTCTTGTATCAAAGTTGCATAATAAGCCAGTTCCGCTTATAATGGTTACGTTATCATTGCTATTGTTGACCAATACTATCAAGCGTAGTTTTTATAGCAATATCTATGATCATTCATTATGTGCTAATTTTGCAATATTTTGTTATTTCTGATAATACCATTTGAACAACAGTCTAGGTGGTATTGCAGTTGTTATGTGCAAAGGTTACGACCTCACATCAGGAGGGCCTTTAACCATCTTGTCATCATCATCATCATCATCATAGTAGTATTTAGTAGTAGTAGAGCTCCTTTGTGAAAGAGCTCGTCCGGGGAAGTACTACCACCGTGCCTACTTCTCCGCCAAATAGTGATGCTTGCATTGCTGTGTTTCGGTCTGAAGGGTACGGGTGCCGGTGAAATTACAATCACATGAGACTTTCCATCTTCATGTCTCAGTTTGGCGAACCGACTTGCGGTACCATTTAGGCAACAGCCTAGGTGGTATTGAAGTTGTCATGGGCAAAGTTAACCGCTTAACATCAGGTGGGCCTTTAGCTCGTTTCGCCATCCTATATCATAAAAAAAAAAAAAAAAAAAAAATCATCATCATTTCAGCCGCAAGATGTCCACTGCTGGATGTAGGCTTTTCCCAAAGGGGGAGACATGCCACCATCGCCACGCTTGGCAGGTGGGTTTGCGATCGCAGTTATAATAATAATAATAATAAATAATCAGTTTATTCTCTCTTCACAATAGTTTTTAAAGTACTAGGTTTAGCTAATATGGCAAAATTATAAAAACCAACTTTGTGAGAGACTGGTGCCTGAAGTAGGTTTTTATTCAAAACCTGTATTACAGGTCACCAGGGCCCTTCCGCAGCTAGCGTTGTATAATTTGGCCTTATACAGACATTTTCATTAGGTGAAAGAGCTTTACTTATATTTAAGACTACACAGTTAAAAACAATTAAAGAACACGGAAATACCAAATTATATGTGGGGAGTGTGGGTGTGTTTGTGTTTGATTTGTGTGGGTCAGTGTAAGTGTGAATGTAAATGTGTGCATGGGTCTAGAATGTGTGAGTAAGCTGTGCGTATCGAGCATAACGAAAGAAGGGAGCCAAGTAGGAATTATAGTTGATGCTGATAGTCTACGCGAGAGGAATCAAAAGACTCTCGGTTTGTTCGTAGTCTAAGTTTTTGAGGTATTTCGTGACTGACGTTTTACATTTTGCTTTAAGTTGAGGGTATATATTGAGGGTTTTATTTAATTTGATGTATAGGTATGGTCCGAGAAAACAGAAAGATCTATGTGAAAGAGCTGACTTAAAGATTTCCGATTGACAAACCCTGTCCACACGCCGCTTATCCCTGAGTAAGTTTTGGTTGTATTGCAACATTGAGTGTTTTTTAAGTACAGTATGCAATATGAAAGTTTGTCTGATCGTAAGAACATCCCATTCTTTGTACAATTTAAATGTAGGGAAACGGTAGGGGAGACCAGCAGTTGGTTGGTTATATACTCAGAGAACGCTACTACCTATCCTCTGGTGAATCCCTTAGTTGCCTTTTACGACACCCATAAGAAGATATAGAGAGGTGCAATTCTTTACGTCCATCCTATAAGTTAAGTTTATGTAGTGTCAGACTTCTCTGTTGTCTCCTCTGGCTCAGCGACCCGATGTAAGTCATGGCCTCCGAAACGAGAACTCTCCACTTTGCATGATCTTGTGCGATATCTCACCTCTTGATAGCTTGAAACTTACGCAGATCAGCCCCCACAGAATCTCCCCAGCGATATCCGGGGCTACCCACCAATCTACGTTCGGTTGGTTGGCCGAGATATTTTCTTAGCTCCTTGCTTCTCTTCTTTGTTATGTTCCTAATATTGCTATACTCGATTGGGTAGGCTGTTGATACCAAATTTTTTAACACCTATATACCTGTGTAGCTGTCAAGCTGTACTTGAGTAGTTCATGTCTTTGTCTAATATAAAATAAATTACACGTCTGAACATTTAGCGAAACTTGGCGCACATTCCGAGTATTATATTATCAAAAATATGTGTTATGGGTATTTTCGGAGTTAATGTACCTATGTCATAATTTTGATTTATTGAATTAATTGATTATTAGAAAGCAGTGGGACCAGATGGTATACCAGTAGAAGTATGGAAATTATTAGGAGAAGATGGATGTTACTGGCTGACTTTATTCTTCAATAAGTTGTTGCATGAAGAAACGATCCCACAAGAATGGTGTAATAGTACGCTAGTGCCCATCTTCAAAAATAAGGGTGATGTACAAGACTGCAACAACTATAGAGGAATAAAGCTCATGTCACACAGTATGAAAGTATGGGAGAAGGTGATAGAGAAAAGATTGCGAGAGGAGAGTGAGATCACCCAAAACCAGATGGGATTTATGCCAGGTCGTGGGACAACGGATGCCATATTTGCACTCCGCCAAATATGCGAAAAGTATAGATATGCGCATAAGAACTTGCACATGGTGTTCGTTGACCTAGAAAAGGCGTACGACAGAGTACCCCGCGAGGTCTTGTGGTGGGCGCTGAAAGAGAAAGGTGTGCCTGCAAAGTATGTGGAGTTAATTCGTGCTATGTACAGCCAATCCAGTACCCACGTTCGGTCGGCCGCTGGCAACACCGACGAGTTCAGTGTAGCTGTAGGCTTGCACCAAGGGTCGGCTCTAAGTCCTTACCTCTTCTTGCTGATAATGGATGCTTTGACATCAGAAATCCAGGAAGAGGCACCCTGGTGCATGCTGTTTGCTGACGACATTGTCCTTGTTGATGAAGATGGACTTTAGGTCCAGAGTAGATTGGCGAAATGGCAACAAAATCTGGAGAACGTTGGCTTGAAAATCAGCAGAACTAAAACGGAATACATGTTCTGCGATTTCGGCGGTCTTTCCGGTTTTGTTGCTATTGCGCTAGATGGTGTGCCCTTGCCAGTTTGCTCCGACTTTCGGTACCTCGGTTCACTTGTGCAAAGCGATGGCGAAATAGACCGGACAGTCAAGCACCGAATTAACACAGGATGGTTGAAATGGCGGCAGGTCACGGGAACTACATGTGACTATCGAATTCCTCTTAAACTGAAGGGGAAAATCTATAAGACCATGATAAGACCTGCTGTCCTGTATGGATCGGAATGTTGGGCTACGAAAGGAATTAATGAAAGGCAAGTGCATGCAGCTGAGATGAAAATGTTAAGAGGAATGTGTGGTGTAACGAGAATGGATAGGATAAGGAATGAATATGTAAGAGGGAGTCTGAAAGTAGCGCCAGTGACAGAGAAGTTAAGTAGCAATAGACTATCATGGTATGGACATGTGATGAGGAGGAATGAGGAGCATGTTACGAGGAAAGTTTTAAGTATGAATGTTGATGGCTATAAGAAAAGAGGGAGACCGAAGAAAATATGGATGGATTGTGTGAAAGATGATATGAATAGAAAGAAAGTGAACACGGAGATGACGGCTGATAGAGATGTATGGAAGAAAAAAACATGCTGCGCCGACCCCAAATAAATTGGGATAAGGGCAGGAGGATGATTAATTAATTGATTAAGGTTAACTTAACATTCAAACTTTATTGTTTCTGAATACATTGAATGGAATTTAGTTTCTTTACTATAAATCTATTGCAATTGTGTGAATTACTTAGCATGGTACATTTTTGGAACAGGAAAGTATCAATCAATAGGAAGTGCTCTTGCGCAACTTTGTAGAGGTATTTCCAGCATTTGACACTGCTAAACTGAGTTTATTTGATATTGCTGATTAGTTGCTCATTGAAATGATCTCATTTACTACAGCATGTCTATTTGCGAAGCCATAAAAAGTCTACTAATCCAGACTATATTTCCATGACGCAATTGATTTCTAAAAATATCTCGGGATGTTTTTAATAGAATGGGTTCCTTTACTGTTAGCCTGTAAAATCCCACTGCTGGGCCTTTGCCTCCCCTCTTGATTTCCATGTGCCACAGTTTTGCGCTATTGTTGACCAGTCGTTACAGTATTTGTCGAGCTCGTCCCGCTATAGTTTTCGCGGTGTGCCGAAACCGCTTCTCGACGCTGACATCACTTCCCTGTTTCAGGGCTCCACTGTGTGGTAATTTTGGCCACAGCTCAGAAGGCATCCGGCAGATGTGGCCAGCCCAACAGCACTTTAACTTTGCTGCTTTATAAACCTTTTTCCCGAGATACAGGTTTACGCCTAATTCAGAGGATAGGGTCAAAATCTTGTGCTTCCAAATTTAACCACCACAAAATTAATTGTAATGTAATGTGTATCATAAGATTGTAATAAAAAAAATAAAAAAAATGTGTTTTGGAACTAACCCTATCCATAACACTTAAAATGATGCACTCCATTGCACTTTGGCAGACCTTGAGTTTGGACTTCCTTTGTTTATTTATTATTATGAGCCTGTGGTGTCCCACTCTTGGGCAAAAGCTTGCCTCCATTTCTTCCACTTTTCCCGATCCCGTTCCTCTTCCTTCCAGTTTATAAGGAATGCATCCATTTCGTCCCGCCACGAACACGGCCTTTTTTTTTTTCATGTGGAAAATCCTCATTGACGCACTTGGCCCGGGGAAGGCGGAGCCAGTGTCGGACTCTTACCGACTAAAACCACCACGATGTTCCTCTACCGACCCTTGGCCGGGGGCGTGGGAAACTTTACTCGCCCAACCATCCCCGGCAGGTCCACACCTAGGGTGGCTGGAGGTCAGCATACGCCCTCCTGCGGCGCATCTCCTTCACGGCATGCCGCGACCTCGTGTAACTGCCTCGAGGTTCCAGTTCTGGGCCATTTGGGCCCTCAGTACGTCGAGCATGCAGATGCGGCAGACATCTTTTTGCATTTGTCAAATTTACCCCTTAAAGAAACCCAATGATTAACTTCACCCTGCCATTCTAAATCAAATGAAGGGAGTAACCAGAAAGTATGACGTAGTCCGCAAACACGTAAGTAAACACGCAAGTTTTGTATAATTTCCCTAGAAGACTTCGCAGGGATTAACGTGGGCCTTGCATGTTGGCCTTGCATACAACGTCACGCAATTTTTCCTTGTAGGAGCAAGGGCAAACGTGCCGAACGTCATTACAAAGTGAGAGTCATTTAAACTAAATAATTCAATTTTGATACGAACTAGCTATGTCTGGCATGCATTGCCATGACAACTTCAGAAGTTCAACGAGTAAACAAACTAATATTAAATACATACATATTATCACGCCTGTTTCCCATTGGAGTAGGCAGAGACTATGGATTTCCACCTGCTACGATCCTGACACACCTCTTTCGCTTCATCTACGTTTATTAAACTCGTCATGTATGCTTGTCGGTTTAGAACCTCTTAACCTGGCATTTTTTTGAGAACGTCCGCGTTTTGATTTCGATACGTTTGCCGAGGTCTCCCTTCCAACTCTTCCATCCACACTCACTTCGTAAACTTGTTTCGTCAATCTCCTCTCGTCCATCCTCTCTTTATGTCTTACCATCTTAACATACCTTTCTCAATCTTTGTCAGTACATCTTCTACTATGCTCCCTTATCACGTTATTTTATTTTATTTTTATTTTATTTTTTATTCTTCAGGACAACAAACAATTGCGCAATAATGCATAAGACAAACAAAAAGATCATACAAAACTTACAGCACCGTTATCCACAAAATAATACAAACAATTTGACAAATACAGCAAGCACTTTTGCAGACAGAATTAATGTATATCTAATTATGAGCGAAAATTAATGTAGGTATACAAAACTTGCATAATTAAGCATAATTTGAAAAAGAAGTTTACAATTCATTTATCAAAAAAAAATTTTGTGACATTGTTTTTATATTGGGCGACTGACATAACAAATAGGTCAGTATCGGCAAAATTATCATTTTATGACTCCATAATTCGCCGCAAGGGAGCACGTCTCCCGTGTTATTTCTGCAGAGTTCTTTACTTTATCTCTCAAAGTACCACACATACTTCTCAAAGATCTCATTTCTACTGCATTTATAATGCTTTCATGTTTCTTCTGCCGTACCCAACTTTTACTACCACACATAAGTAAACTATTATTAATTTCTTATTTTTGTCTGGAATATTTGCGGCGTGCGAATCACTTTCATCGTAATTTGGAGAATGGTATAGGAACGCGTAGAAGACGCAAAAACGAATATTAATTTTTATATACATATTAGATCAGCGGCCAGCGGTTTCGCTCCCGTGCTTTTCATCCCTCAGGAATCATGCATTTTTCCAGGATAATAAGTATTATTAGGATATACGTTTTTTTTTATAGTATAGGATGGCGAAACGAGCTAAAGGCCCACCTGATTTTAAGCGGTTACCTTTGTCATAACAACTTCAATTCCACCTAGGCTGTTAGGCTGTTGCCTTAATGGTACCGCAAGTCGGTTCGCCAAACTGAGGCATGAAAATGGAAAGTCATCAGTGAAATTACAATCACATGAGATTTTCCAACTTCATGTCTCAGTTTGGCGCATGCACCCCGAAACACAGCAATGCAAGCATCACTATTTGGCGGAAAAGTAAGTACGGTGGTAGTGCTTCCCAGGACTAGCTCTTTCACAAAGGAGCTCTACTACTACTAAATATAATTGAAATAACTGAAAACCTCTTAAGGACTCATTGTACTCACCATTATGAACAACTATTACATAATTCATTTTTATTTACTTTTAAATTAGTTCACTACCGATCATCGCACGCGCCGTGTGTTCTCACATACCTATCAATATCATATCAATATCATTTATTCTTTAAGGTTAAACCGCACTTGAGATGCGCGGCCCGTCACTGCAGCGGCGCGGTTCGGCACTTTGTAACCGCAATTGAGATGCGCGGCGCGGCACGGCACTTTCTAAACGCACGCGGCATTTTTTTGCAGTTGTTGGCCATCTGGTATTGTTTTCCATCGTCCATCATTGTAGGTTGCACGCTTTGACTATGGAAATTAATTCTTTTCACAAAGGTTGAACGTGAAGTGACGAAAGACAATGTGATAATTAGTAGAACTGACAAGCTGTCAAGATGACAACTGACAAGAAAATTCACATCGCAAATGCCGCGCCGCGCATGGTATAAAAGATGTTTCACCCATAAAGGTATTATACTGACGTAATAGAGACACTGTCACCTAATTATCACGTCACCGAAAGCGAAATGAATATATGTGCGAAATTGACACGTGTAGGAGTGATTTTTAGTGATGTGACATGGACGTTATTGCATTATCGATATATTTCAACCGGCCGGGCCTTACTTTTAAGGAGTGGTAGTATTTTAAAACTGCTAAGCTATTAAGTAACTATTGTTTTAAAATTACAGATATTTGAGACATAATTTTATTTGTTTTAAAAGATTGAGTTACGCAATTAAGGGTTATATTATAATTACAATATTAATGTCACGAAGGTAAGGAATACTTATGTAAGAAATTAAAAAAACCAATTAATCATCATTTCAGCCGTAAGACGTCCAGTGCTGGACACAGGCCTCCCCCAAGCATATATTGGGGGGATATGCCATAATTGCCACGCTTGGCAGGCGGGTTGGCGATCGCAGTTGGTTGGTTAAATACTCAGAGAATGCTGCTGCCCATCCTCTGGTGAATCCCTTAGTCACCTTTTACGACACCCATGAGAAGATATAGGGTGGTGCAATTCTTTACATCCGGCACCACACGGAACATTTTACAATTCATCATATTAGTTTTAATTAGGTGTATAGAAAGGTTTTCAATCCCGGAACAAGTTCCTATACACGATTCCGGAATTGGTCAAATTATTGAATTTTTATGAAAAATTACAATATCTATGAACTTGACAAGTTTTCTTGTCCAGTCAACTTAAGTTACACATCAGACTTATACATTATAATTTTATCGACTTAGATTTAGAAACATCAGTGTTTCGATAATTTCTAGTTATTAGTTAGTTTTTATTTCAAATAGGCAAAGAATTAAATGTCGAGAATTTAGTTGCACGATTACAAAAACAAAGATATAGGATCTTTGTTTTTGGAATCGTGCAACTAAATTCTGAGGATGAAATTGGAGGTGGAGCAAGAACCTGGCCATGATTTTCGATTCGATACAGACGACCGAATCATATAAAATCAAGTCCGCGTCAGCTCAAGAAAGAGTTTTCTCAGCGGCAGGCTAAATTTGCAACCGGCTAACAATCTATCTCTTAGCATTCGCATACTTGACAATCTTGCATTTGCAAGAACCCATTTTCAAAATATGGTATATTTTTACAAATTGAATGATCACATGAGACTTTCCGTCTTCATGTCTCAGTTTGGCGAACCGACTTGCAGTACCATTCAGGTAACAGACTAGTTGGTATTGCAGTCGTTATGGGCAAAGGTAACCGCTTAACATTAGGTGGGTCTTTAGCTCGTTTCGCCATCATATAACATGAAAAATAAGTGTATAAAACTTTTTTGTTGTATTTTTTGTATCTATGAGATTTGTTTTAGTAAAAAGGACCTATCTGATCAAACTTAAAGCCGCGGATAGCAACCTAGTCCCTTCCATGATTAAGATGCTCTATGAAGTTTCATGGGAATTTGTATTCCATGAGAACAGCAAGACCAGTGGTTTCTAGCAATGATGACCAAAGAGCCCAGTTCGCGCGCCGTTAATACTGATGATCTCCCGATATACGTGTGTGGTCATATTTGAAGAGCTTATTTATTGAGTGCTATCGAACAACTTTTACTATGAGGTCAACCCTGAAACCTAATAAAAAACAGCTATTCCCTACATTTGTGTTCACACGAATCGACAAAATGTAGTAAACAGCAGATTTTTTTCGCGATTTCAGGGTTGCTCCAGTTATAATAATGTACTCTGTGGTTGCTCCCATAGTAAATGTTGTTTGTTATGATGAGTTTTTATTTATTTTATTTATTCAATCACAGGTACAATTTCTTTAGCTTTAATTTACTAGAAAACTCACCAAACTATCAAGTTTAACGGCGAGATGCGCTCATACATATGTATATTATCTTACCCTTACGTAAACATGCAACATGAAAACAAACTTAATTAGCAACTAATCAAACCGTAGGTATGGATCGTTGGTGATTTCATTAAACGATACAGTTATCCTTAAAATATCTACTGCAAACCCTGTAATTTTTTCGAGGCTTTCAGCTTTTTTTTTATTGTATAGGATGGCAAAACGAACTAAAGGCCCACCATATGTTAAGCGGTTACCTTTGCCAATTACAACTGCAATACCATCTAGGCTGTTACCTAAATGGTACCGCAAGTCGGTTCGCCAAACAACATGAAGATGAAAAGTCTCATGTGATTGTAATTACACCGGCACCCATACCATTCTGACCGAAACACAGCAATGCAAGCATCACTATTTGGCGGAGAATAGTAGATACGGTGCTTATTCGTTTTAACATTTGTGCCCATCCATTTTTCTTTAATAACAGCATTTACAGGAAATCTGGAAGTTATGAAGTTAGCCGGTCAATATTTTACAGCATTTTTAGCCCGGCCGCACATTGTCATAAAATAGCACCGTATTTACATTTTAATATGTCAAAAGCAGACATACGATTCGGAAAATTCTGTCAGTCTGCGGGGCTGGTACTAAAATTAACTGTATAAATGTAAAATAAGCATTATGAAAGTAGTATTGTCCTGCAGATACTTACCTGTGAAACGTCTCTTTGCCATAGACGTACAACATACTATTATAACATCGTAAAAGTACAACCATGGTATAGGTTCCGGTGCGTCAGATTTTTTCTGTGATCAATGAATGAATCATTGTGATTTCCTTCCAATGTGCGGCCGGACTAAATCAACCTTTCAATACTTTCAACCGACTTCAAAAAAAGGAGGAGGTTCTCAATTCGATTGTATTTTTTTTAAAGCAGTAAGGGACACTAACTTGTGACATGTATGGTGCTAGGTAGTACAAAAAATATATAATTGAAACTATCGACATATCGATATATTTTGAGCAATCCATATGCGAAACGGTTTCATTTTCACGTACACAATATTTTTTTATCTAACACATAATTATTTAAAATAACATATTATATAGAAAATACGGTATTTACTGCATGTTATTAATGTATTACTAAATAATTTTAAGAATAACTTCTATGAAAATAAGCATTATGAAAGTTGTATTGTCCTGCAGATACTTACCTGTGAAACATCTCTTTCTTTAGGTTAATAATGTAAATTACACAGCAGTATAACACAGAACACTACACCAATACGATTATTGATATTAATTGGATAAAATATAGAACGATTGTGAAATAAATCATAAAATAATACGAGATTATATTTTGATGGGACGCTATGGGAGATTACAATTTTCAAAATCGGTTCTACTGACATTTTATTATGTCTCTTTCTAGCATATAGGTTTTTTCGTAAAGATCGGTATCTCAGTCGCACACTGTAGTGGTCTATTACGTTAGTATAGAAATGTCTTTGGTTTCACCAGGTAGTCTCTTCCCGTGACACCTAGGTCACGTGATTGCCTCCGTACTACGTCATCGGCTGTGGAGCCAATAGCAGGCTGTTAGCGTGACACTTGTCAGTTTGATGTGCTGCCACTTTGTGAAAATAAATTACCCGAGCAAAATACCTTTTTTTCATTTACTTGCTTCCATAAAGAATCACTTTTGAACTAGTAATTTTATACAGTTTCCTTTAATAAATAATTAGATGAATAGTTAACACGAGACAACAAATAGTTAGGCTAGTTAGAAATTTATTTTATATTCAATAAGAACAAAAATCTCCTTAAATATATTGAAGATATCAATCAACGGCAACACTGATCGTGACGTAGCTTGGAGGCATCGCGCTGTCATCGCGGGAAGAGAATGGTGGTGTAATATCTTATTATACCATGGCGCCGCGCATCTCCGCCTACGCTAGCTATATCGCACTATAGCGGCAGCGGCGCGGCGCACCGCGACGTGGCTTCGCGACAAAATATTCTCCGGGAGCCAACTCTGCAACGACGTGCCGCATCGCTCCGCTGCCGCGACGCTGTAATGCGTTTAAGATCATACATTTCAATACAAAGAATATTTTTGGTGTCGCGCCGCTCCGCTGCAGTTACGTGCCGCGCCACGCAAGTGCGGTTGGCCCTGTACTGAAGCGTCGCGCCGCGCCGTTCCACTGCCGCGACGTCGTAGTGCGGTTGGGGTCATACAAATCAATACAAAGAATACTTGTGTTGTCGCGCCACTCCGCTGCAGTTCCGCGCCGCGCATCTCAAGTGCGGTTTAACCTTTGGAACTAAGTATTTCTGTTTGAACTTTGGTGTTAATTTAGTGCAATAAACTATTGGTCTTCAAAGGAGTCGTATCATTTATAATTATCATATCAGCATATCAGTAAAGTTGTTCGGTACCTACAATACCCTACACACCCAGTATATTTAGGTATGTGAGGATTCATATTAATATAGGGAAAAGGTGTAATCATAGAATTCGTTGCACGATCATCTACATTACATATTTTGTTTATTTTATTGAAGTAAATAACTGACATGGCTTGTAGTTTAAACTGCATTTTGTTATCGGTCCCAGACACAAAAAGACGATTAATTGTATGAAGTAATCAATTTTGTAATTCTATTTCTGTTCTTAATACACAAAAAGATAAACTGCAGACTGCAGACTAGGACATCTTTAATAGTGCAGTTACTCTAGTTTTTTAACTGTAATGTCGTTTCATTATGCAGTTAGGTGCATTGATAAGAAAAGTTGTCAAGTTATTAATTTATTTAAAATAGTGGTTCTTCCCGAACGGAGACGTCGCGATAAACGTTTTGACAAACTAACTCGACACATTTCATTAAAATAAAAAAATTAATGAAAAAATATATTTTAGGGCATTATTATATAGTACAAGCTTGCTTAGTTTGGGACTAGATAGTCCCAAACTAAGCAAAGCTTGTACTATGGGTACTAGAAGATATAATACTTATATCATTTTTTTTTTGTAAATATATATACTTATAATATATGGATTTATTTATGACTGCCTCGTTGGTCTAGTGGTCGCAAGCGCGACTGCTGAGCATGGGGTCCTGGGTTCGATTCCCGGGTCGGGCAAGGTGTTATTGGGTTTTTTCATTAGGAAATTCTCAGTAGCAGCCCGGAGTCTGGATTTGTGCCCGGTTAATGGCAATAGGCTCGCCCCCTATTACATGGGACTTATAACATAACTGGCGAAATGTGGGTGTACTATCCACCAAGAAATACAGTCGTGATGTTATGTTATGTTATGTGTTATGTTATAATATATGGGAAGTTGGAAGACTATGAATTTGGTGTCGTGCGTATCTTGTCTAAACATAAATCTTATTTGTGTTGAATATTGTTGAAAGACTGGTTAGAAAGTAATAATGAGAAAATGTTTTTGCTTTTTAACCGACGAAAAAAAGGAGGAGGTTCTCAATTCGACGCGTATATTTTTTTTTTTTTTTTTTTTTTTTTTTTTTTTTTTTTTATGTATGACCACGCATAACTTTTTACAGAGTAGTCCGATTTTGATGATTCTTTTTTTATTGGATAGGGTATATCTTGAAGTTGGTCCCATTTAAATTTCAAAATCAAAATCCACCCCTAAGGGTAGTAAAACAGGGGATGAGTGTTTGTTCACCCACTGAATTCTTACCTGTTAACCGATTCTGTTGAAACTTGACATACATAAATATAGTTCTAGACACTACGACATAATGGAGACCTGGATTTAGAGTTTAACCACAAAAAAATGAAAAATAAAACTTTTTAACAAAAAATTGAACCGACGAAAACAGAAACTGAAAAGCGAAAAATAACTAATTATGAGTCGGCGCCAAACAACCAATCAACGAAGATCATTAAATTACTTTAAATAAATAATAAAAACAACGTCACATCAAATACAACGTGAGATTTTCATCGATAAACAATAACTTTCCAAAAATGCGTTCTCCGCTCGGCCACTTCCAACTTACACGCACTATGCTTGTTAAAAGTTCGTTTGGCGCCGACTCATAATTAGTTATTTTTCGCTTTTCAGTTTCTGTTTTCGTCGGTTCAATTTTTTGTTAAAAAGTTTTATTGCTTACTGTTACAGATCACCACCTTGTATGTTTATAATGACGACTTGCAGCTACGTTTCTACGAGGCTCTATTTGACATACTCTATCTGAACGGCGGCTAGTACTGCATATTTTTGGGTCATATGTTAATTGGCTGTGCTTGCGGAGAGCAGTTTGTAGTATAAATAGCTGTCTCACAGTGAGGACCTGGCAGAGGGAATACAAAGACGCCGTCGAGAATCGGATCGGCTTCCTTGCCAGCACTTTAAGGACAGCTCTCTGCGCCCGCTCAACCCGTATCATTGCTGTTTTACCAGCACCTCCCCAGACTGATAGGCAATATCCGAGCACAGACTGAGCGATCTCAGACTGGCATATAGGATGCAATAAACTCTATCGTTGTAGCATTAATTGTCTAGTCCGCCGTCTGCGCAGCGCCTTATACAGCTCCATTTGACCATTTTGATCGAAGTTAAGCTATGCTTAAGTGTACACTTATCAATTTGAGATAACTGTTTATCTCAATGATGTCATCTGTTATCTTTCCATCGCTGAACATATATCGTAAGGCGTCGTCCTAATACAACGCGCATAATACCTACACGTGCGACCATAGCAAGTTCACGTGAATTTTGTTCGTGCAAACCCATTATTAAACATACAAGTGTCGAACAAGTGTCCTAATTTACATGACAATGACGGATTACTTGTTCGCACGAACTTAATTCGTACGAATGCACGATTAAACATAAAAATGCCGAATAAATGGCCTAATCGACATTCGTGCGATCATCGTGTCTCTGTTCGATACAAAATGTGACAAGTGTAGTAGTATAACCATCCTATTAGAATACTTAGGCGTTATCCTAACACAAAGACTCCTTGACCATCGTATGTTTTGACTATAAAATAATTTTGTTCGTGCACTTTTTTCGTAATATTACACTGTCGCGCTATAATGTCATGTCACGAATAAAGTGTACGACCGGGATTCGCACGAGCTTGCGATGGCCGTGTAGTCGTGTTGTATTAGGACAACGCCTTAGTCCTTGTCATCACGCGATCATGCGATAATCGGATCGCGTATTTGCACGTTAGTCACATTATTTAAGTACAATATGCCAATACCAGGTATTTTACAAACTGCAGAATTGTTTGCTAAACACAGGTTCGGAATAAAACTTAATATTAAATATTTTTATCTTTTTTGCCTAAAACCTTGCATGTTGTTACTTTACTGGAAGAACTCACTGACTCCTGAAACAAAGTAAATGCCTAGCTCTGGAGTTAGGGTCTCACTATTTTTGGAGTGTGGTGATACCACAGGGTGATACGCACTTGGCTCAAGCCGATTCCGCATCGATAAATGCGGGGAGACCCTAAGAACAGCTCATGTCATGCTTATTTACTAACAGATTATTCTACTGGAGTAGTACTTAACAAGTATTGCAGCAATGATTGTCGAATACCAATAAGCTATTATAAATATTTACTGTACCTACCTAACTACAGGAAATTTTATATTTTCCTGTAGATACTCAATAAGTTTGTACTACACGATTTTCCGTATCAATTACGAGGTATAAAAATAGAGTTCTTGACTATTTTTAGGTTTTTATTAAGGAAATAAATGAAATAAATAAATAAATTTTATTGGGACATTTTTTACACAGCGCCATCTAGTCCCAAACTAAGGAGAGCTTGTACCATGGGTACTAGACAATGGATATAATACGTATATACTTTTTTTTGTAAATACATAGTGGTAATACATAAGAAACACCCAGACCAACACAAACACTTATTGTTCATCGCACAAATATTTGTGTCCTCTGGGAATCGAACCCTTTAACGACGTCGTGATCAGCAGTCCGAACCTCGAACCACTAGACCACAGACTTCAAGACGTCAAATGGATCACTGTTTCTGACCGTTGAACCAGTGTCACCGATGTTCCTGATTTAGAAGTCCTAGTGAGATTTGGACGAAAATGTATGGCATTGAACTGTGTCTACTTATATTTTGTATGGATTTTTTTAGAACTTAATTAACGAGCAACACGTAAATTGAAATTCATCTACTACCTACAAACCAGACTAATTATTTATCTCCATCTTAATACGCTTTTTTAGGGTTCCGTACCACAAAACGAAAAAAAGGAAACTGTATAGGATCACGCGACTGCTGAGCGTGAGGTCCTGGGTTCGATTCCCGGATCGGGCAAAGTGTTATTGGGTTTTTTCATTAGGAAATTCTCAGTAGCAGCCCGGAGTCTGGATTTGTGCCCGATTAATGGCAATAGGCTCACCCCCTATTACATGGGACTTATAACATAACTGGCGAAATCTGGGTGTACTATACACCTCTGCCTACCCCTCCGGGGAAATACAGGCATGATGTTATGTTATGTATAGGATCACTATGTTGTCCATCCATTTGTCTGTCTGTCCGTCCGACTTTTAGTTCCCGTTTCATTGGAAACAGATTCAGATATCGGACTTAAATTAGAATAGCAAATACTAATATATATTTCCCCGAAGTCTTGGTACTAAAATTAAAGCAATTTATGATTAATAAATACATGATATTTTTGATATATCAGCAGTTTCTTTGTTCACGCATTTTATTTTGTTTACCTGTATTTTAACTCTCTACAAAAATGTAAGCGCGATTATAGAATTATGATACGGAACCCTGATAGCGCAAAACCAACTCGCTCTTGGCCGGTTTTTTCATCATAAATTCAATACACGTAAAAGATTGAATGGGCACTGGGCAGGGCACTTAATTCTTCAAAGATAAGGTAAAAGATTCTTCTATTCTGAATGTGGGTCAAATCCTTTTCTAAATGATGACACTTAATAAATGTAATGATATGTTGACCTTACCTTTTTCTTTAATATATTACGAACCTACCTACCTTTTTATTTTAGTACCGACTTATCCAATTTTGAAAAGTGTGCTATCGTTGACTTAGGTACCTACTTTTTTTTTTTCTTCCATGGGGATATCCTCATGGACGCACTCCACCCGGGGTAGGCGGAGCCAGTGTCGGACTCTTACCGACTAAAACCACCACGGTGTTCCTTCAACTACCTTAGCCGGGGGCGTGGGAACCCGTGAGTATTCACACAACCACCCCCGACAGGTCTTGGCCCGCCACAAGCAGGCGGGCTCCTTCTCCCCGTGCGGCCTAACGTTGGCCTGCCTACTCTCTTGGCTTGACTCCAGGGTAATTGTGTCCTCCCCCTCTCTACGGACTTTGGATAACCCCAGTATATGCCATTTTATATGACCTTACTCTACTTCAAGCTCGGTGAGGTAATGGTCTAGTCTCAACGTTTTTCCATTAAATACGCTGCCAGATATAGTCGTCAGTTTTGGTAGCCTGCCTTATGGCAGGTTATCCTGGGGATTCTTAGTTTCCCCGTCCCACCATTACCACGACCGCTGCCGTATTCGGGAATAGAGGGACCACCGGGAACTGGAGGCTGTTGTAGGGGTTGTGTAGTCATGAGGGATGTATGCCCATAGTCACCACGCTAGGCAGGCGGGTTGGTGACCGCAGCAGGATTTTATTGCATAGGAGGACGCTGCTGCTCATCCTCCATCCATTTTCCACAATATGTATATATACTAATCTAATTAGAAATGTTATTTTAAGTGTAATATTGTGGCGAGAAAATAAACATTTAACTTTATATTTTCTTCATTTTAATCAAATTATAATTAATGTAATTATAATTGGATACATTATTTTATACTTAACAATTATCCAGTAGTTATTTTATCTAAATAAATTACCACCAAAATTAATACGGCGATCTACTAATTTTATTTTAGACGAGTAAAATAACATAACATTATGCCTGTATTTCCCCGAAGGGGTAGGCAGAGGTGTAATAGTACACCCACATTAACGACGGGTAAAATATAAGTTCAATACCTACTTAGATTAGATAGATTGAATTGTAATTATAGTATTATTTTGGCAACGCCTGAAAAAGGCGACTAAGTTTATAAGAACTATATTTATAACCTATCACGAATATGTACACTTAGTTGGCAAAATAAATATTTTTGAATCTTCTGAATTTAACCCTTAGTCGCCTTTTACGACACCCATGGGTAGAAAGAAGGGCACCCCCCTTTTGCTATTATTATTAATTGCTGGGCACCACACGGCAATCCGATAAATTCAATCTATAGATTGATTACTATTAATATCGGCTGTTAATCAATAATACTCTCTCACGGCAATAAATGCCGTATAGTTATTTTCAGAAGTGGGATATATAGAAATAAGGGCCGTATAAAATAATTTCTGCACGTAACAATTACTATCATTTGGGATTTTTACATGTGGAACAGCGTGTACAACAAAATTTTACTCACGACATCCTGCGGTTACCAATCACCTTGTAGAAAGAAACAGTTATGGCAATGACCTTTTAAAGTAGGTAGCTGTACATAAAGGGAATACCGTCCATAATACTTATCAGGCGATTTCCTTAAGGAATTAGATGTAGGTAGGTACTTATTACCCACAAAAGGGTAAGAACATTATAAGTGACAGGTAAATAATTTAGAATAAGCAAGACAACACACTCTGTTCAAGCCCGCAATCGGTGTGGCAAGAGCTAAAAGAATTATATTTTCAAGATAAAAAAAAAAATCACAGGATGTCTCCTTTGATTTGATTCATATAAATAAATATATACGAATGGAATTTCCCGTAACTGTGAATCCTACATTCGTAATTAGACGCGGCTTCATTAAGATTCCACCAATGTTTCCCAGACAGTGTAACGCTAAAAAGAACTCTGAGGTTAAAAACCTTTTAATGGAGGACATTTCTCCAGATTATGTAAGAACAACTTAAGCCAATGTCTTTGTTGGCATTTAATGAAATTACCTAACATTTTTTTTTTCAAAAGTACACACAAACCTGAAATAGATATTCTTAAAATAGAACATGACAACGCACTATGGAAAAAAGGATATGTTCTAATGATGAGTAAGCATTTTCGAAGGGTGAACATAAGGTATGTACTCACAGCAGGCATTTGAGTGTACATTACACATAGCTCGAGTTTTAGCATAACACCGGTGAAAACTTCGAGGCGAGCATTACAGTGCACAGACTTGGAATGTAACAACTTCAAATATTACAGCAGTCAATAAAGCCGAGAAATACAGTGCACACCACTTGATATCATCATCATCAACTCAGCCTATCGCAGTCCACTGCTGGATATAGGCCTCTCCCAAGTTGCGCCACATCACTCGATCCTCTGCCTTCCGTACCAGTCCCCCAGCCACATTATTCAGGACGTTGGTCCACCTGGCGGCACCCTATGCTGTATTTACCGATTTGCTTCGATCCGCCACTTGTAACTAACGCCAAAACCAGAGAATGTTTGTTACACGCATGAATGTTAGAAGTGTAATGTGCGGAGTATGTAAAAAGCGATGGTCAATGTCGAACGGTTACAAATGCGAATGCTACTCGGTCAATATGTTGAGTTGACGTACTATTGTAATGTAATACTCAACATCGAATTTTAAATTGTTACATTACACACGAATGTTCGCGGTGAGTACGCTCCTTAAGATTATTGTAGTAGATATACCTACTAAATGCGATACTTGGGAAAGCCAAGGGTAAAGTCATGAGAGTCCTTACTATAGCATGTTTCCAGTTCAATTGGTTGAGTGTTCCAATTTTGCGATTGTTAAATTTCGAATGAATTTGATTGTTTTTCTTTCGTAAACACATTATTGACATATGCGGAAAATCCTTCAGAAATCTGGGTTTCATCTTGAGACAATATAAGGATTTCAACGGTACATCAGCAGTCAAAATTTTATACAATGCACTTGCCGCCGCCTTACCGTGCCGCAATACAGTGAGAAAAGAATCGCTTTTAAGTGATGATTGAACCTACACCAGGTTCAGAGGTTCAGAGGGTCCAGAAAAAGGGATTAAAACGCAAGTTATTATCAAATTCTGATCATCACTTATATAAACCTTAGAGGTGCTGGCAGGGTTTAATCCAAGACACTTTTATGTAAATAGGTTCAGTTGAAAAACAGCGTCAGTTACCTGGCATTTATGCAGAACTGGACCTATTTGGTACAGTCGCTAGGAACATGGCATCTATCTTCTTCTTCCTGTGCCATATCCTCATCGAATGTCAGCGACCACCGCACGGAATTCTATTCTATCTTGTGCCAGGCTGCATAGACTGGCAGCGTCTTTGATGTTGGTCCAGCTCTTGTTGTCAATCCAGGCTAATTTCCTTCTTCCCCTACTCCTTTTGCCGTCTATCTTGCCCTCCTATTTTACTCAATTAATTATTAAATTATATGAGATTTTCCTTCTTTTAACTGTTTTTAATAACTGAAGGTTTTTCGTCGAGGACGCTCCCAAAACGTAATTCCCACCCTCGCACTCCCCTTACACACCGCAACTGCGGGCCGCTCTCGTGAATTTTATGCGAGTTGCAATAGAACTCATTTTCGAGAAAATCATTCTCGCGTGTTTTACCACAGAAGTAAATGTCGTAAATCTCAAAACAGTTTTCTTTTTATTACAAGAATACTATACAATCTATACAAATTTCTGCTAGCTAGTATTTAATAAACTTTATTATCTTCCTATTTGCATATATTTTATATAGCTAAGTTAAATAATAAAGGAGAAATATTCGAAAAATCTCTAAAAACGCATGATTTTCAAAAAATAAAAGTATCGAACAAAAATAAACTAATTATGTAATTGTCTAGCCAAACGATGGATAAAAGTTTAAAAAAACATGTATCTAAATTTGACATTCATCAAGCATGTGTTTGACTCAGCATATGTTTTCAAAAAGTCACCTCATTTTGGGAGCCTAGCCTTAAAACTTCAATATTAGTTACTTTATTCCTCTATGAGGTCTTTAAGATTCAATTCAATTTAATTTAATTTATTCAATTTATATTGTGGTACATAGGTAAAATAAAGATAGGTATTAAATAGGTACATTATGTTGTGCTGCTATGACCCGCCGTAATTGGCATACATTCATACATGTTAACGGCATCTATGACCCCTCTTATATTTTTTTTCTATTAAATTGTTTATATTGTATCCATGTGAATTTGAATTGTTTATATTGTATCGATGTGCTTGTGTCAAATAAATGTTTCTTTCTTATCTTTGTGGAAGGCAAGCGTTCAGCCGCTACTTTGTTGATTCAGCGGCACAGCAGCTGGCGGCGCGACAATCATCAAATATGTTTAACTAGAAATCATGAATAAACAAAATTCCCCATATAGAATTACATTTAATAAGTTACATTGTATAATAAATGAGTTACAGAATGTGTTCCACTGTGTTCCTTTAATAACCTTTGGCCAGGGGCGTGGGATAGATTCTGCATTCGCCAAACACGCCCACGGTCCCAAAAGAAGGTGGAGGAAGGACATACTCTCCCAGCTGCCTGCCTTGTGGCAAGATGAGTGTACACCGGGCTCATCCCTGCTCCTCCACTGTGCCTTCTGTTAGCATTAGAGGGAAACGTGGAGAAACGCCGCATCAGCCCATATCGGACCCGTCCCGTGGCAGAGTATTCGCCATTGGCAATAAGGTCCCCCAAAGAAGAGTTATTGACCGTGCCCAGGGTGCTATATTCCAACTGTATCTTCCAGTCGTATCGATGCAGAGTGGCGTAGCTGCTGTCGGCGCGTCAACATCAAATCTTGTTTTCCCAGAAACGATAAAAATAAATACACAAAACTCTCCATGTCATGTAATCATTTATATTAAATAATTTCTTAGAAACACCACAAATTGTTTAAGTCACGAACTCTCTGTTGAATGTACCTCAATGAAACATAGAACCATCGAGGTGAAAGATATGGAAATTTAATTACTCTCTTTGTGTTTTGTGGTAAACAGCGTTTGTGGAAATTATTTCAAAGGTCGTTTTCATTATTGGTAAAGCTTTAAGTTGCTTGTAAATGTTTATGCTTATTAAATAGGAAACGTCTTGTTAAGTAGAGAATAAGTATAAATATAAGGGTTGCGTAATATTTTTTTATTAAAAGTTAGGTATACCATGATGAGACGCCCATCCATATACTATGCGAGTGTGATGCAGTGCACCACATGAGAAGCCAGCACCTTGGAGGCCACGTCATCTCAACGCAGGAGATCAGGTCCTCCTCCCCCAAAGTCATAGTCGACTTCATGATTGACTTGTAGCTTGGGGAAGTGCTGTAATGCTGCAAGAGGCGTCACAATAGATCTTACGCAGTGGCTTAGGGGGCGTTCAAGACCCCTACCTCTTTCCTCAAGTAATAAAATAAATAGGTATACCATATTGTAGTAGAATAGAATAGTCAATGAGGTATGAACTGGGCTTAAAACTATGTACTTTAAGATACCTAAGGGTTAACATCATGGTATAAACGACTAGATTTCTCCATAAGTTTGCTTGTTTAGGAAAAGTAAATGTCTAGTGTTTTGCAAAGGCTTGGAGATAAGTACATACTTAATAGGGTACTTCTCTTTAATAGGCCTAACTTCACCCTTATTTTGTGTCAATGTCTTGTTAGAAACGCGATAAAAGATAAAAAGACAATGCTATAATAAATTTGATAATTTTTTAGACGGAATTAGGATAGACAAAACTAATCATATTTTACTTGCGAGAATAGCCTCTCGGAGCAGATTTTTTATCAATCACATAACTTTTATAACAGAATCAAAGAATCATGGCGAGTCCAATACATTTATTTGTAAGAAACAAATTAAGGTTGTATCAATGATATTTAAAAGGTCAGATATGGTAGCTACTAGTGCGTGCAATGTGAAGACTCGAAAACGTCCTACTTGGGACGTTTTGATATAACTCCGAGTCGAGCAAGGCGCCGAGCGTGACCCGGGGACAAAAAAAATCACGCCATCGTTTGTGTACAGAAAGTGAACCAATTATGACGCGAAAGTATCTTAAAGTACAAGTAGTATATTATTTAGATTGGTTTCCTGACGTTTCGAAAGCTTTGCAGCGTTCGTGGTCGCAGGAAGACTAAGATGACAAGCGTCTTTACAGATATTTCTAAAAAAATATTTAAAGTAGCTAACTTACTTTATACTAGTTTATATATTTTTGTGCTGCCGCTGCGTATGGAACACTTTTTTGTTTGTTTTATTAGGGTATAACATATATATACTTCTAACTTAAATAGGTTGTATAAAATTCGAAAAATTAATAGAATTAGTCGTCTTCATAATTAATACCAAAATAATGGTAATAAATCCAACCCTATTTCATCATCGGACAACCAGACGCACGGCAATGTACCACATTTATATGGTAGATATTCCACCTTTACCCACGAAGCTTTTTGCTAATTGCTTCATTATACGTACAGCGAAGATATTTTAAAAAGTACAGATATGTTGTTGCGCGTGGACTCTGAAGACTCGAAAACGTCCTAATTGGAACGTTATGCTGCCAGTCTGCGTCAAGCAAGGCGCCGCGCGTGACGTGTGACAAAAGAAAAATACAAAAATGCCGTCATATGTGTACAGAAAGTATACTAATTATGATGCGAAACTAATTTAAAGTAACTTACTTTCCACTAGTTTATGTGGCCGCTGCGTACGGAACATATTTTTCGTTGGTTTTGTTAGGGTATGACATATATACTATTTAATTATAAGCGCTTTTAAAAATTATATTATCAACTCTTAAACATCCACTCATCATGGGCCTTCTAATGACTGCTTCAATTATTGGTCTAACTAAGCGGCCTCTACGTTGTCTACGCAGCCACTGACAAACGCCGTAAATTTTTAAAGTTTTCGGCTTGCCCATTATTTCTAGACACGAAATAGAAGCGGTCAAAAGAGCATAAAATAACACAATCACTACACCTGGCACGGCGTCTGTCACGTCTGCGTATTCTTTTAAGGTACAATGTTGTCTACATGGAAAAAGGAAAAAGTACATCATTTACAAACCTACCTTAATTTAAGAGTAAGGTCTCTTACGCAATAACATATAATTTCACCTGACGTGATATTACTGTGCGTGCCTGCAAACAATACAATAAAGCGCAAGTCAGACACAAGACGGAGAGGTAAAGGTCAAGGGCGACAGCGGAGCGCAGGTTTTAACGACTATTTGACCGCTAACTTGTCTCAAAGCAGGGGTATGTCTAAACTAGATAAAGTTATCGTGACTGTGATTTTTTATAGGCTATTAGAGTAGGTTTTATTATACAAAACTAATACTTAAGTGCCTAAGGTAAACAATATCTTTGGGTGATATAATATTGGAGTGGAATCATGACATTAAACTCACAGTTTATTTAATTTAGGTATAAATAAAACAATGACGACTTCATAAACTAAGTTATGTTTATAATGACCGAATGTTCTGATCCAATGTTACGTCTTTTCCGCTCCCGCTCCGCTTTGAGTATCACAAAATCTTTACATTATGTCAGCCCCACACGTGAGCAAAGTTTGGCCACCCATTTTTATAATATTTCATTTTATGTGCTCTCGTAGGAACGCAAATACACTTGCCAGACTTGTTTTCAAATATTTGCACTCACATTTAGCACAAAGATCGCTGACAGAAAGGACGTCGATTTTGTGGACGCCGTATCTCTGTTTTATTTGAGGAAAAAATATTCTTCGGATTCCATCTATTGACTTGGCTCTGCTTGAAGAGGCTCGAGAAATTCGAACTGCGTCAAGACTCTCAACTACTCCAATCAGTGATGCATACTTTACTAAACTGTGCAAAAAATATTTAGCAATAAGTTTAGTGTGGCAGGCCGCCCAAACTTTGAACTTTTTCTATTTTAATGTGCGAAGAAAAACCGATACCAGATGGCAAATTGGAAATGTGTCTTCAAACTTCACATCTGCACACATAGTTCGCGACTTAGGTGTTTGCATATTTGAAGTTTAGTACGGGCCTTAAGCAACGTGTAAATGAAATACCTAAAAAGCTCTTAAGGAGTCATTGTACTCATCAGTATGAACAACTTTTATTATGTGACTAATCCAGAAATCGCGAAAAGGAATACAGCTGCTGCTTACATTTTGTCGAGTTACACGAACATGGAGCAGCGGATTTTTTCAGGACGATTTCAAGTTTGTTTCCATAGTAAAAGTTGTTTATAATGATGAGTACCTACATAAAGTCATCTGTCACACTACATGCGAACTACAACTGACGTAGAAGATATGACGTCACAATTCCTGAATCGTGTAATGAAAGTAATTTTTTTATTATTTTTTTCGAATGGACTCTCGCAGAATTGGTACCCAAAATAGATACCCTACCTGCTTAACCGGCCGGGTGGCGGAGAATCCCGTTAGGGAATCCATCCACCGAAAAATTTCCCTAAACCTAACTTATAAACTAAAATCGCGGTTGCAAAAACCGCATATAGTCGGCCCCTAAGTTTTTCTAATCAAAGTATAACATGCAGTTAGCTTAATATACGTGGGACACTCAGAAAGTTTTGCGAAACTAAAAAAAATTGTTCTATACGTACATATATTTTTATCAAATCTTTTCAAAGTACTTTCCACCAGCCTCTATACAAAGATTCATGCGCCTAAACCAGTTTTCAAAACACCTTTTCCAGTCCGCCGCAGACACCTCGTTTACAGCCTGCTCGAACGCAGCCAGCGCATCTTCCGGCGACGAAAATTGTATCCCTTTGAGCTGATTTTTTATTTTTGGGAATAAAAAGAAGTCACACGGTGCTAGATCAGGGCTGTAAGGAGGGTGACCCAGGAGTTTGACTGGCGTGCTGTCCAGGAAGTCCCTCGTTTTGAGTGCGGTGTGCGCAGGTGCATTGTCGTGGTGGAGCAGTAGCCCGCGGAGCCCTGTGTTTGGTCGCTTGTTGCTTATAACAGAGAAAACTTCTGGCAAACATTTGGTAGTATACCATTCGGCATTAATGCTTCTTTGATCCCGTAAGGGAATTGATACCAAGTGGCCAGTCAAATTAAAAAAGCTAGCGATCAAAATCTTACCCCCGCTTCTAGATCGCTTCACTTTGGTAGGCGTTGGCTCATTTTGAAACACCCAAACAGTCGACTGGCGCTTGGTTTCTGGGTCGTATTGATAAATCCAGGACTCATCACCTGTAACGATGTCGTAAACACGCCGAGACGAGCCTGCTTCAAATTTGTTAAGCATATCACGGCACCATTCCACCCGGGCCTGCTTCTGAGCATCGGTGAGGTTGTGCGGCACCCAGCGTGATACTATCCTCCTCACGCGAAGATGGCTGTGTAGAATCTCGTGAACGCTTCCCGATCCAATCTTCAATATGTGTTGAATCTCCTGATATGTAATTCGCCTATTGTCTTGGATTAAATTTTTCACTGCTAGCACGTTTTCTTCGGTAACAGCCGTCAAAGGGCGACCGCTTCTTTCGTCATCCCCCAAAGTTGGTCGACCGCGCTTGAATTCGTTATACCAACGATACACGGTTGCCTTGGAAGGGCCTTCATCCATGAATGCCATTTGAAGTCTATCGTACGATTCATCCGGTTTCAGGCGACACTTGAAATCGTATAAAATCATAGCTCTAAAATGTTCCCGGCGCAGATCCATATTTCAGTGAGACACAATACTTTGAATTAACTCGCAAAAAATGTGGAAGGAAATTTTGAAATTGGAACTTACTTATTTTTACTTATAAATAATCATATTTTCGAAAAACATTATAACTGGCCAGTCTCCCATATATAAAAACTTTTTTTCGCAATACTTTCTGAGGGGCCTGGTACTGTGGAAAAAGGAGGTATCATGTTCCTCCAACACAAAGGGAGGATCCTCCTACCAGGCTAGGTCTGCGCCTGGTGGGCTACTGCCCAACGGTTGACGTTGGGCTCTTGTATATATGTTAACTTGCGTGTAAACTCTGCTTGCGCGATGTAGGATAGTTCTCATGTCACCGGATAGATGTCGCTACAATACTAACTAGAACTTTTCGGCCCCATCGGCTATCCGTTCGTTCCGTTCGTGCGAGCAATGTCGCTCACAATGGGCCTGATAAGAAGGCCCAAAGTCACCCAAAGGGCAATTGAGAGGGCTATGCTCGGAGTGCCCTGCGTGATCGAATCAGAAATGAGGAAATTCGCAGGAGAACGAAAGTAACCGATAGCCCAAAGAATTCCCAAACTTAAGTGGCAGTGGCAGTTTGTGAATTGCCTCGGCCGGGCCTTGTCCGGGGCGCCATTCGCACCGACCTCGGTCCCGTCACGGTATAGCATAAATCATCCTATAATCAAATTATAATAATTCAGCAATCAATCATTCCGAATAGTACAGCTATTTATACCAACAAGAGGTCGCCCAATAGTCGAAATTCAACCGTAATTCATTATTTTTTTCCATTTTTTTTATTGGTAACATTAAAGCTTGTCAGTAGCTACTAAACAAATTAAAAGAAAACCGATTGACAAACAGAAGGGAAATAGTCATCATTCATCATCATTTCAGCCGAAAGACGTCCACTGCTGGACATAGGCCTCCCCCAAGCATCGCCACAACGACCGGTCCTGTGCCTTCCGCATTCAGCGGATTCCCGCGACCTTCACCAGGTCGTCGGTCCACCTTGTGGGGGGCCTACCCACGCTGCGCCTTCCAGTACGCGGTCGCCACTCCAGAACTTTACTGCCCCATCGGCCATCCGTTCTGCGAGCAATGTGCCCCGCCCACTGCCACTTAAGTTTGGCAATTCTTTGGGCTATGTCGGTTACTTTCGTTCTCCTGCGAATCTCCTCATTTCTGATTCGATCACGCAGGGACACTCCGAGCATAGCCCTCTCCATTGCCCTTTGAGTGACTTTGAGCCTTCTTATGAGGCCCATTGTGAGCGACCACGTTTCAGTACCGTAAGTAATTACTGGCAACACACACTGGTCAAAGACTTTCATCTTGAGACACTGCGGTATTATAAGGGAAATAGTACTAAACCGTTTTTAGGGTTCCGAAGTCCTACAAGGAACCCTTATAGTTTCGTCATGTCCGTCCGTCTGTCCGTCTGTCCGTCTGTCCGTCTGTCCGTCTATCCGTCTGTCCGTCTGTCCGTCTGTCCGTCTGTCCTAATCCTTTACAGCTTAATAACTTCTACAGTTATAAACATAAGTAAATGAAATTTTGTTAAAAAATAGTCTGCATATAGATCTCAATTTTAAAAGAATAAAAAAATAGTTTTTACGTTCTTTAGGGGTGGCACCCATACATGTGAAATGGGGAAAAAAACATTTTTTTCGCTGCACCCACTCGTGTGGGGTATCATTGAATAGGTCTACTAAAATGAAGGTAATGTTTCATACACCACTTTTTTATCAGGTGTACCAACTGCGAAATATAGCCCGCCAAAGTGGCTTGCAATGTGTCCCCCCCCCTGCCATTTCTAAACTATGCAACGTAGAAACTTATAATCTTCCACATTTATAGACCTTTGTGAAAACTCTCTTTTAAAATTATTTCGAGTATAATGTGATTATAATTTTTTGAGTTATAGACAGAAAACTGAAAAATACTTAAAACGTCCTAGTTCAAAGGTCATTGACCTTAGAGAAAATGATCATAGCAAATAATGCTCCTTTAGCTACTTTCTATTTGAAAAAATCACAAAAAGTAACTTTGTGTTATGTTGACGACACACTTCTTAAATTTGGCGCCATCTAGCGGCGTCGTACAACACTCTCTGGGTCGCCAATGCTGGCGTCAAGTGCCGTGTATTACATTTGGCACTGTATAGCGCCATCTAGCGGCTACTGACATCACTCTCTGAGTCGCCAATGCTGCCGTCTATTCAATCAATCAATCAACTCAGCCTATCGCAGTCCACTGCTGGACATAGGCCTCTCCCAAGTTGCGCCACAACGCTCGGTCCTCTGCCTTCCGCATCCAGTCCCCCCCAGCCACGTTCTTCAGGTCGTCGGTCCACCTGGCAGGGGGGCGCCCTACGCTGCGTTTGCCGATTCGCGGTCTCCACTCAAGGACTCGTCTGCTCCAACGGCCATCGGTCCTTCGACAGACATGGCCAGCCCACTGCCACTTCAGCTTACTGATCCTACAAGCTATGTCGGTCACTCCGGTTCTACTCCGGATAATCTCGTTACGGATTTTATCCTTCAAAGAAACTCCAAGCATAGCTCGCTCCATAGCTCGCTGAGCGACTTTGAATTTGTGGACTAGCCCAACTGTCAGTGTCCACGTCTCGGCACCGTAAGTCATGACTGGCAGGACGCACTGGTTGAAGACCTTTGTCTTCAAACTTTGCGGTATAGGCGACGAGAAGACTCGGCGAAGATTGCCAAATGCTGCCCAGCCCAGACGGATCCTTCTGTTGGCTTCTTTCTCGAAGTTGTGTCTACCAAGCTGAATTACCTGCCCTAGGTAGACGTATTCCGTTACAACTTCGAGTGCCGACCCTTCGACGAATATTGGCCTCGGCATGACATGCATATTGAACATGACTTTAGTCTTGTCCAGATTCATGCCGAGACCGACACGTCGAGAGGCTCCGTTTAAGCTGTGCAGCATTTCGCCCAGTTGTTCCAGCGACTCAGCCATTACAACGATGTCATCGGCAAAACGGAGATGTGAGATGTTCTCGCCGTTAACTTTGATACCCTGTCCAGTCCAGTCCAGCGTCTTGAAGACGTCCTCCAACCGTCCGCCGTCTATTGCAAAAACTAAAATAGCCGTGATTAATATTCGATTTGATTTGTTTGTAACACCTACTTAAGGAACCCTATAATACTGAGCTTGGCCCGACATGCTCTTGGTCGGTTTTTCTTTGTCCATTTAATTCCAATAAATTACAAACAATGAGGAAAAATTTACCCGATAAAAGGCTGTTCTTTAAATGCTATTTTTATACAAATAAAAACTAAAATAACTACAACAAACCTGACTGCGTGTAAAAAACATATGTTTCAAGATTAACGTTTTACCACATTACGATGGCAGGTGGGTTTCTCTCAAAACGTCGCTATGGAATTACAATAGCACTACACTTGGGTAGGTAACATCTATTAAGTCACTGTGACAGCAAAGCTTTTAACTGAAATTATGTCGAGTCATAGGTTATCTGTTTCCAGATTTGCTTACTTAGTTGACTTTCTATCGCACAGTGATACACTTCTGCAGTTATTATCATCCAACTGGTTGTTGTAAACTCTTGTTCTTATGGTTCCAAATAAATAAATAAATATTTTTTATTTTGAACATCAACAACAAACAAACGACCAAATTCACAAACAAACAAACAACAAGCTTAGTTTTCGTATTATTACAAAATTATATATATCGACCGCACCATCGCTTAACATCAGGTGAGGTGGAGGTCAAACGCAAGCCCATTAAGAATAAAAGAAAATGTAAAAAAATGTAGCCTATGACACTCATAGATAAAGACGAATGAATCTAATGGCACCTTGTACTTCAAAATCTGTCAATCCGTTTAGGATACAGGAGATCACAATGAAACAGACAAACATACATACATACATACACCCAAAAACATTACCATCCTTCTGGGACGACAGTCGCGTAAAAATAGGTAAATCAGTAGTAAGAAGTAAATCTAATGCTTATACTCTCAGGAGACGCGAAAAACAAGCCCATTTCCTTAAAACCCTATTAATATTATAAATATGGATATTTTTTTGTATGGATGTTTTTTTGTTTGGCCTTCAATCACGCTGAAACGGCTAAGCGGATTTGGATGAAATTTGGCACACAAATAGACCATAACCCGGATTAACATACAGGCTATTTATCTTTTATCCTGGGAAGATAAACCCCGAGGGATACAATTCTTGACTACGGCTTTACGAATTATAATATACGACTTTACGATAAACCAAACTATATGCGGACGAAGCCGTGATGGCTTGTAATTGAATAAGAATCATTTGATGAAAATATTTTTTTAAACCTCGCTTTTAAAAATAAAGAACCTGTCCTAAGCTATGTTAAAATTTTCAAGTCTCTAGCTCATCGGGAAGTTAGTTTAAAATCGATCTTAAAATTTGTACCGAACAGACAGACATGACTGAAAGAGAGTCAATAAAACTATTATAATAAAAACTAAAACTTTCAGGCTTCTGACTACTGTAACGGAAACTCGGTACTGCAAATATTTTACTGTACAGTCAATGTTCAGATTCACATCTAACAATAAATAAACAAATTCAAAGCCATACCTTGCCATTTCTCCGAAAACTCGATTGGCCTTCCTGCCAACACCGGTTAAATCCAAGTGTGAAGTTGCCAGATCCACATATTCCCGACAAATCACCAAACAGCGGTGCATTACACCTATATCACCTTCTATCGCCGCGCATGCGTACAAGAAACCACTCTGATTTCAACCGAACAGCAGTCATCAGAAAGCTTTCGCGGGAACCACTTGCCCCCCTTTCCCGAAAGTTCTCGTAACTTTCAAAGTTTTTCCCAAAGTCGTGAAAATGGTGTCTCAGACAGTGATTAGTGTAAACAGAATTGGGTATTAGGTACTGTGTTTTGTGTTTTTATAAGTGTAAATAAGTTAGTGTTTTAGTGAAATATGGATTTAATAACGTTTGAACTTTTAAGAGTGTGTGGTTAATGTCGGATTGAGTTTCAAAAGTAAGTTGAAAAGTATTTTTTCATGTTGAGCCTTTAGTTTATTTAAACTTTTTATAGTTTTGAAAATTTTGAAAAAGATAATATCATCGATTTATTACTAAAATAAATAAATCTGTGTCACATAAAATTACAAAACTAACTCAGGATATTTCTCGCGAAAAACTTAGCACCTACTTTAAAAATAATAAAATAATTTGTGTGAAACAGTTTAGGAAGTCGGTGCCATTTTTTTCTTAAATCAAACCGAATCGCACCTACTTCCTAAACTGTTTCACACAAATGATTTTATTCTTTTTAAAGTCAGTTTTTACTTTTTTAAAGCACAAACATTTAAAAAAATACAATCGAATTGAGAACCTGAAGTCGGTTAAAAATATTGTCGACCAGTACGAAAGTTTTAGTCTTTGTTGATAGAAAAAAAATCCTCTCGCAGTTCTGCTGGAAGAAATTTCTTAAATAAATAAGCAGTGCCTTTGTACGATTCATTTCTATGCATTTTATTATTATTTCTCTGTGTGTGCATAAATTTAATAAATAAATAAATAAAAATATTTTATTGTTATTACTAGTAAACTGACATCTATCGTAAGATTACGACTTTACTGGTTCTCATAAAAAATACTCAAAACTATATCCTGAAAACTGGTTTTCTCTAGAAACGTCTGCAAATCAGATAACAGTTCGAGCAGTCTGGTAGCTCGCTGAATCAATGTTAAAGAATTAAGTGAAGTTTATTTTATTATTTTTAACGCATTTTACGCATGCGAAGCGAAATCTAATGATTTAAATTGTGGAAAGAAAAAATCGCTCACGAGCAGGATTCGAACCTGCGACTCCTGGCTCAGTACGCCAGTGCTTTAGCCACTAAGCTACCGTGAACACTGCTCGTGGTATCGTAATTATCCTCCACTATACGTCTTTGGGTGACGTCAGCGATATCTTATTAAGAAACATTGTTTCTTAACCGACTCGACTAACTTTGCAGTTAAATCAAAGTCGTATTGATATGCCTACCCTTACTAATTATTTTATTATTTTTAACGCATTTTACGCATGCGAAGCGAAATCTAAAGATTTAAATTGTTGAAAGAAAAAATCGCTCACGAGCAGGATTCGAACCTGCGACTCCTGGCTCAGTACGCCAGTGCTTTAGCCACAAAGCTAAGCACAGTTTAGTGGCTTAGTGGCACTGGCGTACTGAGCCAGGAGTCGCAGGTTCGAATCCTGCTCGTGAGCGATTTTTTCTTTCCACAATTTAAATCTTAAGTGAAGTTTGTTGTTTTCATTAAACTAAATTAGGGCTAAAAATCGATCGCAATCACCTGATGAAAGTTATAAATCGTACAAAGAAATTGCTAATTGGACAGGCGATTAGCAAGATAAATAATTGATCACTTTTATTACTACAAACTGTATAAGTCATAAATAAAAACTTTTTGTTTTTTTTTAATGATGCTAAATGGCTTTAGCCAAATTACATTGAATATTTTTTTTTTATCACAAAAATAATAACAATTTTGGGACTTGATTATTTTTATAAGAACTGCTGCCAAATTGTGCAACTCACTCGCGATCTCAATCATCTGGATTTCAATGTTCATTGCTCTGTCTGTTTTGACAATCCATCATATTGACAACAACGTACCACGCCATGAATATTGCTGTAATTTCAAAATGAAAGTTAATGTCAATGTGAATGCATTACACAATTACCCCACTGGTCCAAACAGCACGCTTCACTATAAAACATAATGATACCACAGTCTAAGGAACTCTAGCTCTGCTCTTTCCTACTTAATTACGCTGTGATGATCCTGTGAGCGACTACTGCATGCATCGAAACGATTTTAAAGAATGAATTTTTTTTTTTTTTAAACGTCTGTAAAGACGCTTGTCATCTTAGGCTTTCTGTGACCATGATCGCTGTAAAGCTTTCGAAACGTCAGGGAAACCAATTTAAATAATATACGCGACATAATCCCGTTAAACAAAAAAAAAAAAAAAAATTATAATTGGTTTTCATTAAATATCAGGAATTAAAAGTAAAGTAAATACGAGGTTTATATCCAAGGATTTTGTTTCAATTACCAACGGCACGTTCGCGTTCAACAAATAAAACTGCCATTCGTATAGTTTTAACTTTATTACGTGGGACACTCAGAAAGTTTTGCGAAACTAAAAAAAATTGTTCTATACGTACATATATTTTTATCAAATCTTTTCAAAGTACTTTCCACCAGCCTCTATACAAAGATTCATGCGCCTAAACCAGTTTTCAAAACACTTTTTCCAGTCCGCCGCAGACACCTCGTTTACAGCCTGCTCGAACGCAGCCAGCGCATCTTCCGGCGACGAAAATTGTATCCCTTTGAGCTGATTTTTTATTTTTGGGAATAAAAAGAAGTCACACGGTGCTAGATCAGGGCTGTAAGGAGGGTGACCCAGGAGTTTGACTGGCGTGCTGTCCAGGAAGTCCCTCGTTTTGAGTGCGGTGTGCGCAGGTGCATTGTCGTGGTGGAGCAGTAGCCCGCGGAGCCCTGTGTTTGGTCGCTTGTTGCTTATAACAGAGAAAACTTCTGGCAAACATTTGGTAGTATACCATTCGGCATTAATGCTTCTTTGATCCCGTAAGGGAATTGATACCAAGTGGCCAGTCAAATTAAAAAAGCTAGCGATCAAAATCTTACCCCCGCTTCTAGATCGCTTCACTTTGGTAGGCGTTGGCTCATTTTGAAACACCCAAACAGTCGACTGGCGCTTGGTTTCTGGGTCGTATTGATAAATCCAGGACTCATCACCTGTAACGATGTCGTAAACACGCCGAGACGAGCCTGCTTCAAATTTGTTAAGCATATCACGGCACCATTCCACCCGGGCCTGCTTCTGAGCATCGGTGAGGTTGTGCGGCACCCAGCGTGATACTATCCTCCTCACGCGAAGATGGCTGTGTAGAATCTCGTGAACGCTTCCCGATCCAATCTTCAATATGTGTTGAATCTCCTGATATGTAATTCGCCTATTGTCTTGGATTCAATTTTTCACTGCTAGCACGTTTTCTTCGGTAACAGCCGTCAAAGGGCGACCGCTTCTTTCGTCATCCCCCAAAGTTGGTCGACCGCGCTTGAATTCGTTATACCAACGATACACGGTTGCCTTGGAAGGGCCTTCATCCATGAATGCCATTTGAAGTCTATCGTACGATTCATCCGGTTTCAGGCGACACTTGAAATCGTATAAAATCATAGCTCTAAAATGTTCCCGGCGCAGATCCATATTTCAGTGAGACACAATACTTTGAATTAACTCGCAAAAAATGTGGAGGGAAATTTTGAAATTGGAACTTACTTATTTTTACTTATAAATAATCATATTTTCGAAAAACATTATAACTGGCCAGTCTCCCATATATAAAAACTTTTTTTCGCAATACTTTCTGAGGGGCCTGGTATAGAATAGAATAGAATAGTATTTATTTGCATCAAACATGGCACATTCATAAGGTGTTAGAAAATATTATTTTGAACTAATACGTGTTCCACCAGGTACTGGCATACAATTTTTTCATAATGCATGTAATATTTGACAATGCTTTTAAATTACAATGGAGTTATTTTTTTATTTTTTTTTTAAATTACATATTATTAGCATTCACACTCTTAAACTATTAACAAAAATTAAATAAATTCGAAATTTATCCCACAATAATAAAATCTTAAACCTTTCCTTTTACAATTATTATTTATTACACTTATTACATTCATGACATAATAATATACCAATTTTTTTTTTTTTTTTTTTTGCGTTTATATGAATAAAATATTCCATCGGTAATCATATTTCTTCTTTCTTACTTATTTTTTTTCCTGGTTTATTGAAAGAGTTTACTATAGTTTTTAAAGAAGAGCACAATTTTTTCATCTTTATCAAATTCCTCATCTTCCGAACTCCTTTCTCTTCCTCTTTTATTTAGTACTGAATTCTAAATGATCATAGATTCATACTTCTTTTACGTGGGTAGTCTCATGGACGCACTCTACCGGGGTGCCGGAACCAGTGTCGGACTCTTACCGAATAAAACCACCACGGTGTTCCTCTGCTAACCTTTGACGGGAGGCATGGGATACGTTTTGCAGTCTCCATCCAGACCTGGTAGTCATACACTTAGCCTCAACTTAAGGAAACCAAGTTTTTGCATCATTTCAGCCGAAAGACGTCCACTCCTGGACAGTTGTTAGTAGACTTTAATAGACATAGACAATCCACCATGAAATGTCGATTTCTTTCCACAGAATGTTATATTTTAGGTCAATAGAGAGGGCTATGCTCGGAGTGACCCAGCGTGATTGAATCAGAAATGAAGAGATTCGCAGGAGAACGAAAGTAACCGACATAGCCCGAAGAATTGCCAAACTTAAGTGGCAGTGGGTGGGGCACACTGGTAGCAGAGCGGATGGCCGATAGGGCTTTAAAGTTCAGGAGTGGCGACCGCGTACTGGAAGGCGCAGCGTGGATAGGCCCCCCACAAGGTGAACCGACGACCTGGTGAAGGTCGCGGGTATCCGCTGGATGCGGAAAGCGCAGAACCGGTCGTTGTGGCGATGCTTGAGGGAGGTCTATGTCCAGCAGTGGACGTTTTTCGGCTGAAATGATGATGATGGATATTTGCGCCTTTTTATAATAGAAAGCCATCTGATGCCAACACTAGATTTCTTTTGTTTCTTTGGTGCGCTTACTCTCAGGCCTTGCATTATTGTCATAGCATTATTTGTTCCCTCCATGGTCGAAATCTAAGCCTTACCGCACACGGACCACGTGCTACAGCTACAAAACGCCGCCACCTTATACCTGGAAGTGGCTACCAAGTAGCGGAAGCGCGCGACAGCCACTTGTGGTCAGTGGTCGACACAAGCGGTCGATGGCCGCTGCTTTTACTAACCCATTGCTTGCAGTATCATTAGTGATCGGTGGTGGCCACACGAAGCTAGAAGCGACCTCTTGTGGCGTGTGGCGAATTCATACAACATAGTAGTGAAATAACTGAAAACCTCTTAAGGGGTCAATGTACTCATCATTATGAACAACTTTTACATAATGATGAGTACCCCCTAAGAACCTCTTAAGAGGTTTTCAGTTATTTCAATAACATTTTGTAGAAAATGTACGATAACTATAGTCCGCAGCTCGTAGCAGCGTTTTGTGATTGTAGCGCGTGTGCGTGGCCAGTGTGCGGCGACCCTATACCGAAGAAAAACTTCGATGAAAAGCCATACGTCGCGTCGTCTTATAAAGTACCTACGTAGCGTGGATAAAATAAATCCTACCACATTTTACGGTGTTTTGAGCTTTAGTTTGTTGCTCTAAATTTCAGCCTTTACGTTATGACATTTTATGACGTGAGGTGTATAAAGACTTGTTAGTTTGTAACTTCATTTGACCTCGTAGAGCTACATTCTAGGTAAACTTATTTGCTTACATATTTTGTGAACATTCCAACAATGTTACTGCATGACTTACATGTTTTATGAACATATTAGCTGCTTCCAATTTTAGATAAACCATTACATTGTATTTGACTGCATTGTGAAAGGTTATGCAGTATATAACAATAAGTCGTAAAATTGTTGTTTTAGTACTTGGTTGCATATTGCAGGGGTAATTTTGTCTCGCTCTTTGTTTAATATTCGTAATAGCATCTGGATGAACTGTATAAACATAACGAGATCATAATATCTCACATTTGGACACAAGTAAAAAAAGGCGGCCGGAATCTCACTTGACAAAAAGTGAAGCACCCATAGTAAGACGGATCGCTTAAAAGTACGGGCTGGCACGTACACATTCACACCCATAGTAAGACAAAAAGCCGCGATTACGCAACAAATCTCGCGTGACGGTACTCATTGTCGTAGTGTCACAAATAAAATAACAATATATAATAATATCAGGTGTGTTAAAATTCTGTTGAAATTATAGTGGGTTTAAGAAAAAACAAAGTGCTTCAATATTTTCTTAGCGTGATTCCGTCCGCCATTTTTTGTTCATCCGAGGGTTTAACCATGTGAAATTTGTGTCTGAAGATTCTGAAGAAAAACATGTATAGGCAATGTCTTTTTATTTAAATAAAAAAACAGGAATGCTTATGAAAGGGTGAAAGTGTGACAAAATCACAAATTTCACGAAGAAAGTCGCAGGTAACAAGGCAACTAAAAATAAAGATCTTCCATCCTCAGTTTAACAACATTGCCCTGAATCTGCGGGTCAAATGACAATAAGACATTAAATAAACGATAAAACTTTTACACTTGAGTTTAAGGTTTCTCCAATAATACTTATTTTTCAATATACTCCTCAACAGTTACGACTTTCCAATAATAAACTTAGCAACGTTCCGTGAGCTTTAAGTAACTAGAAGTGCTCTTGTGGCTTTGCCCGCGTATAAAGTTTAACCATGCCCGTATAATATTTCCCGTCGTAGTTTTAGGAAAATAAAAATACATAATTCTTTATTAATATTTAATTTGAAGAGTATTTGTGTTAAGTGTGACCCCGAGCAGATTTTTCGTAGAAACTTTTACACCTGTTTTTAACCCCGTGGAGTTTAATTTTAGAAAAATTCAAACACGTAATTCATAAATTGCTTTAAATATTATTTATACCGAGTTTCGAATCAATCCAACCACGAAATAATATTCTCCGATGGTAAACGTATAACCCTATTGCACCCACTTTTAGGCGCTATTTAGGAAAAATGTTACATTATTTACATTAGAGATTATTTTTCCCAAGTTTTGAGTGAATTGATTCAGGAGAAAAGATTTTTCAAACAATCTCTAACACCCTATTTCACCCCCGAAGGGTTAAAATTTCCAAAAATCCTTTCTAAGTTGAAGCATACGTTACAAAAGGGACCTTCTTTCTAAATTGAGAAGTTTCGGCTCTGTGTTGATGAATCTGTCAGTCAGGGCATCTGTCTTTATAAGTATAGAAGATAATATTCGATTTCAGGTTGTTTGAACGCTCTTTGCATACCTAACACAAAATTCAGTTGAGTTATAAATAGTACATACACATTGTCTAGTAGAAGTATTTATTATTTATGATTCAGACATAATTGTATTGAATTAATTGATTGAAAGCCATTTGATTGTTAGAAATCAGTTTTACTGACTAGGTACATTCCAAAATCACGGTTTTTCGAATTTACCTTACATTACAATAATATTAAATTATTCTTACGCTGTGAAAAATTGAAAAAAATAGATTATAACAAAAATTTTATAATGTTTTCATGTTTTGTACCATGTTTGATGCAAATAAATATTCATATTATATTGTAACTACATTTTGTTATGTTTTTTGTATCTCATATTTATGGAGTTGTGTTAAAGATTATACTATTATACTCAAAGACAATCTTGTAATGTCTTTGGATATACTATACTATGTATAGTATTTATGTTTTTTTTATATAATATAAGATGGCGAAACGAGCTAAAGGCCCTCCTGATGTTAAGCGGTTACCTTTGACCATAACAACTGCAATACCACCTAGGCTGTTGCCTAAATGGTACCGTAGTCAGTTCGCCAAACTGAGACATGAAGATGGAAAGTTTCATGTGATTGTAATTTCACCAGCCTGGACGAGCTCTTTCACAAAGGAGCTCTACTACTACTGCAGCGTATATGTAGCATATATGTTGTTATACTGCGTACTATCTGCGTAGTAAAGAGGGCTTTACTTGCCTATATTGTCCAACCTAAGGTAGTCAGGGAGAAATCGCCTTGAGCAATAAGACAGCCCATTGATGTACATATCTTCATAAATCATGTATGTTGCTTTACAATAAAGAGCAACTACCCCAGCTTTCGTGCTTGGCCAAGGCCCGCACGAAAGTGTAGAATTGAACACAATTTGGAAAAACGCAAGCTTTTTAAAATACATAATAATAATTACGTGGTACTGGTAAATTTTTGTTTTTTTTTTTGTTTTTTGGTTGGTTTTTTTTTGTTTGGCGATTATGGCATATCCCCCCTTAATTGGGGGAGGCCTATGTCCAGTAGTGGACGTCTTTCAGCTGAAATGATGATGATGATGACTGGTTAATTTTACGTTGTATTCTTTTGTTTATTCCTCGTGATTTGTTAGTTACTGTCTGGTTGTTTGTGTTGTTTCGGTGAATACAGACGTCAGATATCATGTGTGTGTGTGTGTGTGAAGTGTCAAGGCATGTGTGGACCTATCGGTATCGTACGCATTGTACGGAACGAATCCATATAGCATAGTGCGTCCACCTATCCGCAGCGTATGGATTGCTGACGAATTTCTATAAGCAATCGGATTTTCAATATTGACATTCAAATCCCGACGATGTCATCCGCATTTTTTAATACAATGCGGTCCGTCCGATGCGTACAATAGCGATAGGTGGACATAGACACGTGCCTTTAAAAGCCATTGTGAAGCATTGGTACTCTCTATACATCATTTACGCCTACCATTTATTAAAGAAAAAACATTGTATTTTAGATATTTTATCACCAACACGTATTGTGTATGGCTTCATGCTGACAGTCTATTCAAAGTTGGCGTTGACATTAATCATTGTTCTGCTATCGAGTAGTAGCTCGGTATCGGAGTGCCTTTAATGGTTGTCCGTATTGTAGGCCTTTAATGGAAGAAAAGGGGTCGTCAATGTACTGTGTGGACGGGCTAAGGTGCTACTAGTAGCTATATATAAGTGGCACCCCCATCGGTAAAAAAAATATTACTCGCTGAGAACATCATCTATCGAAAGTTCGGTTTTACCAATTGAAGTAAAGTAACGATTAACTCTGTAAAATATAGTTCGCTGTAGTTATAGATAGAAAAAATGCCAAGAGTGGCCGTTTTTCGCATTTTTTCTATGTACAACTAAACCGAACTATAATTTACAAAGTTAATAGTTTCTGATTAAACTAGTACCTTTACTTCAATTGGTTAAACCGAACCGATAGGTTATTTTTATTAAAATTATTTTTATTTTTATCAATATTTTTTATCAATTACGGTAATTACTTTATTATTTTTAATGCATCTACACATGCGAAACGAAATCTAAGGATGTAAATTGTTGAAAGAAAAATTTGTTCACGAGCAGGATTCGAACAAAGAATCGAAGGAATCTTCCTCGTGAGCGAATTTTTCTTTCCACAGATTTACGTCTTTAATTATAGTAATTTAGACACAAATAGAGACAAACAAATCTGTACAGAAGCCAAAAAGGGTTATCTTAGTTATCTTGGGTTGGGTTATGTTGCCGCAGTGACTAACCACTAATAGGACTGACACAGGCGACTCATCATCATCATTTCAGCCGAAAGAAGTTTACTGCTGGACATAGGCCTTCCCAAGCAGTTTGGGGGTACATGCCATAATCGCCACGCTTGGCAGGCGGGTTGGCAATCGCAGTTGGTTGGTTAAATACTCAGAGAACGCTGCTGCCCATCCTCTGGTGAATCCCTTAATCGCCTTTTACGAGACCCATGAGAAGGTATAGGGTGGTGCAATTCTTTATGTTCGGCACTACACGGAACGAAGTTCACGTCACGGAATTTACATATTTAATTATAGTATTTTAGATACAAATATAGACAAACAAATCTGTATAGAAGTCAAAAAAAGTTATCTCAGCATAATGTTGCCGCAGTGACTAATCACTAATAGGGTTGACACAGTTGACTATGGGATTAAAATTAGATAGTTAGCTGGTCGTATTCACCTGGACACATACGTTGACACTGTGAGTTAGTTATTCTGACACTAACAGAAAGTGCTACAGAGTGCTCAGTGTATCTTGTCAGGGTCAGTGTAAGTCAGACAAAATAGTGGATTAATGGTCAATTCGTATGGTTTAAGAAGCGTGTTTGGCTTAATACATTACTCTGAATTCAAAAATGTGGCTTGAAATGTTGAATGTGTATATATGAATATATTATGAATATGTAGGTACATATATTCTATATACTTACTAGTTGAAATGTTGAAATATATGAGTATACTTTATATTCAAACTTTATTAATTAAAATCGTTCTGCGTGCATTTAAACGATTTTAATTGTTGTTTTTTGTCATCTTAGTTTTCCTGCGACCACGAACGCTGCAAAGCTTTCGAAACGTCAGGAAAACCAGTTTAACTTGTTTTCTTATAATGTATAGTGATCACGAAAACCTAAGAAATTATTATCTAAGATTTTCACAAAAAAATATTTTATATTTATAACATTATTTTCAATGATTTTATTTATTCCTTTTGGAAAATCCTGAGAAATGATTACAATACCTGAAAAAAGTACTGTCAAGCGCATATCGGTTGTAATAAAACCAGTACAAGCAGACCCTGTCTTGTATGAAATTTACAATACAATGCTTAAAAACTTCATACATAATAAAAAAATACTTCAATAACAAATCTTGCTCTTAGATTTGTTATTGAAGATTTTTTTATTTTTAAAGAAGTTTTATTGTACCGACAGTGTGATAAAATAATCACAAAGCAACACACATGATAAACTTTCCTTAAAATAATAGAACTCTTTGAAATGAGTAAGAAATTAAATTAATATAAAAGTACACTTTATATGAATTTATAATTTAACATAAACACAAACATATGTTTACATTAATTAATTTTATATCGTAAAATAAACAAACGCGAGTTACCTATTTGAACTTCATATTATAAACAAACATTTAAACATGTTTCTTCAAAAATATTATGTTTGGGCACAATTTAAATAAAACTTCGGAAAATTCTGTATTGGGTAAATTTTGACAACAAAATAAAACTATCTAATCAAATAAATGTTGTTGGAAGCTTTTAAAAGTAAATAAATTGAACTTTCTTTAAATTTACAATTATTTACTGAGCGATGCGAGGTCTCTGAGTTAACTAGGCTCTCAGCACTTTGTCCGTCTGCCTATTTGTCTGTCTGTCTGTCAGAATCTCTTAACTTCCAATCCAAATATTATAATTACTTCAAAATCCCACATGATACGTAAAACTTAACCTAACTTAACTAACTTAACTTTAACTTTCGAAAGTAACCGACATAGCCCGAAGAATTACCTAACTTAAGTGGCAGTGGGCGGGGCACATTGCTCGCTGAACGGATAGCCGATGGGGCAGTAAAGTTCTGGAGTGGGGACCGCGTAATGGAAGGCGCAGCGTGGGTAGACAAGGTAGACCGACGACCTGGTGAAGGTTGCACGAATCTGCTGGATGCGGAAGGCGCAGGACCGGTCGTTGTGGCGATGCTTGGGGGAGGCCTATGTCCAACAGTGGACATCTTTCGGCTGAAATGATGATGATGATGATGACGTAAAACTTTAGGCCAAAGCTGAATATGATATACTGGACCTATTTGGCACAGCCGTGGGGCACACAATGTTATGTAAATCTACACTTTTTATTTATAATTTTGTGTCCCTAGTTTGTGGCAAATAAATTATTTCTTTCTTTTTCTTTATATTTAAAATAAAAATATATTGAGGGAGAGCGTCTACACATACAAAGAAAGGGCAAAAAACTTTGAAAATAACTTTTTTTAGCAGAGTATAAAACCATTTTTATAAATATTCTAGGTCATAGGTCATTAAAAATTTGGTGGACATCTAAAGTCGTTGTTTTTAGACCAATTTTGTTTCGAGTCTATCTGAAAAACGGTTCCACGTCGAAAGTTGTTACTTATGGATCATTTAAGTAATATCCTGTACTTAAACTATTTGTAGTTTAAGTACACTTTACTAAAACCTATCAATTATCGATAGGAAAAAAGTTTTAAGCAATAAAAGCAACAAAAAAAAAATTATTACTAGTTTCTGGTCAGTCATTGAACTCTGCTGTACATTCAAGAGTCATTATGCAACAAAAATTAGATTCATGTTTGGAAAAGGTACGCACTTACTTTATTTTTCTTTTATTTGAGGGAAATGTCTTAATTTAGTTCGTCAAAACGCGAAATCTCCGTTCGGGGCGAACCACATATAAATATATTATATTCATTTCACGGCGATTGAAATATTTTCTGGGATTGAAACGATTTGCTATCCCATTCATTACTCAAAATTCCAACTGTTTTTACCCGACTGCGCCAGAAGGAGGGTTATGTTTTTCGAGTGTATGTATGTATGTATGTATGTATGTATATTTCTTTGGCACGCTCTGTAGCCTAAACGGCTTGATGGATTTTAGCTTGAGAGGTGTAATTAGATTCATCTTAACCGTGAGAGTGACACTGGGTATATAAAAATTACAAAAATTAAAATGGCCGCTTTTTGGCGCCATATTAAATGTCTTCAAAATTTTTTTTTCCTTCGAAACCTGTCGAGTGTGATATCAAAATAAAGGATTTAATAAATGCTTTACAAAAATATATACAACTTACATGTTTAAATGTAATTTGGAATGTTAAATGCTAAAAAACAACAAAATATTTAACGTTAAAAATGAATCAGAGCGATAAAACATGACAAAACTAAAAAGTTTAAAATAAAAAAGTTAATTAACAAAACCAAAAAACCCGACTGCCTGTAAAAATAACTGAAAAGATGTAAACAAGACTTTTGTAGGTAAGTCCATGTGAAAGTATCAAATCAACAGGCAGGCGAAGGCTACTTAGGCTATGAACTATGAACTACTTATCTAATTCATGACCAAAAACACACGTAGCCTCCGACTGCGTGTTGATTTGATACTTTCACATGGACTTACCTACACAAGTCTTGTTTACATCTTTTCAGTTATTTTTACAGGCAGTCGGGTTTTTTGGTTTTGTTAATTAACTTTTTTATTATTTCATAGACCTAATTACAGGCACTTGTGGCTCTAGTTGCACGGTTCCAAATGGTGATGATCCTATGGAGAAGAACCGGCAAGGAACTCCATTGGTAGGCACTCTTTTTAACCGACTTCAAAAAAAGGAGGAGGTTATGTATTCCGCGGGTTTTTTTTTTTTTTCATGTATGTACACCGATTACTCCGAGATTTATGGGCCGATTTACGTGGTTGTTTTTTTTATTTGGTAGAGAAAGCTCGCGCGGTGGTCCCAAATAAATTTTATTGACTTAGGTTGAGCAGTTTTTTAACCAGCTTCAATAAATCAGTTTATTTTAGCTTCGCCTATCTAGATGATCTGCTCATTGGTACGTTTTTCTGAGAATTCTTGGCCGATATGCGTGTTTTTTTTTTCACGATAGTGATTGAAGGTTTGGAAGAACATGAGCGAGACTTTGCCCAGTAGTGGGATAGCAAAGGTTAATAAAAAAAATATTCTCAAACTGGTTATATAAACATTTATGAATGAACCCTCGCAATTATCAACTTAAAAGTGTGAAATAAAAACTTTTTAACAAAAAATAAAACCGACTTCAAAAACCTTAACTAAAAAGTAAAAAATAATCATTGTATGTATTTTAAAATCTTAACATAAACCAACATTTTGAAGGCGGCGCGTGATTTTCATGTACGTTCACATAAACTGTTTTTTATTACTATAGATATGCGCTCGACTGTACGTGGGACACTCAGAAAGTTTTGCGAAACTAAAAAAAATTGTTCTATACGTACATATATTTTTATCAAATCTTTTCAAAGTACTTTCCACCAGCCTCTATACAAAGATTCATGCGCCTAAACCAGTTTTCAAAACACTTTTTCCAGTCCGCCGCAGACACCTCGTTTACAGCCTGCTCGAACGCAGCCAGCGCATCTTCCGGCGACGAAAATTGTATCCCTTTGAGCTGATTTTTTATTTTTGGGAATAAAAAGAAGTCACACGGTGCTAGATCAGGGCTGTAAGGAGGGTGACCCAGGAGTTTGACTGGCGTGCTGTCCAGGAAGTCCCTCGTTTTGAGTGCGGTGTGCGCAGGTGCATTGTCGTGGTGGAGCAGTAGCCCGCGGAGCCCTGTGTTTGGTTGCTTGTTGCTTATAACAGAGAAAACTTCTGGCAAACATTTGGTAGTATACCATTCGGCATTAATGCTTCTTTGATCCCGTAAGGGTATTGATACCAAGTGGCCAGTCAAATTAAAAAAGCTAGCGATCAAAATCTTACCCCCGCTTCTAGATCGCTTCACTTTGGTAGGCGTTGGCTCATTTTGAAACACCCAAACAGTCGACTGGCGCTTGGTTTCTGGGTCGTATTGATAAATCCAGGACTCATCACCTGTAACGATGTCGTAAACACGCCGAGACGAGCCTGCTTCAAATTTGTTAAGCATATCACGGCACCATTCCACCCGGGCCTGCTTCTGAGCATCGGTGAGGTTGTGCGGCACCCAGCGTGATACTATCCTCCTCACGCAAAGATGGCTGTGTAGAATCTCGTGAACGCTTCCCGATCCAATCTTCAATATGTGTTGAATCTCCTGATATGTAATTCGCCTATTGTCTTGGATTAAATTTTTCACTGCTAGCACGTTTTCTTCGGTAACAGCCGTCAAAGGGCGACCGCTTCTTTCGTCATCCCCCAAAGTTGGTCGACCGCGCTTGAATTCGTTATACCAACGATACACGGTTGCCTTGGAAGGGCCTTCATCCATGAATGCCATTTGAAGTCTATCGTACGATTCATCCGGTTTCAGGCGACACTTGAAATCGTATAAAATCGTAGCTCTAAAATGTTCCCGGCCCAGATCCATATTTCAGTGAGACACAATACTTTGAATTAACTCGCAAAAAATGTGGAGGGAAATTTTGAAATTGGAACTTACTTATTTTTACTTATAAATAATCATATTTTCGAAAAACATTATAACTGGCCAGTCTCCCATATATAAAAACTTTTTTTCGCAATACTTTCTGAGGGGCCTGGTACATTATATTTACATGACGCAGAGGGTCAATCACGCGCCGCCTTCAAAATTTTGATTTATGTTAAGATTTTAAAATACATACAATGATTATTTTTTACTTTTTAGTTAAGGTTTTTGAAGTCGGTTTTATTTTTTGTTAAAAAGTTTTTTTTAATTTTATGATGAGATTTTTATACAATTTTTTATTAAAATAATTGTTCAATACAACAGATTCATTTAAATAATGTGAGAATAATGTAGGTTCTACTTACGCAAGTTCTTTTGCGAGCGTTACAAGGATATTTTTTAATTTAAAAGTATTTATTTATTTCTGTCTACGTTGATCTAGCAGCAAATATTATTTATAAAGGCGAATAACCCTCCGGAAATTGATTTGGAAGAAGATAGCTTCTGACGTGAAAGGTGAAAGTGTTACTTCACGTAAACATGTCACAGTGATTTCCAACCCTGAGGAGTTTCAATTTACTAACAGTCCAATCCCATCAAGACAAATTGCCGTCAAACCTTGGACCACAAGCCACAAGGCCACAAGATAATATAAATTTCTATACTAGCAATCGTTGCAATGGTTCTTAAATTACCTTATAGTTTCTAAGTTTTACAGTATGTAAAAAAAACGGTGTTGCCATAATTCCTATGAAGAGTCAGTGTGGTCAGACTCTACGCTTGAACACTAATACATACAGTTTTTAACAAAAACCCTGTTGTTCCTGTGAGATACGTTATCAGAATCGATATTCATAATATGTAAGGACACAAATCATTTGGAAAAAATCAACTCACTAATCACATTAAATATTAAGTCATTATTAAAAGTGATTATATCACTTTCAATTTAGAGTTAATAATGATTTAATATTTAATTTGATTATTTTTTTGAACAGTTTTTCCAAATGAGTTGTGTCCTTACGTACGAATACACGCACGCGTGCGTTATAAGCTACAATATGAACCTAAAAACGGTGCAATAAGAGACACTTTACGAGCAAGTGTGTTGAAAAACATTTATTTAAATGTTTTAAACTTAATATTTTTGTATTGCCATCAAAACTACATTCAAGTGTATACAATGTTTCAATCTTTTTAGATAACCTGTTTCTTGGCTTAAAATTGACTTGCAGGTGCTTACAGGCTACGCAACAGACAGACGGACAGGGGTTGTGTTGAATGATAGATCGGTGTCTAGGAATTGGGGTTACGAGCGGAGAGTGGCGTATCATTTCCAAACACAATTAAAAATCATTTATGTCATACAAGCATGTGAGTCTGTTAAACGAGAAAGCATGAAATAAGTTAACCCTTACGGGGCCAATACAATAACGGTTACAAGCACGGTACAGGGGACTGATGGGTCTGCCTCGCTTTTGCAACGCGTCAGGGATGTTCTTTGAAGCTCTCATAGATTATTTTATCTCATTATCCATCCCATCCCTGCATCCCTGTTGCGTCGGGTGAGAGGCAGCTCCAACAGTCTGGATTAAGACTGTTTAGGCAACATATGTTTATATGAAACACTGGCTGACTGTGTAAAAGCCAGCAGCCAACTTAGTATATATTAAATAATACTGTATTCATGTGTTTGTGTGTAATATGGACTATATGATTTGAAATAAATGTGTGTGGTGCCGGACACAAAAACGGCACCATCTCATCTCTTCTCGTGGGTGTCGTAAAAGGCGACTAAGGGGCTTGCCGGAAGATGGGCAGCAGCCGTCTCTGAGCATTTATGCAACCAACTGCAATCGCCACCCCACCTGCCAAGCGTGGTTATTATAGCATATCCTCCTTTTTGGGGAGAGCTGTGTCCAGCAGTGGATGTCTTTCGGCTGAAATGATGATGAAATGTTTTATTATTATTATAGCCCCAATGATGTCTGGTCAAGAAGAGTTATAGCAGTGGTAACCTTTCTGTTAATTGTTATACCTACCTTATATTTCTTTTATAACACGGTCATCATTTAGTTCATTTCATTTCATTATATACCAGCGTCATGTTTATGGTAGTATGGAGTTTTATTGTAACTGTACATAACTAACGGCCAATACTAGTATCCTTTTTTTTTTTTTTTTTTTTTTCGTGGGGAAATCCTCATGGACGCACTCCGCCCGGGGAAGGCGGAGCCAGTGTCGGACTCTTACCGACTAAAACCACCACGGCGTTCCTCTTCCAACCATTGGCATCTATCCATGTTTACCCCACTACAGATAAAAAATTCATATAAGGTCTGTACAAATTATGTATTTTTTTATGTTTATTATCGTAATAATTTCTTAGGTTTTCGCGATCACTACACGGTAGATTAAAATAATCTTTTTTTAGAAATATCTGTAAAGACGCTTGTTATCTTAGTCTTCCTGGGACCGCGAACGCTGCAAAGCTTTCGAAACGTCAGAAAACCAATCTTAATAATATACGCGATATAATCCGGTTTAACTTGCTCTATTATCGTACTTGGGTTTTTTTTTTGCCGTAAGAAGCCCATAAGTCATTAATTGACGTTAACCGGTTGGTTGTTATGATGATATTTGCTTTTTATGATGACAATCCGGGGTAATCAAAATATCATTAAAGTTTAAAAATGAAATTACCTACACTATCTGCAAAATATTATTAACAGTTTAAAATCACTTCAGGCGTTGAAAATCAAGCACAACTGAGTGACTTGTCAACTTTGTAAATCTATCGGGTAAATATTTATTCTAAAGTTATTGTACCCTTAAAACTTAAATAGTTTAAAATTTTAAACTTTAGATTTGACCCCAGAAAATAAAATGTATTCAATGGTTTGAACCTTATTTTGTTACACTTAGTGTAACTTATTTATCTATCTTCTATATACTTATAAAGACAGATGTCCTGACGGACTGATTCATAAACACAGAGCCAAAACTACTCAAGTTAGAAACATGAAATTTGGATAGCAGGTTCCTTTTGTAAAGTAAGCACCAATTGAGGAAGGATATTTGAAAATTCTCATCTTAAGGGGCTTAGATAGGGTGTTAGAGTTTGTATGAAAAATCTTTTCTGCTGGATCGATTCACTCAAAACTTGGAAAAAAAAAACATTAAAATAAATAGTGAAACACCTATCTTTTGTCCCTAAAAAAGGGTGCAATAGGGTTATAAATTTTGTATGGAAGAATATTATAGCGTATCTGTATTCATTCGAAACTCGATATAAATAATCTTAAAGCAATGAATGGATTACGTGTTTTATGGATTTTTTTAAAAAAAATACCCAAAAGACACCCCTAAAGTATCAATGAAATACCTTTACTTGACACAAATAATAAAATAAAGAAATAAGTGTATTTTTCTTTTTCCAAAATTACGACGGGAAGCATTGTAGCATGTTAAAACTATAAGCGGTCAAAGCCGCAAAAGCATTGCTAGTATCAGGATTTTTAAGTACTTCACTGTTACTGCACCCAAATCTTTGCTTAATAATGCTTTAAAGTTATTTATCCAATGTTTAAAATCAACTCAAAACTGTTTGCGGTTCTGCTAGTTTGTAACAATACAATTTTATTCACTGTTATACTTATGAAAATCACCTCAAGCGTTGAAAATAAAGAGCAGCCACTTAATAAAACTTCTCATAAGTAATAAGACTTTGCAAGACTCGTCTACTTTCAAAAGATAGGTATATTTTTTACATAAATAAACTTATCATCTTGGCATTTTGCTCTTACACGTATTTCAATGTTAAAAGTTTTCGCATTTCGGTCCTATCATCTTGTAAAGACTTGGTTTGATCCCAGAAATAATATTTTGTATTCAGTGACTCATCTCTGATTACTTTGGGACTTATTTATATCTTTACTGGCTTCTTGACTTACGGTGCCGAGACGTAGACACTGACAGTTGGGCTAGTCCACAAATTCAAAGTCGCTCAGCCAGCTGTGGAGCGAGCTATGCATAGAGTTTCTTTAAAGGATGAAATCCGTAACGAGAGAGAAGAACCGGAGTGACCGACAAAGGGTGGCGGCCGGCGTAGGGTGCCCCCCGCCAGTTGGACCGACGACCTGAAGAAGGTGGATGGGGGGCACTGGATGTGGAAGGCATAGGACCGAGTATTGTGGCGCAACTTGGGAGACGCCTATGTCCAGCAGTGGACTGCGATACGCTGAGTTGATGGCTTTTGCCTTCTGCTTTGCACGCGTGTAATTAGGTTTATCACAGGAAGACGTTATCACACATCCCTCGGGAACTATTTATCTTCCCGGGATAAAAAGTAGCTTTATGTCCTTCTCCAGGTTCCAGGCTAGCCTTTTTCTAAATTTCATTACGATCGACTCGAGGTTTAGTCGTGAAAAGGTAACAAATAGACAGATAGACAAAGTTAACTAGGCTGAATGTGCTTTTGTTTTAAAGACTTTGAAAATAGAACAAGAATTGCGCACGAACGAATTGGCACGAATGAAAATTAGATATTGTTGAAAATTAATTTGTGTATTGTTTCCTCGCAAACGAGAGAAAAGTACTATACAAGTCTCGGCCGAAATAGCAATAAACGGCCTCGTTTAGTTAAAAAGACCGGCTAGCGCCTCATCCTTTCAAAATCACTTCGGGAGTACTCGGTTTCGCCTCGTACTTTCAATATTACTCGGCCGTCAATTGCTTCATTTCAGGCCTCGACAGTAATGTACTATTGTAGTAACAAAAACTAGTTCAACAATTAAAATTTTCAGTGTATAACCGTGTAAATGGTTATACACTGGAACGGGTTCCTATACCCAAAATCAAAACAAAAACTTCTTTTCAACTTTCCCAATTATGTTGAGATCGGCTTTTATTCTTAACGTCAATACCCTGGTTTATTAATAGCTCAGCTCTCAGATTTTCGTTTTGTTCGGTTTGGGACTTGATTTTGTTGCCAACTTTTGGCTGTAGAGACAATTTGCTCAATCGCCTGGAAATACAGGCCTGTATCATATTTATCGTAACTTTCGTCATAAAATGCGAGAAAAATCTCTTTTTCTTTCTTCTTTCTTCTACTTTCGTGACTCGGCTGATTAATCAACTTTCTATACCTACGGTTGATCTCATATTTTCATAATCCTACTAATATTATAAATGCGAAAGTATGGATGATTGTTTTCATTCCATCTATTCGAAAAGAACGACTTGGTTCGCCTTTAAGTGCACCCAAAGTGGTGTTTTCCATATGAAACTTTTAGCGCAGTAATGAGTTTTTAATCCTCTTTATAAGTGCGCCGCAATTATCTTTGCCGTGCACTTTTTGAATTTGGAACATCTTAGTGTTCAGCGGCAAAGAAATCGAACGCAAATATTTTTTGAATAAAGACTGGCTGATACGACCTACGACGGCCCATAGTCGCGCCGCCGGCGCCGGCTGAATTAAAAGAAAGAAATCAAATTAAAAACGCGCGAACTACAGCCCGCGTTTTCGTCAATTTTCACGGATTGTTAGAAATTCATGCTTTTGTTTTGAAAAATGAGTTCTTCAAGTGACAGTGAAAGTATAGAAATAACTTCTGAAAGTATTAGAACTGACGCAAGAAATGTGATGGATAATCTATTACTTGCAAAATCGCGGGAGAAATATATGAAAGCCTATGGTAATTTTATTAAATGCAAGAGGCGCCAAGAATTTTCATAATAGCGAGAATGTCTTAAATGTAAATGCAAGTTTTTAGTTGTTTTATTATTAGATACTATTTAATTTCAATTTAGTTGTTACTCTATGTTTTATTAAATAATAATATTATTTAAAATATGAGGCACCCATAGATTAATAACACAAAAGATACCTAATCCGCGCGCACAATTTGATGCAACAAATAGGGTGCCCGGGTGGGCACACTACGCCCGGCCGCTCCGTAGTGTTCAAGGTTAACGCGGTCCGAACGTAAGTTAAAACATTTATATACCTAAAATGTGTTTTTTCAAAGTTGAACTCTAAACGAACTGTATCATATAGTTTTCATAGAATTATTCTGTGATTTTTTTAATAATTACGTTTATTACGTGTTCTTGTTTAAAGAAGTCCTACTGACCCAATTATTGCTGAAAAATAGTTTATAAATAATAAGTCTCATCCGTAGGGAAGAATGTCAGGAACAATCCAAAAAAATTTTTTGGGGACATCTACTTTTTTCTGGCAGCCCCATTTTATAGTGGTGTGCGTGTGTAAACGTATCAGCGCTAGCACACATAATTATTTTTTTGCATCATTTTTGCTAGCGCGTAATGTATGAAACTATCCTTCATGTGTAGTAATTCTATGGAGGCACCTTTTATTTTCTCATAGAGGGTGATGAAAAATAGAGTGTATCACTCGGGTGCATGGTATAAAAACCATAGCAATCGATTCTCCTTGAACAAACTATACTTTCAGGACTCGTTTTTATTATGTTACACATTGTATAATATAATTATAAAACAGCCCGTTTGATAAAAATGTCCATACAGTATAAAAAAGTAGTTAAAATAAATATCTCACAAGCTTAAGACCAAGTACCGCTAACCGCTAAGTGAGTTTACAACTTTGTAAGACTATTGGATGGAGACCAATCTCAACGTCAAGCACATACACGTTTCAGACTAAACGGTTTCAGTTTAGAAGGTATTATCCTGTAAAGATTTTAGTGCTTTAAACTGTTAAATCAAAATGAAAAGTTTTTTTACTGTCCGTGTGGTGCCGGACTTAAAGAATAGCACCACCCTTATCTCTTCTCATGGGTGTCGTAAAAGGCGACTAAGGGATTCACCAGAGGATGGGCAGCAGCGTTCTCTGAGTATTTAACCAACCAACTGCGATCGCCAACCCGCCTGCCAAGCGTGGCGATTATGGCATATCCCCCCCTTAATTGGGGGAGGCCTATGTCCAGTAGTGGACGTCTTTCGGCTGAAATGATGAATCTAGCCAAGTTCCATTAAAATTCACGCTAAGTACAATGACCTGTAAACATGTTACAATTGTTTTTTATGCAACGAGTATCAGAAATGCGTGTCATATTTGAAGAACTTATTCAAAGGATGTTATCGAACAGCTTTTACTATGGGACCAACCCTGAAATCGCGAAAAAAAAAACCAGCTGATTCCTTACATTTTGTCGAGCGAAATCGATGATTTAGTAAAGAACAGCTGATATTTTTTCGCGATTTCAGGGTTGGTCCCATAGTAAAAGTTGTTCTATGCTATGCCTTGAATGAGCTCTTAAAATATGACCACGTATTTCTGATATATGTTGCATAAAAGAGCGGGAAAAACCAGCAAGCGGGTCATCTGATCGTTCCGCAACATCAGGGGAGTTACCGATGCGTTCTCTTGAAGGCTCTCATGTCGAATAATCTTAGTGCAGAGATTATGCAATTTATTTCATGATTCAGTTGAATGGTTTTGATGTATCATTCTTACTTCGGATGGTACATTGTTTGGATAACTTTGGGTTCAATTATTATTCCAATTACCAAATGGTTAACAATTACAGTGTCTACAGTTAGACTACAGAGAAAAAAGTATTTTTCTCAAACATGCTTGGAAATTTGAACATTATTTTGACAACCTTCTTCAAGATAAATCGAAAATGTTGTCTACTGGTCAAATACATGCGAGCAGCGGTTGGCAATATTAGTATGAAAATACATTTCTGTCCTGTTTGGCGGCTAAATAAATTACTATGAATACTCATATCTGTCGTGTAATTTAAAAATGGAACGAACTTTTAACTCGGAATAATAGTAACCAAGGAGGTTACTTATCAAAGACTTTATTTAAATTCTGAACTAACTTGCAAATAAAGCTGTTTAAAGTGAAGAATTTCAACCGACTACATATTACCGTTAAAAAGATACAGCCCTGTGAAAGACAGACGGATGGACAGAAACAGAATGACGGACAGCGTAGCGAGAGTAATAGAGTCCCGTTTGGCACACTTTGGGTACGGAACCCTAAAAAGAAACAAAATAACATATTGACGCGTGAATAATTATTGTTGTTCGTCACTGATTCTAGAATTTAAATAGGTACTACTTAGTTTAAATTTCCACACATTATTTGAGAAAAGTACTATACAAGCCTTGGCCGCAAACAGGCATTGATGGATTCTCGTACTGCAGAAATGTACAATTTATTTAATCCTGCCCACGGATAATTATAAAAAAGAGTGTGATCATATTTTCCTAGTGAAAAACTGTGAGCTTACATTTAATTAATTTGGGCTGGGTTTTAAACATTTTTCCTTATTTACAGGTACTCAAAATGGAGGAAATAAGCACAATACTCAACTCATCCTTACTCCGAATGAGAGAAACATCCACCGTCTCAACATTCGTTGCTGTTCGCAACACGAGCGTTGCAGGCAAGGTTGCTAGCAACGCGTACGAATGGCGGTTCATATTACCGCCATACTTCCTGATATTTATGCTGTCTATATCGGGCAACTGTCTTGTTATAGCAACGCTTACTAGCAACAGAAGAATGAGGACTATTACGAATGTTTACTTGTTAAACTTGGTAAGTGTTATAATTATACACAACGTTAAATTAAATTAGTCGGCGAAACTTCACAGGCGTGATGGGTTTTATATCGATATTTAATTATGATAATAAAACAAGAAGAAATATGATTTTCTGAACTCATCAACTACAGCTGATCACGAGGTCAACGGCTACGCAACTTGGTTAGTGTTGTTAACACAAGTATTTAGAAACAATAAAGTCTTGAGGTATTAAAAAAATGTAAACCTATGTATGCTCGGAGTGTCCCTGCGTTATCGAATCAGTAATTAGGAGATTCGCAGGAGCACGAAGGTAACCGACATAGCCCGAAGACTTTTCAAACTTAAGAGGCAGTGAGCGGGACACATTACTCGCAGAACGGATGCCCGAAAGGGCAGTAAAGTTCTGGAGTGGCGACCGCGTACTGGAAGGCGCAGCGTGGGTAGACAAGGCAGACCGACGACCTGGTGAAGGTCGCAGGAATCCGCTGGATGCGGAAGGCGCAGCACCGGTCGTTGTGGCGATGCTTGGGGGAGGCCTATGTCCAGCAGTGGACTTCTTTCTACTAAAATAATGATGATGATGACTATGTAAACCTATACGGTCACGCGTCTCATAACCGTTAATGCCATGATCAACTGACTTGAAAAATAGTTTTTAGAAAACCATATTTTTTTCATGTTTCATTGTCGATTTCGATGTGAAAATCATGTTTGAATAGTTAGTTTATTGGTCTATGGTGAAAATCAATTGTCTTTGCCTGCCCCAATGGGAAATAGGCGTAATAATATGTATGTATGTACCAGGCCCCTCAGAAAGTATTGCGAAAAAAAGTTTTTATATATGGGAGACTGGCCAGTTATAATGTTTTTCGAAAGATGCGCTGGCTGCGTTCGAGCAGGCTGTAAACGAGGTGTCTGAGGCGGACTGGAAAAAGTGTTTTGAAAACTGGTTTAGGCGCATGAATCTTTGTATAGAGGCTGGTGGAAAGTACTTTGAAAAGATTTGATAAAAATATATGTACGTATAGAACAATTTTTTTTAGTTTCGCAAAACTTTCTGAGTGTCCCACGTATGTAGACTCTGTTTTTTTCTACTTGTTTTATTTAGTAAACAATCATGGCATGTCTTTTAATGCAATTCGTAAATAATAATTATTAAAGAATATTATGTAAACTAAATAAAAATATTTAACCTAATTAAATTTTTTTTTTTTTTTTTTTTTTTTTTTTTTTTTTTTTTTTTTTTCGAATGGGCTCTCGCAGGTGGGACCGAAGTCCCATTTCTGCTTAACCGGACTTAGTTGGCGGAGAGTCCCATGTGGGACTCCATTCGCCGAAGGTTTTTTCCCTACATACTTACAAACTAGATGCGCGCGGCATCAATACCGCGCTTAATCGGGCGGGCGCCCCCCGAGGGGGGGGCTCGAACCTCGCTAGGGCATTGCAGGGGGACCCCGCAGTTCCTATGTCCCCCTAGCAGCCGTTGCTGCATCGAATTGGTTACCTCGAAAGTAGCGGACTTTCGGTCCCTATCGGGTGACGTGCTAAACGCCGTGAAGCGGCAAGCCTCGCCGGCGAGGCTAAGACCTACCTAGAAAACCTAACCAGTGGCTACGCAATAGCCTGCTCCTAGGAACTACTCTAGAGCATAGGGCCGGTCTCGCGTGACGAGATTATCTCCGGTTGCTTACACCGTGAGGGCGTCCCCAGGGGGGAGCTCGGACCTCGACTCAGGGTGCAGCAGGGGGACCCCGCCACTGATCCCCCCAGCAGCCGGTGCTGCGTCGGCATGTGTTTCTGTTTCTCGAGAGTCGGACTCTCGGATTCTGTGTGTGTGTCGCGTCGGTCCTCGCCGGCGGGGACGATATTTTGGACGACGGCGTCGGAGTGTGCTTGTACTTTTATCTGACTCCTGGAGGAGTGTGATATCGTCATCGGGCTCAATGAGTGTGTGTCTGGGACGTCGGGTTTTGCTGATAGCGGATGGCTGGTAGACGGTGGCCGCCACGACCAAGGGGTTGGGGTGCTTGGGAGCGGAATCGAAATAGCGTTTTGAGACACGCTTGAAAAACTGCTTGATGGTCGGCAGTTTGAAGTCTAGGTGGAGGTCGACGTTGCGTACGTACCAGGGGGCGTCTACAGCCCTACGCATGAAACGGTTTTGGATGGTTTGGAGCATGTGAATTCTCACCGGCTTAACGTGTGCGAACACAACGCTAGCATAGGCGAGTATGGGGCGGATACAGGTGGTGAATATCCTTACTTTGAGATGAGTGGGCAGCTTACTGTGCGCACTGAGAAGGGGGTGGAGACGTGCGAGGACGAGGGCGGCACGGTTTTTCACCCTGCGGATATGCGGACGGAAAGTCAGTCTACGGTCAAGGATCACTCCGAGATATTTGGCTTCTCGTTGCCATGGGATCTGTTTTCCGAACATTGAGACTGGTACGCTCAGTTCTTTACGGTACTGTGACAGGGGTCTCTTATCGAAGAGGACCGCTGCACTTTTTTCGGGATTTACTTCGATTCTCCATTTCCGGAACCATTCACCTAGGGTGTTGGCCGCGGATTGGAGGGTACGAGAAATAGCGACATGGGTCATGCCGGAGTAATAGATTGCCGTGTCGTCGGCGAAAAGGGCCATACGGGCTGCACCGCATTTTGGAATATCGCTGGTGTACAGCGTGAACAGTAGGGGGGAGAGCACGGAGCCTTGAGGCACACCGGCGTGAATGGGATGGGGGGAGGAGAGAGCCCCTTCTATGTGATAGCAAAAGGTACGATTCGACAAGTAGTCTCGGATGATGAGCACGAGACGATGTGGCACATTCATAGTGTACAGCTTATATAATAAGCCGTTGTGCCACACTTTATCGAAAGCCTTTGCTACGTCGAAAAAGAGAGTGCCGGTCATTTGACCGCGTACGAAGCCTGCACTGATGTGTTCTACAATGCGGTGCAGTTGATTAACGCAGCAGTGCTTTGTACGAAAGCCAAACTGCTCGTCGGGAAGGAGTTTATTTGAGTCGGCGAAATCTTTGAGTCGCTTATAAATAAGCTTCTCGTAGATTTTACCGAAGACATTGAGGAGACTAATCGGCCGGTAACTACTCGGCTCGGCTTTTGGTTTGCCCGGTTTTGAAATACCGATTACCGTAGCCTGTTTCCAAGCCTGGGGAAAGATGTTGTTTTTAAATGCCGCATTGAAGATGACGGTCATTAGAGCGATTAGGGTGGCAGGGAAACGTTTCAGCACCTTATTGGTGATGCCGTCTGCGCCGGGGGCTTTTTTGGGCTTAAGATCCTTGACTATAGAGAGAACTTCGTCAGGGGTGATCGGTGGGAGCGGGTCATCAGGGTCATCTATTGGGGGGGGGGGGAGGGCTGACCTACGCTCTACTTCTGAATTGACCTTATCAAGGTGGGTTTGGCTTACGGGAAGCGTACTGAGAGTGCATTGAGACTCCAAACTGTCGGCTAAGCATTCGGCTTTTTCGTCGTCGTCAAAGGCCGGCCTTTGATTGGGTCGATTTAGGGGGGGCATAGTTGCCGTGGTCTCGCATTTAAGTCTGCGTTGAAGGGCCCAGAAGGCTACATGAGACGGTTGGATTGCGCTGACTTCCTTGTCCCAATGCTCCTCCCGTACCTGAGCTACACGTCTCTTTACAGTATTCTGTAAGGAGCGCATATGGGCACGATTGGCTTCATTGGGAAAAGCGTCATAGGCACGGATGGCCGCGTTCCTCTCGGTCCTCAACTCATTCACATCGTCCGGCAGTTTCAGACGCTGGTCATCCAGCATCGGAACCTGCCGTGAGCATTCGCCCACTACGGACTGTACATGGTTGGTGAGCGAGGTGATCGCGGCCACCGTGTCCGCGACTGTCTCAATGGAGTCAGGGATTGAATCTAATTGGGGGGATGAGGTAGATTTGAGGCGGTCCTCTAATCTCCTCCAATCGGTTATCGTTTTTGTTATGGGTGGGATACCGGGATCCGAGGGACCACCTCGGGGACCCAGTTGAATGATCACAGGGCGATGATCTGAGTCTAATTCTTGGATTACCTCGATAGAGCGAATACCGAGGTTTACGCGCTTTAAGAGGGCTATATCTAGGATGTCGGGCCGGTGCCCTACTGTGTCAGGATAGTGAGTGGGACGCATCGGGGCGATGACGTCGAAGGAAAGTTTGTCGCTAAGTGCTCCTAATTGAATGCCAGCGGCGTTATTGGAGACACAGCTCCATGAACGGTGTTTGGCGTTTAAGTCGCCTGCAATAATTACAGAGTTACTAAGATCGAGTAGGGATTTGAGGTCGTCCTCGAGCAGACTCGCGGGTTTGTTTGCGGATCTATATGCCGAGACTATGGTGATGGGCTGGTGCCCTGTCATGCCTAGGCGACAGATTGAAGCCTCCAGGCATGCTAGCTCTGGGGGATCAATGGGGATGCAATACAATGAATTTCGGTAATAGATGAGCGTTCCGCCTAGTGCGGTGTGTGCTCTGTCGTTTCTTATCAGCCTATAGTTGGCTATATTGGGATTACGACTATGGGGTTTGAGGAAAGACTCTTGAATGAGTAAAATATCGATTTGGTGCTCACGCAAGAAGACGGCTACGTCGTCGCGTTGACCACTAATGCCTCGGGCATTAAAAAAGCCTAAAATTAGGGAACGGGGTTTGAATCTTTTGGGTGGGGCCGTATTATACATTATAATTGGAATTAAGTATTCTATAGATGTCTTGGTACTTGGTAAGTACCTGAAGGCGCTGCTCATGGATGCCTTGGGTAAAGGCCCAAAGTCTAGAGTAGGCGTCGATGCGGGATTCCCCTGATTGGGGTTCGAGGTATTCTCTCGGCAGGAGGCCGGGGGAGTTTACCGGAGGGGGGGTTCTCATGGGGGGGGGGGCTTTAGCTGCTGGTGCAGTTTTGGGCCTGAGAGAAGGTGCGGGGATGGGTATGTTCATCAGCGCAGGGGGCTCTGAGGCCGGGGGCGCGAGACGAGAGGGCGGAAGAGGTGGGAAATGGGGCTTTTGGTTACCCTTAAACCAGGGGTTGGGCCCGAGTGGGCCGCGGAAATTAGGGGAGGGCCCGAGTGGGCCTCTAGGGTTTGGTGGTTGGTACTGGTAGGGGGCTGCGTAGGAGGGGGCTTCCCTCGCAACGCGGTCGGAGGCGCGTTTCGCCGATTTGGCGTTGCGCATTTTGGGGGCTTTGGGGCATCCGCGATAATTCGCTGGATGCCCGGATTTGCCGCAAAGGACACAGCTAGGGGGCTCCGTGCACTGGTCCCTCTCCTTGGGACGCTCGCAATTGGAAGTCCCGTGATCGCCTAGGCACTTAACGCACCTGGGCTTTGCGTAGCAGTTACGCTGGGAGTGACCATACAGCTGGCAACGGTGACATTGACCAGGCTGGTTTGACTTGTGGGGGCGCTCGACCGTGATGCCTGATAAGTTGCATACGGTCTTTATGTTATAGATGTTTTTGGCGTTTTCGCCAGGGTGACAGATGACAAGAACCATATTGTAGGGTTCACCGTGCTTACCACGGAACATTCGGTGGGTTATTGCAACCGGGATCCCTTGACGATCGAGGTCGGCGTGCACTTCCGTGCAGCTGACTTCGATCGGAATCCCTCGGATCACAACTCTAAGGAGTCGGTCCTCTGGGAGTGCGTAGGTGTGAAAAGACACACCACGCTCGCGTAGCAACCTGGTAAGGTTGCGGTAATCGGTGGGGGTGGGGACAACTACTTTAATGCCCTGCTGCGTGGGGCGGGCACTAGTAAAATTGATTTTATTTTGATTGCACCAGTCGGAAATTCTGGTCCAATATGCCTTATCCTGGATGAATAAGGGAGGCGGGATGGGTACCTTCTTCTGGGAAGATGAGGTATGTTCATGATCGTGAGGGGAGGCAGGCCTGTTATCCTGCGAGGAGGAGTAAGAGGCGGGACGGGGGGTAGGGGCCGGGGCAGAGTTTGCCTCGGAAAGTTTAAGTGCTTTTGAGGCGAGAGCCTCGGCCTTATTTGTCTTTCGGTTGCGTTTTTTACCTTTACCCACTACCGTGGTAAAGGCGTCGGCCTCGTCTGAGTTGACCTCACTGTCCGAAGACATCTCTTGGTCTGATGGGATCGGGGAGCGATCAGGGTATTGGGTGGGGGCTGGGGTGGGGAGAGGTGAGGGGGTGCGGTCCTTATGGTCCAGGCTGGCTGAACGCCTAGGCGGACCACGCGGAGACCTCGGCCTCTCCTCATCGCTGTCGGAACGGGCGGGGCGCCTATTCCTCTTTTGGGGTGGGGGGGTATCGGGCAACTCTGGAGAGTTGGGGGTTTCGGACGTTTGAGGTTTGACCACCTCATCGTCGCAAAAGAGGTTGCCATAATTGGCTAGGAAATTGGGGTCCTTGAGGAGGACGTTTTTCAGGATGCTCAGGAACTTGGCATCAGACACCATCGTACAGATGATGACTAAGCCAAGCCTAGCAACAATGAGAGGGGAGAAAAATTAGTGGCGTACTAATCATGGGGGTTTGCTCCTCGGGTGGGTGTTCCCGGGAGTGTGTTCAAACCCTCCCCGTCGGGTATAGACGGGGAGGTTGTGTGCCTACTGGTGAGCCCTAAGCTTGCTCTCCTGTTTGCCAGTCTCAATGTGCAAACAGGTCCCTAAGTCTCTAGTGTGCAATGGGTGTAAACCCCTAGAGAGTGCTAGATAGGACGAAACGGGGTTAAAGCTAGGGAAGACTAGGAGATCCCCCAAGGCCTTCTGGTCCTAGCTCCTTCCAATTTTGCTTTGCCCTGAAGGAGCGCAGCTGGCGTGTCGGGTCAACGCCCCTCAGTTCGTTAGCACCGTTAGGTATCCACTGAGGACCACAGTAAATAAGTGGGTTTTTCCTGAAGGGACACTACGTTTTTGACGAAACTCTGTCTAAAGAGACAAAAGCGCGCCCGCTGTCTTGAAAAAGACAGCGAATGTGCTTATCGGGCTGCAGTCGGCGGGGCGACTGCGGAGGGCGCTACGGTGAGCCGTAGCGAAAAATATTCGAGCACGTAATTCGGCACGAGAGGACGGAGCGGAGCAGCACGACCTCTCGGGGCGAGTGTCAGAGCGTGAAAATGTCGTGACCTAATTACATGTGCAGAACTAGTAATTATATTTAATCAGTAGTTTTGTTAAATAAAGAGACTTGCCAAAATTGTTTAGACGAGTATGAAAAAAAAAAAAAAAAAAAACAGATTTTATGGATCATCACAAATGTCATTTAGAATACTGCAGCGATTTCCTAGTCCAATATCCGGACGCCCCAATCTAATAATGAAACGAGTGGATCGCACCCTTCCGGTCAGCTTCCGATTCGGTTTCCGGACCAGAGCTAGTATCTTATGTAATATTGATCTGCTTTGATGAAATCCCCATCAATGATTCAGGTTTTATGTTGGATTTTTATTAAACAAGAAGCGCACCAATGCCTAAGAAACATTGGCACAAGTATGAATGATTTAAATATTGCATAGGTACATAAGGCATAAGGACATAAGACAGCAGGGATAAAACATAAGGTATAAGGCATAATATATAAGACGTAAGACAGACGTATAAGACATGAGGCAAAAGTACATAAGGCGCGAAATGTTGAACACTGCTTTAATTATTTTTAACCGACTTCTTGTTTAAATTGTCGTGTAACACAATATTCTATACAAAACAGGTTCTCAGATACAAGCTGATAAGAATACCATGATATTTCTTTTCACTGGTACAAGTACCTAATAATAATAATAATGTACTCCCGACCTAAATATGCATGGGACATAATAAAGTGCACAGGTGTGTACGCAAAAACAGATGCACTCTCTTTTCCCTCAGTCCCTTAATCCGATGAGATGGCAATCTGACACGACTGGAGAGAGATCAGGCGCAGGACCGACGGCTTTACATGCTCTCCGAGGCACGGGGGTGTAAGTACTGCCAACTTCCTGACTCCGAGCTACTACTGAGAATTTTTTCCCGACCTGGGAATCGAACCCAGGATCGTACAAGTACCCAAAAGTCAGATCACTAGCTAGTATTGCCTGAAAAAAAGTGGAAATAATGTAAAAATTTCCAATTATAAAAGTCTTGGTCTTGCATTAAAACCAAAACGAACACTAGACAACACTACCGCTGGCAGTGTGCGCTGTATAGTTAACTTATGCCACAGACCAGTTACTGGTCTGTGACTTATGCATACTCAAAAACTAAAACCTAGATTATTCCATAAAAAAATTAAGAAACCTTTTTCTATGTATTTACTCTTGGTAGTTATTTTTCCTTCAAGACTCCGTATAAACTTGTTAAATGAGGTGGATAATAATATTAAATCAAAGCAAAAAAATATCTCTTATCCTAAATTTTTTATAGTGTAACTGACGAAGCGAAGGTAGTTTCATAAAAATATTTTATATAGGATAGGGTTCTGACTACAAAAGAAAGTCTAGACTTGAATAATTTGGGTATTGCCTTGGACGAATAAAAAAAGGTGCTATAACTTTCCGCATAATAAGCATCTTTGCCATTTAATAGGATATTTTTCATTTCTTAGGCCAAGCTGTTTTATTACTTCACGGTCGAACAAACTTGTGTAATATGTTCAATTGAATACTTATTCAATACATTACAGGTAATATTGTACTACGTACTAGAGAAGACGCCTCGAATCGATTGTTTGTAACACGACTTAGAGCTCCTGCACTCTCACTCACTTAGCCACGTTCACCCCACGTGTGCTCCGCGGCCAGCAAGTTGCGCGATATTTTTTGTTCTAATCACTATATATAAACTTTTGGCGATGGAAAACCGAATGTCAACAAGATTCACATTTTTCGTTGACTCTCTGAATAGTATTGAATTATGAATTTGTAGAAATCAGAAAATATTGGCGTGGCAATAATTCTTTGAGGGTATCGAAAATAATCAAATTTTTATGTAAGTTCCAAAGATATAGGTAAATTGTGAAAAAAAAGAAAAAGAAAAAGTGTTTACACAAAAAGTGTTTTATTTTTTGCAGTGTTCACGGTAGCTTAGTGGCTAAAGCACTGGCGTACTGAGCCAGGAGTCGCACGTTCGAATCCTGCTCGTGAGCGATTTTTTCTTTTCACAATTTAAATCTTTAAAAAGTGTTTATTCTCCGAAATAATAATTTTGCAAACAATAATACTTCTGCCTAACTGTAAGGCAGTTTATTGGCAGATGTAGCTCCCCTATTTATTACATTTTTACATTTTAATAATAACAAATAAATAATAAATCCATTTTTATTCACAAAAAGTTTCACATAAAATATCTGTAAAGTCCCTGACTTCTGAGCTAGGTACAAACCTGTGTAACAGAAGTCAGTGTCTTCTCCCAAACATTCAATACTTTTTCACCTATAAACTAACAAAAAAAAATCATCATCATTCATCATTTCAGCCGAAAGACGTCCACTGCTGGACAAAGGCCTCCCTTAATAAGGGGGATATGCCATAATCGCCACCCTTGGCAGGCGGTTTGGCGATCGCAGTTGGTTGGTTAAATACTCAGAGAACGCTGCTGCCCATCGCCTTTTACGACACCCATGAGAAGATATAGGGTGGTGCAATTCTTTACGTCCGGCACCATACGCAACAAAAAAAAAACTTTAACTATAATTATCTGCATGTTACCATGCATGAAGGGTGACTTTTATATATCTACTCAACATAAGAAATTACAAAAAGATACTTTGCTACCTTATTTTTAAACGATGTTTTTGTGAAAAGAAACAGTGCGTTCTTCAATAAGTTATTGCTAGCGTCACCCTCGGTTTCAAAGTGGATGATAAATTCGATACTATGAGCAGAGTTCACGGTAGCTTAGCGGCTAAAATACTGGCGTACTTCCTGAACCAAGAGTCGCAGGTTATATAATACTGCTCGTGAGCAAATTTTTCTTTCCACAATTTATATGTTTAGATTAAGCCCAGACTGCGATTATGTAAAAAAAAAAAAAATTGCTTTCGCAAACCAGCTAACTCCATATAAGTGGATTTTGAATGAGACCTTAAAAACTGGCATGATTTTTATTCATCGTATGGCGATGTATACAAAATTAATCGCATAGTCATCATTACAGCCGAAAGACGTCCACTGCTGGACATAGGCCTCCCCCAAAAGGGATATGCCATAATCGCCACGCTTGGCAGGCGGGTTGGCGATCGCAGTTGGTTGGTTAAATACTCTGAGAACGCTGCTGCCCATCCTCTGGTGAATCCCTTAGTCGCCTTTTACGACACCCATGAGAAGAGATAAGGTTGGTGAAATTCTTTATGTCCGGCACCACACGGAACTATTGAAGTAAATATTGGAGTTTTTATTCTAATGTAACACTCGTAATAGTTTTTAGAAGACATCTAAACAAAAACATAATTTGAAAGTACAAAGTGGAGTTGGCTGGTTTTGCAAATTGACGTATTGTATAAAAGTTATTGTAATAAAAAGTTTATGTCAGACATATTTAGTTAGTAAAGACTTATAAATATATTAATATGCTTAACATTACCTGAGATATTTGCGAAGACTGCTCGCTGCACCGTTTACATGCATGTGTATACCCAGTGCCTCATAACTGGGCAGTCCGGCTCAAAAAAAAGCCAAAGCCAATAAAAAGCTACAGCCGATGCAACTGTTCTTTTAATGTTGGACTGTTACAACTGAGCCAACCTGCACAAAGAGGTAGGAACTGATTGCCGGTATGCACAATTCCCTTTGAACGGTTTGTGTACATAAAGTTCCTGTGTGTGTCAAGGGAACGCTCGAACGGCTCAAACAAATTGAAATACATTATTACATGCGTGGCTTGCTTTGCTGGCTTTATAGTCACGCTGATCGCTGATCGTTGAATATGCATAATTTAAATGTAGCCTTTTATAATTACACGGATCGCTCATGATTGGCGCCGACGCACCTTTGCTCCATAGCCCACATCCCGATGAAAAACTGTCAAAATGAGTCGTGATCAGCGTGAAACTAAAATGAAACTTGGTGATAGAAATGCGCCAAACAGCTACGCGCTGACTGTATGCACCAATACTGTCAGTGTGACTGTAAAACCAGCCTAAGAAGGCATTGTACAGCTTTTCTGAAGATTTTGTTCTTGAGCTGAAACAGAACTGACGCCAGAATTTTCAATAGGGTTTATCTAGTCCGCACTCTCTGTGTTCACTGATTCTTCCAATAGACGAGCAAGTTCAGTGAATTTTCGCTAGTTTGGCTCTTCAGTTTCGGCTTTCAGTGAACTGTAAATGATAATAATTCACTAACCAGCTAGTCTCTGGCGTCCTGACTATACTGGTTGTTTATTAGACTCATGTTTAATAGCATTGCAGTGAAACCCCCGATTTCTCAAATGACATTTAAAAATATGACCTTCTTAAAGGTAGTTTTGTCGCTACAATGAAGCATAAAGACGACATAACTTGCGTTTGAGAATTAAACCATTTCAAATAAACAGTAAGTATGACATTAACTTGTTCCCAGGAAAGTCTACTAAGTAATAGGTCCAGCTTTGTTTTACCCAAAGAATTAACATTTATTTTGTCAGTGTCACAATTAAAAGGAAATGAAAACTAAAAGCAGAAGAAATCGCTGGTTATAAATCGGATCCTATCAATATCTCTGAAAAAAAATATATGAAGTTTTTCACGAAGAATTTATGTCTGTTCCATATCCAATAGGGTCTGTATTACAAAACGTTTCTCAAGTACAGTTTGATCTTCATATTGAACTATATTTACGGGACTGGTCGCGCACAATTAAATCAAAACATAACAAACATTTTGACTAACCTCGACGTTTCGGCCAAGTCGCATTGGCCCTGGTCACGAGCAGACTGAAGTATGCGGGTGTCATCGTCTTGAGCGGCGGGTGTTTTCTCGAACTACCCGCGGTTGGTTTTTCGTAACGTCGCTGTCCGTAACACGATACGACACGACACACAATGCTGACAGTTTCGGTGGCCATACATGTAGACAAAACACGACGCGAACACTTCTCGATTACCGGATTTATTTTTTTAGTTTGATCTTTAATCACCTGATCCTTAAGGATAGAATCGGTAACTTGAGCATCGGTTTTATTCTAATACGGTAATTATAAACTTCAATGCAACAACATAACACAAATATAACCTGAATTTACAAATAAATATCTGTTCAAGCGTGGTCTAGACCACACTTGAGTTATTACAGATAAAATCTCTGCTCAAACACCTAAACAGGTGACAGTGTAGAACAAAACTAAACTGAGCTGAAGTGTGATCAATGAATCTACCAGGCCCCTCAGAAAGTATTGCGAAAAAAAGTTTTTATATATGGGAGACTGGCCAGTTATAATGTTTTTCGAAAATATGATCATTTATAAGTAAAAATAAGTAAGTTCCAATTTCAAAATTTCCCTCCACATTTTTTGCGAGTTAATTCAAAGTATTGTGTCTCACTGAAATATGGATCTGCGCCGGGAACATTTTAGAGCTATGATTTTATACGATTTCAAGTGTCGCCTGAAACCGGATGAATCGTACGATAGACTTCAAATGGCATTCATGGATGAAGGCCCTTCCAAGGCAACCGTGTATCGTTGGTATAACGAATTCAAGCGCGGTTGACCAACTTTGGGGGATGACGAAAGAAGCGGTCGCCCTTTGACGGCTGTTACCGAAGAAAACGTGCTAGCAGTGAAAAATTTAATCCAAGACAATAGGCGAATTACATATCAGGAGATTCAACACATATTGAAGATTGGATCGGGAAGCGTTCACGAGATTCTACACAGCCATCTTCGCGTGAGGAGGATAGTATCACGCTGGGTGCCGCACAACCTCACCGATGCTCAGAAGCAGGCCCGGGTGGAATGGTGCCGTGATATGCTTAAAAAATTTGAAGCAGGCTCGTCTCGGCGTGTTTACGACATCGTTACAGGTGATGAGTCCTGGATTTATCAATACGACCCAGAAACCAAGCGCCAGTCGACTGTTTGGGTGTTTCAAAATGAGCCAACGCCTACCAAAGTGAAGCGATCTAGAAGCGGGGGTAAGATTTTGATCGCTAGCTTTTTTAATTTGACTGGCCACTTGGTATCAATTCCCTTACGGGATCAAAGAAGCATTAATGCCGAATGGTATACTACCAAATGTTTGCCAGAAGTTTTCTCTGTTATAAGCAACAAGCGACCAAACACAGGGCTCCGCGGGCTACTGCTCCACCACGACAATGCACCTGCGCACACCGCACTCAAAACGAGGGACTTCCTGGACAGCACGCCAGTCAAACTCCTGGGTCACCCTCCTTACAGCCCTGATCTAGCACCGTGTGACTTCTTTTTATTCCCAAAAATAAAAAATCAGCTCAAAGGGATACAATTTTCGTCGCCGGAAGATGCGCTGGCTGCGTTCGAGCAGGCTGTAAACGAGGTGTCTGCGGCGGACTGGAAAAAGTGTTTTGAAAACTGGTTTAGGCGCATGAATCTTTGTATAGAGGCTGGTGGAAAGTACTTTGAAAAGATTTGATAAAAATATATGTACGTATAGAACAATTTTTTTTAGTTTCGCAAAACTTTCTGAGTGTCCCACGTATGCTTAAGGAATGTTCTAAAATTAAATCCCAACTCAAAACTAGTTTTAAACGGTGATAAAAGTTTGAGGAACGTTCTGTAATATGAGCCTAAGAGTTTTAATTACCTCTTGTCAAGACAGTGTAGGCTTGTGTAGGAGGTTGACGCTATTAAATTTTACAGCCGATTTCGATTATGTTACTTCACAAAAAGCAATAGGGTTAAGACTAGAGTAAGTACACTATTATAAAAAAACAACGTATATTATATAAATTGGTTTTCCTGACGTTTCGAAAGCTTTGCAGCATTTCGTGGTCGCAGGAAGACTAAGATGACAATCGTCTTTACAGATATTTCAAAAAAAAAAAATACAGTACGCAACACTGTAAAAGTGTCTCCGGTAAAATTTGGTCAATGGTCGGTTAGACATTCAAGCACTGAGGCGACGTAATGAGGTTCTAATCCTGAGGTCATCTAGTGGACGCTCAGAGACGCCCGTGACCTCCACGGCCTCCGAATCATTGTATGCCTACACCTCTGTTTAACCTTCTTGGAGTTTTAAGCTTGTTATCCTACTTTAAACCTCAATATCTTACAAAAGCTGTTAAAAAGCTTTCAAAAACAGCATCAGCTCGGTTTCAGACAAGTTGTTACACTAAAAGTGTTGTTTGTTTTGTTCAACAAAGTTTCTTATAGCACTTGGACTGTCAGTTTATTATCTGTGCTATATTTGTGTAAGTTTATGTGAACACTGGTTTTAGTAGATAATAAATTTGATGAAATCTTTTAAAGTTGAAGTAGACATTAAACATAAACTGCTTACAGCCTCGCTGGTCTAGTGGTCACAAGCGCAACTACTATGCGTGGGGGGCCCTGGGTTCGATTATCCAGTCAGGCAGGCAGGCAGTGTTTAGTTTTTGATTAGGACATTCTCAGTAGCAACCTGTAGTCTGGATATGTGCCCGACTAGTGGCAATAGGTGTTCAGTGTGGTGCCGGACACAAAGAATTGCACCACCCTATCTCTTCTCATGGGTGTCGTAAAAGGCGACTAAGGGATTCACCAGAGTATGGGCAGCAGCGTTCTCTAAGTCTTTAACCAACCAACTGCGATCGCCAGCCCGCCTGCCAATATAACATCACGCCTGTATTTCACCGAAGGGGTAGTTAGAGGGGTGTACCCACATTTCGCCAGTTATGTTATAGTCCCATGTAATAGGGGGCGAGCCTATTGCCATTGACCGGGCACACAAATCTATCTATATCTATTAATCTATCTATCCCGCCTGCCAAACGTGTCGATTATGGCATATCCAACGATTATGGATTATGGCCTTTGGGGGAGGCCTATGTCCAGTAGTGGACGTTTTTCGGCTGAAATGATGATGAATGGTGAGTGGCAATAGGCTTGCCCCTATTAAATGGGATGTGGGTGTACTACACACCGCTACCGACCGACTGGTCGGTATTGAAATATTCAGTGCATTGGTAGGTAGGCATAGAAATATAAATAATAAGGTAATAGAAATGTTATCTACTGTCTGTGGGAACGCATGTCGCTGATTTTCCGCTACCAAAACATAAATATGCAATCACACCCACCTTGCTTCTAGTATTCAATGCAAAATAATCTTTGTAATTATTTGCGACCAAATATTCAGAAAAATACATTTTTTATACATATGTGTGGTTCATTGAGGCGTGTCAAAATAATGAACACAAAGGTAAAAAAAAGGTTTTGAACTTATGTAGGTATTAGAAGAGATAGAAATATATTATTTCCTAGATTTTACGTCCTCGGCCATAATAAACAACACCCAAAACATTAGAAAACTTAAACTCCTTTGTAGCTATTTCAAGATAAACTTAGTAACGAAGCCATTGAAATTAAAAATGCAATAACATTAAAATAAAGTATGGCCCAATTGAGACTCATAAGTCGAGACGCTGCGCTGCTATAAAACGACCGCAAACGTAATAACTCTCCTTTGAAATAGGATAGTCGTAGTAATATAGTTATGATTTTCTGTAGTGTATAGCGGATATATATTTTTTGAATATCTTTCTGATACTGGTCAGCTGGTCAGCCCACAATTGCTTACAGAGTAAATTGACACTAAATTTCTTTTTAATACCTTATAATTGCTACAATTATATACAGGCTAATTTAATTTTTACTTGACCCTTTCGCACAAAAAATCAATCAATCTATTTTCATTTGTTCGAAGTACAGTGTTGCAGTGTTAAACAGCGTTCTTATTATTATAATGTCCATATAGTTCTTCTTATAACGTAGCATGAGCAGGCTAATATTCATAATTTCAAATTAATTTAATCATCAGACAGTCATTTACGGTTATACATTATACATACAAATTATTGTAATTTTTTAAGACTTCACTTGCAAGACTAATAAAGATTTAGGTACCTGATAGGATAACATTTCAAGATTTCTATTCTAAGTCCGGTGTTACGGTGTTACTCAATTAAATTACAAGTACTGGTAAATAGTAGTTTAGCCAGAGAATTATTATTCGTAAACAGAGTTTATGCTAAATAGAGCATGAAGTGAGAGTTCATGTTTTAATAATCTAACTTACTCTAAAAACAAAACCAAAAGTTGTACATTTTTCAAAATACAAAATGAATTAGTTGTCATTTAAAGTTAAATTAGGTAATAGAAATTATGGCCCAACCGAGACTCATAGTCATAAGTTAGAACGCTGTTTTAAAACGACCGTACACGTAATAACGCCACTTGAAAATTAGACATTTAACAGTCGACTAGTTCATACAAACTTTTAATTATTTTTGTTTAGTAAATTGATATTGTGAACTTTAATTTAGAGATTTGTATTCAACATAATTTTTTGTATAGTGCAAACCTCAAACAACCCTTAAAGATTTCCATCAAACCAAAGATATTTAAAAGTATAGATATGTCATACCCTAACAAAATAACCGAAAAAAATGTTCCGTACGCAGTGGCAGCACAATACACAAACTAAGTAAGTTGTGCAGTAGTATAAAGTAAGTAAGTTGGTTACTTTAAGTTACTTTCGCGTCAGAATTGGAACACTTTTTGTACACAGTTTTTTTTGTCACCTGCCACGCTCGTCGCATTACTTGACGCGGATTAATAGAAAAATGTCCTAGTTAGGACATTTTCAAGTCTTCAGATTGCGAGCACAAGTAACATATCTGTACTTTTAAAATATCATTGCATCAGACCTATCAAAGCATTTATTTCTACATCACAAAATAACATGATTTTAGAGTGGCTGCAAGTACACAGTCGGTAGCGGAAATTGTAAAATTATGTGCAAGAGCTACCTGATGCACAGAAACTCAAGCTGAGGTCAAATGACCTATTTAATTCGGGTTATGGTATCTTCTTCTTCTTCATCGTTTCGCTCTTGATAGAGTGATCGTAGCCATCATGTACTATTTCCAGGGGGTTCTGTAGCTCGCCTCACGATGCCTCGCCCGCTACCCTTCCCTTCTTTCGGTTAGTCTGTTGCATTCATGTAATGGCGCCGGCCCACGGCAGACTTCATTAAATCAGTCCATCGCACATAAATAGATAGAATGGTTGTAATCACAATTTTACTTGCGATTCATGCGTGGCAACTTTCCGAACAAACTACGCCTTACATTTTGACGTCATTATTTAAAAAAATAATTTTTTAATCAAATGTACTTTACAGCTATTGTTTCTGCAGTTAGAAACAGCACAATAAGGAATTTTTGCGAGTTTTTGTTACAGTAATTATAGAAAAAAGTCATAAAGCGTGCTGAGAAAGGCTTCGAAATATCCTGCACTATGATGCATGGTGCTGCCACGCGCGCCCTGCCCACATGGCCATTCTATCTATTTCTGTGGTCCATCGCATGGGAGGCCTTCCGCGCACTCTTGAGCCCTCTATTCTGCCATGTACCTCAAATCGCTCTATAGAGTCGTGACTACGCCACGATTTAAAGCCGAACAAATTGAGAATGCGGGATCGTACCAAAGTCGATAGACGCTGCTTGATGCCGAGTTCTTAGATTATGGAGACATTTGTTCGATGCTCAGTCCACGATAGCCCAAGCATTTTCCTCCAGCAACACATCTCCAGAGCACCTATCTTCTTCGTTTCAAATTCCCGCAGCGTTATGGTATACCTGTTCCTAATTTCATTCAAATCCGTTGTCGACTGAATATTTTTCCATTAAAAATACTTAGGTATCTATCACGTACATCCGTATTTTAGACTTAGACACACGGCAGTGACAGCCAAGTTCGCAAAGGAAAAGGGCCACACTCCGACCGTGGGTTTTATTACACGAACTATTTTAGGCCGCTTTCGACCCCCCCCCCCCCCATAACTTTAGATCTACTTAACCTACATACTTGCGATTTTGCGTGTCTGTTAAAACTTATCATTAATTACTCGGACGAATAAAACATGGCGGACGGAATCTAGGAAAAAACCAAGACATTCTTTCAATCTTTTCTTAGCGAGATTCCATCCGTAATTTTTTATTCGTCCGAGCGTCCAAGATTAATTACCAAATCTCAAATTTCAATAATAAACCTCTTACCATTATGGATATATTGAGGTCGAAAATCACTATTTTGATGACTGACTGCACTCACTCATCAAAAGTTTAGAGTACTTTCAGTTGACTTAGAATATTAAAATTTGGTATGGAGGTATGTTATTGAACATATATCGATAATTGTATAACTTGGCAAGTTTACATAACCAATTATTATTTGTACTCTTGATTGAAGCTTTAGCAGTGAAAACATGCCAAGTTTTCAATTATCCAGTAGCAAGGAATCTAACTAATTTTATTGTAAAACAACTTATGTATGGTAGTGAAAGTTGGGTATGGCAGAAGAAACATGAAAGCAGAATAAATGCAGTAGAAATGAGAGCTTTGAGAAGTATGTGTGGTGTAACTTTGAGAGATAAAGTAAGGAATAACGTGATAAGGGAGCGTTGTGGAGTGAAAGAAGATGTAGTGACAAAGATTGAGAAAGGTATGTTAAGATGGTTTGGACATATAGAGAGGATGGACGAGAGGAGATTGACGAAACAAGTATACGAAGCGAGTGTGGATGGAAGAGTTGGAAAGGGACGACCTCGGCGAACGTATCGCGATCAAATCGCGGACGTTCTCAAAAAATGCCAGGTTAAGAGTTCTCTAAACCGACGAGCATGCATGACGAGGTTAATGGACGTAGATGAAGCGAAAGAGGTGTGTCAGGATCGTAGCAGGTGGAAATCCATAGTCATGCCTACCCCAATGGGAAAAAGGGGTGATAATATGTATGTATGTATGTATGTAAAAGTGAAGAACATTTTACATTCCAGCAATTATGATTTAAGGAACTTCTATAGAGATAATCGTGCCCTTTCTTTGTACCGAACTTGGCCCCTTTTTCTCATTTATTTTTTTGATAGGATTCGTTCTACTTTGTTCGTTCTAACCTTTTTAGGTCTCAGGTGGTTAGTATTCCTAGCAGGTGCGTCTGTATAACGATTCTTATACGGACCATTACGTATGGCATATAAATATTTTCTAATAAAATTGTACCTTATACGTGGGACACTCAGAAAGTTTTGCGAAACTAAAAAAAATTGTTCTATACGTACATATATTTTTATCAAATCTTTTCAAAGTACTTTCCACCAGCCTCTATACAAAGATTCATGCGCCTAAACCAGTTTTCAAAACACTTTTTCCAGTCCGCCGCAGACACCTCGTTTACAGCCTGCTCGAACGCAGCCAGCGCATCTTCCGGCGACGAAAATTGTATCCCTTTGAGCTGATTTTTTATTTTTGGGAATAAAAAGAAGTCACACGGTGCTAGATCAGGGCTGTAAGGAGGGTGACCCAGGAGTTTGACTGGCGTGCTGTCCAGGAAGTCCCTCGTTTTGAGTGCGGTGTGCGCAGGTGCATTGTCGTGGTGGAGCAGTAGCCCGCGGAGCCCTGTGTTTGGTCGCTTGTTGCTTATAACAGAGAAAACTTCTGGCAAACATTTGGTAGTATACCATTCGGCATTAATGCTTCTTTGATCCCGTAAGGGAATTGATACCAAGTGGCCAGTCAAATTAAAAAAGCTAGCGATCAAAATCTTACCCCCGCTTCTAGATCGCTTCACTTTGGTAGGCGTTGGCTCATTTTGAAACACCCAAACAGTCGACTGGGGCTTGGTTTCTGGGTCGTATTGATAAATCCAGGACTCATCACCTGTAACGATGTCGTAAACACGCCGAGACGAGCCTGCTTCAAATTTGTTAAGCATATCACGGCACCATTCCACCCGGGCCTGCTTCTGAGCATCGGTGAGGTTGTGCGGCACCCAGCGTGATACTATCCTCCTCACGCGAAGATGGCTGTGTAGAATCTCGTGAACGCTTCCCGATCCAATCTTCAATATGTGTTGAATCTCCTGATATGTAATTCGCCTATTGTCTTGGATTAAATTTTTCACTGCTAGCACGTTTTCTTCGGTAACAGCCGTCAAAGGGCGACCGCTTCTTTCGTCATCCCCCAAAGTTGGTCGACCGCGCTTGAATTCGTTATACCAACGATACACGGTTGCCTTGGAAGGGCCTTCATCCATGAATGCCATTTGAAGTCTATCGTACGATTCATCCGGTTTCAGGCGACACTTGAAATCGTATAAAATCATAGCTCTAAAATGTTCCCGGCGCAGATCCATATTTCAGTGAGACACAATACTTTGAATTAACTCGCAAAAAATGTGGAGGGAAATTTTGAAATTGGAACTTACTTATTTTTACTTATAAATAATCATATTTTCGAAAAACATTATAACTGGCCAGTCTCCCATATATAAAAACTTTTTTTCGCAATACTTTCTGAGGGGCCTGGTATACTTGTGTGTCTTCCTATGTTAAACCTATTATTTTCTGTTTTTATTTTTCTTATTTATTATAGGGTTCCTTAGAATTATGTCTATGTTATCGCACTGGATAGGATAAAGAATATCTGATCTACATTACAAGAATAAATATTATACAGTATGTAACAAAAACCCTGTTCTTGTTGTTGAGCTACGTTATCAGAATCGATATTCATAAGGACACAACTCATTTGGAAAAACTCTTCATTTTTTTTTATTTAATCACTGAGTGACTGAGTTTTGAGTGATATAATCACTTTCAATTTACAGTTAATAATGATTTAGGGTAGGCCCCCCACAAGGTGGACCAACGACCTGGTGAAGGTCGCGGGAATCCGCTGGATGCGGAAGTCGCAGGACCGGTCGTTGTGGCGATGCTCGGGGGAGGCCTAGGTCCAGCAGTGGACGTCTTTCTGCTGAAATGATGATGATGAATGATTTAATATTAATGATTATTTTTACTGAAGAATTTTCTAAAATAATATGTATTTAAGTATTTACGTATGAATATCAATTCTGATAACGTCGCTCACAGGAACAACAGGATTTTTGTCACATACTGTATAAGTAGTGGGAGTAGTGATTCCCACTTCTATTTAATTTGACAATGTTTAGATGTTTGTTACTCTCACACATAAACGTATAAAAATTAGCACAAAGGGTTATTTTTAGTGACATACTAGCTGACACCCGTGGCTTTGCTCCCGTTACCACGGGAAAGCAACTACACACTAATTTTCAAACTAGCTGTAGTATGTCACTAAAAAGTAACCAATCGTGCTAATTTTAGATAATGAATGAATCGCGCCTATGACATACCTGTCATAAAGTGAATATGTACCAAAGACATTTCCATACTGACGTAAGTATAATAACTCTATGATATGTACGTACACCCACAGCAGGTACAGCAGTTTATTGTATGGCACCCACAATAAACTGTTTGAAAAACAGACTTGACAAAATCTCCAAATCGCAAGATACACGTGTGTATCTTGCGATTCATCAGCTTATTAAGCTGCTAGTGTGATTTCCATAAAATAATAATAATATGTGTTTATCCAGGACTCTATCTTTCTATGTGCCAAATTCCATCCAAATCCATTTCAGCGCGCTTGAAGTAAAACAAACAAACATCCATACTTTCGCATTTATAATATTAGTAGGATCACACGAGTAAAGCCACTTACATCAGCTAGTATGAAATAGATTGTTTGTTTTTCACTCTCTTTAACTTTGGATCGAATGTGGGCATTATAGCCTTGGTGATTAGTTCGTCGTATATATAAGTAGCTAAAATATCGTTTCATCACGTAGAATAAATGTTGGCATTATGTTATTGGTTTGTCCTTTCATCGTAAATCACCTGCTTCACCTTAATTTTAGTTTTAAAGCTTGCAAAAAAACCAAGTAGGTAGGGTACCTAAAAATATAATTTCATCACGTAAAAGCAATTTATCATAAACTTAAAATTAATGTGAATGTATCTCTATTAATTTAATTAAAAACTATTTTATTACTTTAGTTTTAACTCATAGTTTTACAATTAAGTGATATGTTAAATTAGTTGAATGTACGGAATTAAAAGCACATGAAATAATTATTTTCATTTCGTGAATTTTATTGTTTTCACAAAATCATAGATAGTCCAATATTTTAATTTAATTTAAAATTAAGTTTATTTATTTGTGTTTTATATTAACAAAATCAAAACTTCTTTAGGCGAGTTGAGCAATTTTTGGTAGGGACAAAACTTATGAGTTCTCGTCACCCTACGTCACCGAAATTATAAGAGGAAAGTTTCCCAATTCAAAATAAAACATAAATCTTCTTGTCGTCTCGTCTTGGTACTACATCACAACAGGGATCCAGCAGAATACCAGTGTCAGGTTTAATAACCTGGGTATATGCTGATCTGGACACCCATTTTTATTTTAATATTACTAACATAGTTTTTAAGTAAATAATGTTACTAACCCTATGAGTCTTGGTTAGTCGAATTAAATAAATAATAATAATAATATGTCACAATTTTGAGACACACATGGCGCATGACTGTCAATGACTTTTCTCGCTTTGTTACTCATGTATTACTTTTTCACTAAATCTATTTCTTTTGTATGTGTCTCATCGGTATCAAATAAATATTTTTCTTTCTTTCTTTCTTTGTTGTTCAGCCGCATTTGGTTAGAGAGGAAGCCGACCCCAATATAATTGGGAAAGGGCTCGGAGAAAGAAGATTTATTTATTATCTTGGTATTATTATTATTTTTATAAAAAAATCTCATTAAAAATATAAATATTTACAAATATAATGGTCACAGCTTTTTTTCTTATTATCTTCATAAATAATTTTCGGTACGGTAGGGAAATGTCCGGTCGGTCGCCGGAGTGTGTCCCAAGGGTACAATTCTGTAGAAATAAATCACTTTTCCTCCAACTTTTATAGGCATGTCTTACAACGTTATTTTATATAATTTCTTTATCAGAAACAATTTATAGGTAAATTAAAGAAACGCATCGAATACATACGGCTGAAGTTATAACAAGCGCCCGAGGCGTGGCGCCTCATATACGCCGCGTTTCGAACGCTCTATGATATTGTATGCGACGGATTATATCAAGCGATGTCGTCTGTCAAACAAGTCTGCGACAAGCGCGCACCAGGCGTTTCTTACAACTTCGGCCTAACCTGAAGGCTAAAGTTATAACAAGCGCCCGGGGCGCGCGTCGAGCGCGCGTGTCATACGTCGCGTTTCGATCTTTCTATGAAATTTTAGCAACGGATTATAATAATCGTCCGTCAAACATATTTCATAGCGTACGCACACGGCGCGCGTCAGTCGCGCGCCCCGGGCGCTTATTATAGATACAGCCTAACAGAGTGACAGACAACGCACAACTTAAACCGATGAAGCTAGAGATTCAAAATTTGGAGAAAATATTCTTTGAGTGTCCAAGAGGCCACCTAGTGGTGTACGAAGGAGGGATTTTATGAAATTCTATCTCTAAAGGGGTGAAAAGCGGAACAGTTTGTTTGAAGAAAACATGGGAGCGAACATGAGCGAAGCTACGGGAGTCACCTTGTCCATTATAATATTAAAGTTGTAAGTGTATGCTGCCACTTAAGTTCGGCAATTCTTCGGGCTATGTCGGTTACTTTCGTTCTCCTGCGAATCTCCTCATTTCTGATTCGATCACGCAGGGACACTCCGAGCATAGCCCTCTCCATTGACCTTTGAGTGACTTTGAGCCTTCTTATCAGGCCCGTTGTGAGCGACCACGGGTAAGGCCTATGTCCAGCAGTGGACGTCTTTCGGCTGAAATGATGATGATGATGATGATGATGATGAAGTGTATGCTATATGTCTCTTTGTTTGTTACTACTTCACGGCTAAACTACTACACTAAATATGATTAAATTTGGCACAGTAATAGCCTAAGAACAGATGAAGAACATAGGATAGGTATTTTTATTGACTTACTACGTGAGTGATGTCGCGGGCGTCAAATACGAAAATAGTGTTATGATGGTGTTGTATATTGTACTTATACATAATATTTCAATAACAAGAGACTTCACATCTTCATGTCTCAGTTTGGCGAACCGACTTGCGGTACCATTTAGGCAACAGCCTAGGTGGTATTGAAGTTGTCATGGGCAAAGGTAACCGCTTAGCAGCAGGTGGGCCTTTAGTTCGTTTCGCCATCCTATACTATAAAAATAAAATAAATAAATAAAGTCTGTCTATATTTCTTATTTTTTTCCAATTCTCCTCTCAATGGTCTTCCGGAAGAGATTTCTTTAGAGATAAGCAGTACTTTTGTATTTAATTTTCCTGAACTATTTTTGTTTCTGTAACTTTCAGTGTGCATAAATAGTTAAATAAAAGAAATAAAATACAAAGTGTAATATTTATAAGAATCTATCAGTGTGCAATCTACTGAGGATAATAGGTCACTAAAATCTTTACGGAAAGTAATAACTAGGCTACGTAATAGACTTTCTGGCCTTCAGGCATTGTGTTTTTATGATTCATAAATTATTGTCCTAGATTTTTTATCAGCTTTTTTCTTGAATCAATCTCACTTATTACACAGTTTTGGGTAGCAACAGTGTCGTTTGACATTTGGTCAACTTAAATATAAGTCATAAAAGAGACATGCAGTACTGGAGAATAAACATTGTGCACGGGCTAACATCGGAAACGCTCGTATCGTACATTACAAAAACGATTGACAAAAGAGTAATTTGGTCCTTTAATGCATTCGAAATTGCGAGTGTTTTTAGGACCAAATTACTACAATACAAGTATTTCCGATGTTTGCAGATGCACAATATTTATTCACAGTACTGAGAATCTTACAAGATGTGACATACAAATAGGCTTTTTAGCTGTACTCTAAGAATCGTCAATGCTCTTCGTGTGCAGTAGAACAATGCCATCAGGATGTTGCTGGGCTACCACGCTTCTGCAGCGCATCGGGTATAAATAAATAAATATCTTTGGGACATTTTTACACAGCACCATCTAGTCCCAAACTAAGCAGAGCTTGTGCTATGGGTACTAGACAATGGATATAATACTTATATACTTATTTTTTTTGTAAATACATACTTATAATACATAAGCAACACCCAGACCAACACAAACACTTATGTTCATCACACAAATATTTGTGTCCTGTGGGAATCGAACCCACGACCTCGTTAACAGCAGTCCGACACTCGAACCACTAGACCTGTGGCCCGATTCACAAACGTTCGAAAAGTTTCCGTTTCCGATGTGAAATTTGACCGGCAAATGAAACAAAACCACCACTTCCTGCGACCATGAACGCTGCAAAGCATTCGAAACGTCAGGAAAACCAATTAAAAAAATAATACACGATTTAATCCGGTTAAAATTGTTTTATTAAGAAACAAAATGATTTGAGAAGCGAACAGATTCGGAATCGCAACGCAAAATTGACTGACGGAAACTCTTCCGAGAGTAATTTGCTGTCGCAAAGCACTCGATGTAAAATTAAAGAACTATGAATAGCGTTTCCGAATGCGTTCGATTCTCAAATCGTTTTGTTTCGTAATAAAACAAGTTTAACCAGATTAAATCGCGTATTATTATTAAAATTGGTTTTCCTGACGTTTTAAATACTTTGCAGCGTTCGTGGTCATAGGAAGTGGTCGTTTTGTTTCGTTTGCCGGTCAAATTTCACTTCGGAATCGGAAACTTTTCGAACGTTTGTGAATCAGGCCACGGTACCTAGTTCGGTATGTTCGCGGACGCGCATCCTGACGGCGTAAACAATGTTTTCTATGCCCACACCACAGACATTTTTTTTTATATATCTGTCGTATACAAGTAACTTATATATCAAGCTGGAAAGCGGACGGCTGACTAAAATTCGGTCCGATGATTGGGGAGCCCTTTGTCTCTTTCTATAGGGTGTCCAGACATCCAGGAAAGGGACAGCGGGCTCTCGGTAATACTATCTGAGAACACCGGGCTGGACAGGTATTTTCTCCCTGATTTTTATAAAAGATTTTGGACCTTCTATGAACGGGATAATATTCATTTTTGAAGTTCTTAAATTTCTCCGTACGCATTCTATCTTGGGTAAAAATTCTTTGGTCGTATACAAATTTTTTTTGGTTGTCCAAGGCGGACGGAAAACATTCCCACGTGGGTGGAGAGGGGAAGGGCAGCTTATTGCGTTTTCTTCAATGAAAGAACATATTTAGATATAGTGAGGCATGCGAACTTTCAGTGTTTTTCTTAAAATAAAATTACATACTTGACTGCTATTCTTATTTCCAACAGTAAACTATTAATATTATTTTTTTCAACACACATGCTCGTAAAGTGGCTCTTATTGCACCGCTTTTAGGTTCATAGTGTAGCTTATAACGCACGCGTGCTTTTTAGGGTTCCGTACCCGAAGGGTGACAGACGGGACCCTATTACTCTCGCTACGCTGTCCGTCCGTCCGTCCGTCCGTCTGTCTGTCACAGGGCTGTATCTTTTGAACGGTAATAGGTAACCAGTTGAAATTTTCTCAGAATATGTGTTGCTATGAGGTGTATCACGACAAATACTAAAAACAAAAAAAGTCTAAAAACAAAGGGGGTCCCCATACAAGAAACCTAAAAAAACATATTTTTTTCAACGTTTTTGTTTTTGCTCTATCTTCAAAACCGTAATATATACCAGCATCAAACTTGGTCAGATTATAGTGCATATTATGTAGTTTAGCAACAAATATAAAAATAAGACAAACATAGACATATGTGGCGGTACCTGCGTAAGAAAGACATGCAAAAATTCATATTTCGCGCACTGTACGTTGATGTCTTTTGATAAACTGTTGTAAATTAAATCAGTTTTTATGGGGTATCAGGTCGTTGAGAGGTACGGAACCCTTACTGCGCGAGTCCGACACGCACTTGGCCGGTTTTTTACATTACATTATCCCACTAGTGCTTTTTACTTTACAGTTTATTTTTAAATCGCAGGAAAGAGTTTTTATGACTAAAAAAAAAAAAAAATGGGATTAAATCAACTGTATTAATAATAAAACTTTTTAACAAAAAATTTAACCGACGAAAACAGAAACTGAAAAGCGAAAAATAAATAATTATGAGTCGGCGCCAAACGAACTTTTAACAAGCAATGTGCGTGCCAGTTGCAAGTGGCCGAGCGAAGAACGCATTTTTGGAAAGTTATTGTTTATCGTTGAAAATTTCACGTTGAATTTGATGTGACGTTGTTTTTATTATTTATTTAAAGTAATTTAATGATCTTCGTTGATTGGTTGTTTGGCGCCGACTCATAATTATTTATTTTTCGCTTTTCAGTTTCTGTTTTCGTCGGTTCAATTTTTTGTTAAAAAGTTTTATTTTCCATTTTTTTGTGGTTAAAATCTAACTCCAGGTCTCCATTATGTCGTAGTGCCTAGAACTATATTTATGTGTGTCAAGTTACAACAGAATCGGTTAACAGGTAAGAATTCAGTGGGTGAACAAACACTCATCCCCTGTTTTACTACCCTTAGGGGTGGATTTTTACCCTATCCATTAAAAAAAGAATCACAAAATCGGACCACTCTGAAAAAAGTTATGCGTGGTCATACAAAAAAAAAAAAAAAAAAAAAAAAAAAAAAAATATTGAGAACCTCCTCCTATTTTCGTCGGTTAAAAATATGATAAATAAACATTTCATTTCATTAAATTATTTATTTCTGTCAACAACAAACAGACGAGGTGCCAGCTGTGACTTTTTTAGGCCGAGACTTGTATGTAGTACTTTACTCTAATTTGCGAGGAAACAATATACAAATTAATTCAACAGAGTAATTACATTCATTCACGCCAATTCGACCGCAAGCGATCTACTTATGTTCTTATTTCAAACTTTTGAAAAAAGAAATGCACACACACATTCAGATTCAAAAACACCCAATTTGTTAACACTCCAAGCATAATAAAATTAAAAAGAACAAAACGGTTCAGCCATGGTATAATAAGATGTTTCACCAGGTATTCTCTTCCCGCAATGACAGCGCGATGCCTCCAAGCTACGACACGATCATATTTAATATACTTAAGGAGATTTTTGTTCATAATGAATATAAAATAAATTCCTAACTAGCCTAATTATTTGTTATCTAGTATTATTCGTCTAATTAGTTAGTAAAGGAAACTATATTAAATTAATAGTTAAAAAGTGATTCTTTATAGAAGAAAGTAAATGAAAAAATGCATTTTGCTCGGGTAAAATATTTTCACAAAGTGGCAGCACATCACACTGACAAGTGTCACGCTAACAGCCCACTATTGGATCCACGGCCGATGACGTAGTACGGAGGCAATCACGTGACCTTGCTGTCACGGGAAGAGACTACCTGGTGTTATTATACTATGGGTTCAACAATTTCTATTACTAGTGTCGTGTTGGAAAAAAGAAGCGATTAATGTATTGTGTTTTTTTTTCTATTACATATAGCAATTTCTGACGGGGAAGAGGTGTAGAAAAGGGAATTTAATTCGAGGGACTTAGTTGGATCCCGAGAGCGAAGGATTCAAGAGGAGAGTCCTGAGCGGAGCGAGGGATACAAGGTCCGAGATGTTTGTTTTTTTCACGAGTTTTGTAGGTAGGTACTCTACTTTTTAACATTGACTGCAAGAAAATAAATAATATTTATATTTTCTTAATATAAATTGGATAGCTCAGTGGAATAGCTCCATTCAGCCAGCCAGTAGGTACGTTCAGCACGTTTTGTTTATTTTTGTACATAATTCGTACAGTTCGTGCTTGTTCTAAATTCAAAATGTTTTTATTCACTTATCGATGAATCAAATACCCTTTTTCGAGTGGCAATGTTATAACGATATTTATGTTCTTAATTTAAATGCTGGTTAAAATTAATGAGCTATTAAAATTTAAGTCTAATTCGAATTTTAGCTGTTTAGGTACTGACTGAAAATTTTATATTTTAAACGGCTATTATATTCATGTCCTAAGATATGTGGGGCTCAAAATGCCAAAACTACTTATGGCATGGCTCCCGCTCACTATATATACTCGCATAACACCGGTTTCCTAGATTTATTGTTCACCATATGAAAACAATGAATGTCTTGTTGTGTCAATGTCAAAGGCAAGACACCAATGTATGGAGTAAACTACTACATGTCTGCCGTGAGAATGCCGTTTTCCCTTCCCGCTCCCTCGTACCGCACCTCAAGCCAGGCCCGGCTAGTACCAATACTGACCAATAGCAATGCTGTAAAATGCCTTATGACGTCATTTTTTAACGGTCGACCGCGGCATTCTTTCAGCAGACAAGTTGTACACTGTGTCACTCTTAGCAGTCTATTTATTACAGTGAGTAACCAAAGTTTTCTATTTCAGGCGATATCGGATTTCTTGCTGGGCGTATTCTGTCTGCCCTTCACGCTGGTTGGACAGATCTACAGGAGGTTCCTGTTTGGAGCCCTGTTGTGCAAGCTAATACCGTTTCTACAGGGTGAGTATCTTGAGTTACTAAGAATCTTTTTTTTTTGTGAAATGTTTAAATTAAAAAACTTTTTAACAAAAAATAAAACCGACTTCAAAAACCTTAACTAAAAAGTAAAAAATAATCCTTGTACGTATTTCAAAATCTTAACATAAACCAAAATTTTGAAGGCGGCGCGTAATTGTCCCTTTGCGTCATGTAAATATAATGTACTGTCGAGCGCTTATCTATAGTAACAAACAGTTTATCCGAACATACATGAAAATCACGCGCCGCCTTCAAAATTTTGGTTTATGTTAAGATTTTGAAATACGTACAAGGATAATTTTTTACTTTTTAGTTAAGGTTTTTGAAGTCGGTTTTATTTTTTGTTAAAAAGTTTTTATTTCATACTTTTTGGTTGATAATTCACAGAAAAACTAAACTATTAGTAGATCATCTAGGTAGGCGAAGCTAAAATAAACTGATTTATTGAAGCTGGTTGAAAAACTACTCAGCCTATGTCAATAAAATTTATATGGGACCACCGCGGGCTTCCTCTACCAAATAAAAAAACAACCACGCAAATCGGCCCAGAAATCTCGGAGTAATCGGTGTACATACATGAAAAAAAAAACTCGCCGAATACATAACCTCCTCCTTTTTTTGAAGTCGGTTAAAAACAAATATAGCATAACTAAGCGTCCATCCTCTTCGAAACAATCATCGCTTTAATGTACCTTAATTTTTGCTAAATGTATAGGACCAGCTATGTAATTTGGATTTCAAATATTTTGTAGTTGATTATTTAATTAGAGGGAAGTAATAAAATTATAAGAAGTTATTCAACAACGACTTTTTACCTAATTTTGAGCATTAATTGAATACGTCATAATTACTCCGAGCTGAATACAGTCTTCTGCTCTGAATGTTTTTGTGACGTGGAACAATAGGAAGATTATTAAACATAAGATTTTGTATATATTTTAGATGTTTAGTAATAGCATTACTCTGTATAAATAATAATAAAAAATTAATATTTTTGGGACATTTTACACGGCACCATCTAGTCCCAAACTAAGCAAAGCTTGTAATATGGGTAAGTACTAGACAATGGGTATAATACTGATATACTTTTTTTTTTTTGTAAATATATACTTATAATACATGAACACCCAGACCAACACAAACACTTATGTTGATCACACAAATATTTGTGTTCTGTGGGAATCGAACCCACGACCACCAACAACGCCAATTTATAGCTTTCAAGTTAACTCTTAAAACGTTAGAATAATATTAAATTAATGTTGAATACAACGTAAAAACCTCTTAAGGGGTCGTTCTACTTATCAATATGAACAACTTTTACTATAGAACCAACCCTTAAATCGCACAAAAATATCAGTTGTTCCTTACATTTGTGTTCATTAAATTGACAAAACTTAGGGAACATCTGAATTTTTTTCGCCGTTTCCGGGTTGGTCCCATAGTAAAGTTGTTCATACTGATGAGTACAATGACCCCTTAAGAGGTTTTCAGTTTTTTCAATAACACGTTGTATATATATATATTTCCACAGACGTTATTTGGTGCAAGATAAAAAAGCTTTTTTTTTTTTTCATTATAGTAATCATTTATTTATTTATTTTATTTATTGATTTATTTATGTACACACAACACATTTTATAATAGATAACATACAGAAAAACACTTGAGCACAAAGGTATTATTATATTATTTCTTTCTTTCATGGTGTTCAAAAGGTGTTACAGTAGAATAATAGTATCAAACATGAACCCTGCTAGGGCACAGCAACATATGGCGTATTTGCCACCAGGAAAAATTCCTAACCCACGAGCTTGAATCGAATTTTAACGAAACCAGTAATATTTTGTGTGTCAAAATATCCCAATAATATATAGCGATAACCAAACCAAACTAAAAAGTTTACACTCAACATATGATTAAATCCAAATTATACGCGGGCGAAGCCGCGGGCAAAGGTTAGTTCACAGAAAGGAATTCACATGGAAATTTAATAAAAGGGGATTCAACAAGGGTTAGAAGAAATTAATTAAATCTTGAACAGTCATTTGACTTCACAGTGTGACAGTTTTAGTAGCGGTCAATGATATTTAAAAGTATAGATATGTTATACCCTAACAAAACAAACTAAAAAAATATTCCGTACGCAACGGCAGCACACATACACATAAACTAGTACAAAGTAAGTTAGATACTTTAAGTTACTTTCGCGTCATAATTGATACACTTTCTGAACATGCACGGCGGTATTTTTGTTGTCACCGATCACGCTTGGCGCCTTGCTTGGTGCGCACTAACAGCAAAACGTCCCAATTAGGACGTATTAGAGTCTTCAAATTGCGCGCGATAGTAACATCTGTACTTTAAAGTATCATTAGTAGCGGTACACTGTAAAAATAGCGTTTGATCCTTTTCCCGAATGAAATAGTACTTCGTTTAGGTACTTAAAGGAGTTTGTACTAGTTTTGTTGCCAACGAAAAGAGAAACTACTTATGATTCCGGGCGAGAGAGAAAAGTTGAATGGTAGGGTTAAACTTCGTTTAGTGTAGTTACTACTTAACTAACGTTTATATTATGTTTTTGTTGAGAGTACTTTTGTGCCCGTATTTAGCCACTAGCTTCTTTCCTAAAGACTATTGGCAGACTCCACACACCACCGAGAGCTTTACGAGGCACCCTCAGATGTGCAGTCGTCTATACAGTTCTGCTTTTTTTTGTAATACTTATTGGTAGTATTTGTAATACTTGGTCACATATGCCGCATGCCGGAAAAGCTATGAGTGAAAACAACCACACAGTGGGTTCCCTACAACAGCAAACGACAATTTGGCAGGCCCAGAAGGAGATGGCCGGATAAACTTGGCTCCTATCTGAAGGATTGGCCGAAGACTGCAATAGACAGGGACAAGTGGAAAAAGGGAAGGGAGGCCTTGTCCTGCAGTGGGACCCTACAGGCTGATAATAATAATAATATTTAACTTTAGAAACTTAATACGACAAATAAATCATAGCACCTATACTATATGTAACAATATTTTGACATTTAAATGAAGTATAGTAATTAAATTAACGTTAGAAGTTATGATTTCTTTTAATTCATACATTACCATCGTTAAGTAATGCTTAATGTTTCACGAGTTTGAAAACTCACTCGCTCAAGTTCTTCGTGCAGAGACAGAACAATATTCATTAAAATATAATTTATCAAAGCACATACGAGACTTGTGTCTCAATTGTAACTCGGTGTAATTATTCTTAATGAGGTTGAATTTTCTTGTAAAGGCAAAGTGTAACTTTTAGCCAATGATATTTATGAGTATAGATATGTTATATACCCTAACGAAATAAACGAAAAAATGATCCGTACGCAAAGGCAGCACATATACACATAAACCAGTAAGTAAGTAAGTTGCTTTAAGTTACTTTTGCGTCATAATTGGTACACTTTCTGTACACACACGACGGCATTTTTGTTATTATTTTGTCACCGGTCACATTCAGTTCCTTGCTTGACGCGGACTACTAGCAAAACTTAAGGACGTCTTCGAGTCTTCAGATTGCGCGCGCTAGTAATACATCTATACTACTTTTAAATATCATTGCTTTGGAAAAAGTGTGATGGTTTGGATGTCAAGCGCTCTATAAAATCAAATAGGTATGATAGTACCTAACTTACTAGCTGTTATTATGTAAAATTCCAGAACCAATATTAATAGTGTGCACTAGACAGTGTAATGGTGTTTACGGTTAAACGCAATATACGTAAAGATATAAATTGTGGAAAGAATTGGAATTGGATTTTGTGTGTACCTATGTTAATTTGATGTAGAATTTATTATTACACTTATGCTGAATAGGCGGGATGTTGTGGACCCGAGATGTTTATTTCTTATCACCTGTATTTTTTTTGACTGCCTCGTGGGTCTAGTGGTCGCAAGCGCGACTGCTGAGCGTGGGGTCCTGGGTTCGATTCCTGGGTCGGGCAAAGTGTTATTGGGTTTTTTCATTAGGAAATTCTCAGTAGCAGCCTGGAGTCTGGATTTGTGCCCGGTTAATGGCAATAGGCTCACCCCCTATTACATGGGACTTATAACATAACTGGCGAAATGTGAGTAGTATAATATTGGGCACGCTGGACCACCTGTCGCGTACCGCTCCGGTGTTCCAGTGCGCCCAATAATAAGTATACTGATTCGGATAATTTGCAGATTAATTAAATCAGTTCGATGTTGTAGAACGCACAACGCCAACGGTAACAGAACGGAACTCGGTGTCGTTGTTTCGTTTCGTACAATCATTGCATACTAACACATTCCTTAATACAACTCATTTAATTAGATTAGTCGTTTTGGTTTTGATTTCATTGATCGATTGGTAGTCAACTGTTGTTTCGTTTGCAATACGACAACCGGGTTTAGTATGGTGGTATCTCTAACAGACTGCCGTGCTGAAGGTTGTGGGTTCGATTCCCACCAGAGCAAATGACTGAGAAAACATAATTTTCAAAGGTGACTCTGGTCTGGTTACAACTGTGATAATAGTAGTAAACTAACATCACAAAAGTATTTCATCACAATTATTAGTAATACCATCTCATCATCGATACGATACCTATAAAGTGATAGGTACCCACTCAATATTTTTGATCGTTCATTAATCAAATGTTGTAATCAATTATATTTGTTCAGTACCTACAGCAAACGTTGCCTACTAACTTCATACTGCTCATTTAATTACCTAAGGCGTTTCTGAAATTGATTAAAGTTGAACATTATATTAATAAAATTTATCAGTGTTACTGATTATTCTTATTTAAATCGTGTAAAGTATTAGACGCCTCCAAAAAATGAAGTTTGTCAAACAACCACATTCGCTTGTTGTTGATGCAGTTTGTGTTGAAGCCCAAAGTCGTACTTTTCGACACGGGAAACTTTTACCCAATACTATAAGATGTATTATCTGCGGTCCATCTAACTGTGGTAAAACCAATCTTGTAATTGGTTTGCTTTTGCATAAAAATGGTTTGAAGTTTCGCAATGTATACCTTTACTCAAAAACTCTACAACAACCAAAGTACATGTTTTTAGAAAAAGTGCTAGCGTGTGTACCAGATGTTTCGTTTTCAAAATTTAAAGACAATGAGGAAGTAATTAGTCCACAAGAAGCTAGATGCGAATCGGTAATGATATTTGATGATGTAGCGTGTGAGAACCAAAATAACATGCGAGATTATTTTGCAATGGGTAGGCATAGAAATATAGACTGCTTTTATTTAAATCAAACATACAGTAAGGTACCCAAACAACTTGTCAGAGACAATGCAAATGTTATAATTCTTTTCAAGCAAGACGATATTAATATGAGACATGTATATGATGAACATGTTAACACAGATATGAAATGGAATGAGTTCCGTGAATTATGCTCTAAAATATGGACTCATCCTTATAATTATTTAGTTATAAATAAGGAATGCCGTAAAAATGAAGGTTGCTATCGCAAAAAATTTGATAGCTTTGTAGTTTTTGATTGATGTTACATTGTATAAATATATATCACTGCAAAGAAAATATTAATCTTAATTAAACAGTAATAGAAGAAACATCTAAATATTATTATAATGGAAACATCTATAAAAAGACAAGTCGTTAATGCTGCTGAAGCGGTAAGAAGAAAAGTACGAAAAATGCGAAATATTGAAGAGGATAATGAAAAAGCTTTGCAAACTGTATTTAAGCCTTTGATTAATCCACTTAATCAAATTGTATCTAACAACAAAAATACTTCTAGAAAAAGTATAAATAATGAGGAATTTAAGTTTAGTAAATATGAGAACAACCATTACCACGACGAAAAATTACCTACTAACGATGTGTATGCTAATATTGAGAACGATTCGGAAAATACTGATAAACCTAAAGCGTCTACTATGGATCAAGGACATAGTGATAGTCGTCGAAATTCCGTGGATGATGATTCTGATAATTGTTTAGAAAAAAGTGATGACTCATTCAAATCTGTTGACTTCAATAATACTATGAAAGAAAACGTTTCATCATGGTCTCAATCGTCTGAGGTAATTGATGATATTCCTTTTGGAGTTAGGGTTGAAAAAGGAAAACTTATGCTTGGTTCAGCCAAAGTAATCGTCAATGATAAACATATTACTATAGACAATCATATATATCCATCCAGTCAAGGGCTAAAGGAACTTTTATTTCAAAAAGATCCGGATCTTAGTTTGGTGACTGAAAAAGATAAACACAGTTACAAATTAATGCTGTTAGCTACAAATGCTCATAGACGTGACTATGATCCAAATAAACCTATAAAAAGCAATAAAGGAAAAAAATATATGTGTCTTATAAAACCACTTTTTAAATTACGTAACGACTATAACGATGCTCAAATGACTTTGCCCAAAGGAAAAGGGTTGTTAATACTGAAAAAAATGAATAAAGATATTGAATATGTATATTGGGATGACCCTAACGAATTAGTAGAAAGATTAAAATTACTCATGGCCTCTCGGGAAGCTGGAAATACAGGACTAGATAACGAAATATTATCCATCATAGAAGAACTACGAGAGGGTAAATTTATAAGTAAATAAATATCTAGATAAAATAGTATTCTTTTCATTTTCCTTTGATCTTTCTAGAAGAACATACATAATGAATATAGACAAATTCGGTCATCATATTCATAAAAGAATGCGATTATCAGATATATTTGATATCTCAGATAAAACTATTTTAAAAACTACAAGTGGTGAGTTTAATTTGCAAATGAACAGACTACGAGGTGTTATTAATCCTGTTGAAGCAGATGACGTTGCTAACAAGGAATATGTAGATGAAAAAATTAATTACCTGTGCGCTAAAAGCGATGTTCAAACATTATTGGACAAAACAAAAAAAGAGATTTTAAAAGATATTCAAGTCTCATTAGATCATTTAAAATCAAGTATGGTATCATATATTGATCATAAAATAACGAACACTGCTACGAGTAAGACGAACAATCCATCTCATAATGATAAAGCAACAAATCGTGAATGAATTACACAAATCAGCCAGAAGAAACTTTGTTCGTCGTCATGTTATTTTAAAAGGAATCGATGACCTGTGGCAAGCTGATCTTATTGATTTAAGAAACATAAAAAATAATAATAATAAGGGTTTCAGTTATATATTAGTGGTGATTGACTGCTTTTCAAAATATGCATGGACTATGCCTTTGAAGTCTAAATCAAAAGTAGAAGTGTCAAACGCATTTCAAGAAGTGATAAAGACAAGTAATCGTTCACCTAATCATTTACAAACAGATTTGGGAACAGAATTTTACAACGATACATTCTCAAAATTAATGAAAAATTATAACATTAATCACTACTCATCATTTTCGATTAAGAAAGCTTCGATTGTGGAAAGATTAAATAAAACTTTAAAAAATACATTATTCAAAACTTTTAATTTAAATGGAAATTACAAATGGATAGGAAAACCTTTAGAAAATACTGTACATGCTTACAATAATTCTAAACACCGTACTATTAATTGTAAGCCGGTTGATGTTATTAATGAAAATGAGAATCTTATACGAAAAAATATTTTAAAATCACATAGAAAAACGTTGACTAAGAAAATTAAATTTAAAGTTGGGGATTACGTTCGAATAAGTAAGTATAAAAATTGTTTTCAAAAAGGCTATACCCCAAATTGGTCAACAGAAATCTTTAAAGTCATAAACATTAATGAGACAATCCCAGTGACATATAACATTGAAGATCTTCGTAACCAACCTATATTGGGTACTTTTTATGATCAAGAAATTCAAAAAACATTTTATCCTGATGTTTACCTCATAGAAAAAGTTTTAAGGAGAAAAGGTAGTAAACTATTTGTCAAATGGTTAGGTTTGAATGATAGTGAAAATAGTTGGATCGATAAGAAAACTATTGTAAATTGATACAAGGGTATTTATAATTCAATCTATTATTTATCATAACATTGTGACACGAACAATGCAAGGAAGTGGACTTCTTAATAATATAATAAATAATTTACCGTTCGAACTCCATTTACCAGGTTACAATTACTGTGGACCCGGTACTAAATTAAAAAAACGTTTATTACGAGGAGACAAAGGCATAAATCAATTGGATGAAGCTTGTAAAGTACATGATATAGCTTATACAAATTATTCAGACTTGAATAATAGACATCAAGCTGACTCTCAGTTACTTAATATGGCAAAAAAACGGTTAAAAGCAGCAGATGTTGGAAAAAGAGAAAAAATCGCTTCTTGGTTAGTTAGCAAAGCAATGAAGACAAAACTTAAAATGGGATCTGGTTTAAAAACATTTGGATCTTTAGTAACGAAAATTCGCTCACACCTCAAAAAGTTAAAACCTAAAAACAAAGAAGATGCAATTAAACATGCATACCTTGCTGCAAAAAAGTTGTACTCAAATAATTCCAGGATCCCTATACCCAGAGTCATATCGCTACCTAAAACAGGAGGGTTTCTACCGCTGATTCCAATTTTTGCTGGGCTGTCTGCATTAGGTACATTAGCTGGCGGTGCAGCGGGTATTGCAAAGACGGTTAACGATTACAAAAGTGCTAAACAAAATTTACAAGAATCACAACGTCATAATAAAGTCATTGAATCGATTGCGTTGGGTAAAGGATTGTATATCAAACCGTACAAGAAAGGAAATGGCTTGTTTGTTAAATGTTCAAAAAACTAATTAAGAGGTTACCTAATAGTGCTCTTAGTAATATAGATATCCAGAATCACGCGTATAACGTACCTTATTTTAGAGGTGTATATATGAAAGATCAATTACCTAACAAACCGAAACTTATTGAAAGTGGTGTTGTTAATTTGGATAATTCTAACAGTGAAGGAACACATTGGGTAGCCTACATAAAAATAAAGAATTATTGTGAATATTTTGATAGCTATGGTAATTTGAAACCACCTTTAGAATTATTAAATTACTTTAAAAATTGTAATGTTTTTTATAACTATACGCGATTTCAAAAAAATAACTCTGTAAATTGTGGACATTTATGTTTGTCATTTTTGTATACTTTCTGGAATAAATATATAAATTGAATAACTTTTTTATTTGTATCATTTGCATGATGTCTCTCTCACTATCTATAACGGGTAACTCATCAGCATTATCTACTTATTATTCACCTACTCTACAATTTGAGGGACAGTATGAATGTGCATTATTATATTTATCTACATTTAATTCTATACCAAATATTGATAAAACAAATTGTAAATTTTATTATGATCGTGATGTTATTGAAATACCTGAAGGCGCATATGAACTGCAAGACATCAACGATTATATAAATTTAAAATTACAAGGCGCAAGTTTTAAATTACAATGCAATAACAATACTTTAAAAACTAATATATTCTGCACAAAAAAAATTGATTTTATAAAAGAAGATTCTATTGGTAGATTGTTAGGTTTTGGTAAGAAAAAACTTGAAGCAAATATATTACATGAATCACCGTATCCAGCGAACATTTTATCAACAACCGTGGTGAGGGTCGAATGTGACATAGTGACTGGATCATATATTAATGGCCAACCGAGTCATATCATTCATGAATTTGCTCCAAATGTGCCTCCTGGTTACAGAATTATAGAAGTTCCTAAAAACGTCATTTACTTTCCAGTAAATCAAAACAACATTAACAGTGTGAACGTGAGACTTTTAGATATAAATAATAATTTGCTTAATCTACGTGGGGAGGAAGTGCAGTTATATTTACACCTCAGAAGAAAATGATTGATTACAGTAAAATAAATAAATACCCTTGTACCCCAATAAAAAAAAACAGTGCTTCTCGAGTTATCCACAAGACAACATCTAACCCAAAAAAAAAACTGCAACTTAATCAAGAAAATCGACAATTTCTCAAAGCTATAGGACTTTTAAAATGAGTATGTTAGACGTTTTATCTTCTCCACTGCACGATAATACTATAGTTGGTATCGAATACCATTCATATAAGCCATACATAACAAGTTTCAATAGAAACGATGAAATTCGCATACCTATTAATGAAAAAGACTTATATGTTTTACCATCCGCTAGTACATTGTATTTAGAAGGATCAGTAAAAGTTACTAAAAAAGATTCCCAAGAAAGAAGTAGTGTATCATTTACGAATAATCCCATGCTGTATCTCTTTCAAGACATTCGATATGAACTAAATGGTGTCGAGATCGATAAAATAAAAAACGCTGGCATAACAACTACTATGAAGTCATTATTATCAATGAATGAAAGTGAATCAAAATCATGTCGTGCTTGGGGTTGGGACATCCATGGCTTTAAAAGTCCCAATGGTTCTTTTTCTGTATCTATACCACTTAGTAACATTCTTGGATTCGCTGAAGATTACAAAAAAGTGATCATGAATTGCAAACATGAATTAATATTATTGCGGAGTAATACAAACTCAAATGCTGTGAAGCTTGATGCCGGAGAAGTCATACACGATGTTGAAATTAATAAAATTGTATGGAGAGTACCACATGTAAAAGTGTCGGACAAAGAAAAAATTCATCTTTTAAAGATTTTGGAAAAAGATCGAGCGCTGCAATTAGTATTTAGGAATTGGGATTTATACGAATATCCGTTGTTGCCTAAAACCACAAAACATACGTGGTCTATTAAAACTTCATCCCAAATTGAAAAACCGAGATATGTAATTATAGGTCTACAGACTAATAAAAAACATAATGCAGTTGCTGATATGTCTAGATTTGATCACTGTACTTTGCGTGGTGTAAGAGTATATCTCAATTCAACTTATTATCCATATGAGAATCTAAACAGCAATTTCACTAATAACAATTGTGCATTACTTTATGAGCAATATGTTCGTTTTCAACAGTCATACTATGGACGTCGATCAGAGCCGTTGTTAAACGCCAAGGAGTTTAAGGAAGTCGCTCCTTTATTTGTCATAGACTGTTCTAGACAAGTTGATAACCTCATATCAGGTCCAGTAGTCGACGTACGAGTAGAGCTGGAAAGTGATGTTGAAATACCTGATCAAACTTCAGCCTACTGTTTGATATTGAACGATTGCATAATTGAATATAAACCATTAACTAATATTGTAAGAAAAATATCTTAATTATGAGTTCTAATGTAGTTATTTTAGACATACAAGGATTTAAAGATTCTCAAAACCAATTCATAGTTAAGGAATTGGCTTTTGCTACTCAAGAGTTTACACAATCGTTTTTAATTAAACCACCATATTTGTTTAAATATTTATCAAGTTCAGAAAAGAAACAAGTTATGTTGTTGGAAAGAAATAGAGGAATTTATTGGAACGAAGGTTATATCGACTATCGGGAATTTAGACGAATAATCGTCCCATATCTAGAAAATAAGGAAATCATTGTAAAAGGTTTCGAAAAGGTGAAATGGGTTAAGGAACTTTGTGAGAATTGTAGTGTCTTTGACCTCGGTGAAAAAAACTGTCCTAATTTCTCTGTGTTGTATAACATGTACTGTGATGGAAAACAAAATTTTAATTGTACTAAACATGTAAAGTACTGTGCCTTAAAAAATGTGTTATGTATTAAAAAATATTTGAATTTCTAATGAATTGTGTATTTAAGGTTTTAATAAATAAAAAATCATTAAATCGTAAAAATGTGTTTATTTCAAAAGTTTGCCTACCTAATACTCTACTGTTACCCTTTCCATAATAATAAAAATGTATTAAATTTAAAAAGTATGACACAACTAACCTAAGAAGTATTGTAATCTAACATAAAACACAGCATTTAGATAAAAAATTCCATTTAAAAAATTAAAAATCATTGTCTATCAAAGATTTCGAATAAAATGCATGAAATTTAAAAAATATAACACAACTAACTTTAATAAGTATTGTTATCTATCAAAAATACATCATTTAGATAAATATTTCTGTTAAAAAAATGAAAAAATAATAATTAAAAGTCATTGTCTATCAAAGATTTCGATATTTTTTTAACTAATGATTCAGTATCATCCATTACATTATCAATTGCGTCTTTTACAATATATTGTGCATTTATTATCACATTATCACTATCACTATCACTGTCACTGGTATTGTTATTGCAGAGGTCTATAACTGATATTTTTATTAACTTCAACCCACGTCGGTGCAGTTTGCTCATTACGAAAGATTTTGTAGGTTGTTTCTTCATTTGAGATGGCTTTTCCTGACGTCGTCGTCTGGATTTCTTTTCTTTTGTAATTTGACTGCAGTGCTGGGGCTCGTTGCGAAGCATCTCGGAAAGCCCTTCGTAAGGATCCTGAGCGTACTGGCTAAACACAATTTCTGAATCGGAAATCTGAAACAAAATTATAAAAATAATTGTTAGTATTTTTAACAGACATCAAATCAAAAAAGGAGGAGGTTCTCAATTCGACTGTATGTTTTTGTAGTGTCACTCTCGAGGTGGTCCTATTTAAATTCGGTTAAGACTGATGATGATCTTCAGAGATAACGAAGAGGACTCTTTAGTGAATAACAGTCACTCACCCGCAATTAGAGAAATCGTTTGGCTATGTATTGTATATTTTACTCAAAATAGAAAAATAAAATACCTAAACTTTATAAAAGTAAAAACCTTAAAAAATAATGAAATAATTTGTGTAAAACTGTTTAGGAAGTCAGTGGATTTTTTTGTTAAATCAAACCAAATCAAAGACATCTACTTTCTAAACTGTTTCACATAAATTATTTTATTATTTTTGTAGTCAGTTTTTACTTTTATTAAAGTTTATTTTATATTCGATGAAAACAATCGTTATCTATGTTATAATAATAAAATAGATTTAAAATATTTTACTTACCGATGACATGATTGTGACGCACACTAATATATCAGATATCAATAATAATTAACAAGTACTCGAAGCGAGTAATATTTTATAAGTAACATACATAACACGTTTGCACATTAGGTAATTAAACATTACGACATTATAAGTTAGTGCCCGTTCACATAGACTAATTGCTGAGTCAATTTTGTTCGCATTTGATAAAAGTTTAGTACGGATAGGGAAGCAAACTGTTTAGCGAATTGATATAAAACATAAATTTGCTGAGTTATATTCTTCTTTCATAGATCTGTTAACAACTGCGAGTTATATGAACAATTAAAGTAGACAGTCAATTTGCTAAGCAATCTGTTTCCGTGATCGTACATTAATTTAAGATTTTTATTCAAACATTATCTGATCTGATTCATTCGCTGGTCTGTGTGAATGGGCACTAAGTTTTTAAGTTAACTCTAAAAATGATAACTTAGCATTTGTGTGAGCATTGAACTTTTAGATGTTTTTAATTATATTGACAAAGCACATTATGATTGTGTTGCAATATTATAGGTATCATAGTAATGTACAAACATTGATCACTTGAAAATAAATCTTATCTCCATAATAATAAAAGCAAAATGCTACTTAAGCACTGACTTATCACGTATATCACGAAATCTCCGGAACTACGAAACCTAAAAACTTGAAATTTGATATGTAGATTATTTACAGGATGTTAGCATTTGCTAAGAAAAGATTTTAGAAATTCGATTTTAAGAAGCTAAATGGATAAAAAACTTAGACGAGCGAACAAAGTCGTGGAATCAGTTAATTGTAGGTATTATAATCATACCTATACAATTTACGCGTAACTCTACGTAAGTAAGTTGAATCTTAGGTTGCTTTTAGTGTAGGTAGGCATTATGTAATAATAAGCTACTTAATATCTGATAAATAAAACAGATAGATAGTTATAATCACTCACATTTTATTTATATTTAATACAAAACTACAGTAGGTATATACAAACAGACAGCAGTATATTTAATATTACAATATTATCTTTATCGGTACAATGTAATGTTTATATCTAACATTTAATAACATTATTATGTTTCGATGTATTACATATAGTTTAAAAAATAATCACGGTTCTCGTATATAAACTCTGTTTACTCTAAAAACGGACCTAATTTTCGTTATTAAAAGTATATGAATGGCCCCAGGCTCGCGTTGCTATTTTACCTTTAGATATCACTCGTTTATCGTCGTTACCAGATAAGGCAATTTTATTAACACTTTGTGTAAATATTTCATGCTTTATTGATTTAAACATATAATTTTTTCTGCGAATAACTCCACCATTAAACAAAATATTTTTATAATCTATGATGTTTAAATCCCGAACCACGCATGATTTAACTCCTTTTGCTTTTTTTATGACTTCGTTAAGAGTTTTTATAGAATAGAGTTTCGATCTCAAACCCACAAAATCAGATATAAAGTTTCCTCCCATTTCATCTTTGAAAAGACCTGGAATTTTTTTGTTAAGTAAAGGTATGTTAAAATTATTTTGTTCATCATAATTACTTGTGTCAAAGTATTGCAAAAAATGATATTTCAAGTCATGGTAAAAATTATTTGTATATATTTCATACACAAAAGAATCGGTATCTGTATAACATAGCTGTACTTGATTTTCATAAAACGGTTTTACAATATTATAATGAAAATTATACATGTGCGACTTTGAAAGTTCTAAAACAGTGAATCCAATATAAATTGGCTTATCTAAAATAATTTGATCAGGTTTCATTTGTATTGCAACTAAATTTTCGGTTAAAATTGAAGCACTATGAAAATACGGGTTAGCTACAAGTCTTTCAGCCGATATATTTTTTTTGGTTCGATTAGTTTTATCGCACCATTGGTTAACTAAATGTACAGTTACTCTTTTTTCAGTATTTTCTAACGTTTTGCCAAAAACACTGTTGTTTAATAACTTAAAAAAGTCTTGTTCGAATGCACTTTTCGCCTTTTGTCTTAATTGAGTATTCAATTCTATATACTGCTTTAAATATGGACTCTGTCTAAAAGTAATAACTCTATGAACTTTCCTTAATATCAACCCGTGTTCTAAGCATTTCTTTAAATTAACGTAATGTATAACATAATTATACTTATTATACAAATTTGCAACTAGTTTACTAGTTTTACCACCAGGAGGTATGCATTTCTCTGGACAAAAAGGTAAGGCTTTTTAAACAAAGTACAATTTATTCATTATTAAAATAAATATAATCATATGAACCCGATATTAACGATAATCATAAGATCTTTTACCAGTAAAGCATTTCATATTTCAACACAGTTGTTAGTTTTATTGCACTTTGATCAACCTAAATAATTTATCTATTCAGCTGTAACATTCGCATAAACCGCTATTTTAGGTAAGGATGGCACGCATACACATTTACTTTATTCACGTAAATATCGTCTTTTGTTAATTAGTAATATAGGATAATTTGTCAGCCCTAAGTCTTTTTGCTGTATCGACAAACCATACAAATTGTGTGCTCTAATTCCTTACTCTTCATTTTTACGTTGATATAATACGTACAAAAAAAAGAGTTGATTTAATCGTTGTTACTTAGGATGTTTGCAATCATTTCTAATAAAGTGAATTATCATATGATTTCGACTTATAAACAACATGTTTTCGAAGACCAAGACACAGACGAAATTAAGTATTCAAGTGCGGATACAATCTCCAAGAAGGGCAAGAAGTACCTACGCTGCGAACGCTCATTTATTCATACGAATTGTCGATACTTTCCGTGTTGATTGCTGACCTGCTGCTATCCACCGCTCCGAGTGTCGTCACCAACTCATCAAGCTACTGGTAAAAACATGTAAGTTTAATAAGTAATGTAAGTATAATAAGTTGTTGTGTATTATCCACAGACATAGTAAAAAATATAGACGAAGTTCTGCGAACAATCTAGTGAAGCCAAAAAAACTATGCTCCTTCGTGTACAAAAATCCTTCAAGTGTGAGCGTGAGCGCTGGTTGTACACGAAGAAGCAAAGGCTTTTTTTTGGCTTCACTGTGATTGTTCGCAACACTTCGTCTATATTTTTTACTATGTCTGTGGTATTATCCCTCTCTTTACTTATCTATATATTTTTCATTCTAAGGTTGTCTGAAAAAAATTGTCTAGACCGCGATAACACCGCCTATTGCCTTATATCTTTTATGTATGTTGCGTATTTTTGGGGTGAAACACCTAATGGTGTGTCTAGGAGGCAAGACTGACTCGATACGTGGCACGTATATATTGTTTCACATCTGTATAATGGCTTCCGGCTTTCCGGGACAGTTACATTTTTTGTATACAATACAGAATATATGTGGGAGTTATTTTGAAGATAAGAATTACTATACTTTTAATGCACGTTTTTATTTAAATAATACGTCGTAGTAGTTAGGTACATTGATCGTCTTATACTGTCTTCAAAGATAATGTAATCACTATCACTACGTTTTAATCATGATTATATTATCTTTGGTTTTAACTGTCTTTTAATCTGGCTGCGCAGCAGTTGATACAAGTACCTCAGCGCTCCCAGCCATTCATTCCATCCGTCACACACATACTTCCCGTTCATTCATCAGTTGCGTTCAAACAAATTTATAACACCACATATATTTTGTATTGCACGAAACATTTTAAGAGTATATTCAAATCACTGATCTATTTGTATCATTATTTTTTATTAATTGTTTTAACGTTTTTATTTCAGGTCAGAATCAGAGTGCGAGTTCTATCAGCCAACTGCGGTCATCGGACAGAAAGCTAAATCCACGCGCAAGCTCCCTACCAACAACAACAACGGGAAGCGCAAGTCAGGATCGTCTCGTCCAAGGTAATCAAAATTTTGTTTTAAAGCAAAGTTGAGTAAAATACTTCACTTTGATATCCGGATAGATAACGAAGACGAGTATTAAATTCATTTTAGAATTGAATTAAAATCATTTTCCAAGCAACGATTCGAATAAGAAAGTATATGATTAACCAAATCTTTATTTCTTTGTTGTTTCAGTAAAAAAATACAGAATGATAATATCGATGTATTCGGTATCAGTCGCAATGAAACTGACACGGAACTCAACGAAGGCTCATCTAGCAACCAAACAGTTTTATCATCCTTTTTTGTCAACCGTGTGGCTAATGGTAACGAGCGGCGAGATGCGAACACCGACGGAGAATATTATATAGACTGCAAAGTTTACAAGACGTCCGATGCGCGTGAGACGGAGTCCATAGCGTTGTGGAAGAAAGCGCTTGTCCGTGTAAAATTCCAAACCAATACGGATACATCGCAGTGGAGCCGATTACAGGATTTCGTGCGTTCGGCAGACAAATTGTTTGAAGAACCACCAAGAATGTACACTGGTAAATAAAATAAAATCATTATAAGATCATTGTTTTGTTTTATTTAATAAAATGAGGTAAGCGTCCAAAATCTTCCTTAGGAATCAGTTAATCCATAAATTATAATGATAACAGTAAGTAACCTATAGACACATACACAACAAACATAACACTTTTTTCCTCAAACACTCAACGCTGTTGCTAAATTAAATTAATACATTTTTGATCGATCAAGTAGAACGTTCAGTATTAGATATATTCTGGTACACCGTCGGTTACCATTAAGCGTTTTACCACATTGTGTGCATCATGCCATCATGTTATGTGTCGATCGCCAAACGTCCAAACGAACATCTCATGAACGTTCAACGTCAACGAGTTCCATTCGGATACCGTTGGGCGTTCTACAACATCGAACTGATTTAATTAATCTGCATATTTATCCGAATCCGTATACTTATTATTGGGCGCACTGGAACACCGGAGCGGTACGCGACAGGTGGTCCAGCGTGCCCAATATTATACTACTAATGTGGGTGTATTATACACCTCTGCCTACCCCTTCGGGGAAATACAGGCATGATGTAACGTTGTGTTATGTATTTTACCTATGCCAGTAAACTGATTTGATTTGAAAGAAAAAAATTCTCACGAGCTGAATTCGTACCTACGACTTCTGGTTTAGTACATTCGGCGCTTTAATCGCTAAGCTACCGTGAGCTACTTCTGGTATGGAATAATTTAACTTCTACATTGAAACCACCAGGTGACGGCAGCAACATTTTGTTGAGAAACAATAAAGTACGTAATATGGGTAAAATGCGTGTTTTTTTGTTGTTGTATTTAACTGCTGCTTTATTTATGTAGCTGACAATATCTTAAATCGTGTTCAACAATTTAAATATCTTGGCCATATTGTAACTAGAACATCAAAGGTGACTTAGATTAAGGGCCGTATAACAGAACGTTCCCCAAGTACAGTTTGATCTTCAATCAACTGGTCACTACTTAAGGACAGATTCGTTACTTGAGCATCGGTCTTATTCCAATATGGTGATTATAAAATTAAATTCAACAACATTACACACGAATATAACCTGAAATAAGAAAGAAATATACTCAAGCGTGGTTTCGACCACAGTGATTACAGATCAAATCTCTGCTCAAACACCAAAACAGGTGACAGTATGGAATAAAAAACCGGCCAAGTGCGAGTCGGACTCGCACAGTAAGGGTTCCGTACCTCTCAACGACCTGATACCCCATAAAAACTGATTTAATTTACAACAGTTTATCAAAAGACATCAACGTACAGTGCGCGAAATATGAATTTTTGCATGTCTTTCTTACGCAGGTACCACCACATATGTCAATGTTTGTCTTATTTTTAGTATTTTTTGCTAAACTACATAATATGCACTATAATCTGACCAAGTTTGACGCTGGTATATATTACCGTTTTGAAGATAGAGCAGGAACAAAAACGTTGAAAAAAATGCATGTTTTTTGAGGTTTCTTGTATGGGGACCCCCTTTGGTTTTTGTTTTTTTTTGTTTTTAGTATTTGTCGTGATACACCTCATAGCAAAACATATTCTGAGAAAATTTCAACCAGTTAGCTATTACCGCTCAAAAGATACAGCCCTGTCAGACAGACGGACGGACGGACGGACAGCGTAGCGAGAGTAATAGGGTCCCGTTTGGCACGTTTCGGGTACGGAACTCTAAAAATGAACTGTGATCAATGAATCTATGCTTGAGGAATGTTCTAATATTTAATCCCAACTCAAATCTAATTTTAAACAGTGATCTAAGCTTGAGGAACGTTCTGTAATACGAGCCGTGGAAAGGGAACGGAGAGCAATGGCGGTCCGATGCAGCGTGCTTGTCCGTAGATTTTCTCATTGCACGTGTGAAGTGAAACTGACGATTTTTAAAACATATTGTCAGACGTTTTACGTGCAGTCCAAAGATAATATAACCACTACGTTTAGTGCAATCTGTGGACAAGATGTACGCAGAAAGCCATCAATGCTCTCCGAATCCAATATAACAATGCATTTAGGATGCTGCTGGGCTGCCTCACTTCCGCAGTGCGTCGGGAATATTTGCTGATGCGCTTGCTTCGCTGCAATCATGCGGAAGCGTGCCGCTTCGTTCCTGCAAATGATCCGAGGCAGCTCGAGCAGTCACCTGAATGTCATTGCGGACTAATTCGACTGTTCTTTATTGAACCAAATGTCCAATTTACATGTACTAACATAGTTATTAAGATTACTACTAACAAATTATTATGGATTGATGATTATCTGAAATAAAATTATTATTATTAACTAAATTGGAAGCAGCTAATGTTTTAAATTCCCTGCTTTACCTTACAGAGAATTGAATAATATATTTTAGTAACTGAGAATGAACGAGACTAAAAAGATTAACAATATTACTTTCTTTCACAGCTGTATCCGTATCAGTGGATGTCTGGACCTTAGTCGCGATATCATTGGAGAGATACTTCGCGATCTGTCGACCCCTCAAGTCCAGAAAATGGCAGACGCAATGCCACGCCTACAAAATGATAGCCATGGTCTGGATCCTTTCCATCATGCTGAACTCACCAATCTTGATCGTGTCTTCGCTTCAGCCTATGAGGGGCAATGGTAAGTAATTTTGGTCATAATACCTACTATTAATACATACCTATGATATGGCAAAATTCTGATATGATTTTTGTGTCTGTGTGAGTGTACGTGCGCACACGCTTCTTGTCGGGGTTTCGACTTAATAGGAGCGCGATTGTGTGTTCTTTTCTACTTATTTGCACTTTCACTCAGTAGATGCAGTAATATTTCGTTGTCAAGAAAACAACGTTGATAGCCACCGTTTTTAAATTATTATATTTTATTACGGTTGTATGTACATTAAAAATACTGTTTGATGTAACGCAGTAGACTGTAATTAATAATTTAACAATTACAATATCACGTACATATACCGTTGACGTTAATTTTAATTCTATGGTTGACACAGACCAATAATATGGAAGTGAGAATTTAAAAAAAACAATGTTGCTATTACATACAGTCGTAACATCAACGTTGTCATAAATACAAAGTCGTAGTGAAAATATTTTTGCTAGTAAGTGTTAGTATTACAAAATATTTTTTATGATAGATAAATATATAGATAATAACGTTTATTTAGTACAAAATAGGACACAAGACATACAAGTAAAAAGACAATACAAATATATAACTTCACAAGACTTAAAAAAAGGAACTAGAAAAACTCGTATTTTTTTTACGAAGGGACTCTCACAGTTAGCACCCAAGATAGGTGCCCTAATTACTTAACCGGGCGGGTGGCGGAGAATCCCGTTAGGGACTCCATCCACCGAAAATTTCCCGAAACCTAACTTATAAACTAAAATCGCGGTTGCAAAACCGCATAAGGGCCCTCAGGGAGAGGCTCGGGCCTCGGCTTACTAGGGAATTGCGGGGGGACTCCGCCGCTATGTCTCCCTGGCAGCCAAAAAACTCGGAACAAAACACAGTGACTTTTTATATTATCTTACAGTCTTTGCATGAGTAAATGTGATACCTATGTGTCTCAGTATTGTACCAAATGGGTGTCCAGCTCAGCATGTTATGTTTTAATAATTTTTAAACAACTGTATAAATATAAATTCAAAGGTAAGTAAGTAGGTACAAAAAGGGTATAGAAAAGACGATTTCACCCTGAAAGGTTTTTAAATGTCTATTCGTTTTATATCCTCACTCAATCTTAAATAGATGATAATACTTAGGTAAGAGGGAGTCTGAAAGTAGCGCCAGTGACAGAGAAGTTAAGTAGCAACAGACTATCATGGTATGGACATGTGATGAGGAGGAATGGGGAGCATGTTACGAGGAAAGTTTTAAGTATGAATGTTGATGGCTATAAGAAAAGAGGGAGACCGAAGAAAATATGGATGGATTGTGTGAAAGATGATATGAATAGAAAGAAAGTAAACACAGAAATGACGGCTGATAGAGATGTATGGAAGAAAAAAACATGCTGCGCCGACCCCAAATAAATTGGGATAAGGGCAGGAGGATGATGACTTAGGTATAAAAAAGTTTCATATTCTCACTCACTATTCAAAATGATTAGGTACTACTTAAAAAAAAAAAGGTCGAACCAACGAACCGATATAATACGAAACCGTCTCAAGATCATTCATGTAGATGGAGTGTGAAATTAGGACACCTAAGTTCTCTTAGATCTAACAAAAAAAACGAGCTAGATAAGGCGTTTTTTGCCTGGATCTCGGTTTCAAATTACCTTTCCGTATGACAAAAAGCTTACCAGTTGACTACAGTTCTAGCTTAAGGGTAAAATTGTAGGATAAAAACATACGAAGCTGAAATATGACTGGGTCGGGCCGAGCCATCAATTTCAGTGAACAGTGAATGAAGAACAAAATACAATGGAAGTCAAATAGTTATTTGTGCGACAAGAGAGCAAAGTCGTTTTTTGTTGCGAGTGCTGATTTTGAATCCTGAGTGTGGCGAGGGATTCAAAAGCACGAGATGCAAAAAACTTTGCTCTCGTGTAACACACATAACTATTTGACTTTAGGAGATAAAACAATAAACAGGAATAGATTGAAATAACTATTTACTGTGAATTATTCAACTGATTCAGTAAATGCTAATTAAGACATAAATAATTGCACCACCGTATCTCTTCTCATGGGTTCCGTAAGGCAAGTAAGGGATTCACTAGAGGATGGGCAGCAGCGTTCTCTGAATAATTAACCAACCAACTGCGATCGCCAACCCGCCTGCCAAGCGTGGCGATTATGGCATATCCGCCCCTTTTTGGGGGATGCCTATGTCCAGCAGAGGACGTCTTTCAGCTAAAATAATGATGATGATGAAATGCTAAATGTATGAAGTTTTTTAGGGTTCCGTACCCTAAAGGTGCCTACGGGACCCTATTACTCTGCCTACGCAGATGTTCTTCGTCCGTCCTTCCGTCTGTCTGTCTGTCTGTCACAGTCATCAACCATACACCCCAATATACGCCTCATAATAGGTGACTGTATCTTTCAATACATCAGTCTAACACTCGGGTTCCCAAAGTATATTCTAATACACCCCCCTACTACTGAAAATAAAAATGCTGCAACTCTCACTCTCCGTCGCCGCTATTTTTTTCTTACAATTATCTTGTGTCCGTTTTTTAACGCCTCACATGCGCCCCCCTTTACAATGTCATCACGCCCCACTGGGAATGCTTTGGGAACCCCCGGTCTAATAGATCCAATGGGGTGTTATTGCGATCACTTAGCCAAAGAATACACTACTACTACTATACTACCACGACGTAAAAGGGAGCAAGTTGAATTTTTCACAGAAGATGTGTTACTATAGCTTATATCATGGCAGATACTAAAAGTAAAAAAATCAAAACCAAAAGTGGTCCCCATACAAGAAACCTAAATGAAACAAGTCTAGTCGTCTAATAAATTGATATCTTCACTAAAATTGCGGACTAAATTGTGGGTATTTGTCTCATATAAACAAATGTACTTTGTGGGTATTTGTAGACATCGTGAAATTTTCAATGTTCCTTATAAGACAAAAAGTTGCATAAAAAATCTACATTCTAAACTCTATTTTTCATTCCCAAACCAACATGGTAAACAAACAACAGTAGTTACTGTGCATAAGTACACACAGTAACGTGACTAATGAATGGATTCAGCTAATCCTTCTAATTAGTGCTAAAACAGCCACACAGCACTTCACTCTAATCGTTAAACCAACTTCAAAACGGAAAACATTAATCTAGGTAGAGTTACGTCAACGTAGAGGCACGCCTCGGACACTCGATAAAATACTAATGCAACCACTACCTGCATACAGAAGATTTTGTCTGTATACGAACGCACACACACGTATAGGTTCGTTGAAGGAACACCGTGTCGATTTTAGTCGGTAAGAGTCCGACACTGGCTCCGCCTACCCCGGGTGGAGTGCGTCCATGAGGATCTCCCCACGGCAAAAAAAAATAGTGCCGACTGGGTTCCAAGCGCTTCTCAGTAGTTCTCACAGATGGCTTGCTTGTATAGCGACTGGCGATTGACATCCATTGCACCAGGGATGTTATGGCGCTCCGTAAATTTTGATAGGAGAGGAGTCTAAATGAGACATGTTATGACATGTGTTAGTTTTTGCCCGGCTGAGCCGACACACTAGCCGCGCGCGTCCCTTGCATTGTTTGGTATTTCTATTGCTTTTTTCTTTTACTTTTACAATTCCTTAAAAATCTAATATCCATAACCGAAACTAACGGGTAATCCGAAATAATTCCATATCCTTACGGATCATATCTGGAACCGGTATAATATTATTCCTATATCCATATCCGTATCCAGGTCTGAAATTTCATATCCATAACATCCCTGCATTGCACGATTGCAGTCCAAGTGCTGTCAAACGCGGGTGAGGAATCTTGAATTGGCGGGGGGCGGTGAATGGCCGTTCGATAAGATACTACTATTAGATATTCTGTGGTAGAAGTACCGCTTACAGTTAAAGTCAATCTTTGAATTTATAAATAAACTCAAATTGTTTTCAAATTAATCATATTACCCTTCTCTAAAGCAGCGATGCCCAAAGTTCCGTTGAACCACTGGATTCCGGTGAAGGGAAGCCAGAGTTCCGGTAACAAGCTAAAAATATTTCCTTTCCATAAATTGAGTTCGTTTAGTTATTGTTGGGGTTTCATATTATTATTATAAAAATAGTACATTACTGTCGAGGCCTAAAAACCTGATATCGCGTTGATGACTAGCCGCTATGCCCTATATTTATCGTATACTTAATATATATATTTCTATTCATAATCACACTCTTAATACACACACACACTCACTAACTATTACTAATGTGTAGTTTGCTCGACACCCTACGTCACAACAGGGATCCAGCAGAATACCAGCGTCAGGTTTAATAACCTGGCAATATGCTGAGCTGGACACCCATTTGTCACAATTTTGAGACCCACATGGCGCATGACTGTCAATAACTTTTTCCTCGCTTTGTTACTTCTTCACTATATCTATTTCTTGTTCATGTATATCCTTTCTTTTGTATGTGTCTCAGTTGTGTCAAATAAATATTTTTCTTTCTTTCTTTCTTTAAAATAAAGCAATTGACGGCCGAGTAATATTGAAAGGACGAGGCGAAGGCAAGTAATTCCGAAGTGATTTTTCATTTTCTTTTTAACTAAATTCGGCTGAGACTTGTATAGTACTTTTCTGTCATTTGCGAGGAAACAATACATAAATTAATTCAACAGTATCTAATTTTCATTCGCGCCAAGTTATTGTTCTATTTCAAACCTTTAACAAAAAACGAGCATTCAGCCTTTAAATAAATAAATATCGTGTGCCTAAAAACACCTTATTTATGTGTGTGACGTCAGCGACATCTTATAAAGAAACAGTGTTCCTTTTTTTCTTCTTCTATATCTTAAGGAAAATTATTCATGATGAAAATACAATACATTTCAAAGAGACTAGCTACATCAATTATTATCATTTCCCCGGAATTAAGTGCGCTCGTGTAAAAAATGCAGAAATATCATTTCCCCGGAATTAAGTGTGCTCGTGTAAAAAATGCAGAAATATTTTATACGGATTTCCACAAAATGTTTACGTTTACGCGTGGGGTGGGATCCGTTTTAAATTAATTATATGCTGTAGGTACTTATGTACATTCCAAAAAACAACCGGTCGGATTTGTTCCAACAATATTATGGTGAAATTTTTCATGTGGTACGAAATAAAAGCTTGATTTATTGTTCCTTCTCTGTATATGCAAAAATGAGGTAAGCAGTACCGCGAATATTTAAAATTATTTCTAAAATAATCGGTATTAATGGTCAAAATGTTCATATATTTGGAATTAATTGACATTGACTGAAATTACTATTCTAATTATTATGTGTATTAACATAACATCACGCCTGTATTTCCTAAATAGTACACCCACATTTCGCCAGTTATGTTATAGTCCCATGTAATAGGGGGCGAGCCTATTGCCATTGACCGGGCACAAATCCAGACTCGCTGCTACCGAGAATTTCCTAATGAAAAAACCCAATAACACTTTGACCGACCCGGGAATCGAACCCATATACCATTACGCGGGGTCAGCTTGTGCTGGAGTTGTGTAGCTTGATGTGTGGCCGTGCGTACCATCACGTCACTTTAATTTAAGTTAGATGTTTTACTAGCAATAAGAACCAAATTAAAAACGAGCGCTAATCCCGCCGACAAACTGTTACACAGTTTGGCGGGTTTATACAATGTGTAAAAATGTTTTGGTCCTGAATAAATGATTTATTAATTAAAAAAAAAAAAATAAAAAAAAAAAAAAAAAAAAAAAATTATGTGTATTAACCTTGTATTAACTTCTTGATAAGATTTCTATGGTGTAGCTACTAGACATTGATTTTATTACTGTGACCCATAGACTAAGTAAAAACTCAAGACAAATTCCAGCGGAACATTGAATTGATGCAGGGTCTGCAAATGTATGAGTGACATTGACAGCGATGGGAGTGTTGCTAGATAAAATATTTTTACACCTGATATCAAACAACTGACCACGACTAATGTCAAGTCTTTAAATAATTAATACGATCCTATTATGAAAAGTCACAGAAAGGGATTGTTTAGCAAATTGACTGTCAATTTAAATTTTCCGTATATTACTAATCACAATTATTGTCATTCGTTATCAGTATACCAACGACTAGGATCAGAGCTAGAAAGGCAAAATACGGCAAAATTTGTGTCTCAATTTGCTAAATAATTCGTGTCCCTGGCCGTACATAGAATATAAGGATAATAACATAGAATAGTTATTTGCTATGCAAGACTGTAAAGTTGTTATTTAGCGCGTTTTCTTCTATTAAAGCAAGTGAAGGATTTAAGATTGAATTCTAAAATATAATCAAACAAATGTAAAGGCACGAGACGCAAATAATTTTGCAGCCATGCAAAACACACAACTTTTCATCTCACTGCAGCGAAGAAAATGCTAGATGTAAGAAAAACAATTGAAATATAATTAATCAGGGTTTAATTATTCATAGTAGTTACCTAAAAAATGGAACATTATACTAAAACTAAAAATAAAATTACTGCTGTTGGTTGGTTACTTGTGTACTATTCCTTGGTAAATTATTTGTAAAATTATCAAAAATTACTCATTTCATTGGATTACATTGTGGTAGATGTGAAGGATTAATTATGTTGTTTTAATAGAAATTTTCACCCGACTGCGGCGCAGCCCAAAAGGGGGGATCACGTTTTTAGTCATGTATAAATCATGCTCAACAAAGTGTTCGCTACAAATGAGTGAATAAGTGGATGGTGACCAATTATTTTCATTTATGCTATTACGTATTACTTCCACCCACTCTTTTTTTCTGTTATGGTCTTTCGGCAAGCTAAAAAGCAAAAAAAGCGTAAAAATAACATGACGATTAATTTTACCCGATTTCTGGGGTAAATTATAATTTATTAACATGCAACACAGGAATATTCCTTGCCGCGGTAAGGTTACAAGAAAATGAATTGTAAACATTAAAATATGATTAAAATAAATTACTAACTTGTGAAAAGTAATTCCATCAGATTTTTTATGTGCTGTAGAATTATTTTTGCACCGTTTCACGACATACGAAGGCATTTTAAGATTTTTTTCAAAGCTCTTTGACAGTTAAGTGTCGGGGTGACACGTTCAGTGATTCGAAATACAATAAACAGTTCGGTTTGGTTTGAATGTGAGTGTGTGCGTAATTCGCGTGTACTACGCAAATCGGCAGGGTTTTGAATGTATCAAATTTTTGTTCTTGACATTTGGTCTATAGGTATCTTGTCGAAGCTGTGACCTAATAAAATAATTGTTAATAATTATGAACGATGATGATGTATATGTTTGACAACGTCTGTGGTCTAGTGGTTCGTGTGTCGGACTGCTGACCACGAGGTCGTGGGTTCGATCCCCACAGGACACAAACATTTATGTGATGAACTAAGTGTTTGTGTTGGTCTGGGTATTTCTTATGTATTATAAGTATGTATTTAAATATATATATATTTTTTTTTTTTTTTTTTTTTTTTTTTTTTTTATTAGTACTTATTATATCCATTGTCTAGTACCTACCCATAGTACAAGCTCTGCTTAGTTTGGGACTACATGGTGCTGTGTAAAAATGTCCCAAAAATATTTATATTTATATTTTATTCATATTTGGTTGTACTTTGTATGTTCTAAATTAATGTATGTACGTAATAATTTTGATTTGAAGTGATTATGTTTCAAACACAATGTAAAAATTGTTTCTGAATAAATTGAAAATAATTGATTGATAATTTTGCCCTTTTTTAGGGTTCCGAAGTCCTACAAGGAACCCTTATAGTTTCGTCATGTCCGTCCGTCTGTCCGTCTGTCCGTCTGACCGTCTGTCCGTCTATCCGTCTGTCCGTCTGTCCGTCTGTCCGTCTGTCCTAATCCTTTACAGCTTAATAACTTCTACAGTTATAAACATAAGTTTTTAACAAAAAAAATTTTTTCCCCATTTCACATGCATGGGTGCCAACCCATGCATGTGAAATGGGGAAAAAAATTTTTTTTCGCTGCACCCCCTCGTGTGGGGTATCATTGAATAGGTCTACTAAAATGAAGGTAATGTTTCATACACCACTTTTTTATCAGGTGTACCAACTGCGAAATATAGCCCGCCAAAGTGGCTTGCAATGTGTCCCCCCCCCTGCCATTTCTAAACTATGCAACGTAGAAACTTATAATCTTCCACATTGATAGACCTTTGTGAAAACTCTCTTTTAAAATTATTTCGAGTATAATGTGATTATAATTTTTTGAGTTATAGACAGAAAACTGAAAAATACTTAAAACGTCCTAGTTCAAAGGTCATTGACCTTAGAGAAAATGATCATAGCAAATAATGCTCCTTTAGCTACTTTCTATTTGGAAAAATCACAAAAAGTAACTTTGTGTTATGTTGACGATACACTTCTTAAATTTGGCGCCATCTAGCGGCGTCGTACAACACTCTCTGGGTCGCCAATGCTGGCGTCAAGTGCCGTGTATTACATTTGGCACTGTATAGCGCCATCTAGCGGCTACTGACATCACTCTCTGAGTCGCCAATGCTGCCGTCTATTGCAAAAACTAAAATAGCCGTGATTAATATTCGATTTGATTTGTTTGTAACACCTACTTAAGGAACCCTATAATACTGAGCATGGCCCGACATGCTCTTGGCCGGTTTTTTATTTTAGGATATCATTAGGATTAGGTGTTAAAAATGGATAATTATTCCATAATAATTTCTTAGGTTTTCGCGATCACTACACATTATAATAAAACAAAGTTTAACCAGATTAAATCGCGTATATTATTTAAATTGGTTTTCCTGACGTTTCGAAAGCTTTGCAGCATTTCGTGGTCGCAGGTAGAATAAGATGACAAGCGTCTTTACAGATGTTTCTAAAAAAATATTTTAATGCTGCAAGCTTTCGAAAAGTCAGGAAAACCAATTTAAATAATATACGCGATTTAATCTGGTTAAACTTTGTTTTATTATAATTATTCCAAAATTAGTCCTAAAAAATTCTCCTTTGAGTTGTTATATTCAGTTTTTCTGACTATGTCCAAGTAAAATAATACAGGTTTCAACAATGATATTTCAAAAGTATAGATATGTTATATCCTAACAAAAGAAACGAAAAAAAATGTTCCGTACTCAGCGGTAGCTTAGTTAGTTTTTCTGTAGGCAGCACACATGCGTATTAACTAGTACATACAAAGTAAATAAGTTATCTTTACACACACGACGATTTTTTTTTGTCACCGGTCACGCTTGGCGCCTTGCTTAACGTGGACTAATAGCAAAACGTCCCAATTAAGATGTTTTCGAGTCTTTAGATTGCGTGCGCTGTATTTTTAGATATATGTAATTGGGTTTCAGAAACGATGTCTATAGTACATAGTACCTCAGTGGGTTTCAGGAACAAAAAGTTACGCACTTGTAATACTGAATAGGTTTCAGTACCGGTCTCAATATCTAAGTTGCCCTCTAGACGCCTTTTGAAAAAAACAGGTCGTAATTTTATACTACTTTGAGAGGGTATTTCGCGTGTATTTCATTAAAGTATTTAATTTTTTAGGTACTTACTATTTTTAGGTAATGGGTATATACTAAAAACAATTACTTATTTCACTAGCAAATTCCCGCGGCTTCGCCTCCATGGTACCTATATCGATAAAAAGTATTATTTATTTTAATCCAGGACATGGCCTATCTATGTGTCAAATTTCATTCAAAATGGTCCAGCAGTTTTTGCATGATACTCGAACAAATAAATAGATAATTATTACAGTTTTTAACAAAACATAACATGACGCCTATATTTCCTCGAAGGGGTAGGCAGAGGGGTATTAGTACACTCACATTTCGCCAGTTATGTATCATAATTTCAGCTGAAAAATGTAGACGGATATAAGAGGAGGCTTCATAAGGGGGGATATGCCATAATCGCCACGCTTGGCAGGTGGGTTGGCGATCGCAGTTGGTTGGTTAAATACTCAGAGAATGCTGCTGCCCATCCTCTGGTGAATCCCTTAGTCAGTTATTTATAGTCTCATGTAATAGGAGGTGAGCTTATTGCCATCAACCGGGCACAAATCCAGACTCCGGGCTACTACTGAGAATTTCCTAATGAATAAACCCAATAAAACTTTTCTGACCCGGGAATAGAACCCAGGACCCCACGCTTATCAGTCGTGCTTGCGACCACTAGAACAAAAGGTCACCACTTTTACTATGGGACCAACCATGAAATCGCGAAAAAAAAAACAGCTATTACCTACATTTGTGTTCACATAAATCGACAAAATGTAGGGATCACGTGATATTTTTTTCGCGATGTCTGGTTTGGTACCTTAGTAAAAGTTGTTCATACTGATGAGTACAATGTCGCCTTAAGAGATATTCAATTATTTAATAAAACCTTGTATGCATACGTACGTTTAATAACATTTATTTATTTAGGCGTGGAACAAACACCAAAAAATTTAAGTTGAATGTACACAGCGATATTCTATTTAACTCCAAAACCGCTTTGTTTTTCTTTTTGTAGGTAGTTTTAGAAGCTCCATGAATTTTTAATACGTAATCCCTTTTCAGAGGTGTCAGCTTTCACGGTTCATGAATCTAATTATGTAAGTAAACCAGACAGTTTTTCATTAATTAGATGTGTATATTCTATAAGTTCTACAGCAATTTGACGTAGTTAGATATAATTCTCGGATTACATTATTTACATTATAGACATATTTTAGTGAATTTCATGTCTTAAGTTTCAAGAGAGAGAGCATCCGACTTTGCCATTCAACAGTTACATGAGTGCGGAGGCATAGTTTTAGCTGGGAGCCGCTGCTTGCGCACGGCAATTTTAACATATTTGTTAAAAAAAATCATAGTGTTTTTTCAAGCCTTTTCACTCATACATATTTTAGGAGATTTTTCTACGTAACAAAAACAATAATATATTGGTCGAAATCTGCAGTTTTACTTTATAATAAGTGAAAAAAAAAAAAAAAACATCCTCGGGATCTTTGTAGTTAGTTGAAAAACAAATTATCAGTAAATTCAGATGTTTTAAGCTTCAAAATTGACGCTGGAAGTGAAATTAAGAAAACCTCTTTTCAGTTATTTTAATTGAATTAAAAAAAATCCTTTGTAACTATTTAGACAACTATATTTCCAAAAAGCGGTTGATGGATTATAAAAAGTGGTAGTAGTAGTAAGTAGTTTGAATATTTGAGTTTTTGAGCCAAACGGCACGGACCGCGTGAACGTTCTTATAGGACACAAGGTGTCAAAAATGAAATGTAGATTACAAACGAGAAAAGGAAAATACTTAGAAAATATTTATAATCAGATGGTAAATTAAGAGATTAGAGAAGAGATTCTAATGAGACTTCGTGTTTTCAAGATATTAAGAAGTCAAAACTTAAACAGAGAAAAGAAAATACAGAAAACTTTCAGAAAATGCTGATTTCGATTGCCAAATTGTGATTGTTGTTATGAAAGAGTAACAACGGAAAAAATAATTTAAAACCAAGGTAACTGGATATTTGAAAATATATATATATGGATATTTGGAAATTAGAGAAGCGGATAATGTTTAAATTAGAGAAGGCAAATTCAAATATCTAGAGGCTTCTTTTAAAAACATTTTTAGCTGTATCTATTCAGTTTGGGGCAGTGAAAAAAAGATATGTTAATCTTGATCGTATTTTCTGAAACTGTATTGTGCCCAAAACACGTTTTCTTGAAGTTTTCTCGATAGAAAAGAATTGTAAACTAACCTCTTAAAACATGCTTTAAAGCAAACAATCTCTATTATTTACTAAATATTATAAATAAAATTAAGAAAACATTTGAGAAAGACAATAATCTAAACATTTGTTGTTTCTGTTTTTCAAATAAGCTTTTAGTTTTTTATTAAAAAAAAAAAAAAAAAAATTATTATTATTATTTAAAAATATATTATAAATATATTTATATATATTTTTTATTATTTAAAAATTAACACCATGTCTTGTACATCATACCTATGTTTGACAAATAAATAATTTTGAATTTTGTATTTTTTATTTAAAAAAAAAATTTTAATTTTCATTCAAGTTGAGCGGCGTATCCGACGTCCCTCGGCTCGTTGCCTCTCTTTCAGTTCTGTACGAAACGACAGTGACCGCAGAGGTCTGATTTTTTAGGTGTTGTCAGCCTCTTAAGTTTACAGGGTTTTCAATTTTTATTGCTGTTTTTATATGGATAAAAACATAATAGGTATATGCGTGACCATATTCCCATCCCAAATGGCGTTAATTTTTACACCCATAAAAACACACAGGGGCATATTATGTAAAGTGGGCATAATGCCTTTTTTCCTAAAAAAATATTTAGTTTGGAATCATAAGGAAGGGAACCCAATAATGAAAATTTGGATATTTCCATCCAAATTCCACATTTTAGGCACGTATCTCGGTAGGTATGGAGGAGACGAATTTGCTTATCAATGCCGAAGCTTAAATAAAGGTTTATGAGTTAGGTAGTATCTGAGGGTTTATGCCAACGTATGAGTTTATTCCCATCGATATGTATTCCCTCTTATTTGCATAGTATAAATTTTCGTATTTATATGGGGCTAGAATATTTTAAAAGCTGTTACTATGCCGAATAATTGCCAAATTTAAGTGGCAGTGGGTGTCGTACATTGCTCGCAGAACAGATGGCCGATGGGGCAGTAAAGTTCTGGATTGGCGACCTGGAAGGCGCAGAGTGGGTAGGCCCCCACAAGGTGGACTGATGACCTGGCGAGGGTCGCGGGAATCCGCTATATGCTGAAACCACAGGACCGGTCATTGTGGCAATGCTTGGGAAAGGCTCATGTCCAACAGTGGACATCTTTCGGCTGAAATAATGATGATGATGATGATGACGTTTTAAAGAGTTTTATAGTTATGTATGATATTTATAGTATGTCGTTTCATCCCATCCCTTTGATATTATAAAGTTATAAATATTGTGAAAAACCCCTTCACGAGCAGGATTTGAACCTGCCACTCCTGCTTTAGCCACTAAGCTACCGTGAACCCTACCACCACGAACTAAACCAGGAGTCGCAAATTGGAATCCTGCTCATGCCTATATGTTAATCTCGGGTATGGGATCTGTGTGCCTTTCATCCAAATCCGTTCAACGGTTAACGAGTGATTGAGTAACAAACATCCAAACATATTCACAAAATGTCACTTTAATAATACACTTTAAGGTGAATGCTACAGGGTAGCCCGCGAAATTCAAATTTTCTTGTGTTTTTTTGCTAATTGTAGCTCTGTTTTGAGTTCTATATCAATCAAAATACGATTCGCGGTAGTAATAACAATATATCTACTGAATAATACTTATTAAAAATGTAAACCTAGCTTTAGAAGCTCTAGAAGCTAGATAATCGATAATTTCATCGTAAATTAATATAATCGAGCTTGTACAGTTTATAGAGCTAGTTTAATATATTTTATGAGTATTATTCAGTAGATATATTGTTATTACTACCGCGAATCATATTTTGATTTATAACAAACGCGAAATACAACTACAATTTGCAAAAAACGCAAGAAATTTTGAATTTCGCGGGCTACCCTGTAGCATTCACCTTAATTAGGAGATTGACGAAACAAGTATACGAAGCGAGTGTTGATGGAAGAGTTGGAAGGGGACGACCTCGGCGAACGTCAATCAACTCAACTCAGCCTATCGCAGTCCACTGCTGGACAAAGGCCTCTCCCAAGTTGCGCCACAACGCTCGGTCCTCTGCCTTCCTTCCTTCCTTCGGCGAACGTATCGCGATCAAATCGCGAATGTTCTCAAAAAATGCCAGGTTAAGAGTTCTCTAAACCGACGAGCATGCATGACGAGGTTAATGGACGTAGATGAAGCGAAAGAGGTGTGTCAGGATCGTAGCAGGTGGAAATCCATAGTCTCTGCCTACCCCAATGGGAAACAGGCGTGATAATATGTATGTATGTATGTATGTATGTCACTTTAATAATATTAGTAGGATTTAAGTGTGAATATTAAATGTGGTATACATTATTATTACCATTTGTAAGAATTGTTATGTGTGTGTTTGTTGTTATGTGTGTTATGTTGTGTTGTAAGAATTTGCATGCTCTGTTTTATGGCGAAATGTCTTTGCACCGACGATAAATAGCTATCATCTTCCGTACCACATTATAAGCAAATAAAGTTAATTTTGAATTTGAGGTATTGTCAAAAAATGTCATGTGGCTATAAGTAAAAAACCGGTCAAGTGCGAGACGGACTCACGAAGTAAAGGTTCCTTACCACCCATCGACCTGATACATACGCACCATGCGCGAAATATGATTTTTTGCATCTCTTTCTTACGCAGGTACACACGGCTACACATCAAGCTGTACATTTCCAGTAAAAGCTGACCTCGCATTGTATAGGTTTTCCTTCCAACGCCAGGTCAGCCTTTACTTGTTTTGTACAGCTTGATGTGTAGCCGTGTGTACCACCACATATTTTTTATTTATTTTTTTATTTTTATTTATTTAGCACACCAACAGCATAATCACAGCAGTGCATATAGACAGACACTAAAAAGTATAACTTACATAGTGATTACACAAATTATAGGCATGCATGACATTGAATATAAATGTTATAGCAGAGACTACAATAATTAAGTATACAATTTTGAAAAGTTACTGTTAAAGAATGTAGTTAATAAATGTAGTAATAATAACAATACCATTGAGAAATAACATTAGTTCATCAGGACATGTCTGTACGAAACAAATTTCATACAAAATATATCGATAGGCTTATCTAACTGGATGGATCTTTCACTATACAACCTTGCCATGCGTGTAAGAGGGCTATTAAATGTAGTATTTAAGGTCGAGGTTGGGATTTCAAATATATGATGCTGTCGCATAACACGCTTGCTAAACCTAAATTTAAAATAATTTATCAATTCTGCATCAATGCAGCTGTTTATAATTTTGTGAAGAATTAGTAGGTCACATATATTTCGTCGTTTCTTTAAACTTAATAGTTTAAAATGTATCAATCTATCATTATACTCGGGAATAGCTTTACGGATGCCATTTCTTATACACAAATACCTAACAAAACGAGCCTGAATAGATTCTATACTGTTTGCGTAAGATACATAATAAGGAGACCATATAGTGGAACAATACTCCAGGGAGCTTCGGACCAAAGCGTTTTAGAGCAAAATAATGCTGCTGTTGTTACGAAACGGTTTGGACATACGAATTATAAAACCTAGCATTTTATTAGCTTTAATCACCAGACTATCTATATGATAGCGAAAAGATAGAGATGTATCAAAAAGAACGCCTAAATCACGAATGACAGAAATTCTGCCCAAATAAGCTCCATCTATATGGTATTTAAATTCTACATATTTTACTTTATATTTTGTGAATGTTATGTATTGACATTTTTTAACATTGAGTGACATTCTGTTATCAAAACACCACTGCTGAAGGACATTCAGATCGTTCTGTAGTTCTACACAATCATTCAATTCTGATATACTACGATAAATTTTCAAGTCATCCGCATAAGCTAAGCAATCACAGGATATCTTTTCCAAGAGATCGTTAATGAATACTAAAAAGAGCGAAGGGCCTAATTTTGACCCTTGTGGCACACCAGAACCAGGAATAAACGGCACAGATTCGTAGCCCTCCAAAGTAACAAGTTGAGAACGCATATTCAGATAACTTTCAAACCAGCGCAACAAACAGCCATGAATTCCAGCATGATTCAACTTTATGGAAAGAATTGAATGATCAACTCGATCGAAAGCTTTTGCAAAATCCGTATAAACAGCGTCAACTTGGCCCCTAGCCTCAAACGTGTTAGTAATATAAGTAGTGTAAATGAGCAAGTTTGAAGTAGTAGAACGGTTGGTAACAAAACCGTGTTGCCTGGGACTTATTATATGACGGAGATGCGTGTAAACTACGTTATAGATGAGACCTTCAAAAATCTTAGCAAACTGGGAAATAATGGATATTGGTCTATAGTTAGTCACGTCATTCAAACTACCAGACTTGTGTATGGGAATGATATGTGCAATCTTCCATAAATCAGGGCATCTCTTTCTTACGCAGGTACCACCACATATGTCTATGTTTGTCCTATTTTTTGTATTTGTTGCTAAACTACATAGTATGCACTTTAATCAGAACAAGCTTGACGCAGGTATGTATTACCGTTTTGAAGATAGAGCGGGAACAAATACGTTAAAATAAATGCATGTTTTCCGAGGTTTCTTGTATGGGGACTCCCTTTGGTTTAGTTTTTAGTATTTGTCGTGATAGGCACCATAATAACACTAATTCTGTGAAAATTTCAACTGGTTATCTATTCCGTTACAAAGATACAGCCCTGTAACAGACAGATGGACGGGCAGACAGCGTAGCGAGAGTAATAGGGTCCCCTTTGGGTACGCAACCCTAAAAATAAAAGACTTAAAAAAAGAAGAATTATAAAAGTGTTCAAAGACCGATTGCCACTCACAGACATTAAAAAATACAGACGAAGTGCTGTGAACAATCATAGTGAAGCCAAAAAAACTATGCTCCTTCGTGTACAACCAGCGCTCACGCACACACCAGGCACCTGAATGATATTTGCTTTCGCGATGCTTACTGGACGATGCCGCGGCATGCGTACTGAGAGGGATGAGCACGGTTTGAGGTGTATGTGTGTGCGTGAGCGCTGGTTGTACACGAACGAGCATAGTTTTTTTTGGGTTCACTAGATTGTTCGCCGCACTTCGTCTAGTTGCCACTACCAATATAAAGCGATGGGCGAATCGTATTTTTTCAACTCGAATCATTCGAGTTAAAGTGATCGTTGATTCAAATCACGATTCGAGTTAATTCGACTCGGTCGGCAGTATTTAACACGTATCGGGCGAGTCATGTGATTGATCGAGTTAATTCGTATACACGAATGGTGGCGATTTTGCACCGCCTGATATTTTTTTCTCACTTAAACTCGTAGTTTGCAGCTATTCGCTGCCTCACTCGCTCGCTTACCATCACTTGCCCGGGAGAGCAAGTTACCGAGCCGAGCGAATCAACTCGGTTTCAAAAAAACACATTTAGAATCAACGAGTGCAAAGCATAACTCAAGTTATTCGAGTTAAATGATTCGAATCACCCATCGCTAATGGGAACAACATTACTGAACAGTAAAAAGGTTATTCCAGACATTACACTAAAACTGTTTCGTGGTCGAATTGGTACTAGAAGCACGTAAATCCGCATTTCCGTTTGAGATCCCATCGGTCAAAGGGGTCCCTAATAATTTACAATGGATATAAATGGAAACCCTTGTCTCTGTAAATGGCATAATTATACAAACTTGTTCTTAGTTTATACTAAACCTCTTAAGGGGTTATTGTACTCATCGTTATAAACAACGTTTACTAGGGGACCAACCTTTAAATAGTGAAAAAAAACCGCTGTCCCCTATATCTTGAGGATTTATTATATATGTATATGTGAACACAAATTTAGAGATCAGCTGATATTTTTTTCGCGATTTCAGTTTTTGTCCTACAATAAAAGTTATTTATAATGATGAGTAACATAATCTTAAGTTATTCTTAAAATTCAAATTCAAATATGTATTTGTTTTTAAATATGGTTACAGATGGTGTTACAAATATATTTAGTAGGTAGTTCAGCATATTTCGTCATAACATAATGACATGCAAATATTAGAGTTACAATAAAATTATATTTAAATGCATTTATTGTAGAATTAATTCTAGCCTATAATATTAAATGTTTATCTTCCATATATTAATTGACTGAGTTTCCCTGCGTGATCGAATCAGAAATGAAGAGATTCGCAGGAGAACGAAAGTAACCGACATAGCCCGAAGAATTGCCAAACTTAAGTGGCAGTGGGCGGGGCACATTGCTCGCAGAACGGATGGCCGATGGGGCAGTAAAGTTCTGGAGTGGCGATCGCGTACTGGAAGGCGCAGCGTGGGTAGGCCCCCCACAATGTGGACCGACGACCTGGTGAAGGTCGCGGGGATCCGCTGGATGCGGAAGGCACAGGACCGGTCATTGTGGCAATGCTTGGGGGAGGCCTATGTCCAGCAGTGGACGTCTTTCGGCTGAAATGATGATGATGATTAATTGACTGAGTAAAAGACTTTTTCAATGAGCAATGTATTTAGTTTAAACTAACCTTAGTTCAAAAAAAATAAGGTTGTATATAAGTTCATGAACTTGTTCTTAACACCCAGTAAACCACACTCAGTTGTTCTGCATTATTTAAGGTTGTAATGATCCCTTTTATACGATCAAAGTTTCATCTATGCCATAAAACAATCTAATGTTGCTTTTTTAACAGCGCGGTTAGTTACTCACATAGTACATACATGGGTAAGGCCGTAAAATTGGCCTCATGTGACATAAAAGTAACTATAAAGTAAAGGTAGCTGGTAACTTAAAAGTTTTTAAAGGCATTTTCAGAACAAATTTTTGATGCTTTATACCACTTTTATGTTACGTAATTTAAAAAATTGTAAGAAATGGTAACATAAGTCACATAAAAGTAACTTAAAACCTGACCTCTCGTCAAACATTCTCAATTTTACGGAATTACGACGTAAATATAGGCGCGTACGCAGCTTCTAACTATACCTTAAACATTACATTAATTATATAATTTGTGTTTTCAAGTAAAATATTAATATTTTCATTTAAATTAACCAGTACAATTTTTTTCGACGACAAATATCTGCACTTCACCAAACAAAATAATGCACAATCACAAAAATGGCTGACTAGTGATAATTATGTAGCACAGATATCATAGACAATAGTGCAGCTAAGGTATCAAAGCAGATTGTACTGCTCAATTGATATTTTTTTGAAAAAATTTTGGTAACATAAAATATGTAACTTAAAAGCTTTAAATATGCGGACACGATGTAATTTCCCAAAATAATCATTGAATCATTTATCAAAACGGTCGTAATATATGTCACATTTTAGAAAAGGCGATAATCATTAAGATAAACTATAAATTTCAATTGAAATACAATGAAATGTCCAAATTCAATAATATTTGTACAAGGGTGAAAATTTGGGACACTTTTATTTGTTCTAGAAAATGTTATGTTCCCATAATGTTTTTTAGATGTTTGTGGCATTTCAACAACTAGATAAGAACTTCCTTAATGCAGGAAAATCATAATTTTACAGGTGACTTATCGTTTTCATATTAAATAAATACCGGACGAAAAGCTATAGTGAAATAATTACGGCCTTACCCACATATTGTTTTGTATAGTATGTTTAGTTATTCATAAGAAAATCCAATTCCCCTTCCGATTATGTTCTAATAATAAATCGAAGGCCGATTTAACTGTGTTTAATAGCATGAAATATCATAAGAGCTACTATTATAGTGAAAACTAAATCAATAAGCACACTAAGAACTGGCGTCAAAACCTTTTGACTACTGGCAGTAAGCTTTGATAAATGTATAATAAGGCTTACTTATGCGTATACCTAAGTAATTATATACGAAAGGAACAAACATTGAAAAATGATAAAAATCTTGGGTAAATATTATTTTTGGATATTTTGAGTGAAGTTGTGTAAGTCAAAATCGACAAATCAATTTGTAATGAGGTCAATGTAAGGATTACAGCAAATTGCTTTCTTAGGTTTAATAAAAATATAGAAGAAAAATTGAAAGTAAAATAATCGTACATTACTGTTGAGGCCTGAAATTAAGCAATTTACGGCCGAGTAATATTGGAAGTACGAGGCGAAGCCGAGTACTTCCCAAGTGATTTTAAAAGGACGAGGTGCCAGCCGAGTCCTTTTTAACTAAACGAGGCCGTTAATTGCTATTTCGGCCGAGACTTGTATAGTACTTTTCTCTCATTTGCGAGGAAACAATACACAAATTAATTCAACGGTATCTAATTTTCATTAACGCCAATTCGCCCGCACGCGGTTCTTGTTCTTTTTTCAAAGTTTTGAATAAAAAAATGCGCATTCAGCCTTTATTATTATTATTATCATTAATAAATATTTATTATATATTATATTATAATATGAATATTAAAAAATTCATACCTTCTTTATTACTAAGCTTATATATATATATATATATTTTTTTTTTTTTTTTATTTTTTTTTTATTATATGTACGATTGTATTTATTTATATGTGAATTATAAGTCCATATTTCTAACCTTATTTTACTACTTTGCATCTACCTTATTTTTTGTCTCTGCATTGCCCTAAGGTTGTCCGCAAGAGAACGCCTATGGCAAACAAAACAAAAAAAAACGAGACACTTTTTCGGTTAAGAAACACTGTTTCTTGTTAAGATATTGCTGACGTCACCCAAAGACGTACCAAAGTGGAGGTTAATTTCGATACCAAAGCAATGTTCACGGTAGTTTAGTGGCTTAAGAACTGGCGTACTGAGCCAGGAGTCGCAGGTTCGAATCCTGCTCGTGAGCGATTTATTATTTCCACAATTTAAATTGTTAGATTTTGCTTCGCATGCGTAAATGCGTTAAAAATAATAAAATAATTAGTAAGGGTAGGAATATCTATACGACTTTGAATTAACTGCAAAATTAGTCAAGTCGGTTAAGAAACACTGTTTCTTAATAAGATATCGCTGACGTCACCCAAAGACGTACCAAAGTGTAGGTTAATTTCGATACCACTAGCAGTGTTCACGGTAGCTTAGTGGGAGCCTGGAGTCGTTGGTTCGAATCCTACTCGTGAGAGATATTTCTTTCCATAATTTAAATCGGGCTTTGTACCCAGTTGTACATAAAAGGATAAATAAAGATTTGCCGTGCCTCACAGTTGGATTTTGACACGTGTAGATCCCTACCTACACAGTTACACCTTTTTGCGTTTGCCTAAGTCACGTGAGAAACTTATTGTAACCGCCGCAGATGTACGGTATTATCTCTTTATACTGTGGTATTACGAAGAGTGTAAAAAAGGATGATGTTCTGAAATATTATTATTCACATACAAATGAGCTCAATGAATCCAATATTAGAATAGAATAACTTTATTTCGAGCCCTTGGACGAATGAAAAAAGTCGGACAAAAGTTAAGCACCCATAGTAAGACAGCTCGCTTAAAAGTACGGGCTGGCACGCACACATTCACACTCATAGTAAGACAAAAAGCCGCGATTACGCAACATATCTCGTGTGACGGTAGTCATTGTCATAGTGTCACAAATAAAATAACAATATGTATCTCGTGTATCTTTTCTCAGCGAGATTCCGTCTGCCTTTTTTCTTCGTCCGAGTTCGAGCCAAGACTCATATAGATTCAGTTAACCGCCTCAATCAGGGCATTTTGAATAGTACATAACATAATCGGCCCATTAATATCCCACTGCTGGGCAAAAGCAGCTTCTCATAATGAGAAGGTTAAGGCCTTAGTCCACCACTCTGAACTAGTGCGGGCTGGTGGATTGCCTATATCAGCAAGAACTGTCTGGAGCACTCTCAGGTGTGCAGGTTTCCTTATGATGTTTTCCTTGACTATTAAGGCAAGTATTAATTAAATTCGGATCCGCACATGAGTTCTAAAAGTCAGAGTTGCGAGCCGGGTTCAAACTCAGAGTTTTCAGCATGGAAGGCAAGCGTTCAACCGGCTATCACTGCTCTCTCTCTCTTTTTGAATAGTATTTTGAAAAGAAAAGAAACAAACAAACAAAAATGATATATTGCAACAACAAGACGACATGCAGTAGGTACACATAAAAAATAACTTCATTACGTCGCCTCAGTGCTTGAATGTCCAACCGACCATTGACCAAATTTTACCGGAGACGTTTTGTTTAGTTTATTATTGATATAAGAAAAATATTTTAAAAACTTTGATGGTTTAAGAATAATGTCTAGTATATATTACATTATTCTTAAATCTTCAAAGTTTAAAAAATGTTTCTCTTAAATCAACAATAAACTAAAAAAACGTCTCCGGTAAAATTCGGTCAGTGGTCGTTTGGACATTCAAGCACTGAGGCGACGATTAGGTACATTTTAGGAATTAAAGTGATACCTACATAGTTGTAATATCATAACAAAAATAACTTTGCATGTCGTAGCTGCGGCAAAGAGGTTGACATTTAGCATGATGCTGTGTTGTAACGTTAGTCACAACACAGCGCTGATTTTTAGTATCGACCCCAAGTGACGAGTGGATGCCAAGCCAGTAAAAGCAACCAATGATTATATACCCAAAAAATAAAGCAATATTATATAAGAGTGTGTGTGTGTGTGTTGTGTATGAATATAATTCAACTATGCAAATTGTACCTTTTTTTTTTTGAGTGGAAACCCTCATGGTTACCAACGTCTGGGGAGGGTGGAGGGGTATGTCGAACTCTTACCAACTTAAACCACACGGTGGCCATCTTCTGCACAAACAAACGTGTCCAGAGGGATAAGCAGCCGTCAGACACACGTGGAGGTTTTCTGGCCAGCACCCCGATTTCCAGTATAAGCTGACCTCGCGTTATATAGGCTTTCCATACAATACGAGATCAGCTTATACTGGAAATGTACAGCTTGATGTGTAGCCGTGCGTACCTACTGACTGGATTATTCGTGTGTTATATATTAATTATTTTAGAACCAAAAACAGAATATTGACAAATGCGTAGGCAGCTCCGAAATATGTTACCTAAAAAATTACATGAAATTAATATCTTTCAAATACGGTACTTTGTTTCACATCTAAAATTGTATTACAAGAGGATTTATAGGGCTTAAATTAATACTTGCGGAATATAGACTACACAGTAGAGCTAGGTACTCGCTAAATTTAGATCATAGTAGATGTTAAGAGCGTATCTATATCGAGAAGTAGAATGAAGTGAAAGTGAACAGGGTTGCTAGATATAATGAAATTATTGATGTGTTCCGTGAAATTCAATTTATTGAATGGACATGGCTTATTGATTTATTTTAACTTCATGCACCATGTGTACATAATCGGACTTAATGCCTTAGGCATTCCCTCCCAGTCAATCTTAGGGTAAAACAGAGATAGTAGGCGGCAGCGATCTCTCGCTTCCGGCCGTGGTTCTGTCTATCGTCGGGAGCGAGAGCGCTTGGGAAGGCGTCGTCTCCTTCTGCGAGGAGGTGATGCTCGCTAAGGAGAAGGAGCGTGGGTTGGAGAGGAGACGACCTCTCTTCCCATTTGCAGGAGGGGACCTGGTCGTCGCAGGAGGGCGTATGTCGACCTCCAGTCATCCTAGGTGTGGACTGGGCCTGCGGGCGGCGGACTCGGGGTAGCCCGCCCCCCGATCAGTCAAGGCCCGTGACGGTTGCGCGTCGTGTTTGGCGCGTGCCAGTCAAGAGAAGGGTGCGGCTGATGATGCCGCACGGGGAGAAGGGGCTCGCCTACTAGTGGCGAGCCGGGACCTGCCGGGGATGGTTGGACGACTATAAGTTTCCCACGACCCCGGCCAATGGTTGGAAGAGGAACACCGTGGTGGTTTAGTCGGTAAGAGTCCGACACTGGCTCCGCCTTCCCCGGGCGGAGTGCGTCCATGAGGATTTCCCCACGTAAAAAAGAAAGAAAAAAAAACCTCTTTTTTTCACTAACAAAAGAATCGGTACCATTATTATTTTAAAGTATTGCTGTCTTTTACTAATAGTAAACACAAGAAAGGGATGGCAACAATTTTAGTGCTATCAAATTAGTTTAGGTTTTGCATTTCTTTGTATTTCAGTGGGCACGTCCCGAGATCACGACTAAACTTGTATGGTTTAATTCTGACTAATTTGACAGCCCTCAAATTGTTGGCATCCCTATCTTGTACCTCCTATTAGCATAAAAGAGGGATAGTTTAAAATAAGTTTAGTTCGTGAACAAGAGAATCGACAGCATTGTAGACATAACAATAATAATTGCCGATTTTTTTAAACTATTGCATAGCTTCTATCGCGGGCCTTGAGCGTGGAGACTGAATCCAGAAATTCCGTAACGAAAATAACCTAACACCCCCCACTCCGAACGGCACAGCGGTGATACTTTTTAGTTTTGCCATCTATCGATGAATAGCAGAACTTTTAATGACTTTTTGAAATATCACGCTTGTCTGTTTAGTTCTGCAAATCGCCTCTAGGTGGCATTTGTTGTATCGGCGTTACTGCGCATGCGTAATCCCCCTCTTCGCCCCGCAATCTGGTGACTCATGCCTGCTTAGAGTTTCGGCGTTAGGGCATCTCCTCTTTGTATTTACATATAAAATGCTATGCAATAGCTTTACCGCGGCAGTGTCCGAGTGCCACAGTCTTTTTTTTACTCGAAACAAACCAGCTAAATTCTACTTTCGGGGAGAAGAACACTAATCTGGGCAGAAATTCAACCCAGAAAGCCCTTTGGGGTTACATAGGATTTCTCTTTTAAGTGAATTTAGGAATTGTTGGGAATAAAAAGGGTCAAAAGTAAACCGACCTTCTGAATATATATTCAGTGTTACATTAATTAATTTGTTCCCCTCTGTTCACGCAAAAGTGGCAAAAGCTTATTTAAGTAAGTAGCTCCGTAATCAGTTCCATCAAAAGTTTCCTTTTTTAATTAATATCAATTATCATTTTAAGAGGGCAAACTGTCAGGCAATTATCCAATTATATTAAACTCATTAAACTTTCTACGTTGCCTGGAATTATGTAACAATTTATATTGCTGCTGAGCAATGAGCAATTATTAAGCTTATGCTTGCGATTTAAATATAAAATATAAATAATATAAATATTTTTGGGACATTTTTACACATCCCCATCTAGTCCCAAACTAAGCAGAGCTTGTGGTATGGGTACTAGACAATGGATATAATACTTACATACTTTTTTTTTTGTAAATACGTACTTATAATATATAAGAAACATGATCATTAGATAACAAGTTTTGACATCAAACAGTAATTACAAATCGTCAGTCTTTTACCCTCAATGGTAAGGATAATCTAATTTCGTCTTCACGAACGTTATTAAGATGTCAAGTTGTAACTTAGCCAAGCTTACGTTAATGTGTCGTTTTATGTGAAGGTGAACTTGATATAATTTGTCTTAAGAAAATGCAATCTCGCGCGAGAAAATATGTCACGACGCGCGACGCATCTTAGGGAGTCCTTAATATGGCTCTAGTATATAGGATGTTTATAAATATGTGTAAATATGATATTTTTTTTGCTTGCATTGCTATGTTTCGGTCTGAAGGGTACGGGTGCCGGTGAAATTACAATCACATGAGACTTTCCATCTTCATGTCTCTGTTTGGCGAACCGACTTGCAGTACCATTTAGACAACAGCCTAGGTGGTATTGCAGTTGTTATGGGCAAAGGTAACCGCTTAAAATCAGGTGGGCCTTCAGCTCGCTTCGCCATCCAATAATATAAAAATAAAAATGTTTTTGAGATTTCAGATATGGCTTAATAAATTGAACTATTAGAGGAGAAATAAGTAAATTAAATTAAGTTTTCCACTAGCAGGTCTTAAAGAAATTTGTTATATTTGTTCTTACTATTCATGCCTATGTATTTTTTCAATAATTTTTCTGTGTGTGCATAAAGTCAATTGTTTCTTTTAATGGAGTGGGACAAATGAGCAAGTTCAATTGATAATCAAGTTAAACTCATTTTATTAATAATCTGTAGTAATAGCGGAAATAATAAAATTATGTAATACGAAATACTAACACTTAATTATCCCTTATCTTAATGAAAGCAAAATTTAAATTCTGTTTTACGAAATTATTATTTGATAAATACAAAAAACAATTTCACAATTTGATGATAAATACGGTTGAAGTGCTAATGAAGTGTAAAAAAATTGATTTCACTTCCCAGTAAAATACATAAATTCTTAATAATTTTCCGAAAGCAATCAAACGCTTATGCTATTGAGTCAGACTTAAGGTTCTCTGACAAAATTCTTTTCTCACAAAGAGCTATTAAAAAGTCTTCAGTTGTAAAGCAGATGAAAGCAGCTTTTAAAATAAATTGTGCGGTCCAATTTTTTAACCCAGGTAAAACAATGTTTCAAAAGTTATACAGTTTTAGAAAAATGCTTTTAAATAGAAGCTTGGAAATATATTTTTTGTGGCTTGTAATGATTCGTTATGTATGGCCACAGTCTAGCCTCTCCAAACAGTCGTCCAACGTGAGAGATAAGTGTCCCAAGCTGCCTTCAAAACTGTCACTCAATGTCCCTAATTGCCTTTAAAAACTGTCAATGACAATTTTCGTTGAACCACTGTATGGAATAGATATTTACACTGTGGTACGGCTTTAGTTCTCATGTTTTTGGATGGAAAATATATAGGAGAAGCAGACCTGAACCTTGGACTGAATTAATGCTGGACTACGAAAGGGATGTATGAAAGGCAATTACATGCAGCTGAGATGAGAATGTGTGATGTAACGAGAATGGATGGGAAAATAAATGAGTATGAGAGGGGAAACCGAAAGCACCACTGGTCACGGAAAAGTTGAGTTGCAGTCAATTGTTAAAGTATAGACATGTGATGCGAGGGAATGAGGAGTAGAAATAATGAAGAGTAGATAGTTACGAGAAAAGTTTATAAGCTATAAGAAGAGAGGAAGACCAAAGAACAGATGGATGCATTGCGTGAAAGATGATATGGATAAAAATAAAGTGAACACTGTGACGTATGTGTAACGGCTGATATGGAAGAAAAGACCATGCTGCGCTGACCTCAAATAAATTGAGATAAATGCAGGAGGATGATACAAAACAGAATAATGTAATTCATTAGGACTTAGTTCATAATATCAAAGCGCAAAGCCGTGTGTCAACCATAGCCTACGACGAATTGCGCACCGTATCGTGACATCATGCGACAATCTAAACCTAGCCTAACGCCAAGTCCTAATCACCTTCCTTAAGACCTAAAGTTAAACAAAATAGGCGATTCGGAAATTATTCAGTAAAGTATGCATACTCAATTCGTTCGTAAGTCATTATGATTTACTGTTATTTCCTCCGTATTAGTACCTTTGTACATACATTAAAGATTTTAAGAAGCACGCGATACGGGTTACATAGTTAAGTTCGAGGCGTTTTGGAAACATGGTAAGTACTTGTGGAAATATACAGGTACTATATATATATATAATACTAGCAGTGCTCTTGCGGCTTTGCCCACGTAAAAAGTTTTAACTTGCCCCTTTTATTGTTCCTCGTCGTAGTTTTATGAAAAAAAAATTACGTATTTCTTTATTATTATTCATTTTGAAGAGTGTGTGTCCAAGGTGACCCAATAAAGATTTTTATAGAAACTTTAACACTCCTGTTTACCCCCGTTGTGTTAAATTTTTGAAAAAATCAAAAACACTTTGGTGATTAATTGTTTCAAAGATAAATTATACCGAGTTTCGACTCAATCCAGCCACGCCAAGCCAGCCCATACAAAAATTATATCTTTATTGCACCTTCTATTAGGCGTAATTTTGGAAAAATAAAAGGTAGGTGTTGCATTTTTAACTCTAGTAATTATTTTTCCCAAGTTTTGAGTGAATCGGTCCAGGGGAAATGATTTTTCACACAAACTCTAATGCCCTATTTGACCCCCTTAGGGTTAAAATTTCCAAAAATCCTGTCTTAATGGGTCTACTGTCCAAATTTAATGTTTCTAATTTGAGCAGTTTCGGCTCTGCGTTGAAGAATTAGTCAGTTGTCTTTATAAGTATAGAAGATATATAGTACCTGTATTATAGGCACTATAAGTGAGTTTAGTCAGCCAATCATAGCGGGTAGCACCGCTGAAATTAATTCCTATCACAATCCAATCCCAGCGTAAAATAATGACAAGATTTTTTATATACCTAGTTATTAATATAAATCATCATCCTGCTGCCCTTATCCCAATTTATTTGGGGTCGGCGCAGCATGTTTTTTTCTTCCATACATCTCTATCAGTCATCTCAGTGTTCACATTCTTTCTATTCATATCATCCACACAATCCATCCATATTTTCTTCGGTCTCCCTCTTTTCTTATAGCCATCAACATTCATACTTAAAACTTTCCTTGTAACATGCTCCTCATTCCTCCTCATCACATGTCCATACCATGACAGTCTATTGCTACTTAACGTCTCTGTCACTGGCGCTACTTTCAGACTCCCTCTTACATATTCATTCCTTATCCTATCCATTCTCGTTACACCACACATTTCTCTTAACATTCTCATCTCAGCTGCATGCACTTGCCTTTCATTAATTCTTTTCGTAACCCAACATTCTGATCCATACAGGACAGCAGGTCTTATCATGGTCTTATAGATTTTCCCCTTTAGTTTAAGAGGAATTCGGGAGTCACATGTAGTTCCCGTGACCTGCCGCCATTTCAACCATCCTGTGTTAATTCGGTGCTTGACTGTCTGGTCTATTCGCCTAGTTATTAATATAAATAAATAATAAATATTTTTTTATTCACAAAAAGTTTTTCATCAAAAATCTGTTAAGTCCCTGACTTCTAAGCTAGGTACAAACCTGTGTTACAGAAGTCAGTGTCTTCTCCCATTAGTTTAACACAAATAGTTAATAATAATTACAGTTTACAAAATTGTGATGTGGACTATGTGTTGTGTTTGTGTGCGTGTGTGAGTGGTGTTGGTGTAGGTGTGGTGTGGGTGAGTGTGAGTATGAATGTGGAGTGAATATACATGGGCGCAGAAAGCAATAACATTAGTTATTATGCTTACATTTAGATTAATTCACTGATGATGACACTCAATTATTAAGAACCAATTTTGCGTCAGTTTTGCGTTCTGAAGTTCGAATTAACAAGGTGATGGCTTCGCTCCCGTGTTTTCTTCACACAAAATTTACCATCCCTTTTCAACCCATTAGAGACGGAATTTCAAAAAATCTCTAGTTGGTGCTCTCAAGGAAAATTTCCTCTAAATTTCAAATCTCTAGGACCACTGGTTTTTACTGTGCGTTGTTTCTTAGTCAATCACGGTACTGTTTTATAGATTAAAGATTCAAATATAGATCATCTGGATTTTTTATTCAAAAGTAATCCTACTATTGCCAGTCGCAATTCGCACAATATCACAGACGTTGTATGCAAGAAATCTAATAACAGGAGATCATTCGATTTGTCTCCTTGGCCAATATTGATTCATATCAGTTCATATTATAAAGCCCGAAACTTAATATCGGAGCCCGTACAAAGAACATTTTTTTTGTTTTATTAAACTACTAGTTACCAAGGTCATAGCACCGAATTCACTTCGGGAGGGGTCGAGCTCTGGACCAGAGACAAAGTATCATCAGAAATAAAGCGCGTGACAACGATCTCTGCATTGATCTCGATCACAACACAATGATGGCTCTTCAAGGCCAATACAGTCAGACGTGACGGTCCCATGCTATTAAGGCATTTGGGGGGGGGGGGGTTGTATTAGAGATATGGTATAATACAAATCCTCTTTATTGCACAGCAAGATTACATTAATTTCTTAAATGAAATTCAAATTAATAATTTAATCAATTAATTTTGTTTTTAAATTAATTTCTTAATTAAATTCTTTTTTCTGGCGCATACACTATATGCACTAGCCTGTTTTTTGTTTTACTTTGTACATGTACATTTTCATTTGTGTGTAAAATATAGACCATGAATAAATATACTAACTATCAGAACACTGCTGCTCTCATTATTGCCTCTATTTACCAATAGACTGAACCCATAAACACCAACTCCTGCCTACGGCCTTGGTACTTGAACCTTTTTTTATAATTCTCAGATACAGACCTCAGAATTTAAAAAACACTAACTCATTCACACAGTATAATGCGAACCTTTTAAAGAATAAGATAAGATAAAACAAAGTTTAACCGGATTAAATCGCGTACATTATTTAAATTGGTTTTCCTGACGTTTCGAAAGCTTTGCAGCATTTCAAATAATATACAATAAAGAATATAATAAATAAATAAATAAATATATGCGATTTAATCCGGTTAAAATTTGTTTTATTATAATGTGTAGTGATCGCGAAAACCTAAGAAATTATTAAGATAAGATAAGATAAATGTTTATTTTCTCGCCACAATATTACACTTAAATTAACATTTCTTATTTAATTCGTAATAAATATACATATTGTGGAAGACTGGTGCCTAAACTAGGCTCGAGGCCTATATTTCAAGACACCAGATCTCCACCATTCAAAATTGGGTACATTTTATTTCTATATAGTAATAATATCAATAACCTTTATAATAACAACCTTAGTAATAATAACCTTACCTACGTGAATAGTGCTTACGTCATGGATACAAGAAATAAAATATATTCACTGCCTTTTTCTACTTCAAGCTATCCGCGGAAAGCTATCGCATTCATAATTCATGTGTACTGCAACTTAGACTCCGCACACTTTACTTTACTCAAATCTCCTGTTTCCGAGAAAATAAATATTTGATATTTTTCCTGAGATTCTTGCTCTCTTCGATAACTTTTCTTTGAAATAAATGTACCTAACTTCTTTACTCTCCTAGCCTTCTTCCAATTACATTTGGGTCGGCTTCCAGTCTAACCAGATGCGGCTGAACATCAGTATTTTACACGGAGCGACTGCCATCAGACCCCCGCAACCCGGTTACTGGGTAATACCGAAATCCTAAGGTTACTATCTGTCAGACTTCCAGGCTACTGACTACCCGTAACAACTGCCATAAATATTCGTATGGCACGGAGGGATCTCAATGTGCAACGAAATTGTCACCCATCCAAAGACTGACCGCCTTTTCCAAGGATTAACCTCACAGATGTTGCAAACCACAAGATTATTATTAAGCCACGAGACTTGATAAATATAATAATAATTATACAAAAATACAAAGTATTATTGAAATAACTGAAATCAACAACAACTACTTTTACTATGGAACCAAATCTGAAATCGCGAAAAAAAGGCGATTTATTTATTTATTAATTTTTATTTATAATTAGGAAAACCAACAGCTATATAATAATTAATAAACAGCTAGCATAGGTTACATTAAGCCAATTACAGGTTTCCACGGATAGTAATAGGATAAATTAACACTGATTTTAACGATCACTAGCAAGCACAAAAACTACAATTCAAATCATAGGTCGGCTTACCCAAAGAGTGTAGTGTAGTTTAACTGAGCAATGTCTCGGACCTTCACTAACACCACCAATACTCCAAAATAAAATATGAAAAGCAGAAAAAGGAATAAGGTTTGCAAACGGCTGCACTTCCTCCCACTGAAAGTGCACTCCACCAACATCAGGGGGTTGCACTCCAATCTCGACTCGGTCCACCACCACCTAGAGACTGCAAAGCCGCACCTACTCTTCCTCACGGAGACGCAGATAGCGACCCCGTCAGACGTGGCGTACCTCAACTACCCGGGATACTCGCTTGAGCATTTGTTCAAGCAGCACGCTGGGGTCTGTGCGTACGTACGCGATGACATCTGCTGTCGGCGTCTCCGCTGCTTTGAGGCGAAAGGCATTCCTGCCATATGGCTATTGGTGGATACTGGGGTGGAAAAAACAGTCTACAACTGTATCTACCGATCGCATTCCGGTGATCAGGAGACGACCAGGCTGTTTGACTATTTAACAAAGACGACAGATTTGGTCATGCAGCGATATCCAACGGCGGAGCTTGTTTTCCTGGGGGATTATAATGCCCACCATAAAGACTGGCTGTACCCATACCGGGAAACTGACCATGCTGGACGTGAAGCGCGCAAATTTGCGTTATCGCTAGATCTTACCCAGCTGGTGAACCAAGCAACGCGTGTACCGGATATCGACAGCCATCAACCCAATTGCCTGGACCTTCTGCTGACAACAGATCCACACAGACACTCAGTATCAGTCTCAGCACCGCTGGGAACGTCTGACCACTGTGTGGTGAAATCCGTGTCGATATGCTCCCCTCAGGATAACAGCCCTAGAGGCACGAGGCGAGTGTGGCGATACGAGTCAGCAGATTGGGATGAGATGCGTCACTTTTTTGCATCTTACCCTTGGCGGCAAGTGTGCTTCTCTTCCAGCGACCCGACTATCTGCGCTGATGCTGTCACTGACGTGATACGGCAGGGAATTGAGTATTTTATTCCGTTCTCTGACATACCACTCGGACACAAAGCCCGACCTTGGTACAACGCGGACTGTGCTAGAGCTGAGGCTCGCAAAGAGTCCGCTTACCAATCTTGGGTCAAAGCTCGTGACCGCAAGGACAGACGTCGGAAAGTGCGTGAAAAGAAGAGAACCTTTAATACTGCCGCCAAGTCCTGCAAGCGGGTACTACGAAAGGCCCGTTTCAACCATGTTGGGCATATAGGGGCCAAGTTAGCTTCATACCCTCCAGGTAGCAAGCAGTTCTGGTCCCTGTCTAAATCGGTCGAGACGAACTTCTGTCGTCCTTTGCTGCCTCCAATGCAGAAACCTGATGGATCACTGGCTTACTCCGCAACAGAAAAGGCAAATTTATTTGCATCTTTGTTTGCGAGCAATTCGCGTCTCGACTCTGGCTCAAAACTACCACCATCTATTCCTCACTGCGATTTTTCATTCCCGAATATCGCTATTCACACTAAAGAGGTTCGAAGAGCGCTTTTCTGTCTTGATGTGAATAAGGCCAGTGGACCCGACGGTATTTCTGCAAGGGTTCTCAGGCAATGTGCACCTGAGTTGTCTCCTGTACTGACACGCCTGTACCGCCTCTCTCTTAGTCAGAGGACTGTGCCCAAGTCCTGGAAGCTTGCAAATGTACAGCCAGTACCCAAGAAGGGTGACCGTGCTGACCCGGCCAATTACAGACCAATCGCCATCACCTCCATACTGTGTAAAGTTATGGAAAGGTTACTGAACAACAAGTTGCTGGCATACCTAGAAGACAATGATCTTCTCAGTGATCGTCAATATGGCTTTCGTCAGAAACGATCAACTGGTGATCTTCTTGTGTTCGTCACGCACTGTTGGGGCGAAGCTATCGAGAAACATGGCGAAGCCTTAGCTGTGTCTTTGGATATCTCGAAAGCTTTCGACCGGGTTTGGCACGCAAGTCTGCTGAACAAGCTTCCAGCGTACGGCATCCCACCTGACTTTTGCACATGGATAGCTGACTTTTTGAGTGAACGGTCCATTCGAGTGGTCATTGACGGCTGCTCCTCTGCCCTCTTGGCTATAAATGCCGGAGTTCCTCAAGGGTCTGTTCTCTCTGCGACACTTTTCCTGCTTCACATAAATGATCTACTTCAGTTAGGTCTTATTGGCTACGCAGATGACAGTACTATCACAGAGAGATACCTGTCCAGTGTGAGAGCCAACCAACGGGAAATCTGTTCTCTACGACAGGCCATGATAGAGCGGACTAATTCGACCTTAAATCTCGTTTCCCAGTGGGGAGATGACAATTTGGTCAATTTTAACGCCTCTAAAACTCAGGCGTGTCTTTTTACCGCTAAACGGAGTCCAATGCACCTGGCTCCTACTTTCCAAAGTACACCTATTAGCATCGCTGACCACCTAGACCTTCTTGGCATGGAGTTGACAACTAACCTCAACTTCGGCACCACAATCGAGGCAAAGGCTCAAACTGCGGCCAAAAAGTTGGGCATTCTTAACAAGGTGAAGCGATACTTCACTCCTGGACAGCTTTTCACTTTATATAAAGCTCAAGTCCGATCGTGTATGGAGTATTGCAGTCACTTATGGGATGGCTCCGCCAAATACCAGCTTGCGGCTCTTGACTCGATTCAACGCAGAGCTGAGAGGCTAATTGGTGATGAACTGCTAGCAAAATCTAAGCTACAAAGCTTACCCTATAGACGCACAGTTGCTTGTTTGTCGGTGTTCTACAGGCTGTACTTTGGAGAGTGTGCGCACGAGCTCCATGAGCTTATTCCGCCATCTCCTTTCTTTCATCGGACTACACGACGCACTGCAGGATATCATCCACATTTGGTAGAAATCCCTCCTATCAGGACCAAGCGCTTTGAGAACTCTTTCATAATGCGCACAGCCAAGTTGTGGAATTCACTGCCGGCATCTGTATTTCCGGGCACTTATAACCCTAACGCCTTTAAAGCTGGAGTGAATCGGCACCTAATAGGTTTGCTCGCTCCATCGTCGACCACATCCTGACAAAGCTGTCTAGATTGCGGTCAAGAGCAGATCTATTTATCATAAAAAAAAAAAAAAAAAAAAAAAAAATTGATTAGAGTTGAAAAATATTACATAAAATACTTGAATATTAATTATTCAGTCATTCTAAAGAAGTCAAGGTTTAGCATATTGCGTACCGTAGAGCTTTTTGAAGTAAATGGGTCAAATGAGAACTCTTTACAAAGTTCATTAAAGTCTTTGCTCGCCCGCACGATATATGAATTTTGCCTATAGTTCGTGGAACAAATGGGGATGGAGATAGGTGGATTGAACCTAATCATTTTTCGGGGAAAATTAAATCGTAGCTTTTGTAGAAGATCTGGGCAATCAATTTCATTACGTAGTATTTTTAATAGAAATGTGCAATCAGCTAGTCAACGACGATTTACAAGTGGCTGTAAGTGAAACTTCCTGCAGAGATTTATGTAATTTTCAGAACGATATGGTATTCGTAGACGAAAACACAAAAAACTAATAAATCTTTTTTGGATATTTTCAATACGATTGATGTATTTATCATAACACGGGTTCCAAATTTGTGATGCATATTCAAGGTGACTTCTTACAAATGAACAATACAAAATTTTAAGGGTTAAGCTTTTATAAAACATCCCGCAAGTCTTATTACAAAGCCCAATGATTTTGAGGCTTTAGCTACTATTTGCTCAACGTGTACGTCAAATTGAAGTTTAGAGTCATGATAGACACCCAGGTTCCGTACTCCGTCACATCTTGATAATGATTGGCCTTTCAGTCCGTAACTAGTAGGTAATGGGAGGCGTTTCCGACTAAACGAAATAATTGAACATTTAGCAGGATTTAAATCCAATTTATAAATCTAACAGTATTCATCCAACCGACCCAGGTCAGACTGAAGGGTCATCATATCCTCAACTGATGATATCGATGAGAATATCTTCATATCGTCGGCAAAACAAAGAAGTTTAGAGTTATGTATGCAAGATTCGATGTCATTCACATAAATAATAAAGAGTAGAGGACCCATTAAAGAGCCCTGAGGAACACCGCTGGGAATCGAGACCCAACTCGAAATGTAATTACTGATAAAGACAGCTTGAGATCTATTTTCTAAATATGAAGAAAACCAACGTAGTAGATCTCCCCTTATGCCATTGTTGAAAAGTTTCATTTTTAGAATGTTATGGTCAATTCTGTCAAAAGCTTTGCTGTAATCAGTGTAAACGACATCCACTTGTGCTCCGTTGTCCATTCTATCAGTAAAGAAGTTGTTCAACAAGGTAAGGTTAGATACTGTTGAACGATTCTTAAGAAATCCATGCTGAGAAGGGCTAAAAGACTGTCTAATCGCTGCGTAAACTTGATCATAAATCACTCTCTCGAACACTTTAGCTAAAATGCACAGTTTAGAAATTGGTCTGTAATTAACTATTTCGTTTCTATGCCCTTTCTTATGTACAGGAGTTATAAAGGCAGACTTCCAGATATGGGGAACAGTATAAGTAGCGAGTGATTTTTTTAAATAGTAATAATAATAATAATAATTCATTTATTTCAGGCATCTAGGCCCATATTTTTTTTATGATATTGGCAAGGCAATGGTTTTAGCACACCCAACAAGAAATTTAGGTGATAAGTGATCCGGGCCACCAGATTTATGTGGATCCAGTTTACATAATAGTTTAACTATAGACTTATATGAACACAAATGTAGGGAACATCTGTTTTTTCGTGATTTCAGGGTTGGCCCCATAGTAAAAATTGTTCACTGACAAGTACAATGACCCCTTATGAGGTTTTCAGTTATCTCAATAACACGTTGTAGGTAGGTCAGTACTTAAGTTTGCGAAGAAAAAGGACGTTGCTAAAGTTCCATTAGCGCCCAGAATTTGGAAGTTCCGAATCACTTACGAATATATAAGTTGATGCTCACCATATACAAATGCTCACCATATACAATTCAATGAGGGCAATGTATTGCTATCTCTTTTAATAAACGGACAGTACTCTACAGATGTTTAATTCATTAAAATTATTAACTATTTTGAGGTTATGTTTTGCTTACAAAACAAATATCAAACAAGTGGTTACCTAGCAACTAAACAGTTTGACTCTTCTATTCCTGTAGATGCCAAGGTGCTAAAAAGAGATCTGCTATCTTTAACAGTGCTGCCAACATGTAGTAGGTACTTACAAGGGATTCGTCAAAAATATTAAGACAAATGGAGTATCTTAGCCGCTCACAGTAAAGAATGCTTACGCTTGTAATTTTCGTATATTTTTTTATCTTTGTAATAGTCTGAGACTTTTCCTAGCGATGTCCTTCACACTAAATTTTGTTGACTAATAGGTACCTATTTCAATTTACCCTCTCTGACAGTATATGCAATGCAGCCATAAAATTTCCCGATTCGATTACCCATTTAAAATTAAATGATGTCATATCAACTACTTTTTTTTTTTTCAAAACAAAGAAGAGAAAATTGACAATCAATAATTGATATTGCATGAAAAACTTAAAAACATAGCCATTTGGCTGATTTTAAAACATCCTTCCCTTTTTGGCAGTGCTACGGTCGACCGTTGATCTCTTTGACACACGGCTTTTCTACCGAAAATACACGGCCGCCTAAAAACTTTCATGGCAACACTGTATTTGAGACTGACATAACATAACATCACGCCTGTATTTCCCCGAAGGGAGTCGGAGGTGTTTAGTACACCCACATTTCGCCAGTTATGTTATAGTCCCATGTAATAGGGGGCTAGCCTATTACCATTGACCGGGCACAAATCCAGACTCCGGGCTGCTACTGAGAATTTAGGAAATTCTGAAATGAATGAATGAATGAAAAAACCCAATAACACTTTGCCCGACCCGGGAATGGAACCCAAGACCCCACGCTCAGCAGTCGCGCTTGCAACCACTAGACCAACGAGGCAGTCAAATTTGAGACTGAGGCTGTATATAATATAATTATAGTGAAAAGACTAGACTTACGCACATCAACTGAAGGTTTTCTGGTAATCCCTTACACGTGTTCCCATTAATCAGTAGTTCTAATATGATGGGTGGGTATCGATTTATGATTATAACGCACGTATATTGGTGCGGTAATAGATTCAGTTGGTAGCAGGTGCAAAAGATTGAATAGGCATCATAACCGAATGGAATAAGGCCTTCACTTCCCTCAAAAGATCAAGATTACAATTACATCATGATTTGTCTGTAATATTATCCCAAAAATAATGTCTAAGTTGGCAAGGTTTATAATGACAACTGGGTTGAAGTCTATTACATAATAATATTGCCTATGAAGGAGAGTGAGGTGAGTCTTTTTTGAGGTACCTATATGTTATAAGGTAGGTGCACGTAATGTTGGTGCTATGTCATTGGATTGTCTCAGTCACAGGCATAGCATATTTGGTCTACAGGAATTCCCAGATATCCTCCGTTTTGTCCTGAGGAAGGCCATCGTGTGGTTTTCGTCTTCCCCAGACGAACATAAACTAACTATTTAAGGTTACTATCAAACCTTCTACACAAGCAACTTGTGGGCCAGCTACATGCGGAAAACACTGGTTGCCCTGAGAGTCCAATATAATAACAGCTTCAGATTGCTTTCAGGGCTGCCGTGTTTTTGTAGTGCTTCCAGCATGTTCGCTTTGGCACGCATCTGCGACTTCTACGCCATGGTGAGGAGTAAGATGGCCTCACTTTTACAGAGAACACGTCCAAGTCCTAGTAGCATTTTGAAGATGTTAGTGGATAAAGATTCGCCAACCCTCAATCACTTCATGCTGATGTTAGATAGGCAGGAGTGATTTCACTATACACACCCGTTTGGCTGTTTGTTTTACATAATAATGTAGACGAGTTTTTAGACTACATAATATAATATTAATAACAATGTAACCAAATCGTCTATCATAAACTTCGAGGTAAAATATTAAAAACCGGCCAAGTGCGAGTCAGACTCGCGCAGTAAGGGTTCCGTACCTCTCAACGACCTGATAACCCATAATAACTGATTTAATTTACGAGAGTTTATCAAAAGACATCAACGCACAGTGCGCGAAATATGAATTTTTGCATGTCTTTCTTACGCAGTTACCACCACATATGTCTATGTTTGTCTTATTTTTAGTATTTGTTACTAAACTAAATAATATGCACTATAATCTGACCAAGTTTGACGCTGGTATATATTACCGTTTTGAAGATAGAGCAGGAACAAAAACGTTGAAAAAAATGCATGTTTTTTGAGGTTTCTTGTATGGGGACCCCCTTTGGTTTTTTTGTTTTTTTTTGTTTTTAGTATTTGTCGTGATACACCTCATAGCAACACATATTCTGAGAAAATTTCAACCGGTTACCTATTACTGTTCAAAAGATACAGCCCTGTGACAGACAGACGGACGGACGGACGGACGGACAGCGTAGCGAGAGTAATAGGGTCCCGTTTGGAACCCTTCGGGTACGGAACCCTAAAAAGCTACGGTATTTGTAGGTATAATTACACTTTATTTAATGCTTTTAACCAATACCGCGATCTATCAACAACTACGTCTGTGAGTGTGATTTGACTACGTCTGTAGTCTAGTGGTTCGAGTATCAGACTGCTGATCACGAGGTCGTGGGTTCGATTCCCACAGGACACAAATATTTGTGTGATGAACATAAGTGTTTGTGTTGGTCTGGGTGTTTCTTATGTATTATAAGTATGTATTTACAACAACAAAAAAAGTATATAAGTATTATATCCATTGTCTAGTACCTATAGCACAAGCTTTGCTTAGTTTGGGACTAGATGGTGTTTTGTAAAAATGTCCTAAAAAAAAAACTATATAAATATAAAATATATGTATAACTACATTATATTATCAATATTTTTATCTATCAAGCAAAATCTCGACAAAAATTCACGAGTCGTTTATTTTCAACCATCTGTCATAGAAAAATCTAGATAAAATCACACATTCCTAGGATGGACGATGATCATCTATTATCTCAAATACTCCCTCGGGAAGCTGTGAAGTAATATATAAGTCTATGTGTGAATGTGAAATCTTTCGTCGGACGGAATACCCTTATCCCAAAGAGAATTGACCGTGACAGACGGACAAACCAAAATATGACTAGGAATTCGTATTTCTTTTTTATCGTATAAATCTTGGGAGGAATGTTTCATGATTTGAGCTTTTTCTTGCGTGTTTCTTTTGGGTGTAAATGATGTACAAAATAGAAAATGTAGGAAAAAAGTTACGTTTTGCTAACAAAGAAGATGTTTTACCTAGGCACTACGGAAGCAATATTTTATTCATTTTAGTTTTCATTTAAAATGATAAAATATACATTCACAACCTTTGAAAAAAGATTCGAGAATGAGAAATAATGTATGGTTCGTTTAATGTACCACGCTGGCCTAGTGCGGGTCGGCGGAATACACACACCATCGAGAACCGTATGGAGCACACTCAGGTATGCTAGTTTCATAGAAATCTTATTATTAAGGTAATAGAAATGTCATCTATGTCTTTTAATACCGGAACGCGTGTCGGTTTGCCGCTACCAACCAATAAAAACTCAATTACGTTGTTCACCATGTTTCTAGCATTAAATGCAAAATAAATTCGACGAAATCCGTTGTTTGATATGCTAAAAATACAATTTTAGTGACTAGCGTCCAAAACAGCACTGATGATCAAGCAAACGGTTCGCGCACTGGTGTCCTACGAGACACCGGTACGCGGTGACACTTTCATGCACCTTTACCATTTCTATTACCTTATATTATTTAGATTTCTATGGCAGGTTGCCACACGATATTTTCCTTCACCGTTACATATAATAATAACTAGTGACAATAATAATTAATAAATAAATAAATACATACTTAGATACATACTTTTGGGACATTTTACACTACATCATCTAGTCCCAAACGAAGCAGCGCTTGTACTATGGGTACTAGACAATGGATACAATACTTAAATACTTTGTTTTTTTTTGTAAATACATACTTATAATACATAAGAAACACCCAAACCAACACAAATACTTATGTTCATCACACAAATATTTGTGTCCTGTGGGAATCGAACCCACGACCTCGTGATCAGCAGTCCGACCCTCGAACCACTAGACCACAAAAGTCGTCAATGATACAAATATAACAACTAGGAGGAAAAAATTACTCCAACGTAAAAAAAATATAACAACGATACAACGATTTTGACGACCTCTGTGGTCTAATAATAATAAATATGTATTTACAACAACAAAAAAAGTATATAAGTATCATATCCATTGTCTAGTACCCATAGCACAAGCTCTGCTTAGTATGGGACTAGATGGTGCTGAGTAAAAATGTTCCAAAAATGTTTATTTATTTTATTTATTATTTATTTATTGTCATCATCATCTTCCTGCCCTGCTCGCAAATTACTTGGGGTCGGCGCAATACGTCTTACTCTTTCATTTTCCTCTATCAGCCGTCATCTCATCATTTACTCCCATTTCATCCATACCATTCTTCATGCAATCCATCAATCTTTTCTTTAGTTCCTCTCTTCCTCTCCATTAATGAACATTCATATGCATGTATTCTTAGTTACATATATTTCATCCCTTCCCATTTCTCATTATAATTTCTGATTATTCGTATACAAATTTATTTCCCTCAAAATCTTCTGTAATCGAAATTTCTGGATCAGTATTATTAAAATTTCAGCAACATATAATCACACTTCCATTCTTAATTTGATAATCATAACTCCTATTATCATCTACATTTAACGCTTGCAAAGCTAAATCTAATTCATCTTTGAAAACCACAAATGAGATTATCATAAGCACTAAAACAAGCTTATGTGGCTTATTGTTTGTTCAATGAAAACAGCTTTGTCGTGTTAATTTAGTACCTACATGTCTATTGCTTATACCTTTCAAGATTAGTTAAGGGTGAAGCGTAACTTTTTCATAAACGATCGCATCGTTATTAGCAGAGTAAGGTAGATTGATTGATCGGTGAAGTTAGACTTAGTTTTAGTAGTAGTAGAGCTCCTTTTTTGCCACCAAACAGTAATGCATTTTTGTGTTCCGGTGTGAAGGTTTCCATATTCATGTCTCAGTTTGGCGAACGCAATTTGCAGTATCATTTAGCTAACAGCCTAGGTGTGATGGTGATGTCGTTTTCAAATATTTATGACAATAGTACAGGAAGTTGATAATCGAAAATATGTCATTACGAGTCGTACGCTGCTATCTTCACTAATCGGATTTCAGAGGTCACAGGTACTTAGGAAAAGGCTAAGAATGTAATAAGATCAAAAGAAAATTGAGGAATGTTACTGTAGTCTACGACACAAATATCACAATGTCTTGTCAATGCCTTTATTTCTTATATTATTTTACTTAAGTAAGAGACGTATAACAAAGCATTGAGCCTTCCACTTAATGTCAGCCTACAAACCCTGTTTTTATAAGGAACAGTTTTTCATAAAATATGGATTATATTTTACGAAAAAGTTACGTCGTTTAATAGAGGTTACTCAGACCAACAGAATAAGATAGACGGAGCTCGTTGACTCTCGAATGAAGCCACGAAAAGGAATACAAACACACAGACTGAACACGGCAAACGCAGCTTAACCTTGCAGATTGTACAATCCGCGCGGTTGCCACTTCGCCACGAGCCCTCCCTATTTCTATTCCGATCTTCATTCGATTAAAACAAATAGAATTAATATAAAAATACCACTACCTACAATGTTTCACCTAAATTCCTGAGGTTTGGCAACAGTCGTCCAGTATCTGTTTGGCTTGCGAGAAAGAATTTCATTATTACTTCCTACTTGTCTGTATTCCTATGCGTTGGAAGTATTTTTTTGCACGGAGACAAGAACTTTCTCATTGGTTTAATGATCGCTTGTGTGGCTGCCAAAAGTACTCCTGCAGGGATCGATTTTCATGTTTAAAAACAAGATAAAATGAAAGTTAAAAACTAAAATCAAACTACGACTAAAAACGCCCAGTAAAAGTATAAAAAGGACTTTTTTTTTTATTATGAATGACAATATCATCATCATAATTTCAGCCGAAATACGTCCACTGCTGGACATAGGGCTCCCCCAAGCATCGCCACAATGACCGGTCCTGCGCCTTCCGCATCCAGCGGATTCCCGCGACCTTCACCAGGTCGTCGGTCCATCTTGTGGGGGGCCTACCCACGCTGCGCCTTCCAGTACGCGGTCGCATCCGCCATCTGTTCTGCGAGCAATGTGCAGCGCCCACTGCCACTTAAGTTTGGCTATTCTTCGGGCTATGTCGGTTACTTTCGTTCTACTGCGAATCTCCTCATTTCTGATTCGAATTCGATTATGAATGACAAACAAACATTAAATCCGGATCCGGTCTGGATTTGTGCTAGGCTAATGGCAATGGGCTCGCTCCCTATTACATGGAACTTTTAACATGACTGGAGAATTATATAACATACATAAAGCGCGCGGGGATGAACATATATACATAGATCATAGTCTGATAAAATCATAACCCTCCTTTTGGCTTTGCCGTAGTCGTAACGCTGCTCCACACTTATAAGATTACCCTTCGTAGTTTACAAACAAAATTAAATTCTTTACGTGTACCCAGATCCGGAAAAAAATATCAACAGGAAAAAACATCCTCAGTACAATTAGAATAGAATAGAATAGAATAGAATAGGAAACAATCACAGTATTTGTAATCTTTTCGTGTGTGTATCAAACATAAATTTAATTAAAAATCGTTCTTTCTGTAATAATATAATTTTTTACGGTAACTTTTCCCAACGCAAGGACTAGTTTTTAAAAGAGTCATAACTTTTTGAAATATAGGCATTAAACCCAAAACTGTGTATCTGCAATGAAAGTTTCCGTTTTTACATGTTTAAAATTACTGTACGGAATTCTGCCGCGGTCGCGGTCGGTAAAATAGTGCTTGAAATGGTGTAGACATAATTTACGGACGGAATTCGTGGTTGACCATTTTTTTTTTCAAACTTGGCGAGTGCTCTGCCATATTTTTTTCTTAGCAGATGGGAAACTTGTGCTCAAATACATCGTTTGCAAGTGTAATAACTAGGTTCCATAGCACATCTTTATGAAAACATCTTGACTACGTAAATTAAAAGTGGGGTTTCACTCTGGAAAATTATGGTGGCCGAAACACTTTGTAACTAATACTAATGAAATCATTCGATTATGAAGGTGTCTCGAGATATCTCGATTATAGCAGTTGTAGTTACTAATTAATTTAGTTAGTAATCGTGATCGCGAGTCACGCAGAGCAGAACGAGTGAAACACGATGGTCAGTCGGGTACACTAAATGAAAATTTAGTTGAGGTTAATTGCCATTGACTCGTTTTGTCGAGTTAATAGAAATCTATCAATAATAAAAATTAAAATAAGTAAACTTACTGTTAAATGACTCCACCAAAAAAGCCAAGTCACTCTACTTTTTAAAACAGGATTAGTAGTTCAAATTAGTAGTACAAAAAACTTGAGTCTCGCTACTTTTTACAACAGGATTAGTAGTATAAATTAGTAAGGTCATTCGATTATAAACATAAATTAGTTACCAATTGTATAATCGATTATCAACATTAGTATTACAAAGTAATTCAATTATGCCAAAAATTCATAATCACCCACCACTAAACTGAATGCATAAGCAGCCACCACAGCACAGCCATGCACAGAATTATTATATCACTGCTGGGCTCCGGCCTCTTCTCCGAATTAGAAAGTTAAGGCATTCGTTTACAACACTGGCCTCGTGCGGGTTGGCAGACTGCACACACCATCGAGAACTCTATAGAGCACTCTCAGGTGTGCAGGTTTCCTCACGATGTTTTCCTTCACCAATAGAGCAAGTGATAAGTAATACTTGCCACATTGTAATTTTATTGTAGTTCCAATCTTGTGCTAAAAAACCTTTGAGATTGATACAGGTGCTGGCCCGCAGATTCGCTTGATGTACGGACGCAGTGAAAATTACTTTATTCAAAGCGTACTGTACATCTCTGTACTCAGCGAGTCTGTGGTTCAGATATACCCAAAAAGCGTACAATTCTCTGCGCATCCAATTTAACAAAGCCTTAAGGGCGCTGTTGCGTCTTCAACGCTTTTGCAGTGCGTCAAATATGTTTGCTGAGGCACGCACAGATAGTTTTGATGCTATCTGGCGTAAAAAAGGTAGGTTCACTGCTAAGAGTCCGCGGGACCAGTAACAGCATCCTGAACATGATAAGTCATAGGTTTGAGAGTCCTCTGTTGTGAAATCTCATCCATAGGACAAAGTCACTCGCAGTTATTAAATACTATTATAGTTTTAAGTTCTTCATCATCCTCCGAGTCTTTTCCCAATTATATTGGGGTCGGCTTCCAGTCTAGCCAGATGCGGCTGAACATCAGTATTTTACACGGAGCGACTGCCATCAGACCCCCGCAACCCAATTACTGGGTAATACTGACATTCGGAGGTTAGACCAGTTGTCAGACTTTCAGGCTTCTGACTACCCGTAACGACTGCCATAGATATTCGTATGACAACCGGGACCGACAGCTTAACGTGCTCTCCGAGGCACGGAGGGGTCTCGATGTGTAACGAAACGGTCACCCATCCACAGACTGACCGCGGCAAGTGCAGCTTAACCTTGCAGATCGTACAATCCGCGCAGTCGTTGCATCGTTTTTAAGTTCTTATTAACTATATAATTATGTAATGGATCTTGTTGTCCGAATAAAGAATTGAATAATACTTCCCAACCGCAGCTATTGGAAAGAAGTTTATTTGAAAATTGATGTAACGGCCAATATCTTTTACTTTTTAAATATATTATTTCAGTTTCGTGCCCTTTGGGTGAATAAACAACTTTGACTTTCAAAAGAGCCACTAAGTGCCAAGTGTTGTAGTCAATGAAAACTGCATTAGACGATATAATAATAATTATATGTATGTATAAAAGCAACAGGGGTTATTTTTTTCTAAAATATCGATGATAGATATACCTATTGTGTAAGGCTGGATTTACATGAGCGCTTTTGAAATACTCGTTAAAAAGCATTATGATGGAAAGAAATCGAAACGGCTATACATGGTGTTTTTATGAAAATTCTTTTTAAGGCGCTACTTGCAGCTAAGTGGCGCCACTATCAGAAAAATATATTATTCGCTGAGTACATCATTTATCGAAAGTTAGGTTTGACTGCCTCGTTGGTCTAGTGGTTGCAAGCGCGACTGCTGAGCGTGGGGTCCTAGGTTCGATTCCCAGGTCGGGCAGTGTTATTGGGTTTTTTCATTAGGAAATTCTAAGTAGCAGCCTAGAGTCTGGATTTGTGCCCGGTCAATGGTAATTGGCTCGCCCCCTATTACATGGGACTATAACATAACTGGCGAAATGTAGGTGTACTATTACACCTCTGCCTACCCCTTCGGGGAAATACAGGCGTGATGTTATGTTATGTTAGGTTTTACCAATTAAATTAAAGGTACTGTAGTTTAATCAGAAACTATTAAATCTATAAAATATAGTTCACTGTGCAGTTATAGATAGAAAACCGGCCAAGAGCATGTCGGGCCATGCCCAGTATTATAGGGTTCCTCAAGTAGGTGTAATTACAAACGAATCAAATCGAATATTAATCATGGCTATTTTAGTTTTTGCAATAATTGGCAGCATTCGCGACTCAGAGCGTGTTGTTAGTAGCGCCATCTAGCGATAAATTCAAGAAGCCAAATTAAGGAAGTGTTTCATGCTGAGTGTCAACCTCTTTGCCGCAGCTACGACATGCAAAGTAGATATCATACATTGATAAAATGATTCAAGAAATGTACCTAATTAAGTATTTTTTATGTGCACCTACCGCATGTCGTCTTGTTGTGGCAATAAATCATTTTTCTTTCTTTCTTTCTTTTCTTTCTTTCATGCAAAGTTTCTTTATGTGATTTTTTCAAATAGAAAGTAGCTAAAAGAGCATTATTTGCTATGACCATTTTTCTCTAAGGTCAATGAACTTTGAACTAGGACGTTTTAAGTATTTTTCAGTTTTCTCAAAATTATAACTCAAAAAATTATAATCACATTATACTCGAAATAATTTTAAAAGAGAGTTTTCACAAAGGTCTATCAATGTGGAAGATTATAAGTTTGTACGTTGGATAGTTTAGAAATGGCAGGGGGGGGGACACATTACAAGCCACTTTGGCGGGCTATATTTCGCAGATGGTACACCTGATAAAAAAGTGGTGTATCAAACATTACCTTCATTTTAGTAGACCTATTCAATGATATCCCACACGAGGGGGTGCAGCGAAAAAAAAATTTGCATCCCCATTTCACATGTATGGACGCCACCCCTAAAATACGTAAAAACAATTTTTTTATTCTTTTAAAATTGAGATCTATATGTAGACTATTTTTTAACAAAATTACATTTACTTATGTTTATAATTGTAGAAGTTATTAAGCTGTAAAGGATTAGGACAGACGGACAGACGGACAGACGGACAGACGGACGGACATGACGAAACTATAAGGGTTCCTTGAAGGACTTCGGAACCCTAAAAAGTGACAAAAGTAGCCGTTTTTCCCATTTTTTCCATCTACAACTACACCGAATTCATAGTTTCCGATTAAACTGCAGTACCTTTACTTCAATTGATAAAACCGAATTTTCGATAAATTATCTACTCAGCGAGTAATTATTTTTTTACTGATAGGGGCGCCACTTAGCTGCTAGTAGTGGCTTAACAAGATTAAGAAAAGCATACGGGCTAGCCTGGCAAAGCTGGGCACTAATTTACGTAATTTCATGACGCGCCGATCAAGTTGCAGTGACGCTGCAGTTCATTTCTGACAGCGATCACCGTAGATAAGACAATACGAAAAGCATTGTTTTGTTCTAAACTTAACAGCAACTGCACTGCAACTGCACTTCTTTAGTTACGTAAATTGACTTACAGTTAATTTAACAACATCGTGAATCATTATGGCAAACATAAATATGAAAATTACAAATTCTAATATTTATGGGAAGAAAAACTACCTACAAGTTATAATTTATATGGCAAGAAAACTTTGACTGCAGGGAGGAACCAAATCTGTGACATTATGGAATGTTAATTTCCTTTTAGTAACACATTTAAAAAATACATTTTAAGGCCCGTATTCCAGAACGATGCTCCACCATAAATAACGAAACTTCTGCCCCAGACGCGTTCAAATCCACAATAATAGCCTACCGTCTAGCGTACCTTTAAAGGGAATGCACAGTCGGGGTTTGCGTCGTCGCCTCACGCTTGCACGCGCGTGCCGTCAGTTACGGTCATGGCGCCAAAATATTGCGATGTATTTTGGTGTAAAATTAACTCAAAAACCACGCCACATCTTAGTTTCTTAGTTTTCATCCTAGTTTGCCCAAAAATGAGGAAAGTAAGTGATATTTTCAATTGTGATTTATATTTCAGATTCTCAAACATAAGTACCTATATATTATTTTCTAGATTCTCCTGTTCATTTAAATAATTTGTCTTGTTAGTAAGTCGAAAGTGCAAATGATAACTACTATACTTAAAATCTAATTAAAATGATGTGTGCTGTGTAGATATGTAGGTATATGTCGCGGTAAGAAAAGTAAAGCCGTTTATTATATATATCCCCAGTAATATAAGTAGGGCTTGTTGGCAAAATTAGGGTATTTTACGGTACTTAACTTGTTTCATTGAGTGCAGATCATCTTATGTAAACTAGGTACCTACCTAACTAAATTTTTTTTTTTTATGTGTTAAGTATATAAAAAATAATTTATATGTAAAACTAGGATAAAATAATGATTTCATGGTAAAGTAAAGTCTAAAATATTGTTTCTAACTAAACCGACGGATAACGCCTTAAATATTTAGCAGCTATCAGCCCTGGCAGCACGCGCGGACGACAGAGGGACGTTAGAAGCTGAAGGGGGAAGTAGGTATTTATAAGGCGGCATTTGGGGTCGGTATAAAAGAGATTCTCTTCTATACTAGTATTATTGTTTATTCTTATGGCTCAAGCATGAATCTAGAATTATGACCTGTCGTTTCATACTTTCGCTTGACATTAATGTATGAAACTTAGAGTAATAAGACATAGAATGATAGTTTCAATCTTTCCGCTCAAAGTCGAAGCACAAAAACAATCGCTGTGTGGCAAGCGGCAGTAATGTTCGGCGAGACACACATAAGCGCGAGTAAGCTATACTGAACGGAGCCATTTCTGGCTACAAATTAGTTTCTTCAAATTGTGCGCGTCGACTTGGTTTCTATGTCTAGTTATTATTATTTATTTAATCATTCTTATTTAAATATTTTCTACGGTATGAAGTGACAGTTCGTAAATCTAGATTTATACTTGAGCATCATTCTGGCATACGGGCCTAAAAGTATGTTTTTCTTTTGCAGCTTTCAAATGCAGAGAAGTTTGGACGAGCCTAGAGTTGGAGCGTGCCTTCAACCTCGGCTTGGACGCTGGACTCCTGCTGGTACCTTTCTTCATCTTGTCGTTCGCGTACTGCCTTATCGTCACCAAGCTCTGGAGGGGGATGAGGCACGAAATCCAACATAACTTCAAGTGGCAGAGGCATTGTGAGTAGAACTTCTTTATAACTTAATTTAATTACAGTAACATGAGACTTTCCTGTTGAGCTGTGGGTCCCGGTTGTCATACGAATATCTATGGCAGTCGTTACGGGTAGTCAGAAGCCTGAAAGTCTGACAACTGGTTTAACTTCCGAATGTCAGTATTACCCAATAACTGGGTGGTAGGGGTCTGATGGCAGTTGCTCCTTGTAAAATGCTGATGTTCAGCCGCATCTGGTTAGACTGGAAACCGACCCCAATATAATTGGGAAAAGGCTCGGAGGACGATGAGACTTTCCGTCTTCATGCCTCAGTTTGGTGAACGTGATTTGCATACATGTAGCGATTTTGGTATATTCATCAACAAGTCAAGTATTAGCATTCAAAAAGTATAATTTGTTGAAGATCTGATTAAGGTCTTCGGAGATAAAGAAGGGCACTTATAGAAAAATAAAATAAACTTTAAAAAAAGTTTTAAAGTTTATTTTATATGTGGAGCAACCCTAAATTTAAATTTTTAAGTTTTATCAGTTACGGTATAAATTACAAATAGTAGTACCTAAGGGTTTAACCCCTATTTTGTAAGTCAGCACATCAGAATTGCTCGGAGCTATTAAATTATAATAATTTTATAGTGACATGGGTCCGTAGTAAACTTTGTAGGGTTATGCAAATTTAGCACTACCTCAGTATTAAAATTCCTTCTGTAGCTAAAACACGACTCATTATTTGTATTATGTGGATGAAAGTTGGTAAAGTTGTAAGACTATTCAATTAGGAAAACTATCTGGGTGACTTCCTGTTATACAAGTTGTTGATTTGTAACCGTGCCATATTTCTAAAATTACTTGAAAAAATTCTACAAATATTTAATACCCAAATTTTCACTCAGAAACATAGCGAGGGTTTGAGAATAAATCCCGAACGACACTGATAAGTCATCGGTGGCATTGTCAAAGGGTGGAAATTACCAGAAAATGTTTTTGGTCGTTTCGCCCGCATCGTTTACGTGTCGCACGCGATACACGGGTGGAAATTGTTGATTTACAAGCAGGTTTTTTTTTTTTTTTTTTTTCGTATTGATTTTTTTATTGATTCTTGTTCAGTATCAGTGGTATAGTCACCTCCTTAAATATGGCAAGAATACAGATCACCACGTTGTATGTGGATGATAAATATATTATGGTTTTACTTTAATAATGGCAAATAATTAAAGTGATGAATCTACTCATCATAACGATCAATATTTACTATGGGAGCAACCCTGAAATCGCGAAAAAATAATTAGCTTATCCCTACATTTCGTCCATTCATATAAACACAAATGTAGGAACCAGCAGATTATATTTTCGCGATTTCGGGATTGCTCCTTTAATAAATATTGTTCACCTAGCGACCCGCCCCGGCTTCGCACGGGTGCAATGCTGATACTAAATATACTACATTATGAACATATAAACCTTCCTCTTGAATCACTCTATCTATTTAAAAAACCGCATCAAAATCTGTTGCGCAGTTTTAAAGATCTAAGCATACATAGGGACAGACAGCGGGAAGCGACTTTGTTTTATACTATGTAGTGATGTATTTTATCAATATAACTCCGACCGAAGCATTTGTTTTAAACGATATTCAGTTTTTTTACATTGTTTTTTTTATTGCAGCACAATCAATCAATCAATCAACTCAGCCTATCGCAGTCCACTGCTGGACATAGGCCTCTCCCAAATTGCGCCACAACGCTCGGTCCTCTGCCTTCCGCATCCAGTCCCCCCCAGCCACGTTCTTTAGGTCGTCGGTCCACCTGGCAGGGGGGCGCCCTACGCTGCGTTTGCCGATACGCGGTCTCCACTCAAGGACTCGTCTGCTCCAACGGCCATCGGTCCTTCGACAGACATGGCCAGCCCACTGCCACTTCAGCTTACTGATCCTACAAGCTATGTCGGTCACTCCGGTTCTTCTCCGGATAATCTCGTTACGGATTTTATCCTTCAAAGAAACTCCAAGCATAGCTCGCTCCATAGCTCGCTGAGCGACTTTAAATTTGTGGACTAGCCCAACTGTCAGTGTCCACGTCTCGGCACCGTAAGTCATGACTGGCAGGACGCACTGGTTGAAGACCTTTGTCTTCAAACTTTGCAGCACGCATTCTATCAATTTTTTTTTTTTTTGACGACCTCTGTGGTCTAGTGGTTCGAGTGTCGGACTGCTGATAACGAGGTCGTGGGTTCGATTCCCACAGGACACAAATATTTGTGTGATGAACATAAGTGTTTGTGTTGGTCTGGGTGTGTTGCTTATGTATTATAAGTATGTATTTACAAAAAAAAAAAAAGTATATACGTATTATATCCATTGTCTAGTACCCATACCACAAGCTCTGCTTAGTTTGGGACTAGATGGTGCTGTGTAAAAAATGTCCCAAAGATATTTATTTATTTATTTTAATTTTATGTCAAACGCCATAAGGTTACATTAGAAAATCATTAGAAAATTTAATATGGTGGTTAAGTATCCTTACATTTTCTAATTTTCCGCGAAATATTCTTAATTTTTTCTTTCATAAGAACCTTCTCCTGACAATAACAAACACAACAAAAAAAGAATTAGCGAAATCGGTCCAGCCATTAACGCGTGATGCCGTGACCAAGGGAAATAGGGATTCATTTTTAGGGTTCCGTAGTCCTACAAGGAACCCTTATAGTTTCGTCATGTCCGTCCGTCTGTCCGTCTGTCCGTCTGTCCGTCTGTCTGTCTGTCCGTCTGTCCGTCTGTCCTAATCCTTTACAGCTTATTAACTTCTACAGTTATAAGACAGTTCTACAGTTATAGTTAGTTATAAGTAAATGAAATTTTGCTAAAAAATATTCTAGATATAGATCTCAATTTTAAAAGAATAAAAAAATCGTGATTACGTATTTTAGGGGTGGCGCCCATACATGTGAAATGGGGATGAAATTTTTTTTTTCGCTGCACCCCCTCGTGTGGGATATCATTGAATAGGTCTACTAAAATGAAGGTAATGTTTCATACATAACTTTTTTATCAGGTGTACCATCTGCGAAATATAGCCCGCCAAAGTGGCTTGCAATGTGTCCCCTTCTTTATTCTTCTATATAACTGTCGATGGAATACACACGCATTTACCTACATTGGGGTCAAGAGTTTTCATTATTCCTGCCTGATCATATACACATACTTTCAAATTTATAATATTAGAAGGATAATATAATTTAATAGAATGCTGACAGTCTTCTGGGGAGTCATTATAGGAATAGCAACCGACTGAATAGCTACTGGTTGAATCGCAACTGAAGTATTCCTCGTACGGTAACTACATTAAAGAAGCTTCTAGTGATGTAGTGTATTTCGTTCTTTAGTTCGTTATTTAAAAAAAAATATTGATAAACTAGCTGATGCCCTCGGTTTCGCTCCCGTGAAATGTCGATAAAAAGTGTGTTAATCCAGGACATGGTCTATCTGTGTGCTAAATTTCATCTTAATAAATTCAGCTGATTCAGCGTGATTGAAAGACAAACATTAAACAAACAAAAATCCATACTTTCGCATTTATAATATCAGTAGGAAGTAGTAGATAAGATAGATAAGATAAGTCTTTATTTGCATTAAACATGGTAGGTATAATGGTGTTACAAATATAATGTCCACATGTTCAGCTATACAGAATATGTATGAATTGCATGCAAAATAATAATTAACAAGTGCGAAGTCAAAACTATAGAAATGTCACAGATTAATTGGTCAATACAAAATAGTAGTTAAAATTATACGTCACATACGTTATGATCCATAATTAGAATAGTGCATAGTATTATATCTTAATTTCAAGAAAGTCTTTAATGTCATAAAAATTATATCCATTCAGCCATTTATATAATTTGTTTTTAAATAAGTTAATATTGTTTAACAATTTTAGTTCTTGTGGGATTTTGTTGTATATGTGTACACACATCACAATACAACTTTTAGCATACTTGTCTGATTTAGGAATACTATTTAACACAAGTCTATTTGCATTCCTTTTTATACGAGAGTTTACTTCATATGCTTTTCTGAACAATCCCTTATTGTTGTACACAAAACTACAGATTTCATAAATGTAAAGTGAAGGAAGTGGTAATAAACCTAGGCTTTTAAAAAATGGTTCACAGGACTCGTCAGGGCGGATTCCACAAATGGCTCTGATGCATTTTTTTTGTGCAATGAATGCTTTGTCTCTATCCGTGCTGTTCCCCCATATAATAAGCCCGTAGCGTAAAATTGATTCTATATAAGCGTGGTATGTTGTAATGGCCGTTTTCCTATTTGTAACATTCTTTATTTGACTGAGAGCATAAACAAACTTATTAACCCTACTGCACAAATTATCTAGATGTACTTTCCAATTTAAGTCTTGATCTATGAGTACACCCAAAAATTTAGTATGTGTAACTTCTTTTAACTTATCAATATTAAGTTTGAAATTGTACTTGGCATGTTTCGATTTATTAAATTGTATATAATTCGATTTATATACAATTTAATAAATCGAAATCGAGTAGAATACATCAATAGGATAAATAAATACATTTTGATGAAAAGAACGCGCCGCATACATATTATCACACCTGTTTCCCATAAGGGTAGGCAGAGACTAAGGATTTCCTCCTGCTACGATCCTGACACACCTTCGCTTCATCTACGTTCATTAACCTCGTCATGCATGCTCGTCGGTTTAGAATGCTTTTAATCTGGCCTTTTTTGAGAACGTCTGCGATTTGTTAGGGTTCCGTATCGACCTGATACCCCGTTGAAATAGATATTCGTGAGAGTTTACCAGAGATGCAGCACTGTCAGTGTCACCATGCACAATCAGCGTGCACCTTACTATGAAATGTGAATATTTGCATCTCTTTCTTACTCAGGTATGTACCACACATGTCTTTGTTTGCCTTATATCTATATCTATATATCTATACATATAATAAAATCGTAACGAATAAAAAGCTGTACATTGTTTTTTTTTTTAAACATTTGTTGCTAAGCATTCCAGGAACGATACTGAAGAAACAACTTTTTTTTTTAGAATTTTTGTCTTTTTGTCTGTATGTCTGTCTAGGCATCACGCCAATACTGCTGGATAGAATTGGTTGAAACTTGGTAAAAATATCAATTAAAGACCGGGTCAGATTTTAGGCTACAAATCATCACGCTTTTCTGCATAATAAGGGACTAGCAGGACAATTAAAAGCGAATATTATGAATTTTAAAATTTTGTAGATAAATTATCAGTTATCAGTAATAACTAGAATCATTTTAGAAACATAAAACTTCACGCTATATCTAAAGGGACCTTAACGACAGATTTTAACAATGACAAGGCTCGTTTCATAGCTATCTGTAGATGATTACTTAGCCTGGTGACATGGCGCGTGGATCACGATTGTTTTGTTCTAAGATCGAATCTCAGCCTCAATCTTACTTTTTGGAATATTTTTTTGCATTTTATTCATTAAAAAAACAATTTCAACATTAAATGTTCTGTCTGCTGTCGGTAGTTAATATTTAAATTAATATATTGTTATTATTATTCCATTTACTTATTGTATACATTTATTAATTACAGGCACAGGACCGGTCGTTGTGGCGATGCTTGGGGGAGGCCTATGTCCAGCAGTGGACGTCTTTCGGCTGAAATGATGATGATGATGATGATTAATTACCTACATTTTTAAATATTTTTAAAATAAAAAAACAAAAAGTTTATTATTATTGTTGTTATTATTATTTATCATGAGACGGGTGCAAAAAATAAGTCGTAGCTTCACTGGTTCAAGTAGACTATTATAAGAAGCAGCCCCAGATATCGGTAGCAGCTGAAGAGAGTCTGTCTTCACTTTGGATTAATAATCATAACTTTTCATAATGGATGGATGCGGAAAGCGCAGGACCGGTCGTTGTGGCGATGCTTGGGGGAGGCCTATGTCCAGCTTTGGACGTCTTTCAGCTGAAATAATGATTATGATGAACTTTTCATTTGTAGTCTTTGCAAAAATTGTCATCAGAATGGGAAAACGCTTTAAGTAAGTCTTCACATCTTCTGCTAAACTTTATTAGGTTTAGCTTTATCTGCCGTAGACTGATTTTCATAGACAAACAATCAGGCCATTTCTGGACACAAGCTTCTTCTTTTAATGAGAAAAGTTTATTAGGCTTTAGACTACCACGCATTCCTGCTACGGGTTTTCGAACTGCAAACACTATCAATCAATCAATCAAATCATTTATTCGCCACAAGATATCGTGTACAAAAATATTACAATTAATTACAAGTCCGTCATATCTTGCCTTTTTGTAGGCATGCGAAGAACAAGAACTTTTTAGAACCCTCTCAGGCGTGCATGTTTCATCATGATGTTTTCCTTTTCTTTTAAATGAAAGTTTGATCGTACATGAATTTTATTCAAGGTCGAACTCAGACTCTCTTATATAAAAGGCAAGCGTTCACTCGCTTGGCTTATCTCTGCTTATTTTTTATAAACACGCGTCACGTCGATTTTTTGATAGGTTGCTTTACAATAGCAATAGCACTAACAGTTTCTCATGACGGCATTACAGATAGTAGTGTTGCTGGGAAGTTAATTGTTTAGGCTATGTACCCAAAGGGTGACAAACGGGACCCCATTACTCTCACTAAGCCTTCTGTCTGTCTGTCCGTCCGTCCGTCCGTCTGTCTGTCTCATCTTTTGAACGGTAATAGGTAGCCATGTGAAGTTTTCACATACATCTACCTATTACCTATCATGGTACCTATCACTGTCACGATGTGATTTCTAAAGTACTACAGATCAATAATATTTACCATAATTAACAAAAAAACCAATACAACTAACTAAGTATATTGTAACTGTCTTCTAGAACAGATGAGTAAATTTTCTTTGCGGACTAGATAAAACACACGCTCGCTAAAATTATTAACCCACGCCAGCTCTGCCGCTAACTAGCAGTTGAAACTGGTTTTATAAAATAAAAACGATTGTATATCTCAAAGCAAGAATTTTAAACACTAGTTTATTCTACCACCTCTACTATATAATAAGTGACAAGCTAGCTCTTACTACTAAGAGCCCTGTCATAACAGATACAGCCCTGTGACAAAAATATAGATGGACGGAAGGATAGATATAGATATATAGGCTCCGGCGTTGGTTAGAGGGTCCCGTTGGCAACCTTTAAGTACGAAACCCTCAAAATGAGAGCTATTAGTACAGTCCTTAGTGTTAAACTCACAATTTATTTCAAGCACGTGCCAATAAGTAACCCTCCAATTTCTGTCTATTCGACAAGGAAAATGTAGGTATAACACTGTTTCTATCGTCCCTTTCCACACCTCTGAACAGTCGTAACAAATCGAACCAGATTGGCATCTGTTTGGGTAAGAAATTCCCTTGACCACACATTTCATCATTTTTTCTGAACAGTATTGTTATTTTTAGGGTACATTTATGTTTCAAAATGATTTGCTTACTTCTTTTTTTTCAACATGAATTAATCGTTGCAGAATTGCAGATGTACTCAAAACAATAGTAATGTAACTATGCTGTAATAAAGTATTTGATAATGTTTTTATGATGCGTACCGACCCAGATCTACGTCCTTCACCTGCGGTGGCGTAACGCAGAATGAATTTGAAATAAAAATTGACGTAGTTTTGCACATTCACGGTGCGTTTGGATGACGTCCGAATGGCGTGTTGCACGTTTTATGTATTGACAATTAATCCCAACACGCCACATCAATTCATCCAAAAGGCATGGCGTGGTGGATTTCAATCCAATTGGAATTCCACGGCCAGGACGCCTATTTAAAAATAGCATAAATAAATAAAATAAAGAATCGTTTACTATCAGACAACTTAGTCCATAGGCACGGTTACTATTCACAATTTTACTATATGTTAGAATACACGCCGTCTGCACAGTAGGCTCACTTTACTGTAAGCCTACTGAGCAGTACGGTATACGTTCTATCTCCTATCATCCTCAGCACACTGTACGTTTTCAACATTCACGGACAGATTTTGAAATGCGGCAACGCCATTCGGACTGTTGGATGCATCATCAGTTGGCACCTTGAGTTGTCTTGCTTGCTTTTTCGCTTTTGTATGAAATTACAATAAAGGGCCTAGTCATCGCCACACAGAATTCCTAATGGCCACAAATTTATTCTAGAAACTGAGATCTGCTTCGGATGTAATGGTTTTTTTCCACAGTTATGCAAATTGAAGCCTGTCTGGAAACCCTGGTACGTGTCCCACTTTTTAGGCCATTAAAATACCAATTATTAAAACAAACGGTCTAGAACTCTTTGGTACGGTCGACCGCACGTCGGTGGTAACACTTTGACATTAGCAGCATCTTTATTTAGTAAGCAGTAAGGGCGGTTTTCGAATTGAAGTGTTACCACTGTCATGCAGTCGACTGTACTAGCTGGTGCGAGCGGCCTCCATGTTTTGTATTTTTTTTTTACACTAAACACACATATTAATGAATATGAGTCATTTTGGTCCAATAGTAGAATATTTCAATTTCAATTTCAATGTTTTTTATTTAAAATAAACCTAATTACAGGCACATTTGAAAGGTCAGGCTCTAGTTGCACGGTTCCAAATTGTGGGTCCTATGGAGAAGAACCGGCAAGAAACTCCATGGATAAACTCTTTCTAAAATAGGTTATTGTTTATTACATCAAATTTATTCAAATAATGTGAGTATAATGTAGGTTAATATCAGAAATAAACAAGAGTTTAAAAGTGAGTATATTACCTTTAGAAATAAACGTAAAAAGAGTTGCCATAGTATGTAGAAGCTGACCTGTCCCGACAGACGGCACCCGTTCACGAGCATGACGCGAGCATCAGCCTTCGCTTAACTCAACCATATTGAAGGGAACTTAACGACCCGACACTAACGCCACCATCAGCATGACATTTAAGTGAGCATGACAGACTCGTACTGCTAGACAACAAATAGGCAGGAATATATAGAACTACTGTAAAAACATTAATGGCCACATGATACTTACATTTTACATTTTAATCACCTATTAAAAATTGTAAGCAGTTCATACACGTTGCAATTCTATGACAGAAAAGAATGCAATATTACACTAATATTATATTATTTATTAAAAACATGACTAAAGGGCCACCTATTGGATCCTAGTAGTAGTAGTATAGCTTTGAACCATCGCGATAGTTCAAAGCTATACTATGATCGCCTCATCATCATCATCATCATTTCAGCCGAAAAACGTCCACTGCTGGACATAGGCCTCCCCCATGCATCGCCTCGACAAAGATATATTGTATGAATATGACCTTAATCGGTCAATTTGTTCAGAAATTACACGATTACTTACAGACGCACCAACGATTAATCTATCGATACTAATATAATAAAGTTGATGAGATTTTTGTTTATTTGTTTCAACGCGCTAATCCCTAGAACTACACTACTTTTTTCATTCGATAGCCCAATTCTTGAGGAAGGTTATACGCTATTTAACATCACGCTACGACTCTTAGGAGCCGATTAAATCAGAAAGAACGCTAAGCGAAAACGAAGTAAGAGCGCATGCGGGTTATGCGATGCACGGCGGGTAAAACCCCGGGGCACAGCTATATAAGATAATTCTTTAGTCTTAGTCGCAAGCGTGACTCGATTGTGGTTCGATTCCTCGGTTGGGCAATGTGATATCGGGTTATTAATTAAGAAATTCTCAGTAGCAGCCCGTTGTCTGGATTTGTGCCTGATTAATGCACCATTTCTTCTCCTGGGTGTCGTAAAAGGCGAATAAGGAATTCATCAGAGGATAGGCAGCAGCATTCTCTGAGTATTTCACCAACCAACTGCGATTGCCAACCTGCCTGCCAAGAGTAACGATTATGGCATATATCCCCTCTTTTAGGGAAAGCCTATGTCCAGCAGTGGACGTCTTTCGGCTGAAATGATGATGATAATGAATGGCAATAGGCTCGCCCCCTATTACATGGGATTGATAACAGCTGCTGACGAAATGTGGATGTACTATAATTATGCTTCTGCCTACCCCTTCGGGGTCTACAGGCGTGATGTTATGTATGTAGTACGCACGTGTGATGATAAGCAAATTAGCTTTTATGGTTATCCTTCAATGAAAAGAAAATACTGAGTCTTTACAACACAGGATTAATTATACCGAAACCTACTTGAAATCGGTTAAGGTCCTATTTACTCAATTTAAAAAGTGTTTATATTTACACCGTAAAGGTAGGTTACGAGATCTTTATACCAAACAATTTAGACCAACGTTATAGCTGAAGAAAGTCTTTTCAATATTTTTTTTCAGTTTAGTGCGCTAATTTAAATTGAGTTGAAATCAATTTGGATCAAGCGGTTTGCACAACAGGATTAAGTTTTCTGCTTTTTATCTTAGGAAAACAATAAACAACAAAGCGTTTATTGGCACAAAATACGTTAAATGAAAAACAAAGTGCGTATCTAAAATTCAAAGGTTTTTTATTTCAATTTAACCTAATAATTACTGGCACTTTTGAAACGTCAGGCTCTAGTTCATCAACTCGGGCTATCGCAGTCCACTGCTGGACATAGGCCTCTCCCATGTTGCGCCACAACACTCGATCCTCTGCCTTCCGCACCCAGTCCCTACCAGCCACGTTCTTCAGGTCGTCGGTTCACCTATTCGGGGGGCGCCCTAAGCTGCGTTTGCCAATTCGCGGTCTCCACTCAAGGACTCGTCTGCTCCAGCGGTCATCCGTCCTTCGACAGACAAAGCCAGCCCACTGCCACTTCAGCTTACTGATCTTACAAGCTATGTTGGTCACTCCGGTTTTTCTCCGGATAATCTCGTTACAGATTTTATCCTTCAAAGAAACTCCAAGCATAGCTCGCTCCATAGCTCGCTGAACGGCTTTGAATTTGTGGATTAGCCCAACGGTCCGTGTCCACGTTTCGGCACCGTAAGTAATGGCAGGCAGGATGCACTGGTTGAAGACCTTTATCTTCACACTTTGCGGTATAGGTGACGAGAAGAGTCTAGTTGCACGGTTCCAAATTGTAATAAAATATATAAATAAAACCAAAATATTATGCAGTAACACTACAGAAATACGAACAAAGAGCAATACCGATCAACTGACGTTGGTTATCAGCTGGTGTCCATATCCTACTTCCTACCATGGACGAAAAAAAAGGCAAACGGAATTTTGCTAATCAATAAGTGAAGTAGTAAGCATCGGAGAATCTACACTCGAAGTTGTTGACGATTATGTATACCTAGGACAAACTGTCCAGCTAGGTAAGTCCAACTTCGAGAAAGAGGTCAATCGTCGAATCCAACTCGGTTGGGCAGCGTTCGGGAAGCTACGCAATATCTTCTCGTCCAAAATACCGCAGTGTCTCAAGACGAAAGTCTTTGACCAGTGTGTGTTGCCAGTAATTACTTACGGTACTGAAACGTGGTCGCTCACAATGGGCCTGATAAGAAGGCTCAAAGTCACTCAAAGGGCAATGGAGAGGGCTATGCTCGGAGTGTCCCTGCGTGATCGAATCAGAAATGAGGTGATTCGCAGGAGAACGAAAGTAACCGACATAGCCCGAAGAATTGCCAAACTTAAGTGGCAGTGGGCGGGGCACATTGCTCGCAGAACGGATGGCCGATGGGGCAGTAAAGTTCTGGAGTGGCGACCGCGTACTGGAAGGCGCAGCGTGGGTAGGCCCCCCACAAGGTGGACCGACGACCTGGTGAAGGTCGCGGGAATCCGCTGGATGCGGAAGGCACAGGACCGGTCGTTGTGGCGATGCTTGGGGGAGGCCTAGGAGGCCGAGCATAGCCCTCTCCATTGACCTTTGAGTGACTTTGAGCCTTCTTATCAGGCCCGTTGTGAGCGACCACGGGTAAGGCCTATGTCCAGCAGTGGACGTCTTTCGGCTGAAATGATGATGATGAAGTGAAGTAGTAAGTACGTAGTAAGTCGGCTCGCTTGAAAGTAAGGCACGCACACATTAGTCGTTGTCGTATTTGTTACAACTAAAATAAAAATATGCCGTCTGGTGTGTAAGGGAGTGACTACACTTATTCAACTCGATTAGATTTTTGTATGGAGATCATACGCATCCGTTTCATCGACACCGCTGAATGGATGCTATACAAAAATTGTGTTTTCTATACACAAAAGCTGAATTGAGCTGAAGAAATGAAGTTACTCCCATAAAATTCTGTCGAAATTATAGTGGTTTTAAGAAAAAAATAAGTGCTGCGTTGGCGGGATTCCGTTCGCCTTTTTTAGGGTTCCGTACCCGAATTGTGCCAAACGGGACCCTATTATTCTGGCTACGCTGTGCGTCCGTCCGTCCGTCCATCAGTCCGTCCGTCCGTCCGTCTGTCTGTCACAGGGCTGTATCTTTGTAACGGTAATAGATAACCAGTTGAAATTAAAGAATATGTGTTGCTATGACTACTATCACGACAAATACTAAAAATAAAATAAAGTTTAAAAATAAAGGGGGTCCCCATACAAGAAACCTCGAAAAACATGCATTTTTTTCAACGTTTTTGTTCCTGCTCTATATTCAAAACGGTTCACAACATACCAGGCTCAAACTTGGCTTGAATATAGTGTGCATACTATGTTGTTTAGCAACAAATACTAAAAATAGGTCAAACATAGATATATGTGGTGGTAACTACGTAAGAAAGAGTTGCAAAAATTCATATTTCGCGCATGGCGCGTTGATGTGTTTTGATGAACTCTCGTAAATTAAATCAATTTCTATGGAGTATCAGGTCGAAACATAAGGAAACCTTAAAGCGTGAGTCTGACTCACACTTGACCGTTTTTTTATATATTTGTTTGTTATGCTATCACGCTGAAACGACTAAACGGATTTGGATGAAAATGTGTACACAGATAGACCATAATCCGGGTTAACATATAAGCAATTTTTTGTATGCACGATAACGTCATACTATGATAAACCGAATTAAACGTGGGCAAAGCTGCGGGCATAGGCTAGCTTACAATTTTTTTTTATAACATAATAGGGCAAACGAGCATGCGGATCGCCTGATGGTAAGCAATCTCTGCCACCCATGGACATCCGCAACACCAAAGGAGTCTCCGATGCGTTGCCGACCTTTTAAAAAGTCGAATGCTCTGTTCTTGAAGGCTCCCATGATACAGGAAACAAATAATATGGTTACCTTTGTTTTGTTACTTACAATTACAACACAATGTTTATGTAAATACATACATCATAGCTTATTTACTGGAATAAGTAATTTAATGTGACGAGGGCGACAGGGACTCAATTTTGTTTGTACGTGCCTCGGTCGGATACCGAGAATTCAGGCGAATTTCATGTAAATATACACGGTAATACAGAAAAATACATGATGCTGCCTCAGTAATACCAACATGTGCGTCATTTCGAACACACGGTGGCAAAATTTGGTAATAAATGCGTCAGTTGTGTGAGAATCGCAAAACTACCACCTCTCTAGGTTACACATGTTCGTGGAATTTTATTGAAACCAAGAACCAAAGTTTTCTTCGAGAGCTCTTTTTAAACCCTTGTAAGTCACCGTTGACAAAGTTTAACCCAATTTAGAATCTACTAATTCATCATCTTTTATTATTTTAAAGAATCCTTTTTCGGTACAAAATTCGAAAACTGGCGTAGAGGGTTTTAGTGAAAATGTTAACAAATCGTTCTGGAATTTCAGAGGAGAAAATATGCCTACAAAAGCGTACGATATTACATTTTCCCCTCTGCCTGAAATAACTTTGAGATATTCTATTAAAGCCTAAAAGTTACTAGGTAAGTTTGGCGAAGTCAGCGTCGAAGGAAGTAAAAATAATAAATGCAATTTTATTTTATCTTTTTCTAGAACCACCATACTTGGTTGTCGACTTAAGCGTATGTAGCAACCAAGCGGCGCCCCTATCAGTCAAATAATTATTACCCCCTGAACACATCAATCAACTCAGCCTATCGCAGTCCACTGCTGGACATAGGCCTCTCCCAAGTTGCGCCACAACGCTCGGTTCTCTGCCTTCCGCATCCAGTCCCCCCCAGCCACGTTCTTTAGGTCGTCGGTCCACCTGGCACAAAAACACACATCATTTATCGAAAATTAGTTATTAATAATTGAAGTACAGGTTCTGTAGTTTAATCAGAAACTATTAACTCTGTGAATTATAGTTCGCTTTTGTTGTAGATAGAAAAAATGCGAAAAACGGCCACTTTTGGCACTTTTTCTATATATAAAATAAAAATAAAAATATACAGAAAACTAGGTAGGTTTATTTTACAAAGTTAATAGTTTCTGATTAAACTAAACTACTACTTACTAAATGATGTATTCAGCGAGTAATATTTTTTCTACTGATGGCTGATGGCAGCCACTTGGCTGCTACGGTGCATGTTAAAAAGAATTTAATAAGCTAAATATTTTGTCTATCCTTATGTACATATCTTTATCAACACACACACACAAATATTTGTGTGATGAACATAAGTGTTTGTGTTGGTCTGGGTGTATTGCTTATGTATTATAAGTATGTATTTACAAAAAAAAAAGTATATTTGTATTATATCCATTGTCTAGTACCCATACCACAAGCTCTGCTTAATTTGGGACTAGATGGTGCTGTGTAAAAATGTCCCAAAGATATTTATTTATTTATCTTATCTGACATCACGTGACCACAAAGGAGAGCAATTTTATTCTAGTGTGTAGTGTAGCTGTTATAAGTACCTTTAAGGAATTCTATGCCAGAGTACCTATGCATATGCATATGATATGCATTTCAAAGCCGTTCCCAGTACGCCTTATGACTTGTTTCTGTAAATACTTTAACAAAAACCCGCAAAAATGCCTTATTGCGCTGTTTCTAACTGCAGAAACAAAAGCTGTAAAGTATATTCGATTAAAGTTAATTTTAAAAAAAAATAAGGTCAATATGGGAGGCGAACAAACTAAGTATTGTTCGAAAGTTGCCATGCTTGAATCGCAAGTAAAATTATGATTACAACCATTCTATATATCTATTTCTGTGGAAATGACATTATGTAAGTGGATTTTAAATGAATTCCGTAAACCAAGGTAACTTTGGCCTTGTAAGGGTAACTTTGATCCCCCCTTAAAAACGTGATTTCGAAAAGAAAGAAAAATTTATGATTGTCCTACTAGGACAATCATATACAATGTGCAACAATTTTATTAACAAACGTCACAATGCAAAGCAGATATAAATAAATAAATATTTTTGGGACATTTTTACACAACACCATCTGGTCCCAAACTAAGCAGAGCTTGTGCTATGGGTACTAGACAATGGATATAATACTTATATATTTTTTTTTTTGTAAATACATACTAATAATATATAAGAAAACACATAAAATAATAGGTACAGAAAACAACTTCATAAAAAACTGGCCATGTGCGAGCCAGATTCACGCAGTAAAGGTTCCGTACCACCCATCGACCTGATACCCCATAGAATCTGATTTAATTTACGAGAGTTCATCAAAAGACATCAACGCACCGTGCGCGAAATATGAATTTTTGCATCTCTTTCTTACGCAGGTACTAAATAATGTCTGCTTGTCCAATTTTTTGTATTTTTTGCTTAACTGCATAGTGTGCATTATAATCAGACCAAGTTTGTCGAGGTTTCTTGTAAATAAAGAATTTATAATAATAATTTATTTTCATTTTTAGGGTTCCGAAGTCCTACAAGGAACCCTTATAGTTTCGTCATGTCCGTCCGTCTGTCCGTCTGTCCGTCTGTCCTAATCCTTTACAGCTTAATAACTTCTACAGTTATAAACATAAGTAAATGAAATTTTGTTAAAAAATAGTCTGCATATAGATCTCAATTTTAAAAGAATAAAAAAATAGTTTTTCCGTATTTTAGGGGTGGCGTCCATACATGTGAAATGGGAAAAAAAAAATTTTTTTCGCTGCACTACCTCGTGTGGGATATCATTGAATAGGTCTACTAAAATGAAGGTAATGTTTCATACACCACTTTTTATCAGGTGTACCATCTGCGAAATATAGCCCGCCAAAGTGGCTTGCAATGTGTCCCCCCCCCCTGCCATTTCTAAACTATGCAATGTAGAAACTTATAATCTTCCACATTGATAGACCTTTGTGAAAACTCTCTTTTAAAATTATTTCGAGTATAATGTGATTATAATTTTTTGAGTTATAGAGAGAAAACTGAAAAATACTTAAAACGTCCTAGTTCAAAGGTCATTGACCTTAGAGAAAAATTATTATAGCAAATAATGCTCCTTTAGGTACTTTCTATTTGAAAAAATCACAAAAAGTAACTTTGAAATGACAAACGTCTTAAATTTGGCTTCTTGAATTTATCGCTAGATGGCGCTACTAACAACACGCTCTGAGTCGCGAATGCTGCCGATTATTGAAAAAACTAAAATAGCCATGATTTGTATTCGATTTGATTCGTTTGTAATTACACCTACTTAAGGAACCCTATAATACTGAGCATGGCCCGACATGCTCTTGGCCGGTTTTTAGTATTTGTCGTGTTAGGGGTCATAGCAATACATATTTTGAGAAAATTTTAACTGGCTACCTATTACCTTTCAAAAGATACAGCCCTGTGACAAACAGACGGATGGACAGCGTAGCGAGAGTAAATGGGTCCCTTTCTAATCTTAAGGGTGCCAACCCTTTGGTAATGGAACCCTAAAAATTACCTCCTAAAATTACAACCCTAAGAATAAATTTCTATCAAGTGGGTATGTAGAATATATTTGACATTATATATTGTTTAAATTTTAATTTCATTGGATTATATAACCTATAAAAAAAGTTGACAATACTGTGCATGTTATTAGTGTTCAAAATAATCTTACATTGTTTAAAAATGTGTATGCCTACCTAGGCGAAACATAGTGAAACTTCTATATTTTTTGACATCACTGTAACCTATGTTTATAACAAATAAATGAATCTGAATCTGAAACTTAAAACATCTCATTTCGGTTTTGTTCATCATAAATTTTTATATCTTTGGATTTTAAAGAGACTGCTGATTACGTTTTAGAAAAAAAAAAAGGTTTTTGAGTCGCTTCTTACTACATTTATTTAAGGGGGACAATGTTACCCTGAAAGGCATCAACGGTTTTCAAAACACCGGTTTCAAGCCCTAATTGGGAGAAGGCTCAAAGGAAGATCTTTGTTTGAAAACCAAACGATAGTAGTGTTTATGTCGGTTCCATTACAACACAAAATCGTTGAAAATGTTTTTCTGTACGTCGGAAAAACAGAAAACAGGCTGACAGATCATTTGATGGAGAGTCGTGTTCACTACCTAGTAAAATATAATATTATCTCTGTTACATTGCCCAGACGATTTCGGATGCGTTAGTTGGAAACAAAGTTTGAAAATCTCAAAAGCTTTTATTATGTGTGGAAATCCTCCTACGTTCATCCATCCTTCGTCTGGGGAAGACGGAAGGGTATGTCAGACTCCTATTGATTAAAACCACATGGTGCCTGGTGGCCGTTCTCAGCACAAAATAGAGGAGCTCAGGAAATCGTGTGGACCGTGCCGGTGCTCCTCTGGTGCTACGCTGTTGGCACGTCCCGGGAAAACAATGTTCAAACAGCAGTACGCGAAAACCACGTGCTGTTGTCCTCCCCAGGGGCGTCCTACACTTACTACCCACGATCTCCAAGGGTCTCCTGTCAGTACATAAAAAAAAAACATTTATTTCGGACCAAAACATTTGTACATTTTGTTTGAAACCACCAATATGCGTAACAATTTGTCGGCGGGATTAGCTTTCGTTTATCTTTGGTTCTTATTTCTAATAAAAAGTTTAGGTTACTAATTTAAATTAAACTGAAGTGCATACCGTTATATCGTGCTATTGTTCCCGCCACTTTTATTTACTATGTATGAAAATAACGAAAATAACAACACAATTAACCACATCCACTTACGGCTAACTCTGTGAGAAGTACATTTTTAGGGTTCCGTAGTCCTACAAGGAACCCTTATAGTTTCGTCATGTCCGTCCGTCTGTCCGTCTGTCCGTCTGTCCGTCTGTCCGTCTGTCCGTCTGTCCGTCTATCCGTCTGTCCGTCTGTCCGTCTGTCCTAATCCTTTACAGCTTAATAACTTCTACAGTTATAAACATAAGTAAATGAAATTTTGTTAAAAAATGGTTTAGATATAGATCTCAATTTTAAAAGAATATAAAAATCTTGGTAACGTTTTTTAGGGGTGGCGCCCGTACATGTGAAATGGGGATGAAATTTTTTTTTCGCTGCACCCCCTCGTGTGGGGTATCATTGAATAGGTCTACTAAAATGAAGGTAATGTTTCATACATCACTTTTTTATCATGTGTACCATCTGCAAAATATAGCCCACCAAAGTGGCTTACAATGTGTCCCCCACCTGCCATTTCCAAACTATGCAACGTAGAAACTTGTAATCTTCCACGTTGATAGACTTTTATAAAAACTCTCTTTTAAAATTATTTCGAGTATAATGTGATTATAATTTTTTGAGTTATATTGAGAAAACTGAAAAATACTTGAGACGTCCTAGTTCATAGGTCATTGACCTTAGATAAAAATGATTTTAGCAAATAATGCTCCTTTAGTTACTTTCTATTTAAAAAAATCGCAAAAAGAAAGTTTGTGTTATATTGATAACACAAAGTAACAGCGCCACCTAGCGCTAAATTTACGAAGTGTGTCATATGAATATTTGACACACTTCTTAAATTCAGCGCTAGGTGGCGCTGTTTGCAAAAACTAAAATAGCAATGATTAATATTCGATTTGATTCGTTTGTAATTAGACCTACTTAAGGAACCCTATAATACTGAGCATGGCCCGACATGCTCTTGGGCGGTTTTTTTCAATAGATTTTTTAAGGTCAACTTATTTATTCCACCGTGAACATTTCTTACCCAGTCAATATTAATAAATATTATATTTTGAGGGACATGGTGACAGGAGATGCAGTGTCCCTATCCAGACTGTGCCTTTCCAGCGCCTCTGTCTGACGAGCCTGTAATTTAGTCGGCATCCGTACCCTTGAAGCCGGAACACAGCAATGGTTCTCTGACTGTCACATTCAGCCTAGATTATTACACTGAAAAAAAAAGTTTGTTAAATGTAGCCATATTTTCGTGACTACAAAACTATAAGGTAGTAAGAAACCAAAAATTTAGTTCTATCTATAAAGTCGTTACTAATGTACCAAGTTAGTAATATACGTCATAGCAAAATTTTGGTGGTTACCCAGTTTGGTTAATTTTTATTTTCTGTGTACTTGTGAATTATGTCTTATATTTTTGTCCACAGTAACAAGACAGTCCAGTTGCAAGAGCAATCACCTGATACCAACAACGCCGATCATAAAAAGCAATTCAGCGGACATTTGCTGCAAGAAATGGTACTCGAAGAAACTACAAAAGGTGAGTGAACACTATAAAAAAAAAAAACTTTATTTCAGGCAAGGCACATACACATACACCCAATACACCCATATCACATTATTACAATTAGAAAATTAGAATTAATTAAATGAATTATTACTATGTTGGCTTAGAGTATCGGATTATTAGGTTCTCTCCGTCGCACAGTGTGATAAGATCCCGGTTTTTGTCTCATCGTGTTTTTATTGAGTTAATCGATAGAGTTTACAATTCCGAAGATTAGACTAAAACTCCGGGTTCGCTAAGACTTGAGGTTTTTTTTTAAAAAAATGTCAAAGTTTCGCAATATCCGACTCTTGAAAAATGAAAAAAAAATCATTATAATTTAATGGAAGTACTTATTACAGAATTTATTTATTCTATCGAAAAATGGAATAATAGCCGACCGTTCTACCAATTCCTGTTGCATTAGTATGAATGGGTCGAGAGATATGATTTTTTTTCTCATTTTTCGTTTTCATTTTTTTATTCATCTAAACCGCCGTAGTAGGTGGTCATTCCTATATCAAAAAATTGCTGATACTTTCTATTATGTGTAGTATTAATTCCAAAACCTAACTCGTTGGTTTCCAGGAGTTATTGGAAATTTTAGTAATATCCGAAATATCCGTACTTAGGGCTGCCACTTCAACCAAAACATAATTTGTTTATTTTTATTAAGTTTTAGCTTCCTTATCACGACCATAACAAGATATCATTATTTTGTGGCTTAGATGGCAAAGATTGAGTAATTTTATAAAGGAAATTAAAAAACTAATGGAGAAATTGGTATCATGTTGACTGTTACACGTTTTTTGTAAACCGTCTATAAATTCTAACCCAAAAGACTCAACTAATAGTAAATAAAAGAAAATCCTTTCCGATGTCTCATAAGTATATAAATCAACATTAAACATGAGTAATATACCTATATCAACATTTTTGACAATTTATTAAATATTCTTAGTCAATTTAGTTCTTTGTTATTAATTTTACAATTCTTTTAAATCAATTTTGTTTTACTTTTTAACCGACGAAAAAAACGAGGAGGTTCTCAATTCGTCTTTTTACAGAGTAGTCCGATTTTGATGATTCTTCTTTTAATAGATAGGGTATATCTCGAAGTTGCTCCCATTTAAATTTGAAAATCAAAATCCACCCCTAAGGGTAGGAAAACAGGGGATGAGTGCTTGTTCACCCACTGAATTCTTACCTGTTAACCGATTCCGTTGAAACTTGGCATACATAAATGTTCTAGACACTACAACATAATAATAATAATAATAAAATATTTTATCTTCAGAAAACAACATTCCATAATCATTTTTGTTAGTAACAATGAAAAACTTAAACAACTATGTTAGTAAACACAGATAACAATCATTAATAAATATTAACAAATGTCGAGTCATTGATTCGCACCTCTCACATGTAAATCAATGAAACGACTGAGGACGGCGGTGTCCATCCTTCCCGCTAACATCTTCAGGATTCCATTGCTACTCCCCCGCATCCTCTGCACAACAGACGCAATTTTCTTGCGTATGATGGCATGAAAATCATCCACATGTGCATCCGCAAACATGCCTGAAGCACTACAATACCGAGGGAGGCGCAACAGAGCCCTGAAGATGTTATTATACTGAACTCTGAGGGCATTGTAGGATTTTTGCGTGAAGTTAACCCATAGACCACTCGTGTAAAAACTTTGACAGTAAGCCTTGAATAATGTAAGCTTGACTTCTACCGTACAACGAGTGAATCGATGAGCCAACATATTGCCACGCACTGACAATGCCCTCGTTTCCCTCTCTATATCCGGGTCATCGCGTAAAGTTTCAGTAATAATGTGCCCGAGATACTTAAACTGAGGAACACGGTTCAGCTGAACTCCATTCAGAGTCAAAGGTGGAACACTGTTAGGTCTCTTATTCTTTCCAACCAGAACCATAAACTCACTCTTTTTCTCATTATACTTTAAACCGTGTTCCTCAGCATAAACTTCACATACGCTGAGAAGTTTCCTCAAACCGCCGATTGACGGGCTCAGCAGCACCATATCGTCTGCGTAGCTAATGTTATTAACACTAACATTATCCATTCGGCAGCCGACATGCATGCTGCTCAGCCCCTCAATCAGCTGATTTACATACAAATTAAAAAGTCTAGGAGAGGTTAACCCTCCTTGTCGCACACCACAATTTAATGAGTATTCATCTGAATAAACATTTGCCCATTTTATAATATTTTTCTGATGACCGTACCAATATGAGAACATTTCTATGACCTCCAGAGAAACACCCACCTGTTTCAACTTAGCCCAAAGTAAGTTATAGGACACGAGATCGAACGCCTTAGATAGATCTAGGAAACATGCATAAATTGGTGTTTTTCTTTCAACATAGTAGTTCACAGTATGCTTAAGTGACAAAATCGCCGTTTCCGTTGACAAACCTGATTGAAAACCAAACTGAGCGTCCTGAAGTTGTATGCATCCACTAAGGCGCTCGTCCATTATCCTATCTAGTACTTTTGCAATCACAGTTGCAAGTGAGATTGGTCTATAATTATTTTTGTCCGATATATCTCCCGTACGATTCTTAACAAGTGGTACAACAATAGTTTTCATTAAGTCTGGTGGCAAATATGAATGCCTTATACACAGAGTATACAACATAGACAGCAACCTATGTATGTGAACACCCGCATACTTAAGATGCTCCACACTGAGCCCGTCATGCCCCGGCGATTTTCCTCTTTTCATATTGCCAATAGCCTGACGTACCTCCCCACTAGTAATTCGAATTGGATGTGTAACGCAACAGACATCACTGGTAACAGTGCTAGGTAAGACACACGTTTTTAAAGGTGACTCCACTTTAAAATGATGTTTAAAAACGTCGGCAATATGTTTAGGGTCGGGTTTATAATGGAGACCTGGAGTTAGATTTTAGCCACAAAAAAATTAAAAATAAAAATAAAAATTTTTTCTTTCTTTAATTTTCTTTCTTTCAAATAGCCAACTCCATATTAATTATTAAAAAGTATTTAAAACACCTTCTTTTTTTTTCAGATAAAATATATTCTTATTGTTTTTTTTTCGGATACATGAAAGTGTCACCCCTAAGGAAAATTTTGAATCTCCAATAACTCCTGGAAACCAACGAATTAGGTTTTGGAATTAATACTACACATAATAGAAAGTATCAGCAATTTTTTGATGTAGGAATGACCACCTTTTTTTTTTTTTTTTTTTTTTTTTTTTTTTCCTCCGTGGGGAAATCCTCATGGACGCACTCCGCCCGGGGTAGGCGGAGCCAGTGTCGGACTCTTACCGACTAAAACCACCACGGTGTTCCTTCAACTACCTTAGCCGGGGGCGTGGGAACCCGTGAGTATTCACACAACCACCCCTGACAGGTCCCGGCTCGCCACAAGCAGGCGAGCCCCTTCTCCCCGTGCGGCCTAACGTCGGCCGCACCCTCCTAGGTGGCGCACACGGAACACTGCACGCCACCTCACCTCATGGGCCTTTACCAGCTGTGCCAACTACGCTAGCTGCTGGTCGGGCAGCAGACTACCCCGAGTCTGCTGCTCGCAGGCCCTACCTCCCGTAATTTTTTATAGAGGTTTTCTTCCTCGCGGTCCGGGCGGTGAAGCCAAGACCCTCGGTCCCAAGAGGCGCGAGAACACTACTCAGCGGGCACTCCTGGGGTTACGAGATCGACGGGAGCAGGGAAGGACAGTCCCCCCGCTGCCTGCCCAGTGGCAGGGTGAGTGCACACCGGGCCCGCCCCTGCTCCTCCACTGTGCCCTCTGTTGGCAACAGAGGGACACGTGGAGCAACTCCCCTCTGGCCCAGAACGGGCCCCTCCCGTGCCAGAATATTCGCCACAGGCAATAAAATGCCTCCAAGGTTAATCCCTAGAAAGGATTTTACTACCTGTGCCCAGGATGCACCGGCCAAACAGCTGCCGTTCCCTCCAGACGTGTCCAGAAGGACAAGCAGCCGTCAGGCATACGTGGAGGTTTTCTGGCCAGCACCCCTAGGAATGACCACCTACTACGGTGGTTTAGATGAATAAAAAAATGAAAACGAAAAATGAGAAAAAAAATCATATCTCTCGACCCATTCATACTAATGCAACAGGAATTGGTAGAACGATCGGCTATTATTCCATTTTTCGATAGAATAAATAAATTCTGTAATAAGTACTTCCATTAAATTATAATGATTTTTTTTTCATTTTTCAAGAGTCGGATATTGCGAAACTTTGACATTTTTTTAAAAAAAAACCTCAAGTCTGAGCGAACCCGGAGTTTTAGTCTAATCTTCGGAATTGTAAACTCTATCGATTAATTCAATAAAAACACGATGAGACAAAAACCGGGATCTTATCACACTGTGCGTCGGTAGTCGAGCCTAACCTTAAAATCATTATTAATAATTAATTAGTTCACTTCAGTGATTTTTCTTTGCTTTAGGTTTTTATTAAACTATTTGTTGTAAAAAATGCTTTATTTTTCACAAAATCTAGCCTGGACCGTAAATGGTTCAATAATAGAAAACTTGACATTCATGATCAGCTCCTATATTTAGGTATAATATAAACGAAAGGAATCATTTTATTTCCGGGTGGTATTTTTTGTAATGCTTCTACAAAAGTAGGTACTAATACCTATGTAAGTAAGTACTGTAGGCAGATTCTACTAAAGGGGTGGTTTTACTACCTATTTACACTCTAGAGTTGAAAGCTTCATTTATACTACATAAATCCTCATTTTAACTGAAAAGCTCTACACCACTCTACACCCCTTACAGTTTTTTTTTTATCTTTATTTATTTAGAGGTCTTTTATCCCATGGATATGCCAGTCCTATTGTTACAAATAACCAAATAACACACTTATAAATTATGTACCTACTTGTTTACACATCTCATAAATATGTTTAGCTGCTTCCGAGCTGGGAGCAGCTAAAATGCTTTGAAATAGACCAACATTTTGTCTGCTTATTACTTTAAATCTCTGGAAAAACTAGTACTAGTTTGTTTTGAGGAAAGGCCCGTGCCCAGAAATGAGACAGCAATGGGATGATTATATAACTATTTATTCTTGGTAGGATATTCCACAAACTTTTGTTTTCTATAAACTAGCCATATCATAGTAGTTTTAATTCCGTGTATTTCCGAAGCTTTGTGCTGAAACTTGCTTGCGAAGCTAGTTAAAATACCAACGTGGGTTATAGTACGTAACTACGTGGTACCCACGTTCGAGAAGCCATTTCGTTAACAACATGAGCGTATAAACTCGGTTTATAGAACGTGGATTTTTGAATTCGAATTCTCATAGAAAGCGCCATCTGATCGGATTCTAAGCAGCCTTCTTCTCTTTAACCGGATTACATCGCGTATTATTATTCAAATCGGTTTTCCTGACTTTTCGTAAGCTTTGCAGCGAACGTGGTCACAGGAAGACCAAGATGAAAAGCGTCCTACTGGTATTTCAAAAAATATTTTAGCCTACCGTACATTTATTTATTAATTAAAATCGTTTCTTTGTACGCAGTAGTCACTCACAGTATCAATATGTTTTACAGTGAAGCGTGCTGTTTGGGACTTGATTATTTTTAGAACTGGGTTCCTAACAGGTGGTGATGTAACCCGGTTAAACTTGTTTTATTTGTAGTGATCGCGAAAACATAAGAAATTACTAGCCTTTTAACTCCTTAGTGATTTTTTCCTGTCACGCCATGCAATCCCAATCTGAGCTAATCCATCTCTATATTTCGGAATCACGCGTGAAAATAAAAACCTACAGGAAAAGCGCAAAGGCAACAATTATTTGTTCCAACAACAGAGTTAATAAATGTATATTATAAACTTTTTTACTGCTGAAATATTTTATTGTAGTTGCCAACTTTCAGTCACGTAAAATATGAATTAAGGGTTACTGCAACTTATTACAAAGTTTTGTTACTTTGGCAATTGGTAAAATTTGCGTTGATTATTATTAGTTTGTTTGTTAAGTAAACAGGAAATCTTACTGACGTATTGATGTTAATCTAAAGTTGGTTTTGATTGTAATGGCTTCTCAAGTTCACATTAAATGGTTCTGTGCGATTGATGAAAGGAACTGAAACATGGAAAGCTAAATAATAAGGTAACAGAAATGTTATCTACTGTCTTTTACCAACGGAACGCATGTCGCCGGTTTTCCGCTACCAAAGTACTAACACATAAATACGCAATTACGGCCACCATGTTTCTAGCATTCGATGGAAAATAAATTTTGCCTCAAAACAGTTTCACTGTTAGATATCCTGCAAAATACAACTTTGGTGACACAGCGTCCAAAACAGCACTGACTGATGATCAAGTTAACGATTCGCGCACTGGTGTGATATGAGACACTTTTTCGCGGCGACAAGTCAGGCGCCTTTATCACTTCTATTACCTCATATTATTTTGATTTCTATGGTATTAATATTAGGTGGTTGTCTGATGATATATGTTTTATTACTAGTCTTAATTTAGGATAACTGGCATTGTCTGGTTATTTATTTCAGTGAAACAGTCATTACATTCTAAATAATTCCAACTTTCCTATATATCTTCGTGAACGATTTGAATATCTTGTGCCCAGGGATAAACCCTGTCGCACAGCTACTTCTCTTCTACTCCGTACTACGCGTCATACTTCCAGCCGTTACGATGGTTCTTTTACTATCCGTGCAGTGCGACTATGGAACTCCCTCCCACACTCACTACGTGACAGCCCCTCTCTGAACGTATTTAAGAAAAGAATTAAGGAGCATTTTCTTTCTCACTAATTGATAATACATATTTATTTATTATATATGTAGGTATATTATAGGTTTATATAAGTAGGTATAATTAAGTAATAGGTATGTATATATAGTTTTATATTTATTTGTATATAGATATATGTTGTTGGTATGTTAATGTGAACATTAGTTATGTACACTGAAAGTTACCCTCAGTTTTACATTTTATATTTGCTCTATCACTCAAAGGTTTGCTGGTAGAAAACTCAATTATGAGTTAAGCTCGCCTTTGTACATGTAATTTCAAAACTATTATGTATTGTTGTGATATTTTTTTGTGTGCAATAAAGAATAAGAATAAGAATAAGAATACATTCGTATCAATTGGCGTTTGCCCAATATACGTTTTAAAGAGTTTTACAGTCTCCAAGTTTATTGAATCATGTCCTCATTTCGAGCACCAAGTGACATTTTCATGTGACATTAAAAGTATAATATTTTTGTCATCTAAGAGACCTTAATTAGTTTCAGATATTTATTACGGTCAGCGAAGGGTGACATAAACCTAATTATATAAAAATATTCGGCACTTATATTATAGGTAATGTAACAGTCTTAACATTTCTAACGGCGCAGTAATAATTTTCAAGCTAATTACAATAAAAATAAAGGCCTAGGTACCTGTTTGAAAGAGTACATAACAGACCACCGTTGATACAACTTTATGTCCCAGTAAGCCTCATGACGCCGCATAAACAAAGTTTTGCATTAGAACACAGTCGAAGTGATGGCGGGACCGGGAGGCGGACGGTGCGTTATGATTGGTCGGCTCAAAAGTTCCGTGGTATGTTTCCGTATGACTGGTGCCGCGAGCTGACGGACTGACCTCTGATTGGCGGCGGGGCGTATGATATGCAGTGCTACTGCATATGCGTGGTGACCAGAGGTGTCCGGCTAACCGACGTCTAGAGGCTTACTGGTCTGGGCCTACTACATAAAGTTTACAAAGTACATTATGGTAGGTTCTTGAAGAACCTTTAGCTGCGGTCTTGAGTTTTAAATTAAATTTCGTTAAGGTGCATACATACTAATTATCTGAAATTCAAACTCTAGAAATGGTAACAGTGCGGTATGTAGAATTTTAGCATTCAAAGTTACAAGATAATCAAACTTAAGAGACTAATTTGTAAATATCATTTGTCTCAATTTAGGGTTGACTCATATCTTACAATCAACTCTAGGAAGTTTACTGCTTATGCCCGAGGCTTTACCCGCGTATAGGTAATTCAGCTTATCACAGAAACAATTATCACGCATCCCTCGGGAACTGTTTATTATCCAGGGATAAAACTAGATAACATTTTAATCCGGGTAATTTTCTAGCTGTGCGCCAAATTTTATACAAATCTGTTCAACGGTTTAGGCGTGATTGAGTAACAAACATCTTTCTTTCTTTTACTTTCACTTTTATGATATTTCTTTATTTAACTATTTATATTGTGGAAAGAAAAAATCGCTCACGAGCAGGATTCGAACCTGCGACTCCTGGCTGGCTTCTTTATTTATTTATTAAAGTTCGCCCACACAATACATTCATTTTACCACTATTACCAAACAATACAGTACAGTATTGTCATGTACATGTACGCCAATTACGATTTAATACAATATTGGCTAATCAATACTACTCAATGCTAATTAAAAACTAATAATCCTAAAAAAACTAAAAACACAACATTTTTTAAACATTTCTACAAACTACTTATTTTTTTTTTAATCTTTATATTTTATTAAGGGGTTTTTATCCACACGGATATGCCAACCCCATAGTACCTTATACACTGTCTAATACATACATATTTGATACAAATTAACAAGAAGAGGAAAAAAAATCACTGACTAAGCAGCAAACCACACAACTGTTTTGCAGCAACTGACTTAGGATTTCCTAAAATAGTCAATACAAGTCCATCGTCTAGTGAATTCAACTTTAATACTTTCATAACAGATTCTCTTTCTTTCTTTTTTTTTTTTCACACAATCCATCAGCAAATGCTGCACATCTTCTAAACTACTTAAATCCAGGGTGACTTCTGTATTCGGAATCAACAATTCTTTCTAGAGTCGTGGTTTATCCGGCTTCTTGCACAGACTTTGTGAATGAATTTAAATCTCTAAACATTCGTACGAGAGGAGAGTTCAAGGCTATGTTGGTTTTATTTGTAGGCACTTGGATATTAGTAGGAAGGATAATATTATAGTAGGATGAAGTAGGATTTTATGTTTACTCAATTAACATTTTAAGAGTGAACTTTAATATCAGCTCAATCCCATCTGGTGAATAAAGGAATCTTAATGGATTTCTGCAGTAGACGGTCATTAGGGAAATTACCATAATCAGAATGCTGATCAAAGGAATAGATTGCGGTTCATTGTTTTTGGTGCACAATAGATTGCAACCTACCGTCATATAAGCACAATGCTTCTGTCTCCTTTTACCTAAAGAAAAGAGGATGGAGAATTCTTAATTTGTGGTCTAACGCTCAGATAGCAGAAAAGTGAGGTTACTCATGTCCAATTGTCGATGCACAGACATAGTAAAAAATGTAGACAAAGAGCTGCGGACAATCTAGTGAAGCCAAAATAATATGCCAAGTAAAATTCTTATTAATAATTTCTTAGGTTTTCGCGATCAGTACACATTATAATAAAACAAAGTTTAACCGGATTAAATTGCGTATACTACTCAACAAATAACAAACTTTTTATTTTATCCGAGTTCCTACTACGTGATTATAATTCCTTGTTATTGACCTAATACAAATATGTAAATAGGATTTTTAAATAACATCTCATTTTTAAGATAAATGAAATTAGTCAAAAATATGATTTTCTTGCAGAATCAAGTTCACCCGTTAGGTTTCATTGATGCTTTGATTGAAAAGGCGAAGTTTTTTTAGTGTAGCTGGCTTTCCTCTTGTAGTGAGATCCTGTAGTTTCTCTAACAAGGCTCCAACAGTAATATGCGGGCATAGCAGGCTCCCATCTTCCTTGGAAACGTTTTTCGATTGCAGCCACATCTGGATGAAAGCGTTCCCCATGTTCATCGCTAACTGATCCCATGTTTTCGGGGAAAAAGTCCAAGTGCGAATGAAGGAAATGCAGTTTTAATGACATATTACATCCCATTTTATGGAAACAGCATCAGTTAAATTTTTTGGCGAAAGTCAGCGGATTTGTTGTTATCAAGAAAATTCTTTGTCACGTCAATAAAAGCATCCCATGCTTGTTTTTCAGTATGGTTAAGAGTAGACGTAAAAGACGAATCTTCAAAAAGCTTTTTTATTTCCAGACCTACGAATACGCCCTCTTTGATTTTCGCCTCACTAAGCTTTGGAAACTTTTGCTTGAGAAATTGTAATGCAGGACCATCCTTATTTAAGCGTTTTACGAAAAAAATTATGAGGCCCAATTTAATCTGTAACGCCGGCAAAATAATTTTAGCGGGCTCAACCAAAGGATCAAATTTAACATTTTTCTGTCCCGGTACGAGAGAGTCACGTGATGGCCAGTTTTCTTTTATAAAATGTTGTGATCGCGCTCGGCTGTCCCACTCGCAAAGAAAGCAGCAGTATTTGGTATAGCCTGACTGCAAGCCAGTTAACAAAGCAACTACTTTAAGATCTGCACAAATTTGCCATTTATGATTATTGTATTTTTTTTTTCTAGTACGAGTTTCATAACATCATATGTTTCTTACAAATTAGTATTTTGTTTTTCGATTTTGGCGTAAATTCGCCACAAATGTAACAAATTAAGTTAGGACTGTTAACACACACGCGTGACATTTTCAAGTTTACCAATCAAACTAACGTATAAAGTAAGTTTTGTTAGTAAAATAATCTAATTTTCAAAGTACCCGCAATATAAAAATCAAACTTACGTCAAAAACTTAAAATTCATATTTCTCAGTTTCTAGACGTAATATCGAAATAAAATGCCTACATATATTTATTATTAGTCAACCTCGATATGAAACAATATGAACCAAATCAGATATTTTTTTAGTGTTGAGTAGTGTTATTTAAATTGGTTTTCCTGACGTTTCGAAAGCTTTGCAGCATTTCTTGGTTGCAGATAGACTAAGATGACAAGCGTCTTTACAGATATTTCAATATTTTTTTTCAATTCTTATTTCCTATAGTAATTTATGCAAAAAATACGCAATACTAAAATAATTTACGATTTATTATAGATTCAAATTTTTTACATTAAAGCAAAGATATATATTGTAGAAAGAAAAATTCGTTCAAGAGTACGATTCAAAACCTGCGACTTCTGATTCAGTATACCAGTTCTTTAGCTTCTAACATAGAAATCTAAATAACATAAGGTAAAATAATAGAAGTGTTAAAGGCGCGTGATCGTGTCGCCGCGTATAGATGTCGCGTAGGACACCAGTGCATTTACCTTTTGCTTCTTCTTCTTCTTCGTGTCGACATGAGCTACATAATAATAATAGCTCATATCGTGGGGAAAAGATTAGCCAGTCAGCAGGTTGATAGCGGGGCTGACTGCCCAGAGTGCGCCGGACGATCAATTAAATATCGTCACTCGTGGAGGCTCTTTTATAATGCACACCTTTTGCTTAATCATCAGTGTTGTTTTGGACGCAGAGTCACTAAAATTGTATTTTACAGCATATCTAACAGCGGAATATTTTTGAGGCTTAATTAATTTTGCATTGAACGCTAGAATCATGGCGGGCGTAATTGCGTATTTATGTGTTGGTAGCGGCAAACCGGCGACACGCGTTCCGGTATTAGAAGACAGTAGATAACATTTCTATTATCTTATTATTGAGATTTCTATGGCTGCTAAGCTACCATAAACTTTGCTCATGGTATCGAACTTAACTTCCACATTACGTCTTTGAGTGATGTCAATTTAGAATTTCAATTTTCTTTCCATAATTTATATCTTTAGTTTTCGCTTCGCATGCATTAATGCATATTAATGCATGCGTATTATTATTATTTATTATTACTATTATGGCATATCCCCCCCCTTTGGGGCCTTTGTCCAGTAGTGGATGTTTTCGGCTGAGATGATGATGCATTAATGCGTTAAATAATAGAATACCTACCCAGTAGTTTTTTTTCTTAAATTTTAATGTTGTAAATGGATCGAGATCAGACTTATTTTCAAGAGTAGCCCCGTAGCTCCGTAGGTCACATTTTTCAATATTTTTAAAAATCAAGCTTTTGAAATGTGTGGTCGTTTTTATACTGTTGTTATGTTGTATTTGTATTCTTTATTATAATTGTATTTGTGCATGTCAAAAAGAATATTTTGCTGTCTTTTCTATGAGCAATAAATTTGGATTGCCGTAAATCAACTCGATCCGTTTACTTTGCAGTTGAAAATGTTTATTTTCAGTCAACAAAACGTGACGTGACAAACGTTTTATTTAGATTGATTGTGAGTTTAGATGATTGCTACGTTTACGAATATGAAAAGTAAACGAGAATTTTAGCCTATTTTTATTTAAATAAAAAAACAGATTCATTAATCATATTAATTTATCATCTGCAATGGATTAAGGCATGTCAAAAGTCTTGAACCGTGTTCACTACAGATGTTTTTATTTTGGTCCGTTTTTTTAAAGTTTTTACGAATTATATGGTCCTGTAAGTTGATTAATGTAGAAAATTTCTTCATAATTTATTTATCACATACTTATATTCTTCTTTCTTTATTCTTCCCCCCCCCCCAAACATACACATGCTTGGGGAAGGCCTATGTCCAGCAGTGGATATCTTTCGGCTGAAATGATACTTATATGTTTTACAGTGTAGCATGCTGTTTGGAACTTGATTATTTGTAACTTGTTTAAATACTTGTTTAATTTGTGTGTATTGATCGCGAAAACCTTATAAATTATCAAGAGCAGATCTAATATCATAAAAGAATAAAAAGAAATAAAAAGCAGACTACTAGTTCTAACTATGGTCACTTCTATCTAATTCAATTCTATAAATGTGGCCGTCTGTAACATTCGGGTCGGACTGCTGATCTCGCGGTCGTGGGTTCGATTCCCACAGAACACAAAGATTTTTCTTATGAACATAAGTGTTTATGTTGGCCTAGGTGTTTCTTACGTATTATAAGTATGTATTTACAAAAAAAATATATTTATTTACAAAAAAGAAGTATATAAGTATTATATCCATTGTCTAGTACCCATAGCACAAGCTCTGCTTAGTTTGGGACTAGATGGTGCTGTGTAAAAATGTCCCAAAGATATTTATTATTCTTATTACATTATTTTTTAAGCTATTGCATAGCTTCTATCGCGGGCCTTGAGCGTGGAGACCGAATCCAGAAATTCCGTAACGAAAATAACCTAACACCCCCCACTCTGACCGGCACAGCGGTGATACTTTTTAGTTTTGCCATCTATCGATGAATAGCAGAACTTTTAATGACTTTTTGAAATATCACGCTTGTCTCTTTATTTCTGCAAATCGCCTCTAGGTGGCATTGGTTGTATCGGCGTTACTGCGCATGCGTAATCCCCCTCTTCGCCCCGCAATCTGGTGACTCATGCCTGCTTAGAGTTTCGGCGTTAGGGCACCTCCTCTTTGTATTTACATAAAAAATGCTATGCAATAGCTTTACCGCGGCAGTCTCCGAGTGCCACACGTCTTTTTTTTATTTTTTTTATTTATAGATGGTTTAATCTTATCCCTCATCGGGCAACAACCTTATGGAGAACAAAACTTAAATTGACTTAAGAAACCTCTCGACCTGATTACTTTATTAACGAGCCTATATAGCATCCTGCCAGCTTCCGAATTGGGAGCTGCCAGCATATTTACATTCTCCAGTCTCATAAAAACTATTATTAATAAATAACATTTCTTTTCTCTCCGGTTTGTTCCTAATACACTCCATCATTATAAATAAATAATAAATAAATTCTTTATTGACTTCCACATAACAATTCAAATAAGTCCCTAACTCCAAAATTAGGTTATCCCTGTGTTTCAGGAGTTAGTTCCTTCCCAATTATTGGTACAGTATAAGGCTGGTCATTAGTATTACAAAACAAAACGAAAAATATAATGGTAACTAATTAGAGAATAATTAATACATTACATACATTACTTATGTTCATCACACAAATATTTGTGTCCTGTGGTAATCGAACCCACGACCTCGTCATTAGCAGTCCGACACTCGAACCACTAGACCACAGACGTCGTCAAATTCCAAAATTTGTGATGATCTGTCTCCCCATGTCGGCGTTGTCTGTCGACGCACGTTTTTTATTAATCGGCTGTATTATGGCGTAACATATGCCTTTGTGAAGGAACGGTGAAGGAAAACATCGTGAGGAAACCTGCACACCAGGGAGTGCTCGAATGGTGTGTGTAGTTCGCCAACCCGCACTATGCCAGCGGCAGCGTGGTGAACCAAGGCCTAAGCCTTCTCATACTGAGAAGAGGCCCGTGCCCAGCAGTGGGACAGTAATGGGCTGGTTATGTATGTTATGTATATGCCTTTGACTCGACTACGTTCGCAATAGTGTATTTACTAAATCCTATTCTTTTGTCCACAGGATGAGTCGGAGCAGAGATTGGATGTGGACAACAATAGCACACAATCGTATTGTATGCACACCGTTGACTTGGAGTTTAGACACGTTGTCAGATCCACACACATCGATAAGAGCATTGAAGCTAAGAGGAAAGTAAGTTATTTGCTTTTTAATATGTCAACACTTCCTGCGTGATCGAATCAGAAATGAGGAGATTCGCAGGAGAGCGAAAGTAACCGACATAGCCCGAACAAGGGGTGCATTAAAGGAGCCTCCACGAATGACGATATTTAATTGATCGTCCGGCGCGCCCTGGGCAGTCAGCCCCGCTACCAACCTGCTGACTGACTAATCTTTTCCCCACGGCATCAGCTATTATCATTATGTAGCTCATGTCGACACGATAGAAGAAGAAGCCCGAACAATTGCCAAACTTAAGTGGCAGTGGGCGGGGCACATTGCTCGCAGAACGGATGGCCGATGGGGCAGTAAAGTTCTGGAGTGGCGTCCTAGAAGGCGCAGCGTGGGTAGGCCCCCCACAAGGTGGACCGACGACCTGGTGAAGGTCGCGGTATTTCGTTGGATGCAGAAAGTGCCGGACCAGTCATAGTGGCGATGCTTGGGGGAGGCCTATGTCCAGTAGTGGACGTCTTTCGACTGAAATGATGATGATGATGTCAAAACTTTATCCGTCTTACCACAAAAAGGTTGTGATCGTAACATTTCGTACATATCGAATCAAATTAACATGTAGGACACGTCAGTACACCATTGTATATGCAAATTAATAAAATAGAAATAAATTAAAATTATAATTTCCATACCATTTTTAGGGTTCCGAAGTCCTACAAGGAACCCTTATAGTTTCGTCATGTCCGTCCGTCTGTCCGTCTGTCCGTCTGTCCTAATCCTTTACAGCTTAATAACTTCTACAGTTATAAACATAAGTAAATGAAATTTTGTTAAAAAATAGTCTGCATATAGATCTCAATTTTAAAAGAATAAAAAAATAGTTTTTACGTTCTTTAGGGGTGGCGCCCATTCATGTGAAATGATGAAAAAAAAAATTTTTTTCGCTGCACCCCCTCGTGTGGGGTATCATTGAATAGGTCTACTAAAATGAAGGTAATGTTTCATACAGCACTTTTTTATCAGGTGTACCATCTGCGAAATGTAGCCCGCCAAAGTGGCTTGCAATGTGTCCCCCCCCCTGCCATTTCTAAACTATGCAACGTAGAAACTTATAATCTTCTACATTGATAGACCTTTGTGAAAACTCTCTTTTAATTTTATTTCGAGTATAATGTGATTATAATTTTTTGAGTTATAGACAGAAAACTGAAAAATACTTAAAACGTCCTAGTTCAAAGGTCATTGACCTTAGAGAAAAATTATCACAGCAAATAATGCTCCTTTAGCTACTTTCTATTTGAAAAAATCACAAAAAGTAACTTTGTGTTATGTTGACGACACACTTCTTAAATTTGGCGCCATCTAGCGGCGTCGTACAACACTCTCTGGGTCGCCAATGCTACCGTCAAGTGCCGTCTATTACATTTGGCACTGTATAGCGCCATCTAGCGGCTACTGACATCACTCTCTGAGTCGCCAATGCTGCCGTCTATTGCAAAAACTAAAATAGCCGTGATTAATATTCGATTTGATTTGTTTGTAACACCTACTTAAGGAACCCTATAATACTGAGCATGGCCCGACATGCTCTTGGCCGGTTTTTTTTTAATAAATTAAATGATAAGTAGCTCGAAATAAGATCCATTTTCTTGAAAGCACAGAAAATGAAAATTTCGACTGACTACCTATTACGGTTTAAAAGATACAGCCCTGTGACAGACCAACGGACGGATAGACGACCGACTTTCAGGCTCGGAATCCTAATAATAGGACCCTTTGGGTACTGAACCATAAAAAAACAGCAGGCTTCCGGATACTTTGAAATAAAAACAACCACGGAAGCAAAAATATTAATCCTAATGTATCTAGATCACTTCCCTGTTTGTATTTCAGTGTTTTCCTATCGTGTTCGTATAACAAAAATGTGGGTGGAAAACAATTTAGTATATTTATTATTTTTATGGCTACGATGATACGGAAAAACATTCTATAGGTGGTATACAAGGAACTGAAGCGAGCAGGTAATTTGAATACGAAAAATATCTTATTTTTTCGTATAAAAAAGAGATCGTTTTGGTATTACTACCGTGTAAATAAATTGGGATGTGGGAATTCGTTTTGATACTACCAATAACGTGAAAATTGTGATTTGTGAATAGTAATACAATTTGTATAATATCTATTTTTCGTGTGTCGCGGCTTCAAGCGATGTCACAAAAAATGTAATAGAAAGAACGTAAAAAATGTGGAATAGTTTTTCGCTTTTTACGAACAAAATTCCGGGAGTGACTTAATTTATTGTGTACGTTACACCGAGACCCAGTTAAGCCAAAATGAACCAACCCACACATTGTACAAAAATTGAAAATAGTACCAAACTCATTAGAATGTTAAACTTCAAAATTTCAAATTTCAAAATATTTCAAAATATTTATTATATCTCATACATAAGTGTTCAAACATAAATTGAGGCAGCTCCAGTAAGTTACAAAAGTACTTGTGTTGGAGCTGTCTCGCTACTTCCCATTGGTCATAACAATGATGAGACTATTTTTAACAAATTTTTATATAAAATGAAGAAAACAAAAGAAAAACAAAAATTAAAATAACATTGGTTTTAGCAGCTCTGTGAGATTATTGTGTGTTTGAAAGTATATGTGGGGGATGTGGGAGGTGTGTGTATGTGTGTGTGTACATGTGCATGTAGAATTTGATGAGTTGTTTAGCTAATCCTGACCAAAATGTTTTCTGTTTCTTCATATGTTAGAGTTTTTAGCCATTCAGTTATAACTTTTTTACATTTGTGCAACAGAAGAGGATATATATTTAGTTTGAGGTTCAGTTTATTATAGATGTAGGCTGATTGTGTCACATATTGCCGTCTAGCAAAGACTGTTCGAATCCGCGGGGAGTGAGCCACTATATCTCTGCGCCTTCTGTTTTGAGTATCTGGGTTAAAAGGAAGGGACTTATGCAGGGTTAAGGTCACATTTAGCAGGTAAAGTTTTCTTACAGATAGCAGTCTACTAACTTTATAAAGGTCGGTTGTTGGAAACCTAAATGGTTTGAAATACATAACCTTAATAAGGGATCGCTGAGCTCTTTCCAGATCGAGGAATCTAGTTTTAGCGGCTCCACCCCAGATCGAGATGCAGTACGTTATTATGGATTGTGCCAGGGCAATATAGATTTTGTTAAGAAGTTGTGCGGACATTAGATGACGTAAGGTCTTAAAAATCCAGATGAATTTCCTGACTCTCTTCATGAGAATCTCAATGTGAGGGTGCCATGACAATCGTTGGTCAACAATTATGCCCAAATATTTTGTGGAGCTAACTTGCTGAATGGCTTGACAGTCACAACTATGAAGACCGCTCTCACAGACATGAATCCTAACTCCGAAGTCGGGTCCAGGCTGAGACCTTGAGTTCGGGGAAAAACAAATAAAGTTAGTATTAGTAGTATTTAGGGTTAAAAGATTTACATTAAGCCAGCCAGCTATCTCCGTCAAACCCTTCTCAGCAGCAGTTTTCACCTCTCCCCATGACGTTCCTGAATAGACAACCGCAGTATCGTCAGCGTATGAAAAAATTCGCCCTCCATTGCTCTGCAGATTACATAGGCCATTAATATAAACTAAAAAGAGTGTCGGGCCCAAAACACTCCCCTGCGGAACTCCATAATATATTTCATTTTCAGTACTGCTTAAGTTGTTGATTCTAACAATCTAAATTCTAAAACTGACGACAAAATTAAACGTACGATTGACGAATACCTATTGCAGTCGTTACGGGTAGTCAGAAGCCAGTAGGTTTTACCCAGTAACTGGGTTGTGGTGGTCTGATGGTACTCGCTCCGTGTAAAATAATAATGTTCTAAAGGGAAGGGTAGAGAAAAGGCTCGGAGAGAGACTAAATTACAAGACAGTTGGGCTATTCCACAAATTAGAGCTATGGAGCAAGCTGTGCTTGGAGTTTGTTTGAAGGATAAGATCCTTTAGTAGCGCTTTTCCGTAGCGTTTTAAATTGACATGGATTTTAACACAATTTATCGTTTACTCACTAAGAGAATGAGGTCAATAACAAACTGAAGGCATACGTTAATTTGACTGACGACGATGCAACTATAGCATAGAATATTAAACTATCGTAAGCGTCATGCAAATATTTTTATTAAAGGCACTGGTTTAGAATATAGACCAATTCCACTTAGCAAAGAGAACTCGCGTAATATGAACAGGAAGTCATCCATTCGAGAAGAAATCTTGTTTTGTAAAATTTCATCTTTACACTATGTGACATAAATCCTTCGATTACTTTAAGCTATAGGTTAAACAAAACTTTTTAACAAAAAATTGAACCGACGAAAACAGAAACTGAAAAGCGAAAAATAACTAATTATGAGTCGGCGCCAAACGAACTTTTAACAAGCAAAGTGCGTGCAAGTTGCATGTGGCCGAGCGGAGAACGCATTTTTTATTTCATAATTAGTTAATTTTCGCTTTTCAGTTTCTGCTTTCGTCGGTTCAATTTTTTGTTAAAAAGTTTTATTTTTCATTTTTTTGTGGTTAAAACTCCAGGTCTCCATTATGACGTAGTGTCTAGAACTATATTTATGTGTGTCAAGTTTCAACAGAATCGGTTAACAGGTAAGAATTCAGTGGGTGAACAAATACTCATCCCCTGTTTTACTACCCTTAGGGGTGGATTTTGATTTTGAAATTTAAATGGGACCAACTTCGAGATATACCCTATCCATTAAAAAAAGAATCATCAAAATCGGACTACTCTGTAAAAAGTTACGATAGGTCATAGATAAAAAAAAAGAAAAAAAAAAAAAAAAAAAAAAAAATTGGCCGATATTACCCAATTTTCCGTTTTTAGGCATACTTCAAGTCGAGCCAGAGAGTAGTGCTTTTTTTTTTTTTTTTTTTTTTTTTTTTTTTTTTTTTTTTTTTTTTTTTTTTTTTTTCGAATGGGCTCTCGCAGGTGGGACCGAAGTCCCATTTCTGCTTAACCGGACTTAGTTGGCGGAGAGTCCCATGTGGGACTCCATTCGCCGAAGGTTTTTTCCCTACATACTTACAAACTAGATGCGCGCGGCATCAATACCGCGCTTAATCGGGCGGGCGCCCCCCAAGGGGGGGGCTCGAACCTCGCTAGGGCATTGCAGGGGGACCCCGCAGTTCCTATGTCCCCCTAGCAGCCGTTGCTGCATCGAATTGGTTACCTCGAAAGTAGCGGACTTTCGGTCCCTATCGGGTGACGTGCTAAACGCCGTGAAGCGGCAAGCCTCGCCGCCGAGGCTAAGACCTACCTAGAAAACCTAACCAGTGGCTACGCAATAGCCTGCTCCTAGGAACTACTCTAGAGCATAGGGCCGGTCTCGCGTGACGAGATTATCTCCGGTTGCTTACACCGTGAGGGCGTCCCCAGGGGGGAGCTCGGACCTCGACTCAGGGTGCAGCAGGGGGACCCCGCCACTGATCCCCCCAGCAGCCGGTGCTGCGTCGGCATGTGTTACTGTTTCTCGAGAGTCGGACTCTCGGATTCTGTGTGTGTGTCGCGTCGGTCCTCGCCGGCGGGGACGATATTTTGGACGACGGCGTCGGAGTGTGCTTGTACTTTTATCTGACTCCTGGAGGAGTGTGATATCGTCATCGGGCTCAATGAGTGTGTGTCTGGGACGTCGGGTTTTGCTGATAGCGGATGGCTGGTAGACGGTGGCCGCCACGACCAAGGGGTTGGGGTGCTTGGGAGCGGAATCGAAATAGCGTTTTGAGACACGCTTGAAAAACTGCTTGATGGTCGGCAGTTTGAAGTCTAGGTGGAGGTCGACGTTGCGTACGTACCAGGGGGCGTCTACAGCCCTACGCATGAAACGGTTTTGGATGGTTTGGAGCATGTGAATTCTCACCGGCTTAACGTGTGCGAACACAACGCTAGCATAGGCGAGTATGGGGCGGATACAGGTGGTGAATATCCTTACTTTGAGATGAGTGGGCAGCTTACTGTGCGCATTGAGAAGGGGGTGGAGACGTGCGAGGACGAGGGCGGCACGGTTTTTCACCCTGCGGATATGCGGACGGAAAGTCAGTCTACGGTCAAGGATCACTCCGAGATATTTGGCTTCTCGTTGCCATGGGATCTGTTTTCCGAACATTGAGACTGGTACGCTCAGTTCTTTACGGTACTGTGACAGGGGTCTCTTATCGAAGAGGACCGCTGCACTTTTTTCGGGATTTACTTCGATTCTCCATTTCCGGAACCATTCACCTAGGGTGTTGGCCGCGGATTGGAGGGTACGAGAAATAGCGACATGGGTCATGCCGGAGTAATAGATTGCCGTGTCGTCGGCGAAAAGGGCCATACGGGCTGCACCGCATTTTGGAATATCGCTGGTGTACAGCGTGAACAGTAGGGGGGAGAGCACGGAGCCTTGAGGCACACCGGCGTGAATGGGATGGGGGGAGGAGAGAGCCCCTTCTATGCGATAGCAAAAGGTACGATTCGACAAGTAGTCTCGGATGATGAGCACGAGACGATGTGGCACATTCATAGTGTACAGCTTATATAATAAGCCGTTGTGCCACACTTTATCGAAAGCCTTTGCTACGTCGAAAAAGAGAGTGCCGGTCATTTGACCGCGTACGAAGCCTGCACTGATGTGTTCTACAATGCGGTGCAGTTGGTTAACGCAGCAGTGCTTTGTACGGAAGCCAAACTGCTCGTCGGGAAGGAGTTTATTTGAGTCGGCGAAATCTTTGAGTCGCTTATAAATAAGCTTCTCGTAGATTTTACCGAAGACATTGAGGAGACTAATCGGCCGGTAACTACTCGGCTCGGCTTTTGGTTTGCCCGGTTTGGAAATACCGATTACCGTAGCCTGTTTCCAAGCCTGGGGAAAGATGTTGTTTTTAAATGCCGCATTGAAGATGACGGTCATTAGAGCGATTAGGGTGGCAGGGAAACGTTTCAGCACCTTATTGGTGATGCCGTCTGCGCCGGGGGCTTTTTTGGGCTTAAGATCCTTGACTATAGAGAGAACTTCGTCAGGGGTGATCGGTGGGAGCGGGTCATCAGGGTCATCTATTGGGGGGGGGGGGAGGGCTGACCTACGCTCTACTTCTGAATTAACCTTATCAAGGTGGGTTTGGCTTACGGGAAGCGTACTGAGAGTGCATTGAGACTCCAATCTGTCGGCTAAGCATTCGGCTTTTTCGTCGTCGTCAAAGGCCGGCCTTTGATTGGGTCGATTTAGGGGGGGCATAGTTGCCGTGGTCTCGCATTTAAGTCTGCGTTGAAGGGCCCAGAAGGCTACATGAGACGGTTGGATTGCGCTGACTTCCTTGTCCCAATGCTCCTCCCGTACCTGAGCTACACGTCTCTTTACAGAATTCTGTAAGGAGCGCATATGGGCACGATTGGCTTCATTGGGAAAAGCGTCATAGGCACGGATGGCCGCGTTCCTCTCGGTCCTCAACTCATTTACATCGTCCGGCAGTTTCAGACGCTGGTCATCCAGCATCGGAACCTGCCGTGAGCATTCGCCCACTACGGACTGCACATGGTTGGTGAGCGAGGTGATCGCGGCCACCGTGTCCGCGACTGTCTCAATGGAGTCAGGGATTGAATCTAATTGGGGGGATGAGGTAGATTTGAGGCGGTCCTCTAATCTCCTCCAATCGGTTATCGTTTTTGTTATGGGTGGAATACCGGGATCCGAGGGACCACCTCGGGGACCCAGTTGAATGATCACAGGGCGATGATCTGAGTCTAATTCTTGGATTACCTCGATAGAGCGAATACCGAGGTTTACGCGCTTTAAGAGGGCTATATCTAGGATGTCGGGCCGGTGCCCTACTGTGTCAGGATAGTGAGTGGGACGCATCGGGGCGATGACGTCGAAGGAAAGTTTGTCGCTAAGTGCTCCTAATTGAGTGCCAGCGGCGTTATTGGAGACACAGCTCCATGAACGGTGTTTGGCGTTTAAGTCGCCTGCAATAATTACAGAGTTACTAAGGTCGAGTAGGGATTTGAGGTCGTCCTCGAGCAGACTCGCGGGTTTGTTTGCGGATCTATAGGCCGAGACTATGGTGATGGGCTGGTGCCCTGTCATGCCTAGGCGACAGATTGAAGCCTCCAGGCATGCTAGCTCTGGGGGATCAATGGGGATGCAATACAATGAATTTCGGTAATAGATGAGCGTTCCGCCTAGTGCGGTGTGTGCTCTGTCGTTTCTTATCAGCCTATAGTTGGCTATATTGGGATTACGACTATGGGGTTTGAGGAAAGACTCTTGAATGAGTAAAATATCGATTTGGTGCTCACGCAAGAAGACGGCTACGTCGTCGCGTTGACCACTAATGCCTCGGGCATTAAAAAAGCCTAAAATTAGGGAACGGGGTTTGAATCTTTTGGGTGGGGCCGTATTATACATTATAATTGGAATTAAGTATTCTATAGATGTCTTGGTACTTGGTAAGTACCTGAAGGCGCTGCTCATGGATGCCTTGGGTAAAGGCCCAAAGTCTAGAGTAGGCGTCAATGCGGGATTCCCCTGACTGGGGTTCGAGGTATTCTCTCGGCAGAAGGCCGGGGGAGTTTACCGGAGGGGGGGTTCTCATGGGGGGGGGGGCTTTAGCTGCTGGTGCAGTTTTGGGCCTGAGAGAAGGTGCGGGGATGGGTATGTTCATCAGCGCAGGGGGCTCTGAGGCCGGGGGCGCGAGACGAGAGGGCGGAAGAGGTGGGAAATGGGGCTTTTGGTTACCCTTAAACCAGGGGTTGGGCCCGAGTGGGCCGCGGAAATTAGGGGAGGGCCCGAGTGGGCCTCTAGGGTTTGGTGGTTGGTACTGGTAGGGGGCTGCGTAGGAGGGGGCTTCCCTCGCAACGCGGTCGGAGGCGCGTTTCGCCGATTTGGCGTTGCGCATTTTGGGGGCTTTGGGGCATCCGCGATAATTCGCTGGATGCCCGGATTTGCCGCAAAGGACACAGCTAGGGGGCTCCGTGCACTGGTCCCTCTCCTTGGGACGCTCGCAATTGGAAGTCCCGTGATCGCCTAGGCACTTAACGCACCTGGGCTTTGCGTAGCAGTTACGCTGGGAGTGACCATACAGCTGGCAACGGTGACATTGACCAGGCTGGTTTGACTTGTGGGGGCGCTCGACCGTGATGCCTGATAAGTTGCATACGGTCTTTATGTTATATATGTTTTTGGCGCTTTCGCCAGGGTGACAGATGACAAGAACCATATTGTAGGGTTCACCGTGCTTACCACGGTACATTCGGTGGGTTATTGCAACCGGGATCCCTTGACGATCGAGGTCGGCGTGCACTTCCGTGCAGCTGACTTCGGTCGGAATCCCTCGGATCACAACTCTAAGGAGTCGGTCCTCTGGGAGTGCGTAGGTGTGAAAAGACACACCACGCTCGCGTAGCAACCTGGTAAGGTTGCGGTAATCGGTGGGGGTGGGGACAACTACTTTAATGCCCTGCTGCGTGGGGCGGGCACTAGTAAAATTGATTTTGTTTTGATTGCACCAGTCGGAAATTCTGGTCCAATATGCCTTATCCTGGATGAATAAGGGAGGCGGGATGGGTACCTTCTTCTGGGAAGATGAGGTATGTTCATGATCGTGAGGGGAGGCAGGCCTGTTATCCTGCGAGGAGGAGTAAGAGGCGGGACGGGGGGTAGGGGCCGGGGCAGAGTTTGCCTCGGACAGTTTAAGTGCTTTTGAGGCGAGAGCCTCGGCCTTATTTGTCTTTCGGCTGCGTTTTTTACCTTTACCCACTACCGTGGTAAAGGCGTCGGCCTCGTCTGAGTTGACCTCACTGTCCGAAGACATCTCTTGGTCTGATGGGATCGGGGAGCGATCGGGGTATTGAGTGGGGGCTGGGGTGGGGAGAGGTGAGGGGGTGCGGTCCTTATGGTCCAGGCTGGCTGAACGCCTAGGCGGACCACGCGGAGACCTCGGCCTCTCCTCATCGCTGTCGGAACGGGCGGGGCGCCTATTCCTCTTTTGGGGTGGGGGGGTATCGGGCAACTCAGGAGAGTTGGGGGATTCGGACGTTTGAGGTTTGATCACCTCATCGTCGCAAAAGAGGTTGCCATAATTGGCTAGGAAGTTGGGGTCCTTGAGGAGGACGTTTTTCAGGATGCTCAGGAACTTGGCATCAGACACCATCGTACAGATGATGACTAAGCCAAGCCTAGCAAAATGAGAGGGAGAGAAATTAGTGGCGTACTAACATGGGGGTTTGCTCCTCGGGTGGGTGTTCCCGGGAGTGTGTTCAAACCCTCCCCGTCGGGTATAGACGGGGAGGTTGAGTGCCTACTGGTGAGCCCTAAGCTTGCACTCCTGATTGCCAGTCTTAATGTGCAACCAGGTCCCTAAGTCTCTAGTGTGCAATGGGTGTAAACCCCTAGAGAGTGCTAGATAGGACGAAACGGGGTTAAAGCTAGGGAAGACTAGGAGATCCCCCAAGGCCTTCTGGCCCTAGCTTCTTCCAATTTTGCTTTGCCCTTAAGGAGCGCAGCTGGCGTGTCGGGTCAACGCCCCTCAGTTCGTTAGCACCGTTAGGTATCCACTGAGGACCACAGTAAATAAGTGGGTTTTTCCTGAAGGGACACTACGTTTTTGACGAAACTCTGTCTAAAGAGACAAAAGCGCGCCCGCTGTCTTGAAAAAGACAGCGAATGTGCTTATCGGGCTGCAGTCGGCGGGGCGACTGCGGAGGACGCTACGGTGAGCCGTAGCGAAAAATATTCGAGCACTTAATTCGTCACGAGAGGACGGAGCGGAGCAGCACGACCTCTCGGGGCGAGTGTCAGAGTGGGAATGAGAGTAGTGCTCTCATGTTGAGCATAAGTACTACGTACTAGAGTAGACATTACGAACAAAAAATATCGCGCAACTTGCTGACCGTAGAGCACGCGCGCGGCGAGCGTGGCTAAGCGAGTGAGAGTGCAGGAGCTCTAAAACGTGCTATAAACATTTTGTTCGAGGTGTCTTCTCTAGAAGTAGTACATATTACCTCAGTGAGCATAAGTAGGTTTTTTCTTGCTGGCCATCTCACGCCCATCTCCCCGTATATACCCTACATTATTTGTCTATTATTTTATACTTATATAATTTTTCTATTAAAGTCAATAAAGTGTATTGTTTTTTTTATGCTTTCAGGTAATAAGAATGCTGTTCGTCATCATTCTAGAGTTCTTCGTGTGTTGGACTCCGCTGCATGTTATAAATACAGTAAGTGTTTTTTGTTATTTTATGTGATGAGAAAACTACGAGGGACTAGCCGTGTGAAGCAGTATTTAGGTGCTAGAACTGTGTACCAACATTTACACACACATTACTGTTACCGAAAATTACAGTGTGTACGTAATTATTAATGTAAACGGTTTCACTCACGTAATTCCATCGGGTGTGCCCGACCAGTTTCAAGCTCAAACGGAGCCCTTAATCATGAGCTGGTTGCGCGGCAGCGTCGCGCACCAAACTGTGGACTTAGAGGCCACAGCGCGCCGCGTAGCGCTGCGCACGCGACGATGGAGCGCCTGGTTTCGGTGGTGTGCATCTTCGTCGCTCGTCGTGTTCGAGTCTTTAGGTGGATTATCACCAGTACACATACTGCTGACCGAGTCACACTCCAGACTCGACGGGACATGGCTGTTTGATGAAGACCTGAGAGCTGGTTTCCAGGCAGGTGGCAGTTTCCAACCTCCTTCTCTATTGAAATTTGGGTGACGACTGATTTCGATAGCTTCACGTACTTTCCGCCGTACGAAGTACTTCTTCCTCGCTAGTACGGAAGCTACTGAATAAACTGGTCGGGCACACCCGATTGAATTACGTGACTCTGTGTACGTAGTTAACGAGCCTGCTGCGAGTGGTACGCGGTGCACTCGCAGCAAGCCGGCAATTGTCGGTTTTTGCCGCGAATACCTAATAAGGCACTCGCAGTGCAGATAGGCCAACTCGCCGTTACTGGTTTATGGTTGGCTGTCAGTTATTATGGACATTGCGTACGCATCAGAACCTAGAACCTCTTTACTGTATCGATAAAGTTACGGCTACAGCTTACCAATGAGTACCCTGCTTTACCTACACAAAAGAACGTTGATTCTGTAAACCTGTCCTAACACACAATTTTGAACACAGTTTTAATGTATTATCATTATCAAGTCGTGGCAATAATTCCAAAGTCAGATTTCTTGTTTATTTAGACATAAAGTGGCTTGGTATTTCACTGTTCAAATACAACGAGCTAATACTCAGTTGTCAATATTGCCACTCTAGGCGTTCGCTTTACTTGGTGTAAATAATTACATTGTGTATCTGACGTTAGCTTGGCTAGGTTTCGCTTGAGATGGCTAGGTATATTAACACACAGTATGGAATACATTAAGTGTCTACTGTTCTGTGTAAATAACATGAGCTATAAATGTTATAATTTAGAACACAAAGGCCTAAGGTTCGCTTTCCACTAGTCGACTAGTACTGTGTGAGGAAGCTGAACGGTGAGCGAGGAAAAAATCCACAATCCTCGCACAGTGGAAGGGCTCGATCCAAGCCAGTGAGGAATTGCTCCACATGTCTCTCTGATGCCAGCAGAGGACATAGTGGAGGAACAGGGACGGGCCTGGTGGCTCACCCTGCCACTGGGCAGGCAGCGGGGGACTGTCCTTCCCTGCCCCCGTCGATCTCGTAACCCCAGGAGTGCTCGCTAAAAGTGTTCTTACGCCACTTGGGACCGAGGGTCTTGGCTTCACCACCCGGACAGCGAGGAAGAAAACCTCTGTTGAAAATTTACGGGAGGATGCGGCCTGCGGGCAGCAGACTCAGGGTAGCCTGCTGCCCGACCAGCAGCTGGCGTAGCTGCCCTAGCTGGCACAGCTGGCATAGCAGCCACAGCTGCTTACATTACAGCCATCTAGATCAATGAGATAATTAATAAATGTAGTTATCAATCTTTATCTTTATAATATAATTTGGTGCGTCTGGTAGTGATCCTTTAACTCCTGAATGACTTAACCGATTGAGGTTATATTCACACAATATTGAGGTTATATTCACACAATATTGAGGTTATATTCACACAATATTGAGGTTATATTCACACAATATTGAGGTTATATTCACACAATATTGAGGTTATATTCACACAATTTATTTGTTTTTAGAGTAATGGTTTTTATTTATAGTAAGATTCGACAAGTGGCGCTGTAATCAAGATAATAACAAATTCTATATTTATTGACCAAAACGACTCATGTTTACAATTTAATTATGTTGATTTAGTGCCAAAAAAGAAAATCACTAAACCTGGATCCTATAAGTGGCGCTGTGAGTGAAGCCGCTGGCATCAGCTTGTATGTGTAAAAAAACCATAGCAATTTAATTTGAATATTGCCAAGAGCAGATACATTATTTCGCGTCACACAAAAAACAAGAAATATGTGATTTCGAATAGACGAAATTGCTTATTGTCCTATTTTATTACCAATCGTAAATAAAAGCAATGCTCTAATTTTAAACTTAAATCGAAGCAATAAAATTCTGTTAAAATATTGTTTAATATCAGTTTGAATTGCTCAATAGGTTTATTCTGATATTTCTTATCTACATTTTTACTGTTATAATCCTTTTTTGCGTTCAAACTAATATTTCGTTATTTAATGAAAGAGTTATAATTTATTTTCCAAATTAAATATAATAACGAGCAATTAATTATAGTCATGGGCCTTCTTTCAGCTACACTAAAAAGTCGAGGTGACTTTATTTATTGCAATTCACGCCTTAACCCTCTAAGAGAAAACAATGGGACCAACGAAATTTAGGTTATTTAATTGGCACATAACTTCTCTAATAAATGTTGGAACCTGGCTTGCAATTTGGAAGGGTTGCCCAGTACCAAAAGCATTATATTAAGGCTCCGTGAAGCCAAGCCGAGATTATCCTGAGAAGAACCGGAGTGACCGACATGGCTTGTAGGATCAGTAAGCTGAAGTGGCAGTGGGCTGGCCATATCTGTCGAAGGACCGATGACAGCTGGAGCAGACGAGTCTTTGAGTGCTGACCGCGAATTGGCAAACACAGCGTAGGACGCCCCCCGGCCAGTTGGACCGACGACCTGAAGAACGTGGCTGGGGGGGACTGGATGCGGAAAGCAGAGGACTGAGTGTTGTGGCGCAACTTGGGAGAGGCCTATGTCCTGGTGGACTGCGATAGGCTGAGTTGATGATGAATCAGATCACTCATTGGGCCACGCCAATTTTACTGAGCCATTTTATCGAAAATACACGTATTTTTTTACTAACATTTTTTTTTCGCTTGAATGCACTTTTATTCGGAGTGGCATCAACTTCATGCCGCACTACTCCTCCCCGGCAAGCTCGTATTTTGCTTCTCGCTCACTCTCATTCCGCGGCGTTCTGGGCCTTAACAGGATTTCAGTTATTTTAATTATTTGTATAAATGCGTTTGTGTCAAGATCTCTGTCTAGGTACTTCAATGGGAAACAAGCGTGATAATATGTATGTGTGCAAAATAAATGAATTGAATTGAAAGGCTGCTGAAGCTAAAAACACGTCTTCTTCTTCGTACATTTTGAATGACACTGCTGCAAGTTGGCTTGGCCCGCGCGGCTCTTATAATGAGGACGCGTTGCTAAAAAAACACATAAACATAATGAGGCCGCGGCCTGTGGCCCAATTCACGTAACGAAAGAAGTGCAGTTGCAGCACAGTTGCAGTTATGTTTCGATCAAAAAATGCTTTTCATATTCTCTTACTGCAACTTGATCGGTGCGAGCTCTTACGGTCGCGTGGCGCCGCAGTAGGGATGAAGCTTTATATTCTTTCATTCACTACGAAAATACAATTCGCGTGAACAATAAGAAGGGGGAAATATGTCAAGTACCCAATTTACACTTAAGTGCTTATTATTGTATTCCGACTTGAAAGGCATTCTAGGATATTTTATTTCGCTTTTCTCTTTATAAATACTCTACCAGCTACTGATAAATGAACAAATAAGGTAAAAGCAGTCGGATAATTTCATCCGGAACGAATTTGGTATGAATGTATTAACATTTTTGATCGGGGAGATTTGAAGGTGTAATTCAATCATATCAGAGGAAATTAAGGGTAAACCTAATTTCATTCAAAACGAGGAAGATAGAACATGAAGCTTTGTAATGGCTTATTAAAGAATAGCTGTCTCAAAAAGAAGTCTCATATAATCTCGTGTCTGCAACTCGAAATCGGATCAAAAAATTGGTTTTATATCTTTCATTTCGAAATTAAAATCCTAATTTGACTGCAAAAACGAGTGTGCTTTAGAGCACGACTGAAGTAATACTTCACTAACTTATATCTCCCTCAATACTATTTCAATGAGAACAAAGGAATGGCGGCGCGGCGCGCGTACATCTGCCGGCGCTGTGTCGTGGCCGGCCTAGCGCGCGCCTCGTTCCCCGCGTCCCGCACTACCCCCTCCGTTTGCCTCACTTTTCGTAACGCTTATTCCAACGTCCATTACTGGACATAGGCCTCCCCCAAAAGGGGGGATATGCCATAATCGCTACGCTTGGCAGGCGAGTTGGCGATCGCAGTCTGTTGGTTAAATACTCAGAGAACGCTGCTGCCCATCCTCTGGTGAATCCTTTAGTCGCCTTTTACGACACCCATGAGAAGAGATAGCGTTATACGTATACCATATGATATTTAATTTATATTTTAAAATTTACGAATGTATTTATTTATTTTTAACACCTACCTACTCATCACCATCATCATTTCAGCCGAAAGACGTCCACTGCTGGACATAGGCCTCCCCAAGCAACGCCACAACGACCAGTCCTGCGCCTTCCGTATCCAGCGGATTCCCGCGACATTCACCAGGTCGTCGGTCCACCTTGTAGGGGGCCTACCCACGCTGCGCCTTCCAGTACGCGGTCGCCACTCCAGAACTTTACTGCCCCATCGGCCATCCGTTCTGCGAGCAATATGCCCCGCCCACTGCCACTTAAGTTTGGCAATTCTTCGGGCTATGTCGGTCACTTTCGTTCTCCTGCGAATCTCCTCATTTCTGATTCAATCACGCAGGGACACTCCGAGCATAGCCCTCTCCATTGCCCTTTGAGTGACTTTGAGCCTTCTTATCAGGCCCATTGTGAGCGACCACGTTTCAGTACCGTAAGTAATTACTGGCAACACACACTGGTCAAAGACTTTCATCTTGAGACACTGCTGTATTTTGGACGAGAAAATATTGCCTAGCTTCCCGAACGCTGCCCAACCGAGTCGGATTCGACGATTGACCTCTTTCTCGAAGTTGGACTTACCTAGCTGGACAGTTTTTCCTAGGTATACATAATCGTCAACAATTTCGAGTGTAGATTCTCCGATATTTACAGGAATGGGTGCTATATGGGAATTAATTCGACATAACCTTTGTCTTGTCCATATTCATTTTAAGACCCACTCCTACTATCATCTACTTACTATCATATGTATATTCATGGAACTGATTTACATCCGTCACAGTTACTACTCACATAGGTTCAGTTGAAAACCAGCGTCAGATACTATGACTTGGCATATGCTGAGCTGGACCTATTTGGCACAGCCGTGGGGCACACAATATCTTATAAAACCACTTTTTTTTTTCCATTTATGTCCCTAGTTTTTGGCAAAGAAATCATTTATTTCTTTCTTTATTTATGCTTTGATTGAAATTGAATTCAGAATTTGATCAATCAAATTACACCACCGTTAAAACGGTGAAGGAAAACATCGTGAGGAAACCTGCAAACCAGAGAGTGCTCCATACAGTTCTCGATGGTGTGTGTAGTCCATCAACCCGCACTTGGCCAGCGTGGTGGACTAAGGCCTTAACCTTCTCATACTGAGAAGAGGCCCGTGCCCAGCAGTGGGACAGTAATGGGCTGATGATGTTATGTATGTTATGTTATTTATGCTGATTTTTGTTTTTTAAGATGTATCGTATTCCCCAGTAATTGGATTGCGTCAAAAGTCATCCATAATACTCTAAATAATGAAAAAGAAGCATAGCAAACACATCAATGTCCAAAGCCATCTCGGGAAAATTACCGTTTGAACTATCCTACAACCTTGTACAACAAACTTCATCATAACTTTTATAGAAGTACTTAATATTCAACTCTTAACCCTTATGACAAAGAAGCTTTATGACATGAATGATGATAGATCGTTAAGAGAACTTTTATCCTTACACTTTTTAATTAATTCTTGCTATGAGATAAACTACTTTTTTATTAAAATTATTGTTCATAAAGAGCCATGTCCAAAAATTTATGCGATGCAATATGAAAAGTTTTCTTTCAATCTCCCGCCTAAGTTTGCGTAAAGAATCAGTAATGAAATCAACTCATAAGTCAATAAAAAATTACTCTATCTTTTCTACTTGCATTTCTTTAGACCGAAAGAAAAGTCCTGAAAATAAAAACAATTAAAATAAATGTAAGTACCCGCGCTCGTGATTACTTAAACCACGACTTAATCAATAGAAATGTTTTGTTAATATTGAAATGCTAAGTTTGTTCCATCGTTAATTGCTTGTACATCCTTTGTTAATAAGTAAATACCAACAAAACAAACAAATTATTTTATTATTTTATTTTCCTTGAACTTAATGGTTGATAATTATTTTTTTTTATTTTTTTTACTACTTTCTTACCTAGGTCGAAGAAAATCTCTTCGACCGTGAAAGTCTTCTTCTTCTATCGTGGCGTCATGAACTACATAATGATAACATCTCATGCCACGGAAAAAGATTAGCCAGTCAGCAGTTTGGTAGTGCGGCTGACTGCCCAGGGTGCACCGAACGATCAATTAAATATCGTCACTCGTGGAAGCTCTTTCAATGCACCCCAACACCGTGGAGGTTAAAAGCAAATAAAATGATATTTTCTTCAATAACATAATTTTTAAGACGCTTATACAAGTTGTTGATATGTAACCGTGCCATATTTCTAGATCAAATAATAAATAATGCGCTTAGTCATCTAAAAATACTTGAAAAATTCTACGATTATTTAATACCCAAATTTTCACTTAGAAACATAGCGAGGGTTTGTGAATAAATCCAGAACGACTCTAAAAATAAGTTACAAAAAAAAGAAAAAAAATGGGAATTTGTTTGTTTACAAGTAGGTATTTAAAGAAAAATTTTTTTTTTTGGTATTGATTTTTTTGTTGATTCGTGTTCAGTATCAGTGGTATAGTCACCTCCTTAAATATGGCACGAATACAGATCAACATGTTGTATTAGCTTCACTTATAACTAAATAACTGTGTAAACAAATATTAGAAGTCAATTTTAACCAACTTCTAGATATCGTATTTATTTGAAACTTTGCAACTATATGTAGTTCGGATGACAATACAATTATTTGGTACCATCGAGCTGATGATGATAATGACTACCATCACACGATGGTCATTATTAGGCCTATGTCAAGCAGTGGACGTCTTTCGGCTGATGATAATTCGGATGATGATGCATATACGTGGGACACTCAGAAAGTTTTGCGAAACTAAAAAAAATTGTTCTATACGTACATATATTTTTATCAAATCTTTTCAAAGTACTTTCCACCAGCCTCTATACAAAGATTCATGCGCCTAAACCAGTTTTCAAAACACTTTTTCCAGTCCGCCGCAGACACCTCGTTTACAGCCTGCTCGAACGCAGCCAGCGCATCTTCCGGCGACGAAAATTGTATCCCTTTGAGCTGATTTTTTATTTTTGGGAATAAAAAGAAGTCACACGGTGCTAGATCAGGGCTGTAAGGAGGGTGACCCAGGAGTTTGACTGGCGTGCTGTCCAGGAAGTCCCTCGTTTTGAGTGCGGTGTGCGCAGGTGCATTGTCGTGGTGGAGCAGTAGCCCGCGGAGCCCTGTGTTTGGTCGCTTGTTGCTTATAACAGAGAAAACTTCTGGCAAACATTTGGTAGTATACCATTCGGCATTAATGCTTCTTTGATCCCGTAAGGGAATTGATACCAAGTGGCCAGTCAAATTAAAAAAGCTAGCGATCAAAATCTTACCCCCGCTTCTAGATCGCTTCACTTTGGTAGGCGTTGGCTCATTTTGAAACACCCAAACAGTCGACTGGCGCTTGGTTTCTGGGTCGTATTGATAAATCCAGGACTCATCACCTGTAACGATGTCGTAAACACGCCGAGACGAGCCTGCTTCAAATTTGTTAAGCATATCACGGCACCATTCCACCCGGGCCTGCTTCTGAGCATCGGTGAGGTTGTGCGGCACCCAGCGTGATACTATCCTCCTCACGCGAAGATGGCTGTGTAGAATCTCGTGAACGCTTCCCGATCCAATCTTCAATATGTGTTGAATCTCCTGATATGTAATTCGCCTATTGTTTTGGATTAAATTTTTCACTGCTAGCACGTTTTCTTCGGTAACAGCCGTCAAAGGGCGACCGCTTCTTTCGTCATCCCCCAAAGTTGGTCGACCGCGCTTGAATTCGTTATACCAACGATACACGGTTGCCTTGGAAGGGCCTTCATCCATGAATGCCATTTGAAGTCTATCGTACGATTCATCCGGTTTCAGGCGACACTTGAAATCGTATAAAATCATAGCTCTAAAATGTTCCCGGCGCAGATCCATATTTCAGTGAGACACAATACTTTGAATTAACTCGCAAAAAATGTGGAGGGAAATTTTGAAATTGGAACTTACTTATTTTTACTTATAAATAATCATATTTTCGAAAAACATTATAACTGGCCAATCTCCCATATATAAAAACTTTTTTTCGCAATACTTTCTGAGGGGCCTGGTATGGTCATTATTTACGGGGCTTTACTCACTTGATTCTATCGGGTGTGCCCGACTAATTTCGAGCTTAACCGGATTCCTTAATCATGAGCTGGTTGTGCGGTGGTGTCGCGAACCGAACCGGTCGACCGAGTCATATATAATGACCAATTTGACCCTGGGTAGTAAGAGGTGCTTTCCCACGGTCCAGGTTCTTGTAATGATTTGCCTTTTCCGTTTAATTTTTTACTGTTTATATTTCCAAAGCCTTTGAATAAAATAAAAATACGGGAGAGAATTTGTTACCAGAAATTTCATTCCACGAGTTTTAATACAGTGAAGGTCCATTAATCCATTAAGGAAAATGCGTTTTTCGGTCATCAATTACCCGTGATTGTCCTCTTGTAAATGACCTTCTGCATGAGACAGCTACAGGCAATGATTCTATAGAAATTGCTATTAGGGCCGACACACATAAAAGCGGTGCGTTGTGACGCGACATTACACAACGCTAAAATTGCCGTTTCGTTTGACTTATGAAACTTTTGACTCTAGTTTCACTGGAGACTCTAGTTTGAGCGGTGTTACCATAGAAATCTATATAAATAAATAAATAAATATTTTGGGACATTTTTACGCAGCACCATCTAGTCCCAAACTAAGCAGAGCTTGTACTATGTATGTAACTATGGTTGCTAGACAATGGATACAATACTTAAATGCTTTTTTTTGTATATACACACTTATAATACACAAAACTTATACTTATACGTGGGACACTCAGAAAGTTTTGCGAAACTAAAAAAAATTGTTCTATATGTACATATATTTTTATCAAATCTTTTCAAAGTACTTTCCACCAGCCTCTATACAAAGATTCATGCGCCTAAACCAGTTTTCAAAACACTTTTTCCAGTCCGCCGCAGACACCTCGTTTACAGCCTGCTCGAACGCAGCCAGCGCATCTTCCGGCGACGAAAATTGTATCCCTTTGAGCTGATTTTTTATTTTTGGGAATAAAAAGAAGTCACACGGTGCTAGATCAGGGCTGTAAGGAGGGTGACCCAGGAGTTTGACTGGCGTGCTGTCCAGGAAGTCCCTCGTTTTGAGTGCGGTGTGCGCAGGTGCATTGTCGTGGTGGAGCAGTAGCCCGCGGAGCCCTGTGTTTGGTCGCTTGTTGCTTATAACAGAGAAAACTTCTGGCAAACATTTGGTAGTATACCATTCGGCATTAATGCTTCTTTGATCCCGTAAGGGAATTGATACCAAGTGGCCAGTCAAATTAAAAAAGCTAGCGATCAAAATCTTACCCCCGCTTCTAGATCGCTTCACTTTGGTAGGCGTTGGCTCATTTTGAAACACCCAAACAGTCGACTGGCGCTTGGTTTCTGGGTCGTATTGATAAATCCAGGACTCATCACCTGTAACGATGTCGTAAACACGCCGAGACGAGCCTGCTTCAAATTTGTTAAGCATATCACGGCACCATTCCACCCGGGCCTGCTTCTGAGCATCGGTGAGGTTGTGCGGCACCCAGCGTGATACTATCCTCCTCACGCGAAGATGGCTGTGTAGAATCTCGTGAACGCTTCCCGATCCAATCTTCAATATGTGTTGAATCTCCTGATATGTAATTCGCCTATTGTCTTGGATTAAATTTTTCACTGCTAGCACGTTTTCTTCGGTAACAGCCGTCAAAGGGCGACCGCTTCTTTCGTCATCCCCCAAAGTTGGTCGACCGCGCTTGAATTCGTTATACCAACGATACACGGTTGCCTTGGAAGGGCCTTCATCCATGAATTCCATTTGAAGTCTATCGTACGATTCATCCAGTTTCAGGCGACACTTGAAATCGTATAAAATCATAGCTCTAAAATGTTCCCGGCGCAGATCCATATTTCAGTGAGACACAATACTTTGAATTAACTCGCAAAAAATGTGGAGGGAAATTTTGAAATTGGAACTTACTTATTTTTACTTATATAGTTCTGCGTGCATTGAAACGATTTTAATTGTTGGTTTTTGTCATCTTAGTCTTCCTGCGACCATGAACGCTGCAAAGCTTTCGAAACGTCAGGAAAACCAATTTAAATAATATACACGATTTAATCCGCTTAAACTAGTTTTATTGTAATGTGTAGTGATCGCGAAAACCTAAGAAACAATACCTTCTTTTCGTATCAACATTTTTATAGCCATTATAAAAAATCCCCAATAAATGCTTTATAAAGACTCATAAAATTACCGTTATTAATCAAAATGAGGGCACCGTATAAACGAATACCGTATACTGTTCAGTTTTTAAAAAAAACACAGTAGCAAAAATGTGGGCAAATAAATACTACGAGTAAATATTATTATGTAGGTAAGCTAGATAGTAGGTAACCCGCATCACTAAAATAAACACAGCACTTATAATTTGCACGGTAAATCTAGGGTCCGTAATAGTTGAAACTCGTATTTTTAGAATGTCAGCCGTATATTGAACAGACAAATTTCTAAAATAAATAAGTTAGTTATCATAATTAAGTTACCCAGTTATCAGTTTTGCACAAAACAACTGTTAACCTGATACTTTTTATAAATAGTTCTTATTCAAATCGGAGAACGGAATTATTTTCATAAGTAAACCTGCTGATGTGATAGTTATTATTATTATTATTTTCAGCCTATATTGTCCCACTGCAGGGCAAAGGCCTCCCTTTCCTTATTCCACTCTTTCCGGTCAAGTGAAATTGTGAACCAGTCTCTTCTATATATTTCTTCTTCTTCGCCATCGAAATGGTAAATAGTTTTAAATATCTCGGTCACATTATTACGTCTGACTTACGGGATGACTTAGACATTGAGCGGGAGCGGAGGGCTTTGTCGGTGCGCGCTAATATGATATGCCGTAGGTTTGCGCGCTGCTCCACTTGTGCTAAAATAACATTATTTAAAGCGTATTGCACATCATTTTACGCATGCAACCTATGGGGTGCATATACTCGCGCATCGTATGGAGCCCTCCGTGTTCAATATAACAATGCATTCAGGATGCTGGTGGGGCTGCCGCGGTTCTGCAGCGCTTCTGGTATGTTCGCGGAGGCGCGCGTCGACGGCTTTAATGCAATTATGCGTAAGCGCATAGCTTCGATGGTAGGCAGAGTTCGCGGCAGCACTAACGGTATCCTGAAAATGATAGCAAATAGGGTGGACTGCCCATATATAAATAATATTATTGGATTACATGTAATAATTAATAATTGAATGTAATATTATTTAATGTAATTTTATTGAATGTCATTTTATTTAATGTAATTTAATGTATAATTTTGAAAATGAATATGTACTAACCATTTATTAATGTATTTACTAACACGACTGGATCTCTGTTATCTTATAAATAAATAAATTATTATTATTATACGAGTCCAGCTCGTCCCGCCATCTTCGCCTGGGTCTGCAGCGATGCCGTTGCACGTTTTTCGGGACCCACTCGGTACAAATTTTAGCCCAAATGTGATAGTTAAATAAATAAATAAAAAAATACTTTGGGTCATTTTTTACACAGCACCATCTAGTCCCAAACTAAGTAAAGCTTGTGCTATGGGTACTAGACAATGGATTTAATACTTATATACTTTTTGTTTGTAAATACATACTTATAATACATAAGCAACACCCAGACCAACACAAACACTGTTGTTTCACTACACTAAAGCTTTATTTCACAAATGATAATTCTCTTGTTAAACACCCGCTTACCCACAATTCCTGTAGGTACATTCTTTTGAGTAATCGGCCATTTAATCAGAGAATTAACGTTGATGAACACCGGCCTTAGTGGTTTGTAGCGTGGTGTGTGTTTAATTAGAACCTGTAGCACTGGCGAAATGTGGGTGTACTATTACACCTCTGCCTACCCCTTCGGGGAAATACAGGCGTGATGCGTGGTATATTTGTGTTGTGTTGTAGCACTAGTTAATGTCAGTGAACGGTGAACGCTAACATTTTATAACCCCAAAGTGTTTCAAACGATACTTAAATATTCTGACGTTTAGTAACGTGAAGTTTATAGTCGCGGTCTTAAGGCGCTCCCCTGACCAACAACTTAAGGTCGCGCAAATTTATGAATTAGTACCTACCTACGTATAAAATTAATAAATAAATAAATTTAAATAAGTTAAAGGTAGAGTAATAAAACAAGTTTAACCGGATTACATCGCGTACATTATTATTAAAATTGGTTTTCCTAACGTTTCAAAAGATTTGCAGCGTTCTTGGTGGCTTATTCCCATGAGCTCCAAATCTACTGTTCTCGTCAAAAAAAATTTTCGTCACAGGAAGATTAACATGGCAAGCGTCTGCTGGGCTTTTACTAGTAGGTAGACATTTTATTAATCTAAACTCAATCTAAATATTCCACGTTTAATAATTTCTTAGGTTTTAGCGATACATACCAGGCCCCTCAGAAAGTATTGCGAAAAAAAGAAAAAGATTAGGTACCGAAATTACAAAAATTAATAACATAATGGAAATCGACTACGGAATGATTTTACACACCGATGAACTCAGCGATAAAACAAAATAAAGTTGACGTAGTGCTTGTTACGGAGGATGTTCGACGTTACCAGGCCCCTCAGAAAGTATTGCGAAAAAAAGTTTTTATATATGGGAGACTGGCCAGTTATAATGTTTTTCGAAAATATGATTATTTATAAGTAAAAATAAGTAAGTTCCAATTTCAAAATTTCCCTCCACATTTTTTGCGAGTTAATTCAAAGTATTGTGTCTCACTGAAATATGGATCTGCGCCGGGAACATTTTAGAGCTATGATTTTATACGATTTCAAGTGTCGCCTGAAACCGGATGAATCGTACGATAGACTTCAAATGGCATTCATGGATGAAGGCCCTTCCAAGGCAACCGTGTATCGTTGGTATAACGAATTCAAGCGCGGTCGACCAACTTTGGGGGATGACGAAAGAAGCGGTCGCCCTTTGACGGCTGTTACCGAAGAAAACGTGCTAGCAGTGAAAAATTTAATCCAAGACAATAGGCGAATTACATATCAGGAGATTCAACACATATTGAAGATTGGATCGGGAAGCGTTCACGAGATTCTACACAGCCATCTTCGCGTGAGGAGGATAGTATCACGCTGGGTGCCGCACAACCTCACCGATGCTCAGAAGCAGGCCCGGGTGGAATGGTGCCGTGATATGCTTAACAAATTTGAAGCAGGCTCGTCTCGGCGTGTTTACGACATCGTTACAGGTGATGAGTCCTGGATTTATCAATACGACCCAGAAACCAAGCGCCAGTCGACTGTTTGGGTGTTTCAAAATGAGCCAACGCCTACCAAAGTGAAGCGATCTAGAAGCGGGGGTAAGATTTTGATCGCTAGCTTTTTTAATTTGACTGGCCACTTGGTATCAATTCCCTTACGGGATCAAAGAAGCATTAATGCCGAATGGTATACTATCAAATGTTTGCCAGAAGTTTTCTCTGTTATAAGCAACAAGCGACCAAACACAGGGCTCCGCGGGCTACTGCTCCACCACGACAATGCACCTGCGCACACCGCACTCAAAACGAGGGACTTCCTGGACAGCACGCCAGTCAAACTCCTGGGTCACCCTCCTTACAGCCCTGATCTAGCACCGTGTGACTTCTTTTTATTCCCAAAAATAAAAAATCAGCTCAAAGGGATACAATTTTCGTCGCCGGAAGATGCGCTGGCTGCGTTCCAGCAGGCTGTAAACGAGGTGTCTGCGGCGGACTGGAAAAAGTGTTTTGAAAACTGGTTTAGGCGCATGAATCTTTGTACAGAGGCTGGTGGAAAATACTTTGAAAATATTTGATAAAAATATATGTACGTATAGAACAATTTTTTTTAGTTTCGCAAAACTTTCTGAGTGTCCCACGTACATACATATTATCACGCCTGTTTCCCATTGGGGTAGGCAAAGACTATGGATTTCCACCTGCTACGATCCAGACACACCTCTTTCGCTTCATCTACGTCCATTAAGGGGCGGCATTGGGAAAAATTGGGATTTTAGAATCAAAATATTTTCAATTGTGGATACGACGTTGATCTAATTTTCATATTTAAGATTTTTCATTATATTTAATAGATTTTGGTGTAGGGAAAACACGATTTAATTAAATTGTCTGGATAGGTTTATTTTCCAAAGTAAGGTCTGTTTTTGGCACTATTTCGCATTGCATTTAGAAATTCCAATAGTTTTTATTATTGTTTTTTGTGAATAAGATATATCTTGCACATATCTAAATTCTGGGTTAACAGATTTTCATTTAAATGTTTATTCGCTGAGATATTTGCAAAAATGTAAAAAAACATCAAAACAGCGCGATTCCGCTGTGTTCTCACACGCGCAATTTGCCGTATGTTAGAAAGGGACGGTTGCAAATTTAATGCAGCACCTTAATTAACCTCGTCATGCATGCTCGTCGGTTTAGAGAACTCTTAACCTGGCATTTTTTGAGAACGTCCGCGATTTGATCGTGATACGTTTACTTTACGGTTTTAGCGATAAAAAGAAACAATTCCCAAACAGTACGCTATATCAACATTTTAATTACTATAAAATGAAAACATTGTCCTCAATAAACGCTTTTTGACACATAAAATTACCATTTTTAATCCAAATATGATACCCTATATACGAATACCTTAGAATAATTAGACTTAGAACGGCCGCAGTCACACGCGGAAAAAACTAAATAACGTATACTTTAGGAATAGATAAAAGACATGGCGAAAACTAGACGTTTTTATTTCATGTACCTATCTATTCCTAAAGTAGACATTATTTTAACTTTCACTTTAGACCAGGGACCGTACAACCCTGGTTTAGAGTTAGCCTTTCAAAGGGGTAAGCCGTGCAACCCCTTGAATGGGTTATATGCTTGAAACCCAGTAAAAGGATGTTTACCCATATCGTATGGGTTTTTCATTAACGGCTCAGAAAAACCCTATCAAAAACCCTTTCAATAGGTAACCAGAATGGTCCCTGATTAAGAGCAATAGGTAGACAATATCTAAGCATTCCATGTATTTTTTTAAACCATTTTTTTTTTTACTTTTCTTGATAATAATTCATAAATCTACACACTCAAGGTCAATGCATACGTTAGTTTCCAAGTTCAGAGGTATTTTTGTGATCAAGAGTGGCCAATATCAAACGTCAATAAAGGCGCATCAGCCAACAATTCTTGTTCAATGTCTCGTACACCAATTATTTCCACTAAATAAAAACAAAATGAATTAGAATACTTTGGCCATAGAACACGATAAAAGTGCGCTAAATTCTGATGACTTTTTGGTTCTTTATAGGATTGAATGAGTACCTATAGTACTTTTCTCTCATTTGCGAGGAAACAATACACAAATTAATTCTACGTCCAATTCTACCACACAGTATCTAATTTTCATTCGCGCCAATTCGTCCGAGCGCGGTTTTGTTCTATTTACAAATTTTTGAAAAAAAAATGTGCATTCAACCTTTATAACGATAAATATTTTATACCTAAAAACACTAATTTATGTGTGTACTTAAAAACCTCGCTAGCATAATTAAAAAAATAAAAACTGTCCAGCAATTTTTGTTATTTCGTGTTGGATATTGCGTACGGAGAAGAGCCGGTTGATGTATTACATTCTTTTTTTTAAATAATGAACCAATTTCTGAGCAAGTGGGAGAAAAAAAACATTTTCTTTTATGAGACAGGCTCCCCTTAGTCAAATCAGAAATTACTTCTGCCGTTTTCTTTCAAAGTACTCAAAAGTTTGTCTGCAGTCTTTAATATGAAACTTGAAACTTGAACACAAACAGCCTATTAAAGAATTTTAGGTTTATAGGATATAAGAAAAACTTGTTTATCACAATCAAGGTGGGCTAAGTTTGGAAAAAATACTATAACTTTTTGAAACATTAAGTATGTTCAAAAACACTGTAGATCCTTCAGTGATTCTTTGCTTCGTCTGTTTACTAGAAGTTTAAGCAAAGGACATTGCTAAAGTTCCATTAAAGCCCAGCCTATGGAAGTTATGAGTAAAAAATTATGCTCACCATATACAATTCGATGAGGGCAATGTGTTGCAATCTATTTTAATAAACGGACAGTACTCCACAGACGTTTAATTCATTAAAATATTAACTATTTTAAGGTTATTTTTTTGTTTTATTATTTTAACGCATTTTACGCATGCGAAGCGAATTCTAAAGATATAAATGGATATAATGGTTATTTTTTTGCTTACAAAACTAATGTCAAACAAGTATCATCGTTTTATTTTGTGTTTTTTTAGTGTGTTTTTCTGCTCAAACGAAAAAATGTATACTTTATACTTCAAGTGGTTGTCTAGCAACTAAACAGTTTTCTAATCATAATCATGGCGAAGGTAGTAACAAGAGGTTGGCTATCATTGGCTTTCTTTAACAGTGGTACCAACGTAATACAAAACTAATGTCAAACAAGTATCATCGTTTTATTTTTTGTTTTGTTAGTGTGTTTTTCTGCTCAAATGAAAATTTTTATACTTTAAATGGTTGTCTAGCAACTAAACAGTTTTACTCTTCTAATCATAAACATGGTGAAGGTAGTAACAAGAGGTTGGCTATCATTGGCTTTCTTTAACAGTGGTACCAACGTAGTCTATACTTCTATACTATAATAATATATATAATATATATAATATTATAAAGAGGAAAGATTTGATTGTTTGTTTGTTTGTTTGTTTGCATTGAATAGGCTCCGAAACTACTAGACCGATATGAAAAATTCTTTCACCGTTGGGAAGCTACACTATCTCCAAGTGACATAGGCTATATTATATTTTCAAAAAAATTAGGGATCCTTACTAAAACACCAATAATGTAACACAAGGTGTAAAAAAATTCCCTTAAAATTCCTTACATCGTGTGCGCTGCTAAAACTATTGATGATAGAGCAAAATAATGTATTACGGCTATGCAGAAAACATCATTATCTACAAAAAATGTCGCGATAGCATATATCTAACTATTATAGTTACGTCACAAAAAGTGATATTTTATTTATAAAATTTAATTAAAATGACGCCTCTAGAAAAGGCTCTTTATTTGTACCTTGGTATTAATCCTTATCAAAATAAATTACTTCATATTTAAAACTGCTTCAATATCTTTATATAACTTTTTGAATTATTCAATTCGGACTTTCCATTCGAAAGATATCACGAGTTTAAAAATGTAAGTATTAGAAAAAAGTTGCGTGGTCGCCGCTCACTCCGCTCGGCTAACTATGCGATGTAGGCGTCACTGGCGTACGGGGGGGGAGTCAATTCGCAGACATTTCTACACCACGAAGTCCCACAATACTACACGGGCCAACTTTATAACTTTTTTTTTTTAACTTTTTTTACTTTTACTCTTTTTTAGTAACTTGACGCAAAAAGAAGTGTGTATATGTTAAAATTTATAATTTTTAAATTTTTTGTTAATTACCCGTGCGGAGCCGGGACGGGCAGCTAGTACATTATAAAAACATAGAATAGTTACAAGGGATTGATCAAAAATATGAAATCAAAATGGAGTATCACAGCCACTTACGTTATTATCGGGTAGATTAACTCTTTAAAATAAATACATCAATATATATATCTGCATTAAATATGATAATAGTAAGTAATGAAAAGCTACGGATGTAATTGTCGTTCAATTTTTATATTTGTACAGACTCAGGGCTATTCTTAGCGAAATCAAATCATCATCATCATCATCATCATCATAATTTCAGCCGAAAGACGTCCACTGCTGGACATAGGCCTCCCCCAAGCATCGCCACAATGATCGGTCCTACGCCGTTCGCATCCAGCGGATTCCCGCGACCTTCACCAGGTAGTCAGTCCACCTTGACAAACCAAATCAAATAATATAACTTATTTCGCGAATATTGGTACATAATAAAGCTGACAAGGTTTAACACGGGGGTTCGATTCACACAGGACACAAATATTTGTGTGATTAACATGAGTGTTTGTGTTGGACTGGGTGTTTCTTATGTATTATAATTATAAGTATGTATTTACAAAAAAAAGTATCTAAGTATTATATCCATTGTCTAGTACCCATAGTACAAGCTCTGCTTAGTTTGGGACTAGATGGTGATGCGTAAAATGTCCCAAAAATATTTATTTATTTATTTATTTATTATATTCTTTATTGTACATTACACCAAACGAAAACAAAGACAACAGTTTACAGAAAAATTAAGTAAGTACGGCGGTCTTCCAGACAACCTTTGGGTGGACTAGAAGAATGGGAACCGATCGTAGGTAGGTACGGTGTAAAAGTAGGTACGTATTAGTTATTTATTTATTTTAACATGGGTAAATAGTTCTAAAACATATTCGGCCGATATTCAGGATAGTGTATCGTATCACAAAACACATTAGCTATTATTGTTTTACAAAATATTGTTATTGTACCAACATTTTTCTATTTTTATGTAATAGCATATGGAAATGATAATATGCTTTATTCTAACCTAGTTGCAACTTGTAACAACAATAATGTTGCTATTTTATAAAACCTACAAAATGTCAGCGATGGGGTAGAAAACCTCCAAAAGCGGCGGATCATCTCTTATCTTTGCGGTACAAAGGGTGTCAGGCCGACCCTTCCTGCAGTGCTAACAAGCAGATACCAGTTGGCTATTATTTTTCCTTTGTAGCAACGTAAAATATCCCATAAATATTATAAATGAGAAAGTATTTTTTTGTTTTTCCTTCAATCACTCTGAAACAGCTAAACGGATTGATGATGAACCATAACCCGGAGTAAAATATAGGCTATTTTTAAAGTCGGAAAAAAAAAATATCCTCTCGGCCGAATTTCGATGACGGCGGCCAATCTTAAAAGAGACATAGCCATCTCAATCAATCAAGTCAGCCTATCGCAGTCCACCGCTGGACATACGCCTCTCCCAAGTTGCGCCACAACACTCGGTCCTCTGCCTTCCTCATCCAGTCCCCCCCAGCCACGTTCTTCGTTCGTTCGTTCTGTCATGACTTACGGTGCCGAGACGTGGACACTGACAGTTGGGCTAGTCCACAAATTCAAAGCCGCTCAGCAAGCTATGGAGCGAACTATGTTTGGAGTTTCTTTAAAGGATGAAATCCGTAACTAGATTATCCGGAGAAGAACCGGAGTGACCAACATAGCTTGTAGGATCAATAAGCTGAAGTGGCAGTGGCTGGCCATGTCTGTCGAAGGACCGATGGCCGCTGGAGCAGACGAGTCCTTGAGTGGAGACCGCGAATCGGCAAACGCAACGTAGGCCGCAACCTGCCAGGTGGACGGACGACCTGATAGCCATCTGCGCGTGACATATTATAGTGAACAAGTGTGTGCACAAACAAAGGTTCACTTTCTATGCTGACTCTGATTATCTGATGATACGGCAATCCAACACGCCCGGAAAGAGATCAGGCGCAGGACTGACGGCTTTACGTACTCTCCGAGGCTCGGGGGCACATAAATAGATAGAGTAGAAAGGTTGTAATCACAATTTTACTTGCGATTCATGCGTGGCAACTTTCGAACAAACTACGCCTTACATACTGACGTCATTAATTTAAAAAAAATCACTTTAATCAAATGTACTTTACAGCTCTTGTTTCAGCAGTTAAGGCATTTTTGCGGGTTTTTGTTACAGTATTTACAGAAACAAGTCATAAGGCGTACTAAGAAAGGCTTTGAAATGCCCTGTACTATGGTGCAGTGTTGGTACGCGCGCCCTGCCCACTTTTCCATTCTATCTATTGCTGTGCTCGGGGGTGTAGCACCGCCAACTGCCGTACTCCAGGCTACTACTGAATTTTTTTCTCTTCCTCCTTTTTTTCTTTTTCTTATCTTTTTTATCTCGGAAAAATAAACAGTTCTCGAGGGATGCGCGATATCATATTTCTGTGATAAACCAAATTTTACGCGAGCGAAGCTGCGTGCATAGGCTACTAGGTAGATATTAAATAAACAATTAAATCCCCCTCAAGTAACATAAGACACAACCCCACCTACATGAGTAATTATTTTCGTTGGTTTTTCATTTCGTAAAGATGAAAAGATGAAAAGATTGACATATACGGTAGAAATATTACCTACACCGTATTCAAGGAAGCAAAAAAATAAATGAAAACAAAACTGCTACCCACCGTCATTAAATTATTTTGAGCTGGAGATTTTTTTCCGAGATGTTTCAATTAGACAATACAAAAAACCGATAATTTTTAAGTGGGTAGCTTTTTGTTTACCTTAATTTATCGTTTACTGGTACAAGATAAAATGTGTATAGAGATAAGCCGATAGGCCTTTCCAACATACTACATCATGGGATAGACGAGAAAAAAATCATGCTCTTGCGGGTGTTTTTGTTTCAACATTTTGGTTTACCACTTTGTTGGAGAGATTAAGCATACCACTGCAATGTGCCGTTAGCTCCCGCCGTGTCCCGTCGCATGCCTTGGCGTCCCTCAGCATGCCTTCGCGTCCCTAAGCATGCCGTTGTGTCCCACCGTGGCATCCTCTAGCGCGCTCTTCAATGCCGCGAAAGGAAATCCCCTTTCATGCCGTGGGGGTCGATCTCTAAACATTGGAATATGTATCTTGTTATAGCTAGATACGTATGAATTTACGTTGGGTAAAGATAAAATGCTCTGACTTGCCATCCCCAGTATACGTTGGCCGTAAAGGTTCCTTGTTGACTACGGAACCCGAAAATCATGATCTAACCTAACTTCCTAACAATAAACTTCTTTCCAGATCTACCTATTCTACCCAGAAGAACTGTACCAGTATATAGGACCTAAAGGCGTGGTCTCCCTGCAGCTGCTAGCCTACTGCTCATCCTGCTGCAACCCAATCACCTACTGCTTCATGAACAGGAAGTTTAGGCAGGCCTTCATCAGCTTGTTTAAGACTTGCAGACTGTTCAGGTGAGTTCAAAATATTATTGTGTACGGTCGACCGCACGTCAGTGGCAACCGTTTGACATTGACAGCGCCTTTATTTCATAAGCAGTAAGGGCGGCGGTTCTCAAATTCAAGTGTTACACAAACTCAGTTACTCTAGTAGTGCGACCACTAATACGGAGGTTTATAATCTAAGCTAATACGACTATTACACCTATTAAAACCGTGTCTAAAGTTAATCTACATACATTAAAGGTAATTTAAATATGGTTTAAGCTCTGTTTAGTCTAAACATTTTTTTAAACGTTTAAGAGACTATAACTTTTTCTCAACCCAATAAAAACTAATTGATAAATAAAAGCATAATATCAAGTCGTTAATTCTGCCGTGTCACTCGCAGGTCTGTTATCTTAAGATACATGAGTTACGCGTAACAGGTCTAAATCGTATTTTTTCATGATCCTCTATCACCCAATAAAATAATATTTTAATTAACTATTACCAATTAGTCACAATTGCCTATCACCTAACTCTTGAAACTATGATTTTGCCATAGTTAGTTATGGTAAAATACTGTATCTTAAGTTACATCAATTACGCGTGATAAGTTGCGAGCGCATCGAGCAAATCCTAACTCTGCTAACTACTAGATACAGTATTTATCCGTGACTGTAGTGCGCGTATTAACTGATGATGATGTGGGTATTATGAGAGCTTCATTAACAAACATGGTTCTAAAAGTAATAGGCCATGGCAACATGATAGTATTTATGGACCAGCTGAAGAAAAATAACTACCTTTCTGAAATCAATAGGTGGATTAAAAAAATCGCGGTCGAATATGCAGGAGTAATGTTCACAAACCTATTTTTGTTGGTTAGTATTGATTGATATATGTCATTGCTTGATGTATGTCATTGACCGAGTTTTTGAAAAGTGTACGTAATTTCCAAAAGCCTTCAAAATACGCACTGTCTGTGGTTGGATTTCCACTGGTTATTTTATGAAAATGTGTGTTAATCAATTATTATTTTATTACACAGGAAATTAAAGTAAATAGGTCCTAAACAAGGCAATGAAAAGCCAACTGGCACCTTAAATTATGGATTTCAGTCATGGTTTCAGATAATTTCAGAAAGCGCAAATTGTGCTTAGATAAAACCAAACAGTTTTTAGTAACTTCGTTGGTAATTTTTACTGTTTGACATTTATTCAATAACTACAAAATTTGTACAAAAAAGTGCAGTTATAAATGCAGTTTATGACGATACCCTTTAATCAGCAGTCGACTTAGACCCAAAAAACTGCCACCATTACCTTATTTTCAAAATAATCACCTTATGTTGCTTCGAGGCTAGTAGTTCTGCTGTTCTGGTCTATACTTTTCTTTTAAGTATTTTTTGGTCTTACTGTTCTGTTGTCTTAGCTGGACCCTAGTTTCATTATAACAACTAATTTGCGTAAAATTTCTTATTTATCGGCATCAAACGAAATAAAAATTTGCGTGAAGTGCTTAGCCGGTTGTGTTTTTGTCCGACTCAAAAGGGTATCTTTCTCTTAGATACCCTGGGAAATCAGAATTTATGGCAAATATTGCTTCCTTATCACTTTTTAAAAACATCTTATACCTAGCTATCTCTTTAATATTTCATTATTGATTTCCTACCATCAGATTCAATATCTTTTCGGTGTTTTGTGCTATAGTAGAAGTTGAAGGCTATTTACAGTAGAGGACATATTCAACGCTCTGTCTACTCTGCTCTGCGTCTGCTCTGTCTGGATTTAATTCAGCTAACTGATTTTTAACTACAGCATCGGATGCAATAGATTCTCCTTATTCCGTCACTATGTAGTTTTGTGGTATTTTGGATAAAATTTAAAACGGACACGTACGGACAGCGCATTGTTGAGAATTTTTTTTCGAATGCAAGAAATTTATCATCTGATTAAATCCTTCTAAGTTTGGAAGCAAAAGTAATACAACAAAGAAATTTAGCGTAAAATCATCTGAAGGGTTGACAATTATAATGAGATCAAAAGCATTTCGATTGCATTATTATTTTTATATAAGACCGCGAACTTTTCAATCCACGTATTAAGAATAGTTGAATTTTGAAGACGCTCAACTTACATAGTCGTCAAGATATAATACGATGAAAAATAATTTAAAGATTTGCATGTGTATTGCAAAAGTGTGTTGGACTTAGTTAAAAAAGAAGTCCCCGGGAAGAAAGGCGAAGGAGTGTAAGTACAAGAAAGAAAGCAGACTTAAATGCAGATGTAGATTTAGATAAGATCTTACATATCTAGGATTTAGTTTTTTTTTTGTATCTAAAATAATTTTGATAATACAAAGTTCTCATTCCAATTTTTATGTTAGTTATGAAGTTAATTGAGTTTATTTGTTTTAAAAGTTATCGAATCTTGGTTAGAAGAAGTCTGAGTTTTCGTTTTAATTTTTGACTCATTAAAAAGGATATTTTAATGTATTTGAACATTTGAGTTTTTACTAGATAAGTCATAAGTCATTATTCATTTGTTTAGATGAGTACTATTTTTTCTATTCCTTTATAAACTAATTTAATTTAATACTAAACAATCAGTCAGACAAACTTTAGTTATAGATACCTGTGTTTAGCAAAAAATTCCATATTACACTTGTTGCGGCTAAGTCACGTATCTTAAGATAGAGAGCACCGCGTAACAACCAATATATAGAGAGCTTGTTACACCTATCTCTGTTATAGCTAATAACTCTGAAAATTTCAAAGTTATCAAAAATCTATAAATTGCCCGGTTTTCCTCAAACTTTAATACAACTAATTATGTAAAAATATTTCCCGAAAGTTTTGAAACATTTAAGATAATCGCAATTATCTGTAAAAAACTTTAAACGGTGATATCTCAAAACTATGTTTTGTGAGATACAAGAGATAGGCCTGACACGGCAGAATTAGGAAACCCTTAGTAATTTGTCTTTGCGATAAAGTAAATATTATCTTCGTGGAATAAGTCGATTAGTTTTGTTATAAGTTCTAGTATAATATATTATAAACTTCAATGGTATTAATTCAAGCGTATTACTCTATAATATCAGTATCCTGATATTGATAATATTCATCATAAATTAAGTAGATGAGACAGTATCAACATATATACGTTACCAAGAAGAAGCCAACTAATCTGGGGGTCTACTCGCAAAAAATGATAGTCGATAGTCAAGATATATCGTGACATTTATCGTGTCAAAACCTACTCTAAGTAATGTGTTAAACTATCAAAAACAAACAAGACTTCATAGACAAGGTTCGGAGTGAATGAGTCAAAAACAAAATCAATAATGGCGTCGATTCTCTTATTCACGAACTAAACTAATTTTAAAATATTACTCTCTTTTTATACCAATAGTAGATACAAGAAAGGGATAGCAATAATTTTAGTGCTGTCTTAGTTGGAATTAAAATTTCCATACAAGTGATACAAGTTTAGTCGAGATCTCGGAACGTGCCCACTAAAATACTAAGAAATGTAGCACGTAAACTAATTTGACAGCACTAGCACTCACACACCACCACCACCATCGACACTATTTTCTTTTTCTCCAACTTGCCCGGAAATCGGATCATACATAAAAAAAATACAATAATCGTCTCTTTTCCGTACGCAACGAAATAACACGCCAGCAATATCCAACACGACAATAATATAAATTGCTGGACAGTTTTAATTTTTTTAATTATGCTACCGAAGGTGTTGAATACCGAAGTGGTATCCAATTGAACTATGATACTCCTTCACTATGTATGTGTATACATGTAGGTCTACATTTAAGTACACACTTACATAAATAAGGTGTTTTTAGGTACAAAATATTTATCATTATAAAAGCTGAATGCTCATTTTTTTTTCAAAACTTTGATAATAGAACAAGAACCGTGCGCGGACGAAAAGCGCGAATGAAAATTAGATACTGTTGAATTAATTTGTGTATTGTTTCCTCGCAAATGACAGAAAAGTGCTATACAAGTCTCGGCCGAAATAGAAATTAACGGCCTCGTTTAGTTTATAATCACTTCGGAAGTACTCGGCTTCGCCTCGTACTTCAAATATTACTCGGCCGTCATTTCAGGCCTCGACACTAATGTACTATTGTTTTTGACTCATTCACTACGAATATTGTATATAATGTCGTCAAAAATCATAATATTTGTTTGTGAATTCGATAAACGACTAGGAATCCGAACATTTATTAGAGTACGATCGATATATTCAGAGCACTACCGTGCTGTTTCGATTATGTCGTGGTCGATTTTGCGAGTAGACCCCTGTACACCGAGACGTTCTACTTACGCGACATAGATAGTATAAATTGATTCTAAAGGTAGGTTCCACACGAACCTACGTTGTTCTTGATGTTGCGTGAATCTTGCTATTCTAACTTTTCGGTTTGATTTCGATTTTTGATTTGAAGTCTTAAGTCATGACGGTCTATAAGTACCTACGTTCGATCTTCCTAGAATGAATATAAAAACATCGAGCATGTACCTTTCCAAATAGATTGTAATTTATTAAGACATTGCCTATGTATCCAATCTCTATTCTAAATTGTAAGATTATTTATATATGTATTGTATATATTTATGATACCTATATGTCTAATATATTTTGTGCTATTTATTTATTTTAGTTAAGTAGTACGCCACGGACTGCCCCCATTATCTAGATCTTACGTCTTCTTTACGATCTTCATTATTTGTTTTTTTTAGATTTTACGTTTTCTTGGAGTTTCTTTGAAGGATAAAATCCGAAACGAGATTATTCGGAGAACAGGAGTGACCGACATAGCTTGTAGGATCAGTAAGCTGAAGTGGCAGTGGGCTGGCCATGTCTGTCGAAGGACCGATGGCCGCTGGAGCAGACGAGTCCTTGAGTGGAGACCGCGAATCGGCAATCGCAGCGTAGGGCGCCCCCCCGCCAGGTGGACTGACGACCTGAAAAACGTGGCTGGGGGGACTGGATGCGGAAGGCAGAGGACCGAGTGTTGTGGCGCAACTTGGGAGAGGCGTATGTCCAGCAGTGGACTGCGATAGGCTGAGTTGATGAAGTCTTCTTTGTCCATCCAAAGGTTGTCTCGAAGATATCGCTTTTAGCGATAAGACCGCCCATGTACCCATTATTTATACGTTGTTCCTGTTTACTACTATTTTCATGGTGTATAATATAGTATATTCTATCTATCTATCTATGTACACGCATGTGTAGAAATACCCTAGAGCAGCGGTTCTCAAACTTTTTTGGTCACGGAACCCTTTTGACAAGCAAAATACTTGACGGAACCCTACAATAAAACAATAGTTTTTAAAAGTGTATTATTTATTATATAAGCATAATAAAAGTACAATGTAACAGTTACTAATTATTACTTACTTTAACCACATGCCAAGTACAATAATAGAAGATATTAAAAATAAAAAAATCTTAACTAATGGGAGGTATGAAACTGTTTTTTATTTTTCATCAATTGGTTGATATCAGGTTTGATAGAAGACATTTGAAGTCTCATATCAGGTTCGGCGTCCAGTCTATTGCGATATTTTGTTTTCGTGGCTGCATAGGTTGAGAATCCTGTTTCGCACAAATATGTTGTTGGGAACGGGAGAAGAATATTCAGAGCCATTCTGCCAAGCATTGGATATTCATCACGGATTCTGCACCAAAAATCGTTGAGAGGCGTCGTTTTGAACAGTGACTCCATACTTGTGTCTGATGACATTTCTAAAAGAGATTCATATATCTCGTTTGACATTCTTTCGGGCTTTTGCAAGTTGGGTAAAAAAGGATTATGAATCCATGAATTCAGCTTCATTTTTGTATTATGTTCTTCGGGAAAATACTTTACAAAAGATGCGCGCATCGAAGTGAGATATTGGACCAATTCTTCAAACACATCATCTTGAAACATTTCCGAGTCGTTATCGCTAACAAACTCACTGAGTGACGTAAAGCTTTCTATTTCTCTCTTACCAACGCAAATAATCCAAAAATCTAATTTTCTTTTGAAGGCAGTTATTTTGTTATAGGCCTGGAACACTGTTGTCTGTTTACCTTGCAATGATAAATTCAATTCGTTCAGTTTTTGAAAGATATCCGCCATAAAAGACAATCGGAACAACCAAGTTTTATCATACAAACGGTCTTTCAAATTAAAAGAAACTGTATCTGCTGAAAGAAACATTTGTAACTCGGCTCTAAGTTCAAATAGCCTTGTTAAAGTTTTACCCCGAGACAGCCATCGCACTTCTGTATGGAGCAGCAGTGTTTTATGTTTGCTGCCATAATCTTCACACAATAATGAGAACAATCGGGATTGTAGTGGTCGTGATTTGATAAAATTAATTATTTTTACCGCTTCATCCATAACTAATTTTAGATTTGACGGCATTTGCTTCATCGCAAGTGCTTGTCTATGCAGAATACAATGGCTGGAACTACAATTAGGCGCTTTACTTTTTATTCGTGATACTGCTCCTGCTGTTTTACCTGTCATCGCCTTGGCCCCATCTGTACAAATGTCAATGCAATCGTTCCAACTAAGATTATTTTCTTTAAAAAATATGTTTATTTTATTAAAAATTTCTTCCCCGGTAGTGTTTGTGGGCAGCGGTGAACACATAAGCATGTCTTCTTCAAAAGAACGTTCATATGGATATCTCACGATAACCAGCAAGATAGCCAGACCAGTGACATCAGTTGACTCATCCATTTGCAAGGCGAAACGTGTTTTTTGTAGACGTGCAACTAGTTCTTGTTTGACGTAGCTTGCCAGATCATGGATTCGCCGTGAAACAGTATCGTTTGATAGCGGTACAGTAGAAAGATGCTTTGCAGATTTTTCATCGAGCATACATTTTGTTATGTCTAACACACATGGCTTTATTAAATTCTCAGCGATAGTGTGCGCTTCACCTGCTTGTGCAATGCGATAGCTAACTAAATATGATGCCTCCGTGGCCTTTTCATTGATAGTTTGTGTTACATGCATCATATTTTTTTGACTTTCCAATAACTGTTCTTTTTTACGAACAAAAAATTCTTTATTCTTGTCTTTAGACTCGGGGTGTACAGTTTCTAAATGTCTGCGTAATTTGGCAGGTGCCATGGAACTATTAGGAAGCAGTTTACTACATAACATGCAGAGAGGTGAGCCGTTGGAATCAACAAATCCGAAACTGATATATGATTCATCATACTTCCTTTTTGTCGTCTTTGAAACCGTGGAGCTTGACGTCGTGGCATCATCGTCTGGATCGGTAATTGCTGTATTCTCCGCGCGTACTGCTTTTGAACATTCAGCGTCATTAGAAGATGTCGTTGCAACACGTTTAACACCTTTAAGCCAACGTTCCATTCTTCTTTATTAATAATGTTACACGTCAGGATGGTAGGGTCAAAATAATGCACAATCGTTACTGCGTTTATGAGACAAAGTTTAGTCCAAAGAAGAAATGTACAAAACTGATACAATCAGAATACAGCGGGCAGTAGAACTTACAAGAAGGCAGCAGGCTAGCCAGCTTGTAAGTAGGTAGGTACGAACTTATCGCTCCGAACGCTAATCGTCAACTGACTGACGAGGCGCGACTTTTTTTATATAATAGCGCTTTTATACTTAGTCCTAGACTCGAACTCGAACATTCTCAAAAATACTCGAGTCGGCGCCTTTGATAAACAAAAAGCGGAAATAAAAATATAAATACAAAAAAATGCGTTGTAAACAATCTCGACTTTATGCTTTTGAAGATAGAGCCGAAAGTCGCTTGTTCACAACTATAGCGTCTAATTCAGAGGCGGCTTTTATCAAAGGGACTGCGCGCTCACAAGTATACGCGCGGCGGGCGGATTCAAAACGTTCGACCAGTGACCAGAGAGAGGTGTTTTGTTTTTTTTTTCTAAATTCTTGCGGAACCCCTACAGGGGTATCGCGGAACCCTAGGGTTCCGCGGAACACACTTAGAGTACCGCTGCCCTAGAGGTGTCTACACTCTACAGATTTGGTTATCTTTTCCAAAGTTCGAGTCAATGTACTTTTGACTTGAGTTCGATGGAAATATACTGTAGCCAAACAACTGGTAGTGTACAGTCAACAAATCGGAATCATGACCCACTCAGCTTATAATTCGTTTGAAATCGTCAAAACAGTAAGGTTTTCTTCTATGCTGCACTTAGGACATTTTGAATATTTTATTGGTAAACTGTCACTGTCACTTGCTAATAAAATTCATAACAAGTCTGTTTCCAGGGAAATAGCTGTTTAAGCAAAATTCAACCTAATTGTATTAAATGTCTGTAGGATATTAAGCTTATCGTGGGTCATGATTCCGATTTGTTGACTGTACTTTGCTCTATCTATGTATATAATTTATTTATAAATACAACGTGTATCAGAAATGCGAGGTCATATTTTTAGAGCTCATTCAGGGCATAGCATAGAACAAGTTTTACTATGGGACCAACTCTGAAATCACGAAAAAAAAATCAGCTGTTCCCTACTAAATCATCAATGTCGCTCGACAAAATGTAAGGATCAGTTGTTTTTTTTTTTTGCGATATCAGGTTTGGACCGGTAGTAAAAGTTGATCGATAGCATCCCCTGAATTAGTTCTTCAAATATGAGCACGCATTTCTGATACACGTTGCATAAAAAAAAATCTATAACCTTAACATTATTGTACACTGTATTAGGATGCAAAATTTGGCTTTGTTGGATAATAAAAGCGGGGTCTACTTATTTCATGTCCAGCAGAGTGGAGATCCTTAAATTATTTCGTTTAAAAAAAAAACTAATATAGCAGTAGAGTATCGATTCCTCAAGAAAACAGTTCGAGTTCACACTTTCAAAAGAAAAAGTAGTTTTCCCAGACCCTATTTCATCCCAGTGGAAAAATAAAACACTTGAATAGGTTTATTCAGACCTTTTATTTGATCTCGTTTTCTTGGAAAAAAGATTTTTCTAAGATCGCAAGAAATACATGAGGCGTTAGGTTTCTTTCTGCAAGTTAGGTGAGGTTCTTGTAACCAATAATAACAAACTTGGAAAGTCAATTTTGTTATCATTCACAATAAGTACCAATCACTGTAGGTTCGACCGCACGTCGGTGGTAACACTTTGACATTGACAGCATCTTTATTTCGTAAGCAGTAGGGCGGTCTTCGAATTGATATGTTACTGTCATGCTGTCGACTATACGTACTTTTTAGGGTTCCGAAGTCCTACAAGGAACCCTTATAGTTTCGTCATGTCCGTCCGTCTGTCCGTCTGTCCGTCTGTCCGTCTGTCCGTCTGTCCTAATCCTTTACCGCTTAATAACTTCTACAGTTATAAACATAAGTAAATGAAATTTTGACAAAAAATGGAATAGATATAGATCTCAATTTTAAAAGAATAAAAAAATCTTGATTACGTATTTTAGGGGTGGCGCCCATACATGTGAAATGGCGATGAAAATATTTTTTTCGCTGCACCCCCTCGTGTGGGGTATCGTTGAATAGGTCTACTAAAATGAAGGTAATGTTTCATACACCACTTTTTTATCAGGTATACCCTCTGCGAAATACAGTTCGCCAAAGTGGCTTGCAATGTGTCCCCCCCCCTGCCATTTCTAAACTATGCAACGTAGAAACTTATAGTCTTCAACATTGATAGACCTTTATAAAAACTCTCTTTTAAAAGTTTGTAATTAGACCTACTTAAGGAACCCTATAATACTGAGCATGGCCCGACATGCTCTTGGCCGGTTTTTATATATATAACATATGAGGGCAAACGAGCATGCGGGTCATCTGATGGTAAGCAATCTCCGCCGCCCATGGACATCCGCAACACCAGGGGAGTCATCGATGCGTCGCTGACCTTTTAAAAAGACTTATGCTCTTTTCTTGAAGGCTCCCATGTCGAATTTGTTCGGGAAAACCGCTGACGGAAGTTGGTTCCACAGTTTTGCTGTACGAGGCAAAAAGTGGCGTGTGAAACGTACTGTAGTTGACCACCAACCATCACGATGGTGAGGATGGAATTTAGATTTATAGCGGGTGGTACGATGGTGGAAGTCCGCGGCTGGTATAAGGTCGAACAATTCCTCAGAGCACTCCCCATTGTGCATGCGATATAGGACACATACCTACCTATTATCTACTTTCTTTTCTCAAAAATCGAGCTCAAGAGTCCTGTAAAAACTTTTCTCTATTGAGTTCCTAACAGTTTTGAATTTTTCCATCGTGTCTTATCTTCAAAACTTACCCTTTTCAACAAGTATATTGAACGTACCTACGTATAGAAATAAAATTCAAAAACAAACTTAACAGAAGTGCACAAAGGAATCGAAATACTGAAGCATGTCTGGAAATTTTGCAGCAGTACCACGTCAAATGACAACGTTAAAATGCAAGTGTGCTTTGAGTGGACTTTTTGCTCAACATGACAAATGGCCCGCTCTTTGTCATAAGACCTTATTATACCGACATCGCAAACAGCTGTGGTTGTACGATAGCACACCCTTACATGGGTTTATCTGTATAATTCTTACATGGGTCAACTTCTGGGAGTTATAGATACATAATAATTATTTCAGGTTACATCTCAAACAATAAGATTATGGAAATTGTAAACATGTTTGCGTATATTTTCAGAGACTTATATTCCTCTCGTCTCCATGTAAAGACAGAAATACAGCCGTCTCCGTAGGCGTATCATATTAAAATAACAAAAGGAAAATATATAGGCAGGTTAAGGCTTATTTACATCTCACGTTTCAAGGAACATTCTTAAATAAAATATCCTTCATTATTCTCAAGAATTTCTGTTGAAATCCACGTGACAATAAGATAACACAAACACAATAATACATCAACACACAAACATACCTCTCACACATCCATACATTACACATACACACTCAAATACTTAGATGATGTTAAATAGTAACTATTTGTATTTTATCTAAATATTTATTTCACTGGTTTTATTTTTGATCATGTTTTTCAAGCACAGTTATTGCAGTATATTGTAGAATCTGGAGGTGGGCGATGGCAGCTGTGACACAGTGCATACTACTGCAGCTACTATCGTACTCTTGTACCTTGTTATACTTGTAATAATGTTGCCCAATAAACTTTATCTTTATCTTTATATTTTATTTTAGACTGCGTGGCATTAGAATTTTTTTGATGATAGTTTTTTTATGGCATACTATAGAATGGCGAAACCAGCTTAAGGCCCATCTGATGTTAAGCGGGTTCCTTTGCCCATAATAACTGCAATACCAGCAAATCATGTTCGCCAAACTGAGACCTCAAGATGAAAATCCTCTTGTTATTGTAATTTCACCGGGTTCCGTACCCTTCGCCACAGTAAACATTACATACAGTACAGAAATTACGTCCTAATGCTCCGGATTGAATCACTCACACAGACGCACGCCTCAACAAGAACCTAAGCGGACGTCGTGCAAATATCCGCTTAGGGCCTTGTTGACGCGAGAGTATGTGTGAGTGCGTCGTTTTGAGCGCTTGTACGTAGTTTTCATACTGTACAATACAATACAATAGGTACAATACAAATCCTCTTTATTGCACAACAAGATTATATTAATTTCTTAAATAACTACTTATGCGCTAGTGTACAACTGGCGAACTTATCGCTCCAAGGCGATCTCTTCCAGACGACCATTGACTGGAATGTCATGGAAGAGACAAAGGGTAGTTACTGGTGCACTTAAATGATATCTGAAACTTAACTAATTAAACTAAACTAACTTAACTAGTAAAAAAATATAAAAAATATGTCAAAATATACATACATGTATTATCCTCTATAACATCATAAACTTACACACGATTACAATAAATAAATATAGCTATATATATATATATACCAAATGAATATAGGACAACAACATACTCATATCATTACTGGGACAGATAATGCTCCTTAACTAATCGCTTAAAAATAGGTAGTGATTGTGCACGTCTAATCCCTACAGGTAACTCATTCCACAAACAAAAAGCCTGCACAGTAAAGGACTTATCGAGGAAGTTTGTGGAATGAGTTGGCATTTTCAACCTTAAGTTCTCTGATGATCTAAGGGACCTCGTATGCGTATCACTTAGTAACTCGAATCGTTCTTTGAGGTAAAAGGGATGTATGTTATGTTTACTGTGCCTTCGCACCAGGGCACAGCAATGCAAGTATCACTGTTTATCAGCATACATAGATAAGGTGGTAGTACTCTGGACGAGCTCTTTAAAATGAAGCTCTACTACTATTGAAGTCTGAAGTCTTTTACAAGCTTATTGTTTCTTATCATTGTCCATAGAATTTCGAAATATTTCCGCTAAGTTAATATGTACTTCGTAGTATATACCACAATGAATAATTCAGACTTTCAATTGTATAAAATTTGTTGAACATAGATTTTTAACAGACCTTTTTCAATATTCAATCACAATCACATGAGACTTTCCATCTTCATGTCTCAGTTTGGCGAACCAACTTGCGGTACCATTTAAGCAACAGCCTAGGTGGTATTGAGGTTGTTATGGGCAAAGGTAACCACTTAACATCAGATAGGCCTTTAGCTCGTTTCGCCATCCTATACTATAAAAAAAAGCTCTAACTTAAAAAAATACTAGATGTTCTGATTTATTCCCCTGAAATCACAATCCGGAAATATTATTAAGACTTCAGACGGAGCGCGAATGGTAGGACTTTGTCCTTTGAAATTTTGATCTTCAAATAATTTAGAATGAATCAGCCGTGAATAATGAAAGAAAGGAGCGTGATCTTTGAATGACTTTTATTGTCATAAAGGTATCTCACAAAGCTAAATCAAAGTTATTTTTACTCTTTGCAGCAATTCGTACAATCGGCTGTTTTAACCAGCAATAAGCCAACTGGTATTTTTAATTTATTTGCTTCCTTGAAACCACTAAACTGATTTGCATGACAATTAGATTGGTGTGTTAACAGTTTGAAGACAATAAGCAATGGACAACAATGGCTTGTGTTTTCTCTGCGTTTCTACTGTTTAAAAGAATAATCATGGCTTAAGCACAGTACTATCATGAATTATCGACTGTCATAATTTTTTTATAGGAGCATAGACCTAGTAAAATAAATCCTAGCAATTAAATGTTGAATAAGATAAAATCTCATTTCAATCAGCCTGATTCTGTCATAAGTTGTAAGACCTAGTTTACTAAGCACACCGATATCTGATCCCAGAACACGTTCACCAAATATTCAATTTAAACTTTGAGATAAACTCTAACATCAGCTTAGTGAATATATGACTAAATAACCCGCCTCATCTAAATTCTTTGAAAATGTTCTTTCGATTTGATTTCATTTTTTGCATTTGCATGTCGAGAATGGTACTTAGAATTCAAGCGAATTGCATCGTGATGAAAAGCGATGAGTCTATCAATCGATTCTTAAACTCAATGCGATTCATTTGATGAAGTATAAGTTTCATTTTCAATTTCATCGTCACGTATATCTCTATTCTTTTGGTGAGGAGAATTTCAATCGGTATCGGATGAATACCAATGTGCATAATATTGAGAAACGTGTGCGATCCCAATATATGAACAAAGTTTAAGAACCCGAGATTTTTCCAAGCGAGTTGTTAAAAATCATTGCGACATTGCCTACGCCCAATTTTAGATTCAATCAATAGTAATCACAGTAATGAGAAAAGAGGTGGTATTATCTTCTTTATCTTATTCGAGGTGTCTTGATCAAATAAATCTCGCTGATTACTTATCAATGAAACGCTGTCTATTATGTTAGCCACATTCCATATTAGTTATTACACGTGAAAAAAAAAACAATAATTTATTTCAATTTGACAGCGTATGTCAAATTAATTTGAAACGTATTTCTCTCCAACTGTCAATTCAGCTTTCTGATATTCTCCTGGCTTTTTACAAAAGTAAGAATCAGGAATTCAGGATTACTAGGATTTCTGAAAGGAATTTCACGTCTGTATTAATCATGTCAATGTTTTTGTCAGTATTGAAGGCGAAATTATTTTATTCAACCTCAGAATTCCGCGAAAATATTTGTCGACACAACCATTTAATTGGCACTTTGGAAGAAGTGAAAAGTTGAGTGAAAACTCGCCAACACTCCAAATTGGGAATTAGCTTATTTGATTTGAGTAGTACTTAAACGGAAAGCTTTTCACCCGTATAATTTCCCGGTTAATTTGCTTTCAGTTGTAGGTTTAAGCACCAAGTACCACTAAAATCGTTTACTGACTACTTAGTAATAAGACAAATTGGATGTTGAAGTTCGTTTTATTACTATTACTAATGTGTAGTTTGCTCGACATCCTACGTCACAACAGGGATCCAGCAGAATACCAGCGTCAGGTTTAATAACCTGGCAATATGCTGAGCTGGACACCCATTTGTCACAATTTTGAGACACACATGGCGCATGACTGTCAATGACTTTTTTCCTCGCTTTGTTACTTCTTCACTATATCTATTTCTTGTTCATGTATATTTCTTTTGTATGTGTCTCAGTTGTGTCAAATAAATATTTTTCTTTCTTTCTTTCTTTTTTATTACTAGTTTATGCTTGCGGCTTCGCCCGCGTATCATTCGGCTTATCACAGAATGTCATTACCGCATATCCCTCTGGAACTATTTATCTTCTCGAGATATAAAGTAACCTACAAGTACTACAACGTGTTTTTGAAATAACTGAAAACCTCTTAAGGGGTCATTGTACTCATCAGTATGAACAACTTTTACTATGGGACCAATCCTGAACTCGCGAATAAAATATCAGTTGTCCCCTACATTTTTGTTCACATGAATCGACAAAATGTAGGGGTCAGCTGATTTTTTTTTCACGATTTCAGGGTTGGTCCCTTAGTAAAATTTGTTCATACTGATGAGTACAATGACCCCTCAAGATATTTTCAGTTATTTCAATAACACGTTGTATATATTCGGGTATACTTGCATACTAAACTTATCATGCATACTTTCGCATTTATAATATTATAAGTAGTATGACTAGACTACTGCCTTTGGCAGCTGGCGATATTAGGCTTTTTTTTTACGACATCTGTGGTCTATTGTTCGAGTGTAACATTGCTGATCACGAGGTTGTGGGTTCAATTCCCACAGGACACAAATATTTATGTGACGGACATAAGTGTTTGTGTTAGGGTGTTTCTCATGTATTATAAGAAGTAGAAAAAGGTATATAAGTAATATATCCATTGCCTAGTACCCATAGCACAAGCTGTGCTCAGTTTGAGACTAGATGGTTCTGTGCATAAAACTTTTGAAAAACTGTGCTTAGTTTGAGACTAGATAGTTCTGTGTATAAAACTTTTGAACAAAAAATTTAACCGACGAAAATAGAAACTGAAAAACGAAAAATTAAATTAAGCTTTTTAGTCTTTATAACTATTCTCCTAACTAAACTAAAATAAATAACTAATTATGAGTCGGCACGAAACAAACAAGCAAAGTGCGTGCGAGTTGCAAGTGGTCGAGCGGAGAACGTATTTTTGGAAAGTTATTGTTTATCGTTGAAAATTTCACGTTGTATTTGATATTATTTTGTTTTTATTATTTCTTTAAAGTAATTTAATGATCTTTGTTGATTGATTGTTTGGCGCCGACTCATAATTAGTTATTTACATTAGTTTAGTTAGGAGAATAATTAGCTTCATAAAAAGCTTCATTTTATTTTTCATTTTTCAGTTTCTGTTTCGTCGGTTAATTTTTTTGTGAAAAAGTTTATTTTTTATTTTTTTTGTGGCTAAAATCTAACTCCAGGTATCCATTATGTGTAGTGTCTAGAACTACATTTATGTGTGCCATGTTTCAACAGAATCGGTTAAAAGGTAAGAATTCAGTGGGTGAACAAGCACTTATCCTCTTTTTTCCTACCCTTAGGCTGGATTTTGATTTTGCAATATAAATGGGACCAATTCCAAGATATACTCCATCCATTAAAAAAACAATCATCAAAATCGGACTACTCTGTAATAAGTTATGCGTGGTCATACATAAATAAATATATATACATACGTGGGACACTCAGAAAGTTTTGCGAAACTAAAAAAAATTGTTCTTTACGTACATATATTTTTATCAAATCTTTTCAAAGTACTTTCCACCAGCCTCTATACAAAGATTCATGCGCCTAAACCAGTTTTCAAAACACTTTTTCCAGTCCGCCGCAGACACCTCGTTTACAGCCTGCTCGAACGCAGCCAGCGCATCTTCCGGCGACGAAAATTGTATCCCTTTGAGCTGATTTTTTATTTTTGGGAATAAAAAGAAGTCACACGGTGCTAGATCAGGGCTGTAAGGAGGGTGACCCAGGAGTTTGACTGGCGTGCTGTCCAGGAAGTCCCTCGTTTTGAGTGCGGTGTGCGCAGGTGCATTGTCGTGGTGGAGCAGTAGCCCGCGGAGCCCTGTGTTTGGTCGCTTGTTGCTTATAACAGAGAAAACTTCTGGCAAACATTTGGTAGTATACCATTCGGCATTAATGCTTCTTTGATCCCGTAAGGGAATTGATACCAAGTGGCCAGTCAAATTAAAAAAGCTAGCGATCAAAATCTTACCCCCGCTTCTAGATCGCTTCACTTTGGTAGGCGTTGGCTCATTTTGAAACACCCAAACAGTCGACTGGCGCTTGGTTTCTGGGTCGTATTGATAAATCCAGGACTCATCACCTGTAACGATGTCGTAAACACGCCGAGACGAGCCTGCTTCAAATTTGTTAAGCATATCACGGCACCATTCCACCCGGGCCTGCTTCTGAGCATCGGTGAGGTTGTGCGGCACCCAGCGTGATACTATCCTCCTCACGCGAAGATGGCTGTGTAGAATCTCGTGAACGCTTCCCGATCCAATCTTCAATATGTGTTGAATCTCCTGATATGTAATTCGCCTATTGTCTTGGATTAAATTTTTCACTGCTAGCACGTTTTCTTCGGTAACAGCCGTCAAAGGGCGACCGCTTCTTTCGTCATCCCCCAAAGTTGGTCGACCGCGCTTGAATTCGTTATACCAACGATACACGGTTGCCTTGGAAGGGCCTTCATCCATGAATGCCATTTGAAGTCTATCGTACGATTCATCCGGTTTCAGGCGACACTTGAAATCGTATAAAATCATAGCTCTAAAATGTTCCCGGCGCAGATCCATATTTCAGTGAGACACAATACTTTGAATTAACTCGCAAAAAATGTGGAGGGAAATTTTGAAATTGGAACTTACTTATTTTTACTTATAAATAATCATATTTTCGAAAAACATTATAACTGGCCAGTCTCCCATATATAAAAACTTTTTTTCGCAATACTTTCTGAGGGGCCTGGTATATATATACGCGTCGAATTGAGAACCTCCTCTTTTTTTAGTCGGTTAAAAAGTGTATTAATATTACTTTAAAGGGTGTCACTAACGATGCATCCAAAAGTCCGAATGGCGTGGCCGCATTCTAAAATTTGTAAAACGTATGTTATTTTTAGAACAAGTCGAGCTTTTTTGGATGTAGTCATTAAAACGGCGTTCGAATGGATGCATCGTCAGTGCCCATCTTTAGACACGGCGTGACACAATTTATTTAAGTCGGTAAAAACTAACCTTCATCTAAAAAACTAGTGTAAATACTTGTTCTACTTTCAACTCTGAACAAACCAGTTTAGTGAATTACGATAACCGTCCCTTACTGTTTATGAATTAAAGACGCAGTTATGGTCAAACTGACATGAGGTTGACTGTACGAATCGAATCATTAACTACTGTTACAGAGGTATCGAACCTTTCGTAACGTGCCATTACTTTTATCGCTGGCAGTACATTAATGTTCATGATTGTTTCAGGGCCTGTTTTTCCGAGAAGTCAGAGTGTAAACAGGCCATTCCTCCTCCCGTGAGCTCGAGCCAGGATGCGACTGCCTGCGTCATTAGAGGAAGCCATACTGGACGCACAGGTAAGATTTAAAAAATGTCTATATACGAGATTGCATGGATAGGATTGCAACATGGCACTGTGTTGCCATGTGATATTTTTCCAGTTAATTAAGTAAAACCCAGTTAATTAAGCATTTTTAGATGACTAAGCAGTCTAAGCACATTATTAATCATTTTCTCTAGAAATATGGCACGTGTATATACCATCATCTTGTAGACTTGCAATCCATACTGAATACCGTCCTTCAATCACAATGAAACTGCTGCTTGTGACACAGAACAGATAAGAACTGAACCAATACCTATGCAAATTGTCTACACTTATTTTATTATTTTTTACGCGTTTACGCATGCGAACCGAAAATCTTACGATTTAAATTGTGGAAAGAAAAAATCGCTCACGAGCAGGATTCGAACCTGCGACTCCTGGCTCAGTACGCCAGTGCTGTTAGCCACTAAGCTACCGTGAACACCGCTCGTGGTATCGACATTCTCATCCACTTGGCACGTCTTTGGGTGACGTCAGCGATATCTTATTAAGAAACAGTGTTTCTTAACCGACTCGACTAACTTTGCAGTTAATTCAAAGTCGTATAGATATGCCTATCTTTACTAATTATGCATTTACGCATGCGAAGCACACACACACATCTACACTTCTAAAAAAAATATAATAAGGCCCGATGAGGCCTACACAAGAATATTTGATCAAAGCTTCCCCTTATTGTTTTTGTTGTCTTGTTACAATGATAATAACATTATACAACATAAACATGTTTTTGTTAACTGTTTAGTAAACAGCGATAACCGCTAACCACACGCCACCATCTTTCAGTTAAGCGTTAAGGGAATGTTAGTTAAACTTGTTAAGAAAATTAACTCAATAGAAACTTTGAGGTAGATTCACTATCAATATAAACAATATTATGATGTTTAACAACATAACATAACATCACGCCTGTATTTCCCCGAAGGGGTAGGCAGAGGTGTATAGTACACCCACATTTCGCCAGTTATGTTATAGTCCCATGTAATACGGGGCGAGCCTATTGCCATTAACCGGGCACAAATCCATACTCCGGGCTGCTACTGAGAATTTCCTATTGAAAAAACCCAATAAGACTGCTCGACCCGGGAATCGAACCCAGGACACCAAGCTCAGCAGTCGCGCTAGCGACCACTACACCAACGAGGCAGTCGATGTTTAACATACTGATAATAACAAACTATAAGGGCTAATTATTGAATTAACACAAAATTTCTAGTATTTTATTTATTAACTAGCAGTACTCTTGCGACTATGCCCGCGTAAAAGTGTTTTGACATGCCCTGTATAATGTTTCCCGTCGTAGTTTTTGGAAAAGAAAAATACATTTTTAGGGTTCCGTACCCAAAGGGTTGGTACACACGGCTACACATCAAGCTGTACAAAACCAGTAAAGGCTGACCTCGCGTTGTAAGGAAAACCTATACAATGCGAGATCAGCTTATACTGGAAATGTACAGCTTGATGTGTAGCTGTGTGTACCAAACGGGTCCGTATTACTCTCGCTACGTTGTCCGTCCGTCTATCTGTCTATCACAGGGCTGTATCTTTTGAACGGTAATAGGTAGCTTGTTGAAATTTTCTCAGAATATGTGTTGCTATGACTCCTATCACGACAAATACTAAAAATGAAAAAAGTTTTTTTCATATTCTTAGAAAATTTCAACCGGCTACCTATTACCATTCAAAATATACAGCCCTGTGACAGACTGACGGACGGACGGCGAATAGTAAACGGAGCATATTAGGGTCCCGTTTAGCACCCTTTGAACCCTAAAAGTGTATTAACATTAGGTACTTTCAGACACGGCGTGACACAATTTATTTATGTCGGTAAAAATTAACCTACATATAAAATAGTGGTGTAAACCATTCTACTTTCAACTCTAAACAAACTAGATTCAGGTTTTGATTTGTTTCAATTAACACGTTGTATAGAGTTTAATCACATCTCGGACACTCAATACAAAATAAACGCTAGCACCCGCTACATACACGAATTTACGTCTGTACACGAACGCACACACACGAGTAGGTTAGGGATGCTCGCGCTCACCGCTCGTAATGCCGACTGGGTTCCAAGCGCTTCTCAGTAGTTCTCAGAGATGGCGCGCTTGTCTAGCGATTAGCGATTGACGACCATTGCAAACTTACAGTCCAATTGCCGTCAAAACGCGGGCGTGTGTGAGGCGCGGGCGAGGAATCTTAAAATGGTGGGGGGCGGTGAGTGGCCGTTCTGTACGCAGTACTATTAGATATTCTGTGGTTTGATGATGGATGTACTTGATAGCTCTCGTACACGAGGCAGAAGATTCCAGTACTTCTAAGAACTTCCCCTCTTTTCGTTTATCGCTTCATCGCACACACTGCGTAAAAGCCTTACAGCTACGAATTTTCCTCAGAAACTTTCAATGTGTTTGTATCCAATGAAGCGTATAATAGTATAATAAAATAAACTGTCTGTTATCTGAACAACAACATACGTATATAATAAATAAGTCATGAATAAACATACCTGGTTCTTGTTTCAAGAAGAATCGGTCGAACTTGTGTGGTGTTGCCTTTTAGTAAATAAATAAAAAAACTTGTCATTTAAATTAGGGCTGTTGTACATTTAACAACATCAATATAAATTTGCCACCGACGATTGCGAGGGATTTGCTTGTGCGTGGTCAGATTCCATGTGGTGCTGGACGTAAAGAATAGCACCACCCTTATCTCTTCTCATGGGTGTCGTAAAAGGCGACTAAGGGATTCACCAGAGGATGGGCAGCAGCGTTCTCTGAGTATTTAACCAACCAACTGCGATCGCCAACCCACCTGCCAAGCGTGGCGATTATGGCATATCCCCCCATTTTGTGGGAGGCCTATGTCCAGCAGTGAACGTCTTTCCGCTGAAATGATGATGTTGATGATGATGGTCAGATTCAAATTCAAATTCAAATACTTATTTGCAATTAAATATGGTTACAAAAAATTAAATCTATTAATAAAATTTATTATCCTTGAGTGCATATTTTTTTCTTTTTCTCAACGAGTTTTGATCAAATACCGCCAAAAATAATAAAATCTGTTGGGACCATCATTACTCCGGTTCCGGTAGGTACACCTAATAAATCAATCGCTACTCATGGGAGTGTTTCCCGAAAAATTGAAGATATCAGTTATTACACCGAAATATAAAAAGGGGAATAAACATCTAGTCGATAACTATAGGCCAATAGCAAATTACCAATCCTATCTAAGAAGATAGATTTTATACCTCTGCCAACCTACGGTACTCACAACATCATTTGCAGCCCCTCAACTTGCTGCTGTTCTCTGAGAGATTGCTTGATGTAAGCCCTAACATCCATTCGGACCGTTCGTAATCGCAAAAGACCTCGTTAGAGTGGTAGGCAACCACCACCTGTGGTGGTGGTGGTGGTGATGGTCGTGGTAGGTGGAAGTGGTAGCTTGGACTATCAACTCAGCCTATCGCAGTCCACTGCTGGACATAGGCCTCTCCCAAATTGCGCCACAACACTCGGTCCTCTGCCTTCCGCATCCAGTCCCCTCCAGCTACTTTCATCAGGTCGTCGGTCCACCTGGCCGAGGGGCGTCCTACACTGCGTTTGCCGATTCGCGGTCTCCACTCAAGGACTTGTCTGCCCCAGCGGTCATCAGTCCTTCAACAGACATGGCCAGCCCACTGCCACTTCAGCTTACTGATCCTACAAGCTATGTCGGTCACTCCGGTTCTTCTCCGGATAATCTCGTTACGTATTTTATCCTTCAAAGAAACTCCAAGCATAGCTCGCTCCATAGCTCGCTGAGCGACTTTGAATTTGTGGACTAGCCCAACTGTCAGTGTCCACGTTTCGGCACCGTAAGTCATGACACGGACGCACTGGTTAAGCCTGGACTACCAGCCACCTAATCCTGATTAGGTGACGAGACTGTTGCAATCTTAGTGCCTTCATCTCTAAGCAGGAACTCCTGTCTCCCGATCCCACTTATTGGTTTTTCATGGACTTCAATCATCTTTGATCGACCAAAACATGGCGCAGAGATTCATACAACCTAAATTATACACCAGTATAACCAAAGTCGCCTCGAACAAGACATACATTTAGAAAATGACCCTGGGGTTTTGCCTGGGCAAAATGCTCCTAATTCTGCTATTACTGCATTTTTTTTCCAAGCCTTTGCGAAACTTGACCACATCTCATTTTGGATAGCTTATAAAATGAGGATGTTATTGCTGTAATTTGTACGCTAAATGTCACACATTTTTTTCGAGTACCTAATTCTGAAGAAAGAGCAATGTGAAGGGTACTTTGATGATTTTGTTTTATAACTTATGAATTATGACCATTTATTACCGAGGTTATGAAAATGTTGGTCATGAATTTTACATGATAGTAATTGCTCATTCATCAGCTTTCAGGAAAGTGTCAATCGAGTGCCCAAATTTGGATAGATTTTTCACAATTAGCATTTTTCCATCCGAAGACTGAAAATATCAAAAAAAAACTTGAAACTGCTATAACTCGAAAACAAATTACTGGCGCCCCTTGGTTCACTGGATCATTTTTGTTGCAAAAGAGCTCTAGTATAACGCCTTTCATGGAATAGGTCGAATTACAAATCACTCTGTATAATCAGTGAATCAGCGTTGGTGAAATTAAGTTGGATTCCCGTCGTCAATTTGTCTGTTAAGTTACCCGCGAGGGAAATTTACGATATAAATCGTATCAATTGACTGAACTTCTTGGAACAGCGGAACAGATTGTATAAGAAATGGTTTTAGTCATTTGCTAGGTACTTACACAAAATTCTAATGATTACCTAGTCCAAAGTCCACCTTATACTGAAATTATTATCTGTAACGAGACAACAAATCATGATATGTGTACCTACTACTTGCGCAGATAAGGATTGGGATTGAAAATGACGGTACTTGTATTATTCCTCTCGCTTAATCAATACCGTAAGTGTGAGCGGGAGGCAAATACAAAAGCCTAAATTTTTTATCATATTCTTTATCTCCGCAAGTATTAGTACTACTTGGTACTCTCAGAATACACAGAATTCAGAAATGGTACCTTTTTTTTTTCTCCCCCAATTGCTGCAGAGATAGCAAGACGCTGCATAACCCAGGCAGGGCACACACTAGAAATGGTACCTATATTAATCTGTGGGTACCTACTACAAGATATTTCAACAGTACTCAGTACTCAAAAGTCCGAAAGTCTAACAAATTCTACTCCATAGGCATTTACATTTTGGAATGGGCAATTTTCTTTTCACTGTCGACTTTCAAAAGTGCCTTTTAAATGCTCTAATTGAAATAAATTATTTGACTTTGACTTTGACTGGCCTAACCTCTGAACATCAGTATTACCCAGTAACTGAGTTGCGGGGGTCTGATGACAGTCGCTCATTGTAAAATATTGATGTTCAGTCGCATCTGGTTAGACTGGAAGCCGACCCCAACGTGGTTGGGAAAAGGCGCGGGGGATGATGAGTCGATTTTCAGAATTTTCAGCTGCATCTGTTTCGAACAATAAACCCGCTGAATTTGACAAATGGTTAATTAAATTTTAATCTATAAAGAAAAATTATGTAAGGGTTTTACTATCTAGTCTTAAAGTAAGATCAAATTTTAATCTTAAAAGAAAAATCATTTTCATCGAGCCTTCGTAAATTAAACTTTTGAGTTAAAATGAAAAAAGGGTCTAAAAGTTTCATCTTTACTTGAACTTTTTGTGATCTAAATAAAGGGCCGCACTTCAGTCTAATTTATTTAACGCTAGCATTCCGCCAATCTCCATTTTTCCAGTCATATATTTCTCAAATTAACGATATTATGTGGAAATGCTACATTTAATGCCACATTGCTATAAAACCATCTGTTATTAACGACGTATATAATTCCTAGTGTTTTAAAACCAAGTTGAGTGTTTTAAGGCACTATTATATTGGTTTGTTACTACTACTGTCGTGTTGACATAAGCTACATAATGATAAACAGGTAATGTCGTAGTGAAAAGATAGCCAGCCAGTGGGTTGGTAGTGGGGTTGACTACCTAGGGTGCGCCGGATGATCAATTAAATATCGTCACTCGTGGAGGCTCTTTAAATGCACCCATGCATACATGCATTGGTTTAATGTGTGAGGGTAAAGATAATTTATTTCCAATGCGGGAAAAGAGTTGTTATGTTACGCTGTAAAAAAATCGTTCAGAAAAATAAAATAAAAGAAGCTTTCAGCTTGACTACACCGATCTAAATTAAAATAAAAATGCCATGCAAGATAAACTCTTGAGCTAGAACTTTTCACATGATTCAAGCAAAATATGTCATCATCATCATCATCATTTCACCAGAAAAATGTCCATTGCTGGACATAGGCCTGCAAAATATGTGTACAAGAAAAATGTATAAAGGTGGTTTCACACCGGCGAGGCGTGGCGTAGATGGGCCGAGCGAGAATTGAAATTTGTATAGCAAAATTTCAATTCACGTCACTCCCATTTTTGGTGTGACAGGTCTGGATAGGTAAGGATGTGCGAGGCGAGAATTTAAATATTTATTGGTACAACATTAAACTTTATTGCTGCATGAATAAAGTATTTATTACATTGCAAAATGGATACAAAAATCTCGCTTGGCTGCGCTCTGCCACGCTCTGCCTTGCGATGTTCATCTTTCGGTGTGAAAGGGTCAGCGAGATTTCAATTCACGCCCATCCCGTCCAATACTCGCTTCGTCAGTTTGAAACCACCGTCTTGATTTTCCGAACATGTTAGTTGATAGTTTTGTCGGAACATGTTAGTCCACAGCATTTTCCGAACAGCTTTGTGAAAGTACCCATCTAAATAAATAATTGGTATCAAGTAGCGCTACATAACTTTGTGGCCAAGTTCGTAGTATATTAAAAATAAAAGCTTTTCGTACTCATGAAAGACTCCTTTGCTGTGAGACTAAAGTAAAATTTTAACGATTTTTTAAATAATTCCCCTAATCGAGCGTACACTTAAAAGTTACAGGATTCATAATTTATTTAATTCTCGAAATCGAAAACTTTTTAAAGTATTATTTATTTTACGATTTACGAGGTAATCTTGGCACACCAACGTTTTAATGAAAACTGAATTCATAAAAAATCTGATCAAGATTATTGCGTGATTTCGTTTTCGAACTCGAGATTGTGAATAGTTTTCACCTCTGCATTGATTTATTAAAAACACTATCAGAAATAATAGGTTCAACGCACAGTCGTAAGTTTCATATTTTATTGCTAATAAAATGTGACGATCAGCATCGATTTATAAATAAAATTGAGTTTCGTTTTATTTTTACTTAAGCACCTACATTTTATTAGAAAAGATGCAAACGTGCTTTGCATTTCATAGTCATTTGTAGTAAGTACCCGAAAGATTTTTTACTCCGATCGAATTTTTATCATCTTATTTTTATCTGACCGGAGTCTGGATTTGTGCGCGGTTAGTGGCAATAGACACGCCCGCTATTACATGGGAATTATAACATAACTGGCGAAATGTGGGTGTTATGTACACTTCTGCCTGCCCCGTCGGGGAAATACAGGCGTAATGTTATGTGTGATGTGTTGTTATTTTTATCTGACATTTTTTTTATTTTATTTAAAAAGAAGTTCTTACATTTTGGCATGTAAGAGTTACACTAAATGGCCACTAGCAATAAATTGAAAATTTTAAACATACAAAATCCTGTTTTCGGCAGAACTTTGGATAGTCCTATTGATATAAATTCACTAAAGTGTTTACAAGCACATTTTTGCATGATAAAACACAAATTGACACAATACTGATAAAGATAGAAAAGTTTTTAATAGTAATAAAATATATCTACAGAAATTTTGTCTGGTTTGGTCTGGTAGAAGTTTACTGGTTCTTTTGAAGAGTATTATAATCTATGGATTATCTAATAATAACAACCTAGTACAAGGATTTATCCTTTAACCTCACCAACCAAATCTGATGTTCCAATTAGTAGAATTTACTAAATTATAAACGTCTACTGGCTTTCCAATATTCCTGTAAATCTAAAACTAATCGTTTGTTACAAGCCAGTTTATTACTGTTAATAGCTAGTATTCAGTGACTCTAGTCCAGTGTTTTTCAATATTTTACATAGCGCGACCCCCTTTAGTAAAAATAAATGCCTGCAAAACCTTTGCGGCGCCGCGACAGCGGCTTGGCGTGGCTTTTCAATAAACATAACATTAAGAACTATGAAACTTTTAATTTCTAAGTGACTACGACCCCTCTACAGCGTTAGCCTACAGTTTGAAAATCACAGCTCTAGTCCAATGAGATCATATTGGTCTCGTAACCTTTGGACAACAGTCAACGGCCTAACATTCTTCAAATTATCTTCATGATCAATCAATCAATCAAATATTTATGGATGTTAGAACCAATTTTGTTACAGTATATTCTGCCTTATATTGAAATTGATGATACCTAATTTGAAAAATGGCTATCGATCTCCATATATTTATTTATTTATTACATTATTTATTGTACATACAACGAACGAAAACAAAGACAGTAGTTTACAGATACATTATTTAAGTACGATATAATCCATCAAAAAGGTTCTTCTTAAAGAGTTTCTTCTGGCTGGGTTCGTACTTAAACCTTGCCTACTTTATATAACCACGTTTTTACTAACTCGCTTACAGTCAATCTATCTGTTCGGTACAAATTTTGCAATCGATTTTAAAATAACTTCCCGATGAGCTAGAGACTTTAAATTTTAAACATAGTTGGATGACAATGTATTATTTACTTGCTTTCTTTTCAAAACGTGGTTTAAAAAAATCTTTTTCATAAATTTATTTTGGCACAGCTGATAAACTACTTATTAGTAGTATCAACCTGTAGTGTCCCACTGCAGGGCAAAGGCCTCCCTCCCCTTTTTCCGCTTGTCCCTGTCTTTTGCCTTCTGGGGTCAATCCTTCAGATTGGAGTCAAATTCGTCCCGCCATCATCTTCTGGGCCTGCCGCATTGTCGTTTACTTATTAATTGTATCAATAAAACAACTTTCAAACTAGTAAGCTATACATTGGTTGCTGCACATAGATTTAGAGATGCAGTGGTTACATAAATCGAGCATTAGACACATGTCTGTGACTATCAGACCGCAGCCTCCGATAATTTAAAGTTACGGCTTAAAACTTCGACAGATACACTTGTTACAACAACAACCAACCAACCTAACCAACTTATTGGTTGCGAGGCTTGTACACAATCTTTGGTCTTGATTTGGATCAAAGGTTGGACAATGTTTTTAACTTTTATGTTATAAAAATTAAAATATAGCATTATCTCAAAGTATTCTTATTCTTTAATGTAAACCAGAAAAATACAGTATTAAATTTTAAAGAAATTACATGTACAAAGGCGAGTTTAACTCAAAAATGAGTTTTCTACCAGCAAACCTTTGAGTGATAAAGTGAGTAAAAGAGGCTGGAGGGTAAACTTAGTGCACAACTATTTACTTGAATAAACTACAAATACATATATAAATAGCATAACATATCTACATACATATTTTATAAGTAATTTATAAGACTGCCTCGTTGGTGTAGTAGTCGCATGCGCGACTGCTGAGCTTGGGGTCCTAGGTTCGATTCCCGGGTCGGGCAAAGTGTTATTAGGTTTATTCATTAGGTATCTACATACATATTTTATAAGTAATTTATAAGACTGCCTCGTTGGTCTAGTGGTCGCAAGCGCGACTGCTGAGCTTGGGGTCCTGGGTTCGATTCCCGGGTCGGGCAAAGTGTTATTGTATTTATTTATTAGGAAATTCTCAGTAGCAGCCCGGAGTATGCATTTGTGCCAGATTAATGGCAATAGGCTCGCCCCCTATTACATGGGACTATAACATAACTGGCGAAATGTGGATGTACTGTACACCTCTGCCTACCCCTTCGGGGAAATACAGGCGTGATGTTATGTTGTTATAAGTAATTGCAAATCCATATGTCGAACTTTGTGTCTTCCTTTTTGAAGTAAACTGATATAGCATTGGTCACAAATACCTTATTCCGAATGCACGAAATTCCGGGAAAAGTTAGGGTAGAATTTCAAAGTCAAAGTCAAAGTATTTTATTGTGAGACAGTGGTTAAAAGGTGTTATTAGTAATGAGCATGGTGTGCGATCTCACTGCTCGACCATGTTAGGCGTACAATAATTTACAATAAAATTTATAAAATTTAAAAGTTAAATTCGAATAATGTCAATTCCGACATTTCTTTCTTGGAAAAGACCTTTTATTGTGGTCATGAATAGTTCTGCATTCAATCCGAAATACACGTACTGTCTGACATTTTATTTAAAATTCTTTTAAATTTTTTTTTTATTTATTTAATTTTGTTGACTGATTTTTCATCATATTTGAATTTAATTTGACGCATTTTACGAGATTAATATACAACGTGTTTTTGATGGTTTATTCCACTTTGTTCACCTGGGTGAACAATGTGGAGTTTATGGTGTCTTTATTTCACCTCGGAATCATTGCGTGTGGTGTGTGTGTCAAGTCCGTGTGGTGCCGGACTTAAAGAATAGCACCACCCTTATCTCTTCTCATGGGTGTCGTAAAAGGCGACCAAGGGATTCACCAGAGGATGGGCAGCAGCGTTCTCTGAGTATTTAACCAACAACTGCGATCGCCAACCCGCCTGCCAAGCGTGGAGATTATGGCATACTCCCCCCTTAATTGGGGGAGGCCTATGTCCAGTAGTGGACGTCTTTCGGCTGAAATGATGATGATGATGATGAGGTGAATTCACCTAGGTGAAATGATTCGACATAATTGGTGTCATTTGTTCACCTTGGAACTAAATCACCCAGGTGAACAGGGGCAACTATATATAACTGAAAACCACATAAGGGTTCATTGTACTCATCAGTACGAATAACTTTTACTATGGGGCCAACCCTGAAATAGCGCAAAAAAATAGCTGATCCCTACATTTTAATGATGTATGTGAACTCAAAATAAACTCTAAACTTAAAATAAATCGCGAACGACCTTAAGGCTTCCTCAAGACTGGAAAAGTGTCATTTGCGACGTTTTTAACCCCCGACAAAAAAGAGAGGTGTTATGTTTGTTTCTATTCTGAAAAATTCCCGATTTTGACGAATTCGGGATGGAATGGAAAAATGGAATACAAGTACCAAGGCTCATGCAATTATCCGTTGCGGCGTTATTTATTTCGTCAAGACACATGGAGGAAATGTCTAAAAATACCGATTTTGATATTATTTGTAGGAACCCTTGGAGGCTCCTTGCCTGAGTTTGAGTCTAGAAACGTTTGAGGAAACAAATAAGTCTTCTAATTTCACCGGTAGATGAAGACTTCTGCTTCTGTTTTTTAAATGCTTTAACTTGGAATTTTTGTTCCAGAGCTGGATGGACTGGAAGGTGAGGATTGTGTTTAGCAGCGGTTCACAAAGCACTGCTTTGGGAAGCGGCGTACACCCCGCGTTGCCCGCACCGGTAGTCGCGCGGCCCATCACACAGGTAAACTCGAAAATGTGTATCAGAAATGCATGCTCATATTTGAAGTGCTCATTCAGGTGGTGGTGTGTAACTCAGCTCAGAACTGGTTCAAATATAATAGATCAATAAACTTGAGCTGTTGTTGAACTGCAGCTCAATGACAAAATACGCAGCTCACGACTCAAAAAATAGTATCTATCTGAGAGCGACATCGTTCGTTGCATGAGAAATGAACAATTTCAATTTCAATAAAAACCTGTTTTTACTGGTTAGCTGAAGCGACGATAGATGTCTGTGAGTCGCGGAGTGAGCCGCCAGTGAGTGGCGAACGTGCGCTCAAATATATCGAACGCTCTTTAAGCTCAACTACTCACATCACAGATTCATAACTCGAAGTAGGCAGAGGCACAAAGTGAGCTGATCTGTGAGCCGGTTCACAGCTCCGGTTCATTCATGTGAGCCGTGAGCTGAGATGCACCTCACGCATTTTTGTTGAGTTATCCATGTTTACATTCAGCACATGCTATCGATCAACTTTAACTACGGGGTCAACCCTGAAATCGCGAAAAATAAATCGGTTGTTCCATACATTTTGGCGAGCGACATCGATAATTTTGTAGGTAACAGTTGTTTTTATTACGATTTCAGGGTTGACCCCGTAGTAAAGGTTTTCGATAGCATCCCTCGAATGAGCTCTTCAATAGAAATATCGTGTCTTCAGCTTGATGCTGGTTTTAGATTTTCAACTGAAGGTTTTTCTCTTAGGATTTTATATGGGGACTCCAAAGGATTTGTGTTGCATACATTATAAAAGACACGAGGAAACTTTTGCACTATTTATTATTATTTGCGGAAAGAAGTAGGGGTCTTGAACTCCCCCTAAGCCACTGCGACCTGATAAGATCTATTGTGACGCCTCTTGCAGCGTTACAGCACTTCCCCAAGCTGCAAGTCAATCATGAAGTTGACTTTTGCACTAAGAAGGTCGTGAAAATCGTTTTCCTACCCAATTACCCCTATATTCCAGCGATGTTAACAAGTCATGGCCTTGCTGAATAATTGAGCACGTACATACTTCATTAGAACCATTGTATCTTGGTCCTTTCAATTGGAACTAATATTACGTGTGATCGCGCTTATTTATCTTCTCATTTTCCAATACTTCAACTGCTTTCATTTCGTACCAATTTGAAAATTAAATCGTAATGTAACAGATGATCGTGGTAATAAATATAGCTTATATTTCATCGTATTTCGGCTTGTGGTGTTTTGATTTTTCTCAAATCAAATCAAACCCTTTTCAGCAAGCAAATGTACTGTATTACACCCCTAGTCAGGCGGTATTAAATTCAACACATTTTTCTCTGAAAGTATATCGGCAAAGTTTGGAAATTCTGCTGGATTATTTTTAATAAAAATGTTTTCAACATATTCGACTTTGGAATCTAAAACATGACCTTATGTCATCAGCCAAGTATTATTTTGTCTTCTTTACCAGGCCCCTCAGAAAGTATTGCGAAAAAAAGTTTTTATATATGGGAGACTGGCCAGTTATAATGTTTTTCGAAAATATGATTATTTATAAGTAAAAATAAGTAAGTTCCAATTTCAAAATTTCCCTCCACATTTTTTGCGAGTTAATTCAAAGTATTGTGTCTCACTGAAATATGGATCTGCGCCGGGAACATTTTAGAGCTATGATTTTATACGATTTCAAGTGTCGCCTGAAACCGGATGAATCGTACGATAGACTTCAAATGGCATTCATTGATGAAGGCCCTTCCAAGGCAACCGTGTATCGTTGGTATAACGAATTCAAGCGCGGTCGACCAACTTTGGGGGATGACGAAAGAAGCGGTCGCCCTTTGACGGCTGTTACCGAAGAAAACGTGCTAGCAGTGAAAAATTTAATCCAAGACAATAGGCGAATTACATATCAGGAGATTCAACACATATTGAAGATTGGATCGGGAAGCATTCACGAGATTCTACACAGCCATCTTCGCGTGAGGAGGATAGTATCACGCTGGGTGCCGCACAACCTCACCGATGCTCAGAAGCAGGCCCGGGTGGAATGGTGCCGTGATATGCTTAACAAATTTGAAGCAGGCTCGTCTCGGCGTGTTTACGACATCGTTACAGGTGATGAGTCCTGGATTTATCAATACGACCCAGAAACCAAGCGCCAGTCGACTGTTTGGGTGTTTCAAAATGAGCCAACGCCTACCAAAGTGAAGCGATCTAGAAGCGGGGGTAAGATTTTGATCGCTAGCTTTTTTAATTTGACTGGCCACTTGGTATCAATTCCCTTACGGGATCAAAGAAGCATTAATGCCAAATGGTATACTACCAAATGTTTGCCAGAAGTTTTCTCTGTTATAAGCAACAAGCGACCAAACACAGGGCTCCGCGGGCTACTGCTCCACCACGACAATGCAACTGCGCACACCGCACTCAAAACGAGGGACTTCCTGGACAGCACGCCAGTCAAACTCCTGGGTCACCCTCCTTACAGCCCTGATCTAGCACCGTGTGACTTCTTTTTATTCCCAAAAATAAAAAATCAGCTCAAAGGGATACAATTTTCGTCGCCGGAAGATGCGCTGGCTGCGTTCGAGCAGGCTGTAAACGAGGTGTCTGCGGCGGACTGGAAAAAGTGTTTTGAAAACTGGTTTAGGCGCATGAATCTTTGTATAGAGGCTGGTGGAAAGTACTTTGAAAAGATTTGATAAAAATATATGTACGTATAGAACAATTTTTTTTTGTTTCGCAAAACTTTCTGAGTGTCCCACGTATGATCTTTCATGTCAACAATTATTTCACATTAATTGTTATAGCATTGCAGAATACCAATCCTTTGTTACATCAAGTATTCAACTATTTAGATATGAATTACGGGTTGTTTAAAATTTATTCGCACAAATAAATATTAGTTCATGAGCGCGCTTGCCAATAGGAGCAAGTTAGGACGCGCTTCTATTGGCTCGTGCAATGCCATACCCGCGCTTGGCATTACCTGAGCCAATATGATCGCGTTATGATTAGTCTAAAATTGGTGGAACGGATTTCAAAGAAAGTAGATATAGTAGTAGTAGGGCTCCTTTGTGAAAGAGCTCGTCCGGGGAAGTACCACCACCGTGCCTACTTCTCCGCCAAATAGTGATGCTTGCATTGCTGTGTTTTGGTCTGAAGGGTACGGGTGCCGGTGAAATTAAAATCACATGAGACATTCCATCTTCATGTCTCAGTTTGGCGAACCGACTTGCGGTACCATTTAGGCAACAGCCTAGGTGGTATTGCAGTTGTTATGGGCAAAGGTAACCGCTTAACATCAGGTGAGCCTTTAGCTCGTTTCGCCATCCAATATTATAAAAAAATAAAAAAAGTTACGTCTCTATAGATTTTAATGCTCAGTGTTACGTACAAAGAGCTTACTGCTAACGAGTAAGCTCTTTTCCTACAAGCAACACGAGTAAAAGTCGAGAGCTGAATCGATCCAATGTTCCTAATACTGTCATTGATTACTGAATGATTTTAATTAAAACCGATTCTGTATCTAACTCCTTTTTAACACGCTTTTATTAGGTCAACCTGTATGTAACTAACTATGTAATGGAATCTAAGGTAACTAATTTAACCATCTTCCAAGGGTCGTAGCATAATGAAAATTGGCAGCTGTATGTAGTTCTGATGCCAATACAATAATATGGTTCTGTCGAACTGATCAGATTATGGAGCCGGAAGATATGAACTGGAACTTCATGATGGAAAATCGTATCATAGCTGTTTTGGATTTCTTAGAAAAGTCTTGTAATGAACTTTGACCACGATTATGTTTCAAGGTCTGATGACGAAGCCGGAAGATAGGCACTGGTATTCCAGTACATGGAGAGTGTAAACAGAATAATATTGATATATCTATATACGATGTATATTGACGTGTAAATAGGGTAGTAGGTTGTTAAAGATCCCACATAAGCCAAGGTGAGAAACGTGCTGATTTTTTTTTACGTGCATTTATAAAAGCGTGTTTATTAAACAATTAATTTATTTGTATTCTGATTCGTTGCGGAATTCAGACAATTAGAACAATTCTTTGGTTTTTCGATTTCAGTTCTTATTGTAACTGCTTTTTGGAGAGACAGTAATCACTCTAACTAACTAACTAACTTATAGTGTAAAACATACCTACACCATAAGTTGGGTTAGATCTCAATTTAAACACAAGTACTTCTGAATATTGATTTTACAAGCAAACAACCTTATTTCATCTTCAGTTTTGGCAATAATAAAATTAAGCAAGAAAAAAGATGTTGATACCACCACGCCAAGGGTATAAGAAATGCGGCTTAAGGACAGTGTTTTAAATTTTCTCTTGTTTTTGGTTTAACTGAAAAATTACTCTATAGATGACTAGGCGAACTACATGTGTGAATCAGAATTTGATTATCACTTGCTTTAACGGTGAAGGAGAACATCGCGAGTAAACCTGCACATCTGAGAGTGATCCATACAGTCCTTGATGGCGTGTCTTGACCGCCAACTCGCAGTAGGCCAGCGTGGTGGACTACGGTCTGAATACTTCTCATTCTGAGAAGAGGCCCATGTCCATCAATGGGACGGAAATAGGCTGGTTATATACCAGCTGTAAGTGACCAATATTCTGAACAAGATTGGATTATGCAGAAGTTTTAGTCATAAATATATAGTATGCGTCCTGGCGGTCAATAATGGTTATGGGAACCGCTACGAAAAAATAAATCACCTTGTGAAAGAAATAAACCTTATCTGCACACCTGAGAGTAATCCACACAGTTCTTGATGGTGTCTGTAGTCCGCCAACCCGCACTAGGCCAGCGTGGTGGACTAAGGCCTTTACCTTCTCATTCTGAGACGCAGCAGTGGGACATTTATGGGCTGCTTATGTTATGTTATGTACAACTAGGGAAACTCGCTATAGCTTTGTCCAGTCACTATGACTGTTGCTTACTCCGACCATTCCTATGTATATAAAAACACCCTTTGTATTTCGGGTGAAAATCCTCATGGATACCCTCCGTTTGGAAACGGCGAAGGGGTACTCTTACCGACTAAAACCACACGATGGCGGCCATCCTCAGCACAAAAAATAGAGGAGCTCCGGGAACTCCAGTGGGCCGTACCGGTGCCCTCTAGTGCTACGCCTTTGGCACGTCCCGGGAATTCTAAAAAGCAAATTATTAATATATTTGCTGTCGGGACCAAAAATTTCGATCTAATTTTTGAAAATCAAGTACAGACTGCCGTGTGGTGCCTGGCAATTAAAAATAATAGACCTACCCCCTTTCACCCATGGGTATCGTAAAAGGCAACTAAGGGTTAAAATCAGGAGGATGGGCAGCAGCGTCCTCCTATGTAATAAAATCCTACAACATCATTGACTGCGGTCACCATCCCACCTGCCCAGCAAGATAACTATGGGCATACATCCCTCATGATAATACAACCCATACAACGGTCCTCAGTTCCCAGCGGTCCCTCTATTCCCGGCTACGGTAGCGGTTGTACCGCCGACCTGATGAAAGTAGCTGGGGGGACTGGATGCGGAAGGCAGAGGAACGAGGGCGCAATTTGGGAGAGGCCTATGTCCAGCAGTGAACTGCGATAGACTGAGTTGATTGATTGAAGCACAGACTAATTACATGTTCTCTTTTCAGGTCATCGAAACAGGAGAAGAAGGAAGCCAGTTCCTGTACCGCATCACGTGGGCGAGAACGGGGCTGTCAAAGTCCAATGGACCAACTCAGCCACTTTATGAGTAAAAGACCTTGTCAGTGTATCCGTGACATGCGATTGTGCACTTTAAAGCGTTCTTGCAAGGTTGGATTTCAAAGTGAGTGACAGTGTAGTGATAACCTGTTAAACTGCAGTGCTGGACTTTTTTAATTTTTAAACGACTTTTAGTGATTGATAAAGTGTTCTCATGACGATGAAACTTGCTATGCATCTTTTGACGTCACTATGATGTGAAGATTTTGAAATCTATTTTGTCTTTTTGAGGCTTTTTTTATGGTATAGGATGGTGAAACGAGCTAAAGGCCCACTTGATGTTAAGTGTTTGCTTTTTCCCATAACAACTCCAATACCACCTAGGCTGTTACCTAAATGGTACCGCAAGTCGGTTCGCCAAAATGAGACATGAAGATAGAAAGTCTCATGTGATTGTAATTTCACCGGCACCCGTACCCGTCATACCGAAACACAACAATGCAAGCATCACTATTTGGCGGAGAAGTAGATACGGTGGTAGTACTTCCCCGGACGAGTTCTTCCACAAAGGAGCTCTACTACTACACTCATCCAAGTCCAAGCTGAACCTAACGGTCTCTCCTACATCACGCCTCAATTAATACCTACTGGTCCATTTTATGTGGATTCTGCTTTAGGTCTTCTGTTCACTAAAGCTCCAGCCATGAATATAAACCATAATTGTAAAGACTGACCCAATAAATTGTCTATCAATCCCACGATATCGTCAATAATAGATCGGAAGACGCATAGCACGCATAACTTTACATGTCGTGTGTTGTGTTACAGTACGCAATGAATCTTAGCTGGAGTGAAGTTGTCGCAAAAACCGTCGCAATAATGGTTTTATGGGTGTGAGTTGAAGGCGGAAGGGAGCCGGGGACATGCACAGTGCCTGACTTCACTCTGGCCATGTTAAATTGCGCGTACTGTACGCTGTCATATTTTAACTAGATTTTGTAAATAAACTTGTAAATAACATTAATTTTGTTTTGTTTAAAGTAAGCTTATATTAACAGGGAGGTTTTAAGAAATACTGTTTTTGTATGTGATAAAAATTGTAATACTTATAGATTTTTACATAGTAAAAGCATTCCTAGCTCTATCGGATAAATATTAATTTATCTGATAGAGCTAGGAATGCTTTTACTATGTAAGTGTGATCAAGATTTGACGCCAGTGTATGGCGTCACAGAAAATATGGCAAATGGCTGACTTGCTAGAGTAGCGAGGGTTGATGATGATGATTTTTATTTGAGTCACGAAAATTGTTTAATGTCTGCACTTGTAAAAACTTTGTAAAAATAATGTTTGTATATAAAACATTAATTAAGTTAGGGATATAATATCGCAAAGGTGAATTAAATGGTTGAAAAGTCCAAGGGGTGTGATACGATAAAATGATTTTAATTATTAGATAAATAAATTATAAATAAAGCTGTGAATGTAAATATAGAATAAGTTATCGAAAATTTGTGATACCTACTCCGATATATTGTCTCAATATTTTTATTGCTTTCAAAGATATCATAATTATCTTCTCTTCATAAGCAACCCATTACTTGTCTCACTGTTAGGCATGGGCCTCTTCTCAGAATAAGAAGGATTTAGGCCTTCATCCATCCCGTTACCATACTGCGGGTTGGCAGGTTACACACGATCGAGAACCATGGAGCACTCTCAGGTGTGCTATTGTGCAGGTTTTACTATGTTTTCCGATATCAATTCTGATATGCATACTCGCTGTACAATAATTAAATTCCAACAATAGTACATTACTGTCGAGGCTTGAAATGAAGCAATTGACGGCCAAGTAATATTGGTGTGATTCCGAAGTGATTTTAAAAGAATGAGGCGCCAGCCGAGTCCTTTTTAACTAAACGAGGCCGTTAATTGACTTTTTCGGCCGAGACTTTGTATAGCACTTTTCTCTCATTTGCGAAGAAACAATACACAAATTAATTCAACAGTATGTGACGCGCGACACTACTAGCTCTGAAACTATTATTCAAACTTCCCGCGCGGAAGCAGCATTTGAAAATCCCGCGACGTCGACGAGCGACACCTGTCGGGGCGCTCGCCGAAACACTCGGCGTCCCGCGCGTTATCGCGAGTGATCGGACTGTTCCGCGCCGCCATATTTAATATTAATGTTAAGTTACTACTTGTCGCTTCGGCGTGTACCTGTGCATTTTAGATTATTGATTATTGTAAAACCCCTGAGAATTGTGAGCTTATGTGTAAAGTGTGTGTCAATAAACGTTATCATTATATTGTGTATGTGTTTGGTTTAATTTCACACCAAAGAACTGAGCTAGCTGAGCATAAACGTTAAACTGGCTGCCCAAGCGAGGGCCTGTGAACTTAGTGATACACAGTGAAACTCGGTGATCGTAAGAATGCCACGTACACGCCGACAATCGCGTCGACAGTCGGACTTCGAAGATGCCGTCGATGCCGAAGAAACGGCTTCCACGCATTCGTCGGCGAAGCCAACTTTTACCGCCAACGATATGGCGTCCATCATGGCGACGCTTCAACAAAACCAAACAGCAACATTTGAACGCCTTCTCGACCGTGTCCTCGGACACGAAACTCGTCGCGACTCGTTGTCAACGACGCTGGCGGCGGCGCCCACGCCGGCCGCTGCGTCTGCGCCCGCTCCCCTTCCAGGAAACTTCGCTAAATGTACGGCGCGGTTCAGCGGAGCGCCTGGCGACTCGCTAGACGGTTTCGTCGACGCCATGGAGTCTTACAAGGAATGTGCCCACGTAGGAGACGACAACGCTCTACGAGGCCTATCAATGTTGTTGACCGGTGATGCAGCAGTCTGGTGGCAGGGCATAAAAACCACCATCAGCTCCTGGAGCGAAGCCGTGACGTCAATACGAAGCGCCTTCGGTGACACTCGTCCACCGCACCGTATATACCTGGAACTATTTAACATGTCCCAAGGTCATCGCGAGAAGACAGAAATATTCGTCGCCAAAGCTCGAGCCCTACTTGCTCGACTCCCGACCGGCGACGTCAGTGAAAAGGTACAATTAGACATGCTGTATGGCCTCCTACACCATCGTGTCCGCGAACGCCTACGCCGAGACGAAATAACGTCGTACGACGTTTTGCTACAAAAGGCGAGACACGTTGAGGATGCTACCGACGAGGGTACCAACGAGTACCAGCGTCGACGCCTTAGGACGCCGCAGTGGTCATCAGCAACCGCGGGCGAAACGCCCCTCAAGAAAACAGCGCCACCTCCACGGTTCGCGTCGACGACGCCGCGGGAGACCCGCGGACAACATGCGTCGAGCGCCGCCGTCGGAGGCCCGCCTAGCAACAGTCCTGCCGCGCCTAGCAACAGCAACAGCGCCGGCGCCAACGCGCGTCCTGCAACGCGTGACTCCGCGACACGACCTGCGAGCGACGGCAACAAGAAGTTTTGTTCCTATTGCAAGCGGCACGGACACAATCGTGAAGAATGCTTCAAGTTAAAAACGAACGATAACGATATGCAAGCTATAATACCTACGTGTTACGGTTGTAACGCTAAAGGCGTAACAAGGTCTCAGTGTTCTAAGTGTAATTCCGATTACTACGCCGTTGACGTCGTGGGACTCTCTTCCGCGTCCGACCTTTCTACCGGACCCAGTAAGGTAAAACCTAACGTAAATTCCTTGCAATACACTCGACGTGATTCTCATAGTTAATAGTTACTGCTTCCCCTCAGAGTGTAAAGTCGTTGTCCGTTTGTAAGCAATGTAAACATAAACATAATGATTCTTGCGACCATATTTTTTGCGATTTTTTGCCTACACATTTTAAAACTGTCGTACCAATGTTGTTTTGTAATAAATACTCAAGTTATTCAGTAGATTACTTTCCAACCGATTTTATAGCGATTCTCCCTTTGCGCTTTTTCGGTATTGAAAATCGACCCAGTCATAATAAACATTCTAAAACTCAAGTTACGTCTGAACCTCGTAATAATAATAACGACGTTTGCGATATGAGTAGTGAGATACCTATGCGTTATTCTGATCGTGTGGATTGCGATATGCAACTATCACAGCCTACTCTGCATAGTAGGGTGACCACAACGATTGATGGTAGGGTGTCCATGGAAAATTCGAGACACTTTTCCAGTGATAAAATTAATAATAAAAATTATTTTCCCACACCAAGTAGGGTGACCACTACGTCTGCCAGTAGTGTGTCCATGGAAAATTCGGGACATTTTCCCAACGATAATTTTGTTGATAAAAATTATTTTCCAACCCCAAGTAGGGTGACGTCGAGGACTGAAAGTAGGGTAACCACGAAAAGTTTAGGACATTTTTCTGCTGTCAATTCTAATGATAAAAATGATTCCCTGAGTGACTCTATTGAGCACCAGGTTAGGTTAAGGCCTACTTTAAGTGTCCAGATTTTAGGAGTTCGTGGAAAAGCCTTATTGGATTCAGGCGCCAAGAGCAGTGTTGCCGGCGCTCTGCTATACCAATTGCTGCTGAAGCACGAGCACCCGTGCGAGGAGACATCTCGACGAGTTCGGCTTGCAGACGGCTCCACGCGTACCCGACAAGTTCTGCTTACTACCTTGGGAGTAAGAATAACCCCTGAAAGGTCAGTAACACTTCAATTTACTATTTTTCCTGATGCTCAAGATAATGAGACCCTATTTGGAATGGACTTCTTGGTTGCAGCGGGTATTGTGCTTGATTTCGCTTCATCTACCTGGCACTTTTCGGGTGAGCATGTTTTGTATGATATTGAGTATGAGAGTCCAAGGCCATGTACTAATATTTTCGCTGCTGACTTTTTACGCGATGATGAAGGGCTTATGCTGAATCCTGATGAAAGACAGCAGCTATCTGACATATTGCAGCAAAACAGTGACGTTTTTGCTGAACAGGGAGGGCCCACTCCTTACGCGGAACACCACATAGACACGGGTGACCATCCTCCAATGTCAGTCCCTCCTTATAGGCTCACACCCGCCAAGAAGGAGCTCGTGAGAGCTGAGTTGGAGAAGATGCTCGAAGAGGGCGTCATTGAGGAGTGCGAGTCCGCATGGACTTCCCCCGCCGTGCTCGTGCCAAAGAAAGATGGCAAGGTAAGGTTCTGCGTGGATTATCGAAAATTAAACGCAGTAACTAAAACTGACGCTTACCCCATGCCGCTTATCGACGATTTAGTTCAGTCGACTAAGCCCAACTGCTTCATGTCCACGCTTGATTTGCGGAGTTGCTTCTGGCAGGTAGTCATGAGGGAGAGCGATAAGGATAAAACAGCCTTTCAAACACCTTTCGGTACTTACCGCTTCACACGCATGCCATTCGGCCTCAAAAATGCGCCTTCGACGTTCCAGCGGCTGATTGATAAGCTTCGCTCTTCTTTGAATCGAGATTTCTGTCAAATCGAGGGTGACAACGTTACACTACTAGCTTATCAAGACGACCTGTTGCTCATAACAGAGACGTATTGCGGTCATATAGCAGCTCGGCATGCCGTTTTTCATAAGCTGCGCGCTTTTAATTTGAGGGCCAATCGTGATAAATGTGTTTTCTGTAGGAAAAAGGTAAAGTACCTTGGGCATGTTATCACACAGGATGGCGTATCTCCTGATAACGATAAGGTACAGGCTATAGTGGAAATGAAGCCACCACAAAATCTCAAACAGTTAAGAACTTACCTGCAGACGTGTTCTTGGTTCCGAAAATTCGTGCCAAACTTTTCTGCCATTGCTGAGCCACTAACGCGTCTGACTAAAAAGAATCAACCTTGGGTTTGGGAGTCAGAACAATCAAACGCTTTTGAGGAGTTGAAGAAGCGCCTCACTTCTGCCCCTATTTTGATACAGGTTAACTACTCTCAGCCGTTCATACTTAGAACGGACGCCAGCAGCTATGCTTTAGGTGCGGTACTCCTACAGGGTGAAGGCGCTGAAGAACGCCCCATAGAGTACGCAAGTCGTCTTTTAATTTCTGCAGAGAAAAACTACAGTACTACAGAACGGGAGGCCTTGGCCGTTGTATGGGCCGTTGAGCGCTTCAGAGGGTATATTGATGGACACCAGGTGATAGTCAGGAGCGACCATCAGCCGCTAAAGTGGCTGCTCACCGTGAAGTCACCCTCAGGTAGGTTGGTCCGTTGGGCACTTAAACTGCAGTCATTTAACATTACCTATCAGTATGTACCAGGAAAGGCTAACGTAGTCGCGGACACGTTAAGCCGCCCACCATGTGCTGATGAAGAGGACACTGAAGAGTGTGGGTTTTGTCCAGTTGTCATAAATTTACCTTCTACTAGCCCAGCCGACCTACGAGCTGCTCAACTAGCCGACCCGGATATACATAAAATTATTCAGGACTTGGAAGATCCCGATGAACTTACCTTTAGTCGATGGTTGGAGAGAGGGTACGTATTGTCACAAGGTGTTCTTTACCGGTACGACCCGGAGTCTGATGCTGAAGATGCCCAGCTGGTGGTTCCGAGCTCTATGCGGGATGAGATTCTAAAGGAGCTCCATGATTCTCCCACTGCCGGCCATCAGGGCATAGAACGGACCCTTCAACGACTAAGGGAAAGGTATTATTTTCCAGGCATGCGCAGATATGTAACGGATTATTTGAAGAAGTGCGTCGAATGTCTACGTTATAAACCATCTAATCAAAAACCATCAGGTTTATTACAAACTCCTGTACTTCAGCAGCGAGGCGAGGTCCTAGCTATTGATTTATTTGGTCCGCTACCACCTGGAGACCAGGGGGAGCGATGGATATTTTTAATTGAGGATGTAGCTACAAGGTGGGTAGAACTTTTTCCGCTTGTTGATGCTACCGCAGAAGCTTGCTCTCGTGTCCTCCTGGAAGATTACTTCCTCCGATATGGATTGCCGCGACGTGTCGTCTCTGATAATGGTACGCAATTCGTATCCGCTGTCATGCAGCAGTGCATGCATCTGATGGGCGTTAAGCAGGAGCTAATCCCTTTATACCACCCAGAGGCCAATCCCGCTGAGCGGAAAAATCGGGACCTCAAGGTACAGTTGTCTATGTTAGTCCAAACAACACACACCGATTGGCCTAAGCACTTGGCGTACGTCAGATTCGCTATGAATAGCGCCGTGTGCTCCACCACGGGTAAGACGCCTGCGTATTTAACTTTTGCGCGAGAGTTGCGAACCCCATTCGATGTTCATCATGATTTACGCAGTATATTGGATAAGGAAAACTTTGTTCCTCAGGTCACTCCTTACTTGCGAACTTTTATCTCGTCACTTTCTGATATTAGGGAGCGAGTAGAGAAATGTCAAGACACTCGTAAACTAGTAGCAGATGGTTCCCGTCAGAAGGAACCCAAGATAAACGTAGGAGATTTAGTTCTGCTCAAGACACACGATCTTAGTAACGCATCTAAAGGTATCACGCGAAAATTCATGCCTAGACGTGATGGTCCTTATCGTGTTAGGCAGATCACCAGCCCTACGACTTTTGTTCTTTCCGACCTCTCTAATAACGTGATAGGGAAGTACCATAGCTCAGACTTAACCCTCTTGACTTCTCCCTTAGATTCAACCGTTCCGATCATGCCTAGAAGACGCAGAGGCAGACCGCGCGCCCGTGAGTTAAGTCCCAAGTTGGACTCGGGACGCGTTCCCAACTTGGAGGGGGAGTGTGTGACGCGCGACACTACTAGCTCTGAAACTATTATTCAAACTTCCCGCGCGGAAGCAGCATTTGAAAATCCCGCGACGTCGACGAGCGACACCTGTCGGGGCGCTCGCCGAAACACTCGGCGTCCCGCGCGTTATCGCGAGTGATCGGACTGTTCCGCGCCGCCATATTTAATATTAATGTTAAGTTACTACTTGTCGCTTCGGCGTGTACCTGTGCATTTTAGATTATTGATTATTGTAAAACCCCTGAGAATTGTGAGCTTATGTGTAAAGTGTGTGTCAATAAACGTTATCATTATATTGTGTATGTGTTTGGTTTAATTTCACACCAAAGAACTGAGCTAGCTGAGCATAAACGTTAAAAGTATCTAATTTTCATTCGCGCCAATTTGTCCGCGCGTGATTCTTGTTCCATTTTAAAAGTTTTGAAAAAAAATGAGCATTCAGCCTTTATCGCTTCGATCGAACAGCGCAAAAAGTCCCGTAAATATAGTTCAATAAGACAAATATCTTGTACCCAAAAACACCTAATTTGTGTAATTGTGTACTAAAAAATATATTACTTATATTGTTCTCAAGTAAGTGACTTTGTGTTTTTATTGAGAATAACTTTCTTTAAACCTAAACCTAAAAACCTCGCTGGCATAATTTAAATAATAAAAACTATCCAGCAATTTATCTTATTGTCGTGTTGGATATTACTGGCCTGTTATTTCGTTGCGTACGGAAAAGAGCCGATTGATATTTTTTTTTTTTGAATAATGAACCAATTTCCGAGCAAGTGGGAGAAAAGATTTTTAATAATGTTGTTTTGTGCCTCGTTGGTCTAGTGGTTGCAAGCGCCCTTCGGGGGAATACAGGCGTGATGTTATGTTATGTTGTTTTGTTTTTTTTTGTGAGATGTACTACTAACTATTCCATTTTTGACGAGTGTGGAAAGTGGAAGTCCTACTTTATCGATGTACAAACCATAATTATAAATAATAGTAGGTATTCTATCTATGTATGTGTTACTGTAAAATCTCGAACCGTAGTTCGAGATTTACGATAAATTAGGTTTTACTGGAAAATCTTAGGATTTACCGTAGGAAATCCTAAGATTTTCCAGTAAAACCTAAGATTTACCAAGTCCTAATGTTAAAAGTCCGAACTGTTCTGTGATAATCATTAGTTTCGGACTTTTACTAACATTTACTCGGTAAATCTTAGGTTTCACCTTTGAGACATGATAAATGTTGATAAATAGGCATTTCTAGTAGACATACATGGCGCATTATATTACTGACGGTCGACTGAGAAGGTTTTAATTTTAATTTATTTTGCTGTACAAAAAGCATTTTTTAAATGTCTTAAAATTATGTGACTGCCTCGTTGGTCTAGTGGTCGCAAGCGCGACTGCTGAGCGTGGGGTCCTGGGTTCGATTCCCGGGTCGGGCAAAGTGTTATTGGGTTTTTTCATTAGGAAATTCTCAGTAGCAGTCCGGAGTATGGATTTGTGCCCGATTAATGGCAATAGGCTCGCCCCCTATTACATGGGACTATAACATAACTGGCGAAATGTGGGTGTACTATACACCTCTGCCTACCCCTTCGGGGAAATTCAGGCGTCATGTTATGTTATGTTAAAATGATGTTCCTAGGTAACTTACCTGCAGCTATAAACTCGTAATAATATAATGTTTAATAAATACATTCTAATTTTAAAATATTTTTTTATTCCCAAAACCAACATTTACTATAATCGTAAAACCGATGTGTGATCTAACAGCAAAAGCCCGAAAAACCGTCTTGTGTGTCCGAAAAATCGTTGGTAAATCTTAAGATTTACAAGTAAAACCTAAGATATACCGATGTTCAGGCTTTTTTATCTTTTTTTTATTTGTATTATATAGATCATCTTATCTAAAAGTGCGCGCCCAACTTGTAATACTATAATAACATAATTTATTGACAAAATGGCTGTAATGGCGCGTAGTTTTAGATTAGAAAAATCTACAATCCAAAGAACAGGATATTTTAGACTGGTTAGAAATTGGCGACTTACACTTGAACAGCACGATTAACGGCCAAAATTAATATCCAATCTATCCAAGATTTGCCCTACTAGAGATAGGAATTTGACATAAGCTCCATACAAAATATGTTAGCAGCACTACTGAGATAGATATATGGAATATACTTTTCTCCTACTTGCTCGGAAATTGGTTCATTATTCAAAAAAAAAAATACAACAATCGGCTCTTTTCCGTACGCAACGAAATAACAGGCCAGTAATATCCAACAGGACGATAATAGAAATTGCTGAACTCTTTTAATTTTTTTAATTATGCTACCGAGGTTTTTAAGTACACACTTACATAAATTAGGTGTTTTTAGGTACAAAATATTTATCATTATACAGGCTGAATGCGCATTTTTTTTCAAAACTTTGAAAATAGAACAAGAACCAGGTAGGCGAATTGGTATGAATAAAAATGAGATACTGTTGAATTAATTTGTGTTGTGTTTCCTCGCAAATGAGAGAAAAGTACTATACAAGTCTCGGCCGAAATAGCAATTAACGGCCTCGTTTAGTTAAAAAGGACTCGGCTTGCGCCTCGTCCTATGAGAATCCGACCGTTTGCGAATCCGACCAAGTGCGAACAAATGTTCAAAATCACTTGGGAAGTACTTGGCTTCGCCCCGTACTTCCAATATTACTCGGCCGTAAATTGCTTCATTTCAGGCCTCGACAGTAATGTACTGTTATTGTACACCATGAAAATAATAGTAAACAATTACTTACAACAAAATAACAATTAACAATTAATTACAGAGATTACTTGGTCGGGGTTAATTTAACTACCGAGTCATCCCGTCCGTGTGTAGCCCGCCTTAGAGCACATTGCAGAGGTTAAAAACATTGTTTGATTTTTTTTATTACTTCTGAAATGTTGTTCAATAAATATAAATGTTACTGTAATAAATAATTATGTTTTAGAGATAATAAATACATAATAATTTGACTGTTCTAATCACAATTGTTTGCTAGAGTTGGATTAAGAGATAAATCGATGTTGCCCGTTCTTATTTGACTTTCATAATAAAATGATGAAGAATTTTGATGAGTTTTTTTTAAATTACTACTCCGTAAATAAACAAAATTATCAATATGACACCTAAATATCACTGGAAAAGCTGCAATAATAAATGTATGGCAAGCGTATTAGTATGTTGTCATTAACACAGGAAGACTGATGAAGCTACTACCACGGGGTCTCATCAGAAACAAATTAAATTTAGTTCAAATAAATCTACATAGATGGCGGTACATGTACCGGTACTGCTTACGAAATAAAAACGCTGTCATCATTATGTCAAAAAAACTGAACTAAAACTGTTACCACTGACGTGTTTTGTCGACGGTACATCCTTACGGTACGTTCCTTTTTTGGGAGGTCTTTTACCAAAAATCAGAATGTGATTGGGCAATTTGTTGCGATTTATTTTACAGTTAGAAATCTCTTGCTTTAAAATGAAGGCATTTCAAATAAAGATTCAAACAATATCATAGGTATATTAGCGACTTTCTGGTACTTTACGCAACATAATTGTGACTTTCAGGTAAAAATGGTCACTTGGTGGTGGTTACGTAACGTTTTTACTTGCATTACATTAAACATCTTTCACTTTAAATAAAAGCCATAATTAGCAAGACTCATACTAAAATAAAAGGGTTTTTATTTCTGATAGACCGTTCATTTAGATTGAGAAATTAGATAGGGCTCTTGCAATGCTACTTTTTCATTTTAAAATAAAATTAAAATATAAATTCAATTGTCTTGATTAAATAATTTATTCCTAAAAATTAACCACAATTTTGGAAGTGATGTTTTATCAATTATTTTATTATTTTAACGCATTTTACGCATGCGAAGCGAATTCTAAAGATATAAATTGTGGAAAGAAAAAATCGCTCACGAGCAGGATTCGAACCTGCGACTCCTGGCTCAGTACGCCAGTGCTTTAGCCACTAAGCTACCGTGAACACTGCTCGTGGTATGTTTTATCATCATCATCATCAACTCAGCCTATCGCAGTCCACTGCTGGACATAGGCCTCTCCCAAGTTACGCCACAACACTCGGTCCTCTGCCTTCCGGATCCAGTCCCCACCAGCCACGTTCTTCAGGTCGTCGGTCCACCTGGCGGGTTGTAAATAAGGGATTCACCAGAGGATGGGCAGCAGCGTTCTCTGAGTCCCAACTAACTGCGATCGCCATCCCGCACCTGCCAAGCGTGGCGATTTTAAAAATTCCCAATTCAATTGGGGGAGGCCTATGTCCAGCAGCGGACGTCTTTCGGCTGAAATTATGATGATGAATGATGAATAAATAAATATCCAAGATCATTTACCTGAATTAACGCATCCGAAGTCTGGATGCAAAATGTGAAGAAGTTCAAATTTCGGAGGATATAATTGTGAGTAAAATTTCGGAGGATATAATTGTGAGTAAAATTTCGGAGGATATAATTGTGAGTAAAATTTCGGAGGATATAATTGTGAGTAAAATACGATTGGCTGAATTGATTGATTTATGCCTTAGCTCAGTTAATTTAGCAGCAAAATTTAAACTGACTTTGAATAATTAGATGAATGATGTACGGGTTTAACCACAAATCTGTAACGAGCAGCCGATTGCTAATTTACATTGTATTATTCGAGCCACATCATTCATTTATTTATTCATTAAATTATTTATTTAGTCAATATTAATTTTGCTGCTTAATTAACTAAGCTGAGGCACTCACATACAAACGAAAGAATAATAAAAACCGGCCAAGTGCGAGTTGGACTCGCGCACTAAGAGTTCCGTACTATCACATATTCATGTCTGTGCTATGTTTACACTATTCTTATTATTTTTTGTTAAACTATAAAGTATAATAATAATGTCCCCCCGGCCAAATTTCGGTCACGGCGGCCAATCTCAATGGAGACTAGCCATCTACGCGGGACATATTATAGTGCACAAGTGTGAGCGCAAACACATGTGCACTCTATTCCCTCACTCACATATTCCGATGGGACGGCAAGGGGCTCGTGGCTAAGTAGCAAGCGTGTGGATTGTACGATCTGCAAGGTTAAGCTACACTAGCCGCGGTCAATCTGTGGGTGGGTGACCGTTTCGTTACACATCGAGACCCCTTCGTGCCTCGGAGAGCACGTAAAGCCGTCGGTCCTGCGCCTGATCTCTCTCCGGTCGTGTCGAATTGCCGTCCCATTGGATAAAGTATGCACAACAATCATACCAAGTTTGACGCTTGTATACCTATTACTGTTTTCAAGATAGAGCTCTATGAACTAAAAACATTGAGAAAATTACTGCCAAGCGTGGCGACTATGGCATATCCCTCCAAACTGCTTAGGGAGACCTATGTCCAGCAGTGGACGTCTTTCGGCTGAAATGATGATGAATGATGATTAGTTTAAACTACTACAATATACTTTTACCTATTACCTATAATTGCTCATTATTATTTGCATTCTAACTGCAGTATATTAATATTTTTTATATAATGTCAGCATTTGTAAAGAAAAAGATCTAGGTAAGTAATATTAATGTTTGTCATGAAAGAGTATCCAGAAAAAATAAAATAATAATAATAATGGTGGCGCCATCAGTCACATTAGAAAATCCAGATTTTAAAAATGCTTTTCTGGCAGACCCCTGGATAAAAATAATATTTATTAATGATTCAATTTAATAAAACAAAGTTTAACCGGATTAAATCGCGTATATTATTTAAATTGGTTTCCCTGACGTTTCGAAAGCTTTGCAGCATTTCGTGGTCGCAGGTAGACTAAGATGACAAGCGTCTTTACAAATATTTCTAAAAAATTATTTTAATCTACCGTACAATATTATTAATTAAAATCGTTTCGATGCACGCAGTAATCACTCACAATATCATTATCTTTTACAGTGTTGCATGCTGTTTGGGACTTGATTATTTTTAGGACTGGGTTCCAAACAGGTGGTAGCTGCCAACCATCTTCTCTATTAAAATTAGGATGTTTTTAATTTCAATAGCCTCACGGAGCATTCTAGGTACATATCGGTTTTCCTTCGCCAGAACTTGTGGTTTATCAAATCGAAGAAAATGGTTGGGTTTGTCTAGGGCATGTTGATAATGATATTGTGAGTGATTACTGCGTGCATCGAAACGATTTTAATTAATAATATTGTACGGTAGATTAAAATAATTTTTTAGAAATATCTGTAAAGACGCTTGTCATCTTAGTCTACCTGCGACCACGAAATGCTGCAAAGCTTTCGAAACGTCAGGAAAACCAATTTAAATAATATACGCGATTTAATCCGGTTAAACCTTGTTTTATTACAATTACAGATTGTTATTATAGCATTGTGATATTATAGCATGTATCACAGTGGAACCACACTTTACACTTAATGATGTATCTCTTAGACCGTGCAATTATTCCAACGTATTTACTTAAGAAACTACATACCACTACCATATCTAATGATTAAGTCCATCTCAGTAATTTGAAACTATAACAGTATTTGGATTGATCTTGACATGTTTTCAATATCAACTGTACTTAACCCTACTCGCGGAAAGGTCGCGCGCCCGCGAGATTTTCGCTTGTATTTACTAATTGAGAGCTAAAAAAGGGTTAACACCCTAATTAATGTGTGTAAACTTTTAAGATAGTATTATTCGATCAAGTAGGTATATTGTATTTCTCCCTCAGTCATCATCATCATCATCAGCCTATATTACTCCACCGCTGGACATAGGCCTCTCCAACAAAAAAAAACATTTTCTTTCTTTCTTTCTTTTTTTCTTTCTTTCAATGGCGCGCCACTGACATCGATATTCGGCCACTCGCAACCAGTTACTACCAGCCACCTCCCTCTTCGTCCTCGACCTCGTCTCCCTCAGTGGCTTTCCGGAATAAGGGTTAAGGCGCTTGGGTATGCTGATGACCTCGAGCAAACTAAAAAGTGATGGTGCTATTTGCCCTGTATAGTTGCATCTCTTTCTTGCCTCGTCGATTAAAAGGCATATTTATTCAAAGATTAAAGCTAAACTTTCTTGAAGAAATAACTTACAAACGAATAGACTCTTATCTTCAAAGTTCGCAAACAATGTATGCTGCATTTATAGCTTCAAAAGTTGACAAGATTACAAATGTTAAGTTATTCTCATATTATTTAGACGTTCCTATAATACACAACAAGTGCTATGACTTTAAGATACCTAATTCTAAAGTAAGAAGTTTGATTTTAAAGGTCTCTCTAAACTAAGCTTAAAGGCTCTAAGAAAGACTAACACGTTAGATTATCTTTTTTTTTTCGAAGACGGGCTGCTTATTAAATAGGCAAAAAAAAAAAGCTATTTACTTTACTTTAGGCTCAAAAGTTACATTAAATAACAGCAGGTAATCATCATCAACTCAGCCTATCGCGGTCCACTGTTGGACATAGGCCTCTCTCAAGTTGCGCCACAACACTCGGTCCTCTGCCTTCCGCATCCAGTCCCCCCAGCCACGTTCTTCAGGTCGTCGGTCCACCTGATATAGCAGGTAATGTGTGGTGGTTCTCAGTTCAAAATTATTTGCATACCTATATCAAAACACAACTTGAAAATTAAATCAGTACACAAAAAAGTATTCGAATTTAATAATAACTAAAACATCTAGTTGTTTAGTTGTCTTAGTTTTGATTTAGGTGTCCGAATTATGTTTTCATCACATAACATAAAAATATTTGAAATGCTCCTGAATTTATTCACCTGTCAAAATGCCAAAAGAAGGATTTTTAATAATGAACGGTGTCTCAACTAACTTGACGGGTGAAGATTCTTTCTTTTCAGCAACATTTCATCATTGGTACCTTTTGTCAGTGTACTCACGTGTTATTCCATAAAATTAATTCTGAATTCCACTTTTTGTCAGTTTTACAAATTACATAATTAAATTTTATGGTACATAATTGACGAAAAAAACCTTGTTATGCGAGTAGTTATTAGAAAAATCTCAACACATCAGTTTGAAGGCACCTTACTTGAAGAGCAGTGCATTCGCATTTATATTAAAAGGTTTTATAAATAAACATCAAAATGCCTCAACTAAATGTTTTATTTGCAAAACAAACTAATACTACTAGGTAAACTAATGTAACTTTTAGCTTTTGACTTAAGATAAAGATAAAGTTTTGTAAATAGTAAGTAATTAAATTAGTTAATTCTAATATTTATAAAATTAATCAAGCAACACGTAGCTATTTAATTTTGACCTCGAGTGTAACTTTATTTTATTCTAATGTACCTAGATGAAGAATGAATTTTCAAGAATATGGTAGAATATAGGAGCTGTCTGGTAGAGAATGCCAAAGTCCAGCTTGTGTACCTTTATTTTGTAAAACATTACATAAACAGGAAGTATAAAACACCACAAAGAAACCTGAGCGAATGAGTTCGAACCTGGCCCACACTATTGACTTTTAGAATTATTGTGTGGATCAGAATTTGTTTATCATTTGCTTTAACGGTGAAGAAAAACATCGTGAGGAATCCTGCACAGCTGAGGGTGCTCCATACAGTTCTCGATGGTGTGTGTAGTCCACCAACCCGCACTAAGCTAACGCGGTGGACTAAGGCATAGATTACATATCGTTGTAGCGACTTTAAGACCTCTTATGTGTCACTTTTGGCAAAATCACATTTTTACACCAGTCGATTCTAGATTTTGAAGCTCTATCGAATGCAAAATATATGTGTACGTGGGACACTCAGAAAGTTTTGCGAAACTAAAAAAAATTGTTCTATACGTACATATATTTTTATCAAATCTTTTCAAAGTACTTTCCACCAGCCTCTATACAAAGATTCATGCGCCTAAACCAGTTTTCAAAACACTTTTTCCAGTCCGCCGCAGACACCTCGTTTACAGCCTGCTCGAACGCAGCCAGCGCATCTTCCGGCGACGAAAATTGTATCCCTTTGAGCTGATTTTTTATTTTTGGGAATAAAAAGAAGACACACGGTGCTAGATCAGGGCTGTAAGGAGGGTGACCCAGGAGTTTGACTGGCGTGCTGTCCAGGAAGTCCCTCGTTTTGAGTGCGGTGTGCGCAGGTGCATTGTCGTGGTGGAGCAGTAGCCCGCGGAGCCCTGTGTTTGGTCGCTTGTTGCTTATAACAGAGAAAACTTCTGGCAAACATTTGGTAGTATACCATTGGGCATTAATGCTTCTTTGATCCCGTAAGGGAATTGATACCAAGTGGCCAGTCAAATTAAAAAAGCTAGCGATCAAAATCTTACCCCCGCTTCTAGATCGCTTCACTTTGGTAGGCGTTGGCTCATTTTGAAACACCCAAACAGTCGACTGGCGCTTGGTTTCTGGGTCGTATTGATAAATCCAGGACTCATCACCTGTAACGATGTCGTAAACACGCCGAGACGAGCCTGCTTCAAATTTGTTAAGCATATCACGGCACCATTTCACCCGGGCCTGCTTCTGAGCATCGGTGAGGTTGTGCGGCACCCAGCGTGATACTATCCTCCTCACGCGAAGATGGCTGTGTAGAATCTCGTAAACGCTTCCCGATCCAATCTTCAATATGTGTTGAATCTCCTGATATGTAATTCGCCTATTGTCTTGGATTAAATTTTTCACTGCTAGCACGTTTTCTTCGGTAACAGCCGTCAAAGGGCGACCGCTTCTTTCGTCATCCCCCAAAGTTGGTCGACCGCGCTTGAATTCGTTATACCAACGATACACGGTTGCCTTGGAAGGGCCTTCATCCATGAATGCCATTTGAAGTCTATCGTACGATTCATCCGGTTTCAGGCGACACTTGAAATCGTATAAAATCATAGCTCTAAAATGTTCCCGGCGCAGATCCATATTTCAGTGAGACACAATACTTTGAATTAACTCGCAAAAAATGTGGAGGGAAATTTTGAAATTGGAACTTACTTATTTTTACTTATAAATAATCATATTTTCGAAAAACATTATAACTGGCCAGTCTCCCATATATAAAAACTTTTTTTCGCAATACTTTCTGAGGGGCCTGGTATATGACTTTTCAATTAACAAATATTGTGGCTCCCATTATTTTTTTTGTAACAAGTTTGTTCCATTGAATTTTTTTTGTAATTGTGTTTTTTGTCTTAAAGTCGCAACGACGATATACTAAGGCCTTAACCTTCTCATTCTGAGAAGAGACCCGGGCCCACAGTAATGCAGTAGTGGCATACAATATAAGTAGTGGCCCAATTATGTATTTTAAGGTGGTAGTATTTGTACTACAACAGGTTTATCATGTAAAATGGTCCTTAATTAGGTCGAGAAAATACTGATACAGAAGTCTTGGTATGTGTGTTTTCTGAGTTTACTAAACAATTGAACGTCCAACTCGTTACGTTTGTAAAATAAACAGTATGTAACCACCACTTAAATTTTCTTAGTTTACTTTTTAACTTGACTAGTTAACATCAAACTCGATACTATTAGAAACAAACTACTGTTTAAACAAGAATGTTGAACTAAAATTGATTTCAACTATCAATTCCAGTAGCTACCTATATCATCATCCTCCGCGCCTTTTCCCAACTATGTTGGGGTCGGCTTTCAGTCTAACCAGATGCGGCTGCAAAACAAACGCGGTTGCGTTTGGCAAACTTCGCCGAGTCTTCTCGTCGCCTATACCGCAAAGGTCTTCAACTAGTACGTCCTGCCTGTCATGACCTACGGCGCCGTGGACACTGGCAGTTGGGCTAGTCCACAAATTCAAAGTCGCTCAGCGAGTTATGGAGCGAGCTATGCTTGGAGTTTCTTTGAAGGATAAAATCCGTAACGAGATTATCCGGAGAAGAATCGGAGTGACCGACATAGCTTGTAGAATCAATACACTGAAGTGGCAGTGGGCTGGCCATGTCTGTCGAAGGACCGATGACCGCTGGAGCAGACGAGTCCTTGAGTGGAGACCGCGTGAATCGGCAAACGCAGCGTAGGGCGCCCCCCCGCCCGGTGGACCGACGACCTGAAGAACGTGGCTAGGCGGGACCGAGTGTTGTGGCGCAACTTGGGAGAGGCCTATGTGCAGCTGTAGACTGCGATAGGTTGAGTTGATGAGATGCGGCTGAACATCAGTATTTCATACGGAGCGACCGCCATCAGACCCCCGCAACCCAGGTACTGGGTAATACTGACATTCGGAGGTTAGACCACTTGTCAGACTTTCAGGCTACTGACTACCCGTAACGACTGCCTTAGATATTTGTATGACAACCGGGACTGACAGCTTAACGTGCTCTCCGAGGCACGAAGCGGTATAACGAAATGGTCACCCATCCACGGACTGACCGCGGCAAGTGCAGCTTAACCTCGCAAGATCGTACAATCCGCGCGATTGCTACTTCGCCACGAGCCCCTCTTCCAGTGGCTATATATATGTAGTTAATTATCGATTGTTAGCGAAGTTAAAAATAAATTTACCACACGTTTTACAAGTTTTCAAGATGAATTAAAAGATAGCGGAATTATTTATTGGCGTCTAGAGTGACAAAATATAATAATATTTAACACAGTGTAAGCCTCCATAAAGTGAACATATGAAATAGAGTGAAACTAGATAATGATTTAAAAAAAAGAAAAAGTAAACTTGGATTTAAACATGTCAACATTTCTTTATTAGCAACTGTGTCCACTATGTAAATATTCACAAAAAAAAAACAGATTTTCGTAAATTCTCATCCTCATTCATTAAACAACATGTATAAGAAATGCGTGATCATATTTGAAGAGCTTATTCAGTGAGTGCTATTCAATGATATTTAAAAGTATAGATATACCTTAACAAAACAAACGAAAAAAATGTTCCGTACGCAGCGGCAGCGCAATACCCATAAACTAGTACAAAATAAGTAAGTTGGTTAGTTCAAGTTACTTTCGCGTCATAATTGGAACACTTTCTGGTTTTTTTTGTCACCGGTCACGCTCAGCGTCTTACTTAACATAACGAACAACATAACGTCATGCCTGTATTTCCCCGAAGGGTTAGGCAGAGGTGTAATAATACACCCACATTTCGCCAGTTATGTTATAGTCCCATGTAATAGGGGGCGAGCCTATTGCCATTGACCGGGCACAAATCCAGACTCTGGGCTTCTACTGACTGAGAATGCAGAGCAACATGTTGTATTTATTATTATTATTTAATAACATGCAATTTCTAAAAATTAAAATTCTCAGAATTTCCTAATGTAAAAACCCAATAACACTTTGCCCGACCCGGGAATCGAGACCAGGACCCCACGCTCAGCAGTCGCGCTTGCAACCACTAGACCAACGAGGCAGTCTTACTTGACGCGGATTAAAGGAAAAACGTCCTAATTAAAACGTTTTCGAGTCTTCAGTTGCGAGTGCAAGTTATACGTGCAAGTCAACTGCGAAAAAAAAATCAGCTGATCCTTACATTTGTGTTTACAAAAATTGACAAAATCCCTTTCTTGTATAAAATATTAGTAAATAAGAGCGATAGTTCAAAACACCAATGATGTCTAGTTTCGCCCAATTTCATATGTGCACTTTATGCAGACTCACACTATAAACGTGAGTAAATATTATGTGAGTATTCGACTAACTACTGCCGGAAAATGAACAATTAACGTCGTTTTTGTAAGCAAACACTACACAAAGAGACACACTCGTTATATATTCCAAGGCTTTCCTGTCATTATATTATAAATTCTATTTATATTCGTGTATCAATACATTTTATATTTATTCATGTAATTTTTATGGAAAAATGAATATTTTCATATTTGATGAAAAATCACATAGTATCCATGGGAATCAATTGCATTTTATGGTACGATTTGGGTCTTCAATAAAAATAATTGAATTGCATTCATTTGGCGATACATTAAGCACAAAAATCGTGTTTGTTTTCACTTTTAAGGAACCAAAGAAAAAATGCCGAAACTTATTTTTTTCTAAACCTCTAACAAGTAGCTTTAGTAGATATCGAGTTGTACTTCGAATTTAGTGAGCAAAATCCGTAAGGCCGGTGTTCATCAACTTTAATTAGGTACACGTTTACACAGCCGATTACTCGAAAAATGTACTAGAAACGTGAAATAAACGTTCGTTTAACAAGAGAATTATCTTTTCTTAGGTTTTCGCGATCACTACACATTATAATAAAACATGTTTAACCGGATTATATCGCGTATATGATTTAGATTGGTTTCCTGACGTTTCGTAAGCTTTGCAGCGTTCGTAGTCGCAGGAAGATGTACGGCCAAAATTAATATCCAATCTATCCACGATTTGCCCTACTGGAGATAGAAATTTGACATAAGCTCCATACAAAATACGTCAAATTTCTATCTCTAGTAGGGCAAATCGTGGACAGATAGGATATTAGTTTTGGCCGTAAGATGACAAGCGTCTTTACAGATATTGAACTAAGTTTACGGGACTTGTCGCGCACAATTAAATCAAAATATAACAAGCATTTTGACTAACCTCGACGTTTCGGTCAAGTTGCATTGGCCGTGGTCACGAGCAGACTGAAGTATGTGGGTGTCATCGTCTTGAGCGGCGGGTGTTTTCTCGAACTACCCGCGGTTGGTTTTTCGTAACGTCGCTGTCCTTAACAAGATATGCTGAATCACGACACACAATGCTGACAGTTTCGGCGGACATACATGTAGACATACCACGACGCGAACACTTCTCGATTACCGGATTCCACGAGGAGGACAACCTATATCCATCTACCCGAACTTAGTTCAATATGAGTGAAATTCGCGAAAGTTTAAAAACGTCTTTACAGATATTTCTAAAAAAAAAATTTTAATCTACCGTACCATTTTTAGGGTTCCGTAGTCCTACAAGGAACCCTTATAGTTTCGTCATGTCCGTCCGTCTGTCCGTCTGTCCGTCTGTCCGTCAGTCCGTCTGTCCTAATCCTTTACAGCTTAATAACTTCTATAGTTATAAACATAAGTAAATGAAATTTTGTTAAAAAATAGTCTGCATATAGATCTCAATTTTAAAAGAATAAAAAAATTGTTTTTACGTTCTTTAGGGGTGGCGCCCATAAATGTGAAATGGGGGAAAAAAAAATTTTTTGCTGCACCCCCTCGTGTTGGGTATCATTGAATAGGTCTACTAAAATGAAGGTAATGTTTCATACATCACTTTTTTATCAGGTGTACCATCTGCGACATATAGCCCGCCAAAGTGACTTGCAATGTGTCCCCCCCCTGCCATTTCTAAACTATGCAACGTAGAAACTTTTAATCTTCCACATTGATAGACCTTTGTAAAAACTCTCTTTTAAAATTATTTCGCGTATAATGTGATTATAATTTTTTGAGTTAGACAGAAAACTGAAAAATACTTAAAACGTTCAAAGGTCATTGACCTTAGAGAAAAATTATCATGGCAAATAATGCTCCTTTAGCTACTTTATATTTGAAAAAATCACAAAAAGTAACTTTGTGTTATGTTGACGACACTCTTCTTAAATTTGGCGCCATCTAGCGGCGTCAAACAACACTCTCTGGGTCGCCAATGCTGCCGTCAAGTGCCGTCTATTACATTTGGCACTGTATAGCGCCATCTAGCGGCTACTGACATCACTCTCTGAGTCGCCAATGCTGCCGTCTATTGCAAAAACTAAAATAGCCGTGATTAATATTCGATTTGATTTGTTTGTAACACCTACTTAAGGAACCCTATAATACTGAGCATGGCCCGACATGCTCTTGGCCGGTTTTTATTAATTAAAAACAGCTACCACCTTTTTGGAACCCAGTTCTAAAAATAATCAAGTCCCAAACTGCACGCAACACTGTAAAAGACAATGACATTGTGAGTTTGTGAGTGATTACTGCGTGCATCGGAACGATTTTAATTAATAAAAATTGTAAGGTAGATAAAGTATTTTTTTAGAAATATCTGTAAAGACGCTTGTCATCTTAGTCTTCCTGCGACCACGAACGCTGCAAAGCTTTCGAAACGTCAGGAAACCAGTCTAAATAATATACGCGATATAATCCGGTTAAACTTGTTTTATTATAAGAGAATTATCATTGGTGAAATCAAGCCTCATACATATATGTTTAACAACGTCTGTATTTGATCAAGTTAATTTATTTAGCCGGCTTTTTGGCGATTCATATCGGTAGTTAGATTGCAAACAAATAGTGTGCTGAGAAAAATACACTTTATCATTATGAGATAAGTTTTTTTTTATCTCAGCTCAATAAAAGATGATCTGGGTGTTGCTTATGTATTATAAGTATGTATTTAGAAAAAAAAAAAAAGTATGTTAGTATTACATCCATTGTCTAGTACCCATAGTACAAGCTCTGCTTAGTTCGGGACTAGATGGTGCTATGTAAAAATGTCCCAAAAATATTTATAAAAAAAAAAAAGGTCTACTTTATATTTATGTGACATCACATCACATCATTATTTAAGTAATAGTACATCACTATCGAGGCCTGAAATTAAGCAATTGACGGCCGAGTAATACCTATTGGAAGTACGAGGTGAAGTTGAGTACTTCCCAAGTAATTTTAAAAGGACGAGGCGCTAGCCGTGTCCTTTTTAACCAAACGAGGCCATAATTGCTATTTTGGCCGAAACTTGTACAGTACTTTTCTCTCATTTGAGAGGAAACAATACACAAATTAATTCAACAGTATCTAAGTTTCATGTTCTATTTTCAAAGTTTTGAAAAAAAAAAGTATTCAGGCTTTATAATGATAAATGTTTTGTACATAAAAACACCTAATTTATGTAAGTGTGTACTTAAAAACCTCGCTAGCATAATTTGAGAAATAAAAACTGTCCAGCAATTTATATTATTGTCGTGCTGGATATTACTGGCCTGTTGTTTCGTTGCGTACGGAAAAGAGCCGATTGTTGTATTCTTTTATTCGAGCAAGTGGGAGAAAATATACTTAACATAAAAGTGCAAAGTGCTTGCTGTATTTGTAAAATTGTATGTATTGTTTTGTGGATAACGGCGCTGGTTGCATGATTACCTAAGTTTTGTATGATCTTTTTGTTTGTATTATGCATTATTGCGCAATAGTTTGTTGTCCTGAAGAATAAAAAATAAAATAATATAAACATAACTAGCCTATGCCCACGGCTTCGCCCGCAAGGATGTCGTTTATCGCGCATCCCTCGGGGACTGTTTATCTTCCCGGGATAAAAAGTAGTTTATATGTTAATCTGGGTTACTACTATATAAAAATAAGTCGGGTTTTCCTTCCTGACGCTATAACTCCAGAACGCACGAACCGATTTCCACGGTTTTGCATTCGTTGGAAAGGTCTCGGGCTCCGTGAGGTTTATATCAAAGAAAGTTTTGAGAAAGAAAGAAAGAAAAAAAGAAAAAAATTAATTCGTGGGTTGCGTACTCTCCCGACAGATCGAAGCTGCTATGCATTTGCACGAGCGGATAGTAATGTACGATGGAGTGGAGTGGAGTGGGCAGGGGATGGGACTGGGGACGGGACAGGGGACGGGACTGGGGACGGGACAGGGGACGGGACAGGGGACGGGACAGGAGACGGGACAGGGGACGGAACATGGGACGGGAAATGGGACGGGACATAAGACGGCACATGGGACAGGACAGTGGGACGGCACATGGGACGAGACATAGGACTGGACATAGGATGGGATATGGGACAGGACATGGGACATAGGACGGGACGATAGTAATATAGTGAGATAGAGAGGCAGTGGGACAGTGGGGCGGTGGGGCAGTGGGGCAGTGGGACAGTGGGACAGTTGGACAGTGGGAAGGAGGGACGGTGGGACAGTGGGACGGTGGGACGGTGGGACGGTGGGGCAGTGGGACGGTGGGACAGAGGGGCAGAGGGGCAGTGGGGCAGATGGGGCAATGGGTCAGTGGGCTGTGGGGCAGTGGGGCATTGGGTCTGTGGGGCAGTGGTACAGTGGGGAAGTGGGGTAGTGGGACAGTGGGGCAGTGGGACGGTGGGGCAGTGGGACGGTGGGGCAGTGGGGCAGTGGGGCAGTGGGACAGTGGGGCAGTGGGACAGTGGGGCAGTTGGACAGTGGGGCCGTGGGGCAGTTGGGGCAGTGGGGCAGTTGGGGCAATGGGGCAGTGGGGATGTGGGACAGTGGGGCTGTGGGACAGTGGAGCAATGGGACAGTGGGACAGTGGGGCAGTGGTACAGTGGGGAAGTGGGGTAGTGGGACAGTGGGGCAGTGGGGCAGTGCGACGGTGGGGCAGTGGGGCGGTGGGGCAGTGGGACGGTGGGGCAGTGGGACGGTGGGGCAGTGGATCAGTGGGGCAGTGGGACAGTGGGGCAGTGGGACAGTGGGGCAGTTGGACAGTGGGGCAGTGGGGCAGTTGGGGCAGTGGGGCAGTTGGGGCAATGGGACAGTTGGGGCAATGGGGCCGTGAGGAAGTGGGGCAGTGGGGATGTGGGACAGTGGGGCTGTGGGACAGTGGGGCAGTGGGACAGTGGGACAGTGGGGCAGTGGGACAGAGGGGAAATGGGGCAGTAGGGCAGTGATGCAGTGGGACAGTGGGGCAGAGGGACAGTGGGACAGTGGGGCAATGGGACAGTGGGGCAGTGGGACAGTGGGGCAGTGGACTGGACTGGACTGGACTGGACTGGACTGGACTGGACTGGACTGGACTGGACTGGACTGGACTGACGTGGGTTAGCAGAATTTAACGCGAGCGGAGCCGCGGGTAAAAGCTAGTTTTCTATATGTATGTCAAATGTCATCCGAATCCGTTCAGCTCTAATAGCATGGTAGAGTAACAAACCTCTAAACATCTTCACAAACTTTTACATTTATAATATTAGTAGAATATTAGGATAGGATGTCAAAATAATAAATTACCAAGAATGTCAGACAACTATTGACTTACCATACAAAATAAGGAACGTCAGGAGACTCCTCTTTTGAAACAGGACTTGATTTCTGAGACACACAGAAAAACGTCGCTTCCACTAAACGATAACACTGCTTTTTAAAAATCCACCACAGATGCGACAAAACCCCAAAATCCGATGAACATGTAATCATTTTGAACGAAATCCGAAAATGTTCGTAATACCGCAAAAACTTAATGGTATTGTGAAACAAAGACGTACCGAATTAACTCATGTACTTGGCTCAAGACCAGCAACCTAAACTGAGTTCTTGTGAAAGAAACCTAAATATAGCAAGATATGTACCTATAAAGAGTACCTATTTGAAAAAAGTACAGTAAAGTCTTGTGTTATAAAGATCAGGTTTTAATGTTTGCGATGAGCGATTCTTATTTCTTAAGAGGAAATTCGGGCCTCTGCCCGAAAAAAGACAAAGACTTTTGAAAATTAGGTATTTGAAAGAAATAAAGAGAAATGGTTTATTGTCCCAGTTAACGGCGCGCAACATATAAATAACCGGAGTCTGGATTTGTGCCCGGTTAATGACAATAGGCTCGCCCCCTATTACATGGGACTATAACATAACTGGTGAAATGTGGGTGTACTATTACATCTCTGCCTACCCCTTCGGGGAAATACAGGCGTGATGTTATGTTATGTTAACATTTAAATAACAGTGAAACAGAACACAAACAGGTAACAGGTGGGGTTACAAAGAAAGTCAAACAAAAAAACACATGAAATATAAGGAAAGTACAGTCGACCGCATGACAGTGGCAACACCCGAGTCAGAAAACCGCCTTTATTATAATAAAGTATCGCTGTCGCTTTGCAAACGCTCGGCCTCACGTAAGTGCGATAAGGACAACTTCAGCTTCCACTGAATAGCCTTAATAAAAAAGTCACAATTCGAGGTTTGCGTGTCGACTATTTGCTCCTCTGAAACTAGACCAATTTAAAAGATATTTCATAAACTGAATAAGAAGAATATGTACTGTGTCGCTATGTTTTTCCATTTTCATTAATAGTTGTCAAATGTATACACTAGGCCTCTGTAGACAGCTGTCTAAATAGTCAATTTAGGACTTGAAATAATTTATCAACAAAAACGAAAACATAGTGACGTTATACAATACAACAAAATCATTGCTCTAGGGTTATAAACTACAAAGAAAACAGTCGAGAGCGTTTGTATGGAGAAAAGACCCGCATTTCATCTTGACAAAATTAAATGCTGTTAGGTAACTGAGTTGTTTTAAATCTCAATTTGCTGACAGTAGTTTTTTTTTTTTTTATTCGATTCGCAAATTGGACGTTACGACATTATATTTAATAAATAACATGTGCGGAAAATCATGGTAGTCGAACGGCCTTCTAGGTGCGAACACGACATGCAAGATGTTTCTGATTGCCATTTATTGGTGACATTTATGACCGAAGTGTCACAAATAAACGGCAACCAGGAGCATCTACTGTCAGGAGATTGAGATTTAAAACATTGAGATTAGTTTTGAACTATATTCAGAACGTACTGGAAACAGCTTTGTTTGTGAAAATTAATCCACATCTGTTTTAGAAAGTGTCTACAATACGCAATAGAAAGACTCCAATACGCACCCAATATGTAAATAAACTATGTCACATCATATGTAAAACATCACTGATGCAAAAAAGCTTTTTTGGTATTGCCCCGTTAATTTATAATAAAGTACCTAATGTTATTAAAAATATGACCATGTTAAAATTTAAAAGGGCACTAAATAATTTGCTACTACAGAAATGTTACTATACGATTCATGAGTTCCTTAATGATAATTCACTGTTTGACTAATTATTATCAATTTAATTTTAATTTCAAAATAAGCAACTTATTAGTATACAATTTAAATTATATCACTTAAATTCTATTTTATTTTAAGCATGATGTTCACATTGTACACAATTATATTTCTATGTCTTTAAGGCAAAACATAGCGCACTCAATCTAATTAAGACCTTATAATATAATGTAAACCTACCTATGTTTGACAAATAAACTATTTTGATTTGTTTTGATTTGAACGTTTTTAATTATGACAATTTGCATTTTAATGAACAAAATATTTTTGAAACTCAATTTGGTTATTATGCTTAAATTTGACATCAGCGGAATGTGAATAGGTCCTTCAGTCCAGGAAGTTCGGCTCGATTAGTTTCCGTGAATCAGGTAGTCCTTGCATGACATTCTTCAATTTTTCCGCTAACAACTGGGAAACTTAGTGACTCTCTACTAAAAGCATGTAAATTTGTGAATTAGAGAAAAATCTCCTCGTAATTCTGAACAAACTAGTTTCTCAGATTTTGTAAACAAAAAGTAATGTTGTATAAATAAATGAAATGAAAAGTTATTGTAAAATATTAAACTCTACCTAATAAAATACCCACACTGCGTATTTTAAACGGTAATCACCATTAGTAGGTTTTTTAACTTAATTTAAGGTCATAAATTACTTTTCCCGCTTTTGAGACACATTTAGACCTTGCCTTTGGACCACATTCTACAAAGAAAATTAATTTCCAAGAGTAAGACATTAGAGTTCAAAATGTATTGCAAGACACAAGCATTGATTTTGAAGTCAGAACCGGCTGTCGCAAATGTCTTACATTCTATGCAAATTATAGTTCATTGACCCAAAATATATGTTAGTATAATTTTGTATTGACGCTTTTGTTTTCAATAAAAGCATGTGGACCACAATAACAGCTCATCTCTATAGTAATAAATTTACTGTTAGATACTATCCAGGCCAATGGCTTCTCAGTCTTATACAAGACTAGCTTATGCCCGCTGCTTCGCACGCGTGTTAAGATAAGATAAGGTAATCATTTATTAGCCAAAAAACCTGCGTGATCGAATCAGAAATGAGGAGATTCGCAGGAGAACGAAAGTAACCAACATAGCCCAAATAATTGCCAAACTTAAGTGGCAGTGGGCGGGGCACATTGCTCGCAGAACGGATGGCCGATGGTGCAGTAAAGTTGACGACCTGGTGAAGGTCGCGGGAATCCGCTGGATGCGGAAGGCACAAGACCGGTCATTGTGGCGGTGCTTGGGGGAGGCCTATGTCCAGCAGTGGACGTCTTTCGGCTGAAATGATGATGATGATGAATAGCCAAAAATTATTAAAGTTTTTACATTTCCTTAAGAGGTACCTACGTTTCAGTTTATCACAGGAAGACGTCAGCGCATCCCTCGGGAACTTTGGTAGACTTTCTGGATTTTCTGGATTGTATATCGCTGGTGCTTAATATCTCTTACCGCTGCTAGTTATACCTAATGAATAACATACGAATACTTTGGCCAATGTTGTTTGCTTTTTTATGTTTTGGATCATAGGCAGATAAGTTATAGAAACATCAATAACGCCATTTATTTGATAAACAAAGTTAATAAACACAAAGTTTCAAAATTAGTGGTTATTTAAAAGAATCAATATGTAATCCTCGAATGAATAAAAAATGGCGGACGGAATCTCGCTAAGAAAAGATTGAAGAACTTAAGTTTTTTCCTAATTCGACACGACCGGAGAGAGATCAGGCGCAGGACCGACGGCTTTACGTGCTCTCCGAGGGTCTCGATGTGTGTGTGCTGTCCCATCGGATTATGAGAGTGAGGGAGAGAGTGCACCTGTGTTTGCGCACACACTTGTGCACTATAATATGTCCCGCGCAGATGGCTAGTCTCCATTGAGATTGGCCGCCGTGACCGAAATTCGGCCGAGAGGACATTATTTTTCCTTAACCCAGTATAATTTCGACAGAATTTTAACACACCAGATATGTATTGTTATTTCATTTGTGACAATGCGACAATGACTACCGTCACACGAGATTTGTTGCGGAATCGCGGGGTTTTGTCTTACTATGGGTGTGAATGTGTGCGTGCCAGCCCGTACTTTTAAGCGAGCCGAGCGAGCGTCTTGCTATGAGTGCTTCACTTTTTGTTTAGCGAGATTACGTCCGCCTTTTTTATTCTTCCAAGAAGTAAACAATTTATTTATTTTTGCACGTTAACAAGTCCCAACAAACATATTTTCACGTCTGATGACGCATCATCAATACGTCTCAGTGATAATCTCAACTGATGCTTACTTTCACCCCACAAGACGAGAGATTTTTTTTTTTCAAGGACACAGAAACAGAAAGACCGTGTTCAACTATGGACATTTATGAGCTATTCTGTATGTTTTGATTGTAATCTATACAGTTTACAAAATAGCATGAATAGGTACTTTCCAGTTGTTTAAATTTCTCGAATCAAAACTATCTCCATGACACATCACGCAAAAATGTCAATCAATTTGAGTAGTTACGGCACAACCGGACACTCCATACATCCGCGTTGATTAAAGGTGGGTACTGACGATGTATCCATTCGGACGTCGTTTTAATGACTATGTCCAAAAAAGCTTGACTTGTTCTAAAAATAACATACGTTTTCAACAATCACGGACAGATTTTGGAATGCGGACAAGCCATTTGGACTATTGGATGCGTGCCTCCTACTCTTACATAAAAACAGATGGCGTTTGTACACGCGTCAATTGTGTGTGTAATAATAGGGCTGCGGCCACCGATGACGTCCGTGTCAATTGAATTTGTAAACAGCCTTCTCGAAAATTTTGTTAATTAAATGACAGTTTAAATTATAAATATGTCATGTCGCAATCGAATATGTTGAACAAAGAACAAAATCATCACGTTTTGCTACAGTAAAACTACTCATAAATGTGCCAAGTTCCTTACTTTGATTCATCCTTTGCCAAAAGAAAACGTAGCACAAGTAACTGCTATCTTTAATAATATAATTAGTAAGTATTTTTCACTACTTACACAAAATAAATTAAAATACAACGTGCACGAACAACACGCGTCGCTTATAGCAAATGAAGTGAGGTCTGAAATCCGAGCGGGGTTAGGTAAGTCGGATCGGCGGGAGGAGGTGAGTGGGCGTTCTGTATGTAATACTATTGCTTGTTCTGTGGTTACGGCTAGAAAGTGGATTGAAAGTCATTTTCATACAAAAGGACATCAAATACTACTTTGTAGCTTACGTGAAGGTGTTTCTAGCTCGCAACTTTGTCGGATCATCTGTCAAGTAGAAACACCTACCCGCAGCCAAGTACGTGACCTTTCACGAAATGGTCCCAGTTTGGTCCTTATCTCCGCAAATGAGGCCAAGCGACTCGTTAGGCCAAAAGTCTTGTCATTGTGTCAGTGTTTTTTCTGGGGAAGTATTTCCTACCTTTGTTTGAAGACTGAAGAGAATATTTACAGTAATGACAATGAATGTTTTCAAATTGCTTGATATTCATTAAGTAAACTTATCATGTACCTATTGTTAACCGCGCCTTCGCTCCCGTGGTTCCATTTAATTATTTATTTGTAACCTATATCATTCTCCAGTCCATAAACTATCTCTATGCAAAACATAACGTCGGTCCGTTGCTCCATTGCTGCGTAAAAGAAGGACAAACCCACAGACACACTTTTGCGTTTATATAATTTTTTCATTTATTTATTATATTATATTCTTTATTGTACATCACACCAAACAAAAATAAAGACAATACAGTTACAGTTTACAGAAAGATTAAATAAGTACAGTGGGCGGTCTTATCGCACAAGGCAATCTCTTCCAGAAAACCTTTGGATGGACTAGAAGAATGGGAACCGAATTGGGAATTTAAGGTGGTACTAAGACCATCAATAAAAAAGTATTACTCGTTGAGTACTACATTTATCGAAGATTCGTTTTTACCAATTGAAGCAAAGGTATTGCTGTAGTTGTAGACAGAAAAAATGTAAAAAACGGCTTCTTTTTAACCGACTTCACTTCAAAAAAAGGAGGAGGTTATGTATTCCGCGGGTTTTTTTTTTTTTTTTCATGTATGTACACCGATTACTCCGAGATTTGTGGGCCGATTTACGTGGTTGTTTTTTTTTTTGGTAGAAAAAGTCCGCGCGGTGGTCCCATATAAATTTTATTGACTTAGGTTGAGTAGTTTTTTAAATAGCTTCAATAAATCAGTTTATTTTAGTTTCGCCTATCTAGATGATCTGCTCATTGGTTCGTTTTTCTGAGAATTCTTGGCCGATATGCGTGTTTTTTTTTCACGATAGTGATTGGACGTTTGGAAGAACATGAGCGAGACCTTTGCCCAGCAGTGGGATAGCAAAGGTTAATAAAAAAAAAACTCAAATTGGTTATATAAACATTTATGAATCAACCCTCGCAATTTTCAACTAAAAAGTATGAAATAAAAACTTTTACAAAAAAAAAATCCGACTTCAAAAACCTTAACTAAAAAGTAAAAAATAATCATTGTATGTATTTTAAAATCTTAACATAAACCAAAATTTTGAAGGCGGTGCGTGATTTTCATGTACGTTCACATAAACTGTTTTTTTTACTATAGATATTGCGCTCGACTGTACATTACATGACGCAAAGGGTCAATCACGCGCCGCCTTCAAAATTTTGGTTTATGTTAAGATTTTAAAATACATACAATGATTATTTTTTACTTTTTAGTTAAGGTTTTTGAAGTTTGTTAAAAAGTTTTTATTTTACTATAGATATGCGCACGACTGTACATTATATTTACATGATGCAAAGAGTCAATCACGCGCCGCCTTCAAAATGTTGGTTTATGAAAAGATTTTGAAACACATACAAGAATATTTTTTTTACTTTTTAGTTTAGGTTTTTGAAGTCGTTTTTTTTTTGTTAAAAAGTTTTTTTCTTTATATAACTACAGCGAACTATATTTTACAGAGTTAGTAGTTTCTGATTAAACTACAATACCTTTAGGATCAAGTGGTAAAATCGAATTATCGATAAGTTATGTACTCAGCGAGTATTTTTTTTGTCTGATAGTTACTTAGCTCTTAGTAGCAAATAGTTGATTTAATTAACCCACATGAAAACAATGCAAAAATAACTAATCAGCTGTCAAATCTCGTGCTTCGCGATTGGTAGTTAGAATTTGTTATGTCGTGTTCCACTTCATTACAGTGCTGGTTATACGGAAATGGCGGTTGCGGTTGTTCTATGGCTTTATATTTCGATTATTCCTAATAACAGTTATCTCTAGAACACTGTATTAATCTGAACGAGCCGGTTCCTGAGATTTCACTCGCATGGTGTTTCAATAAACGTCATATGAAATAACCATGACTCGTGGAGCAATCAGTGGGACCACGAGTCATACGATATAACTATTACTCGTGGACCCACAAATTTGAACAAGTAAATATATCTTTTTATCTTTACCCACCAGTGGGTTCACCAGACATAATATTTCGAGCTGGTGGGACCACGAGCACTGGTTGTACAAAGTCAATGGGTCCACGAAAAAAAATATCTATATATATATATATGTATTTTGGTACATCAAAAAATATCTTAATATGTCCTTCCTTAGGATTCAATCTATCTCCATACAAAATTTAATCAAAATCGGTTTAGCGGTTTAGCCGTGAAAACGTAACACACAGACAGAAAGTGTCACATTCGCATTTATAATATTTGTAGTGCAGATAAGATAGTGCTTTAAACACTTCAGGTAAGATATAAATGGTTAATTAAGCGTAGACAACTCGGCGTCATTCAACCAAGTCTACAAAATCTTCACCTGCCGCCGTCACTCCCCCCTCAGAAACCTGCTGTTATGAAAACCTTCCTTTACGATGCTCTTAAGCTAACAGCTATAATACATGTCTAACGTCTGCGCTCGCGCATTGAAAATGTGAACAAGTTGTTACACGAAAAATAACTCTATAGGAACAGTGATAAAGTTGAAATTGTGTTGTGTTACAAAAATGAACTTGGAAAATGGAAGGTAAAATCTAGTGTTTGATAGAAATCGTTTGTTTTAGCGGATTGCAGTGATCAAAGCATTGGTTTGTTAATTAGTCTGATGAAGCATTAACATTTGTTACACGTGTTAACATTTGTTTAAACTTTGTTTAAAATAGCTCTACAAAACTGGATTCCTACACGTAATTGACTATTCAATTATTCCGTCTTACGTCTTTCTGATGTATATCTCGCAGACCTGGCAGTGCATTTATGCGTCATTTGTTGCGCTGGGACATGTTATGCGTCATCAAGTATCTGTTCATACGAAACCAAATATTTTCTAATACTTTTTTGTAACCAAAAACAGATACAATATTTTCTATTACTTACACAAAGAATAATAATTGTATAAATATGCATTTGTTTTTGTTTACCATAAACCTGAAAAGGGGTTATTGTATTCATTATCATGAATAACTTTTAATACAGGATCAAACCTGAAATCACGAAAAAAAATCAACTGTCCCATACATTTTGTCGAGTTAAGTAAACACAAATGTAGGGAACAGCAGTTATTTTTATAGTAAAAGTTCACCATAATAGTTTTCATAATTATGAGTACAATAAAAAATAAAAAATGACATAACACGAAACAACATAAAATCTAAACTTAAAAAACACCTTTTAGAGGAATTAAAACCTAATAATGACTTATAATTTTATAGCATTAAAAAAATAATTACATGCTGTATTTTTGTAAGAAATTTGCTATTGAGAAGTAATATAAATTAGTTGAGGGTATCTGAGAATTTTTGCATGGGGCGAGCGAGCGCGATGCGTCGTGTTCACCCACCCACATCTTGTTGTAATGAATGTCGACGGACCAAGCGGTGTACAGAAAAACCTAAACTGGTTTATGTTCTACACTGTATCTGCCAAATGTATGTATTTTGTTTTTTTGTGGAAATAAATAAATAATCAGGGCTTTAGAGTAGGCAACTGCCTGGGCCCCGCATCGTTATAGAGGCAACGCGCGCGCACGAAAGTAGGTAATTGAAAATGTTCAGTACAGTGAAAATTCAATTGAAAAATTTGTATCCTCAATCACAATATCGTATTATAATAAAACAAAGTTTAACCGGATTAAATCGCGTATATTATTTAAATTGGTTTCCCTGACGTTTCGAAAGCTTTGCAGCATTTCGTGGTCGCAGGTAGACTAAGATGACAATCGTCTTTACAGATATTTCTAAAAAAAAAAAAAATTTTTTTTTTTTTGTCCTCTAGTTTACCTGCGACCACGAAATGCTGCAAAGCTTTCGAAATGTCAGGGAAACCAATTTAAATAATATACGCGATTTAATCCGGTCAAACTTTGTTTTATTATAATGTGTAGTGATCGCGAAAACCTAAGAAGTTATTACAATAGGTATTATTGCTTTTTTTCGACGCATGCTTTCAGTTGATGGAATACTTCATACTTACAGAACAGAACCATCTAGAATCAAATAGTAGAACTAATAATATGCTATTGAATGATAAACAAAAGTATTGGAATGCTTGATCTGTAATTGCGATTTGTGAGTTTTGCGACCGTGATCCCTTCATCAACTTGAAAAGAGCTGATGATCTTCAAACGGCTGAAAAGGGGCCCCGAGAATTCGATTGCCTAAGGGCCCCGACATGGTTAATCCGGCCCTGAGTACAATGACCCCTTTTTAGGTATATGGTACACAAAAACTAATGTTGTTTAATGTATATTTTTTTAAATGAGTCAAAGGCGGTGTCAGCGCTTGTATAAAGGGCACTTCAGATAGTAGAATTCATTCAGCCTCTTGGCACGCCTCTACAACGTGTTACTGAAATAACTGAAAACCTTTTAAGGGGTCATTATACTCATCAATATGAACAACTACTACTACTACTACTTTTACTATGGAACCAAACCTGAAATCGCGAAAAAGAATCAGGTGATTTGTGCGTACATTATTTTGTGTTTAAATAAATCGACAAAATATAAGGAATAGCTGATTTGTTTTTCGCGATTTAAGGGTTGGTCCCGTAGTAACAATTGTTCATAATGATGATTACAATGACCCCTTAAGAGGTTTAGTATAAACTAAGAATAAGGTGAAAACAAAGTGTTAAGTGTGTGTTAAGTTCGGGCAAAGTGTTATTGGGTTTTTTCATTAGGAAATTCTCAGTAGCAGCCCGGAGTCTGGATATGTGCCAGGTTAATGGCAATAGGCTCGCCCCCTATTACATGGGATTTACAATATAACTGGCGAAATGTGGGTGTACTATACACCTCTGCCTACCCCTTCGAGGAAATACAGGCGTGACGTTATGTTATGTTATGTTAAGAATAAGGTTGTAAACAAAAATCTCGTTCCAATAATGTGTGTACGTTAAATAAGTAGGTAACTGTGATAATCTTATTATTTCAATTATTTTATCTTGTTTTGTGCAATACAGGAAACTCGTTTCTTTAATGTGTGAACGTATTATAAGTCTTTATGGAAAGCATATCGTCGCCTCAGTGCTTGAATGTCCAACCGACCATTGACCAAATTTTACCGGAGACGTTCTTTTTAGTTTATTATTCATTTAAGAGAAATATTTTAAAAACTTTGATGATTTAAGAATAATGTATATATTACATTATTCTTCAATCTTCAAAGTTTAAGTTTTTTTGGACATTCAAGCACTGAGGCGACGATATCATTCAATAGATTTCTTACTGTTTTATGCATATACAGTATGATTCATTCATTTCAATGAGTCAGTAGTGAGAAATCTTAAACTATGAGAGCTAGAGAATTTAATTCAAAGGAACCACAACGGAAACGTAGATTTTAGAGTTATGAAAAACTGCATTCAAGAATTTTCAAAAAACAGATATACGGCCACTGAGATATTATTACACCTCAGTGTATACGGCGCGGGAATCGAACCCAGTAATTTTCCTTGAAAACATCTCAGATAATTTTATCGTGGTAATTGGTAGTTTAGATTATAAGGAATACATTTTAATACAGAACCCCATGTCTATCTGTGGATCAATCAGTGGTTCGATTCCCGCGGTATGTATCAGTTGTTTGAAAATCTTTGAATGCAGTTTTTCATTTCTCTAAAATCGACGTCGTGATTCCATAGAACACGATTTTCTAGCTCTCATAATTTAAGATTGACCCTATTGACCCTTTGAAACAAAACATCCTATAACCTGGTAGGTTAAATCCATGTTATAAGTAGACTTAAGGTTTTGATTTCCCGGTCAGGAAAAATGTTTTTGGGTATGTTCATTATAAAATTCTCAGTAGCAGTCCGGAGTCTGGATATGTGCTTGGGTATCGGCAATAGGCTCGCCCTTTATTCATCATCATCATCATTTCAGCCTAAAGACGTCCACTGCTGGACATAGGCCTCCCCCAAGTATTGCCACAACGACCGGTCCTGCGCCTTCCGCATCCAGCGAATTCCCGCGACCTTCACCAGGTCGTCGGTCCACCTTGTGGGGGGCCTACCCACGCTGCACCTTCCAGTACGCGGTCGCCACTCCAGAACTTTACTGCCCCATCGGCCATCATTTCTGCGAGCAATGTACCCCGCCCACTGCCACTTAACCTTGGCAATTCTTCGGGCTATGTCGGTCACTTTCGTTCCCCTGCGAATCTCCTCATTTCTGATTCGATCACGCAGGGACACTCCGAGCATAGCCCTCTCCATTGACCTTTGAGTGACTTTAAGCCTTCTTATCAGGCCCATTGTGAGCGACCATGTTTCAGTGCCGTAAGTAATTACTGGCAACACACACTGGTCAAAGACCTTCGCCTTCAGACACTGCGGTATTTATTACATAGGAGATAAAACATAACTGGTGAAATGATGGTGTACTGTACACAAAGTCAAAGTCAAAAGTTTTTATTTCGAATAAGCATTTAAATGCACTTTTAAAACGTTAATTATACTATGAATCTAGTAGCACGGTTCCAAAAAGTTGGTCCTATGGAGAAGAGCCGGCAAGAAACTCCATGGATATACTCTTTTCAAATAATAATAGAACAATGATTTGTTACATGATTAATTGAAATGAATTGTCTGAGAATAATCTACGTTAATGACTGAGACAAATTCACTGAAGTAAACTAATTAAAGATTAATAATGATTTTTAAGTTTAGGCAAGGAACCCAACGATCCGATATTCTATGCCATTAAAAGCTGCATTATGTTCACATATACAGCGATCCATTAAAAAAAACTTAAATGTCAAAAAATAACAAAAATATAAATTTAGTAAATCACAATGTCAAAATAAAATAAAAAATTGAAGTATAATTTATTTATTTAACAGCTGCCTACTGTACTTACAGTTGCCCAACACGTACATTAGGCCAAGATATAATTTAGGTACATATATAATTCTTATAAGTCTAATTAAAATCATCTAAATGAGCTGCCTCGTTGGTCTAGTGGTTGCAATCGCGACTGCTGAGCGTGGGGTCCTGGGTTCGATTCCCGGGTCGGGCAACGTGTTATTGGGTTTTTTCATTAGGAAATTCTCAGTAGCAGTCCGGAGTCTGGATTTGTGCCCGGTTAGTGGCAATAGGCTCGCCCCCTATTACATGCGACTATAACATAACTGGCGAAATGTGGGTGTGCATACACCTCTGCCTACCCCTTCGGGAAAATACAGGCGTGATGTTATGTTATGTAAAATCACTTAAAAATTTACATTTATTTTTCTACATAGCAACACACGCTCTCTTACAAATCTTTACTATTCGTGTCATCGGTTGATAATTAACGTCAAAATAAAATTAGTTTTTTATCAACCTACTATAGCATTATATTCTTGTAAAAATCATTCATTGCACAAGCTTTTGTACTCTCATTCTACTTTCACACGTTTTTACCAATTACAAGTTTCAATTCAACATACTCGGGTTTTATTCAAACAAAAATCAAACTCGCAAATGTCTCACAAGAGGACATAAATATATATATATTTATATTGTGATTTATAATAAAAATCACAATATCAAATTGTAAAGGAAAGTGTAAAAAAAGTATAGAATATCAAGACAAGTTAATAAAATATTGTGATCAGTAATGTGAAGACCTACACACCTCTGCATAACCCTTATTTATTTATTTATATGGCTCTTCAATATCAGTACACTGATCATGAAATATGAACACATTTCAAACTTAATCGATGTGCCCCATTACCTAAAGAATAGCACCGCGTGCCATACATTAAGCCCATATACCCTTCGGGGAATAAAGGCGTGGTTTTATGTTATGTGTTACAATGTTAATAATTTCTTAGGGTTTCGCGATCACTACACATTAATGTAATCCGGTTAAACTTGTTTTATTATAAAGTTATAATGTAAATATTCATAGACGCCATATAAATACGCTTATCGCTTATGTAATGTCGCAACGTATATGTAAAAAATTATTTATTTATTTAATTATTTATGCACAACAGGGTACAAAGGCGGTCTTAACGCCATAGGCGTTCTCTACCAGACAACCTTAGGGTAATGCAGAGACAAAGAATAAGGTAGATGCACCAGTAAAATAGTAAAATATGTTTCGTACTACGGACTTATAATTACATATAATAAAAATAGATAAATACCTATGTACATTATACATATAATAAAATATACACATTATACATACCTACATATATAACTATAAGTATATAACATCAAGATAATTCAAAGTCGAGCTGAATCTGCTAAATTGTTTTCACGGAAATATTTCCTTAACTTAATTTTAAAGGCGAGCCGACTGTTAGCCAAAACTTCTTACAACATAAAAATCTATGGACATCGGAAAGTAACGATGGAAATAATTCTGTTTAATTTTCATATCTAAATCCAACATGAATGTTATATAAATAATTAAAACAGTACAGTACTAGATAACAACGTAGGTATAAAATTATTTTTTATGAGTTTCCCACGTTGTCGTAAAAACTTTGTTTCATTCCACAAAACCAGTTTCATTTAAAATTGTTGTACTTGTAATAATTATGCCCTTGCTATGAAAACTGGTCCACGGTATTTATTAATACTGAGCAACGCATTCAGCGGATTCCCGCAACCTTCACTAGGTCGTCGGTCCACCTTTGAGGGGCCTTTTACCATATATAGATCGGTGAATAGAAATCAGAGTACATGGTCTTCAAGGCGGGTACAAAGTGCCCAACTTTCGTTCCTTCAGTATTACTCAATGGTAATCCTCTTAGGCGAGTCTATCAATTTAAGTATCTTGGTCATGTAGTAACCGATAACCTTGGAGATGATGCTGACATGGATGGGAAGTGGGACTGAGTTGGAACCCTGCCCGCACCACTGACTTCAATTTCATGTGTGGATCAAAATTTGGTTATCACTTGATTTAACGGTGAAGGAAAACGTCGTGAGGAAACCTGCACACCTGAGAGTGCTCTATGTAGTTCTCGATGGTGTGTGTAATCCGTCTTTGAAGTTTCGCCAACTTATTATTAATAGCACATCTAGAGTCATCCATTCTGACCACGTGCCCACTCCATCTCATCTGACGTCTTAATAGCATGCATTCCAAGCCATCCAGCCTTGCACGACGTAGAACGTCAGAGTTTGGTACGTAATCCTGCCATCTGACTCTCAGAATTGCACGCAGGCATTTCAGATGGAAATAATCGAGACGTTTTATATCACCCTTGTAGAGACACCCGATTTCAGAGGCGTAAAAAAGTACGGGCAATACTATTGATTTGTATACAGCAAGCTTAGTTCCGAGATTCAGGTCATGAGACTTCCAGACTAGTTGATTTAATCCACCGAAGGTAGCGGCTGCCTTAGCGATACGTGCACCAATATCGGACTCCAACCGATTGTCAGACCGAATAGAGCTGCCAAGATACCGATAAGCTGATACCTCTTCTAGTTGCTTTCCACCCAGTGTCACAGAAGAGCCATCCACAGAGGTACATCCTCTAAGGGGTTGCTTTATTATTTGAGTTTTGGAGACGCTAATCACCAGGCCAAATTTTCGACATGACATATCCAAATTGTCCAGATACTGCTGCAGACTTTCCATACTATCGGCCATCAAACAGACATCGTCAGCGTAAAGTACCTCAAGAACAGAGCGTCATCATCATCATAGGGAGAGAAGAAGTTTGGCTTTGCAAGTCATACACGAGCGCATAACAGGCGCTAACTGAATGTCGCCGTCGACGGACACGTCGTGGAGGACATCATCATCATCATTAATAGCACTTAACCAGAAGGACTAATCATCATCATCATAATCATCATTTCAGCCGAAACACGTCCACTGCTGGACATAGACCTCCCCTAAGCATCGCCACAGCGACCGGTCCTGCGCTTTCCGCATCCAGCGGATACCTGCGACCTTCACCAGGTCACCGGTTCACCTTGTGGGGGGCCTACCCACGCTGCGCCTTCCAGAAAGACAAATAACAAACAAACAACAAACATTTATAACTTACAAATTAAAATATCTACGAGGTGCATACTGCGTTCACGAAAACACTGTTAATTAGCTGTTAATCGGCTGTTAATTAATCGTTAACACTGTTAATTAATCATTAATGATTTAGTAGTCCAGTTTCCTTACCTTTTGCTTAGCGGATGTAGAAGTATAATTGCTTGATAAAACATTTCTAAATGACTGTAGATTCAACATTCAACCGTACTCAATTGTTACGATTTAATTAAACACTTAGCGAGATTAGGTTAGCGTGAAGAAATTGCACGTAATCGGTTGATGATTCTCTATTGCAGCGGTACTCTAAGTGTGTTCCGCGGAACCCTAGGGTTCCGCGATACCCCTGTAGGGGTTCCGCAAGAATTTAGAAAAAAAAAACAAAACACCTCTCTCTGGTCACTGGTCGAACGTTTTGAATCCGCCCGCCGCGCGTATACTTGTGAGCGCGCAGTCCCTTTGATAAAAGCCGCCTCTGAATTAGACGCTATAGTTGTGAACAAGCGACTTTCGGCTCTATCTTCAAAAGCATAAAGTCGAGATTGTTTACAACGCATTTTTTTGTATTTATATTTTTATTTCCGCTTTTTGTTTATCAAAGGCGCCGACTCGAGTATTTTTGAGAATGTTCGAGTTCGAGTCTAGGACTAAGTATAAAAGCGCTATTATATAAAAAAAGTCGCGCCTCGTCAGTCAGTTGACGATTAGCGTTCGGAGCGATAAGTTCGTACCTACCTACTTACAAGCTGGCTAGCCTGCTGCCTTCTTGTAAGTTCTACTGCCCGCTGTATTCTGATTGTATCAGTTTTGTACATTTCTTCTTTGGACTAAACTTTGTCTCATAAACGCAGTAACGATTGTGCATTATTTTGACCCTACCATCCTGACGTGTAACATTATTAATAAAGAAGAATGGAACGTTGGCTTAAAGGTGTTAAACGTGTTGCAACGACATCTTCTAATGACGCTGAATGTTCAAAAGAAGTACGCGCGGAGAATACAGCAATTACCGATCCAGACGATGATGCCACGACGTCACGCTCCACGGTTTCAAAGACGAAAAAAAGGAAGTATGATGAATCATATATCAGTTTCGGATTTGTTGATTCCAACGGCTCACCTTTCTGCATGTTATGTAGTAAACTGCTTCCTAATAGTTCCATGGCACCTGCCAAATTACGCAGACATTTAGAAACTGTACACCCCGAGTCTAAAGACAAGAATAAAGAATTTTTTGTTCGTAAAAAAGAACAGTTATTGGAAAGTCAAAAAAATATGATGCATGTAACACAAACTATCAATGAAAAGGCCACGGAGGCATCATATTTAGTTAGCTATCGCATTGCACAAGCAGGTGAAGCGCACACTATCGCTGAGAATTTAATAAAGCCATGTGTGTTAGACATAACAAAATGTATGCTCGATGAAAAATCTGCAAAGCATCTTTCTACTGTACCGCTATCAAACGATACTGTTTCACGGCGAATCCATGATCTGGCAAGCTACGTCAAACAAGAACTAGTTGCACGTCTACAAAAAACACGATTCGCCTTGCAAATGGATGAGTCAACTGATGTCACTGGTCTGGCTATCTTGCTGGTTATCGTGAGATATCCATATGAACGTTCTTTTGAAGAAGACATGCTTATGTGTTCACCGCTGCCCACAAACACTACCGGGGAAGAAATTTTTAATAAAATAAACATATTTTTTAAAGAAAATAATCTTAGTTGGAACGATTGCATTGACATTTGTACAGATGGGGCCAAGGCGATGACAGGTAAAACAGCAGGAGCAGTATCACGAATAAAAAGTAAAGCGCCTAATTGTAGTTCCAGCCATTGTATTCTGCATAGACAAGCACTTGCGATGAAGCAAATGCCGTCAAATCTAAAATTAGTTATGGATGAAGCGGTAAAAATAATTAATTTTATCAAATCACGACCACTACAATCCCGATTGTTCTCATTATTGTGTGAAGATTATGGCAGCAAACATAAAACACTGCTGCTCCATACAGAAGTGCGATGGCTGTCTCGGGGTAAAACTTTAACAAGGCTATTTGAACTTACAGCCGAGTTACAAATGTTTCTTTCAGCAGATACAGTTTCTTTTAATTTGAAAGACCGTTTGTATGATAAAACTTGGTTGTTCCGATTGTCTTTTATGGCGGATATCTTTCAAAAACTGAACGAATTGAATTTATCATTGCAAGGTAAACAGACAACAGTGTTCCAGGCCTATAACAAAATAACTGCCTTCAAAAGAAAATTAGATTTTTGGATTATTTGCGTTGGTAAGAGAGAAATAGAAAGCTTTACGTCACTCAGTGAGTTTGTTAGCGATAACGACTCGGAAATGTTTCAAGATGATGTGTTTGAAGAATTGGTCCAATATCTCACTTCGATGCGCGCATCTTTTGTAAAGTATTTTCCCGAAGAACATAATACAAAAATGAAGCTGAATTCATGGATTCATAATCCTTTTTTACCCAACTTGCAAAAGCCCGAAAGTATGTCAAACGAGATATATGAATCTCTTTTAGAAATGTCATCAGACACAAGTATGGAGTCACTGTTCAAAACGACGCCTCTCAACGATTTTTGGTGCAGAATCCGTGATGAATATCCAATGCTTGGCAGAATGACTCTGAATATTCTTCTCCCGTTCCCAACAACATATTTGTGCGAAACAGGATTCTCAACCTATGCAGCCACGAAAACAAAATATCGCAATAGACTGGACGCCGAACCTGATATGAGACTTCAAATGTCTTCTATCAAACCTGATATCAACCAATTGATGAAAAATAAAAAACAGTTTCATACCTCCCATTAGTTAAGATTTTTTCATTTTTAATATCTTCTATTATTGTACTTGGCATGTGGTTAAAGTAAGTAATAATTAGTAACTGTTACATTGTACTTTTATTATGCTTATATAATAAAGAATACACTTTTAAAAACTATTGTTTTATTGTAGGGTTCCGTCAAGTATTTTGCTTGTCAAAAGGGTTCCGTGACCAAAAAAGTTTGAGAACCGCTGCTCTATTGTATCGTTTAACATAAGTATGTACTAACAGAGAATGTAATACATTATTGTAACTATAGTATATATACTCGTATACTTGTCTTATACCGTTTCGTGCTGCGATTACATTTGCAATAATCACTAACAGGCCAGAATCGCACTGGCAGTGTGCATTTTAGCTTTTTTTTTCTTCGAATAGACACTCGCAGGCGGCACCCAAGATAGGTGCCCTAACTGTTTAACCGGGCGGGTGGCTGAGAATCCCGTTAGGGACTCCATCCGCCGAAAATTCCCTAAACCTAACTTATAAACTAAAATCGCGGTTGCAAAGGGGGCCCTCGGACCTCGGCTTACTAGGGCATTGCGAGGGGACCCCGCCGCTATGTCCCCCTGGCAGCCGTTGCTGCATCGGAAATGGTTTTCTCGAAAGTGGCGGACTTTCAGTATATCGGGTGGGTGTGCATCGTAGGGGTGCTACACACATATTCGAGCCGACATTAATCGGCACAGCCGGGTGACAAAATCTAATATATTTTGCAGGTGAATGTTCGGGAAAAGGGCCGCTCGGCTTATCCATACTCGGCTGAGCATTGATAAAAAGAGTGTCGTTATGGCATTTAGGGCTGGTGGAAAATACCCGGAAACTGTGCCTCCGATCAGGCTGAATGATGTACCCTATGGAACATAAGTTCAAGTACTTTGGACAAGTATTGACCTTAAAGCTTTGACGCCTTAAAGATGATGACGATATTGAAAGGGAGTGAAGGGCGCTGTCGGTGAGGGCGAATATGGTAGCCCGCAGGTTCACGCGTGCCTCTAAGGAAATTAAATTAACTTTATTTAAAGCCATCTGCACGTCATTGCGCCAGAATTTCTGCTGGAATTCTGAAGCAGTGATTAAAAAATCTTTATTGATAATTTTTAGTTTTAAATTGTATTATAATTGGATTGTATTTTAATTTTAATATTACTAACATAGTTTTTAAGTTACATACTACTTTATACAATATAATAAATATTGTTTTTAAGTAAATATTGTTACTAACCCTATCAGTTTTGGTTACTTGAATTAAATAAATAATAATAATTGATCGGCACAGCCGGGCGTCCGTGTGGTGCCGGACGTAAAGAATTGCACCACCCTCTTTCTTCTCATGGGTGTCGTAAAAGGCGACTAAGGGATTCACCAGAGGATGGGCAGCGGCGTTCTCTGAGTATTTAAACAACCAACTGCGATCGCCAACCCGCTGCCAAGCTTGGCGATTATGGCATATTCCCCCCCTTTGGGGGGAGGCCTTTGTCCAGCAGTGGACGTCTTTCGGCTGTTATGATGATGATGACAGCCGGGCGGTAAAAATCAACTACCGACTTTAAATCGCTCGGGTTTTGCCGATCGATCGACATTGCTTCAAAATGTGCTCTAAACGAAAGCCGAATTGTGCCGAGCCGACGCGAAAGTGACCCGAGTTAGCCGGCTTGTGCCGGCTGGCTTTGCCGATCAGAAAGCTGAACCTATAGTAGTTGCTTCGGGTCGCTTACGATTAGCAGCTATTTTTCTACGTATTTTCGCTCGCGTTTGTCTATCTAGACAAGTATATAATCAAAGATATAGGTACCTACATTTCTAGTGGTTTTTGCCGTAAATAATGCACGTTTTTGTGCAGCGCGCATCCAGCTTAAATACGTCTAGACATTATTTGAGGAAAAGTTGATGAAAATAAAGACTTGAACTGAGAATAATACATAGTGATTATACTTTAAACTGTTCTACATTCATAATCACTACAAATACGTAAATAAAGCAAACATGTCCCACTTCAAACCAGTACAAGTGTCATAATTATTTAAATGAGTGTCAATAGTTAATAGTTACTCTCGACGGATAATTAAAAGCAAGCTATTTAGGAAAATTGTATAAATTTAGCACAAGTTCGATGTAATTTTCACTTGCATTATCTCGTGTACGGCTAATAGGCTTGCGATCCATGCAGGAGGGTCTGAGTTTGAACCCGGCCCACACCACTGACTTTTCGAATTCGTGTTTAACGGTGAAAGAAAACATCGTAAGATAACATGCACACCTGAGAGTGCTCCATACTGTTCTCGATGGTATGTAATCCGCCAACTCACACTAGACCAGTGTGGTGGACAAAGGCCTTAACCTTCTCATTCTAAGAAGAGGCCCGTACTCAGCAGCAGTGGGAATGTAACGGGCTGATTATGAAAATGACTATCCCATCTAGTTTTAAAATTGTTTCCTAGATCTAGTGCTTGTTAGAGCGGGTGTAAAGCGGAAGGTCTTGAATTTGGGTCGGTTGACAAAGTAAACGTCAAGGTCAGATAATGTGTTTTTTTTTTTTTTGTTTTTTTTATTTTTTTTTCTTGTCATTTTACATTCTTCACTTGGATACATAGAAGTATACAGTAATCTTGAACTTTATAAACATTCTTTGACAAAAACAATGCCAAAACCACACATCAAAGTCTTCAGTCAAAGTATAGATTTATTAGAGTCAAAATCAATTTATTAAACTCCTAATATCACATGACCCCACTTTATCAATGTTGACAGGAAAAAACACCATTAAATATACCTTCATAACACAACCTTCGTCACTTCTGCCTCATACTGAAAATGGACATAAAACCGTGAAAATATTTATGAAGAGTTTTATTATATCCTTACAAAGCGACCACGCAAGCTCGCGCGATTACCGTTCGAAAACTTTGTTCATGACGTGACATTATCGCGTGAATGCTAATTAGGACCCCTATTCTACACTTGTTTTTATGATCGCGGGCTCGTATGAACAAAATTCACTTGAACTTGCGAAGTTTGCGTAGTCGCTTTGTATTAGGACAATGCCTCAGCGTTCAACAAAAACGTTCAAACGTGTCGATAGTTAAAAAATGTTCTGGAATCCATCTTACTGGCTCAACAAATAAATTGAACTTTCATAACAATAAAAACCTGGACAGTTATGCTATATTTCCTGCAGTGCTATTCTGTAAGAACTCGCTAGCAAGCTCACTCTTGAATCCGCAGTGACTACGTAACCATCGCGCGCAAGCTCACGCGAATACCGATCGCGCGCAAGCTCGTGCGAATACCGTGCGCACATTTTGTTCTTAACATGACATTATCGCGCAATCATCGCGCGAATGCTAATTAGGACCTCTATTCGACTCTTGTTCGTTTGGTCGCAGGCTCGCACGAACAAAATTCCCACGAGCTTGCGTAGTCGCGTTGTATTAGGACAACGCCTTGCTCATGCACTCGCGATCGCAATCATTTTGATTTAAATGTTCATTGCCCCGTATGTTTTGACAATCCGTCTTATCGGCAACTATGCACCACGCAATGAATATTGCTATAATTTCAAAATGAATGCTATTGTTGATGTGAAAGAGTTACTCAATTACCTCACAAGTAAGTATAAGTATGGCATAAATAGTAGGTTTAATTTATATTGTACACTTGTTTCTGTCCTCTAAATTCTACATCTCTCTATCGCTCTAAGGTTTGCTGTTACAAAACTCATTTCTGAGTTAAGCTCGCCGATGTACAATAAAGAATAAGAATAAATAATTGTACTCCTAATTGGAGCCACATTAATAAAATCCATACAGAAGCCAAGCTAGCCACCGTGGTACTCTCACACATAGCACGGGTATAGCTGCGTGCATTCACCAACGGGTTCACATACGCTCTGCTGTGGTAATCAGCTCAGCTTGCCTTCTGTATGAATTTTTATCCATGTGTTGTAGCAATGGATGGAATAAGACTGTCAATAATGGTGATCACTGTCAAAATTAAATCCTTATATTATAAGGATTTAATTTTTAGGGTTTCATTTCAAAGGGGTGCTATAATATCACTCTCGTGTGTGGCTGTCAGTCACAAACCTTGTTTTACAAGGCTTAATTTAATCAATAATTTAATTATAAGGATTTAATTTTTAGGGTTTCATTTCAAAAGGGGAGCCAATGGGACCGTATTACTCTGCCTACGCCCACCGGCAAAAAATTCCACTCCTTAACAGAACGCATAATAAAGCTGTTAGCAAAACGCTTCGTGCGTTTTAGTGGAATGTCTACCATTTATAGGTGTCGGATTGCCATGCGTCTGGTTGTCAGATGCTGGAATGGGCTTTTAAAACAACCAGACGTGGATATACTGGAAATATTCCTTAACTACTGCCCATTTTAGAGATTTGTTAGTGGAAAGTCAATGTTTTGCACTCAGACCAACAGTTTTGCATTGCATATTTGTGAGCTGTGTGTGTTTGTGTGATGTGATAATGTAAATTGTATTTTTTGCAGTGTGCGGAGCAGCACAGAAAATGTCCCGTCAACTACACAATCAACGATCACGCTTGACAGAAAGGAGGTTGGCAAGGATGATGAATATAACCCCTTTGAACATAGGGATGTTGTTCATCCTACTTCGTAAGTATTTTTTTGTATTTTGTTATACCAGCGGAAAACGTTTTGAAAAACAAAATAACATCTAAATAAACCTGCAAGCCCGATACCTTATAAGCCACACAATACTGATCATATTCCCACATCTTTTACCCTCTTGAAAAACATTTCCAAGTCAAAGATAATACCTAGTAATAGCCTAGAGTTTAAGAACTGCGTATTTTACCTCACACTTTTAAAAAGGCTGAAAAGAATTTATTTTTTGTTAATAAAAAAGATAACAAAAATGTATTTATATTTTCTTAAGAATTTAGCCTGAAAATATTAAGCATAGAATGAGTTTTTAAATCGTTTACAAGCAGTATATTTAAGATTGCAATTTAAATGGCCAAATGAAAAAAAAAATACTATAACGACGTTCAAAAAAACCAGTTTAGGAAGAACTTGTCTTGTATGACAATTGCATACTAAGCCAGTTCCGCTTACAATGCATTAATACTATTGAAGCGGTTGATGTACCACTAAGACAGAAATACACGTGCCTATACCTTGCATGCTTACATACCAGTTCCTTGCACGTGCCAGCTACTTTCATGCCTGTACGTTAAATGGCATGCATGACGAGGTTAATGGACGTAGATGAAGCGAAAGAGGTATGTCAGGATCGTAGCCGGTGGAAATCCATAGTCTCTGCCTACCCCAATGGGAAACAGGCGTGATAATATGTATGTATGTATGTACCTGGCAAACAAGTAGATTGCACACCATTTGATTTACTGGCATGCAATATGAAGGAGGTGCCGCGGGGGGCTTCAAAACTGGCACTTGTGAACGTACGCGACAACTATGGACATGCCAATAATTCATCAAATTTATCAGGAATCATTCTTAAATTGTTTCAGTAACCACCTACAAATATATCTTCTTCGTCGGAATTCTGCAAGAAAACAACTACTTGTTCCATAATTTTCCCTCCTGCTAATCCATCTTTAACCCAAATCTGTCTTCTTCTTCTCTTAGTTTTTATCTCATTAATTTAGCTATACATTTTACTGCCAGTAACAATATCATCATCATCATCAACTCAGCATATCGCAGTCCACTGTGCTGGACATGGCCTTCCGCATCTAATCCCCCTCAGCTACTTTCATCAGGTCGTTTGTCCACCTGGCTGGGGGGCGCTCTACACTACGTTTGCCGATTCGCGGTTTCCACTCAAGGACTTGTCTGCTCCAGAGGCCATCGGTCCTTCGACAGACATGGCCAGCCCACTGCCACTTCGCTTACTGATCCTACAAGCTATGTCGGTCACTCCGGTTCTTTTTAGTAATAATATGACACTATTTAATTCACTTCGAATGCTTTCCAATGATGCAAAAACTAGAAAATGTGCTGTACAGGACAGCATTAGCGTGGGGCATTACTGGCTCGTGTATATTTCTTGCACGTCACAGGCATGCTAGGATGGAAATGCAAATTTAATTGCAAATTTATCCACAGTGTTCCATATAACTGCACATGCTGTTACCTAGCAAGCAAGTTACTGCTCCATTTTGCAGGCATGTGTATTCCTGTCTTTATAAAGACCCTAGGCTTGGATTTCTACGGGGCCTATGAGGTCACAGGCGTTCAGAGTGGGGGCTCTGAGGGTCCACTGAGTGACCTCAGGGATGGTGGTGGCGCAGTGGTCTGGTGTCGCCGTGAGCACCAGGTAGGTATACAGCCTAGAGAGACAAATTGTGTCTCCTTTGAAACGTGCCTTACAAGACGGGCTCTAGAGGCATATACAACGTGTATCAGAATCGCGTGGTAATATTTTAAGAGCTCATTCAGGGAATACTAGCGAACAACTCTTACCTACTACGGGGTCAACTCTGAAAACGCAAAAAAAAACAGCTTATCCATAATTTTTGTCGAGCGACTTCGATGAGTTTCTAGGGCAAAGCTGTTTTTTTTTTATGACATATAGATCTGCTCTTGACCGCAATCTAGACAGCTTTGTCAAGATGTGGTCGATTCGGTGCCGATTCACTCTAGCTTTAAAGGCGTTAGGGTTGTAAGTGCCCGGAAATACAGTGTTTTTTTGCGATTTCAGGGTTGGTTCCTCAGTAAAAGTAGTTCAATGATATGCCTAAATTAGCTCTTAAAAGATGACCACGCATTTCTATACACATTGTATAAAACTTTCCCAGAGTCCCTTATTGTGTTGGAGATGGCCACTGGAGGGGTTTTAGTGGGTAAGTAAAAAAAATCGCACACCCCGGCCCTCTCCCAGGTGGCCTTTTAAAGGTTTCCTCCTCGTAACAAATAAATATTCAATCATCATCTTCATTATCATCATCAGCCCATTCTTCTTCTATCGTGTCGACATGAGCTACACAATGATAACAGCCCATGCCGTGGGGAAAAGATTAGCCAGTCAGCAGGTTGGAAGCGGGGCTGACTGTCCAGGGTGCGCCGGACGATCAATTAAATATCGTCACTCGTGGAGGCTCTTTTAATTTTTAACCGACGAAAAAACGGAGGAGGTTCTCAATTCGACGCGTATATATTTTTTTTTTGTATGACCACGCATACCTTTTTACAGACTGGTCCGATTTTGATGATGCTTTTTTTAATGGATAGGGTATATCTGGAAGTTGGTCCCACTTAAATTTCAAAATCAAAATCTACCCCTAAGGGTAGTAAAACAGGGGATGAGTGTTTGTTCACCCACTGAATTCTTACCTGTTAACCGATTCTGTTGAAACTTAACCCACATAAATATAGTTCTAGACACTACGACATAATGGAAACCTGGAGTTAGATTTTAACCACAAAAAAATGAAAAATAAAACTTTTTAACAAAAAATGTAACCGACGAAAACAGAAACTGAAAAGCGAAAAATAACTAATTATGAGTCGGCGCCAAACAACCAATCAACGAAGATCATTAAATTACTTTAAATAAATAATAAAAACATCAAATACAACGTAAAATTTTCAACCAAACTATAAACAAAAATCAAACTATAAACAATAACATTCCAAATATGCGTTCTCCGCTCGGCCACTTGCAACTTACACGCACTTTGCTTGTTAAAAATTCGTTTGGCACCGACTCATAATTAGTTATTTTTCGCTTTTCAGTTTCTGTTTTCGTCGGTTCAATTTTTTGTTAAAAAGTTTTTAAATCAGCCCATTAGTGTCCCACTACTCTCCGCTTTTTATCGAATACGTCTCATTCTGAGAAATATTTAATAAAAATCTTTTTTTTTTCAATAAATGTTTTTTCCAGCTCTACAGTTGTTTCAGATTGCATATCATCACATCTTTTTTTTTCACAGAACTTTAGGTGCATTTTTTCACCTACTCAAGTCATCATTGGGGTCAGGCTTGCTTGCGATGCCAGCTGCCTTCAAGAACACTGGTCTAGTGCCTGGCTGTATCGGTACAGTTCTTGTTGGAGTTATCGCTACACACTGTGTGCATATATTGGTAAGTCCTACCCATCATCTTTATCATTATACGGTGCCTTTTTATTAACTAGGAATATCTTTTGGGTCAATATTATACAGCATGGCTGGATGCACGAAGGACATATTCAAGAATATGGTATATAAAAGTTTACTATTTACTGTTAGTCTGTAACTGCTGTGCCAAGGTGGATAGGAAATCGTTTGGATTGGTATGGCCATGTGATGAGAAGGGATGAAACGCATGTTACTAAGAGAGTAATGTGTATGAATGTTTATTATTGTTCATGGATGGAGAGGGAGAGGGAGACCAAAGAAAATATTGATGGATTACGTGATATGGATGAAACCCCCTAGTAAATTCTGGGATGACGGCTGATTGACAAAAATGGAAGAAGAAGACATATAGCGCCGACCACAAGTAATTTGAGCCCAGGGCAGGAAGATGATGATGATGATGATGATGCGTAGTCCGCCAACCTGCAGTAGGCTAGCGTGTTGGACTTCTTACTTTGAGAAGAAGCCCGTTTCCAGCAGCGGGACAATAATGGGCTGGTTATTATAATTCATTTTCTTCGGAACTCCTTGGATGCTGCAAGCATCTTCATTTTGATTTATTTTTCATTATAGGATGGCGAAAAATGGCCCACCTTATGTTTAGCAGTTACCTTTGCCCGTAACAACTACAATAGCACCTAGACTGTTGCCACAGACAATAAAAAACATAGACGAAGTGCTGCGAACAATCATAGCGAAGCCAACAAAACTGTGCTCTTCCGTGTACAAACCAGCGCTCACGCACACACATGCATCTGCAAGATATATATTTTTTGCGATGCTTACTGGACAACATGCCACGACATGTAAACTGAGAGTGCTGAGCAGGGTTTGATGTGCATGTGTGTGCATGAGCACTGGTTTTTACATGGACGAGCACAGTTTTGTTGGCTTCACTATGATTGTTCGCAGCACTTCGTCTATATTTTTTTTTATATGTCTGACTGTTGCTTAAATATCCGCAAGCCGGTTCGTCAAACTGAGACATGAAGATGGAAAGTCTCAAGTGATTGTAATTTCTTCCGTGTTGTGCCAGACGTAATGAATTGCACTACCCTATATCTTCTCATGGGTGACGTAAAAGGCGACTATGGGATTCACCAGAGGGTATGAGTATTTAACCAACCAACTGCGATCGCCAACCCGCCTGCCAAGCGTTGCGATTATGGCATACCCCCCCATTGGGAGAGGCCCATGCCCAGTAGTGGACCTCTTTCGGCTGAAATGATGATGATGATGATTGTAATTTCACCAGCACCCGAACACTTCATACCGGAACACAGCAATGCAAGTATCACTGTTTGTCGGCAGAAGTAGGAACGGTGGGAGTAGGTACTTCCCCGGACAGGCTCTGTCACAAGGAGCTCGTTAGAGCTATACTACTAGTAGTAGCTATACTACTAATAAAACAAGAACTCAACAACTTCTGAGACAACAACTTAAACCAAACCAAGCAGTCAAAAGTTTTCTCACTACCGTTTTAAATGCCATGCAGATGACGGGAATTCCTATGTCACCTCCCTAACTTTTACCCGCATCAAAGGCCTTTGACCCGCATGAGCTAAGTCGTCGTGTCTTGGAACGAGAAATTCTTTGTTGTGTATTTTTGATATTATTATTAAATACTTTTATTAAATACGTTTATGGCAGACGTCAACGCGGCAGGGCCAGACGGAGATGGCGGGATGAGCTGGACTCCTTCCAAAAGGACTGGACTCTTGTAGCAATAGACAGGGAGAAGTGGAAGGAGAGTAGGGAGGCCTTTGCCCTGCAGTGGGACCCTTCAGGCTTATAATAATAATTATTATTATTATTGAGAAACTCATGTTGACAGAAAAGTTGTAAAAAACGTAATCCTGTATTTGCTGTCGCGCAGTCGGGCAAAAAATAATTGAAACACCGTCCAAGTGCGAGTTGTACTCGCGCACTTAGAGTTCCGCATTATTGTTATTATTACTTTATAATTCTGTACTTTTATTATTTGTTGTTTAGCTATAGAGCATTTACTACAATCAGACCAAGTTTGATGTTTTTATAGCAAAAACAGAAAACGTTGAAATGGTGTTTTTTTTTCAAAGTTTCTTTTATTATGGGGTTTCGTTTTGGTTTAGACGTTTTATTATTTTTAGCATTTTCTATGATACAAGCCATGTAAAGTCACGATCCTTCCCGTTGATACACTCAATAGCATCTTAATTTTGATTTATTTTAAATTATAAGATGGCGAATTGAGCTAAAGGCCCACCTGATGTAGAGCGGTTACCTTTGCCCATAACAATTTCAATACCACCTAGGCTGCTGCCTATAAATGGTACCGCAAGTCGGTTCGCCAAACTGAGAAATGAAGATGGAAAGTCTTATGTGATTGTAATTTCACCGGCACCCGTACCCTTCAGACCGAAACACAGCAATGCAAGCATCACTATTTGGCGAAGAAGTAGGTACGGTGGTAGTACTTCCCCGGACGAGCTCTTTCACAAAGGAGCTCTACTACTACTAAAATATTGAAACAGGTCAAACTATACGCGATAAAGAATATGCAAACTATATGCATGCTTTAATTTGTATGTAAACGCATGTTTGACAAATAAATGATCTTTATCTTTATCTTTACGAAATATGAATGTGACGTAAATAGTTGAGATGTGTATGAGATAATTAGTTGAATAGTGAACAGCAGATGCAAATAAACAATTGTTCAACAGCAATTGTATAAATGAAACAGAATGCTTATTCCAGGTATCTACTTCTCGTGAAATATGCAAGGAATGTCGAGTCCCTTCACTAAGCTACACCGATACTTGTGAAGAAGTATTTAAACATGGTCCAAAAAAATTGAAACAGTACTCTAAACATATCAGGTATGTGCGAAAATTCGTTTGGTTTCAAGCAGACAGTCAACTCTTTTTCTTTCTGTTGGTCTTGTGAATTGGTCAGTAGTGGATGTACCAGGCCCCTCAGAAAGTATTGCGAAAAAAAGTTTTTATATATGGGAGACTGGCCAGTTATAATGTTTTTCGAAAATATGATTATTTATAAGTAAAAATAAGTAAGTTCCAATTTCAAAATTTCCCTCCACATTTTTTGCGAGTTAATTCAAAGTATTGTGTCTCACTGAAATATGGATCTGCGCCGGGAACATTTTAGAGCTATGATTTTATACGATTTCAAGTGTCGCCTGAAACCGGATGAATCGTACGATAGACTTCAAATGGCATTCATGGATGAAGGCCCTTCCAAGGCAACCGTGTATCGTTGGTATAACGAATTCAAGCGCGGTCGACCAACTTTGGGGGATGACGAAAGAAGCGGTCGCCCTTTGACGGCTGTTACCGAAGAAAACGTGCTAGCAGTGAAAAATTTAATCCAAGACAATAGGCGAATTACATATCAGGAGATTCAACACATATTGAAGATTGGATCGGGAAGCGTTCACGAGATTCTACACAGCCATCTTCGCGTGAGGAGGATAGTATCACGCTGGGTGCCGCACAACCTCACCGATGCTCAGAAGCAGGCCCGGGTGGAATGGTGCCGTGATATGCTTAACAAATTTGAAGCAGGCTCGTCTCGGTGTGTTTACGACATCGTTACAGGTGATGAGTCCTGGATTTATCAATACGACCCAGAAACCAAGCGCCAGTCGACTGTTTGGGTGTTTCAAAATGAGCCAACGCCTACCAAAGTGAAGCGGTCTAGAAGCGGGGGTAAGATTTTGATCGCTAGCTTTTTTAATTTGACTGGCCACTTGGTATCAATTCCCTTACGGGATCAAAGAAGCATTAATGCCGAATGGTATACTACCAAATGTTTGCCAGAAGTTTTCTCTGTTATAAGCAACAAGCGACCAAACACAGGGCTCCGCGGGCTACTGCTCCACCACGACAATGCACCTGCGCACACCGCACTCAAAACGAGGGACTTCCTGGACAGCACGCCAGTCAACCTCCTGGGTCACCCTCCTTACAGCCCTGATCTAGCACCGTGTGACTTCTTTTTATTCCCAAAAATAAAAAATCAGCTCAAAGGGATACAATTTTCGTCGCCGGAAGATGCGCTGGCTGCGTTCGAGCAGGCTGTAAACGAGGTGTCTGCGGCGGACTGGAAAAAGTGTTTTGAAAACTGGTTTAGGCGCATGAATCTTTGTATAGAGGCTGGTGGAAAGTACTTTGAAAAGATTTGATAAAAATATATGTACGTATAGAACAATTTTTTTTAGTTTCGCAAAACTTTCTGAGTGTCCCACGTATATAAAGAACACAAATTTGACCAGCTTTCTTATCAATGATGTCTTCTCTTGTTTACGAACTAAACTTATTTTAACTATCGCTTTCTTTTACTAATAGTAGATACAAAAAAGGGATGGCAACAATTTTAAATTAAATTAAATTAAAATCATCTTTATTCAGGCAAATTACACAATATTGAACAAAACAAACAAGGTAATTATCAATAATAATGAAATAATGGTAATGGTAATTATTAATTATTAAAATAATGGTAATGGTAATTATTAATTATCATTTATTATTTTAGAACTGTCAATTTACTGTTTTAGTAGTAGTAGAGCTCCTTTGTGAAAGAGCTCGTCCGGGGAAGTACTACCACCGTATCGAATTCTCCGCCAAATAGTGATGCTTGCATTGCTGTGTTTCGGTCTGAAGGGTACGGGTGCCGGTGAATTACAATCACATGAGACTTTCCATCTTCATGTCTCAGTTTGGCGAACCGACTTGCGATGCCATTTAGGCAACAGCCTAGGTGGTATTGAAGTTGCTATGGGCAAAGGTAACCGCTTAACATCAGGTGGGCCTTTAGCTCGTTTCGCCATCCTATACTATAAAATAAAATAAAATAAATAAATTAGTTTACGTGTCACATTTCTCTGTATTTTAATGGGCACGTTAGGAAATCACTACTTAAATTGTATGGATATTTTTTATTTCGACTAATTTGACAGCACTAAAATTGTTGCCATCCCTTTCTTGTATCATCATCATTTCAGCCCAAAGACGCCTTCTGCTGGACATAGGCCTCCTCCAAAGAGGGGGGGATATGTTATAATCGCCACGCTTGGAAGGCGGGTTGGCGATCGCAGTTGGTTGGTTAAATACTCGGAGAACGCTGCTGCCCATCCTGTGGTGAATCCCTTAGTCGCCTTTTACGACACGAATGAGAAGATATAGGGTGGTGCAATTCTTTGCGTCCGGCACCACACCGACTTTCTTGTATGTAGGTACTATTAGTAAAAGAAAGCGATATTTTAAAATAAGTTTAATTCTTGAACAAGAGAATCAACACCACTATTGTAATTGTTAAAAATGGCCTCCCTAATAGTTGATAGACATATTGAAATTACACACAATACAATAGCTCTGATACATGATCAGCTCTCCGATTCACAACATTTTCTACAAGCAATTGCCGAACGATTCGGTTTGTTATCTCTTTTACTCTCGTTACGTGAATCGTAAACGAAACGAGATAACAAACCGAATCGGTCGACAACTACTTACCGAAAATGTTCTGAAGAAGGTATTTGGATAAGTTTTATCCGAACTTCTGTAACAGTTTAAAAAAGAGTCCAAAGCTTTTATGGAAACACTTTCGCTCATGTTTGAGCCGACGACACCGTTGAAAATAAACAAGAAAATATGAAATTGAAACATATTACATCTTAACTGCAAAATGTAGTTTGGATGCAGTCGGCAAAAGGATTTAATAAAAGATGTCCTCGCTAGAATGTCTATTTCCTACTGAGACACAAAATTGTTGTTTGTCGTAAAACAAAAATGTTAAAATGTACTCACATTTTCAGGCACTTCGTGGACGCAGCAATGGCTGGCGTTTGTCTCGGGGGAACGAGTGTCTACGTGATATTTATCGCGTCTTCTCTTAAAGACGTGAGTATTTTGGCTGAAAATAAAGATACATTGTAAAACGAATAGTTGTGTGACGTGATGGGCATTCAACACTGGCTGTTTACATGATTTGAGGCGGAAAGCGCAAGTGTCGTCTATCATTGTCAGAAACAATTTAAAATCATTTGTGTCTGCAAATGGCCACACTTGCGCTCATTGCATCATTTTTATTCAGGGATTTTTTTAACAAAAATCTCAGTAGGAGAAAATATTTTAGGAAGAAGGAACACAGCAGTGCTTTCAACCAATATGGACCAACCAAGGACCACAGGGGCTTGTTATAATAAACAAAGTATTCAATAGCACTCATGTAATTTTATTACTGCTTTCTCAGTAGACTTAAATTTAAATGCAACCAGGTGTAACGTCTACAATTACAGATTCTCCCAAGGCTTGGAAGATCTTACGGCAATCACTTTTAAATATAATTACAAGACAATCTTATAATACTCTTGATAGCGTACGTAACGTTGTGATCGGGTATGTAATATTTATGAAACAAAACCGTTTTCGTAGTTTGTCTGTGGGACCAAAATCACAGTAGTGAGATAACTATATATTTTAAGATACGTGCAGTCACATGCTATTTAACAGAAATTGCTTCAGTAACCTTGCAAAACGGTTTCATTTCTAATATCTGCAGGCAAACTGTCAAAAATGTAACTTAGACTGTTTTCTGTCACCATAGTAGTTACGTACTGCTAGGTAGGTATGTAGGTATGTGACATTTATCGTGTAATCAGTGACAAAATTGAATAGGTAATAAAATAAAATAACATCTAATTCCTATACATTGTGCATGTAAGAATTTCAAGTTAATATGATGATTCTATTGTATGCCTTATGAGGTAAATTGTGCTGACCAAAAGTTATTATTGTAAGATCTTTCATGTACCACAATTAATGCAATAAAGTTTATTTCTATTTCTATTACTTTAAACACGTCAAATTGAACTTCATGATGATATCTTCACCCCTGGATGTCATGAAAGAATCTTGGTCGCTAACTTATGTCTAGCAGCAGAAGAAGTGAAGATGTCTGTTATGGAACTCAAAGATATTAAATAAGCTGTAATCAACTCCAAATTGTTCCTTGGGTGTGTAAGACAAACCTCCTTGGTAGGACCTAGTGAAATTATCTATAGCCACGTAAACTAAGCCCCAGAAAATAATATCTAATAGTTACATTCTCTCATACAAAATCCAATTTTAATAAACGAATTGAATATCTCAAACAAATGACATGTCGTTTCACCCTGAAGGCGACGCGACAACTCGAATTAACCGCAGACATATCTGCATTTGCATATTGTAGAAAGCTGTCTCTCAATGAACAATTAGTATAGCAATATCATCTGAACTTTGAAGATGCTTTATTGTAACCAGTTTATTATTTCGTGTTCTTCATCAAGGTGATGAGTTGGATCGAAGACAGATAGATGTCTGGAGATCGATAATCGGTGTTTTATTAAAACTAGACAGTGATAAATTTAAGTTTTTCGACATTTGACGACGTCCGTGTGGTGCCGGACTTAAAGAATAGCACCACCCTTATCTCTTCTCATGGGTGTCGTAAAAGGCGACTAAGGGATTCACCAGAGGATGGGCAGCAGCGTTCTCTGAGTATTTAACCAACCAACTGCGATCGCCAACCCGCCTGCCAAGCGTGGCGATTATGGCATATCCCCCCCTTAATTGGGGGAGGCCTATGTCCAGTAGTGGACGTCTTTCGGCTGTAATGATGACGACGTCTATGGTCTAGTGGTTCGAGGGTCGGACTACTGATCACGAGGTCGTGGGTTCGATTCCCACAGGACACAAATTTATTTTATTTTGGCATTTTCGTACAGATAAACCGATATCACAAAAAAAACATGTTGTACAACGAGTCAACAACAAGTCAACGATTTTTGGATTCAAACTTTTTGTGTTTACCACAAAAAGTTTGAATCCAAAAATCGTTGACTGTTCTTTCGACTGATGGTGACATGAAATTTTAAAACGATAATCTGGCTTCTTTTAGTAGCACCGGCAGAATCAGTAGTCAATAACAGATTCAACAGATCAGGTATTCAAATTGCGACACAATTTGCTAAGTGCTAGCTTATCGATTCTTGAATGCAAGCAGAAATAATTTTTAATTTTGTAGCGCTACTACCATACAGCTCATCTTTGTATGAGTTATACAACGAGTACCAGAAATGCGTGGTCAGATTTGAAGAGCTTATTCAGGGGATGCTATCGAACAACAAAAAAAAACAGCTGATCCTTACATTTTGTCGAGCGACATCGATGATTTAGTAGGGAACAACTGATATTTTTTTCGCGATTTCAGGGTTGGTCCCATCATCATCATCATCATCATCATTTCAGCCGAAAGACGTCCACTGCTGGACATAGGCCTCCCCCAAGTATCGCCACAACGAACGGTCCTTTTTTTTTCGGTTGGTCCCATAGTCAAAGTTATTCTATGCTATGATCTGAATGAGCTTATCAAATATGACCACGCATTTCTGATACACGTTGTATATTTGAGTGCTCAACAGACAGTTCTTTAATGTATGAAAAATTTGTCTCTGGGAAAACTGATGCATAATATTTTTAACAGATTTTCTTCAACTTGCAAAAGCTAGTGCTCTACATTGACTAGTGATGTAGCTATGCTGAGTATAGAAGGCTAATTCTTGTAATTAAAATCGTTCAAAATACTGTTCTAAACTAAACTCAATGATTTAAATCAGGGGTGTTACAGATATTCGCATCCGCATCTGCAAATGCGGAATATTCGCATTAATTCTGACATCTTTATCCGCATCCGCATTTGCATCAATTAATGCGGAGCTTTCAGGGATGCGGATTCATAACAATAAACTTGAACAAACAAGTCATGACATGTAAAGAAAGTAGGCGACGCCGGAGTGGCACGTGCCTCGCGCTTTTTTACTCATTGATATCTTCGTTCGCTAATTTACCAATAGGAAGACACTTTGGGATTGGGTACAAGATCCTACACGTCATGTTGGTTTCGTTTAAGTTATTCACGAGCTTTTCATCGTGAATCAATTAGTGTTTGTTACTTTGTTTACTGTGTTATATTGAGTGAAATGTCGAAAAAAAAAACGATTTTCATTTATTTGTGAACTTAAAATTGAAAGAACTTTATAAAACCTTAAATCCGCATCCGCATCCGTGGATGTGAACCTCTAAAATACCGCATCCTCATCCGCATTCACGGATGTCAAAATTTTGGCATCCGTAACAACCCTGCTTTAAATATCAATCTTCTAGGAGATTGATATTCCCGTTTTCCGGTTATTGGCGGCATTAATGACTTAAGTGTCACAAATAAACAACAAACAGGAATATCTACTGTCAAAAGATTGAGATTAGTTTGGAATTATATTTTAAACGTTTTTATTGCGAGATTTGAGATTTGGCCTTTTGGTCAACAATTGCTGAGCCCGCTCCTTTTGCTCTTTTTTTTTTTTTTTTTTTTTTTATACAAATTTATTTTGTTTATTTTGTACATTATATGTAGATTTATACAGGACACAAATATTTGTGTGATGAACATAAAGTGTTTGTGTTGGTCTGGGTGTTTCTTATCTATTATCTACACTAATATTATAAAGTGGAAAGATTTGTATTTTTGTGTGTATGTTTGTAATGAATAAAGTCAAAAACTACTGTGCCAATTTCTAAAAAATTTCACCATTAGAAAGCTACATTCACCTTGAGTAGCATACGCATATTTTCACGTCCACCCGTGCGAAGACGCGACGGGCCTCTAGTGTATTATAAGTATGTATTTACAAAAAAAAAAAAACATAAGTATTCTATCCATTGTCTAGTACCCATAGTACAAGCTCTGCTTAGTTTGGGACTAGATCGTGCTGTGTAAAAATGTCCCAAAAATATTTATATTATTTATTTATTTATGATTGTACTTATGGTGCCAATAAACTTTTTTTCTTTAGCTATAAAAACATTTGGTAATAATCTTTTGTATTTTTTCTTTCTCACAAAAAACATTGACATTTCAATAGATTTGAAAATAAAGACCACTAGGCATGTGTAGATTTTAGTGTACACACGGCTATACATCAAGCTGTGCAAAACCAGTAAAGGCTGACCTCGCGTTGCAAGGAAAACCAATGCGAGGTCAGCTTATACTGGAAATGTACAGCTTGATGTGTAGCCGTGTGTACAACAAATATTCCAACATTATAAATTCGTATCTTTTTAACCGAAAACTGACCACCGATTTTTAGCAATCAATCAGAGCATAAGTGCTTTTTAAGCTTTACGTCTAGTATTTCTTCAAACCGCAACGATCTTTTTCTGACTCTAAATCGCTTTAATCGTTTCTCAGTCTCAAAAGTAATAAATACCAAATGCGATACGCAAGGAAAGCATTTTCGTAGCATTCCATTTTTTCCTCAGAGTTGGATGACAATGCAATATTAACTCACTTTCGTTTTAAAAACGTGGTATTATAAATGTCTTTTTCATCAAATTATTTATGGCACTTTTGCTAAAATCTGCTACATTCTATATTCAGTAGAAAGAAAAACATTGTAGACGGCAATCCGTGTGTTGTTAGCACGTCGCACGCTAGTAATTTCAATTACCACGATCCTTTTTAAACCTACATAAATCTTAGCAAAGTTTACATTAGCATTACCAGTAAGGTATATTTTTCTGTTTTTTTGCCTCGTCTTCTACCTCCACTACTATAAAACTTAATATTTATTTTGTATAATAATTTCTAAATTTGGATTTAATCCGGTTAAACTTTGTTTTATTATAATTTATTTTGTATACAAAATACTTTGTTTTGAAACAGAGATAAAACACTGAGTAAAAATCCAACAAAATGAGAATATTTTTACTTCAGTTTAGGCTCTAAAGTGTTTGATATCATCCATAGATAGATCTTCGTAGGAGACCATCCCACCGCTGATATCACAAAAATCGCTAGACAGAAATTTTGTCATGTATCGAAAATACAAAATGTGGTTTTAATTAGGTTCAATACATTTCGAGCTTTAAGTATTTCATATAGGTAATAGATCTGTGAAATAGATCTGTGATTTCATATAAAGAGTTTTTTACCAATACAAAATGAAAACCATAGTTAATAATATCCAAATAGTATTTATTAGTTTTTTGAGGAAAACAGAATATGATCGCGCTTTCATAATAGGGACACCAGAGCCCACTATTTCTATCAGTTAGTTCTACGTGAGGGTATTATTCTGTTATTGTTCTATCTTAAACTGAATTAACTAAGCACTATAATTCGGAGTAATGTTTTATTGGTACTTTTAATAAAAGTAAAAACTGCATTTTGTATAGTATTCTTTCATTGATTTCTGTTCGGTATAAGCAATATAGATATGTCTGTAAATATATCACGTGTTCAAAACCACAGCGAGCGTGTATACTGCGACCTTATTATACTCATTCGACATTTAGCCAATCTGGTCTTTCATTTTTATGATCGAACATAACAATTTCAATTTATTTTACCTGAGAATATTATGGACAAAAAATATCCAATTACGTTTATAGCTCCAAAATTGCTAGTAAGCCAATGATACAATAAACAAATCGTCGCTCAACCAAAATTGGGAGATAATCGAATTTCATTTGGTTTTTCGCCACATATCTCTACATCAATTTAGTCTGAAATACACGACATAATTAGTCAGACAGCTAGAGTGATCACTCGGGATTATCCAACTGTTCGATTCGATATCAAAATCGATTGTAACAGATATACCACAATAAACTTTGCAAACTTTGATCGCAGTATGACTTTGGTCTAGGTGGCAACAATAGTTCAGGTATGTACAATGAATCGGGCGTTATTTTGTGCGAAAACAACACCAATACCTGCTGCCATTGTACCCGCCCGAACCATTGTTGCCACTTTGACTCTGTGACATTTTTTAAATTTTGAATCAATTTTGCAGCATATCTCACAGCGGAATCTTTTTATAGACTTAATTAATTTTGCAATGAATGCTTAAAACATGGTGGGCGTAATTGCGTATTTATGTGTTGGTAAGGGTGAACAGGCGACACGCGTTCCGGTATTAAAAGACAGTAGATAATAAATAAATAAATAAATATTTTGGTACATTTAACACACATATTACAAGTTCTGCTTAGTTTGGGACTAGATGGTGCTCATCTAGTCCCAAACTAAGCAGAACTTGTAATATGGGTACTAGACGATGGATATAATACTTATATACTTTTCATTTGTAAATACATACTTATAATATTTCTATTACCTTACTATTAAGATTTCTATGCTTATCACTGCTGAATGGAATAATGGGTTTTCAGAATAGCCATATCTAAATTGCTTTGTGAGTAATAATATTGTAAGCTTAATAGCTTACTTACTTATCCTATCCTACTAATATTATAAACGTGAAAGTTTGTGAGGATGTATGGATGTATGTTTGTTACCACCCACCACCGCCACCACCACCCACCTACACCTACCCAGCCCACCTTTGTGAAGAGAGAAATATTTTTTTTGTACTATTTATTACTATTTGTTGGTATACTTTTATGTATCTCGGCTGTTGCCGGAATGTAATCGGCAAACACGGGCCGAAGTCAAGTGCTAATACTAGTATAGTATTATATTATCTGTGCCTAGGGGGTGTGTGAATTATGAGATGAGATATTGTGAACTTTTGATGAGCGTGTAGGTATTCGTGTAGTGACTGATGCTTGTGTGGATGATTCGGTTATGTGTGGTTGTGTGGTGTGTTACTCTTTCACGCAAAAACTACTGTATGGATTTTAATGAAATTTGGCATAATGTCCTCCTGCCCGAATTTCGGTCACGGCGGCCAATCTCAATGGAGACTAGCCATCTGCGCGGGACATATTATAGTGCACAAGTGTGTGCGCAAACACAGGTGCACTCTGTATTCCCTCACTCTCATAATCCGATGGGATGGCAATTCGACACGACCGGAGAGAGATCAGACGCAGGACCGACGGCTTTTCGTGCTCTCCGAGGCACGAATGGGTCTCGATGTGTAACGAAACGGTCACCCATCCATAGACTGACCGCGGCTAGTGCAGCTTAACCTTGCAGATCGTACAATCCACACGCTTGCTACTTAGCCACGAGCCCCTTGAAATTTCGCATACAGATAGAACATAACCCGGATTACCATATAGGTTACTTTTTATCTCGGAAAGATGAACAGTTCCCGAGGGATACGCGATAAATGACTTTCACGCGGGCGAAGTTGCGGGCATAGGCTTGTTAATAATAAGTAAATGAGCTATAAAGCTTACCTACGGTAATTTAATTTGGAGCACCGGCACGTGCTCCTTTATAGGTAATAATATGTATTACGTCTATGACGTCATCGATTATCAGACGGCGCGACACAGGTTTTACACGTGTTTCTTTATGATAAACATTGTTTGACTGCCTCGTTGGTCTAGTGGTCGCAAGCATGACTGCTGAGCGTGGGGTCCTGGGTTCGATTCCCGGGTCGGGCAAAGTGTTATTGGGTTTTTTTATTAGGAAATTCTCAGTAGCAGCCCGGAGTATGGATTTGTGCCCGGTTAATGGCAATAGGCTCGCCCCCTATTAAATGGGACTATAACATAACTGGTGAAATGTGGGTGTACTATACACCTCTGCCTACCCCTTCGGGGAAGTACAGGCGTGATGTTATATTATGTTATGTTGTAGAATTTGTGTGAGAACAATGCAGGGCAAACTGAAGCCTTTTAAAGAAAGTGGAGTCGATCAGCCTATTGCAGTCCACTGCTGGACATAGGCCTCTCCCAAGTTTCGCAACAACACTCGGTCCTTTGCCTTCCGCATCCAGTCCCCCCCAGCCACGTTCTTCAGGTCGTCGGTCCACCTGGCGGGGGGGCGCCCTACGCTGTGTTTGCCGATTCGCGGTCTCAACTCAAGGACTAGTCTGCTCTAGCGGCCATCGGTTCGACAGACATGGCCAGCCCACTGCCACTTCAGCTTACAGATTCTACAAGCTATGTCGGTCACTCCGGTTCTTCCCCGGATAATCTCGTTACGGATTTTATCCTTCAAAGAAACTCTAAGCATAGCTCGCTGAGCGACTTTGAATTTGTGGACTAGTCCAACTTTCAGTGTCCACGTCGTCTGCCATTGCAGCATTCTCTTTAGCCACACATATATAGTAGCATCAATGTGAGTTATCGTCGTTTTCAGTGAAAAATAAGCAAAAAAAAAATTAGTATAATTTCTTTTCACGATAAAATGTCTTAAGCGTAATAGTTACCTATTTCTAGTAAGCCGCCTTGTTGGCAAGTGGTGCCTTGAGCGATTAATATTCCGAATTGAAGGTCCATTATTTCCGAAGCCGCTTTTGTAATTCATTGCGATTTCAGACAGACTTACTAAACCGATTTACTTTTACTAAATATTATTTTGTGTGAAATGCTCAAATTTTTTACTGTGAATTCAGACAGAATAAAGTTTATTTTTTCAAATAAATCGTGTCTATTATCAGGTTTACCATTCACGCCGTATTTCAGCTACACATACATACATGAGACTTTCCATCTTCATGTCTCAGTTTGGCGAGCCGACTTGCGGTACCATTTAGGTAACAGTCTATGTGGTATTGCAGTTGTTATGGGCAAAGTTAACCACTTAAAATCAGGTGGGCCGTGGTGGCTCGTTTCGCCATCCTATATTATAAAAAAAAACAGGTATATCCGATTAGATTACTTCAAGAAATGATTAGACTTTTATAGAGTAGTTAAAGTAATAATTCAAATGAAAATTTGTTTACGGAATGGAATCAGGATTAGATTAATAACACAATTCTATGCGAATCAGGTGTTACTTTGCGTAAATCCATGAAATACAAAATGTGAATTTATATATTTAATAAATAATATTATATAATTAATTCCGCCAAAAACTAGGTCGTCAAGCTTTAATGCAATACCTATACGCAACACTGGCTTCCGCCCACAAAATATACGTGTTACTGAAATAACTGAAAACCCCTTAACCCCCCAACATGCATTAGTCTCATCACTTTGAACAAATTTTACTTTAGGACCAATCCTGAAAACGCGAAAATAAAATCAGCTGATCCCTACATTTGCGTTCACATGAATCGACAAAATGTAAGAAAACGCTGTTTTTTTTTCGTGATTTCAAGGTTGGCCCAGTAGTAAAAGTTGTTCATAATGATGAGTACAATGACCTCTTTTCGTTTCCAAAACGACTAAAATTTTCAGCGCGTAAAATACTTACAATTATTATTGTAGCTGCGTCTGTTATCATGTAATTTCTGAACGGCAACTGTTTGAAGTAATTTTCGCACAATATATATTTTTCGTCAATACTAGCTTTACTAGGATTCAAAAGGTGCAGTGATGTGAGCAAAGCCGCTGGCATCAGCTAGTCTTTGTACAAGATGTTGATCTGCAAGCGTGGCATATTTCTGGAGCAAATAATAAATAATATTCTCTAAAAATACTTAACAATTTCTACGATTTTTTAAGTCCCAAATTGTCACATAGGAACATGGCGACGGTTTGAGAATAAATCCCGAACGACTCTGAAAATAAGTCATCGGCGGTATAGTCAAAGGGTGGAACTACTTAAAACACACCCCAACAAACACACTCACTTACATACACATATCCCCACACACTCTCATACACATCCCCCACCCCCACACCCACACAAACTCAATTATTCATGTATTTTTACTAATAAAACAAATTCTTTAATGTTATATTCAGAATTGTTACACATATTATATATTATATTTTATTTTATTTTGTAATGTCGTCAACCCATAAAGAACACTGTCCTACAAGATACAGGTTTTCCTAGTTTGTAGGGCAGGGATCTTACCTGATTGTAAATAGCCATAATTACCTAACTATAGCTGATAAGATTTTGATGTAACTATAGGCTAAGTGTCTGGTGAATGAATAATTTACTTACTTTACTTACTTGCAAATTTTTTTGTGGTTTTGCACGCATCTATTTTGTGTCGCACGTGACACACGAGGTTATTTGTTTGTTTACAAATGGCACACAAATGGATTTTAAATATTTTTTTTCATTCGTGTTCAGTATCAGTGCCTAGTGGCATAGTCAACTCCATAAATATGGCACTAATACAGATCAACGTGTTGTATACAAAACGTGGGGTAACAATATCAAAGGAAGCAATTTGAATATTATTAAGGATAATTTTATTATTATTTATTTATTTATTATATTCTTTATTGTACATAACACCAAACGAAAACAAAGACAATAGTTTACAGAAAGATTATTTAAGATTAATTATTGGCATTATTTGAATTGAATTTAATCCATAACCTAAAAGTAACATAAGCCTCGTTTACACGAAACGAGTACGCTTGACCCTCGAAATACTCGAAACTCGGAAATAGCGTAACGTATCAATATTGAAGATGGAGATGAGATGGAGTGCGCTTGGAGCACACTCCATCTTTCGATCACCATCTCCAGCTATGCGATTTTCTATGATGCGTGTCGTCACATTTGAAAATGAGTTCGTTTTTGAAGCATATTTCAGGTCACTGTGCTGTTGGAATGTCGCATAAAATAACACGACGAGAGCAATTTTACTGACAGCTTGTAAATTTTTGTCTTATATAAGATGGCGGAACGAACTAAAGGTAAAAGCTTTAGGTAAAGCCTTTGCCCATAATCAATGCTATTCCACTTAAGTAGTAGTAGTTGCCTAAATGTTGTTACGAGTCGGTTTGCCAAACTCAGACATGAATATAGAAAGTCTCATGTGATTGTAATGTCACCGGCACCTGTACCACAGAGTAAGGATGTATCTCTTTATACTGTGCCTGTACCCTTCGCACCAGAACACAGCAATACGAGCATCGGCATATAGTAGAAGTACTTCCCCGAACAAACTCTATCACAAGAAGCTCTTCTACTATTGAAATTACTAATAAAATGTTTGAGGAATTGTTAAATAAATTGCCAAATTTTTTACTCTAAAGCGCTTTTATAAATTCACGTCATCAAATTTGTTTACCATACCAATGTTTCGCCAGCGCAATCAGACAAATCTCACTGCAGTAAGTACGAATGAAATCAGACCATAGGCACATCTAGGACACTCAATACAATATTAATGCTAGCGCCACCTACATAAACAAGATTACGTCTGTATACGAACGCACACTCACGTATTTGTTAGGGATGCTCGCCGCTCGTATTTCCGATTGGGTTCCAAGCGCTTCTCAGTCGTTTTCAGAGATGGCGTGCTTGTATAGCGACTGGCGATTGACATCCATTGCTCGTGCAATGGAAAGTGCCGTCATACAGCGGGCGCATGCGGGGTGCGGGCGAGGAATCAGGAATTGGCGGGGGGCGGTGAGTGGTCGTTCTATACGTTAGTACTAGTCATAGAGGAAATGAATATAAATAGAGGGGAATTGTGGGCGGGATAGGCGCGCCGCGCTTTTGAGCAGACGCGCTAATTTAACCAAAATCCGCGACATTGCGGCCAGGCTGTGACAGAGTACGTTGCTGTGCGAAAAAATAATAATTATGCCGTCTTGCGCCATTATATCATGCCGAAAAAGAAGCGAGGTGTGTAGTTTAACTAAAGGAGGGATTTCTTTTCATCGGTAAGTCTAAAAACCTTTAATTAGTTGTGATATTTGCAAATATTTTCTTATTATTATGTGATTCATGACAAAAACGATGTTATCGCAAACTGATAAAAAATTATACATTGCTTATAAAACATGGATATCGACTTTCACTATGTAAGCAACCGCGTAATGTATTGCGTTTCTTTCGATGTCGCCTTCACCTTATTTGCCTGACTGTCACCAAAATCCCCGCGTATCGATAGTGTAGTAACATATTGAATGCATTATCGATATAATTAATTCGGTGTATACTTTCTGTTTTAAAATAAATATTCCTCATTTTTATTATTTTAAATGCATAATAATAATTTTATTTTTAGATAGATAGATTCTTTGTCGAAATTATTTATTCGCAATTTCGAGTTTTATAAACCATATTAAAAAAAGGTAAAAACCGACTTAAAAAAGAATAAAATAATAAAATTTGTGTGAAACAGTTTAGGGAGTAGGTGCCTTTGATTCGGATTGATTTAACAAAAAAAACTGAAAAAATATAATTCTTATTCTTATTCTTTATTGCACACAAAAAATATCACAACAATACATAATAGTTTTGAAACGACATGTACAAAGGCGAGCTTAACTCTTAATTTTTTAATTATTAAAATATTTTATATTTATTTTTTTGAAGTCGGTTTTTTTTTAGTTTATTATTTTGAGTGGAATTAACAATAGAAAGACAAGCGATTGCTGTAATCCCGGATAATTTGCTGTCATCCATTGAAGAGTTCCCTCTTTATCTCCTATGACCTTCATCAGATCTTCACCAAATGATTTTTTCTGAATGCAAATGCTTGACTTGTTGATCAATATACCAAAATCGCTATGTGTATGCCTATAATATTTGAGAAGTTACCTCAATTTCACATGGATCCCATCATCAAAACTGGATTTTGATGAAAATGGAACCAATCTGTAAGTATATCCTTTCAAATAAATAAATAATTTTCGTAATCGGTTTATAAATGACGGAGTTCTGAGGTAACAAACATACAAAAAAAAAACATACAATTGAATTGAGAACCTCCTCCTTTTTTGAAGTCGGTTAAAAATCGGGTTTCAGGCTCGGTTTCCACCAAAACGCAGAGACGAGGTGTGACGAGATGTGTCGCAAGCCACCAATAAGACTGCGTTAGATATAGAATAGCTGGTTGACTGGGAGAGAAAGCCAAAGGCATTAAGTCCACCTATGTACATGTAATGTATGAAGTTTAAATAAATAAATGTTGAAGCTAGGCGGTGAAATATGAAAATAACGCAATCCTATTGGTTGTTCGACACATATCTTCTCCTCTTCGTTTTGGTGGTTAAATACCTTTGTTATGTATGGAGTTTGGATTACACCCGGTTTTAACAAGTGCTTAAGGGGAATGTAGCAGCCAAGTGTTGCCTCCGTCAGTAAAAAAAAATACCACTCGCTGAATACATAATTTATCGAAAATTCGTTTTTAAAAGTTGAAGTACAGGTACTGTAGTTCAATCAGAAACTATTAACTCTGTAAAATATATTTCGCTGTAGTTGTAGATAGAAAAAATGCCAAAAGTGGCCGTTTTTCGCATTTTTTCTATGTACAATTACAGCGAAGTATAATTTACAGAGTTAATAGTTTCTGATTAAACTACAGTACCTGTACTTGTATTCAGCGAGTAATAATTTGTTTACTGATGGGGGCGCCACTTGGCTGCTATATTCCCCTTAAAAGTGATCTAAACTTTCGTAATAAGGGGCATATTATTTTATTTTTAGTTTTCAATACAATACAATACAAAAAACAAAAAGTTTACAAAAAACTAACAAATTTTGACGACTTTAGTATGTTAGGCAGTAATTATTTTATAAGTTACGATTTAAAATGGAAACCAATCCGTAAATATGCAGAATTGTATATCTTATTTACGCAAAACACCAAACCAGGTCTTATAACAAATTTAAAGTAGGTTAAAAATCGAAAAACTTCTAAACTACTTTTTATTTTTCGCCATACCTCGCGCTGCTTGTTTTAAAACGTGTCAGACGTTATTTTCAATAATTAAGTATATCATGAAACAGGAACTTTCCAATTCCTTATGTAGGACAAATTATTTTTATTCCAAGACCATGTGCGAAAATCGTTGAAAATATCGATAACATTCATAAAATTAGTTTTTTGTACATGGACATCACTAACGACCTGTTCGAATGTAGTGGTGCGTTCGCACATGGTCGACGTTTATGTGTGACAGACGTGACAGCTAATAGTAGGGCCGCGTTCAGTGTAGTATTTCTTGCACGCGTATGCGTTTAGATATCTAGATACAAGCTAGATACAGTGCTTATGTAGTAGTGAGACGGATAGTGGGAGAGTTAGGCGACACGGGTTTCCGAAGAAACTGTGTACTATACCAATTCCATTCTTATTCAAGTATTCCGTGGTACTAGTAGTTATTCTGTGCCATGGGACCACAGATAGACTGACTATTAAGCTCAGATACAAACTAGTATCAAGCGTACTGGAATTATGCCAATGCGGCTTGACCTTTACCGGCAATAACAATACAATGTCCTACGTCAAAATTACGTCAGACGAAACAATCGCATGTTTCTGATAATCTATCAAAATGTCGGCTAATCAGTGAACAAATAAGCATTATTCATGGATTTATTAAACTTATAGCTAATGAAAAATTATGTTATAAGATACGTACACACAACGACACAAAAAATCTTCTGATTTAACAGTCCACGCGACTAATATCAGTGGCCTCTAAATATAAACTCCCGAATGACTGATGAGACAGAAAGAGATGGAAGTATTGTTGTCCCGTTCTGTCACACTGGAGTCGTACACTTAGGGACCGGGACACTTTTTTGCGAATAAATAGTATTAGCACCAACGACAAATGAGCACTAAATTTAGTTTTATAAAGTCATTTAGAAAACGCAATGACGTACAGGAGACCTTTTATCATAATTTTGTTCTAGAAATGTAGGAGAATTATGTACCTACGTAAAATTAATAAATGACCTCATAAAATACTCTAACGTTTATAAATTGTGAGAATTAAAATAGAATAATAAGTATTTTTTTCCTCAATGGTTAAAACTTTATCTTAAAGAACAGAAAACCATAGAATAAAGCCAACTGTTTCATCAAGTTCACGTTATCAAGTGACAGATAGGGCAATGACATATTACGCAACGAGATAGAATCAGAGAAATTAAAAATATTACAAAATAAAAACCGGTCAAGTGCGAGTTGGACTCGCGCAGTAAGGGTTCCGTACCACCCATCGACCTGATACCCCATAGGAACTGATTTAATTTACGAGAGTTCACCAAAAGACATCAACGCACCCTGCGCGAAATGTGAATTTTTGCATCTCTTTTTTTTCGTACCACCACTTAACTCTATGTTTGTAAATTTTTAGTATTTGTTGCTAAACTACATAGTATGCACTATAATCAGACCAAGTTTGACGCTGGTATGTATTACCATTTTGAAGATAGAGCAGGAACAAAAACGTTGAATAATTTTTTTATTTTTAGTATTTGTCGTGATATGCACTAGTAACACATATTCTGTGAAAATTTGAACTGGTTATCTATTACCTTTACAAAGATACAGCTCTGTGACAGACAGACGGACGGAGGGACGGACGGACAGCGTAGCTAGAGTAATTGGGTCCCGTTTGGCACCCTTCGGGTACGGAAACCTAAAAATTTGTGTCAAAACCGTGTTGAACGCTCTTATCCTCATTGATACAAGCTAAACTACAAACAAACTGTATTTGTGGTGTGAACCTCACGACCACGATGTAGAGCTGAGTAATGTACCGTAACCTACTACTACTATAATCTTAATATATATAATTCTTGTGTACGTGTTTTTGTCACCTAACTCCTCCTAAACGGCTGGACTGATTTGAATGAAATATGTGTGTATATTTCAATGAGTTCCTGGATTGTTTGAAAAACAATTTGACCTGGTAGGTGACGCTGCTGTCGGCATGTCACTGATCTTCTCCTAAACGGCAGGGACGATTTTAATTATATGACGCGCTGCTTTCTATTCATGTCAGTCAGTTTAAAACTACATAAAATCGGCTTAAAAGAGTTTATAAAATAGGAGCGCCACCAGTTACACATTACTAAATTTTAACTTTAAAAATAGCTTTCCTGGCAGATCTTGAAAAGTATCATTAATTTTAATATTGTTTGAAAAGTTATGAGAAAATCAATAGGCATACAGGAAAAAAAAACACGTGAAAATACGCTAATAAGTTTTTTAACTGGGACATATAAACGTCACCTGTCATTTTATTTCAGGAATAAAATAAATGGCTGTCACGAAACGCATTTTTACTGTTATGTAGATTTTCATCACCGTGATTGACAATCGATTAAGGTTACAGCAAAATGTGCTTCCAATTCTTTTATTATTTACCTAAAATATGACATCGGTCCGCTACGTTTTATAGGTACACTTTATTAAGTCTGATTAATCAGAAGGGGAATAAAGTAGTCCGTGTGGTGCCGGACTTAAAGAATAGCATCACCCTTATCTCTTCTCATGGGTGTCGTAAAAGGCGACTAAGGGATTCACCAGAGGATGGGCAGCAGCATTCTCTGAGTATTTAACCAACCAACTGCGATCGCCAACCCGCCTGCCAAGCGTGGCGATTATGGCATATCCCCCCCTTAATTGGGGGAGGCCTTTGTCCAGTAGTGGACGTCTTTCGGCTGTAATGATGAATAAAGTTACTAGGTACCTACTAAAGAAAAACGTAATCAACGAAGTACAGAAAAGCTGATTAGTGTAATTATTGTAGCGTGCGATAATTAGGCGATTCATATTACTTTGTATTTCGTAGTTAATTTTCGGCTATACACAACATGTCATCATCATCATCATCATTTCAGCCGAAAGACTTCCACTGCTGGACATAGGCCTCCCCCAAGGGGGAGGCAAAGGGAGATATGCCATAATCGCCATGCTTGGCATACGGATTGGCGATCGCAGTTGGTTGGTTAAATACTCAGAGAGAGAACGCTGCTGCCCATCCTCTGATGAATCCCTTAGTCGCCTTTTTAATATTAAATATTAAACTTTTATTTTTGTTGACATTGTGATTTACTGTTTTTTTTTTATATTTATATTTTTTATTATACACCTTTTTGAAATTGAAATAAATAAATCGTTAGATTTCGCTTCGTATGCGTAATTGCTTAAAAAATAATAAAACGTAGATTTCTTGCATTTTTTGTAATATGGCCCATAATAATTTATGTATTAATTACTTAATTCTAATAATGTAAGTGAATGATTGTTTTCTTGTGAGAAATAAAGTTATCTTAAACCTCAATAAGGATGAAAACAATATTGAACCTCACAAGGAACGGTAAGTTCCAACAAACCGTGTTCCATTCAACGGAATTAATGAGGAGAATCCATTACCGAACGTTTTTCGGCTCCGTCCAATCGTGTTCCATATAAATTACATAGCCATTAACATTTCCAACTGTTTGGAAGGTGGCTCAAAAAAGAGCACAGTTTCCAAAAATATATTCGGAATATCGCACTCTAGTAATTAAAAAGAAGGTTCATTATACAACAAAATGCATAGAATTTTTGAAATTGCGCTGTTGTTGCTTTGAGCGTTCAAAATGTCACGATGAAAAATTTTCAGGCAATTTTCAACCGTAACTGGTATAAAGGAGAATTACTGCAAAAATATATTGTTAAAATTAATATTATAAATAACAATCATATAACTAAGGTCGTCGAAGGGTCGGCACTCGAAGTTGTAACGGAATACGTCTACCTAGGGCAGGTAATTCAGCTTGGTAGACACAACTTCGAGAAAGAAGCCAACAGAAGGATCCGTCTGGGCTGGGCAGCATTTGGCAAACTTCGCCGAGTCTTCTCGTCGCCTATACCGCAAAGTTTGAAGACAAAGGTCTTCAACCAGTGCGTCCAGTCATGACTTACGGTGCCGAGACGTGGACACTGACAGTTGGGCTAGTCCACAAATTCAAAGTCGCTCAGCGAGCTATGGAGCGAGCTATGCTTGGAGTTTCTTTGAAGGATAAAATCCGTAACGAGATTATCCGGAGAAGAACCGGAGTGACCGACATAGCTTGTAGGATCAGTAAGCTGAAGTGGCAGTGGGCTGGCCATGTCTGTCGAAGGACCGATGGCCGTTGGAGCAGACGAGACCTTGAGTGGAGACCGCGAATCGGCAAACGCAGCGTGGGGCGCCCCCCTGCCAGGTGGACCGACGACCTAAAGAACGTGGCTGGGGGGGACTGGATGCGGAGGGCAGAGGACCGAGCGTTGTGGCGCAACTTGGGAGAGGCCTATGTCCAGCAGTGGACTGCGATAGGCTGAGTTGATTGTTGATTGAACTAAGGTCCAAAATATTAGTAGTGACTTTTTTTTAATTTTATTTAAATCCACTGGTGACAAAGACAAAATATTTTAGTCTGGGACTAAATATAGCTAGCTCCCTGTGGAAACATATTTCATTCAGGATAAAAATATTTTTTCTAGTTATTGTTGGTTCTTAAACCTTATTTCTTACCTAGTAGAAATATTCTAAGCTTTTGGCGACCGTGCGTTGGAATTGCACGATCTAATTTCTCGGTGGACCGAAGACCTGAAGAACGTGGCTGGGGGGGACGGTGCGGAAGGTGGAGGACTGATTGTTGTGGCGCAAATTGGGAGAGGCCTATGTCCAGCAGTGGACTGGGTTAAGCTGAGTTAAGGATTCCCCCAAACCCTTCCCATTGGTCAGCCAGAGTCATGGTGATGCGCCACCGTTATATGGTAGACATAAACCAATAAACGCTAAGCGATTTGCTAATAGCTTTATCATGATCGCTTGAGTGGAAATCGTTGCCTTCTGTTTCCCGATAAGTATTTAATCTGGTGGTCTTCAAGGCTCTTTTATACTGTACTTAGCGGCCTAGCCAATTAATAAACCATAGCAAATCAATTAAAACGAAAATTATTAAACATTTTTATTACAATTAAATCAAAATCTTGAGAAATCTAAAGCATTAAAGCACTTAACATAGTGAAAAGAAAAACCAGCCAAGTGAGAGTCGGACTCGCGCACTCAGGGTTCCGTTCCACCGAACGACCTGATACCCCGAAGAAACTGATTCAATTTATGAGAGTTCACCAAAGGTACAGCATTATCCTACAAGGCAGTGCTTTTCAAACTGTGCATGTGAGTCACAATCCCCTGGGGGGTCGCTAACACTGTACAGTGTACTGTAGAAATTAAAAGTTTTATAGTTCTTTATATTACGTTTGTTAAAAAGCCTTACCGCCGTTGCCGCCGAGAAGGACGAGGGGGTCGCGGGCTTTTCTTTTTACTAAAGGGGGTCGCCCTATGGAAATGATTGAAAAACACTGCTATAAGGGTTCAGTTTTTTCCTTTTGAGGTATGGAACCCAAAAAAATGGTTCCGAGTAGGTCTCGAACTTGCGACTTCTGTTTCAGTACACCATCAGCCAGTTTAACCGCTAAGCCGTTGAGTCAATCTTAGTCACTGTTTTATTTCCACATTCCACAATTTATAACCTTAGATTTCGCCTCGCTTGACTAAAAGTAATAGAATAATTAAAAAGAAAAGAAAGAAAAATAGTTTATTGTCACAGTTAACGACGCGCAACATTTAAAACACAGTGATAAACACAAGCAGGCAACTTATAGGTGGGGTTATATAGAAATTAAAACAAAAAAAACACATAGGTAAAAAATTAAGAAAGGACATTCGATACAAAATATAAGAAAAGTATAGTTGACCGAATGACAGTGGCAACACCCGAGTCTGAAAACCACCCTTACTGCTTACGAAATAAAGGCGCCGCCAGAGCGAAACTGTTACCACTGACGTACGGTCGACCGCACCTAAAATCATATAGTCATAATTATGTAGGTAATTCATCTGAGTATCTAACGTTACTACTATAAATATAGATTACAGAATTATTAATTCAACTCAAGAATTGAAATTGAATACTTGATAATTAGTGTTATGAATATTGACGTCAAATTGTATCGTCCAAGTAACTTAAAATCAGATTTAGGTCTAGACCGAAACTCAAAGGCTATTTCTGGGGTCCTTTCACCATTCGATTTTTTATATAGGATCAACGACTTCAATACATAGACACGCGATCTCAGCATCGCGATCTGGCAAAGCAGCATGTTCCAAATTCAGTTGACGCAACCTACCGCCATCTAGTATCGATGTTTAGAAGTTACGTATTGCAAGCATTACAAGCGAGAAGTTGCGTAATCGACTTTTCCGCCTTTTCTTCGTAATGGACTTGCCCATTGAAAGAAAATTAATTATATTAACTAGTTATCGCGTTGTTAAGCTTGTTGTGTTGTTTGCTGTTGTTGGGGCTCGTGGCTAAGTAGCAAGCGTGTGGATTGTACGATCTGCAAGGTTAAGCTGCACTAGCCGCGGTCAGTCTGTGGATGGGTGACCGTTTAGTTAAACATCGAGACCCCTTCGTGCCTCGGAGAGCACGTAAAGCCGTCGGTCCTGCGCCTGATCTCTCTACGGTCGTGTCGAATTGCCGTCCCATCGGATTATGAGTGTGAGGGAACAGAGAGTGCACCTGTGTTTGCGCACACACTCGTGCACTATAATATTAGGCAGACTTTACGTATTTCCGCGAGACAACTGTCAAGTGGACTAATGACAGTGTGGTTCCGGAACCAAAACTCGTGTAACCATGTTGTTTTTCTGAACAGCGCATCTAGAAAACGTCTGCTTTACGGTTTAACCTTCAGGAATAATCTTTTCATAGCTATAAATTTGTTTTGTCTTGCTTGGAAGGAGACTATTTAACCCAAATAGAGATACTCATCAACGTATGCAAGACGCACTGAAAATGACTGGAGGAGCTATTGGGTTATAAAAGATTTAATGAAGGGTGATCTATCTCTATCCCTTAAAAGAAGACTCATGGACGTGTGCATTCTTCCCATCCTCACATATGGATCCCAAACACGGTCTTTGACAAATCAACTGGGTCCACGCTCGAGGTTTGCCAAAGAGCTATGGAACGGAGTAAATGGGCATAAAACTTATAGACCGAATAAGGAACACAACGATCCGTTCCAGAACAAAAATAGCTGACGTTTCCCGGAAGACTACCACTCTAAAGTAGAACTGGGCTGGACATATCTGCCGTATGTCAGACGACCACTGAGCCAAACTGACAACTCAATAATGGGTCCCTTTACATGGCAGACATCAACGCGGCAGGCCCAGACGGAGATGGCGGGATGAGCTGGACTCCTTCCAAAAGGACTGGACTCTAGTATAAACAGACAGGGATAAGTGGAAGGAGAGTAGGGAGGCCTTTGCTCTGCAGTGGGACACTTCAGGCTTTTAATAATAAAAGCTATAACTCTAAATCGATTTTTCGTCTAGACCAAACCTATTATACTTAGACCAGATTTTTGCGTTTTCGTGGTAAATAACTATTGCCTTGTCTCATGGGATACATGATAAACCACTTTTTAAGGTTTAACCTTCAGACATAACAGTTTTGTTTGTCTTCTATAATACAGAACACTCTAATAAATGGCTACTACATTAGTTTTTGTTACGTAAGACTTGGTTAAAATAAAAGAAGCCATTCGTGGTATGTAGTTTTATCGTCTTCACTTTTGTATTACGCCCCCATAATGGTGCTCTGATAACCTTCGCCCCTTGTAAAAATATTGTAATTTCAGGTTTGACATAGCCCGTAGGATCAGTAAACTGAAGTAGCAATGGGCTGGCCATGTCTTTTGAAGGCCGTTGGAGCAGACTGAGTTCTTATAATGCGGAGAACCGAGTATTGTGGCACAAGTTGGGTGAGGCCTATGTCCAGCAGTGGACTGCGATAGGCTGAGTTAAAGAGCATGTTTTACTTTTTCGTTAAACTACTATTTTTTTATAATTTGTACGGATTTAGTTCCGAAAAAAGTCCAACGACGTCACAAGAAAAGATGTTGAGCTTGACGCTAGTAGAAAAGACTAGTTCACATTTGTACTTGATCGAAAAGAGTGGTACAGAATACTTGCATTGCTGTATTCTGGTGTGAAGGATTTGGGTGCCGGTGGAACTAAAGTCACATGAGACTTTCCATCTTTATGTCTCAATTTGGCGAACGAGATTTACAGTACCATTCAGGCAACAGCCTAGGTGATATTGCAATTATTATGGGCAAACCACGTAACCACGTCCTTGTCTTCTTTATTTCGTGGGTGGGTCTTTAGCTCGTTTCGCCGAGTGGAAGAGGTTGCGGGAGGCCTTCGCACTACAGAGGGACAATATAAGCTAAAATAATAAAAATACTGTTGTTCACGCAGATTGATTAACTGGATGCAGAAGGCAGGGGTCTGAATGTTGTGGTCATAGAAATCGAATTAATATTAGTAATAGAAATTTGATCTACTGTCTTTTAATACCGGAACGCTTGTTGCCGGTTCGCCGCTAACATATAACTTAAATACGGAATTAGGCCCACCATGTTTCTAGCATTCAATGCAAAATAAATTAAGCCTAAAAAATACAATTTTAGTGCACTGCACTAAAGATCAAGCAAACGATCTTAGGAGACACCTAGGCCTGCACGCGGCGAAAATTTCACGCACCTATACGACTTCTATTACCTTCTTATTTAGATTTCTATGGTTGTGGCCAAACTTAGGAGAGGTTTATGTGCAGCAGTGGACTGCGATAAGCTGAGATGATGATGACATTGAATTGAATACTATTCATAAATTGGCATGAAGCGTCGGATACCATATTATAAAATCAAAAAAAAACATTACCATGAACGGTATTATTTATTTATTTATTATATTCTTTATTGTACATTACACCAAACGAAAACAAAGACAATAGTTTACAGAAAGATTAAGTAAGTACAATAGGCGGTCTTATCGCACAAGGCAATCAAGGCAAAGGTATGTTTTGTGTTATTAAAAGTTTTATTTCACAGAAAATATTTTGGTCTCGTTTCTTACACCAACAATGATGAATTCGGCGAAGAAAAGCTTTTTGAAGAGTCTATTAAAAATGAAAATGTTATCTTAAAGAGCTATTTCGGGGTTAAAGTATTTATAACGACATCTAATATAACTGATCATATTCAACTAAGAGTGTGGGTTCGGTTCGGCTCAATAATAGCTCAATTGAGTAGGTTGTAATCTCCGACCTTCAGTCTGCAAGTAACGCCCTATTGTCGTTTATTTTTATAAAAATGTGTAACTCTATTGATATTCTGTATGGAACATTCATTTTTTTATACCATAAACCTGAAAAGGGGTCATTGTACTCATTATGCTCGTGAATGGGTGCCTTCTGTCGGGACGAGTCAGCTCCTACATACTATGGCAACTCTTTTTATTAGGTTTATTTCTTAAGGCAATATTCTCACTTTTAAACTCTTGTTTATTTCTGACATTAACCTACATTATACTCACATTTTTTAATGAATTTGGTGTAATAAACAACAACCTATTTTAAAAAGAGGAGTTTCCCTTTGGAGTTTCTTGCCGGTTCTTCTCCATAGGACCCACAATTTAGAACCGTGCAACTAGAGCCTGATGACCTTTCAAAAGTGCCTGTAATTTGGTTTATTTGAAATAAAAAACATTTAAATCGAATTCATTGAATTATTATATACAACCTATACCTACAGGACCAAACATGATATCGCGAAAAAAAATCTGCTGTTCTCTACATTTGTGTTCACATAAATCGACAAAAAATAGGGAACAGCAGATTTTTTCGCGATTTCATGTTTGGTCACATAGTAAAAGTTGTTCATAACAATGAGTTGAGAGTTGTTGAGAGTTGGGGAACTCGAGGCATCTGTTAAGCAACTCTGGGGAGGGTAGTGGTCTCGTGCTGCCGTGGAAGAAAGTGTATTGTGCAGGACGTGCCAAAAGCGTGGCACTAGAGGGCACCGGCGCTATCTATTGGAGTTCCCGGAGCTCCTCTATTATGTGCCATAGATAGCCACAGTGGGGTTTTAGTTGGTAGGAGTTCGACATATATCTTTCGGCCTTCCCTAGACAGAGGATATCCAATATTCATATATTTTATTTTTGACATTGTGTGTATTTTAACCGACGAAAAAAAAGGAGGAGGTTCTCAATTCGACGCGTATCTTTTTACAGGGTATATCTCGAAGTTGGTCCCATTTAAATTTCAAAATCAAAATCCACCTTAAGGGTAGGAAAACAGGGGATGAGTGCTTCTTCACCCACTGAATTCTTACCTGTCAACCGATTCTGTTGAAACTTGCACACATAAATTTAGTTCTAGACACTACAACATAATGGCTCTAGCACTAGACCTGGAGTTAGATTTTAGCCACAAAAAAGTTAATAATTAAACTTTTTAACAAAAAAATTAACCGACGAAAACAGAAACTGAAAAACGAAAAATAAAAATAAGTTTTTAGTCTTTTCCTAACTAAACTAATGTAAATAACCAATTATGAGTCGGCGCTAAACAAATAATCAACGAAGATCATTAAATTACTTTAAATAAATAATAAAAACAACATAACATCAAATAAAACGTGAAATTTTCAACGATAAACAATAACTTTCCAAAAATGCGTTCTCCACTCGACCTCTTGAAACTTGCATGAACTTTGATTATTTGTTTGGCGCCGACTCATAATTAGTTGTTTACATTAGTTTAGTTAGGAAAAGACTAAAAGCTTAATTTTATTTTTCGCATTTCAGTTTCTGTTTTCGTCGGTTAAATTTTTTGTCAAAAAGTTTTATTTACTTAATTTTTATTGTATACCTACTATTTTAACATTGATCGCTGTAAATGTGAATAACCGTTAAGAATAAAAAAAAAAAAAAAAAAAAATACTATGTAGCCATTAATGGCATATAGTATAGGATCGTCGGGTTCCCTCCTATTGTGGTCGAGCCTAAACTTAAAATCATTATTAATCATTAATTAGTTCATCCAGTGAATTTTTCTCAGTCATTAACTTACATTGATCTCACATAATTTTTTCCAAATCATGTTACAAATTATTGTACTATTATTATTTGAAAAGAGTATATCCATGGAGGTTCTTGTCGGCTCTTCTCCATAGGACCAACTTTTTGGAACCGTGCAACTAGATTCATAATTAACGTTTTGAAATGCTTATTCGAAATAACAAAAAAATTACTTTGACTCCATGAGGATTTACACCTGAAAAAAAGGTACAATACTGTATCTTATTAATAACATAATATAACATAACATCACGACTGTATTTCCCCTAAAGGGTAGTAGGCAGAGGTATAATAGCATACCCACATTTCTCCAGTTATGTTATAGTCCCATGTAATAGGGGGCGAGCCTATTGCCACTGACCGGGCACAAATCCAGACTCCGGGCTGCTACTGAGAATGTGCTAATGAAAAAACCCAAAAACACTTTTCCCGATTCGGGAATCGAACCCAGGACCTCACGCTCAGCAGTCGCGCTTGCAACCACTAGACCAACGAGGCAGTTTCGTTATCTTATTAATAGGTTAGTTATTAACTGCCATATTTTCTTTCCAGATCTTCGACCACTTCGCACCAACCACCAAATTTGGAGTTGAAGTCTACTGCGGGATTCTCCTTCTCCCTCTGATCCTGATCACTCAGATCCGGCACTTAAAGTTTCTTGTACCATTCTCAGTACTGGCCAACGTGTGTTTAGTGGTGACGTTTGGTATAACATGTTACTACACCTTTACTGATCTACCACCAATGGAAAACATTGAAATGGTAGCCAGTGTTGAAAAGTGGCCACTGTTTCTAAGGTAAATATCAAAATAATTGGTTGCCCATATGTTGTAGTTTTCGCCATTTTAAGGCATTTTTAAATTACTTAATAGTATTAAATTTAGTTATTCCCGCCATATTCAATGTCGCTAATGTTGCTAGGGTCGCAACGAATTCGTACGTGACCTTGAATGACCTTGACGTGACCTTAGGGCTTGCCAGTTTAAGGCATTTTTAAATTACTTAATAGTATTAAATTTAGTTATTCCCGCCATATTAAATGTCGCTAATGTTGCTAGGGTCGCAACGAATTCGTACGTGACCTTGAATGACCTTGACGTGACCTTGGGGCTTGCCAGTTTATGACAGATCGCACAAGATGGACGCCCAAATTAGAGGATAATAAGGCGTTGTCCTAATACTAAGCGACTACAATTATCTTGTCATTAACGCGACAACGCGATGGCACGAGCAAAATATTCGAACAAAATTCGCAGAAGCTTGCGTCGTGTAGTCGCTTTGTATTAGGACAAAGCCTAATAGTTACCTGTTTGTGTACCTGTTGCACCGTTATTTAAATATTGCGCGCCGTTAACTGGGATAACAAACCATTTTTCTTTCTTTCTTTCTAATACTTTTTCTCTTACCTCGGCTCAAATAAAAATCCTAAGTAAGTGGTCTAATTTAATTTAATCGAGTTAATAAATCTTCTGATGTTTTTCCTAAACTTAAGCTCTTTGATTTTTTAAACAAAAATTATTAATGTGTGCAGCATAAAGATTTGTTCACTTGTTCAAAAATTTCCCCGAAGTCGCTTATAGTTTTTGAAATTACCATATCACAAGTTCACACTGGAATATTTTCTTTGTCTTTCATCGTTAATAGGCAGGCAGGCCGCTGGTTTATCTGTGAAGACTGATAATGTGCTTACAACGTTAGGTTACTTTTCATTAAAAAACATTATAAATTAATGGATTTTGATTTTATTAACCTACTAGGTATTATCTTCAAATTGTTTTTTTTTTCTGATATTCATATTGCTAAACATTCGCAGAAATTTTGCGATGGCGAATGCAAATGCGAATATGCAAAAATATGCGAATACGAATGCGAATATTCGTTAAAGCGCTTGTGTATAGCAACCCTGACGCTCTTTTCAGTCAGTTCATACCATCCGTTGATATTGGTATTACGCATGAAATACTGACGTGACCATTAGATATGAATAGAAATGGTTTTTTTTTTTTCATTTTTTGAATATACGATTTTACAATAAACATTAAGTCTACATTATTACCCAACTGATACACAACACAAAAAAACACACAGACAGAACAAAATACAAAGAATTATTGTGGATAAACGTTTAACATTTTCGTTGACTATTGAAAAATAAAAATGTTGCAAATAAACTCGACTAATTTCATTCTACGGCTGCACATTTTGGATTCATCCAAACTAGACAACAACATCCGATTTCCCCTTTCAGTAGTACATAGTCTATTGACTCTTCCAGCAGGCAAATAAACACGAAAAGTAAATACGACGTATCCCATACAATGGATTTGATTGCACCAACGCACAGCCAATCTGTATTCCGTTCCATTTGCTTTATAGCTAGCGTATTCCTAGCTTGTACCAGGCCCCTCAGAAAGTATTGCGAAAAAAAGTTTTTATATATGGGAGACTGGCCAGTTATAATGTTTTTCGAAAATATGATTATTTATAAGTAAAAATAAGTAAGATCCAATTTCAAAATTTCCCTCCACATTTTTTGCGAGTTAATTCAAAGTATTGTGTCTCACTGAAATATGGATCTGCGCCGGGAACATTTTAGAGCTATGATTTTATACGATTTCAAGTGTCGCCTGAAACCGGATGAATCGTACGATAGACTTCAAATGGCATTCATGGATGAAGGCCCTTCCAAGGCAACCGTGTATCGTTGGTATAACGAATTCAAGCGCGGTCGACCAACTTTGGGGGATGACGAAAGAAGCGGTCGCCCTTTGACGGCTGTTACCGAAGAAAACGTGCTAGCAGTGAAAAATTTAATCCAAGACAATAGGCGAATTACATATCAGGAGATTCAACACATATTGAAGATTGGATCGGGAAGCGTTCACGAGATTCTACACAGCCATCTTCGCGTGAGGAGGATAGTATCACGCTGGGTGCCGCACAACCTCACCGATGCTCAGAAGCAGGCCCGGGTGGAATGGTGCCGTGATATGCTTAACAAATTTGAAGCAGGCTCGTCTCGGCGTGTTTACGACATCGTTACAGGTGATGAGTCCTGGATTTATCAATACGACCCAGAAACCAAGCGCCAGTCGACTGTTTGGGTGTTTCAAAATGAGCCAACGCCTACCAAAGTGAAGCGATCTAGAAGCGGGGGTAAGATTTTGATCGCTAGCTTTTTTAATTTGACTGGCCACTTGGTATCAATTCCCTTACGGGATCAAAGAAGCATTAATGCCGAATGGTATACTACCAAATGTTTGCCAGAAGTTTTCTCTGTTATAAGCAACAAGCGACCAAACACAGGGCTCCGCGGGCTACTGCTCCACCACGACAATGCACCTGCGCACACCGCACTCAAAACGAGGGACTTCCTGGACAGCACGCCAGTCAAACTCCTGGGTCACCCTCCTTACAGCCCTGATCTAGCACCGTGTGACTTCTTTTTATTCCCAAAAATAAAAAATCAGCTCAAAGGGATACAATTTTCGTCGCCGGAAGATGCGCTGGCTGCGTTCGAGCAGGCTGTAAACGAGGTGTCTGCGGCGGACTGGAAAAAGTGTTTTGAAAACTGGTTTAGGCGCATGAATCTTTGTATAGAGGCTGGTGGAAAGTACTTTGAAAAGATTTGATAAAAATATATGTACGTATAGAACAATTTTTTTTAGTTTCGCAAAACTTTCTGAGTGTCCCACGTATGTCAATAAATTTTACTAATACGTGTATCTTTGACCTTGCCTTTTTAGAGATAATGATTTTTAGTTTAACATAACATAACATAACATCACGCCTGTATTTCCCCGAAGGTGTAGGCAGAGGTGTATAGTACACCCACATTTCACCAGTTATGTTATAAGTCCCATGTAATAGGGGGCGAGCCTATTGCCATTAACCGGGCACAAATCATTTGATTTTTAGTTTAGGTTATTATATTCCCGGAGTCTCCCCTTATTATGCTGTAGACGGCCACTGAGGGGGTTTTAGTGAGTAAGAATCCCACACAACCCGGCCTCCGTCCCCCATTAGGCCGTTAGCCTTTTGAAGGTTTTCTCCTCGCAGCAAAAATACTAGTATCTTAGTTGGAAAACTAAGTAAGACAGCTAATAATTATGATTTCAGCAACCCTTTCATAAAAAAAAGGTCTTTTGACATTTCCACTTAATTTGAACATCTCTTTGCCCTATAGCATCTTACGTAATATATTTATCTCCCAAATCACAAAACCGGATTTCCCGTTTCTGCAAGTAGTACAAAGAGTTTTATTTATGTACAGTCCCAGCAGCCAAATTGAACGTCTATAAATATGTTTAACGTAGGTATGTACAGTCAACAAATCGGAATCATGACCCACTCAGCCGATAATTCGTATGAAATTGTCAAAACAGTAAAATTTTCTTCTTATTAGCATCATACTGCACTTAGGACATTTTTAATATTAATACGGGTCAGAGGTCTATGCAATATTGAGCTTTGTTATTAAATGCAATAGATTAATAATTGGATAAAAAGTTAAGTTTTTGATAAAGCTAGAATTATGTTTTAAATTTCGAATTAATTGTCGTTGCGCATAGTTTACCTATAAAAAAGAAGTAAACGATTCTTTTTTCAAATCTATACTCTTTTCCAGAAGAATATTAATCAAATTAAAGGAAATTGGTAAACTAACTGTCACTGCCCAATAAAATTGATAACAAGTTTGTTGCCAGGGAAATGTCTTTAATCGAAATTAGACCTAATTGTATTAGAATATTTGTAGAAAATTAAGCTTATGGTGGGTCAAGATTCCGTTTGGTCGAGTGTACATATAACTACGTATCCCATACAATCATTTTCATTGCTCGGTTGCATTCGGTTTTGTTTGCGCTTTTGTTGGTAGTTTCCTAGTTTATTCTTTAATCAATTTTGCTATTACATCTTTAAAATCATCATCATCTTTTCTTTTTTTTCATTTTTTTTTTTATACATTTTGTGATACGATTTACATATCTAATTTGGATACTTACTAGTATGTTGGTTTTAGATGTTCATTTAAGTTTTAACATACAGCAACTTTCTATTTCTCTACTAAATCACATCACCAATTTACTCGTTTCTGCATCCAGAACAAAGAGCTTTATCTACGCTTCTAGCAGTCAAATGAACGTCTACAAGTACATACAATAAAGACAAAGTGCCGCAAACAATCATAGTGGAGCCAAAAAAAACTGAACTCTTTCGTGTACAACCAGCGCTCACGCACACACCATGCACCTGAAGGATATTTGATTTCGCGATGCTAACTAGACGATGCCGCAACATGTGTACTGAGAGGGGTGAGCACGGTTTTAGGTGTATGTGTGTGCGTGAGCGCTAGATGTACACGAAGGAGCATAGTTTTTTTTGGCTTCACTACATTGTTCGCAGCACTTCGTCTATATTTTTTACTATGTCTGTAGTACATACGTATCCCGTACAATAGGTTTGACTGCGCCAAGTCATTCTGAGTTCAATTTCGTGTTCATAATAATAATAGTTAATATTTGTTGATTCCCAGTTTATACAAACTTAAACAAGTTTATTCTTCAATTTCACTTTTCCAAATACGATATTGCATTTCTAATTCGGGTATGTACTAGTTCTTTAGTTAGAAGACTAAACTAGAAAGCTAATAACACCTAAGCTACCACTTGGACAAATTAGAAGGTCTCTTGATATTTTATTTTATTTGATCTTTTTTATCCTACAGCAACTTCCATAGATCGCTCCCAAATCACAACACTGGATTTGCATCCAGTACCAAGAGCTTTATTTAAGCTCCCGGCAGTCAAACGAAAGTTTATAAGTACGACAATGAGTTTGACTGCGCCAAATCAATCAGCGTTCAGTTCCGTATCCGCTACAGTTAGGCGTTTTATTAGATTTTCTGTTTGTTTGTCATTTAATTACATATTATTATTGCGTGCGTCCTCGAATTTGCTTTGTTTGAGAGTACATTGCGTTTCTCATTTATTTAACCGTCCTATATTATTATCGTCAGTTGTTTTTGACATACCTTTACACCTTGAAATTATAATAAGGTTTAATTAGTAGTAAAAACACTTAAAATATTAAACCAATTTAGGGATAATTTAGCACTCAAAAGTACAGATTAACATCAGTCAAATGCGGATCGATCGGAATAATTTTCAAGAGTAGCCCTACAGTATCTTGCTTTGAAATCTATACTCATGAGAGTTATTCATGCCAAAAACTTATGACATCAGAACAGCCTACACTGATTTTCTTACTGCCTTATTTTTCTTGAAACCTACGCAGCAAAAATATTTCTTTAGGACCGCCTAAAGATTTCGAGGGGCTTAATTTATACCAGACAATCCTTCTTAACTCGAGCAATGCACTATAAAAAAATCCAAGTTTAAAAACAAAATAATAAAAGAACCAGCTTACAAAACAAAATTAGCCAAACATTCCCTAGCAAAGCTTGGGTCCCTGTTGGCCCCATTTCAGCAGAAAGCACAAAAAAACAGAAAGAAGACGATTATTTTGCAAACAAACAACTACTGGAATAGCCAAAAAAAGGTAGTAAACAAACCAGACCGAGTGCATTTTAGCGTAGTTATCTTTTATCTTGTCATTTCGCTTTTACACAAAAGGCGGACTAATTTCCTGGACATATTTATGCTTTGTCATAACCACAAAAACAAAATTAAAGGTTTATCAAAAGCTCTTTCAGTTGAAAACTCAGTTCATGGTTGGGTATTTTCCAAGCGGTAGTTGACTCTGACTACGATTTTTCTTAAACGTGTTATTTTGAATTACGAAAGAAAAATATTTTTACTGGACTTCACTCGCAGCTTCGTTCGAAGAAATGAACTTAACTGGCGTGTTATTTTTACTTTTAGACGGAGGTGACGTCGGCGTTAGAAAAATATTAAAAATATAAATAATTAATTAACAAAACCAAAAACATTTTTATTTTTATTTTTTTAGTTTGTTATGTTTTATCGTGGTATTAATGATTTTTTTTTAAAGTCACACATAAATATACCTAATTCATTTTGTAAAGTACAATATTTTGTTGTTTTTTAGCATTTCTTATTCCAAATTACATTTAAATATATAAGTTATATACATTTTCGTGAACTATTTAAAAAACCCTTTCTTTTGATACCCCACTCAATAGGTTTTGAGGGGTTTTTTTTTAAGACCAAAAGGTTTTTTTTTTTATGTCGCCAAAAGTCGGCCATTTTTATAGTTTTGATATACCCAGTGTCACTCTCACAATTAAGACGAATCTAACGACACCTCTCAAGCTAAAATCCATCAAGCCGTTTAGGCTACAGAGCGTGCCAAAGAAATATACATACATACATACAGTCGAATAATAATAAAAACATAACCCTCCTTCTAGCGCAGTCGGGTACATAACCTAACGATTTAAATTGTGGAAAGAAAAAATCGCTCACTAGCAGGATTCGAACCTGCGTGTCCTGGCTCAGTACGCCAGTGCTTTAGCCATTAAGCTAGTGAACACTGCTCGTGGTATCGAAATTCTCGTCCACTTGGCACGTCTTTGGGTGACGTCAGCGATATCTTATTATTGATTATCTTATTATTCGCAGGTTCGAATCCTGCCCGTGAGCGATTTTTTCTTTCCACAATTTAAATCGTTAGATTTCGCTTCGCATGCGTTAATGCGTTAAAAATAATAAAATAATAAATGACCTATTATTTAAAAATATATTTAAGCTAATAAAGTTTACTTAATCGAGTGCACATAAGCCTGTTATTATTTTAGTCGGAAAACGAGCTTAATGCTTAGTAACCACTAAAATTCGAATACAATGCGACACAACGTCGAGACATACAAAGAGCTATGGCGAGACAGGATAAATAAAATAAATATGTAGTTCACAATATTATAGCTTCGCACTGAAAACCAAACTTTAGATAGAAAGGCCTCAGTCTGTCAAGCCGATATATGATGCAGACTAATCCATACACAAGGCGATTATCGTAACGATCCGTCGTTCGATGTAACAGCCCGGAGTCTGGATTTGTGCCCGGTTAATGACAATAATGCTTGGCCATTACATGGAACTGGTAATAACATAAATGTCGAATGTGGGTGCTATTAACATACAACTTATGTTATACTATGTGTGATTTTTCTCGTTTGAAATAAGAGTGATAGAAAAAAAAACACGAAATTTTAATTACTTACAAGTAGCAATAATTTCCATACCTAATCTTCTCCTACCTTTCCCCTTCCATTGCGTTAGATATTGTCGGGGCCTTTGAATAATAACGGTTGGAGCGTAGATATCATACGTCCGGAATTTTACGGAAATGTCCGGAAATTTGGTCTTTTGTGACTATGATCGAGTGACAACTGATTGTAATGATTTTCTTGACTTAACTTAACTTGAAAAACAGAACCCACACACTGCGATGCATTGTTAATAATATTATTCAAGGCCACTGCCTTATTGAAGTAAAACTTCTTTACGCACGCTTGACTTGGGGAGTAAGCTGATGAATGCATTACGAATAGTGTGATCGGGTGAGGCGAACGGAGGGGGTAGTGCGGGACGCGGGGAACGAGGCGCGCGCGTCGGTCGGCCACGACACAGCGCCGGCAGATGTACGCGCGCCGCGCTTCCATTCCTTTGTTCTCTCTGAAATAGTATCGAGGGAGATTTGTTAGTGAAGTTTTACTTCAGTCGTGTGGTCTAAAGCACACTCGTTTTTTTTTATTTCTTTAGGATTCGTAGGAGGTCGTTTCATATGAAATTCACCTTGAGACTTGTCATATTACTGGTACTAGAACACAAAACGATATAACCTTAGATGACAATCAGATCTAAATGAGCAATCGGGGGGAGACGACTGCCCGAGTGAGAGAGCTTGCCTCTCAATTGCTCTTGCTCTAAATTGTTTGCATTAAATAACAATGATATTATACTATTATATTAGGGTCTATTTCAACGACTCCTGATAAGTCCTGGATGACTAATCTGGCAGACAATTTTATACAAATCTTGTTCTATTTTTGAATTTACTAGGTAGATAGAGCATATCTGGACATTGTAAACCAAGCTTGTACTGATGTGGGCGCCACTTGGCTGCTACATAGCCAAGTGGCGCCCACATCAGTAAAATAATTAATACTCGCTGAATACATCATCATTCATCATTTCAGCCGTAAGACGTCCACTGCTGGACACAGGCCTCCCCCAAGCATATATTGGGGGGATATGCCATAATCGCCACGCTTGGCAGGCGGGTTGGCGATCGCAGTTGGTTGGTTAGATACTCAAAGAACGCTGCTGCCCATCCTCTGGTGAATCTCTTAGTCGCCTTTTACGACACCCATGAGAAGATATAGGGTTAGCTGAATACATCATTTATCTAAAATTCGTTTTTAACAATTGAAGTTAAGGTACTGAAGTTGAATCAGAATATAGATAGATAGATAGAATATACTTTATTGTACACCATGAAAATAGTAGTAAACAGGAACAACGTATAAATTATGGGTACATGAGCGGTCTTATCGCTAAAAGCGATATCTTCCAGATAGCCTTTGGATGGCCAAAGAAGACGTAAGATCTAAATAATATATTTCGCCGTAGTTGTACATAGAAAAAATGCCTAAAGTAGCCGTTTTATGCACTTTTTCTATCTACAACTACAGCGAAGTACAATTTACAGAGTTAATAGTTTCTGATTAAACTACAGTACCTGTACTTCAATCGTTAAAAACGAATTTTCGAAATTATGTATTCAGCGAGTAAAGGTAACACAACCATTAACAGGCAGCAGCCCTAATAAGGCATGAGAGGAACTGTGGCAACAAAGACACCCTCCCCCTGCTGACTACATTGGGCCTGCAGAAGAGCTCCCAGCAGGCCACCAACTACCATGGCCCATCTTAGCAACCAACCAATACGGGTTTCGAACAGGATTATCAACTGAAGATGCTGTAATAGCCTTATCAAATGCTGTAACTAAAAACCTTAATAGCAAACAAAAGTGTTTGGGCATTTTCTTGGACATTTCGAAGGCATTTGACACAGTCTCTGTCCCAATACTTCTGAATAAGTTACACAATGTTGGGATTCGTGGTACCTCTCTCAATCTTTTCCAAGACTACCTGAAAAATCGGTCGCAGTGTGTCAAGATAGGTGATATTAGAAGTACGGAAACTGGAATAGAATACGGTGTGCCTCAGGGGAGCATTATAGGACCAACATTGTTCCTAATATACATAAATGACCTGTGTCTTCTATCCCTAGATAAGTGTTCTATCTTTACATACGCGGACGACACAGCCTTACTCATCCACGGAAATACTTGGAACGAAGTGAACCAGCTTGCAGATACAAATTTAAACGTTATTACAAGTTGGCTCTCAAGCAATCTTTTAACGTTAAATGTAGGGAAAACGAAAGTCATGCCATTTTCTATTTCACAAGTGACACAACCAAAGTCGCCAATTACCGTCAAAGTGCACATTTGCGAAAATTCCTCCACCGACTGTAACTGTTCACCACTGTGTGTAGTCCCTCACTTCCGTTACTTGGGAGTGGATATTGATTGTCGCCTAAACTGGCACACACATATAGGAAACTTAGTCAAGCGAGCGCGAAAACTTATTTATATATTTAAAACATTGAGAGTTTCAGCTGATTTAGTGACACTTAGACTTGTTTATTATGCGTTGTGCCAATCACTCCTATCCTATTGCATAGCATGTTGGGGTGGAGCAGGTATGACTGCTCTCCTTAAACTCGAAAGAGCGCAGAGGGCAGTCCTAAAGGTTATGTTATGTAAGCCCTTTAGATTTCCTACAAATCAACTTTATATTGACAGTGAAGTTCTGACCGTCCGGAAACTTTATGTGCTCCAATGTGTCCTAAGGAAGCACCGCTCCCCCCTTAAGATCAGTAGTAAGCGTCGTGCAGATATTGTGTTTCCCACAGAACCTCATAAAACCACTTTCTCACATAACCAGTTCTTGTTTGCAAGCTCCAGAATTTACAACAAAATTAACAAAACTCTGAAGTTTCACTCCTTAAACAGACACGAATGTAAAACTAAAGTAAAGAAGTGGCTTTTCACATTAGATTACGAAGACACAGAATTCCTTTTGAGTTGACTTTATGAAATATCAGTAAACACAAATTCACATTACATAATTACACACACACCCTCATATACCCTCTACATAAACACATTTAATTAAAATCTGCAACATTAATTTTTTTATTTTTATAAATTAACAGATTTAATATTTTTTATTTTCTTAAATTTTTATATTTTACTTACGTGATAAAGATCACCATAATTAATTATTATTGCATGTACCAAAAAGCAGCACTACATCCTATTTATTATATTTGATAATATGTTAAACACGGGCAGTGCCTAAGAAATGGAAAACCTACTGACCTCCAAGATACAGGTACTTCCTAGTTTGGGGGTCAGCAGATCCTTGTTAGCGGTCTTTAAAAATTGCCTTACATGTATATTTGATTTAAGTTTGTAAAAAATGTTGTGTGGCTAAGTCAATAAATTATTATTATTTATTTATTTATCTGGAAAACCTTGAATCGACTCCGAAGCCAGATGGGCCGCTGCAGATCAAATTTAGTTAGATGGGGATACACAGACGAGTCACAATGTGACTGTGGAGTCAACCCACAGACGATGCCTCACCTCTTAACCTGCTCACTGTGCAATTCCACCTGCACAATCAAAGACCTATGCGAGGCTACTGAGAGTGCTGTTGACGTGGCTACATTTTGGTCCAAAATTATATAATAAACTCGAATCATCGACACGAAGAAGAAGAATCGAGTAATATTTTTTTAAATGATGGAGGCACCACTTGTCTGCTACGTTACATGTCTGTTAATTTCCAGCACAGCAATCTTCGCCATGGAAGGCATTAACGTGGTCATGCCGGTGGAGAACGAGATGGCTAAGCCCCAACACTTCCTGGGCTGCCCTAGTGTCCTGAACGTGACCATGGTCTTCGTCGCCATTTTATACGGTGTCGTCGGGGTGTTTGGCTATATGAAGTATGGAGAAAGTGTCCTTGGGAGCATCACGTTGAATCTGCCGGAGGGTGAAATGTGAGTATAAGGTGCACAGAAAATATTTAATAGTTCAATTGACGGCATTAAAAGGACGTGGTGCTAGCCGAGTTTTTACACGATATCCCAAAAAAAAGAGTGTAATGTTTTAACTAAACGAGGTCGTTAATTGCTATTTCAGCCGAGACTTGTATAGTACTTTTCTCTCATTTGCGAGGAAACAATACACAAATTAATACAACAGTATCTAATTTTCATTCACGCCAATTCGTCCGAGCGCGGTTCTTGTTCTTTTTTCAAAGTTTTGAAAAAAAAATGTGCATTCAGCCTTTATAATGATAAATATTTTGTACCTAAAAACACACACGCGCACACACACACCTAACTTATATAAGTGTGTCTTAAAAACTTCCCTACCATAATTTAAAAAATAAAAACTTTCCAGCTATTACTGTCGTGTTGGATAATGCTGGCGTGTTATTTCGTTGCATACGGAACAGAGCCGATTTTTTTTTTTTTTTAAATAATGAACCAATTTCCGAGCAAGTGGGAGAAAGGTTATTTATTTAATCATTGCAATGGAGCACAGGATTTTAGGTGTTAAATTAACGGTTATGGTTCGAAACACAATACTGCGCTCCAAAACACAAAAATCGACGTCGCTGACAAACCCACAAAATTAAAGTGGGATTGAACTGGCCATTGCTGATATGCTGTGGGCCAAAATTATCCACACAGTGGAGCCATGACACAGTGAAGCGGCGTCGAGGCAGACCGCGAAAGCGATGGCGAGACGAGCTAGACAATCTTGTAACGACTGTCCAACAATAGCGCAAACCCACCACGTACCTCATGGAAATCAAGGGGGAGCCTTTTTCCCAGCAGTGGGATGTTACAGGCAGTAATATTCATCATCATCATCATTTCAGCCGAAAGATGCCACTGCTGGACATAGGCCTCCCCTAAATCGCCATGCTTGACAGGCGGGTTGGCGACCGCAGATTTTTGGTTTAATACTCACTCAGAGAACACTGCTGCCCTTCCTCTGGTGAATCCCTTGGTCGCCTTTTACGACACTCATGATAAAAGATAGGGATTCGAGGTTTGGCTATAGAATAGAATAGATAAGGGTGGTGCTATTATTTTCGTTCGGCACCACACGAAACAGTAACAGTATTTATAACAATTTTTTTTTTTTTAATTGTGGCCCGAGCCAATTACACTATTTAAGCCCGAAACAATTTCAAAATTTAAAGCACATTCCCACTTTTTTGATTATTTTTTTATTATTGCCTTGCGTTTTACCGCCACCGCACCTGATGTTAAGCGATGGTGCGGTCAACGATGGAACACGCTTGCCCAGCAAAAACCTATTCACTCGAGCCTTGAAGACCACCAGATTATACTTATCGGGAAACACAAACGTCGGCAAAGATTTCCACTGCATAGCGGAACTCCGCTTTGTGTTACACGAGCTTTGCTACTCGTGTCTTGTGTTTCAACTCATGAAATTTTAATAGGGTTTGAACCTTTTTAACAAATTGCAACAAATGTATAAAGTATAATTTTTTTTTAAATTACAACCTTATAATATTACACATTGTATGAATAATATTACGTTTCTGAAACATAAATAATTGTTACTGAATATTTAATTATGTTTGTATTTTAAAATACATGGTTCCTTTATTGTATAACGACATTATTGATAAGTCTCTAAGTACTGCATGTCCGATATGGGTAAACTGTAATTTACTAAAATTGCAATGTCAACCGCACACTAGCAATAAATGATGCAGGGGGTCTACTCCCGTTCGACGATATTCGATAAATCGTACGATTCATCGCACAATTTGCTACTCCGGTCAACCATCGTTCCCTTATCGCATGCGATGATCGTGTTTTGACGTTTGTTTTTCTCATCTCCGGTAAATTGTATACGACTGTGAACCGTAGTCTATCTGCCTTTTTTATGTGCCTATCTTTATTATGTAAGTATCAGTCGGAACGAAAGTTCGTACTTCGTTTGTCGTTCGTAAAACGCGAGTAGACCTACTGGTTCTGATTGTCGCCAAGATCAGAACGGTAGAGTCGTACCCATTTATATCAATCTTGGACCGCTGTGAGCAGTAAGAACTTCGATTAGCTGACGCAAGTAACTGCTAGTTTGGCAGAAGTTTCTTTTTCATAAATAAAATAGTTGGCATTGTGGTCTAACCGAGAAATTGAGATATTGTTTTCTAGCCTCAACAGCGCATGACAAAAGAAACACCGCCTTATGTTACACGAGCTCTGCTATTAGTATCTTACGTATGCCTGTAAACATTTACTAGGTATTGAACCTTTTTAACAAATTGGTGGCAATATCAGTAGAGTCGTATCCATTTTAAACAATGTTGGACCACTTTGGACAGTAAGGACTTCGTTTAGCTCTCGCAAGTATAACTGCTAGTTTGGCAGAAGTTTCCTTTTAATAAATAAAGTAGTTGGCATTGTGGTCTAACCAACGACTTCAAATGAATAGATGGGTGATCTCATATAAGCAACATGTTACAAATTCTATTGACGCAACCTACCGCCATCTAGTATCGATGTGTGGAAGGGGCAAAATGCAAGCAAGTCAGCGAGAAATTGCGTAATGGACTTTGCCGCTTTTACTTTATAATGGGAAAGCCCATAGAAAGAAAAATAATTAAATATACAAGTAATGGCGTTAGTAATTATTTTTACGGTGAAATAGTGGGTTACTTAACAAAAAACAAAACAAAATTGCCCCAAAGAATCACTCAATATTCGCTGATTCCAATAAACCAAAAAATATTAGGCCCAACTACGTGTGCTCGCTACAGTGCTGTCAAGCGAACTAATGACAATATGGTGCAGACACCATAACTCGGTGTTAGGTGTTTTTCTTCAGCGCATCTCGTGTAACCGAGAAATAGAGATTTTGTTTTCCAACCTCAAAATACAACATGAAAAAAAAACTAGTTTAGTTGAAGATAAAAAGAAAATGTAACCTCCTTTGTGGAATTAAGATGGCAGAGTTTCATGAACAAGAACAATTCGGAGCTACTTCTAGCGATGAATTGAGATGTACATGAATGGCTCTCTCCATAATTAACTCAATTAATCTGCGGACAGGGTTCCGTACCTCTATTCTGTGGTCACCTGGCCGCTTTTATGTAAGTGAAAACGGTGATTCAATAGAAGGCCAGGTTCATTCCAAGAACCGATTATTCGCTTATCAGTATTGAATTGGAAGTCTTATTTCGATTTTGGACTTATTCTTATTACAGAAATGTCCATCAATGGTAGATTAGGAGTCTGTACCTCATTGATTTAATTAACTATTATTATTTAACTAAAGCCCAATAAGCAAATTAATGATGGAAATAAAATTGTATTCTGAATATGCTAATACATTAACATGTTACACAGTGTATAGAAACAAGTGGGCTAATATCCTACGGGTGCTAGTGGAATCAAACTCTTGGTAACAATAATAGCGGACTGTATAATAAAGAAAAGCAACAAAAGGTTACAGTAATCTGAAAACTATGATATTTAAAGAAAGAAAGAAAGAAGAAAGAAAAATGATTTATTGCCACAACAAGACGACATGCGGTAGGTACACATAAAAAATAACTTAATTATATGGTGCATGTCGTAGCTGCGGCAATGAGGTCGACACTCAGCATGATGCTGTGTTGTAACGTGAGTCACAACACAGCGCTGATTTTCAGTGTCAACCCCAAGTGACGAGCGGGTGCCAAGCCAGCAAAAGCAAACAAACCATAACGTGACAAATATGTGGTGTATGAGATGTGTACGATCTAGCAAGTTTTTCTGTATTATTTCTTCAGACATACTATCAGAATAATGGTAGGCGGCCCATACACCTAGAATATAATATCAATATTGCACAATTATTATTGTATCGTCCCGATCTTCATTTGTATTTCACCCCTAAACGGTCAATATAATATAATTGCGCAATTGCAAGTATTGCATAATTATATTGTAGGTGTATGGACCGCCTTACATACCTACATCATTCTATCAAATGGCGTTTACGACCTAATAAAAATAAATAAATATTTTTCGGACATTTTTACACAGCACCATCTAGTCCCAAACTAAGCAGAGCTTGTACTATGGGTACTAGATAATGGATATAATACTTATATACTTCTTTTTTTGTAAATACATACTGATATATAAGAAACACCCAGACACAGATAATATAATACAGTCAAACACAAACACTTATGTTCATCACACAAATATTTGTGTTCTGTGGGAATCGAACCCACGACCTTGTGATCAGCAGTCTGACACTCGAACCACTAGACCACAGACATCATCGTCGTCGACTTTAGACATACTATCAGAATAATGTTACATACCGACATAATTCTTATAAATGGTGTTTGACGACCTGATAAATACAGTCGAGGAACGAAAAGGTTCGTCAATTTTCAAATTGATTCCTTTAAACGTGTCTCGAGTACATGTTACCTTTCAAACTCCGAACGAGAGATAATTAGATGGGTGTACGTACAACTGTCATTATTGATATCTGCCAGTACAAGCAAAAATACATAGACCTTAATGTGACGAACCTTTTCATTCCTCTACTGTACATGTTTGAAATTCACTTGGTCAAATATTTGAATATCCTGTAAATATGTGTTACAAGCCACTTGTGTTACTTCAACCAGTGCGTCCTGCCTGTCATGACTTACGGCGCCGAGACGTGGGCACTGACAGTTGGGCTAGTCCACAAATTTAAAGTTGCTCAGCGAGCTATGGAGCGAGCTATGCTTGGAGTTTCTTTGAAGGATAAAATCCGAAACGAGATTATTCGGAGAAGAACCGGAGTGACCGACATAGCTTGTAAGATCTGTAAGCTGAAGTGGCAGTGGGCTGGCCATGTCTGTCGAAGGACCGATGGCCGCTGGAGCAGACGAGTCCTTGAGTGGAGACCGCGAATCGGCAAACGCAGCGTAGGGCGCCCCCCCGTCAGGTGGACCGACGACCTGAAAAACGTGGCTGGGGGGGACTGGATGCGGAAGGCAGAGGACCGAGTGTTGTGGCGCAACTTGGGAGAGGTCTATGTCCAGCAGTGGACTGCGATAGGCTGAGTTGATTGATGTGTTACAAGACGTATGGGTATTAATTATACATAAACTGACCCACACATAACAAAATCAATTGAAAATTGTCGACATTGAAATCCTTTTAGAAAGGATTCATATGAGCATATCCTTAATTAAACACTACTACAACATCGGCTTCATTTATTTATTCCGCTCCATTTACAATACGACTTTTACCCTTTCAGGTAACAGTTTTACGATCGCTCAGTCAATAAAGATTGAATAAAATATGACTATTGGAAAACTTTTATTGGCAATCAATACTTTTGAGTATCTTTAAATGGTACGTATCTAAGCAATTATTTGATGAAAATGACTTTTAAAGTACCTACGAATATTATCATACAAATGTACGATGAACTGCAGGATTTAATTCGTCACCTCTTGGAATGGCCGATCGGCCGTGCAAACAATAGGTTTTCTATTGTAACTACTAATTGACATTTAGAAGGATTACTAAGATTACGTACTTAAATAAATGACTTTCTTGATGAAGTATATTTAAATCAATCACTTTATGATGAACGTTTTATCAAAAGGTATAGGATCTACAGACAATTACTTGCAAACAGTCGTCAACGAGTACCTAAATCAAATATATATAATTTGATTGCAATTATTTGATTGAATGTAACGAACGAAAACGAAAATACCTATTTATTCGTTCTGAATTCCACAAGTATTTTTATTACTTACTCTATTTTCAAAATACTTTATTTTCTGTGTACCTTTGTTTCCAATAAACAAAAATCTGTATCTTTACTTAGTTTGAGAACCATCAAAGCAAATAATTATTGGCAACCTATTAATCCGTCAGCTTCACATTAACGTATGATGGTTTTTTGTAGAAAATTAAATAAGGTATTACAATTCTTATACCTAACTAGTTTCGTTACCTCTGCCTCGATTATTCATCCATGCCTAGTATAGTATTATATTATCTATTTCCGAAGGAAATGAGTTTCAAAAATTATATTTCGGGCAAGTAGGTACTAACAGGATTTTATCTTTGTTCTTGTAGAATATAATCTTGTCTTCATATTTTGGTTCGAGGCTGTTACGTTTGCTGTCGTTAGGGCATCCCGGAGTTCTTTATGTAATAGGGCCTTAGTAATAACTACAGGGCGGAAAAAATGAGGGTTGAAAGCCGTGTCACATAGGTTGATGATATAGGTATCTTAACCTAGAAAATCTAGAGCTTCTTTTCCTGTAAATGACAATCATTTACGAAGCTCTGTCGAATCTCTGAAAAGGTTTTTTTGCTAAAGAGTGCCCAGTGTATCAGCAATGCTAAAATGATAAATGTTTTTATTTCTGTAAATAGGTACATTAAAACCCTTTTAAAAGTCATGCTTTTAGATCTAGACGGCGCGGGCGCTGACATTTCTCTATCTTTAAGAAAAAATGCCGAAACAAAGTCAGAGGTCAAGGTATCTCTTAAAGTCCTGACATTGTGTTATAATAAAACAATATGAGTGTTACCATGTAATGCATCATCCGTCATGGCCTTCTGAGCAAGGAGCCATAGCAGCTTTGAGTTGACTATTATTATTACTTCATTATTTACATTACATACAGTTAAGTTGCAGTTTGAAATTTATTTTATTTTATATTTTATTTTCATATAAAGGAATCACAATTATTATATTTTTATTAATAAAATCACATCCGTCACGTTTACCATTGAAGGTTCAGTTGAAAACCAGCGTCAGGCACTTGTTGCCTGGCATTTATGCTGAACTCGACCTTTTTGGCACAGTCGCTAGACACACAGCATCGATGATCCGTTTTTTGTATATTTAATTGTGTTCCTGTTGAATTGTGTCTGTGTATCTATGTGCTTTGTGTCAAATAAATGTTTCTTTCTTTCTTTCTTTACTTTGTCCTCACTGACAGCACGCACCAGGCCGCAATCGTGTAGCCCGACCACATTTTAGGCAACTCAACAACCCAGTCAGCAAGACACTTGCGTTGCCACATCAAACACTCAACTAAAACAGCTAAAATGTGCTTATTCATCGTTGATTGAGCGCCGTATATTCAAGGGCGACACCAGCCAATCCGGTAGTTGACTACAGTCAAAAATTACCAAAAAAAAAATATTATTTAAAAGAAAGTACAGAAAGGACAACATTGTAGAAAGTATAAACAAAATTCATAAAAAAATGGGAGAGATACACGCTTTTTAAGTTTTTGGAAGGGGCATTTTCTGTCCTTGTCGTGCGAAACGGACATTGTTCAGAGAGATGTCAAGTTACTATGAAGGTTTGTACAATGACGTCATTATTCAATAGTGCTTTCTCTGTCTTGTGAACAGATTTAAATCGCTTATAACTTGGACATTTTATTAAATATTTTATTGGTTCTTTCACTGTTGCTTATTTTTCTTGACAAAGTTTCGAGATTTCCAATAAAAACTAATTTAAAAAAAATAGTCACCTTCCCTATTGGCCAGGGGGGGCAAGATGAAAGATAGATTATATGAATTGTGGGTAAAATAAATACACTACCTACATAACAACATGAAATAATGGAATCGTGTTCACATTCGACATGGACACGCATTCAAAGTGCATATGATGATACGACAATAAATGTAAACATGGTTATTACTAGTCTATAGAAGCATTTTAAATACTATTACGAGCTGGGGGTTCGTATATGGATAGAAAGCCAATTAACTGCGTAGAGAACACTTTATTACAGAAAAATTACACTGAATCGCTTATTAACACACAAAGTTACTAGTTAAATCGCTCCGAATATCGCTTGTATCGCTTGATCGTTTGTACTATTAGATATTCTGTGTCCAAACTGAACTCCAACTGAACTCCACTGGCGCTGAGCTGCGCCGTTTATATACGCCGCGAGTCGTGGTGCTAGAAAGTCCTCGAACGTCATCTATCCTTGTCATAAGATAACTCTTTCTCACTTGCACATTCTCGAAATAGAAAGTTCTCGAACCACATCGAACCTCATCTATCCTCTATCTCACTCACTCACTTCTAGAATGGAATGTTCTCGAAGCTTGTCGAATCTCGTCAATCCTTGTCTTATATTAGCTCTATCCTGCTCACTCTGTTCCAGAAGGTTCTTTGTCTATCCTTGTCTGATATTTAGCTCTATCTCGCTCACTCTACAACAATTTTACATTTAGGTGTCAAATGGCCATAAGGGGTCCTGAAAACGCCTGAAAACTGGTTTTCAGGAAATGTCGGCATCGGATTTGTTGGCGCCTGAAAACGACGGCAACTTAGTCAAAATTTCGATTCTTTGGTATGTGATAGAGCCTTCTCTGATACGGACTGAAAATGCATTTCAGCCTGCTGAAAACGTCTCCAAGTCGAGGAAAATCGAGGATGAAGTATTTCAGTCCACTCTGCTTAATCCTCCGTCGTAACAATACATAAAAAAGTTGTTTATCGACTATTTTTTTTTACACAATTAATATTAAAATATCGAAATAATACGTAACACCATTTGTAATCATCGAATTCGCATAGCTCTTTGACCTATGTCAGATTTGATCTATGTCAGAAAAATAGTCTTACATTCAAAATTAATTAATAAAATTAAAATAATTTCCTATGGCTAAACTATTAATTCATTAACTATTTATTTCCTTTTCATGTAATATGTAAATTTAAGTGTGTGTCGCCAAATAAATGGTTAAAATGGTTTATTTGGATTTGATTAATTTTTTGTGTACAAACAGAGAACGTGATACCTACTCTGTCCGTGGTTTTATTTAATGCCGTATTGTCATATCCACTTTGTATACAACCTTATTCTTAGTTTATACTAAACCTCTTAAGGGGTCATTGTACTCATAATTATGAACAACTTTTACTACGGTACCAACCCGAAAAACGCGAAGAAAATCAGCTGATCCCCGCATTTTGTCGATTTATGTGAACTTAAATGTTGGGATCAGCTGATTTTTTTTCGCGATTTCATGGTTAGATCTATAGTAAAAGTTGTTCATAATGATGAGTACAGTGACCCCTTAAGTGGTTTAGTATACACTAAGAATAAGGTTGCATACGCGTGCGGTTCAGATCACATCGCGCCGGAATAATAAATCGGACAATAAATTACTTGGCATTTGATTAAATTACATCGAGTCTCAGGGGGGGGGGGGGGAGCTGCTCCCCCTGCCCCCCTTGGTGACTCCCTTGCATATATTAGGTAGGTATACGAGCAAACCAAAATATTTCATATCAAACAATTCTGCGTGTTTACCTCCTCTTCCTTCTAATAACAAAATTTCCATATCCGCAGGCGGCATGTCACTACTTTACCTAATCCAAAGAAAAAACGTATAGATATATAAACGTTTCCACACTTTTCCGGGTAGCAAGAAAGCGATTTGTTTTGCAAACTTTAGATACAATTTTAGTCTCTTCCACATGTCATCTAAAAACTAAAACAATTTCGGCCAGCTGGTTACATAAACCCTAAAACCGATTTGGTATCTTGTTCTAGTAGAATAATAAATTTCTTCCTGAAACATTATTATTCGCTCGACGACGGAGGGGCTCGTGACTAAGTGATAACCGGGTGAATTGCAAGATCTGCGAAGATAAGCTTTGCTAGCCGCGGTCAGTCTTTGGATGGGTGACCGCTTTATTATTAAGTGCGCTTTATAAATAAGTCTCCATTTAATTTATTAGTCTCCCGGATAACCCTTTTACTATTTGCCTTCGGAATTAAAAAAAAACCGGCCTAAAAAAATGCCTGTGATTTGTTCGTGTACATAATTATAATAATTTTTTTGTGGTTTATTCGCCTTTTTAACCGACTTCAAAAAAAGGAGGAGGTTATGTATTCGAGGTTTTTTTTTTTTTAGTGGAGGTAGTGGAGGTTTTTAATCCGATTTTTATGCATAATGTAACAAATTAATATAAAGATTGCCATTCACTCGGCATTGTCCTCACAAACGGGCCTTGAACTTAACAAAATGATAAATTCAAAGGTAGAATGGGAATAAATGACATTTAAATGCAACTGTACAATACAATATTTCGTCCTAACATTCACAACATAAATTAGGCTTACGTCTCGAGCTAGATAAATAGTGTGACCATTATAATAATGACTGAAATAAAGTCTTTTTTGGCCATAAAATAGCGAAATAAAACCAAGTAAACCTTCTGCGAGAAATGCAAATGGAGCGGTAGACTTACCAATTCAAGATGGCAGACATTGAATTTATGGCAGATCTTGAATTATGACATAAATATATAATAGTGTATAATAATAATACAATAATATATAATTTGACGACGTCTGTGGTCTAGTGGTTCGAGGGTAGGACTGCTGATCACGAGGTCGTTCACGGGTTCGATTCCCACAGGACACAAATATTTGTGTGATTAACATAAGTGTTTGTGTTGGTCTGGATGTTTCTTATGTATTATAAGTATGTATTTACAACAAAAAAAAGTATGTATCACATGCTCTGCTTAGTTTGGGACTAGATGGTGCTGTGTAAAAATGTCCCGAAGATATTTATTATTATTTATTAACAGTCTTTGAATATCTGGAGTTAATTAGATATTTTCTGAAATACTCGTAGATGTAGATTAACACTCATATTCTAAGACGCTTCCTTGAAAATACCTCGACTCCACTCAACCTCACTCAAGATAATTTGTATTCATAGTTACTGTGGCAAAAAATCTACACTCAGCGTCATTGAACATGTTTCCTCACTCGAGGAAAGGAAACAACTGTCAAACTCAGGGTACCGTCGAGACCTACCTTGGAGAACACTCAAGGAAAGATTTTGCTTCTAAACAGTGTTTGAATCTGATTATTTTATTCGATAACCTCGATTACGTCAGAATCGAGGAAGTTTCGAGGCAACGTCTTAGAATACTTTTGTGAGGCACCGAAGCCATGCATTTTCCACAAACAAGTTTGAAGTTTGAACCAGTAGGAGTACTTACAAAGTAATTAAGGTTAATATTTACTCTACAATGTATGCACTTAACAAGAACTTTATAAGGTATCGACTACAACAAAACTTAAGATCAAAATAGCATTTTGCACAATTATGACGAAATTTACTAATTAATCGTCTGTTATTTTGTTGATGAACTCGGCCCTAAGGTAATTGGAAATCAATATATTAACTAACGACTTTCTTGAAAGCACACACCGAGAAGCATTGCAGCAAGGTTTAGGAATATATCATGTACCTATACAACGTGTATCAGAAATGCGTGATCATATTTTAAGAGCTCATTCAGGGCATAGCATGAGACAACTCTTACTATGGGACCAACGCTGAAATCGCAAAAAAAATATCAGCTGTTCCCTAAATCATCGATGTCGCTCAACAAAATGTTAGGATCAGCTGATTTTTTTTCGCGGTATCGGGGTTGGTCCCATAGTAAAAGTTGTTCGATAGCATCCCCAGAATAGGCTCTTTAAATATGACCACGCATTTCTGTTACACGTTGTATACCATAAGGTTTATAAAACAATACGAACACATACCTACGTGTTTAGTAAATATTTTATATTTGCACGACATAAAATAATATCGAAACCAATAAATAGTAAAACAGATGTCTATAAAGAACAATATTGAGACTAAACAAAATCTGAGAATCCACATAAATATATTTTGCGATAGACCCAATATTTCGGCGGTTAGTCTGCGCGAATATTTTATTCAACAGCCTTTGAAATAGCTAGCGATATTAGTCTAGATATTTATTCAACAATCTTTGAAATAGCTAGCGATATTAGTCTAGATATTTTTCGTATTGTTTCATAAAAATTATATAACTTGTCTCTCAAGACAGCGGTTAAGGAGCTTATGTCAAATTTCTATCTCTAGTAGGGCAAATCGTGGATAGATCGGTTATTAATTTTGGAACTAACATTTATTCCTGTAAAGAGACTTTTATCTTTATATATGGGGACTATATTAGCCTTTCTGAACGATCACTTATAATAATAATAGCTTCTAATAATAATAATAGCCTCCTGGCCGAATTTTGGCCACAGCGGCCAGTCTCAACGAATTCAAATCAATTCAATTAAAAAGTTTTTATTTCGAAAAAGCATTTACATGCACTTTCAAAACGTTAAGAATCTAGTTGCGCGGTTCCAAAATGTTGGTCCTATGGAGAAGAGCCGGCAAGAAACTCCATGGAAATACTCTTTTCATGTCAAATGGTACAAATACATGTTACATGATTTGTTAAGAATTTTGTGAGAACAATGTAGGTTAATGAGTGACACAAATTCACTAAATATAACTAATTAATAATCATAATTATTATGTTTTGGCTCAACCATAACAGAAGGGAAGATTAATTACAACCACATGAGACTTTCCATCTTCATGTCTCAGTTTGGCGAACCGACTTGCGGTACCATTTAGGCAACAACCTTGGTGGTATTGCAGTTGTTATGGGCAAAGGCAACCGCTTAACACCAGGTGGGCCTTTAGCTCGTTTCACCATCCAATACTATGAAAAAAGACTAGTCATCTGCACGGGACATTATAGGGCCAAAGTGTATTCCGTGTTATTCAGTTAGTATTATTCAGTAGATATATTGTTATCACTACCGCGCATCATATTTTAATTGGTAAACAACGCGAAATAGAGCCACAATTTGCAAAACACGCAAGAAATGTTTAATTTTGCGGGCTACCCGGTTGCTTTCACCTTAAGGTGAAAGTCGCGCTGGAGCACTGTATCAAGTAACAAGTGTATAGCATTAAAATAATCATCATTTCAGCCGAAAGACGTCCACTACTGGACATAGGCCTCCCCCAATTAAGGGGGGATATGCCATAATCGCCACGCTTGGCAGGCGGGTTGGCGATCGCAGTTGGATGGTTAAATACTCAGAGAACGCTGCTGCCCATCCTCTGGTGAATCCCTTAGTCGCCTTTTACGACACCCATGAGAAGAGATAAGGATATTAAAATAATAAAAGTTAGTAATTGTGAAAACGTTACTTATTTAATTTCCTGACCCAATAGGTGATTAGGTTTTTCAGCAAAAACCTAATCACTCGTGCCCAGCCAAGCTTATTAATGATTGAATGTATTTTTGTCCCCAGATTGGCTTTAACAGCGAAGATCCTAGTAGCAGTTGCAGTGTTTTTCACCTACTGCCTGCAGATGTATGCACCGATGGATATTATATGGACACGGATCAAGCACAGATTTAGCAAGGACTACTATAATATCAGTCAGATTACACTGAGGACCCTCAGTGTGGTTTTAACTGGTGAGTTTCAAGTTTATATCGACACCGACCAATTAAAGACCAAAGACTTTTCGAATTCATGTGCAGATCAGTATGATTTTAGTAGTAGTACAGTTCCTTTTTGAAAGAGCTCGTCCGGGGAAGTACTACCACCGTACCTACTTCTCCGCCAAATAGTGATGCTTGCATTGCTGTGTTTCGGTCTGAAGGGTACGGGTGTTGATGTAATTACAATCACATGAGAATTTCCATCTTCATGTCTCAGTTTGGTGAACCGTTTTGCGTTACCATTTAGGCAACAGGTGGTATTGCAGTTGTTATGGGTAAAGGTAACCGCATAACATCAGGTGGGCCTTTAGCTCGTTTTGCCATCCCATATTACAAAAAAAAAACTCTTGCATTATCAGTGAAGGAAAACATACAACCTGCAGTAAGGAAACGTAAAGAAATCTGCACACTTCAGAGGGCTCTGTACATGTTCTCGATGTTGTGTTTCCATCAACCCGCACGAGGCCAGCGTGCAGCGTGGTGGACAGTTTTCATTCTGAGAATAGGCCAGAGCCTAGCAGTGGGAGACTGGTGGGCTGATTTAGTATCTATGATGTTATTGAAGAAGTGTAGACTGTGGACTTCATATTTTTCGGAATTTCTCTTAACTTATAATTTTATACAAAGGAAACAGGAAAATAGGATATTTGGCACAAAAAACAGAGAGCTCTAAATTCCAGCTTAATTTCCTTCCTTCATAATAAACTACGAGGAATTTGATTCATAGATGCTCTAAGATAGAAACAGGCACGCTGCCATATTTTCATCTGAAAACAATTCTGAAAACCAAACGTAATGAGTATTCAAACCATAGAAATCCAAATAATAAACAAATAGAAATGTTATCTCCTGTCTTTTAATACCGGAACGCGTTTCGCCGGTTTGCCGCCACCAACACATAAATACGCAGTTACGCCCACCGCTGTCCGCTGTTAGATATACTGCAAAATACAATGTTAGTGACTCAGCGTCCAAAACAACACTGATGATCAAACAAACGGTGCGGACACTGGGGAGACACCTGTACGTGGCGACAAGTTCACGCGCCTTTTTCACTTCTAGTACTTTATTATTTAGATTTTTATCAAACAAAAACAAAGAGTAAACTTTACCGTTTGTTACTAAACTTTTTAGTCCTTAGGTGGTCCATACACCTACAATATAATTATTGTGCAATATTTTCAATTGCGCAATGATATTTACCGTTTAGGGGTGAGATTGAAACACAAATGAAGATCGGATACAATAATAATTGTGCAATATTAATATTGCACAATTATATTGTAGGTGTATGGGCTGCCTTAATTTTGTTTTTTTTTTTCAATTAAAATGTGCTGGGTAACTTTTATCTTCTTAATAGTTTTTTCAATAAATTCAACACAACATAACATAACATCACGCCTATATTTCCCCGAAGGGGTAGGCAGAGGTGTAATAGTACACCCACATTTCGCCAGTTATGTTATAGTCCCATGTGCGAGCCTATTGCCATTGACCGGGCACAAATCCAGACTCCGGGCTGCTACTGAGAATTTCCTAATGAAAAAACCCAATAACACTTTACCCGTCCCGGGAATCGAACCCAGGACCCCACGCTCAGCAGAATAAATAAATAACAAAAAAACAACAAACAAACAACAAATAATAATAGCAGCAATAAATTCAATTATCACTTAATGTATAATTGACTCTTTATTATTGAATCGACTAAGTGATGTTTGATTACAGAATACATTATGTTTTATATTGTTCATCAGTTGAAACTTTTTTCTAACTGCTTTAAGACGTTTTCAGTCCATTATAACTATGTTTTTTTTTCAGTTGTCTTAGCAGTAGCAGTACCTGACTTGGAACTGCTCATTGGTCTCGTTGGAGCCATCTTCTTCTCGACCCTCGGCCTTCTAATCCCAGTAGTGGTGCAAACAGTCCACCAGTGGGAACGAGGTCTTGGAAAATGCGCCTACATTCTGTGGAAAAATGCATTATTGTTGATATTTTATCTCATTGTTTTAATCTCTGGATGTTATGCAGCTATCAGCGAAATAGTAACTAAGTTTAGTTAAATATTAATAAGGTTATTTATTATACTATGTAAGGGATTTTTTTTTAATAAACTGACTATCAAATATAATGTGTATGGTGATTTATATCATGCCTAAAGTAAGATTTATTTATAGGATGTTTTGCTAAGCGAAAAATCCAACGAATTGGAATAATGTGACCAAAGTTTCTTCCTTCACAAAAACATCAGCCATCGTAACATCTTGCTCTTGTTTATGATGGCTCTTGTTTAGTATTGTATCCAAGTTATTGCCGTTAAGTCATAGGGTTGGGCTAGCCACGTCTGCCGGGTGCCGTTTGAGCTGTGGGTCAAAATAACCACCCAGTGGAGCTCTGAACCAGCGAAGCGACGTCGAGGCAGACCGCGAAAGCGATGGAGGGACGAGCTGGACAATAATATACTACCGAATGACCATCACTGGCACTAAGCCGCATACATTGGAAATCAAGGGGGGAGGTCTTTGCCCACCGATGGGATGTTACAGGCTAACAGTAACAGTAAAGCCACTTCTCATAATTAAAATTGTTCAAAATATTGTACCAAACTAATCAGTCAATGCTTTAAATCTCAATCTCCTGACAGTAGATGTCTCTGATTACCGTTTATTGGTGACATTAATGACCTATACCGTGTGCTACACGGTGAGCGACCAGCCTCCCCACCAAGGTGACCTTGGTGGGAGGTTGGTCGCTGACAGCCGTCATCAAACGTTTGCCTTCCGTAACAGAAGGTTTTACCTAATAAATCAAGTAGTGCTTTTGGTGGGAACGTCATTATTTAATTTCCGTTTCAGAAGGTTGTTCCTTCTAAATTGTATCGGGTTTTCAGTGAAAACTTCAGCATTTATCCTATCCATTTCAGGAGGTTTTTCCTACCAAAACACCACCTGAGTTGGTAGGAAAAACCTTGAACCCCACCAAGGTCGGGAGGTTAGTCGCTGACAGCCGTCATCAAACAAAATTAGGTATCAAACCACTGTCTACATGGTTGGAAACCACCAAGGTCACCTTGGTGAAAGGCTGGTTTGTCACCGTGTAGTAGATGCAACACGATTGCTGCTGGTTTCCAACTATGTAGACAGTGGTTTGTCACCTAATTTTGTTTGACGACGGCTGTCAGCGACCAACCTCCCACCAAGGTCACCTTGGTGGGTACGCTGGTTGCGCACCGTGTAGCACACGCTTCTTCTTCTTCTTCGTCGTTTCGCTCTTGACAGAGCGGTCGTGGCCATCATGTACTATTGCCGGGGGCTGCTGTAACTCGCCTCACGATGCCTCGCCTCCTTTCCCTGCTTTCGGTTAGTCTGGTGCATTCATGTAATGGCCGGCCCACGGCAGACTTCATTAAATCAGTCCACCAGTCAGTACACTCTTGAGCCCTCTATTCTGCCCTGTACGACAAGTCGCTCTATAGAGTCGTGACTACGCCGCGATACATGGCCGAAAAAATTGAGGATGCGGGATCGTACCAAAGCACACGCTTAAGTGTCACAAATAAACGGCAAACAGGAACATCTACTGTCAGGAGATTGAGATCTTAAAGCATTAAGATTAGTTTGGAACTAAACTTTGAACGTTTTTAATTACAAGAATTAACCTTCAGTAACGAGTTATTGACTCGAGTAGAGTCCTTTATTACGAATCTAGGTCGCCGGCCTGAACATCTTACCTCTCAGGGTAAATCTTATATCAGGGGGAAGGTGCGGCCAATGTAAAACAGTTGCAATTTTGGAATTGCACATTCCATAATTCATCTTGATACCCTCAAGACACGATGCGTTAAAAAAATGCTGTTAGAAGAGCTGTAAGGGTTGTTATACGACAATTATTTTCGAAATGGTGGAAATACCTACTCGAGGGTAGAAAAAGTTTTCCAAACAATGTGACGTGAAGTCATTTTTTTCATTAAGTTCAACGAATTTTTGCAACAGAGTTTTTAACAAGCTGTCGTCGTGTTTTTAACAAGTAAAAAAAATATGAAACCCGAGCAAAGCACATATCTGATACATTTTTGTTATTTTAAAAACTTGCTACAACTGCTACAAGGACGGAGTATGAGCCTGGTTTGAGTAAAATATCACACGGTCAGTATGTCACCCTGTCTGGGCGGTTACATTGCCGAATTATTTATGACAATAATACAATAATCGCAACATATCTACTGAATAATATCCATAGTAAATATTGACCTAGCTATTTATGCAATAATTATTATTAATAATTATTTATTATTATTATTTTATTATTTATTTGCTTAATATAATCGATAATTTAATAGTAAATTAATATTATAATTATCGTCGCGAATCATATTCCGATCAATATACAAAGAGAAATAGAGCTAAAATTTGTAAAAAAAAACGAAAGAAATTTTAAATTTCGTGGATTACTGCGTCTTTGTCTATCACCACCAGTTAACCTAGTAATAGTTACAGTGTGGAAGTTTCAGAACTACTGTATATTACGGTATACTGAAAAGTATATAGGTAAACTACAAACATAACATTTATATAAACTTGGTACTTAACACGATTCATGCGTTTTACTTAGTTTAATATAAACTTGGTACTTAACACAATTCATACTTTTTAGTTAGTTTAATATAAACTTGGTAGATACTTAACACTATTCATGCGTTTTAGTTAGTTTAATATAAACTTGGTACTTGACACGATTCATGTGTTTTAGCTAGTTTAATATAAACTTGGTATCTACTTGATACGATTCATGCGTTTTAGTTAGTTTAATATAAACTTGGTAACACAATTCGTGTGTTTTTGAAAACCTAAGCATACATAAATACTTTTAATGACAATTGCGAGGCAAGTTTTTTTCTTTCGATTCGTTAATTTTTACTGCTTTTTTTTCGTTTCTTGTTTTATTCGTGTTTACTATATTTCGTCACAATAACTAAAAGAAATGTGTTAGCGCTTCAAGAATTTGGAGAAACAACACATGAGAAGATTTATAACAATTATGAAACAACCACTACATTATTAAGTATTTACACCATACAAACAGAGTCTCATAGATACATTCTATGTACGTTCTCCAATAACATTTTGCATAAACGCCTCCAGGTAAAGTAGGTAAAATTGATCCATGCTACGAAGGAAAGTGCTTCGACGAACATGGTAATACTAATTAATAGAGTACCCTAAATATGTAATTCCATTTTAATTCCTATAAGCATCGCCGTATTTTCCATAATAATTATGTGGAGCAAAGGATTAAGGAACACAATATGACCTCGTTTCCGTAAATAATAATTAGAGTAAACGCTCGACTCGAATGTAATTCTATCGTCCGTGATCGCTAAGGGCCTTTGTTACGTTGTACTAAGGTTTCTTATCAAAATTTCCTACACATACAGAAAGAAGCAAAAGAAAACAAGAAAAAAAAACCGGCCAAGAGCATGTCGGGCCATGCTCAGTATTATAGGGTTCCTTAAGTAGGTGTAATTACAAACGAATCAAATCGAATATTAATCATGGCTATTTTAGTTTTTGCAATAATCGGCAGCATTCGCGACTCAGAGCGTGTTGTTAGTAGCGCCATCTAGCGATAAATTCAAGAAGCCAAATTGAAGAAGCGTGTCATTTCAAAGTTACTTTTTGTGATTTTTTCAAATAGAAAGTAGCTAAAGGAGCATTATTTGCTATGATCATTTTTCTCTAAGGTCAATGACCTTTGAACTAGGACGTTTTAAGTATTTTTCAGTTTTCTCTCTATAACTCAATAAATTATAATCACATTATACTCGAAATAATTTCAAAAGAGAGTTTTCACAAAGGTCTATCAATGTGGAAGATTATAAGTTTCTACATTGCATAGTTTAGAAATGGCAGGGGGTGGTACACATTGCAAGCCACTTTGGCGGGCTATATTTCGCAGATGGTACACCTGATAAAAAAAGTGGTGTATAAAACATTACCTTCATTTTAGTAGACCTATTCAATGATACCCCACACGAGGGGGAGCAGCGAAAAATTTTTTTTTTTCCCCATTTCACATGTATGGACGCCACCCCTAAAATACGGAAAAACGATTTTTTTATTCTTTTAAAATTGAGATCTATGTGTATACTATTTTTTAACAAAATTTCATTTACTTATGTTTATAACTGTAGAAGTTATTAATCTGTAAAGGATTAGGACAGACGGACAGACGGACAGACGGACGGACATGACGAAATTATAAGGGTTCCTTGTAGGACTTCGGAACCCTAAAAACGAGTGTGCTTTACGGCCAAAATTAATATCCAATCTATCCACGATTTATTCTACTAGAGATAGAAATTTAACATATTTTGTATGGAGCTTATGTCAAATTCCTATCTCTAGTAGGGCAAATCGTGGATAGATTGGATATTAATTTTGGCCGTTAGACCACACGACTGAAGTACAATACAATACAAATCCTCTTTATTGCACAACAAGATTATATTAAGTAAAACTTCACTAACTTATATCTATCTCACTCTCAACTTCCGTTCGCCTCGCCCGATCACACTTTTCGTAACGCATTCACCAGCTTACTCCCCAAGTAAAGCGTGCGTAAAGAAGTTCTACCATAAGAATAGACAATAATACTAGTAGTTCTACTTAAAAAATATTTATTTGCTTCAAAAATGACGCATGAAATTACCAAAAAATTAAAAGTAAAACACAACAAATACAGCTACAGAGTCCAGAAGTGTGGTAAGAAATGCGTCATGCGTCAACATCCCCGCAAACCGGCCATCGCTCAGCATATTGCTGTGCCACATGCACGGAGCAGCGCCACAGCGAAGGTTTTCAGCGACAGCCGGCGTCAACAGAATAACTTCGATCAGTGCGGCGTAATATTGGTAAATAATGATAAAATAAATAAATAAGTATTTTATTATTTTTAACGCATTTACGCATGCGAAGCGAAATCTAACAATAAATAAGATAGTTAAATAAGTAAGATTAAATACAATACATACGACCTGATTCAAGTGAAACTAGGTCAGCCTTTGCTGACCCAGACTTTGACTGAATCTGGTCCATTTACTACAATTTTTCACAATCATGCGTACCTATTTTTCTTCCTTCCAGTGTCCTAAAAAGTACCGATTTCGTCCCATTGTCTTTTTTGTGGCCATCAGCGATATTATCTTACTGGCATATATTATTTGTATCATCTTCATCGCCACGCTTATGATCTTACTATGTAAATCATTTCCTACAAATTGTTCACAAGCATGCGTATTTTTCTTCCTTCCATTTCCATTCCAGTGTCCTAGGAAAGGAAGCACCGATCGTTTTCATGGCCATCAGTGACATTATCTTACTGCTTACTGGCAATAGCAACCATTTTTATTACCTTCATCGGTACATTTATCATTTAAAAATGCAAATAACAATTTCCTAAACTTAACCAAAACATACTTAGGGTGTATGGTCAAAGTTATGTCCAACTCTGGTCTTTGTCAAGAGACCCAAATAAGATGCCCTTTAAACTTGTACATTGCTCAGTTTACCTTTCTACAAATACTTCAAGAAACTTTGCAAATAAAAACAAGAGTGGCATTCTTGCTCGAGAATGCCCGAAACTTGTAATTTCCTTCTCAAAATACAGCACCATCGCTATGCTTCATGGAGGGAAAGAAAGTACTTTAAATATTGAAAAAAAAGAAAAATTAAAGGTGACTTAATTTTTTTTTTAATAAGACTTTCTGCATTAAAAAAAAAATTGCCGTAAAAGTTTTCCCGAACAGATTTGAAAGAAAGAATGAAACATTACTTCAGAAACAGTATTTGACACAAAGCACATAGATACACAGACACAATGGACATGGCAATGGCAATTTGACATGGGAGCCTTCAAGAAAAGAGTATTTATTATGTCTTTTTAAAAGATCGGCGACCCCTCTAGTGTGTCCATGGGCAGCAGAGATTGCTTACCATCAGGTAAACCGCTTGTTCGTTTGCTATTGTTAAAAAAAACTGCTAACCAGAGTGGGCTACATAAAGTTGTCTATGGTGAGGCCCATGCCCAAGTAGGACGGTAATGTGATTTATAAACATTGCGCTGAGGAAGGCGGTACTCTCATAAACACAGTAAAGAGTTCAATGACTATATCGCTGAAGGTTCCCCAAAAAAGTGGTTTCACCCTATGATTGAAATCTTTTTACACGTCGTAGTTTTTTGTTGTTTTTACATGCAACAATAAGGTCTATTTTCACTAGAAAAAATAAACTAACACCGTCCTTAAAAAGAAAGAAAGAAAGAAAAATGGCGGCGTGCAACATTTAAATAACTAAACAGTGTAACAGGTACATAAACAGGTAACTAACAGGTAGGTATACAAAGAAAATAAAACAAAAAAACGCATAAAATATAAGCGATATTATTAGCGATATTTTCTGTTGCTAGAAAGCTTTGTTAAAATTGGTAGAGTATTTATTTGGGTGGCTGTACATACCAGACCTAACAAAATAAGCATTAGTATTCCGTACCTTATGGAAGCTTTCCGTCTTTAAGGTTTTTAGACATGTAGTCTTACCTCCCATACATACAGAAAAACAGAGTTGAATAACCTGAACACTCATATTTTAGATATAACAATAAAATAAACGGATAAATGTATGTTTCTTGTGTTGTGTGTTTTTCGTATTTCTCGTAAACATACTGAAAGAAAAATGTGCTCTAGTATTGTAGTATTGTTATATGGGCTATAACAGTCACAAAATATGAAAAGAAAGTTTTGTAACAATTTAACATCTTTATAGGAATGTGGATTAGGTATTTATTTTTCAGAAAATACCACCAGATAATATTACAAATGTGAAAGTGTGGGTGACTGTTTGATTATTTGGTTGGTTTGTCCTTTCAAAACCAGTTTTGACCGATATTTTCCAACAAATCAAATCAAATCAGAGGCGTCCTACATAGGATGCCTCCGATCACGGCGCTGCGGGGCCGCACCGCGGTGATGTGCGCCGGGCCCTTACGACTAAAATACAATTTACAAATAATATAAAATAATTTTAAACCTGTTATTGATAGAACAATACTTTCGTTTAAGTCTTTCTATAGTGTGAGAGGTTATCCTCGTAATTTGCTTTTAGAACATATAACCAGTGGCGGATTTACACATTTTCCGCCTGTAGGCTATTCATATTTTGCCGCCCCTACCGACCTTTCAAGTGTCAGTTCAGGTTCCTAGATTATTTTTACAGTCCAACGATTTAGTTAAGTCTGATTGCACACAGGGGTGGATGAATGGTGGTGAATTTTATTATCTACAGCTGTGCAATTTTTTGGGTGTTTTACGAAAACCTGACATAATGTTTTTCCACCTGAATGTGCATGAACAACGAGAACGCAAAGATGTAATAATAGCGCGATCGAAGCGAGCGCGAAATATTTTAATTAATATTTTGGTTTTATTGTATTATATGTGTAAGTCATATAAATGTAATAGAATAGATGCTTTTAATTCTGTTGGTCTAAGTTAAATATACGCCAAAAACACACAGGCAAAAAGGACTGAAAAACGATCGTCATCGGTCAATAACGAATCTTACTGACGATTTCGGTGCCCCCCCATGACGGTGCCCGGTGCAATGACACCATTTGCACCGCTCTAGGGCCGCCATTGGTTGCACAAGAAATAGTTATTGGTATATTTTTGAGCAAATAAAAGCTCAATCATTCTTTTTAATAAATAAGATTGTTTCTAATTTCTGCAAGACATAAAAAAAATGTTGGCCCTTAAATTTGCCGCCCCTAAAATCTGCCGCCCTAGGCCGCCTAGGGAGCCTAGGCTCCAGCCTACTCAGCCTGCTGGTAAATCCGCCACTGCTTATAACTCTGATTACACAGATTTCAGGTAACTCCTTAATACTTATTGCTCGATTAAGGTTTACACTATACTATCAAGCAAGCATATTATTTACCTTAATTACCAAGCCTAGCAGGTGGCAAGCTTAATAATAGACGGTTTATGTATTTAGAACACAGACAGAACCTTATGATAACCGTTTCTAAAGTGGTTTGTTTAAGCTAAATCCACAAAGGCGTTACCTAGGTAAACAAAAACCATTAATCAAGAAGAAATTCATTTTAGTTTTTAATAAATCATTATAAAAACCATAATTAATTGGCACTGATGATAATGGTCTTTCCTAGTTCGAGTGCCAAAGCACTTCTTTTGATATCTAAATGTATACCTACTTACTTACAAAATCTATGTACCTACCTACTTGTAAGTAAGGAGATTTACTATAATTTTTTTCTGCAATAAATTATTGAAATTACAATCACATGACAATTTCCACCTTCATGTATCAGCTTGGCGAATACGATTTGCGGTACCAATTAAGCAACAGCCTAGGTGATATTGCACTAGTTATATGGGCAAAGGTAACCGCTTGACATCAGATGGGCCTTTAGTTTATTTCGCCATCTTATAGGTACTAAGTATAATATAAACTTTAAAAAAAGTAAAAACCGACTTCAAAAAATATTTTATTCTTTTTGAAGTATTTTACTTTAAGTTCATTTTATTTTTCTATTTTTAGTGGCATTAACAATAGAAAGACAAGCGATTGCTGCAATCCCCGATGATTTTCTGTCATCCATTGAAGAGTTCTTTATCTCCGAAGATCTACATCAGATCTTCACCAAATGATACTTTCTGGTTGCAAATGCTTGGTTTGTTGATGATAATATCAAAATCGAGGAATACCCTCAATTCCACATGGATCCCATTACCAGAACTTAATTTTGATAAAAATAAGACCAATATAGAAGTCTTTCAAAAAAAAAAAAATACCAAATTGGTTGAAAAGTGACAGAATTCTGAGGTAACAAACATGAAAAAATACAATCGAATTGAGAACCTCCTCCTTTTTTAAGTCGGTTAAAAATATAGCAATATCCCAGCATTCCCAGCCTACCCACAGCTCTAGCTGTTGAAAACATTTATTTTTACGATATGTTGCGATATGAACATTTCTGCCTCAACACACTTCCAAATGAAGAATCGTCAATAACCCTTATTCGCCAGCAGGTGTTGTAAATGTCTCCTTTTCGAGGGCATTGTACCCGTAACATTTTATTACCATCGTATCGTCTTCCATACTGAAGGTTTTCTTCAGCCCGTATACATTGTATGTGATTAAGTTCATGGACTTACGCTTAGTACATACCTAAGCGAACTAATCTATTTTCGTGTGTATTTTGTGGGATTTAGTCGCCTTAATGCGCTAAAAAATTCTAATCTCAATTGCTTTATACAAGGCACTTCAGATATATGGTGGCCATCCTCAGCACTAAATTCAGGAGCTTTGGGAACTCTATTGGACCGCACCGGTGCCCCTCAAGCGCTAAGCTGTTTCCCCACATGGCCACAGCAGCATGTGACCACCACGTACTGCTGTCCTCCCCAGGTTTGCAATAGACCCCTCGAGTCCCTTCCTTCTTAGCGTCCAGGATCCCGAAGGTCCTCTGCCAGGAGACCAGGAGATGCGTTTTGCCCTACCTGGGCCTTGCGCCAGGGTGGTTGCCTCCCTGTAGTCACCATTTGCATATATAGCACCAACCCTGAGTTTGGAATTGTGGCCAAGAATGACAATAACTTTGCATAATATAATAATCGGCAGATTAAACTTAATACCACCACAAAATAATACGTACGAACTTTTGGTTCACAATCGGTAACACCTGAGCGAAATGGAGATCGGTCGTTATTTAATAATTATTATAATTGAAATCATCATCATCATTTCAGCAAAAAGACGTCAACTGCTGGAAATAGACCTCCTCCAAAAAGAGGGGATATGCCATAATCACCACGCTTGGCAGGAGGGTTGGCGATTGCAGTTGGTTGGTTAAATGCTCAGAGAACGCTAATGCCCATACTCTGGTAAATCCCTGTTCCGTGTGGTGCCGGACGTAAAGAATTGCACCACCCTATATCTTCTCATGGGTATCGTAAAAGGTGACTAAGGGATAATTGAAATACTTAGTTACATTTAATTTCCGCTAATACGTAGTCCGCATAGCAACGTTGCTTATTTCCTGCTGTCATGTTATCCTAATAAGAAAACTTGGCGGGGGCGAATGCAACACCCAAACTGAGCCGCATCTGGTCCATTCCACACTCACGTTGACTTGACCCAGGATTTTGAAGGGCTCCTGTCTGAAAACACCATGATTGTCATCGAATATGGTTGGTTGAGTTTTGTTGGAATCAAGTGATGAAAATGTTGTTATAAAGCTCAATATTATGATCAACAGTAGACTTTTATATTCAGCGATGAATTTGAGTGATACTTTTTTTGTGGGGAAATCTTCATGGATGCACTCCGCCCGGGGAAGGTGGAGTCAGTGTTGGTGACTTTTACCGACCGAATCATCCGATGTTCCTCTAGCTACCTTTGGATGGACGCGTGGAATAGGCTCCGCATTCTCCACTAGTCTCTTCTCCCCGTGTAGCCTCAACATTGACCGCATCCTCCTTCTGACAGACGCGCGCGAAACACAGCGTGCCACCGTCACGGGCCTTGACTGGTCCTGCTAGAGCTGCGAAAACAAAACCACAGCAGTTACGAGGTCGGTACCAGGAAAGGACACAGTCCCCCCGCTGCTTGCCCAGTGACAGAGTGAGTCCATGCCGGTCCCATCCCTGCTACTCTACTGTGACCTCTGCTAACATCAGTAGGACACACGGAGCTACATCCCATTGGCCCAGATCGGGCTCCTCCCGTGGCAGAATATTCGCCACGGACAATAAGGCCCCCGATGAAAGTTATTGCCAGTAACTAGGGTGCACCGCGCACCGGCCCAACAAACTACTGTTCCATCCAGATGTACGTGGGACACTCAGAAAGTTTTGCGAAACTAAAAAAAATTGTTCTATACGTACATATATTTTTATCAAATCTTTTCAAAGTACTTTCCACCAGCCTCTATACAAAGATTCATGCGCCTAAACCAGTTTTCAAAACACTTTTTCCAGTACGCCGCAGACACCTCGTTTACAGCCTGCTCGAACGCAGCCAGCGCATCTTCCGGCGACGAAAATTGTATCCCTTTGAGCTGATTTTTTATTTTTGGGAATAAAAAGAAGTCACACGGTGCTAGATCAGGGCTGTAAGGAGGGTGACCCAGGAGTTTGACTGGCGTGCTGTCCAGGAAGTCCCTCGTTTTGAGTGCGGTGTGCGCAGGTGCATTGTCGTGGTGGAGCAGTAGCCCGCGGAGCCCTGTGTTTGGTCGCTTGTTGCTTATAACAGAGAAAACTTCTGGCAAACATTTGGTAGTATACCATTCGGCATTAATGCTTCTTTGATCACGTAAGGGAATTGATACCAAGTGGCCAGTCAAATTAAAAAAGCTAGCGATCAAAATCTTACCCCCGCTTCTAGATCGCTTCACTTTGGTAGGCGTTGGCTCATTTTGAAACACCCAAACAGTCGACTGGCGCTTGGTTTCTGGGTCGTATTGATAAATCCAGGACTCATCACCTGTAACGATGTCGTAAACACGCCGAGACGAGCCTGCTTCAAATTTGTTAAGCATATCACGGCACCATTCCACCCGGGCCTGCTTCTGAGCATCGGTGAGGTTGTGCGGCACCCAGCGTGATACTATCCTCCTCACGCGAAGATGGCTGTGTAGAATCTCGTGAACGCTTCCCGATCCAATCTTCAATATGTGTTGAATCTCCTGATATGTAATTCGCCTATTGTCTTGGATTAAATTTTTCACTGCTAGCACGTTTTCTTCGGTAACAGCCGTCAAAGGGCGACCGCTTCTTTCGTCATCCCCCAAAGTTGGTCGACCGCGCTTGAATTCGTTATACCAACGATACACGGTTGCCTTGGAAGGGCCTTCATCCATGAATGCCATTTGAAGTCTATCGTACGATTCATCCGGTTTCAGGCGACACTTGAAATCGTATAAAATCATAGCTCTAAAATGTTCCCGGCGCAGATCCATATTTCAGTGAGACACAATACTTTGAATTAACTCGCAAAAAATGTGGAGGGAAATTTTGAAATTGGAACTTACTTATTTTTACTTATAAATAATCATATTTTCGAAAAACATTATAACTGGCCAGTCTCCCATATATAAAAACTTTTTTTCGCAATACTTTCTGAGGGGCCTGGTATTGAGAAGCACCAGCAGCCATCAGGCACACGAGGTTTTCTGAATTGTAGTTACCAATCGGGAGACAATCTTTTGTTAATTTAGTTAATCTTTTATCTTTACTTAATACTAATTGTTTGTGTATACTTAGATGTTCCGCGATTTCGGCGATCTCTCCGATTTTGTTGCTATTGCACTAGATGGCGTGCCCTTGCCAGTCTGCTCTGACTTTCAGTACCCCGGTTCACTTGTGCAAAGCGATGGCGAAATAGACCGGACAGTGGAGCACCGAATTAACACAGGATGGTTGAAATGGCGGCAGGTCACGGGAACCATATGTGACTTCCGAATTCCCCTTAACCTGAAGGGGAAAATCTATAAGACCATGATAAGACCTGCTGTCCGGTATGGATCGGAATGTTGGGCTACGAAAGGAATTAATGAAAACAAGTGCATGCAGCTGAGATGAGAATGTTAAGAGAAATGTGTGGTGTAACGAGAATGGACATGATAAGATAAGGAATGAATATGTAAGAGGGAGTCTGAAAGTAGCGCCAGTGACAGAGAAGTTAAGTAGCAACAAACTGTCATGGTATGGACATTGTGATGAGGAGAAATGAGGAGCATGTTACGAGGAATGTTTTAAGTTTGAATGTTGATGGCTATAAGAAAAGACGCAGACCGAAGAAAACATGGATGGATTATGTGAATGATGATATGAATAGAAAGAAAGTGAACACGAAGATGACGGCTGATAGAGATGTATGGAAGAGGAAGCATGCATGCTGCACTGACCCCAAATGGGTTGGGATAAGGGCAGGAGGATCTTTGTGTAGTTTGGTGCTGTACTTACGATTTTTTTTTTCTTATTTGGGCAATTTAAATGCTAAGCAGATACAACTTGGATACTTTTTTCATTTGTTGGACCAAAGGAATCAGTCGAAATCGAAAGAATATTAGCTACTTTCAAAAAAGGATACGCGAATTGTGACTGCCTATTCAACTAAAGATCAAGATAGCAAAATAGAAAGAATTTATTTACTAAGCCTCCAGAGACGAGACCTTTCTCGAAAATGACTAGTGGAGACTTTTCAATCAGAATTATCTAAGTAATAGTAAAAGATCAACGCTAGATGTTTCCAACATTCATGAGACAATTTTGCACGAGGACCACTCTATAATTTTGATTCGACCTCTCTTTTCTCCATTATATCTACACTGCTGTACCTACAGTACTGTACAGTACCCTACTTCTATAAGTAGCACTTACGTAACATCAACCAGTCCATTAGTGTCCCACTGCTGGGCACGGGCCTCTTCTCAGAAGGCATTAGTCCACTATGCTGGCCTGGTGTGGGTTGGTGGGCTACACACACCATCGAGAACTATATGGAACACTCTATGGTGTGCTTATGAGGTTATGTTTTCCGTCACTGTTAGAGAAAGTGTTATTCAAATTATGTTCCGCGCATGAATTCGAAAAGTTAGAGGTGCGGGCCAGGCTTGAACTCAACCCTCCTGCATGGAAGGCTAGCGTTCAACCACTAGACCATCACTACTAAGTAGCACTTACATAATGCTCATGTATCTAGAATTCAACTTAAATATAGTTGTACAGCTTTGAAACAACAATCCAAATCACTGCAAAACCAAAATCTGCTAAATAGACAAAGAAATTGTCGTATAATCATATAATATTTTATGTTCTACATGAATTTTGTACTTATAGAAACTAGTAGAAAAAAATGAAACACGACTTGAACAATACCAGCGCTTTAAAGACTTAAGATGTTTAAGTTCGTTTCTCTCGTACGTAGAAATAGGAACATTGAAAATAATAGAATTCGAAAACTAATAAAAAGAGTTGTTAGCGTATGGCTGCACGGTCAGCAAAAGGCAAATCTATTTCCCAATTTGCTGTGTGAAACTAAGGCCCGTATTCCAGAACGATACTCAAACGTTGATCACTGTTTAAAACTAGTTTTAAGTCGAGCTTTGATTTTAGAACGTCCCTCAAGCAGAGATTTGTTGATCACAGTTCAGCTGAGTTTAGTTTCGTTTTATATTGGTGCCGATTCTCTTGTCACAAAATTCTCTAAACTAGACTAAAAATCACCTAAATTTAGTTTAGTCCTGTCAAACGACGTTTTCTATTCTGAAATTCATTTTAAAACTAATTTTTGGTTTCACAGGACCAAAATTAGTTTAGTTATTCAACTTAGTAGAAATTGACATTTTGCTATTCTGTAATTGACGTTTTTCACCTAATATTAGAAATGTCAACCTAAATCTGACTATTTTTAGAAGGCATCAAAATACATGTCGACTATAATTAGTTATCAACAACTAAAATTACAAAGCTTATTTTATGCATTTTTATAGTTTTTAGGTAGTTTAAAATAAATAATGGATGCCTACTATGTGGTTGCAGCTGTTGTAGATTCAGCAGAAAGGTAAATTGTTCATAGAAATTTAAAATGAAATTTATAATTTCGATATGAAGAGGTACCTATATAAACAAAGGATAAGAAGTGATTTTTGTGTTGAACATAACAAAAATTTACAAATAGAATTTGTAAATTTTATCCATAAACTTATTTTACTGTAAGTTTATGATTTTATCACAGTTATATATCGCGACTTATAATTAGTTCCTAGCTTAATTCGTAACAGTCTAGTCTGTTTCACTTAAATTCCAGTGTTGCCGGCAATCAAACAAAAAAATGTCTGAAAGTTCTGAAACCGAATCAGAAATTACCCGTTTTGTGTAATAGTATTTTTTAACCGACTTCAAAAAAAGGAGGAGGTTATGCATTCCGCGGGTTTTTTTTTTTTTTTTTTACAATAAGTATTGAAATAAATTATAACGTGACGTTTTTGTTTATCTTTTTTTTCCTTTAATATATTACATACATAGAATAATAACTTATGTCTTAGGCTTACATTCAGAGACGAATCTACGCGTGAACTCATGCTTCCAACTGTCAAAATGCAGTACTATTTCTTTCGTCGTCTTAATATAAGCCTAAAAATCGACGTATTCTACAATCCAATTGGACGTCGCAATTTAAAGTGACATTCAATTATATCATTTTATGCTATTAATATGTGTCCCTAAAAAGCCTGAATTCACAAATTTTCCCTCTTTTGGGGAGAAAGTCTCCAAGTTGGTAATCCTGCGTGGTACTTTTTAGCTTCTATTCTAATCAAAGACATTTCATTTAATTTTTTTTTTTTGTATAAAAGTAACTCTATGATTCTAATTTATTCAACTTTTTTGAGAAATTTCGTGTCCCGGGTGCTAGAACTTTTTAACCACGTCTATAAAAAGGGAAATTCCAGCTTTAAAGAAATAGTTTATTATTGTGATTGCCCATGGAATTCAAAGGTCCTTGCGTTTTTTGCTAATAGCTCTGTTTCTCGTTGTTTAAGATATACAATATGATACGCTGCAATAATAACAATATATCTCCTTTGATAGGTACTCTTAGGCCCGTATTACAGAAGGTTTCTCAAGTACAGTTTAAACTCCAATCACCTGATCACTACTTTAAGGATAGAATCGTTACATGAGTATCGGTCTTATTCCAGAACGGTACCTAATTATAAACTTTAATTCAACAACATAACACACGAATTTGACCTGAATTAAAATAGAAATCTCTACTCAAGCGTAGTCTGACTAAACTAGAGTGATTGATTACAGATCAAATCTCTGCTCAAATACCGAAACAGGTGACGGTATAAAATAAAGCTAAACTCAGCTAAATTGTGATCAATAAATCTCGGCTTGAGGAACGTTCTAAAATCAAAGCTCAACTCAAAACTAGTTTTAAACAGTGATCAACGCTTGAGTATCGTTCTGTAATACGGGCCGTAGAAAATAATAACCTAGCTCTTTAATCTGATCACATTATTCCAATTTATATATTTTATTGAAAATATAAAACAAAAATGTACTTTATTTCGTGACATGATTTTTTCTTCTTAATTTTAATGATAAACTAATAATTCCAAATATAATTATTATTTAATTTCCTTCTGTTTTTGTGAACTTTCGGTCATTCCATTCGCTCTTTAATAAATTTTTTAAGATGTACTGGTAACACCGCCAATTCAACTTAGATGCGTCAAACTCAATTATTAGAGCTGTCAACAAGTTTTCTAAAATAAGAAAAAGATAAACACAGAATAAGTTTTATGATTTTCTAAACTAAAATTTGTAAATTTTAGTTATAGTTAGGTTTAGGTGGGTGTACAAGAGAATCGGCACCATTGTCACCTGTTTCGGTATTTGGGCAGAGATAATCACTCAAGCGTGGTCCAGACTACTATTGAGTAGAGATTTCTATTATATTTCAGGTCAAATTCGTGTGTTAAGTTGTTGAATTAAAGTTTATAATTACCGTTCTGGAATAAGACCGATACTCAAGTAACGATTCCATCCTTAAGTAGTGATCAGGTGATTGGAGTTTAAACTGTACTTGAGGAAGCTTCTGTATTACGGGCCTAAATCTTTGTGTAACTACATACCTACACAGCTAACATAAAAGGAAATCAGAACTTTTTGTACTGTTCTGTCCTGTTCGTAGGTATTACAACAAGCGAGGCTGTCACATGAACAGCAGCAGCTGTGTGCACAGGTTGCCATCCGTCCGGGTTTCCCCGGATATCCTAGTTTGAGAAGGGTCCGGAGGTGTACGGAGGGGGTTCTCAAGAAGTATCCGGTGAAAAACGGACGCTAGCCGCGTTGGTAAAAAAATACGTTTCAATTCAAATTTTTTTAAGTGTTTCCGGGGCAAATCCTGGTTTCGCCCAAACTATGGCAGCCCTAGGTGCATTAAGCAAAGCATGGGACGTACCAATGGGTGTTCAAGTCGTAAATAGGGATGTCATTTCCAACACACAACGTCTGAGTGAACAAAAAATTAAGAAAAAGATAGTCTGGCCACTGAGGAATTATAACTGGAGCGGCTGTCGCCTACAATATACAGTGCGCCCGGCTCAGAGTGCGGGGAGTGTGCGGGGTGCGCGGCGGGTGGCTAGCGAGTCATAGATGCGACGTAATCTGCACAGATGCGACACTCGTGTTTATTCTGCCTATTCGATATAGTCCGTGTGGTGCCGGACTTAAAGAATAGCATCACCCTTATCTCTTCTCATGGGTGTAGTAAAAGGCGACTAAGGGATTCACCAGAGGATGGGCAGCAGCATTCTCAGAGTATTTAACCAACCAACTGCGATCGCCAACCCGCCTGCCAAGCGTGGCGATTATGGCATATCCCCCCCTTAATTGGGGGAGACCTTTGTCCAGTAGTGGACGTCTTTCGGCTGTAATGATGAATGATGATGATTCGATATATTGAGATTTTTCAAAGGAACGAATTAAAATAAAAGTTCATTCATATACTTTGAATAACAAAATTTTATTTTCCATTAAACAATATAAGTTTGTTTAGTTTCTGGCGCTCAGATAAATAATCATTGTTTACTTTTGCTTCGTAGTTTAAACGAATTTTTGCATATTTATGAATAATGGCTCGAATCAGATGAATCCTATGATTTAATGTGGGTGGTTGATTGAAAGCATGCAAAATTAAATTAGTATCAAGCATATTATTTAGGCAAAATTTATTAGCTAGCTCCACCTAGTTTTACTCGTGGTAAATACCTATGACCCCTCTTACTGCTGGTAGGAATCGAACCTGCCACCGGAAAACCTTAAAGAGCTGATATCTCGGGAACGGGCAGAGATAACCTAATTCTGACCACATTTTTGCCCCCCTCTGCCACTCCCTAAGGCAACTCCCTCTAGGTCACCCAGACTTAATATAAACCCCCCACTCCGTTTCTCCCCCCCAAACCCAAAGCACTATCTAGTTACACCCGCGGGAAACACGCGTTCCCCCCCCCTTCCACCGCGAATTCGTCATCCCTTAACCCCTCCCAAATCTACCTGAACTACAACGCTTGTCGCTCCCTATCACCCGTCTTACTGTTGGCGGGAATAGAACCTGCCACTGGAGAACCTTAAAGAGCTGATATCTCGGGAACGGGCAGAGATAACCGAATTCTGACTAAATTTTTGCCCCCCCTGCCACGCCCTAAGTTTTCTCCCTCTAGGCCACCATACATAAAAAAATCCCCCACTCCGTTCCTCCCCTCCCCAAACCAACGTCCCCCTCCCTTCCACCTCGAATTCGTCCACCCCTCAAAAGTATTTGCTTTGGTGGCCGCACACCCGTGTTCCGTGCGCTATATCTGCCTTATTCAGTAATCGGAGTACCAGACATCGTGTCCGTTCTGTAACGATTTTTTTTCTTAGTCTATGATATGCATAGAAAATGGCGGCACAAATGGCAGCGTGTACAAGTAAACTAGAAAATGTCAAAATGTATTGCATTTTGTTTACTTAGCGGTGAAACGTTACGCCGTTATTATTGTGTTTCGATCTTGAATGGTTTTTACATGTTTTTAGAACACAAGACGGCATTTTTTTAATGTCTTGTCGTCATTAAGCACGGAGTAATATACGTTTGCATCGCACTGAGCGTAAAGACCGACTGGGATCACTGTGGCCCATGGACCTCAGAGCGTGCGTGATAAGATTTCTTTTAGAGGGCCGCTCTAGTTATAATTCCTCAGTGAGTCTGGCAATGTTTTTGTAGCCATTCCACTTCTCGTGCAGTGTCAATGACCTTTCCCTTTGAAATATCATTGAAGGTTTTTCTGACATAGTTATTATATTTCAACTTACCTAATTGATTAAGGTCTACAATAGAAAAGATTTGAACGACTCAACAGAATGGAAACTGTGAATTAACGACCATAAGTTTGCTGAATTTGATATATTTTTGTTGAAAGGAAAGTTTTGTTAGGTGTCTGTTACTAATTGTGATAAATGATCTTCGTTACCTATAGGCATAATGTAATAAATTCTAAGTGAGTTTTTTGTAAGAGACTGTACCACAATTTACGAAAAAAAAAAAAAAAAAAAAAAAAAACTAGACCGCCAGATAGAGCAACGATGGGGTGTGCGGTATGAAGAAGAGCGGAGGTTCCCCCCTGTCCGCGACGCCTGAGGTAATCCGGCTCGACATCGCTTGCGCGCCGGTACTCTCGTTTAGGTGTGTCAGGTACACGAAATCACTAGCACGTGTCTGTTTTTGAAATAAATCTAAGGAGGAAAAAATCCGGCAAATTAGGCGAAGCCGCGGGGCATAAGCTAGTAAGTAGGTTTAGTAGTAGTAGAGCTCCTTTGTGAAAGAGCTCGTCCGGGGAAGTACTACCACCGTGCCTACTTCTCCGCCAAATAGTGATGCTTGCATTGCTGTGTTTCGGTTTGAAGGGTACGGGTGCCGGTGAAATTACAATCACATGAGACTTTCCATCTTCATGTCTCAGTTTGGCAAACCGACTTGCGGTACCATTTAGGCAACAGCCTAGTTGGTATTGCAGTTGTAATGGGCAAAGGTAACCACTTAACATCAGGTGGGCCTTTAGCTCGTTTCGCCATCCTATACTATAAAAAAAAAGGTACAATAGAATATAATATATTAAGAATACATTGTTTGATATAGGTAATATAATATCATTTTGTAAAAGATATTTTTTTTTGTAACAACCCTTGCATATTTTTAGTGACCAGTTCTCTGTCGGCATTTTGCGGTGCGACAAAGGAGTTGACTTACTATAAGCATTTATTACACTATGCTATAGGTGCTCATAACAGTGGCAACAGAAGAGAAGTTGTGAAAAATCTTTAATGAAATGCCTACGATAAGAAAATATCTGAGGTAGGTATTTTAATGAAACAAACAAAATAATTGATCATAAATCAATTTATTTTATACATACAGTTTTTTATTCGTTTCTACATGTGTCAACAGTCAATATTATAATATACCTAGGTATAGTTATACAGCGAAATTGAGAAAATACCAAAAACAATTTAAGGAGAATGTACCAGCCAAGTGGCGCCCCCATCAGTAAAAAATATATTAATCGCTGAATACATCATTTATCGAAAATTCGTTTTTAACAACTCAAGTACAGTTACTGTAGTTTAATCAGAAACTATTAACTCTGTAAAATATAGTTGTAGATAGAAAAAATACCTAAATTGGCCGTTTTTCGCACTTTTTCTTTCTACAACTACAGCGAACTATAATTTACAGAGTTAATAGTTTCTGATTAAAGCACAGTACCTGTACTTCAATCACTAAAAACAAATATTCGATAAATGATGTACCTATTCAGCGAGTAACAATTTTTACTGATGGATGTATTTTTTTTTTTTAGACTACTACTATTATACCTCTGCCTACCCCTTCGGGGAAATACAGGAAGGCGTGTTTTTTTTTTTTTTTTTTTCGAATTGACTACTTACAGGAAGCACTAGAGTGCTCTTTCTGCTTAACCGGGCTTTGGGGGCGGAGTGTCCCGTGAGGGACTCCATCCGCCGAAAGATTTTCTAACTACTAACTTACAAACTAATTTCGCGGTTGCAATGCCGCATAAGGGCGTCGGACTTTCGGTATAACGGGGGAGGGGGGGGAGGGAGGCGTGATGTTATGTTATGTTGTTATGTGGGGGCACCACTTGGCTGCTAAATTCGCCTTAAATTAAAATGACAAAAATTGTGTTCAAGAGATAGTGATAAAATAAATGTGGCAAAAATGTACACATCGATTTTGTTACCTCATTCAAAAGTGGTGTGTCTGAACATATTTATTATTCTAACAGTAACAAGTAACATATAGACACTATTATATTTATATACTAATGGAATAAATATATATTTATTTCATTCTACTTTTTTTGCTTTTTACTAAACCCCACTTTACAAAACACTTTACAATTCCATATATTTTTACATCAACATTATATTTAATTAGGCGTTACATATTATACTGGGTGTCAGGGAAACGCTTCCGAAAACGAAGATAGGTGATAGTGCTGATGATTACTGATACGAAACGACAAAAAAAATGCGATTCTTTTTTTGATTTTTTAATATTTTTTTGCATTTTTCATAAATAACCAGCCTTGGGCAGTTAAATAAAACTAATTTGCAAAAAAAACCCATTTATTTACTTGATTTTTTAAAGTTTGCAATGTAATTCAAATAAAATATCAGCTGGCGCTAGGGGTGAACGACATCCGCTCGCATATGCAGTACGTGTCATAGCGAGCGTAGGTAGGTTAGGTACGCGCGGCATTGATCCCGAGTTTTATACGCTTTACATTGAGAGTTTGAAAAAAAAATACCAAATCACTAAAACAATGAGTATAAGGCTAATGGTTATTGGTATTCTATTGTGTTTAGTAGTATAATAATAGCCTTTCAGTTTCGGGAGCGTTTCCCTGACACCCAGTATTAAGAGTTTACATACATTTTCTAATTTATTGATTTATGTTAGTTTTATTAGAGTAGCTGCCGCAAACAATTTAGATTAGCAATGGTCCCTTAAAATAACGACTAGATATTATTTTTGTTATAGTTTAATTTATTATAATTTACACTATAGCGCCGATATTGTTCCGATCCCGATTACCTTTAAAATTAAATTAATTATTCTCTCTTAAATCCATGTTTTTAGTATTGCTTCGCTTCCATACTAGATTTACAACTGAATACGGCGAACAGGGAGTGAGAGGTTACGGTGTGAGGTTATGGTACCTCTAAACTTAAGTATACCATTACAAAATAAAGGTTGAGCCATTATTTAACCATTACACGATTTTGGTAAGTTGGAAATAGTTTTTTTTTTCAGCATAGTTCAATCATACAATTTTAATAAAAATGCAATTTAAGTTAACATGTAATTTAGTAATAAGTTATCAAATCAGTAATTGCACTATAGATTTGGCTTGCTGTATGTAAGTTAATAAATAAATAAAAAATAATGAATTACTGTCAAATTTCGACCATTTATCGCCTCTCGTTTATTAAAAAAGCATTTTAGGTGAGCGAGATCATAATTTTACTATAAAAATCAGAACAATATCAGCAATATAGTTATTACAAATACTCTATCATAAATTATTACACGTGTGTATGAATGTAAGCGGTTTTTGTATTTGGATATAACACCATACATCCGAAATCTTTAAACATACAATTTTAAAGTGCATTTTCGATTAATTAATTTAAAAAAATATAGGTATTCTAACTCTTGGATATTTGGCATAATTACTATGTATTGTTAAGTTTGACAATTTTTTTTTTTTCAAATAATAAAATAGAAAATTAATGTATACGTGTTATTGAAATAACTGAAAAACTCTTTAGGTGACCCCTTGTACTCATCAGTTTAAACAACTTTTACTATGTGACCAAAAAAAAACAGCTAATCCCTACATTTGTGTTCACATAAATCGACAAAATGTAGGGAACAGCTGATAACTTTTTCGCGATTTCAGGGTTGGTTCCATAGTAAAAGTTGTTCATGCTGATGAGTACAATGACCACTTAAGAGGTTTTCAGTTATTTTAATAACACGTATAATACACATGTATTTAGTATTCATACAAATGTTATCTTGAGACTAGTTGTAACGTAATAAGTGGTGTAATGCAACATGGTACAGCCAACCGTATGTCAATGATAACGGTTTGACCTTGACAGCATCTTTATTTCGTAAGCAGTAGGAGCGGTTTTCGTACAATAAACCACGAGATTCTGTCGGCTAATTCCGTCACAGCCAAATCATGCCGAAAGAAATGCGGGTACAATTTAGCGAACGTCCTTACTGCCAATAAACAAAAATAAATTTTATGTGATTACGCTAAGGTTCATAATTCATTAACTCAATACATCGGATTCAAATCGTTGCATTAGACCAATAATTACTGATTTTATCGCTTATATTAAGACATCAGTTTTATACTATGAGTACTCACATATACGAAGCGATCGAGAAACAACGAAATATCTTAAATGATAACAAACAAAGTAAAATCCAAAGTAACAGAGTGGCTACTACAGAAGGACTATTCCTATACGGAGTCTTTGCTTACTTACATCGCCTAATATCAGTGCACACACACCTTGTCTTACTAGTTTGCACAGCCCACACACACACCCCCCCACGCATACACACCACCACTCTTCACAAAACATCACAAATAATACACAAACCCACTCAAGGGTATGCTGAGAATACCTAAACATTGTTCACTTGTGTTGCTTTAAATCATATTCTAAGAATTTTATTACATGTCCACAAACTGTCTCCTAAGATACAGGTTACCCTAGTTTAGGAGGCAGGGTTAGTAAAATTTTGTACAGATTTTTCAACATGCAAGAATTGTAACCCAACGGTATTCTAATTTTTTCGTATCTTCTGTATTTTTTTGATGAATAAACTATTGAATTTAATTTATATTTTTGTGGAATGTAAACATATATTTCATTTTATCAATATAAGTTTTCAAATGAAAATAATATACCTAAATAATTATCATTTCCTTATCTGAGGTATTAGGCAGATTATTCCTTACACATTGTTATCATAAAGCTTAAAAATAAAAAATAAATGCAATTCTAACTAACTTAGGAACCCAGACTGCGTTCTGCAATTTGCATTTCAATTGATAGGTCTTGAATGAACCAGTACCTCAGTATGAGTTTGGCAGCTACATAAATTAGTAGTTCCTCTACGTACCCGCTAGGAGCGCTACTAATTTATAAATGAAATACAATTAGACGTTACGAGTATGTAAGTATTAGTATAGTTCTCGGCAAATAACTTTAATATCCGCAGTGGTCGATTTAAGGTGATTGCGACGCAGTATCCCGCGAAATTAAATTATTCTTGCATTTTTTGTGCAAATTGTAGCGTCGATTTTACGTTTTGTATTGATCGAATTCGTTTCGCGACAATAATCACAATAATTATATCTACTTAATAATACTGCCAGTAAACATTAACCTAGCCACAGAAATAGATAGAATGGAAAAGGGGGCAGGGCGCGCGTGCCATCACTCTGCACCATAGTGCAGGGCATTCCAAAGCCTTTCTCAGTACGCCTTATGACTTGTTTCTATAAATAGTGTCACAAAAACCCGCAAAAACGTGTTATTGTGCTCTTTCTAACTGCAGAAACAAAAGCTGTAAAGTACATTTGATTAAAGTTAATTTTAAAGAATTAATGACGTTAATATGTAAGGCGTAGTTTGTTCGGAAGTTGCCACGCATGAATCGCAAGTAAAATTGTGATTACAACCATTCTACTCTATCTATTCCTGTGAACCTAGCTCTATAAGCTATATTAGAAGTTTTTGAACTTTCGCAAATTTCACTCATATTGAACTATCACCACGTGACCACGGCCAATGCAACTTGGCCGAAACGTCGAAGTTAGTCAAAATATTCATTTTGTTTTGATTTCATTGTGCGCGGAAAGTCCCGTAAATACAGTTCTATATTTGCTCTATAATCGTTAATTTGATAGTAAATTACGTTTGTTTCCACTTGTACTACTAAACAATTCCACGGTAGAACTAATGGCTTTTTTTTCTCACTCGTCCTACGATATAATGTGTTATAGAATAGTAGAATGAGTGGGACTCTTTATTCCCACTTCTTCTAGCTGTTCTATTACACAGTTCGGTAGAAATAATGGTATCTGTGTTTAAGTTATTTTCCGGCTAATATAACTGTCAAACTCTCTAAGTATACAATACGTAACAAAAACCCTGTTGTTCCTGGGAGCTACATTATCGGAATCAATATTCATGCGTAAGGACACAACTCATTTGGAAAAACTCTTTAGTAAAAATAATAAAATTAAACATTAAATCACTATTAATTCTCAATAAATAAATAAAATAAATATTTTTGGGACATTTTACACATCACCATCTAGTCCCAAACCAAGCAGAGCTTGTACTATGGGTAATAGACAATGGATATAATACTTAAATACTTTTTTTTGTAAATACATACTTATAATACATAAGAAACAACCAGACCAACACAAACACTCATGTTCATCACACACATATTTGTGTTCTGTGGGAATCGAACCCACGACCTCGTGATCAGCAGTCCGACCCTCGAACCACTAGACCACAGAGGTCGTCAAAAAAATTGAAAGTGTCACTTCACACACACACACTTCACACACTGTAATCACTTTTAATAATTATTTAATTTTATTATTTTTATTGAATAGTTTTTCCAAATGAGTTGTCACGTTGTGCTATCACGTAGCTCACAGGAACTACAGGGTTTTTGTTACATGTTGTATATTACGTTAAATGAGTACATTACCCGCAATCAATTTTAGTCGGAGTGAAGTTGTCACAAAAGCAGTAAACTTTTAAGGAGTGTCAGATGGAGGCAGCGGGAGGCGGGGAAACATGCACAGTATAGTACGTAAGTGAGCAGTGGGCTGGCCACGTTTGTCAAAGAACCGATGGCCGCTGGAGCAGATGAGTCCTTGAGTGGAGCCCGTGAATCGGCAAACGCAGTGTAGGGCGCCCCCCAGCCAGGTGGACCGACGACCTGATAAAAGTGCTGGGGGGCTAGATGCGGGAGGCAGAGGACCGAGTATTGTGGCGCAATTTGGGAGAGGCCTATTCCAGCAGTGGACTGCGATAGGCTGAGTTGATGGCTGTTAAGTGTGAAACAGGTGGCTGCGCGGTAGTCAATTTTGCAACCAAATGAGTTGCGCGCTTGCGTGGTAATGGCGGCAAGACTCTGATAGGTTGTTCATCTGAGTGACAAGATGGCCGGGGACCGCATGTTCTCGCTGTCTCAGTCGTTCTTTAATGTTCGATGCATCCTTATATCCTGCTCACACTTATTACGCTACTATACGTGTGCGGCTCTTCGCAAAGCCTGGTATCAGAGCGGCACAGTTGTATTACGGTTATTATTACTAAGGTTGTCTGGGTGATATTATTTATATGTTAGTCCTAAGTTTAATAATGTTACTGTTGTACAATAAAGAATATTCTATCTATCTATTACGCGTACTGTGCCTAACTTCACTCCTGCCAAATTAAATTGCACGTACTGTACGCGGAATGCTAGAACGCAGCCCGTATGCGAGTTATAACATTATACAAACTCTTAAGTTTTATAATACGTAACTAAATAAAATTAATTCTTAAAATATTTTCTTTGGCTGTTAATACCATTATTTTGTGCTTAAAGCGTAATCAAGTTCTGACTAGGGTTTTTGAGATAACATTAAAAATTAGATATCTATGTTTTTTAATTAGTACACACTTTTATAGTATTTTTTGGTTTAAAATGAGATTCTAATATTTGAGTTTTAGGCTTGGAATACATAACGCTGAATATTTCTACGACAGAAGAACAATATTGCATTTTCGGATATGAATAGGTAAATGTGTTCAGCAGTGATATTCTCAAACGTCCGAGTTTGGGCACGCTCCTATTGGCTCGCGCAATGCCACGCCCGCGTATAAGATTTCCCGGGCCAATAGAAGCTCGTTATTTCAAGTATAAAATTGGCGGAATTAATCTCAAACAAAGCAGATCTCATGATGTACCTATCTATAGTTTTTATAGTACTCAATATAAAAAAATCACTGCTCAACCTAAAGAAAATTCTAGATAATACAAATACACAACACTGGAAAGTTCATTTTAACAAATCAAAATTATTGAAACAAAATCGTAACACATTTAAAGCATAAAGAAAATTATTTAGCCATGGCACTCGTAACATTCGTTCTGCCTCTTTCTAGCACATAGCTACCATATAGCGTTATTTCGTTCTATCAACCCAAACACCTTTGAGTGCCATTTCTAAATAGCTGACAGACTTACATTAAAAATAGAACCTTAATGCTACGGTATTAAGACGAATCATCCAATACTTTGAAGGGAATGTTTAAATTGTAATAACTTGCTGAGATTCGTGTAGACCATGTCTTGAGGGTTGGATATGACGAAGTAGACGAGTCCTAGTATTGATAGGACTGCTCGCCATATTGAAAAGTGAGTCCAAGTGTGGTAGAATGTTGGTATTGTTGGCTGGAAAGAGAAAAAGTCAGTTTAGATACAATAGTACACTTAATCTTCTTAGAAAGAAAGGGGATTGCCAATTTAATGCCCGGAATGAACAGAAATTATTAATAGTTCTAAATTCTACTTAGCATAAAATATGATTAATCAAATTACGATCAAGTCTGTTGAACTAGGTAAGAGGATATCGATTATTTTCAGTTTGTTATTTAATTGTCGTCTTAAGAAGCTAAAGCATGCTAGACCTGTTTTAGATAATTTATTGTAAATAGCGACATCTGTTAGCATCTGCGTGAAACATCTAGTTACTCTTAAATCCGTAAGATGGTTCTTTCATCAATTTATAAATTAAACAAAAAAATCTCCATATAAATGTAAACAAATAATAAAATCAAACTAAATATTTTCAAATAAATACATACATGTTTGAAGGATTGAAGGTTTACATAAAATGCATTTGTTTTTCTACTGGAAGCATCCCTAACCTGATATAACTTACCTTTTAGCAAAAATATTTAAAGCTGGCTTTTCCCTAGTTTTTAGATAATGATTGAAGTGGCAATGTTTTGTTTTCGATGTACTTCAGACAATTTGGTGTTTAGTAAATTTTTATCTATCTTAGGCATTTTTTTGTTTGGCCGATGGGTATTCCCCTTTCACCTTACATACACTACAATTACACACTCTTGTTTCTCACAGACCAGTAAGCCTACAGACCTTATGAGTTATAAACAAAGTTTTGCATGAGAACACGAGCGAAAATGTTTGCGGGGGACAGGAAGTGGACGGCGCATTACGATTGGTCGGCTCAAAAGTTCGGCGGTATGATTGGTGCCGGAGTGACGTCCCGATTGGCGGCGGGGCGAATGTAATATAGTGCTACTGCACAAGCTTGGTGACCGACGTGACCGGAGGTATCCGGCTAAGTGGCGTCTTGAGGATTATTGGTCTGTGTTGTTTCTTTTGTCTTTCGTTCCAATACAAAATGACATTCGAACGAAAGAAACAAAACAATGAGTAACCATATACAGCTTACAAAATGTTTAGAAACATGTAAGGCAGATTTTCTACTAATGCCAGACATTTCAATGCAACGGTGTGGATATTTCAGCTTCAACAGAATTATTTTGCATAAGATCTGAGAAAGATCCAGTTCTTCTTGTATTAACTTTAGATTGGGATAGAATTAAGCCTCAGATTTCAAGACTAAATTCTCTGAGAGCCGCACACATTTCACATAATAATTTCACTTTGCCGCATATTGACAAGGCTACCACCAGTGAATGACGTAGTGACAAGAATCTAAATAAATAACTCACCGTAGTAAGGTTGCTGGTGATATTATTGACTAGCGATGTATACTGGTACACCATCAGCTCATCATACATCCGGGCTGCAGTACACACGAGAAGACAAGCAGTGTATAAAATCACCAGGACTATGGGCTGGAAGTATGGCTGCAGACCTCTTGTTAAGTCTAGGCTGGCCACATCCAGTCTGGAACGGAAAAAAACATGTTAGTCCTCAATGTGCGGGAGGTGCTCGTAGCTAACTAATAACCACGAGGATTGCAAGATTTGAGAGATTAAGCTGCGGTAGCCGCGGTTAGACCTTGGATGGGTGACCGTTCTGTTGCACATCAAGACCCCTTCGTTCTTCGGATAGCACGTTAAGCTGTCGGTCTCAGTTGCCATACGAATATGGCAGTCGTTACGGGTAGTCAGAAGCCCGAAAGTCTGACAGCTGGTCAACCTTAGGATATCGGTATTACCCAGTACCTGGGTTGCGGGGGCAGGATGGCAGTCACTCCATGTAGTTCAAAGTTCAAAGCATTTATTTGCAACTAAGTGTACAATTTTAGTTCTTATTTATGTAAAATACATTATGAGGCACTTAAAACTTAGTGGCCTTCTACAGGCGTAGCAAATTTGAGGGCTTTATTAGTAAGTTATGTCAGTTAATTAATATTAGTAAATTATTATTGATTATATATTTAATTAATATTTAAATAAGATAATTTAATTAGTTATTTAATATTAGTGTATTTATTAATTTATTATAAATTAGTTAATTAGGTATCTAGTTTAAATTAGTAAGGTATAGTAACACAGTTCTAGTATCTTATAATAATATTAAATCTTGGTAGATTACTGATGTTCAGCTGCATATGGTTAGAACGGATGCTGACCCCAACATAATTAGTAAAAGGCTCAGAGAAACAAGTCTTTAGAGTGCTTCTGGACTGCGTCAGCCATTTTGCATGATTTTCAGACTAGTATAATCTGTATGCGAACCAAGCCAACCTCGCCAAGCGTGGCGATTATAGCATATCTCCCCATTTTGGGGGAGGCCTATGTCCAGCAGTGGACGTCTTTCGGCTGAAATAATGATGATGATGAAAATCTTTATGTGCTCAGTGGTGTTACCTAAAACAGTGAGTGTAGTCATTTATGTGTGCGTGTAAATTTGAAAATGTATTCATGAGATCTCGGACGGATGAAAAAATTGCGGACACAATCTCGCTAAGAAATGTATGAAGTTCTTAGTTTTTTCCTAAACCCACTATAATTTCAACAGAATTTCAAAACACCAGATTTATATTGTTATTTTGTTTGTGACACTACGACAATGAGTACCGTCACATGAGATATGTTGCGTAATCGCGGCTTTTTGTCTTACTATGGGTGTGAATGTGTGCGTTCCAGCCCGTACTTTTAAGCGAGCCGTCTTACTATGGGTGCTTCACTTTTTGTTTTAGCGAGATTCCGTCCGCCTTTTTTTATTCGTCCAAGCATGAGACACTCCTCTCCGAAAAATCTAGTGTTTCTGAAATGTTGGCCTAGTCTTAAAACTATATGTTGTTGTGTATGAGTTGTGAGTTCTGAGTCTGTATATGTGCGTGAGTATTCTTCACTAAATATGTGTAGAGGTCTATAAACTTCATGTAGTATCTCAGAATCAGCTTACTCACCTATCCAAAACGGAAAGCAGGCACAGCACACAGAAGAAGTAATATGTAGCAACATATGGCATTGTAACCACCGCATGGAAGGACAAGTGTCCAGCGTCCAGCCCATCTGAATAGCTGATGAGAAGCAGGTGCATCAGGGATAGCCCACCCAGGACACCGTGGCAGGCTGGGGCGAAAGAGCGCCAGGCTTTTTGAAGTGTTAATGCCACGTCTAGAGGCGTTAAGTCACCCAATCTGAAAAGTTTTAATATATAATATAAGAAAGAATACACCACAAAAAAGTGGAATAGAAAAGTCCACTTATCGTGAAAGGCTTTAGGCTATATAACATCACGCTACGACCAATAGGAGCGTAGCATAAATGAAAAATGTTGCGTAAAATGGGAAAAAAATATTCCTTTTGAGAGCTTCCGTTGCGTGCGCTGCGTAAACAGTTAAAGTTACGCAAAAATCATGTATGACAGAATTGATCCCCTTTAAAAGTTCTAAAAAAAGTCCACGACAGCATATGTCTATCTTTTAAGGTTGACTCAATATAACCCTTATTATGGTAATCAAATTTGTTCTAAAATAATGCATTATTTCCGAAGCTGTTTTTATAAACATTATATTAATACTTATCCAAATAAATACGTTATTCATCACAAGTATTTAATTTTGAACAAAATTGCTCTTGACATCATTTGATTCCAATGAATATTTTAGGAGATATCATAGTTTTAAAATATACATATTTAACTTTACGCGGACTATGAGTGAGCGCGCTCTCAACCCGATGCAAGGCGAGGGCGGGGTGATCATGAGGGGAGGGCGCTGGCTGGCCGGCCGCCCGGTAGCTCTGCGATTGTTAGATATGGGTAACTCAACAAAAATGCGTGAGCTGCAACTCAGCTCACGGTTCACGTGTTTGAACCGGAGCTATGAACCAGCTCACAGATCAGCTCAATTTGTGCCTCTGTCTACTTCGAGTATCTGTGATGAGAGTCGCTGAGCTTATAGAGCGTCCGATCTATTTGAACTGCGCTCGCTCGCTAACTCTACGACTCGCATCTGCATCTCGGCATCTGTCGCCGCTCAAGCTCACCGGTTCGAACAGGTTTTTATTGATATGGACGTCTTTTATCTCTCGTACAACTAACGATGTCGCACAGATCGATACTTTTATTGGAGCCGTGAGCTGCGTATTTTGTCATTGGGCTGCAGCTCAACAGCTCAAGTTTATTGATCTGAATATTTGAACCGGTTCTAAACTGAGTTACATACCTCTAGCGATTGTGCCTGCGAGGTACCATGCCGCGCGGCTCAGACGCGTGGTCGGCTCCCTACGCTATGTTATTTGCATAATAAGTATCTTAAGAAAAATAAAAATGCTTCTCAAAGTAACTATTCCACGCGGACGAAGTCGCCGGCAAAAGCTAGTACTAAATATTTTGGCAGAAGCTCTGGCATCTAGATACCTTACCAATACCTCTTGAGTAGTTTCCAAATAAATTTTCATTAAATGCCCTTTTTCCCTTAACCCTTCTAGTCAATTATTAGTAGACACTAGACTTTTGTCATCATCGTCATCATTTCAGTCGAAAGACGTCCACTGCTGAACATGTGCCTCCCCCAAGCAACCCCACAACGACCGGTCCTGCGCTTTCCACATCCAACGGAATCTCGCGACCTTCACCAGGTCGTCGGTCCACCTTGTGGGGGACCTACTCACGCTGCGCCTTCCAGTACGCGGTCGCCACTCCAGAACTTTACTGCCCCATCGGCCATCCGTTCTACGAGCAATCTGCCCCGCCCACTGCCACTTAAGTTTGGTAGATTCTTCGGGCTATGTCGGTTAATTTCGTTCTCCTACGAATCTCCTCATTTCTGATTCGATCATGCAGGGTCAGTCCAAGCATAGCCTTCTCCATTGCCCTTTGAGTGACTTTGAGCCTTCTTATCAGGCCCATTGTGAGCGACCATGTTTCAGTGCCGTAAGTAATTACTAGCAACACACACTGGTCAAAGACTTTTTGTCTTGAGACACTGCAGTATTTTGGACGAGAAAATAATGCATAGCTTCCCGAAGCTCTTGGGAAGCTAGAGTTGTTTAGCTCACCTTAAATATTTATCACCGTCTCTTGACTGCTGTGATTCCAGAATCCTATCTCTGGACACAGCTCTAAAAGTCCCACCTCCTTGCATATATATCTTCTCAGGTCTGCGGGCCCCGAATGGGTCTAGTCTGTCGTCATTTGGCGACGTCAGTGGTGATGGTGACGAGAATGGGTTGTCTAAGTACTGATCATGGTATGGCATGGTAGATTCTAACGTCTCCAGCATGGCTGTCAAGTCTGTAGGTCGAGCTGAAAAGTTAAATTGGCATTTATGACATTGTCTTAAAATTTTGAACAACTTATTATTATTATTATATGGAAACCGCACTAGCAGCTTAGTAAGCTGATGGGTGTGTCTTGCGATTTGGAGAATTTTTCATGTTTGTGTTTGAAGCAGTTTATTGTGGGTGCCATTATCACACTTTCAGGGAGTTTATTCCACTCTGTGACTACACAATTTGGTAAGAAGTGGTAGAAGGGGTTTCCATTAGGTAGTTAGCTTGAAATTATTTTAAAAATAATAAATCATGGTAAAGTGGTTTCAAAACGGTTTGTCATTACATTGTAGTAGGTTAAAACATCACCCTCTTTTTGGGCACTCCCACAGTCGGGTAAAAAGACTAAAAGAGAATTAAGTTTACTATAACAGGTAACAACCCTTCTGCAGTCACTACTTGTATCTAAATAGCACTATCTTCATTGTTGTATTACTGTATGAAAACACTACACTGTCTTCTGTTTTGCACTCAATTAAAGCAAATAATAATAACTTTATGTATATCCAAAAAAAAAGCAAATAAAAAAGTATTTACCTGGCTTAGACCCTGACTTGTTTTTTCCACTCTTAAATACTTTAGGGCTGACATCACGTCCATTAGCATTGCTGTCTTGTCTCTCGTCTCTCACTTTCCGCCTGGTCTTCCGTGGTTTGTGACGGAGTTCTTTAGATATTCCGTTATTGTTCTCCATGTCATTAGCTTCAATCACGTCTAGTTCACCACTAAGAGTTACCACTTCATCCTTGTTGTATTCTTTAAGGTAGTCATCAACCTGAAATGTGTAACAGAAATGTTATGTAATGGCCCTATACACTTCAGTAAATTATAATACATTTTTAGGGTTCCGTAGTCCTACAAGGAACCCTTATAGTTTCGTCATGTCCGTCCGTCTGTCCTAATCCGTTACAGCTTAATAACTTCTACAGTTATAAACATGAGTAAATGAAATTTTATTTAAAAATAGTCTAGATATAGATCTCAATTTTAAAAGAATAAAAAATCGGGATTACGTATTTTAGGGGTGGCGCCCATACATGTGAAATGGAGATGAAAAATTTTTTTTCGCTGCACCCTCTTGTGTGGGGTATCATTGAATAGGTCTACTAAAATGAAGGCAATGTTTCATACATCACTTTTTTATCAGGTGTACCATCTGTGAAATATAGCCCGTCAAAGTGGCTTCCAATGTGTCCCCCCCCCCTGCCATTTCTAAACTATGAAACATAGAAACTTGTAATCTTCCACATTGATAGACCTTTGTAAAAACTCTCTTTTAAATGTATTTCGAGTATAATGTGATTATAAATTTTTGAGTTATAAAGAGAAAACTGAAATAAATAAATAAATATTTTTGGGACATTTTTACACATCACAAACCAAGGAGAGCTTGTGGTATGGAAAAATACTTAAAACGTCCTAGTTCAAAGGTCATTGACGTTAGAGAAAAATGGTCATAGCAAATAATGCTCCTTTAGCTACTTTCTATTTGAAAAAATCACAAAAAGTAACTTTGTGTTATGTTGTTGACATGACAAACTTCTTAAATTTGGCGCCATCTAGTAATACAATCTAGTACTAACAACACTCTGAGTCGCCAATGCTGCCGTCTATTGCATTTGGCGCTGTATAGCGCGCGCCATCTAGAGGCTACTAACAACACTCTCTGAGTCGCCAATGCTGCTGTCTATTGCAAAAACTAAAATAGCCATGATTAATATTCGATTTGATTTGTTTGTAACACCTACTTAAGGAACCCTATAATACTGAGCATGGCCCGACATGCTCTTGGCCGGTTTTTCTTTATTCATAGAATGAGGAGATTTTAAAACTCTATTTAGGCAGGTGTTCATCAAAGTTAATTCTCTGATTTATCGAAAAATGTACTGAAATTGTGGGTAACGGTCGTTTAACCAGGTAACTATCACACACACACTAAGAAAAAACAAGGTAAACACTGTATAAGATATTGCTTATGTCACCCAAAGATGTGCCAAGTGGAAGTTAGATTCGATACCACAAGCTGTATTCACGGTAGTTTAATGGCTAAAAGCACTAGCATACTAAGCCAGGAGTCGCAGGTTCGAATCCTGCTAGTGAGTGATTTTTTTCTTTCCACAATTTAAATCTTCAGATAACTATCATTGGTGAAATCGAGCCTAAGTACTACAACTACCGGTGATCCGACAGAGAACTAAAGTTGCTGACATAGTTGTTGCTGGATTAGCAAGCTTAAGTGGCAGTGGGCCGGCCACATTAGCCGAAGAACCTAATTCGTTAGGGTAGACTGTTCTTGAGTGGAGACTGCAAATTGGTAAATGTAGGGTAGGATGCCATCAGGCTTGGTGGAGCCATGATACTGGCAAGGTGGCTGGTAGCAACTGGATGCGAGTGGCCGAGGATCGATGTCAGTGGCGGCCATTGGAGAGGCCTACGTCCAGTAGACTAATATAGGCTGATGATGAAGCCACGAGAACCCATGCCAAGCCATGAAACCACCCAAATGCCTTACCCAACATCGAGGAGGACCACACAATACACCAAGCCAAAACATCAGTATGTGACATACTGTATGTCCCAAGCTTAGTGGTTCGTGTGTCTTGTAAGCAGACAAAACACTGCTGCACATTTTTTTACTACTTTAAATTGTAGTGTGGTAAACATACTGAATAATATTTATTTATTATTATTTTAAATTCTAACATAACCTCTTATCTGTCAAAACTAGTTTTATAGCTGACGTCCATTGTCCTACTATTGCGAAACTAAAAAGACATTATTGTCTGCTGCTGGCTATGGTGCTTTGCACCTAGTAAACATATAGGTTTTATTAGTAGTAGAGATCTTTGTCAAGGAGCTCATCCGGGGAAGTACAGTCGACAGCATGACAGTGGTAACACTTCAATTCGAAAACCGCCCTTACTGCTTACGAAATAAAGATGCTGCTAATGTCAAAGTGTTACCACCGACTTGCGGTCGACCGTACTACCACCATACCTACTTCTGCCACCAAACAGTGATGCTTGCATTGCTGTGTTCCTGTGTGAAGGGTATGGGTGCAAGTTAAATTACAATCACATGACACTTTCTACCTTCGTGTCTCAGTTTGGCGAACCGACTTGCAGTACCATTTAAGAAACAGCATAGGTGGAATTGCAGTTGTAAAAACAAAGGGCAAAGGTAATTGCTTAACATCAGGTGGGCCTTCAGCCTGTTTCGCCATCCTTTATAGGAAAAAATTAAATCAATTTTTTCAAGATGTTTAAATTTTGTAGTGTATGACTAGTAGCACCTTGTATACTCTTTTATGCCAAACTGTATTCTAATGTTCAATAATTATTAATGTTATCATTTTTTTGCATGCCACTTAAGGTAAAATATGTAAAAACTAACTGTGACTCTTTATCCATCTGTCTGGACCCGTATTTTTGTAAAATATTATTCTAATAACTTCTTAGGTTTTCGCTATCACTACACATTATGTTAAAACAAAGTTTAACCGGATTAAATCGCGTATATTATTTAAATTTGGTTTTGGTTTTCCTGACGTTTCGAAAGCTTTGCAGCATTTCGTGGTCGCAGGTAGACTAAGGTGACAATCGTCTTTACAGATATTTCTAAAAAATTATTAAAAAAAAAAAAAAATGTAATTAATTAATTTTAAATATTATTCTTATTCTTATAAAAAAAGCTCGAAGCGAAGCAATGACTGCACGGATTGTACGATCTGCAAGGTTAAGCTGCACTTGCCGCGGTCAGTCAGTGGATGGGTGACCGTTTCGTTACACATTGAGACTCAGAGATCACATTAAGCTGTCGGTCCCGGTTGTCATATGAATATCTATCAGGCAATCATTACAGGTCTGAAAACCTGAAAGCCTGAAAGTCTGATGGCAGTTGCTCCGTGTAAAAAACTGATGTTCAGCCGTATCTGGTTAGACTGGAAGCCAACCCCAATATATTTGGGAAAAGGCTCGAAGGATGATGGTTCTTAGAAAAAAGATTATTAAAGTTTCTCTTACCTTTTCCAAAGCACTAAGACTAGAGCCAGGCATCTCAAAATCATGTAAATCTCGGTCTCTATGCCTTGAAGAATGCCGTTTCTTCTTACGATATGATGGGCTTCTTTTCTCTTTATGTCCGCTAGAGGGCCTAGACAGAGACTTCATGATTTTCTCATCCATTTGATTAGGATCATGGGAATAGAATACGAATGAAGGGTTTTTATCTGACTTTTTAATTTCCTTTTCAACAAAACCTAGGATACCTTGTTTGATTTGATCATGGATTGGTAGTTCAGTGTCAAGAGATTCATGTTCTGATTTTATCCAGCTGTCTCGTTTGGATTTATCTGAACTTGGTTCCTCTGTGACCAGACTTTCCTCGGGTGCAGTATGACCATTTGACATTTTTCGTGAACCGGATCGGCTTCGAGATCTCTTCATTTTCTGCTTCGGAGACGGTGATCGAGCAGATGCATGCACTTCTGCTATCTCCTCCTTAACATCCACACTTTTCCCAGGCTTCATTATTGACAAATTTTGGCATAAACCCACGTAAATTACGACTACACGAAGTTTATTTAATTAGAGAGTAACTAGACACTTATACATATTGAACTGCAGTAAAATAAAATAAAATAACAGGAACTTTACGTCGACTCTTTTATTTACACATTTTCGTTTTTATTACCTAATAATAATATTTATTTTATGAAATAAAAACAAAGAGCCACTACTAAAATGTCAAATGTCAACGCCAATGACGTCATTGTGACGTCATTTATTGAACCTACGCAAAATCGAGCGTTTCGTTCCACGCATCTAACATAACATAACTGGCCATAATCTTACTCTAAGGCCAAATTAAATATATTTTATAAACATTTCAAGATACCACGAAAAAAATATAAAAACTTATTCCAGCCAATCTACCTATTTAGAAACTTCACCATAAACTAGCTTTTCACCGTGTCAACCGTGTGTAATTAAAGGTATAATTATTATAATATTTTATACACAATACCCTGCACAATACATAACCATTCATTGTTATTATTACATGAATGAAAAAAAAATTTGAATCAGGGAAATAAACAATAACAACGCCAACGTCCATTTCGCTACCTAAATGTCAATTTCGCAAGTAAGGCGACAGATGGCGCGCCGTGTCCCAATTTTCTGTAATAATTAGGGGAGTAATTTTATTATTAGGTACAGTTATTGTATTATTTGTGGTACAGTTTAATTAGGTAATCCTACAAGGTTGGGTAAGTTGCCGTGATTGACACGCTTCGTTCGCGCTGCTATTACATCCTCTATTGCTGTTTGTTGTCGTTTATTCCAAACTTTTCAGGTTCTAAACAACTTTTTGAGATAACATTGTAGGACCAAATACGAAATTAAGTGGACGTAGCAACCTCAAATGTAACGCCGCACCGATTTCGGGTAGGTAGGCTTAGCGAAGTCATTTTATTTAAAAAAAACTTTCAGCCTGTCCTGTATTTTCATGAGCCTGTCCTGATTAAGCAGTCTGGCTACGGCCCTGAGGAGTTCTAAAAGGAGCGTGAGAACACAACCACAGCACTCCTGGAGTTACGAGATCGACGGTGGCAGGGAAGGACAAAGTCACTGCCTGCAGGGTGGCAGGATGAGAGCACACCGGGTCCATCCCTGCTCCTCCACAGCGCCCTATGCTGACATCATAAGCAACAATTAGCTCCTTTGCCAGAATATTCGCCACAGACATCAATGTCCCCCAAGAAGAGTTTTTTCCCGTGCTCAGGGTGCACTGGCCCAACAAACTGCCGTTTCTTCCAGACGTAGGTATCGAGAAGGACCAGCAGCCATCAGGCATACGTGGAGGTTTTCTGGCCCAGCATACGACGGCGCGAGAGCAACACCTTAAGAAATGTAAACGTCATCTGAATTTCACCCAGTTGATGGTAGTGGAAACTAATTTTCGACCACCTAGTTCATTTTCTGATTAATTTAATTGCGGGTTTCAAGACATTTCAATAATTTTTCTAGGCCACTTTTTACCAATTCTTAGCGTTTTTTTTTATTTGTCGGTATTGTAAATCTTTGTTTACAGGGAATGGAGTGGTTGGGACACTTAAGAACAGGGGGTTCAGAATTGATAGCTATTTATTAGGTTATTCAGTTATAAACAAATCCTTGAGCGTCGGCGCAGTTACTATGGCCTATCGGTTTTTTATCGGATGCATTTCGCCGAATGTGCCTTGGAGTTGCATGATCTAACTCCTTCAAACCCTTTCTATCATTGGACAACGAGACGCACGACACGACGATACGCCACCTTTATATGGTAGACACTCCACCCTTCCACCCTTACGCACGAAGCGATTTGCTAATAGCATGTATCGTGTCTAAAGAGTGGAATTTCTCGCCTGTATATTCTGCTGGCTCAAGGCTCGAGTAAATAGGTGTTTTTTTGGCAACCACGACCGCACTATCGCTCAACATCAGGTGAGCTGACGGTCAAACGAAAGCCCATTATGAATGAGAAAAACGTCCATAAAATTCACTCAACCCTTTGACCCATAATATTTATAATCGAAAGTAGGTATCTTTAGTCATATACTTAGTCATTAGATTTAGTATGGGTGTCGACTTAGGAGCGCCGTGCCGTTCGTACCAGGCGTCAGGCGGCTCGACTGGACTCAGAAATTCGGAATGTTGCCGACCTTCAGATTGCGCCTTAGAATACGTGCAAGTTTTGAGCGGTTTGCGGGAAGTGGTGCCCCCATCAGTAAAAAAAATATTACTCGCTGAATATATCATTTACCGAAAATTCGTTTTTAACATTGGAAGTACAGGTACTGTAGTTTAATCAGAAACTATTACTACTGTAAATAATACTTCGCTGTAGTTGTAGATAGAAAAAGTGTGAAAAACGGCCACTTTTGGCATTTTTTCTATCTACAACTACAGCGAACTGTATTTTACAGAGTTAATATTTCCTGATTAAACTACAGTACCTGTACTTGCTCGCAGAACAGATGGCCGATGGGGCAGTAAAGTTCTGGAGTGGCGACCGCGTGCTGGAAGGTGCAGCGTGGGTAAGCCCCCCCCAAGGTGGACCGACGACCTGGTGATGGTTGCGGGAATTCGCTGGATGCGGAAGGCGCAGACCGGTTTTTGTGGCGATGCTTGGGGAGGCCTATGTCCAGCAGTGGATGTCTTTTGGCTGAAATGATGATGATGATGACCTGCTGCCGAATTGTGTAACTCGCTCGCGATCGCAATCATTTGGATTTCAATGTTCATTGCTCTGTGTGTTTTGACAATCCGTCATATTGACAACTACGTACCACGCAATGAATATTGCTGTGAATTCAAAATGAAAGCTGATGTCAATGTGAATGCATTAATTACACAATTATCCCACTGTACTTCAATTGTTTTTTGATAAATGATGTATTCAGCGAGTAATATTTTTTACTGATGGAGGTGCCACTTGCCTGCTACAGTCCCCTTAAGTTTTCGTTGTAGTGACTATTGAGAGCTTTGGATGACTTAGTGTCAGCGCACACAGGTGGAGTGGCAGCGAAGATCTGTTCACTGGTTGCAAGGCAAACCGGCTCTTAGTGACCGGTTCTTATGGACGCTTATGGCTGTGGCCGCTCGACTGCTCTTCGCGACTCTTTGAGCCTCCTGTGATTTTATTTCGCTATTCAAATTTCAGTCTTATGTAGAAGTAAGTATGTTCAGTTTCAGTCTTTTGTAGCTACCTAATTCTGCCGCCAAACAGTGATGCTTGCATTGCTGTGTTCCCGTGAAAAGGGTACGGGTGCCGGTGAAATTACAATCACCTGAGACATTCCATCTTCATGTCTCAGTTTGGCGAACGAGATTTGCAATACCATTTAGGCAAAAGCTTAGGTGGTATTGCAGTTGTTATGGGCAAAGGTAACCGATTAACATCAGGTGAGCCTTAAGCTCATTTCGGCATCGTATACCATAAAAATACGCGAATATAAACCAGTTTTACTCAGATTTTGCTAATCAATAAACTGTCAATACCTACTCCGCTTGTGCTTTCATCTTGGGCTCCACTAAAATACGGCATAGGAAATTATTCAAATCGCACCAACTGCACACACGCGTTTAATATCGTTTCGAGCGATCAAACAACTTATTTACGATCAATTTGTCCAAAATTATTTGACCTATGGCATGGCTGAGCGCTAATTATGCAGTGTGAGCTGATCCAAATCTTTTGTTAGACAAACTAGATATTTATTTTAATAGAACTAGATTGCATGAACACCTGTGGACTAATGAGAAGTAATAATAACAAAAACAGTTACATTTGCTGCCAATATTGTGTTTTCCGTTTCTCAACCTTTTTAGTGCATCGTCCTTCTTGACCAAGAACGTAGACACAAACAGTTGGACTAGTCCAAAAATCAAGGTCGCTCAGCGAGCTATGCTTGAAATTTCTTTGAAGGCTAAAATCCGTACATTCGGCACGCCATGTCTGTCGAAGGATCGATGGCCGTTGGAGCTGACAAACCCTTGAGTGGAGAATCGGCAAACGTAGCGTAGGGTGCCCCCCAGCCATGTGAACTGACACCCTGATAAAGGTAACTGGGGTGGATTAGATGCGGAAGGCATTACCGAGTGTTGTTGCGTAGCTTGGAAGAGGTCCATGCTCAGCAGTGGACTACTAGCACAGAATATCTAATAGTACTAACGTACTACTAGGCTGAGTTGTTGATGATGTATTTCTTGAAACAACCATAAATGTAAAGACAAATTTATTTTATGTTTATTGTTTGAAATACGAAAAACTGTAGACTTCCACTGCTTTAAATGGTTTTCTAATTTTGTAAGAGTTTTGTTTTTACGCATTGGAAATAAAAGAAAATCATAATCAAATTATAATTGTAAGTATTTCATTATAGGTACTTAATAGGTAAGTACAAACGCCAAATGATTGCTATTATTGATAAGACCTTAGATTATATTGATCTGAGGATAAGATTTTAATATAGCAAAAATCTAGAGACGGTGGCAGTTAGCTTACAAAAAGTAGCGTTTCTGATCTAAATGTCATAAACAGAAATGTAAACTAGTACAAATATTTAAACATATATTATGTATATGTATGTATATTATATGTATGTATGTATGTTCTTATTTATTTTTATAATTAGTAAAAGTAAAAGTAAATAATAATTAGTAATTAATTTTAGTTCTTATAACTAAAATTAATTACTAATTATTATTTACTTTTATATTAGTATTTATATTAAACTCCACTTTATTTTTTCTCTTTCAACAATTTTTAATTCGTTTTAAATTTATTTTTGTTTGTATGGATCTTTGAATCCGAAATAAAGAATTATTTATTATTTTTTATTAAAAAATAGTATAGTTCACACATCAATCAATGTGTGAACTAAAGAGCTGTGTGATTTTAAATATTTATTTTTACAAAAAACTTATTTTTTCAAAAGCTCCTCGCGTAACAGGCCCACCCCGAAAAATATATAAGTAGTCCTTAATCGAAATACAAACCAATGATTTCGGCTTTAATTTAGTTGCCTACATCAATTTACGCAATATATTAAATATTTTCAGCGATGAAGCAATAATAATTATCCTGTTATAAATAATCTATCTACCTACATCATCATGATTATTTTATTTGCTTCAAAACTGTTATAAGATTTAGGTATTTTACAAGGATTATAAAAGACCATAAGAATTACAGGTACAAATACTGTGTAGTGTGTGACGCGCCTTCCCCCATATAAATGCAACCTAACATGTAATTGCTTGAGTATATTATACTAATTGCACCCAAACAGTCTTCTTTGATTCGCATCCGAACGCCCGTCCTTACATGGCGACCCTGTCAACAGGCATATAATTATGTAGATATTTTATTTACTTTATTCATTCTATGTTTCAAGTAACTAAATAATAATTTTAAAACTCCTAAATAATAATTTTAAATGTCCGCGGCATTAAATAATACAAAAACTTTCACCAATCACCACCAGTAAACTCCACGATAAGGTAGAACGGTCCTTTGTCCCAGCATTGGCGGTCATCTAAGGTGAATGCGGCATCAGCACCACCGAATTCTCCCGGCGCCACCACTAAGTAATCAACCTGGCACAGCTCAGGCGCCCAAGGACGATCCATAAAATTGATGAAACTCATCGCTGCCACGTCCACCAATCTTTTTCAATGTCGCACTATTCACTTGAGACTTGAGTCGTCTGTCTTGTTCTCAATGAGCAGAAGAAACCTCAAACACATAAATACTTTGTACTTAATGGCCCCAGCGCTGCCAACAAGGCAGCACTGGCAGGGTCGCCATGTAAGGACGGGCGTTCGGATGCGAATCAAAGAAGACTGTTTGGGTGCAATTAGTATAATATACTCAAGCAATTACATGTTAGGTTGCATTTATATGGGGGAAGGCGCGTCACACACTACAACTGTCTCAATAAGTATTTAGTCATAGAAGTGCTGTATGGTGTCAATTGGTGTCCAGCATAGTAGCAGTTAAACTGTGATAGTAGGTACTTATTTGCCAACTCACAGTTCAGCTATTCAACTCAACTATACTTTAAAATTCACATAAACTATCTCTGACTCATCTGCCTGATTCAAGCCTCTTGAATTGGGAGTTTCTACTTTGATTGTGTTATTTTATTTTACAATGTATTGTATTGTTAAATAAACATTATGATCGATTAATTTTCCGTTGGTTGGTTAATTGGGTACTTTGTGGTTGGGTTATGATTTTGTTACTAAGTTTCGATAACAGAGGTTGTTCCCCGACTATCTGTGAATCCAAACTATGTTAAGTACCTACCTATAATTTTGTAATGAATTTATTTAATTGAGAAAAATCGCTCACGAGCTGGATTCGAACCTGCCAACCAGCCAGGCCACCTGACTACCCAGGAGTGGCAGGTTCGAATCCTGCTCGTGAGCGAAGTTTTCTTTCCACAATTTAAATCGTTATTACCTACCTATTCTACTGAGTGCACTACGGAAGCGCGTCAGTACCAAGTGCGAATACCGCTGGTGCGACAAAACTGTAGCGCGAATCACGGAAGATAGAATGCACGCTGGTGCGAAGAACTGTAGCTCGACTCCACTCAAGTGCGAAAATACATCACCATAATTATTTTTATAGTCATTCGTATCCTGGATCTATGCATGTTACCGTAGTAGGGTGAGTGTTAGAGTGGTAGGGTGGAGTGAACACCATTGAATGGAATGGACTGGAATAGATTAGAATGGAGTGGACTGGATTGTAATGAACTGGAATAAATGAAATAAATTGGAATGGACTGAACTAAAATGACTGTAACACCTTGTGAACAACATGAAAGCAATAAATAATTATGATTAGCAATAGACTCATCTTTCAACTGTCTTTATAAATGACAAATTGATCGAATCAAATTATTTCTTCTTTTATTACGATTATATGTAGGGGGCAATGGTACAACATCAAACTTCTGCCATCGTAAACCTAGCCAGTCCCAGGCGGTGTGCACCCAGATAATTTAACTTACCGATGGGACTTTATCTATCAGAGCCACACTATCGCTTAATGAAGATTGTTATAGAAGAGAAGAGAGATGGGAACATGAAGAGAGGAAGACCGAGAAGAACTTTCATGAAACAAGTAGGTAGGTAAAGGAAAAAAATAGATGTCGTGTCCTTGACCACATCCTGATGGAAGTCAAAAAAGAGGCTGAATGCAGAAAAAAAATTAAAATACTCCACCGATACGAGCATCATCCTCCTCGCCTTTTCCCAACTATGTTGGGGTCGGCTTCGAGGCCGAACATCAGTATTTTACACTGAGCGACTGCCATCAGACCCCGCAACCCAGTTACTGGGAAATACCGACATTCGGAAGTTAGATCAGTTGTCAGACTTTTGGGCTTCTGACTACCCGCAACGACTGCCATAAATGTACGTATGGCAACCGGGATGTGCTCTCCGAGGCACGGAGGGGTCTCGATGTGCAACGAAATGGTCACCCATCCACGGACTGACCGCGGCAAGTGTAGCTTAACCTCTTAGATCATATAATCCGCGTGGTTGCTACTTAGCCACGATCCCCTCACTCCACTGACACGAACCTAACTCTTAAATTAATGATGAGCGTCTAATCGACATTTACTCAAAATAATTGTGATCTCAACATCGGAAAAACCAACCTGTAAGTCTATGTCGCGAGAGATGACTAAGGGATTAGCTATATCCGGAGAAAGGACAGCATCCGTCTGTACCTAAGCAATTGCAACGTAGGAAGTTACCTATAGTCTGTTTTTCTCTCTTGTCTTATTTAGTAAACAATCTTGGCATGTCTCTTTATTCAAATAACTACCGCTAGAATATAATTAATAGTTCTGCACGTGTAATTGGGTTAAAAAAAATACTGTGTGAAATTGTTAATATAATGTTTTTTAACAAATATGATTGACGAATTGCATTAAAAAGACATATCAAGATTATTTAGACAACTTCTGTGGGTTAGTAGTGGTTCGAGGGTTGGACTGCTGATCACGAGGTCGCGAATTCGATTCCCACAGGGACAGAAATATTTGTGTGATGAACATAAGTGTTTGTGTTGGTCTGGGTGTTTCATATGTATTATATGTATGTATATCGTCTTTTATATTGTAAATGCTTGTAAGGCTTGTATAGATAAACTAATTTATATTTAAGTGGCTTCAACATAGGGAAGAGCGCTGTTGTCTGAGAGACAGATATTTCTTATCTAGTTCAGACACAGATGTTTCTGATAAAATTATGGAATTAATGTAAATTAAATGTGTATGTATTTTTAAGTTGTGTAATGTATCTTTTTTGCACAATAAATTTATTTATTATTTATTTACAAAAAAGAAGTATATAAGTATTATATCAATTGTCTAGTACCCATATCACAAGCTCTGCTTAGTTTGGGACTAGATGGTGTGTTTAAATGTCCCAAAAATATTTATTTATTTATTTACAAAATGAGACAAGTAAGAAACAACAGAGTGTACATATATACTTTGTGCATCACACTGATATGATAAATGCGAAAGTTACTCTGTCTATCTGTTTGTTACCTCATCACAACTAAACCATTGAACTGACTTTGATGTAACTAGGTACAGAGATAGTCTGAAACCCGAAGAAGGACATATGCTACTTTTATTTGCTATAAACGACAAATAAGCGGAGGAAGCCGCGGATGATGTCTATTCAATCTATAATTTTAGTGATCATGATTACAACGGGATTTAATAAGTTTTTCTTTTCAATTAAGAGGACGCTCCCAAAACGCAATTCCCACCCTCGCACTCCCCTTACACACCGCAACTGCGGGTCACTCTCGTAAATTTTATACGAGTTGTAATAGAAATAGAACACATTTTCGAAAAATTCATTCCCGCGCGTTTTACACACGGAAGTAAATGACGTAAGTCTCATAACAGTTTTCGTTTTATTACAAGAATACTAAACAATCTGTACAAATTTCCTGTAACCAGTTTTTAGTAAACTTTATTATCTGCCTATATGCATAAATTTTATACAGCTAAGTTAATTAATAAAGAAGAAATATTTGGAACATCTCTAAAAACGCTTGATTTTGAAAAAATAAAAGTATCGAACAAAAATCACCTAATTATGTAACTGTCTAATCAAACGATAGATAAAGGTTAAAAAAAACATATACCTATGTAAATTTGACATTCATTAAGCATGTTCGACTCACATGTTTTCAAAAAGTCACCTCATTTTGGGAGCCTAGCCTACCAACTTAAAAGGTAATACTGGTGGTCTTTTTTCCAGAAAAACGCTCTCGACTGTTTTCTTTCTGGTTTATAATCTCAGAGCAATGATTTATAAAGTAAAATAAATATCAGCTTTTCTATACCACAAAAAATCATAAAATTACCTATTTAGACCGCTGTCTACAGAGGCCTAGTGTATACATTTGATAACTATTAATGAAAAAGAAAAAACATAGTGGCACTGTACACATTCTTCTTATTCAGTTCATGAAATATCATTCAAATTAGTGCAGTTTGGGAAGAGAAAATAGTCGAGAGCCAAACCTCGACTTATGACTTTTTTACTAAGGCTGTTCAGTCGGAACTGCAGTTGTCCTTAACGCACTTAAAGTGACCGCGATAGTTTCTTCAAATACCTAATCTTCAAAGGCTCTCTGTCCGCATTTCCTCTTGAGGGGCATGTATCAGCCAAGTGGCGCCCCCATCAGTAAATTTTTTATTTCTCGCTAAATACATCATTTATCGAAAATTAGTTATTAAAATATGAAGTACAGGTGTGGTACAGGTACTGTAGTTTAATCAGAAACTAGTAATTGTAGATAGAAGAAATGCCAAAAGTGGCCGTTTTTCGCACTTTTCCTGTCTACAACTACAGCGAACTATAATTTACAGAGTTAATAGTTTCTGATTAAACTACATTACCTGTAGGGCATGCAATATCGGAAGGTTTCCAATTCCGGAACTGATTTCCGATATTGGGTACTGAACTCCGGAATTCCGGAACTGGTTCCAGAAATGGTATATTTTTTTACAATTAGAGTATTTCGAATCTTTATTGTTTTAGAACGACCAAATTTCCGATTCGACTTTATTTAAAGAAACATGGCCTTGTCATGTTAAATCACCGAATCCAAATCAGCTCTAGAAACAGTTTTCTCAGCAGCAGGCTTCATTCGCAACTGACTGAGAATCTGTCTCTCAGCAGCAGCATACTGAAAATCTAACGATCCCAAGAACCCATTTTCTACAATAAATAAAATCTCAAATTATAAGCTACATTTTTACCAAACTTGATATCGTAAGTACTTTTTTTTTGTATCTATGAGATTTACACAATTGAAAGTAGCCGTCTAATCGAACTTATAGCCGCGGATAAAAATATCGGTCCTTCTAAGATTGAGATGCTTGATGAAGTTGAAAACTTCCCTTGAGAACAGCAAGACCTGCGGTTTCTAGCAACATTCACGCGCCATTTCAAGAATCTCTAAAATGCAGCCGAAATGAAGCCGACTGACTGCATTTAGAAACCTTCATCGAATCTTCTCGTCACCTCTACCGCAAAGTCTGAAAACAAGTCTTCAACCAGTAAGTCCTGTCTATCGTGTCCTACGATGCCGAGCAGTAGACACTGTCAGTTGGTCTAGTCCACAAGTCACTCAGAAAACTATGCTTGGATATTCTTTAAATAAAAAGATCCGCAATGAGATTATCCGGAAAATAACCGCAGTGACTGACATAGCTCGCAAAATCAGCAAGCTGAAGTGGTAGTGGGCTGGGTCATGGCTGTTGAAGAACCGATGGCCGTTGGAGCAGACAAATCCTTTATAGGAGGCCGTAAAAAACGCAGCGTATGGCCATCTAGGTAAATGAACAAACAATCTGAAGAAAGTAGCTGAGTTGTACTGGATGCGGAATGCGGAAGATTCAGTCTTGTCGCGCAACTTGGGAGATGTCTATGTCCAGCAGAAGATTTCGATAGGCTTATTTGATTTAAATATTGCATACAATTGTGAAACATAAGAGACTAATTACGTAAACTAATTTCGAAATTGAAAATATATGCAACTGCAACTTAATGGATATGTGCTATAAACACATAGCTGAAAAGTAACTTTGTTAAGTAATTATGAATATCGGAATTACGATATTGAGTTTCTCAATTCCGGAACTGAAAAATCGTGAAAATTTGTCCGAGATTCCGAAGTTTCGAGATTCCGGAATTTCGGAATGCATGCCCTAATTACCTGTACTTCAATCGTTAAAAACGAATTTTCGATAAATTATGTATTCAGCTAGTAATTTTTTTTTTTACTGATGGGGCGCCACTTGGCTACATGCGCCTTAAGAGTTGAATTACCTCTTACACTTTTTGTAGTATTTATGCATAAAACATTTATCGCAAACCTTCGATCCATGATTTTCAATAATATAAAAAAATAAAATAAAAATTTACTTTCTATATAAAATCGAGTATAAGCTGACCTCGCATTATATAGGCTTTCCGTACAATGAGAGGTCAACTTATACTGGAAAATTATAGTTTGATACTATAAGAAAATTGAATAAGGTATAGTTACAGGAAAAGATTGGGAGAAAAATGTTGCTCTTCAGTTACACCTAAAATAAAATTCATGCAATACTCCTAAAAATACCGAAAACATTCTAACAACATACTATACCTATGTATGTCTTTATGTCCCTGTGGTGCCAGACATAAAGAATAGCACCACCCTTATCTCTTCTCATGGGTATCGTAAAAGGCGACTAAGGGATTCACCAGAGGATGGGCAGCAGCGTTCTCTGAGTATTTAACCAACCAAATGCGATCGCCAACCCGCCTGCCAAGCGTGGCGATTATGGCATATCCCCCTTAATTGGGGGAGGTCTATGTCCAGCAGTGGACGTCGTTTGGCTGAAATGATGATGAATGACCTATACTTACATTTCATCAAGCCTCGCCTACAGAAAACCTGGTTTGTTAACCAATTAATATCAATCAATCAATCAACTCAGCCTATCGCAGTCCACTGCTGGACATAGGCCTCTCCCAAGTTGCGCCACAACGCTCGGTCCTCTGCCTTCCGCATTAATAGTAATATGCAACCAATTAATAGTAATATAATAATCAATAACTAATATCTATAATTTTCATTGCAATTGATTGTCATCTAGTGTCACCTTTACCGAACAAATACAAACAATAATAAAAGTCAAACATCAAGTGGTTATTCTTACACAATTTCCCTCGCCACCCTCCCCGCCCCTCTAGAGGTCGTCCTCCCCTCCCTGAGGACGGCGAAAGGCACTTTCACTATTGGAATTTGGCGGTTGGCGTATTTATGACGTCACTTTTGCGCAATTTGACGCAATGTGGTCCAGATTTGCGCCTTATATTTGTCTCAAAATGTTTCGTTTGAAACAATATTTCGTCATGTAAATTAGTTTTTTGTAAACAATTGTTCGTTTAAATGTAAACAATGTGTTAACTACTAGTGTTGTGACGTTAATGCTTCAAGTAGATGCGTGTAAAAAAGTCTTATTACTTCGTTCTACTTTTGTGGTTGATAAATCTGATAATGGTGTGGTGTGGTTAATGGCAAAAGCTCACCCCCTATTACAAGGGACTTTATACTTTGACTTTTGATGTTATGTAAATCTGATAATATAAATATTTAATGAAGTATTTTAATTCCATAATTTTTATAAGTGCGGTACAACTTCAGTCTCAAATATTTGTCCAGAAATATTTCGTCGCAAGATCAGTTTTACCCATCCCTGGTTGTAATTTTTTTTTCTAGTCCGAGAGCCTCATGTTTATTTGAGTTGTGTAACCACGAAGGAACATGGTGGTAACCACGAGGAATGAGTGCGTTAACAGTAGTTTCATTATTATCATCGTTAGTACTTTTATACTTTCGTTTATTGAATGTAGGTAATAAATGTTAATAACTAGGTAGATCAACCATTTTGAAGCTAGATTTTATGTAGGTATTCGTCGTACAGTAGCTATTAAAGTGTGAATTTTATAGTCTAGTGATATTAGGGCTGAGCAATAAAACTCACTTTAGGTGTTTAACAATAAAAAAATATTAAAATATTGTGTACCTATCAGGAAAAATAAAATAACTAATGTAATGGCCATTTTATTTTATTATGTCATTAAAATTGGTTCATAAAATCTACATTAGTTTGGTCCAATAATAATTATTAGATATTAATTCATAACGCTAACTGCGTTGACTTATAAAATGTACGATAATAAACTTTTATTATACCTAATCTTTCTTAGTTCTACCCCAACACCAATATTGCAAATAATATTATACAATACTATATTTACATCTCGGCGGGACACCAAATTTACAAACAATATACAATACAATTTTGTCCCGAATAAATCCTAATCGTCTATTTGGCACAAAATTATAATTATCAAATTCAACTCGAAACAAATTTTGCACGAATCCTCCGCCATCGTTAAAAATTACCTCTTAATTTAACAATTAATTATTGCAATATGTGACGTAACTCGTCATTTTTAAAATATTTTTAATATAAAAATTACATTACACACATTTTTTCTTTGTTTTACATTTCATATAAAAAAATCTTCAAAATATATTACAAACTTACAACGTGTATAATCTCTTTTCCATCACTATTCTGAGTACCAGACAATAGAGGGCACATTTTTCTTAATATTTACAGAATTCTTATTTATCTAAAAGTTCATAGAACGTACTAGAAATATATCATAGATATATGGGATAAACATTACCAGCTTTCGACGAGGACGATCCTGCGTTAACTCGAAACTATCGGATCGTGATCGTGTAGTCGCTGGTAAAAACTAATACATAACACAGCAAATAGTCCCATCCAATAGAATTCCAGAGAAAATTACCTTTCCCGAATTGTATGGAGGGATAGTGTACAAGACGCCTATTAATTCCCGGCCTCACGACTCACAGTCGATACAAAGGCTGGTGAAAATTCGGCTGTCCTCAAACTCGGCAACTGTGCTGCGATTTGCGATTTTTCCGCAAAACGAAGCCAGTCATCGTATCGTCCGCATTACCGCGGCTCTCACGCACCCTAATTTTAACAACGTAAATAAATTATGTACATAGCTTATAGTCTAAACTAGAGTATTTATAAGCAGTACGGGTGACAGAACTGGTAGACCAGCCTCTGACTCCTCTCTGTCTTCTTCATGATTCCCTTCTTGTAGTACTGTCGGATGCTTCTGGACAGTTTGTCGTAGTTCATGGCGGGCCTGTTCTTTCTCTTGCCCCACAACCTGGCGACACGCACCGAATCCTCAATCTTGAACACACCGGTACCTGTGGAGTACGACATGAATTAAACATTTGAACACTAAAACAAATTCACAAATTTTATTTTTGAGAGACATTAAACGAACATTTTGAGTCATAGGTCTTATACGATTGGAGAGTATAATTTAAACATCCTAAGGCCTAAAATTGAATTCAGTGAACTCTAAGAGTCTTTGAAATGATCTTAAAGATGTGCTTTGTGTTTCCAAAATCACAATGAAACGTACGACGCATTCTAATTGCGTGCGACCGCTATTTCGTCCGTTTGTCGCGCATTGAGATGAGATCGTGAACCGATTTAATCAGATATAAATTTAATTTTCATTAGAAAATCGTATTTCTTGGTACAGTATAAAAAACTCATTACAGTTGGAACTAAAAACGATGAAACAAGTACTTCGAACGACAACTATTTAGTTGATTTCTTCGTTAAAAATAAAACGAGTGAAAGGAATTCGGAAAACAGAAAGCTCTATAAAAACGATCATACAAAATCAGGTTTCTTTTTAGATACAATTGCGTTTTCAATTCGATGTTTTATCAATAGCATTATAAGTAGATAAGTATAGTTAAATGATAATAAGTATAATGTCATCAATATGACATTCATATTTAGATATACTAAAATGAACTAAAGTCTAGTAATATTTTATCTGAAATATATAAGGATACAATGATTTTATAGGTAGGTACATGATGATGATGACGACATTAATTATTAATGTCATATATTCCACAACTAATAAAAGGTTGATTACTGGTCTTTGCAAATAGGTTAATAATTTAATACTATTTAAACATTAAGACCTTTACATGACTTGAACGTCACATTATACAAATTCAGTCTTCCAATTATAGACCGAAATCCAACAAAACGTGATCTAGAAACAAAATACATAATCTAACAGGGATGTACTAACAATATTCGTGATCCAAGAAGGACTCGATAATGGTATAACCGAAACAATGGTTGCCTATAGTCTGAACAAGTCACGAAACTCGATAACCTTTATTTAAAACGATTTTATTGAACAGTTGGTAAATGGCCAGATCACCTTGGGTATGGAATGTCGCTCAAATGAATTTTCCATGCGTTAGATTCGATAAAACTGATGCGTTGAAGATTAGATTCGGGAAGAAGCAGATTAGATTTCGCATGGAAAAAACTGAGGATGGATATAAAAAGATTAGATAAATGTTTAGATAAAACGGCATGTGCCGAGTATAATTTTGGCCTAACCTAAGCAAGACAAAATTCTAAACACGTTTCAATGGGTCTTGAGTGATTTTAAAGTATATGAGTGTGTAGAGCTCACGATTTTGGCTATTGAGGTAAGTAGGATCCTAAAATGGGGTCTGCTATAGAACAAGAATTAACTGAACATTTCAATTAGATTTAGTCCACATTAAGTACAATATTATTTCTTAGGTTTTCGCGATCACTACACATTATAATAAAACAAAGTTTAACCGGATTAAATCGCGTATATTACTTAAATTGGTTTCCCTGACGTTTCGAAAGCTTTGCCGCATTTCGTGGTCGCAGGTAGACTAAGATGACAAGCGTCTTTACAAATATTTCTAAAAAAGAAACAATCAAGTCCCAAACAGCACGCAACACTGTAAAAGTTAATGATATTGTGAGTGATTACTGCGTGCATCGAAACGATTTTAATTAATATTATTGTACGGTAGATTAAAATAATTTTTTAGAAATATTTGTAAAGACGCTTGTCATCTTAGTCTACCTGCGACCACCAAATGCTGCAAAGCTTTCGAAACGTCAGGGAAACCAATTTAAATAATATACGCGATTTAATCCGGTTAAACTTTGTTTTATTACAATATTATTGTCAAATAACATAGCTGTTATATTCAATTGGGGACAATAATATAAGCAGTCTCAGTAAATTGTTTCTAGTGAAATCTGTTACTTACTAATAAACGTGTTTGGTTATTTAAAATGCTACTAAATTGATCCCTCAGAAACCTACCATCAGATATTTTCAGAAACTGTATTTTACCACGTTTTTATTAACTCTCTTTCAGTCTTGTCTGTCTGTTCGGTACTTGCAATCGATTTTAAACTAACTTCCCGATGAGCTAGAGACTTGAAACTTTAAATACAGTCCAGAACTGGATGACAATGCAACTCATTTTCGTCTGAAAAACGTGGTATAAAAAATCTTTTTCACCAAATTATTTATAACCTAATTCATGTTCTAAAATCTTGACCACTACACCGACTACCAATGAGAAATAAATTTAAATATGCAAGTACTGTCTTAGCCCCGCCCAAAGGTCTATTATCATTGTTATTTATCGTGTGCAAAACAAAGGAGCAACTCGAGTCCGTGATTGAACCAATTATTACAGTTATCAACGATTTATAAGTACGGAAAACAGGTCCATAACAAAGGGTCATTTGGTACATTTATCTCATTGTTGACCATGTTGATACTGGCTTGAATCAAACTGGTTTTCTAAGCGTTTTTAAGATCATTCTTTATTCATACTACTTTGTTGTTAAGGAATGGATAAATCTTTCAATAAAGCAAAAGATTGCATCAAGTCCTTTTAAAAATCTTCTTTTTCATGATCCTGCAATTCACTAATTCGTTTGCAAATCATAACATGACAATACATGATTTCTTTATAATCGGTAGTAATATATACATGCTATGGATTTCCACCCGCTTCTATCCTGACAGCTTGTTGGTTTAGTTTGTGTGTGAGTGCCCTTAACCTAGCCTTTTTTGAGAATATCTGCAATTTTGTTGCAGTACGTTTGCTACAAGGTAGCACAAGGTGGACCGACGACCTGGTGAAGGTCGCGGGAATCCGCTGGATGTGGAAGGCGCAGGAACGGTCATTATGGCGATGCTTGGGGGCGGCCTATGTCCAGCAGTGGACGTCTTTCGGCTGAAATGATGATGAATGATGATGACGTTCGCTGAGGTCATCCTTCTCTAACTCTTCTATCTAGTCTCGCATTGTTACTTGTTTGGTCAATCTTCTATCGTCCATCCTCTCTCTATTACAAAACCAACCTAACATACCTTTCTCAATATTTGTAAGTACATCTTCTTTCTTTCCACAACGTTCCTTTATCTCGCTATTGCTCACTCTATCTCTCAAAGTTACACCACACATTCTCAAAGCTCTCATTGGTATTGGTAGTCATACCTACCTTTAGGAAAGACCCTAATACAGCAGTATTAGTAGTAGTATTTATGACGTAAAATAAAATATTAATTATGCAAGAAGTCTCTATTGAAGGAGTAAGGCATGACGATAAAAGATTTCACTGAGATAAATCCTGCGTAATGTTAATTATGAATGCATAAACATTTACATTTGCGATTTATCTGTTACTAATTAACAAGGCCATGACTAATTAATAAACAAATACAATTTTATTGTTTACTTAACAACTAACAAAATGGTTTGTTTATAATTTACTGGGTTGAGCTGTTTACTTTATTTCTAGGATAATAGGTTAGTAAGTGATCAAATGTTACATCCCTTGATCTCTTGGTGATTTACGATGATATCTATTTACACGATTTACAAATTAAGTATTCTTATTATTATTTGAAAAACAAAATGAACTATCAACGAATGCTTTTTTTAGGGTTCCGTAGTCCTACAAGGAACCCTTATAGTTTCGTCATGTCCGTCCGTCTGTCCGTCTGTCCTAATCCTTTACAGCTTAATAACTTCTACAGTTATAAACATAAGTAAATGAAATTTTGTTAAAATATAGTATAGATATAGATCTCAATTTTAAAAGAATAAAAAAATCATGATTACGTATTTTAGGGGTGGCGCCCATACATGTGAAATGGGGAAGAAAAAATTTTTTTCGCTGCGCCCCCTTGTGTGGGTTATCATTTCATTTCATTTCATTTCATTTATTTATTCATTAACAATTTCACTTGTGTCTGAATATTTCAGCAGGTACACGATAACAAAAATTATAATAATAACGTAAAAAATTTGATACAATATTACTACACATCATAAAAATGAATAGTTATATCATTGAATAGTTCTACTAAAATGAAGGTAATGTTTCATACATCACTTTTTTATCAGATGTACCATCTGCGAAATATAGCCTGCCAAAGTGGCTTGCAATGTGTTCCCCCCCCTGCCATTTCTAAACTATGCAACGTAGAAACTTATAATCTTCCACATTGATAGACCTTTGTAAAAACTCTTTTTTTAAATTATTTCGAGCATATTGTGATTATAAATTTTTGAGTTATAGAGAGAAAACTGAAAAATACTTAAAACGTCCTAGTTCAAAGGTCATTGACCTTAGAGAAAAATGATCATAGCAAATAAAGCTCCTTTAGCTACTTTCTATTTGAAAAAATCACAAAAAGTAACTTTGTGTTATGTTGATGACACACTTCTTAAATTTGGCGCCATCTAGCGGCGTCAAACAACACTCTCTGGGTCGCCAATGCTGCCGTCAAGTGCCGTCTATTACATTTGGCACTGTATAGTGCCATCTAGCGGCTACTGACATCACTCTCTTAGTCGCCAATGCTGCCGTCTATTGCAAAAACTAAAATAGCCGTGATTAATATTCGATTTGATTTGTTTGTAACACCTACTTAAGGAACCCTATAATACTGAGCATGGCCCGACATGCTCTTGGCCGGTTTTTTAATTTATTTACAATGGCAGATAAAAACCTTTTTAGATGTAGGTACAGTACCTACCTTGGGTTTTACCATCCACTGCACTGGGTCAATAAGTTTTTATCTTGTTTTAATTTTGACCTAACATGAGAATCTGTCTGTATTTGTTTAGTGTAATTGAAAATGACTACATCGATTTTGACAAGGTTCTCAGCAATCATTAATTCATTTAATAACGTTTTTAAAATAATTATTACTTCATGAGTAATTAAGAGTTATTTATAAAATATGTTTTTTTTTAGATAACATCGTACCTAAGTTTTAATCAAATTTTAATCTTTTTGCCACGTAAGCTGTTTGCAAAATCGTTCATACTTTTGCACACACAATACGTCAGTGAATTGATTATTTAGATAATAAAATGATAAATCAGTTCCAATAAAATAATAGTAACGCAATCGTTAAAAATAGAAATGATACAATAGTATTTTGATAAGAAAGTACTCGACTTAGTTATTTCATTTGAAGTAAACACTTTTCATTGTATAAATGTATACTAGATATAAATCACCTGAGATGCCAATGTTGTTGGGTATGTTCAATTTCAAAATGCGTGTTACAATCATTACTCTACAGGCAAAGAAAACACAAATGCAATTTGAATAAAAAAAACTTAATTTGTTTTACTTATTGTTTCGTTAATGTGTATTTATATACCTACCTAATATTTATTTATGTTGGTGTTGATTCATTGGGGCAATGTCAACAAATCTTATTAGATCGCCGACAAATTCAAAAGTCACCATAATGTCTCTCAAAAAATCATCTTTTCAAATATCTAAAACAATCTCATAGTAATATTCTGATACTCACTTCGGTCTAACCACCGTATCGCTGAACCGTGTACGTGAGGAGATGCCAGAAGCTCTTTCAGGAACTGCCAAAGGTGTATATGTGTGCTTCCAGTCTTGGCCTTACCGCCACCGACCGTCGCACTCGTACCCGCTGACTCCGAGTCCTCATCTGTTGAAGAAAAGATTCTTTAAACAAAAGATTTTTAACCTTATAGTATGAGAAATGAAGCCGAAAATGGAATGAGATGATGAGGTGTTGAAACTTGGAACATCCATAATGTACCGTCAAATGAATTTAGACTGAATTGTTCTGATTTAAATTTAATTTTGGTAATTTTAAAATCTTTAAGTAATTGTTACGCAAGAATGTTAAAAAAAAATGATTTGCGCCAACAGATTCACGGAAAAACAAAAGCACGCACTATTTTTATCTAAGCCACAACCGATAAGTAAGAATCGTACGATACACTAGTCGTAAGTCTTGATAATCAAGTAAAAGTAATTCTAGTAGGTAATTCTAATATCATCGTGAATACGAACAACTATTAAATAAAACTAATTAATATAATCATCGCAAATACGAAAACATTACAGAAAAACCAAAGCCACTAAATTGCTACTGCTATGACAGCCTCATTTTGATGTAAAATAAGATATAGATAAATGTTATGAAAGTCTCTTCTATTAAAATATAATTCCGAAATAAAGTTACGATAAAAATCAGTTAGCTCATTGTAACTAACAATAATTACATAATCACGCTGCTCCACAAAATAATTAATTTCATAAAAGTTCATGTATCATACAAAAACGGTTAACTAGAATAAGAACTGAAGTGTATGGAAAAGGTGACCTGAATGCATAAACAAGCGCATAATATTACAATTTAGAACTATTATAAGGCCCATAATGTAGCTATTGGAAAGGGAACCGAAGGGAACACAACGACAGTACCTATAGCTTCTCAGAAACCAATCATTTCAATTAATCGTTTCTATGAAACTATAAGCCTACCCGACTAGCCTTCGTACAACTACGCGCTTTAATAACGACGTAAAAAACGTCTAGTAACACTACAAAAATTTTTCTTAAAGAAAATGTTTAAACTAAAAAGTTATTTTAAAATGTATACTGTAAACATTGTCCAAATTAACAGCAACTGACCTTCAGTTCTAGACATGTAAACAGACTGACATTCAAACGAATCATATAAACAAAACGCTGCACTCAAAACAGTTAAATAGCAACATGCTATTTAAAGAAGAAAGCCAAGTGCCGAGTGGAATGCTGCAGACGATCCGAGGGAACTATGGCATCTAGTTACTCCAAGAAAAAATCATGTTTAAGTAGAAGACGATAAAGCTCAAATTACTGATGCGAAACAAATGAGAGTAAAGTTACTAAAAGAGACGAGCAAAGGGCCACAGGCTACGTTTAATCAAATTTTGAAGTACTTTACACCGTATGTGAAGGTGGCAATGAAAATTTTCACGATGCCGACAGCAGTTTTATCTTGGTCGCATATGACCTTGCGGGTCCAATGGCGTTAACTAGGCCTTCGGGAAACGACACAAAAACATGACTTGACGTATATGGATTCGAAGCCGACATGTAAGGGACAGAACGGCAATAGAACGACAAACGTCTGATTGATGGGTTAACTGTAACTAGGCGTGGCTCCATAATACATTAGTATCCAATTCATTTTATCGGTCAGCGATTTAATGATTTAACGCTCTAAGCTTCCAAGCTTGCTTCAATATATATTTTTATCTACACTCGTATCGTAAAATTCGAATTATGAACTCGAAAGTAATGTCATAATGACATACTTTACGCACATGCACCTGTAATGAATTTAAAAAGTTTCATTACGATACAGTTTGCTGAACAAAACAATGCGGTAATTTAATTTTTTTTCTATAACCGCACACTTGAGCCCAACTAAGGAGTTTTTAATGCCGCTTCAACCCAACCAAGGAGTTTTCAAACCTTTTTTTAGCAGTTGTACAGTTTGGCACCAATGAGTACACAAAATTCAGGGTGGCGCCACTTGTCATACATTGAAAATTTTTATCGTTTAAAATCGCGTTTTTGGCAGAACTTTTGATAGTCATATTGCTTTTAATTATATTTAAGTGTTAACAGGCATATTTTTTGTATGATAAAACAGAGATTGACGGAATCCTGACAAGGATAGAAAATTAGTTCCGATTATAATTTTTTCGCCAGACTATATTTTATTATCTGTGTAGGCGCGCACCAGCGCGCGTGCGCGGCCGCGCACCATGGCCTACTGGATTTGGTCATCGTTACTCGTAAATTTATTGTTATGTTTACGTTATTATTATGGTTTTGTATGTCGAAAGTTTTATTCTGGGCAAAAATATCTGACTACAGCAGTGATACTGAACTGAGGAGAATATGACCCGGCCTGAATTTCTGGATGCAGCAACGTAAATGACGAACAATCTTTTACCAGAGAAATCAAGAAAAACAACGACAATGTTACCAAGATTTTGACTTTGGTATTTTATTTAAAATTGTATGAGTGTAGATAAAATAGTGTATGAAACTGACATAATTAGGTATTAAAACACTCGTGTGATACTATTAAAAACCTCGCCTACGGCTCGGTTTTTAAACTCACACTCGTGTTTTAATAACCCCTATTATGCAACAGTTTCATAAACTACTATTATTAAACAGGTATTTTTATGGAATTATCAATTAAGCTATCATAGTGGCAATCGTGTGCAAAAATACGTGAAACCTGATCTTTCTCGAATCTTGATTATGTTTTCAAGTTATCAATAAGTTTGGCCTGTCTAGCATGTTTTTTTAGTGCTCCAATCTGTACTTTTGTTGAATGTCTAGATATAAGTAACTTTTATTAAACCTCTTACAATGACAAATTAGTATTAATGTTCTTCTATTTGTACAACTTCTGCATTTTAAGAATCTGATTTAATTCGAAATTCACTATTTGGCCTAGTAGCCTCTTTGGTTTGTTTTATACCGTCAGGGCCTTTCTGATATAAATCTTTATGTCAAACAGCATGTGTGGACTGACAACTGAGTCGCAGATAATTGTCGATCGCAATTTCCTGTGCTACTATCTGACACTTTTTTAAATTTATAACTGTCAACCCATGAAGGGCGACAGGGTGTCTCGTGCGCTGGGCTGTATCATGGTTTTATCTTGCAATTGCGATAGGACTTGCTTTTATGATTTTAATCTTGTCAATTTTGATGTTAATGCGATGGTATGGTATTATATACGAATGTTGATAAACAACATTTTCATTTTTAACTTCTTTCTTTGTTAACACAATATTTGATTTATTTTCTCTTGATGGTTTCATAAACAATACAAACCAAATAAGGCAATTATTCTAACAATAGTCTAACAATAAATCTTATCATTCGCTAATCGTTTATCACCAATAAAGACCGCACCTGTCCTCGTTACGTCCAATACATCGTAGCTTTCAATTCCCTCATAAATTCAGTTTACAACTGCGTACGATGTTGGTCATATATCATTAGCTCGTTTGTCTCTAACAGAGTCCGTATGTGGGTTGGTAACGGTCGTTGCACAATGCATGCGACTGATGCATTGCCGTGCTACATTCGACCACGTATTGCACTATCTACTTTTCAATCATGTCTGTATTTTCATGCATTTTCACTAAGGGATTAGCAATACTGACCCGGCGGGATTAGCAATACAGGGTACATATGGGGTAGATGTTCCTAATCAATCTAGACATAGCAATAAAATGGCATGCATTGACGGATTAATTCCTTTCAAAGACAGTTATGTTTCTACGAGTAAGCTTACAACTCTAAAATATTTTCTTATAGGTATATTTCAGGACCGACGCTACTTGATATTCTTTATCTCACTTTCACTACCTTGATTCCCGGATTAGCAAGAAAACAAATTCATTAATATTTCATTAATATTTCATAAACTCACTTATTTATATAATTTATGTCTCATAAATCTATCCTAGGCGTGGCTGTCGCGTTGGTATTTCAATTTAAATATCTAGACTACATTTAACTTAATCCTATGCCAATCAATTTAATTATTATCGTTGAGGCACTTACGTTCAATATTCTAATCGTCAAGATTATCGGTGATGGGATTTACGAAATGATGATAAATTATATTATTTCTAAATTAATGATTGCAGGTTAAATAAAGTTAAGCAACTGATAAGAAACATGCTTCCATTTAAAGCTGACTTGAAGAAAAATGTGATAATAATATAAAATGTTAAGTACCTATCTTATCCGTTGCTAACTCTTGATTCTTTGCCAACCCTGCAAAGGAATTGGCGTTTTAAAATAAGATACATATTAGAAACATACTATGGTATCATAAAATCTTTCAGCAAATTGATCTTCTTCGTAGGAGTTGTAGGCCATGTACTCTATAAAATCTGGATACTACATTACACGTTGACTCGATAGTGCTATAAGATTATTTGATTTCAATTTAGTCCAAACAAACATGAGCTGTTTGTAAACAAGGATTTTAAGAAGTAATAGCATCATTAAGATACTCACCATCACTCATATCGTCGGCAGACGGTAAACCAACTGGCGTTGGAATAGGTGATGCTGACAACTGATGATGATGATGATCAGATCGCTGCGATGTTCTCCAGATCTCTAACTGAGCATACAGAGTACTTCCCGCCTGTAACAATAATAAACATTGATCAAACAAGAAGCAACGGTGAATATACACATTACCTAGAAAGTACGGGCAGTTTCCACGAACTAGCATTTGAAGTGATCATTATTGTTGTTTAGCTACCAGAAAATGTTGATTGAATTTGTTTTATTTATATCAAAAGTGGTGGAACGAATTAAGAAACTAGTTTTCGGCATATCTATGGTTGTAACTAGAAATAGATTCGCAAAGTATGGTAACGTATGTTAAATATTTTATAAGGCTGCGGTCGGTTAGAGTTTTTTGCTTATGGGTCGTAAAATTGATTAAATAATAATATATTTTTTGGTTGTTTATGGTACCTAAACATACCCGATATTTATTTTAGCTATAGATTATGGTTACGAGTGGATTCCTAAAACGGATCATTTTCTGTTTGACCATACTTACTGTACTTATACATATACATTGCTCTGTATACGTGCAATTTCATCTTGACTGTGTTTTATCTTTGGATCTATGAGCGTAAATCTCTGATCCATGGAAAGGCCGTCTACCCTACAACATAATCAACTTTAATCAGCGGACGATCAAAATGCTCAGCATTTTTGATGTTCTACGATCCCTTATCTCCCTATCTTGGAATTCCACGCTAATTCAACACCTATCTTCCCACACAGAAAACCAGATGCAATTTGTATGCAGACAGGTCTGAGGGTGCTGACTTTCATCGCTTAGAGAAAGTCGGCTCGTCGGCGCGTGCGATAACAAAGATACCTGCCCATTGGAACTGGCGTGCTCGATACGATGCTACACACTTTTTTCTACTTATTTAGCTAAAGCTATACTTGGTTCTTTCTTGATTGTTGCAGCATTAAACTTTAAATCTTGTAAATGGGTAATTTTTTTAGCCTACTGTTCAAATATGCAACATACAAGAAGTATGCGTATGTATCCATCATTGTTACTATTAGTATCAACTCTAAAATTTACAACGTTTCTTTATACATTCCGGTCCAGATATCCTCATCAAACTTAGTTTTTTTTACATCGTCACTTCTCTTGGCAGGTAGATTATGAATCCATTGTGTAATTAATGATATTGTCAACTCATCCATTGCGTCATAGAAACCACCAGTCTCATATGAGTACGTGACTTTACAACCATTACGTAAAAATGATCACTGCTAAAAATATATATTTAAAATTTTCCTTATATCGTCATAAGGAAAGGACATTACCACAAATACATTACGCTTCAAATCTCTGATAGATCATACATACATACATACATATTATCACGCCTGTTTCCCATTGGAAAACATAATAATTGGGTAGGCAGAGACTATGGATTTCCACCTGCTACGATCCTGACACACCTCTTTCGCTTCATCTACGTCCACGTCTACGTTTCGTTCATCTCTGACAGATCAATAGATATATAATTTGAGATAATTATTTAGAGTGTTCATTCACAGAACCACCTGCACTATTCTAGAATCTAGATCTCTTACATAACTACAAAATCTATGTTCTCAATGAAGTTATAGCTACTGCACATGTTATACTAAATAAAAGAGATGACGTAACAATTATTGCAAAGCCAAACGTGGAAAACAAACTAGTCTTCAACAACATTATTATATAAGATGGGTCAGCATTAACGGATTTCCTTACTTTTGTCGTCCTTGTAAATTACGTAAAAGCAATTAACGTTGAACTTCTCGTAATGGTACCTATGGAAACAGAACACTGACCTACATGTGTTACATCAGTCATTAGTGTCTTTTATTTATCGTACTTTTTTCCTCATGGCGCAAACAAAACTTCAACTTACATTATCATGATAATTTGACAGTGACAGTAATTTTTAGCCTATTGCAGGGTCCGATTTGTTAAAGAAATTGATGGTTATGTAACTCCTGAGGCTTAAGTAACAAGATAGGTACATGTTTGAAGTAGAATTTTAACATTTTTATGAAGACATTGAACTTAAATTGCGTATTAATGTTTTGACTGATAACGTCAATAATCTTGCCATAAGCTCATTCTAAAATATTTATAAGATTGAATTTTAATAGGTATTAAAATCAATGATAGATGTCACATAGAATCTATTGCATCATTATTATTAAAACAATACTCGTCTTCTTATCACTGTCCACTCGAGTACTGATAGTATTATCTACACTAAAGGCTGAAGTTGCAACATTATTTGGATGCTGATAAGCAATAATGTGTCAACCCACAAAAATGCGAAAATTGAGTTAATGATGCAGTACGCTTCTTTGGATGACAAAGAACGTTTTTCAATAGGATTTTATCCTGATTGAATGGTTTTTATACCAAAAATGAGTACAAATAGGTTGACACGAAATCAGTTCGAAGGGTAAGACATTTTGCAATAAGATGTTTAGGCACTTGAAACATTGTTTGATGACCCTAGGCGCCATCTGTTTAAAGTCAAAAGAAGTTATGGGACATGATCGGTTATTGCGTAATTAGTATTATCCTTTTTCGGCTATGTAAACAACATTGGCCCATATTTAATTAAAATTATACGTATAAAGTGGGCCTCGCAAGACTACTAGCCACATGGAAAACGCAGTAGAAGACTTGGGAAATATAAGATCATCAAAGGTAAGTCAAAATATTACATAAATATACGGATTTTAGCTATAAAAGTTTAGAGGTCATTTTACCGGTAAAATTATTAAAACAACGCTTTTTTATGACATAATACTGTTTAAAATTACATTCAAATACGATTTACATACTTACCGTGATAATATTACTTATCTTAACTACCTAATTTCAGCAAAATGTAATATTTTTGATTAACAGGTTATTGCTTAACAAACATTCTACTATTGACTAGCGCTTGTAAAAGTTTTATAAAGCTTGACACGTTATTGCTACAAAAAAATCTCGTTCACTTGTTCGTTCGTTTATTTCAATAGTATGTTAAATGACTTGAAACGTTTTTGAAAAACGTGGAATGAGGGAATTAATAAAACAAACAGGTTCACGACTGTAAGTATCCGCAAACAGGGTAGACAGACATTGTCTCAAATCTTCAGGTTCTCGAAATTATTACATTTTGGCACATACCCTCATTTTGCAAGTTGTGTCTTATTTTTATAATTATTTTCAGAATGCCACCGCCAAGATCAAGAAGCCATGCTTGCGGATCATGTACCTAATACCTCACGAGGAAAGCCATGCGTCGCATCCTACTTCTGACGAGGAGTTTCAGTGTGAGGTTATTAGCCACGATGTTGAAGAAAAGAGGTGTATGGTTCCGTCAAATAGCAGTCTCAATGAGGAGTTTCCAGAAGTTCGGCCAGCAGAAACATACCTTCCGAATATTTATATTTCTGATCAAGATCTGGACTTTGAGAATACTCTGGATTTATTGGAGTTTCTAGTGTTATGGCTGATAATACAACACTAAATCATTCGTCGATCATTGAGCTTATTCATCATACAGCAACTATTCAGTCCGAGTCCAAAGAGTTGTCTGATTCTTCATCAACTCAGCCTATCGCAGTCCACTGCTGGACATAGGCCTCTCCCAAGTTGCGCCACAACACTCGGTTCTCTGCCTTCCGCATTCAGTCACGTTTAGCCACGTTCTTCAGGTCGTCGGTCCACCTGGCGGGGGTCGCCCTACGCTGCGTTTGCCGATTCGCGGTCTCCACTCAAGGGCTAGTCTGCTCCAGCGGCCATCTGCCCTTCGACAGACATGGCCAGCCCACTGCCATTTCAGCTTATCAGCCTATCGCAGTCCACTGCTGGACATTGGCCTCTCCCAAGTTGCGCCACAACACTCGGTTCTCTGCCTTCCGCATCCAGTCACGTTCAGCCACGTTCTTCAGGTTGTCGGTCCACCTGGCGGGGGTCGCCCTACGCTGCGTTTGCTGATTCGCGGTCTCAACTCAAGGGCTAGTCTGCTCCAGCGACCATCAGCCCTTCGACAGACATGGCCAGCCCACTGCCACTTCAGCTTACTGATCCTACAAGATATGTCAGTCAATCCGGTTCTTCTCCGGATAATCTCGTTATGGATTTTATCCTTCATAGAAACTCCAAGCATAGCTCGCTCCATAGCTCACTGAGCGACTTTGAATTTGTGGACTAGCCCAACTGTCAGTGTCCACGTCTCGGCACCGTAAGTCATGACAGGCTGGACGTACTGGTTTAAGACCTTTGTCTTCAAACATTGCGGTATATGCTGACGAGAAAAGAAAAAAAGACTCGGCAAAGTTTGCCAAATACTACCCAGCCTAACCAGAACCTTCTGTCGGCTTCTTTCTTGAAGTTTGTCTACGAAGCTGAATTATCTGCCCTAGGTAGACGTATTCCGTTACGACTTCGAGTGCCAACCCTTCAACGAATATTGGCCTCGGCATGACTTGCATATTAATAATTGCACTTTAGTCTTGTCCAGATTTATGCCGAGACCGACACGCCGAGATGCTCCGTTTAAGCTGTGCAGCATTTCGCCCAGGTGTTCCAACGACTCAGCCATACAACGATGTCATCGGCAAAACGGAGATGTGAGATATTCTCGCCGTTAACGTTCATACCCTATCCAGTCGAACGAAACGAGATTATTTTGTTGTAGCTAGTTTGATTTTGATTTTTAAATACTGTTTTAATTTAGATAATGTTGATTATGATGTAGGTAGATAAGTATTCAAAGTAAATCTTGAAGATTGAATAGCCAATAACGCTCTATGGTATTTGTTACGTTTTTAAGAGGAATATAAATGTTTTTATGTTATAAGAAATCATGGCTTTTATTGATAACACCTTAACATTACAATTTTTATCTTAATAATACGTTTATCAATATAGGGTTAAGGTACTTGACATTAATCAAATTGAATTTAAATTATTTGTTTTCAGTTTAGCAATAATGTGTTATAAGACTTGAAATGTATATTCAAATAAAATGTTTGCTGGCGCATTTTGTAATATCAAATTTAACGGTTTTTGGAATGAATATATCAGATTTTACAAGTTTAATGGGAGAAATTTGATCTAAACTTATATTATGATATAATGACTGCATATCATCAATATTTGCAGCAAATCCTTGAACAAACTAATTAAATTGGCGCCGTAATTTTGAAACACGATTTACTCGAAATGGCTTCCGTGTAGGTTGACATACTATTGCTTATCAGCATCCATTTAGCCATTGAATAACACAATCCATTGATACTCTTAAATAAACTTTACACTGTTTTGTAACACAAAATTTTAGAAACGTAATGAATTTTTACGAATATCAGGTAGATAATTAATTTTAAAGAGCCAGTACGACACACAGATGCTACTAAATTAAAAATCAAACAACAATAAGCTTATAATTTGTGCTTAGAAGTCCTAATGCAGATGCATGTAACCCAGATCATTTATTCCTATAAAGATTTGAGTAATCTATTTGTACTTTGGCCAATGTAAAATCATAAATGTTATTGCGATTAAAGTTGAATCATCTCCGCTCATCAATTTGCATCGCGACGAACATGTGCAAAAGTCACGCAAACTCAAAAATGATGTAAGCATTCATGAAAAAATTCAAGAAGCCATTATTGAAATAGTTGTTGATGATTTAACTTAGGTGGGTATTATATTTAGAAATGAATTTATTGATAAGAAAAAAGTCCATTTAAATAATGTGCGTAACAACAGCTTAATGGTTTCGTCAAATCTTTAGAGGGATCTTAATTTTTTTTGGTATTAATTATTAATGCAATATATTATGAACTACAATTTCAAAAAAAAAAAAAAAAAAAAGTAAATTACTATCAATGCTGATTTCTCTCAAGGAAAATAGCATGAATAACTAGGAATGAGAACTAACATTAAGATACGCATAAAAATGCCCAAGCTCCTACGTCGATGTTGTAGCAAGCGATAATTCTGTATCTCTTGACCTCAACTGACACGTGGCTAGAAGAATTTATGTGATAACATTAAGATAACACGTATTGTGGATATTTTCTCCTATACGGTCCATTTTAATTGACACTATTCAAGTCAACATTGTATTAATCAGTACTTAGTTTGTGAATCAGTATAGACTTTGGCCTGACAAACGCCCTCAATCTGCCCCAGGGTTATGCGATAATCTTAAAATACATAAACAAATGTGTTTGTTCGTACCTGAGGTGCTCTCTGGTTGAATTCTTCTTCTGGAAGTCCTACTAGCGCTGCGCCATCCATTGTGAAGTTTTCTATAGGCACCATTGGGAGATTGTAATGTTGCAATGTGAACATCACCCACGACTTTACGTCCCCGGTGCTCCATAGCATTGGATCTGGAAACAAACATGCTATTAACGACTGCTTTACTACTCGTATTTTAACTATTATCATCATTAAGTTCTATAATAACTACTAAATACTTAATTCAGTTCGCTTAAAACAGTATAGCGGTCTGCAAAATTCATTTCTCCAGTATTCATATTAATTATTTACTCAGATGGCATTATCAAGTCAATTCTACCGTAATCTCATTATACCTTGTTCGTAATCAATGACTTACTAATTAACATACCCAGGACAAATAATTAGTTCTAGGAAAATGCAAACTGAGCTACGCCATACGCATCTCCAATCAATGTGTATATAGCAAGAACGTCACTAATATAAGACGAGAACATTGCTGGGCCAACATGAACAGCTTACGTAATCTCTTCAGAGCTACTTCTAAGAATTCATTTATGTTTATAATGGCGTTATACTCAGCGGTAGCTTTAACATATTCTGTACTTAGAAATACGTTTTTTACTGCCTCGACAGCTGAGTGACGTCACTATTAATTACAATACTAATAGGAATCATGTAAGACGTACGCGTACAAAATTCCCATGACATGCCATTGTAGATCATACATAATTGTTTATAAATTTATTCGAACGTAATACAACTCTCAATTTGAGTAAGTAACGGTATTGACGTTTTTGACTCACCTGGTGAGATTCCAAGTACTGTGCATGTGTTGTCAACGTCTCTTTTGCTCTGTTCGATGGCCATGCTGAGGACGCGGTCGATGTCTGGCGTGACTAGAGTCTCGTCACCTCCACTGCTCTCTTCCATTTTTACACTTCCCAACTCCAAAGGAATTGGTCTAAGATTCAATCTCTTCTGGAAAGATGTGTCTTCTAGTGCTGATCTGAGCAGAATGTGATCTCTTGGCTCTTCAACTTCAATTTTTGGTGTGATGTAGCTATGTTGTATACTGTCTTGGAGTATCTGGTTTTCTTTCAAAAGCTCCTCTATGTCTATGTATTCGTCGTGTTGTGGTACTGGTGAGGAGTACTGATTGTGACTTCCGTAGGATACACACGATCCTGAAGGAGATAAGGGGTAAGGAGAAGCAAAGTCGGGCACTCCAAGTCTGTTGGGTTCTTCTTTAATATACACTTGTGGTGAGTACTGAAGGGAACTGTAGGGAGAAGCGGGCTGCAGGGCGACTTGTGGAATGGAGCCTTCGTCTGATGACGGAGAGGGAGTAGGGTAACCCTCGTAGTCGTATAGGCGTTCTAAGAAGACGTTGTTTGTGTTGTCTTCTGGGTAGGGTGGAGGTGGTTTGTTGTGTGGGTTGGGCGGGGAGTGAAGCATCGATTCTGGAGGGGATGCAGCGCCGAGCAGGCGGAGAAGATGTTGAAGATCAGCGGGGGAAGCGGGGACCGCTCTCTCGCCCTGCGATGCCGATGGCGGGCTGCACCCGGACCGGGGCACCGTTTGTGGCATCTGTGAACAAGAGAAAACAAGCTTTAGTTTTTGATCAAATCGGTCTAATTGTATTTATGAATTGGTACTATTAGCTATAAATGACGTTGTTTGGTCACGAGTCACGATATTGGTCGTTATTTCTTGGATTTCACACGCGTTCGATCGGCAGGTGTTAATTTCGGTACTGTCCCGCAGATGTTTATTTAATAAATTCATGTAGAAACTACTTTGATTTGAAAGGTCTTTGAACTGAATTGGGTGTGTGAGACTACTGTAATCAAAAATACTTTAGGTGCTGCCTCTAAAAAGTCCCGTGTACTTAGGTCATTGTTCGTTTACGTCAGCCAGCAACGTGCCGATATCCAGATGTCCAAACAGCTGTATGTTTATTTATCTATTCTCTACGTCAAAGACCTCTATATTTAGTAGTGATTTAATGACATGTAGCAGCCAAGTGGCGCCCCCATCAGTAAAAAAATTATTACTCACTTAATACATCATTTATCGAAAATTAGTTTTTAACGATTAATGTAGTTTAATCAGAAACTATTAACTCTGTAAATTATACTTCGCTGTAGTTGTAGAAAGAAAAAGTGCGAAAAACGGCCACTTTTAGCATTTTTACTATCTACAACTAGAGAGAACTTTATTTTACAAAGTAAAATAAAGTAATAAATTAAATTAAATTAAATTATTAATTAATTAATTATTATTTAATTAAATTATTAGTATAATTTAGTTTCTGATTAAACTAAAGTACCTGTACTTCAATTGTTATAAACGAATATTCGATCAATGATCTATTCAGCGGGTAATAATTATTTTACTGATGGGGGCGCCACTTGGCTCCTACATTCCCCAGGGTTTAAGTCACAGATAAAAAAAGACGAATTAATGGTCAGGCGATAATAAGTAAAAAGGATTAGATATTTGTTAACATTTTTTTTAAGTAGGTGTGTTATTATTATCTCACGATATAGTGTCCGATTCTTGGAAATCGTAGAAGTGTTGTGAAAAAATATGCAAATATATGTAGATTGTTTGCTAATAACTCGACTTATGAAGTGATCAAAAAGTTGTAACTAAGTTTATGTATGATGGCACGCGGGAAAAACTTTTCGTTTTTTTATGAGTGTTAACTGTTGTTTCTATGCTGACATAGGATTTTGTGAAAAACGTTAACCGGCTTGTTATCTCGCGCTACTTCCAAGAGTCGAGTCAAAGAAATTAATGGGTTATTAACACACTCACGGCTCACACACACATAAGTCGTCTACAGCAGATTGATAACAAAATTGATTCAAAATTATTGACTCTGTATCGATTCTGAGCGGACGACTGACTTAAGTAAACAAAGCAAAAGCAAAAATTCCCAAATACCCTCAACTAATTTATATTACTTCTCAATATCAAATTGCTTACAAAAATAAAGCATGTTTTTTTTTTCTTAATGTTATAATATTATAGGTAAGTCATGATTAGGTTTTAATTCCTCTAAAAGGTGTTTTTTATGTTTAGATGAATAACGTTTATATGTAACACAAAGAAAACTCATAACTGCGTTGTAACACATTTTCTTCGTGAAAATCGCCTTAACCTAACCGGTCTATCTGGATAATCAACATGCTTCTCTATTATTCTACTTGTTTTAGTCCAAACAATCGCTAGATCATCCCGTAAAAGCTGGCCTCGCATTGTACGTGCTTTCCTTACAATGAGAGGTCAGGTTATATTGGTAAAATATAGCATGATATGTCGCCGTGCGTACAGTCAGCCGCATATCAATGATGGTTTTTTAACCAGTATAAGCGGAACTGGATTAGTAAGGAAGTTTCATTTAAGAAAAGCTCTGCTTAAACTAGTTTTTTACCATGGACGTGCGCTCGACGAAACATGTTTCCCACATTGTCAAGTAATTGTTGTTTTGTTGTAAGTCAACTTAATCGGTTAACACAGTTTTAATATGAAGATGTTTGATTGTTTAATTAACCACACTTTGGTCTGAGTTTTTTTAAAGAAAAGTACGAGAAATAATCAATTCTCAATTCGACCCGTATTTGTTTTAAAAATGAATATAACACGCTGAAATATTAATGGTTGTTTTCCTGAAAAGAGGTCATTGTACTCATCATTATGAACAACTTTTACTATGGGACTAACACTGAAATTGCAAAAAAATATATCAGCTGGTCCCTACATTTGTGTTCACTTAAATCGATAAAATGTAGGGACCAGCAGATATTTCTTCGCGATGGTTGTAGTAAAAGTTGTTCATAATTATGAGTACGATTACCACTTTTCAGGAAAACAACCATTCTTTCAGCGCGTACAAATAAAATGTCTGTTTCTATGTTATAACCACTTGTCATACTTTCTAAGTTTGTTTTTTTTATAATAACAAATAGGTGATGGTCTGACAAACTGCCATAGTAAAATAACTTTTACTTAACCCCTCAAAAAATTACTTAGACACTTATTGATAACAAAGAAAAGAAATAAAGAAAGAAAAAGATTTATTTGCCTCAAGAAAGACGCACAAAATTACCAAAAAATTAAAGAAAAACACATAACCTGTTAACCCTTGTTGTTATAATTGTTGTTGAAACTCAAATGAGAAACGTTTTATCAAAAATAACCATTTAACAATCTGTTCATAATCTGTTAGGTCGTTTAATTTTATTAACAGACTGACTATAAGTAATGATTTTATTACATACACATATAGAGAGGTCGATGATGTCATAATCTACGCCAGCAAGTGATTAGGAATTATTATTTAATTGTTTTGGTGTTTTACTTAAGGTGGTTTATTTAGTGTTAAAACATTTTTAATATCGAGACATTAATTTGTTTAACATTATCAGGATTGTTGGGGAAAACTCTCAAATGGGTTAATGACAGTAATTATGTCGTATCAAAATCGATTAATTAGTTTTTGAGGTTAGACAAGACAGACGGACACACTATGTCGGAATTCAATTCAATTCAATTTTATTTATTTGCTAATATGGGTACAAAATGGTGTTATAAATTTTATAATAATGTAAATCATCGCCATATTATAGCTTTCGCCATGCAAATTTTTTACAAAACAATCAATTATGTCATGTTATTATGTTATGTTATTATTATTATTTATTATATTTAAATCTTAAATCAATTATTTATTAGTTATTTCTTAAAAAATATATTAACATTATCATATATTGTGAAATATTAAAGATATCACCTACAACTATTTATTACATAGAAAAACACACGAATAAGTTAAAGTTTGTCATCAAGAAACTCTGTAACACTGTAATATGCTTTTTCTTTAAGTAATTGTTTTAGTTTATTCTTGAATAGATTGTTACTACAAATTTGGAGGAGAGAATTAGGCAAATGGTTGTACAATCTAGTAGCCATGCAAAACACACTATTATTCAAGAGACTGGTTTTGTTCGGTATGAAACTTATTTTCAAATGAAGTCTTTTGCTTTTTAGTTTATTAAATATCCCAATGTTACTCTTAACAAACGTTACAATTTCCAGTATATAGATACACGGCAAAGTCAAAATGTCTAACCGCGGAATACAAGTCTACAATTTTATGTTGATTGCAAAAAAATATTTAAAAAAGAAACCGAGATTAAAACGTGTTTTATAATCGTAATCTACAAAATCTACATTACACGTGGTCACCATAGTTAATAGGTCTGGTCTAGCTAATACTTGACACGCGGAAGTGTCTGGGAATTCTGGTTTTAATCGACGTTTCATTATAATAGGTATTTTGTCAAATAATTTACTGCAAATATTTAAGGTATGACGCGAATTAGAGATATGTGACCTTTTTATAATTTCTAGTTTGTTTGTTTATAATTCTTGCATTACTAAATTATTTAGCTTGAGTTTGATTACACGTTTTGACTTCCACGTTACAATTCCGCAAAATAAAAGTAAGAACATACCTACTGCAAATCAGACAGAAGGTCATTGCACTTTTCCAAGAAAACTACCATTAGTATACAAACGAATATTCTTGCAATGTTTACTAAAACAAAAGTTTAATTTATAAAAAAATCTCTAATTACAAAAAAAAACTGAAAATGTATATCAAAAATCTTAATACAATATTTCTTTCATCATCGTCATAATCACCATCATCATTATCACCATCATCATTATCATCATCATCATTATCATCATCATCATTATCATCATCATCATTATCATCATCGGCCTATATTAGTCCACTGCTGGACATAAGCCTCTCCAACGGCACGCCACTGAGTTCGATCCTCGGCCACTCGCATCCAATTGCTACCAGCCACCTTGCCAGTGTCATCGCTCCACCGAACCTCAGGGCGTTATATTGTCTTTACCTCTAAATTAATATGTCACACATATAATACAGGGTATTTTTTAATTCATTAACAACCCTTTAAGGTATATTTGTAGGTACTTATACTCATCAATTTGATCAACTTTTATTATGACACCAACTTTGAATTACAAAAACAAAACACCCGTTCCATAGAAAATGTTTCGTATACTTGACGAAAATTTATGGAAACAGTCGTTTTTTTAATTGCTAATTAAAAATTGATAAGTATAATCATCCCTTAATCGTGTAAAGCACTACTATACTAACATTACTAACGATGGAATTACGACAATAAAAACTAAATCAGTCAATCGCTTCAGGTGTTTAGTGATAAAAACTTTGAAACGGTTTACAGATAAAATGACCGATATTCTGCTTTTAAAATGTTACTATATTATAAAATCAAAATAAGCATACCTACTATAATAACGAAATAGTTTTACATGGAATTCTAATATGGATAGCCCTAATATAGACATGAAATTATGGTAATGAGGAAGATGAACAAAAAAAAACAATTTATAAAATTTCTCAAGCGTACGAGTTTTCAAATAATTAGGAATACTCCAAGCTGATTTTAATAGTAAAGGCACTTGGGGATTATCACTATAAAATAATTAACAGCTTTTTACGTAAAACCCCAAGTACTACAGCTTTCCTTTTGAAATATGACTTATAGGTTTTTGTATACCTCAACTTCATCATTTCAGCCGAAAGACGTCCACTACTGGACATAGGCCTCCCCCAATTAAGGGGGGGATATGCCATAATCGCCACGCTTGGCAGGCGGGTTGGCGATCGCAGTTGGTTGGTTAAATACTCAGAGAACGCTGCTGCCCATCCTCTGGTGAATCCCTTAGTCGCCTTTTACGACACCCATGAGAAGAGATAAGATACCTCAACTTGTCCAAGACTAAATAATAATTTAATAAGTTTAATATAAATCGTAACAAAAAATGCCAGATTGCAAGTCACCTCTATGCGTCAAAGGGATATCCGATTCTGCCGATACGGACTTCCGACGTGTGATAAAACTGATCAGATATAGATCTTATTATTATTACACGAGATTTTCTAAGAACTATTCGGAAGGATATGGGAATTCACAGTTTTTAAATATTCGCGTAAAATGGCGAAGAATTTGTCATAATTGCTGGCACTTTTCATATTTGCCGAACTTAAGTGGCAGTGGGCGGGGAACATAACTCACAGAACGGATGGCCTTCTGGAGTGGCGACCGCGTACTGGAAGGCGAAGCGTGGGTAGGCCAAGGAGGACCTGGTGAAGGTCGCGGGAATCCGCTGGATGCGGGAAGCGCAGTACCGGTTGTTGTGACTATGCTTAGGGGAGGCCTATGTCCAGCAGTGGACGTCTTGTAATGATGATGATGATATGGCGTAGCATTATAAGCTGAGGTTGTTTAAGGAACTAAATGACAATACACAACGATAAATTTTTACTATGGGAGCAACCCAGAAATCACGAAAAAACGAGTTGTTCCCTTGTTTTTTTTCGCCCCTTAAAAATATCTCGGTTAAAAACGTACAACGTCCAACATCAAAAAAAGTCCAACGTCCTTATACAACGTGTTATTGAAATAACTGAAAACCTCTTAGGGGGTCACAGTACTCATCAGTATGAACAACATTTACTATGACACCAACTTTGAAATCGCGAAAAAAATATCAGCTTGTCGCTACATTTTATCCATAAAGTGAACACAAATGTAGGAACCAACTGATTTATTTTTACCCCTTAAGAGGGTTTCATTTATTTTAATAACACGTTGCATAAACGAATCACGGCTTTTTTCACAAACATGGAAAGAGTCATATACTTATATAAAACTCGGGGTCAATAGTTAACGCTTCTGATCTTGGTATCACTTTTTTGGCTTACAGACGGTCATTGCCACCAGTAAGTACCAACTGTCTGAATAAATCGTCATAGCAACGCTTCCTCGTTTGTTTATTTTTAACTTAAGACAATGGTTTGTTCCAATTTCTAATCGGCCGTTGATATTCGGAAAAGGATATTATTTCTTTCAGTTTAGTATTTAAATAAAACAGACTATTTTATTCCCCTTGTCATGGGGTGTACGTCGTATTGAATAACATCCAAGGAAGTTAAGTTCTCTTTACATGATTAGAACTGCAATAAAAATAGGGTCACAGATTAAATAGTAACCAAACCAGCCTCCTTAATAATATCGTTCGCTATGTGTTCCGTTTAAAAAAAATGCCCAACAATGTGCATTGACGTCATAGCATTGTCGACAAATCGGCGGCGCAGGCGTCAAGAGCGAGCGTGACCGTACTAGAGCATGCTACAGTTTGTTCAGACCTTGGGTTTTCCACTAAAGTTCGCTCAACCGCTTATAGTAGCAAAAAATACTTTAGCATTGCATACAAATTGTTACAATTTTAAATGTCTAAAGTGACATAGTTTTGTGAGCTAAATATAAAAAGAGGAGTGACATTTTGTAGCTTTTGGCAGTATTTATGAACTTATACTTTTTCTTAATCTATTTTAATCGCTATGTCTACTCTAGTTTATGTTGGTCATTGATTAATGTATGACATCAAGCCTATTCAACTTCTACTGGTCTTTATCCCGTCGACAATCGCAAAGCCGCCAGCGGCCTCGAAACAATAGATAATCGATTGTGTGTCATTATCTTTTCTTTGATGCACTAAAACATATCAAAGCATTACATCTTTTTTCGAAACTCATTAATTCGCTAAACGTTTCCAGAGAATTCTACTTTTTACTGACTATTATATATGCGAAAGAATGGATGTTTGTTTGCTTGTTTGTCTTTTAATCACTCTTAACAAATTAGTGGCACATAGATAGACCAAAACCCAGATTTAAATATAGGCTACTTTTTATCCCGGAAAGATAAACAGTTTCCGAGGAATATGTGATAACATCTTTTTCTTTTAAACTGAATAATATGCAGTCGAAGCTGCGGGCTGAATCTACTATCTTAAAAAATGTAATCTAATGTATCATTAAAAAGCTTGAATGAACGTATAATTAGAAATTACATGATGTTTTCAAGCGAGCTGTTACTATGCCAAAACAAAAACTCACATAGAAACAGACTATCACCAAAATATATGGTTTTTTCTCAGTTTATTATTGTAGTTGTTTAAAACAAACTTTTAGTCTCCATAACTCTTCTTGTTGATAAACAGAAATGTATCTTATTAAATGTTTTTTAAACTGAACTGTTAGAAATCTACACTCTGTCTGTTTGTTACCATCTTACGGCTAAACCTTTGAACCGATCGTAATGAAATTTATTAAAGAGGTAGCCTGGGACTTGGAAAAGGATATAAGCTAGATTTTATCCTGGGATGATAAACAGTTTCCGAGGGATGCACGATAAAGTCCTTCTGTGATAAACCGAATTATAAGCGGATGAAGCCGCGCACATAGTCTGTTTTTTCTTTCTTGTCTTATTTAGTAAACAATTTTGCCATATTCCTTTATTCCAATAACTACTAATAAAATATAATTACTAGTTCTGCACGTGTAATTAGGTTATTTTTTTAATTTAATTTATAAAATTGTTAACGTAACGTCTTTTAATCATTATTATTCACGAATTGCATTAAATAGTCATGCCTAGATTGTTTACTAAATAAGCCAAGTAAGAAAAAACAGAGTGTAGACTAAGTTGTAAAAATACTAGTTAGAGAAGTTATTAAATTATTGGTTTTAGTTTAGGTTGAAGTTTTGTTACGGTTTTTAGTTGTGTTGTGTTTTTTGTTTTTTATTACAAAAAAAAACACAACACAACAACAATTGATTAACCAAATTTTAAGAATTTTAAGTAGATAACAAAAAAAAAGCATTAGACAGTAGAATACACCAGCAAAGTAATGTTGCAGCAACTCTTAGCAACTATACTTGACAAGAACGAATAGAGCTGTTTTTTAAGTAGGTATGTTTGGAACTTTGGACGATACTGATAATCTAGCTATAGGTTTAATCAATTTAATTTTTGTCAGATCCTAATTAATTACTTCTAACACTATAAAAACGTAACATTTCCACGATGTTATCAAAAAAATTCTCACACTCCTAAATTAGTCTAAAAATATATCAACATTTAGTAGCCAAATATAGAAACACCAAGATATTTTACAGAGGTTTTACTCGGCAGACTGTATAACATAATCGCATAATAACACAACACTCCTTGAGAACAAGATGTCTGTGTGAGATTAAATTAAATTGCCCATTACTTTGACTTATAGAACTTGGGGTTCCCCCGTTTTGTTTTGACCCCTTAAAACTCTTTCTAAAATGTTTGTTTTGATATTTACATATATAAGATAATCAGCCCATTACTGTCCCACTGCTGGGCACGGGCGTCTTCTCGGAATGACAAGGTTAAGGTCTTAGTCCATCACGCTGGCCGAGTGCGGGTTGGCAGACTACACACACCATCGAGAACTGTATGGAGCACTCTCAGGTGCAGGTTTCCTCACGATGTTTTCCTTCACCGTTAAAGCAAGTGATAATCAAATTCTGATCCACACATGAATTCGAAATGTCACTGGTGCGGCCCGGGTTTGAACTCAGGCCCTCCTGCATAGAAGGAAAGCGTTCAAAAGCTAGACTATCACAACTTTTATTGGTATTTAAAAACAGATAAATAACAATTTTATATTGAGAAGGTCATGAGGTCCAAAGGTTCATAATTAGTCTTTAGTAAAAAAAAGTACAGCTACGCGGAAACGATTTCTTGTCATTTCACTTATTATGGAATGTGTACTACTGAACTTTGGAATATATTATAGACTACAATTAAGTACCAAGCCACATAACAAAACTACAATATCTCTTCTATTGCTACGAAATTCGTAGCAATACAAATTTCGTAGCCACCAAAACCACTTTTTTTAAATCCCTCCAATATTTCACATAAGCATAGCTTAAACAGCTCTAGAGACATAATACATGTATAAGTCGATACAACTTCAGAACGAACTAAGCCTAATCAACAGCTGCTACGCATTTCGTAGCTGCGTCTACGCTTCCCGCCCGTTGCATCGCTTTCATTTTAAAAACCCCTGCCGAATTGTGTAACTCACTCGCAATCATGTTGATTTAAATGTTTATTGCTTCGTATGTTATGACAATCAGTCTTATCGACAACTATAAACCGCGCAATGAATATTGTTGTTATATCAAAATGAAAGCTATTGTCATTGTGATTGCGTTAAGCAATTACCCTATTGTTCTATCGTATTATAACCCTACTACTAACAATATCTTTATCATTTAGTAGTAGTAGTAGAGCTCCTTTGTGAAAGAGCTTGTCTGAGGAAGTACTATCACCGTACCAATTCTGCCGCCAAAAAATGATGCTTGCATTGCTGTTCCAGTGGGAAGGGTACGGGTGCCGGTGACATTACAATCACATGAGACTTTCCATCTTTGCGACTCAGCATGGCGCGAAATGCAATGCCATTTATGCAACAGCCTAGGTGGTATTGCAGTTGAGAACGCGTAAAGACGTCAGTCCTGTGCCTGATCTCTCTCCGATCGTATCGGATTGCCGTCCCATCGGATTATGAGAGTGAGGGAATAGAGAGTGCACCTGTGTTTGCGCACACACTTGTACACTATAATATGTCCCGTGCAGATGGCTGGCCGTTGAAATTGGCCGTCGTGACCGAAATTATTTCATTACTGCAGTTGATTTGAGCAAAGTTAACCGCTTAATATCAGTGGCTCGTTTTTCTATACTATACGATGAATAAAAGAAACCATAGAACAGTAAACATTATATGAAATTAGCATAAACACCACTACAACACTATAGGTATACGGAATCTAAGACTAGAACGTATAACTTTTTAATTTTTTGTGGGACACAAAACGTGTCAGTCTGGTATAATTATCCACTGTTTTATTTTTCAAAGCTAGACAATCTAGTTGGTATTTCCCAAACGTTATTCGTCAATTATACGGATGTCAGTGTTAAATTTATTGTCGTCCACAAAGTTTATTTGATAAAATAAGATTTGTAGAGGTATATTTAGAGTTTTATTAAGTGCCCCGCCTATTTAGATTCACAACTTGACATCAAGCCATGATTCTGCTTAAACTAATTGGATCCTATAGTTCTACTCATCACTGAAGGTTTTAAACTTGATGGTCTATTGGTTCGTGCTTCTAGTACTGAATAATGATTGTATGACAACACAACACGCTGGTTATAAAAGTCAATTAGCTATAAGCTTTATTACTAGTAGTAAACAGTTATTATATGCATTCCAAGTAAATTATCTACCTAATAATATACTGTTTTATTATAATACTGATACAAAGTTTGTTAAAAACATATATGTAAGTATATGTGGGTAGGTATGTAACCGGCTTTCAGGTCCTTGACACTAGTTTTTTGTTTTGATACCGTTAGTCGAAATAACCTCCAAATGCCGGTACTATGTGTTGAATCAAAGCGTCCTATCATTATCAAAACCTAAAGGTATACAGTGCCCTCCAAAACAACTATAAACAACAACAAAAACAACCTTTAACAATCCTTAACACACAAGTAATTGTTTAGCGTATTTAAATCCACGTGGTAACTTAAGTTTTAAATCCTCACTCACTTGCTTCCTTAAGCTTTCACCCCCACTCACTGAATGTACAAAAGCACTCACACAGTCAAATATCCGAACAGGGTTGCGTTTGCGCCGCGTCCATTGCGTTGAGGTTATAAAGCCGGCCGGCGAAGACTGCCCGATGAGATTCCAAATTTAAAATTAGCCACTGTTTTTTCAATCCTTTATTTTGTTTACTATGTTTGTAAGTATAATAAGTATATACACCCGGTATTTTTTGGTAACATGAGTGCGTGTGTACGGCGGATAGATCACACAGCCACTGAGCGCGGCGCCCGCGCACGAAGGCTTTGCCTCAATGAGAGGCTACGTCACTACGGGAAGTACGCTGCCACTAAACTAATATCAAAAATACTTCTCGCATCGGAACAGCGTGCTCTAACGTCATATAGCTCTTAATTATTTTTCTATGACGCTCGTGAAAATTGGAATAAAAGACAAAATTAAAAAGTAATTTGATTTCGTTTAGTTTCCGTTGTGTTACATTTCGTAACATATCCTGTACCTGATTTAATTTAAATGACGTTTAATTGACGTTTGTAAATTTTCCGCCTATAATTTACAAAATGTCTGAGGCTGACGTTTTCATGCAAGAAATTGTTTATTAAGAACACGTATAAATAATAAAATGTTATCTGTGTTTCTATGACCCGAAACACTTTTATTTTGTTTTTTTCCTTCTTAACCTTTATCGCTAAGACTTGATTGTTAGTGTTTTGTAAATTCTTATTGCGCATTTACTTTGTTTTATATAATCTTAATGCCTAGTTGTTTGTTTATATGTATGCTTTATGTTGTTATTAATATGCATACAGGTACGTTATTGACAGAAATGTTTTTCTTTCTCTTTCTTGAGCCTTTTTTAAGGTTCCGTACCCAAAGGATGCCAAAAGGGGGGTCCCTTTACTATTACTCTCGTTACGCTGTCCGTCCGTTTGTCTGTTACAGGGCTGTATCTTTTGAATGGTAAAAGGTAGCCGGTTAAAAAGTTCTCAAAATATAAAAAGTCTAAAATTAAAGGGGGTCCAACATTACTATTATAATAATCAAAAAAAAAACCATATCTATTGCCATAACAATAATGAAGCCTATTTACATATTACATAAAATTAGGTTTAACCCACTACTAGGGGTAAATAGTAGGCAAGGGTAAGTCGTGAGTCGTGATTAAGATTATGACGTCACTTTCCCGCGCCTTCCGCACTTCATTCATTGAGTAATAATAGTTCATTGCAGCCAAAGAACGTGTACTATACGTACACACTCACACATACACATGGTTGTACGTCAGCTCTAACACGTGAGAAAATAACTTTGGGTCGCACGTTCTTAATTAAATTATGCTTCTTTTCCTTGGTTCAATTATTTATTATTAATCATTATTATCGGTAAGTGCCCTTGGTTTAATTATTTTATCGTTACTTGAAAGCGAATGTAGTACAAAAGACATCAACGGGAGGGAGGCATTTTCATAAAGTTCAACGCAAAATTACAAAAAATTATTTCGCAAATACAAGTCTACATGATGAAATTAAATACATGTAAGCGACAAATTTTAAAGGTGGCTTCTAGCAATGAAATTGAAAACCTTGAAAAAATGCGAGCAAGTTGGATTGCCTCAACCAGTCAACCAAAAAAGTACGCAAGTACTTACAGACAAGTGACAAGTACGCAAGTATGTATGTTTACATACAAAATATTGAATGTAATATTTTGCACACGACGTGCTCAAGCGTGGGTGCTTTATGAATGGGTTTTATTGGTGACATAAAACATAACAAAACAATGAGGTGTCGGCATTCCCGCTTACATAATGATCGTTTAAAAATAGATTCGTAAATCATTTATTGATGTCACATCATAATACATAGTAAATAGGTAACATTCGTTTTGATTTAACTCCGAAACTAGATTGAGTTTTTCTTTTTATATATAGTATAGGATAGCGAAACGAACTAAAGGCCCACCTGATTTTAAGCAGTTACCTTTGCCCATAACAACTGCAATACCACCTAGGCTGTTACCTAAATGGTACCGCAAGTCAGTTCACCAAACTGAGACATGAAGATGGAAAGTCTCATGTGATTGTAGTTTCAGCGGCACCCGTACCATTCAGACCAAAACATAGCAATGCAGCATCACTATTTGGCGGAGAAGTAGATAGGGTAAGCTGGTAGTACTTCCCCGGACGAGCTCTTTCACAAAGGAGCTCTACTACTACTAATTAAATTATTAAACTAAAATATCGAAAATATGTCGTTACGGGAAGTCAGAAGCCCAAAAGTCTGACAACTGGTCTAATCGAAGGATGTTATTATTACTCAGTAACTGGGTTGCGGGGTCTGATGGCAGTCGCTCCGTTTAAAATACTGATATTCAGCCGCATCTGGTTAGACTGGAAGCCAACCCTATCCCCAACATAATTAGGAAAAGGCTAAGAAATGAGAAGCAGATAAGGTGCACCTAAATAAATAATTACTAAGGGGTACGCCCACATCGTCAATCGTCAATCGTATTCTTTTAGTTTGAGGATTAGACGTTTGCTCCAGATTGCGGTTTGCAAATACTGTAGGCGGAATGGTAGGTACTCCTTTGCCATTTTGTATTCTTTTTTCTGCCTTCATTCGCTAGTTCTACGCGCTCCATCTTATTTGTTCGGTCTGAGCCACACACCCACATTTCTCTGATAAGAGTATTACGTGGCAAGAGGCAAGTCTATTGCAATATTATTGATAACAATAAAAGGGGTACGTCACAGAAATCAGGGCTCTATCAATAAAATTATGGCTATGTAGCCCTCTTCAACTTCCCATTTCGTCAACTTTACTTTTGCCTACAAAAATGAAATTGAAGTTTACGAAATGAGATTTCTTTTATGGAATTGGTAATTATAAAAGACCAAGAAATGCGAAGTTGACGAAACTGGATGTAGCCAAAATATTTTTTTTTTTTTTTTAAGTAATACATTTCTTTTTATTGATTTTTATGGTACTGCTGAAATAGGCTGCCAAACTATTACCGTCACTCAATTCAACCTAAAGTTAAAAAAAAAACATAACATTAAGTTTAAAATAACTGCCACATTCAAATTCTATAAGGCACACAATAATGTCCATTATAAGGCTCTGAAGTGACTAAAACGGAGGGAAAAGCCTAAATTACGTAACTGGCAATCGTTCAATATGATGACGTCATTGTGCGTCATTGCTTCTTGCAATGTCAGTGCTAAAAGAAAGGGTGACATATTATATTAAGGGTGACAAATTCATTGTAATGTGTTGTAATTTATGTAGCATTTTTATACTTAAATTGTAATCATGGTGTTCAGTTCCTGCGAGAAAATTATTTTAATATTTCTTTTTCTTAATTACGCAATAATTTGATACAAAAAAAAATATGTTGACGAAAAAAAAATCTTTTGTCCAAAGAGTAAAAAATATTGTCTTATTTGTTTATTATTCTTTGTTAATTATTATACATACACAAAACAAAGACAGTAGCTAGTTTCTTTATCAGTTTATAATAATATTATTGAATTCAGACCTCTTTCTTACCTGATATTCCTCTGCCACAGATCTTTCGTAGCATCGCCTGTAATATTCCCAAATAGACACCATTCTTTTGATAATCTCTCGATAAAAGTCCATAAAGATATAATTTATTAAGACTATATCAGAATTTTTTATCACTTAATCCAAAATAATTTGTCACTTTTTCCTATTAGAACATATTCTGCTTTATTTCATCAATAAAATAAATAAATCATAACATTCATTAAAGCGAGTAAATCATACTAATATTTATTTAAAAATAATTGATAATCTTTCAATAAATTTTATTGAATAAGTATTCACGTTTGCGGCCCGCGCGGCTGTCTACGTGGAACGACTTTATTCTTTTAAACGTTTTATCGTCTTACATTTCGATAAATATTTTTTTTATCACGTCACATTATCGTGAAGAGCAAAGTTCGTCTTGTTGATAAGATAGTGCAACTTTTTCACAACTTTGTTGCCTTTTTAAGGAAATTTATACTGTATTGAATAGATTGTACGTAATTATAGATACGATATGAATAAGAGTATGGGTGTTCCAAATAAATCTTTATCTGAATTAGAGGTAAGTCACGGAACCTCATTGAGCTGAACTTCCTGGACCTTAAGAACCTATTCACTGAATTTAACCATAACAACCAATTTGAGAATTTAAATATTTTTTTGGTTAGCATTTTAGGTAGGTATAACAATTATCTCAATCAATTCTCTTAGATTGATTCTGAACAAAACACTTTCAGGTTTACACGATACTATAAAATAACCATGAATAAATAGTTCCATCATTGCCAGGACCAAAGTCATGAACAAATTTTAAAACTGTATCTGACTCCTGTAACGAAAATCGCACATCAAGGGGGTCCTCTGTAGAATTTACAGACGAGAGATGACTCTCAGCCTTCGATGGTACATATGGTGGGGCAATTTTGTCGTAAAAGAGCTCTGCTAAATCACAAGTAATAGGGGAAGAAATCGAAGGAGAGCACTGTGCCTTATTTTTCCGTGAATGTTTAAAGAACTATAGTTTTATCACGCTTATTATTATCACACGTATGTGATTAAAGGCAAATGATTAAAGGGTTTTTTTGTGTGTCAGATAAGCAAGTTTATCAAGTTTTTTTTAAATAAAAAGTGATAAGCAATAATTTATCATTATCAAAACGAAAACATACAATATTGTTTCGTTGATAGCCACGCCCATGGGTCACTAAAATTTAAATAAAAATATTGAATTTTAATGATGTATCAGATTTGACCATACAGTTCTCGATCTTGTGTGTAGTCCACCAACCCCCACTAGGCCAGCGTGGTGGACTAAGGCCTTAACCTTCTCATACTGAGAAGAGGCCCGTGCCCAGCAGTGGGACAGTAATGGGCTGATTATGTTATGTTATGTTATGTTATCAGATAACATAACATAATCAGCCCATTACTGCCTCGTTGGTCTAGTGGTTGCAAGCGCGACTGCTGAGCGTGGGGTCCTGGGTTAGATTCCCGGGTCGGGCAAAGTGTTATTGGGTTTTTTCATTAGGAAATTCTCAGTAGCAGCCCGGAGTCTGGATTTGTGCCCTGTCAATGGCAATAGGCTCGCCCCCTATTACATGGGACTATAACATAACCGGCGAAATGTGGGTGCACTATTACACCTCTGCCTACCCCTTCGGGGAAATACAGGCGTGATGTTATGTTATGTTATCAGATATGTCTGGTACATATAATGCAGAGTGGTAGTCATCAACCTGATGATACCCGTCCTAAACTGCGGTGTCATCAACGTATACTTATATTAGAAATGCGAAAGTTTGTGAGTTTGTTACTTTTTCCATCCACGCGAGCGAAGCCGCGAGCGCCATCTAGTTGTACTATAATTTGAAGACTATTGATATCCTGTTCTTCACCTTGTCCACATAATGTTTTCCCGTCCCATGGCTATAGGAACCGCTTGGCTTTAAGGAATTGTCGTGAGTTCATTATCAACAGCACGAACAATGGGTATTAATGGGCTATGGAGACGGATGCTGTCCATCCAATTGACTTGACATAATTATTTTCGAATAAAATAAACGAGGAAGTTGAGAAGTATTGTAATAGTCTTCCCGACAAATTACATAGTACCACAGATTTTACATCTACCGCCGTAATGTCAAGTATCTGCATAGTACACAGTAAACGATCAGCGAATAGCTATCTCCTTTAATAAGTAGTAGAAAAACCAGCCAAGTGTGAGTCGGACTCATGCACTACTCTGAGTAGTACACATTAAACGTTCAGAAATAGCTATATTATTTAATAAGTAGTAGAAAAACCAGCCAAGTGTGAGTCGGACTCATGCACTACTCTGAGTAGTACACATTAAACGTTCAGAAATAGCTATATTATTTAATAAGTAGTAGAAAAACCAGCCAAGTGTGAGTCGGACTCATGCACTACTCTGAGTAGTACACATTAAACGTTCAGAAATAGCTATATTATTTAATAAGTAGTAGAAAAACCAGCCAAGTGTGAGTCGGACTCATGCACTACTCTGAGTAGTACACATTAAACGTTCAGAAATAGCTATATTATTTAATAAGTAGTAGAAAAACCAGCCAAGTGTGAGTCGGACTCATGCACTACTCTGAGTAGTACACATTAAACGTTCAGAAATAGCTATATTATTTAATAAGTAGTAGAAAAACCAGCCAAGTGTGAGTCGGACTCATGCACTACTCTGAGTAGTACACATTAAACGTTCAGAAATAGCTATATTATTTAATAAGTAGTAGAAAAACCAGCCAAGTGTGAGTCGGACTCATGCACTACTCTGAGTAGTACACATTAAACGTTCAGAAATAGCTATATTATTTAATAAGTAGTAGAAAAACCAGCCAAGTGTGAGTCGGACTCATGCACTACTCTGAGTAGTACACATTAAACGTTCAGAAATAGCTATATTATTTAATAAGTAGTAGAAAAACCAGCCAAGTGTGAGTCGGACTCATGCACTACTCTGAGTAGTACACATTAAACGTTCAGAAATAGCTATATTATTTAATAAGTAGTAGAAAAACCAGCCAAGTGTGAGTCGGACTCATGCACTACTCTGAGTAGTACACATTAAACGTTCAGAAATAGCTATATTATTTAATAAGTAGTAGAAAAACCAGCCAAGTGTGAGTCGGACTCATGCACTACTCTGAGTAGTACACATTAAACGTTCAGAAATAGCTATATTATTTAATAAGTAGTAGAAAAACCAGCCAAGTGTGAGTCGGACTCATGCACTACTCTGAGTAGTACACATTAAACGTTCAGAAATAGCTATATTATTTAATAAGTAGTAGAAAAACCAGCCAAGTGTGAGTCGGACTCATGCACTACTCTGAGTAGTACACATTAAACGTTCAGAAATAGCTATATTATTTAATAAGTAGTAGAAAAACCAGCCAAGTGTGAGTCGGACTCATGCACTACTCTGAGTAGTACACATTAAACGTTCAGAAATAGCTATATTATTTAATAAGTAGTAGAAAAACCAGCCAAGTGTGAGTCGGACTCATGCACTACTCTGAGTAGTACACATTAAACGTTCAGAAATAGCTATATTATTTAATAAGTAGTAGAAAAACCAGCCAAGTGTGAGTCGGACTCATGCACTACTCTGAGTAGTACACATTAAACGTTCAGAAATAGCTATATTATTTAATAAGTAGTAGAAAAACCAGCCAAGTGTGAGTCGGACTCATGCACTACTCTGAGTAGTACACATTAAACGTTCAGAAATAGCTATATTATTTAATAAGTAGTAGAAAAACCAGCCAAGTGTGAGTCGGACTCATGCACTACTCTGAGTAGTACACATTAAACGTTCAGAAATAGCTATATTATTTAATAAGTAGTAGAAAAACCAGCCAAGTGTGAGTCGGACTCATGCACTACTCTGAGTAGTACACATTAAACGTTCAGAAATAGCTATATTATTTAATAAGTAGTAGAAAAACCAGCCAAGTGTGAGTCGGACTCATGCACTACTCTGAGTAGTACACATTAAACGTTCAGAAATAGCTATATTATTTAATAAGTAGTAGAAAAACCAGCCAAGTGTGAGTCGGACTCATGCACTACTCTGAGTAGTACACATTAAACGTTCAGAAATAGCTATATTATTTAATAAGTAGTAGAAAAACCAGCCAAGTGTGAGTCGGACTCATGCACTACTCTGAGTAGTACACAGTAAACGATCAGCGAATAGCTATCTCCTTTAATAAGTAGTAGAAAAACCAGCCAAGTGTGAGTCGGACTCATGCACTACTCTGAGTAGTACACATTAAACGTTCAGAAATAGCTATATTATTTAATAAGTAGTAGAAAAACCAGCCAAGTGTGAGTCGGACTCATGCACTACTCTGAGTAGTACACATTAAACGTTCAGAAATAGCTATATTATTTAATAAGTAGTAGAAAAACCAGCCAAGTGTGAGTCGGACTCATGCACTACTCTGAGTAGTACACATTAAACGTTCAGAAATAGCTATATTATTTAATAAGTAGTAGAAAAACCAGCCAAGTGTGAGTCGGACTCATGCACTACTCTGAGTAGTACACATTAAACGTTCAGAAATAGCTATATTATTTAATAAGTAGTAGAAAAACCAGCCAAGTGTGAGTCGGACTCATGCACTACTCTGAGTAGTACACAGTAAACGATCAGCGAATAGCTATCTCCTTTAATAAGTAGTAGAAAAACCAGCCAAGTGTGAGTCGGACTCATGCACTACTCTGAGTAGTACACATTAAACGTTCAGAAATAGCTATATTATTTAATAAGTAGTAGAAAAACCAGCCAAGTGTGAGTCGGACTCATGCACTACTCTGAGTAGTACACATTAAACGTTCAGAAATAGCTATATTATTTAATAAGTAGTAGAAAAACCAGCCAAGTGTGAGTCGGACTCATGCACTACTCTGAGTAGTACACATTAAACGTTCAGAAATAGCTATATTATTTAATAAGTAGTAGAAAAACCAGCCAAGTGTGAGTCGGACTCATGCACTACTCTGAGTAGTACACAGTAAACGATCAGCGAATAGCTATCTCCTTTAATAAGTAGTAGAAAAACCAGCCAAGTGTGAGTCGGACTCATGCACTACTCTGAGTAGTACACATTAAACGTTCAGAAATAGCTATATTATTTAATAAGTAGTAGAAAAACCAGCCAAGTGTGAGTCGGACTCATGCACTACTCTGAGTAGTACACATTAAACGTTCAGAAATAGCTATATTATTTAATAAGTAGTAGAAAAACCAGCCAAGTGTGAGTCGGACTCATGCACTACTCTGAGTAGTACACATTAAACGTTCAGAAATAGCTATATTATTTAATAAGTAGTAGAAAAACCAGCCAAGTGTGAGTCGGACTCATGCACTACTCTGAGTAGTACACATTAAACGTTCAGAAATAGCTATATTATTTAATAAGTAGTAGAAAAACCAGCCAAGTGTGAGTCGGACTCATGCACTACTCTGAGTAGTACACATTAAACGTTCAGAAATAGCTATATTATTTAATAAGTAGTAGAAAAACCAGCCAAGTGTGAGTCGGACTCATGCACTACTCTGAGTAGTACACAGTAAACGATCAGCGAATAGCTATCTCCTTTAATAAGTAGTAGAAAAACCAGCCAAGTGTGAGTCGGACTCATGCACTACTCTGAGTAGTACACATTAAACGTTCAGAAATAGCTATATTATTTAATAAGTAGTAGAAAAACCAGCCAAGTGTGAGTCGGACTCATGCACTACTCTGAGTAGTACACATTAAACGTTCAGAAATAGCTATATTATTTAATAAGTAGTAGAAAAACCAGCCAAGTGTGAGTCGGACTCATGCACTACTCTGAGTAGTACACATTAAACGTTCAGAAATAGCTATATTATTTAATAAGTAGTAGAAAAACCAGCCAAGTGTGAGTCGGACTCATGCACTACTCTGAGTAGTACACATTAAACGTTCAGAAATAGCTATATTATTTAATAAGTAGTAGAAAAACCAGCCAAGTGTGAGTCGGACTCATGCACTACTCTGAGTAGTACACATTAAACGTTCAGAAATAGCTATATTATTTAATAAGTAGTAGAAAAACCAGCCAAGTGTGAGTCGGACTCATGCACTACTCTGAGTAGTACACATTAAACGTTCAGAAATAGCTATATTATTTAATAAGTAGTAGAAAAACCAGCCAAGTGTGAGTCGGACTCATGCACTACTCTGAGTAGTACACATTAAACGTTCAGAAATAGCTATATTATTTAATAAGTAGTAGAAAAACCAGCCAAGTGTGAGTCGGACTCATGCACTACTCTGAGTAGTACACATTAAACGTTCAGAAATAGCTATATTATTTAATAAGTAGTAGAAAAACCAGCCAAGTGTGAGTCGGACTCATGCACTACTCTGAGTAGTACACATTAAACGTTCAGAAATAGCTATATTATTTAATAAGTAGTAGAAAAACCAGCCAAGTGTGAGTCGGACTCATGCACTACTCTGAGTAGTACACATTAAACGTTCAGAAATAGCTATATTATTTAATAAGTAGTAGAAAAACCAGCCAAGTGTGAGTCGGACTCATGCACTACTCTGAGTAGTACACATTAAACGTTCAGAAATAGCTATATTATTTAATAAGTAGTAGAAAAACCAGCCAAGTGTGAGTCGGACTCATGCACTACTCTGAGTAGTACACATTAAACGTTCAGAAATAGCTATATTATTTAATAAGTAGTAGAAAAACCAGCCAAGTCTGATTCAGACTCGTGCACTAAGGGTTCCGCACTACCCATCGACTTGATACTCCGTAGAAAGTGATTTAATTAATTATGAGTGTCCACCAAAGGTTTTCTATCGCCACGCATTTAGGGTTTGTATCCACGGATCCCGGGATCAGACTGAATTAGCCACGGATCCCGGAGTATGTCCTTCATATTTGCATTTATTTCTTAGGCATGTACAGTCAACTGCATAACAGTGGTAACACTTGAATTTGAAAACTGCCCTTACTGCTTACGAAATAAAGGCGCTGTAAATGTCAAACTGTTACCACTGACGTGCGGTCGATCGGACTTCCACACGTGTCTCATCATTTCAGCCGAAAGACGTTCACTGCTGGACACGGGCCTCCCCCAAGCATACGTTGGGGGGATCTTGGCAGCCGGTTGGCGATCGCAGTTGGTTGGTTAAATACTCAGAGAATGCTGCTGCCCATCCTCTGGTGAATCCTACGTCCAGCACCACACGGAACACAGGTCTGTGTTTGCCTTATTTTTATTATTTGTTGTTAATTTAAATAGTATGTACTACAATAATTAAGAGTAAGATGTGACAAATGGAATATGTGAACAGATAAATTATACTCATTAATTACTTACTCCCAACGACCGGCATAGAAAACCCTAATGGCTAATCGTTAATGCATTTATTTAAACTAAAACGTGTCACATATCACGTAATCTGTGGAAAGTCTTATCTTTTTCCACTGTTCTTAATTTTAAAAGGTGTAGGTACCTATTTAAGCGGTTTTTAAATATTTTTTCCTTTTTATTATACTTACTTAATTCTCTTTTTTTCTGCATTGCAGCCATAGGGTTTACAATCAGGATTCTACTTTATTTACATTAACAGACATTATTAACCTCCGACAAAAAGAGTAAGATAGACGAAGCGCGTAGAACCAGTAAATGAAGCCAGAAAAAGGCTACGAGTAAATTCCGAGTACTTACATACTATTCCGCCCAGTGTTCACTAACCGTAATCGTCTAATCCTCAGACCAACGACCATACAGCCCAATAGACGCCTAATATTGAATATAATGCATACACTAAATTCTGCCACTAGCTGAGGCGGGCTACTGCAATCCGATTGGCCCTACCTAGGCTACTATTAGCTAACTTCTAACGCGGCAGTTTTGACGGCTCATGCAAGTGGTCTAAACTGATTTGAAGATTTCAAGTGGCGAATGGTGGCGACCTACATTAGTGAAATTTCATAGATGTGTTGCAGACATCGGTCGCCTGTTATGAGGCGTCTATGGGCTGTATGGTCGTTGCCTCAGGCTAAAATAATAAGATTGACGCCCCCTAACACGGCTCGCGAACTCTGTGGACGGAATAGTAGGTACCTACTCCTTTGCCATTTGGCATTCCCTTTTCTGGCTTTGGTCGCTAGTTCCACGCGCTCCATCTATATTATTATTTTGGTTTGAGACATTTACCTTCTCAAAAATGTCATTGTATTCCGAGCAATGAAAAAGTGAATGGGGTTTATTATTGGACATGAATTACAAAAAGAACCATTCCCTTTATAATTATTCAATGTTTCTCGAGTAATCTGGTCGTGTTTGTATTGGTAGCTATCTGAAATGCCATGAAAAAGATATCTCATGTAAAAAGAAATGTACAAACTACAGACGTATGTTATCGTGCATACAAAGTTTGATAATATAATAAGGTGCGAATTCAACGACTTGCGTCATCTTTCGGGCACAGATTTAGCATAAGTGTTATAGGTCACGTACACACCTCTAGTAATTTTGATAAAAAAAAATGTAGTAACGATTGCTATCTTTGATATAATTATGTTATCAAATTTGTAAATAAAGTTTGATTACTATGATGATTATTAGTAAAATAATTAGTAAGGGTAGGCATATCTATACGACTTTGAATTAAATGCAAAAGTGGAGGTTAATTTCGATACCACGAGCAGTATTTACGGTAGCTTCAACAGTTCACTTCAGTTCGGTTCTTTCAACAGTTTAAATCGTTATGACAAACGTTTGTAGTATTACATTAACACTCATATTATAGGTTGTTTTCTCAAGCGTTTCTAGACATAAACCCATATTCTAAGTGGTTTCCTTAAAAGTTTCTAGACTCCACTCAACCTCACTCAATACTATATTTCCTCCGTGGCATTCACAGTTGCATAAAATCTCCGTCACTCGACAGTTTTCCTTACTCAAAGTGAGGGATTAGTCAAGGTATATTGCGACCAACCTTAAGGCTTCCTCAAGACTGAGCAAGTGTCATTTGCGACGTGTTTCTTTTTGTTTCTATTCTGAAAAATTACCGATTTTCGACGAATTTATGAAATGTACCAAGATCCATAAAATTATCCGTGGTCGCGTTATTTATTTCCTTAAGATACATTGCATTAGTAGCTAGTTAGTAGATATTATGTATTACTATTCCAAAAATATGGTAAATATTGAGGTGGTGGTGGTTCGAGTGTCGGACTGCAGATCACGAGGTCGTGGGTTCGATTCCCACAGGACACAAATATTTGTGTGATGAACATAAGTGTTTGTGTTGGTCTGGGTGTTTCTTATGTATTATAAGTATGTATTTACAAAAAAATAAGTATCTAAGTATTATATCCATTGTTTAGTACCCATAGTACAAGCTCTGCTTAGTTTGGGATTAGATGGTTATGTGTAAAATGTATCAACAATATTTATTTATTTATTTATTTATATACCACTGTAATACACCTGCTGTAAATATAATGTCCATAAAAAGTCCTGATCTCTCTATTAAAAATATTCTAATCAGTAATAAGTTACATAATCTCATTTACGAGTAGCTTAAACGCATATTAAATAAACATACAAGTACTCTTATTGCAGCTCTTTAAAAATAAATTAAAACGATTATATTTTAATACACAACTGTATTTAGAATGTGTATTGCAAAAGAGAACGTTTGATAGGCTGTATTGTATAGTATATTTTATTATCCATGCTCGATTGCATAAAAACTAAATAAACAGCTTAATAGCTGTAATAGCTATAGTTTTCCAAGCTTCAGTTGCAGTATAGTGATAAGTATTCTCACTTATTTATTTATTTTTAATAATGTTTATTTTAAGAGCGACTGATGAGTGATCCTGGGTTTGATTCCCGGGTCGGGAAAAGTGTTATTGGGGTTTTTCATTTGGAAATTCTCAGTAGCAGCCCGGAGTTTGGATTTGTGCCCGGTCAATGGCAATAGGCTGGCCCCTTGTTACATAGGACTATAACATAACTGGCGAAATGTGGGTGTAATATTACACCTCTGCCTACCCCTTACCCCTTCGGGGAAATACAGGCGTGATTTTATGTTATGTTATTTTATACTTTTTATATTAATGAAAATGTAGGTGTACAATCAAATTTCGTACCCATCCATGCTACTAATTCTAAAATCATTCTTCTATTGCATTTTTAGACAAATTTTCCGATTTTGTATTCAGGAAAAAAAGTTAGAACAAGATATCAGAATTATTTCCTAATTTGGAGATCTAAGACAACAACAAACAACAAGCAAGCAACTAAGCAACTGCTTCCGAAAACTTCGAGCACTTTGCTAAAATTGAAAACTGCAATAAAACTACACAAGTAGGTATATACTATCTACTTTTATTTCCTTCAACCACATTTCCCTCACATCACTACCTTGCAATGCAGTTCACCCCTAAAGAAAATGAGATTGCAGCTAAAAATATAAATAAGGCTGAAATATTTAATCGTCAAAATGTATACTAGTATTAAATGTTTGTACGGCGTCGTGCGCTTGAGCAGTGAGAGGAACCGGTTGTCAAGGTCTCAGGTTTTCCCGCCCGCCGCCATGCCGCTTACAAAATGGCGGAGTTGCTCTTACGATTATTGCATATGTTTTGACTGTTGCTAGGAGATTTGTTGGGCTTATTAAAGCTTTGAAACGATAAAAGAATTACAAATAGATTTAGGAAAAAAAATACGTTTTAGTCGTTTTTTGGATTGAGTTTTTCCAGGGTTTGTTATGTTGAGAAAAATACCTAGACGTATGATAAAGTTATTATTTTAAAACATAATACAGTAATCATAAGAAAAATACAGTATGTTCACATAATATATCCCACAAGAACTTCATAAAATAAAACAAGGGCTCCCAAAATGAGGTGACTTTACGACATAGGTACTGCTGAATACTAAAAAGTTTAGGTAGCTGCATTTACTAAGTAGGTATAGGTACTTACGGAACGCAATAAAATGCATCGTTTTCTACTAATTGAAATCCCACACGATAAAAAGTTAACAGTTTTCAAATCCAGTTTTTCAACTCGTATAATTGGCCAAAAGGTATTAAATGTCTACAAAAGCAGTCTTAGCACCGAAACAACTAGAATTTTTAATCGATTAACCATCTAAGCTTTGGTCACAGACAATGGTTGAATTATGCAACATAAAAACAACTTTGAATACAAAATGTCATTACGTTTTGGACCACGTGCGCGAAACGAATCGAACTCTATTGTTTTTATTAATATTAATAGGGTTTAAGACTGTACAGCTAGTTTCAAAACAATTGGATACGGTTATTCAAATAATGTACGTTCCAAATCTATTCAAAATAATAATTATATACTTTGATCTTATCAAAAGATTGTTCAACAGCAAAATCTATGATTGATTCATGAAAGCTCAACATTATAAAAGTTCCAACGAAAGACAAGAGATGGCGTTAGTGGTAGGTTATTCAAAGCCTACAATCTTGTTGCATTAAAATATTTATTAGTCAACTTTTAGGTGTGTAGCCACTTAGAACTAACCTTTAAATGTCCTTAATACCAATTATACCTCAGTTTCTTAAAAGGCATTAAGGCTTTTAATGACTTAGCCTTTAACCACAATACCTAAACCCAAATCGATTATGCCTTAACAGCTTTGTTCGAAAACGTTAAGTCGCATGTACCCGCAAAACGGTAGCTGGTAGCTACAATCACGCGTAGTAATTACATATATATATAACAAGGTCGTATATATATATATACAAACGTAACATTATACAGCCTGTGACGCAAACGAGTTTCCCTTTCACCGCCGCGATTGGGCTGCGCGGTCGCATTCGGTACATAAAATCGATACTAGCCGCCCACTCGATTATTCGTAACCATAAATTTGATTTGTGCACGATTCCCTTTGTTTTGTGTAGAATATGGGAGTTAAATTTTAATGTACAATTGGGAATGTTTGGGTGCATTTATTTGCTGTTGCTGGTTATGTTGTTACAGAATTGAAATATATATAAATACTGTTATAGTAAATATTTACAATTCTTCAATATTATAAGTCACGTTTCTTTCTTTGCTAAGTTATAAGTAAGCATATGTTACCAACGTGCATTGGCTTTATATAATTACCTATATATAATAAATATTATGTGTAGCGATAGGTACATCTTAAATATTGTAATTGATCATAAATATATAATTATAAGCTATCTTAGAATAATGGCACTGTTTAAAAGAAAACTATTATATTACTTATCCACACTAATAATGCGAAAATAACTGTTTGTATGTTTGGTACCTATTCATGAGTAAATCTCTGATGCGATCGTAATGAAATTAAGCAATGAGGTAGACTGGGACCTGGAGAAGAGACTTACTTTTTATCCTGGGAAGATAAACAGTTCCCGAGGGATGCACGCTACCCCTAATCCTAACCCCTTTCTATGAAAAACCGAATTTCAAGCATGCCAAGCAGCGGGCCGAAGCTAATTATTAATAAGACTCACATGAGAAACCGTTGTTATGCCTATGTGCTTTTATATTATTATACATTTTGGTAACATTTTATGTCTCTGTTTTTTACAATACTTTGTTGTAATTTGAGTAAATTATTCTTTAATAAAATTCAAATTGACCTTTCAGACTGCACAGTAAAATTCCGTTTATAAAAATTATCACGTAAACCTCCCGAATATAGCAAAGTGTTAATATAACCAAAATGATTGTCCCACACCATGTATCACGCCTATATTAGAAAGGTGATAACTTAGTAAACATGAAATATTAGATGTACAGTCCATTTTTTCCCACTTGTCTTATTTAGTAAACAATCTTGGGCTGTAATATTGTTTTTTTTAAATAACTATTTCATGTATCTATCGTGTCAACATGAGCTAAATAATGTTAATAGCTCATGCTGTGGTAAAAAGATTAGCCAATAAGCAGGTTGGTAGCGGGGCTGACAGCCCAGGGTGCGCCGGACTATCAATTAAATATCGTCACTCGTGGAGGCTCTTTTAATGTACCCCCATGCAATAACTACTGATAAAATATAATTAATAGTTCTGCACATGTAATTTAAGTTAAAAAATATTTTTTTGTGTAAAATTGTTAATATAATGACTTTTAATAATTAATTAATGCGCTGGTATGTATTACAATACAATACAATACAAATACTCTTTATTGTACACAAAAGAAAATAGCAACATATATTATGACTTATATAGAACACATGTACAATGGGCGGTCTTATCGCTCAAGGCGATTTCTTCCAGACAACCTTAGGATGGACAATATGGGCAAGTAAAGAGAGGGGTAGTACGCAGTGTAACAACATAATAGAATACATATACTACATAACATAAATACAATACATGTATCTATAACAAAACTACATAAATATAAGATACAATAAACATAATAAATACAATATAATATGTCTAAATATTACATAATGTACCTGTCGGAAATTACGGTGATGATAGGTAGTGATCTTTTACCAGTTTTTTAAATATAGGCAAAGATTGAGCACGCCTCACTTGTACTGGCAAAGCATTCCACAGGCGAGCAGCCTGAACTGTAAAAGAATTACCAAAGAAATTTGTGGAATGCGATGGTATCGCCAACGTGAGGTTTTCTGATGACCTGTATTACCGTTTTGAAGATAGAGCAGGAACAAAAACGTTGAAAGAAATGCATGTTTTGGGCGTCTAAAAAGTCTAAAACCAAAGAGGGAGCCACTTTGGTTTTAAATTAGACTTTTTTCAATTTTTAGTATATTTTGTCGTGATATAGATTCATAACAACATATATTCTGAGAAAATTTCAACCGCCTACCTATTACCGTACAAAAAATGCAGACAGACCAAAGGACGGACGGACAGCATAGCGAGAGTAATAGGGTCCCATCTGGTACCCTTTGGGAACGGAACCCTAAAAACTAATGTGTTTGTAAAACTTTTCTTCATGTCCTTCCGAACGTCCTATGTATCAGGTATTTACTTGAACCTCTGTACACAACGGCTTGTATTGGCCACACTTCGTTGTCCATCTATAAATTATACTAACTACTACTGTAGTCATTTGATGTGTACTAAATCCATTATACATCCCACGATAATGTATATAATCAAATAAGGCATTTTTACGTCAATACTCAACAAACAAAACGTACAGGCAAGGTTTCATTACAAAGGTTTTAATAAAAAAAACTGATTTATATTATTCTGGTAATATAGGCTCGCCCTCTATAACATTGAACTAGCGATGTGTGGGGTACTATACACTTCTGCACTTCTACTTCTGCCGTCCGGGAAACACAAGAGTGATGTTATGTTATGTTATGTTATACATACATTATGTATTTATTTTGTTTTGTATCTATTGACGAGCTTTAGTGTAACCAACAAAACAAAAAATAAAGTTTTTTTTTCGGCACAGTTCAATCAGAATTTAATTAATTACCGCGACCTCTCTTATATGTTATGATCAACATAAGTTTTGTATAGCCCTTTAACGCGAAAATCTAGAATTTTCATACTTCAAATCCTTTATTTTCTCAAACTTTACCTCAAAATATTAAATACCTACTAAAACAGTTCGAATTGCTGGTAACCATCAGAGAAACAATTAGAGATACGGAAAGAACTTCTTATTCTCCTTGGAATACACTGAGTTTGGTTGACTTTTGATAGGTAGAGTGCCATGCATTAATTGGCATTGTCCTTTCCCCACACGTAAAAATAGTATTTTACCTGACAGATTGAAAAACAATCCCGTCAACAATTGAAGGTGTTTCATGTTTGAAGACGCCAAATCCATCTGACAAAACAGCCTCAAAATATGATGTAAAAATCTTAAAGCTAGCTAATTATCTGAGTCACAATACTCACAATCTGTTTCTCAACAGTGGCTTCACCAAAATATGCGTTTGCAACAGACAGCTCTTTCATTTTCCTGCTTCGACTTTCGCAACAAAGTGATTCAGAATTAGGCGTGCCGTGAATCAATAATCTGTCGAGACTCGAACCATTCTCGGAAAATTGAGTCGTTTGACAAAATAAACTAACTAATATAGTCTTTTTAAGAGATCTAACGTATTACAAAACGAAACTCAAGCGTTGATCACTGTTTAAAACTAGTTTTGAGCTTAGCTTTAAGTTTGGAATATTCCTCAAGCATCATAGAGCAACCGCAACCTTAATGTAGATTCTTTGATCACAGTTCAGCAGAGTTTAGCTTTATTCTACAATGTCACCTACAAGGTGTTTGAGCAGAGATTTGATCTGAGTATGGACACCACGCTTGAGTACAGATTTATTTGCTATTTTAGGTTATATTCGTGTTATGTTTATGAATTGAAGGTTATAATTGCTGTATTGGAATAAGACTGAAGCTTGAGTAACGATTCTATGTTAATGCAGTGATCAACAAACTGTACTTGAGAAAAGTTTTGTTAAGTTAGTTATTTGTAGATGAAGAAGCGATTTTGTGTCAAGTTTGGTTTCTTTAGAATCTAAATAAGTACATGGTCTTTAGATAAGATAAGATAAGATAAGATCATGCATTCAGGTTTTCTTTTCGTATGGAAAATATGTTTAGAAATTAGACAAAAAAATAATAATAATAAATAACCTACACACAATAAGCAAATTAGTACCTTAAGAACATATTTCAATGCAAAAAGTACCACTTCATCCCTTCATAAAGCCATAGTCTATAATGATCGAACATATACGCCGTTAAATATGATAGATAAAACAACACAAAGCAACGAAAAACAAACTGACAGACAAACGAAAATATTAGAGTGGACCCAGAAGTCACTGCACGGGAGGCATCGCCATGACCTTAGCCAAAGCAAAGCAACGTCGACAAGTCCGCGTCGAACGAATGGTTGAGTCGCGGTGATCTCTTTCCTGAGACTGAAGGGTTTATGTTAGCAATTCAGGACCAAGTCATAGAGACCCGTAATTATCAAAAGCATATTATGCGAATTCCTATATCCACAGACACTTGTAGGCGATGTAATAGTTCCTCTGAAACTATCCAACACATAACTGGAGCGTGTAAAGCTATAGTTCAAACGGATTACAAGCACCGACATGATCAAGTTGCCAACATAATACATCAAAAGTTAGCTATTAAATATAATTTAATTGATACACCACCAGTACCTTACTACAAATATTGTCCTGAAGTTGTTCTGGAAAACACCACACACAAATTATATTTTGACCGTGCAATTCTCACCGACAGAACTACACACTACAATAGGCCAGACATTACATTATTGGACAAAATTAATAAAACTGCGCAAATAATAGATATAGCCGTGCCTAACACACATAATCTACAGAATACCGTAGCTGAAAAGCTGTCAAAATACACAGACTTAAAAATAGAAATAAGCCGCATGTGGCGATTAAACAACGTCACTATAATTCCAATAGTTTTATCAACCACCGGTGTCATCCCCAAACAACTTCACCAATCTTTAAGAACACTAGACCTACCGCCTAACACCTATCAAAACCTACAAAAAGCTGTTATCCTGAACACTTGTAGGATTGTAAGAAAATTTTTACAAACTGATAGTGCCACACAACCACACATAACCGAATCATCCACACAAGCACCAGTCACCACACGAATACCGACGCGCTCATCACAAGTTCACAATATCTCATCTCATAATTCACACCCCCTAGGTTAGCACTTGGCTTCGGCCCGTGTTTTCCTATTACATTCCGGCAACAGCCGAGATACATAAAAGTATACCAACAAATAATAATAAATAAATAAATAATAATAAATTAAATATGTTTAGTAGTATTTTATGGCTTAACGTACCGGATGGTTATGAGTTTTACCGCATAATTTGATCAAATCATTCATTTTACTTTATTATGATAAAATAATTTCAAGAGTTTCAAAAGTACATGTAATTAGGTTTATTTGAAATAACAAACATTTGAATTAATTAATAATTTTTTTGAATTGAGTCAAAAAGTGTAATTTATATTTTGCACCAACGCATCTTTTTTTTCTCATTAGACGCCAAGCTCTCATAAGCGTTCATCGGTTTGCTTTCGGTTTGGTTTTAGTCAAAAAGTAATAAAGTAAAAACGTTTCTCGTGATCCAAACGAAAACTATTGATAATAATAACTTGTAAGCACTATGAGACAAATAGGTAAATTGAGATTTTCTAGAAAACTACCGATTTTCGCAGAATATGCATGTGTGGTTTAGATAGACCTTGGTGCCCTTTATCAATTGTTTTCGTATGGGTCACCAGAAACGTGACACCATGTAAATATACACCTACTTAGAAATAGATGAAACTTTTCTTGTTTTTTGTTTCATTACTTGAAATTTGAGTAATGTGTTGTTAATATTTTTAGACGAAAATAAAAGAAAATGTGAAGTTATGACGTATGATAAGGAAAAGCTATCTCATTTTCCTTAAACGTATTTACGTATGATACAATTATAGGTGTTTATCATGTCCGCCTCTTACAATACCACATTAACAAGACAACAAGACTACTTAAATTAATTACCGCGAAAACTAGAGTTCGAAACGGATTTAATATGAGTGAGTCACCTAGGCAGTATTGTAGCCAATTTGAGCCATAACAATATCAGCATTAAGAATCATATTACAATAGTTTCAGATTTACATAATGTTGGAAAATCCGGCCAGCACTTGAATCGAATGCCTTGCAAAATTAATTACGAAAATTATTGCAAGCCATTCATTCACTATTTTTTTGTTCGCAATACGCCTAGTAAAAGAAAAACAAACTTGAGAAACTCTCATTAAAAGTGGAACATGAAAAACGTATTAAAAAATCAAATAAAGAGCAAAAACAATGCCTTCGAGCTACTCTATTACCCCGTTGCATGCACGTCCAAATATTTTCTTTTATTTAAATTGCAAAAATACGGTATTCATATCAAGCATGTCTCATTGCCAAGACATGACGTCACGCAGGCGCGTCCTCGACCCAAATAGACAAAAGTGAAAATCGAACCGCAAATACAGAGGCCCTATTCAATAACTGTATACTCTTAAAATGTCTGTGATTAAGACAATAGTGCGAAGAAAAAGAACGAAATTACAAAATACTGTTTATGTCATTTTAAAAACATGCATGTCAAATAGCTTATTCATAGGTTATGCATTTAAAGTTATTAGTCATAAGTGTTAAATCAGCGTATACAGTTGTGAATGATAAGTTTTTTCAACGTGAGACTTTAAAGCACTGGCGAATAGTTAATTGAAATATAAAATAGATAAAAAACCAAACTATATCTAATTTGTAAAAAGGCGACTAAGTTTATAAGAATTATGTTTATAACCTAACACCAATATGTACACTTAGTTGGCAAAATAAATGTATTTGAATATTTAAATTTTCTTTGAGATTTTGTGATACCAGATTGAAAACAAATCGCTTTTACTTTTTCCACAGATGTTTTGAAATATGACAAAAAGTTCATATCATGAAGCAAGTGGACTTGTGTGTGTATTGGAAGCAAGCCGAGTCTCATTAATCCTTTACTGAACTATAGCGTCATATTTTCAAGACCATTTTACTAGTTGAAATGGCAAACCATTCATTCAAAGATTGCAAAGAAAATACTTGTAATCCATTCAGCTCACAGAAAACCTCACAAATCAAACGACAATGTAACAAAACATTTCCTTTAGCGCAGTAGTATTTCCTACGTCATTCTACCAAGAAAGTATGAAGCTGTATACTAGCTATGTAGTGGAATGTTCATTCTATATATGCGACGATTTGCGAGGCATCTAAATTGTCTGTCATTCAAGGGTTAATTGCGAACGTACGCGCGGAAAATTCGAAAGCATACGTTTATGAATGAGTTTTCCAATGTATGCCTAAGTAGTTTAAATGACAAGTAAGATATTTTCTTTTACTTTCGAAAAAAAAATGCATTTTTTTTCTAAAATTGAATTTTATGACAGAAAAAGTTTGGCATAAAAATGTAATGGAAAATAATGCTTACCTGCATAATTTAAGACTATTTGAAAATCAGGACAGAAAAGTAGATTTTTAGCACAAATTGAATTACAGGAAGTTTGTTTACTTAATTACAATTTACTCTGCGAAAATTCAAACTACGTTAAATATTTTTATTACAAAAACCAACATTACACAGCCGGCCGTGTCTAACGCACCAGCATTTTTTGCAATAAAGACTATATTGTTCTTTCGTTTCCTCAGTTTTTCTTTCATTAACTATATTATATTTTAAGAATAAAATACACAAACTTGTTTAGTTAACGCTAACCAGTGTCTAGCAGAGCGTGATTTCGGTTCGCCGTTAATAATCGGTCAAACATTACAAGTAATAATGTCTATTCCATTTAAATATCATTGGGCCTTTTAGAGATTAGTTCCAGTGGTTTTTATCTATTAATAAAACGTGATACAGTATCATTACATTTATTACCAGTGATTTCTTAATATAAACATTTTTGTTTGTCTTTGTTTTACGTAAACAATTTTAGTACAGTCCGTTTCTTTCGAATTTCCATATTTGGTAAACAATCTTGGCATGTCTTTTTAATAAAAATACTAATTATTATTAAAAGATAAAAGGAGGCCTTTGCCAAGAAGTGGGACAGTACAGGCTAACAAAGAAAAAACGAAAAAAAAAAAAAAAGATAAAATATTAACAATTTCCTATACTTAATAACATTTTTAACCTAATTACGTGTGCGGAACTAGTAATCATATTTTCTCAGTAGTTATTGAAAAAAATAATATTTAAGAGACATACCAATATTGTTTAGGGAAATACGAAAAGTCTAAGAAAAATTTATTTTGAAGTATTCATGTTTACGTTTTAAATTGTATCCATACAGATTTCCAAAGTAAAAATAAATATAATGTTATTCAAAGATAATCAAAGACCTTATTTTAAAAGAAACAAGCCAAAAACGAAAACTATAATGAGCGTCATCAAGGCATTTGTAGCTGATAATAATTGTCAACACAATCCATCCAATAAAAATAATTGCATTAAAATACAATCGTTATGTTCGCATAATGAATTTTAAATTATAGGATCGTATCACATAAGGTCAAAAAGTACTTTAAAAAATACCTAGTTTATCCATTATACTTTCAACAAGTGTATTCTTTTTTGCAATCGAGATTAATCTTTATGTCAAGACAACAAAGCTCAGAATAAGATGAAGAGATTAATTTAAAAACCAGACTTGCACCCGAGTTTAAAACTGGTACAATCTTAATAAAATATGCAAAAAACAAACGTGGCTTGCGATGTGAAGTGTACCGTATACTCATATGATTAGAGTACAAATTGCCTAGAAGTGTGAACGTTAATTTTCTTCTACAATAATCGCCCCAAGATCGACCTTCGTAGGGATTGCTTCCGAGTTCTTGAAGATCAAAGCCTCAACATGTTATTAACTGACCAAACAAGTTTTGAATGCGCTTTTTTTTTGTCACAATGGTTATTTAGTTGGTAAATGATTTTACTGTCACATTCAAATGTAATCGTAACAATGGCAAATATAATAACTTCTTAGGTTTTCGCGATCACTACACATTCATCATCATCATCATCATTTCAGCCTTAAGACGTCCACTGCTGGACATAGGCCTCCCCCAAGCAAATGTTGGGGGGATATGCCATAATCGCCACGCTTGGCAGGCGGGTTGGCGATCGCAGTTGGTTGGTTAAATACTCAAAGAACGCTGCTGCCCATCCTCTGGTGAATCCCTTAGTCGTCTTTTACGACACCCATGAGAAGAGATAAGGGTGGTGCAATTCTTTGCGTCCGGCACCACACGGACGCACTACACATTATACATTATAATAAAACAAAGTTTAACCGAATTAAATCGCGTATATTATTTAAATTGGTTTCCCTGACGTTTCGAAAGCTTTGCAGCATTTTTGTTTTTTTTTTAAACGTCAGGGAAACCAATTTAAATAATATACGCGATTTAATCCGGTTAAACTTTGTTTTATTATAATGGAAAATATGTTTTAGAATTTAATACATACACAGAAAAAACAATTTAACCCCACTGGAGTGACAACCAAAATTTGGTAAGAGACGTTTCTAAAGTTAACTTGATTTAACAAAACTGTTTATCTTTATAAAACAACAATTTTGGTTAGGTTACCTTATGGTTATGTAGTTACTTTTTTAAGTTACAGGTAGACGAAAGTTGGGCTACATTTAACAAACTTTTATTTCAGTAACAAATAATATTGAATTGTTATGGTTTTTTAATAACATGTTTACAGGTCTTCAGACAATAATTTTATGAGTTTATTTATCAATATTAATATCCTTCTGTTAAAGTATATTAAACACATAATTTTATGAAATAACAAAAATATCATCATCATCAACTCGGCCTATCGCAGTCCACTGCTGGACATAGGCCTCTCCCAAGTTGCGCCACAACACTCGTTCCTCTGCCTTCCGCATCCAGTCCCCCCCAGCCACGTTCTTCAGGTCGTCGGTCCACCTGGCGGGGGGCGCCCTACGATGCGTTTGCCAATTCGCGGTCTCCACTCAAGGACTCGTCTGCTCCAGCGGCCATCGGTCCATCGACAGACATGGCCAGCCCACTGCCACTTCAGTTTACTGATCCTACAAGCTATGTCGGTCACTCCGGTTCTTCTTCGGATAATCTCATTACGAATTTTATCCTTCAAAGAAACTCCAAGCATAGCTCGCTCCATAGCTCGCTGAGCGACTTTGAATTTGTGGACTAACAAAAACATATTAAGTATTAACCCTCTCACTGCTTACCTACGTACTGTACTGCTTTTATACGTAAATCGTGCACAAGATTCTCAGGGCCAAGATTTCTTTCAACAGAACAATGTACTATTACTAACAAGTTTAAATAATCCTTCAAAGATAAACAAGGAAGGGCTGCATCTATACAGATATAAAGTAATATATCTTTCTGTCAGCCGACCTCTTTATCAAACATGTTACACAGTAAACAAAACTGTTGGTTGAGATAATATCTTTATTATTTACTTAACTGTTTATATGTGTCTGATCTCATTAATTAATGACAAACGTCTAATCCTCCAAAGGTTGGACACAGGCACAGGTACTGTCATAAACTTTATAGTAAACCGATGGTGCAGTGAGGATCTATAACAAATCTGCCAAGACCATCAGGATCACCCACTGATTTTGACTATTTTAAATGGAATGGCCTATTCCACAGAGCCTTAAGACTAAGGTCTTCAATCAGTGCGTTCTGCTTGTCATGACTTACAGAGCCGAGACGTGACACTCATGATACGGTTGGTCCATAATCTTAACATAACTCAGCGTGCTATGGAAAGGGCTATGCTTGGAGTTTCTCTGAAAGATCGAATCCGAAATGAGGTGATTCGACAGAGAACCAAAGTTGTCGACATAGCCTACAGGATTAGCAAGCTGAAGTGGCAGTGGGCCGGTCACATTAGCTGAAAAACCGATGGCCGTTGGGGTATACGGGTTCTTGAGTGAAGACCGTGAATCGGTAAACATAGGGTAGGACGCCCTCAAGCTCGGTGGAGCGATGATTTTGGCAAGGTGGCTGGTAGCAACTGGATGCAAGTGACCGAGGATCGATGTCAGTGGCGTGCCATTGGAGAGGCCTATGTCCAGCAGTAGACTAATATAAGCTAAAGATGATGATGATGAAATGGAAAAATTGGCCAAGTGCGAATTGGACTCACACAGTAAGGGTTCTGTACTACCCATTGACCTTATACTCTGTAGAGACTATTTCAATTCATGAGAGTTTACCAAAACTGCAGCACTGCGCGTTAAAAGACATCAACGCTTGATGCTTCACTGTTGATGAAATGTGAATATTTGTATCTCTTTCTTTCGCAGTTTCCACCATTTTTGCCTTATATTTACTATGTTATTAAAATATATAGTATGCACTAAAATCACAGAAAGTTTGACGCTAGCATGTATTTAAATTAAGATAGAGCAAGAACAGAAACTTTTTTTTTTAAGGGGGTCTTGAATGGGAACCCCCTTTGGATTTAGACGTTTTTATATATCTGACATGATAGAGGCCATAGTAACACATCTGTGAAAATTTTAACTGTCTACGTATTACGGTTAAAAAGATGTAGTCCTAAAACAGACAGACGTAGACGGACGGACAGACGGTTGGCGTTGGCAGATTAATAGGGTACCGCTGGCACCCTTTGGGTACGGAAAACTTTTTTTTTTTAAACAGATATTTAATAATAGTGTAAAGTGAACTTGGCATTACTGATTTAAATACCTACAATATCATTAGTACACAAACTCAAAAAAAAACCACGTTTATAAAATTTTCATCACATCGTGACTATTTCATCAAAAAAAATATACAAAGGCAGTAACTATTATGTCAACATTACTAAAACACAACGCAATAAACACTAATTATTACACATTATGTAGATACAGTCGGTTTCTTCCGAAGTTCCGACTTCGCCTATAATCTGGGATCGATTGTGCTTACCGCGGCCACGAAGTTTGGACTCTACCTTTAGTTTATAAGGTCATTGAAATGTTATTTGTTGTTATTGAATTAATTGTACCATGCTTTTTGGGCACGTGGGCAAACAGATAAGGTGTGACTTTATAAAAAAAAACTTCATAATAATAATAATCTTTACTGACATAGTTTGTTTATACGCACGGCTGTGTAGCTTATACTAGAAATTTATAGATTTATTTTTAAATAATTATTTTTTGGGACATTTTTACACATCACCATCTAGTCCCAAACTAAGCAGAGCTTGTGCTATGGATACTAGACAATGGATATAATACTTATATACTTTTTTTTGTAAATACATACAATTAATACATAAGAAACAACAACCAGACTAACACAAACACTCATGCTCATCACACAAATATTTGATCACGAGGTTGTGGGAATCGAACCCACAACCTCGTGATCAGCAGTCCGACACTCGAACCACTAAACTACAGAGGTCGTCAAGCTTTGATGTGTATCAAGCTATAAATTTTCAGTATAAGCTGATCTCTCGTTGTACCGATAGCCTATAAAATGCGAGGTCAACTTATACTGGAACTTTATAGTTTGATGTGTAGCCGTGTTTATAGTCAGAAGCAATAACTTCCTCAAGTGCCCTCGGGACTACCGTTCGTCCATAACGTTTTCGTACAAAATGCAAGTTGGAACCACCGCGAGCCATAAGCGATGGTGCCCATCCGTTCAATAAAAAATGCATTTTTTTACCCAAACACTCGAGGGGTTAAAACCGTCGATAGGAAGTTATTGCTTCTGACAATGGTCATGAGTTTATTCTCGTGGCTTGGGTCAGATAGATAGGCAGGTACATTTCAAAGAATTTCCAGGAATTTACTTGATTACGCAGTAATTTCAATTCAATAACAATAATCTCCTTTATTGTTACACTCTATAATAATTTAGTTGTATGCAAGCATTACTATTTGGCGGACAGTTGCAATATTTCCCCGGAAGAGCTTTTGCACAAGGAGCTCTACTAGTACTTGCAGAAAAAGGTAAAAAGGTACTGTGGTAGTACTTCCACAGACAAGCTCTATCATAAGAAGCTCTACTAGATCCTACTAACTTCCCCAGATGAGGTATTTCACAAGGAGGTCTGCTACTGCTTGCAGAAATAGGAACGGTGGTACTACTTCCACAGACAAACTCTTTCACAAGGAGTTCTACTTCTACTAACAGACGGATGATAGTACTTCCCCGTATGAGCTCTTTTGCAAGGTGAGTACTAGTTAGACTCCAAGGTGCTACTGAGAATTTCCTAATGAAAAAACCCAATAACACTTTGCCCGACCAGAGAGTCTAACCTCCGAACGTTGATATTACCCAGTAACTGGGTTGCGGGGGTCTGATGGCAGTCGCTCCGTGTAAAATACTGTTGTTCAGCTGCGTCTGGTGAGACTGGAAGCCGACCCCAACATAGTTAGGAAAAGGTGAGGAGTAGTGGTGTGAACCGGAGGCATTTTCAGCCTCCGGAGATTATGCGGAGATTTTATTGAATCACCGGAGATTATCCGAATATTCTCCGGTTATTCAAAATACTCTAAATCTATATATAGGAGAAGAAAAAGCACGCAAAAAAAAAAAAAAAAAAAAAATTGGCACTTTTCACAGATCATTTGGGTGCGTTCTGCAACAAATAAAATAACCGGTAGTTTAGTGCAATCACCGATTAGTCTCCGGTAATCACTCTAACCGGTGATTATCCGGTTTTTTGAGAACCGGTTCACACCACTAGTGAGGAGGATGATGATAAAGTTCATTTCAGTTTACGTAGAGAATATACGTGTAGCTAGATAGATAGATAGATAGAATATACTTTATTGTACACCATGAAAATAGTAGTAAACAGGAACAACTAGCTTCTACAGACAACCTGCTGAACTCGCTCAGCAGAAAAGATATTAGATTTTTATCATGGTTACGTTTGTAATATTGTATTTTCTTCCATGTTATTACTTGTAGTTAATGATTCGCTTATTAGTCGCAATTAGGGTGCGCGTAAACTACGCATTGGTGCGGTTATTGGTCGAGAAAGCGTCTTGTTAATTAGAAGACTTTGTTTTGATGATGCGTAACTAGCGGCTTAACTGGCCTTGTTTATGGTGTCTACTTTATATAGTTATAAACTCATAAATCATGGAAGAAATACAAGATTTTCTATGTAGAAATTTTAGATTTGGAACCAATATTTGGGGCAATTGTAGAAATGCTTACTTTTATTTGGCACCAGCGTAACTGATATAGGAGTCTGAACTTGATATGAAAATGAATATGAGTATAGGTAAGGCCTTTTTAGAATACATTTTTTGGTCTCCAAATTTGTTTATTTTTTAATTCATCATTAAATAAATTTTCAGGTATAAACGCATTTGATGAAAATTTTATTTTGAAAGCATAAGCATATTAAATTTGTCTTCTCGTATGGTATGATAGGATGTCGAAATGAGCTAAAGGCCCACCTGATGTTAAATGGTTACATGGTTATGTTAATGGTTGTTTAATGGTTATGGTTTCTTTCCCATAACAACTGCAATACCACCTAGGCTGTCGTGCGTACACCAAACTGAGACATTATTATGAAGATGAAGAGTCACATGTGTTTGTAGTAAACCTTTTAAATAAATAACAACAAATAACAAAAGTCAAGCAAGCTTTTTATATAAACGCAATTTAAGGAAAACTGCATAAGTAATTTTTATGACCAGATTTAAGGCAGGTAAAGAAACAAACTTCCCTAACTGGTTCTATTTTTAGTCCCAGAATATTCTTCTGCGAAAAAAACCTTTATCTTCATTTTTCACAATAAATACTCTACATTGCCTGCCAAAGACCTTTTTTAGGGTTCCGTACCAAAAGGGCGCCAAATGGGACCCTATTACTCTCGCTAAGCTGTCCGTCCGTCCACCTGTCTGTCACAGGGCTGTATCTTTTGAACGCTAATAGGTAGCCGGTTGAAATTTTCTCAGAATATGTGTTGCTATGACCCCTATCACGACAAATACTAAAAATTTAAAAAGTTTAAAACTTTGGTTTTAAACCCATACGAGAAACCTCAAAAAACTCATTTTATTCAACGTTTTTGTTCAAACGGTAATAAATACTAGCGTCAAACTTGATTTGATTATAGTGCATACTATGTAGTTTAGCAACAAATAACAAAAAAAGGGTAAACATAGACATATGTGGGGGTACCTGCGTAAGAAAGAGATGCAAAAATTCATATTTCGCTCACGGTGCATTGATGTCTTTTGATGAACTCCCGTAAATTATCAGTTTCTATAGGGTATCAGGTCAATGGTTGGTACGGGACCCTTACTGTGTGAGTCCGAATCGCACTTGGCAGGTTGGGACATGCCAGCCACACTTTCCGAGCCACTGCTACTCCTGTAAGCCAGTACCTACAATGCCAACCAACCAGAAAACAGCGTCGCGTCCCCGGGAAATGATTGAACAGTCTTGAAACCCGCAACGAAGTTAATCATGGGAGTAAATTAGGAGGAAAGAGCTCTTGAAAACTCAAACTGATTATTCAAAATATTCAAATATCTAATCAGTCATGATTATCGATAGCTTCATAATTAGTCAATAAACCCAATGAAGTTGCCAACTACGAACAAATTTTTCATCTATCTCTGTTTCACGTGTGATATCATATCGCGGTCCCTTTTACTCTTTTCTTAGATTGCTTTATCTATATAGAGTTGTTTGTTTCAACTAAACCGTTTTCTTGATTATAATTTATTATATTTTTTTATATCTACGATCTAGTATTTATATCTAATACGGTTATTTTTTTACATTAACTTTATCAGATGATAAATAAATGATATAATGTAGATATCGAATTGGGATTAAAATGAAAATAATTAGGTACCTAACCCTCTGTTAACTAAAGACATTATGATTTCTTGTATGCGGGTATATGTGTGGGTGTGTGAAGATGCACCCGGTTCTACCTGGTTCTGAAAAAAAAACAGGATTTACCCGGTTCTTACTAGTCTAAAAAAACCAGTTTCAAAATTGTGATACCCGGTAATCTTCTATCTATCTATCTATACTATAATAAAACTGTAAAGGTCGAAAAGTCTGTACATTGAGTTTTTTTTCGCGAAAACCGGCTAGGGGGACTAGAAATAAGCTATAGAACACGAATCAATCGTTTAAAAAATTTATGTCTGTCTGTCTGTCAGTCCGTCTGTCTGTCTGTCTGTCTGTCTGTCTGTCTGTCTGTTTGTTACCTCATCACGTGAAAACGGCTGAACGGATCGTAATGAAACTTAGCATTTGTATTGGTATTAGTCTAACTTAAAATATAGGGTATGTTTTATCTGAATCGGTTGAGTAGATCCAGCGATACAGCTTGACCCCTCTATTGTATCAAGTTGCATATAAAGTAGAGGTCATGATTGTTGGTTGGATGCAGGTTGCAGGTTCCTAAAAATACAACTGGATTCTATTAGTATTATAGAAAATATAGAATAACCTTAACATAGCCCATCACTGTCCCGCTGCTGGGCATGGCCCTCTTCTTGGAGTGAGAAGAGTTAAGGAACTGGATATTGTTAGTGTAATAGATTATCATAACATAATCAGCTCATTACCTACTGCCCCACTGCTGGGCACGGACCTCTTCTTGGAACGAGAAGAGTTAAGAAACTAGAAAATATAGAATAACATAACGTAGTCAACCCATTACTGTCCCACTACTGGATATGGCCCTCTTCTCCAAATGAGAAGAGTTAATGAACTGGATATTATTAGTATTCTAGAATAACATAACATTACCAGCCCATTACAGTCCCACTGCTGGACACGGGCCTCTTCTCAGCATAAGAAGAGATGTGGTTAGTGTTATAGAATAACATAATCAGCCCAATTACTTCCCACTGCTGGGCACGAGTGTCTTCTCAGAATGAGGGAGTTTAGGGCTAATTCCATGAAATTCCATCACCTTAGCCGGTTGGTTGTAAAAAAAAAATATAGTAAGGTCGGTAAATAGTGTAATCGTCTGTGTAGGTGCTTATATGTATTTATTTGAAGATATTGTGTTCATAATTATGACACGATGTTATTTTCCGACATCCACGCGGACGGAGTCGCGGGCACAGCTAGTTCATAATAAAATTCTACACACCAGATTTGACCACATACACACATACGTAAAGTGTGGTGTGTGATTGTAGTACCTACATGTGTGTGTAATTTCTACCTCATTTCCAAACAGGTTACATAAATCATTAATTTGTTTGTTTTATGGTCAGTTTTTGTTGATTTTTATTTTCATAATCAATTACGTCGTTAAATGTAACTCTAATTAGTTTTTTTTTTTCACAAATTCTCTTATTTAAGTTATCTTTGTCACAGATATATGTATGATATATATATTTGTTTGTTTGTTGTAATTGAGTTTATAAAAAATTTCAAAGACAATTGAGTAAAATAAATCGTATTGACGTAACTCTTTGTTTGTATAAGTATTTAGGCTTCATGTAAGGAGTTGTATTGACTTTAAGTTAAGTGATGACGTGATATGTCAGGTAAAAAAGTGCGCATGATTTTGCAAACAATTGATTCAGATGACGCGTTGATTTCAAAATAAGCAAAGGCACTAAAAATATCAATAAAGTCCCTTCTGTAGGTAGGTAATACAAAAGACAGTATTTGTAAAAAAAGTTTGATAAAAAAAATTCAAATGTTGTTGGTTATAAAAAATTCCTTTATTATGTAAACAAAAACAAAACAACTCAATGATTTATTCCAAGTAACATTTCAGTTGTTCCCATCATATTAGATAACGTGCATAGATACAAACAATAAATAAAAAAAACATTTTCGTACCAATCTAAAACAATGGCACCTAAAACGCCGCAGCATTCCGAATCGCTACATAGCTTCCCAGAAGCGTCATTTTAGTCCGCACGGAGCATAACGTCAAAATCAACATTTAATTTGCATTAAACAAAGCTATTCCTAATCCCGTCACAGCTGGGGCGTGCACGATGAATATTTACACGCTAAAATACGCCTTAAATGCTTCCATGTGGATTATATTATGAAAAACTGTTCACGTTTTATGTAAATACATTCGAGCGTCGAGCGAAAACTAGAAAGTTAACGCACACATACACAAACACGCTGTATGTACGTGCTTGCTTATGTTTGCGTACAACGGGCACGGTTTCATAATTTAAAACATTAGTAATACATTAAAATAACGTAAATAATAGAAAATAGAAAGAAACTAGAAAATAGTAATAAATTTTTATAGTATTATACTCACTGTATCTGACTCCTCGATGAAACTAGTCTCCCACAACATGATTTTCGTACAAACAGTTCAACACGGCCACAAAAAAATATAATACGTAGAAAAAGTTTCCCAAATAAACGTTGTTTAGTCAAAAAATATCAGTCCATATCGAAACAATGTGCTTTTATGAAGGAAGCTCGCTTCCCGTGACGTAATTATTAGGAAAAACTTTTACAAAGCACGAGCGCGACTGCGACCGGGGCGGTGTCTCGATGCTGTATGCGCGGACGCCGATCTCCGAGAACGCACGAAGCAGCCCGACAAACCACGAAGTTAGCCGACCTACTTTGTTCTACTTCGAAACGCTGTGGTCGAACGGCGATTTTTTTCGCATTTTCCGATGAAATGCTGCCTGTGTAGTAGTTGTGTACATAGGTGGTCTGGTTAACTTAGCAAAAAAGTTACAATGTTTTTTTATTGTGTTGGTTTATTAAAGATTCTCCCATCTATATCATCGATGAAGCGTGACTTGAAGTATCGAAATGTAGAATTGTCAGAGGTCATAGAATCGATAAGCAATTTTTATACAACTTTTATTATTTTTAAATTTAACCGGTTTTTTCTGGTGCCATGGTGATGATGACTTTGTTAGAAGTAGTTTTTATACATAAAATTTTATGAAAAACAAGTAAACATGTAATAACTTCTTAGGTTTTCGCGATCACTACACATTATAATAAAACAAAGTTTAACCGGATTAAATCGCGTATATTATTTAAATTGGTTTCCCTGACGTTTCGAAAGCTTTGCAGCATTTCGTGGTCGCAGGTAGACTAAGATGACAAGCGTCGTTACGGATATTTCTAAAAAAATATTTTAATCTACCGTACAATATTATTAATTAAAATCGTGTCGATGCACGCAGTAATCACTCACAATATCATTATCTTTTACAGTGTTGCGTGCTGTTTGGGACTTGATTATTTTTAGGACTGGGTTCCAAACAGGTGGAAGCTGCCAACCATCTTCTCTATTAAAATTAGGATGTTTTTTAATTTCAATAGCCTCACGGAGCATTCTAGGTACATATCGGTTTTCCTTCGCCAGATCTTTGTTACAGAGAGCACACCGCATCTGCGATGCCGACCACCTGGCAGGGGAACTTTACCATGTGAAGCATGTTCTCAAGCATAATAACTTGCAAGCTCCACATCCCCATCGCAAACGCCGCCTGAAACCCAGCACAGTTGATCGTCGACCTGCTGTTCTACCATTCATCAAAGGGGTCACCGACAGAATTGGTCATATCTTGAAGCGTGCTTCTATCAAAACCTATTTCAAGCCCCAAAGAAAGATCAGCCAACTCCTCAGACCGGTGAAGTGTCACATTCCCTTACAAGATGTAGGGGTCTACAAGATTGATTGTGATTGTGGGTTATCATACATAGGGCAAACAAAGCGTAGTATAGCCACTAGAATTAAAGAACATATAGCTGACGTCAAGAACAGACGCTCCACAAAGTCTGCAGTGTGTGAACATGCCCTAGACAAACCCAACCATTTTCTTCGATTTGATAAACCACAAGTTCTGGCGAAGGAAAACCGATATGTACCTAGAATGCTCCGTGAGGCTATTGAAATTAAAAAACATCCTAATTTTAATAGAGAAGATGGTTGGCAGCTTCCACCTGTTTGGAACCCAGTCCTAAAAATAATCAAGTCCCAAACAGCACGCAACACTGTAAAAGATAATGATATTGTGAGTGATTACTGCGTGCATCGAAACGATTTTAATTAATAATATTGTACGGTAGATTAAAATATTTTTTTAGAAATATTTGTAACGACGCTTGTCATCTTAGTCTACCTGCGACCACGAAATGCTGCAAAGCTTTCGAAACGTCAGGGAAACCAATTTAAATAATATACGCGATTTAATCCGGTTAAACTTTGTTTTATTATAAGTAAACATGTTTTAAGTGAGCGGTGCGGTGGCGATAGCGACGCGGCGAGAAGCAGATATAAACGCGATTATGCTAATTATTTATAACAAGTTAGGCTGCTAGTGTGTTTTTTTAATTATTACGAAACTCGTAAACTATTAAGAAGTATGGTTGACTACATTTTGGTATGGAGAAAAACTCTACCCAACAAAGGGACAAGTTTTGATTCGTTTAATGAAAACTTTTCATTGTAATATTGAATTTCAGAATGAATTATGAGTATTTGTACTGTTTTGGCCCGCGACAAGAAAATCTTTCATGTTTTCCTTTGAAAAATATTAAATTTTTTTAATTTATTGGAATCTATAGGCAATGAAACATTGGCCTTGCGTAATTATTACCTTTTATAAAACTCATCTTGCACCAGTTTCAATTTACAGAGAATTTTGCTCCAATCAAAATATAGTCTATTTTCATTAGTAAAAAAAATTCAAGAAAATCTTTTGAGGAAAATTCCTCTTATTATTATTATTCTCATACTTGATTGTATACACGTTTACATCGCAGTAATTGCAGTAAGTTTATTGTGGTACATCGGCGAGCTTAACTCAAAACTAAGTTTTCTTACAGCAAACCTTGCAAGCCCTTAAACCTTCCTAATTAATCAATCATGACCTTCGTAATCAATCACTTTTTTTTAAATACCTACTTATACAAGTTGGGAAGTTCAGATAATTTTTCGTCCTTGATAACTTACTTTTGTTTACCAGAAACGAATGCCATTTTGCGACTTTTTAAGCCCGCTCCACATTCTCGGGCGAAAACCCGAGACAACGCTGTACATTGCGTATTTTTATGTTTTTACTGAAAGCTCAGAGTCATGCAGGGATAGTCTAATTTAAAACTGTACGCCCCTCCACCAACTTTGTCATAAGATGATGACATTATTATATGAAAGGAAATCGCTAAGAATAGCCTGAATCTGTTACAAAGAAAAAAAAAATACGACAATTACATGCGTATTTTTTCATTACTTAGTATTCACCGAGTTTAATGCAGACAGTAAACATTTTTCATTTTAAACAGTTAATCAACACAATAATAACGTGAGCGGCTATGATACTCCATTTGTCTTCATATTTTTGACTAATCAATCCATTGTGAGTACTCTATGGTTTTGTGAAAAAATATGTTGGCACCACTGTTAAAGATAGCCAGTCTCTTTTTAGCACCTTCAAATCTATAGGAATTGAAGAGTAAACTATTAATTTTCTAGGCAAACATTGTTTGACATAAGTTTTGTAAGCAAAACAACGTCAAAATAGTTAATATTTTAATTAATAGAACATCTGTGGAGTACTGTCCGTTTACTGAAATAGATTGCAACATATTGCCATCGAATTGCATATAGTGAGTATCATCTTTTATTCATAACTTCCATAGGCTAGGGTTCAATAGAACTTTAGCAATGTCCTTTTTGTGGACGGGCATGTAGTTTTAAATTAGACGATCTCTACAAAACGTTGTCTTGGGTTCTCGCCCGAGAATGTGGAAGGGTCATTAATATCAGTGCAACTGTTGTTACAAAACGGAAGAGATAAACAAGGTGAGTTTCAACGAAAGTAACTGACATAGCCCGAAGAATTGCCAAACTTAAGCTTTGACGACGTCTGTGGTCTAAAGTGGTTTGTGTCGGACTGCTGATCACTAGGTCGTGGGTTCGATTCCAACAGGACACATATATTTTTGTGATAAACATAAGTGTTTGTGGTCTGGGTGTTTCTTATGTATTTACAACAAAAAATAGTATGAATATTATGTCCATTGTCTTGTACCCATAGTACAAGCTCGGCTTAGTTTGGGACTATATGGTGCTGTGTAAAAAATCCCAAATATTTATTTATTTTATTAAGTGCCAGTAGGTGAGGCACATTTCTCGCAGAATAGATGGGGCCGAAGACTACTGGAGTAGCGAATGCGTACTGGAAGGCGCAGCGTGGGTAGACACCCCACAAGGTGGACCGACGACCTGGTGAAGGTTGGAGGAATCCGCTGGATGTGAATAGAGCAGGACCGGTCGTTGTGGCAATGCTTGGGGTAGGGCTATTTCCAGCAGTGGAGGTCTTTCGGCTCAAATGATAATAATGAGGATGTACACCATGTGCCATAATCACAGACCAGTAAGTCTACTGGTCTATTGTCACAACCATCTGACCTCTAAACAAAACCAGTGAATGATACTGGTATCCCTGTTGTAAGACATACTTCATACATAATTTACTGCCTATGACTATTGATGACTGATAAACAATGATGGTTGTCAATGCCTAAGTCTATGGCTGTATTGGCTGTGTACACAATGGCTCATTTCACCACACTTCAGCGTACACTGATATATTAGTCATGGATAATCTTAGGTATAACCGGGTAACACTAGGTTTGCTCGTACTTCTAGGATTAATCTATCTATATCTTTCTATCTATACCTATAATAAAACAGTAGAAGTGTCTAAACGTCTAAAGAAATGTCTAAAGATTCATTGAAATCTTTGCGTGATTGGGGAAGAAACATGTTTAGCTAACAGATACATTATAATAAAACAAGTTTAACCGGATTATATCACGTATATTATTTAGATTGGTTTCCTGACATTAATCTAAATAATATGCGTGATATAATCCGGATAAACTTATTTTATAATAATGTGTAGTGATCGCGAAAACCTAAGAAATTATTAACAGATACATGTTAGCTAAACATGTTTGTTCCCCAATCACGGAAATGATTTAAATGAAACTTTATATGGTAAATGCCCATAGTCTGAAGCTACATATAGGATATACATACATACGTACGTATAGGATATATCTTATCTAAATTATTGGTTTTATTTGGTCCTGCGATGCAACTAAACAACACTCTACTTTACACCAAAATCGGAAGTCATGAAGGATTTAATGTCAAAATAAAATTGTTGTTGTGAAAAATATAAAAGTTTCTAGCGACAAGATTTTGGAATTATAAACTGTTATTTTATCATATTCTGTCTTGATGCCGTGGCCTGGTGGCCATTGGTGACTTTATATATAGTTTTGAGATCGAGTTCAGCTGCTGCCCAGCTAACCTTTAATCAATCAATCAATCAAAATGTTTATTTGTGTACACAGGTAATTTTGGTGTTAGGTACATTAGAATAAATAAAATAGAATTAGAAAAGAATTAAATAATAAATTAAAGAATTTAGAATTTTGAAATATTATTTTTTGTTTTTGCAGTTATTTAATCAACTCAGCCTATCGCAGTCCACTGATGGATATAGGCCTCTCCCAAGTTGCGCCACAACACTCGGTCCTCTACCTTCCGCATCCAGTGCCCCCCAGCCACGTTCTTCAGGTGGACCGACCCACCTAGCGGGGGGGTGCCCTACGCTGCGTTTGCCGATTCGCGGTCTCCACTCAAGGACTCATTTGTAGTTATTGTAACACAATTATTGATTACGTTACGAGCTACATTCACATGTTATTATACTTTTAAATAACTACTAATGAAACTTTGTGTTTATTAACTTTGTTTATCAAATAAATGACGTTATTGTTGTTTTGTTTACTTAATTATCACTTACCAGGCCCCTCAGAAAGTATTGCGAAAAAAAGTTTTTATATATGGGAGACTGGCCAGTTATAATGTTTTTCGAAAATATGATTATTTATAAGTAAAAATAAGTAAGTTCCAATTTCAAAATTTCCCTCCACATTTTTTGCGAGTTAATTCAAAGTATTGTGTCTCACTGAAATATGGATCTGCGCCGGGAACATTTTAGAGCTATGATTTTATACGATTTCAAGTGTCGCCTGAAACCGGATGAATCGTACGATAGACTTCAAATGGCATTCATGGATGAAGGCCCTTCCAAGGCAACCGTGTATCGTTGGTATAACGAATTCAAGCGCGGTCGACCAACTTTGGGGGATGACGAAAGAAGCGGTCGCCCTTTGACGGCTGTTACCGAAGAAAACGTGCTAGCAGTGAAAAATGTAATCCAAGACAATAGGCGAATTACATATCAGGAGATTCAACACATATTGAAGATTGGATCGGGAAGCGTTCACGAGATTCTACACAGCCATCTTCGCGTGAGGAGGATAGTATCACGCTGGGTGCCGCACAACCTCACCGATGCTCAGAAGCAGGCCCGGGTGGAATGGTGCCGTGATATGCTTAACAAATTTGAAGCAGGCTCGTCTCGGCGTGTTTACGACATCGTTACAGGTGATGAGTCCTGGATTTATCAATACAACCCAGAAACCAAGCGCCAGTCGACTGTTTGGGTGTTTCAAAATGAGCCAACGCCTACCAAAGTGAAGCGATCTAGAAGCGGGGGTAAGCTTTTGATCGCTAGCTTTTTTAATTTGACTGGCCACTTGGTATCAATTCCCTTACGGGATCAAAGAAGCATTAATGCCGAATGGTATACTACCAAATGTTTGCCAGAAGTTTTCTCTGTTATAAGCAACAAGCGACCAAACACAGGGCTCCGCGGGCTACTGCTCCACCACGACAATGCACCTGCGCACACCGCACTCAAAACGAGGGACTTCCTGGATAGCACGCCAGTCAAACTCCTGGGTCACCCTCCTTACAGCCCTGATCTAGCACCGTGTGACTTCTTTTTATTCCCAAAAATAAAAAATCAGCTCAAAGGGATACAATTTTCGTCGCCGGAAGATGCGCTGGCTGCGTTCGAGCAGGCTGTAAACGAGGTGTCTGCGGCGGACTGGAAAAAGTGTTTTGAAAACTGGTTTAGGCGCATGAATCTTTGTATAGAGGCTGGTGGAAAGTACTTTGAAAAGATTTGATAAAAATATATGTACGTATAGAACAATTTTTTTTAGTTTCGCAAAACTTTCTGAGTGTCCCACGTATCTGCCTATGATCCAAAACATAAAAAAGCAAACAACATTTGCCAAAGCATTCTTATGTTATTCATTAGGTATAACTAGCAGGAGTAAGAGCTTTAAGCAACAGCGACAAAAAAAAACAGAAAATCCAGAAGTCGACCTAAGTTCCCGAGGGATGCGCTAAACGTCTTTCTGTGATAAACTGAATTACACGCTTGCGAAGTCGCAGGCAGATGCTAGTAATAATAGTAAAAAACATTTAATTCTCCAACACAGATAAAGGGTTCTTACAAAATAAATTAAAATAAGTATTTGCTTAACATTATGTTGTGGAGACTGGAGCCTAGGTGAACCTGTGTTACAGGTATCCAGGACTCCAACTACCCGGATATAGTAAGTTAATAAAGGTTAATATATTGTCGGTTTAAATGGGTACCTTTAATTTCAATTTTACCAAATTCACTAAGTGACATTATCAGCAAAAATTACTTATTCTTTATTACTTTATTTTTCCGTCGTTGTGGCGATGCTTGGGGGAGGCTTATGTCCAGCAGTGGACGTCTTTCGGCTGAAATGATGAATGAATGATGATGACTTTATTTTTTATTTTTCAGATAATAATTTTCATTTATTCACACACACAATAAGAAACGTTTTGCGTCATTTTTAGCAAAATAACTTTTTTTTAATTTTTCAGATAATCATTCATTCATCATTTCAGCCGAAAGACGTCCACTGCTGGACATAGGCCTCCCCCAAGCATCGCCATAACGACCGGTCCTGTGCCTTCCGCATCCAGCGGATTCCCGCGACCTTCACCAGGTCGTCGGTCCACCTTGTGGGGGGCCTACCCACGCTGCGCCTTCCAGTACGCGGTCGCCACTCCAGAACTTTACTGCCCCATCGGCCATCCGTTCTGCGAGCAATGTGCCCCGCCCACTGCCACTTAAGTTTGGCAATTCTTCGGGCTATGTCGGTTACTTTCGTTCTCCTGCGAATCTCCTCATTTCTGATTCGATCACGCAGGGACACTCCGAGCATAGCCCTCTCCATTGCCCTTTGAGTGACTTTGAGCCTTCTTATGAGGCCCATTGTGAGCGACCACGTTTCAGTACCGTAAGTAATTACTGGCAACACACACTGGTCAAAGAATTTCGTCTTGAGACACTGCGGTATTTTGGACGAGAAGATATTGCGTAGCTTCCCGAACGCTGCCCAACCGAGTCGGATCCGACGATTGACCTCTTTCTCGAAGTTGGACTTACCTAGCTGGACAGTTTGTCCTAGGTATACATAATCGTCAACAACTTCGAGTGTAGATTCTCCGATGTTTACGGGAATGGGTGCTATATGGGAATTCGACATAACCTTTGTCTTGTCCATATTCAATATAATAATTTCAGATAATAATTTTCATTAATAATGCCTAAAATTAAAAAAAAGTTATTTTGCTAAAAATTACGCAATACGTTTCTTATTGTGTGTGTGAATAAATGAAAATTATTATCTGAAAACTAAAAAAGTATTTTTTAGAAGTTTTTAAACTTTCGCGAATTTCACTCATATTGAACTAAGTTTACGGGACTTGTCGCGCACAATTAAATCAAAATATAACAAACATTTTGACTAACCTCAAGGTTTCGGTCAAGTTGCATTGGCCGTGGTCACGAGCAGACTGAAGTATGTGGGTGTCATCGTCTTGAGCGGCGGGTGTTTTCTCGAACTACCCGCGGTTGGTTTTTCGTAACGTCGCTGTCCGTAACAAGATATGCTGAATCACGACACACAATGCTGACAGTTTCGGCGGACATACATGTAGACATACCACGACGCGAACACTTCTCGATATCCATCCAACCTATATCCATCTTCCCGATTTAAATTTTTATATTTCTTTATCTCAATCGCTTCTATATTATATTATATATTATATTTTTATATTTCTTTTATATTTTGATTTAATTGTGCGCGACAAGTCCCGTAAACTTAGTTCAAAGTATTTTTTGTTGATAATGTCACTAACGGCCAAAATTAATATCCAATCTATCCACGATTTGCCCTACTAGAGATAGGAATTTGACATATTTTGTATCGAGCTTACGTCAAATTTCTATCTCTAGTAGGACAAATGGCGGATAGATTGGATATTAATTTTGGCCGTAAGTGAATTTTAACTTTAACCGACGATATTATGTTTACATTTTAGCATTATTCATACAAATTTTAACCGTAATATTGTCACAAAACCGCGTGATTACATGGGTTCGACCCAATTAATTCAACAAAAGGTAACTTGTAAGGTTTTTGATACCATAAATGGTTGCAGCACAAGCACCAACAACAAAACTACAATAATTAAACATTATCAACCTACTTCAAGGTGCAGAACCTGAATTATCACGTAATCAGTTTCGAAACAAGTTGCTTGCGCGCGCGCAGCCAAACGCCAAACTTCACGGAACATCCGAGTCGTAACTAATTCGGTTCCAAGAAGCCGACGCTAACCCCTTACGTCAAATGTATTATCGATCGAGATAACATCAAGGATCGACGGAACTTAGAAGTTACTATGAATAGTCGCTTTATTGTCATTGAAAATTGTACTTAAATCTTTCTTCGAGCCTTTTCCCAATTATGTTAAGGTCGGTTTCCAATCTAATCAGCTGATCAATTCAGAATCACACGATAAAGATGCAGCCACACAGCGGGCGGGACGGAACTGAGACGGAGCGTCGACCAAACGTGGACGGGAAGTGCATGGCCGCGTACAGTATATTATCGTCCGACAACGCCCGGAGCGTACTTTGGTCGTTCAGTTACTCAGAGCGATCATACAAACGAACGCCCATGGAACGCTTCGACGACGTCGGACGGTAGTACTGAACGCGGCCCATGTCACACTGCGGGCGGAGCGCGAGCTGGACTGAACGGCGGCGGCGGAATGATAGCGCCAGATGAAAACGTACCGCTGCCTGTGTGACTACTATGTAATCTATACTATAATAAAACTGTAACGGTCGAAAAGTCTGTACATTGAGTTTTTTTTCGCGAAAACCGGCTAGGGGGACTAGAAATAAGCAATAGAACCCGAATCAATCGTTTTTAGAATTTATGTCTGTCTGTCTGTCTGTTTGTTACCTCATCACGTGAAAACAGCTGAACGGATCGTAATGAAACTTTGCCTTTGTATAGCTATTAGTCTAACTTAAAAGATAGGGTATGTTTCATCTTAATCGGTTGAGTAGAACCACCGATACACCTTGACCCCTCTGTTGTATTAAGTTGCATACAAAGTAGAGGTCATGATTGTTGGTTGTTTGCAGGTTCCTAAAAATACAACTAGATTTCGTTAGTATTATAGATAACAAAGTCAGCCCATTACTGTCCCACTGCTGGTGAGCATGGACCTCTTCTCGGAATGAGAAGAGTTAAGGAACTGGATATTGTTAGTGTAATAGATTATCTAAACATAATCAGTCAATTACTGTCCCACTGCTGGGCATGGACCCCTTCTTAGAACGAGAAGAGTTAAGAAAATAGAGAATAACATAGCATAATCAGCTCATTACAGCTGTCCCACGGCTGGGAATGGGCCTCTTCTCAAAATGAGAAGAGTTAATGAACAAGATATTGTTAGCGTTATAGAATAACATAACATTATCAGCCCATTACTGTCCCACTGCTGGCACGAGCATCTTCTCAGAATAAGAAGAGTTTAGGGCTAATTCCATTACCATGGCCGGTTGGTTGTACAAACAAAATATAGAATGGTAGGTGAATAGTGTAATCGTCTGTGTAGGCACTTATGTATATTAGAAGACACTGTGTTCATAAATATGACATGATGTTATTTCCCGACATCCACGCGGACGGAGTCGCGGGCACAGCTAGTCCCATATAAAACAATGCCAGCGTATCGCTCGCGCACCGCCCGGTGTTGTCTTTCCGCCCGGTGGAGCAGCAGCGTATCGGTCACGCCGTCAAAACGCCCGGCAGGACAGCGCTTTGTGAACTGTCTAATACAGTTCAGTACATTACAACACGATGAGACCCGCCGACGATACGCTTCAGTTCCGTCGCGGATCAGTTCCGCCCTCTCTGAGCTGATAAGGCTGAATATCAGTATTTTACACGGAATGACTGCCATCAGACCCTAGCAACCCAGTTAATAGGTAATACTGACATCCTAAGGTCTAAACCAGTTGTCAGACTTTCGGGATTCTGACTACCCATAACGGCAACCAACTGGGACCGACAGCTTAACGTGCTCTCCGAGGTATGGCGGGGTCTCGATATTCAACGAAAGGGTCACCCATCCAAGGACTAATCCTGTCTAGCACAGCTTAACCTCGCAGATCCTGCAATACACGTGGTTATTACTTAGCCACGAGCCCCTCTAAAATTGTACTTAAATATTAATAAGTAATTATGACCTTGACCTTTGAAGACCAGTCTTCAACCAGTGCGTCCTGCCTGTCATGACTTACGGTGCCAAGATGTGGACACTGAGAGTTGGGCTAGTACACAAATTCAAACGCTCAGCGAGCTATGCTTAGAAATTCTTTGAAGGATAAAATCCATAACGAGATTATCCGGAGAAGAACCGGAGTGACCGACATAGCTTGTAGGATCAGTAAGCTGAAGTGGCAGTTGGCTGGCCATGTCCGTCGAGCAGACGAGTCCTTGAGTGAAGACCACGAATCGGTAAACGCAGCGTAGGGCGCCCCCCGCTAGGTGGATTGACGACCTGAAGAACGTGGCTGGGGGGGACTGGATGTGGAAGGCAGAGGACTGAGTGTTGTGGCGTAACTTGGGAGAGGCTTATGTCCAGCAGTGGGCTGCGATAGACTGAGTTGATCAGGACCTTGATAAAAAGCAGTGATAGCATAGCGGGTTAACAATTGCCTTCCAGACAGGAGGGTCTGAGTTTGAACCTGGCCCACACCACTGACTTTTCATATTCCTGTGCGGGCCAGAATTTGATTATTACTTGCGTTAACGGTGCAGAAAAACATCGAGAGGAAATCTGCACACCTGAGAGTGCTTCATACAGTTCTCGATGGTGTGTGTAATCCGCCAACCAGTAGTAGGCCAGCGTGTAGGACTAAGGCCTAAATCCTTCCCATTTCGAGAAAAAGCCCGTAACCAGCAGTGGGACAGTAAGGAATGGTAAGTATGATTAATTGTGACCTTCCTTTCCTTCCTGTTTTATGGACCTTGGATATGAGAATTTAACGACACGATGTCCTGACTTTTTTGAAATTTGCTACACCATACTTTATAGGTAAATTCCCAAACTCAGACAGTAACACACAACTTACACACACGCTTCTACATTCATGCTTACGCACAGTATCAGTACAAACGCAGCTTGAACATTTCACACAAACACTTCCCACACACACGCACCCTTACCCCATATTTCTCACACACACACCAAACACCATTCATATTACACCCCCACACACTACACACTCTTCACACCTGCATGCACAAACATATTGCACTATGACTACCTTTGCTTTACCATATATTTGTTTGATTATTGTACTAATGTATTATCATCATAGAATTCTAATAATTGGACTAGTTTATGCTATCATCATCATCATCATCATTCTAGCCCGGTGTCACCCACTGCTGGGTATAGGCCTCCTTTAGTTTTTGCCAGCCTCTTCGATCTTGTGCGTCCCTCATGCTATATCAGCTTTAATTATGATTCTGAGGGGGGCGCTGATGCCTATATTACAGGATATGGAATTATCTTAGTTTAGGAAAAATAGGAACTTATGTAATTTACATAAAAGCCTCTTTTGTATAAACTATAGTATGTTGTACGTGAAAATTGAATAGTGCAAATAAACATTTTCATATTTTATTATTGGAATGTTATTATTTAGAATAATGGCGTGAAAAGCAAGGGAATTGGAGCCCAAGCGCAGACTATATCTGTTGTGTTGTCTCATGAATAAGAACATGGAGCTAACTCCTTGGAGCCTAATAAACTCCCAGATAACTTCTTGGTAAAGACTTCCCTCAATCCAATAGACATCGCAAGTCCTACGGTCTCTTTTAAATTGAACCAAGTCTGTTTAGACCGAAAAGAATAAATAAATTATCACCTATATCATCCTCCGAGCCTTTTCCCAATTATATTGGGGTCAGCTTCCAGTCTAGCCAGATGCGGCTGAACATCAGTATTTTACACGGAGCGACTGCCATCAGACCCCCGCAACCCAGTTACTGGGTAATACTGACATTCGGAGGTTAGACCAGTTGTCAGACTTTCAGGCTTCTGACTACCCGTAACGACTGCCATAGATATTCGTATGACAACCGGGACCGACAGCTTAACGTGCTCTCCGAGGCACGGAGGGGTCTCGATGTGTAACGAGACGGTCACCCATCCACAGACTGACCGCGGCAAGTGCAGCTTAACCTTGCAGATCGTACAATCCGCGCAGTCGTTGCATCGCTACGAGCACCTCAAATAAATAAATAAATATATATATTCTATGATGATAATAAATTATCACCTATATACATGCTGAAATTTGAATCGCTAATTTCCCGAAAAGGGGTCATTGTACTCAATATTATGAACGACTTTTACTTATGTAGGGACCAAAAATTTATAATAATTTAATTTTTTTTTTTTTTTTTTTTTTTTTTTTTTTTTTTTTTTATAAGCGATTCAAATTTCAGCATATGTATTTGAGAACATGTCCATTGTTACTCCAGCAGAACTCCAATTTTAGATGCAGCATTGAAAGTCACATAGTGCTAATAAGATATGTGTAAGAAGTACTCAATGTCTTTAATAGTTATGCTCACCCGATGTCTTTAGAAGTTGTATATTTTAGCAACAAAAAAAAGCTTTAAGAAAAAACCAATTCCAATATCTTTGTTCTTACTTTCAGGCCTGACTTTATATGACTTTTTTATGGTATGGGTTTGTGAAAGGATAGGCCCACCCTGATAATATCAGGTGGGTTAATATTATTAAACGGCTACCTTTGCCCAAAACCAATTCCACATAAACTATTACTTATATGGTTGTTGATATAAAAACTCAATACACTTCGCGTGATCAGAGGGCTGGTTGGTTCTGTGGCCAAAGAATAAGCGTTGCCATTCAACGTGGCAACGCTTCCAGTCTTCTGGGCACTTTTCCAGATGACAACGGTGTGGAGGAATACATTTGCTTTTTTTCTGAATGTGAAATCATCATCATCATCATCATTTATTAACGAATTTTATCAAATACCTATATAAAATGACTAATACAATTTAATGTTTACTTCGTACTCAACAAAAGTCAACTCTCACTGTCTCAAGTTCTCAATTCAACCAACAGTGACAAAAAATACACCAAACGAGGATTGGGGAAATCCTCACCCGTAATGTATTTCATACCTACTCCAGAAAAATAAACTTGTGCAGTCAGGGGACCCCCCGCCAAGAACGAAGGTAATTTATATTTTTTGACCGGTTCATTATAATGCTAAATTTTGCAGCTATAATATAAGCTTAGATGACAGGGAACATCAAGCGTCGGACTGAGATACCATAGTGCCTAAGTTCGATCCCTAATTAAACATGTATTTTTACCCGACTGCGCCAGAAGGAGGGTTGTATACTATAGTCATAATCTTACGTGACGTTACATTTTCTCCCGAATCACACCTACCGCAAGCCGCGATAAGGAACTTTGTTCCAAAAAGACTATAATTTTTTCATACGAAAAAATACGGATTCTTTAACTCTAGAAATACGTCGTATGAGTTCACTCTGTATAAAAGAAAACTGCATCAAGCATGATCGTATGTCGATATTTACCTATGTCTTGGTATGCTAATCTTCGATCGAGTTCCAATAGTACTAAATCAAAATCGAATCTCAAGCATCCGTTACTTGATCCTTGAAAACAAAAAACAGTACGTCGTATACTTCATAGGAAAAGCCCACATTGAATATTTATCATTTCATTGTACACATGATGTTTTAAATAACCCTCACATTTTTCCAATATAATGACATAAGAATACGGATCTAAATTTAATTGGATATTAAATAGTTATAATGAATTCCGTTATAAATAATAGAATAAATAAATAAACATTTTTGGGATTTTTTTTAACACGACACCATCTAGTCCCAAACTAAGCAGAGCTTGTACTATGGGTACTAGACAATGGATATGATACTTGTATACTTTTTTTTTTGTAAATACATACATAAAATACATAATTGGTTGCAAGCGCGACTGCTGAGCGTGGGTTCTGGGTTCGATTCCCGGGTCGGGCAAAGTATAATTGGGTTTTTTCATTAGGAAATTCTCAGTAGCAGCCCGGAGTCTGGATTTGTGCCCGGTCAATGGCAATAGGCTCGCCCCCTATTACATGGGACTATAACATAACTGGCGAAATGTGGGTGTACTATACACCTCTGCCTACCCTTTCGGGGAAATACAGGCGTGATGTTATGTTATGTTAAAATACATAAGAAACACCCAGACCAACAGAAACACTCATGTTCATCACACAAATATTTGTGTCCTGTGGGAATCGAACCAACGACCTCGTCAGCAGTCCGACACTCGAACCACTAGACCACAGAGGTCGTCGTCGTTACAGTTATCATTGTTAATATTTGTTATATGCATGTAAGTCATCTCATTAAAAGTCCAGCTACCAAACTTGAGATACTGGGTTTGATTTCCTGGTCATCAAAGTTATTGAGCTTAGGAAAATAGAAGAGTGTAGTAGTAGTAGAGCTCCTTTGTGAAAGAGCTCGTCTGGGGAAGTACTACCACTGTACTTAATTCTCCGCCAAATAGTGATGCTTGCATTGCTCTGTTTTGGTCTGAAGGGTACGGGTACCGGTGAAATTACAATCACATGAGACTTTTCATCTTTATGTCTCAGTTTGGCGAATCGACTTGCGGTACCATTTAGGCAACAGCCTAGGTGGTATTGCAGTAATTGTTGTTGCAAAGGTAACCGCTTAACATCAGGGCCCTAATTCACGTAATATTATGACGCGCCAATCAAGTTGCAGTGACGCTTCAATTCGTTTCTGACAGCGTTCGCCGTAGATCAGAGAATACGAAAAGTATTATTTTGATTGAAACTTAGCTGCAGCTGCACTGCAACTGCACTGCTTTAGTTATGTGAATTGGGCTACTGGTGGGCCTTTAGCTCGTTTCGCCATCCTACACTAAAAAAAAACATGAATTAAATTTATTTATTTATTTGGCATGAAAAAATTAACACATTTCAAACTTAATCTAAGGCCCGAATTACAGAAGCTTCCTCAAGTACAGTTTAAACACCAATCACCTGATCACTACTTAAGGATAGAATCGTTACTTGAGTATCGGCCTTATTCCAGAACGGTAAATCATAAACTTTAATTCAACAACATAACACACGAATTTGACCTGAAATTGAATAGAAATCTCTACTCAAGTGTAGTCTGGATCACACTAGAGTGATTACAGATCAAAACTCTGCTTAAATACCAAAACAGGTGACAGTATAAAATAAAGCTAAACTCAGCTGAACTGTGATCAATAAATCTCTGCTCGAGGAACGTTCTAAAATCAAAGCTCAACTCAAAACTAGTTTTAAACAGAGATCAATGCTTGAGTATCGTCCTGTAATACGGGCCTAAGTGCCCCATTACTTGCAGAAGAGCACCGCATGCCATACATTAAGCGCAATATTAATATGAATACAAAAATTAGTTACATAAAACAACAAACTAACAGCGATGCAAATAAAGTAGACCATTTAATAATGTCCTCCCGGCCGAATTTCGGTCACGGCGGCCAATCACAACAGAGACTAGCCATCTGCGCGGGACATATTATAGTGCACAAGTGTGTGCGCAAACACAGGTGCACTCTCTATTCCCTCACTCTCATAATCCGATGGGACGGCAATTCGACACGACCGGAGAGAGATCAGGCGCAGGACCGACGGCTTTACGTCCTTTTAGTAGACCATTTATGGTCTGTATGAAATCAAAACAAATTACTTTTCAAAATATGTATAAATAAATAAATATTTTTGGGACATTTTACACATCACCATCTTAGTCCCAAACTAAGCAGAGCTTGTACTATGGGTACTAGACAATGGATATAATACTTAGATACTTTTTTTTTTTGTAAATACATACTTATAATATATATAAGAAACACCCAGACGAACACAAACACTCATGTTCATCACATAAATGTTTGTGTCCTGTGGGAATCGAACCCACGACGTCATGATCAGCAGTCTGACACTCGAACCACTAGACCACAGACGTCGTCAATTTATCACTGAATGTCCATCACAGTTTTTTTTAGAGAAAAAACGGAATATGCAAAATCACACACAGTTTCGTTACATAATACAGGATTTCACATGCTTAACTCTATTGGAACAAAGGTTATGGAAGAGGAAAAAGTGCTTAAAATCGTTCGTGTAAATATAAAAATGGTGTGTGCTTGCCGGACATGCTTTGAACTTTGTCTGACCCACTGCCACTGGTCTTGAAAAGTTTCATAATCAACTCAGCATTCTTCTTCTATCGTGTGAACATGAGCTACATAATGATAATAGCTCATGCCGTGGGCAAAAGATTATCCAGTCAGCAGGTTGGTAGCGGGGCTGACTGCCCAGGGTGCGCCGGACGATCAATTAAATATCGTTTTTTTTTTTTTTATTGAGCTCATGACCCCTTTGACGCCTTTTGTCAATACCTTATTGTTTCAGATTTGGTCCTCCAGCACTATTTTCAAAACTCATCCTGTATAATTCTATCCTATCCTACTAATATTATAAACGTAAAAGTGTGGAGGATTGATGTATGGATGAGTGGATGTTTGTTACTCTTTCACGCAAAAACTACTTTAGTGAAATTTAGCATACACATATCCCGGATTAACATATAGGCTACTTTTTATCCCGGGAAGATGTACAGTTCCCGAGGTATGCGCGATAAGCAACATTGACGCGGGCGAAGTAGCCTATGCTAGTTTAAAAATAAGTAAATCTACAAACTACATGCGGAAATATAGCATATTTATAAGACAAAGCCATTGAAATGTCACATCGCAAATATTTTATTTACGAAGGTAGTACTTCCTCTAAGATTACGCCTTGATGGACAAAATAAGTCCAACAATAATTTGCTTCCTTTCTCAAACAACATGGAAGGCAACACACGTAGCTATGTCTAGTCATGCTGTTCTAAACGTGAGCAGCACTTAGAAATATTGTATTTATGTATTAATACTCCCACAGCATTGTATGAAGTCTAAAATTAGCAGCATTGGTTGTTAATCTTTGAGACACTGACAGCAACAGTACTGCCGTACATACCAACATACTTTACAATAAGCTATGAGTTTTATTTTTGTATATTTTTCCGTGTGGTGCCGGACGTAAAGAATTGCACCACCCTATCTCTTCTCATGGGTGTCGTAGAAAGCGACTAAAGGATTCACCAGAGGATGGGCAGTAGCGTTCTCTGATTATTTAACCAACCAACTGTTATCGCCAACGCGTCTGCCAAGCGTGGCGATTATGGCATATCCCCCCAACATATGCTTGGGGGAGGCCATGTTCAGCAGTCTTTTGCCTGAAATTATGATGATGATGATGATTTAATTTTAAGAAAACGTGTTACAATAGATTACATATAACACTGAACCTCACACCAGGATACCATGTGTCATGAGGTCCAGTCTCTTTCATCACAAAAAAGGTACTACATAATAGGTTTAGGTTAGGTACCAAAGTACATAATATTATTGCATAATTAATTTTGATTTTAATTCAAGATTAAGTTCAGTGATGATGAGTGATGAGTGAGTGGTGTTGATGTGATGTGATGTTATGAAGGTGTCCCCATTGTTGGGGTAATAATGTTTTGTGTAATTTGTGTGAGTTTATGTTGAGTAGTAGTAGTGTGTGTAGTATGAGTAGGTGGAGAGTATGTAAGTAGTGTTAGTAACACATAACACACAACATAACATCACGCCTGTATTTCCCCGAAGGGGTAGGCAGAGGTGTAATAGTACGCCCACATTTCGCCAGTTATGTTATAGTCCCATGTAATAGGGGGCGAGCCTATTGCCATTAACCGGGCACAAATCCATACTCCGGGCTGCTACTGAGAATTTCCTAATGAAAAAACCCAATAACACTTTGCCCGACCCGGTAGTAGTGTTAGTAATATATTGAAATATTGTTTGAGTGTAGTATGTGTAAAGTGAATGGGTGAGTGTGAATAAACGGTGATTGATGGTGTGAGTATCTATCTGATTCAGAAAATAGTGATCACTCTTTCAGACAGATCAATAGTGTGATTAGTGTGTGAATAAATGTTCGTCAAAATTGGTCTGATTATAGTGCATACTATGTTGTTTAGCAACAAATACTAAAGTTACGACAGACAAAGGCAAATTTGGCGGTACCTACGTAAAACGGGGATGCAAAAATGAAAATTCATATTTCGCGCACGGTGCGTTGATGTCTTTTGACGAACTCTGGTAAATTAAATCATTTCCTATGGGGTATCAGGTCGATGGGTGGTACGGAACCCTTACTGCGTGAGTCCGACTCGCACTTGGCCGGTTTGTTTATTCAACAGTCATAGGAATTACCATTTACTTAAAGTAAATAAGGTACCTTATACGTAAGGCAAAAAATTAACTTACAATCTATTTTTATAAGCAACAGTCAGACTGCATTCGTGACACCTACGCGTACACCACTTACCAATTCGATTGGAAATCCCCAAACGATAAGGCTTCGCTGTGAATAGGTAATTAAGTTTTTAATCTACAATAGGGTTGGTAACGTTAGTTTAACTATAGAGCAAACATGAAAATTGTTTGTTTCGAATCACAAGGAGTATGGATTGCTATAATAAAAAAAAACGTTTTTCTCTTGAAAATAATAGTACATTACTGTCGAGGACTGAAATGAAGCAATTTACGGCCGAGTAATATTGGAAGTACGAGGCGAAGCCGAGTACTTCCCAAGTGGTTTTGAAAGGACGAGGCGCAAGCCGAGTCCTTTTTAACTAAACGAGGCCGTTAATTGCTATTTCGGCCGAGACTTGTATAGTACTTTTCTCTCATTTGCGAGGAAACACAACACAAATTAATTCAACAGTATCTCATTTTCATTCACACCAATTCGCCCGCGCGCGGTTCTTGTTCTATTTTTAAAGATTTGAAAAAAAAAATGCGCATTCAGCCTGTATAATAATAAATATTTTGTACCTAAAAACACCTAATTTATGTAAGTGTGTACTTAAAAACCACGGTAGCATAATTTAAAAAATAAAAAGTGTCCAGCAATTTCTATTATTGTCCTGTTGGATATTACCGGCCTGTTATTTCGTTACGTACGGAAAAGAGCCGATTGTTGTATTCTTTTTTTTGAATAATGAACCAATTTCCGAGCAAGTGGGAGAAAATTTGTTTATTATGGTTAAATACAGTACATCATCATCATCGGCCCATTACTGTCCCACTGCTGAGCACCTCAAGATTAGGAACAACGCTTGACGCTTTGACATGCGCAAAATTATCACATCGCTGTAGGAACGCCCGTGATTGCTTTCATTTGCGGTTTGGTAGCTCTCCGCAAAAGAGCTCCATAAAATTATCGAAATGCCGGTTTGTAGTGTGCAAAAACAGAAATACTAATAAAAACTTATTGTTTTTGTTCCTGTGTTTATAAAATAAGTAGAAGAAAAGCGATGACATATCTCTCTTGGTTATCAAATCTATGAGTGGGCCAATGTCAAGCAAAAATTCTTTAATTTTGGTCAGCCCTAAGGTGCCCAAGGTACCTTGTACATAGAGTACCTAATGAATAGCATGTTTCGTACGGTTCGTTACTGTAATTAAATGAATGGAGAACAGTTAATAGGCATTGTGAATTTTACAGTCTAACTCACGTCAGTGCTAACAGTTTGACTTTGACAGCGTCTTTAGTTCGTAAGCAGTAGGGGCGGTTTTCGTAATTAAAGTGTTACCAATGACGTGAGGTCTACTGCACATCCGTATCAATAGATGTTGATTGTCATAATGAGGAAGTTAAATACAAGATCAGGATCCAGCACTGGATGGGCCTGTGCCCTTTGACTATGGTTGACAAAGGTTGCTTGTAACATTTTACTTACTCAACTTTGAACTAGTTTTCACTAGTAGTAGTAGTGTGTGTTTGTGTGTGGGGGTGTGTGTGTGTGTGAACTGGTGTGTGGAGAGTGAACTAGTGTGTGGGGAGTAAACTAGTTTGTGGGGATAAACTTATGTGTGGGGGGTGAACTTGTGTGTGGAGAGTGAACTGGTGTGTGGGGGGTGAACTATCGTGTGGGGGTGAACTAGCGTGTGTGTGAACTAGTGTGTATTTGTGTAGTATATGCTTGTTGATCAAGTAATTTGCAGTATCAGTTAGCTGAAGATTTTAGGTGGTAACTTTAAAATACTAGAACATTATGGACCCTGACGGGCACGGCAAAATTTGTATACCTAATGATGTAGAAATGAAGCTTTGAGTATTTTTCATACAATACTTTAGGGAAAGTAATTAAATAATAATAGAAACCATTATCGCTTCTTTTGATTATAATGTATGATTTAAATATTAAATTTTGGTTTTTTTTTAGCATTTATTTAACAAACTAGCAACTCTAAACATGAATTACATATCAAATCTTACAATCAAAAATCACATCCACCAAGTCTTCAAGTTCTTATCATAATATCTTTAATAAATTATTAAAATGTATTTTAGTATTCATAGACTTTTAAAATACACAGAGTTTTAAATATATCAAGTCTCAGCCATAACCGGCTTGAAACAAAATAAAGTAAATTATGTCTTAAAAGGCAGACTGTCAGAACTGACTTGTCTGACAACTTTTACAGATAGTTTTTTAAATATGAACCACAAGTTATTAATTAATCATGAGAGAATATGTTTCATGTTATTAGCTCTGTTCAGGTTATTGGGGAAATTAAAATAACTTTTGCTCACTCGAAAATATTTCTTATATTTCAATTGTATTTTTGAGCATTTATTTTTGGCCTTTGTTGTGGTACAGGGCAAAGTCCTCATTTCTGGGGATGCATATTGCAAAATACTAATATTTTTTTTAGATTCCAAACTAACAAGGTCACATAAACATAAACTAATATTGTTGTAACGCTTGCCTTCCATGCAGGAGGGTGCGAGTTCGATCCCGGCCCGTACCTCTGACTTTTCAGAGTCATGTGCGGTGAAGCTTTAACGGTGAAGGAAAACATCGGTGACGAAACCTGCACACCTGAGAGTGCTCCATACAGTTCTCGATGGTGTGTGTACTCCACCAACCCGCACTAGGCCAGCGTGGTGGACTAAGGCCTTAACCTTCTCATACTGAGAAGAGGCTCGTGCCCAACAGTGGGACAGTAATGGGCTGATTATGTTATGTTATGTTCTATGGATCGGAATGTTGGGCTACGAAAAGAAGGAATGAAAGGCGATGCAGCTGAGATGAGAATGTTAAGAGGAATGTGTGGTGTAACGAGAATGGATATGATAAGAAGGGAGTTTGAAAGTAGCGCCATTGACGGAAAAGTTGAGATTCAGTAGATTGTCATGGTATGGACATATGATGCGGAGAAATGAGGAGCACGTTACGAAAAATGTTTTGTGTATGAATGTGGATGGCTATAAGAAAAGAGGTAGACCAAAGAAAAGATGGATGGATTATGTGAAAGATGATATGGATAAAAATAAAGTAAACACGGAGATGACGGCTGATAGAGATTTATGGAAGAAAAAGACATGCTGCGCCGACCCCAAATAGATTGGGATAAGGTCAGGAGGATGATGACTAGCTTATGTCCTTGGCTACGTCCGCGTATAATGTAATTTATCACAGAAAGACGTTACCTCGCATCCCTTACGATTTGTTTACCTCCCCACCTCCCCTGCATGCGATGATCGTGTTTTGACGTTTGTTTCTTTGATATCCGGTCAGTTTCATACGAGTATGGACCGTCATCATCATCACCATAATTCCAACAGAGACGTCCATAGTTGAACATAGGCCTCCCGCAAGCATCGCCGCAACGACCGCTCCTGCGCCTTCCGCATCCAGTGGATTCCCGCGACCTCCACCAGGTCGTCGGTCCACCTTGTGAGGGGGCCAACCCACGCCGCGCCTTCCAGTACTATGGACCGCAGTAGTATCTTTATTGTGCCTTTTTTATGTACCTTTCTTTATTATGTAGGTATGAGTCGGAACAAAATTTCGAGACCCCTGGATAGTAACTTATGTTCCTACAAAAATAGTAAATAGTTTTTTTACTCCATTTTGACTTATTTCACCTGCGCCTGCGTCTCATGGTCTAACGAGGTACATAAATAATGCGTCTAGACTAGACCATATAATTGGGGGTAATACTACAGACGATGTACCCTCGGGTGACTTTAGAGTTATAACTTCCGATCTCGAAAATATAACTCGGTAATTATAAAATTATTTTAATGCTAGACTTAAGTCTTCGTTAGCAAACGTCTAGTATTTATCTATAAAAAAATATGAAAGAAATGCTTCTTATACTTTTTAGGGTTTCGTGCCAAGCGGGACCCTATTACTCTCGCTACGCTGTCCATCCGTCCGTCCGTCCGCCTGTCTGTCTGTCACAGGGCTGTTTCTTTTGAAAGGTAATAGATAGCCGGTTGATATTTTCTCAGAACCTCTATCACGAAAAATACTATAAAAAAACAGTCTAAATCCAACGGGGGTCCCCATACAAGAAACCTCGAAAAACATGCATTTTTCGCAACGTTTTTGTTCCTGCTCTATCTTGAAAACGGTAATACATACCAGCGTCAAACTTGGTTTGATTATAGTGCATAATATGTAGTGTAGCAACAAATACATGAAACTTCTCATCTTCATATCTCAGTTTAGCAAACGCGACTTGCAGTACCAAGTTGTTATGGGCAAAGGTAACAACGCCTTTGCATCAGATGGCCCTCAAGCTTGTTTCGCCATCCTATATTGCATACATTGTTGTCTTAAAAAAAAATATTATGTACCAACTGTTAATAAATAAAAAAGTTGCAATTAAAATAAATAGGAGATATTTTCGTAACTACTTCCCCATTGAAATACCAAACTGAGGTAAAATATAAAAACCCAAAATTTTAACTACATAGTTACAAGAATCGTATCAGGAAAAGTTTATTTGTTACATTTGGTCCCATGGTAACTCGTTTCTCTTACGCAAGAATGTGGTTTCAACATTATCTTATAAAAATATTATTTTCCTTAGGTACCTGTTTCTTTAACCTTGACATGATTCAAAAAGTTTTACTTGAATCTTTCTTTCATTATGTTTAACGAATTTATTTTACGGATTGGTCTTTACCACAGAAATCTAAATAATAAGGTTATAGAAGTGGTTAAGGCGCGTGAACTTGTCGCCGCGTGCAGCAGGCGTAGGATGACTACTGTAGACAAGCATTTTGTCAACGAAAGAATAGGAAAAATGACAGATAAAGTTCTATACAATAAATAAATAATAATAATAATAAATAAATATTTTTGGGACATTTTACACACCAGCATCTAGTCCCAAACTAAGCAGCCCCCTAGCCAAGTTGATATTCTACAATCGTCAACGCTATAGAAAACAATCAAAATGTATGGGAATGACATATCTCAACGAACGACTTTTTCGTTGAGATATGTCATTCCCATATATTTTGATTGTTTTCTATTAGCGTTGACGATTGTAAATTGTCAACTTGGCTAGGGGGGCAGTGCTTGTACTATGGGTACTAGGCAACGGATATAATACTTAGATACTTTTTTTTGTAAATACATACTTATAATACATAAGAAATACCCAGACCAACACGAACACTTATGTTCATCACACAAATATTTGTGTCCTGTGGGAATCGACCCACGACCTCGTGATTAGCAGTCCGACACTCGAACCACTAAACCACAGACGTCGTCAAACTGTATATCTGTTACTTTGTTTTTGGTCAAATAAATAAACTTATTATTATTAAACAAATTTTTATTTAGATTTCTATGGTCTTTACGCTACAAAAATATATAGGGTGGAGACGCTAGAAGATCATTAAGTTAATTTAAAAGATAATACAAAACTTTACACTGATATAGAAACTAGGTCATTTAATGCTTAAAACAACATATAAAATCATGCCATTTGTTCAGAAGTAGGTACTTTTGCGACTCCTGTAAGTGGTTTTTAGCCTAGAATAGACGAAGATCTCCGTTCTTATAAGTAACCTAGTTGTTTAAACGTGTTTAACGTACTAAAGGCGTAGAGTAGGCGTTGAATTACAGTTGAGTTCCACCAGAGTTCCACCAGAATTCCATCAGAGTTCCACCAGAGTTCCACCAGATAGTTATATCATCAACTCAGCCTATCGCAGTCCACTGCTGGACAGTTCTATAGTCTTCTATTTTTTCGAGACGAAGTATTCTTCGTATATTTCAACAACAAAAAAAAATGAGCAATGGCATCTTCCTATATCCTAATCACTGCGATCACCAATAAGTTCATCATAGTAAATATCTCATGGAAATATTCCTTAACCTATCACCAGGACAGGACAGGTCAGGACCTATCACAGTTCGATCTTTTTCGGGCTAGTAAGATGATCTTAGATAATTGTTCAGCCGAGGAAGCCACATTACGTGACTTTTGTATCGCAGCGAGTGGAAGGGGTTAAACGCGCTCTCGTGCCTCGTTCACTTTTGCTCGGGAGCTCCGATGCGATGGTCGTGTATTAGGGAATGTAGACTTATTATTATTTTCAGAGTCTAATGGTTTTTAAATAATTGTTTTATGTGTTATTTAGTGATTTTAATGAAATTAATGCTTCTTTTACAATATTACGAAATAGAAAAATAAACAAAAATTGTCGTCTTTACCGTCTTAATCCCGTATCCGTATCCTCATCATCATCAGCCTGTATTGGTCCACTGCTGGACATAGGCCTCTCCAATGGCACGCCACTGATATCGATCCTCGGTCACTTGCATCCAGTTGCTACCAGTCACCTTGCCAATATCAATGCCAGTGTCCATTACCTATTAAAAGATAATCTAACCTTTTAAAATTTCAATCTAATAATAATCGCAAAACTCATTTGCTGACAATGAGAATGAAAATATAAGGGATAATGCGTTGAGGGTCGAGATTGACACGACACCAGTTTTCTCTGTTCTCTGCAAAGCAATGAATATCAACGTTTGTCTTCGTTTAGATTTAAATGGTATGATGTAATAGAGCAAGCGCGTTTATCAGCTTCAAATGTATTTCTGGAATTACGCCTGCTGATGTTTTCAACAAACATTTTTACAAACTTGCTGAATCAACTCTCACTGACTACGACAGTAAACAATTATTATTTTGTGATGATAAGAATGCACGGAGATGACGGCTGATAGAGATGTACGTGGGACACTCAGAAAGTTTTGCGAAACTAAAAAAAATTGTTCTATACGTACATATATTTTTATCAAATCTTTTCAAAGTACTTTCCACCAGCCTCTATACAAAGATTCATGCGCCTAAACCAGTTTTCAAAACACTTTTTCCAGTCCGCCGCAGACACCTCGTTTACAGCCTGCTCGAACGCAGCCAGCGCATCTTCCGGCGACGAAAATTGTATCCCTTTGAGCTGATTTTTATTTTTGGGAATAAAAAGAAGTCACACGGTGCTAGATCAGGGCTGTAAGGAGGGTGACCCAGGAGTTTGACTGGCGTGCTGTCCAGGAAGTCCCTCGTTTTGAGTGCGGTGTGCGCAGGTGCATTGTCGTGGTGGAGCAGTAGCCCGCGGAGCCCTGTGTTTGGTCGCTTGTTGCTTATAACAGAGAAAACTTCTGGCAAACATTTGGTAGTATACCATTCGGCATTAATGCTTCTTTGATCCCGTAAGGGAATTGATACCAAGTGGCCAGTCAAATTAAAAAAGCTAGCGATCAAAATCTTACCCCCGCTTCTAGATCGCTTCACTTTGGTAGGCGTTGGCTCATTTTGAAACACCCAAACAGTCGACTGGCGCTTGGTTTCTGGGTCGTATTGATAAATCCAGGACTCATCACCTGTAACGATGTCGTAAACACGCCGAGACGAGCCTGCTTCAAATTTGTTAAGCATATCACGGCACCATTCCACCCGGGCCTGCTTCTGAGCATTGGTGAGGTTGTGCGGCACCCAGCGTGATACTATTCTCCTCACGCGAAGATGGCTGTGTAGAATCTCGTGAACGCTTCCCGATCCAATCTTCAATATGTGTTGAATCTCCTGATATGTAATTCGCCTATTGTCTTGGATTACATTTTTCACTGCTAGCACGTTTTCTTCGGTAACAGCCGTCAAAGGGCGACCGCTTCTTTCGTCATCCCCCAAAGTTGGTCGACCGCGCTTGAATTCGTTATACCAACGATACACGGTTGCCTTGGAAGGGCCTTCATCCATGAATGCAATTTGAAGTCTATCGTACGATTCATCCGGTTTCAGGCGACACTTGAAATCGTATAAAATCATAGCTCTAAAATGTTCCCGGCGCAGATCCATATTTCAGTGAGACACAATACTTTGAATTAACTCGCAAAAAATTTGGAGGGAAATTTTGAAATTGGAACTTACTTATTTTTACTTATAAATGATCATATTTTCGAAAAACATTATAACTGGCCAGTCTCCCATATATAAAAACTTTTTTTCGCAATACTTTCTGAGGGGCCTGGTATGGAAGAAAAAAACATGCAGCGCCGACTCCAAATAAATTGGGATAAGGGCAGGAGGATGATGATGATGATGATGAAGAATGCACCGTGAACTCAACTAAAGACAACTCATCTCCTCGATTTATTAAATTTCTATTTCATCTCTCACAAAACTTAGCCAAGTCAATACGGTTTCACGTAGTTAGGTAGTCGTCAGGTTGAGGGAGGCTCAATTAGGGTAGGGGGTGTAGCGGAATAGTATAACCCGGAGACAGCGGAGGCACGAAGACATTGAGCATCCGAGACTCGAAGGATCGAAGGCACGGTGGCTTGGAGGCTCAGAGGCACGGAGACACGGAGGTACGGAGGCACAGAGGAGGAGTGAGTAGGTAAAGCTGTGACGATGAGATACTGCTGTGATAATGCAGCAAACTCAGGCAGGATTCAGGTAGGTATTTTTGCACAAATAAAACTCAACAGGAACGGTTAGATAACTGTATATCACACATTTGGTAAAACTGATTTAAATATACTGCACTGGATAGATAAAATAATATAAAACTGTAAAACGGACATGCGTGGCATGTGCGTACCCGACCGAGTCGGCGATATAAGACGCAAAGAGAATATAACCCCTACGTTTAATAAGTCGTTTGTTAATATGAAAATAGACATTTTTTTTTAATAATTTTGAATTTTGAACTTTAAATTTAGAATGATAAGATGGCCAGGAATTCCAAATATAGTGAGCAGCATAATGAATCCAGCCTCGTTACAACAGTCAACTGTATATCAGTCGTAATAAACTATTATAAGCGAAACTAGCTTAGTTTGTATGTTTCATACAATCCAGGCTCTACTTATACTGGATATTTACCATTGATATGCGCTTGACTGTACAATTTGTCGGGCTATTCGTTGCCACGTATTTAATCGTAAAACATCAACCATGCTCTCAGTTCATTACTCTTCGAGTTATTTACCTAAACCACGAGTATCCCTGGCTAACATACAAATTACTAATCATAACGTATAGGATCATTAGCATTCAGACCACTCGTGCCCGCGCCCATTCCTTTACCGTATGTTTTCTAAGCCTAAGCTACCAAGCTAAAGGCAATGATAAACCTGAAAATTCACTTGTAATGAGCACCTAGCGAATGTTATGACACAAGATGAGTATTTCGTGACAACAGTTTTTGTAGTCTTAATTTTTTTCAGAACAATATATTGGTAGATTTTTTCTTTTGTAATATTTAATAATGTGTGTGTGTATAATGTGTATAATTTAAAATCCAAGATATTTTAAGGATGAACTCTGGCATAGCTCTGGTGGAACTCTGGCAGAACTCTGGTGGAACTTAACCGTGGTGCAACACCTACCCTACACCTATGTACAATTATTGTGTATACATGCTGAAATTTGTATTGCTTATTTAATACTGTTGGTCCCTACATTTGTTTTCACTGAAAATCGATAAAATGTAGGGACCAACTGATTTTTTTTTCGCGATTTCAGGGTTGGTCCCATAGTAAAAGTCGTTCATAATTATGCGTACAATGACCCCTTTTCGGGAAATAAGCGATTCAAATTTCAGCGTGTATGATAGATAGATAGAGTAAAGTATACTCTATACTTTATTGTTTGCACATCATAAAACCCGCGGAATACATAACCTCCTCCTTTTTTTGAAGTCGGTTAAAAAAAATAAAAATAAAGTTACAACAAACATGAGCACAGTACTAACAATTGGCGTTCTTATCGCTTAAAGCAATTTCTTACAGACAACCATATGTTGCATGAAGTTTAAATAAATAAAGAATAACCATGCATATCCTATGCGAATGTGTTGTAGTGCAACACATAGTAAGTCAGCATCTTGGAGTCCTCACAATCTCAGCTGATGAGATAAATCCTCAAACCCCAAGGCAATAGTCGACTTTATGGTTGGCCTACGGCTTGGGAATGTGCTGCAATCTACTACTAAAGGTGTCATAATATATCTTTTAGGTCACAGTGGCAAAAGGGACTTGCAAAGTCTTTTCTCAAATTATAATAACTGTTATTGGCAGGGGCGTATCTATATAAGGGCTTTTTTGGCTGTAGCCCAGGGCCCCATGGATATAAAGGGCCCCCAGCCCCCATTGAAGACATTGGAAAATATTGTAAATAAAAAAAACGATCTTATCATAAGGTTGGTAATCCTGAGATCAATTAAACCGTGTGCGCGCCTATCTAACGGAACGGGGGATTTTCCGTCGCTTGTTTACAGTGCATTTTCTCGCAGTCATTCGCATTCGAACAGGCTTCAGGCATCAATTTTTAGGTAGGCAGACCCCCAAGTAGTACTAGCCCAGGGCCCCACAAACTCACGACCCGCCCCTGGTTATTGGGCATTTAGTAAAGCCATAGCTGGAATGACGAAATATCCTTGCTGGCAGGTCGTTTGGTACATACCACAGTTTAACGTATAGATGGTAAAACTGTGGTACATACATTCGTTGTTAAGTTCGAAAAATGTTCAAATGCCTATTGTTCTGTTATTAGAAAATGTTCTGGTTTATCAGAACCTTTAGGCTAATAATAGCCGAGCAAATGCCAGGTGTCCACAAAAAGCTACATTAATGTTCTGTCACTCACGTCAAGGTCGAAAAACATTAAGCTTTAATCGAGATAATAGAAACTCGTTTTCGTTATGTATGCAATAGATAAGTACTTAAGTACCTACTTAAGATTGAATTGATTAACTTTGATATTATAAGATTTAAGTTATAGATTTTTTATATAATTATGTGTGTATATTATGATTGTGGGACTCCGCTGGATGCGGGAAACGCAGGATTGGTCGTTGTGGCGATGCTTGAGGGAGGCCTAGGTCCAGCAGTGGACGTTTTTCGGCTGAAATGATGATGATGATGATTATGATTGTGTTTGATCCACGTGGCGAGGTAGACAGAGATTTTATGAGCGCCGAAGCAATGTGTAACAAAATAAATGTAATAAATACCTCAGACACCCCAATGAGAATTATGATTACTATCTGCTAATATAAGTATATATTTTCTCTCAAATCACAAAACGACATGGTTTTTATGCATCAGTAAGTTCCCAAGTTGGTTGCTGGATAGCTGCAGGATGCCGTTCAGGCGTTTCCTGACACAAGTAAACTCATTTCTCTGGTCTCCCTGGACCTTAAGGACCTATTCGGGATTCACTGACATACTTTTTCACCGCCAATGACACCTATAAAAGACAAACGATTTTGTGCCCTCAGCGCCACGACTTTATATCTTTGTACTTCTTCTTTTCCTCAGCCTTATCCCATTATTTGGGGTCGGCTCTACTTGTCTGCCTTCTCCATTTATTTCTGTCCCGTGCGGTCGCGGCTTCGATCTCGCTCTCATTCGCTCGACTTTATAACTTTGCACTAATCTCCATAGTCATTTCTCCTATTATAGTGATTTTTCAAACAAACTACTTTCAGGTCAGTGCTTACGTTTACACGTTGTATATATTATCAACAACCACCTAAGCGCTAATTGCACACGAAATCCGAAAACTTCTCCATCTATTTTTTTTTAAATTAAGCCGCAAGTAGCGGCTAAGTGGCGCCCCCATCAATAAAAAAAACCGGCTTAGTGTGAGTCGGACTCACGCAGTAAGGGTTCCATACCACCCATCGACCTGATACCCCATAGAAACTGATTTAATTTACGAGAGTTTATCAAAAGACATCAACGAACGTACGCGAAATGTGAATTTTTACATCTCTTTCTTACGTAGATACCACCACATATGTCTACGTTTGCCATGTTTTTAGTATTGGTTGCTAAACTACATAGTATGTTATATAATCAGACCAAGTTTGACGCTGGTATATAGGTATTACCGTTTTGAAGATAGAGCAGGAACAAAAACGTTGAAATAAAAGCATGTTTTTCGAGTTTTCTTGTATGGTTTTACATAGTAACACATATTCTGTGAAAAATTCAACTAGTTATCTATTACCGTTACAAAGACCTGTGGCAGACAGACGGACGGACGGACGGACGGACAGCGTAGCGAGAGTAATAGGGTATATTACAACTTTTTTTCTCTGTACTCATGTTTTTCATGACCTCAGTTATTTCAGTGTAATAAATAGGCTTTGTTTACATTTTGTAAACAAAGCCTATTTTGCTTTGTCAACATCATCATTTCAGCCGAAAGACGTCCACTGCTGGACATAGGCCTCCTCCAAAGGAGGGGTATGCCATAATCACCACGCTTGGCAGGCGGGCACTATTTTGCTTACTATAATATAAATACCAACTGTTAGTCCTATTCTTGTTCGTTTAAAGCATATAACACCAATTTGAAAAAAAAAAATCAAAATTAAACGCCTGTTAATTTACTCTGAGTATAAAATTGCAAGTGAATAAGTTGTGGAAAGAACTATAAATGAAAAAAAACATTTATTAAGGCGTTGGTATTACGGTGGGATGAAAACATATTAAATGATAATAACCTTACCCCCAACGGAATTATAATAGTTTTTGAGAAAAACCTCTGTGAAGTTTGGGGCGAACGGACACGAGAGTGATTTTACAAGGGTTCCGTTTATTTTTCTTTTGAGGTACGGAACCCTAAAAAGCACAACTGTATGTTAAATACCATGTAACGGAATTAACACAAGACCTTAGACCACAGACACTTCACTTTTAATATTCTGAGTAGGTACTATCTAGTAATATATGTAGAAACTATTTGGCTATTATCCTTTTCAGGGTTCCGTACCAAAAGGGTGCCAAACGGGACCCTATTACTCTTGCTACGCTGTCCGTCCGTCCGTCCGTCTGTCACATGGCTGTATCTTTTGAATACGGTCTATATATATCTATAGTCTGAATATATGGTCCCCATACAAGAAACCTCAAAAAACATGCATTTTTTTCAACGTTTTTGTTCCTGCTCTATCTTCAAAACGATAATATATTCTAGATTCAAACTTGGTCAGATTATAGTGCATATTATGTAGTCTAGCAACAAATACTAAAATACAAACATAGACATATGTGGTGGTACCTGCGTAAGAAAGACATGCAAAAATTCATATTTCGCGCACTTTACGTTGATGTCTTTTGATAAACTCTCGTAAATTAAATCAGTTTTTATGCCTGGGGTATCAGGTCGTTGAGAGGTACGGAACCCTTACTGCGCGAGTCCGACTCGCACTTGGCCGGTTTTTTTATATCCATATTTGTTTGTATCCGGTATGGTTGGCTTAAATACGTTAGAGTTAAGGCGAAAATGTGCGTTAATGGTAAATTAATATTTAACTATAAACCATAGAGTACTATATATAATATATCTATAAACGGCAAGATCGACAACCCAACAACCCTCGCTCGCTGTTCCCTATCCGCACCCGACAAGTACACACGTCTGCGCGCGCGCCACCTACTGGCGGCGCCACTGTCACTCACATGCACTTCCCAGTATGCTCCCAATAATAATGCGGTTTCTTTGCTCAACGCTCTGATTGCTCAACAACTAGAATTTGATATTTTTTTACACCAAAATAAATAAGCAGCCAGCTTTTATCAGCTTTTGTCATAAATATTTAAGTGTTTACATAACATAACATAAACAGCCCATTACTGTCCCACTGCTGGGCACGGGCCTCTTCTCAGTACGAGAAGGCTAAGGCCTTAGTCCACCACGCTGGCCTAGTGCGGATAAGAATTGTATATGTACCTACATTATAACTTGGCCTACTGTACGTGTTGGGCAACTGTAAGTACAGTAGGCAGCTGTTAAAATAAATAAATAAAGGTTATTGACATTGGTCAATCAATCAACTCAGCCTATCGCAGTCCACTGCTGGACATAGGCCTCTCCCAAGCTGCGCCACAACACTCGGTCCTTCGCCTTCTGCATTCAGTCGCCAGCTACCTACTTCAGGTCATCCACCAGGCTGCGGGGCTACGTTTGCTGATTCTCAGTCTCCACTCAAGGACTCGTCTGCTCCAACGGCCATCGTTAGAAAGGTTCAATATAAAAATAAAATTAATGGGTTCAAAATAATATAAAATGAATTTACAAAATAATTTATTTTCCTATTATCCTCCCGTAGATATAAATATACAAATACATATACTATTATAATTTTATTTATTATGAAGCCCATATTCTCGTAAGGCGTTTTCATTATTTGTTAAATAATTTGCGCCGAATCTGTACGCGAATTAGAAAATATATTTAGAAATAAGATTATTGGTAGTACTATAGTAATTTTCTAATATGACATGCAAATATTTTATTTTGGGTACAAAAATCTTTTTTTAAGTATAAAATTAGTAAATTTATGAGTCAACAGTGGCAGTGACCGTTTTTATAATACAAGTATTGGTACATACATAAATTCGTCACCTTTGCCAGATTTTACAATTGTTACAAAAAAAAAATGTTGATTGACATTTAATTTTGACAAAAAAAAATTGTCCCTAAACGCTCAATAAATCTTGTCTGTCTTTATCATTTTAAATAAATAAAACGAGACGGCAATAAAATTAGAGAGCGTCGTACTTATAAAAGGGATTCCCAAGGAGGTTGTAAGTAAGTACTACCGTACCGTACTTCAGGAGAGCCGACTGTGATATTAGATATACGAAAAATAATGGTCTTAAAAAAAACACTTCTTCGTAGTGCTATCCCTCTCGCACATATTGCATTGTTACTACCTACGTAGTGCTATCCCTCTCGCACATATTGCATTGTTACTACCTACTTTTCTAGACCAACTTTTCGGCACTTGTCAGCATTCCTATAGTTATTATTTCTATGGGGATTTCTCAATGCACATGTGTTTTTTTACGATATCAATTGTAAAATCGGTTGGTGGTATTAATTCTAGAGTACCCGATCCTTAATTAATATTAATTAAATCTAAAGGCAGTAGAAAGCTAAACGGCTTGGTTATCGCAAATTAAAACATCCCCAGTTTTTAACCAGTCAGGTTCATTAGTAAATTTAGTTACAGCAACTATGTTAAACTAAATTATAGTTCGGTTTGTTATTGAGTTTGAATTTTATTACTAAATTAATATATTTTGTTACTTTTTGTTACGCTTTTGAGGTTTCAGAATTATATAACTAATATTTACATAGAAAATGAAAAATACTCGGTATCTATTCAATAATGTTTAGTTTTATTTTCGTTAACAATTCAATCATAAAGACAGCTTTTTCAAATATAACATAACGATTAGTTATCATTACAAATCGTAATATTTCCTGAAGGTTTCTTAATCAATCACCGCTTTAGACACTTTTTCCTATAGAGTATCTTTTTGCATTAAAAAAATCAACCAACTTACTAATGATACCTGACTATAAATCCCACATCTCTGTAACATTTTTTTACGAATGCAAAACAGAGATTGTCTTAAATAAATAAATAAAAGCTAAAGAATGTAGAAGCGAGTACATCAAGCACGTGCAAATGGCACATGTTAGGCTTAAAATTACATAGATTCCTAAAACTAGATTCGTCGGGATCCATTTTTAAAAAGCTTTTTTTAATATCCTGTCATATTTGATACGACAAACAGTTTTTTTTTTCGTATCATTAGATTTAACTACTTTTAATCACTTTCCAAAATAATGATTATTTTTGTCCGAATTGTGAAGAAATACTAACTTAGTTTTTGAGAAATGTATTCCATTATTAAGATTTAACAAAAACGCTAAAATACGTGGTCTCTTACAGAAACTAAAACTTAATTGTCATTAAAAAATTGTTTTTTTTTTCAACTTTAAAAAAGGTAATAAAATAGACAAAAGCTACCAAAATTCAACCCTATAACTGCTAAGCGTAATTAACTGAAGAGATTAATATTGTTGTTTATTATTATTATCTCGACATAGCTGACAAAAGCGTAGCCAATGTAACCTAGACCTAAGTTATATTTGTATTAAAATCGTGTCTAGGTTACATTATATTTGACACTTAATTTGTCATAAATTGAAAATATTAAGTAGAGAGATTCAGAGATAATGAATAAAAAATTAAATAATACAAACTAAGGTAGTGCTAACATCACATTGTTTGCCTAAGTCTAGATTCAGACGTTTAGGTTGCAAACCTAATAGATGTCTTTGCTCAATTTGTAAAAAACTAAATTTAGGTATATTACAAAAATTCCGATTCATAGACATTGATTGAAAACGTTCAATACCTCTGCTTAGGAACTTTAAGGGATCAAGTTATACAGAAACATGTCATGAGTAACGTACATCACAAACATACAAAGTGAATCATAAATATTCTACAAATACATATTTTTTCAACATTTATAATTTACAGGTGCACAGGCTTTTTTCAAAAAAATATTATTCTCGATGCTTTAGTACAAATAACAAAACCTTAGCAAAAAAATTAATTTTACAACTATTGTTTTCGTCTCTAGTTAGATCGTATCATAAGAAAATTTATTAAAAAGTATGACGGTAAGTTACTCACAATATGTTTACATGCCTAACAATAAGAGGACTTTATCGAACTTTACTATTTAACTACATTTTCAAAACAATGCCACGAAATAACCAACACTTTATAACAGACTATTTACATTTGAGCACTGGCAACACATAGTGCGTACTATGACACTTTCGTAAAAGTTTCGAGTCCAACGTATTGGAGTCCTACACACGGCACGGGAGGGTTAACCGGAGCCGCCGCCGCCGCCGCCAGAACCGTTCACGTAGGCGTCGGTTGCGGCTCGCTGTCCGGCCCGGATCACGCTCTGGACGGTTTGGGCAGCTCCCTGGAATTATAGAAAAATAAATGAGATACTCAGGCATCTAATACCGTTTTAAGATTCGAGTGAATTTTACAGGGACAAAATTAAAATAAGATTTGTAAGGAATAATACTTTTTTAACCAAGTTAAAGACTAAACGATATTTTTGTTTCTCAAAAACTAAGCAGTGATAAAATTTTTGTTCTATTGACCATGTTAAAAATAAAATAAAGTCTTTGGAAAACATCAGGTTATCGTTTGATTTCAAAAGTTAAGTTAATAATGTTGTTTTGTTAATAATAATCAGTGATAATAAAATGAAAAATGAAAATTTTAAATAATATTGTTATGTTGGAAATTATAATGTCTCATGAAAATTGTTTAATTTATTTTGTTACCAGGAAAGTATGAAAGTTACGCGGTTAGTTTAAGACAACTTACAATTTTTCTTCGTCTAATTTCTCTGCTGAAAATATTCTTGAAAAATCCAAAAAGAGAACCCAATAAAAACGAAACAAGTGCCGATAACACATCTATCACTAAATACATTTTTTTTACAAATAAACTTTTATTTTACAATAAATCAATATTTTGTTCCTAAAATACAGGTTTTCTCAAATAATATTTACCTGTATCGCAGCTCCTAAGAACTGCGAGAATGCTCTCGTGACATTAATAGCTGCTGACACGAGCTGCCCCCGTCCAGGTGCTTGCTCTGACGTCACAGCCCTCGGAGGCTCCAGAGGTATCTAGGTTTAAATCAGCTGTTAGATATTAGACACAATGTGTAGATGATGTGGTAAGCGCGTATCATATGGTAATGCTTAGGCAGTGAGCTGTGCAAGTGTAGTGTGGATTTGTATAAAGATTTTTTTAAGATAACTGTATATCAATATGAATAATTATATGATTTTAAATTTTTCCTTCAGAAAACTTCTGAAAACTCCAAAAAAAAATCTACTCAGATTTTTTTACAGATACAAAAAAGAAAAATGTAGAAAAATCTTTACACAAATTAAATGTGAACTTGAACTTTGATACATATGTGCTTGATTGAGTGGAAGTGACAAGTGACAGAATGTAGACGATAAAAATATGTATATGAAAGTTTATAAACAACAAGTAGGTATAAATAAACAGAAAAAAAGTAGAGTAGTATAGTAAGATACGTAGACTAGGTAGTGGACTATAAAATATACATAGGTACACAACAACAGTAGGTATACACAGATATTTACAAATATATATACAAACGAGAAAGGAAAAGTGCAGGTAAGTGAAATGTTAGTCAAAATCATGCTCAACATAAATTAGAACTAATTTTATGTAACACTGTACAAAATTATTAAAAGGGTCCAAAATAACATCAGAAATATACAATTTTATAAGTAAGTATAGTGTACAAAATAGATTCTTCAGTAAGGTATTAAAATCATCAGTACTTTTAATAGGCAAGCGTCCAGCTAATTATTGCAATTTAGAATGTTTTAATTTTATTATTATTCAAGCCAATCATCATTGATTTACTCACCAAACGAAAATGTTACACTTCACAAACACTTGTTAATGTAACACTTTTTTTACAAAATGTACAAAAAATCTACACATTAGATTGGTCAAGTGGGTTTGTTAACATTACATAGGTATCTACAGGTTGTTGTATCTATTCATTGGGGTGATTCAAAAATGTGAATGTTAGCAAATCCCTTGGATATGTTTTATGGGTGGATGTTAAATGGCGGTGGATGGCGCCAAAGGGTAAGGAATTAACTGAACTAGACTTTAGAACAAGAATATTAAAAAGAACTTGAAAAATTTATTTGAAAGTTCTTAAAAAAATATTTTGTAAGATCTTTCAAAAGGTGGTTGAGAAATGTATGTTGTATTTCTAAGCTATTAAACTAATTTTATAAAGTCTAGTCAATTTATGCAAAATTTTGTTATAAACAACGTGAACAAAATGGGGTGAACTGTGGATGGGTAAATTATTATTAACACTAAATACAACACATACAAACACAAACATAAATAAAAAACATTTTATTACACAAAAAAACGCGCTGCTTAACGGCACAATGTTTATGTACAAGCCAATGAAGCCAATGTTTAATAAATTAATTTAACTAAGAAAAACACAAAAATTACAAAAGAAGATCTAAGAAAGAGTTATAATAATTATCTTAATCACGTCTCACTATGTACATCCCACCTGATCTCCATTACTATACAAAAATCTATATAACACCAGACTTAGATTAAATAGGAACAAGGTACTAATAAGATTTCAAATTATTAAAAAATAAATTTCGTTGAATAACGGCTAAAATTAATATCCAATCTATCCACAACTTGCCCTACTAGAGATAGGAATTTTACATAATGTCCAATCAAAATATGTTAAATTTCTATCTCTAGTAGGGTAAATCGTGGATAGAATTTTGGCCGTAAATCTACATATTTAATCTAAAGTCTGTACCCAACACCTCACCCCCAATCACATAGTTTAAGTAATAACGATGCGAAACCCACTCTATTTGTTGGTCTGTCGTCAGCGTTGCCGACGAACGGGCCAGAGCCAAACCAGTTGGCTCTATTGCTCGTCGCTGACGCTGACGCTGATGGGACAGGCCTGGGTGACGGAGCAGGCCTGGCAGACTGCGTGGGTGCAGGCACTCTATTAGGCCTTGCTCCTCCTGCTCCTCCTGGTCCTGGGCCAGTCTCCCTCCATTGCTGCCAGAGCCAGGCCAATCCGTCCAAGATTGGCCTCCGCGGTGCTGGCGGCGGCGGTGGCGGTGGCGGGGTCGTCGTCCGCCTCGTCTTTGGCGTCACTACCACTTGGTTGAGTAAAGCCTACGAGTTACAGTTAATTCTAGAGTTCTAGATAATGAATAATACATACATACTGAAATAAAGGCAATGAAATAATATGTTGAGATAGATGAAAGATATTGAGATAATGGTGCAGTAAGCGAAGTGAAGTTACGGGTTGATCGCATCAGTGAATAGTAAGTTAATTTTTTAAATGAAAATGGGTTTGGAAGAAATTAGTTTTCTTCCAGTGTATTAGGTAAAATAAGAGAAGTTAGACTAACAGCGAGTCGAAGTTGCTCATCCAAAGAACTTGCCGTGGTGGGCCCAAACCCTTGCTCCTTCAGCAAGGCTGCCAGCAACGCGTCGTTGCTCTTCCCATACTCGGTGCTCAGAGAGATAGGCGCTCTTGTAGCTTCGGACACCATGCCAGTCGGTTGTGTTTGCTGAATCAGTTTCTTTAGAGCATCGTCAGATGATTGTCCTGGAATATGTTATATTGAACTATTTAGTATTGTTTGAACAGCAGTCATTTTAGTTTGGAAAAAGCCTTTAATTGGTCTAAAACGGATAGTAGAATTAAATGTATTCGATTAGTCTGTGATAAAAGTAATTATATTTGTTAAACTCGATGTATAGAGGTTTATTGAAAACGCTTTAATTTTGCTTCTTGAATATGTATTCAAGCTTTAAAATACGCTCGAGAGCAATGTATCCGGGTCGATACATTGCTCTCGAGTGTATTTTAAAGCTAACATAAACATTATAAACATTAAAATATAAACATTAAAATCTCGGACATTAAGAACAATGGCTTTTTCAAATAAAAAGTTGATAATAAATAGGTTTATAAAATAATAAATTGTCTATTGTTGTTACGAAATAGTCTATTAAATTCATTTTATTTGATTAAGGTGACTCTTAGTTTCCAATATATTAGGGTTTTTATTGGTGAGTCGGAGTCCGGCTCCTGAGTGTATTAGAATACACATAGAGCCGGAGCCGGATGGAGCCGGACTCCGACTCACCAATAAAAACCCTAACATGAAAAAAAGCAAAACTGTACCTGTGATGGTGAGTTTACTCCTTTGCGTCGTAGTCTCCTGTGCGCCCTGTAATTTGATCAAAGTTTGTAACAACTTTACGTCATCCTGATCGCTTTTCAGATTGTCCTTAACAGCTATTTTTGCACCAAAAGGCAAAGCTGTTGTCGGTAAATCTTTAACTCCCTTAACATTAATGTTAACAGAAGGCTTCGGCGTTAGCGGATCGAAAGGTTCGTTCAGCGGCGATGGTGAAGCTAATAGATTTGAGAGTAGTTTCAAGTCATCATTGACACCATTTTGTAGTATGGGACTCACATTTAGGTCAGGTAGTGTAGGTAAATTGAGTTTTGATGGGTCTTGTCCTGTGGCTTTAAGTAGTGCTTGGAGTAGCTTAGTGTCTTCCTGGAATTGTCTGATATCATCTTCAATAGATAGTCCATTGATAGTTGTTGTGGGTCTCTGTGTTGTTGTTGATCTTTGTGTTGTTGTTGGTCTTTGTGTTGTTGTTGTTGGACGTGGTGTTGTAGTTGTCGTAGTAGTAGTTGGTTCTGTAGTTGTGGTAACTGGTCTATTTGTTGAAGGTATCAAGTCGTTTCCACTGACAGATATTTTCTTTCCTGTACGGGCTGAATCACCGGTGCCGGTTTGTATCTCATTCAGGCTTCTTTCTACAGCTAGCGCTATGATACGATTGGCTAGAGCCCCCTCGGGTTCTTCATTATTAGGGTTTGTTTTCAGCACAGTTTTCTGAAAAGGAAATTGGTCGATGATTAAGAACATTTTTTAAATTTATCATGATTACATTGCAAAGACAAAAAGTGAATCAATTTCTCTTTAAACTTTATATTTTATGGCTCAGTAATTGTCAATGTATAATGCTGCTAGCAATCTGTGACTTTTACACGTTAAGTGTTATTGCTGTTCGTTACTTTTAAGGCGCTATCCACGGAACATGGAAAGGATCTACTCGCGTTTAACGAACGACAAACAAAGTTCGAACATTCGTTCCAAGTGATACCTATAGGTATAATAAAGATAAGCACATAAAAAGGCACAATAAAGATAGACTATATGTATATATGTTTATAGCCGTATGAAACTGACCGGAGATCAGAGATACAATCGATAAACACGATCATCGCATGTGATAAGGGAACGATGGTTGACCAGAGTAGTAAATTGTGCGATGAATGGTACTATTAATCAAATATCGTCAAACGCGAGTAGATCCCCAGTAGCGTAACTACCATACAATTAGTTTTAATACCTTTTATAGGGACTTAATGTGTTTAAGATATTTGATACCAAACAATTTTAAAAAAATGCTCAAATACTATCGCAGTCTCCGGTATTTAATAATATGAATATTACAGCACTATGATGATGTATACACAAATAGGTACTCATGTATAGTTATGTAAAGATAAAAAGGTTACTTACCAAATTATTCAAGAAAGCCAAATCTTCTTCAACAGAGAAAGTAGATGAACTAGGCATTTCAGTAGTCGAGGTGAATCCAGACGCAGGAGCACGACGACCAGTAAGTGTTGTTGGAGCACTCCTGATTGTTGTAGTTGGCTGTCTCCCCCGGTTGGAAGGTGTGAAAGTCGTGGAAATCCCAACATCAGTCACAGGCTGTAACGTAGTGGTAAGAGTTCTAGGAGCAAAGGTCTTAAATATTGGCCCATTAGTTGTTGTGTACACGGGCCTAACGATCAACGGGGTTGTTGGGTTTGATCCCAGCGCCGTTGTTTGAGGGTTAGAAGCTATCCTCACATTAGAAGTTACACCAGATATTACAGGGATATTCAAATTACTTGGATTTTGACCTGTCGCCTGTAACAGAGCCTGTAAAAGTTTCGTATCCTCTTGGAATTGTTTGAGGTCGTCTTCAATTGTTTGTGTCGTTGTTGGTATAGTAGTTGTTGTTGGCCTAGTGGTTGTTGTTGGGATAGTTGTCGTTGTTGGTCTAGTTGTTGTTGTTGGCGTTGTTGTTGTTGGTCTAGCTGTAGTTGTTGGTAGAGTAGTTGTTTGTGTTGTAGTAGGAACTCTAATGGTTGTTAGACTATCTAGTGAGGGTAAGTTTAGGTTGACGGGATTTTGCCCCGTTGCAAGTAATAGCGCCTGTAGTAATTTCGTATCCTCCTCAAATTGTTTGATATCATCTTCTATAGACCGTGTTGTTGTAGTTGCTTGTTGTCCGGTTGTTACTCTTATGTTGCCACCGAGATTTGGTATAGACAATGTTGTTGGGTTGTTTTGATTTGTAAATAACGCCTGCAATAGCTTCACTGGATCAGTCGTTTCAGTAGTAGTTGGCGCTGTAGTTGATGCTGCAGTTGTAGTGGTTGGTGCTGCAGTTGTAGTGGTTGGTGCTGCAGTTGTAGTAGTTGGGGCTGCAGTTGTAGTTATTGATCTTAAAGTAGTAGTAAGATCTCCCAAGAGTAATGGATTAAGGTTCAGATTTAAATTTTTAGGATTACGGCCCGTCGCTTGCAACAATGTTTGGAGTAATTGTACGTCTTCTTGGTATCTCTTTAATTCTTCTTCTAAACTGAGAGTTGTGGATTGAATAGTTGTTGTTGTCGGCGCCTGTGTAGTCGTTGTTGGAGCCGTTGTAGTAGTTGTTGGAGCCGGTGTTGTTGTGGTAGTAGTAGTCGTAGTTGTTGTTGTAGGCTCTGTTGTTGTTGTCGTCGGAACCGGTGTTGTTGTTGTAGTAGGCGCGATTGTTGTTGTCGTAGGTGCAGATGTAGTGGTTGTCGTAGGCGATACGGTTGTTGCAGGCATTGTTACCGGAGCATTTGTAAATGCAGACGATACCACTGTTGTTTCAGGACCAACACTGGTCGTTCCCTGAGTTGTTGTTGTTTCATCATTTACAGTCGTTTCCTGCGTTTGTAGCTGTGGTGTCTGCGTAATCATTTCAGTCACTGTTGATGTTGACATTGTCTGTATCTCAGCTTGAACTGTATTTGTTGAAGGTGGAGTTTTTGTTGAAGCTAGTTTCAATACATTTGAGTTTTGCGTTTGTATTGTTACCTCATCTATCGGTATAAATTTAAATACAGCACCTCCTTCACCTTCTCCTGGTTTCTCCGTTCGTATTTGCTTTGTCTGTAATTGTTTTTATTCATGTTAAAATTATGTTATCACATCAGTGAAATGTTGTAACAGCAGTTTCCATTTCATTGCAAATTAACTAATCGTGTAAACCTTCACCACTTACCTTTCAAAAATAAAAGAAATTCAACAAACTACATGATTAAACCAAGTCCAAGTGTTACGTTTGCGTATGAAAATATGTGATCAATTATTGTGAAGATTAGTGACCGTAATTATTATAAAAGAGTAATATATAGATAAGGAAACGTCCATATAAATAATATAATTATACCTCCGGATCAATATCCAGTGTTAATATTCTTGGTTCGCGAGTAGAGCTCATCATTTCTGATATGACCATCTCCTGTTTAGCGGCCGAAGATAAACTATTAAGCAGAATCTCATCAATAGAAGGTAGCATTGTAGTTGTGCGTAAACTCAATACATGCGAGGCAGTGCTTTTTTCTGGCATAATTGTGGTAGTTATACCGTTACTGCTTTTAATATTAAGTGCCGATGGAGTAATCTGCAATTACGAAATAAAAAGTTACCGCCTTGCGTTGTTATTAAAAGCGGATATCGTGTGAGAGGCATGCAGAGCTTACGAAGAGACCTGAAGTCCGTTCCACATGCGCCGACCGCTCCAGGGACATTGCGGCTGCTAGTGAGATATAAAGCACCAAGCGGAGCGTTTAAGCTAAATAACATAAAGTCAATACCATCATTTGTTGGTTATTTACAGTGTCGTTGGTTAATCTTTCCGTTCCGTTATTTGATGTGTCTGTGGATGTCACAGTATTAGTGGATTCTCGGATGGGGTTAGGCTGCGGTCTGACAATGGCCGGATTATTATGGATGGGGCTGTATGGGTTTCTTAGACTCCATGGACTGATTGGTAGTATGTCAATTTTTTGCATGACTCGTGGCACTCTAGTCCCGTTCGGGAATTTACGGATTACTGTGTTATTGGGTAGTACACCGTAAACGATATATGGGCTCGTCTCTGTTAATGTTTCCAATATATCTTCGTTAGGATTTTTACGTACCACTGTATTGTTAGGCAATATTCCGAATATAACGTAATCTTTTTTCGGAATTGATGGTGTTCCGATGCTCAAAGTACTAACTGTTGTTTGTGTAGTGTTGCTGTCTGGAGCGTCGGTTGTTGTAGTGGTGTCTATGTCAACTGCAGTTGTTTCGACATTAATTTGTGTCGTTGTCTCGGTGTTAGCTGCTGCTGTTGTAGTTTCCATTGTTTCTGTATAAGCAACTGTTGTGGTTGTTATATCACCATCCTTAAGTCGACTCAATATTTCAACTTCTTGACCATCCGTAGTAAGTTTGGGAATGGTACTTGTAATGTCATTGACTGTCTCACTAGATTCGGATGTAAACGTTGTAGTGGCAGAAGACAAACCTGTTGTGGTACTGGTTGCTTCAGTGAAACCCAAACGAGAGGATATTGAAACAGTCTCAGTAGTTGATGGTATATCACCAGTTGCTAGTGTATCTGACGATACTGGCGTTGTTGTGAGACCAGTTTTAGGATTTCCAGCTGTAGTAGTTTCAAGAACATTGGTGGAAAGAGGATTAATGATAAAGGATTGGGTAGTCATAGGAGAAGTAGGTTCAATGTCACGAGTCGTCACGGTTTCAGTCGAAGTAATCATAGTATTCATAATATTAGTTAAACGTTCCGACAAATTGATATTGCTAGATGGGCTCACAAAGTCAGTCAATGGTGGAACTGTTGCTAACTCATCATTGTGTTGTCGTATAATGTCTTCAATCATCTTTAGTACTCTAGCTTTCTTTGATAGTACCCATAATTGTAATCGCGATACCTGACTAGGATCCTGTATATCATCAATATCACGCGGTGGTGATGCTGACGAGGACACTAAGGATAAGGATTGCAACATCTGTGTTGTTGAAGTGTTGACAAGATTATCAGAATCGCTGGGAGTGAAGTCTACACTTTGGAAGTTTGTGAGAAAAGGTAAAGGAAGAATCTTGTTAGTAGAGTCACTAGATTTGTCATTTACACTATCTACATTTACAGAGTCTGTTTCTAAAGAGACAGAGGACGTAGCTGTTGCTATCGGTGTCATCAATGTTGGTGTTGTCGATGTAGGTGTAGCTGCAGAACTGGGTCGTTCAGAGCTACCCCTTGTAGTTATAGTCGTAGCAGCTGTCGTCGCCTGGCTATTAGATACAGACCTTGTGCTCTCTATAACCCCCGGTGTAACAGTTCTATTTACATTAGTAGGGTTTTGTGTAACAATAATGGGTACATTTCTATTATCTACAGTGATATTTACATTACCGTCTGTGCTTACACTTTGGAGGGCATTATCGGATTCTATACCATCGATATCAATATTGGCAGTATCCTCAATATCCTCCAAACTGTAAGGTGTTGTGTTCGGGATGGAATCAGCATTGTCAAGTGCAGTCGCAAGTCCATCTAAAGCTCTGGGGATCAAACTCCTCAAAACTTTTGCCATATCTAAACTTTTTAATTTCGTTCTACTGTTTTCATCCATATTTTCTATAATATTTATAATGTTATTTGACAACATGCTAGTTAGTTCAGAAGATACTAAATTGTTATTGGACAACAAAAGATCAGACACAGTGTTATATACCATTTTCGGGCTGTCAGTCGATCCCTGAGTTGGTGTAGATACAGTCGTGGGTTTGTCTTTTGGCGGTTCCGTATCTGAGTATAATACTCTGATGGCGAATGGTTTCCTTGCGGAAATGGGAGTAGTAGGAGTGGGAGTGGGAGGTTGTGGTGTATTCACAGGAGTTATATTCCCGTCTTCTATGTTTAGTGACTGTGTAACAGTTCCCCCGACCAAAATACTGTTAATCACATTTGGTGTGGCTTGAACAGTGAGCTGTACAGATTTAGTAGTAGTGCTTACATCGGCGTTCGTTGACATAGGTGTGTCCTGACTCGATAAGCCTTGGACACTATTTACATTAATGTTGCTACTCACGCCATTGAGTACTTGTTTATCGTCAGTATTAAGGTTTTGTATTTTCGTTACTTCGGTTGTTGACGAGATTCGTGGTCTGGGTGTGGACGTGAGTATATCAGCTAAAGCATCGAATATAGATACTGTAACTGACGGCGAGTGATGTGATGCCTCAACGTTCATCACGTGTGTCGGCTTCACCAGACTCTCGGACAATCTCAAATTTGCCGAGGACAATTGCCTTCGTGTCTGAGTAAATGAAATAGCGTTCAGGTCTGGCCCTAATTGTATCTCTTCTCCCTCTACCTGAAATAAGAAGTAATCTCACCCATAAAAACAGAAAAATAGACGATTTTTGTGATAATATTTTTATTGAAGTTTGAAAAGAAATTATTGCATGAAATGGATCCCGAGTAGGAACTCGTGCAAAGACCAAAGCCACTTTATGTATTTTGGAATTAAGATAAAAGTTAGATATGTTTAGAAGTTAGTGTTAAATTAAAGTTAGCCATAGATGATGTTATGTATTAAAACAAGATGTAACATGGTATACAATATTTAATATCTTATATTAATAGTATGTTAGTGAATGCTATTCTACATGTACGTACATTAGTTTGTTAAGTTTTTGCGTCAAGTTAAATGCTTTCGTAAATCGTGCGATATATAGAACATCCTAACGCAGAAACTTGTAGATGTAAGTAAAATTTTGCTTTAAAGAGATTTACTCAATAAAATAAGCAAATACCTATTACTACATGAACTTAAATTTACCAAAAAAATAAATGCCCTAAAAATCTACATCTCGTTAAAACAAAATCAAATCCATTTACAACAGGGTGAATGAGATGAGCAATGATTGTGACAATATGATATGTTAACTATATGATTCCATTAACCAGTTCAATGGATGATTCATGAAAGTATGGCGTTGTGTTGTTCAGTCTTGACATCGACTCGGTAGTGTATATGTTTCCTTCGAACCAATTAGGCTCTTCTACAGACTTTGTCAACAGGTGGTCAGTGACGTAGAATTTCAGCCAAGCCTTTAGCAATAAGAAATTTCTCATTATTAATGACACGTTTCATACTAATTGACACTAAAATGATTGTTTAGTTAAATGCAAATCTGGGAAGAGTTACTGCTAATTGTACTTTCTTATTTAGGGTTGTACTTAAATATTTGTAAATAATGAAAAACAGTTACTTGTGATATTCTTATATAAATTTTAGTGAAATAATCAGAAATAACTCTTAATTGATAAATTGATGATGATGATTATAAGTGCAACGATATATATTGTAATTATCATAACTATATGGTTGGTGATATCTTAACGCCAATTTGATAAAGGGGCTTTGCTTGACAAGTAATTTGTCATGGGGATAGTAATTTTGAAAAACAGTAGCATAGTATGATGATGTCGATTTTTGAATCATGTTACTTACAGTTGATGGTGTAATGGTAGGTACAGTGGGTTTGTAAAATGGTTTATCAAGATACGAAGCTCTGTATTTAGAACTGAACCTACTCTTAGATTTATCTGGTTCAGGCGTTATCTGTAAAGTTTTTTAATAATAATGAAAAATACAAAGAAATATATTCAGTGAACTGAATAGGAATAGTAAAGTAAATTACTTACCCCATTTGTTGAGGCCTCTGTCGTCTTAGAGAAGGATTCGCTGTATTTCCTTATACTCCTTTCTCGGGGCTTAGGAGTAGTTGAAGAAATGTCTGAATTACCATCTTTAGATTTGTTACGATTGCGTCCATACTTTCTTGTTTGTAGATTTCTAACAGGAGGGATCACAATTGAGGACCCTTTTTCTTTTTCAAGATCATTAGTTGAATTTTGATCTTTGTAGTTTGCGTGATATTTGTATTTATCAGTGTCTAGCCTAGATGAAATAGTTGGAGAAACGTTAACGACAGGCATATTTTCAGATTCTTCTGCCGTCTTTGTAACTTCATTACTTGTTTCTAGAGACTCCTTACTGGTAACAGATATTATAAACATATGATTATCTTTATTTTCTGGTTGTGTGTCTATCCGAACAGCTTCTCCATCTTCAGAATTGTTTAGTAATGCAAAAACAAGTGGAGTGTCAAGTGTTTCTTCTGTTTTCTTTGTCACGATTTCAGGGTTTATCTCTTTAAAGGATTCTGTTGTAGACGTTACTCCATTTCTGAGATTGTTTCTCGATCTTGAATAATAGGATGTCCGTGGTAGTACAGTTTTTTGAGGAATATTTACAAAGTTTTCACTTTTTTCACTTTCTATAACTGAAGTTTCGGTGCTACTGGCTGCATTTCCTTTATATTTTCTAGAATAGACTGTAGGTCGAATGAGGGCCTTTTTTAAGGTGATACTGGGCTCAACTGTTTTGCTTTTTGTAATTTCAGCTTTAGGTGACTCAGTAGTTGATACTTTAAATTTTCTGTTGTATTTGAATATCGGTTTCTCACTACTTTGGCCAGAAGTGGTGCTGGATGTTGAAGATGGAGTAAAGGTTGATTTTCTAGTCCTAGCAGTATAAGTTCCTCGTGGCTTGTATTCTGAATTTCTGGGCTTTGGGACCTCTGGTGCTATGGTTGCTTCAGATGTTTTAGTTTCTTCTTGATTTTCGATTTTTGAATCTTCTACTACTTGTTTATTGCGCAACTGTAAGTTTTAGTATTAATGTTAGCATTTTTTCATTCGATAATCAGTTTTTTTTTCACATCGTCATTCGAAAAACACATATTCTTATTAGAAATAATGTGTATAAAATGATTTGTGATTGTTTGTATGTTAACATTTTAATTTTAATTACGTAAAATTTGTATGTGTTTTTAGAGAAATAAAGATGTGTTAAAAGGTGAAAGTAAAATGAAAACTGTATTAGAAATACAGGAATAGTACAATATGTTAAGTTTTCTTTTAGTACCCTAAAAAGTGATTTACCCTTGAATATTTGAATGTGCCAGGCCCAGTTTGTGTTGATTGTGATGATGTTGAGTAGGTTTTGAAAACTTTTTGTGATGCTTTCAGTGACAAATTCTCGCTGGTTGGAGAGCTCACCTCTGTCTGAAAATTATTATCGAATTCATGTACACTAAGCATAAAAACATGCATATTGTATGCATGTATACTGAACATAATTATAACAAGTTGGATAATTCTTAAATATTACAGAAACCTGAAACATGAGGCTTTCCATGCCGAACGCGATTTTCAATTTTATTTACGCATCAGCCTAGGTCTTTATGCAGTTGTTACAAGCAAAGGTAACCGCTTATCATCAGGTGGACCTTTAGCCTATGTCACCATCCTATACCATAAAAAACCGGCCAAGTGCGAGTCGGACTCGCGCAGTAAGGATTCCGTACCTCTCAACGACCTGGTACCCCATAAAAACTGATTTAATTTACGAGAGTTTATCAAAAGACATCAACGCACAGTGCACGAAATATGAATTTTTGCATGTCTTTCTTACGCAGGTACCACCACATATGTCTATGTTTGTCTTATTTTTAGTATTTTTTGCTAAACTAAAAACACTATAATCACTAATAACACACACACACTATACACACACTACATACACACTACAACACACACATAGAAACATACATACAATACACACACAACAACAATACACATACATACTACATTATGCACTATAATCTGACCAAGTTTGATTACCGTTTATATATTACCGTTTTGAAGATAGAGCAGGAACAAAAACGTTGCATGTTTTTTGAGGTTTCTTGTATGGGGACGGGACCCCCTTTGTTTTTAGACTTTTTTATTTTTGTTATTTGTCGTAATACACCTCATAGCAACACAATTTCTGAGAAAATTTCAACCGGTTACCTAGTACCGTTCAAAAGATACAGCCCTGTGACAGACAGACGGACGGACGGACGGACGGACGGACAGCGTAGCGAGAGTAATAGGGTCCCGTTTGGCACCCTTCGGGTACGGAACCCTAAAAAGTGAAACCTTCACGGAAAGAACAAGGTGCTTTTGGTAGTTTGATCGAAATTTTTGACAGTTCTTACAGTAGTGATTCTGTATATTTATCAAACTGAATCACAATTTCACTCACCGACGCATTCTTAGCTTGAATTAATGCCTTGAAACTCGCTGGATAATTATCATCTTCGGCAATTTCATCTGAAACACGTTTTTTGGGCAAAGACACAGTCGGTCTAAAGTTCGCCTTTCCTCTTGCTAGAGGACGTCTTACGACCTTCGTCACCTTAAATGTTGTTGTCTTTTGTTTGTTTCGCTCTGTGCTTTGTTGGACGATAGTTTCGACGACGGTTGGAGCGGCAGTTTGGGTTTCTGCTTGACTAGTAACACTCTCTTTGTTCTGACTAGACCTTATAACTTCGTTAGCTGTAACGAGCCCTTCGCCTGGTAAATTAGTATCGGTTTCTGAAGGCCGAGTTTTGTATCTCAATTTCCTTGAGTCTCTCAAGTCAGCGGCGGTTCTTACCGTTGTGGGGGCTTTCTCTGCCAATAATGTATTGGAAGTTCCTGAAACGGCGAGATCTAACGACCGGACATTGTTACGAGTATTTACACGCCCACGTGGTCGTTTTGGTGCCACACTCTCAGTAGTGGGAGCTACAGAGCTTCTACGTCTAAACTGGGTTGTAGCTGTGTCTTCTTTAGGAATTTTCGTTAAATCATCTAGGTTAGAATCGATAACTTCAAGTCTGCTTTCATAAATTTTTGGAGAAGTCAATTCTATATGCGCTTGAGTAGGCGAAGAAGTTGAAGTAGGGCGTCTACCTGCGCTTCTTGACCTGGTCCGGGAGGCAGATTCTCTTGTTAGTGAAGTATCCTTGTTAGATTCATTGTTAGCTGGTTGACTGCGCGTTCGAGTTCTTCTCGAATCGAATCGTTCGTTGTTTGCACTTGGAATTTGAGGCTGTTCTGGAGTTGGAACAACCTCTGGCCTAGTTCTCGTCCTGGTTCGAACGACATCTTTTTGAGGAGTTTCCTCTCTTCTCCTACTGCTCCTAGGCCTGAATGTAGGCTGCACGGTTTCCGATGTACCAGAACTGGCTACACTATTGCTGTCTGGAGCTGATGGTGCCTGCAGCCTCCTACTTCTCGACGCACCTTCAACCTGGAAATGAGAAAGAGACATTTTATTATGTGTGATTTTACTGCGTGAGGGTAAAATACAACAAAACACACAACAACAAGAGTGACGTCACGGATGTCAATCGACCATAAGCTTTGTGTGTACCTCTGAAATATAAGCAAGGAAACAACTGCTCGTTTCATAAATAAATTTTGTGGACATACAGATATAAGTGTAATATACAAGTGACATTACTATCAAGTGCAATTGTTTAGTGAAAAATATAAAAACTTTAAAAATAAAATTTTGGTGGCGGAACCAATGTTAATCTACCTGAAGTTCTTGGAAAAATAATTAATTTTCAGTTGCACTAACTGAATATTATTAAGTGACCTGCTCTGTGTGTGCGCTCTCTTACGTTATTTTGTGTCATCCTATGGTGTGTGTCAACGTACCGTATACACCTTAAAATTACCATAAACGCAGTTCTTTGCAAAGCGCCATCTATTAATTAACTTGCGTACTATCTTGGATAGATTGATTGCACAATCGACCCGACGAGAAGTCACCATGGTAAAGTGCGGTGGTTGTGGAAAATTTATCTCGCCGTCAGAGGCCGCTTTGTGCGATAAGTGCAAATCTTGTTACCACCGCCTCTGCGTTGGTATACACCCTACGAGCCTCTTGTCTGCACCCTGGCACTGCCCTGAGTGTAAGAAGGACCAGGCAAGAGATAACCGGGCTGAAACGCCAGTAAAGGGACAAGCACAAGCCGTACTGGAGGACAGTCTGGTCAACCTGATGGATACCAGTCCCTTAAATAACAATGCCTTGGACGCCACGCAGGAGCTCACCCTAGACCTCAAGAATGAATTTAAAATGCTTAAGGAGGAGTTGATGGCTGCAGTTCGAAATGAATTCCAGTTGATTCGTGACGACCTGGCTGAACTAAGGTCGTCTGTTAAGGCCACGAACGATCGCATGAGCAACTTGGAAGAGAGAATGGCTGTTATGGAGTGCAAGCAGAATCAGCCCCAAGCTGCATCCAATATGGATGAGATTATAGCCCAACTAAAAAGTGACATTAACGACAGGGATCAGGAGTTGCTGGCTAACGACATACAAATCGCGAACCTGCCAGAAACCAGTGGTGAAAACCCCGTCCATACGGCACTGCTGGTTGCGACAAAGATCGGTGTAAAAATCAAAGCGCGTGATATTGTGAGCGCCGAGCGAGTAGGAGGTAGGCGCATCAACGCAACGCAGGCAGCGGCGCCGGTCGAGACCCGCCCGCGCTTCCTTGTCGTGCGTCTCGCGCGTCGCGATCTACGCGATGAGCTGCTTGAGGGAGCACGAGTACGCCGCGGCATGACTTCTGTCGACCTCGACTTGCCTGGCCCAGCGACACGGTTCTACGTCAACGAGCGGCTTACGAAGCTGAATCGAGAGTTGTTTCGGAGGGCGCGTGAGGCCGGTGTTCGCCTCGGCTGGCAATTTATATGGACAAAACGCGGCCGTATTCTTGCGCGAAACAAGCCCGGGGACTCAGCATGCCTTATTCGCAGCGAAACTGACTTGCTGCGCGTTTTTGGGCCAGATCCGGTCACCGACGGCAACTGAATCGTCTAATCTACCTACTCAAGTTTTAACTAATGTTCAGTATATATTTTCATTTCAATTTTTTCGTTATGTTTTTTCCTTTAACACTATATTGTACCCGTTTATATTTGGAATAGTGCCATGGTAGTCACATAGTTTATATTTGGAATAGTGCCATGGTAGTCACATAGTTTATATTTGGAATAGTGCCATGGTAGTCACATAGTTTTTATTTTCACTCTGTAATTGTTGTAGTCTATGTTGGTGTGTGTCTAGCGCCGCACCTTAGAGGACTTTCCGTAAACAAGTTCTGTAACGTAATATTTATTTATATAACTTATGTTATTTACAATACATTATATTACACTATTACTAGAGTTTTTTATATAATTATACTATTTACGCTTTATATACAATATAATAATATTATTTACGTAATTACTACCGTTGTAACGCATTCCCTAATAGTTACATATAAAGTTATGAAGAATAATTTGATAATAATAATAATATTCCTAAACGAATATGACGGAATTAATTTATACTTCAATAATGCTGGCTAAATGTGATAAATATTTCAAGGTTGGTCTCCTTAATGCAGGTTCTTTGGGTACATGTCATGATGACTTAATTGGTGCACTCGACAGATACTGTTTCGATGTTATGGCCATTAAAGAAACATGGTTACGGCCAGAGGAAGAGGGGCGCGCTCCAGTGGTGCCCGGCTATCGTCTCCGCCACACGCCACGGGCAGCAAGTGTGCGCAAAGGTCGTGGTGGGGGCGTTGGTTTTTATCTACGGCAGGGACTGAGCGCGCGTACTTGGACGTGTGCTGTTGATCCCAGGTTCAAATCGGTCGAACAAATGTGGTTAACGCTGTCATTGAATGGCAATAAAATTGCTATAGGCACAGCGTATCGGCCTCAATGGCTTAACCTTGACCTCTTCCTAGATGCCATAACGGAAACTTTTAGTACATTGGGGAATTGCGATCATTTTATACTGATTGGTGATTTTAACGTGAACATGATTGATACATATAACACAAAAACTAAAAAATTCAACGAGTGGTTAAAGTGCCTAAGTCTCACAACTACTCAACTAGTGACGTCGCCTACTCACTTTACGGACACCAGTGAGACTCTTATTGATGTCTTGTGCACTGACCTAAGGGCAAGATATACGACGGTGGAAGCATTTGGTTCGTTTCGTGGGCACTCCATCATAGCCAGTGAATTTCATATAAGGCGTGACAAGCCTAAGCCATATGTTATCAGATACAGACCACTTAAAAATATACATATGGACATTTTTAATACGGACTTGTCCCTGTTACATTTTGAGAACATTTTCACGCTTGAAAATATTAATGACATGGTTAACGTTTTTAATCAAAACATAATTCATCTGTTTGATGTACATGCTCCGCTCAAAACGTGTACCATTAAAGAAACCTCGTATCCCTGGATTACCGATACAATTAAATTAATGATGCGATTACGGGACGATGCTTTAGCAAAGTACAGAAAAACTAAGTCTCAACCAAAAAAATTATATTACAAACAATTAAAATCACTGGTAGAAAGTTCTCTGTATAACGAAAAGGTCGCCTTTTTTAAGTATAATATTAATAACAAAATTAAAGACCCAATAACGTTATGGAAAAACATTAAATCTACCATTACAACAACCAAACAGCGACAAGACCTTCCCCCTCACTTTAAAAATCCCAGTCAAATAAATAATCACTTTTTAAACGTTCCCGGCAACACAATAGTTAGCATAACACAAATGACGTTTTATGAATTTCATAGACATAGTGAAGCAGTTTTCACATTGAACCCAGTAGGACAGGACGATATTTCACGCATTATTTGTAAATTGAAAACGAATGCTGAAGGTTATGACAACATAACCTTAAACATGTTAAATTTGACTCTTCCGCACACATTGGCAGCTATCACAGAAATTATAAATTGCTCCATAATGTCGTCTACGTTCCCTGATCTGTGGAAAATTGCGAATGTTAGGCCCCTACCTAAAACTTCAAACCCAACTGAAGTGAAAGACTTGCGACCTATTAGTATATTACCCTGTCTTTCTAAGGTCCTAGAAAAAGTCGTTTGCCGCCAATTAACTGGTTTTTTGGAAGAACATAACGTGTTACCCGAATTGCAATCTGGATTTAGAAAGCGGCGCAGTACATGTACGGCTTTATTAGATGTAACTGACAACATATTATCCGCTCAAGATAAGGGCATGTGCACACTATTAGTATTATTAGATTTTTCCCGTGCTTTTGACTCCATAAACGTTTCCCTATTATTGACAAAACTAAATTATTATGGGTTCGACCAGAGCGCCACGAAATGGTTCCACAGCTACCTTAGCAATAGAAAACAACTCGTAGAACTGCGCCTCAGTGATGGTACTACCCTGACATCACCTCTTACTTCTATGGAAAGAGGAGTTCCTCAAGGCTCAATCTTAGGTCCTGTCCTTTTTATTCTGTACTGTGCTGATATTGTAAAATGTCTACAAAAATGCAAATACCACATATATGCCGATGATGTCCAATTGTATCTGTCTTTTAAACCAGAAGACTATGAAACAGCTATCAGTGATATAAACCACGACTTAAACAGTATAGCGGTCTGGTCAAAAGATAATTGCTTGGCACTGAACCCAAATAAAACAAAATATATGGTATTTGGCACAAGGCAGATGTTGGAAAGACTCCCCGTAAAATTAAATGTGTTGCTAATGGGGAAAGATATTGACCGGGTTAATGAAGCGCGTAATTTGGGATTAAACATGGACAACCACCTAAGATACGAGAAACAAATAGCTGCCTCGGTACAGAACTGTTTTTACCGTCTGAAAGTTCTATACAAAATTAGGCCCTATCTCTCTGAAAGACTTCGTGAGCAGCTGGTCGAGACGCTTGTCCTGTCTAAGTTAAATTACGCTGATACTGTTTACGGTCCACGCCTACTCGCTCGTACCGACCGGCTCGTCCAAAGAGTCCAAAATGCATGTGCTCGGTTTTGTTACTCAGTCCCCCCTAGAACTCATGTCACTCCTTTCCTGAACAAGCACTTCATGCTTAAAATGAAGTCAAGGCGTAAGCTGCACTTGGCATGCCTTCTTTTTGGTGTCGTTAAGTTTCAGAAACCGGGGTACTTATACAACAAGTTGAGCTGGTTAACTAGTGGGCGAGAGAACGCAAGAAGACAGTGTTCAATACAACTCACAATTCAGCGTCATAGATCAGAAGCATTCAGAGGTAGCTTCCGATATGCTGCATCAAAAGTGTGGAATAACATACCACCACCTATCAGGGCAATTAATACGATAGATACCTTCAGAAGACGTCTACGGCAGTACCTTATAGATGCACAACGGAAGCTAGATATGGCTATACAAAACATTTCTATTATTTAATGTGCTTACTTGTAGGTATTGTTTAATAATGCGTGAGCGTGTGTTACAAGTTACAATAACGTAAGCTGTATCCCCATTTACAACGGTAAATTATGTTTTTTTTAATTTTTATTACGTTAAAATCATTTTATTTACTTTTATATACATTTAAAATATTTAAAATTTATGTATTATTTACATTACATACAGTTAAGTTGCAGTTTGAAATTTATTTTATTTTATATTTTACTTTCATATAAAGGGATCACAATTATTATAATTTTTATTAATAAAATTACATCCGTCACGTTTACCATTGAAGGTTCAGTTGAAAACCAGCGTCAGGCACTTGTTGCCTGGCATTTATGCTGAACTGGACCTTTTTGACACAGTCGCTAGACACACAGCATCGATGATCCGTTTTTTGTATATTTAATTGTGTTCCTGTTGAATTGTGTCTGTGTATCTATGTGCAATGTGTCAAATAAATGTTTCTTTCTTTTCTTTCTTTCTTTCAAAAATGGGCAGTGGTAAAAATAATGTCATTGATATTGAAAATTAATCAATCAAAGATTTTCCTACAACATACCAACTCAAACACAAATAACAAGAGAAAGTAAAGCTATCAATTACGCACGTAACGTTTAATGAGTGGCACTGAAAAGGAAAGTGCCATCTGCAACAATGCATTATGAAATCTTAAATCTATGAACACAAAGAAAGTATGGTGCATTTGAACAATACTGGACGGTTGGTAGCCGGTCATCGGAACGAATTATTCAGTTACTTAATGTGACATACCTGGTTACATAGATTCTGAAGCAGAATACAGAAGAGTAAGGATATCGTTCGGTTGATTTGCTAATTTAAAATGCAAAAATGCAATTTAAGACTTCAAATTAATTATTATCCATTACATACGTCATTCATACAAAATCGGTAATGGTGGTCTTCATAGCTTTCTTCATGGATCATTACAATATAACAAAATTGTTCTAAGGGTACCACTATGGGTATACTATCTGCCAACATTCATTGCGTATCTTACAATTACATGATATATTAAAACAATAAAAAAACAACATACATACTTCGCTTTATTTGGTACCTGAACAAGTATTTGCCTTATTAAATGCTTAGATCTTAATGTATAATCTAGTTCTTTTTGTTCTGAAAGCCTACAATCAATCTAGCCTTTATAGAAGTTTTCTACATTCGAAAGGTGCACACATTATGTAGTGATTACGTTGATACACCTATAACTTGCAGGAAAACTTCGTCCTGAAGTCAATGATATTTAAAAGTACAGATATGTTAGAGCGCTCGCAATCTGAAGACTCGAAAACGTCCTAACTACGACATTTTTTATATTAATCCGCGTCAAGTTAGGTTAGGCGCCGAGCGGGACCGGTGACAACAAAAAATTCCGTCGTTTGTATACAGAAATTGTCCCAATTATGACGCGAAAGTAACTTTAAGTAACCAACCAAAAATTGCGAATATAAAATAAATAACTTACTTACTTTGTACTAGTTTTTGTGTATTGTGCTGCCGCAGCGTACGGAACATTTTTTTCATTTGTTTTGTTAGGGTATGACATATCTTTACTTTTAAATATCATTGCCTATAGTAGTAATTTATTTACAAACTCGAAGCTTCTGACGCAGGTATATTAAACATCTTACCTAACGTTTCCCTGCAACTGATTGTCAGTTAGTTATTGTTTACCTAGCCATAATCAACAATATTTTGAAGTTTTATACATGTAAGTACTGAAGAAAGTAATGGTTAAGTGTCCGTCGGCGCTATGGTGACCTAAGACACTTCTTTCTTACTATTGTTTTTAACCGACTTCAAAAAAGGAGGAGGTTATGTATTCGGCGGGTTTTTTTTTTTTATTTTTTTTTTTCATGTATGTACACCTATTACTCCGAGATTTCTGGGCCGATTTTTGTGGTTTTTTTTTTATTTGGTAGAAGAAGTCCGCGCGGTGGTCCCATATAAATTTTATTGACTTAGGTCTAGTAGTTTTTTAACCAGCTTCAATAAATCAGTTTAATTTAGCTTCGCTTACCTAGATGACCTACTAATAGTTTCGTTTTTCTGTGAATTATCAACTAAAAAGTATGAATAAAAACTTTTTAACAAAAAATAAAACCGCCTTCAAAAACCTTAGTGTGTACTTATTGGAGTGTGTCCGATTTTGTATCACTTTATATACCCACAGTTGTAATAATAAAGACCTTTGAAAAACAAAAACAATCTAGCCTTCAATGAAGCTAGTCTCACATGCTATTAATGATTCTTTTATAACAAATTCGTCACGAGTAGAATCGTGTCGGACAATTTCATACATGATTTGGTTACAATAGACTTGTTCTTATTTGACAAAATGCATAAAAAAAATTGAACGACATTTCGTTTAAGAGCTTATGTAAGGAGGTATGCAAGGATGTCTTGAAGAAACGATGAAGAATACAGTGAGTATAAAAGCTTAGTTTGTCATTATACCCAGGAGTTTTACTTTGCTAAACTGGAACTCACTGGATTGCCTTTGAAAAAAAAACTAGTAGAATAAAATCAAATATTTTATAGATTTATACGATACACACACACGTGAACAATACCGCCGACTAAATTACTTACTACTTTTATATTTTTCCATTTATTTATTTGGCAGTGGTACTGTGATACTAGAGTTTTAATTAACTGACATGGCATGACAGACTTGACTTGTATTTGATAATTATTATTTAATTTTGATTCTAATGACTGATTGGATAAGGGCAGGAGGATGATATGACTGAACTAATATTATTTTATTATCACTACATTGAAATTAATCGTGGGATTACTGCGAAAACCTGCTAACTGCAAAAAAAAAAAAAATCATAATTCAATTCAGCCGAAAGACGTCCACTGGTGGACATAGTCCTCCCCCAAGTATCGCCACAACGACCGGTCCTGCGCCTTCCGCATCCAGCGGATTCCCGTGACCTTGACAAGGTCGTCGGTCCACCTTGTGGGGGGCCTACCCACGGTGCGCCTTCCAGTACGCGGTCGCCACTCCAGAACTTTCAAGTGGTGTACGTCCGTGTGGTGCCGGACGCAAAAAATGCCACCACCCTATATCTTCTCATGGGTGTCGTAAAAGGCGACTAAGGGATTCACCAGAGGATGGGCAGCAGCGCCCTCTGAGTATTTAACCATCCAACTGCGATCGCCAACTCGCCTGCCAAGCGTGGCGATTATGGCATATCCCCCCAAATATGAAAAGCACAAGATTGCACACATGAAGATAATTGTGTTTTGAGCTCTATATAACTGGCTTATTTCTATATGATGTCGGTATTATTTTTTTTTTTTTTTGACATATAAACTGACTCTACTAAAAATGAATGAATAAGTCACGAAACTCGTTAAACAAATTGCAATTCTTAACGAGGAAAAAATTGAAAACTGTACCTACAAGAAAAGAAGCAGAAACCTTTGCCCAGCAGTGTTATCCCACAATTAAGTAGTTTGCTATATATAACATTGTATTGTACACACTGCAGTTAACTTCTAAGTAAAACTTGTAAAAGCAGCGTGTTTTACTGCACAATTTGAGAAAATCATTTGAGAGAAATTGGATAGCTGTCATTATTTAACTACGCAGTCGTTTTCTCCTACACAGTGGAGATAATTTTAAGTGGCATAATTACATTTCATGTGTATATTACTGTTTTTAAAACAGAACAATGTGGATGTTTAGCGAAGTTATATTATGTATCAGTCACCTTGGTCAATATGATTATCTCCAATCGCAAATAAATAAAAGTTTTGGAAAATATACTTTGTAATCATAAAATATAATTTCTTACATCTCTTGCTTATAAAGACCAAAAACAGAATGGATTAAACACATGTGAACAATATAACGTTACTTGAAAAATTGCTCATTAAACTTTTGAATCATATGTTTTTCGTGGGCAATGACTGCTTTATGTACTTGGTAACTTTACCAAGGATTTGCTTGATGCTCATGAGATAATTTAGAAAACCTCTGTTTGTTTTCATCTCAGGCAAATATTGTTTAATTTAAAAAAACCGCTGGATGCGGAAAGCGCAGGACCAGTCATTTTGGTGACGCTTGGGGTATTCTTATGGTCAGCAGTGGACGTCTTTCGGCTGAAATGATGATGATGATATTTCATAGAATACTAGACCATTAACTAACTAAAATACTCAATACTGTAACCTTCTCTACAAAATATTCCATTTGATCATTTGCGTCAGTTGTTAACGTCAAAATGCATAATAGGACCGGCCAGCAATATCTGATACTGCGATACTGATTAGCGTATTATCAGTGCCTTTTGCTACCAGTGTACACCTTATACAGGTTGTATCATAAAACCTAGAGGTGCATTAAATAAAACTGCATTCAATCTGGCCCAAGTTTTCCAAAAATTCGACCCATTTTTGGGTGCTGTGTTTGTTTAATCCAAATACAAGTCACATCTTTGCTTTTTTATGTTGGTGTTCGTCGTGCTTATTTAATCGGTAACACAATATTATTTCAAAAAAGAGTCTGAAACTAAACCTGAAGAAACGGTCCATTAAAATCAAAACGCACAAAAACCTATAATTTCAGCTTTTCTACTAGCCCGTTAAAATAAAATACTAGCAATTGAATAATTGGTCTCGATCACAACCAAATCTTGACCATTAGAATGAAAAACAAAGATTAGTTACCCAAAAAATATTCTTTGAAAACGAAACATCCTGTATTTAAAGTGAGAGGTAGTACATATGGCCCTATCCGTGTGACCCTATTTGGACCATGTGAACACACGTGTAGAATAACATATCGCCTTAGTTTAGTTAATACCAACCAGTTAGTAAAGTTAATATGGTCATTCATTATAATGCGGGCATTATTTGTGAGTACGTAGTGTAATTATGCGTGCTTTAGTTAATTATTTGTAGGTTTATGGCATGTTCTCTTGTGTGTGTGTAGGGTCAGTGACCTCTAGCTTAGCTCTCTAATTATCAATAGTGTCAGTAAGTAAGCAGTTTGTAGTACGCCAAAATACATATTATTTATTTCACAAGTAACTTACACAAGTTTGAGAGAAGAAGAGAGAAGACAAAGAGGCAAGAGGAGAACTTTTGAATGAAATGTAGATTATCATTAATATTATTAAAGGTAAATTATTGTCATAGTGATTATAAGTAGATAGAAAAAGGATACTTTATTGCTTGCACACCATAAAAATTAAAATTAAATTATAACAAACATGAACATAGTATAACAATTGGCAGTCTTATCGCTTAAAGCAATTTCTTACATACAACCACAGATAATATAATACTATATTAGATACAACTATTGGATAGACTTGAAATGTACAAGAAAATATAACGGGCTGGTTGGTGGTGTACTATTGAGAAAACTTGTAATAACCTCTGAGGCTGGCATTGTTTCCTGGGTGTGCAAAAGCCTCGCAATAATTTGATTTAAACAAAAGCCATCGATATATATGTACTACGTACTAGATGCGCTGTTTAGAAGAACAACATGGTTCCGGAACCACACTATAATCTGTCATTAGTTCACCTAACAGCTGTCTCGTGAACACACGTAAATTTTATCAACGGTTGCGTCAACTGAATTTGGAACATGCTGCTTATATGAGATCGCGTGTCTATTTATTGATGTCGTTGACAAAAACTAATATTTAAATTTTCTTAAACTTCGGTTTCAATAAAATAAATCATCGTAACTTTTAAACTCATGATTGTGTCACTGAAAGAGAATATATTGCTAACCCAGAACCATAATAATTAGGTAAAAATTATACACGATTAAAATTTTGTCGTTTTGGAAATGAAAAGGGGTCATTGTACTCATCATTATGAAAAACTTTTACTATGGGCCCAACCCTGAAATCGCAAGAAAAAAACAGCTGTTCCCTACATTTTGTCGATTTATACACAAATGTTGGGAACAACTGATTTTCTTCGCGACTTCGGATTTGGTCTAATAGTAAAAGTTGATTAAAGCTAAAAAGTAAGTTTGAAGTAAAAAGTTGTGTAAATAATTACTTAAGTTGCCTTTTTTTGGCTTATGTTTTTTAAATTACTATTGAATATAATTAACTAATTAAAACATTAATAATAATATTATTTATTATCATTGCTTTAAAATCTTATTTAACTATACTTAAATCACAAAAATCGTTCTATATGTTTTTTACGAATTTCTTTTAACGACATTTGCGACGATAACATTCAAACTGGAGAAAAACTCAATTGACTCAATTTGATTTGCACCGTAACTAACATTTTGAGGAAACATAATAAAAAACAAATGAAAAATATGTTAACATAGTCATAGTATCGAAATGTCATTAAAATTCATAAAAGTTTGTTTTTTATCGACCATGAAAACAGACAGTTTGTAATTTTATATCAGTCGCAGGACAGTATAGGTACAAGAAATAAACATTATTCCAATTATATGACCTTGTACAATTTTGTTCAATACAAATGGCTAATTATTCTTGTTATCTACCTTGTTAATTAAATAAATTAGTCCTAATACCTAAATTTATTATTCCTTTTCCGTCTTGAGTTATGATATTGCTATTAATCGTCATCATCATTTCAGCCGAAAGACGTCCACTGCTGGACATAGGCATCCCCCAAGCATCGCCACAACGACCGGTCCTGCGCTTTCCCGTGACCTTCACCAGGTCGTCGGTCCACCTTGTGGGGGGCCTACCCACGCTGCGCCTTCCAGTACGCGGTCGCCACTACAGAACTTTACTGCCCCATCGGCCATCCGTTCTGCGAGCAATGTGCCCCCGCCCACTGCCACTTAGATTGGCAATTCTTCGGGCTATGTCGGTTACTTTCGGTCTATTGCTATTAATATCAACAGTAAAATTGAAGACACGATTAGCGCAGTGGTTATGACCTTACTAGGTACTGTTCTTACTGTTTCAATGTGTTTCTGGTTCAATTCCGTAGCACACTTAATGATTTGCATTTGTAAATGGAACTAAGACAAGAGTATTTCCAGTGACGGGCAACACAAAGACGAGGGTTCAAACCAGGCAGCTCAATCTTAGAACAAATAATAGGGTATAACAGGTTTTAAAATTTTGCAAAAAAATAGAGTACTTCGAATCATCATCATCATCATCATTTCAGCCGAAAGACGTCCACTACTGGACATAGGCCTCCCCCAAGCATCGCCACAACGACCGGTCCTGTGCCTTCCGCATCCAGCGGATTCCCGCGACCTTCACCAGGTCGTCGGTCCACCTTGTGGGGGGCCTACCCACGCTGCGCCTTCTAGTATGCGGTCACCACTCCAGAACTTTACTGCCCCATCGGCCATCCGTTCTGCGAGCAATGTGCCCTGCCCACTGCCACTTAAGTTTGGCAATTCTTCGGGCTATGTCGGTTACTTTCGTTCTCCTGCGAATCTCCTCATTTCTGATTCGATCACGCAGGGACACTCCGAGCATAGCCCTCTCCATTGCCCTTTGAGTGACTTTGAGCCTTCTTATCAGGCCCATTGTGAGCGACCACGTTTCAGTACCGTACTTCGAATGCTTGTAGATAAAAGGTGGTGGCATAGACATAGTAAAAAATAAAGACGAAGTGCTGCGAACCATCATAGTGAAGCTAACAAAACCAGCGCTCACGCACACACATGCACATCAAACCGTGGTCCGCTCTCAGTACACATGTCGCGGCATCGTCCAGTAAGCATCGCCAAAAACATGGTTCATGTGTGTGCGTGAGCGCTGATTTGTACATGGAGGAGCACAGTTTTGTTGGCTTCACTATGATTGTTCGCAGCACTTTGTCTATATGTGGTTTCCTACGGTTAGAACAGTTGTCAGACTTTTGGGTTTTTAACTACTCATAACACGTGCAACGGAAAGGTCACCCATATAAGGTAATAATAATAATCAGGTCACTTTTAAAGCACATGTAATTTTCTTTTAGTAAAATGACAGCTGCTTTTTCTTTTTAGAATTGATTTTTTACTCATTGCGCTATTTTTTCTCCAGTTATGTCTCTCAGTGTCTCAATGTGGTTATTTTCACAAATATTTCTATCGACGGCCTTCGAGCTTGGCGGGCAGTGGTCACGACGAAATAGCTGGCGTTACACCACTCGATACAATACGTTTGTATGACAGTAAATTTAGTTGTTAAGATTCGCTTACACTTATGCATTACTAAAATAATAGTTGTATTCTTGTTTTGATGAAAATCATTGCGGACTTATAATATACCCATTTTTGGGCAAAGAATGATGTATACGGAGATTGCTGGAGTGGCGACGACGACAGACCGTGGAAACCCAAATGTTGGGTGAATGACATCCGATGATACGCAAGTCTGGATTGGAAGGCAAGGGTTCAAGACCGCCAAGAGTGGAGGAATTTTGAGGAGGACTACCCAAAAATGGGTTTGATGAAAATAACACCCCAATAATCAATTTAACGTGATAGTTTTGTTCTCAGATAGGTGATATCAAGGCAAAGATTGGGGTGCATTAAAAGAGCTTCCACGAGTGACGATATTTAATTGATCGTCCGGCGCACCCTGGGCAGTCAGCTCCGCTACCAACCTGCTGACTGGCTAATCTTTTCCCCACAGCATGAGCTATCATTATTATGTAGCTCATGTTGACACGATAGAAGAAAGATTTTTCCGATTAATCATCATAAGAAAAATAAATGTTTTGTTATTTCAAATTCCGAAGGTATCGTCTAGTGCAACAAATCTGTGTTTAGCATAGTAAAAAAAATATGGACGTTGTCTGAATAAATAAATATTAAATTATCAATAAAATTCATCTATACATTTTTAAATATTTTTGTAAACAAAATGTAGTAAATTTGTAAAGCATAGGCTGCTATTTGTATTTATTTCTATTACTGTATTTAATCGGGGGTTGTACACAAAATTATTTGTATTCAAGCAGTTGAAGTCAGGCCGCCAATAAGTATGAAATAACAACAAACAACAAGACTATCAATTACCAAATGTAAACACCGCTTAACCGAAACAAGTTTACTACTCTGTGGTACCTTGAGATCTGATTATAAATAGAACAATAACTTCTATAAGGGCGGCGACCATTTGGTTTGGTCATTGAAACCACAAAATAATAACAAAGATACCAATCGCCTACTCTTGGAATTGAAGAGAACTTGTATACCTGCTGCATTAATAGGGACCATGTTACAGGTGAACCGGAATAATATCTACTATAGTCGCAAATTCTATCATACTATTTGATGTAATGAACAATTACCTATTTTAAAAAGAGTATAATTATCCATGGTGTTTCTTGCTGGTTCTTCTCCATAGGACACACAATTTGAAACCGTGCAACTAGCGCCTGACCTTTCAAAAGTGCCTGTATTTAGGTTTATTTGAAATAAAAAACATTTGAAATTTGAATTTGAAATTGATTGCCCGCAAGTAGTCTACATTTGTAATAGGTTTATACAGAAGGCAATCTGCACTCACACGGTGTAATATTTTGAAGGTACATGGATAAAACTAAAGTGAGTGGTGCACGCACGTCTAACTAGTTAGAACAGTATGTCTAATTATATAGTTCGCTGTAGTTGTAGACATAAAATATGCGAAAAATTGCCACTTTTGGCACTTTTTGTATCCACAACTACAGCGAACTATAATTTATAGAGTTGATAGTTTCTAATTAAACTAAAGTACCTGTACTTCAATAGTTAAAAAACCGGCCAAGAGCATGTCGGGCCATGCTCAGTAATTACAAACGAATCAAATCGAATATTAAACATTGCCATTTTAGTTTTTGCAAACAGCGCCACATAGCGCTAAATTTAAGAAGCTAAATTGAAGAAGTGTGTCATATCAATATAACACAAAGTTTCTTTTTGTTTTTTTTTTAATAGAAACTAACTAAAGGAGCATTATTTGCTAAGATCATTTTTCTCTAAGGTCAATGACCTATGAACTAGGACGTCTTAAGTATTGTTCAGTTTTCTCACTATAACTCGAAAATTTATAATCACATTATACTCGAAATAATTTTAAAAGAGAGTTTTTATGAAGGTCTATCAATGTGGAAGACTATAAGATTCTACGTTGCATAGTTTAGAAATGGCAGGGGGGACACATTGCAAGCCACTTTGGCGAACTGTATTTCGCAGATTGTATACCTGATAAAAAAGTTATGTATGAAACATTACCTTCATTTTAGTAGACCTATTCAATGATACCCCACAAAAGGGGGTATAGCGAAAAAAATAATTTTCATCCCCATTTCACATGTATGGGCGCCACCCCTAAAATACGTTATCAAGTTTTTTTTTATTCTTTTAAAATTGAGACCTATATCTAAACCATTTTTTAACAAAATTTCATTTACTTATGTTTATAACTGTAGAAGTTAGCAAGCTGTAAAGTATTAGGACAGACGGACAGACGGACAGACGGTCGGACATGACGAAACTATAAGGGTTCCTTGTATTACTACGGAACCCTAAAAAGGATTTTCGATAAATGATGTATTCAGCGAGTAATATTTTTTTTACTCATGGAGTGCCACTTGCCTACTACAATCCCCTTATTTGTTCATAGTTATGCCTTTTCCTCATATTTTGTTTATAACTTTTGCTTTATCACTCATCTCTGCCGGCCGACAGAATACCGAATAGAAGTCTAACACGGCTTACATCTGTCTCCCCTTTTTGTTCCGCCCGATAGATAGTCTTTTATTAAGGCTTGAAACACTTTATCCCTAATATGCACCGTGTTTTTTCCAATGTGTTCATGAGCAAATTGAATGAAGTGGATCTACTGTCGTCATCTTTTTGTGGTGTAATTACAATGTATAAATATGTTATGCGGCTAAATGACACCGAATTGAATTTATGAAGCGGAGCCAAGTATTAGGTTACTGACTCGCGTTTTGAACGTTAATTGAATAAGAATTTGATTGACATAACATTCATTACACTGATTAATACTTTACCTACTGTAAAGCCAATTGTGAGCTCAGAAGATTGACACATTACAGTACATTAGAGCCTGACCACGCTAACTCTATCTCTGTAATTGTATTGTATTGTATTATTCTAATGCACATTTGGTTTGTCTGACTAATACGATCATTACAGAGACTTTGATAGTTATTGTTTACGGTGTTGTCATTATTCCACCGCAGAGTTAGCGTGGTGAGACACTATTATTTGATAGCCTAGCGGTCAAACAATTGCTTTCTGACTTTGCGGATTCGTGTGCGGATCAGAATTTGATTATCACTTGCTGTAACGGTGAAGGAAAACATTGTGAGGAAACCTGCACACCTGAGAGTGCTCTATACAGTTCATGATTGTAGAGTAAGCTAACCTTTTTTTTGTTTTAGACGGAGAAAATGCCTATCGCATGTCACACCACCCGGGGAGGCGGCGTGGTTATGTGGGACTCGCACCACTAAAAACTCCGCCGTGTGCCTACTCTCGCCTTGGGTGGATGGGCTACGAGAACTGCAATGCATGGCATTCGCAACCCATCCAGCGCGGCTCACTTCAGGGCCTTCTACTTCCAACCTAAACCCTCCTTCGGCGATGTCTGGGCACACGTGGGACATCACTGTAGCTCGAGGGCCTTGCAGTGTGGATGATAGACTCCCCAATCTATTACCCACTGACCTCTCTTAGGGCGGCATCAGGTCGCCATAAAGCCGCCTGCACCGTCCCGTCCTCCTGCGGCGGATCGGAGTCTTCCTCCCTGACCCGCTCCGCCGCTATGTAAGCTAACCTGTAGTAACCCAACGTTGTGTCCGAATCCTTATCATTCTGAGGAGACGTTGCTGGGCACGGAGCACTGCGATATTACTCGGCTAATATGTGGTCTACATTTTCATGTTATTTTTAGGGATCAAGTTCAGGCAGATTGAAAGTTGGGTGCTTAGAGATGCAGTATTTTTATTCTAGTTATTGCGGAGGCTTCAAAGCTCTTGAGCTCTTACCAGGTATATTACTTTCTCCTTTAGTAAAGTTGCGACGATCTTTTACGACTAAGTACCTACCTACCAAGTCTAATCGCAAATAAATTTTAATTATTCTATTTACATAAACAACAATCTAGTTTGAAACAAATATTAAACTGACTATCATGTTACATAGTTTAGTCGCTATTTGAATGACAATTGTATTTTTTATCAGTCTCGGGTTACAATAGTGAGTGTGCGTTCAGGCAGAACCACTAATATTGAGTGTAAAAATAGTTCGATGCATTTAGTTTTTTTGTAGTAGAAATTGTTTTATTTTATGCACTTATTTATACACACATACACATGCCCACACACAACTGACTCACATACACACATACCACCCCACACACGTGAACCTTAAGCCTCTTAAACATTGCTATCATTTGGAGACCCTCAGCACAGGTTGCCTTAAGCCTCTAAAACATTGCTAACATTTGGAGACCCGCAGCACTGGTTATTGTTATTGGGTTTTTTCATTAGGAAATTCTCAGTAGCAGCCCGGAGTCTGGATTTGTGCCCGGTTAGTGGCAATAGGCTCGCCCCCTATTACATGGGACTTATAACATAACTGGCGAAATGTGGGTGTACTATACACCTCTGCCTACCCCTTCGGGGAAATACAGGCGTGATGTTATGTTATGTTATGTTGCAGCACTGATTGGGTTTCTGTTTACCATCTTTAAACTTTGTTTAATAAATAAATAAAATATAAATAAATATCTTTGGGACATTTTTACACAGCACCACCTAGTCCCAAACTAAGCAGAGCTTGTACTATGGGTACTAGACAATGGATATAATTTTTTTTTTTTTTTTTTGTAAATACATACTTATAATACATAAGTAACACCCAGACCAACACAAGCACTTATGTTCATCACACAAATATTTGTGTCCCGTGGGAATCGAACCCACGACCTTGTGATCAGCAGTCCGTCCTTCGAACCATTAGACCACAGAAGTCGTCAAACTAATTATGCATGTCACTTGTGGGAGAAAATATTATTATTGGGAGTCGTGGGACCGGTGGTACCAATATGCGCTACAGGCATACTTTACACGTTTTACAAAACTATTCGCGCCACCTGTGTGCCATGCGTGGGCTGGGCTCAATACGCGGCGGGTCTTAATATCATGCTACCACGTCACAATGATATAACATTACTTAAGTTTAATTAGGTTAAATGTAATCCAGTTGTAACAGTCATACATTTGATTGATTACTCAATATAGCGTGTGTTATACTAGTAGTAAGTCACGAGTTAGATTGTATGTGAACCAATTCATTGTAATGTCATTGAACATCAATAAATAAGTGCTAATTATGATTTCATTACTAAATAAATAAAGTAGCTTTTAAGACTTCGTTTTTTAGGGTTCCGTACCCACAGGGTGCTAACGGGACCCTATTACTCTCGCTACGCTGTCCGTCCGTCCATCCGTCTGTCTGTCACAGGGCTGTATCTTTGTAACGGTAATAGATAACCTGTTGAAATTTTCACAGAATATGTTTTGCTATGAGGGGTATCACGTCAAATACTAAAAATGAAAAAAAGTCTAAAACCATACAAAAAACCTCGAAAAACATGCATTTTTTTAACGTTTTTGTTCCTGCTCTATCTTCAAAATGGTAATACATACCAGCGTCAAACTTGGTCTGATTATAGTGCACACTATGTAGTTTAGCAACAAATACTAAAAACAGGGCAAACGTAGACATATGTGGAGGTATGTACGTAAGAAAGAGATGTAAAAATTCGCATTTCGCGTACGTTCGTTGATGTCTTTTGATAAACACTCGTAAATTAAATCAGTTTCTATGGGGTATCAGTTCGATGGGTGCTTCGGAACCCTTACTGCGTAAGTCCGACTCACAATTCGGCGGTTTTTATTGTATTTATTTTATGTGCCCTTGCGTAAGAAGTTAGAGCTGTATTGCTAATATTAGGAACTAGTCTATGCTCGCGGCTTCGCCCGCGTTTTATATGGTTTATCACAGAAATATGTTATCGCGCATCCCTCGGAAAGTGTTTATCGTTCCGGGATAAAAAGTAGCTACAAAGTTAGTCCAGGTTATGGTCTATCTGTCTGCCAAATTCCATCAACGCCCGTTCAGTCGTTTCACCTTGTTTGAAGAACAAACAAATATCCACATTTTCGCATTTAGAATAATTAGTAGGACGCGTTTATTTTAAGCGTTCCGTATCCAAAGTATTCCAACGGGACCCTATTACTAAGCCTACGCCTATCCATCCATCTAATCCGTTCGTCTGTCTGTCACAGGGATGTTGAATGGCTATGTGGTTGGGGTGTCTACACACCCACAGCCCTACAGCCCTACGGCTGTATGTTCTTTTAAAACGTAATAGGTAGGTAGCCAGTTGAAATTTTCACAGAATATGTTACTGAGGCCTCCATCATGGTAAATACTAAAAAAGTATGGCAACCTTAGTGTGCGAGTCCAATTCGCATTTGGCCGGTTTTATAATAAAATTTGACAGTCGATATTAGTGCAACACAGGCTATTGTATGCTTTTGTAATATACGAATTAGGCATTATCGAGTCAGCACAGTAAAATTATGTTTTTGTAATGTAACATTCACGATTATAATTATATTTGGATTAATATTATGTGTAATTACATTCAAGGTTCTTTCATAAAGATGTGTAGGTAATATTGGCTAATAGGTATTCGTAATTGGTTTTTTAGACATTGCATTGACGTCACACGATCATGATCATTTGATCGACATTTACAAAAAAAAATCATTAGTAATTTATGCTCGGAACGTAAATTATAAAATATTTTATATTAGTAATAAGTTTTATTGATTTATTGAAACTTCAAAGTATATTTCATGTTAGAAGGAATTACCCTTGAAAACATTTTACAGCCAATTTTAAGGACAAATTATAATATTTAAATGTTAATTATTTCAAAAACGTTAAATAACATTGACTAAATTATCTAGTAATTATAATAAAATAGGAATTAAAACTACATATTACCAAAACATTGCCTCAAACTATGTAGCCTTTTGCTTCACTACTTTTTTATTTCAGGCCTATTAAGTTATGCACACTTAAATTTCTGGCTGATAGTGGTGCTATGTATGTAAGTAAGTAAGTAAGTAAACTTTATTGTTTCTGATCGAGTGGTTACAGTTGTTATACAATCATCTTGATAGTGTTAGATACATCAATCAGCCCATTTTGTGCATACAATAATTTTTTGGATAGGTAATATTATTTATGTCAAGTTATGTCAAATCTATGAATTAATTATAATAACAATCAAATTAAATTATTTTTACATTCAAAAAACTCCTTAATTGTATAGAAACATTTTTCAGTTAGCCATTTTTTTAACTTTATACGAAATAATATTAAGGGTAATTCTCTTAGAGTCTGGGGTATTTTATATAAACTTTAATACACATAACCATACAATTTCTGTGGTAAAGGGTAGTTCTACACTTTGGCACAATTATCTTTGTAGGATCTCTTTGGCTGTACAGACTATTTTCACAAATTTTGTCAAACAATTGTGGGTGTTTCCTTACAAACAATCCAATCTCGAGGATATAGAGAGAGCTTAAAGTTACAATTCCAGTTCTTCTAAAAAGCGGTTTACAAGAGTCTAGAGGCTCGGCATTGCATATTACTCGCACACATTTCGGTATCGGGTCATTAAAATCACTACAACATGGTTGAGCGAAGCGATGCTACAATGATGCTGGCGATGCTCGCGCTCGCGTCATGCTCGTGACCAGTAGGTCTACTCGCGTTTTACGAACGACAAACGAAGTACGAACTTACGTTCCGACTGATACTTACATAATAAAGATAGGCACATAAAAAAGGCACAATTAAGATAGACTACGGTTCAGAGTCGTATACAATTTACCGGAGATGAGAAAAACAAACGTCAAAACACGATCATCGCATGCGATAAGGGAACGATGGTTGACCGGAGTAGCAAATTGTGCGATGAATCGTACGATTTATCGAATATCGTTGAACGGGAGTAGACCCCCAGGTGCCGTTTGCGTCTGTCGGCACAGAAGTCCAATCCACGTAACTAAAGAAGTGCAGTTGCAGTTATGTTTCGATCTAAACAATGCTTTTCGTATTCTCTTATCTACGGCGATCGCTGTCAGAAACGAACTGCAGCGTCACTGCAACTTGATCGGCGCGTCATGAAATTACGTGAATTAGGACCCTGGTCAGCTCCTATATACAAAGGCATTTTTTCAACCTTTAAATGCACACTCTCTTTATTAATCTAGTTTTCTCATTTCTGCTATCTATCTACATTAATCTTACATTCATCATCATCATCATTTCAGCCGAACGACGTCCACTGCTGGACATAGGCCTCCCCCAAGCATCGCCACAACGACCGGTCCTGTGCCTTCCGCATCCAGCGGATTCCTGCGACCTTCACCAGGTCGTCGGTCCACCTTGTGGGGGGCCTACCCACGCTGCGCCTTCCAGTACGCGGTCGCCACTCCAGAACTTTACTGCCCCATTGGCCATCCGTTCTGCGAGCAATGTGCCCCGCCCACTGCCACTTAAGTTTGGCAATTCTTCGGGCTATGTCGGTTATTTTCGTTCTCCTGCGAATCTCCTTATTTCTGATTCGATCACGCAGGGACACTCCGGGATTCTTACATTATTAGAATTAATTTACTTATGTATAACGACAACAACAATTAATATGAAAACAACATCCATGGAGCTTCTTGCCGGATCTTCTCCATAGGACTCACCATTTGGAACCGTGCAACTAGGATCTACTATATTAAGCGCTTTTAATTAAGTTTATCAATAAAAAAACAATTAGAATTTAACCTGTGAGAATAACGTGTCACATATTTACATTATTTTTAATTTAACAAAATTGTCTACTACACAAAGAAATAGATGCAAACGTAGATTTATATAGTACGCTACTAAACTATAAAGTCTGTTTGATCTAATTGGATCGTGTATTTTCTCAGAACGTTTATTCTGCGCCCGCGCCGGTCGCTGGTCAAGTCCGTGTTATTATATAAAGCAGTGCTCGCTCTACTTACAATGTGGTACAAATTATAAGCAGATTATGGACTATAATCAAAATAATTTATGTTCTTAATGAGATATATTTGTTAGGTATGTATTTGATTATAATTTGGGGATGTAATAAGAGGCAATTGAGTCAATATCGAGGAATTAGGCATCAAATAGCATATTTAGTAAAACGTTGATAGACTACCATATCTTCTCGTGGGTGTCGTAAAAGGCGACTAAGGGGTTCACCAGGATGGGCAGCAGCGTTCCTAGGGCATTTATTCAACCAACTGTGATCGCCTACTCGCCTGCCAAGCGTGGCGATTTTGGCATATACCCCCTTTTTGGGAGAGGCATATTTCCAGCAGTGGACGTCTTTCGGTTGAAATGATGATGATGATGACGATAGACTACACAAACCACCGAAGATTTTAGAGTTCTTTTATTGTTTATTAGAACGTTAATGGCTTATTGTTCTTAAAGACTTTCTTGGTATGGGTTTTGGATCGTTTAACTATCCTCAACTTCAACATAAAAAAATGGATAGACCGAAGTCTGCTAGGCACATGTAACCATTAAGCTTAGAGTAATAAGACTCAGAGTGATAATTTAATTCAAAGTTCCGCTCAAAGTTGATGCACAAAACAATGTGTACGCGGCACGTAAAATGTTTGACGATACGCACACAAGCGCGAGATAAATGTACAAACATAGCCTTTTAAGGCCAACCTAAAATTGCTTCACTTCGCGTGCTACTACTCCGGTTCTAAGCCATTAAGGTTATACTTCAGCAATGTTTCATGAAACATTGCCAATGATTGATGATCGGGGTGCATTAAAAGAGCCTCCACGAGTGACGATATTTAATTGATCGTCCGGCGCACCCTGGGCAGTCAGCCCCGCTACCAACCTGCTGACTGGCTAATCTTTTCCAGACGACATGAGTTATTATCATTATGTAGCTCATGTCGACACAAAGAAGAAGATAGGTCTCATAAATTATGATAAATTTGCAATAAATACGCCATTTTACCTACCGAAAGCCAGCTTGAAAAAAAAAAAATTTAGCTAGACTCATGACTAAGTAAACTTGTTCGGAACATTGTAAAAAAAATATGATTTTTTAATTTTCTAACGATATAACTCACTGAATAAAGCGTCAATGTCTCGCTCTATATATTGGAATGGTGCAATAGTTGCCCAACGCACTTGTTCACACATGCGCGTATGACTGAAACTTGTTCAGCTAACTTTAAGCGTACAATCTCTTACTTAGAGCAATGATTCATGGGTTAGTCCGCCTAGGTATTGGGTAAGCATAGATATAGGTATCTAGCGGTTAGTGATCTGTTCAACAATGGCAGTCTTTAGATATAAACAGACCTGCAAGATCTATATACAACGTGTAACAGAATAAATGCAAGACCTCAGACACCCCATTTAGAATATTATGAATAATATCTGTTTTTTACTTGTATTTTAAGTTATAAACCACACTCCATTTCACTTAACCTCCAGTAAAACGAAAGTACATACGTATCGGCGAACCTACAAGCTGACATGTTGCGTGCTGCTCCCGGCTTTCATCAATAACTTACACGCCTTGACACCGGTTGTCCAACAACTTGCACTTTAGGTACAATGTGGACTGCAATAAGCAACAGTGTCACACGACTACCATTTTGAGAAAACGACGTTTGACTTAAAAAAAATATAGTATAAGCTCTACTTAGTTTGGGATTAGATGGTGCTGTATAAAACGTCTTAAAAAAAATTAGTAAATTTATTTTTATTTATACCTAGTTTGGGATTCAGAGGCTTCAATAGATTTGAAGTCATAGTTAATGAAGTTATTTATTTATTTAAAAAGTTCTGGAAAGCACTATTTTATCGGAGTATTTTTTGTTTACATACTTTAAGATTTTCTTAAAGTTGTCTTGTCTGAAATTTACTGCATGAGACGAGGCAAATACTTTTTTAATGTGCATTTATAAACACATTTTTGTAGAAACATTTATAATTTAGGGTGTTTTTTTTATAGCGAAAAAATACTTTTATTGATTTACAGAAACGCATCAGACAAAATTAATAATAAGTATTTTTTGGTTGACTCTGTGTTGCTTGTTATCGTCCAACTTACAATTTACTTTAGGCACAATATTATGTATATTGTGCTTTATAAATTAAACTTGGTTGCTCAATATTTGGGTTTAACGTCCTACGAGACAGACCTCGAACAGTGGAAATTTACTTGAAACTAGATCGAATTGTTGTTAACTTGATTTTTGGTTTGATTTTTAATTGAGAACCATTATTGCGACGGTTAAGTACCTAATCATCTTTTGATTGGTAAAAGCTTAAAATATAAGTTTTTTTAGCTACAGTAAAGCATGAATTTGTATTTACCACTCAATCGTCACTTAACGCTTTACAAAGCAATACCCAGTAGACATAGTAAGGCATCACGATACAATCTTTAAAGCTCCTAAGTGTAAAAAGTATATCGCATTTATTACAACCAATGTAACAAAGTTATCTAGATCAAAAACAATTAGTATGCTAATATTGATCTGCCAAATTGCTTTTCTAACCTCGCTATAGGCTACATTCTCAGTCGTTCATAATCATAACTATTCATTATTTCGTAATATAAAAGATATGAAAAAGTCTCATGTAACATACAGTGTGTTACGATTACTTATGAATAATCACTCGTTAGTTAGAACAAAAGACGGCGCGTGCGCAGGCGGGGGAAAGAGGGAGAGCTGAAAGGCAAACAAGGTGACTATGTGAAGTTCAATTGTGCGTTGTGTATCAGGTTTTTTATTCACTTAGACGTTTGAACGAGCTATGGAGCGAGCTATGCTTGGAGTTTCTTTGAAGGATAAATTCCGTAACGAGATTATCCGGAGAAGAACCGGAGTGACCGACATAGCTTGTAGGATCAGTAAGCTGAAGTGGCAGTGGGCTGGCCATGTCTGTCGAAGGACCGATGGCCGTTGGAGCAGACGAGTCCTTGAGTGGAGACCGCGAATCGGCAAACGCAGCGTAGGGCGTCCCCCTGCCAGGTGGATCAACGACCTAAAGAACGCGGCTGGGGGGGACTGGATGCGGAAGGCAGAGGACCGAGCGTTGTGGCGCAACTTGGGAGAGGCCTATGTCCAGCAGTGGACTGCGATAGGCTGAGTTGATTGAGACGTTTGAACAGATTAGTAAGTTGTATGGACGTTTGAATAGAGTTTTTTTTCTGAGAGTATGATTAAAGGATATTTTTTGGTTCTGTGGTAGTAGCAAAAAAACCCGACCATGTATGAATGTAGACCGATTACTTTTTTTTTCGAGAACGAAACCTTCAAAAGTCTACCAGCCTCATGGGGGATAGGTTATGCTACCGGTCACCCCCTGTGCTACGCCTATAAAGCACGGCCCATGGGAGGCTTTTGTCTCCCTGAATACGCTCTAACCTACCTGCTAATATTAACTACTCAATGATAAGTTTAGGGCTTAAAGTTAAGCAAAATTTCAGTTTCTCAGTATTTAATGTCACAATAAGTTAAGTTGTCATACTGGACACGCATTGGAAAATACGTGTTTATGATAAATATTATGTATAAACGTGTGACAATGCACGATGCAACCTATGCTTAATCTACTAGCTTTAATGTACTTATAATTACTTGGATGTCAGTTATTGTGTGGAAGCACATTTTAGGAGAAAATTGTGAAAACATCTGATGGCTATAGAATTTGAAAGCTTTAAAATTATTTTCTCCCACTTGCTCGGAAATTGGTTCATTATTCAAAAAAAAGAATACAACAATCGGCTCTTTTCCGTACGCAACGAAATAACAGGCCGGTAATATCCAACAGGACAATAATAGAAATTGCTGGACACTTTTTATTTTTTAAATTATGCTAACGATGTTTTTAGGTACACACTTACATAAATTAGGTGTTTTTAGGTACATAATATTTATCATTATACGACTGAATGAGTTTTTTTTTTTCAAAACTTTGATAATAGAATAAGAACCGCGCGCGGGCGAATTGGCGTAAATGAAAATGGGATACTGTTAAATTAATTTGTGTTGTATTTCCTCGCAAATGAGAGAAAAGTACTATACAAATCTCGGCCCAAATAGCAATTAACGGCCTCGTTTAGTTAAAAAGGACTCGGCTTGCGATTCGTCTTTTCAAAATCACTTGGGATCCCATTTCGTGAACTCTTGATGACCTTACTTTATAATAAAACAAAGTTTAACCGGATTAAATCGCGTATATTATTTAAATTGGTTTTCCTGACGTTTCGAAAGCTTTGCAGCATTTCGTGGTCACACGTAGACTAAGATGACAATCATCTTTACAGATATTTCTAAAAAAAACACAACGCAACACAACACAGTAAAAGATAATGATATTGTGAATGATTACTGCGTGCATCGAAACGATTTTAATTAATAATATTGTACGGTAGATTAAAATATTTTTTTAGAAATATCTGTAAAGACGATTGTCATCTTAGACTACCTGCGACCAAGAAATGCTGCAAAGCTTTCGAAACGCCAGGAAAACCAATTTAAATAATATACGCGATTTAATCCGGTTAAACTTTGTTTTATTATAAAGTAGGGTCATCAAGAGTTCACGAAATGGGATGTAGCCGCTTATACTTACCAAGGATTGTTACTATGAATATGTATAATCTGCGAAAGTGTGCGTTTGGGCATGTGTGTTTAGTTATATTTCTCTGTCTGTTTAGGAGCTTTTACACGCCGGGGAAGCATTTGCGAACAAAAGACATAAACGCGTGGTCTGGCCACGTAAATGCGATGAATCTTGGGCCCGTATTATTAAATAGCTCTAACTTGGAAGCTCTTAGTAAAATTGTTTGTGGTTTAACATCGCTTGAGATGCAGATTTTTTGAGATAATAAAATATGTGTTTGCATATTAAATGAAAAATTAACTTGGGATGTCGCTCCCAGGCCACCGTTGAAAGTGCCTAAGATTTTTGAGAAAAAATTAATAAAGAAAATTATACATTACATACACAAACTCAGGTGGTCCCTACATTCTATAGATTTAAGTGACCAACGGACTTTTTTCCGCGATTTCAGGGTTGGTCCCATAGTAAAAGTTGTTCATAATGATGAGTACAATGACCCCTTTTTGGGAAAGAAGCAATAAAAATTTCAGCATGTACAGGTTCATAAACGTTGTAACCTACAGCGTATTGATTACATTAAGTTAAGTAAGCCATGAAGATGTTAATTATGCCAAGTCATTAAAGTCACACATAATTACAAATTATTGCTATTTACGATTTCTTAGCTACAGAGAAAAGTTTATCAATCAATATCTTTATAAATACTACCAAAAGAAGCAAAAACATTAAAGTAAGTACCAACAAATTACTGCGTCCTTGAGTTGAGACCGCGAATCGGCAAACGAAGGGCGCCCCCATGCCAGGTGAACCAACGTCCTGAAGAAAGTAGCTGGGGGGACTGGATATGGAAGGCGGAGGATCGAGTGATGTGGCGCGACTTGGGAGAGGCCTATGTTCGGGAGTGGACTGCGATAGGCGGATTTGATGATGATGTTGGTGACCAACAAATAAAGCGGATATTAAACACATAGAAAGTAGCATAATAATGCAAGGAAACGAATATAAAACAATAGACGGAAGTAGCACTGGGCCACAGGTAGTGAAAACAACTGCATATTTTCTATAATAAGTTTTAGTACATTTATTTTTTGTGTCGTACTTTGTCTGTCATTGAAACCAAAAACTTTCTTGAAGGTGTCACAATAAAGGATGCAGTGATTTCATTAATAGGATATCTAAAATCTAAGCTGAAGAGTTTGTTTGTTTGTTTGAGCGCACTAATCTCTTGAACTACCAGTCGGATTTGAAAAATTGTTTTTGAATTTGATAGCCCAATTCTTGAGAAAGGTTATACGCTATTTCACAACGCGCCATAACCCTTATGTCATGTTCTATATGCATGTCATGCCGAGGCCAATATTCGTCGAAGGGTCGGCACTAGGGCTTCTCAATATCGCCTGTTTTCCAATATCGGAATTGGACCCGATATTGACCTCAAAATATCGGAATTCCGAGATTCCGATATTGAGACATAATATTTTTAAATACTACCAGGACTTGATTTAAAATGAAAACCTAACCTTGTTTGTAAAGTAAAAAGTGGAGATTATGCCAAAAGTGTTGCTTTTGAAAACTAATGGCTATTTAGGATCTAATAAACCTGAATGGCCTGTCATCATCATCATAATTTCAGCTGAAAGACGTCCACTGCTGGACATAGGCCTCCCCCAAGCATCGCCACAACGACCAGATCTGCGCTTTCTGCATCCAACGGATTCCCGCGACCTTCACCAGGTCGTCGGTCCACCTTGTGGGGGGCCTACCTACGCTGCGCCTTCCAGTACGCGGTCGCCACTTCAGAATTTTACTGTCCCATCGGCCATCCGTTCTGCGAGCAATGTGCCCCGCCCACTGCCACTTATGTTTGGCTATGTCGGTTACTTTGTTCTGCTGCGAATCTCCTCATTTCTGATTCGATCACGGGACACTCCGAGCATAGCCCTCTCCATTGCCCTTTGAGTGACTTTAAGCCTTCTTATCAGGCCCATTGTGAGCAACCACGTTTTAGTACCGTAAGTAATTACTGACAACACACACTGGTTAAAGACTTTCTTCTTGAGACACTGCAGTATTTTGGACCAGAAGATATTGCGTAGCTTCCCGAACGCTGCCCAACCGAGTCGAATTCAACGATTGACCTCTTTCTCGAAGATGGATCTACATAACTGGACAGTTTGTCCTAGGTCTTTGATTAGTCAAAGTCCTAGGAAAACATAGGTCATCGTCAACAACTTCGACTGTAGATTTTCCGATATTTACGGAAATGGGTGCTATATTATTATTATTCGACATTTGACCTTTGTCTTGTTCATATTTCCACTCTATCGGAAGCTCTACTGAGGTCATCGAGCTTTGTATTGAGGTCCTCTATGATCTCAGCTATGACTATATGTTGTCGGCAAACCGAAGGTGAGTGATATACTTGCCGTTTGTGTTAATGCTTAGCCCTTTCCAGTCCAGAAACCTGAAGACTTCCTCCAATGCAGCAGTGAACAGTTTCGGAGAGATCATATCTCCCTGTCTCACACTTCGCTGCAGAAGGATAGGTTTTGAGGCTTTGTCCTGTAATCGTTTTCATACAAACACTTTAACACTTTGATGTACCGATAGTCAATTTGGCAACGTTGAAAGGACTGTAGTACAGCCCAAGTCTCGGTCAAATCGAAGGCTTTCTCGTAGTCCACAAACGCTAAACAAAGAGGCACGTTATACTCTTCGGTCTTCTGTATAACCTGCCGCAGTGAATGTATGTGGGCTACGGTTCTAAAGCCTTTTCGGAACCTGGCTTGTTCGGGAAGCTGGAAGTCGTCAAACCCACGTGAAAGACGGTTTGTAATGACTCTCTAAAACAGCTTATAGACATGGCTCAGAAGTGAGATGGGTCTGTAGTTCAAAATCAATAACAAAAATTGTCATTAATAAAAAAACTTTATAAGCAATAAAAGCAAAAGCATTTTCTCACTAGCACTTTCTGGCCAGTCTTCTAACTCTGCCAACGATCAATATTCGACAAAAATAAGATTTATGAATGGAAAATACATTACAAATTAAAAAGTTTGTTGTAACGTTCAAGGCACACCACTAGTCTTTGCTTAAACATTAACTAGCTCTCGGATTTTTTGATGTTCTCATACATTTTCTAGAAAATATCGAAATATCGGAATTCCGATATTTTACGTTCTAATACCGATATTATAAATACGTAGAAAATGTAGCGAGATTCCGATATTTCGAGATCTCGGAATCTCGGAATCGAAGCCCTAGTCGGCACTCGAAGTTGTAACGGAATACGTCTACCTAGGGCAGGCAATTCAGCTTGGTAGACACAACTTCGAGAAAGAAGCCAACAGAAGGATCCGTCTGGGCTGGGCAGCATTTGGGCAAACTTCGCCGAGTGTTCTCGTCGCCTATACCGCAAAGTTTGAAGACAAAGGTCTTCAACCAGTGCGTCCTGCCAGTCATGACTTACGGTGCCGAGACGTGGACACTGACACTTGGGCTAGTCCACAAATTTAAAGTCGCTCAGCGAGCTATGTAGCGAGCTATGCTTGGAGTTTCTTTGAAGGATAAAATCCGTAACGAGATTATCCGGAGAAGAACCGGAGTGACCGACATAGCTTGTAGGATCAGTAAGCTGAAGTGGCAGTGAGCTGGCCATGTCTGTCGAAGGACCGATGGCCATTGGAGCAGACGAGTCCTTTAGTGGAGACCGCGTATCGGCAAACACAGCGTAGGGCACCTCCCTGCCAGGTGGACCGACGACCTAAAGAACGTGGCTGGGGAGGACTGGATGCGGAAGGCAGAGGACCGAGCGTTGTGGCGCAACTTGGGAGAGGCCTATATCCAGCAGTGGACTGCGATAGGCTGAGTTGATTGATTGATATAACCCTTATGAGCCGATAAAAAAAGAAAAAGTCACAAAGAACGTTACTCATAAACGTAGTAATGGCGGGTGATGCAATGCACAGATGCGGGCGCAGCTAGTAATCTATTATAAATAAACTACTATACTATAGGTAGGAGCTCGTCCGGGGAAGTATACGGTGGTAGCACCGTACTTACTTCTCCGCCAAACAGTGATGCTTGCATTGCTGTGTTTCGGTCTGAAGGGTGCCGGTGAAATTACAATCACATGAGACTTTCCATCTTCATGTCTCAGTTTGGCGAACCGTCTTGCGGTACCATTTAAGCAACAACCTAGGCGATATTGCAGTTGTTATAGGCAAAGGTAACCGCTTAACATCAGGTGGGCCTTTAGCTCGTTTCGCCATCCTATACTATAAAAAAGGTAAGTATAAATATCGCATTGCGTGATACTGGTGGGGCACCGGTGCGGTTTACTGGAGAGCTCCTCCATTTTGTGCTGAGGGGTGGGGTGTCATCGTCTGGTTATATTCGATAGAAGTCCGACATACCCTCTGCTATTCTTCTTTCAGATGGAGGGTGTCCATGGGGATTTCTACTCGAAAAAAAAGTATAAATATTGCAATTAATGATTCACATAGGTATGTACAAGCCTGGTTGCCATAATTGGCTTGAACCTGTACTGATCCTCAAAGGCGTTTGCAACATAAGAACTCTTCAAATCCCAAGAACAAAACGCAGTTTAAAGAAACATCTAAGCATCGCAAAGCTTCAAGACATTGGATACCATTTGGACAAGTCCAAGCTACCTCAGCTTAGACAATAAATCTATAATAATCCTAAAAGATCTCTCCTTTTCCATAAAAACACGCGCATACTTAAGAAATGTTATGTCCACCTGTCGTAAACCATAACAAAACAGGACTTAAGTTAATCGGCTCAAACTAATTGACTTGACTCATGACATGGATATGGTCCGTGACATTTTATGTTATAATTGCGATTTATAGTCTGTTATTAGTGTTTCTTTTAATAACCCCCTTCCCACTAATATTATAAATGCTAAAGTAAGGATGTTTGTTTGTTTATCCTTCAATAACCCCATAACAGCTGAAGATTGTTTGGCACACAAAATGATCATCATAACACATAACATAACATAACATCACGCCTGTATTTCCCCGAAGGGGTAGGCAGAGGTGTATAGTACACCCACATTTCGCCAGTTATGTTATAGTCCCATGTAATAGGGGGCGAGCCTATTGCCACTAACCGGGCACAAATCCATACTCCGGGCTGCTACTGGGAATTTCCTAATGAAAAAACCCAATTACACTTTGCCCGACCCGGGAATCGAACCCAGGACCACACGCTCAGCAGTCGCGCTTGCGACCACTAGACCAATGAGGCAGTCATGAATGATCATGTTCTGAATTAACACATATACTTTGATACTTTTAATAGGCATACTATGGGAGCAAAGCCACGGGAGACAGCTAGTTAGTGATAGTGGAGTTAGTGAATATTGCACTAATTTACACCTAAAATTATGTATATATCTCCATCATTACTTTTTCTAAATCCCAATCATATAATATTATTAAGAAAGATGCAGATGCCGTTTTCTTCCGGCTAAAGAAATTAAACCCAGTCCATCAAACACTCATATTCATAGCCCAAAATAATTTTAGTTCCTATATCTCGCAATAGTCTTGCATTATCCTGAGACGAAATATGACTGTATTGATATAATGCAGCTGTGGTTTGTTTTTGGTCCGTGCCCTATGGGGAAATTAAATTTAATCTAAGATGGTATGCCATCTTAGATTAAAGTTGCCAAAGGGGCGGCTGCTGGCCGGACCTGTGACCTCTGGCAAGCCTTCCAAAGGTCCGGAATTCTCCCTAACAGAAGATAAGCCATGAATAAAGAAAGACATGATACAAATATGTTTTTTTTTTACTATTAATTAGACCACATAAAAATAAACACAACATAACAACTATTCCAATGACGTTTCCATTTCAAAGTTCCGTTCCGGTTTTTTAACTTAAAAACTTCTGAACTGGTCAATATGCACATAATTATGTTTAACTTTCAAATATTTCCGTTAAAACTGAAGGTTACTTTAACGACATCATTAATTTTTGCGGCTTCACCCATCGATATAAGCATCCGAATATTTATAGGCGTATATTCGTCAGTATTTGAGCGAAAGTCGGCCAGTTTGAGATGGCTTTCATGTTAAACCAGTTGGCTTTCTTCAGTGTAGTGTAATAACATGGCAGGTGCAAGTTATGAGTGAGAAGCGGGTCATGATGTGTCAAGAACTGGGTCAAGGGGGAAAATAGCGCCGTCGACCATTTTCTCGTGAGGAAATCCTTATGGATCTGCCAGGGAAGACGAAAGGTAAGGACATTCTCTTATTATTATTCTTTATAGTGCACCATTGTGCACACATATATATATTTATATTATTCTTTACTGTGCACACATACCAGGCCCCTCAGAAAGTATTGCGAAAAAAAGTTTTTATATATGGGAGACTGGCCAGTTATAATGTTTTTCGAAAATATGATTATTTATAAGTAAAAATAAGTAAGTTCCAATTTCAAAATTTCCCTCCACATTTTTTGCGAGTTAATTCAAAGTATTGTGTCTCACTGAAATATGGATCTGCGCCGGGAACATTTTAGAGCTATGATTTTATACGATTTCAAGTGTCGCCTGAAACCGGATGAATCGTACGATAGACTTCAAATGGCATTCATGGATGAAGGCCCTTCCAAGGCAACCGTGTATCGTTGGTATAACGAATTCAAGCGCGGTCGACCAACTTTGGGGGATGACGAAAGAAGCGGTCGCCCTTTGACGGCTGTTACCGAAGAAAACGTGCTAGCAGTGAAAAATTTAATCCAAGACAATAGGCGAATTACATATCGGGAGATTCAACACATATTGAAGATTGGATCGGGAAGCGTTCACGAGATTCTACACAGCCATCTTCGCGTGAGGAGGATAGTATCACGCTGGGTGCCGCACAACCTCACCGATGCTCAGAAGCAGGCCCGGGTGGAATGGTGCCGTGATATGCTTAACAAATTTGAAGCAGGCTCGTCTCGGCGTGTTTACGACATCGTTACAGGTGATGAGTCCTGGATTTATCAATACGACCCAGAAACCAAGCGCCAGTCGACTGTTTGGGTGTTTCAAAAATAGCCAACGCCTACCAAAGTGAAGCGATCTAGAAGCGGGGGTAAGATTTTGATCGCTAGCTTTTTTAATTTGACTGGCCACTTGGTATCAATTCCCGTACGGGATCAAAGAAGCATTAATGCCGAATGGTATACTACCAAATGTTTGCCAGAAGTTTTCTCTGTTATAAGCAACAAGCGACCAAACACAGGGCTCCGCGGGCTACTGCTCCACCACGACAATGCACCTGCGCACACCGCACTCAAAACGAGGGACTTCCTGGACAGCACGCCAGTCAAACTCCTGGGTCACCCTCCTTACAGCCCTGATCTAGCACCGTGTGACTTCTTTTTATTCCCAAAAATAAAAAATCAGCTCAAAGGGATACAATTTTCGTCGCCGGAAGATGCGCTGGCTGCGTTCGAGCAGGCTGTAAACGAGGTGTCTGCGGCGGACTGGAAAAAGTGTTTTGAAAACTGGTTTAGGCGCATGAATCTTTGTATAGAGGCTGGTGGAAAGTACTTTGAAAAGATTTGATAAAAATATATGTACGTATAGAACAATTTTTTTTAGTTTCGCAAAACTTTCTGAGTGTCCCACGTATATACATTTATATTATTCTTTATTGTGCACACATATATACATTTATATTACAGTAGGAAATTTTATGTACATCGGCGAGCTGAACTCAGAAATGAGTTTTCTAACAGCGAACCTTAGCTTTAAAGATAGAGATGTTGGATTAACAAGCGTACAACATAAATTTAACCTACTTTATTTACATACAGTACTAGCTTACGACGCTCTTACCGACTTAAAAAAACATGCTGTTTTTCCTACTAACTTTGGTCGGGGGTGCGAGTTTAGCTCTGCATTCTACTCGGACTCCTGGCATAACTGGTTCATCCTTACCTTTTCAAATTTAAAGTCCAATCATTTGTCCAATCTTTTCGCTTTTTTTATGGTCACGTGGCTTAAAGAAGTAGGAAAAGTGTGGTGGGTTTTTTAAATAAAAAATGTGTCTACAATACCTGTCGAGAAAGTTAAGGATGATAAGTGACTTGACAGATAATTATTGTCTTTGTTTTCGTTTGGTGTATTTTACAATATAGAATATAATAAATAAACAAATACACAACTCATAAAATAAGAGCTATTAAATAAATTAAGTGCATGTATTTATGACTATGAGCTGGACTCTAGTGGTGTGAACCGGTTCTCAAAAAACCGGATAATCACCGGTTAGAGTGAGTACCGGAGACTAATCGGTGATTGCACTAAACTACCGGTTATTTCATTTGTTGCAGAACGCACCCAAATGTGCTGTGAAATGTGGCAATTTTTTTTTTTTTTTTTTTTTTTTTCTTTTCTTCTCGTATATATAGATTTAGAGTATTTTGAATAACCGGAGAACATCCGGATAATCTCCGGTGATTCAATAAAATCTCCGCATAATCTCCGGAGGCTGAAAATGCCTCCGGTTCACACCACTACGGACTCCTTCCAAAAGGACTGGACGCTTGTAGCAATAGACAGGGAGAAGTGGAAGGAGAGTAGGGAGGCCTTTGCCCTGCAGTGGGACACTTCAGGCTTATAATATAATAAATATTTATGACTAAAACAATCCCTGACAATGTAAGATATCTTAAAGAAGATTAGATCTTATTACAAGACACGTCATAAAAGTACAAACATTTGCATAAAGTTGTCGATTCATTCTAAAATTATATATTTTAACTTAACATATTTTATTTAAATACCTATGGAGATTCTATATTTCTGTACCATTGTAGTCATATCATAGTGTAATAGTAATATGTATTTTTGTATATATTCTTTTTTTTTCCTTTGATGTTCTCCATATTCTTGTTGGCAGTACTATGTTGTTCACAGATTATTTTTGTATTACTCTTTTTTTTATACGTGGAGACTTGTAAATGGCTGTCAGACTAACACATTGTTTTCATTCTGTTTTCTTTAGCTGTAAATCTTCCATATAAATCAAGTAAACAAATAAATAAATTACTTATCGCATTCACATTACCCGATAAATGCGGGGAAAACTCTAAAGGCCCTGATTGACGGGCGAGTCATAAGCTTGCGATAAAGATTACTGCGCTTTCGAGAGCTTAGTAAGGAGTTTTACAGGTAGAGCCAATAAAACCTCGGTAAAGCCGGCCGTCGATCAAGGCCTAAAAGGTCTCGAAATTCTCGATTCATTTTAAATCCGGTTCGCTTCAGCCCATCACTTGCAGCAAACTCCGTAAAAGCGTTCAAGGTTGAGTTTGCCGAAAGTGACAAAAGCCTTGCCGGTGTCAGGTTTTCCGGGACAAAGCGCGCGCGTGATAAATACGTAACGGCTTGAATGACGGCTAATAGGCGTTTTAGTTATGATTATGTCTTGACAATGTGTCACTGCGCAAGTTGAACGAATTCTGAACCAGATTTTAATTTTAAGTGTTGTTTTTTTATTGCTGTACAAAGGGTTTTTTCAAGCATATTTGCAATAGCCCCAAAAGTCTATACTAAAGTTCTGATAAATATGTGGTTAGCAGAAAATTACAGTTTGTTTAAAAAAAAGCTGTTTTTATTTTATCAAGCATTATACTTTTGTACATCACTACTTCGTTAGCAGAATAACAAAGACTGGAAAAATCAAATCGAAAAACTTTTACCTCTCGTAATGTTTACCAAAAATTAACTTACAATAGTTACCAACAAAACAATCTAATGACAAGCAAAACTAAGGCGGCATAATGTGAAATAAAGTTTAAAAAATTATGGCAGAGAATGGGATAGTAGACCTCAACCCATTACAGAGAATATTATGTCGCTCGGCAGCTTACTCACAAAGCTACAAACTAAAGCAAACAAGTATTGCGCAATTTTTTTTTTTTTTTTTAAATAGAATGATGTGTTAAATAATTTAATAAGCGATACTTCATCATCATCATCATTTCAGCCGAAAGACGTCCACTGCTGGACATTGGCCTCCTCCTAGTAGCTTGGGAGGATATGCCAAGCGTAGCGCGTGGCTTTAGAACACTGCTGCCCATCCTCTGGTGAATACTTAAGCGATACTTAATGCCATATTAAACAGACTAAAGCATAATGTTGTTGTTCGACCTCAGAGTGACTTTTTTACATCAGTATAAAAATAAAGGAATAGATTTATCAAAACGCGAAAATCAGAACTTTTGATTCACGTTAAAAAAGCGCTTATGTGAATGAGGCAAGATGGCTTTGTGGTGAGCGAAGAAAAAAATTCCTAAATCTTATTTGTAGATTTTTCTTCGCTCACCACTTAGCTTCCTCGCTCACCACTCAGCTTACTCGCACAGCTCTGGTGGAAAGCCACCCTTAACAAGTGCTGTGACTGACTAGCATTTTAGTTATGCAACCAATTATCATTTCAGCCAAAAAACGTCCACTGCTGGACATAGACCTTCCCCAAAAGGGTGGTATATACCATAATCGCCACGCTCGGCAGGTGGGTTGGCTAAAAACTAATACCAAAGTCATCGATGTATATGTACTATGTACTAGATGCGCTATTTAGAAGAACAACATGGTTACACGAGTTATGGTTCCGGAACCACACTGTCATCTGTCATCAGTTCACTTGACAGCTGTCTCGCGAACACACGTAAATTTTATCAACGGTTGCATCAACTGAATTTGGAACATGCTGCTTATACGAGATCGCGTATCTATTTATTGACGTCGTTGACCAAAGCATATATTTTAATCTTGATTAAGTAGATCCGAGACTACAGTATTCTTTAATATTTTACACAAAGCATGGGTAATGTGAAAGCAGGATAGAACGATGCCTTATGAATAAGTGTAAAAGAGACTTCACCACAAAATATAATAATGTATTTGACACTGACAGGTGTCAATACATAATTATATTTTGTACCCATGCTGTGTGAAAAAGGTTATAGTAGTAATGTATGTCTATAAATGATATAATATAAGGGTAGTTCCGTGGTTAGTTCATGATTGGTTGGTCATTGCGATATTATGACGTTATTCACCTGATTACCACGTGTGTGAAGCCACGGAAACAACTAGTCTAGAACTGTAATGATTGTGATACCGTACCCTCTTTGCTTGTCCCGAAAAAGATTGCAAGCGTGAAGTTACAGTTATTACGGTAATTGACTCATGGTTTCTGATAATTAGACGATTGAATTATAGATAACTGTGCAGTACTTTCGTGTCGGTAAATTAAATGTACACTCAACCAAACGGAATCATGACCCACCATAAGCTTAATTTTCTACAAACATTCTAATACAATTAGGTCGAGTTTCGCTCAAAGATATTTCCCAGGCAACAAACTTGTTATCAATTATATTGTAGAGTGACAGTTAGTTTCTTTTAATTTGATTGATATTCTTCTGGAATTGAAAGAGTTCGTATAGGTTATTGAAAATAAAAATGTTTACTTCTTTTTTATAGGTAAATTATGCGGAACGACAGTTAATTCGAAATTCTAAACATAATTCTAGCTTTATCAAAAACGTTACTTCTTATCCAATTATTAATCTATTCCATGTAATAACAAAGCTCATAATTGCATAGACCTCTGACCCGTATTAACGCAGTTTCCTTATTATTCAAAATGTCCTAAGTGCAGCACGATGCTAATAAGAAGAAAATTTTACTGTTTTGACAATTTCATACGAATTATCGGCTGAGTGGGTCATGATTCCGATTTGTTGACTGTACAACTAAATGTGGGAATGTATGTCATATGGTTAGTTCATGCTTAGAAATAAGCTAAGTCTTTCTTCTACGAAAAAAGTTACGTTTCTCCTTACAATAATTATGCATTATTCTAAGCGTTTCTCTCTTCTCGCGAGTAAACACTTATATACTCTAAAATATTAACTTAATTATTATCAAATAAACACTGGTGAACTGATATTGATTTGCTTAAATAATAGAAACCCCTATTGATTGCGGCGTTCTGACGAAGATCCAAAAAATAGGAAAATTCTTATGCTGACTATAAAATCGTGAGCGATTTTAATAATGTGATATTATTAGTTTTTACGCATTTACGCATGCAAAGCGAATTCTGAAGATATAAATTGTGGGAAGAAAAAAATCGGTCACGAGCAGAATTCGAAACTGAGACTCCTGGCTCAGTACGCTAGTGCTATAGCCACTAATGTGAACACTGCTCATGGTATTGAATTTAACTTCCATTTACTACGTCTTTGGGTGACGTCAGCGACATCTTATTAAGAAACAGTGTTCGAATCCCGCTCGTAAGCGATTTTTTCTTTCCACAATTTATATCTTTAGAATTCGCTTTGCATGCGTAAATGCGTAAAAAATAATAAAATGACATTATTAAAATTCGGAAATAGAAAGTGCAGCACCGGTCGTTGTGGCGATGTTATTGGAGGCCTATGTCCAGCAGTGGACGTCTTTCGGCTGAAATGATGATGATGATGATAATTAAAACTCACACTAAAAAAAAAAAAAAAAAGACGTTTGCGGTCAGGGGATCTCATGCACACACACACAGACACAATAGAAAGAAAATGAAAGAGAGAGTGCGTGGTGTGCATATCATGCGCTCATAACGCAAAAATCTTACGTGACATTACATTTTCCAGCAGCCGGGATAAGGAACTTCGTACTAAAAATCGTCTTTGTATGGGAGATTCTCGAATTTTGTAACGCGAGCCAAAGGCTAATTTTTATTTTGTTTTACAGTGAGTTTTAACAATGTGGTTGCTATAAGAGCCATATACTGAACCACTATGGACGAGTATTTTTGACCTTTGTAATTTAAATCAGCATAAAAATCGTACCGACATACAAGGCAATACCATAAGTTTTAAAGTCAAATTTTCCACTTTTCCAAATAAGTAAAATCAAGTTCTCCATTAAGAAAGACCTTGAAATCTCCAAGGTAAAGTCAGAGCTTAGAAATGACCCGTCATCCATAACAATGTTATGTCAACACGCATTTTTCAAACTAATCCATACATAATTCCTATTAGCTATACTTTCGTAATGGTCTAGATATTTTGAGCCTAAGTGGGTCAAATAGAACCTTTTGTTTGGCATACAATGTGAAGAGATATACATACATATTGTTAACTTATTGTTCTTTTAACATTGGCAAGTATTAGTGGTTGCAAAATATTCTTAATGGAAGAATCGCTAGCAAATTTCGATTAGCGTCGTACAGTCGAACAAAGAGATAAATATGCAGGGTGAAGATTTTTTAGAAGAGGATTAATTTTTTACCGTCTGGAAAAAAAGCGTGTGATCAGTAACTGTAATGAAATACATATATGAAAAGCAATTTAAAAAAAAAGTGACAAAAAATTTCTGTTCCGTACATCTTTGTCTACGAAAAATGACTTCAATGTACGGAACAGCTGCTTAAACGAAATTTTATCTTGAATATAATTCCACGACAATACTTCCACATACGTAATCTTCACATGAATTTCTTGACTGAACACTTTCTGGAAAAACGCGAAAATTATTTCAGGTAGACATACTACAACATTTTCAATACATGGTTTCTAAACTAAAAAAAATATGATAAAATTTACAACATCCTGCTTTAATTTTTTTGAAATCGGTTAAAAATATCGCCGCAAAGATAATCACTATCACAAATATAAATAATATTTCACTGGACAAAAACCGTAATTTGCTAAAATTATTCAGCTTTCTGCAATACTTATCTATGTGTCCGACTGTTCATAATGGGAGAATTTCCACGGCTTTGCAAATTGACGGCAGAAGTTGATTGGCTTTTGTTATTAAGTTAGTTACCTGTTATAGGGTGTTATTATACAGATGCAATCTGTAAGCTTAATAGCACCTGTCGATAGCATTGAAGTAAGTACATTTAGTTTTGTAAAGATTACAATGACTATTATTATGTATTGAGTGAAGAATTGCAATCGAATTACTTTTGCAATAATGAATGCTCGAGGGTTATCAATACTTAGGAGTTATAAGGTTAATTATTAAATGTTACCCGGGTCGTTTCGTTCGTGGTTGTTTCATTAAAAAATTATCAGTAGCAGCCCAGAGTCTGGATTTGTGCCCGGTTAATGGCAATAGGGTCTTCCCCTATTAATTCATTCATTTCAGCCGAAAGACGTCCACTACTGGACATAGGCCTCTCCCAATTAAGGGGGATATGCCATAATCGCCACGCTTGGCAGGCGGGTTGGCGATCCTTCCCCTATAACATGGTACTTATAATATAACATAACTGGCGAAATGTGGGTGTACCATACACCTCTTCCTACCCCTTCGGGGAGTACATGCGTGACGTTATGTATGTATGTATTAAATGGTGAACTATGTTGTGTAATTTCAGAAATTCACATTATCCTTTTTAATCCTACTAAATAGTTTAAATACGAAAGTGTGGATGTTTGTTTGTCCTTCAATTACATTGAAATGGTGAAACAGATTTGCATGAAATTTAGCACACAGATAGACCATACATAATTATATTGGATTAATACATACTTAATACGTTTTATTGACATAAGACGAGAGCAATGCCGCATGCGTCAGCTCATTCAGACTAAATATTTCATCACGTAACAAAGGGTCAAAAATAATGTTAGATACATAAAAAATATCAATTAATGCCTTATAGCTGCCTCCCTGGCCCCCACCAACTTGGCGACACCCTCTGAGCCCAGTGTCCAACAGTATAGACACTGACCCGGTTTCTGGATAGATGACCAACTAGATCTGTTCTCGAACCTAATGTCAGCTCCTGTGATTGGTTGGAAAAAATCTAACAACCAATCACAACACTTGACAACTGAGGTAATTTTTGATTAGCTTTTCAGAAGCTGCAGGTGAATGTTTCATTACGTAACAAAGGGGAGAAAAATTATTTTACATAAAAAATATCAATTACGGCCTTTTATCGACACTGGTTGTTGTATTCACGTCTGCAACCACCTCACATAATTCAAAACAAAGTATCTGCCAAAATCTTTACATCACACCATCCTTTTGTTACCAAAACTGGGCTAATGGTATGCGTAGGATAAACAGCAACGTTACAAGTGTAACATCAGTTACATTTAACACAACACCCACGTTCTGTTTTATTGTTGTAGTTAGCAACTGAAATCTGTCAGTAATTCTTCCCTTTGTTCGATAGCGGCTGAGTATTAACCTAGAATAGTTTAACAGGCTAGAAAGCTAATGATAGTTACTTTGTGCTATTTTTGAGTAATAATAATGGTCATGAAGATAGCTCGGTGTGGAGGTTCATTTATTTTAAAATTAGCCTGTGCTTGGTTTCACCCACATATAATTTGGTTTATCACAAACAGACATTATCACGGGGACCTGGGTTACCTCAAGAACAAGTTAATAAGTACGTTTAATAAGTTGTCTGCAGAATAACGGCATTCCGTACAAACCACCGTGGTTTTTGGTTTGCTTTTGTCATAATAATGTATGTTTAAATAAAAATAAAGGAAAAAAAAAACTGTTTATCTTCCCGGAATAAAAAGTAGCTTATATGTTAATCCAGGTTACGGTCTATCTGAGTGCAAAATTTCATCCATATCCATTCAACAGTTTCAGCGTGATTGAAGGACAAACAAATAAATTAACATCCATACCGTACTGGTTCACATAATAACTTCTTAGGTTTTCGCGATCACTACACATTATAATAAAACAAAGTTTAACCGGATTAAATCGCGTATATTATTTAAATTGGTTTCCCTGACGTTTCGAAAGCTTTGCAGCATTTCGTGGTCGCAGGTAGACTAAGATGACAATCGTCTTTACAGATATATCAAAAAAAAAAAAAAAAATATCTACCGTACAATATTTATTAATTAAAATCGTTTCGATGCACGCAGTAATCACTCACAATATCATTATCTTTTACAGTGTTGCGTGCTGTTTGGGACTTGATTATTTTTAGGACTGGGTTCCAAACAGGTGGCAGCTGCCAACCATCTTCTCTATAAAAATTAGGATGTTTTTTAATTTCAATAGCCTCACGGAGCATTCTAGGTACATATCGGTTTTCCTTCGCCAGAACTTGTGGTTTATCAAATCGAAGAAAATGGTTGGGTTTGTCTAGGGCATGTTAAAACAATTTTATGTCAAACCAATTTAAATAATATACGCGATTTAATCCGGTTAAACTTTGTTTTATTAACATCCATAATTTCGCATTTATAATATTAGTAGGATATGCAGACATGATTTATTTTTAAAAAGCTTAATCTTTAAAAACATCTCTTTTAGTGCGAAACTGTATTTTTTTTGTAAAAACTTGTAACAAACAGTTACATTTGAATGCAATTTGAAGTTAATACTAAAACGAATGGACTTATAACTTATGATTTAAAATTAGAAAAACTAAGCTCATTGTTTTGTGCTATGAACAGAATTGGAAATACTGTGTTCTTTTTCTTACTATAACTAAAGTCCCATTAACAAGTAAATTTATATTATAGCTGTTTTCCACGCATAACCATTTAAGTTTGACTCAAGTTTCTGTCTGACACTACTAATTATACAAGAGAGATATAAGTCAACTTCAGTTCATTTTATTGGTGCTGATACTTCTCTTACATATAAAAACATTAAAAAGGGTAGAAGATATTAAGTCCTCCAATTGCAAATTTTCAACGAATATAGTCACTATTACTACAGATCACGAATCTATGTCCTTATGTTTTACGGAAAAATATAGGACATTGTGATCAACTCGTATTAAGGCCCACTGAAAGTCTGAATTGTAACTGAAAATAACCCAAGATAATTTCAAGTATTTAGTTATGATGTACAATAATCACTTTATACTACTTTGATATCAAGGATGGTTTTTAAAACAAGTGAAAAAAACATGAGACCCCGGTAGCAAACTACTACGTTGCAATCCTCCATTATAACATAATTTGAGCAGTTTTCAGTAATTAAATACGCTAGATGGCGTGCCTGAACCATATACCACGAACGACGACTACGACGACGACGACGTCTGTGGTCTAGTGGTTCGAGGGTCGGACTGCTGATCTCGAGGTCGTGGGTTTGATTACCACAGGACACAAATATTTGTGTGATGAACATAAGTGTTTGTGTTGGTCTGGGTGTTTCTTATGTATTATAAGTATGAATTTACAAAAAAAAAGTGTATAAGTATTACATCCATTGTCTAGTTCCCATAGCACAAGCTCTACTTAGTTTGGGACTAGATGGTGCTGTGTAAAAATGTCCCACTGATATTTATTTATTTTATTTATTTATTTAAAGATATTTTTTTCTATGATCATGGTTCTCTTAAAAATTAAAAATATGGAAAAATGTAAATTTTTATGTCAACTTTCAACATTTTATAAGTAAGAATATTTTTTATTTTTTTAGTGTGGACCTATTTCTTTAATTCTCCTTTGTCAGTTATTAATATTTTCTGTTATTTTTTAGTTATTTTTTAACTCTTGTTCGTCGTTTTTAAGTTTATAGTAATTCTAATAAATGATGTGATTAAAATAAGTGTAGTATACAAAATAATCGGTACCAGTAGCTAACTCATGATTGGTAATTATAATGTCTCGAGTTTAAGTTTAATCTTTATAATAAACTTGTACTTAGTAGTTATCTGATAAAGACATAACACATACATAGCTTTCACATCATATTCGTTGAAATTGAGACCGATGTCGAAATCGGTTCAGTCGATAATACTGGTCAGTTTACTTACAAGCCTAATTGACTGACTAAAGCTCAATCGGTTCACGGCGGTTTGTTGTCATTGTTACAATGAGTTACCTAAAGATTGAAATTGTGGAATAAAAAATCACTCACAAGCAGGATTCGAACCTGCAGCTCCTGCCCCCCTAGCCAAGTTGACAATCTACAATCGTCAACGCTAATAGAAAACTATCAAAATGTATGGTAATGACATATCTCAACGAAAAAGTCATTCGTTGAGATATGTCATTCTATAAAATAAAATAAAATAAAATGCATTTATTTCAGGTATGTACCCATATGACATAAAATTACATAAAATATAGACACAAAACACATATTTATAATTACAATAATAACATTCACAATCACATTCATTTCACTGACATTCAGGCACTACCAGCAACATGTCTGTTACAGCAGTGCCTGATGTAAGGGCAGTCCAGTTGTGGATATATATATCCTATAGCGTTGATGATTGTAGATTGTTAACTTGGCTAGGGGGGCTGGTTCGATAGATCAGTGCTGTACCCGCTAAGCTACTTTGAACTCTGCTTGTGGTATCGAATTTAACATCAACTTCGAAATAAGTCTTTGGGCAGTCTTTGGAATTTTTCTTAATAATTAATTGAAATTAAAATAAATAATTTCGTTGTATATGAAAATAAATAATTTCATGCTATATCAATTTATTAGGTACAATAAATATTTATTGGGGTGTGTGCGGTTTTGAGTTATTGAAATAACACGTTCTAAAATCAAATCGGTCTTCACAATAAACTTTAATCGGCTTTTTACGAAATCTAGATATATCATGTCTAAAACTTTATGTTTATTTTTGTCACATATAAGTTGATTGCTTTTAACTAAAAGCTTTTTATAAAAGGTGCTTCGCAGATTCTTTTATTGATAATAAATTACTTGAGCGTCAATACACAGCATCTCCTTGACATTTCAGATATGGTTCAAATTAACTAACACTAGTATTTTATGAATATTTATTATTGGTTTAGGATTTATTTCATATAGTAATTAGTTAGTAGCAGTTAGCGGTAATATGACAGGTTAAGATCGTTTTGAAATTTAATTCCGAATTAGTTACTTATTTAAATTAGAATGACCTATTATTTTTTATAATATATTTTTTCTTTATTTTTTTTTTCTATGTTTCTAGTAGTAAGGACATGAATATCTAACAAGAAGGCCTTAAAAAGTATGAAAATAATGAAATCAGAAGGAAATAAAATCGTTTATTTTTAGATTTTTATATTCGATAAATAACCAAAATTATAATGACAAAAGATATAATCTACACTAATATTATTAAGAAGAAAGATTTGTTTGTTTGTTTGTTTGTAATCGATTAACTCTGAAACTACTGAACCGATTTTAATAATAATTATTTCACCATTATAAAGCAACTTTTTCCGGAAATATATTTTATTTCAGTACGCGGGCGAAGCCATGGGCACAGCTAGTTCTACAATAAAGAAATATAACAATATTTGTAGGTACAGAAATGACAAAATCTTGTAAAAACCTTTTCTATGCTGGTCGTTTACACATTGCGACAACTGAGATAATCTTAACAAGTTTTAAGGCAAAACGTGACACATATGTTCCGGTACACACTGGAATTCTACGGTAAATGGCTTTTGTCACGAGAAGCCCTACGATACGGTTACATACAAAACAATTGTTTGTTTATGTGTCAATGTTTGGAAAATGCCAAAAGTGGCCGTTTTCGCAGTTTTTCTATCTACAACTATAGCGAAGTGTAATTTACAGAATTAATAGTTTCTGATTAAAATGCAGTTATTACCAGTACTTCAATCATTAAAAACGTATTTTCGATAATGATGTATTCAACGAGTGATATTTTTTTTACTGATGGGGGCGCAATTTGGCTTTTTTTTTGTTTACGTCTTCGCTAACTTTACGCAATAAAAAAAAACGAAATTGTTATATTTTTTATGTACTATTGTAGAGAGAGACTATATAGTATATAACATCAAACATTTTGATTTGATTTGTACATATTGTTTTTATTTGTGTTTTTTTTGTTTGGGTCTAATGTTACCTAAGTTACAGCAGCTCCCGGTATCAAGACATGACGACCTCGACCGCTCTGTCAAGAGTGTAGCGACGAAGAAGAAGAAGTTACCTGAAATAAAGAAATATTATTATTAATAAAGGCATTTACAGATGTTATCGATTGGGCAACGTTCGGGAAGTTACGCAATATCTTCTCGTCCAAAATACCGCAGTGTCTCAACACGAAAGTCTTTGACCAGTGTGTGTTGCCAGTAATTACTTACGGTACTGAAACGTGGTTGCTCACAATGGGCCTGATAAGAAGGCTCAAAGTCACTCAAAGGGCAATGGAGAGGGCTATGCTCGGAGTGTCCCTGCGTGATCGAATCAGAAATGAGGAAATTTGCAGGAGAACGAAAGTAACCGACATAGCCCGAAGAATTGCCAAACTTAAGTGGCAGTGGGCGGGGCACATTGCTCGCAGAACGGATGGCCGATGGGGCAGTAAAGTTCTGGAGTGGCGACCGCGTACTGGAAGGCGCAGCGTGGGTAGGCCCCCCACAAGGTGGACCGACGACCTGGTGAAGGTCGTGGGAATCCGCTGGATGCGGAAGGCACAGGACCGGTCGTTGTGGCGATGCTTGGGGGAGGCCTATGTCCAGCAGTGGACGTCTTTCGGCTGAAATGATGATGATGATGATGACAGATGTTATCAAGTTTTTTCGCTTGTGGTATTTAGATATCTTGTTCATGGATTAGCCAGACAGATTATCAATTGTTAGTTTATACCAATATGGAAATTCATGAAAACCTACAGGCATTCAGAACCTATAGAATAGGCCATTTTTACCACAGTACTCATGATAGATTTATAGTTCAGCTGGATAATAAGTTACTTCTCCCAACATAAGTAGGTGGTAGTGGTATTTTTCTTTAAGAATAATTTATTGTTGTGATGTATGGACCAGCCATTGTATGGCAGTAGTTATATTTAAGCAGTCAAAAACATCAATATTCATACTTCCCAAGCTCATCGACTTACTGCACTAATAAGTCTTAAAAAGATTACACTTCTTGTATATTCATAATCAGCCCATATCTGTCCCACTGCTGGGTACGGGCGTCTTCTCAGAATGAGAATGCCTGATTTGAAGTCAAACCTTCCTGCATGAAAGGTAATCTTTCAGCCACTAGGCTAGTTAATAACTAACAACTGTTTATCTAAAACTATTTTAGGTTGGTGTTCTTCAACGTTAGTTCTCTGATTAAGCAGCCGATTACTTGAAAAATGTACTAGAATTTTAGATAAACGGTAGCTTAACATGAGAATTATCGTTGGTGATGTTTAGGTCTCACTGGGACTTATATAATTTGAAATAAAAGCGGAGTGTATAATAATATTATAGGCGTTTAATGCCGTAAAACAATTCGTGTTAGTATTTAACTAAGGAAATGCCCGCAGTCCAGCGCATCGATAAGCTGAGTGAGAAAGATGGAGTGGAACGCAAGCGCCCGGTCATGTTGGGCCTCAGGCCCCCGTCCCCCGCACCGCCGCCTCCTGTGTCACCTGTAGTGGCGACGCGCCGACAGTGAACTAAAGCCTAAATACTTTTAATACGTTTTTCGAGTAAACTATTGATTAAACTGAGAATTAATATTGGTAAACACCGGCCTTCCATAGATAACACTTCTTGGTTACTCAAGGCACATTTATTTAGAAACATAATGTTATTCCAAGGTGACCCGTAAATTAATTTAAAAGAAGATGCGACCTTCATCCTATCAACATTATGAGCCGACAACTCCCACAGATATTCCCATATTTATTCAAACTTATACTTCAACAACAAATCTATATAAATTAGAATTTAATTTTGGACTCCAAACATTCACTTATGACTCATATAGCGCCAGTTTTGATAATTAATAGGAGACGTATCTTAATAAGGTGTTTAGTTATTGGCGATATGAATCCAGCTTGGATTTTATGTTTTCCAAAACCTTTTAGTTTGTGTCAAATGTTCAGTGTTTTCGAAATAGTCTGACTGCATTTGAGAGCTAGCCAGCTAGCTTTGCATAACCTGCCCCACCGGGTTCTAAACAGTCCACAAAGGGAGTCTTGGCCACAGGATCTTTTCGAATAGTGTATATAGTGTTAGCAGGATTTTAGCTACTCACTAGTTCAAAAAGAGTCACTCACTCATTTTATATCATTGTGCTACCACGATTTCGATGCCTCGCAGGTTACGTGCGTGTAATGGACGCGTTCCGTGTGGTGTCGGACATAAAGAATTGCACTACCCTATATCTTCTCATGGGTGTCGTAAAAGGCGACTAAGGGATTCACCAGAGGATGGGCAGCAGCGTTCTCTGAGTATTTAACCAACCAACTGCGATCACCAACCCGCCTGCCAAGCGTGGCGATTATGGCATATCGCCCCTTTTTGGGAGAGGCCTATGTCCAGCAGTGGACGTCTTTCGGCTGAAATGATGATGATGATGAATGGACGCATAAGTTATCTGTGGCAAGTGAGTGTGCGTTACTGCGCATAATGCACCTTAGTACTTACATCATACAGTACAAGGTGCAGCCTCGCCTCAATCGTGCTAGCAGTGTGGTGGCACAGTTATCAAAAGAATGACTCGCACAATACTCACTTTTTTGGTGTGCTACCCAAGACTAGAATAGTGCAACAAAGAACAAGCTTGTAGTAGTGTAGCGATTAAAGCTAAAGGATGACAGGGATATGAAAGAACAATGGGGCAATTGTGTAATGCATTCACTTTGACATTAGCTTTGATTTTGAATTAAAGCAACATTCATTGCGTGGTACCTAGTTGCCGATAACACGGATTGTCAAAACACACGGCGCAATCAACATGAAATCCAGATGATTGCGATCGCGAGTAAGTTTCGCAATTCGGCAGCAGATTCAATTACTAAAAAATACCATCGAATTACTTAATGTTTTTTTCATCCAGAGTACATTTTCTAATATTTTACCGATGATTCAACCGAGACGCAACTAAGAGTCTCCTTCAATATTCCGTCCTACTAAAGAAATAAAACTATAAATTAAAATCTTTATTGAACTATTAATTAAAACATTACATATTTGATTTAAATCACTGAATACTGACTTTTATTATTTCACAAAATGTTACTGGATCACCTTCTATTACTAAGTACCTTACTTAAGTAGTTAACATTTATTGCTTTTTAATACATCATTTAATTCTGCAAAATATATATGTTTTAGATTTATAACATAGGAAACTCAAATTAAATTGACCTATCAATCAATTTATTGCATTAGATGAAAAAAATGCATAGAGGGCACTCCTTAGGATCCTATCAGGTCATTGCGTTGTAAGTAAATTAGTACTTCACATTTATAGGATTAGACTGAGCTCACTAATCGGTGGGTCTCGTGGCTAAGATATAACCACGAATTGCAGATTTTCGAGGCAAGCCACGGTCAGTTCGTGGATGGGTGACCGGTCCGTTATACATCGACACCCCTCACAGCCTAGGAGAGTACATTAAGCTGTCGGTCCCAGTTGTCATACGAATATTTATTTGTTAAAAACTTTCATAGTCGAATCAAATCAAATCAAAATGGAATTTATTCAATTTAGGCTAAAGCCAATTAGCGCTTATTGAACGTCGACAAAAAAGACAGCCCCCAAAAACGCCCGCTCTCTACAGTTAGTTGAGTGATTGCGATGCAAATCGTCGACAGCAGAGCAAGATTCAATTTTAATTCATCACTAGGAATTACCCTTCCTAGACACTTTGAGCTTTGTCCCATTTGAGTAAGACAAACAAACTAATTTTTTTTTGTCTATCTAAAATTTCTTCGCTAAGCTTATTCCAGTCTATACATACATCTAAAACTACATACATAGCTGTTACACAAATTATTTTATTATTTTCAACGCATTTTCGCATGTACTTGTTTTCCTTTCCACAATTTATATCTTTAGCTGTTACACTATCCACATCCTTATCCCCATTATCTAGATCTTACGTCTTCTTTGTCCATCCAAAGGTTGTCTGGAAGACATCGCTTTTAGCCATAAGACCGCCCATATACCCATAATTTATACGTTGTTTCTGTTTACTACTATTTTCATGGTGTGCAATAAAGTATATTCTATCTATCTATCTATCTATCTATCTATCCAGCAAAACGCCCATCTACACAATTAATCCACCTACCTATCTCTCTAATTGCATCGACTTCTCATGTAACTGTGCCGATACGCAAAGTAATACTGGAATTCATAATAACATTGGACAGCATTGAGCAAGAGCAATAGAGCCAATTAGACACTACTCAATCTATAATGATGGACGGTGACAGGTAACTGTTCTAGTAGGCTATGCCTAGATATGAATCACAGCAAGTTATCTGTAGTTAGTTAAACTGTATGCTATCTTCCAATGGCATTGGATTGGTAAAGAGTAAAGCAAACAACTTACACCAAGATTACACCCAGATTATCCGGAGTAGTAGTAGAGCTTGTGAAAGAGCTCGTCCGGGGAAGTACAACCACCGTATCTACTTCTCTGCCAAATAGTGATGCTTGCATTGCTGTATTTCGGTCTGAAGGGTACAGTGGGGTAATTGTGTAATGCATTCACATTGACATCAGCTTTCATTTTGAAATTACAGCAATATTCATTGCGTGGTACCTAGTTGTCAATATGACGGATTGTCAAAACACACAGAGCAATGAACATTGAAATCCAGATGATTGCGATCGCGAGTGAGTTACGCAATTCGGCTGCAGGTGCCGATGAAATTACAATCACATGAGACTTTCCATCTTCATGTCTCAGTTTGGCGAACCGACTTGCAGTACCATTAAGGCAACAGCCTAGGTGGTATTTAAGTTGTTATGGGCAAAGGTAACCGCTTAATATCAGGTGGGCCTTTGGTTCGTTTCGTCATCCTATACTATAAATACGTGTTGTGTCTTTAAACGTACCTATGATACATTGGTATCATAGGTACGTTTTAAGGTTGGTATTGACCAACCTATCCATCAACCATCATCATCTGAACCATCTTGATACCTATGGTTCCTATTTTTGTGGGGCAACGATTTGAAATAACAAATTCGCACTCAAGGGCTGATTGCTCCAACGGCCATCGGTCCTTCAACAGACGTATCCAGCCCAATGTCACTTCAGCGTGCTGATCCTACAAGCTATGTTGGTCACTCCGGTTCTTCTCCGGATAATCTCATTACGGATCTTATCTTTCAAATCGTAATGCAGTGAAAAAAAAAAAAATTTAGGTACCTCTTAAGGGGTCATTGTATTCATCACTATGTACAACTTTTTCTATAGGACCAACCCTGAAATCACTTTCACTTTAGTGTTCACATGAATCGAAAAAATGTAAGGATCAGCTGATATTTTCTCGCGATTTCACGATTGATCCCATACTAAAAGTTGTTCATAATGATGAGTACAATGACCCATTTAGAGATTTAGTATAAACTGTGAATAAGGTTGTATATCTACGCGGTACTTGCAAGTAATGACTAGGGCTGGTAATGCGTTACGAAAATCACTTAATAAGTAATGTTTACAATATTGCCAACATTAACTGACCGCGCTAGGTAATGGAGCGGGAAAACTGTAATTTGACCGCCGAAATGACGCAGTAGAGTGTTCGCTTTCTGACCTCAGGGTCGCAGGTTTGACTTCCGCGTCAGGAAAATATCTATCTGGTTTAGGTAGGTGTAGGTAATTTAGTTTTAATGTTAAAAAATTACGCGAGTTTTTGAGTATTTTAAAGCATCAAGGAAGCAAGATCATACAAATTGGTGTCGATTATCTTATACACGAACCAAACTTATTTTAAACTATCGCTCTCTTTTACTAGTAGTAGATACAAGACAATGATGGCAACAATTTTAGAACTGTCAAATTAGTTTACGTGTTACATTTCTTTGTATTTTAGTGGGCACGTTCTGAGATCACGACTAAACTTGTATAGAAATCTAAATTCCGACTAATTTGACAGTTCTAAAATTGTTGCCATCCCTTTCTTGTATCCACTATTAGTAAAAGAGAGCGATAGTTTAAAATAAGTTTAGTTCGTGAACAAGAGAATCGACACCATTGTCTACCATGAAAGCTCGCAATAGGATTAAATGTAGATAAAATCACAATATCCATTGAAGCATGTTGCAATAGTAAGTCAATTCTTGAAGCATCAATTAAATTATGCGCAGTGGTAGCGTGTCCAATACAATAATGCTTTCCGGATGTTGATGGGGTCGCCACGCTTTTGTAGCGCATCAGATATGTTTGCAGACGCAAAGCTGGATGGCTTTACAGCGATACATCAGAAAACACAACACTCACACTTCACCACTTACACTCAGGAATCTAATTAACAGTACCCTCACTTATTACACGCACTAACACACCCCCCACCTCACTCACACCTACACACCATTATACTAATCTTACTAACACTATATAGAAATAAAATGTACCAAATTTTGAATGGTGGAGACCTGGTGTCCTGAAATACAGGCCTCGAGCCTAGTTTAGGCACCAGTCTCCCACAATATATGACCTAAATATGTACTTATATAAGAAATGTTATTTTAAATGTAATATTGTGGCGAGAAAATAAATATTTATCTTATCTTATCTTATCTTATACATCGCAAGAGAATAGCGTCCCTGATGCACTGCTTGCGGGGCAGCCCCAACAGCATCCTGCAACTCACAGCCGGAAGAATGGACACTGACTGCTCCTTCATGGAGTCATCATCATCAACTCAGCCTATCACAGTCCACTGCTGGACATAGGCCTCTCCCAAGTTGCGCCACGGCACTCGGTCTCTCTCACTTTTCATTTTATTGTATGACTTATTATGTCATTGCATGACATTACATTATTGTTTAGATACTGATGTACCTATGGATGATTTATAATTTTATTGTGATTTATCTGAAATAAATGAATTGAATTGAATTGATAACTTAGTTAGCGGTTGAACTCTTGCCTTCCATGCAGGAGGGTTAAAGTTCGAACCCGATCCACACCTCTGACTTTTCGAAATCATCAAAATCATAATTTGATGATTACTTGCTTTAACAGTGATGGAAAACATCGTGAGGAAACCTACACACCTGAGAGTGCTCCATACAGTTCTCGATGGTGGTGTGTGTAGTCTGCCAACCCTCACAAAGCCAGCGTGGTGGACTAAGGCCCGTATTACAGATCGTACCTCAAGCGTTGATCACTGTTTAAAACTAGTTTTGAGATCGGATTTAATTTTATAACATGCCTCAAGCAGAGATTTATTGATCACAGTTCAGCTGAGTTTAGCTTTATTTTATAGTGTCACCTGTTTCGGTATTTGAGTAGAGATTTGATCTGTAATCATTCTAGTGTAGTTCAAACTACGCTTAATTAGAGTTCTTTTTTCTATTTAAGGTCAAATTCGTATCTTATGTTGTTGAATTAAAGTTTATAATTACCGTATTGGAATAAGACCGATACTCAAGTAACGATTCTATCCTTAAGTAGTGAACAGGTGATTGAAGTTTAAACTGTACTTGAGGAACTTTCTGTAATACGGACCTAAGGTTAAGGCAACCTTCTTATTCGAAGAAGAGGCCCGTGCCCAGCAGTGGGACAGTAATGAGCTGCTTATGTAATTAAATTATCATCAAGCATTAAAGATCGATTACCAATTTTATTTTTGCAGACTCATACATCATGATCATACACATTCAATACGACATGACCCACTGAACAATTTTTACGTTCACTTTCTGCGCATGAGTTTATGCATATGGTTACGAGCGGGTCACGATTTAACCCGAGTGTGCACGATTGAAATGCGATCGATTAATTTCGAAGATATAATCGATTAAGTCTCAAGATTAACATGGTAATAATGTATGGTTTTAAGCAGTTCAGTTTATTACTAGATTAGTAGTGATCTTAGTTCTGATGTAACTTATAATAGAGTACCCTGTAAACGGGTTGACCTGATTGGGACGTTAATTCAAAGACAATAGATGGTCGAACTTTATGGCTCTAAATTACAGATTTGCTCTCCGATGAAAAATATGTATGGAGGTATGACAGTAACTGCTATGTGTTTATTCTGACAATCCTGAAGACACCAGATTTTGTATTATTATTTATTTATTTATTTCCAATATACATTATTCTACACGATACAATGATATTGCCGTACACGAAAACCGCTAAGGTCTTATCTGTCTAACGACGATTCGTTCATCCCCGGGGTCCTGGGATCGATTACCGGATCGGGCAGTGTTGTTGGGTTTTTTCATCAGGAAATTGTCAGTAGCAGCCCAGAGTCTGGATTTGTGTCCAGTTAATGGCAATAGGCTCGCCCCCTATTACAAGGGACTTATAACATAACTGGCAAAATGTGAATGTAGGTAGGTACTATACACCAATAAGTACCCCTTTAGAGAACACACGCGTAATAATATGTTATGTTTTCCAACTTATATATATATATATACTTATGGGTATATTCTTATGTCTCAGAGTCACTTGAGTGCGGCCGGAGAACATTCGCTTCCGGATTCCGTCAAGTTATCATGTTATATTAACTTAGCTCTTGCTTATTAAAATTCTTTGCTCTCCTGTATGTGGGCCTTAATCTCAATTTAGTTAGGGAATTTAGTTCCATACATTTCTATCGGTCTTCATCTCAGCGTCCACTTCTACCCACAGAAAATATCTGTCTATTTCTGTGTTTCTACCCATATTATCTTTCACCCAATCCATCCATTATACTTTGGTCTGCCTCTTTTCTCTGAGCCATCGCATTCATGGCTACAACTCCCTAAACGTTACAATTATATTAAGTCGCCGGAAAGCAGGGAGTAGACTGAGAAAAAACGTCACCGTTATCTCGCACGCACGTTTTATCTACTCTTGAAAACGTCTTCTGTCAGCATCCCCCGACACCACCTGTTTTTTTAAATATAATAGAGGAGTGCAAGCGAGTAAGTGATGAGTCACCTCATCATTCATCATTTCAGCCGAAAGATATCCACTGCTGGACATAGGCCTCCCCCAAGCATATGTATGTTGGGGGGATATGCCATAATCGCCACGCTTGGCAGGCGGGTTGGAGATCGCAGATGGTTGGTTAAATACTCAGAGAAAGCTGCTGCCCATCCTCTGGTGAATCCCTTAGTCGCCTTTTACGACACCCATGAGAAGAGATAAGGGTGGATGAGTCACCTAATGGTAAGCAATCATCACCGCCCATGGACATCCGCAATACCAGGGGCATCACCAATGCGTTGCCGACCTTATAAAGTTACATAATAATATGCCCTTTTCTTGAAGGCTCCTAGGTACTGCCTCGTTGGTCTAGTGGTCGCAAGCGCGACTGCTGAGCGTGGGGTCCTGGGTTCGATTCCCGTTTCGGGCAAAGTGTTATTGGGTTTTTTCATTGGGAAATTCTTAGTAGCAGCCCGGAGTCTGGATTTGTGCCCGGTTAATGGCAATAGGCTCGCCCCCTATTACATGGGACTTATAACATAATTGGCGAAATGTGGGTGTACCTACTATACACCTCTGCCTACCCCTTCGGGGAAATACAGGCGTGATATTATGTTATGTTATGTTGAAGGCTCCTATGTCGATTTAAAAAAAAAATATTGTTCGTTGGCTACTCCAGTGCAAACAGGAAACTCGAAAAGAAAGAATAAATTTGAATATTTAATTAATGATTTTTTGAAAAATCATGTATTCATTCTTACATAATAACTAAATTAGCCTACATAAAACAACATGCTTAAGAAGTCTGTTACAATAATAAATTTAACTGACTGAGCAGTTCTCAAGACTGCTTTCAAATTATATGATGAGTCTAACTTTTAAGTTGAACTTATGTCACCGGTTATAAAACCTAGGATCCTTTCACAAAGTTGCGATGCTAAGATAACATTATGATATATTATATACCACTTTCTCAGTACTTCCAGACTGTCCTGATATAAAGGTGTTTGTATTGTGTAATAGAAACGTTAAAGGCGAAGCTCTTGTGTAAGTTTAGGAAAGAATGTGAACTTCTTTCAAGCAGGCGGGCTGGCGATCGCAGTTGGTTGGTTAAATAGTCAGAGAACGCCCATATTCTGGTGAATCCTTTAATCGTCTTTTACGACACCCATGAGAAGATATATGGTGGTGCAATTCTGTGCGTCCGGCACCACACGGAACACAAAAAAAAGAATGAAAAAGGCTCCATGAGTGACGATATTTAATTGATCGTCCGGCGCACCCTGGGCTGTCAGCTCGGCTACCATCCTGTTGACTGGCTAATCTTTACACCACGATATGAGAAGAGAAGACTGGCTTAAAATAAACTGAGTACCGATTCCAAGTTTGAAACCTATCGCATAAGTACTCAATCAAATATGTCGAATTTCATTGTAGTACCTCCACGTTTCCGCTAGGAGCGCTACTATATATTCTAATGTTATAAAGAGGAAAGATTTGTTTGTTTGGTGTTTGTAATTGATAAACTCTGAAACTACTTAATCGATTTTAATCATTCTTTCACCATTAGAGAGCTAATTTACCCAGAAGTGACATAGGCTATACTTTATATCAGAACGTGGGCGAATCCGCGAAAAAAGTGTAGTCTTTTATGAATGGGTTAATCCTTGACTGCAACCAGTCGCTAAAGGATCCGCTTTACAGGAAAATAAAAACTTGAACAATAAACGAGAAATAATTACTTAAAGGTAGATAAGTGAACATCTAGTTTTTTTAAAGGTTACGGAGTTCAGGTACAGTCGACCGCTCGTCAGTGGCAACACTTGAATTACGAAAACCACCCTTACTGCCTACTAAATAGACGCTGTCAAGGTCAAACTGTTGCCACTAACGTTACGGTCGAATGTACAACAAACGACTATTTGTCTGCTTTACGGCTTTTGGAGCGAAAAACTTTGCATTATTAAAAAGCACCTTGTAGTAGTTAAGAAGGAAGAAAATTTAATTAATTAAACAGTCTGCGAAAACAATTTACGAATACAAAAACAAATCTAGGATGTGGAGAGGAGATCTAAGGTGTGTGAGCTGTGCCTTTTTTTTGTTGTTTTTGGATGGAAATCCTAATAGATACCCTCCGTCTGGGGATGGCGGAGGGGTAGATCTAAGGTGTGTGAGCTGTGCCTTTTTTTTTTGTTTTTGGATGGAAATCCTCATAGATACCCTCCGTCTGGGGATGGCGGAGGGGTATGAGTATGACGGACTCTTGCCGACTAAAACCACACAGTGGCCATCCTCTGCACAAAATAGAAGAGCTTCGGGAACTCCATTGAACCGCGCCGGTGCCTCTCTAGTGCTATGCCTTTGTCACGCCCCGGGAGTGAACTGCGGCTATGGATATGGCTGCACCAAATAGAAAATCAATTCCTGTGTGCCTATCGATGGTTTGCAACTAGACCTTAAATTGTGAATATTGTAGTTAAGTAGAGTATATTCAACCCATACAAAATGCCATAAGTCCGAAATATTTACGATGCATCAACACCTTGACAGCAACTAGAGCCCAACGATTCACAAGTGCCTGTAATTAGGTCTATATGAAATAAAAACAATTGACGTCTTTGTCTAGTGGTTCGAGGGTCGGACTGCTGATCACGAGGTCGTGTTCGATTCCCACAGGACACAAATATTTGTGTGATGATCATAAGTGTTTGTAAAACAAAGTTAAGTTAAGCGAAAACCTAAGAAGTTATTATAAGTGTTTGTGTTGGTCTGGGTGTTTCTTATGTATTATAAGTATGTATTTACAAAAAAGAAGTTAATAAGTATTATATCCATTGTCTAGTACCCATAGTACAAGCTCTGCTTAGTTTGGAACTAGATGGTGCTGTGTAAAAAAATGACCCAAAAATATTTATATTTATTTATTTTATTTAAATTGAACTGTAACTGTTGTTACTAATTAAACATCCAAAACAACAATTTTAAGAACTGAACCACTTAGCAATGAAACTCAACTGCATTCTTACTGAAGAGGTAACGTGACCTCAGCGAGAGGGCGACCTCCAGCCTCGCTCGACAGCCGACGTGCAACATGGTTCGAGACAAGTTGAACTCAAATTAACATGTCAAACGATGCAACCACATCTTGATCGAACGTGTCGGTCTGTGAGAAATATTGGTCAGGGATATTTGGTTATGGAGTTATTTGTTTAGTTAATTTAATAGGTATGTATATTCCGAACTAATTTATGTGTTGTAATATAAAATTAAATGAAGGGCGCCTTATTGACGTGTAATTTGTAAGGGTCATAAAACAAGACTGCTACTACATAGCCTGGCAATATCAAAATACGAAAAGTCTACATATATTCTTAATTTTATCGAAAACTATTAAGTCACATTAGTTATTTTTTTTATCAGCAAATAAGTTTTTTTTATAATGGAGGGGCCAAACGATCAAGTGTGTCATCTCACCAGATGGTATGTAATCACCACCGCCCATGGCCATCCGCAAAACCAGGGGAGTCGCCGATGCGTTGCCGACCTCTTAAAAAACATATTATTATTTATTTATTTATATATGCTTTATTGTACACCATAAAATACATTACATTGAATATACATTTAAACTATTGTACAAATGGCGGCCTTATCGCGATCAGCGATTTCTTCCAGGCAACCTTAAAAAATGGGGTTGTTAGAGGTGAAAATTAGATACATAATTTAATAATATAATAAAATACTATACCAATACTATAAAAAAAAGATGGATTCTTCCTAATATTTTGGATTAATCCTAATACATAAATACTAGAAGTTTTTAAACTTTCGCGAATTTCACTCATATTGAACTAAGTTTACGGGACTTGTCGCGCACAATTAAATCAAAATATAATAAACATTTTGACTAACCTCGACGTTTCGGTCAAGTTGCATTGGCCGTGGTCACGAGCAGACAAACATCAGTCTGCTCGTCCCGTAAACTTAGTTCAACATAAATACTATATGCTTTTGTGTCCCAAAAATATTTATTTATTTATTATGCTATTTTCTGAAAGTACCCACGTTGAATGTGTTCGGGAAAACCGCTAGTGGAAGTTTATTCCACAGTTTTGCTGTACGAGGCGAAATATAATATGTGAAACGGACAGTAGTCGATAATAATCTAAAATAAAAAATATTGTGATTGAAAAACATGGTTGTGAATATTTTAACATAAACATAGTAAAGGGAATTAAATCTAAAAACAAGAAATAGTTTAGAACGCCAGCTGTCAGTAGCTTGATTTAAAGATGACCTCTAACTGACCCAGTTCTGATGAAACTATCGTATTGAACTCATCACATTTTAATAAGCTATCATTAGCTCCACAAATTAAAATATTAAATTATGTAACACAATTCTGTCTTTAAAAAAAACATAAATTGTAATTATTTATTTAACATTACCGTTCTGGTCAGTATGTAACCGAATCTGACCTTTTACTGAAACAGTTAAAGATGTAACCATTCTAATCCAATCAGGTGACTATCATTTCTCATAAGTAATGTTACTTGTCGATATACAAAAAGCTTTACGTAATATCAATCGGTAACAGTTTCTTATGCAGTTCTCATTTCATGACACATCACTATTTACGAGTTACAAAAAAATTAATCGTTATGCCCATAGATGGTTCACACTGGACATAAATGAGCACGCAACTACCTACTTACAGACTTGTATACTTCGTCTGTTCCGAATTCAAATTCGGAATTCGGATTTCTCGAAAAAGCGTCTGAAGTAGTCGCATTCGATTCGGATTCAATTTGTCGCCATTTTTTCCAAGCAAATATCATTAGATAGTATTTCTTGACACACGATTTTTTTGTGTAACGCTTGATTGGGCAGTCAGCCTGTATATTGTCGTCCAGCCCGATGCAGCAGTGGCTGCCGGGGAGACTGGTGGTGGGGTCCCCCAGCAACGCCCTGAGCCGAGGTCCGAGCTCTCCCCTGGGGACGCCCTCACGGTGTCACAACCGGATAATGCTCCCACGAGCACGAGCAAGTTGAACCGTATTAATTAGGATTAGGTATCTGCCCTCGCCGGCGAGACACGTCGCCAATCACGAATCGCTATGTCCACTGGATGCCAAGAGTCCTACTCTCGAGAAAGCCCTTCTCGATGCAGCCGCGGCTACCCAGAGGAACCAGTGACGGAGTTCCTCAGCAATGCCCTAAGTGGGGTCCAAGCCCTTCCCTAGGGGACTCCCTTACGGTGTTACAACCGTTGCTCATTCAGGAGCTCGCAACTTTTTAGGTTAGTTAAATTCTGGCGGATTTCTGGAGACCTTTGAGCCTCTCCACCACATTTGTTCGGATAAGCAGACAAGGTATTAAGATGCGAGATTTTGATTCGAAAAATAAGAGTCTGTTCAAATGTGACATAGATTCTTAATAAAAAAAACTATGATATCACCTTTAAAAACTATTATAACAATACTTTTATTGCTGAAATTAATTTAAAAGTTTAAATAAAAAAGTTTTGCAGTGCCAACGATGCCTCAGAAGGTAATGGACGACATCAAATTACGTAATCAACCTCGTTGTTCAATTTTCAAAACGCATTAAATTACATTCAATACAGTCAACAAAAAATAATAATTAATATTTATTTTATATATGTAACGTTTGTAACACCTACAGTGCTCATCGGGCCTTGTGCGGTCAACTAGTCCATTATAAACGGAACTGGCTTAATATGTAAGTTTTATACAGCACAAGCTCTGTTTATAATAGTTTTTTACCATCGATACCGTTCGCAGAAGATTACCGACTCCTTTCTATTGGCCCGAGGCTACATAGCTTCGTGTCCGAACAATTAAGGTTTTGAAATGTTTAATGCTCTTAATGTACTGCAGTTCTTTTTTTAATTATTATTGTAAGTTTAAATATTAATTTGTGATTAGTACTTATTTATTAAAGATCATTCTTGAATTGATACCTACTAATGGGTTTGTGAAATAATTTATCATATCATTTGGCCTTTTCAGAACAATGATATCTATAATAACACCGGCTTTCAGGCTAAACTTGTGGCTGTTTTTGGCACTTGACTCTAAAGGTCCGAGGGTCAAAAATGTATTATTCTGTTAGAGATAACTTTAATAAAGTATTTTATTATTAATAGTTATTTAATCACCTAAAATCCTTTTATAGTTGCATTGAAATCACATCACATTTTAATGATAATTTTAGTTTATCATACAGATTAATTTATCTACTTATTTTCTCTTTGAAAGACCAACAACAACATTTAACAATTTTAGTACTACAAGTACGTATATTTGGCAGAAAGCCAACAATAGGGCAACAATTTTAAACAGTTAACTATGTAGGTAATTAGGTACCTACCCATCTTACTGGTTCTAGCTAATTAATTGTACCTAATCCTATAACTATTATAAAACTATAAATGTCTATTTGTTTGTTAGTTTCTTTGTTTGTTCCAGCATCACGCAAAACCTACTGGACCGATTTTGATAATATTTTTTGTGTTTAAAACATAATGGTAAGACTTAAAAACTGTATGAAATTTATGAAGAAAAAAAATGGGAAGTGTGGAATGAACTGAAAAACCACGGGAGCGAAGCCTTGAGCATAGTTTAGTTAATTAATAAAATTGCAACAATTATATTAATATTTCCAATCAACAAAATATCAAGTCATTTTTACTATTCTATTTTGAAACCTATTTCAGATAGTTAATTGACAAAGATTTTTTTTTGTATACCTACCACCTTTTTAAAAATTGTCATCCAGTCCTGAGCTATGTTTAAAGTTCCAAGTCTTTAGCTCCTCGGGAAGTTAATTTAAAATCAATTGCAATATTTGCACTGAACAGACAGACATGGCTGAAAGCGAGTTAATTAAAACGTGTTCAAAAATAACATGAATTTTATCTTCTTCATTATTTTTAATACCATTCATTGTTCATCATTCTTTAATAATAAAGTCATCCACTCTATTTTAATTTGACCTATTTCTTTACATAAACACCTGGTCATGTGAAACCTGTCATCTTTAACGGTAATCGTTGTACGAATGACCTCGTTTTTTTTATTAAAGGTCAGGTCACATGAGCACCTGTTTTGGGGAAAGAGAGGTCGTTTTATGAAGAAGATTTTTTTTATTCGAATATCTTTATAATTTGCATACTTACGTGGGACACTCAGAAAGTTTTGCGAAACTAAAAAAAATTGTTCTATACGTACATATATTTTTATCAAATCTTTTCAAAGTACTTTCCACCAGCCTCTATACAAAGATTCATGCGCCTAAACCAGTTTTCAAAACACTTTTTCCAGTCCGCCGCAGACACCTCGTTTACAGCCTTCTCGAACGCAGCCAGCGCATCTTCCGGCGACGAAAATTGTATCCCTTTGAGCTGATTTTTTATTTTTGGGAATAAAAAGAAGTCACACGGTGCTAGATCAGGGCTGTAAGGAGGGTGACCCAGGAGTTTGACTGGCGTGCTGTCCAGGAAGTCCCTCGTTTTGAGTGCGGTGTGCGCAGGTGCATTGTCGTGGTGGAGCAGTAGCCCGCGGAGCCCTGTGTTTGGTCGCTTGTTGCTTATAACAGAGAAAACTTCTGGCAAACATTTGGTAGTATACCATTCGGCATTAATGCTTCTTTGATCCCGTAAGGGAATTGATACCAAGTGGCCAGTCAAATTAAAAAAGCTAGCGATCAAAATCTTACCCCCGCTTCTAGATCGCTTCACTTTGGTAGGCGTTGGCTCATTTTGAAACACCCAAACAGTCGACTGGCGCTTGGTTTCTGGGTCGTATTGATAAATCCAGGACTCATCACCTGTAACGATGTCGTAAACACGCCGAGACGAGCCTGCTTCAAATTTGTTAAGCATATCACGGCACCATTCCACCCGGGCCTGCTTCTGAGCATCGGTGAGGTTGTGCGGCACCCAGCGTGATACTATCCTCCTCACGCGAAGATGGCTGTGTAGAATCTCGTGAACGCTTCCCGATCCAATCTTCAATATGTGTTGAATCTCCTGATATGTAATTCGCCTATTGTCTTGGATTAAATTTTTCACTGCTAGCACGTTTTCTTCGGTAACAGCCGTCAAAGGGCGACCGTTTCTTTCGTCATCCCCCAAAGTTGGTCGACCGCGCTTGAATTCATTATACCAACGATACACGGTTGCCTTGGAAGGGCCTTCATCCATGAATGCCATTTGAAGTCTATCGTACGATTCATCCGGTTTCAGGCGACACTTGAAATCGTATAAAATCATAGCTCTAAAATGTTCCCGGCGCAGATCCATATTTCAGTGAGACACAATACTTTGAATTAACTCGCAAAAAATGTGGAGGGAAATTTTGAAATTGGAACTTACTTATTTTTACTTATAAATAATCATATTTTCGAAAAACATTATAACTGGCCAGTCTCCCATATATAAAAACTTTTTTTCGCAATACTTTCTGAGGGGCCTGGTATGTGCTAGTGTGATATCCGGATGTTTTTTGTTGATATTATTCGTTTTTATGTAAATACTGATGACTATGTTTGTTGTGATTATTTCACGTAATAATAGCTCGGCTGCTCTGGCTTAAACCCAAGTACCTAACTTAATTGTAACGATTTTTGTATATTTTACATTACACTCCTATTGTTTTTTTATTTTTATTATTGTTTAGTATTTCTATTTTATATTATTGTTTTTATGCAGTTTTCTTTGAAACTATCGTTAATCTGATGATACCGCTATATTTAGAAATTATTTACTTACCTACCTACCCTTAGCTTTTTCTTGATACTTGTTTCTTTATTAATTACTTTATTATGTAATTTTTTAACGATACCTCGGGGAGGAAATATGCGCCTTTACCTAAGGATTTTTTTTTCCAAAATCAAGGTAATTGTTATCAAGTTAACGCATCTGAGCTCATCCAGATATATTTTTCTATTTCATTATTTTACGAAATTAAGTATTAAGTTTTTTGTTACATCTGCTTCTGATTTTTGACAAGTTTATCAATGTTTAGTTTATCTTTTTCTATTTCTGTCTTTACTTAAGTCACCTATATCAAAAAGCAAGCACAGAGCTTCACATTTTTTTTTGTATACATCTCCTGTAGCTTAATTATGTACATTCGTGTGACTTTTAGAAATCCGAGTTGACTTTATTTAGATTTCATTGCGTCAAAATTCAGATAATAATATACATTAATTCGGCATCTATTTCTACCTAACTACTTGAAAAGAGCTATCAATCTGTAATCTAACTCATCATAAATCTTTTACTCAACCGATATCACAAATAAAGATCATACTCTACTTTGATCGCTGCGGTTGCAATTTGTTTTAAAATGTCAAAACTTTTGCAATACATAGATAGAAGTTACACCATCTAATGAAAGATTTCAACTAAAACTTTACTGTTAATGTTTAATGTTATATTATAACAACTCATATACGAGTAGCTTTTGTTATTGCTTTTTGTTTGAATGAGTATGCTCTCGAAGTGTTCCCATTTAAATTTGGTCAAGATTTGATGATCATCTTCGGAGATCACGAAGGGAAATCTTCAATGGATAACAGCAAATCACCCGCGATTGCAGAAATCACTTGGCCATAATTTTATAGGTCACTCCAAATAGAAAAATAAAATAAACTTTATAAAAATAAAAACCGAATTCAAAAGTAATATAATAATTTGTGTGAAACAGATTAGGAAGTCGGTGCCAATTTTTACTTAAATTAATCGGTTTTTACCCGACTGCGGCGGAGCCCAAAAGGAGGGTAATGTTTTGCGACTGCTACAGTTAATTTGTAGTCATAAATTGAACATTATGCAAGTTCATCAAATGATTATAAACTAATATTGTGTACCGTGTTGAATAAAATTAGGAGCAACTCTTTTCCCAATCACAGATCTAATTGTAGAATAGTAATTATTAATAAAAATGGTTTCACTCACGTTATTCCATCGGGTGTGCCCGACCAGTTTCAGTATGTAGAATAGCATCTTGTTTCTGTCTTTTTAGTTAATCTGATGATCATTGCAGTCGGGTTTTTTGTTTTTTTTTTAATAATTATTTTTTACTTTTATTAAAGTTTCTTTTATTTTATTTTATCTATCATAAAAATTACTTCTGTCCCTAAAATTTTTAACTAAACACATCCAATACACTGAATATTTAAAGCTTTAAGGTTATTATAATTGGCAATGTTGTTTATCTTCTCAGCATACAGCCTCAATCGTAAACAAGACTAATACAAAACCTAGATCCAAAAAAACTAGACCACACCACATTTTTAGATTACATTAGCTTATCCTTCTATAGCGGCCAAAGTCAGCTGTACGTAATCACGCCTTGAATAATTATCCGAAACAAGTTCATCACGTAATTAGTAATCAAACAAGAATTAGCTAACCTTCGTTCTGTAAGTCATGTAATACGTTTACTTGTTATTTGTTTGTATTGACAAGGTTTTTTTTAAATCAGCTGATCCCTATATTTCGTCAATTGATGTGAACACAAATGTAGGGATCATTTTTTTCGCGATTTCTGTTTTGGTCTCATAGTAAAAGTTTGACTTGCAGCTTGGAGAAGTGCTGTAATGCTGCAAGAGGCGTCACAATAGATCTTATCAGGTCGCAGTGGCTTAGGGGCGTTCAAGACCAAGATCTTTCCTCAAATAATAAATAGTAAAAGTTGTTCAACTTGTTCAAAATGATGAGTACAAAGACCTCGTAAGAGGTTCAGTATAAACTCAGAATAAAGTTGTATATATAGCGGAATGCGTGGCTAGCGACCCACCTGATGTTAACCTTTGCCCATAACAACTGCAATAGCACCTCATCATCATTTCAGATGAAAGACGTCCACTGCTAGACATAGGCCTCCCCCAAAAAGGGGGGATATGGCATAATCGCCACGCTTGGCAGGCGGGTTGGCGATTGCAGTTGGTTGGTTAAATACTCAGAGAATGCTGCTGCCCATCCTCTGGTGAATCCGTCAGTCGCCTTTTACGAAAACATAATGTGAGTGACTACAGCATGCATCGAAAAGATTTTCATTACAAAAAAATTGTACGGTAGATTAAAATATATTTTTTGAAATATTTATAAAGACGTCTTGATATGTGCCCGGTTAATGGCAATATGCTCGCCCCCTATTACATGGGACTTACAACATAACTGGCGAAATCTGGGTGTACTATACACCTCTGCCTACCCCTTCGGGGAAATACAGGCGTGATGTTATGTTATGTTGTTAAACATTAACAGTACATTTTTAGTTGAGATCTTTCATTAGATGGTGTAACTACTTATTTACGAGTTATCATTGTATTGCAATAGTTTTGACATTTTAAAACAAATTGCAACTGCAGCAATGAAAGTGAAGTATGATCTTTACTTGTGATTTCGGTTGAGTAAAAGATTTATGATAAGTTAGATAACAGATTGATAGCTCTTTTCAAGTAGTTAGGTAGAAATAGATGCCGAATTAATGTATTTTATCATCTCAATTTTGACCCAATGAAATCTAAATAAAGTCAACTCGGATTTCTAAAAGTCACACGAATGTACATAATTAAGCTACAGGCGATTTATACACCTTCCGGGAAATACAGGCGTGACGATATGTTATGTTATGTTGTGTTGTGTTATGTTATGTTATGTTATAATAATAATAAATGAATATTTTTGGGACATTTTTTACACAGCACCATCTAGTCCCAAACTAAGCAGAGCTTGTATTATGGGTACTAGACAATGGATATGATACTTGTATACTTTTTTTTTTTGTAAATACATACTTATAATACATAAGAAACACCCAGACCAACACAAACACTCATGTTCATCACACAAATATTTGTGTCCTGTGGGAATCGAACCCACGACCTCGTGATCACCAGTCCGACACTCGAACCACTAGACCACAGAGGTTGTCAAATTATATTGTTGTTATGTTATGTTATGTTATAAAGACGCTTGTCATCTTGGTCTTCCTGCGATCACGAACGCTGCAAAGCTTTCGAAACGTCAGGAAAAACAATTTAAATAATATAGGCGATGTAATCCGGTTAAACTTGTTTTATAATCTTCTTCTTCTTCGTGTCGACATGAGCTACATAATAATAATAGCTCATGTCGTGGGGAAAAGATTAGCCAGTCAGCAGGTTGATAGCGGGGCTGACTGCCCAGAGTGCGCCGGACGATCGAATAAATATCGTCACTCGTGGAGGCTCTTTTAATGCACCCCAACCCTTGTTTTATTATAATGTGTAGTGATCGCGAAAACATCAAAAAATATTACTACCAGTATTTTTTGGTTTGTTACAAATATTGGATTTTACGCGAGTAATCACTTGATCACTGTTTATAATCAATTAAACATGTTAAATAAACCTTGAAATTAATAAATGTATGTTTTCTTCCAAAAAGTATATAGCAAATACGTATTTCGTATCTGTTATTTCAAATACATTACTTATACATCTTGTATTCCAGATACTTTTTTCGAGGTATCTTATACATCTCTGATAATAACAACTTCATAGGATGCTAAAATGTTATTACATTTAAAAAATCCTTCACAAGACAAGTAAACGTCGCAAAATCAAGCATTGTTCCGGAACTACTAGTCCGTTCTTTTTTTAAACCACTGCAAGAACTAGAATAACTTCTTACCTGTAAGTTATAATTAGCCATTAAACTTTAGTAATATAAACAGTTAAAGGTAACGTAAATTGTCAACAGTATTCTGAGTCATTGATAACATTGTAAGCAATGAATTTAAATAATAAATAATTGGTCCAGTTGCACTTGTAACAGTGACTAAAGACTGGCCTTCGCTCTGTTACAGCAATAGAATGATTACAGTTTTTATTTTGAGACAAGCAATAATTTGATAGTATAGTATAACGGGCTGGTTTCCACAACTCCACGTCCAAGCGTGTATTTTGCGTACGGAAGCAATAATTTGACTATTGGCAATAATAAGTTCCGTGTGCTGCCGGACGTAAATAATTGCACCACCTTCTCATGGGTGTCGTAAAAGGCGACCAAGGGATTCATCAGAGGATGGGCAGCAGCGTTCTCTGAGTATTTAACCAACCAACTGCGATCGCCAACCCGCCTGCCAAGCGTAGCGATTATAGCAAATCCCCCCCTTTTGGGGGAGGCCTATATCCAGTAGTGGACGTTTTTCGGCTGAGATGGGGTGGTGCTATATTCTTTGTGTCGGGCACCACACGGAACGTAGTCTTTTCTACGAATCAAATAGAAATATTTATTATAATGATGTAAGTTGTTTTCAACACTTTTACATGTCACTATAAGAAAACGAGTGTGCTTTAGAGCACACGACTGAAGTAAAACTTCACTAACTGATATCTCTCTCAATACTATTTCAACGAGAACAAAGAAGTGGCGGGTCAGCGCGCAGCGCTGTGTCGTGGCCGGCCTAGCGCGCGCCTCGTTCCCCGCGTCCCGCACTGCCCCTCCGTTCGCCTCACTATTCGTAACGCATTCACCAGCTTACTCCCCAAGTCAAGCGTGCCTAAAGAAGTTTTACTTCAATAAATAAATACTATGCTAGATGGCTCCGCCAGTGACCAATTGAAAAGAAACGCTTAAACAAACTCAGGGTCAGGATTTTGTTACTCTTTTCCTTGCCTTTTAGGTTTTGTTTACCCTAATGCTTTAAATAAATGAAGTATAATTACTAGGATCGTATCATTCCAAGTAGCCCGCTATTTGCCTGTAAAATTAGAATGTCCATAGCCACCTCTACTTATTAACAGTTACTTGCAAGAGTTAGCGATTTGTCACTTAGCGCAGTTTGCAAGTAATCTCGCAAACACGATGCTAATCAAACGAGTACAAATATTTACTTTGTATTAACACATTCATATTTACTCTGTATAAGCACATATCTGACTTGCAGTGTTTATGAGATGAGATAAAGACATTTTGCAAGATTTATGTACGAGTATGTCTGAATTTTTTTAATGATTTATTATGTCTAGAATTGTTCAAGAAAACTATATAAAATTTTAAGCACTTATCAGATATTATAAGCTCTTTGTTACTATAATATTTTATTTTCATTGGATTTATATACGTATCAAATAAGTCAATTCTGAAAAAAAGGTATTAAAATTATTATTATTGTATTATCATCTAAGCAAAATTTGTGTTTTTTTGGATAATAGGAAAATTTACAGACAAACCAATACGAATCAAGATAATATAGCTTTTAAAATAAGTGAAACAAAAATGCCAGTAAGATCAGTGACAATGTTTGAATATGTATGGTTGAAATTATTGAAATAATAAACTGTCTTAATAAAATAAAGTTTTTAAGCTATTGCATAGCTTCTATCGCGGGCCTTAAGCGTGGAGACCGAATCCAGAAATTCCGTAACGAAAATAACCTAACACCCCCCACTCCGACCGGCACAGCGGTGATACTTTTTAGTTTTGCCATCTATCGATGAATAGCAGAACTATTAACGACTTTTTGAAATATCACGCTTGTCTCTTTAGTTCTGCAAATCGCCTCTAGGTGGCATAGGTTGTATCGGCATTACTGCGCATGCGTAATCCCCCTCTTCGCCCCGCAATCTGGTGACTCATGCCTGCTTAGAGTTACGGCGTTAGGGCACCTCCTCTTTGTATTTACATAAAAAATGCTATGCAATAGCTTTACCGCGGCAGTCTCCGAGTGCCACACGTCTTTTTTCTTGTTTAAAAGCTGATTTAATTTTTCTCAATGTCAGCTTTTGGTTCTACTACTTTTATTGACTCACATGATATCATATGCGCACAATCAATTGCTCTTAACTAGATCTTAAAGAGTAACAAAAATCATAAGACTGTTGTTTTATTGAATTAAAGTCAAGGGCACTGGATGACACTTAAACCTGTCCATCTAGGAACCTTTAACGCCTTTCAGTAACTGAGGTGACCAAATAAAGTACATCAAGTGCACTAAAGTGTAAACCAATTTGTCACACGTCTTTGACGCACAAGCAGTTTTAAACCTTATCTGGAAGTTCACAGAGTCCATATTGCAATGACTGCTGTGAGTTTGCTTTGAGAACATTTTTGAAAGACGTGCAAATCGTGACAACGTGTGACAAGTTAATATAAATTTTATTGGTAAAGAAATAAAGTTCACAATTGAGATTCTTTTAACGTAGTTGTCCTCAAGAAGTATTTTACTGCACATGAAATAATATTCGCTGGTAGCTTTCCAAATATGTACAGAAAGTCGAGATTCATTCCACTTTTTTTATTTTTTTTTTATTGTTTATTCAACGAAAAATTACACAATATACAATGTCAAACATCCTGCCAAACTGCAGAACAGTTTGTCGGCAGTATTCTCGTGGGTACACATTCATTTCAATATTATAAATATATCTATGATAGGTAGGTAGTTACATACCAGGCCCCTCAGAAAGTATTGCGAAAAAAAGTTTTTATATATGGGAGACTGGCCAGTTATAATGTTTTTCGAAAATATGATTATTTATAAGTAAAAATAAGTAAGTTCCAATTTCAAAATTTCCCTCCACATTTTTTGCGAGTTAATTCAAAGTATTGTGTCTCACTGAAATATGGATCTGCGCCGGGAACATTTTAGAGCTATGATTTTATACGATTTCAAGTGTCGCCTGAAACCGGATGAATCGTACGATAGACTTCAAATGGCATTCATGGATGAAGGCCCTTCCAAGGCAACCGTGTATCGTTGGTATAACGAATTCAAGCGCGGTCGACCAACTTTGGGGGATGACGAAAGAAGCGGTCGCCCTTTGACGGCTGTTACCGAAGAAAACGTGCTAGCAGTGAAAAATTTAATCCAAGACAATAGGCGAATTACATATCAGGAGATTCAACACATATTGAAGATTGGATCGGGAAGCGTTCACGAGATTCTACACAGCCATCTTCGCGTGAGGAGGATAGTATCACGCTGGGTGCCGCACAACCTCACCGATGCTCAGAAGCAGGCCCGGGTGGAATGGTGCCGTGATATGCTTAACAAATTTGAAGCAGGCTCGTCTCGGCGTGTTTACGACATCGTTACAGGTGATGAGTCCTGGATTTATCAATACGACCCAGAAACCAAGCGCCAGTCGACTGTTTGGGTGTTTCAAAATGAGCCAACGCCTACCAAAGTGAAGCGATCTAGAAGCGGGGGTAAGATTTTGATCGCTAGCTTTTTTAATTTGACTGGCCACTTGGTATCAATTCCCTTACGGGATCAAAGAAGCATTAATGCCGAATGGTATACTACCAAATGTTTGCCAGAAGTTTTCTCTGTTATAAGCAACAAGCGACCAAACACAGGGCTCCGCGGGCTACTGCTCCACCACGACAATGCACCGGCGCACACCGCACTCAAAACGAGGGACTTCCTGGACAGCACGCCAGTCAAACTCCTGGGTCACCCTCCTTACAGCCCTGATCTAGCACCGTGTGACTTCTTTTTATTCCCAAAAATAAAAAATCAGCTCAAAGGGATACAATTTTCGTCGCCGGAAGATGCGCTGGCTGCGTTCGAGCAGGCTGTAAACGAGGTGTCTGCGGCGGACTGGAAAAAGTGTTTTGAAAACTGGTTTAGGCGCATGAATCTTTGTATAGAGGCTGGTGGAAAGTACTTTGAAAAGATTTGATAAAAATATATGTACGTATAGAACAATTTTTTTTAGTTTCGCAAAACTTTCTGAGTGTCCCACGTATTTATCGACATAATTGTCAATTGCTACACATAACTGAGGGCTACGGACATATCGATAAGTAATGTTTTTTTTAAACTTGTATAGCAAACTTAATTTCGCTGGCAAGTTAGCCTCAATTTAAGTAAACAAAAACGCTTTCTTCATAAGATTCATCAAAAAATACTGTTGAAGAAGCGAGAAATAGGTGATATTAAAAATATCACCTGTCACTTAAAAGTGGTTTTATTCATTTATTCCTCTCACAATGGTAACAAAGTGCACAACTGAAAATAGTCATTAACAAGGTTAACAGCAAATTTTTCTTCTTGAATCTCACGAGTTTTTTTATCAGAAATTGCTAAAATTTCTGGATACCCGGTAAAAAAATATATAAATTGTGGAAAGCAAGAAAGAAAATGAAAAAAATCGCTCACGAAATTCGAACCTGCAACTCCTGGCTCAGCAAGCCAGTGCTTTAGCCACTAAGCTACCGTAAACACTGCTCGTGGCATCGAATTCAAGTTCCACTTACTACGTCTTTGGGTGACGTCAACGACATCTTATAAGAAACAGTGTTCCTTAACCGACTCGACTAACTTTGCAGTTAATTCAAAGTCGTACGGATGTGCCTACCTTTACTAATTATCGTATTATTTTTACCACATTTACGTCAATCAACTCAGCCTATCGCAGTCCACTGCTGGACATAGGCCTCTCCCAAGTTGCGCCACAACGCTCGGTCCTCTGCCTTCCGCATCCAGTCCCCCCAGCCACGTTCTTTAGGTCGTCGGTCCACCTGGCAGGGGGGCGCCCCACGTTGCGTTTGCCGATTCGCGGTCTCCACTCAAGGACTTGTCTGCTCCAACGGCCATCGGTCCTTCGACAGACATGGCCAGCCCACTGCCCTTCACACACAGGCACAGCCCACTGCACTTCAGCTTCAATCAACTCAGCCTATCGCAGTCCACTGCTGGACATAGGCCTCTCCCAAGTTGCGCCACAACGCTCGATCCTCTGCCTTCCGCATCCAGTCCCCCCCAGCCACGCTCTTTAGGTCGTCGGTCCACCTGGCAGGGGGGCGCCCACTTCAGCTTACTGATCCTACATTTACGCATGCGAAGCGAAAACTAAAGATGTAAATTGTGGAAAGAAAAAATCGCTACGAAAAACGAAACGAGCAGGTCTCGAACCTGCGACTCCTGGCTCAGTCCGCCAGTGCTTTAGCCACTAAGCTACCGTGAACACTGCTCGTGCTCGGATTTGGATGAAAATTTGCACACAGATAGACCATAATCCAAATTAACATATAGGCTGCTTTTATACCAGTAAGATACTCATACATAAATCTGACCAAAACGGTGACCCACCTAATGTCTGGATATTTCTTAGATCAATTGGGGTCGGAAAATCGCGTCATAATACTATTCCTAAGGATATTGATATCAATTTGCTTAATAATATTTTGATTTTAATAGGACTATTAAAGCTAATACTTTAAATAATCTTTGTAATCTTCCAACAGCTGATTATTCTCCTTTCGTCATTCTTCAATTATCCGCTTGTGATGTTAAGAAGTGTATTATGACGATTACATCCAACGCTGTTGGATGTGACTGTATCTGCCGTAACATGGTCATTCCCATCCTCGATGAAATTTTTCCTGTCATCCGCCATGTCCTCAATTTTTCCGTTCATCATCATCATTTCAACCGAAAGACGTTAACAGCTGGACAAAGACCTCCCCCAAAGGGGGGGATATGCCATAATCACCACGCTTGGCACGCGGCAACTATTCCCTTACTAGTAGTGTTTTACCTCATACCTGGAAAGATGCTAAACTGATGCCTTTCCCCAAAAAATCTAGTCATTTCTGATTTCAGACTTGTGCCCTAATGATATGTAACTATTAACTATGTCACTATTATTTTAGAAGTAGTAGAGCTCCTTTGTGAAAGAGCTCGTCCGGAGAAGTACTACCACCATATCTACTTCTCCGCCAAACAGTGATGCTTGCATTGCTGTGTTTCGGTCTGAATGGTACAGGTGCCGGTGAAATTACAATCACGAGACTTTCCATCTTCATGTCTCAGTTTGGTGAACCGACTTGCGATGCCATTTAGGCAACAGCCTAGGTGGTATTGAAGTTGTTATGGGCAAATGTAACCGCTTAACATCAGGTGGGCCTTTAGCTCGTTTCGCCATCATATATTATAAAAAAAAAACTCATTCCTAGGAATTTTAAAGGTTAGTGCATAGCAATGTTTATAAAAACAGGAAGGTTCCTGACAAGTGACTTATTCAAATAATTGACATTTAGTATTATTGCGCGACATTTTCATCAAGCACAACATTGAACAAGGAAAAATAATATAAATGTTATCGTTTATCATCATCATTACAGCCGAAAGACGTCCACTACTGGACAAAGGCCTCCCCCAATTAAGGGGGGGATATGCCATAATCGCCACGCTTGGCAGGCGGGTTGGCGATCGCAGTTGGTTAGTTAAATACTCAGAGAATGCTGCTGCCCATCCTCTGGTGAATCCCTTAGTCGCCTTTTACGACACCCATGAGAAGAGATAAGGGTGATGCTATTCTTTAAGTCCGGCACCACACGGACTAATAATAATAATGTTATCGTTTAATTACTTGTAAATAAGTTATTTTTCTAGATAGGTCATGAAAAAGTGTTTACCTATGTTATTACGCTGATATATTGAACTTATTATCTACAAAGGGCATGAAAATAAGTGACGAAGTTTGACGAAGTTTGACGAAGTTTGACGAAGTTTGACGAAGTTTGACGAAGTTTGACGAAGTTTGACGAAGTTTCACGAAGTTTGACGAAGTTTGCTAAAGCCCATTAGCAAATTTCGTCTAAAGTTGGTTAGTTATTTAAGGCTATTGTATTTTATAAGTTAATGTGTAATTTTGTAAGTTTTATCCTTCTTTGTATTTTTGAGTCAAAAGTGTAACTAAATCAGAAAAAAAATGTACTTAAAAACCACGGCAACCGGGAACACTGTTTTCTTATTTTAATACATCAGGGCTTCTTAAGTTTCAACAAAGCGCAGGCTCAAATAACCAAAATAAAACGAAACGTATTTTTAAACCCCAGATGTTCACAGCCTTTTATTTATTTAAATTTTATGCAACAAAAGTACATAGGCCATCTTATGCATTCTCTCTTGTGCTTTTGGAGCTACATTGTCGTTTCTCCGGCACGTGCCAAAGGCGTAGCACTGGAGGAGCACTGGCGCGGTTCCACTGGAGTTCCCGGAACGCCTCTATTTTTTTCGGAAGATGGCCACCGTGTGGTCTTAGTCGGTAAGAGTCGAACATAACCCTCTGGCTTCCCCATACGGAGGGTATAATGAGGATTCTTATTAAGTCTTTGGCACGTTCCGGGAAACGACAATGTGTGACTACCAGAAAAAAGGGCATTCTCACCCAATCATCCTTTTCCCTAAAACTTTTGTTTCTTAGTTTTTAAATGTACAGACAGATTACAAATATATGTTTAATCAATCCTGCTACCAAGAAGCAATCAGGAAGCAGCAGTCTTTAAATCTCCAAAGAACACGTCACATCAACAACACATCTAAGACCTTTTAAACACTATTGTCAATGCATATTTATTAGTTTAACACTCAATCAATACCAAGCCAATCTTGACATTTAAGCGCAACAATCCATTGTTATCTTAAACAACCAATTACTGCTCCGAATTTATTAAAACTAGTCTGCAAACGTGACTACTCCTTTATTTTATTAGTGTATTTGATTTTTAAAACTACTCTGACTCGCTCGGCTAGATTGCTGCATACCGATGTCGAATCTATTATGTTTTATGCATTAGATAAGCTTTGTCGGAATGATAAATAAATTCTGTCACAGAATTATGGGATTGCAAAAATATTTTAAGGGGCTTCAGTGGCGCCCCCATAAGTAAAAAAATTATTACTCGCTGAGTACAAAATTATCAAAAAACTGGTTGTACAGACTTGTAGTTAAGGTACTGTAATGTAATCAGGAACTGAACTTTGTTAAATATAATTCGCTGTAGTTGTAGATAGAAAAATGTGAAAAACTACCACTTTTGACACCTTTACTACAATTCTGTACTACCTGATTTTCGATAAATGATGTACTCAGCCAGTAATAACTTTTTTACTGATGGGAGTTCCACTGAGCTGTAAGGAGCCTCTTAATGCTGACTACTCATCTCGTAGACGTTGGTAGAAAAATATTAAGTTGGTATGTATTGAGTAATACATACGAAAACCGCGATTCAGCAAATGCCGCGTAGGGCACCCCTCAGCTATGTGGACCGATGACCTGAAGAACCGCTAACCTGCTGGGGTGGACTGGAGGCGGAAGACCGGTTGTGGCGCAACTTGGGAGAGGCCTATGTCCAGCAGTGGTATGCGATAGCTTGAGTTGATGTGGATGACATACGAAAAGTAGTCGAAATATTTTTTATTTAATAGGTACGCAATGTAGCCGCTACGAAAAAACTACTTTCTTATAGCAAGTAAAAGATGCTACATCAGAGTTAAAGATACTTATTGTTTATAATACAACATTCGGTTTTTTTTACCCTAAACTTGAAAAGGGGTCATTGCACTCATCATTAAAAACAACTTTTACTATGGGACCAACACTGAAATCGCGAAAGCAATTTTTTACATCTGTGTTTACATCAATCGATAAAATGTAGGAAATATGTATTTTTTTTGCGATTTCAGGTTTGGTCCCATAGTAAAAGTTGTTCATAACGATGAGTGTAGTGACCCCTTTTCAGGTTTAAGGTAAACAATAACTAATTTTGTATATGAACGCAATAGATAATATGTAACTACCACTAATGTCGAAATATTTTGCGGTGACTACGTGTACGAGAAACCTATTTCGTTGTAGCACGTAGGCAGATGCTGCCTTGAAGCAATAAAATGTTGAGCCGGAAATGTGAAGATATTCTCGTAATGTACTGAACAATGCATCCTGCACTTACCGATTAAGTGGTAAACAGGCAGAGTAAGGTTACATGAGGATGCAAGCGAAACAAGATGAAGGAATTTCACTTGCCCTTCTGCCGATGCGATAAGGAAAAAGGTCCTTTCCTCTTACATACCACTATGCAGTATTTCCTGCAGTACTTTCTGTACTTTTTCAACAGTACAGTCAACCAGGGTAACTTTGAACTTTTAGGGGTAACTTTGAACTTTTGGGGTAACTTTGAACTTTTAGGGTAACTTTGATCTTTTGGGGTAACTTTGAACTTTTAGGGGTAACTTTGAATTTTTAGGGTAACTTTGAACGTTTTTTTCCTTTTTTTAGGGAGCTTGGTCTACAAAACTATGTAACTTTGTTAGGCTATCTTATAAAATATACATCTTTCAAACATAACATATGAGTTATTTAAAAAAAATGTATAATAATTAACTTTTACTTAATAATATTATCAACTATCGTCTATGCAGCCCATGGAAATCAAAAATAATGTAAGACAATTGTCTTTTTAGTTAGTTTTCTATGAAGCATACCAACCCACACCAACTTATATTTAACTTTGAACTTTTCAGGGTAACTTTAAACCACCCTTAAAAGTATGATTATGCTTTTTAGGGTTCCGTAGTCCTACAAGGAACCCTTATAGTTTCGTCATGTCCGTCCGTCTGTCCGTCTGTCCTAATCCTTTACAGCTTAATAACTTCTACAGCTATAAACATAAGTAAATGAAATTTTGCTAAAAGATAATCTAGATATAGATCTCATTTTTAAATGAATAAAAAAATCGTGATTACTTATTTTAGGGGTTGCACCCATACATGTGAAATGGGGATGAATTATTTTTTTTCGCTGTACCCCCTTGTGTGGGATATCATTGAATAGGTCTACTAAAATGAAGGTAATGTTTCATACATCACTTTTTTATCAGGTGTACCATCTGCGAAATATAGCCCGCCAAAGTAGCTTGCAATGTGTCCCCCCCCCCAGCCATTTCTAAACTATGCAACGTAGAAACTTATAATCTTCCAAATTGATAGACCTTTATAAAAACTCTCTTTTAAAATTATTTCGAGTATAATTTGATCATAAATTTTTGAGTTATAGAGAGAAAACTGAAAAATACTTAAAACGTCCTAGTTCAAAGGTCATTGACCATAGAGAAAAATGATCTTAGCAAATAATGCTCTTTTAGCTACTTTCTATTTAAAAAAATTCCAAAAAGTAACTTTGTGTTATATTGAAATGACAAATTCTTAAATTTGGCGCTGTACAGCGCCATCTAGCGGCTAGTAGCAACACTCTCTGAGTCGCCAATGCTGCCGTCTATTGCATTTGGCACTTTATAGCGCCATCTAGCGGCGGCTACTAACAACATTATCTGAGTCGCCAATGCTGTTGTCTATTGTAAAAACTAAAATAGCCATGATTAATATTCGATTTGATTTATTTGTAACACCTACTTAAGGAACCCTATAATACTGAGCATGGCCCGACATGCTCTTGGCCGGTTTTTTATATCATTAAATTGATTCTTTGGATTCTACGCCAACTGGTGATTAAAATTTAGAAAAAAGTTTTTAGAGTTACTTCTTACTATTTTTGTTTGGCAGACATGGTTACCCTGAGATTTTAAAGTTACCCTGGTCCCTAGTTTCTGTTTTGGTTCGTGTTTTTTTATGGTTTTTTTTTACTTTAATAAAAAAACAATTGAAGTGACCATAAAGGCCAAATAGGCTGAAGAGAAACAGATTTGAAGTGTTAAGAGGGTAAAAAAGGTCACCAACTTTCAATACCTAATAGAACTAAGGTAAAAAAGGTCCGCAGTTGAAAACAAAAAAGATTTTTCTCGTGTTTTTATATGTTTCATTTGCTACTTTTTACTAAGTGACACTGTTTTCATATGTCATACAGGTTTCCATCTTTTAGATACCACCCCGTATTTTTTTCAAGTATCCTGTAGGAAAGGGCAATCTACCTTAATATATGATTCCAATTACAGTATTCACATTCCCTTCTCAATTACGAATTAAATGACGAATATGCTTATACATATAAAGGTTAAATTGCTGATGACCAAAACGGTAAAGATCACCTTTCGGCTTTATTTGTGCATTCAATTAACGTATCAGAAGCCATAATTAGTGAGGCGGTCTTTATTTGTGTAGTAACGTAAAAGGTGTGTCACATGTAATTTTTTTGTGTTTTACGCTTAAAGGTGGTTTCACACCGGCGAGGCGAGGCGTGGATGGGCCGAGCGAGAATTGAAATTTGTATGGCAAAATTTCAATTCACGTCACGCCCATCTTTGGTGTGAAAGGTCTGGATAGGCGAGGATGTGCGAGGCGAGAATTGAAATATTTGTTTGTACAACATTAAACTTTATTGCTGCATGAATAGAGTATTTATTGCATTGCAAAACGGTATATCGCGAGCAAGCGCGTGCCGGCGCGCGGCGTGGCCGGTCGGTGCGTGCTCGCGATGTACATGTTTCGGTGTGAAAGGGTCAGCGAGATTTCAATTCACGCCCATCCAATCCACTCCTCGCCTCGCCGTTGGGAAACCACCTTCAGAGTGCATTTAGACGGGTCACACCACAGCGAGAAAACTACACAGTTTTTTAAGTAAAACTTCTTTACGCACGCTTGATTTGGGGAGTAAGCTGGTGAATGTGTTACGAAAAGTGAGGCGAACAGAGGGAGTATTGTAGTAGTGTTATAACTGTAGTTTTATTTTTATGGTGTGCATACAATAAAATATACTCTATCTATCTATAGTTATGTTAATTAGTCACGAAAGAAATTATTAAAATATACTGACGTATTAAAACAAAAATTAATACACGTACTTTATTTCCTTGTAGACAGAAACCCGTATATTATTAACGAATTTAATCTAATACAATTTTTTTGCACTGAATCGCTGTGAGGTTATAGTTTTGCGGTTTGTAAAAAGTAGTCGACCTTATTTTTGTATTACTTGTACTTAATAATAATTAAACAGCTACTGAAAACGATTGCCGGACGTAAAGGTTAATCTTTATTTAGATAAAATCATTAAAATGTAAGATTTTAAATTGCAACTAAGTTGTAACATCTGTCAGATAAACATGAAATCAATTGAAACTGCTGCATTAGACATTCAATGCAATTACATTAAAAATAAAACTGTATGATTGACATTTAATAAAAAAGCCAATGATTCAGCCATTAACAGTTACTTATAAAGGTCTCTTGTTCAATAACAAATTAATATCTACTAATCTTTTATAAATAATTAATTTAGACATACTTTTATTTGCTCTATGAAAACTTATTTAATTTTATTTATTTTTATTTTATAAGCAAAAAGATTTTAAAAGATATTTTTTTAATTGAACTGAAATAAATTTGTCTTGGTCAAATCTTTTTTAACAATTTAATTTTAATTTATTTCTGATTTAATTTGACAAAAATTGGTCCAACGTTTAGTAAAAATCTTATGTACAGTCGACTGCATGACAGTGGTAACACGTCAATTCGAAAACCGCCCTTACTGCTTACGAAGTAAAGATGCTGCTAATGTCAAAGTGTTACCACCGACGTGCGAGCGACTGTACTAAAGGTAGTACTTTTATATTAACTTGAAAATATTATCCATGTCGTACAAGCAACTGCACAAAGTGCCGTAATAATGGTAAATCGTGTTTTTCGGCTAGAACATACAAAATACCGTTGGCGCTGGCTCTGAGTCTGCATAATAGGGATTTATTTATTTATTTATATTATTGAGAACCTCCAACAAAAGATATACACAAAAAATCACAAGTGACAGATACAGGATTCTATCTGGTGTACTCCTTCACTTACAGGAGGCCACAGCATGCACAAATTTAATGACTGAGCTAACTTATAACTAAGGTGAAAGTATCTAACTCAACTAAAAACAAAACAATATGTAGGTAATACATATATCTTCCCGCTTTCAATCGAGTCAGGCACTTTTTACATTATTTATATTATTTTTATATATATATAAAACAACAGTTAATTAATTATAATTTAAATAAATTCTTTTATTTTTTCGTTTACTTTGACAAAGACGCACAGATGTCAATATCGCTAGTTTTTGATAACGCATTGTAGGTATCGTCTACAATCACGTGCCGCCATGTGCACCGGGAAGGACACAAGGAGACAGATAGTCTCCTTTAAGACGTGCCTTACAGGCGTAGCATAAGGAGGGCTCCGGAGGTATATTAATTTCCCGGAGTCTCCCCTTATTAAGCTGTAGACGGCCACTGAGGGGGTTTTAGTGGGTAAGAATCCCACACACCCCGGCCTCCGTACCCCATGAGGCCGGTAGCCTTTTGAAGGTTTCGTCCTCGCAGCAAAAAAAAAAAAAAAAAAAAAAAAAAAAAAAAAAAAAAAAAAAAAAAAAAAAAAAGGTATCGTCTACAAATGAGAATGGAATGCGGTCTTCTTCCTAATAATTGCATAGTTTGTGCTACTGCAAACATGCTAGACGCGCTGCAGATCTCAGGTAGCCTCAACAGTACCCTGAAGGAAGACATTATTAAATTATACTCACAGGGCGTCTAGAGCCTTCCGCATACAGTTGATCCACACACTACACGACATAATACCTATAACATTCATTTGTACTACGCTTGCACATCCGGATCCAACAAACCGGCCAAGTGCGAGTGGGACTCACACAGTAAGGGTTCCGTACCACCCAGCGACCTGATACCCCTGCATAGAAACTGATTTAATTTAGGAGAATTCATCAAAAGACATCAACGCGCCGTGCGCAAATTATGAATTTTTGTAAATTTCCTACGCAGGTACCACCACCACATATGTCTGCCCTATTTTAAGTATTTTTTGGTAAACTACAGAGAATGTACGATAATCAGACCAAGTTTGAAGCTTATGTGTTACCACTTTGAAGATAGTGCATGAAAAAAAAAGGTTAATAAAAGGTTTTTTTTTCGAGATTTCTTGTATGGGTCCTTTGATTTTAGACTTTTTTTAGTGTTTAGTATTCGTCGTGATAAACACCATAGTAATACATATTCTGTGAAAATTTCAACTGGTTATCTATTACCGTTACAAAGATACAGCCCTGTGACAGACAGACTGACGGACAGCGTAGCTACAGTAATAGGGTCCCGTTTGGCATCAATTGGGTACGAAACCCTAAAAAGCTCTGTACAAAAGAGCATCAAGATAACAAAGAGCAAATAAGATCTCACAAGATACACTGGCGGACAAAAAAATATCTCAATTACTCCACATATCATTACTGGGAAGTCCAAGAACAACTGATCTTTACACGAGGACACCAACTCTTCTTTTTGTACTGCCTTACCTTCTCGTGAAACACATTTAAGATAAACAAGAAATACATTAACCAGTAGACTAGTTAATAGTTACTCGTACTTCTGTTTTTTTTAAAGTTCCGCTCAATCAAGGCTGTTACGATTTTAATAGATAAATAATGCGTTGATTAGTGTACTTAACTTGCCTTTTTAATATGGCCTCAAGTGTAATTTCAATTTGAAAGTTCGAATTATGAATTGAAATAAAAACAAATGAATGTACAATAATCTTAATTTTTTTCAAACCTTTTATAATTTCTACATTGAAAGTTTAGATTTATTTATAACTTAATAACAGTTATAAATAAATGACTGCTGAAAGTTTATTTGACTTCAATTTCAATGTTAAATAAGTCGATTCTTCAAAAGGTGTTTCGGTCTACCTGTAACTGACTTTTGGCACACTGTGTATCTTCTCATAGGGTACCATATTTTTAGTCAGCATAAATAACTAAACACATAAAATAACTAATTTGATACAGAACTCTTTTTTTCCGTTTAGTTTAGTTCCTTTTCTGTTAAGTTCCGTGTGGTGCGGACGTAAAGAATTGCACCACCCTATATCTTCTCATGGGTGTCGTAAAAGGCGACTAAGTATACGCCAGAGGATGGCCAGCAGCGTTCTCTGAGTATTTAACCAAGCAACTGCGATTGCCAACCCGCCTGCCAAGCGTGGTGATTATGGCATATCCTCATGCCCCAACATATGGGGGAGGCCTATGTCCAGTAGTGGACATCGTTCGGCTGAAATGATGACTTTTTTTCAATAGAAAAAGTTTGTTATAACCTTTGAATTTATTTGTAGTACGCATCAGAGATCTAATGTTTTTTTTAATAGCCAATTTAGAGTACCGGATTGATTAGGTACTGATCTAAATTATATTTCCTTATTGAATATTCCAATATTAAGATTACAAGATAATAAATTATTAAATGTAAAGCAAAGTTTATTGCTTGAAAACCAAATTATAATTTGTTATGAATGATTAAAATAAGATTGAAGTTGTTTATTTATTGATTTCAAAGTTACAAAAAATAAAACATGTCAACTATGTAAAAACCATGATAGTTCGTTGACCTTATAAAAAATAATTGGCCCAGGCGCCATACTCAGTTTTTATTAGACAACAATTAGACTTCATAAGGGGAGGGAGGGGCTCGTAGCGAAGCAACGACTGTGCGGATTGTACGATCTGCAAGGTTAAGTTGCACTTACCGCGGTCAGTCTGTGGATGGGTCACCGTTTCGTTACACATCGAAACCCCTCCGTGCCTTAGAAAGCACGTTAAGCTGTGGGTCCTGGTTGTCATACGAATATCTATGACAGTCATTACGGGTAGTCAGAAACCTGAAAGTCTGACAACTGGTCTAACCTCCGAATGTCAGTATTACCCAGTAACTGGATTGCGGGGTTCTGATGGCTGTCACTCCGTGTAAAATACTGATGTTCAGCCACATCTGGCTAGACTGGAAGCCGACCCCAATATAATTGGTAAAAGGCTCGGAGGATGATGATGATGATGAATTAGACTTCATAACATTGGGCTCTAATAATGTTAGCCATGATAACTAAATGTATTTTTTTTGGGACATTTTTACACAGCACCATCTAGTCCCAATCTAAGCAAAGCTTGTGCTATGGGTACTAGACAATGGATATACTTTTTTATCTAAATACATACTGATAATACAAAAGAAACACCCAGACCAACACAAACACTTACGTATGTTCATCACTCACATCATTTGTTAAAAAGAAACAGAAGTAAAATTCATGGCGCATGTAACTATGTGTGTATTGTGTACAAAAACTGTGAGCAGAATATAATAAGTATATATTCATGTTGGTAAAAGGTTGCTACATAAGTTGGCAGGTACTCAGCATTGCCACATCTAATGCAAGGAGTCGATCTGCAAACTACATTCACATACCGAATATCGTAAACACTTTCATAAATCGAAAACCGCAATAGACATGTTAATTCAGAATATCTTAAGACATACTGTTACATTTTTAATTCTATGGTTACATCTATGAATGGTAAAGAAAACAAATCTTATTTAGTGTCAAATTTGTTATTTGTTTTATTGTTAACTAGCCTAATATGCCCGCGTGAATGTGGTTTATCGCGCATCCCTCGAGAACTGTTCATCTTCCCGGGATAAGAAGCTTATATTTTAATCCTGGTTATATTCTATCTGTATGCCAAATTTCATCTAAATCCGTTCAGCCTTTACAGCGTAATTGAGGTACAAACATCTTCACAAACTTTTATATTTATTTATGTAAGTAGGATAAATAAATAAATTACTTGACTTAGGATAAATTACTGGCTTCGTATTATTTCCACATCACATGGTCAAATTTCTGGCCTAGTGCAGGAATAAAGGTGTTATACTAACGAAAACAAATATTATTAGAATTTTTTTAGCTACTAAGCATCTTTGCAACCTATAGAATTACCCTTGAAATATTTCGGATTCATAATATAGGACTAAAATATATGTCAAAAGACCCAATATCCAATAGGATATTTGGTCTTTTGACATAGACTCAATAGAGTCACTTGAAGAAACCACCGCATGTTCAAAAAATCGTCATGTACAAGGTTTCTAATACTTTTGCACAAGAATTTCTTCAGTTAAAACAACTGCAAGCTGGCAAAAAACGAATAAGAATAATAATGTGTAGTGATCGCGAACCTAAGAAGTTATTAAACGAATAAGAGTTTGTATTTTTATAAAGCCTGTGATAGCCTAGTGGTTGAACGCTTGCCTTCCATGCAGGCGGGTCTAAGTTCGAAACCAGCCCGCAACTCTGACTTTTCGAATTCATGTGTAGATCAGAATTTGATTATCACTTGCTTTAACGGTGAAGGAAAACATCGTGAGGAAACCGCACCCTGAGTGCTCCATATAGTTACTCGATGGTGTTTGTAGTCTGGCAATCCGCAGGAGACCACGTGATGGACTAAGGCCTTAACCATCTCATTCTGAAAAAGCGCCCGTACCCAGCAATGGATTGACGACGTTGTTTTTTTTTTTTCTCAAATCCGAAGAACTGTACTTGTAACACTGCGGCTGCCGGGGCAGATGATACTCTTTTTCCCATCTGCCCCACCCACCGGAACGAATGGGAGTAAGTCTGCAAATTGGATTAAAATCGCTCCGAATTTTTTTCAATCGACTAAAATAGCATAAAAACAAATTATTACATATTTACCAAAACATAGCCAATTAATATGTAAAAAATTGCTGTATAACTTTTTTTGACAATAAATATATATTATATATATTATTATTATTTATCTAGTCCATTTACAATAACATCACAATGACGTGCAACAAGGCATTCAAAATCTATCAATCAAACAGCTACATTATTATTTATTGATGTCATTTAAATTAAATCTATGACATTTATTTAAACACTGAATACTATTATAATTCTCCGTTATATAATTTATTATGTTCTTTTATTTGCATCCTGACCTTGACCGAAACCAAAATCCAGGGTCGCACTCAGGCCGGGTGCATTCCGAGAATTTGAATATTTTATTAGGTATATCGTAATGATGCGTTTTAGAATATTTTAATAATTTATAAGATACCTACAATGTTAAGTGTTTGTTAGACTTTGATGTCAGAATGGATTATATCTATTTGTTGATATAGTGGAAGCCATTACAAAAGAATTAATGCTATATTACAAAATTAATTTAATTCATTAATTATAACACAAAAGATAATAGCCTACATTGATCTTGACTTGACTTGAATATTTTTTTTGGAAAAAATAACAGATTGCTAAAACTACATAGTTACAAAGACAATATTTACACTTGTTACAATATTTAAAACAAAACATTAAAGATTGAAGTCAGTTGTGTCAAATGACTTGCATATCGCCTACTAGTTGAACCCGTTTTCTTCAAGTAACTCATAAAACTGTAGCAGACACATACAAAGGTCTACTTCAACCCAACTTCTTGCAGAATTATAAACACGAATTATGCTTATTGTGACAAATACCTTTGTTTAAAGCTTTTTAAAATGTAATATGATGATGTGATATCGGGTATTTTCATCAGGAAATTCTCAGTAGTAGCCTGGAGTCTGGATTTGTGCCCGGTCAGTGGCAATAGGCTCGCCCCCTATTACTCGGGACTATAACATAACTGGCGAAATGTGGGTGTACTATTACACCTCTGCCTACCCCTTCGGGGAAATACAGGCGTGATGTTATGTTATGTTAAAATGTAATATGCACGTAGTAAAGATTTTGTGACGTTTTACCATAAATTAAAAAGAAAAAACATTATTATTATGGGTTATGCATATATGAATAAAATAAATTGCGAACGTTATCAAAAATCGCCTGGTTAAGAGTACTCAAAACTGTTAATGAACGTGGATGAAGCGAAAAGGTGTGTTAGGATCGTAGTAGACAGAAATCCATAGTATTTGCCTATCCCAATGGGAAACAGGCGTGATAATATGTATCTATGAATAAAATCTTATTCAGGGGTTACTATCGAACAACTTTTACTATGGGACCAATTCTGAAATCGAGAAAAAAAAACAGCTGATCCTTACATTTTGTCGAGCGACATCGATGATTTAGTAAGGAACAGCTGATATTTTTTTGGCGATTTCAGGGTTGGTCCCATAGTAAAAGTTGTTCTATGCTATGCCCTGAATAAGCTCTTCAAATATGACCACGCATTTCTGATACACGTTGTATAAGTAGAAAATAAAATAAAAAGAAGAAAAAGCCGTAAAAACGTACTTAACTATCGCCTTTGTCATTTACTTTGCTTATTTTGCTTAATTTTATTCGCATTATCTATACAAAACTACATCAATGGTGCTTGCACAATGGCAAACAGTCTTGCAGTCAACTAACCTGTTTTACATGCCTAAAACTTATTGAAAAAGGTGTTATGCAAATTAAAATACCGAAAATTCCGTACAACCTTAGTTTTTTTCATACAAATACAATCTAAGGCTATTGCTAAGGCGGTGTCACATACGTATTAGCTTCCTCATTCTTTGACGTGTCATTGGTCTTATTTCACGTCAAAGATTTAATGGTCGCATGCGCAGATGTTGGGATGGAAGTCTTAGGTTAGACTCTCAATTGAAATATTTTTAGGCTACATTGCAAGGAATCATTGGAAATTCTCAGTAGCAGCCCGGAGTCTGGATTTGTGCCCGGTTAATGGCAATAGGCTCGCCCCCTATTACATGGTACTTATAACATAACTGGCGAAATGTGGGTGTACTATACACCTCTGCCTACCCCTTCGGGGAAATACAGGCGTGATATTTTGTTATGTTATGTTACATTGCAAGACATATCATAGAAATATAATTTGTACTACATACCATGTTCCAGTCTAATTGATCAGATGGACATGGCGCATGGTGTAAGACCTTATTGACCATGAAATTGCTACGTTGGGTCAACTAATTAGATGTTGGGACAAAATAGAAGGTTTCAAGTGGGTTAAGTGACCTTAAGTGGTGGTGTGATGGTGCTGTTGGTTTTATGGTGTTCGTGTTGTGTAAATGAATGGGATTTTGGTATACTTGTCATGCACTCAAAAGCTAATAGAGTTTTCTATGCAGCAAATAATGGATTCAGATCATGAATCTACATTTATACAAGTTGTTGATCTGTAACCGTGCCATATTTCTATAGCAAATGATAAATAATGTGTTTAGTCATCTAAAAATACTTAACAAATTCTACGATTATTAAAAAACATCAAATTTCCACTGGGAAACACTTTTTTTTTTAGAATAATTCCCGAACGACTCTGAAAATAAGTCATCGACGGCATTACCAAAGGGTGGATATACCTGCTTTATTTGGAGGTTACACACGCATCGTTTTTGCGTCGCACGTCGCACGCGACACGCGGGGGGAAATTGTTTGTTTAAAAATAGGTATTGATATTTTTATTGATTCCTGTTTGTTATCAGTGGTATAGTCACCTCCTTAAATATGGCACAGATACAGATCAACATGTATGTTAATTCATTAGACCCAGGTTTATTTTCGCAATTGCATTTTAACAACTGTTTACGCAGTGCAACAATTAATTATAGGTAATGTCCGTTTTACACGCGTCACAATCAGTTTGCTCAGTTGTGATTCAAGCACTTGCTAAATACCTGGTATGTGTCAGAAATCATAATAATAAACTTAAAAAAAAGTAAAAACCAACTTCAAAAAGAATAATATAATTTGTGTGAAACAGAAAACAGAAATTTTTAAGAAAAAAATTGCCGACTTCCTAAACTGTTTCACACTAATTATTTTATTGAAAGAAAGAAAGAAAGAAAAAGAGAAACACATTTATTGGACACAAAAACCGACAAACACATACACAACAACACTAGCAACAAAAAAACAAACAAGTGTAATAATAATATATTATTCTTGTTGAAGTTGATTTTTACTTTTTTTAAAGTTAATTTTATTTTTCTATTTTTCTTTTAGTGGCATTAACAATAGAAAGGCAAGCGATTGCTGCAATTTCCGATGATTTGCTGTCATCCATTGAAGAGTTCCCTTCTCTATCTCCGAAGATCTTCATCAAATTTTCACCAAATGATACTTTCTGAATGCAAATGTTGGATTTGTTGATGAACATACCAAAATCGCTATATGTATGCCTATAATATTTAAGGAGTTCCCTCAATTCCACGTGTATCCCATTATCAGAACTGGGTTTTGATAAAAATGGGACCAATTTAGAAGTACATATACCCTTACAAAAAAAAAAAAACAAATCGGTTTATAAATGATGGAGTTCTGAGGTAACAAACATTTAAAAAAACAATCGTATTGTGAACCTCCTCCTTTTTTGAAGACGGTTAAAAAGCATATTGTTGTTAATATTATTTGGACCATACGTTTGACGTCAGTAAGTAGCGGAAATATTCAAAATTCCGAATATAAACACAGTTGACTGGAATGAATTCATCTGTGAACGAAATTAAATCACCCACTGCATAGTTTTAGTTCAATCGATGCATATTTTGAGTCAAACGATGCATGTTTTGAACCAACTGATGCATATTTTAAGGCAAATGATGCATATTTTGTTCATTCTACCAAATGTTTTGCTAATAAATACGACCTTTGAAATAGTAATGTTGTAATAACTTATTGAGCGGTCCATTTCCTTGTTAGGTATGGTTGATTACTGGTCACTCAACCGTTAGTTATTCGTTTTGACATGTTGACTTGAAACGTTGGTGTGGTAGATGGTTTGAATTTGATATTAATTAGGTCGTGTCGGCTATTCTGTAACTGCAACGCATAACGCACGTTAGATTTGATTAAAAATTGCGTAAAAATCAAAAACAACCTTGATTCAATTTTGTGCATAAAAATGCCAATCTGCCCTTATGACGCGTTGTAAATCAACGATATATCACAAAAATGCGCTTTAACAGTCACATTATATTTGTTTGAGAGCAATTTATTTATGTACGGTGTAATTATAGTATATATGTATTATATCCATTGTCTAGTACCCATAGCACAAGCTCTGCTTAGTTTGGGACTAGATGATGCTGTGTAAAAATGTCCCAAAAATATTTATTTTTATTTATTGTGAGTATGCCAAATTGTCGCTTGTAATCTTAGAACATAATATTTGTCACAAGAAATAAAACTACACGCATTGAAACACAACTAAAGTATTTTAAATTAATTTTTTAAAGTAAGGGCGTTGATATCTTTTGTACGTAACGATGCGATGTTGAACACAAAATGCTTGGTATGTTCTTAGCAAATAGGTACTTCAAACGCATAATTATAGATGGTGAAACCCAGTATAAACAGAGCCTTTCTTGTGTGAAACTAACTTACTAAGCCAGTTCTACTTATAACGGTTATTAAGAAAATAATAATATCCAAACTATGACAAATTGACAATCATTTGGTAAGATATTATTAAATTTAACTTGATTAAACAAAACTGTTTATCTTTAAAGAACAAAAGTTTTGGTTAGGTATTACCTTGTAGTTATGTAGTAATTTTTTAGGGTTCCGTACCTCAAAAGGGAAAAACGGACCCCTTATACGATCACTTTCTTGTACGTCTGTCTGTCTGTCTGGCTGTCTGTCCGTCCATCTGTCAAGAATATTTTTATCTCAGGAACGGGTAAAGGTATCAAGTTGAAATGTATACCACATACTAAGGTTAATAATCCCTTGAAGTAAAAAAATTAAGCTTCTAAGTGATATTACCATTGATTAAAATAGGTTGATTGAGACGTGGACACTGACAGTTGGGCTAGTCCACAAATTTAAAGTCGCTCAGCGAGCCATGCTTGGAGTTTCTTTGAAGGATAAAATCCGAAACGAGATTATTTGGAGAAGAACCGGAGTGACCGACATAGCTTGTAGGATCAGTAAGCTGAAGTGGCAATGGGCTGGCCATGTCTGTCGAAGGACCGATGGCCGCTGGAGCAGACGAGTCCTTGAGTGGAGACCGCGAATCGGCAAATGCAGCGTAGGGCGCCCCCCGCCAGGTGGACCGACGACCTGAAAAACGAGGCTGGGGGGGACTGGATGCGGAAGGCAGAGGACCGAGTGTTGTGGCGCAACTTGGGAGAGGCCTATGTCCAGCAGTGGACTGCGATAGGCTGAGTTGATGAAAATAGGTTGTGGTTGTATTTGACATACCATTTAGATTTCATGGAAGACAAAGCAGTAGGTACTTTATTTACCTGTAACAGAAAAAAATAATATTATTAAGTGATAAACATAAATACATAATTAACTTGACAATAGTGCACACATATTAAAATATTTATTGGAATCATGCTATGTGACCGCACATTTTTCTAAGAAATAGGTTAAACCCATCAACGGGTGCAAAGCCACCGGCGGTAGTGAACGGTCTCATTTGCCGTTCTTTGATATATTAATGTGAATTAATTTTATACTATTATAATATACATTTCATTAAAATATTTAACATGCTGTATTCTTTTATTGTTTTGGTTCTAAACAACTTGACAGTAAAATTAACTTAATGCAAAAGTATTTACTTCATTTTATGGTTATAATCTAAAACTACCTTATACATAGAACTTCATGAAATAAATATTTGTCATTTTATTTTTATGTAATATAATATTTGTTGTTTTAATATAACCGATACCATTATTTATTTATTTATTAAAATCTCTATATTCCACGTAGGCGATGTCCTAGCTGCCTGTCACTTCATTTTGCGCATAAAGATATAACATCGAGCTACTAATAAAAATAAGTGTAGACAAAGTCGTTTTACTTTAAACGCTTTAGTTATTTATTTACTTGCTAGCTTGGTAACTTTAACGTTATTACGTTCATTCTGTATTGCTTACTAGCCCGCTGCTTTTCACGTGTGGTATGCCAATTAACAGTATATCCTGTATTCGTCTACGGATTTTAGGCTACCTCTGTATTATGTTTCATCCATATACACGCTGAAATTTGAATCGCTTATTTCCCGAAAAGGGGTCATTGTACTCATCATTATGAACAAGTTTTAATATTTTTACTATGGGACTAACCCTGAAATCGCGAAAAAAAAATCAAGTGGTACCTACATTTTATTGATTTAAGTGAACACAAATGTAGGGACCGACTGTTTTTTTTTTCGCGATTTCAGGGTTGGTCCCATAGTAAAAGTTGTTCATAATGATGAGTACAATGACCCCTTTTCGGGAATTAAGCGACTCAAATTTCAGCATGTATATTCAGAGGACGCTCCCAAAACGTATGTCCCACCCTCGCTCGCACTCCCCTTACACACCGCAACTGCGGGCCGCTCTCGTCAATTTTATGCGAGTTGCAATAGAACTCATTTTCGAGAAAAACATTCTCGCGTGTTTTACCACGGAAGTAAATGTCGTAAATCTCAAAACAGTTTTCTTTTTATTACATTAATACTAAACAATCTATATAAATTTCCTCTAGCTAGTATTTAATAAACTTTATTATCTTCCTATTTGCATATATTTTATATAGCTAAGTTAAATAATAAAGGAGAAATATTCGAAAAATCTCTAAAAAAGCATGATTTTCAAAAAATAAAAGTATCGAAGAATAATCAACTAATTATGTAAATGTCTAGTCAAACGATGGATAAAGGTTCAAAAAAACATGTATCTAAATTTGACAGTCATCAAGCATGTGTTCCACTCAGTATATGTTTTCAAAGAGTCACCTCATTTTGGGAGCCTAGCCTTAATCACAAACATCCAAACGCCTTCAAAAACATTATCACCTTTCTTTGTATCTACATTAACATTATGTAAAGTACCAGCGCTGCAACATTTCGGTGTTGTAGCATATGCTGAGATGGGGGCCTTTTTACTTTTTTACTGGCATTTTAATTTTATTTATTCGTGTTATTTTTTCTCTCGCCTGTTTCGAGACTAAAATAATTTTTTCTTTCTTTACTATCTTTGTTTGTGTTATGTACAATAAAAAGTATTATATACAAATATTAAGTATACTTGAAATCAAACAATTCGTAAATTTTTCTATAAACAGCTAAATAAAATCACAACAAAATCATAGGCGCCTCAGCTCTGTCGCAAAGGACAAGGTAAACAGCTGCCTGTCTCTTATCTAATATTAAAACTACGTTGTATATATACTGAGGCTATGTACCTGTACATAATAAGTACGTGCTTTACTTACCGTATTAATTTGCTTTAATTGAATTTACTTTACGTCGTACTTTAAGAAAGTATGTTTGGGGTAACACAGTTGACACAGAAATGCAAGCATCAGTATTTATAGTACTTCCCCGGGCGAGCTTCTTCGTAAGGAGCGCTACTATACAATGTGTTATCGAAATAATTGAAAACCTTGTAAGGGGTCATTGTACTCATCAGTATGAATAACTTTTGCTATGGGACCAACACTGAAATCACGAAAAAAAAACAGCTGGTTCCCACATTTTGTCGATTTATGTGGACACAAATGTAGGGAACAGCTGTTAACCCCTTAAGGGGTTTTCAGTTATTTCAATAACACGTTGTATAACAATCTATTAGAAGTATTTAAAAGAAAGAAAGAAAAAGATTTTAATAAGATTTATGTACCATTGCATGATGGGATGCATTATAAGAGCCTCCACGACTGACGACATGTAATTGATCGTCCGGCGCAACCTAGGCAGTCAGCCCTGCTATCAACCTGCTGCTGACTGGCTAATCTTTTTCCCACGGCATGAACTATTATCATTATGTAGCTCATGGTGACACGATAAAAGAGAAGAAGAGACGTACCATTTATGTATTTTATCCTAACAACATAGAAAATATTCTTCTTTATGACATTAGCGTGACAAAAAAATTCAAGTACATTGACACCTTCCTTTTACAGAAGCGTTGATTTTATTTTCTTGTAAATTCTCGGTTCATTTCTTAATTGATATGAACACGCGAAGCATCACAAAAAAGAACACTTCTACAAAATTTTCTAATTATACCTACTTTAATTACAAATCATCGAACGATTGTTTTTTTTTTCGCACGGCTCATCGGTCAGTGAACTTGGGTATTTACGGCGGCGAATGCGGTTATAAAGTACACTGATTCCTGATTTTTTTAATAAATGTAAACAATATTTTATTTGGAAAGAATGCTCATAACTTTAAAGTTCGCCACATTGTATTAATAGGTAAGATAGAATAAATTGGAATGATGACGCAGCAACTGGCACACAAACTGCAGCGCTGGCACCGGCCGCGTAATATAACATAACATCACGCCTGTATTTCCCCGAAGGGGTAGGCAGAGGTGTATAGCACACCCACATTTCGCCAGTTATGTTATAGTCCCATGTAATAGGGGGCAAGCCTATTGCCATTAACCGGGCAAAAATCCAGACTCCGGACTGCTACTGACAATTTCCTAATGACAAAACCCAATAACACTTTTCCCGACCCGGGAATTGAACCCAGGACCCCACGCTCAGCAGTCGCGCTTGCAACCACTAGACCAACGAGGCCACGAAACAATAGTTTATTTTATTTATTTAATCCTTTATACACAACTGGGTACAAAGGCGGTCTTAACGCCGTAGGCATTCTCTGCCAGACAACCTTAGGGTAATACAGAGACAAAAAACAAGGTTGTCAAAAAACAACATTTTTGTTGATTTTAACAATAACATAACATAACATCACGCCTGTATTTCCCTGAAGGGCTAGGCAGAGGTGTAATAGTACACCCACATTTCGCCAGTTATGTTATAGTCCCATTATTATTTAGTATTTTTATTGATTTTACTATATCATTAACCATTCTTTGATGAACCAAGGGCCTTATATAGTTACCCCCTTATCTTATAAACATTGTGTTATGTGGGTACTTAGTTCATTATTAAATATGTAGGGTAAATGAGAACACTTTGATGAAATTCTTGACTGCTGCGCCAGTCCAATATACGAGCTAGAACGTACCGGTTGTATCATTGGTGTCCAAGCATATCATATCATTTGTGTATAAGTTGTGTCTAGTGAAGTTACACATCACTGTTGTAATTTATAAAAACATTGTATTGTTTACTGTTTTGTTTCTTTCGCTACGTAAATAAAACAGTAAACAAAACAATTTTTTTGGCACAGTATAGACATTTTATTTTTATTATTATTTAAAATCTATTGTAAAAGATGCTCAAACTAAATTTACGATTATACAGAGATGGAGAAGGATTGTTAGAAATTAAAGGTTTATTACCAGCATTGAATTAATACGAGTTGTGAATGTACGACAGAGCACACAATTTAGTTGAAAGAAATGAAGCTATTGGTAAATCAGTAAAATGTAATGTTTATTTCGTTCAGCACATTTCAGTTTTTAAATGAATAGTATTTTTACTTGCAATAGAATCTGTAATTCAGTCTGCAAAAGCCGAACTCCGAGCCGAGCTCCCCTGCTGTGCTATGCCCTACTCGCGTCAGTAAAAAATGTTGTCGTTGATCTGATGGATCATTTTAATTTGTAGTAGATACAATTTGGCATAATTTATTGAGCAATTGGAATTGCCTTGGTTACGGAATTAGTGACACAGTAGGTGTGAACTCAGCTATTAACACGTGAATAAAAATCCATATAGGCCAAGCTAGCCGCTGTGGTTCACTCACACATACCGCGGCGATGTGTCCACGTATTTACCAATGGGTTCACGTACGCTCTGCTGTGGTATGAACCGGCTTGCGCCGGCTTAGCTTGGCTTCTAATGGATATTTATTCATAAACAAACATACATAACACCACGCCTATTTTTCCCCGAAGTGGTAGGCAGAGGTGTAATAGTACACCCACATTTCGCCAGTTATGTTATAGTCCCATGTAATAGGGGGCGAGCCTATTGCCAATGACCGGGCACAAATCCAGACTCCGGGCTGCTACTGAGAATTTCCTGATGAAAAAACCCAATACCAATGTAATGATATTTATTTATGTACTATTATGTTGATTTAAGACTATAAACAAATACCATTTTTTTTATCTTGTGCTCAGTTCAATACTCAAGAGAAAATCTATACTATTAAAAATAAGTTTTTTCTAAATGCAGTATTATAAATTAACATCTGCAAAGTATAAGCGCATTGCACTTTTCAACTGCGTAAAGTCAGTGCGCCCGCGCAAGCCACGCGTGACAGCGCTGAAATATTTGATCTACCGTTTGATAGGCATTGCGCAATCGAAGAATTTCGTTCTCGATTGACGTTTACTGTTCGAAATTACCACTGTATTATGGGAGTTTTTGGGAAAGAGTAGTATTTTTTCTTTTGTGGTTTTTAAATATTGGCAAGTCGGCAAGATTTGAAGCGAAGCTGACGAATGACTATATCAATCAACTCAGCCTATCGCAGTCCACTGCTGGACATAGGCCTCTCCCAAGTTGCGCCACAACGCTCGGTCCTCTGCCTTCCGGTCTTGTTGTGTTGTGTTCTTCAGGTCGTCGGTCCACCTGGCAGGGGGGCGCCCTACGCTGCGTTTGCCGATTCGCGGTCTCCACTCAAGGACTCGTCTGCTCCAACGGCCATCGGTCCTTCGACAGACTATATGCTTGGTAGGATATGACAGACCTACATTACCTCCATAATAATATAATATATAAATACCTAGTTTATTTTTTCTTTCACAATGTTAACATTTAAAATAACAGAAAAGTGTAATCTAAGATTCCTAGAATAATACTTAATATAAATATTTCCAGTTACGGGTCCATCAGACCCACCATTCATATAGTGTGATCTTCATCCACCAGGCATACCAAGGGTTAAGTTTCTTTAAATGATCTTCAATAGTATGAGTAGGTAGGGGACATCAATGTGGTGAAATTTTCATGGACACACAGTGGTGGACTTTGCAAATGCAAAGTCAGAAGCAAGGGCTTCTAAAGTCATGAATGTTTTTAAAATATTTTTTGGTTAGGGCACTGCAGTTGACCGCAGATGACCTTAGTCTGTCAGGCAATTGTTAGACCTTAAGTAGAAATAATTAATGAATGGAGCGAAGAGCGATAGAAGTTGAAGTGCGGTTAGCGTAGACAATAGTTATATATTACTTCTGAAATCAGTTACACACTACTATTTATACACAAATATTTGTGTGATGAACATATAAGTGTTTGTGTTGGTCCGGGTGTTCATTATGTATTATAAGTATGTATTTACAAAAAAAAAAGTATATAAGTATTATATCCATTGTCTAGTACCCATAACACAAGCTCTGCTTAGTTTGGAACTAGATGGTGCTGTGTAAAAAAATGTCCCAAAGATATTTATTTATTTATGTATGCCTATCATCACATAAATAGATAGATAGAATGGTTGTAATCACAATTTTACTTGCGATTCAGGCGTGGTAACTTTCGAACAAACTACGCCTCCCATGTTGACGTCATTAAATTTTTTAAATTAACTTTAATCAAATGTACTTTACAGCTTTTGTTTATGCAGTTAGAAACAGCGCAATAAGGCATTTTTGCGTGTTTTTGTTACAGTATTTATAGAAACAAGTCATAAGGCGTACTGAGAAAGGTTTTGAAATGCCCTGCACTCCGGTGCAGAGTGTTGGCACGCGCGCCCCGCCTACCATTCTATCTATCTATTTCTGTGCCTATCATCTTAGTACGGTCAACCATATATCAATGGTAACACAAAACCATCATAAGTGGAACTGGTTTAGCATGTTAATTTCATACTAGACAAGCTCAGCTTATACTGGGTATAATATGCTGCATAATCCCTTGGTCGAATATTTAGCGCCCACGTTTGGATAGCCGTGAGATTTAAGTAGGTACGTACTGTAATTGGAACGGATCAAGGATCAGTCTTTAGACAGCACCTTAACTAACTGTGAGTTTTGCATCAATTTTTATAGGGTGTTGACTATAATTTGCTTAGGGGTAGATAATTTAAAATCTACAAATTTCAGCAATAAAGTACGCTAAAATACTTTATTTACTTGACAAATATTTTTATTTTATTTTACAACATACATACATAACATCACGCCTGTATTTCCTCGAAGGGGTAGGCAGAGGTGTAATAGTACACCCACATTTCGCCAGATATGTTATAGCCCCATGTAATAGGGGGCGAGCCTATTGCCACTGACCGGGCACAAATTCAGACTCCGGGCTGCTACTGAGACTTTCCTAATGAAAAAACCCAATAACACTTTGCCCGACCCGGGAATCGAACCCAGTACCCCACGCTCAGCAGTCACGCCTGCAACCACTAGACCAACGAGACAGTTTATTTTACTGCTTTAGTCTTTTGGTATACTCATATTTCTTTATGGTCTAAACTTTAGACATAAACTTAATACAGACTCTTTTAGACTTTATTTAGACTGTAAACCACATATTATAAGCATTTTACAAAATTGTTATATTTAGTATAATAGTTATTAGTATATAGTGCAATAGTTTGTGCATAAAGTATTAATAAATAAATATTAATACTTTACGCACAAACTATTGTACAGAGGCGGACTGTGTTCAGACATTAAAAGTAAATGTATTACTATTCTTTTTGACTGCCTCGTCGTTGGTCTAGTGGTCGCAAGCGCGACTGCTGAGCGTGGGGTCCTGGGTTCGATTCCCGGGTCGGGCAAAGTGTTATTGGGTTTTTTCATTAGGAAATTCTCAGTAGCAGCCCGGAGTATGGATTTGTACCCGGTAAATGGCAATAGGTTCGCCCCCTATTACATGGGACTATAACATAACTGGCGAAATGTGGGTGTACTATACACCTCTGCCTACCCCTTCGGGGAAATTTAGGCGTGATGTTATGTTATGTTATGTTATTCTTTTTTATCCAGTGTACTTTATTTTTAGTAACCGTAAACACTTATGTACTTTTATTGTATTGTTCCAAAAAAATGTGGCAACCCTAGATATGAAGGCTGTTCGGAAATTTACATATCTACGTACCACCAGTATAATGAATTTATTACAATGACTTGGTTCAGCTAATAGGACTCCATCCATCTAAAAACTGAGTCTATATTACATACGATGATATTTTAATAAATGTAGAACATAAATACTTATATTATGATTTGTAAGAGCAGTTTTCTTACGTAATTTATCAAGAGTATGACTCTTTATGTATACAGAGTGTCAGGGAAACGCTTCTGAAAACGAAGATAGGTGATAGTGCTGGTGATTACTGATACGAAACCACGAAAAAAAATGCGATTATTTTCTTAGATTTTTTCATTTTCTTTTGCATTTTTCACTATGTATGAGTTTTATTTAACTGCCCAAAGCTTATGTATGGTTAGGTTATGTATGAAAAATGCAAAAAAAATATATATGAAAAAATCGAAAAAAAGAATCGCATTTTTTTTTCAAGGTTTCGTATCAGTAATCACCAGCACCTATCTTCGTTTTCGGAAGCGTGCCCCTTACACCCAGTATATATTATTTATATTGTATTACGTAAAATTATACGTATTTTACCGGTTCTCTAGTTCAAAACTCATATAAATTAAGTTTATATGCTAAATGAATAATGATTATGCGTTACTGTAATAGGTAATTGCTTTTTATGATTAATTCCAATTGCTATTTCGTGATTCAATATTAGTTACATCTTTACAACATCTGCAACTTAATTTTAATAATTTACACTACATATTGCAGAGGCATGTAATACGTATGGTAATTAAAATAGAACTGCCAATTTAAATGTTATTGAAATATATTATGTTTTTTTTTTCTATTACATCTCAAAATTCATGGGTTAGCATTGAGCTCATTACAATATTCAAACAAATTTAAATTGAGGTCATAAAAAATTTTTGTTACTTTCAACACACATTTTTTTTTTTTATAAGCACATTACATTTGATGTGACCATCATACTTTAATCTGAGATCATACTATTCTGATCTTTCAACGAACATACTTAAAAATATTAATAATATTATTATTTATCGATTCGTTTTCGATTTAATAATGTTGTTGAATGTTAATAGTTTAAGAGTGTGAATGCTAATAATAAGTAATTTAAAAAAAAACTTTATTTAACTCCATTGTAATTTAAAAGCATTGTCAAATATTACATGCTTTATGCATAAATTTGTATGCCAGTACCTGGTGGAACATGTATTAGTCCAAAATATTGTTTTCTAACACCTTATTGTACCATGTTTGATGCAAATAAATAATATTCTATTCTATTATGTATTATAAGTATGTATTTACAACAACAAAAAAAGTACATAAGTATTATATCCATTGTCTAGTACCCATAGCACAAGCTCTGCTTAGTTTGGGACTAGATGGTGCTGTGTAAAAATGTCCCAAAGATATTTATTTATTTATTATTCTTATCGTAAAAATTAATTAAATATCAAAACTTGAATAACATCTGTAACACTAAAAATGTATCATCATTTTGCAATGTACGAAAACGGCAAATTATGTCGAAGCAATTAACAATAACGTGAGGTAAAAAGTTAAGTAATAACAGATGTAAATGTAAAGGAACATTACCTCTCTGTATAAACTGTTATTTTAGTGAGATGTTGCTACACTGGTATATACACGTATTTTATTTTGTTATTTATTAAAGAATATTATTTGTTGTTACATTTGTATATATTGTATATATTTGGTATATATTTATGGATATATATTAGAATTTATTTTATTTATACATGTAATATTTTCTATGGTAGGTAAATATCTATTTATTTATTATATTAAATATTAGTAAATTTTATGAAAGTGCACCACATACTGCCCCCATCTATTTTTCACGTCTTCCTTGTCCATCCAAAGGTTGTCTGGAAGATATCGCTATTAGCGATAAGACCGCCAATGTACCCTTATTTTACATGTTAGTCCTAAGTTTAATAATGTTATTGGTGTACAATAAAGAATATTCTATCTATCTATCTATCTATGTAGCGTTATTTAATGGCGTGTAACGTAACAATATCAATCGTGACTGCGCCTGCGCTTCAAATACAAAAAAGCCGTTCTACATCGGATTTCTTTGGAATGCTTTAATTTAAAAGATACAAAAAAATCGAGAAAGGTGGCCCGTACCGTTTACAAAGTGTATTAAAAAAACAGTAAATATCTGCTTCTCCATACATTTAAGTTCGCATAGCTCGACAAAATGTAGGTAGCAGCTGATTTTTTTCGCAATTTGTTAGATTGGCCCCATAGTAGATAAAAGTTGTCTCAGTTATTTCAATTACAGCTTGTATACAACTAACTACTAACTGTCTTTTGTAGTTGACGCTCAATATGTAATGCCCACTTTTTTTAGTCTGATTTGAAGTATTTTTGAATACATGCTATCGGCGTAGAAACGTAAACAAACGTACGTACGTAAACATAATCTGTATTTCTGCGAAGGCGTGAGGTTTTTCTATGGTTTAAGATAGTAAAACGAGCTAAAAGTCCACCTGATGTTAAGCGGTTACCTTAAAAGTATATAGTCAAAGCCTTAAATTAAAGGTTACGTTAGATTTTTCGCGAAAACTCAGAATAACACGCATTGGTTGTCTTTTTACGTGATCTTACTGAACAATCGTTGTATTTTCGCGAATCCACGGAACGAGTTTAGTGTTTTCGTGAAATGACAAAGTAAGTTTAGTTATATTGAAATTACAATCACATGAGACTTTCCATCTTCGTGTCTCAGTTTGGCGAACCGACTTGCGGTACCATTAAGGCCTAGGTGGTATTGAAGTTGTCATGGGCAAAGGTAACCGCTTAACATCAGATGGGCCTTTAGCTCGTTTCGCCATCCTATACTATAAAAAAAATATATATATATGACGAAATTCTTTGATAAAACAATTGTGCGTGACGTAAATGCGTTATGCAGAAAAAAAAAAACCTACCTACCGATCAAATTTGTTGATCACGTCGCGTTAACGGTAAAGGAAAAGCATCTTGAAGAAACCTGCACAAAAAGGTTGCCACAAAAAGTTCTCGATCGTGTGTGTAATCTGCCAACCCACAGGCCAGCATGGTACACTAAGGCTTGATTTCACCAACGATAATTCTCTGGTTAAGAGACCGTTTGCCCACAATTCCAGTACATTTTAGAGTAACCAGATGATTAATCAGAAAATTAACATTTGATTAGATTGAGATAAACGACCCGAAAATCCTCTCCACTGATCGTCATTACTATCCCAGAATTGTACGAGAAGCGATTGAGATAAAGATATATGAAAATTTCAATCGGGAAGATGGATATATGTTGTCCTCCTCTTGGAATCCGGTAATCGAGAAGTGTTCGCGTCGTGTTTTGTCTACATGTATGTCCACCGAAACTGTCAGCATTGTGTGTCGTGATTCAACATAATCGTGTTCTGGACCGCGACGTTACGAAAAACCGACCGCGGGGAGTTTGAGAAAACACCCGCCGCTCCAAATGATCTAGGTTAGTCAAAATGTTTGTTATGTTTTGATTTCATTGTGTGCGACAAGTCCCTTAAATATAGTTCAATATCAGAAAATTTACGTTGATGAACACCGGCCTAAGGCCTAAATCCTTCTTATTCTGAGAAAAGGCTGGCCTAATTATGTAGTCACGTGGAAAATTTGATTATTACAATTAAAACACTCTCTCTGAATGTCTTCACTTTCTTCCATTTTGATAACATTTTCTAACACAAAATTATGGTACGTTTACGTATATATTTAGGTGATTTCATAACAGCTGTGGTCGATTCGTGGTCAGTGGTCTAATGTAACTTGCTTTCCTTTAAATGTCCGTTCCACCAGTGGTGGAGGTTAATCGGACTTATGATTTTAAAATGAGTTAGTTAGGTATGACACAGAAGGCATGTGATAGGAACCTGAATTTAGAATGGGAAAACTCCTAGTGTTTCGTTTGTTATAGGAACCATTGTCGGTAAAATGTGAAACAAAAACCGTTCTTGAAAAATATTGTAGCAAAAGTACATATGGCATACTCATAGAGGTCATTTCCCTCCAGTTAGCGTAAAACATTTCAATCTTTACTAGTGGGAAAATTATAATCTTCAGTTAACATTATCATTTTCCCAATTAATACAAGTTCATCAATATAAGATTACTAAAATACCAAAAGCAGACGTACAATTGCGAAACCGAGAAGAGAATATTTAAGACGCCAACAACAATTATTTAACAACACTGCCGAATGTACGCCACATAATGATACAATGTTTCCCAACCCGCCATTATATTGTTATCTTGTATATCTCATACATTTCTGTAATGCTACCTTTCACTAAATTCAGCTCTCCGATGAAGGATAATCTATAAGTGGAGATCAATCATGAGAATTAATATTTTAGATAATAATAGGTAAAGGTTGATAGGTACCGAACCGAACTATTGACCAAGATGACCATTTAACTTGATGGTTGAATCAAAAAAGTGGATTTTAAGTATCCGATGGTAAAGTCAGTAATAATTGTATGAAACATTGACTTAATTGATCAATGTGTAGGTTTTTTTTTAACCAATAACATTAAACATTCATTAAAATTTCATCATTATTAACTCAAAAAAATGATGTTTTTCTTTGATACAGTGATGATAGTGTTAGAGAATTAATATAAAGATAATAATGAGCCTTTATTATTGATAAACTAATAACAATAATTACAAAATGAAATACAGTAAAAAATTATCATTGCACTTTGGTGTCTTTATCTATCAGCGCGAAAGATAAGCAACTACAAATTATACAAAGTGCACAAAATTTATAGAATTATAACAACATCACAGAAATTACTTCATTCACGCAATCAGTAGGGCCATTGTTCAACAAATGCCAAATTAAGATAAAAAGATTTTAATTAACTATCTCCAAACTCGTAATAACGTATGAATGTATTATCTTGAAGGAAAATTCCCACGTCAAAAGAGGTACCTACTTTCACTGAAATGTTCGCATTAAATGTTGTGATGTATTTGATGATGTTTCAGATAGAAAGAAAAAATATGTATTTATTGCATAGATTCAAGATAACATAATTAATACTCATCAAGCTGATTTTGTGGATTCTGTTCGTGTTCTTGAGTGGAGACCGATAATCAGACGCCCTCAAGCTCGGAAGCCTTCGTAGGACGCCTTCAAGCTCGGAAGCCCTCGTAGGACGCCCTCAAGCTCGGAAGCCTCGTAGGACACCCTCAAGCTCGGAAGCCCTCGTAGGACGCCCTCAAGCTCGGAAGCCCTCGTAGGACGCCCTCAAGCTCGGAAGCCCTCGTAGGATGCCCTCAAGCTCGGAAGCCCTCGTAAGACGCCCTCAAGCTCGGTGGAGCGATGATAGGAGGCTGGTGGCAGCTGGATGCGACTGGCTGAAGATTGATGTCAGTGACGTGCTATTGGGGAGGCCTATGTCCAGCAGTAGACTAATATAGGTGATGATGATGATAAAGTAAAATGTTAAGACTAAGATTAAGACACGAGTTAAACTTCACAAAAGGTTACTGAAAAAAGCCACTTAACGTTACATCAACTTAAATATGAAGCGTGAAAAAATCACAAAAAACTATACCGGAAAAACTGTAATTCAACAGCCTTGATTTACACTCTTTTTTGACCTACTTTTAATCCAAAAAGCCAACTCATTCCCATCATACAAATCATATGCAAAAAGTCAACATCTCACACGATTTGGTAACAAAATAATTTTTAATGTTAGACAGCTAAAACCAATCACTAAAATACATAAAGTAATAATTATTAAAACTAATGCAACTGCATTAGAACTAATTGCTTCCTTGAGTTAAAGGTTAAGTAAGTGGAAATTGACATATGGATTAAAAAAACATGTTTAGAGAGGTTTAGTTATGTAGGTCATATGATAAAGAGAAGGTTTGCTTCGTTTAAACATAACAGCAAATATGGATCTTCCTCAATTATTTGCATAAAATTATTTCACCATACCATTTAAACCATTTATTTTGCCACACATACATAAAATATACATATTACATGCAAAGGTAACAGGACAAATTACTGAGAACACAACATGTATACAACATAATATGTGTAGCAAGGGATCCAGCTCAGTATTTGCTGTAAATCTTAAAACTGAAATTTACAGGGCACTAGACGCTGCGAACAATCATAGTGAAACCAAAAAAAAACTATGCTCCTTCGTGTACAACCAGCGGTCACGCACACACCATATACCTGAAGGATATTTGCTTTCGCAATGCTTACTGGACGATACCACGACATGTGTACTGAGAGGGGTGAGCACGGTTTGAGGTGCATGTGTTGGAGTTAGCGTTGGTTGTACACGAAGGAGCATGTTTTTTTGGCTGCACTAGATTTTTCACAGTACTTCATCGTGATACAGGGTGACTCGATGAACGAGGGACATATTCAAGAATATGACAGAATGTGCGTACACAAAATGGACAACAATGATGAAAAAATATTCAATATTCCACGACAATTCTCGCATACGCTCTGACCATCTATATAGGGTCATCTATATAGGGTCATCTATATAGGGTCATCTATATAGGGTCATCTATATAGGGTCATCTATATAGGGTCATCTATATAGGGTCATCTATATAGGGTCATCTATATAGGGTCATCTATATAGGGTCATCTATATAGGGTCATCTATATAGGGTCATCTATATAGGGGTCTGCTGGCTGGTACAAAAGTCGGAGAGGATGGTAATACTGACCGATGGACACTGCCGTGGTATGTGTATCATGTCACCGCATGCAACATTGATAAGTGCGAAACAGTATCCACAGTGATTAAATAGATTAGAAAAATATTTAAAATAAAATACTTGTGCAAGAGATCACGGAGATGACGGCTGATGGAGATATATGGATATGGAAGACAAATACATGCTGCGCCGACCCCAAATAAATTGGGATTAGGGCAGGACGATGATGACTTGTGAAAGAGATCGTCCGGGGACGTACTACCACCGTACCTATTTCTGCCGCCAAACAGTCATGCTTGCATTTCTGTGTTCTGGTGTGAAGGGTACAGGTGCCGGTGAAATTACAATCACATGAGACTTCCCATCTTCATATCTTAGTTTGTCGAACGCGACTTGCGATACCATTTATGAAATAGTTTCAATGGAATTGTAGTTATGGCAGGTAACTGCTTAACATAAGGAGGGCCTTTAGCTCGTTTCGCCATTCTATATTATAAAAAAAAACATATGGAACGTGTATTTCTTTAACTTGAAAATTATTTTGTCGCCATCCAACACACGTAAAATACTAGTTTTAGACCACGGTTGATATAGTCAGAGGCTTTGCATGTAGGTCAAATAACTTAGATATTTTGATATGGTCTATAGCCAATCAAGATGGCAGGTACGAGTACCATCTATTACACAAAAGTAAACGGTTTCAGTGGCCGTGGTCAAAGTTCAACCGTGAACCGATTTATTTAACCGTTCGTCTGTAAAATGTCCAAGTTATAAACGATTTAAATTTATTCACTAGACAGACAGTACTATCAAAGTATGACGTCATTGTTCAAAACCCTCATATAACTTGACATCTCTCAGTACAATGTCCGTTTGGCACGACAAGGACAGAAAATGCCCCCTCCAAAAACTGTAAAAGCGTGGATCTTTTCCATTTATTCATGGATTTTATAATTTTTTTCAACAATGTTGTGGTTTCTGTACCTTATTTAAAATAATATAAAAAATTTGGTATTTTTTTAAAGTAGTCAACTACCGGAATGTAGTTAAGTTTAATAGTTAATTCTATAAGGAAAATAATTCTCAATATCATCTCGACCACAAAAGCTCACGAAGGCTGAACAGGACTTTCGACTACTTTCGAAAGTAGTTCCAATAAGTCACAGACCACATTCAAATCGTGTACCTAACTGATATGGTACAAATCATGTCTAAGTTTTTACTGGTCAGTAAAATCTTGAGGTATTAAGTAACCATCTATTGTTAACATGACACGACCGTAGGGGGTCTAAAACCTAGATTTCTATTTAGCTGTGAGATATCCGAACAAGTAATTTCTAAGTTAAGTTACATAAGTAACTTGGTTAATAGAGAAGTTAAGTTAGTAATGTCTGAAGCTATTGGTAATACAAGGTTATGATATTTTTTTTCTTTAAGTGAGTGAAGTGCAATCTAAATACGTTTTATGCTTATAAAAATGTGATGCAAATTTTGAAAGAACTGTTAAATAGATGACCCTGATTGGTATTGGTTAGAATGACCCAAAATAAACAGTGTGGGAAGTTAATTAATTGATTAGTTTGATGCTTCACTAATAAAAATAGCAGAGTAATTAACATTTATGTAGGCATCAGAAAAAAACCAAAATGCCCGACAACATTAACCTTTAAATGCTAATAAAATTACCCACAATAACTATTTAATTAGGTCTAAAAGTAGAACTGGAAAATCAATTTCAATATAGATACCTACAAATATCCTCGATATTAGTCTCAATATATTTATACAATTAGTACCCCGAATATGGCCAAACCTTACAGCAGCATTAGCGAAATTATATGCCTAACGTATTACAACAGTACCTAAGTGCTTCTCAGTCTGACAAACCCTAATTACATCATATTTATCACTTACATAAAAATATGAACGTGCAAATATATTGCATGAGCTTTAAATAGAAGAATTCGCTAAGTCATGTTGAAAGGATGATAAACAATTACCGTCAAAAAAATTATCTAGGTAATGTATTTCATAAAACTAGAATAAATAACGCAATATCATTCTCTATTAGTGCCATATATGGATTAAGTTAAAGCTATAAATTACCCTATGGCTTCTTAAGAGATGAGTCACTGTCCATACGAACTAGATACGATCTATAATGACATGACAGCCAATTCATGACTCTTCCAGACGGTCATTTCTAAATACCATTATGAACTATTAGATCATCATTACGCAAGTGAGTGCACCGCCATTCATTCTCATCGTTGTAAATCATATTATTATATTATTAATCTTTAAAGTGTGTCGAGAGGCGTTTCATCTAGAGATTGTTATGAAAAAACTACGGAAATACCTCTCCCTCGTTCTGTAATAGATGTTATATTTGACCCGACAAATTGCCTAGCAAATGTGGGTAATGACCGCAGGCAAACCGCATAATACAATGTTATGTTGTTGCACAAATGCATCAGACGGTTCCTAAGTGTTTCTTTATGCACATCTTTGTTAATAAGCCTATTGTACAAAGCATATATGAGAGAATTTGCAGATGTTAGTACATAGTTAAATTTCTTCCTTTTGACGATAAAACATATTTGTGCAACGGTAATTGCAGCTAGACTGTGTGAAATATCTAGGAAATTTATCAACATGACCGCTAAAGAATTACGTCAAATTCTAATTATGATCTCAAAATGTACGTGTTACAGAATAATATGACTGTAAAATAGTTTAATTTAAACCAATTCTATGAAAAAAGGATGCATTACACTAATTAAAACAAAATATACGTAGTTCAGCCCCCCTAGCCAAGTTGACAATCTATACAATCGTCAACGCTAATAGAAAACGATAAAAATGTATGGGAATGACATATCTCAACGAAAAAATCATTCGGTAAGATATGTCATTCCCATACATTTTGATTGTTTTCTATTAGCGTTGACGATTGTAGATTGTGCAGATTGTCAACTTGGCTAGGGGGGCTGTAATCATAAAGCGGAAGTACCTAAACAAAAGGGTATGAAAGATAAACTAATTAAGCCGTTACAAATTTTAATAATTTTTCTCAGATTGAAGATAGTTTGTTATAACGAAGTACGTGACTAATGAAGTCACGTACTTATAGATTGAAAAGCTTCGTAACGGTTAAATAATTTCGCTTTGAAAACAGCTTAGCATTCTACTCGTACCGCACAGTAATCACAGTATGTAACTTATTGTTCAATATACATTATTAATGTACCACGTATTATTGTTGGAATATAATGCTCCACAGGATTTCTATCAATATGAATCCTGTAAAATAGATTTTTTATAGTTTTCTATGTAAATACTGAATAGGCATGCTCAGTGTTCCCCAGGGAACTTTCTTGGGTCCAACGGTAAATGATTAAAATATAAAAGCGAAAAGAAGAGGCATTCAGTAATGTAGGTAATGATTATAATAAAACAAAGTTTAACCGGATTAAATCGCGTATTTTATTTTAATTGGTTTTCCTGACGTTTCGAAAGCTTTGCAGCATTTCGTAGTCGCAGGAAGACTAAGATGACGGTTAAATCGGTTTAATCCGGTTAAACTTTGTTTTATTATAATGAGTAGTGATCGCGAAAACCTAAGAAATTATTCGGTAATGATGTTAATATTTTTTCCAACTAAGTCGTATCATGCATGCGTGTGTTAATTTATAATTCCCAATATCCAAAACATTAAAATTGAAATTCAGATGTCAAAATAAATGCTTTTTGTACGCTCTAGTAACCATGCAACCATCACGCCGGCTGAGAACCTGAGAACATTTTGTTACAAAAAGGAACCACATTCAATTTGTTTTTCAATTTGAATCATCAAGTTTTTGTTACATTGCGGTTTCTCTCATACACTTGTCTCCCATACATTAATTGGTACAAGGAAGTATCTAATAAGTATTTATCTAATCGGAAACGTCAACTTTTGAAATGCAAGTAATTGGTAATAATTAGTTTAGTCTTCGGCTAAGAATCGACTGAAGCAATAAATACGCACATCTAGTTCGTTTTGTGAGAGTAAAGAGGTAATTTAAAATATGTAGGCACCATTAGCAGTTCTAAAGTCAGTAAACTGACTGTACTTGATAATACGTCAAACAAAATTGGATAGATATTAAATACTATATCTTTACTTGGTGCAATTATGATGTGGTTTTGAAGCTTCTTCCCACCTTAAGGGCTGACACACATAAAAGTGGTGATGTGGGCGCTGTTATGTGTGTCTGCTTTAAGCAAGAAAGAAGTGAAGAGTGGGTGTTTTTGGAGACGTGAATTGACGGAATTGAATAAATTGAATTTTCATTTTGAAAACTTGTATTCTTAGATCTTTAAAGCTCTTTAATCAGTAGGTTACTTCCAACACCTGTAGTACATGGTAAATAGGATAAATCCTTGAGTGTACATATGAGTCGATTAAATGTTATTAAACACGTACAGTCTCGTATTAAATGACAGTTAAATTTAAGTCCTACACTGCTACTACAAATGTTGTACAATTTAAGAAAATAAGCACCTACAATCAACGTAAATACATGACTATGATAAGGGAGACCCGCACACTGCTAAAACACATTTGTAAACATTTTATTTTTCATGTTTTATTAAAAATTCGCATGGCTACTAAGGGTGGAATTGTTGAACATCTAATATATAAAAATATGTATTTTTAATATCTTCTGTAGCATATCTTTGCGAATAAATATAATTTCTCCCACTTGCTCGGAAATTGGTTCATTCAAAAAAAGAATACATCCTCTTTTCCGTACGCAACGAAATAACTGGCCAGTAATAACCAACACGACAATAACATAAATTGCTGGACAGATTTTATTTTTTAAATTATGCTACTTAGGTTTTCAAACACACTCACATAAATTAGGTATTTTTAGGTATAAAATATTTATCATTATTAAGGCTGAATGCGCATTTTTTTTTTCAAAACTGAAAATAGAACAAGAACCGCGTGCGAACTGTTTGAATGAAAATTAGATACTATTGAATTATACTCGCAAATGAGAAAAAATTACAGATTACATTAAGTCTCGGCCGAAATAGCAATTAACGGCCTCGTTTAGTTTGTTTAAAATCACTTCGGGAGTACTCGGCTTTGCCTCGTACTTCCAATATTACTCGGCCGTCAATTGCTTCATTTCAGGCCTTAACAGTAATGTACTTTGTGTATCTTTATAACATAACATAACATAACATAACATATCATCACGCCTGTATTTCCCCGAAGGGGTAGGCAGAGGTATATAGTACACCCACATTTCGCCAGTTATGTTATAGTCCCATGTAATAGAGGGCGAGCCTATTGCCATTAACCGGGCACAAATCCAGACTTCGGGCTGCTACTGAGAATTTCCAAATAAAAAAACCCAATAACACTTTGCCCGACAAGGGAATCGAACCCAGGACCCCACGCTCAGCAGTCGCGCTTGCAACCACTAGACCAACGAGGCAATCTTATATTTATAATTGGATGGAAATTCCTCCTTAAACAACCATTCATGGTTAGGTTCGTCCACACCATAAGCCCACGTCCCTTGTCAAACAATAACACAAATGTAGTACCTACCATAGCACTTTAATGCACCACATATTTGAAGACAAAGGCTGTAGATGGCTGCCATCGCTGTTTATTGTTAGCCATGCTTCGTGAATACTAATCGGTACATTACAATCACTTTCTCGCACTTGCTTTGTCACCGGATGTATTTATAGAAACATCTATGTGTACTTCTGGATTATTTTATAAGAGTTTAACATTTTGCAGAGGAATGAGAAGACCATGGTTCATAGTGTACGAACCATAAACTCACAATAGTAAAGATTTAAATTATGGAAAGAAAAAATCGCTCGCGCACTATACGTCTTTGGGTGACGTCAGCGATATCTTATTAAGAAACATTGTTCCTTAACCGACTCGACTAACTTTGCAGTTAAATCAAAGTCGTATAGATATGCCTACCCTTAAAATGCGTTAAAATAATAAAATAATTAGTAAGGGTAGGCATATCTATACGACTTTGATTTAACTGCAAAGTTAGTCGAGTCGGTTAAGGAACAATGTTTCTTAATAAGATATCGCTGACGTCACCCAAAGACGTATAGTGGAGGATAATTTCGATACCACGAGCAGTGTTCACGGTAGCTTAGTGGCTAAAGCACTGGCGTACTGAGCCAGGAGTCGCAGGTTCGAATCCTGCTCGTGAGCGATTTTTTCTTTCCATAATTTAAATCTCACAATAGTGTTTTTTTTTCAATATATCTTCGGGTACAAGAGAAATGAAGATGAAAATAAAATAAGACAAGTGTGCAATTAAATTAAATCGCAAGTATTAGTAGCTTATAAGACTTTTGTTTAGTAGGGGTTATCAAAACACGAGTTTAAATTTAAAAACCGAGTCGTAGGTGGTTTTGAATAGTATCACACAAGTGTTTTAATTACCGAGTTATGTGCAGTTTTATGCACGACTTTATCTGTTTAGATAGGTATGAGTTGTCTAGGTAAGAGTTTTCATGCAATAGGTAGATATATATTTTAAATAAAAGACCAAAGTTTAAACAAAACACTCGTGTGATAGATACTATTAGAAACCTCGCTTACGGCTCGATTTTTAAACTTACTCTCTGTCATTATGGTATTACTTTTGAATTCATAATTCGACTTTTACGATATATGAGTATAAAATATTAAACTATAGTTGGAAACAATCAATGTTTGATTTGATTTATATGTGCGAGAAAAGTCCCGTAACCAAAGTTTAAAATCAGTGGAATTCGCGAAAGTTTAAAAACTTCTATGTCAAAAAATTGTTTCTAGATATTTATTACTGTCATTTGACACAATTGTACTGCACATCCATGTAGCCTATCGCAGTACACTTCCGGACATAGGCCTCTCCCAAGATACGACACAAAATTTGTTCCTCCATCTTTCCCATCCAGTCCCCCTACCTACCTACCTTCTCAAGAAAGTCGCGACATTTCGGCGACGCGACGCGTCTTCGCGTCGGTCCACCTGGCTGATGGATACTCTTAGCTGCGTTTGCCGATTTGCAGTCTCCACTCAAGGACCCGTTTGCTCCAATAAATGTACAGTCAACAAATCAGAATCATGAACCACTCAGCCGATAATTCGTATGAAATTGTCAAAACAGTAAAATTTTCTTCTTATTACTGTCGTGCTGCACTTAGGATATTTTGAATGTTAAGGAAACTGCATTAATACGGGTCTATTCAATTTTGAGCTTTGTTATTAAAGCAATAGATTATTAAAATAATATACGGTTAAACTTTGCTTTATTTTAATAGATTATTAATTGGAAAAAGTTAAGTTTTTGATAAAGCTGGAATAATGTTTTGAATTTGGAAATGGCACAGGAAGACGGCTTCTATTGGTTAACTAACTGTCACTACCCAATAAAATTGATAACAATTTTTTTGCCAGGGAAATATGTTTAAGTGAAATGCGACCTAATTGTATTAGAATTTTTGTTGAAAATTAAGCTTATGATGGGTCATGATTCCATTTGGTCGAGTGTACATACTATTACAAACATGCCATTAGATACTATTATATTCTATACTTAAAATCAATATTCTTTTGTAAGAGATGAGTGATTCTTACTTTTCAATCAATATGTAGTCTACCTTTTATTATTTCATCACTACTAATTCATAGTCTCGACTTACAAGTACATTAGTACGTACTTTAGCAAGTTGTTGAGTAGATCACAATCATACAATACATAGTAATTACGTAATTAACAATAAGTGCTCCTAATTTGAAATAAAAACATGTTTGGTCACCTAATAAGAGTAACATTGAAATCAATCATTGCGTCTATACATATTGAAACTTATTTCTTAAATGTGCCTGAGAGATATTATATTTGTTTTTGGCGTTGCTTACTGGATGCCGCGACATGTATACTGAGAGCGGTGGGCATGTTTCGATGTGCATGTGTGTGCGTGAGCGCTGGTTTGTAAAGTCGAGGAAAGAAAAGGTTCGTCACATCTATGTCTACTTTTGCTTATACTAGCAGATAACAATAATGACAGTTGTACGTACACCCGCCTAATTATCTCTCGTTCGCAGTTTGAAAAGGTAACATGTACTCGCGACACGTTTAAAGGAATCAATTTGAAAATTGACGAACCTTTTCGTGCCTGGACTGTACCCGGAGGAGCACGGCTTTATTGGCTTCACTATTTTATTTATTTATGTACACACAACACATTTTACTATAGAAAACATAAAGAACAAACATTATGATTGTACGCAGCACATCCGTCTACATTTTTTACTGTCTGTGGCTGTTCCCTACATTTTATCTATTTATGTGAACACAAATATAGGGAAAACCTGGTTTTTTTTTTCACGGTTTCAGTATTGGTCCCATAGTAAAAGTTGTTCAAATTGATAAGGACAACCATCCCTTAAAGGTACTAATAAAGTCAAAATCATCCTGTATACTTTGCGTTTGCTGCGTCTGAGTCGACATGTAACATTATCTAATTCAAAACACAATAGCTGTCATTATTACTGCACTTGACCTTTAACGCGCTAAATTTAACAACTACATTACAAAATGCTAATTCTTAAAGCCTAACTATGTTCTAGATCAGAACAATTTGTCAACAAACTCAAGGATCAAGAGGTGTGCCGAATTGTCATGCGCGCGCACGTAAGTATAAATGTCAAACTTTCATATTCAGCTGATCTTGTGACCTTCATCTTGGAGACATTCAGAGCACGTTAACACTGCTCAACAATAAAATAATTGCATTCAGAGATATGAGTGCATTTTCTTTAAATAATTTAAGAGATATCTATAGCTCTTTAAATGCAGATTCTTAGATTTTCTATAGCTCTTTAAATGCAGATTCTTAGATTTTCTATAGCTCTTTAAATGCAGATTTTAGATTCCATGTGCAATTATCCGGTCTTTTGCAATCATCCTAGGATTTTCGCAAAGATTCAATTTGTCAGATTATCCTACGACATAAGCACAGAATACCTAATAGTACTATCGTACAGAACGACCACTCACCTCCCCCCGCCAATTTAAGATTCCTCGCCCGCGCCCCGCACGTACCCGCTGTCTGACGAAAATTGGACTGCAAGATCGCAATGGATGACAACCGTCAGTCGCTTTACAAGCACGCCATCTCTGAGAACTACTGAGAAGCGCTTAGAACCCAGTCGGCATTACGAGCGGTGAACATCCCTAACCTACACTTATGTGTGCGTTCGTATACAGACGTTATTTTGTGTATAGGTGGTGCTAGTATTTATATTGTATTGAGTGGCCAAAGTGTGACATAAGCATCGTGTAAACGGCGTCTTAATAAATGCGCAGGTCCAGTGCATTATGAATGTACCGCATTAAACCGCGCATGAAGCCCGCGCTTGTACCCCGCACCAGTTACTTGCTTTTATCAACATAGCACGCGAGTGAAGCCATGGGCGTCAACTAGTAGTTTATACTTACAACTAAATAGGCGTTTAGTAAATACTCTACACCGACACCATACAACATGTTTGTGCTAATTTTTCTATACTCATGCCCTGCAGTGTCCATAGGAACGGTAGTTAGACAACTACGCCTCTAACGCCCCCTTTTCACATGTCTTTTGTTATTGTTGCTGTCATAACATAAGACCTGACAACTATTCAATAAGGTTTTTCTTCTCTAGCCGTCAATATATTGTGTGCTGTGGTTGGGTAGCTCGAAGTGTGTAAGTAAGCTAAACTGTTTATTATTATTATACACTAGACAGTACGAAACGCATGGAACACAATGGAACGCAGTATCCTAGGAGTTCACAAATTGCTGATGTAGGCCAAACAGCTGCCAAGCTTAAGTGGAACTGGGCTGGTCACATCTGCCGCATGCCGGAGGAGCTATGGGCAAAAACAACCACACAGTGGATTCCAGACAGCAGCACACGACAACGCGGCAGGCCCAGAAGGAGATGGCGGGACGAACTTGACTCCTATCTGAAGGGAAAAAAAGGCAAAAGACAGGGACCAGTGGAAAAAGGGAAGGGAGGCCACTGCAGGGCAAACCCTGCAGTGGGACACTACAGGCTGATAATAATCTATCTATCTATATATATAAAAATGAATTGATGTTCGTTAGTCTCGCTAAAACTCGAGAACGGCTGGACCGATTTGGCTAATTTTGATTTTAAAATATTTGTGGAAGTCCAGGGAAGGTTTAAACGGTGATAAAATGTGGAAAATTTGCAAGTAAAATAGTAAAAACAACTATTTATTTTCCCATACAAACTGTTCCTACCTGTCAAACATTTGATGTTCGTCCCGTTCGGTATGGTAAATTCGGGTCCCCTCTAATTTAAAGAACGTATTAAATAAGATTTGGATGAAATTTTGATGGGTTCCTGGATGGTTTAAAAACACAATTGGACCCGGTAGGTGGCGCTGCTGTCGGTATGTCACTGATCTCCTAAACTGATATACCAGGCCCCTCAGAAAGTATTGCGAAAAAAAGTTTTTATATATGAGAGACTGGCCAGTTATAATGTTTTTCGAAAATATGATTATTTATAAGTAAAAATAAGTAAGTTCCAATTTCAAAATTTCTATCCACATTTTTTGCGAGTTAATTCAAAGTATTGTGTCTCACTGAAATATGGATCTGCGCCGGGAACATTTTAGAGCTATGATTTTATACGATTTCAAGTGTCGCCTGAAACCGGATGAATCGTACGATAGACTTCAAATGGCATTCATGGATGAAGGCCCTTCCAAGGCAACCGTGTATCGTTGGTATAACGAATTCAAGCGCGGTCGACCAACTTTGGGGGATGACGAAAGAAGCGGTCGCCCTTTGACGGCTGTTACCGAAGAAAACGTGCTAGCAGTGAAAAATTTAATCCAAGACAATAGGCGAATTACATATCAGGAGATTCAACACATATTGAAGATTGGATCGGGAAGCGTTCACGAGATTCTACACAGCCATCTTCGCGTGAGGAGGATAGTATCACGCTGGGTGCCGCACAACCTCACCGATGCTCAGAAGCAGGCCCGGGTGGAATGGTGCCGTGATATGCTTAACAAATTTGAAGCAGGCTCGTCTCGGCGTGTTTACGACATCGTTACAGGTGATGAGTCCTGGATTTATCAATACGACCCAGAAACCAAGCGCCAGTCGACTGTTTGGGTGTTTCAAAATGAGCCAACGCCTACCAAAGTGAAGCGATCTAGAAGCGGGGGTAAGATTTTGATCGCTAGCTTTTTTAATTTGACTGGCCACTTGGTATCAATTCCCTTACGGGATCAAAGAAGCATTAATGCCGAATGGTATACTACCAAATGTTTGCCAGAAGTTTTCTCTGTTATAAGCAACAAGCGACCAAACACAGGGCTCCGCGGGCTACTGCTCCACCACGACAATGCACCTGCGCACACCGCACTCAAAACGAGGGACTTCTTGGACAGCACGCCAGTCAAACTCCTGGGTCACCCTCCTTACAGCCCTGATCTAGCACCGTGTGACTTCTTTTTATTCCCAAAAATAAAAAATCAGCTCAAAGGGATACAATTTTCGTCGCCGGAAGATGCGCTGGCTGCGTTCGAGCAGGCTGTAAACGAGGTGTCTGCGGCGGACTGGAAAAAGTGTTTTGAAAACTGGTTTAGGCGCATGAATCTTTGTATAGAGGCTGGTGGAAAGTACTTTGAAAAGATTTGATAAAAATATATGTACGTATAGAACAATTTTTTTTAGTTTCGCAAAACTTTCTGAGTGTCCCACGTATGATAGATTTAAATGATATTTTTTGTATAGGTACGTTCGAGTTCGGGTCCCTGCAAGGTTTGAATTAACAAATGGACCCGGTAGGTAGCGCTGCAGTCGTTGTGTCACCAAATTTGATTTGCTGAACAATTGATAACATGGAACGGGACATGGGGGACGGGACATGTGACATGGGGGACGGGACATGGGCCGGGACGGGACATGGGACATAAGATGGGACATTGGACATGGAACGGGACGGGTCATGGGACGGGACTGGACATGGGACGAGATAGTGAGATAGTGGGATAGTGAGATAGTGAGATAGTGGGATAGTGGGATAATGGGATAGTGTGATAGTGGGATAGTGAGATAGTGGGATAGTGACTGGACTGGACTGGACTGGACGGTCCCAATGAAAGGATGGATGGATGGATGGATGGAACTGGACTGGACTGGACTGAATTAACAGGATCCGTTACGTGGGTTAGCAGAATTTAACGCGAGCGAAGCCGCGGGTAAAAGCTAGAATATATACACTAGACTTATCACAAAAAGACTTATCGCATCGCGCATCTCTCGGGAACTGCTTATTTTCCCGGGATAAAAAGTAACTTTTATTTTAATTTGGTTTATTATTTATCACTGTGCCGAATTTTATCTAAATATGTTCAGCCGTTTCAGCGTAATTGAGTAACATACATCCAAATATCTTCACAAACTCCCACATATAATATTAGTTAGAAGTCGGATTTAAGTCGCAAAACTAAGCCACTCAACTAAACACTTAACGTTACTTGTTCTTGCAGTACCTACATGAAAGAAGTAGGTAGTTATATATTAAAAAGTAGTGACACTAAATCACTGTCTTTACAGTTCAAGTGTCAGAGCTGGCAATGACAAAACAAGACATCATTGAATTCTATACACAGCGCGGCGTCTCAGCGTATTCATATGGTATGTATGAATGAATAGCTGATTCAATTTGGGTTCATGAAATTGGTAGAAACTCATTCATTATCATTAATCTCAAATTCAATTATTTTTGGTTAAATGAATGTTAATACCGATAGATGTCTTATCCAGAACAGACCAGCTGAAGGAGATGGATAGGCCACATGATGAGAGAAAACATGGATTTTTTTTGTAAAATCTTGACTGATTGGTTAAATCATACTGAGAAGAGGCCCGTGCCCAGCAGTGGGACAGTAATGGGCTGATTATGTATGTTTATGTTATGACTGATTGGTACCCTAGGAGTAAGAAAAGGAGTAGGGAAAAACAAAAAGGAGGTGAGAGGACGAGTTATAACTCACAGCTGCCTCTAACTCGAGGAGAGTGGCTCGTGACTGATCACAGTGGAAATTTTTAGAGGATGCCTTTGCCATGCTGAGTTGAGGGACACACTCTAACCTTAACAATTAAAACACAAAAAAAAAACAGAATAAAGGGCATTATTATTATTATAGTACTGATACGTTTGATGACGGTTGAGAAATATACAACCCTATTCTTAGTTTAGGTATACACCTCTTAAAGGATAATTGTACTCATCATTATGAACAACTTTTACCATGGAACCAACCCTGAAATCACGAAAAATTCATCAGCTGATCACTACATTTGTGTTCACAACAATCGGCAAAATTTAGGGATCAGCTGATTTTTCTTTCGCGATTTCAGGGTTGGTCCATAGTAAAAGTTGTCCATAATGATGAGTACCCCTTGAGAGTTTTAGTATAAACAAAGAATAAGGTTGTATAATAAAACGACGAATCCAAAATATACAGAAGGTAAGTGTCTTCTTTAATAATGTCAAATATTTAAAGTGGCGAATCTACTCATCATATCAAATAACATTTACTATGGGAAAAAAAAAACTTTTTTTTGCGTTGAAAACGGCAAAAAAAAGTCAGATGTTCAATACATTTTGTCGATTTGTGTGAACACAGATGTAAGGATCAGCTGATTATTTTTTCGCGATTTCAGGGTTGCTCCGATTATTAAAAAAAACCATTTGCCATTATTAAAGTAAGACCTTGTATAAAATATCAGATAGACAGTTTACACATGCTAAGACTTTAAAAGATTCCTGCTGCTATAAGTACTATCATAATATATTTGATTATATCATTCATGTATATCCGCATACTTCCCATACATACCAATAAACAGTAACTACTCTAAATAAGATCATTTACACATCTGTGAGCGAAGAAAGTTTTCCTAATTTGAATAATATGTAACTCTTACGCACCATCATCGTGGAATGACAAGTTAACATTTAACAAACATAGCTTGTACACTTGTTAAAGCCTCTATTTCATTGTAATAAATGTTGTTTTTGAATAGCAAGAGATGTGCATTAGTTGTGTTAATTAAAATCGTTTTAATAGTAGATTTTTGCTTTACTTTCTCTGAGTACAGTAAGCTGTAGACGTCATTGTACGTCACGACGTTGATTCAGACGCAAGTGTTATGAATATAATTATAATAATTAGCTAATCTTACACGCTATTATAATTATGTAGATCTCTCTTGTAATAGTCTATGGATATAGCAGAGCTATTCGTACCAAATCTTCAATAAAACTAAAATAGATAAAAACAAAATAATCTTGAAAAAATATTTTCTTGAGATTTGACAATATACCTACTGTTTCCCTATATTGGATGATTTATTTACTTGAAAAATAGAAAATAGGACGTACGGTCAACCGCACGTCTGTGGTAACTTGAATTATGAAAACCGCCCTTACTGCTTACGAAATAAAGTCCTTGTCAAGGTCAAACTGTTACCACCGACGTGCGGTCAACTGTATTGTAAAAAATGTATTCAAGGAAGTTGAATCGATTTTATTGTTTGAGACACCCCAAAGCACTAACAAATTCCCTTGCAAGAAAATTTTTAAGGACATAACTGAAGACACAAAGTGTGTCTTCAATGCTATCAATCCAAATTACCATATTTAACACCAATAGTTTGCACCTAAGGGCAACATTAACCTTATAAATAACGATGTCTTTAAGTATCGAAATTTTCAACGGCATAATACATGATTAAATACTTTGTAAATTTATGGGTTTTTGATAAACCATCACACAATTAAACCCTGAATGTGATATCGAGCAATAAATTTACTATTCAACCTTGCTATCAAGAACATAAATCTGGTATTATTAACTTGAATCCGGGTACCACCCTAATTTGACAGTTCTTTTGAAATGTTTTCAGAATGTGTAAATAATTAAATGAATTATCATTTGATGACAGAGAATGCAAATGACCGTCAAATCTAGGGCCTCCGTACATCCTACTAATATTATAAATGTGAAAGTGGATGTTTGTTTGTTTGTCCTTCAATAACGCTGGAACGGCTGAACGGATTTAGATTAAATTTGGCACACAGATAAACAATGTCCTGGATACTTTTTTTACACACCTTGGAAGTGATTCTGCAGGCGTCAGTTAGTTAATTATGAGTAGGTATAGAAATATTAGCTGCAGCGTACTTACACCTAAAGACAATTAAGATTTATTGACCTTATTCAGACTTAACTTAAATCCCAAGCTATAATTTTTATTATTTCTAATTAAACCTAGTCAATCATTTGCTGTCACAAGGCCAATAAAGCGATGCCTTCAAGGCATAGTTACAGGAAAGCGGCTGATACTTCCTCTGCTTTGATAAGAAAATTTGTACAAAGACTGATCACCTAGTTGTCGGGTGATCTTTGCAAAAATTGCAAAAAAAATATGTCAATTTATTATGTTACTAACATCAGTATTTAACTATTTAAATTGTGGAAAGAAAAAATCGCTCACGAGAAGGATTTTTCCTTTCCACAATTTAAATCGTAAGATTTCGCTTTGCATGCGTAAATGCGTTAAAAATAATAAAATAATCAGTATTTGACTTAACATTTGTTAATGACAAATTATGGATCTTTTAGCTGTCCGAAATAAAATGATTTGATTTGATAGTTAGGTTTTTTTAATTTTATAATATAGGATGGCGAAACGAGATAAAGGCCCACCTGATGTTAAGTGGTTACCTTTGCCCATAACAACTTCAATACCACCTAGGCTGTTACCTAAATGGTACCGCAAGTCGGTTCGCCAAACTGAGACATGAAGATGGAAAGTCTCATGCGATTGTAATTTCACCGGCACCCGTACCCTTCTGACCGAAACACAGCAATGCAAGCATCACTATTTGGCGGAGAAGTAGATACGGTGGTAGTACTTCCCCTGACGAGCTCTTTCACAAAGGAGCTCTACTACTACTAAAATTACTTACCATTAATTAAACTAGGTTGAACCTGTAAAATGAAACTACATCGTACTGAACGAAATACAGGCTGTATAATTAATTTTTCAACACACTTGCTCGTAAAGTAGCTCTTATTGCATCGCTTTTAGGTTCATAATGTGGCTTATAACGCACGCGTGCTTTTTTCATTATATTATTGCACTAGTGCTTTTTACTTTACAGTTTATTTTTAAATCGCAAAGAGTTTTTATGCCTGAACTAAATAATACAAAAAAATACTATAGAGAATATCTATTCCTAAGTATATTTAACGTTATACGCAACAAACCTAAATTTTTAAAAACTGTTCTTTTAACATAAATGACCACCAAACACCTTCAGACTACATTAAAACATAATGTCTACATCTTCAATAAGCTAATGACCACCCATCACTCGACTAAATCGGTACACCATCACTTAATGATCACTGACCACACGAGACCTTCGTGACCTTTAAAATTCATCTAACCATGGCAGTTAACCATGGGCTTGAGACCATTATGAGTTACGCGTGGTAATTGATGGCGTTATGTTTAATAGATAGTTTTGTTAACTTATATGTTACGCTTGACATAATTAGGTGTAAGTAAATGTTATTGTTTTTTTTTATGAATAAGGTGTGATTCATCCATACTGTAACCGTCTCTTTGTTAACTCATAACGACTAAACACTAAATTGATTTTGATGAAACTTAGTACAAAGATATTCTGGAACTCGGAGAAGGATATTTTGCTACTTTTAAATGCGAAAAACGATAATCCACGCGAGTAAAGTTACAGGTGACCTCTAGTTTGTGATAATTAAGATGCATTACTACACATGATCAAAATAGATAAGAATTTTTGATCACCTCAAATTAGAGAGGATTGGCAGAAAAGGCTTTCACTCAGTATTGGGTCGATTCGAGCTGAAGATGATGATAGTACGACTTTTGAATTGATGATGATGATGATGATGATATTACCAGAAAAGCGGGACAAATCTGTAAAACCAAATACAAAAGATAATTGGCCAATCAGGAAAAGGTCTTCTTTAAGCAGCAGATAATTACAGAAGAATAAAGAAAGAAGTTAAACTCTTTTTGTTCTAAATGGGCTTGCGTTTGACCGCCACCTCACATGATGTTAAGCGATGGTGCCGTCGACGATGGTACAAGATCACATGTAACTATAATCATAAAACATAAAACAGACCATATGATTCCAGAATATCTCATTAATAAACCGATAAACTTTTAGTAGCCTAGTTTTCCTCCTCAAAACAGCTTCTAGCTACTATTAACAAACAGACAAACAAATTGGTATTCAACTGGTAATATTAACTAACTACTATTTATGAATATCAAATAATTCGCTTGAAAATATAGCTCAACGCCAACGGAGTCAAGTTTTCACAGCCGTTAGGCTGAGATCTATAAAGGGTACATACACTTTGCTCAAACTATACTTTACTTACTTTACTTTAGATGGAGTTCAGACAAAGTAGTATTTACAAAGCTGACTTTGTCTCTATCACAGTGCAAACAGCGACAACACAGGTCGCTGGTTTCAAACAACATAATTTATACCAAAAATTGTGTGATTATTTAAAAAAAAAATAGCCTGTATCACCAAAAAATCGTGATTTATCGGTACAATAATATTCTTTTTAAGATTAAACATAAAATACTTAAACAAGTTAAATTCTCACTTGTTCAATAATCGGTTTTTTCTGTGTAACAGTTAAACTATGCGCTTTTCTGATGGCACTGATATAAGGTTAAAATAGAAAGTAAAAACATATAAACGTACCTCGGCACGTGCGTCAGTGTCAAAACACTTAGCTCCGTAGCATTTGTTACATTATAGTAATAGGTAGTCGTTTACATGCGTTATGTGCTTAGTACCAAGTACCTATAACATTTAAAATGTTAAAGGATTAGGTAGAGGTAAAGTTGTTGTGGCCAAAAATGTATGGCTATATGGCGTTGGGCAAACGGCGGACCAGACAATTTTGTCTCAACCCGCGGTCCTGGAGTTTTTTTATATATTTTAATTTATAATAAAACAAAGTTTAACCGGATTAAATCGCGTATATTATTTAAATTAGGAGGCAGAGCTCATTTGTTTTGTAACATATTTGGTTGCTAATAAATTTTTTATTATTATTATTATTAAATTGGTTTCCCTGACGTTTCGAAAGCTTTGCAGCATTTCGTGGTCGCAGGTAGACTAAGATGACAAGCGTATTTACAAATATTTCTAAAAAAATATTTTAATCTACCGTACAATATTATTAATTAAAATCGTTTCGATGCACGCAGTAATCACTCACAATATCATTCTCTTTTACAGTGTTGCATGCTGTTTGGGACTTGATTATTTTTAGGACTGGGTTCCAAACAGGTGGTAGCTGCCAACCATCTTCTCTATTAAAATTAGGATGTGCAAATGCTGCAAAGCTTTCGAAACGTCAGGGAAACCAATTTAAATAATATACGCGATTTAATCCGGTTAAACTTTGTTTTATTATAATGTGTAGTGATCGCGAAAACCTAAGAAGTTATTATATTTTAATTTTTTTCACAGCACCATATCTAGTCCTAAACTAAGCAGAGCTTACACTAAGGGTACTAGACAATGTATAAAATCAACTTAACAGCTTCAAAGTCAAAGTCAAGTTTAATGTTTTTATTTCGAATAAGCATTTACATTCAAAACGTTAATTACATGGTTAATTATGAATCTAGTTGCACGGTTCCAAAAAGTTGGTCCTATGGAGAAGAGCAGGAAGAAAGCTCCATGGATATACTCTTTTCAAATAATTAACTAATAATCAACAACTAGCTTAACTAATACACAATCTTTTCCCAAGTTGTGCCAAAGCGTTGAGTCCCCTGCCTTCTGTATTTTAATGTTTATCTATCACGTATTATCAGCTACTGTACATTCAAGGTTTCATATAATCTGCATGCTTCATTTTGTTACAAATTACGCTATCGTATATCGGTTTGGTTGGCCGGATCATAATCTAAAGTTGAGATCTATAAAGCATACAAGACTTTAATTTTGCTCAAACTATACTTAACTAAAACTTGGCTTAGTTTTATACTTAGCACAATCTTTGATTATAAATATATTGTGTAATAAAAATAAACTATAGAAAAGTCACACAAAAATTTCATACTACATTAGTTATGGCTAATAGCGTAAGTTTTTAGTGAGGCGTCGATTTTGTCAACTTAATATACAATTACAGTAATTTGAATGAAATAACTTTGCTGATCAACACAAGGAAGAACTTATTTAATTTTACTATGACATTTGTAGAAATCTGTGATAGAGTTGGCTTTATTGCTAGCAAACAAGTAGCTTTATGTTCCCCTATGTCAGCCATTCCCAAATTGGGCGATAACGCCCCCCTGTGGCCGCTGCAGGCTTAATAAAGGGGGGCGGTAAGAGACCCAGAAAAAAAAATGGGGGCGTTGTGTAAAGGCTTGGGGGGCGATTTGTAATTCCATCTAGCTAGGAAGACTCTAAGCTGACTGCAAGCTGAAGTGGCAGTGAGCTGGCCATGTCTGTCGAAGGACCGATGGCCGTTGGAGCAGACGAGTCCTTGAGTAGAGACCGCAAATCGGCTGCGTTTGCCGTGTAGGGCGCCCCCCTGCCAGGTGGACCGACGACCTAAAGAACGTGGCTGGGGGGGACTGGATGTGAAGGCAGAGGACCGAGTGGTGTGGCACAACTTGGGAGAGGCCTATGTCCAGCAGTGGACTGCGATAGGCTGAGTTGAGGAAGACTCTTAGACACCGACTGAACTCTCGACTTTCGAGTAGACAAAATAAGTTTGGGAGCCACTGCCCTATGTAAACATAAAATTTTACTTGATAACGACTAACAAAAATGTCATGACAGTAATCTTTTTTATTTTTCAATGTAGGTACTAAGCCGTGCAAACTAGGTAGAAAATACTAGTTCTAAACATCACCAAACTTTACTGTTTAGGCGAACATCATTTGATCTAATTCAACCATTCAAAAATGTAGTGAATATGAGCGAAAACCAACACCTCTAACTCTTGGGATTCATGTGCAGATCAGAATTTAATTATCACTTGCTTTAACGGTGAAGGAAAACATCGTGAGGAAACCTGCATACCAGAAAGTGCTCCATACAATTCTTAATGGTATATGTAGTCCGCGAACCAGCAGTATGCCAGTGTGGTGGGCTGAAGCGTGATCCTTCTCATTCTGAAAAGAGGCCTGTGGCCAGCAGTGGGACAGTAATGGGCTGGTTATGTTATAAATTGTGGGAAGAAATATTCGCTTACGAGCTGGAACTTGCGACTCCTGGTTCAGTACATGAATTATGAGCGAGAAAGCAGTCAGTTTTTATTACTACTAAGCGACACTGTCAACTGAACAGCCACATAAGATGGGTGCAGTATACTTGTGTATTGTTGACTTTCTTCTATCAAAAATTTGCAATCAAGTTACGATTTATTAGATCTATTTATTTATTAGGTAATATTTTCGCAAAGTTTGTTAATTAAGTGATTAGATTATAGAATTTGTATCATTTATATTTTGCATAACGTGGTTTGGTTTTTTCACTCTCATAAATAAATTCTACTTAAATATATTCTCATAAACGTAATCATAATTTTAAAAAGGTTATTCGTACACAAAATACCTACTTTGCTTGTGCTAAAAAATTTAGTTTCTCAATGGAACGGCTAAGAAAAAGCAAAACTCACAAATATGACGACCATCTTACAAACAGTTGTTCAATCTTAAGATAATTTCATAAGCCATTTCATAAACCTGTATTATTCTCGTAACAATGCTGAAACTATTATTTAATATACATCTTTATTAGAATCCATTCTCCATTTACTACATTATCTTATAGACAGACGTTGCGTGCTATATTAAATAAGATTATTTCAGCGATAATACAATACAATACAAAAATGAGATGAATATCGCAATAACTGTGGCGCTAAACTGTGTTTTATTTTAGAATTAACGCATTAATTGACTTTCTAATTAAAAGTTTGTTGCGCAAGAGTGCGGTGCGGTGACCAGCCGCATATAGTTGTGGTTTTTCTTCCTTGACGTTACATACTAAACTAATGTTAGGTTTCCTTTCTACGGTCACAGACATACTAAAAAATAGTGACATACTAATATAGACATACTACTAATAAGTGCTGCGAACAATCTAGTGGAGCCAAATAAAACTATGCTCCTTCGTGTACAACCAGCGCTCATGCACACACATGCACCTCAAACCATGCTCACCCCTCTCAGTATACATGTCGCGGCATCGTCGAGCACGCACCGTAAAAGCAAATATCCTTCAGGTGCATGGTATGTGCGTGAGCGCTTGTTGTACACGAAGGAGCATAGTTTTTTTTGGCTTCACTATGACTGTACGCGGCACTTCGTCTATATTTTTTACTATGTCTGTATCCGCGGTGCAGTATTGGTCAATAGGTATTCAACAGTATTCAACGCCTTGTGTAGAGTGAAAACGTCACGTAAAAAAGAGCATATTTTTTATAATGCATGTCGACCCAACGTGGCTGTAAAAACTGCGTTCCAAAACACAAATTCCTGATGTAGGCCAAACAGCTGTCAAGCTTAAGTAGAACTGGGCTAATCACATCTGCCGCATGCCGGAAGAGCTATGGGGGAAACAACCACACAGTGAGTTCCAGACAGCAGCAAAGGACAACGCGGCAGGCCCAGAAGGAGATGGCGGGACGAACTTGACTCCTATCTGAAGGATTGGCCCCATATGGCAAAAGACAGGGATTAGTGGAAAAAGAAAAGGGAGACCTTTGCCCTGCAGTAGGACACTACAGGCTGATGTTAATAATAATTATTATTTCGACCAAAACATAGCCAATGAAAAATGAAGAGAAAGCGTTATTGAAAAAAGAAGAATTAATTTAAAAATAAGCTTTTAGTTTTAATTAAAATAAAACTACTAAAGTCTAAAAGCAAAACATAATTATTGTCGCACGTATTAAATTGATAATTTATTAGTAGCTTAGAAAAACAGTTGGAAAGTATTTATGATATCAATCAATAAAACTTATCTCTAAAATTAATAAGAGTACAAAACATAGCTACTTATATGACACTTTGTTACAACCGGATACAACTCCACAATATCAATACCAATCTTAGATGCCTATCATTATTACAATTGTCATTTAATAAGCGCATAATGATAATGACCATATCTTTCGACCCTCGAATGCTCGCCTTGACCCGACACGCAAAAAGTGTAGTAAAACAACTGCCTACCGTTATGAAATCAGTGACGTAGTCAAGCAATTTATCGCGCATTATAAGTTTTCATTTTCGATATTTAAAGAAAGAGATACATTTCGACGCAATCAATCGCGGACGTTCTCAAAAAATGCCAGGTTAAGAGTTCTCTAAACCAAAGAGCATTCATGACGAGGTTAATGGACGTAGATGAAGCGAAAGAGGTGTCAGGATCGTAGCAGGTGGAAATCCATAGTCTCTGCCTGCCCCAATGGGAAACAGGCGTAATAATATGTATGTATGTATGTACATTTTATTATTTTGATGAAATGTTGTGTAATTTAAATATTATTACGTTCGCGTTTCTATATAAATGTTTAATATAAAACACAGTTAGGGTCATTATTTTAATGTCTCAAAGTGGGAAAGCCTGGTGATCTGTGATACAGGTTTTACCTAAATCAGACACCAGTCTCTATTCTATGTGGATTTTTGACTCTGTACTGTATTGTGATGATGAGAAAAATTAAATACATAAATAAAAAATAAAAATATGTGAGCCAATAGCTAGCAGTTGGAAGATTATGAGGAACTGCGGGCAGAGAGGCTTTTGAAGATCAGGTATAGGTATTTGAAGGTAGGTAGGTAGGTAGGATGAAGAAACTATCGCTGTCACATTGCCTCAAGTAAGTCCGATAAGGACAACTGCAGTTCTAACTGAATAGCCTTAGTAGAAAAGTCATAATTCGTGGTTTTGGCCATCGAAATATGTAGGATTAGCTCTCGACTATTTTCTCCTCCGAAACTGAACCAATTAGAAAGATATTTCATAAACTGAATAAGCCCGTAACGACTGCCATAGATGTTCGTATGACAACCGGGATCGGCAGCTTAAGGTGCTCTCCGAAAAAACAAAATACTTGTAGTAGGTAACTAATTTATTAAGAATTATTATTAATACTTTTACCATGTAGTCTCAGCTCCACTCATGAATATATCAACCCACAAAAACATAATTTAAAAAAGTTACCGACAAGCAAAAGCAAAAAAAAAAGATTATTTATTTAGCCCAACTAAACATCAAGGGTGTGATTAGAACTCGTTAATTAATTTGAAAGCATAGACAAGAGAAAGTCTGTATATAATGTGTAACAGTATAAGTACCACAGATTGATATACTTTCTCAGTAAATAACCTGCTGTACTTAAACAACTTGATTAGATTTACCAAGATCACACGAACGCTTGGCTTCCGTCGACTTAACGTCGAAATAAAGGAATAGTGCTATGTAAAGAAAACAACACCTTTTGGCTCCGCCAAATACCAGCTTGCGGCTCTTGACTCGATTCAACGCAGAGCTGAGAGGTTAATTGGTGATGAACTGTTAGCAAAATCTAAGCTACAAAGCTTAGCCCATAGACGCACAGTTGCTTGTTTGTCGGTGTTCTACAGGCTGTACTTTGGAGAGTGTGCGCAAGAGCTCCATGAGCTTATTCCGCCATCTCCTTTCTTTCATCGGACTACACGCCGCACTGCAGGATATCATCCACATTAGGTGGAAATCCCTACTATCAGGACCAAGCGCTTTGAGAACTCTTTCATAATGCGCACAGCCAAGTTGTGGAATTCACTGCCGGCATCTGTATTTCCGGGCACTTATAACCCTAACGCCTTTAAAGCTGGAGTGAATCGGCACCTAATAGGTTTGCTCGCTCCATCGTCGACCACATCCTGACAAAGCTGTCTAGATTGTGGTCAAGAGCAGATCTATAAATCATTAAAAAAAAAAAAAAATGTAAGTTAGTTAATTGTTTGTACAGTTGTAAATGGGTCTTAAGCTTCATTATAATACCGATTATATACTGATTTACATCCGTTACAGTCACTACTCACATAGGTACAGTTGAAAACCAGCGTCAGGTACTAGTGACCTGACATATGCTGAACTGGACCTATTTGGCACAGCCGTGGTTATTTTTTTGTGTTCCTTTTGTGTCCCTAGTTTGTGGAAAATAAATAATTTATTTCTTTCTTTCATAGCATACTAGCTGTATCTGGTATGGATTGCAATGCCAGCTTTTTTTTGGGCCAGGAACCTTCGCGGACGTACGCATGGCTAGCTATACTTTCCAGCATAAGCTGATCTCTCATTCTACGGAAAGCTTATGCAATGCGAGGATAACTTATACTGCTTATGTGTAGCTTGATATGTGTACGCAGAATAACTCACCGAAGTTTCATCGATGAATGGTTTAGGAATGTATAGAGGACAAACTTACAAAGAAACATTCATTTTTAAATTTATAGATGGACTAAACAGACATCGGGAGATAAGCTGGACTCCTTCTTATAATAGTGGTCTCTAAAAAAATAAGACACGAAGGAAAGTAGTAGTAGGTCTCTGCTTTGCAGTAGGATACCACAGGATTTTCATAATAAATATAAAGGTTGAGAGAACTTGAAGTAAGCCCGTACTTAGTCCAATAAACTGTATTCAACAAAACCAAGCCAATCCACCAAATAATATAACAATAATAAAATAGTTAATTTATATAAGGCACATAACATTACATTAAAAACTAATAATTTAAAGTACCAATAAGTAATTAGTCGTTAGCTCTGTTGAGAATAAAACAGTGATTCCGAAACTAGGCAAGCCTGTATTATGGGAACCCAGTGGCAGCAGTTTGAAACTAGTTATTGGTTAAAATAATCGGAAAATTACGTATAAATAAATAAATCAACATATCCGCATAACAAATTAACTGCCCAAACAAAACATTTAATCATTCAGATTTCACCAATACTTCATTAAATAAAATTGAATTTTGATTAAGCACGATTTTCTTCTAACGGTAAATTATGCGAAACTATCAATATTTTAACATCGAATTAAAATTCAAATATTTTCTTTTATCAAAGACAAGGAACAAAAACGCTTAATGAATGTTGAAACTATGAAACATAATTAATTAGTGACATTGACATAGAATTAAAAGTATTAACAATCAACAAAAAATCGTGAACTCGATGCTGTTGACTAATCGGTTACTGATATTAGCGATAACCGTTGATCATATCTAGACGCCGATTAGCCAGATACCCCCAGTCACAAAGCATATGCAGTAGCAATGCATATCATACGAACCACCGCCAATCGGGACGTCATTCCGTCAGCGAGCGGCACCTATCATACCACCGAACTTTTGGGCCGACCAATCATAACGCGCCGCCCACCCCCTGTTCCCCGACAACATTTTACACCTGTATTTTCATTCAAAATTTTGTTTATGCGGCGTCTAAAGGCTTACTGGTCTATGTATACAAGAACATTTGCTCGATTCAGGACCAAACCATTGGATTGAGCTACACGACCCGAAAATCCTCTCCACTGATCGTCATTACTATCCCAGAATTGTACGAGAAGCGATTCTTCTTCTTCTTCTTCGTGTCGACATGAGCTACATAATGATAATAGCTCATGCCCAGGGGAAAATATTAGCCAGTCAGCAGGTTGATAGCGGGGCTGACTGCCCAGGGATAAGAAGAAGCGATTGAGATAAAGAAATATAAAAATTTCAATCGGGAAGATGGATATAGGTTGTCCTCCTCGTGGAATCCGGTAATCGAGAAGTGTTCGCGTCGTGGTATGTCTACATGTATGTCCGCTGAAACTGTCAGCATTGTGTGTCGTGATTCAGCATATCTTGTTACGGACAGCGACGTTACGAAAAACCAACCGCGGGTAGTTCGAGAAAACACCCGCCGCTCAAGACGATGACACCCGCATACTTCAGTCTGCTCGTGACCACGGCCAATGCACTTGACCGAAACGTCGAGGTTAGTCAAAATGTTTATTATATTTTGATTTAATTGTGCGCGACAAGTCCCGTAAACTTAGTTCAATATGAGTGAAATTCGCGAAAGTTTAAAAACTTCTATGTATACAAGTTACAAATAAATATAAGATAATCTAAATAAGTACCTATGCTTGAAAAGTGGATTAGTCAAACAGAAAAAGGTCCTACGATAATCCTATCCCACTAATATTATAAATGCGAACATGGATTGTTTGTTTGTTTTCAATCACGCTGTTTCAAGCATGCTGCCCGAAGAATTGCCAAACTTAAGTAGCAGTGGGCGGCGCACATTGCTCGCAGAACGGATGGCCGATGGGGCAGTAAAGTTCTGGAGTGGCGACCGCGTACTGGAAGGCGCAGCGTGGGTAGGCCCCCCACAAGGTGGACCGACGACCTGGTGAAGGTCGCGGGAATCCGCTGGATGCGGAAGGCACAGGACCGGTCGTTGTGGCGATGCTTGCGGGAGGCCTATGTCCAGCAGTGGACGTCTTTCGGCTGAAATGATGATGATGATGAATCACGCTGAAACGACTGAACGGATGAGTATGAAATTTGGCTCACAGACCATAATCAGAATTACCCATAGAAATCTATGTAATAAGTTAGTAGAAATCTTATCTACTGTTTTTTAATACCGGAACGCGTGTCGCCGGTTTTCCGCTACCAACAGTCATAATTACGCAATTAGAATTACGCCCACCATGTTTTAATACAAAAAATGTATGCGTTGACAAACGAATTGTTTCAAAACCCAACTCAATTTAATCTCAATATGACCTTCACTAATATTAATTTTTAAGTTCAAATGAAAAAAAACGCACTAAACGGCCTAAAACCGGCAGTGGATGATACTGGGCTGGTTGGTGATAAATAAATAAATAAATACTTTTGGGACATTTTTTTACACAACACCTCTCATCCAGTCCCAAACTAAGCAGAGCTTGTACTATGGGTACTAGACAATGGATATAATCATCATCATCATCATTACAGCCGAAAGAAGTCCACTACTGGAGATAGGCCTCCCCCATTTAAGGGGGGGATATGCTATAATCGCCACGCTTGGCAGGCGGGTTGGCGATCGCAGTTGGTTGGTTAAATACTCAGAGAACGCTGCTGCCCATCCTCTGGTGAATGGATATAATACATATATACTTTTTTTTTGTAAATACATACTTATAATACATAAGAAACACCCAGACCAACACAAACACTTATGTTCATCACACAAATATTTGTGTCCTGTGGGAATCGAACCCACGACCTCGTGATCAGCAGTCCGACACTCGAACTACTAGACCACAGACGACAGATAATGCAAATAAATGCAAGTAGTCCCCCCTAATTTTCTGACCAGGAACACTTCCAAACATTACTACTAAAAGTCACCTTGCCACCACATTTCCTTTCTCAACGTTACTAAAACGGCCTTCATCATATTAATAAGTTATCAGATTGTTACACTAATATAACAATAATATCTGATGTATCTCTTGAGTTTAAAAAGTTGGAACATAATGCAACGCAACTGCAATCGCATGAATTATTATTTCATACAATTGAATTTGTGAATGCATTTCTGTGTTAATTGATAGTACACACGGCTACACATCAAGCTGTACATTTCCAGTACAAGCTGACCTCGCGTGGCCTCGCGTTGTATTAGGCTTTCCGTACAATGCGAGATCAGCTTATACTGGAAATGTACAGCTTGATGTGTAGCCGTGCGTACAATAAAGATTAATTAGGAAAAAACTGAGTTTGTAATCTCGCTCAAATATATGAGTCAACAGTAAATTATTTAAAGATCATACAATGAAGATTATCGTCTTCTCCTAGTAGCTAAGCAATATTACTATATTATCACTTTGAAAAACAAACATAATTATTCCTTCATAATCGAATAATTGAGGGGCTAAGTAATAGCAAAGCTTGGATGGGTGACTATTTCGTTACACATCAAGACCCCTCCGTGTCTCGAAAAATACATTAAGCTGTCGGTCCCATTTGCCATACGAATATCTAAGGCAGTCGTTACGGTTAGTCAGAAGCCCCAAAGTCTGACATCTGGGATCAACCTTAGAATGTCGGTATTACCCAGTAACTGGGTTGCGGGGGTCTGATGGCAGTCGCTCTGTCTAAAACACTGACGTTCAGCCGCATCTAGTTAGATCAGCAGCCAACCCTAACATAATTGGGAAAAAGCCGCAAGAAAAATAATCGAAGAAACTTTTTTTTTGTTTCATTCTATAGTACTATGTTGTATTGATTTTAGAACGCAAATCAGCCGAGTCTCTTTCACTATACTGTTGGACATAGGTCTCGAGCAAGATCCAACACAGCACCTGATTGTCCACCTCCTGCATTCATAGTACCTAGTTTTACATAACTAGCGGATTACTGCCCCACTGCTGGGCACGGGCCTCTTCTTAGAATAAGAAGGATTCAGACCTAAGTCCACTACGCTGGCCTACTGCAGTTTGATGGACTGCACACACCATCAAGAACTGTATGGAGCACTCTCAGGTGCGCAGGTTTCCTCACGATGTTTTCCTTCACCGTTAAATCAAAAGATTCCTGGCTTAATACGGTTTCATACAGCTTCAAGCTATGCTAAACACTGGCTATTAGGTTAACCTTTCATACCTTATCATTTATGAGTGATACAGGTAAAGCAATATACTACAAATTACATAAATATCAGCAATTTTTCTAACCGACGTATGACCTTCACAAAACGAAAGGCTTAAACCGATATTACGTCCTTGTGTCGGAAAACACTTACCTAGACCACTTAGTTCTCATATTCAAGTAAAATTATGAATACATGTATGTTCAAATATTGATACCATTGTATAAATGATGAACTGTGCAAACAGCACAATTGGTACTTCGTGCTTAAACTTTTTCTATGGAAGTCCTTTATCTTTATAGCTCAATATATTATGTTGATTACCTATCTTAACAACACAAAGATAACTTAAAAGCAACACAAAATATTATAACAACAAAAAAACTACATTTATACAACTGTCACCACCACCACATGTACAGTCGACTGCATGAAAGTGGTAACATTTGAATTAGAAAACTTCCCTTACTGCTTACGAAATAAAGGCGCTCTCAATGTTAAAGTGTTACCACTGACATGTGGTCGACCGTACCTACCTACGTTGCTACACTTGTTGTCTTACAACTTTTTGATTCTTTGTTTCTATATTTGTTTTAGTTTATATTTTTGGTGACTCAAGACGCAAATATATATTTTTCTTTCTTTTCTTTCAACTAATATGAGTAAATAAATTTTTCACTATTACTTAGAAATCATACCTCTGCCCCAAAGGCTCTGACTATTGATAAGCAAGAATCAATTCTTGCTATGTCAATCAACGACACCTCATGTTTACTATCCCTGACATGTTTACCTGATAGTCTTTTGTTTAATTACTTTTAACATTGGCCATTTGGAAAGAAGCCATAAACGAGATCATGTAAAACATAAACAACGAATATAAAATCTAATTGAACAACAGATTACACTTAATTACAAATTAGAAAGGTAAACTTGCAGAATATATCGAGAAGCGATATAAGTATGAGATCAACCACAGTTTGTGACTACACTCGGGAGCAATGAATCCGGATCACCAAAATAAACCTTAATATCTTGGAAATTAAGAATGATAGCATACCAGGCCCCTCAGAAAGTATTGCGAAAAAAAGTTTTTATATATGGGAGACTGGCCAGTTATAATGTTTTTCGAAAATATGATTATTTATAAGTAAAAATAAGTAAGTTCCAATTTCAAAATTTCCCTCCACATTTTTTGCGAGTTAATTCAAAGTATTGTGTCTCACTGAAATATGGATCTGCGCCGGGAACATTTTAGAGCTATGATTTTATACGATTTCAAGTGTCGCCTGAAACCGGATGAATCGTACGATAGACTTCAAATGGCATTCATGGATGAAGGCCCTTCCAAGGCAACCGTGTATCGTTGGTATAACGAATTCAAGCGCGGTCGACCAACTTTGGGGGATGACGAAAGAAGCGGTCGCCCTTTGACGGCTGTTACCGAAGAAAACGTGCTAGCAGTGAAAAATTTAATCCAAGACAATAGGCGAATTACATATCAGGAGATTCAACACATATTGAAGATTGGATCGGGAAGCGTTCACGAGATTCTACACAGCCATCTTCGCGTGAGGAGGATAGTATCACGCTGGGTGCCGCACAACCTCACCGATGCTCAGAAGCAGGCCCGGGTGGAATGGTGCCGTGATATGCTTAACAAATTTGAAGCAGGCTCGTCTCGGCGTGTTTACGACATCGTTACAGGTGATGAGTCCTGGATTTATCAATACGACCCAGAAACCAAGCGCCAGTCGACTGTTTGGGTGTTTCAAAATGAGCCAACGCCTACCAAAGTGAAGCGATCTAGAAGCGGGGGTAAGATTTTGATCGCTAGCTTTTTTAATTTGACTGGCCACTTGGTATCAATTCCCTTACGGGATCAAAGAATCATTAATGCCGAATGGTATACTACCAAATGTTTGCCAGAAGTTTTCTCTGTTATAAGCAACAAGCGACCAAACACAGGGCTCCACGGGCTACTGCTCCACCACGACAATGCACCTGCGCACACCGCACTCAAAACGAGGGACTTCCTGGACAGCACGCCAGTCAAACTCCTGGGTCACCCTCCTTACAGCCCTGATCTAGCACCGTGTGACTTCTTTTTATTCCCAAAAATAAAAAATCAGCTCAAAGGGATACAATTTTCGTCGCCGGAAGATGCGCTGGCTGCGTTCGAGCAGGCTGTAAACGAGGTGTCTGCGGCAGACTGGAAAAAGTGTTTTGAAAACTGGTTTAGGTGCATGAATCTTTGTATAGAGGCTGGTGGAAAGTACTTTGAAAAGATTTGATAAAAATATATGTACGTATAGAACATTTTTTTTTAGTTTCGCAAAACTTTCTGAGTGTCCCACGTATTTAAATAAAAAATGTTTTATAGACTATTTAATACCACTCAAAAAGAATAATAGTAAATAGTCTATAAAATACATGTTATAAATGAATGTTAAGAGGAATGTGTGGTGTAACGAGAATGGATAGGATAAGGAATGAATATGTAAGAGGGAGTCTGAAAGTAGCGCCAGTGACAGAGAAGTTAAGTAGCAATAGACTGTTATGGTATGGACATGTGATGAGGAGGAATGAGGAGCATGTTACGAGGAAAGTTTTAAGTATGAATGTTGATGGCTATAAGCAAAGAGAGAGACCGAAGAAAATATGGATGGATTGTGTGAAAGATGATATGAATAGAAAGAAAGTGAACACGGAGATGGCGGCTGATAGAGATGTATGGAAGAAAAAAACATGCTGCGCTGACCCCAAATAAATTGGGATAAGGGCAGGAGCCCTTATCCCAATTTATTTGGGGTCATCATCCTCCTGGATGATGATGAGTCTATAAAATACATTTTACTTGATTAAGCTACAATTCTTAGTTTCCGAGATATTAAGGTTTATGTTGGTGATCCGGATTCATTGCTCCCGAGTGTATTTATATTTGATGGAAGCCATAGAATTTAATATGACATACCATCATTCAACTTTATAGCCACGTTTCAAAATTTCCTGAAGAGTTACGATTTGACTGAATCTGAATCGGAATCTGATTTGACAATCAGTTTTCTCAGAGACGTACTTAATTATTTTCATCATCATCAACTCGGTCTATCGCAGTCCACTGCTGGACATTGGCCTCTCCCAAGTTGCACCACAACACTCGGTCCTCGCCTTTCGAATCCAGTCTCCCACAGCTACCTTCTTCAAGTCGTCGGTCCATCTGGATGGGGGGCGCCTTACGCATATTACTTAATTATTTTGCCTCGAGAAAATGTTATTGCACCGTAAAGTGGTTAAGATCATTTCGTATGGTAAAGTGTCAGCTCGTATAAGAAATTACTTATGCTGATTTTTGTAAAAATGCAAAGTTTGTAATATATTGAGACAGACAAATGGATGAATAAAAAGAATAATAGAATAGAATCACACCAATAAAGATTCTATTCTATTCTATTATATTCTATTCTATTCTAATATTGAATGAATTTATTAATGAAAACCTCAACATGTTTATTATATTTAAGTGCCGTTTGATATTAAAGATTATCATATAGAAATAGGTACAACATAAAACATAAACATTATATAGATTAACGTTAGAATAACATGTTCTTGTCCCTTTCCCTGATCACATAATTATGATTCACGGTGATAGTTCAACAATTGATAGTTTTCTATAGTTTATGCGGACTATGAAAGTGTTAAAATCTGTTAAACGAAACAAAGTAATTATTACGTAAAAAAGTAAAGATCATGTCAATGTACTTCAGCTCCATTAGTAGTATAAACTAACATATCGGTAAGTTCCCCTAACGACATAAGGTCATGGTGAGCTTACAAACAATAGAAATAGATACCATACGACTAAACCTTGAAGAAGCGTGCGAAACGTGCTAAAGACTGAATAATAGCACGTAATAACTGTTGACACTAATACGAATACTGTTATTGTTTACTTCTTAAACAGTAAATAGGTTTATTGGTATTGGGTTTTATTTATGGGACTCAAGTTACACTTAACGACGGTCATTGACCATATTATGAGAAAAGCGTTTTTGAAATGTTTCAAAGTTTCGATTTACCGAAATCTAGTAATCTGGCCTTTATACCGTATTTACATTGGTCAAGTGTTAAGCGAAGTCAATAATTACAGTAGGTACGGACAGACAACTTACACTATTGACTTGCCACTGTCCGATCGGTTTACACTTCTGTCGCTAACACACATGACCAATTTAAATCGGGCATTAGTGATGTAAACTTGACCTTTACTTCAGTAATTTTGATTAATTAACTGTTTATTTTAAGACATAAAGACAAAGCGTGTTTTTTATTATGATTTATGTTTGTTTAAATGCTTGTTGCATTATTTTTTCCAATCCTAAACGAGGTGATCCGACAGAGAACCAAAGTTGTCGACATAGCCAACAGGATTAGCAAGCTGAAGTGGCAGTGGGCCGGTCACTAGCCGAAGAACCGATGGCCGTTGGGGTAGACATGTTCTTGAGTGGAGACCGCTAATCGGTAAACGTGGCAAGGTGGCTGGTAGCAACTCGATGCGAGTGGCCGAGAATCGATGTCAGTGGCGTACCATTGAAAAGGCCTATGTCCAGCAGTGGACTTATATAGGCAGATGATGATGATGAAATGCCTTACATGTTTGATCAAACACATGTTTGATCAAACAAATGTTTGTTTAACAAAACATGGCGCTCAAGTAGCTGTACAGACAAGTGAGTGACTAGTTTAACAAAACCAATTACATAATAGATCGATTGACTGACAGACTACATTAATCTAATTGCAGTGAGGTATTTATTTACTGAAAAGGTTTATTCTTGTATGAATAATATTCTGGTAATTGAAAGTAAAAAAATACCTATATCTTGACCTCAATAAAGAACTCATGAATAAAGACTCTCACACAGAGAACAATTTAAAATAAAAAATCAAATAAGTGTGAGTCAGACTCACGCAGTAAGGGTTCCGTACCACCCATCGACCTGATAATCTATGAAACTGATTTAATTTACTAGATTTCATCAAAAGACATTGCGACATTGAAATATGATTTTTTGCATCTCTTTCTTACGCGGGTACTTTCGGTACTTTCTTAACGTATACCTATGTTAGCCCTATTCATAGTATTTGTTACTAAACAACATAGTATGCACTATAATCAGACCAAGTTTGACGCTGGTACATACCAGCGTTACCGATTTGAAGTTAGAGCGTTGAAAAAAATGCATGTTTTTCGAGGTTTCTTGTATTTAGACTTTTTTTTTTATTATTCGTCATGATAGGAGTCATAGCAACACATTCTGAGAAAATTTCAACCAGCTACCTATTACCGTTCAAAAGATACAGCCCTGTGACAGACAGACGGACGGATGGACAGCGTAGCGAGAGTAATAGGGTCCCGTTAGGCAGCCTATGGGTACGGAACCCTAAAAAAGGAAGTTAATATGGTACGAATTTCTTTTTGCTCTAGTTTTCCGACTTTTCCACCTGCATTATTTCACTTTAATGTCGCCAGGCCATCGGTACCTTTTTTTTCCATATGTTAGTTCTTGTATGACTGCCTCGTTGGTCTAGTGGTTGCAAGCGCGACTGCTGAGTGTGGGGTCCTGGGTTCGATTACCGGGTCGGGCAAAGTGTTATTGGGTTTTTTCATTAGGAAATTCTCAGTTGCAGCCCAGAGTCTGGATTTGTGCCCGGTCAATGGCAATAGGTTTGCCCCCTATTACATGGGACTATAACATAACTGGCGAAATGTGGGTGTACTATTACACCTCTGCCTACCCCTTCGGGGAAATACAGGCGTGTTGTTATGTTATATTATGTTAGTTCTTGTACGTTTTAGATAACTACACTTAAATACATTACTGGAACCGCCATCACCATTGTCGTATACATTACCGATATGCCATCGAAAACCAAACCGTTTAACGGGCCATCATTTTAACTGCATATTATCACAAAAATCACGACACGTCAGGGTCTAGCAGGCTATTTCAGTACATTTAAAACTAATGACATAATTCCACCGCAGTGGGCACTTAACGAAAATAGCTAAAATTGCATGTTTCTTAAACATACTGATTGTATGAGATTGCTGGGTGACGGATTGACCACTGTAAATATGATGGAGTAGATTTTGTATTGAAACTTATAGCTTAGCTTGTACACACGGCTACACATCAAGCTGTACTTTTCCAGTATAAGCTGACCTCGCATTGTATTGGTTTTCCTTACAACGCGAGGTCAGCCTTTACTGGTTTTGTACAGCTTGATGTGTAGCCGTGTGTACATAAGCTAAGTTTTAATAAAACTGTCCCACTATATAGATAACAACATAACATAACACAACATCACACCTGTATTTCCCAGGGTAGGCAGAGATGTAATAGTACACCCACATTTCGCCAGTTATGTTATAGTCCCATGTAATAGGGGGCGAGCCTATTGCCATTAACCGGGCACAAAACCAATCCAATCTATCCGATTTCTTATATATAGATAAGCCGTAAAGAAATACAACTATGTATCACTGTAATTCCTAAAATGTACCTAATGTACTTTAGGGTTCCGTACCCAAAGGGTGCCAAACGGGACCCTACGCTCGCTACGCTGTCCGTCCGTCCGTCGGTCTGTCAAAGAGCTGTATCTTTTGAACGGTAATAGGTAGCCGGTTGAAATTTTCTCAGAATATGTGTTGCTATTACCCCCTATCGACAAATACTAAAAATAAAAAAGTCTAAACCAACCTACAAGAATCCTCAGAAAACAAGTTTTTTTTTAAGGTTTTTGTTTCTGCTCTATCTTCAAAACGGTAATACAATCAGTCAGTTTCTATGGGGTATCAGGTCGATGGGTGGTATGGAACCCTTACTGCATGAGTCCGACTCGCACTTGCCCGGGTTTTTATACCTAGTTTTTGTATACCTAGTGAAAACCTCAAACACCCCAAAAATAGCTCATATTTAGGTAAGATCTTAGTTATAAAGCAAAACAAAATTATACTTATAAAGTGGATTGCATAAAAATGTAATAAAATTAAAACACTGACTCATCGGAATCATTTATCAAAACGAGTTAAACTTATTTAATCAGTATCAAGTAGGTAATTTAATAAATAATATAATACTATTTAGAAAGTAATAATTATATCAAAACCTGTTTACTATTTTTCGACACAAAATTCCGAATCTTTTGAACATAAATAAATACCATTCAAGAATCTTAGGTACTTTGCATCATCATCATCATCAACATTTCAGCCGAAAGACGTCCACTGCTGGACATAGGCCTCCCCCAAGCATCGCCACAACGACCGGTCCTGTGCCTTCCGCATCCAGCGGATTCCCGCGACCTTCACCAGGTCGTCGGTCCACCTTGTGGGGGGCCTACCCACGCTGCGCCTTCCAGTACGCGGTCGCCACTCCAGAACTTTACTGCCCCATCGGCCATCCGTTCTGCGAGCAATGTGCCCCGCCCACTGCCACTTAAGTTTGGCAATTCTTCGGGCTATGTCGGTTACTTTCGTTCTTCTGCGAATCTCCTCATTTCTTGCTAGGTACTTTGCATAAATCATGTTTAAAAATTAGGTGTTATAGCTGACTGAAAATGTTAGTATAAAAAATAACAATCGACATAATATTTTGTAAGTAGCTACTTATGATATTAACAGATTGTTAATTTTGGGTAAACCTGAAAATATGATTTTACCACTATTTTGATGTCTAAACATGACAGACGGATTTTCAGTCAAAGACAGTTTTATGTTTTTTTTCGGCTAAATATAAAAAACACTTGTTGTTATTTTTTTATTAGTAAACTATGATTTCTGTACTTGGGGTTCTTGGGTAAATTTTATAACTGTGGTAACACTTAACTTTTGGTTATGGTAATGAAGTTATGAAGTGTCAGTATGTGTAAAAAATTCAGTTAATTCCATAAGGAAAAGTAGGGCTGTGTGCAAGGTTGGAGCATTTTACGCTACGCATTTTGAAGAATGTTTTTCCAGTCTAACCACACTCCTACTTATCATAAAACAGTCCAAGTCATGCTATTATCGAAAGTGCCGTAACATGCACAATGCACGTTCCGTTGCGTAGCATACCAATACAGTGCGTTGAGCTGATGATGGCGATGCTTTATTTACATATAATCCGTTATTCTTATGTGCACCTACAGCATGTCGTCTTATTGTGGCAATAAATCATTTTTCTTTCATTCTTTCTAAATCTGCTTGGCTAATATTCGTGTGATATTGTTTGATTGTGAGAGGCATATTTGTCAAGTAAACAAGAATCCCATTAAAAACATGAAATGTACAAAAATGCCAAATCTCGCAACGCAATCCTTCCACCGCAAAAAGTTGTGAGATCCCATGTAAAGCCAACGAGCATATAGCCCCATAGACGCCAAATGTTGAATATAATGCTTACAATAAAATCTGCCACTAGCTGAGGCGGGGTACTGCAATCCGATTGGCCCTACCAAGGCGACTATTGGCAAATCACTAACGCGGCAGTTTTGACAGCTCATGCAAGTGGTCGAATCTGATTTGACGATTTCATGTGGTGAATAGTGGCGACCTACATTAGTGAAATTTCATAGATGTGTTGCAGACATCCATCGCCTGTTATGAGGCGTCTATGGGCTGTAAGGTCGTTGTGTAAAGCCAAGTCAGTTATTTTAGTTAGTATGGAAGCACCTAATATTTTAGTTAGTATGGAAGCATCTATTCAACAACTGTCACAAATTGATTCCTAATTAGTTACCTAGCAACATTTAGTGTCTGTATCAATATTATACATCTGTATTTCTATAATAATCATGAGCTGTCAAAACTGCCGCGTTAGTGAATAGCCAATACATCCAAAGACATCAAATATTATGTAGTCTTATTAAATCTCTGTGATTACATCACAAGCAGAATATTTACAGCCATGTGAAAGAGCTCGTCTGGGGAAGTACTACCACCGTACCTATTTCTGCCGCCAAACAGTGATGCTTGCATTGCTGTGTGCCGGTGCGAAGGGTACGGGTGCCGGTGAAATTGCAATCACATGAGACTTTCCATCTTCATGTCTCAGTTTGACGAACGCGATTTGCAATAAAGGCAACAACCGAGGTGGTATTGCAGTTGTTATGGGCAAAAGTAACCACTTGGATTACTACGGTATCAAAGTAACCACTTGGGTTACTACGGTATCAAAGTAACCACTTGGGTTACTACGGTATCAAAGTAACCACTTGGGTTACTACGGTATCAAAGTAACCACTTGGGTTACTACGGTATCAAAGTAACCACTTGGGTTACTACGGTATCAAAGTAACCACTTGGGTTACTACGGTATCAAAGTTAGATAGAACATACAGGTTTGACGAAGTCTGTGGTCCAGTGGTCAAGTGTCAGAATGCTGATCACGAGGTCGTGGGTTCGGTTCCCAGAGGACACAAATATTTATGTGATGAACATAAGTGTTTGTGTTGGTCTGGGTGATTCTTATGGATTATACGTTATAAGTATGTATTTACAAAAAAAAATGTATATAAGTATTATATCCATTGTCTAGTACCTACCCATAGTACAAGCTCTGCTTAGTTTGGGACTAGATGGTGCTGTGTTAAAAACGTCCGGGATTATTTATTATTATATTATTATTTATTACTAACAAGCACGTGCACAGTAACAGTAAACCGAATCCTTTAGAACTATTTATACATCTATTTTTCTTTTAAGAAAGTTACAGTTACAATGTCGTAAGAGTTATTCACCTTACTGCGATTATAAAGTTTTGTTTAATTTGCAATTGCATTAAACTTGTTAAAATAAAACAATATTTGCAAATGCAAACAATTTTAACTTTCAGAAACGCAAGTTTAATGAGCATTACGAAAACATTTTTGTTTAGATACCTATTTAAATAACGTATAATTATTATATATGAATTACGTAAATTATTTAACAGTTTTTGGGTTTGTGTGAACAATAAATATAGAATTATATTCCTGTTTAGGCCGGTGTTCATCAACTTTAATTCTGCGATTAAACGGCCGATTATGCGCGTATTGTACGAAAATGGTCATTTAACCACAATTCCAGTACATGTTTCGAGATTAATTATGATTAATCAGAGAATTAGCGTTGATGAACACCGGCCTTAGTCTTATTACTTTAACCGTTTTACAAACTCATTAATAATAATAACAACACTGTTTATTTTTTATACTCTAAATATGTATTAAGTTACACGTGGCTCTTGTTTTAGTCTTACTTTAGAATGAAACAGGGTGCCTATAACAGTAGCTAAACAAAATAACATTTTACTTATTATATAATTTATCTGCTTATTTACTCCGTGCTAAACAAAAACAAAATGAAATAACAGTACAGAAATCGAACTCAATATTCTAACATACACGCTGAAGCGTAAAAATCGCGTGCTAAAAAAAGCATAATAAGCTAATTAACAAGCTATTTACATGAAGCGAGATATGGCTTCGCTCGCGAGCCTATAGAAAGCGGGGTGAGCGATCTCTGGCTAAATTCATTCGCAATGTTGACGCTTACCGACGAAGCTAATTGACATTACTTATTATGTCATTGAAGCGAAAACTATGATTTCACTGTATATTTGATGCCATAATTCTGTTTGGGTTTTTAAATGTTCAATAAATTTTCTGTCTCGAATTCGCGAATATGAATTACAAAGCTTTGCCCGCGGCTTCGCCCACGTATAATTCGGCTTATCACAGAAAGACTTATCGCACATCCGTCGGGAACTGTTTATTTTCCCGAGATAAAAAAGCAGCCTATATTTTAATCTAGCTTATGATCTATCTGTGTGCCAAATTTAATCCAAATCCGTTTAACTGTTTTAGCGTGATTGAGTAACATACATAACATTGGTAGTGAAAGTTGGGTATGGCAGAAGAAACATGAAAGTAGAATAAATGCAGTAGAAATGAGAGCTTTGAGAAGTATGTGTGGTGTAACTTTGAGAGATAAAGTAAGGAATAACATGATAAGGGAGCGTTGTGGAGTGAAAGAAGATGTAGTGACAAAGATTGAGAAAGGTATGTTAAGATGGTTTGGACATATAGAGAGGATGGACGAGAGGAGATTGACGAAACAAGTATACGAAGCGAGTGTGGATGGAAGAGTTGGAAGGGGACGACCTCGGCGAACGTATCGCGATCAAATCGCGGATGTTCTCAAGAAATGCCAGGTTAACAGTTCTCTAAACCGACGAGCATGCATGACGAGGTTAATTAATGGACGTAGATGAAGCGAAAGAGGTGTGTCAGGATCGTAGCAGGTGGAAATCCATAGTCTCTGCCTACCCCAATGGGAAACAGGCGTGATAATATGTATGTATGAGTAACATACATCCAAACATCTTCACAATGTTTCACATTTATAATATTAGTAGGATGTCTGGTAGCGGTTTTGGAAAAATTACGAAAAATAAACAACAAATCTGTTTTTTTTTCATGATTTTTCAACTTACAGCTTTCATAAAATATGAATTTTATTGCATTTTTCTTTCACGCTGTTTCTATTTCGTACGATTTATGATTCAAGTACATAACATTAAATTAAACTATCCTATGCCCGTGGCTTCGCTCCAAAAATTAAAAAATGCTATACATATTTTCATTCAGGACATGGTCTATCTGTGTGTCAAATTTAATCCAAATTGGTCCAATATTTTTTGCGTGATGCTCTAAACATACAAACAGACGATTACAGTTTTATAATACAGGATACTTGGTGACATGGTAACCATAGATACGGAGTTCTGCTATGCAATATGATATTTACAAATAGCAAGATCAAACAAATAAAATTTAAATTGAACCAATTGACCTATCGCGAGTTTTATTACATTAACTTGTTTGTTTACTTCAGTTAATATTATTCAGTACGGATCAATATAGTCTTATTGCTATATGATATTCAAGAAACTGATAATTATGATAGTTATTACGTGGAGAACTGGTTTTCCTTTGATTTCATTAATTCAAGTAAGTGGAGCGTTGGTAACTTGACAGCCGTTTACTGGAGTTAAGCGGGGTTTACATTACGAAATTAGTGACGGGAAGCTTTAGGTTAACAAAAATGTAAACTAGACACATAATCGTGTTTGTGGCTGAAACATTGACTCTAACAGAATATGACACCGCATGGATAAATACAACATTATTAATCTATACTAAAAAGATTTGTTTGTTGTTTTTAATCGATAAACTTTGAAACTACTGAACCGCTTTTAATCATTCTTTCTACATTAGAAAGCTACTTTATCCAGAAGTAACATAGGCTTTATTTTATTTCAGTAATAATATAAGTCACAAACCGATTTCCATTAAATCATATGAAGTGGGAATTAACGCACACATACGACGTTTCGACTGCTGCAGCGGTATTACTTATACTTATATATTATAGCGGTTATACTTCGATTACATAGTGGAATAATGTTCAAATGTTCATCTACCCTCAACACACAACATAATTTTTCTCGACGTTTTTATTAATTCGCTTTCTTTCCTGTCTGACTGTTCGGTACAAATTTTTCAGTCGATTTTTAACTAGAGAGCTAGAGAATTGAAACTTTAAACATAGCTTCGAAGTGGATCACAAGCACAACGCAATATTAACTCGCTTTCGTTTTAAATACGTGGTATTAATAAATTATTTTTCATTAAATTATTTCCTTCCTTTTGTTTCTACTACCATAAAGGCAAATGTTCACCAATATTACTTTATTTAAAAAAATTACTAGATTTTAGGTTAACACTAGCTTACCCAGAGAATTGATATTGATGAACCTTAAATCCTGATATGATCATATTAAAAGCTGTCAAACCAATATTTCTTGACACTGGTTTCGTAATATTTTAATTTTACATCGTAAACGTCCTACAATTTATTGATGGGTGCAGCTCATATATTTGCGGGTCATCTCAAGCTATTGCAAAACAAGGTAGGCAGCATGGTAACAAAACAATAACTGCAGAGTTCAAACGGAATGTGTACTTTAAATGTGTTGTATAATTAACAGTAAATTAACATAACATCATAACATCACGCCTGTATTTCCCCGAAGGGGTAGGCAGAAGTGTAATAGTACACCCATATTTCGCCAGTTATGTTATAGTCCCATGTAATAGGGGGCGAGCCTTTTGCCATCAACCGGGCACAAATCCAGACTCCAGGCTGCTACTGAGAATTTCCTAATGAAAAAACCCGATAACACTTTGCCCGACCCGGGAACCGAACCCAGGACCCCATGCTCAGCAGTCGTGTTTGCAACCACTAGACCAACGAGGCAGTCAAAAACAGTAAATTATGTTAAATAAATATGAATCAGGAATCCGAAATTATGGATGTTTGTTTGTCCATTAATTGCACTGAAACAGCAGAACGGATTTGGATAAAATTTGGCACACAGGTAAACCATAAACCGGATTGACCTTGTCGTGAAAAAAGTAGCCTATATTTTTATCCCAGGAAGATAAACAGATCCCAACGGACGCGCGATACCGTATTTCTATGATATACCGAATTATACGGGAGTGAAGCCGCGGGCAAAGGCGGTATATTTATAACTAGCCTATGCCCGCGACTTCGCCCGAGTGAATCTTGTTTATCTGGCATCCCACTTATATTAGCGCTATCTTGCTTACCCTCTTCCAGAAGGTTCTTCGCCTATCCTTGTCTGATATTTAGCTCTATCTCGCTCACTCTTCAACAATTTTACATGTGGGTGTCAAATGGCCATAAAGGGTCCTGAAAACGCCTGAAAACTGGTTTACAGGAAATGTCGGCATCGGATTTGTTGGCTCCTGAAACGGCCTGAAAACATGTTTCAGGCGCCTGAAAACGACGGCAACTTAGTCAAAATGTTGATTCATTGGTATGTGATAGAGCCTCCTCTGATACGGACTGAAAATGCATTTCAGCCTGCTGAAAACGCCTCTAAGTCTAGGAAAATCGAGGTTGAAGTATTTCAGTCCACTCTGCTTAATCCACCGTCGTAACAATATGCTAATTAATTTTTCTAAAAAATGTCGGAGTAATCTAATAAAGCATAAATCAGGACAAAGTAAGCATTTAAATATCACAAAAATAACCGTTACTGAATTACATTCTCCAGTGCAGCGGTGCAAACAAATGATACATGTAACAATATCCAGCAACCTTGGTAGTTGACCGAGCGCGACACTGTTAAATTATACTTAAGTTATACATAAGTATAACTTGTATGTTACATAGTTATAATAACAAGCGAAGGCGTGGCGCAACCGCTTAATTGTCTCAACGAGTTTTATAGTCAACTTTAACTTGAATCGCAAATTCCGATCGCATTTTTCGAAATAAATCAGCTTGGATTTTTTTTGGGACTTATTGCGTCATATATTTTAACTTATGAAAATGGTGTACTAAGTTTGAACCAAATCAAACAAGTTATGTTGATTATCAATCAACTCAGCCTATCGCAGTTCACTGCTGGACATAGGCCTCTCCCAAGTTGCGCCACAACGCTCGGTCCTCTGCCTTCCGCATCCAGTCCCCCCCAGCCACGTTCTTTAGGTCGTCGGTCCACCTGGCAGGGGGGCGCCCTACGCTGCGTTTGCCGATTCGCGGTCTCCACTCTAGGACTCGTCTGCTCCAACGGCCATCGGTCCTTCGACAGACATGGCCAGCCCACTGCCACTTCAGCTTACTGATCCTACAAGTTATGTCGGTCACTCCGGTTCTTCTCCGGATAATCTCGTTACGGATTTTATCCTTCAAAGAAACTCCAAGCATAACTCGCTCCATAGCTCGCTGAGCGACTTTGAATTTGTGGACTAGCCCAACTGTCAGTGTCCACGTCTCGGCACCGTAAGTCATGACTGGCAGGATGTTGATTAAGTTTAATGCAAATTATAGTTGATTGACTCATGCTCACTTTCAAAACGTCCTGTCTCAAATGGCACTGCACTTAAGAAAGTGCTATGTATTTGTATACGTATACGCATATAAACAACAACTTATGCTAAAATCTTGAGTGACTCACTTCAAGAATGTTTTCGCTTTTGTTTGAGACACGGTCTATTGCACTCAACCTGCATAGGGTTTCTGATTTATCGACTGATTTATTTCTCTCGAGACTCGAGAATTTACGTATTTTAGAAAAAAAACTAAAATTTTAAATAAATCAGTATATTGTTAACTTAATCTGTAATAAATCTTTTATGTTCTCACGTTAGAAAATATCACTTCAATCATAAAATCTATTTGCTACTCACTCTTCAAAAAATCCCTTCATTTGAGTAATTTGTTAACTTACATAACGTTTTATAAATAAAACCTTTACCCTGACTGGACCGCTCAAAATCAGCTCTAACTCCAAGTAAAAGACAAATTTAATATTTTATACCCTGTTAAAAAATGTTAAAGCACACATTAATATTTATTGTGTTTTACGTAATTTACCTTAACATGTAAAGGAATTAATTTAAAGTTGGTTAGCAGTCAGGCCAGTCAGTTGGTTAACCTAATGTTTTAGCTTCCTTAAATAAAGGAACATAGGAAACCTAAGGTTTCTTCTATACCCGTAGAAACGATTATGTACCTACACGTCCTGGAAAAAATCATAATGAGCCTCCATAGTCCCACTGCTGGGCATAGGCCTCCTCTGCATGGTAACCACCTCGATCTTGTGTCGCATCCAAGTGTTAGTTGCAAGAGGTTTGATATCGTCAACTCATTGGATCTTAATTGCTACAGGACGTCCAACATTTCTTATTTCTTGTCTGGGCCATCATTCCGTCAAAATTTTGCCCCATCTACCATCATTTCTTCTACTAAAGTGGCCTGCCCACTTCCACTTGAGGACAGTCACTCGTTTTATAATGATTTGAACCTTCGTCCATAAGTAAAATACCTAACATAGCACGCTCCGTGTGCCTCTGGGTCACTTGAAGTCGGTGCATAACTTCATTAGTTAGTGCACACGTTTCGGCACCATAAATCAAAGTGGGCAGAACACATTGGTTGAAGACCTTTGTCTTAAGGCATTGAAGCAACTTCTTGTCCTTTAGCACGTCACTCAATTTGCTGAATGCCACCCACACTAGCTGTATGCTGTATGCGCCTTGTGATCTCTTTATTTTTGTGCTATCTACCATAAGATAATCAAACTGTGTCCTACTAAGTAGGTTTTGTATCAACAGCCTACCCAATCGGGTGTAGCAATAGTAGGTACAAACAAGGAAGTCTGACACTACAATAACATAATTAAATAGTTAACTTATTACAATCAGTTTATACCTAAATATTTATTTAAGTATAAAATACTTTTAGAATTAACCACTTTTTTTAAACTCTCTTAAATGACTTACTATCAAGTTTTTTATGTCTATAGGTAAATGCCGAAGATGTCAAGTCCTAATACCAGTCACATACCTGAGTGGTCCTAAGGGCGCTGGTGACGGCGAGCAGCGTCAGCGCCGCCACGCTCCACCACACACCGGCTCGCATCCTCATGCACTGAAACAATACATAGATTCTGTTAATAACACTGTAGAATAGTAGCAAAGCTCCTTGTGAAGGAGCTCGCCCGGGAAAGTACTACCACCGTACCTATTTCTGCCGCCAAACAGTGAAGCTTGCATTGCTGTTTCCAGCGTGAATGGTACGGGTGCCGGTGAAATTACAATCGCATAACAGACATCTTTAGGTATCAGTTTGAAGAACGCTATTTGCAAAACTATTTAGGCAACAACCTAGGTCGTATAGCAGTTGTTATGGGCAAACATGGTAACCGCTTAACATAATATAGGCCGCTCGTTCACACCATAAAAAAACATGTTTCGGATTTTATTATTGAATGGTTTTATTGGTGTCGTGTTTCTAAAATGGTGCACAGATTTTGTGTTAGTTGACATGTTTGTGAAATGGTGCGCAGGTTTTGTTGAATGTAACGTGTTTTTGACATAGATAAAAAAAATACGGGGTTTTGTTGTGAGAAAATACTTTCTTTAGAAATACATTAAAAAAATAAAAAAATAAATTAAAAGCATAGCTTAAATGTTATATTAGATCTATTAAAAAATCCTACAGATTTAGGTATTAGTACCAGAATTGTTAACTGCAGGAATCACCAACCCTAAAACTTCGGTTTTATCTTCAGCTTACTATATAGAGAACAATTTTTACGAGCATTAATTCACCGACCTGAATAAAGAAGATTCTATTGCCTAGATTACAATAAAATCTTATTTTAGCGACTACAATGCTTGAATAAATTAAACAATCATTTTGTGCAAAATGGTATGTTGATTTATTCATTTTGAAAGTAACCGTAAAATGATAGAACACACAGCTTCAACGCAAACTTGTCACTCAACTATTCGAATGCAGTTTTAAAATAAAAGTTGTCAGCTTTGTGCAATGTATAGAGAAAAAAAACTGCAGTTAAACAAATGAATATTTTGTTAAGTGTCACTAGTCAACTAAACTCAAATTTTCGCGCAATGCTTCCTCTACTTTAACTAGGCGTTCTTCTAGAATCTCTCAAAATTTTGAGTCCTTAAACCATTGATAATTTCTATATCTAATCCCGACTCTGTGCCGTTTTCGTCGTAGGTGCAACGTGAAAAACCTATTAGCTTATCGCAACCATTTTCTCATCTACGTGCTACAAAGCAACAAATGTCAACACTATCATAAAGTCGGTCTCTTCATATCGATAAATCTGCCACTCAACACTTTCACTATCAAAATATACGACAACTTTCGTTTTCATATTACTGCTACAATTCTATGCCGCCCTGGTACCTGATCAAAGAATTTGACGCTAATTCATAAGATTATAATTTGCATAATTTATGATTTATATTATTATTACTGATGATATTAACTTTATCCAATCTTGGCGTTCAAAAAGTCTATTTTAATCACAACTTTACCTTTATGAAATTAGATCAGATTGTAAAGACTTGCACTCTGCAAAATTAACTTTGGTAAAAAACTCACTTACTAAGTTCAGAAAATAATGTTTAAACTTAAACGGTTATACATTAGCTACAAGTGCATCTAATCTTAGAAACAACAAAAGGTTTTTTTTACGAGCCTATTTTGTCCCACTGCAGGGCAAAGGCCTCCCTTCCTTTCTTCCACTTTTCGCGGTCTATGGCAATTTGTGGCCAATCCTTTAAGTAGGAGTCCAGCTCATCCCGCCATCTCCTTCTGGGCCTACAAAAGGATAATTTAAGTAATTAAATTACTATGTTATTTAGCAATGAATTTTTATTTCAGTGGTTTAAAGTACAATGATCTTATAACCAGTAAGTAGGACTATCAAGAATTCTCAGCTGCTTTTACTTTTATTAAATCATTTGACCCTGACACACATCCATATCCTGATGCCTATTAAAATTAAAAAGCTTAATCTGATAAAGCATATACCTAATTATTTTTTACTCATTATAAATGTTGAATCATTAAAAGTATAAATATAATAAAAGATGACCCAACCTTACGATCATTTAACCTAGACGATATCAAAAGGTATCAAAAACACTTGGAATCATTATGGAACTTTTTGCGGAAAAACGTTGAGAACCGGACACAGTGAAAAAGACAAAGCTGGACTCGACTCGTCTACAGCTGGGACTATTCACCCAAAGCAGTAGTTTTTTTTTATAGTATAGGATGGCGAAACGAGTTAAAGGCCCACTTGAGGTTAAGCGGTTACCATTGCCCATAACAACTGCAATTTCACGTACGCTGTTGCCTAAATGGTACCGCAAATCACGTTCGCTAAACTAAGACCATGAAGATGGAAAGTCTTATGTGATTTTTATTTCACCGGCACCCGTACTCTTCGCACCGGAACACAGCAATGCAAGCATCACTGTTTGGTGGCAGAAATAAGTGCGGTCGTAGTAATATCCCGGACGAGTAAAGAAAAAAAAACACAAAAACAAAATCAAAATTACAATCACCTGAGACTTTCCATCTTTATGTCTCAGTTTGGCGAACCGACTTGCGGTACCATTTAAGCAACAGCCTAGGTGGTATTGCAGTTGTTATGGGGAAAGGTAACCGCTTAACATCAGGTGAACCTTTAGCTCGTTTCGCCATCCTATTCTATAAAAAAAAGGAAGTACTTTTATAGAAAAGGCTTTGATTCCAACACAGTCTCGTATTGTATCAATTTGAATCATATCGTATAAGCAAAGACGGGTTGAAATATAAATCACACTCTTCCGGTAGAACTAACAACAATAAATCAAACCACAAAACCAAATTTCGCAAAGCAATCGCATCAATTGATCGTACTACTTGTACGCACCAATAACCGATTGATCAATTATCAGGAGACGGTGACCCGGCGCAGGCGCAGGTATGCGGTACAATGCTTTCTATGACCACACGAGCCTAGATGCTTTGTGGAGCGACGAAATGATGTAATGTTTTGTTTTAATTTGTACTAGACTAGTGTAAAGACTAGTATTTGTGTCTAAAAGAATGTAACGGTTAAAATCTGTCTTAATGTGCTTAAGGACTTTTTCTGATAATTAACAGCATCTATTCTGATAAAATGGTCATACTGCAACTGACTACTATTATATGAGGTTTAAGATAACTTTATTTCTCACAAGAATACAATCATTCACTTACATGAGAATTAACAGATACATCATAGAAAAAATTGTTGGGCATATTGCAAAAAATAAACATTAGAAACAAAATATTTTGAAGGTAGTCCTAACAAAAAATGCAATGTTCATTTGACATCCATCCATCTACCAAATATGTAGATTTTTTCCACATTTAATGAATACGAATCAACTTCAAAATCCAATAAATATATGACTGACATTGGTCAGTCACACACACAAGATCATTGGATCTGTGGGCCTAATTGTGGGACTTACATTGTGATTGTGAGAAATACCACATTTAAAAGCCTCGTTGCGCACATGTTAAGGCTGTATTATGAAAGATTCATCGTGTTAGAAAACCCTGTTGATATTTTTCTATGAAATTGGTGTCGCACAGACTCCCCTATCAAAAATGCACAAGACATAACCCCTCAACAACAATACAATCGATTAATCTATTGTATGACAGTACCTACTTTCAAAATTGTATATTTACCTTGTTGAAGTCTCTGATTCAATGTCTATAATTTGTATAATCGCTGTGTAAATTAAACTTTGAAATGTCCTTGTTTGTATGTATTGGTAAGTGATTATGCTGTTGGAGTGCTAAATAATGTTCAGTAATCCAATGGATATAGTACCCATTCCCGTAAACATCGGAGAATCTACACTCGAAGTTGTTGACGATTATGTATACCTAGGACCAACTGTCCAGCTAGGTAAGTTCGAGAAAGAGGTCAATCGTCGAATCCGACTCGGTTGGGCAGCGTTCGGGAAGCTACGCAATATCTTCTCGTCCAAAATACCGCAGTCTCAATACGAAAGTCTTTGACCAGTGTGTGTTGCCAGTAATTACTTACGGCACTGAAACGTGATCGCTCACAATGGGCCTGATAAGAAGGCTCAAAGTCACTCAAAGGGCAATGGAGAGGGCTATGCTCGGAGTGTCCCTGCGTGATCGAATCAGAAATGAGGAGATTCGCAGGAGAACGAAAGTAACCGACATAGCCCGAAGAATTGCCAAGCTTAAGTGGCAGTGGGCGGGGCACATTGCTCGCAGAAATGATGGCCGATGGGGCAGTAAAGTTCTGGAGTGGCGACCGCGTACTGGAAGGCGCAGCGTGGGTAGGCGGTGTGGGGGCACAAGGTGGACCGACGACCTGGTGAAGGTCGCGGGAACCCGCTGGACGCGGAAGGCGCAGGACCGGTCGTTGTGGCGATACTTGGGAGAGGCCTATGTCCAGCAGTGGACGTCTTTCGGCTGAAATGATGATGATGATGATGAATCCAATGGAAGACTGATTGTAATTTCAAGTTCAATGGAAATTATTTTTGTTTATTAGCAACAAATTCATTTTTTTATTTTTTATTGATAAAGCATCTGCTTTATTCATATTACAATCTAGCCTTAAGGCTAGATTGTAATATGAATTAATTAAATTTTAACTTGAACTTCTAAACAATTAAAATTCTAAAAATACGTCCTATAACACTATCCTTACTTTATAATTAAGGTGAAGACACTTTGTTCATGTTCACAAATTCAAATTAACTTTATTTGCTTGATTTGCTTATTTGAATTTGAATTTAAACAAACGTCTACCAGCTATTATTTTAGCTGTTATATTTTTACCTTGAAATTAAACCTCATTTAAGGGCAGAGTCCCTTTCACACGATTCTTACTCATTCATATAGCATTCAGTCAGTGGGTTTTTCCCATAACTAGAACATTGGCTTTTGTCGAGGCAATCGAGAGGCTTATAACACGGATCAATTGGAAATGTACTAACATGAATAACTTATCATGATGTTTACGCAAGGCCTACGCGAGGCACTTCGCGACCATTTTGTTTGAAGCAGACGGAAAGCCCTGTGACCTGAAGAAGGTAGCTGGGGGGGACTAGATGCGGAAGGCAGAAGACCGAGTGCTGTGGCGCAACTTGGGAGAGCCCCATGTCCAGCAGTGGACTGCGATTGGCTGAGTTGAGACGGAAAGCAGTTTTAGCTACACCAAGCGGCATCCGTGTCCCAGGAACTCGGATGCCGCTCAGTGTAGTTAGAACTGTTTTCTGTCTGTTTCATAAAAATGTTTGTGAAGTGCCTCGGCTGGGCCTCGCCCTAGGCACGGCTCGTGCCCGCCTCGGTCCCGTCACGGTGTTGCATAAATCATTCTTTAAACAGAGCACTAGCCTAACAAATGTTTATACTGTCCGTTTTCCCGTTACTCGAAAAAGATGATAGTTGTTACTATGCGAAGTAACAACTATCCTTTATCCTAATGCTTAAATAATACACATGCTATCACGAATCTGTTTTCCGTCTGTTTCATACAAAATATTTGTGAAGTGTCTCTGCCGGGCCTCGCTTGGGGCACGGCTCACGCCCGTCTCGGTCCCGTCACGCTGTAGCATAAATCATCCTTTGAACAGAGCACTAGCCTAACAAATTTTTATACTGTCCGTTTTCCTGTTACTCGAAAAAGATGATAGTTGTTACTATGCGATTTAAAAACTATGCTTTATCTTACGCTTAAGTAATACACATACCGTAACGAATACACATTCACGGACAAAACTCCTTTTGGGTCTTCTAATTGCAGTTAACTAAAATATCAGTCAACAAAACCAGACTATAAAATAAACGTGACAATCGTGTAAGCAGGTCTATTGTGGGCCATAAATGTTAGTTGTTCACAATAGTTAACTATCGATCAAAGTGTTGCTTGACCAAAATCGCTTGGTTTGGCCGCCACGACTTGACGCACTATTATAAAAACAAAAGAAGTTTGTTGTAACAATAGATTCGCGAAACGCGTCACCCACCCGATATACCGAAAGTCCGCCACTTTCGAGAAAACCATTCCCATGCAGCAACGGCTGCCAGGGGGACAGCGGCGGGGTCCCCCCGCAATGCCCCAGTAAGCCGAGGTCCGAGCCCTCCCTTGGGGGACGCCCTTGTGCGGTTTTTCAACCGCGATTTTAGTTTATAAGTTAGGTTTAGGGACATTTTTCGGCGGATGGAGTCCCTAACGGGATTCTCCGCCACCCGCCCGGTAAGCCGTTTTGGGTACCGATCTGCGAGAGTCCATTCGAATAAAAAAAAACTTGTAACAATAGAACTTTTATGGCAGGGAACACAGATTAATATATTTTTCTTCTTTTTTCGTGTCAATGGCTACAGTTTTAAGATGATCTATGACCAGAACATGGCACACTGTATTCCTCTCTCCGTAGTCAGCATTAGATTCAACAGGCAATAAATAAAGATAAAATAATAATAAATAAATAAATACTTTAAGACATTTTTCAGCACCATCTAGTTCGAAACTAAGCAGAGCTTGTACTATGGGTAGTATGGGTACATGACAATGGATAATAATATATATTTTTTTAAATACGTTCTAACACTTAACACACACACACACTAAACACTTATGTTCATCCATAAATATTTGTGTCCTATGGGAATCGAACCCACGATCTCGTGATCAGCAGTCCGACACTCGAACCACTAGACCACAGACGTTGTCAACATAATTATATAATTCTTCTATTAGAGACCCAGCAGGCAATCAAGTAGGTGAGACATGGTTTGCGTGGGAGTTCCATAGTCATACCCGGTGTCATTGGCTTCAATAAAGCCCCACCTGGCTAGACTATCCATGCAACGACTAACTTAACGAAAGTGATGAAACATGACCTCGATGAAAAACGCCTTAGTAAATTGAATGGACCAAAGCTTTCCTATACCTACACATATAACTCTTCAGGTCAGTTGTACTGTGCGCCTTGCAACAGAAACTTTAAAACCAAGTTTGGTTTCGCTAGCCACCTCCGCTTTCATGTCCGGAGCTAACAAGGTTCGCCGTTGACGGACACGTCAAGGAGGACATCATCATCATCATCATTTCAGCCGAAAGACGTCCACTGCTGGACATAGGCCTCCCCCAAGCATCGCCACAACGACCGGTCCTGTGCCTTCCGCATCCAGCGGATTCCCGCGACCTTCACCAGGTCGTCGGTCCACCTTGTGGGGGGCCTTCCCACGCTGCGCCTTCCAGTACGCGGTCGCCACTCCAGAACTTTACTGCCCCATCGGCCATCCGACATCATTTCACATAGAAAGCCAGAAGAGTATAAATAGCCTTGACAATGACCTATCCAATCACAAACCCATAAAAATATAAATAATGAACCATCTGCACGTACAAATATAACCTATCATTAAACATTGACTATGATCGAATAAAATCAGGCGCGTCTATAATAATATCAATTTGTTAGTAACAACATTCTTAACACTTTCACCACCGTACCATCTAAGTTCGTTCAGACAACAAGGTACGGAGAGGAAGAGATAGTAAAGTTATTGCAAAAATAACGAGATGCACTCATGTGCGAATTTAACAAGATAGTATTGATGGCTTGGTTACGTATGAGGTAAATTTCGCTGCACTTTAAAACTGATGCCTGATCGTTCGGGTTATACAAGGGGTAACAAAAAGGTGTAGTCACATTTGTGGAGCTCATTCAAAGCATAGCATAGAACAACTTATTAATACGAGATGTCGCCCAAAGGTCGGAATTAAACCGCAATACATTACATATTATTATTATTTTTTATGATTGAACCATGACGAAAAAAAAAACTACTTCAATTTTTTTATGATAACCCTAAACCTCGTCAATAGCTACTAAACAATAAAAAATAAAATCGGTTGACAAAGAGGAGAATAAGGTACTGAACTGTTTTGTCTTTGCCTATTTATACAGTATGAGACTTGGGTGATACTAGTTCCCTGAATAAGCTCTCCATATATTACTAAATTTTTCTTTTACACGATGTATACAATTTATATCTTTCAGTTAGCGTATATTTGCCAGATGAGGTCAATCATTTATTGGATGGTATAATAACGTAATCCATAGGCTTTAATTTTCAACAGACATCAACCAAAGCTGAAAGCTCACATATGAAAGGTTCTCTGATGATTTTCTATTAAATAATTTGGGTCACTATTCCGTATTAATGTTTTACCGGTAAACGGCGATTCAAGCGCTTTCTATCGCAATACTTGTTACAAGATTAAAAGCGATCAAAGACAATAAAAGTTCGTTCCTTCGTTCTTCGTTTATCGTAGCAAAACGATATTCTATTGAAGTCTACAACAAATAAATTCATTTAAATACTGTATCAATGAAAACAATTGTAGATACCTACTTCCGTGAATCGGAACGCGCTCGTTTATGTGTAAAAAGTATAACGGACTGATCGGCCGCCATTACGTAAGGTATTGCAAAAATGCTTGTATAGTAATGTGCATTGTCCCAGATATACATTAAATATCGTTTCGGTCAGTACTTATAGCGCATATTTTTGTCAGCCTACTTTCGAAGGAACGAGTTAATAATGGAATGGAAATCATCGGATTTCCTTACAATAATATTTGTCGCTTGACAACATTTTTGAGCGCAACTGTGAAGTTTCGGAAAGATTGACTGTCGTTGGACGCGGAGACTGCTGGAGTGGCGACCACGACAGCACACTAGACCGCGGGGACGGCCACCCAAACGTTGGGTAGACGATATCTGACGACATACAGGCCTGGATTAGATAGCAAGGGCTCAAGACCGCCAGGAGTGGAGGAATTTTGAGGAGGCCTACACTCAAAAATGCGTATTATAAACATCCGGTTAAACTTTGTTTTATTATAATGTGTAGTGATCGCGAAAACCTAAGAAATTATTAAATTGAAAGATGTTAAATTTTTATTATTTTATTAACGTGTGATCTTAGCTATTTTAGGATTTTTAGGCTTCCCTTCTGAAAATATTCACCCTTCGGCACTGACCAAACCATAAATTTTATCCGTATCAGATCATATCCGATTGACAAATGCCCCTTAAGCAATAGCGTTCTAACATTAATAACTAATTGAACAATACATTGTCAATACCGCCGTCCAACGAAGCCGGAATGTCCGCAAATGTCACGGACATTGTAGGAACTTAATATGTTATTAAAAAGTGCCTGTAAATAAAATGACGTGACAAACGCAAGTGCTGTAAATAGGCATAAGTGCTATAATAGGTTTTAAGGTTCGAAGAGACAGAATGGCTTCCATATTTCCATAAAGAAACATGACCATTATTAATGATTTAAATAAAAAGATTAATGCGTTACAGTCAGTCTTATATTTAATTAAACAATTGATCACAGCTTACTAGCCGCCAGTTTCTGGAAGGCTGATCAACGCAAAAATTAACTAATCGACTGTCAAATCTCAGGTCAAGCAATGTGATTGGTTGTTAACATTTTCGCTGGCCAATCACAGAAGCTGACATTAGATTTGACAATAAATCAAATTGATCAGCCTTCCAGAAACTGGGGATAGGTATCTCTTATTATAATGATGCATGCAGCAATATTATAACACCAATAAATTATTAAGATAAACGATTACATTACTACAATTATGTAGGTACTTACAGTAAACTTCATCACCATTTCAGCCGAAAGAGGCCTCCCCCAAAATGGGGGTTATGCCATAATTGCCACGCTTGGTAGGCGGGTTGGCGATAGCATTTAGTTGGATAAATACTCAGAAAACGTTGCTACCCATCCTCTGGTTCGTCAGAGGATGGGTAGCAGCGCTTTCTTCCCTTAGTCGCCTTTTGCGACATTCAAGAGAAGAAATGGGGTGGTTATTCTTTGTGTCTGGCACCACACGGAACATATTACTTATTAGCATATAACACATATTATAACACCGCTAAATTACTAAGATAAATGATTACATTACTACAATTATGTACTTACGGCAAACTACATAACTATATGAAATAACATCATAAAACAGCCAACAAAAAAGGCGTAAGTGCATTCTAATAATGAGAGTAAAAAAACACAGACATCGGTGAACGGGTAATGCCAAATAAAGACTTCATGCTGTACCGAAAGCGGGAAATCATACGGTCAGAAAATATACTATTACATCTTATAGAGAAAGAACTTTTTATTTATTATGTTTATAAACAACGGCGACAATATTTTCACTTCCCTTTGTATAATAAAAAAACCGGCCAAGAGCATGTCGGGCCATGCTCAGTATTATAGGGTTCCTTAAGTAGGTGTAATTACAAACGAATCAAATCGAATATTAATCATGGCTATTTTAGTTTTTGTAATAATCGGCAGCATTCGCGACTCAGAGCGTGTTGTTAGTAGCGCCATCTAGGGTTAAATTCAAGAAGCCAAATTTAAGACGTTTGTCATTTCAAAGTTACTTTTTGTGATTTTTTCAAATAGAAAGTAGCTAAAGGAGCATTATTTGCTAAGATCATTTTTCTCTAAGGTCAATGACCTTTGAACTAGGACGTTTTAAGTATTTTTCAGTTTTCTCTCTATAACTCAAAAAATTATAATCACATTATACTCGAAATAATTTTAAAAGAGAGTTTTCACAAAGGTCTATCAATGTGGAAGATTATAAGTTTCTACATTGCATAGTTTAGAAATGGCAGGGGGGGGGACACATTGCAAGCCACTTTGGCGGGCTATATTTCGCAGATGGTACACCTGATAAAAAAGTGGTGTATCAAACATTACCTTCATTTTAGTAGACCTATTCAATGATATCCCACACGAGGGGGTGCAGCGAAAAAAATTTTTTTTTCTCCATTTCACATGTATGGACGCCACCCCTAAAATACGGAAAAACGATTCTTTTATTCTTTTAAAATTGAGATCTATATGTAGACTATTTTTAAACATAATTTCATTTACTTATGTTTATAACTGTAGAAGTTATTAAGCTGTAAAGGATTAGGACAGACGGACAGACGGACAGACGGACAGACGGACAGACGGACAGACGGACAGACGGACAGACGGACAGACGGACAGACGGACAGACGGACAGACGGACAGACGGACAGACGGACAGACGGACAGACGGACAGACGGACAGACGGACAGACGGACAGACGGACGGACATGACGAAACTATAAGGGTTCCTTGTAGGACTTCGGAACCCTAATTACCAGTTTTGTTTTTCGTAAATACGGACGTGCTAATCGCTTAAGTATCTACACAAGTTTTCACTTCTTATGTTGTCCAATTAAGGCTTTTTTAATTATAAAGGTGCTTATTCTGACTTTAATATCGAATCAAATGGCTAACTTTTAATTAAAATTATTTAAAAAAGAAATGAATAAATAATTTATCGATCGTCTTTTACTATATTATTAACAAATTTAAAACGCTAATCATCCATCAGATTTACACTCTCTGGGTTAGGATTTCCTAATATTCAATAAAAAAAATATTGAATATTAGGAAATCCTATCCTACTCCTACTAATATTATAAACGTGAAAGTTTGTGAGGATGTATGTTTGTTACTCTTTCACGCAAAAACTTCTGTATGGATTTTAATGAAATTTGTCATACAGATAGAACATAGCCCGCATTAACATATAGGCTACTTTTTATCTCTAGAAGACGAACAGTTCCCGAGGGATGCGCAATAAACGACATTCACGCGGGCGAAGACACGGGCATAGGCTAGTATACAATAAATATGCCGCCAAATTAATAACGGCACTATTACGGCAAACACAAAATATATTCGATTACTTTCTTCCAACTTCCAATACACAATTTCACACGATTCGTTTCGCTAGTGAACACGTAACCTTATAATATCTACGCTACCGAGTGCCGGCGAAGACGAATCGGTGTCATTACTACTATTAACTGCATAATTATAAACCCCATGACAACTATCATCGCAATTATTGTAATTTACGGCATTTGAAATACGATGTGTTTTTGATGGTGTGTGTGGTCTGCCAACCCGCAGTTGGCTAGCGTAGTCACGGTGGTCACGGTTGGTAAATTGTGGGTTTTATTCGCAATTTTGAAGAAAAAAAACGTTCTTGGAGAAATTTAGGTGAATGAAATCTTTGGGGAAATAAAAATACAAATACAATACAGATATTAGTTCAGGAGACAGAGCTCCATTGTTATGAAACATATTTGGTTGCTAATAAACGTAATTTTTTTATTATTTTTTTGTACTAGTTTATACAATGTCTCTGTAAAAGTAATAGAGAGTCGAAGCATCGGAAGTTATTGGTATTGGTATTGGTATAACGGGCCATTTTCCGCAACTCCACGCTTGACGTGTATTTTGCGTGTGGGTGGGAATAACTTGTTTACTCGAGCCACCCCAGCTCCTCGAGGAAGGCCAGCAAACGATTGATGTTGCTGACTGTCTCTCGGAGAGTACCCGGATCTCCGAAGTACTTAGCCCTGTATGAGGCGACCTCCGGGCAGTTGAGAAGCACGTGGGCCGCTGTTTCCTCTGTCTCCATGCAGGCTCTGCACAGAGGACTGTCAGTTACGCCTATGACAAAGAGGTGTTTGTTAAATGAACCGTGTCCGGTGTAGGCGGCTGTCACCGTACGTAGATGTTGTTTTGACAGCCGGAGGAGCTGTTTGGTGATCTTACCGTCGAAGACGGGGAGTGCTTCCTTAGCCTGTCTGCATACCTCGTGGTTTATCCAGGAGTAGTTGTGTTTGTCTCTAGTGCGTTTCCTTACCAGAGTACGAAAATGACCGAAGGGGAGAGGTATTATGGGTTCAGGTCCTACCGCGTCTGTACTCGATCCCCTCCTAGCGAGTTCATCCGCTGCGTCATTGTCTCTAGAGCCACTATGACCTTTAATCCATTGTAGGGTTATATTGTTGGAGCTGCCTACCTGATTTAATTTCTGGTGGCATTCGTAGATGAGCCCAGAGTTGACAGTACAACTGTTGAGAGCCAGTAGAACCGCCATGCTGTCGGAGAGTATTCTAATAGAGTGATCTTTTACCTCCCGTGCCATGACTGCTGCAGTTGCCAGTAAGATGCCCATACACTCAGCTTGAAATACCGTGTTGTAGACACCCAGTGGCGTAGAGATGAATATGTTTAGGTCTTCTGAAAAGACCCCACATCCTGTACCTGATTCCGTTTTGGATCCATCTGTAAAGATCCTAAGTTCTCTGGGATTCAAACCCTCGCACAGATGGTCCTCATACAGTTGGATCTTGTATTTTTTGTCAAAAATGAACTCCTTCGGTATGCGGTCGTTAATTGCTCGCATAAATGGTAATTCCTCAGAGAGTTCATCGAGTGTAAGAGTGTGGTGTGTTTTGTAGTTTCTCCAGTTCTCGTTAATAATCGGAAGTTATAAATATCATCCACGATACACTATAAAATATCCATATAGCAATTTTTTGAATAAACGTAGTCTTATATTTTTCAAATTGCAATATTTCCTGTTTGAAAAATAAATGGGAATTTTTAAAAGTGAAAAATATATATGACATAACAAACACAACATCACGCCTGTATTTCCCCGAAGGGGTAGGCAGAGGTGTAATAGTACACCCACATTTCGCCAGTTATGTTATAGTCCCATGTAATAGGGGGCGAGCCTATTGCCACTGATCGGGCACAAATCCAGACTCCGGGCTGCTACTGAGAATTTCCTAATGAAAAAACCCAATAACACTTTATCCGACCCGGGAATCGAACCCAGGACCCCACGCTCAGCAGTCACGCTTGCAACCACTAGACCAACGAGACAGTCACGAAAATATATGAATATGGGGAAAATTCAGAAATTCGATCTAGCAACCCTGAGCGTAGTGGACTAAGGACATAATCCTTCTCAATGAGAAGTTCTTATTTTGAGAAAAGGTCCGTGCGCAGCAATGGGACAATAATGGGCTGGTTATGGAAACGCGATGGCAATTGCGTTGAGTTTGTCAAAACTATACTGCATGGCTGTAACTTATAATAATGTCAGTTATGTATTACAGTCGACTGCACATCAATGGTAACATTTGATTTACGAAAACAGCCCTTACTGATTTCCACAAATGTCCAACCCATAGAGGAAATGAATATAAAGTATTCCATGGTCCAACCCATATCCTTCGCCTCACTAAGCACTTTATTTATTAGAGGATGTGTTATGTTATGTTATTTTTTAAATAAGCCGGACAAAATGTGCATGCAAAATGTAGAGCAGTATTTTTGTATCATTCTTATAAACACCATAACAAAAAAAAGATAAGAATTTATTCAAGTCTATAACCATATTAACCATATGATAATCTAATAGGGTAGTAAACAAAAAGTAAAGTCGGTTCAACAGCTAAAAGTTATACATACTACTGTCAGAGAAACTCCGTGGATATACTCTTTTTAAAACAGGTTATTGTTTATTACATCAAATTCAATTAAAATAATGTAAGTATAATGTAGATTAATGTCAGAAATAAACAAGAGTTTAAAAGTGAGACTATTTAATAACTAATGCAGTCATTTTCGTACACATATTTTATGTAAACGTGTTTTCTGTTCCAATAAAATTATTATTTAGATTTATTTATATTTCCTTTAGAAATAAACCTAAAAAGAGTTGCCATAGTATGTAGGAGCTGACCTGTCCCGACAGACGATACCCGTTCACGACCATGACGCGAGCATCGGTAGTATTGTTAGCGTATCTGCCCATAATCAAATTAAATATTCAAACCATCTCCGCTCAGCCCTAACAAATTACTGGCACACCTTGGCCGAAACAGCGAAGCATGCAAAATACTTCCTAAGAAGCCTAGATGGTCAGATACCGCCCTGCACTGCACAAGAAAATACATATACATTATAGTTACATCCTACAACCTTGCTCGCACAATACATTCTTAGACTAATCGACCTGACTGTGAAGAATCAAGATCAACATGATAATCCCGAGTCATTAGTGATAAATGTATTGTTTTCGCGATCAGATTAGAGTGTTTGTTTTGTTTTATCGACAAATTAGGCGTGTTCTTGAGATTTTGTTTAATCTATATTCGTCATAAGTTCTTTTGGAAAAGTCAGGGTTTTAACTTGACCTATTTCTTGTTCACCATATTTAATATAGGATTTCGGAAGTACATTTATCTTGACATAAAAACCTAGAAGACTTACCAATATGCAGTAGTACATAATAGTTCTCCAGCAGCTGTATATTATATTAACTTGCGATCACAAGACAGTCGCAGACACAGCCTCTAATATAAGTTTCTTTGACTGATCTCAAATAATAACAACAATTCAGCAATACCTAACATTTATAACAATCACAATCTCAACGCCTTTCTTTTAATCAGTCTCCTTAAGCAATAATACAGACTGAACTCCACGCCTTAAAATTGTAACTAGTAAACTCCACCCCCAAAAATGGTTCTCCTTTTAAAATCGTGAAAGGTCAACCTCCTATAAATCCTTTCACATAGTATTATTGTGATATTTTTTCGTCATCCATTGTGACATTTAATTACAAATGCTTTCGTTTTATATCACATTTTATATCCTACAAGATCCAATAAACAGTCCATCAACCCATCATCAAAACAAAAATCCATATTTTTATATGCATGTAATTTTTAGTAGTTTGAAAATTTGAATTCTTTACAACCAATTTTGTTCCTCTATAATATTATATGGCGATGCTTGGGGGAGGCCTATGTCCAGCAGTGGACGTCTTTCGGCTGAAATGATGATGATGATGATGCTGATAATATTATATACAATTTTTTTTTTTATTAAATCTTCTTTCACCGTTGGCGTTGTGAAAGAAGATTGAATCAAAAGGAATTAAAAGGAAGTCATTTAATTATAAGGGAGTATTCCGTTTTCCCAAATGCTCAGAATACTCTTTTTCCAAGCCTTTTTTGCAATTATGTTGGGGTTGGCTTCAATTCTAACCAGATTCGACTGAACATCAATATTTTACACGAACCGAATGCCATCAGACCTCCGCAACCCAGTTACTGGGTAATACTGACATCCTAAGATAAGACGAGATGTCAGACTTTCGGGTTTGGCTACCGACCGTAACGACTGCCATATATAATAGTATGACAACCGGTACCGACAGGTTAACGTGCTATCTGACGCACAGAGGGGTCTCGATGTACAACGAAACTGTTACCCATCCAAGGACGGACCGCAGCTTCAGCACAGAACACTACAAAGATCAAAATTCAGCATAGTCATATTGTAACCTTGGCTATCACGGATGCATGCAGCTCTGAAGACTGGAACAATTCCTCAGATACAATGATGATAAGCTATTTGACACTTCAATTACACAGCGAGACGCGAGGCGATGCTTTGTATGGTAATGTGGCCACCAATCAATGTAACAATGAAGGAAGAACTTATGACCTTTCTTAGCAAGTGTTATGATTGTTGATCCGGATGAGGTATTTGTAGATTAATAGTACATTACTGTCGAGGCTTGAAATAAAACAATTGACGGCCGAGTAATATTGGTAGGACGAGGCGAAGCCGAGTACTTCCGATGTGATTTTAAAAGGACGAGGCACCAGCCGAGTTATTTTTAACTAAACGAGGCCGTTAATTGCTATTTCGGCCGAGACTTATATAGTACTTTTCTCTCATTTGTCAGGGAACAATACACAAATTAATTCAACAGTATCTAATTTTCATTCGCGCCAATTAGTCCGCGTGGGGTTCTTGTTCTATTTTCAAACTTTTGAAAGAAACTAATAAATATCGTGTACCTAAAATACACCTAATTTATTTTATTTTATTTATTTATTTATTTATGTACACACAACACATTTTATAATAGATAACATACAGAACAAACACTTGAGCACAAAGGTACTGCTTATCTCTAAAAGAAATTTCTTCCAGCAGACCTGCGACAGGAAAGAAGGATAAAAGAAAGACGTAGACACAGTATGTGACATTAAATACATACTAAATATAAACATACTTACGATAATAAATTATAAACTACGTAAACATACCTATACCAATAAAAAATATATATATAATAAATAAAAAATATGATATTATAATCAACACCGAGAGAATAAACAACTTATTTAATTAGACGATCAATGTACTGAGGAAAGGTAATGTTCTTTGACATTTTTCTTGAACACAGCTATAGTTTTAGAATCACGTATTTTAGGAGGAAGCAACTTCCACAATCGCACTGCATGGACAGAAAAAGAATAGGAATAGAAGTCAGATTTATGGCAAGGGATTTTAAGAATAGTTCTAAGGTGGGATCTGCAGGGAGCATCGAGGTTACGCATGTAGGAAAATCGTTCTCGAAGGTAGTGTGGACACGCAGGGTTGTGAAGAATGTTGTATAACAGACATAAAATTCGAGTATTTCTACGAAGACGGTATTTATTTTTATGTAAGTGTCCTTAAAAAATCTCGCTGGCATAATTAAAAATGTCCAGCAATTTATATTATTGTCGTGTTGGAAATTACTGGCGTGTTATTTGATTGCGTACGGAAAAGGGCCGATTAATGTAATCCCTTTTATTTTTGAATTAGTTGACATTGTTTTTTTTTTTTGTAACTTGATTATTATTGCTTTTGAATGTGACATTTATTTATAATTACCTTGTTTGTTTTGTTGTATATGGGTGTAATTTGCCTGAATAAAGATGATTTTAATTTTAATTTAATGTATTCTTTTTTTAAATAATTAAGTTATTTCCGGGAGAAAAATTTAATACTGGTTTGTGTTTGTGTTCTAGGGAGTTTGTTGCGTTATTTATCTTGCATAGCTTAATAAATATAGTAAAATAGTGAAGGGTGGGTCTTTTGGGGGCTGTCTTTTATATAAGGCTGGCGTTGTAGTCCACATAGTTTTTTTTTTTTAATTTGTGTTTATACTCAAGAAGTAGAAATAAATAATGATATGTGATGTAGCTAAGTCTTGTGAGATTAGAAGTCAATTTTAACATATAAGAAAAATCATGTTTAATTAATTTAATAGGTACATTGTTTGTGTACGTTAGTACCAGGCCCCTCAGAAAGTATTGCGAAAAAAAGTTTTTATATATGGGAGACTGGCCAGTTATAATGTTTTTCGAAAATATGATTATTTATAAGTAAAAATAAGTAAGTTCCAATTTCAAAATTTCCCTCCACATTTTTTGCGAGTTAATTCAAAGTATTGTGTCTCACTGAAATATGGATCTGCGCCGGGAACATTTTAGAGCTATGATTTTATACGATTTCAAGTGTCGCCTGAAACCGGATGAATCGTACGATAGACTTCAAATGGCATTCATGGATGAAGGCCCTTCCAAGGCAACCGTGTATCGTTGGTATAACGAATTCAAGCGCGGTCGACCAACTTTGGGGGATGACGAAAGAAGCGGTCGCCCTTTGACGGCTGTTACCGAAGAAAACGTGCTAGCAGTGAAAAATTTAATCCAAGACAATAGGCGAATTACATATCAGGAGATTCAACACATATTGAAGATTGGATCGGGAAGCGTTCACGAGATTCTACACAGCCATCTTCGCGTGAGGAGGATAGTATCACGCTGGGTGCCGCACAACCTCACCGATGCTCAGAAGCAGGCCCGGGAGGAATGGTGCCGTGATATGCTTAACAAATTTGAAGCAGGCTCGTCTCGGCGTGTTTACGACATCGTTACAGGTGATGAGTCCTGGATTTATCAATACGACCCAGAAACCAAGCGCCAGTCGACTGTTTGGGTGTTTCAAAATGAGCCAACGCCTACCAAAGTGAAGCGATCTAGAAGCGGGGGTAAGATTTTGATCGCTAGCTTTTTTAATTTGACTGGCCACTTGGTATCAATTCCCTTACGGGATCAAAGAAGCATTAATGCCGAATGGTATACTACCAAATGTTTGCCAGAAGTTTTCTCTGTTATAAGCAACAAGCGACCAAACACAGGGCTCCGCGGGCTACTGCTCCACCACGACAATGCACCTGCGCACACCGCACTCAAAACGAGGGACTTCCTGGACAGCACGCCAGTCAAACTCCTGGGTCACCCTCCTTACAGCCCTGATCTAGCACCGTGTGACTTCTTTTTATTCCCAAAAATAAAAAATCAGCTCAAAGGGATACAATTTTCGTCGCCGGAAGATGCGCTGGCTGCGTTCGAGCAGGCTGTAAACGAGGTGTCTGCGGCGGACTGGAAAAAGTGTTTTGAAAACTGGTTTAGGCGCATGAATCTTTGTATAGAGGCTGGTGGAAAGTACTTTGAAAAGATTTGATAAAAATATATGTACGTATAGAACAATTTTTTTTAGTTTCGCAAAACTTTCTGAGTGTCCCACGTATGTACGTACATGGAGTAAGTAACACTCAAACGGTATTCTAAGCACATTCACAAAAGCGTAAATTGTTAGTACGTTACATACATATAAATGTTAGAACAACAAATTAAGTGCGGAATGATTTCTCGCAGTCGTAACTAACAGCTGACTTAAGTTATATTACCTCAGAGTAGAACCAACGACAAATGCTACACCGAAGCCTTTTATGTCGGTTGTTGCAATTTGCACTAGTCATTGGACAAGCAGCCATTTTATCGTATCACACCACACTAATATTATAAATGCGAAAGTATATTTGTCTGTTTATTTGTTACCTCTTCACAACTAAACGACTTATCATATCGTATTGAAATATGGCGGAGAGGTAGCCTGGGACCTGAAGAAGGACATAGGCTACTTTTTATCCCGGAAAGATAACAGTTCCCGAGAGATGCGTGATAAAGGAAAAATACATTATTTGACGACTACCGACAACCACTCGGGAAAATAAACGAAATCCACGCGAACGAAGCCGCTGACGACCTCTAGAAATTCAATCCAATCTTTTTATATTTGTCATTTCTTTTCAACGACGTAAAAATCAAATTATCAAAGAAGATTTTTGTTACAAAACACTTTATAGTGACGATGGATTAATCAATAGATGAGTCTTTTTTCCCAGATCGATACAAAATCCAATAAATTCTCCCACAGTTAATTAATAGCAGTTAACGTAACGGAATGCAGAGTAATCCTGAACCAGATCTTTATAACGTAAACGTTACCGTAGGAAGTCTGCGTAAAGAGTTCACTTTCTAAACCAGAGCGCGCGGCGCCTGCGCCACAGACTAAAAGTAACAGTGAGTTAATGTTGTTTTATTTACTTTTTCATTGTTTTCATCTGCTGCGTGGAATAATTATTGACTTGGCAAAGCTCATACAACTTTACTAGCATCATCAAATTCCTTTGCAATAACGAATGGATATCAGAAACCCAAAACCGGGAGAAACGAGTTGTACTGATATTTGCCATACTTAGGACCTTCTTACACGAGGCAACCCGAAAACACTAGTTTTTAACTGCGATGTGGCGACGCAAGCAAAAACTTTGGCGATGACAGTCCGCACACGGCGCACCGGCGCGGCTCACTGCACAACTTATAGCGGGTTCACACGGTTCGATATTAGTTGATAAATATTTGTTTTTCAAAAAAAAAAAATGCTTATTATACTTTTTGTTGCTTCAATTTGATTGATGGTCTGTTCAGACGGTTGAAATCGTTTTCGATTAAGCAGTTGAACGACTAAAATTGACTCGTGTGTAAGCGGTATTATCGGTAACTCGTTTTCAACCACGACGCAATAAAGCGTCGAGTTGCCGATCCACGATTCCTTTGAGTGCAACTAGCAGTGCTTATTGCCCGTGCGTTGCGTTGCCGACGCTGCGAATAAACCTAAAAAACGCTGTTACTGCTAAGTGCTACGGCTGTGTGCTTTACGGAATGTTTCGCAGAATATGACATAATTATTTACGATTTGATTCTCACCATATGAGAACATTAGTCGCGTTTCAGTCGGCAATAGCAGTTTAGTTTTGGTTGCCCCGTGTGTAAAAGACCTTAATGTCCTGCGTATCTTTGTTTTTCCTAGTGTAACAAATTCAAATAGGTTTCTGCTGATTCTGGATTCTTAATAATCTTTTAAACTTCAATGTAATTTATAAATACCCAAGCGTGCAGGCTACCGTCAGTAGTCATGACAAATTTTAAATAGGTACATAATTACAAGAATTAATTTTTGCGACAACAAACGGTATAGAAAGTATTTTAACGCATTTTAACGTGGTTAAATAATTACAAGTAATAATTTGTCTGTCATGTGTTTTTCTAGTAAATGACAATATCCGGCAACTTCTTTTGCATGAGCGATGCATATTTATCTATGTAAATAAAAATCAATTGCAGCATGCAGCATGTATGAAAGATCATCACTTGAGAACGACTCGACCAATCAGACTGTTTTTTCTTTGTGTTCTTAAATGTCAGAACAAGGATTGTAAGAAAGATTTTTTGTAGAAAAAAAAATGCTTCCGTGTGAAGCCAGGTCTCGTCACTAGTTAAATATTATAAATAGGATTTCAATGTATAGTACAGTTTATTGCATATCAATGGTAATAAAAACCGTTATAAGCAGAACTGGCTTGGTGTGTGAACTTCATATAAGACAGGCTCAGCTTACACTAGTTTTGTACCATCGATTTAAGCTTGACTGTAGGTGTACCTACAGTTGTTGTGGTTGTTGTTAGTTTAAAGTTTAGTTAGGTTACAACCTAACTAAACTTTCTACATCCCACAACAACAAAAAGTATTGTTGAACGAGCAATTCTTTTCAATATCAACATATAAAAAGCTTCTATCTTCTAATCTTAACTTTATCCTACTAACATTATAAATGCGAAAGTGGGTTTGTTGATTTGTCCTTCTTTCACGCAGTAACAGATCGGAACGACATAATTTTTTGCACAGAGATAGTTCATGGGCCGGCCATTTTATTTAGCAAAATGTGCACGGTTCCTGCGGGACAGCGTCCTAAAAAAAATGTTAAAATAATTGAACGATTACCATCTAAAATGTTGTGACTCAACTTACGACTTACTTGCATACTTTACTAATTTTTGATTAATTTCGCAGTTCGAAAAGTGAGTTAATATTGCATTGTCATTCAGTTCTGAACTGTGTTTAAAATTTGAACCTTTAGCTCATCGGGAAGTTCGTTTCAAATCGATTGCAAAATTTATACCGAATAGAAAGAAAAGAAAGCGAGTTAATAAAAACGTAGTAATATAGAACCACGGGAGTGAAGCCATGGGTAAAGCTAATGTATTATAACTACGTATTATTGGAATAACTCAAAACCTCAAACACCCCAACTAGTTTTTATTATAATAAATTGATATGGAAAGTAATTATTAATTTTCATTTATTATTGTAGAAGATATTTCTAATTTTCGGTATCATGGCTACTCCAATCGATTCATAGCGCTAGATTCATTCATGAACGTGCCGCGAACGCGATGCTACTGTGTCGGGAGGTGAATAACCTCTTAAAATTAACAACATAACATAACATCACGCCTGTATTTCCCCGAAGGGGTAGGCAGAGGTGTATAGTACACCCACATTTCGCCAGTTATATTAAAATTAAGTTAAGTTTTAATAGTTTTAGAAAACAAATGTTACCCAAAAGTTTCATCACACTTTGCTCACTTTTGCGCTCAGCGCCGCGTCGTCGTATGAAACTTTTAGACTCAGCATGGTATTAAAATATATTTTTTGTAAAAATTAACCTATGTTAAAAAGTAGTGTAATGGATTCTACTCTCGATTCTGAACAAACTAGTTTCAGGTTTTGAGTTAATTCAATAACAAAACGTGTTAAAAAACCATCCGAATCTTCTATTCTGTGGTTTAACCACCGGTGCGCGCCATATTCTTTATTTTACCGTTTTAACATATCAATGACACTTTCCCCAACGTAATAGTAACGTAATACTGGCCTTAGTGCACGTAAAACTGACAGCCTGACGAATAATTATGTACATTTCTTTTAACTACGCATTCTCACGGCCATTCGCCACATTTCGTCTAGTCTGTCAAGAACATTATTGTTAAATTTTCTAGTGAATATTTTGTATAGTTACATTTGCTAAAGATGTCGTCATTGTGTTTGTGTATTTTTTCCCGGTTGTTGTTATGTTGTCTTGACGAGATGGATTCCATAATGATTGTAGGAAAAACGTATGAAAGCAAAAAATATATGAATGAACAACGTATTTCACATATTAATTTGTAGCTAGTTGTTAAAAATCACACCTTATCCGTTTTTAAAGTTCCGCTAAAAAGAAATATTATTGTTGACTAGCTTATTTCCAAGTCTTCATTTTTTTATGTTATCTTGCATGCACGTTTTTATTTCTTGCAGTATGTATACACATGTTTGAGCAAATAAATTTATATTATCATATCTTATCTTATCTTCATCCGCGTTTAATTCGGTTTATTGGCATCGGCACAGAAAGACATTAGTGTCGATTCTCTTATTTACGAACTAAACTTATTTTAAACTATCGCTTTCTTTTACTAATAGTATATAGAAGATTGGACGACGAACCGGTCCTGTGCCTTCCGCTGGATGCGGAAGGCACAGGACCGGTCGTTGTGGCGATGCTTGGCGGAGGCCTATGTCCAGCAGTGGACGTCTTTCGGCTGAAATGATGATGATGATGATATAGAAGAAAGAGATGGCAACAATGTTAGAGTTGTCAAATTAAATTTCCATACAAGTTTAGTCGTGATCTCGGAACGTGCCAACTAAAATACTTGCCAAGAAATGCAACACGAACACTAATATGACAGTTCTAAAATTGTTGCCATCCCTTTCTTGTATCTACAATTAGTAAAAGAGAGCGATAGTTTAAAATAAGTTTAGTTCGTGAACAAGAGAGTCAACACTATTATCGCGTATCTCTCGGGAACTGTTAATTTTCCCGAGATAAAAAGTAGCCTATAAGTTAACCCGGCGGATGGTCTATATGTGCGACAAATTTTGTATCCAAATATTTTCAGCTGTTTCAGCGCTATTGAAGGACAAACAAATCAACATTTCGCATTTATAATATTAGGTGGTATTGCAGTTGTTATGGGCAAAGGTAACTGCTTAACATCAGGTGGGCCTTTAGCTCGTTTCGCCATCCTATATTATAAAAAAAAGTTGGGATTCACAAGTATACTGGGTCTATATTTGCATATTCCACCATGATGCGATAAGAGCAATAGTCGACTTTGTAGCTAACCCAGTGAAGCGTAATCCCGACTAGTTTCTTCTACTACTGTAATTGATACAAAAATTATGTGGAATTATGTCATTTCTGTCATATATTATTATGAATCTTTCTTACACAGAAAACAAAGAAAAGAAGGAAAAACTAATTTATTGCCACATTCACCGGTATACTCTATTAAATTGTAAACATTTACATTAAGCTAAAATACAAAAAACGTTATCTATACTATAATAAAACTGTAAAGGTCGAAAAGTCTGTACATTGAGTTTTTTTTCGCGAAAACCGGCTAGGGGGACTAGAAATAAGCTATAGAACACGAATCAATCGTTTAAAAAATTTATGTCTGTCTGTCTGTCTGTCTGTCTGTCTGTCTGTTTGTTACCTTATCACGTGAAAACGGCTGAACGGATCGTAATGAAACTTAGCATTTGTATTGGTATTAGTCTAACTTAAAATATAGGGTATGTTTTATCTGAATCGGTTGAGTAGATCCAGCGATACAGCTTGACCCCTCTATTGTATTAAGTTGCATACAAAGTAGAGGTCATGATTGTTGGTTGGATGCAGGTTGCAGGTTCCTAAAAATACAACTGGATTCTATTAGTATTATAGAAAATATAGAATAACATAACATAGCCCATCACTGTCCCGCTGCTGGGCATGGCCCTCTTCTTGGAATGAGAAGAGTTAAGGAACTGGATATTGTTAGTGTAATAGATTATCATAACATAATCAGCTCATTACCTACTGCCCCACTGCTGGGCACGGACCTCTTCTCGGAACGAGAAGAGTTAAGAAACTAGAAAATATAGAATAACATAACGTAGTCAACCCATTACTGTCCCACTACTGGGTATGGCCCTCTTCTCAAAATGAGAAGAGGTAATGAACTGGATATTATTAGTATTCTAGAATAACATAACATTACCAGCCCATTACAGTCCCACTGCTGGACACGGGCCTCTTCTCAGCATAAGAAGAGATGTGGTTAGTGTTATAGAATAACATAATCAGCCCAATTACTTCCCACTGCTGGGCACGAGCGTCTTCTCAGAATGAGGGAGTTTAGGGCTAATTCCATGAAATTCCATCACCTTAGCCGGTTGGTTGTAAAAACAAAATATAGTATGGTTGGTAAATAGTGTAATCGTCTGTGTAGGCGCTTATATGTATATATTTGAAGATATTGTGTTCATAATTATGACACGATGTTATTTTCCGACATCCACGCGGACGGAGTCGCGGGCACAGCTAGTAGTTAATAAACGTAAGTAGATTGACTAAACACACCATGCACGTCGCCACTGCGGCAAAGAGGTTGAAACTTAGCATGATAATAATTTCTTAGGTTATCGCGATCACTACACATTATAATAAAACAAGTTTAACCGGATCACATCGCGTATATTATTTAAATTGGTTTTCCTGACGTTTCGAAAGCCTTGCAGCGTTTGTGGTCGCAGGAAGACTAACGGCCAGAATTAATATCCAATCTATCCACGATTTACTCTAGTAGAGATGGAAATTTGATATATTTTGTATGAAGCTTATGTCAAATTCTTATCTCTAGTAGGGCAAATCGTGGATAGATTGGATATTAATTTTGGCCGTAAGATGACAAGTAGGAGTATCTTTACAGATATTCCTAAAAATTATTTAATTTTTTAATTTAATTTAATTAATAATTAAATAACGGATCTACAAATGTACAATATTTACAACACAAATATAAAATACAAGTACAAAATATTTTTTTTTTTTTTTAGAAATACCTGTAACGACTGCCATATATAATCCTATGGCAACCGGGATCGACAGCTTAACGTGCTCTCCGAGGCACGAAGGGGTCTCGATTTGCAAAGAAATGGTCACCCATCCAAGGACTGACCGCAGCTAGCGCAGCTTAATCCCGCGGATCTTACTATCCACGCAATAATAATTATTATTATTAGTCATTTAATTCGAATTAAATGATACACTTTAGATAAAAATTGAAAATGGCGTCGAGACTAAACTACAGTTTTAATCTTTCTTTTTTATCACGACGTACAACAGTAATCTTTCACAATTGTCCAAAAACCATGATATTTGAGATAAAGCCATTATAATATAAACCATTAAACATAATAGTATAATAGCAATAATTCAAGTAATTTTGAAGTGTTATGATAGATTACAGATGTTAATTTAGATCCGTTATCTGGGTCAAGTTGAATCGCCGCAATATCTAGTAGAAAGTGGATTACGATAACTTGTTTCTAACAAAACGGGATACTGAATAGAATAGTGTTTGAGTCTAGAAGTTTGGGTGTAGATTATGAAATGTTTTAATCTGTTAGGGCCAGTAATGGGATGGTTATGTTATGTTTAACTTTTTCACAGCCAATGAAACCTATAGAAGACAAACGATTTCATGCCCTCAGCGCCACGACTTTATAACTTTGTACTAAGGTCCATACATTTGTCTTCTATAGAAGACGTGGCGCTGAAGGCACGAAAACCTTTACGATACCGTGGCATTGAAACGGTTAATGAGTATATTTTTGACATTATTTTCACTGTAATAAATCTTTTGATCTATAGCTTTGGGAATTTATTTAATATTTGTAAATAATCCAGCAACGAACATAAAAAATTACATCTTAGTTAGATTATCATTTTCATGACAATTCAGCGAAAACCTAAACAAAACTCTTTTTCATAACAATATGGCAGTTGACATCACATTCTTTCTCGTAGCTATCGGTCAAGTAAAGCAGTACAAGAACAAACGTTTTTTACTGAACTGCGCCAGCTGAGTGAGCTTACCCAACTGGTGACGTCACCCGCCCCTTGTTTTTCTTAAATAACTTACAAAACTAACTTCAATGAAACATTTATGTAATTAAAATATTAAATGAATAAGTTTATTTTATTACTAGGCTACTGGGCTTTGCCTGCGTGGATGTCGTTTATCACACGTCCTTGGGAACTTTTTATCTTCCTATATTAGTTCGATGTTTATGACACCCTCGTACATATTATGTCGAGTGGTTGTCGTCAAATAATTTCTTTGTTGTTCGTTTATCACACGTCCTCGGGAAATGTTTATCTTCCTGTATAAGTTCGACGTTTATGACACCCTGGTACATATTACGCCGAGTGATTGTAGTCAAATATATTTCACTATCGTTTATCGCGCATCCCTCGACAACTACTATTTATCTTCCCATATTAGTTCGACGTTTATGACACCCTGGTACATATTACGCCGAGTGGTTGTCGTCAAATAATTTATTTTTCGTTTATCGCGCATCCCTCGGCTACTGTTTATCTTCCCGCATTAGTTCGACGTTTATGACAACCTGGTACATTTTATGCTAGATGGTTGTAGTCATATAATTTTTTTGATGTTCGTTTATCACACGTCCTCGGGACATATTTATCTTCCCGCATTAGTTCGACGTTTATGACAACCTGGTACATATTACGCCGAGTGGTTGTCCTCAAATAATTTCATTATCGTTTATCGCGTATCATTTGGCAACTGTTTATCTTCCCGCATTAGTTCGACGTTTATGACACCCTGGTACATATTACGCCGAGTGGTTGTCGTCAAATAATTTATTTGTCATTTATCGCGCATCCCTCGGCAACTGTTTATCTTCCCATATCAGTTCGACGTTTATGACACTCTGGTACATTTTATGTCGAGTGGTTGTCGTCAAATAATTTATTTATTGTTCGTTTATCACACATCCTCGGGAAATGTTTATCTTCTCGCATTAGTTCGACGTTTATGACTACCTGGTACATATTATGCCGAGTGGTTCTCGTCAAATAATTTATTTGTCGTTTATCGCGCATCCCTTGCGAACTGTTCATCTTCCTGGGATAAAAAGTATAGCCTATATGTTAATACGGGTTATGATGTATCTGTGTGACAAATTTCATCCAAATCCATTCAGCCGTTTCAGAGTGAAGAAGTGACAATAATACATACACACTCGAAAACTACTTTCGCTTGACAATATAAGCGTGACAGAGTGAGTCGTAAAATTTGACTTTGGGGAAGAGTCATTAATTTAGTCAAAGGTCAAGACGATCTGTTAGTAAACTGTCTTATCATAGTAACAGCATAGCATTTCAGTGGTACTAAGAGCTTCTTGTGAAAGAGCTCGTCCGGGGAAGTACTACCACCGCACCTACTTCTCCGCCAAATGGTGATACTTGTATTGTTGTGTTCCGGTGCGAAGGGTACGGGTGCCGGTAAAATTAAAGTCACGTGAGACTTTCCATCTTCTTGTCTCAGTTTGGCGAACGCGACCCGACCCAGGTCGCGTACACAGTCAAACCCAGGACCCCACGCTCAGCAGTCGCACTTGCCATCACTAGACCAACGAGGCAGTCCAGAGGCATATTATCTCATTATCTCTGATTAATTTACCTCCAATATAAGTTTTAACTTGAAATATGTTACCGTAATGTCCAGCGCACAATTACAGCAATACTAGATTACAAACGATACAATTTACAAAGTAGAGAGAGGTTGTTATCTCGCCGCCTACGTCCGCCATACTTATTTAATTTGTTTCAATTCATTGTAAATATCGACGTTAAGCCGAACAACGAACGTAGAACGAACGAACGAATGTAACGTTGAACGATAAAGCGATCAGGATCAGTGCCTCTAACATGAATTTTTGCGTTATCGTGTAGTTACGTTGTCGTGAAGTTATCGACAAATTTTGTATGGGATTGCTTAGTTCCAAATACTCACACGTGTCACTGGTAAAATTTCCATTCAAATTTTTTCGATAACTACACGATAACGTAAATTAACGTATAATTACACGATGCTAGGGGAGCAGGAGTTTTTGTGAAATCGTGTAATTCCTCCTTCCAGGAATGTGTCGGGATCATATAGCAGATGGAAATCCATAATCTCTACCTACCCCAATGGGAAACAGGCGTGACAATATGTAAAGAATGAATAATAGTTTATTGTACCAACTAATAGCAAAGTGCAACGATTAAAAAACGTAACAATGAAGAGCAGTTATTTATACAAAAACAAATACACGCAAAATAAAGTACAAAAAACTACGATATGCATGTATGTATGTGTAAACCGAACAATAGACTTTAACTTTTTCTGTACACCAACGAGGAAACACAAGATTTGATTAAATAGACGTCAATCGAACGTTTTTAAACCTGTTTTTATTAATATTCAAACATACATCGATGAATTATTTTTATTAAAAAAGTAGTATGATGGAATTAAAAATAGATACATAAAATTTGCATAGCAAACGAAGAAAGTGGAGAAACTGTTGACCTTGACTCGAATGTATACTATGTATAGTATGAACAAAACGAATGTATAGTAAGGACAAAATGACGAACGCGATTAGTGAGCGTTGATGTCTTTTATATGGAAGAACAGCGTAGATTTTGTTTTAAGTTTTGTGGATTTAAATGAATGGATGTTTTAAAAATGTATGTTTTGTTCATTTTGGTTATTTTAAGCGACAAAGATAGTAGCAGTATTAATTAGTTCTCATTAATTGTGACACCAAAGAGGATTTTTATATAGAAAAATGCAAAAAAAAAGTACTTTAAAAATGGAGTTATCTATTACTATTTATGCTTAACAGAACAAAAAGTAGTATAAAATGAGTTATGCATCATAAAATGTGGCCACTAAATAACGAGTGATCTGTTATTTTTCTACATATAAATACATGAGTATGGTTATAACAAAAAAACTGAATTACATCGCGTATACTATTAAAATTAGTTTTCCTGACATTTCCAATGCTTTGCAACGGTTTTGGTCGTAGGAAGACTAAAATGACAAGCGTCTTGACAGATATTTAAAAAAAAATTGTTTGGAAAACCAATTTTAATTATATACACGATATAATCCAGTTAAATTTGTTTTATTATAATGTGTAGTGATCGCGAAAACCTAAGTCATAAGTCATGGTGTTTTTAAACTATCCTCCAGACCACTTCTTTTGAGCACACTCCAAATAAATAATTACTTATCTTCCTTATCAAAACCTGCTCCAACGAGGCGTGGAACATGGCTACAAAGAATGTCACTTTAACAGTCATTCCGGTGACTGTGTGTCTGCATGAGGATGCAGACAAACTTTCACTGCAGTTTTTTTTCAAGTTTCTGGCAGACATTTTAGGGGCTTCGCGTACAAACAGCGATGAGATTCTATGGAGAGAATTTCTCCTTGTACGGTGGTATAAAAAGAGTATCGAAGACTGGTGTGCATTTAATTAGAAGATTTGCAGTAAGTTAATGTTTAAAGACCAAGTAAAATTTATATTAGACAAGTAGTTAAGTAAATTAAATAAATTAATATTTTGGGTCATTTTACACAGCACCATCTAGTCCCAAACTAAGCAGAACTTGTACTATGGGTACTAAACTTATTAATTTTTTTTTGTAAATAAATACTAATAATTTTTATAACTTTTTGTGTTATGTTTTGTAACATCCCCTTGGAATGAGTTCTGTTATGTTGTTACAAAAATTGCGAATAAATAAATAATAAATAAATAAGAAACACCCAGACCAACACAAACACTTAAGTTCATCACATAAATATTAGTGTCATTGTGCGATAAGACCGCCCATTGTACTTAAATAATCTGAACAACACAAAAGACTGCACACACTAGCGAGAGCTGTATGGAGCACTCTCAGCTGTACAGGTTATTTTTTTATTCGTATAATAAAATTAATCTGTAGGATTATATAAATCATCATCCTCCACGCCTTTTCACGTAATACTGACATTCGGAGGTTAGACCAGTTGTCAGACTTTTGGGCTTCTGACTACCCGTAACGACTGCCATAGATGTTCGTATGGCAACCGGGACCGTCAGCTTAACGTGCTCTCCGAGTCACTGAGGGGTCTCGATGTGCAACGAAATGGTCACCCGTCCACAGACTGACCACGACAAGTGTAGAGTTACCTTGCAGATCATACTATCTGTGCAGTTGCTACCTAGCCACGAGCCCCTCAGGATTCTATAAATATTTAATCAAATCACTTTAATAGCAACAGATCGCCTCTCTATAGCGCTACGCATTCCGTGTGTATGTCCACATTTGTGGTTTGTGTTATGAGAACTGCTTTGTCCATGGTCAGCTGGTTTGTGACAGACAGTTCTTTGTTATATAATAGTACACATATATAATAACCAAATTCCCTCATAACAATGTTACGGAAAAGAAAATTTGGAATTGATTTGATATTCATTATAATATGTACAGACGACCGCATGTCTATGGTGACACTTGAATTACGAAAACGCGCCCTTACTGCTTACAAAATATAGACGCTGTCAAAGTTAAATTGTTACCACTAACGTGCGGTAGACCGTACGTATTTTTAGCGAAAAGCCTGTCATATAAGAATGAAAAAAAAAGTATGTAAGTATTATATTCCATTATAATAAAACAAAATTTAACCGGATTAAATCGCGTATATTATTTAAATTGGTTTTCCTGACGTTTCGAAAGCTTTGCAGCATTTCGTAGTCGCAGGTAGACTAAGATGACAAGCGTCTTTACAAATATTTCTAAAAAAATATTTTAATCTACCGTACAATATTATTAATTAAAATCGTTTCGATGCACGCAGTAATCACTCACAATATCATTATCTTTTACAGTGTTGCGTCCTGTTTGGGACTTGATTATTTTTAGGACTGGGTTCCAAACAGGTGGTAGCTGCCAACCATCTTCTCTATTAAAATTAGGATCAGCTACCACCTGTTTGGAACCCAGTCCTAAAAATAATCAAGTCCCAAACAATACTGTATCAAAAACCCGCAGAAATGCCTTATTGTGCTGTTTCTAACTGTAGAAACAAAAGCTGTAAAGTACATTTGATTAAAATTAATTAAAAAAAATTAATGTTGTCAATATGTAAGGCGTAGTCTGTTCGAAAGTTGCCACGCATAAATCGCAAGTAAAATTGTGATTCAAACCATTCTATCTCCTATTTCTGTGGTTTGAATTTTGAGTTGAGAACAGTGGGATCGAGTTTTTAATAAGAAATTTTCTGTTATAGGACAATTAATTGCTACCTCAAACATGTGACCAATCGAATTGTGAGCGGAGCTCACGTACACAACTGATTTTGCCTTTGTGAATTACAGCCGTACCGATTATAACACCGTCATCATTTCAGCCGAAAGATGTCCTGACTGCTAGACATAGGCCTCCACCAAGCATCGCCACAATAACCGGTCCTGCTCTTACCACATCCAGTGGATTCCCGCGATCACGGTTTTCGGTCCACATTGTGGGGGGCCTATCCACGCTGCGCCTTCCAGTACGCGGTGGCTACTCCAGAACTTTACGGCCCCATCGACCATCCGTTCTACGAGTTATGTGCCCCGCCCACTGCCACTTAAGTTTGGTAATTCTTCGGGCTATGTTGGTTACCTTCGTCCTCCTGCGAATCTCCTCATTTCCGATTCGATCACGCATGGAACTCCGAGCGAAGCCCTCCCCATTGCCCTTTAAGTGACTTTGAGCCTTCTTATCAGGCTCATTGTGAGCGACCACGTTTCAGTGCTGTAAGTTCAAACGATTATAACACGAATAACAATAACTATTTCTTCTACTGTTTTATTTTTGTTATTTTCTATATTTTCAATGCCTGCTTAAGTACCGAAACTGAAACAATATGGCTTACTGAAGTCATTAATGGTAAATGAAACATGTTTTTTAACTTTCTGTATAATTTCTCCTGTGTAATGACAAGCATTGTTTTGGGTGTTTCGGTACCTGCTTCTCTGTCAGTGACATTCTGTTTCATTGTTACGTAATAATACTATTATAAATGTGCTTACGTTTTTATACGTAAGTATGGAAATTCTAATTACTTTCAGTTCGATTTTTTTCTTGGTAGAGATTTTGGCAATCTAAATTATGTAAATAATAACTGTGTTTGTTGAAGTTATTCTTCATACATTTTTGAATACACAACGTTATTTATTACACTGCGTAAATGGATGAACAAGGGACATATTCAAGGATATAATAGAATGTGAGTACACATTTCGAGTTTCATGTGGTGCCGGACATAAAGAATTGCACCACCCTATCTCTTCTCATGGGTGTCGTAAAAGGCGACTAAGGGATTCACCAGAGGATGGGCAGCAGCGTTCTCTGAGTATTTAACCAACCAACTGCGATCGCCAACTCGCCTACCAAGCGTGGCGATTACGGAAATTCCCCTCCTTTAGAAGAGGCTTATGGCCTATGTGATGATGATGATGAGTACACATAATAACAAAAAAAAAAAAACATATTCCACGATAAATAACGCGTACAGGAGAAAAAATGCTCGTACAAGCTCTGACTGTCTAGGGTTATGCTGGCTAGTAGAAGAGACGGAGAGTGTGGAAATAGCGACCGGTGAACACGGCCGTGCTAGGTGCATCACCTCACTGCATGAAACTTTGATTTATAAGCGCTGAATAGTGTTCACAGTTATTGATGAAATCGATTGCAAAAATATTAAAAAAACCGGCCAAGTGTGAGTCAGACTCACGCAGTAAGGGTTCCGTACAACCCATCGATCTAATACCCCATAGAAACTGATTTAATTTACGAGAGTTTATCAAAAGACATCAACGAACGTACGCGAAATGTGAATTTTTGCATCTCTTTCTTCCGTAGGTACCCATATATGTCTATGTTTGTCCTGTTTTTAGTATTTGTTGCGAAACTAAATAGTATGCACTATAATCAAACCAAGTTTGACGCTATTATGTATTACCGTTTTGAAGATAGAACAGGAACAAAAACGTTGAAAAAAATGCATGTTTTTCGAGGTTTCTTGTATGGGGACCCCCTTTGGTTTTAGACTTTTTTTTGTTTTTAGTATTTGTCGTGAAACACCTCATAGCAACACATATTCTGTGAAATTTTCAACTGGTTATCAATTACCGTTACAAAGATACAGCCCTGTGACAGACAGACGGACGGACGGACGGACGGACAGCGTAGCGAGAGTAATAGGGTCCCGTTTGGAACCCTTCGGGTACGGAACCCTAAAAATTAAGTTGCCACATTTTATACATATTTAGAACGAGGATCAAGTACTGAACATCTTCCTTTAATAAGTCCCTTGTTCAACCAGTCAACCTGTATAGTACAACTCCAATTCGATTTACAAGTACATACAAGTATATACCTAACTGGATCAAATGTATGGAACGGCTGTTTTTTTCACCATTTCAGAGGTGGTCTTATAGTAAAAGTTATGCAGAATGATGAAAAGATCCTATCCCTAACGGTTTTTGTTAATAAAAAAATAGTGATACTGATGTAGATTACTATAATTATGCGTGTATTCCCAGACGTGACTACCGGGAATTTTCTTCCCAGAAGTTTCGTGGTATTTACAACTACATTCCCAATCCGGGTTTGCTTAAACTTTAAGACACAATTTACAAATCCATTAGTCCCTTTAATGGATCCTCTGAGAATCAAAATCCCAGTAGTCCCGTCACGACTCCTAAAAATCGTCGTAACATTGTCGGTAAAATCTTTTTACCTCTATTAAAACAATGTTAGACTGCATTCTTCCCAACTTTCATGCAGATTTTACTTGTACTTTCAGGGTATGCAGAGATACAAACGTAGCTCAATAAAACCGTGTCAACACTCAACTCGTGCCCACTTCCAGTGTTGTTACAAAATATGTTCTAAAACATAATATCCTCAATATTACGATCAGTCTGACGACTTGGAAGCACGCGAGAGGCAGCGATCTTTATACGATAAACACGATAACATAACAATAGGTTTTATCGATAGATGTATATCTTGAAGCCGACCGACGAGCATGCATGACGAGGTTAATGGACGTAGATGAAGCGAAAGAGGTGTGTCAAGTTCGTAGCAGGTTGAAATCCATGGTCTCTGCCTACCCCACAGGGAAACAGGCGTGATAATATGTATGTATGTATGTATATACCTTTATGTGATGTTAAAAAATGATAGAATAATATCATCTTTGTATAACATTAGAGCATTTCTATTAAAGCAATGGCTTTTAAAATTATCTAATCCTACTAATTAATAAATAAGTAATATAAAATATGTGAAAGTTTGTGAAGATGCTTGGATGTTTGTTACTCAATCACACTGTAACGGCTGAACGAATTCGGATGAAATTTGGAACACAGATAGACCACAACCCGGATTAACAAACATGTTACTTTTTTCTCCCGGGAAAATAGTTCGCGAGGCATGTGCGATAAGTCTTTCTGCTATAAGTCGAAGTATACGCGGGAAAAGCTGCAGGCAAAGTTTAGTTATATTATATTTAGATACAGCATCTGGATGTCAGACGAGCTTTGTTTTATGTTGTCTAACGGCATGAGAGCACGTAAGAGGCAGCAATCTTGATAGGTAACAAAACACCATGATGTTTATCAATATAGATCTTGTTGGATGTAATATGTAAGTAAGTTCCGTCAGAATTCATCTTCGTTTTGGCTTATATTGACTTGTTAATTTGAAAGTGATTTGTGTGTGTTATGTTTTTGAATTTAGAATTGCTTTGTCTTTTAATTTATCTTATGGTAGACTAGACTTTGCCGGCGGCTTCGCCCACGTATAATTCGGCTTATCACAGAAAGACTTATTGCTATCCCTGCAGCAGAAACTGTTTTCCCAGTATGAAAATAAACCTATATTTTGATAAGAGTGGTCTATCTATGTACATAATCGTAAAACTACTATAATTTCCTTATAGTAATGATAAATCACAAAATTATACAAAAAACGTAAGCTTAAGCTAAATAATTTAGTTACATTCTTAAAATTAAAATCTACCATTCATCAGAATCGAGCACAAAGTGAACCGGCCTCTCTTTTAATTTAGCTTACAATAAATATTTATCATCAAACCGAACGATTAACATGCAAAATATAAATCGATTCCCAATTTAAACACTAGAGTGAAATGTTTACCGGTAGCCGCACTCACGCACTCACTTTCTATGTCGAGCGATTTAAAAATCGATACGAGGTAGGTACGTCGCTTTTTTATTCCGTTTTCGTCATTACATTCATAAAAGCAAAATAAATCGAATGCGCGAAAGTAATAAGCGGTTTGTTCTGAAAATCGGTTTGGTGTTGTTGGTTCGTTGGTGTTTTTCTCGTTTCATACTATTTTTTTAATAATATTTATAGTATATGTATGTCATGTGTAGTAGGAAGTTTTTATTTCAATAAGTATAAAAAATTGTCTATGCAGAATGCATAAGAAAAATAAACTTTTTTATTTCCGAACTAAATGGAGGCGTGATCAAATAAAAATTAAGCGAATAACTATTCTCAAATACTTAGGTACTAAACAGACTTTAAACTATCAATGAAGAATAATGAATGTTCAAAATAAATACAGAATTTTTTTTTAAACCGTAGGCTAGTCAATAATTGTAAAGATAAATAAGTAAACCTTATTTTTGCAACTACATATTGCTACGAAAAAATACTTTATAGTATTTACATTATCTAATCTATCTACACAAATAAAAACAGCTACATACTACGTATTAAACAAAATTTAGAAGGTGTTAAATATCAAGATTTAGATCAAAACAGATAATCTTGCACAATCCTCACAGTTGTTTCAAAAATGAAAATATTCGGCATTGGTTATAATTGCCTGCAAGGTCCGTGCTACCATTTACTACCACTTGCTACCATTTTGGCAAATGGTGGCAGCAAAAGTGTTCTGATTAAATCTAATTCTTGACCAACGACATTTGAGTCGTGTTACTGCTGCTTTAGATCCGGTTAATTGTATTGGTAGCTGAGGGCGCGTTTACATTTGGTCGAGTAAGTAAGACTACTTGTCTTTTAGGTACCTACTGGCGCGATGGCGTACTAAACATCATAGGTAACTCAATTTAAACGGCTAATTTATATTTGTAATCTAATTTGTGAATTATACTAGCTTATTGTTACGTATCAATAGTGTTTAAGTTGAAATAGAAATTGTATTTACTGTACTAGACCACTAACTCTACCAATGTGAATGCGTCCTGAATGAAATGAAAGGGAATCTTATTAGACAGTGTCAATAGTTTTGTTTTTGTCTAGTATTTTCAGCTATTAATGAATTGTTGATTTCAAGACAGCCCTTGCCCTTGCCAGCCCTTTTAAGAAAGACACGACCTTTTAAAATCTTACAGTAAAAGTCAAGATTGAAAGAACACCGTAGTACTTTTAAAGCATGGAAATAATATGTAGATAAGAAAATTTCTGACTACAAATTTGAAAAGGCTTTTCAGGCTTCAATGATTTAACAGCTACCTCTGTGATAAGTAAGGTAATAAATTGTGTGCTAGATAATAAATGTTATTGCATTCTGTGCTACATACAAAATTGTATCATGTATCGTATATATTATGGCTCGAAATTATATCTAGGCACATTTACGGCCAAAATTAATATCCAATCTTTAGGATATTCGTAGATCTACTAATGTTCTTGGGTGTTTTATAGAACGAATAAAAGTCTACCGTGCACTCTTTACTTGTTTAATTAAGTTAACTATGTTAGGTACAACTTTTGTGTTTCCGCGGTGAGCGTTCCAGAGCGACTGCCCGACAATGGTCAGTATTCATGGGAGCTATATCTGTGGATATTATCATATCCCTACAAATCTATCCACAATTTAAATTTATCCTACTAGAGATAGAAATTTGACATATTGTGTATGGAGCTTATGTCAAATTCCTATCTCTAGTAGGGCAAATCGTGGATAGATTGGATATTAATTTTGGCCGTTAGTTTACGAAACTAATCCTAGTTTTCCTATAGAGCTTGTTTTTCTTGCAAAAGTTGAACGGACATGAGTTAGTGGTTTAAAAAGGAAATGTCAATGTTTTTTAATGGTAGAGATAATTTTACTCTGATTAAAACAATATTTAATTATCTCAGAAGTGAAATGTTGCAACGCGGCGCAGTGATATAGGGTACCACGTTTACTTTCATAAAACAAGTTTTTGCACGAGCCGTACTTTACAGACTGTTACCGAAACATATCATTAACAATTATTTCGCATACTTCGAAGTTATTAAGGCAGAAAATGGTTTATTTATGAATAAAATTAAACTATCTAGATATCTGTTCGGACAATACTCCGGTCGTGACTGCTGCCACACTCATGGTCGAGACTTTAGAAAGCGAAAGATTTATCGTTGACTCACTACTAAAATAATTAAACAAAATTATACTACATGAAACTTACCTTTCAGTAATATTTAACTGTCTTCAACGTCAATTTGTAGTTAAAAAAGCACTGATTATTTTCTACGTGGAATCCACCATTATTCCATGTCACTTATTGAAAACACCGATACCACCTTCACTATTAAGTTGAAAAAAAAACTTTAACACAACACGCACTTCCCGCCAAAATTCTACATTATTCGAAAAATCTAAATCGATAGATCGATTTCCGTATCATTTGATAGATGTCAACGTCCTCGACGCAATCCGGACACTGGCGGCAAGTGTCGCCGTCGGTTCGGACTTTACGCGCCAGTGCACATAGATTGCAATGAACAAAAATAATTATTTTGGTTTTATTCGAACGTAGGGTTTTGGATGTTTGAATTTGTGGCGGGAAGCGTGTGTTACGTTGCGAGCGTGCGTTCGGAAATGTACGCGGAGGCCGGACGGTGCGCGAATAGCGACTGCGGTGCGGTCACTGCTGCTCTCGCGACACTCTCTGCCCACCGCTAGCCGCATGTGTAAATGTTAATCCGTGATATTATTTAGTTTAACCGATAAAAGTTGAGCCACTGCATTCGATACAACAACCCCTCTACCCTTCACTTTTCGCTTAACAGTATAGTTTAAACAGCTCAATGAATATTGGTCGGTTTTAAAAGGAGATAGGCCAGTTTGCTCGCACAATGTACTCTTTCAGCCGCGATTTTTCAGTCTAGTTGCAAAAACGAAAGCTGACATAATTGTTGTGTAGCATATTTTACATGCTATCCACATCCTTGGTTACGTAAACTTTGGGTAAGCATGTTGGAACATAAAGTATTATAAGAATAACAAAGATAACAAAGCATACATACTTAACCGTGTTTTAACCTAAATTTGAAAAATAACGACTGTTGCACCAAAACTCTTCTGTTTCATGGTAACAACATCTACATTGCAATAGTATTTTCATGCTGAATATATTAAAACAACAACAGATGTACAACACATAAACCTTCAAACCACAAAAGAATAGAATCGTTTAAAAAGCAGTTTTTTTTTACTATAAAGTAAACTAATTGCAGTTACTTCGTTATATTTTCACAGCAATAAAATATTAATGACCTTTATACCGAATTCATACGAGCATTGCAACATATTCATGAAAAAATTATTAAGGTGCCTCACTGAAATCAAAAGTAAGTACGGTCGGTTGCACGTCACTGGTAATAGTTTAACCTTGACAGCGTCTTTATTTCGTAAGCAGTAAGGGTGGTTTTCGTAATTCAAGTGTTACCACTGACGTGCGGGTGACCGTACATAAGCATCATCATCATCCTCCTCGCCTTTTCCCAACTGTGTTGGGGTCGGCATCCAGTCTTACCAGATGCGGCTGAACATCAGTATTTTACACGGAGCGACTGCCATCAGACCCCGCAACCCAGTTACTAGGTCATACCGACATTCGGAGGTTAGACCAGATGTCAGACTTTCAGGCTTCTGACTACCCGTAATGACTGCCATAGATATTCGTATGACAACCGGGACTGACAGCTTAACGTGCTATCCGAGGCACGGAGGGGTTTCGGTGTGTAACGAAATGGTCACCCATCTACTGACTGACCGCGGCAAGTGTAGCTTAACCTCGTTGGTCGTACAATCCGTGTGGTTGCTACTTCGCCACGAGCCCCTCCGCATATCTAGTAAAAATAAAATGGAAGTGTATTTCTCAACATACTTTGTTGTATTGAAGATTTTTGAATGTTTTTAATTGTAGTTCCATAGCTAAATTCATTTCAGTGTAGAGAACTTCAGTATTATAATCAATGCAAAGTTCTCAAGTTTTAGGACATATTTCAACTCATTGGTTTTCCTCGTGGTTACACTGGTGTAACATCCAGTGTAACGACGAGGAAAACCATGATCCTCCTTGGTTACACCACTACATTAGTTATATGAATAAAGAGACGTGCCAAGATTTTTTATTATATAAGACAAGAGAGAAAAAACAGAATATACATTAGTTATTTTTACCATTGCCACTCGAAAAAGGGCATTTTATTCATCGATAACAGTGAATAAAACTCTCTTTTACTCACAAGAGATTAAAACATTTTGAATTTGGAACAAGCACGAATTATGTACAAGAAATGAATAAAACGTGCTGAACGTACGTACTGGCTGGTTGAATGGAGCTATCAAATTTAAATTATGAAAATATTAATACTACAGCTTGGATGGCTGGTGGAACGAGGGATTCATTGAAGGAGGATGTTTAGTACTTGATTCTCGTTCCAAATATGTATAAAAAATTGTACCTTAGTTTTTGAAATATTTTTCTAATCGATTTTATCAATTTCTGTGAACACTGTTCCGCGATTACAAATCAAAGTTTCATGCAGTGAGGTGATGCACCTAGCACGGCATTGTCCATTGGTGGCTATTTTCACCCTCTTCGCCTTTTGTACAAGACAGCAGACCCCTAAACAGTCAGAGCTTGCGCGAGCATTTTGACTATGTACTATAACTACGCGTGATTTGTCGTGGAATATTTTTTTCACCTTTTTTCTGTATGTGTACGCACTACTATAGTATTATATTATCTGTGGTACGCACATTCTACCATATTCTTGAATATGTCCCTCGTTCACCCAGTCATGCTGTATACTACTATTTACTTTCTCACAGTCAATGGTAAAAAGTAGAGTAGGTACATAACTCGTGAAAAAAAATTAATCTCGGTCCTTGTATCCATCGCTCCACTCAGGATTCCTCCTCGATGAATCCTTCGCTGCTCTCGGGATCCAACTTAGTCCCTCGAATTAAATTCCCTTTTTTTTCACTTGTTGTATAATCTACTATTGTGCAACAAGAGAGCAAAGTCGTTCATTGCTGCGAGTGCTGATTTTGAATCCTGAGTAAACGAAGGATTCAACGATTGAATCACGAGCGTAGCGAGTGGTTCTAAAGTTGAATCCAGAGTGTGACGAGGGATTCAAAGGCACGAGATGCAAAAACTTTCCTCTCGTGTAACACACATAACTTTTCACTTCAGCAGAGAGAACACTTTAGGAGATAAAATAATTCTGCATTAATAACTTGTTGTTTTAACTCTTCCGGTGTTAAAATACTGTTCTCGTCACTAGTTTCACTCATATTTTATTTTAATATTTTTTAACTTATTCAACTCTTTACGCCAGCCACGAAATTTTATTCCAGCTCTTTTATTTAAATAAGGCGTGTTCGAAATTGTTATTATTCATTTTTATTATTCAAAATATATTACGTAACATTATTGAAACTAGAAATAAATATTTACAGGTTAAATATCAGTTTTATTTGCAGTAAATACTTATTTTCGTTTAAATACAACAATAAGTTAAAAATTCAATAAATTACATTAAAAGCCATAATTATCTTTTTGCAAAATTTCTTTAGTTAGTACGAAATTCCGAACGTCTTTGAGGTCGAATTCAAAAACGGAACTTTGAAAGGGCTGGTCTTTGTCTCTCTCTCTCTTTCTAATAGCGGGAAAGAGATAGAGTGTGAATGTTTGTGGCTTTCGTGTATGGCATTCGTGGACTACGAGAAGGCCTTCGACTCTATCGAAACTTGGGCAGTTCTGGATGCTCTTCAGCGATGTCACATTGATGAGCGGTATATAGAGATGCTGAGATGCCTATACAACGCTGCTACCATGACTGTTCAGCTCCAGGACCAAAAGACGAAGCCAATCCAACTGCGCAGAGGGGTGAGACAAGGGGATGTAATATCCCCGAAATTGTTCATTAACGCGTTGGAGGACGTCTTCAAGACACTGGACTGGACTGGACAGGGTATCAACGTTAACGGCGAGAACATCTCACATCTCCGTTTTGCCGATGACATCGTTGTAATGGCTGAGTCGCTGGAACAACTGGGCGAAATGCTGCACAGCTTAAACGGAGCCTCTCGACGTGTCGGTCTCGGCATGAATCTGGACAAGACTAAAGTCATGTTCAATATGCATGTCATGCCGAGGCCAATATTCGTCGAAGGGTCGACACTCGAAGTTGTAACGGAATACGTCTACCTAGGGCAGGCAATTCAGCTTGGTAGACACAACTTCGAGAAAGAAGCCAACAGAAGGATCCGTCTGGGCTGGGCAGCGTTTGGCAAACTTCGCCGAGTCTTCTCGTCGCCTATACCGCAAAGTTTGAAGACAAAAGTCTTCAACCAGTGCGTCCTGCCTGTCATGACTTATGGTGCCGAGACGTGGACACTGACAGTTGGGCTAGTCCACAAGTTTAAAGTCGCTCAGCGAGCTATGGAGCGAGCTATGCTTGGAGTTTCTTTGAAGGATAAAATCCGAAACAAGATTATCCGGAGAAGAACCGGAGTGACCGACATAGCTTGTAGAATCAGTAAGCTGAAGTGGCAGTGGGCTGGCCATGTCTGTCGAAGGACCGATGGCCGCTGGAGCAGACGAGTCCTTGAGTGGAGACCGCGAATCGGCAAACGCAGCGTAGGGCGCCCCCCTGCCAGGTGGACCGACGACCTAAAGAGCGTGGCTGGGGGGGACCGGATGCGGAAGGCAGAGGATCGAGCGTTGTGGCGCAACTTGGGAGAGGCCTATGTCCAGCAGTGGACTGCGATAGGCTGAGTTGATTGAAAGGGGGGGCGGGACATTGCAAGCCACTTTGGCGGGCCATATTTTGCAAACGGTACATTTACGGTAACGTTACAAAATTTGATCAAAAGTGATGTATGAAACATTACCTTTATTTCATTAGACCTATTCAATGATACCCCAGGGAGTAGCGAAAAAAAATTGTATCCCCATTTCATATGTATGGGCGCCACCCCTAAATACATAGGTAATTATATTTTTTTAGGCCTTGCGTCTATTACAGTTTATTTTTCAGACTACGTAGTTCTAAATTTTGACTTTAATATTCTAAAGATTGAAGACAAACGGCCAAAGTTATCCTATATCCTATCTATCCACTCCACGATTTGCCCTACTAGACATAGCAATTTAACGTAAAATATATGGAGCTTGTCAAATTTCTATTTCTAGTAGGGCAAATCGTGGATGGACCACTTATCGCACATGCTGAGCTGGACACCCAATTGGTACAATATTGAGACACATATCACACTTTCTTATTGTGTTTTACTTGTATGTCCTGTCTTGTTTTTGTACTAAATAAACGTTTTATCTATCTATCTATCTTATTAAGTTTGGCCGTTAATAATGGTTAGTACCACCAGAGGATGGGCAGCAGCGTTCTCTGAGTAATTAACCAACCAACTGCGATCGCCAACCCGCCTGCCAAGACTGGTGATTATGGCATATAAAATATAAATATAAATATCTTTGGGACATTTTTACACAGCACCATCTAGTCCCAAACTAAGCAGAGCTTGTGGTATGGGTACTAAACAATGGATATAATACGTATATACTTTTTTTTTGTAAATATATTCTTATAATACATAAGCAACACACCCAGACCAACACAAACACTTATGTTCATCACACAAATATTTGTGTCCTGTGGGAATCGAACCCACGACCTGGTTATCAGCAGTCCGACACTCGAACCACTAGACCACAGAGGTCGTCTCATATCAACCCAACATATGCTTAGGGAAGGCCTATGTCAAGCAGTGGACGTCTTTCAGCTGAAATGATGATGATGATGAATATAGAACCCCGGAGCAACAATTTATCAAACCCATGGAGCCTATGATCGGGGATCTCAGGGTAGTGCCCCGGCTGCCGCAGTGGTAGCTTTGACCTTGCTTTTCCAGGTCGAAATTCATTCGTCCTCGCAATTCATTTGTAAATCCTCAGATACTCTAAGGCTTCTTTATAACTTTACTTTCATTATTAGCTTTTGGCAGTACACTGCTTGACTTCTCTCCGACTCTTCAATTGCGAATCACTTGATTCAACCCTCTCTCTACCATAGAATAGATAACAATACTCTTTTCTATGCCACTACTTCAAGATCTCTCTCATCTAGCTACTACCAGCGCACTCATCTAATCTCGGTTGGCACCTCGTCCTTTTAAAATCACTTCGGAAGTACTCGGCTTCGCCTCGTACCTACTTCCAGTATTACTCAGCCGTCAATTGCTTCATTTCAGGCCTCGACAGTGATGTACTATTTCTCCAACGATTAAAGAAGCTGCTTACAGCTTCTTTCATCATTGTATTTATCCCACTTGCTCGGAAATTGGTTAGTCGGAATATAACAGTGGGCTACTCTTTTCCGTACGCAATGAAATAACAGGCCAGTAATATCCAACACGACAATAATAGAAATTGCTGGACAGTTTTTATTTTTTTAATTATGCTACCATGATTTTTAAGTACACATTTACATAAATTAGGTGTTTTAGGTACAAAATATTTATCATTATAAAGGATGAATGCGCAATGCACATTTTTTTTTCAAAACTTTTAATAACGGCCTCGTTTAGTCAAAAACTTCGATTATTGATCGAAGGTTAAAAAGGACTCGGCTAGCGCCTCGTCCTTTTAAAATCACTTCGGCAGTAGGTAGGTACTTTCCAATATTACTCGGCCTTCAATTGCTTCATTTCAGGCCTCGACAGAAATGCACTATTCCTCCATGTCCCGTTCCTTTTTTCTAGCCTGTTTTTGATTATATCTCACTTTTCAAGTAACATCCAAGGAGACTCAAATGACAAATAAAACTCCTTTTTAACCGACTTCAAAAAAAGGAGGAGGTTATGTATTCGGTGGGTTTTTTTTTTTAATGTATGTACACCGATTACTCCGAGTGGTTGTTTTTTTATTTGGTAGAGAAAGTCCGCGCGGTAGTCCCATATAAGTTTTATTGACTTAGGTTGAGTAGTTTTTTAACCAGCTTCAATAAATAAGTTTATTTTAGCTTCGCCTATGTAGATGATCTGCTCATTGGTTCGTTTTTCTGAGAATTCTTGGCCGATATGCGTGTTTTTTTTTTTCACGTTAGTGATTGGACGTTTGGAAGAACATGAGCGAGACCTTTGCCCAGCAGTGGGATAGCAAAGGTTAATAAAAAAAAATCTCCAATTGGTTATATAAACATTTATGAATCAACCCTCGCAATTTTCAACTAAAAAGTATGAAATAAAAACTTTTTAACAAGAAATAAAACCGACTTCAAAAACCTTAACTAAAAAGTAAAAAATAATCATTGTATGTATTTTAAATCTTAACATAAACCAAAATGTTGAAGGCGGCGCGTGATTTTCATGTACACACGGCTACACATCAAGTTGTACATATCCAGTATAAGCTGACCTCGCATTGTATAGGTTTTCCTTCCAACGCGAGGTCAGCCTATACTGGTTTTGTACAGCTTGATGTGTAGCCGTGTGTACGTTCACATAAACCGTTTTTACTATAGATATTGCGCTCGACTGTACATTACATGACGCAAATGGTCAATCACGCGCCGCCTTCAAAATGTTGGTTTATGTTAAGATTTTAAAATACATACAATGATTATTTTTTACTTTTTATTAGTTAAGGTTTTTGAAGTCGGTTTTATTTTTTGTTAAAAAGTTTTTATTAAATGCTCATAAAATGATGGGATGTTTACGCAAAATTTTCTCTCTTGCGGTGCTAGTGCTATACCAGCTACTTCGTGTCATTTTCTCTTATACCCACCTGAAGTTTTTGTTCTGTACTTTATGATTTACCTAATTTCATTGATTTATCAAAAATAACTAGTGTATTATGGTTTTTTCTTAAGGCTTTATGAAAAACTTTCAGTCGTTCTATTTTAACTGGCCCTAGTTTTAAAAGATGTCTCTAAAATTAACAAAACGGCACCAATCTTGGCCAAAATGCTGCCAATCAGTGGCGGTTCTAGGGGGGGGTCGTAGGGGTCATGACCCCCCCCAAAATCGTACACGTCAAATTGACAAATCTCCTAAAAATAGACCATTTACAAAAATAAATAAAATAAATTGTTTACTTCCTGCTTAAACCTAAACCTAAAGGACAACACAGACATTGAAAGGGAGCGCAGGTCGCTGTCTGTCCGCTGCAATATGTTAGCCCGCAGGTTTGCACGGTGTACAGCACCGGTGAAGGTGACGTTGTTTAAGGCTTACTGCCAGTCCTTTTACACGTGCAGCCTGTGGGTGCACTACACCCAGCGGTCATACAGCGATTTGCGCGTCCAGTTTAATAACGCGTTCAGGGTGTTGTTGAGGCTGCCGCGTTTCTGCAGCGCGTCGGGTATGTTCGCAGACGCGCAGGTCGACGGATTTCATGCGATCATTCGTAAAAGGTGCGCGTCACTGCTCGGCCGCTGGCGCGGCAGCTCCAACACCATCCTGGTCGCGCTGGCTGATAGGTGGGACAGCCCGATGTTCGCCCACTGGATGCGACTCCATAATCAGTAGTGGGCGAACCTAGGGTAAAGTTGCCATCATATTATAATAATAATTGATATAATAAATTTAAAATTGATTATATTAATTATTATTATTGTTTCATGATTGTTTTTATTTTTTTATGTGTGTAGGTATATTATTTAATGTAATTGTAATTTATTTTATTTTATTTATAAATTGTTTGATTTGGTGTATGGGTCTACTAGATGCCCGAAATAAAGAATTTTTAATTTAATTTTTTAATTTTTTAAACGTCCAAAAGTAAACAATGAAATCAAAACTAGGTAAGTAGGTACTACCTACTTACATCACACGACATCTACTCGTACGTCAAAAAATACCTAACATTATTTTAGAGTTTTGTTTATGTACTGAAGTTCAATTTACAGTGTGTTTACAGTGTGTTTACAGTACTTTACAGCATAGGTATTATTTTGCTCAAAATAAAGTATGAATGATATTTCCAGTTTAATGACAAATAATATCATATACGACGGCGTGGCGATAGTTCATTTTGTTGAACGATTTGCGCTACATTACATGAGCCTGCCGTTCTTCTTATATCGTATCGACATGAGCAACATAATGATAATAGCTCATGCCGTGGGCAAAAGATTAGTCAGTCGGCAGGTTGGTAGCGGGGCTGACTGCCCAGGGTGCGCCGGACAATCAATTAAATATCGTCACTCGTGGAGGCTTTTTTAATGCACCCCATGCAGCCTGCCGTTGCGATTGGATACTCAAAGGCGCAAGCGATTGAAGTTTTGGCGGTGAAAAAATTTTCGCGCTCGCTTCGCTCGCGCTTCTTCATTAATGTACATGGCCTGCAACTCCAAAAAAATACACTTAAGTTAAAGTCAACATTTCGCATAAATATGAAAAATTCGCGCTCGCTTCGCTCGCGTTTGTTCCTACCGTTCGTTTCCTCTTTGTTGACGTTCATTTCGTAAGTAACTATTCTGTTACATAATAAACAATCAGACCAACACAAACACTCGTGTTCATCACACAAATATTTGTGTCCTGTGGGAATCTAACCCGTGATCAGCAGTCCGTAACTCGAACCACTAGACTACAGAGGTCGTCAAAAAATAAATATAGAGTGAAACCTAAATCTCGATAAACTTACGGAAAATATCAGATCACTTTTTGCTTACCTACTATTACTACTGTTATTATTAACTTACTTTACTATTTAAATTACATTAATTATCTTCTGGAGATACCTGATTTGGTGGCCCCGTTGGGTACGGCTGGGTAAGTCCATGCGCTTATCGTTTGTTTTTATTTTGACAGTTTTCATTCATGGGGTGACACCATCGATATCCGCCCAGGGTGTCACCCAACTCACCCATGCTAGCTACGCCACTGGTTTAAGGGTTCTTTGGTATAGGTGGCGAGAATATTCGTCATAGCATCCAAAATGCGGCTCATGTATTATTCTATGAGTTAGTTATTCAACTGTAAACTTATTCTTTGCCAAAGTAAAACCAATAAGTAATGAAAATAACGCCCGATCGAATGTTAGTAGCCATCACATGTTACCGGGCTATAAATCTTTGCTCAATCGTTTTTACGAGGCGTTTCAAGATATACGGCCAAATTTTATATCCAATCTATCCACGATTTACCCTACTAGAGATAGAAATTTGACATAAGCTCCATACAAAATATGTCAAATTTCTATCTCTAGTAGGGTAAATCGTGGATAGATTGGATATTAATTTTGGCCGTTAGACAACAAAAGCTCATTTAAATCTCAAATCACATAATTAGTTTTAAATGACGGATTTAAAATACCTTAGAAAACGCATTTATAAGTTTATAAGTATAATCTTGTAAAAATATATAAGTTCCTTGAAAAATCCATTTAGTATTTATTGTTTTCGACGAATAATCATCTCTCAAGTGTTTCAGGTTTCAAGTTTTAATAGTTAAAATTCCTGAACGAATGTAAACTGTCAATGTCAATGCATGAATGCATCATTCTGACGTTTACCGATGACGTCAGACTGCCCTTTAGTAATGAAACTCAAAGATGAAACTCAGGGACCTCAAACATTTTGTCAATTTTATTTCTAATATTTATTTTTAATTTATTTTTGGTTAAATACATTGTTAATGTAATTTTTCAAAAATACATTTGGTTGCGTCAATTGTAACGATAGTTTTCAATTATCAAATATTGATAAATTAATTCGATCGAGAACTTCAATTTCGTATTTTATGTCTTTGTTCCCAAAAAGCTACTATTCTTTTGATTTTAGACTCACTTTTGGAAGCTAACAAATGTGGTTGCGTTTTAAACCAAAATCACACTTTCAAAAAAACGGTACCTTTAACTCAATAATTTAGTGGTTGAATGGTAAAAGACAGTGAATATCCTATCTATCATAAAATGTTTGTGATCACTTGACCACAACGATAGATAGATCCATTCCATTGATTCCATTACGTCACTTTTCTAAGTTTTTTTTTTAAATCCTTGATCCATTAATTAGGATTACTCGAATGAGTCGAGCTTAAGTTCATCAGGGCTCCCAAAGCCTTTGTTTCATTCATTACCGCTGCATCATGTATTTCCCGAACATCTTTTCCTAAACGAAACAATATTAGTAAGTACTTAATGATTTCACTTATCCCAGTGCAAAAACTTCTAAAGGCCGTGCCCACTCAGCCATGAACGACGATTCACTGTTGTCGGCACAACTTTTGCCATGAAAACAGTAGATTTATATAATGCAACCTCTTTTCGCAACCGTCAAAACAGTACTATTATAAGCGTGATATTTTATTATCTTATCAGCATAGATTATGTACACAAGTGTTGGTTTTGTACCGTGTAATGGATAACACATTAGTTACCAGCACTCAAATGGATACCGTGTGATTACCACTGAATGTGAATACAACGAAAATAATATAACCAACAAACGTATGGAACGTAACGAACGTAAAGAGTTAACATTGAGTTTCCATAACTTAATCAAACGAGGTACCTGTTCTTTATTTGAATATGTTTTATAATTTTCTATAATGAGTGGCCAGTGTCATTACCAAGTGAGTGTTAAAAAGGTTTCAATGGTTAATTGAACACAGCAGTTTCATACTGCTTTGGTGTTTTTTTGTGTGATTTTATAAGTTCAGAATCATATGATTGTACAGTTAATTTTATTCCTATTAATTGTGATTTTGTATTTGGTACCAATTTCTAAGGTAGGTATGCATTTTTATGTTACCATATTTTAAGTGTGATTTTATCTTAAATAAATTTTAACTATGAGGAAAATAGATCTAACATTATTCTTATGGGTACATTTTTGATAAAGAGCATTGTACTACATAATCTACACATAATGGTAAATACTTGGTATTATGTTTAATTTATCAGTGTGACCTATTTTGCATGCATTTGTTAGGTCTATAATCAAAATTAATGGCTTGGACTTTATACTAAGACTAATTAACTAACATAGTTTATTAATTATGGTTTCATAAATAACCGAGTTTTCCTGGACTAAACCGAGTTTTCCTGGACTAAAATATAGCACTAATTGCTTTATATTTGTTATTTTTATTGCAATTATGAAACAACATCAAGAAACACTAACAGCTGAGCTGTTTCAATTTCATATGAGGTGGCTAAAGAATGGGAGATATCTCAAACTAATTTAATTATGTCTGATAACATTAAGTTATGACATCACACCAGTAATCGCCCTACGACCATATCAGACCATAAACCTATGCCCTTCGTAACTATGGCCTTTTATATCAAAACTGTGCTTTAGAATAGAATAGAATAATATACCCATAATAATACAATAATGTACCCATATCACAAGCTCTGCTTAGTTTGGGACTAGATCGTGCTGTGTAAAAATGTCCCAAAGATATTTATTTATTTATTATTTATTTCCAAGTGTATGGTCGGTACAGTTGCTTGCATGACAGTGGTAACACTTCAATTCGAAAACCGCCCTTACTGCTTACGAAATAAAGATGCTGCTTATGTCAAAGTGTTATGACCTACGTGCGGTAGACCGTACATTGAGATCTTATATTAAATATTGATTTACATCAATATTAAGTGCACTTTATTAATGTGAATCATAAGTAGGTACATTACAGGAATAAATGACATTTATTATTAATATTAAATTTAGCATTTCAAGGTTATGGATTACAATTTAAATTAGATGGATTTTCTTTTCAAGTTCTTTACAAATAATATAGAAACTGAAACTCATTTATTGTAACTTGTCAGGCAGAGCAAAAATATGCCCTATTTCCATGATTCACATGGAACCTCATTTTTACCCGACTGCGCCAGAAGGAGGGTTATGTTTTTCGAGTGTATGTATGTATATTTCTTTGGCACGCTCTGTAGCCTAAACGGCTTGATGGATTTGAGATTGAGAGGTATCGTTAGATTCGTCTTAATTCTGAGAGTGACACTGGGTATATCAAAATTTAAAAAAATAAAATGGCCGCTTTTTGGCGCCATATTACCTCTTAAAAAAAAAAAAAAACCGTCAAAAACTATCGAATGGGGTATCAAAATAAAGGGTTTTATAAATGCTTTACAAAAATATATGTTTAAATGTAATTTGGAATGAAAAATGCTAAAAAACAACAAAATATTCAACGTTAAAAATAAATTTGCTTTTTCAAAAAAAACTTTAATAGTATGATAAATAAAACATGACAAAACTAAAAAAATTAAAATAAAAAAATTAATTAACAAAAACAAAAAACCCGACTGTGTGTAAAAATAACAGAAAAGATATAAACAAGACTTATCAACACGCAGGCGGAGGCTACCTAAGAACTATTATGTAATTCATGACCAAAAACCACAGACCAGTAAGCTTCAAGACTCCGCATAAACAAAGTTTTGTATTCGAACGCAGTCGTAAAACGTTGGTGGGGTCAGGGGGGCGGACGGCGCGTTATGATTGGCCGCCTCAAAAGTTCGGTGGTATGATTCCTTATGATTGGTGCCGCTCGCTGACTGAGTGACGTTCCGATTGGCGGAGGGACGTATGATATGCAGTGGTAGAGCATATGCGTTGTGACCGGGGGTGTCCAGCTAACCGGCGTCTAGAGGCTTACCGGTCTATGCCAAAAACATACGTAGCCTCCGACTGCGTGTTGATAAGTCTTGTTTATATATTTTCTGTTATTTTTACACACAGTCGGGTTTTTTGTTTTTGTTATTAACAGTTGGTCTTTGTACATAATAATACTAATAATCTTTATTGGAATAGTTTTTCTACATGTTAAAGATTTTCCTGTGCTAGTATAATTACTGTACAGGATCCAGTTTGCTCCCCTTAAAACTAATTTATAAGATTATGTCAATTATCAATTACAATTTTAAAAAGATACTAATTAAAAACATACAGCAGTAGATATAATTTTTTCTATACTTCTATAGCAGCTCGAATGAGTAACTTAATTTATGTTGTATGTTGAGCTAAATATCAATGTATCCTCTCTTATCTCAGTAGTAAGCTGTGGGAGCAGATTACTGTAATCCTCATGAATGATTAATTGTATAATAATTAATATAGTACATACGATACATCTGGGCTCAAAGGGTGTAAAGGAAATTGGATGGAAAAGCATTTTCTACTCTATCATAACCATATGGTAGAGTCATTGTGCCCAGAGGTACTTATTGGAAACCAGTATGGGTAAATAACCAGCCGAACCTGGGAATTTTTCACGGCAGGGCAAAACTGTAGACTATTTAGCAGCACCATGTCTTTAAAAAAAAAAAAACTTCAACTTACTAGAGATGTACTTAGTCGCATGCATTCGTTTGAAAATAAAAAACCGGCCAAGAGCATGTCGGGCCATGCTCAATATTATAGGGTTCCTTAAGTAGGTGTTACAAACAAATCAAATCGAATATTAATCACGGCTATTTTAGTTTTTGCAATAGACGGCAGCATTGGCGACTCAGAGAGTGATGTCAGTAGCCGCTAGATGGCGCTATACAGTGCCAAATGTAATACACGGCACTTGACGCCAGCATTGGCGACCCAGAGAGTGTTGTACGACGCCGCTAGATGGCGCCAAATTTAAGAAGTGTGTCGTGAACATAACACAAAGTTACTTTTTGTGATTTTTTCAAATAGAAAGTAGCTAAAGGAGCATTATTTGCTATGATCATTTTTCTCTAAGGTCAATGACCTTTGAACTAGGACGTTTTAAGTATTTTTCAGTTTTCTGTCTATAACTCAAAAAATTATAATCACATTATACTCGAAATAATTTTAAAAGAGAGTTTTTACAAAGGTCTATCAATGTGGAAGATTATAAGTTTCTACGTTGCATAGTTTAGAAATGGCAGGGGGGGGGACACATTGCAAGCAACTTTGGCGGGCTATATTTCGCAGTTGGTACACCTGATAAAAAAGTGGTGTATGAAACATTACCTTCATTTTAGTAGACCTATTCAATGATACCCCACACGAGGGGGTGCAGCGAAAAAAATTTTTTTTCCCCATTTCACATGTATGGGTGCCACCCCTAAATAACGTAAAAAAAATGTTTTTATTCTTTTAAAATTGAGATCTATATGCAGACTATTTTTTAACAAAATTTAATTTACTAATGTTTATAACTGTAGAAGTTATTAAGCTGTAAAGGATTAGGACAGACGGACAGACGGACAGACGGATAGACGGACAGACGGACAGACGGACGGACATGACGAAACTATAAGGGTTCCTTGTAGGACTTCGGAACCCTAAAAAGTCAATCATGCATTCTTATGTTGACCAAACAATTTCATAACCTTTTGATATTGAGACTTTCGATGTGGAGTACCATTGATGTAGTCTACCATCGATTATCAGACTTTCAATGTGGCATACCATCTATATACCATACCATCTATATAGCATATCATCAATATATCTGACATACAATGTGGCATACCAACAATGTTGTAATTATTTGATGCACCATGTTCGATGTTGAGAAATTTGATGTATTGACTTTCGATAGTATATAGGGAATGTCGGAACCCATTTAGAACTGATTGACCTTTTTCTAACTAATTTCTATTTTTCCACGGCTTTTAAGCATTAGGGTTTGTCAGATCCTCTCTCACATTCGATTTTGCCGCCCATTATGCATATGCAGCTGCCAGTAGAGGGTGCCCCAATCTGTCCTACAGGCGTCAGGTGTTTGTTTGGTTTTAAATTTAGTCTAGGCTGTTATGGGTACAATCTAAAAAATATTCTGGTTATTACGTGGTTATGTGTCATAAAAAAAAAAACTTGATTTAATTGAATAATAATGTATTTTTAAATTTATTTATGCTATTCTAATTACGTATTTGAAGTACTTGTTAGTATTAATTTAAAATAAAAGACTGTACTTAACTAACTAACTTATGGGTTAATTTGCCTGAAATAAAATTATTATATTTTATTTTTATTTATTTTGTTTATAACAGCAGTCACCGCAAAAACCTTGTTAGGCCTGCACTACCTACTCATTTGAAAAAAATATTGTACCTATGGTATTTTATTTGGTAAAATAGCTTAATCACATTCAGGGAAAACACAGGTTAAAATAATATTTTGTAAATTTATACCGAACATAGACAAGAAAGAAAGTGAGTTAATAAAAACATTATAATAATAATACACAGAAGGAACCGTAATCAAATTTATAATGCTGAGCTTATAAGTATGTATTTACAAAAAAAAAAGTATATAAGTATCATATCCATTGTCTAGTACCCATATTACAAGCTCTGCTTAGTTTGGGACTATATAGATGGTGCTGTGTAAAAATGTCCCAAAAATATTTATTTATTTATAAGGTGTTTATAACACTGCAGTGAATCGACTAAACAAAAAATCCTTAAATAATTTAAAGTACGTCTACACATGTTAAGTACCTAAAATTATTGTTTAGCTGCAAGTGTTTCATCCTGTCCCATGTAATGAGGTAATACCCAGAGCTCTAGTTACCTCTTATGGCATAATTATTGGTGATACATTATATTGTTTAATATTTTACTGTAGTTTCCACTGACTCAAAGGTCAAAGTAACATTGAATTTTGTATTAATTTGTAAATAGTTTTCATTCAAGTTTGTGCAGTGCTAGAGGGACATAATCACAAGCTAACAAAATTTAACTACAGTAATAAATTTTTAGGTAGGTATGCTCTTCATAAGATTGTTTTATCTAATTATTTCCATCATTTAGTAACAGCTCTGTATAATTTGAGATATGATATGACTTTATACAATGTGTTATTGAAATTACTGAAAACCTCTTAAGGGGTCATGTGATGTGACTCATGTGAACACAAATGTAGGGAACAGCTGTTTTTAGGGTTCCGTAGTCCTACAAGGAATCCTTATAGTTTCGTCATGTCCGTCCGTCTGTCCGTCTATCCGTCTGTCCGTCTGACCTAATCCTTTACCGCTTAATAACTTCTACAGTTATAAACATAAGTAAATTAAATTTTGACAAAAAATGTAATAGATATAGATCTCAATTTTAAAAGAATAAAAAAATCTTGATTACGTATTTTAAGGGTGGCGCCCATACATGTGAAATGGGGATGAAAATATTTTTTTCGCTGCACCCCCTCGTTTGGGGTATCGTTGAATAGGTCTACTAAAATGAAGGTAATGTTTCATACACAACTTTTTTATCAGGTATACCATCTGCGAAATACAGTTCGCCATAGTGGCTTGCAATGTGTCCCCCCCCTGCCATTTCTAAACTATGCAACGTAGAAACTTATAGTCTTCGAAATTTATAGACCTTTATAAAAACTCTCTTTTAAAATTATTTTGAGTATAATGTGATTATAAATTTTTGAGTTATAGTGAGAAAACCGAAAAATACTTAAGACGTCCTAGTTCATAGGTCATTGACCTTAGAGAAAAATGATCCTAGCAAATAATGCTCCTTTAGTTACTTTCTATTTAAAAAAATCACAAAAAGAAACACACTTCTTAAATTTAGCTTCATAAATTGAGCGCTAGGTGGCGCTGTTTGCAAAAACTAAAATAGCAATGATTAATATTTGATTTGATTCGTTTGTAATTAGACCTACTTAAGGAACCCTATAATACTGAGCATGGCCCGACATGCTCTTGGCCGGTTTTTTTCTTGATTTCAGTGTTGGTCCCATAGTAAAAGTTGTTCATACTGATGAGTACAATGACTCCTTAAGAGGTTTTCAGTTATTTCAATAACACATTGTATATAATGTATTATTATTATTATATTTATGTGATGAACACATATGTGTTTGAACATAAGTGTTTGTATTGGTGTGGGTGTTTCTTATGTATTATATTTATGTATTTACAAAAAAAAAGTATATAAGTATCTCGGACGAATATTCGTCCAAGATAAGTATTATATCCATTATCTAGTACCCATAGTACAAGATCTGCTTAGTTTGGGACTAGATGGTGCTGTGTAAAATTTCCGAAAAATATTTATTTATTTATTATGTTATATTTACATTAATATCAAAGGCATCGGACCACTGAATGGATTAGGCAGGTGCAATTGGATGTAATTGCTGGCAATTAAGTAGTATAGTCTGTAAAGTTGTGTCAGCCTATAGGGAACTTGGCTACCTTTACCAATGTATTAATCATTCGGTCACCACACTAATAAAAAGCTTATTATTTTTAATGTTTACAGATGAACAACTATACGGGTATACAAACTACGGGATGGAGACTCCTACTCCAGCTGCCTCGGGCGACTGCATGCCAGGATTCTTTCAGGCCATGGACTCCTTAAGTCCGGGCCTGGACTCTGACTTCGATGAGAGCCTCGCCGTACCTGAGTCACTGTCGGTCATTGATGGAGATAAAGTTGATAATAAGGAAGGGAATCATTCTAGTGGTATGTTTCTTTATATCTTTATTCATGCTGAGTCTTCCATTGGTGTATTTGCACAAATATATTTTTCAACACACTTGCTCGTAAAATGGCTCTTATTGCACCGATTTTAGGTTCATAATGTAGCTTATAACGCACGCGTGCTTTTTAGGGTTCCGTATTTCATTATATTATTGCACTAGTGCTTTTTAGGGTTCCGAAGTCCTACAAGGAACCCTTATAGTTTCGTCATGTCCGTCCGTCTGTCCGTCTGTCCTAATCCTTTACAGCTTAATAACTTCTACAGTTATAAACATAAGAAAATGAAATTTTGTACAAAAATAGTCTGCATATAGATCTCAATTTTAAAAGAATAAAAAAATTGTTTTTTACGTTCTTTAGGGGTGGCGCCCATACATGTGAAATGGGGAAAAAAAAAAAAACCGCTGCACCCCCTCGTGTGGGGTATCATTGAATAGGTCTACTAAAATGAAGGTAATGTTTCATACATCACTTTTTTATCAGGTGTACCATCTGCGAAATATAGCCCGCCAAAGTGGCTTGCAATGTGTCCCCCCCCCCTGCCATTTCTAAACTATGCAACGTAGAAACTTATAATCTTCCACATTGATAGACCTTTGTGAAAACTCTTTTAAAATTATTTCGAGTATAATGTGATTATAATTTTTTGAGTTATAGACAGAAAACTGAAAAATACTTAAAACGTCCTAGTTCAAAGGTCATTGACCTTAGAGAAAAATGATCATAGCAAATAATGCTCCTTTAGCTACTTTCTATTTGAAAAAATCACAAAAAGTAACTTTGTGTTATGTTGACGACACACTTCTTAAATTTGGCGCCATCTAGCGGCGTCGTACAACACTCTCTGGGTCGCCAATGCTGCCGTCAAGTGCCGTGTATTACATTTGGCACTGTATAGCGCCATCTAGCGGCTACTGACATCCCTCTCTGAGTCGCCAATGCTGCCGTCTATTGCAAAAACTAAAATAGCCGTGATTAATATTCGATTTGATTTGTTTGTAACACCTACTTAAGGAACCCTATAATACTGAGCATGGCCCGACATGCTCTTGGCCGGTTTTACTTTACAGTTTATTTTTAAATCACAGCAAAGAGTTTTTATGCCTAAACAAAATTAAACATTTTTGGGAATAAATCAACTGTATTCATTAAAACACATTAAAATATGCTAAATAAACATTTCATTTCATCAAATTATTTATTTTTGTCAACAAATTAATATTAATTTGTGTTTTAAATAAAAATAAAAATTTATAATATTTTTATTATTAGGGTGTTTGGGGGTTTCCTTCGACCACCTGCGCGCGCATAGCGCGTATGTCACCGTGCCATTACATTACAGTAATCCGCGCACCATTTTTCACAAATTCAATATTTGTCTAAAATGTATGTTTTTTTCCTCGCAAGTGTGTTGAAAAACGTCGTATGACACGCGTGAGCATTGACTATTATACTCTTGGCTCCATTAAGCCCTCGCTTTCGGCTCGGGCTGCAATCCAGCCTCGAGTATAATAGTCAACTTAGCTCAATTGTATCACAATGTACTATTACGTGATTTAGCTACCTAATAAACTTTTCTACTGCAATATAATATATATGTACGTGGGACACTCAGAAAGTTTTGCGAAACTAAAAAAAATTGTTCTATACGTACATATATTTTTATCAAATCTTTTCAAAGTACTTTCCACCAGCCTCTATACAAAGATTCATGCGCCTAAACCAGTTTTCAAAACACTTTTTCCAGTCCGCCGCAGACACCTCGTTTACAGCCTGCTCGAACGCAGCCAGCGCATCTTCCGGCGACGAAAATTGTATCCCTTTGAGCTGATTTTTTATTTTTGTGAATAAAAAGAAGTCACACGGTGCTAGATCAGGGCTGTAAGGAGGGTGACCCAGGAGTTTGACTGGCGTGCTGTCCAGGAAGTCCCTCGTTTTGAGTGCGGTGTGCGCAGGTGCATTGTCGTGGTGGAGCAGTAGCCCGCGGAGCCCTGTGTTTGGTCGCTTGTTGCTTATAACAGAGAAAACTTCTGGCAAACATTTGGTAGTATACCATTCGGCATTAATGCTTCTTTGATCCCGTAAGGGAATTGATACCAAGTGGCCAGTCAAATTAAAAAAGCTAGCGATCAAAATCTTACCCCCGCTTCTAGATCGCTTCACTTTGGTAGGCGTTGGCTCATTTTGAAACACCCAAACAGTCGACTGGCGCTTGGTTTCTGGGTCGTATTGATAAATCCAGGACTCATCACCTGTAACGATGTCGTAAACACGCCGAGACGAGCCTGCTTCAAATTTGTTAAGCATATCACGGCACCATTCCACCCGGGCCTGCTTCTGAGCATCGGTGAGGTTGTGCGGCACCCAGCGTGATACTATCCTCCTCACGCGAAGATGGCTGTGTAGAATCTCGTGAACGCTTCCCGATCCAATCTTCAATATGTGTTGAATCTCCTGATATGTAATTCGCCTATTGTCTTGGATTAAATTTTTCACTGCTAGCACGTTTTCTTCGGTAACAGCCGTCAAAGGGCGACCGCTTCTTTCGTCATCCCCCAAAGTTGGTCGACCGCGCTTGAATTCGTTATACCAACGATACACGGTTGCCTTGGAAGGGCCTTCATCCATGAATGCCATTTGAAGTCTATCGTACGATTCATCCGGTTTCAGGCGACACTTGAAATCGTATAAAATCATAGCTCTAAAATGTTCCCGGCGCAGATCCATATTTCAGTGAGACACAATACTTTGAATTAACTCGCAAAAAATGTGGAGGGAAATTTTGAAATTGGAACTTACTTATTTTTACTTATAAATAATCATATTTTCGAAAAACATTATAACTGGCCAGTCTCCCATATATAAAAACTTTTTTTCGCAATACTTTCTGAGGGGCCTGGTATATGTCGTAGGATAATCGGAAACATCGGATCTTTGCGAAAATCCTAGGATGATTGCAAACTGGATAATTGGAATCTATGAAAGTTTTTCGTTATCATCCAAGCAATTTTTAGGACCATTGCAAAAATCCAGCTTATCTTAGGTTAGTCGCGTATAACCGCTCACGTAATGAGCGCTGACTGGCTGACATGAACGTTATGCACTGATGGAAGCGCAGATTGGCTTATGGCTATATTCCTTCGTCTTTTGAGCCATGTTCTGACCAACCAGAATGAAGATAGAAGTTTTTAAACTTTCGCGAATTTCACTCATATTGAACTAAGTTCACGGGACTTGTTGCGCACAATTAAATCAAAATATAACAAACATTTTGACTAACCTCGACGTTTCGGTCAAGTTGCATTGGCCGTCTGCTCTTGACCACGGCCAATGCAACTTGACCGAAACGTCGAGGTTAGTCAAAATGTGTGTTAAATGTTGACAGAATGAAGATGTTATAAAGCAACACATAGATAGCCAATCAGCGTTCAAGTTTCCAATCGTCCTAAACAAACTGGGATTTTTGCAATGATCCTGATAATAGCTCTTATGATAGCGAAAAACTCATAGATTTCAATTATCCAGTTTGCAATCATCCTAGGATTTTCGCAAAGATCCGATCTTTCCGATTATCCTACGAAATATACATTTATATTGCAGTAGATAAGTTTTAATTCAAACAATACACCTGAAACAATACGTGCAATACAAGTCATGTGATCACGTCGCAATCTGACTATCTTGCGCATTATCTGTCTTAAATCTTTTTGCTTTTAACTGCAACATTGTTCTGGACTTAAAATAAAAACATTATCAGCTACATACTTATCATTTCCGGAAATCAGCTGAGTCGACTAAAAGAGAACAATTCATTCAGATTATTCAAAGTTAGATCAGTCTCACAATCTGTACTGTCACTTTTAAATCTCTTTGATCAACATGTTATTGTTTTAAAAACATTACCCTCCTTCAGGGGCAGTCTGGTAAAATCGCATTACGCACTGTCTCTGCTGATAAAATCTATCTTATACTGTGATCACACATACATATAAAATGCTTTGTACTGAATGACTGACTGACGGATCAACGCACAGCCTAAACCGCTGATTGTAGAGACCTGAAACTTGGAGGGTGTGTTCTTTGTATGACGTAGGCATCCGATAAGAAAGGATTTTCGGAAATTCTACCCCTAAGGGGGTGAAAAAGGGGGGCAAAGTTTGTATGGGCCGACGTGATTCCTTGGTCCAATCTACTTCTTTAGCATAAACCGTTTTTAATAATTAATGGACGACGTGTTTCGTATTTTATTGAAATTCATCCCCTAACGGGTTAAAAAGGGGTAGAAAGCCATTTTGGCGGTAATTTGCTTCGAAGTTGATATCAATACTCCTTAGTGCTTTTGATTTAAATTACATTTTATTTCGACACATGTTTTTTCACACATTTTCGACTTCTACGCGGACGAAGTCGCGGGCAAAAGCTAGTCAAAGATAAAAATCAAATATCTAGAACATTTTTATTTGTATCAAATAAAATAGTTGTTGTAGTTTTACCTTTACCATAAGGTGCGTCCTCAACATGGGAGTATTCGCGCGCATAAGCATACAAACATTATATCAAATTGAAATGTTTTTTATTTCAAATAAACCTAATTACAGGCACTTTTGAAACGTCAGGCTCTAGTTGTACGGTTCGAAATTGTAGGTCCTATGGAGAAGAACCGGCAAGAAACTCCAAGGATATACTCTTTTTAAAATAGGTTATTGTTTGTTACATCAAATTCATTCAAATATTGTGAGTATAATGTAGGTTAATGTCAGAAATAAACAAGAGTTTAAAAGTGAGAATATTGCCTTTAGAAATAAACCTAAAAAGTTGCCATAGTATGTAGGAGCTGACCTGTCCCGACAGACGGCATCCATTCACTACTATAGTATTATATTAAGAGGTTCACGAGCATGATGCTATCTATGTGCTAAAAACAGAAAAGCTTGATGTTTCGTAACCGAGTACTTATTACACCCGTACGCTAGCAGTGAAGACAAACCTTAATCTATAACCTTGGTACAAAATGGAACAAAATTGATGAATCACTGATTAATGTCTGATTAGATTTACTCCCTCAGATCTCAATATTGTAGTGAAAATAATATAGGTATATTTTGCTATCTCTTGATAGTAGCCACTGATTCATAGAAAAAATGCATAAAGTAGATAACATTGTGTTACTCATTATGAGCCCGGGTTTGTCATCAACTGCTTAATAAAATTGGTAGGTACCTACATGGTTTTACGGCCAATATTAACATCATATCTATCCACGATTTGCCCTAGTCATTTTGAATTTTTCAAGTATTTTAAAATATTTTTCAGCCACGCGTTTTTTTAAAAACTGAAACTGCAAATACCAAGTTTGCAACACTGTAAACACTTATTGGTTTGTTCTTAGGGCTGGCAACTCTGTAAAAATTACGCGGTATGGTTTTGTGGTTTTTGTGCATCGGTGAAAGGCACACAAAGATAATCAAATTGCAACACAGCCAAAGAACTTCTATTAAGAATTCTTTGAACACAGCTGAGATTATCAATTCCAAATAGATCTGTGATCAATTCCAATCAATGTGACATTTTGGATCTGACTTTTTCGTCACGTTTTGATATCGCATTATTATGTAATCATTACTTTGCGTCCTAAAAACATGAAGCTACAGCTTAAGTGATATTAAAAACTTAAAATATTTAATATAAACTAAAGGCAGCTACATTTTACATATTACATGGCTTGAAAAACAAGGGAGTAATGAAAATGTGCGTTTAGTTTCTGCTGGGACATTATTTCTACTTTTTCGAAAACGCGGGCCTTGGAAAATCTGAATTGATTGGTACTTAATCGAGTAGTTTATTTGTTAAGCTTTCTAATGAGATGAGGTATATCACATAGGTGTTCAAATTTCTTCGGAATATTATCCTATCTATACTATAATAAAACTGTAAAGGTCGAAAATTCTGTACATTGAGTTTTTTTTCGCGAAAACTGGCTAGGGGGACTAGAAATAAGCTATAGAACACGAATCAATCGTTTAAAAAATTTATGTCTGTCTGTCTGTCTGTCTGTCTGTCTGTCTGTTTGTTACGTCATCACGTGAAAACGGCTGAACGGATCGTAATGAAACTTAGCATTTGTATTGGTATTAGTCTAACTTAAAATATAGGGTATGTTTTATCTGAATCGGTTGAGTAGATCCAGCGATACAGCTTGACCCCTCTATTGTTTTAAGTTGCATACAAAGTAGAGGCCATGATTGTTGGTTGGATGCAGGTTGCAGGTTCCTAAAAATACAACTGGATTCTATTAGTATTATAGAAAATATAGAATAACATAACATAGCCCATCACTGTCCCGCTGCTGGGCATGGCCCTCTTCTTGGAATGAGAAGAGTTAAGGAACTGGATATTGTTAGTGTAATAGATTATCATAACATAATCAGCTCATTACCTACTGCCCCAATGCTGGGCACGGATCTCTTCACGGAACGAGAAGAGTTAATAAACTAGAAAATATAGAATAACATAACGTAGTCAACCCATTACTGTCCCACTACTGGGTATGGCCCTCTTCTCAAATTGAGAAGAGTTAATGAACTGGATATTATTAGTATTCTAGAATAACATAACATTACCAGCCCATTACAGTCCCACTGCTGGACACGGGCCTCTTCTCAGCATAAGAAGAGATGTGGTTAGTGTTATAGAATAACATAATCAGCCAAATTACTTCCCACTGCTGGGCACGAGCGTCTTCTCAGAATGAGGGAGTTTAGGGCTAATTCCATGAAATTCCATCACCTTAGCCGGTTGGTTGTAAAAACAAAATATAGTATGGTCGGTAAATAGTGTAATCGTCTGTGTAGGCGCTTATATGTATATATTTGAAGATATTGTGTTCATAATTATGACACGATGTTATTTTCCGTCATCCACGCGGACGGAGTCGCGGGCACAGCTAGTGTATAAATAAACGTCTCCTTTCTATATCTAGTGCTGTAGATAGATAGGATATGAGTTTCGGCCATTAGTGCTGTGACACTGTAAAAGTCTGCTGCTTAAACCATCAGAGAACTTAAAATGTTGAGATATTATTATTACGATCGTCAAGGGATACTTTAGAACCACCAAAAGGCCTTAATTGTAGTAATAATCAAAGGGGTATCCATGGTACAATACGACTAGATAGGCGGGAATTAACTAGACATATTTGGAATAGCAATTTATCTAATCACTAACTTTTACCCGCGGCTCCGCTCGCGTTAAATTCTGCTAACCCACGTCAGTCCAGTCCAGTCCACTGTCCCACTGTCCCACTGCCCCACTGCCCCGCTGCCCCACTGCCCCGCTGCCCCACATCCCCGCTGCCCCACTATCCCACTGCCCCACTGCCCCGCTGTCCCACTGCCCCGCTGCCCCACAGCCCAGCTGCCCCACTGACCCACTGCCCCGCTGCCCCAATGGCCCGCTACACCACTGCCCCACTGCCCCGCTGCCCCACTACCCCACTGCACCGCTATCCGGCTTCCCCACCGCCCCGCTGCCCCACTGCCCCGCTGCCACGCTACCCCACAGCCCCACTGCCCCGCTATCCCACTGCCCCTCTGCCCCACTGCCCCGCTACCCCACTGCCCCGCTGCCCCACTATCCCGCTGCCCCGCTACCCCACTGCCCCGCTGCCCCACTATCCCATTGCCCCACAGCCTGCCCCGCTGTTCCACTGCCCCGCTTCCCCACTGCCCCGCTGCCCCACTGTCCCGTTGTCCCAATGCCCCGCTGCCCCTCTGCCCCTCTGGCCCACTGCCCCGCTGCCCCACTATCCCACTGCCCCGCTGCCCCACTGTCCTGCTGCCCCACTGCCGCGCTGCCCCTCTGTCCCACGGCCCCGCCGCCCCGCTGCCCCACTATCCCACTGCCCCACAATCCCACTGCCACGCTACCCCACTGCCCCGCTACCCCACTGCCCCGCTGCCCCACTATCCCACTGCCCCACAGCCTGCCCCGCTTCCCCACTGCCCCGCTGCCCCACAGTCCCGCTGCCCCACTGCCCCGCTGCCCCACTATCCCACAACCCCACTGCCCCGGTAACCCGCTGCCCAGCTGCCCCGCTGCCCCGCTGCCCCACTACCCCACTGCCTGCCCCGCTGCCCCACTCCCCTACTGCCCCGCTATCCCACTCCCCTACTGCCCCGCTATCCCACTGCCCCGCTGCCCCACTGCCCCGCTGCCCAGCTGCCCAACTGCCCCGCTACGACACAGCCCCGCTGCCCCGCTGCCCCACTATCCTACTGCCCCGCTAACCCACTGCCCCGCTGCCCCGGTAACCCACTGCCCCGCCGCCCTACTGCCCAGCTGCCCCACTGCCCCACAACCCCACTGCCCCGCTGCCCTACTGCCCAGCTTCCCCGCAGCCCCGCTACCCCACTGCCCCACTATCCCACTACCCCACTGCCTGCCCCGCTGCCCCACTCCCCTACTGCCCCGCTATCCCACAGCCCCACTGCCCCGCTGCCCAGCTGCCCCACTGCCCCGCTGCCCCACAACCCAACTGCCCCACTGCCTCGCTACCCCACTGCCCCACTACCCCACTGCCCCACTATCCCACTGCCCCGCTACCCCGCTACCCCACTATCCCACTGCCCCACTGGCCCACTGCCCCGCTGCCCCACTACCCCACAGACCCACTGCCACTGTCCTACTGTCCCACTATCTCACTATATCACTATCGTCCCGTCCCATGTCCCATCCTATGTCCAGTCCCATGTGCCGTCCCACTGTCCTGTAGGTCTACTCGCGTTTTACGAACGACAAACGAAGTACGAACTTTCGTTCCGACTGATACTTACATAATAAAGATAGGCACATAAAAAAGGCACAATTAAGATAGACTACGGTTCATAGTCGTATACAATTTACCGGAGATGAGAAAAACAAACGTCAAAACACGATCAACGCATGCGATAAGGGAACGATGGTTGACCGGAGTAGCAAATTGTGCGATGAATCGTACGATTTATCGAATATCGTCGAACGGGAGTAGACCCCCTGTCCCATGTCCCGTCTCATGTCCGGTCCCATTTCCCGTCTCATGTTCCGTCCCCTGTCCCGTCCACTGTCCCGTCCCCAGTCCCGTCCCCTGTCCCGTCCCCAGTCCCATCCCCAGTCCCATCCCCTGTCCACTCCACTCCACTCCATCGTACATTACTATCCGCTCGTGCAAATGCATAGAAGCTTCGATCTGTCGGGTGAGTACGCAACCCACGAATTAACAGACGTTTACAATTTTATAATAGTTAAGATTAAAAAGAATTGACCAAGCTAGCCAGGAAAATGAAGTGCAAAATATTTGTAATGATAAAAGACGAAATCCAAACAACTATTCAAAATATAGATACAGATTAATTAAAAACCGGCCAAGTGTGAGTCGGACTCACGCAGTAAGGGTCCCGTTCCACCCATCGACCTGATACCCCATATAAACTGATTAAATTTACGAGAGTTTATCAAGACATCAACGACGTACGCGATATGTGAATTTTTGCATCTCTTTCTTACGTAGGTACCACCACATATGTCTATGTTTGCCCTATTTTTAGTATTTGTTGCTAAACTACAGAGTATGGACTTATCTGTCCAAGTTTGACGTTGGTATGTATTACCGATTTGTTTTGAAGATAGAGCAGATAAAAAACGATGAAAAAAATGCATGTTTTTTGAGGTTTGTTGTATGGGGACCCCCTTTGGTTTTATATTTTTTATTGTGTTTAGTATTTGTCGTGATACTCCTCATAGTAACACATATTCTCTGAAAATTTCAACTGGTTATCTATTCTATTGCCGTTACAAATTACAAAGATAGAGTCCTGTGACAGACAGACGGACGGACGGCCATCGTAGCGAAAGAAGTAATAAGTCCCGTTTGGCACCCTTTGGGTACGGGACCCTAAAAAACCAAAATCAATGTGACTATACCATATCTGTGTAACGAAACCATAGCGACTTCTAATTTTTCCACTAGCGCCATCTAGTTACGTTTGAGGGAAATTATGACTTTGTAAAAGTACGAACAAACAACAAATAACAGAATAAAGAGGATAAACTGCTTTTGTATCATTTCTTATTCTCTTCTTCTAAAACTAAGTAGGTACCTACTTGTATGTCAGTCTTCAGAATGTTGTAGAATTTTACTGTATAAAATAATGACCCCACCTCGCAAAAACAACATAAACAGGTACCTATTCTTAGTTTAGATATAGTATTATATTATCTGTGAATTGGGTTTGATTTACCTACTTCAAAGTTATTTTATTCTTTTTGGAGCACTAATATAAAAGCTTGCTTTCAGTAATGTTATTTTTTATTAAAGATTATTATGTTTCTCACTCACAGTCTTCTTATTGTAATTTACACATTTAACAACATTGATAAAAAGCGCCATCTGTTGGTTAATATAAAATTAATCTCTATAGTTTTTAACGAAAATATCGTAATTAAACTCTGAAAACTTTATCGGCATTCAAGTTTTATTATTTGAAACTTGTAAATATGTCAAACTGGAGTAACATAATTTTGCTCTTTAAGTAGTTAGGTAGGTACGCGCTAGGAGGCGCGATCGCCCATTGTACTTACATAATATTTCTGTAAACTTCTGTCTTTGTTTTCATTTGGTGTTTGTACAATTAAGAATATAATAAATAAATATATGGCCACACTGAGACATCACAATTTTATTCTTATTTTACATTTATGAAAGCCAAAGAGATTTAATAGTAAATATTTGATGTCTTTGATGAAAGCCATTGACGTTTGACATTGTCAAACTTAATTACGCTATTGGACGCTAGATAGCAGCACTGAGACCAAAAATCACAGTTTACCGACATTTCTGGTAGTTTTATTTACATTATATCTATCTTAAATCTCTATATTTTATTTATTGTTATTATTTGTTGCTAAACTACATAGTATGCACTATAATCAGACCAAGGTTGACGCTGGTATGTATTACCATTTTGAAGATAGAGCAGGAACCAAAACGTTGAAAAAAATGCATGTTTTTCGAGGTTTCTTGTATGGGGACCCCCTTTGGTTTTAGACTTTTTTTTGTTTTTATTATTTGTCGTAATACACCTCATAGCAACACATTTTCTGAGGAAATTTCAACCAGTTACCTATCACCGTTCAAAAGATACAGCCCTGTGACAGACAGACGGACGGACGGACGGACAGCGTAGCGAGAGTAATAGGGTCCCGTTTGGCACCCTTCGGGTACGGAACCCTAAAAATGAATTGCTATCAATCATAATAAAGCTGATAAGCATCAGCGGATCATGCTGACCATACGTTATTTCTGCTTTCCTAGAAAAAACACGTACAAAATAATAATTTGTGATATTTAATTCATGAAAGAAAGTAAATTACATCAGCTAGCAAAAGGAAAAGTATATAAGACAAGATATTTATTATTTAGCAATGCTCGATAATAAAGTGGGCCAAATCCTGCCGAATATTCGGTTCGGTAAAACCCTTATTCAGCCCATCACTGGTATCCAATAAGAGGCCCAGGCTGGCCCTCTGTCACTTTTAATCAAATTACTTTAATGGCCTATGCCTATCTGTTTGCGAAATATCTGAGACTGATAAAATAAATCCGTGTTCCGTGTGGTGTCGGACGTAAAGAATTGCACCACCCTATATCTTCTCATGGGTGTCGTAAAAAGCTACTAAGGGATTCCACAGAGGAAGGGCAGCAGCGTTCTCTGAGTATTTAACCAACCAACTGCGATCGCCAACCCGCCTGCCAAGCATGGTGATTAAGGCATATCCCCCCTTTTTGGAGGAGGCCTATGTCCAGCAGTGGACGTCTTTTGGTTGAAATGATGATTATGATGATGATGATGATATAATAAAAAGAGAGCGATGAACTTCTAATAAAAAGTTAACAAATATCTTCTTTTTTTTTCAGCAATAACCCAAACAACAGTGCCATTCAAAGCGGTCCACAACCCGCCTATAAAATTCACCTCGGTGCACAGGAAAGTGTTCATTCCAGGAGTGGAAATAAAGGTCAGATTCATGGAGAATGAGAGAAGCGTCACAACACACCTGCTGAATCCTAATCTGTGAGTATATTTCTTTAGATTGCTTTTTTTTATTAATACATATAAAAAGACAAGTCTCGACTCACTCACTGACTGATTCATCAACGCCCAGCCCAAACCCTTGGCCCTGGAAAGCTGAAATTTTGCACAGAAGTTTCCTTTATGATGTAGACAAGGAATAAGGCGGATTTTGACATTCCCACGGGATGGGCAATAAAGAGGACGTGCGTGGACGGATTCGCGGGCCAAAGCTAGTCTGTTATGTTATAATTGTTTTTGAAGTTCCTTTTAAAGAATCTTAATTAAATTAAAGAAGTCCACTGCTAGACACAGGCCTCTCAAATAGCCACTGAGCTCGATCATCTGCCTCTCTCGCCTCTCTCATTTAGTTGCATTCAGCCTCATTTAAAAAAATAGCTTAAGCTGGCTTTACACTATCGTCCAATACCCGAATGGATCGTCCAACCGTCGCGTTGTCACGAGTTCGATGGAGTTGGCCCACGATCTGGAAGCTCAAGGACGAATTGCGGAACTCGCACGAACCGGTCATCCCATACATCAGAGCGCGTGTACAAATTATGTCCTATTTTTGTGAATAGTTAACATCCACCATGCCTCGGAGAGCACGTTAAGCTGTCCCGATTGCCATACGAAGATCTATGGCAGTGGTTACGGGTAGTGAGAAGCCCGAAAGTCTGACAACTGGTCTAACCTTCGAATGTCGGTTATCATTTCAGCCGAAAGCCGTCCGCTACTGGACATAGGCCTCCCCCAATGGGGGGTTATGCCATAATCGCCACGCTTGGCAAGCGGGTTGGCGATTGCAGTTAGTTGGTTAAATACTCCGAGAACGCTGCTGCCCATCCTCTGGTAAATCCCTTAGTCGCCTTTTACGACACCCATGAGAAGATAAAGGGTGGTGCAATTCTTTACGTCCAGCACCACACGAATCTCGGTATTACCCAGTAACTGGGTTGCGGGGGTTTGATGGCAGTTGCTCCGTGTAAAATACTGATGTTTAGCTGCATCTGGTTAGACTGGAACCGATCCCAACATTGTTGGGAAAAGGCGAGGAGGATGATGAGTTAACATCCACTATCTTTATTTTCGCCAATGTTTTTATATTTTTATATGTGCTTAGACTTGAATATAGTTATAATAACAAGCATTAATCAGATTAAAGCGAGGCCGCTGTTATCGCCTCGACGTCTGTCATTATTATGAAGTTCGTTGGACGATCGTGTAGGTCCAGCATAAGAATGAAACACCAAGAAATTTTGAATTTCGCGAGCTGCCCCGTAGCTGTTATCTTCGAATACGTAGGCATAATAAAAACTACGTAAAGACAAAGACACTTGTGGTTGACCTTTTGTTTGACAAATAATAAATAACGATCACGGAATATGACTTTTCTAATAATATCGAGTGATTACGTTATCTGAAGGAATTTAATTTGTCGTAGTTATTTTAGTAGTTAGTAGTCATAAAAAATATAAACCTAGCTCTTTATGCTGTACAAGCTCTAAAATCGATAATTTGATCAAAAATTAATATTATCGAGCTTATACAGCTTATAGAGTTAGGTTTATATTTTTTATGAGTATTATTTAATACATATATTTTTATTATTACCGCGAATCATATTTTGATTGATATACAACTCGAAATAGAGCTACAATTTGCAAAAAACGCGCAAAACATTGAATTTCGCGGGCTACCCACCATTCGGGCATTCACCTTAAAGAAACGGAACGAGATGATCCGACAGAAAACTAAAGTTGTTGACATAGCTCACAGGATCATACATACATAATCAGCCCATTACTGTCCCACTGCTGGGCACGGGCCTCTTCTCAGTATGAGAAAGTTAAGGCCTTAGTCTACCATGCTGGCCTAGTGCGGGTTGGTGGACTACACACACCATCGAAAACTGTATGGAGCACTCAGGTGTGCAGGTTTCCTCACGATGTTTTCCTTCACCGTTAAAGCAAGTGATAATCAAACTTCCGATCCGCACATGAATCCGAAAAGTCAGAGGTGCGGGCCGGGATCGAACTCGCACTCTCCTACATGGAAGGCAAGCATTCAACCACTAGGCTATCACTGTCCTACTACTGGCTCACAGGATCAGCAAGCTGAAATGGCAGTGGACCGGCCATACGGCCATATTAGCCAAAGAACCGATAACCGATGGGGTATAGTTGCCGGCACGAGTCGTGAGCACAGATTGTGGTCGAATTTCTGTTCACAGTACAACAGACCAGAAACGGGCACTTGCATTGGCTTAATAATATGATAATGCATAATTGAATATACGTAGAAAACGGAATACTAGAATACGGTGACGACAGAGACTACCAAGCAGGTACAATTTGTGCTCACGTCTCGTGCCGGGAACTATAGACATGTTCTTGAGTGGTGACCGCGGATCCGCAAACGTAGCCCGTAGGGTAGGATGCCCTCAGGCTCGATGAAGCGATGATATTACGAAGTAAGAAGATATTAGTAGTAGTAGAGCTCCTTTGTGAAAGAGCTCGTCCGAGGAAGTACTACCAACGTACCTACTGCTCCGCCAAATAGTGATGCTTGCATTGCTGTGTTTCGGTCTGGAGGTTACGGGTGCCGGTGAAATTACAATCACACGAGACCTTCTTTCTTCATGTCTCGGTTTGGCGAACCGACTTGCGGTACCATTTAGGCAACAGCCTAGGTGGTATTGCTGTTGCAATGGGCAAAGGTAACCGCTTAACATAAGGTGGGCCTTATACTATTTAAAAAAACTAATGTGGCTGGTGGCAGCTGGATCCGAGTGCTCCAAGATCGATGACTGTAGCGTGCTATTGGAGTTATGTCCAGCAATGGACTAATATAGGCTATTAATGAAGATGAAGTAAACAAATACACTGGACAAAGTATTTCTAATTTTAACTAAAGAATAATTTTGTTGAGTAACTTCCTTTATTTCAAAGTGAAACACAAAAAATATAAACTAACATTTTATATAATATTCTTTAGTTTTGTTTTTATCAACATGCGGTCTTCATTCATTCCACTCATAGATCATTTGAAATACAAGGTCTCAAACTGTTACAAAAACATACTTAGGTCAGTCAAGATTTTATCTTTATTTCCTTGAAGATAATAATAAAAATTTCGAGTGTGATAATGTCTATGGTATATTATATGGCCAGCAGAGGACATGAAAAGGTCCATAGAATTAATATGACATCTCTAATGAATCTGTTTGTACACACGGCTATACATCAAGCTGTACATTACCAGTATAAGCTGACTTCGCATTGTATAGGTTTTCCTTACAACGCGAGGTCAGCCTATACTGGTTTTTTACAGCTTGATGTGTAGCCGTGTGTACAAGAACAGTAAAAGTTACGGAATGTTATGAAAAAGATGGATATGATATCGCTAACCGGTGATGCATATTTATAAGTGCAACATACAGTCTGTTTTTTTCTCACTTGTCTTGTTTAGTACACAACCTTGGATTTTTTGCAATGCGTCATTAATAATTATTAAAAGACATTATATTAACAAATTTTCACACTAAATAACATTTCATTTTCCGTGTGGTGCCCATAAAGGTATTATACTTTACGTCAGTATATACAAAGTCTTTGGTGGTGCCGGACGTAAAGAATTACACCACCCTATCTCTTCTCATGGGTGTCGTAAAAAGCGACTAAGGGATTCACCAGAGGATGGGCAGCAGCGTTCTCTTGAGTATTTAACCAACCAACTGCGATCGCCAACCCGCCTGCCAAGCGTGGTGATTATGGCCCACCATTGGGGGAGGCCTTTGTCCAGCAGTGGATGTCTTTTGGCTGAAATGATGTTGAATGACATGTGGGGAACAAGTAATTATATTTCATCAGTCGTTATTTAAAAAATCAACATTAAAGAGACCTATCAAAATTGTTTACTAAATAAGACAAGTATAGAATAACAGACTTTACCTACATACATTATAGTTCCATTGACCTTATCTGCAAGTGTATTAAACCTCTTGTTGTCGTGTCGCGACTTGATGACGAAAAATTCATTACTTCATATTATCACTACTTATGAATCATATTATGCTAGTGCTTCACATGGCGTAATGGCATAAATATTGGCGTTATTTGTCAATACAAAATAAACTTAATTATAATAGAAATAGGGTTTATTTTGTTTTAGCCAATTAAGGCAAATATTTGGACAAATACGCAAAAGTCCCAGTAATAGATATAATTGATACTCGTATAACTGACACTTAGACCATCTAGTATTGTGAAATAGTACCTTTATTATTATCATAGTTGCGCGTACGCTGATTGGCTTTACTACGTTAATAAATATTTATTATGTTGTTATTTAGATTGATGGTCATTTTGTACCTAGTAATGAATGAATTTCGTATGATGAAATACATAGATAATTTGTTAAGCTGCTAATCTTTATTGATTAAAAATATTGAATATCGGCAAAAACAATAATCTGGTTTTAAATATGGATATTTTGCATGAACCGTGAGTGCGTTTACAAACACAAACAAACAAAACAACTAACGGTTCTCTGTTATCTGGTTATACAAATATCTGTTTCGTGTTATAATCAAACCCACAACCAGAAACGCAGAAACCAATCCCTGATCCACAGGGCCTATCGTTCTATCCAACAATCATCCTTCTCGCCTTTTCCCAATTATATTGGGGTCGGGTTCCAGTCTAACAAAATGTGGCTGAACATCAGTATTTTAAACGGAGCGTCTGCCATCAGACCCTGCAACCCAGTTACTGAGTAATACCCCGTACCGTTCTATCCAACAATACACTTCAAAAATTAATAATGGTCTATAGATAAATCCAGATTAAGTAGCTGGGGTCGAGGGTTGTGGCGCCACTTAGGGAGACGCCTATGTCAAGCAACAGACTGCTATAGACCGAATATAATGATATGATAGGGTATATGTTTTTTTATAGTTAGAAACCTGAAAACTCTTAGTAAAAAGATAAGCAGCAACGAAAATACAAACGAAACGTTTGAAATAATGTCTAAGTTATGTGTTTCAAAATTGTTAATTAGACAGAGACAGCAGTACTGCAGCTAGTAAGCTATTGACGTCATAATACATAATATAAATACGTTCTAACTACACACAGTAATTTCTATTTCGACAGGGACAAAAAATGCTACCTCTAACAAATCCAAAAAAAAACAATTGTTTTTTATTTCAAATAAACCTAATTACAGGCACTTTTGAAAGGTCAGGCTCTAGTTGCACGGTTCCAAATTGTGGATCCTATGGAGAAGAACCGGCAAGAAACTCCATGGATATACTCTTTTTTAAATAGGTTATTGTTTATTACATCAAATGTATTCAAATAATGTGAGTACAGCGACAGGTTTGTGCTGTGTTTCGGTCTGAAGGGTACGGGTGCCGGTGAAATTACAATCAAATGAGACTTTCCATCTTCATGTCTCAGTTTGGCGAACCGACTTGTGGTACCATTTAGGCAACAGCCTAGGTGGTATTGCAGTTGTTATGGGCAAAGGTAACCGCTTAACATCAGGTGGGCCTTTAGCTCGTTTCGCCAACCTATACTATAAAAAAAAAATTAAAAAAAAGATTGTCGCTGTGTGAGTATAATGTAGGTTAATGTCAGAAATAAACAAGAGTTCAAAAGTGATAATATTGCCTTTAGAAATAAACGTAAAAAGAGTTGCCATAGTATGTAGGAGCTGAGCTGTCTCGACAGACGGCACCCGTTCACGAGCATGACGCGTCATCGCTTAACTCAACCATATTGAAGGGAACTTAACGACTCGACACTAACGCCACCATCAGGATGACATTTAAGTGGGCATACTAACTAACAACTTCAAAAGCGTGTTTGTCTTCAATTTTGTCATAGATTTTATTAATTATTTAACTGATCGTGTTATTTATACTATTTCATCAAAATAATATTTAAAATAAATTTGAGTAATAGTGAAATACCCTATTGATGATAAAATACTTCCAGATACACAATCTACCTCGCACACGGCGACTTCAACTGGACAATCAAGAAGCGTTACAAACACATCCTGTACCTACACCAGCAGCTGACCCTGTACCGAACATCCCTTGACATCCCCTTCCCCACCAAGACTCATAAGACGAGGAGGGCCAGCTTTAAGAATACAGTAGATACTGAGGAGATGGCTGAGAAGTTGGCGCTTCAGGCCATGCCCAGGAGTAACTCGAAAAGACTTGCCAGGCCTAGGAAGAGGAAAGGGGCTTTGCCTAGGTAAGTGTTGTCCATGTAGAATATAATCTTTCCTTCAAACTCCACAGTCTGCCTATTAAGGCTGATTGACACGTGGAGAGTTTCGCCAGGAGATAGTTCGCCAAGCGAGAGTTCTCTTTTTTCTCGCCGAGAAGATAAAATCGCCTTGTAAAACTCTCCCTGTGTAAATCAGCATTTTCTGTCCCACTGCTAGGTACGCACGGCTACACATCAAGCTGTACAGTGCCAGTATAACTGATCTGATCTCGCATTGTACGGAAAACTTATACAATGCGAGGTCAGCTTATACTGGTAATGTACAGCTTAATGTGTAGCGGTGTGTACGAGACTCACAGATAACGGAATATAAGGAAATCAGGCAAGCCGCCTAGTTTGCATGGAGTCATACCCCCAGTTTCCGAAAGGCTAGTCAACTCGAAAATTTACTAATCAGCTGTCAAATCTCCGGTCAAGCGTTGTGATTGGTTGTTAACATTTTTGCCGGCCAATCACAGCAGCTGACATGAGATTTGACAACAGATCAAATTGATCAGCCTTCCAGAAACTGGTGGCGAGTTTTGCAAGCTCAACTTCGCACTCAACGCAAGAAAAGCATCAATAAATTATAACAAAAATCACGCACACATATAAAACACGCACACTTGTATTGTATCCTTATGGCATTTAGGAAATAAAATAATGTTTTTTCTTCAAACTAATGCGCGTGCTCACTCGGGTACAAGTGACGGTGAACTAGCGGCAGTGTATGCACGCTGGGCATACAACAGTCAGCCTTTACGCGGCGGCTTGTCCTCTCCCTAGTATTCTGTTGCTCTGAGGAGACTATTCATAGAATTATAAATGTTTTAAATAATTGTATTCGCAGGTTTCCAAAGAAGCCTGAAGTTATGGTCACATACGAAGGCATCCAGCTAAGAATGAAGCAGCTTGAAGAGTATTTATACAATCTACTTAACATCTCAATATACAGGAATCACCATGAAACCGTAAGATTTACTTTTTGACCATGCACCAATTGCTTATAGGCACCAGCGAACAATGCCCTAAAATCCAATGTTCATCATCTAAATTCAAACTTAAATCAACTTAGAGATAAAGTTTAAAATTGTGACTTTATTTGGATATAATATAAAGATGTAATATTGTTAGCTGAGGTTCTTTTGAGGAGTGAATGTACTCATTATAATGAACCACTTTTACTGCGGGAGCAACCCTAAAACGCGGAAACATAGAACAGCTGTTCTCTATAAAGTCATCAATCAATCCTCATGGAGGGACTTTAAACATTGGAAATAGAAATTTTACTTAAAATTCAAAAAATTCTTGCCTGATCAGGGAATCAAACTAATACAATCACGAAGAAGTACTATCTGTATTTTATGGCTTCTGTTGATAGATCTTTATAGGGTCAATAATAAGGAGAAAATCTGTTCAACAAACGTACTGTAATATGGACAAACAAGAAATAAAATAAAGTTTTTTTGAGTAACATTTGCGGTCTTGCTATAATTTTATAATTTGTCAGGACATCCTGTATAATTCGATTATGGTCTAGTGGCTTAAAGTCGTAATGTTGAAATATACAAAGTAACTAACGATTTAAATTGTGGAAAGAAAAATCGCTCACGAGAGAGATTCGAACTTGCTCGTGAGCGATTTTTTCATTCCACAATTTAAATCGTTAGATTTCGCTTCGCATGCGTAAATGCGTTAAAAATAATAAAATAATACAAAGTAACTATTTCAAAACATCCCTTCTGCCTTCCAGGTGAAATTCCTCGAGGTATCCAACTTGTCTTTCATATCAGACCTAGGCAGCAAAGGCAAAGAGGGCATGATACAGAAACGCACGGGCTCCACACAGCCCGGTCAAGCTGGATGTAACTGCTTCGGACTGCTGGGAAACATGGTTTGTGTGAGGTCAGATTTCGGTAGATTTGCGTATTTATTTTGAAACTTGTAAATGCTTCGTTTTGTGTAAGTTTAATCCCTTTGGTAATTAAATATCTTCATCCCCTCTGCTTAGATAGTTGTGTGTACTGATTTGTTGCGTATGCGTCGTAGCGTTAAAAAGAACGAAGTCAAACTAAAACAGATAGAAAGTCATATTTAAAACTAGCTGTGCCATGCATTGCATTAGGAACTTTTTTTTTCCTCAAAAACCTTTGCGGGTGCGGCCATGATATTTCATACAAACTTTCCCCCCTATTTGACCCCTTAAGCACACCTCGGACAATCAATACAATATAAACGCTAGCACCACCTACATACACAAGAATAGTCTGTATACAAACGCGCACACACGTGTAGGTTAGGGATGCTCGCTGCTCGTAGTGCCGACTGGGTTTTAAGCGCTTCTTAGTAGTTCTCAGAGATGGCGTGCTTGTATAGCGACTGGCGATTGACATCCATAGCACGATTGCAGTCCAAGTGCTGTCAAACGGCGGGCGCGGGTGAGGAATCTTGAATTGGCGGGGGGCGGTGAGTGGCCGTTCTGTACGTTATTACTATTAAATATTCCGTGCCTTAAGAGTAGATTTTCCAGAAAGACTGAAACACATATTTCTTTATTTTCAACCAAAAATCCAAATATCGTTTTTTATACATCTGACTTCAAAAATGACGGATTTTCATACAAACTTTCAAACCCTATGTTACGGGGTTTTTTTTGTAATTAGTTTTAATCTTTTGGGTATGTGTATCTATGTATGTTATGCACCGAGATGATGTGTCTGTATACCACTGTTAAACCCGCGATGGTTTGCGTGGTATATACTTGTTATTAATAGGACAAGTAATCAATGTATAGATAGGTAGATAAACCAATAGTTAGGAGTTTTTCTCAACGTCTTCTTAAGACTGCGTTGCTGTGTTTAAGCTGCCCAGAGATTTTCTTTAAATTGCCGCGCTGCGCACACGCACATTTATTTCCTTCCACTTATATTACTTGCCTTCGTTTCCGTCTCAGGTGTAACTACTTCTGCACGGGCCTGGTGTGTGCCAAGTGGCAAGAACGGTGGTTCTTCATCAAAGATACCTTCTTCGGATACGTACGGCCGAGAGACGGGGTCATCAAAGCTATCATGTTGTTTGATCAGGGGTAAGTAAGCATACTCATTATTACTCATGCTCTCTTTTTGGACTTCTTCTTTTTGTGATTCTGGCGACATTTCAGGAAATTATTTATATCCTAAGTCTTCTCTCTGGTGTACCTTCAACATACACACATTTTTTTTCAATATAACTTACTTTACAGTGATAAAACAAAAAGCAAATGAAAAAATCACCGGGACCCGGTTTATTGTATTGTTTATAAAAGAGTAAAAATCATAATATTATTATTACAGTTTATTCTTTTATCCATCAATTATTATAATATTGAACTATGTTTACGGGACTTGTCGCGCACAATTAAATCAAAATATAACAAACATCTTGACTAACCTCGACGTTTCGGCCAAGTTACATTGCCCGTGGTCACGAGCAGAATCGAGTCGAGACTTGAGTCTGCCCGTGACGTCAAAATGTTTGTTATATTTTGATTTAATTGTGCGCCACAAGTCCAGTAAACATAGTTTAATTATTATAATGTACTATTTTTTTCCACGCAGCCCATACAATAAGATTTGTGAGTATATCTTAGTATATGTGAATTGTGCTAAAATTGTAATAATATCGTTGGTTTGGAGTATAAATAAGGATTTAAAATGCTTCAGCATTTCGTCATAATAAGCATTCGGCATCACCTAACGTAAATGTGGTTTTGAATAAAATATATTTTCAATAACTCTATAAAAACTCAGTATTTCATATGATATTAATTGACCTTCAATTCATTTGTCATCATCAGATAGAAATCCATAGTTATCACATAACCACATACATATTTTTGATGCTTATACATTTGATAGACATTTCCGTTGATATTACACAGTTTGTAGTGGTTTCAATCGCATGACTTAGATAAGGTTTTAGCAAAATATAAACACTACGCTCGGTTTTGGCAGGGTGATACATCGTTACGATGATACCCAGAAGAATAAATTAAACGAATATTCATCAGAAAGCGCGTAATTAGTGCGCTTAGTGGACTAATTCCGAACTAAGGGGATATCACACTGGCACTATTCGCTCTGTAAAACCGAGTAACATGCAAAGCCATGTCAGTCAAGTCGTGTATCATGTGGCGTTTTCGAGGCATTCACGTATTCATTGACAAAAAGCATAATAAAAATGCAAAAATAAACTAAAACTCAAAAAACTTTTGAAAGAGCTCGTCTCTAAAAGTATTACCACCGTAGCTATTTCTGTCGCCAAACAGTGATGTTTGCATTGCTGTGTTTCAGTGTGAACGGAACGGTACGTATGCCGATGTAATTACAATCACATGAGACTTTCCATCTTCATGTCTCAGTTTGGCTAACGTAACTTTTATAATATAATTTAGGCAATAGCCTTATTGGCAAAGGTAACTGCTTAAAATCAGGTGGGCCTAAAGCACGTTTCGCCATCAAAAAAATATGATACAAGGTCTTAATTGGGTAGCGTCAAAATCTTTACGTATTAATTTCTCGAAGTATCATCCTGTCAGATATGAGCAATGTGGCTTCTACTTATACAATATTACTTATTCAATTTCAATTCTGAATTCCCCATAGGTTCGAAGTATCAAGCGGCATGTACTCGACGGGGTTAAACCATGGCCTTCAGATATTAAACCAAAGCAGACAGATGGTGATCAAGTGCTGGACTAAACGCAAGAGCAAAGAGTGGATGCAGTTCCTCAAAACTGTTGCTAATCAGACTGGTAAGAAAGTATACCGCCACTATCTCATCTATTCACACTGGAACAGCTGCTCAATTTGTACCAAGCGAAAGTTCGCTCGTGTATGGGATGCTCTTATCTTTAGATGGTTTGACTAAATGCCAACTAAGGCTTTCAAGTCAATAGAGAGGAGTGCCAAGAGGCTCATTGGCAACGATACATTAGTTGCCACAAAATTACAAAACCTTGAACATCGCCGCGAGTGGGGTTGGAATTGTGCGATTCCAGAATTGGTCCTTTAGTAAAAGTAGTTCATAAGAAGAGTACAGTCAACGTTAAAAATATCGTGACGAACATACTGTTCAAAATTATCTGAACAATTAAGAAAATTAAACTATATCTTAATGATAGAAGGGGTGTTTTACTACGAACACAGTACACGCCAACTGTCATTCTGACAAGTTTTTTTTTGTCTCGCAAACTAGTTCTAGCTACATTCGTCCGATAATATTAGCATATTATCGATTATCGAGCAAATATAGCTTATAGAGCTAGGTTAATGTTTTCAATTAGTGTAATTCAGTAGATATATTGCAATTGTTGCCACGAAACATATCCCGGAGAGGCAGCGTGGGCTCGCATCCACTAAAGACTCCGCCGTGTGCCTACTCTCGCCTTAGGTGGATGAGCCGCGAGAACTGCAATGCATGGCATTCGCGACCCATCCAGCGCGGCCTACTTGCGGGCCTTCCTCTTCCTCCTTGACTACTTTCTTTCGGCGTTGTTCGGGCACACTTGGGACATCACCGCAGGTCGAGGACCGTGCAATGCGGAAGATACACCCTCCAATATCGATAGCTTCACACGACTATTCGGACAATTCCACTGGCCCCTTCTAGGGGCATTAGTTCGCCATAATGACGACTGCGGCGACTAGTCCTACGATGGATCGGATCCGTGGCCCTGTCCCGCTCTGATGCTTTCTTCTGCAAGCTAAATTCCTTTCAGAAAGACGGGATTGGCTTCCAGACCTCCCCATTATGAGCTATGGCCCTGACCACGACCGGTAGAGATTCTGGAGTCAAGTTTAACCTTGTATAACGCTCTACAACATTTTTCCAACAGCTCGAGACTTCACATTCCCCAACGTCCACCACTCCTTCGCGCCCCCTCGGTCGGCCACACCAGTAGGGACACTCGTGGACGGCTCAGCATACCTCTCAGCAGTAGCCGACGCCATGGAACTGGCGAAGGAAGAGATCTTCATAGCAGACTGGTGGCTGAGTCCGGAAATATATCTGAAGAGGCCCGCGCTGAATGGCAGTTATTGGAGGCTGGATACGCTGTTGAAGAGAAAAGCAGTGAGTATTTAATTTAATATTTATTTCAGACGTTTGTCCACTGTCCATAGGTACAGTACAACACACAATAAAAAAACAAATTAGTGACACACACAAAAGTAATCACAAGACACAAACAACATAAAAAATTATTAATAAACAAAGCAAACAAATTATTATTAATAATGGTCAAGGAGGAACTACCCACACTGATTTATGATTTAAAATGAAAATGATATTCCATGAACTTTAGTAGAAAATCGTCTAAATCTAAAAATGTCAAAGTGCTCAACATTAGCACGATTACGTTCTGCTACTAAAAGTTCCATGATGGTTGTAAAAACAGTAAAAAATATATATGTCGTCTCAATTTTTAGGCGCAAGGTGTAAAAATATTTATAATGCTGTACAAAGAAGTGGAGATGGCGCTCGGTATCAACAGTTTCTACAGCAAAAGTAGACTAGCTAGCGAATATATTAAGGTAAGAGTTGAATTTTTATTTTATGGTTCACTCATCATCATCATCATCATCATCATTTCAGCCGAAAGACGTCCACTGGTGGACATAGGCCTCCCCCAAGCGTCGCCACAACGAATCGGGAATGGGAATCCGCTGGATGCGGAAGGCGCAGGATCGGTCGTTGTGGCGATGGTTCACTCAATCACACAACTTTTTTTTTTTGTACAAACTGAAAATCTCGGAATCGTAAACAATTATGTTTGAACTTGAAACAATATTTAATTATTGTTGCCTGGCGGCTGAAATTAATATCCTATTTATCCACGATTTGCCGTACTACAGATAGAAATTTAACATAATTTGTATTTGTATGTTTGTTTGTGTGTTTTTTAAATAAATGCTTTGAACTTTGAGCTTATGGCAAATTACTATCTATAGTAAGGCAAATCGTAGATAGATTGGATATTAATTTTGGCCGTTAGTCCCCTAGTTGGTTTTTAGTTTTCTATGATCTAAATTTTCTGCATGTCCTTAGATATTCCGTCACCCAGACCACGCCAAAGCAGGCGTTTTATTCTGGGCGCATCACGAAAAGATCGTCTGCGTTGATCAAACAGTCGCCTTTGTTGGAGGCATCGACCTGTGTTACGGACGCTGGGATGACTATAAACACAGGCAAGTTATCACCTTATAGACTCATGTCTATATCTTTTTAACCGACTTCAAAAAAAGGAGGAGGTTCTCAATTCCATTCAATTTTTTTTGCGGTAAATTTTACACTCTACCCTGTAGTGTATATTATAGCACCCTATAAAAAAAATTGTAGACCTGGCTAGAAACAGTAATTTTTATGGTTTTTTTACGCTTGGCCAAAAATTTAAAAATTTTGATTCCATAAAAAACTACCAAATGCTTCCAAAAGAAGTTTTTCTATAGCTGCTCGAGTTTAATAAAACGCATTGAGTATTTAAATTAAATAAATAAGAATATCACACTGAACAGGTTAACAGATCTCGGCGACGCAACTCAACCGAAATCCTCAATCAGAATGAAGAAGAAAACATCCAGTTCACCAGGCGGCGGACTGTATCTACCTTACACGAACGGACTAGAAGCTGCCTTGGAACTCGCCAAGAGCTCCAAGGATCTAGTCATCAGTTTGAACGAGTAAGTTCTTTGTCTTCTTAGCCTGCAGATGTTGTATAAGGAATGTAAATAAAGTGGGGAAACTCGTTACATCCAGCTTTCGCACTTCAATCTCTTCATCAACTCAGCCTATCGCAGTCCACTGCTGGACATAGGCCTCTCCCAAGTTGCGCCACAATACTCGGTCCACCTGGCGGGGGGGCGCCCTGCGCTGCGTTTGCCGATTTGCGGTCTCCACTCAAGGATTCGTCTGCTCCAGCAGCCATCGGTCCTTCGACAGACAATCTCTTCAATCAATCAATTCAATCTTAACTTCAATTTCTTGCCACTCACCAATGAGAAAGAAAATATAACTATCCAACTTGCCAACCCAGCTTGGTTATAGCTTTCTACGAAATCCAAGCTGTAAGAAAATTTGGACAACACCTTTACATCTATTTCTTATTTTTATTTCAATATCGAACGTCTAAACCTTTACCCTCTTATTACAAAAGCTTAGGCCAGGTTGAGACCCTTGTTTAAACCAGGCTAAACGTCAAACTTACTTAATAAGGTGTTTAAGCCTGGCTTAAGCAAAACCTATTATTAAACCCAATTTTGTAATAAGGGCAAAGGTCAGTAATATATCTCAAATTGCTAAATTATAACAAACTAATATCTCCTTTCACAGTGCCACATTAAAAGACGACATCCAAAAAGAAGAAGTACCTGAAACAAGTGAAAAAGAAAACATTCCACAAAACCTTCCAGTCTTAGAACCAGGAGACCAGCTGCTTATCGCATCCAACACTCAACAGCAACGAGACTCGGGCAAATTTGATGGATCACCAGAAGTCCAAAAAAGAAAAGTACTCAACAAAATAACTAATAGAGGGAAAGATATTATCAGTATTCTATATCCACCGTACGAAGAAGATAGGAATGAGCAGAAATTTGATGATTCTGAGCGAAAAAAAGCTGAGAAATACGCGTTGTCGACTGACCAGATCTTGCTCACTGATGCTTTAGGAATAAAACCTATTGATGTGGACGTAGCAAGACATGTAAGCCAACCTACTCCACTAGCTCAGGTCGTCGAAGGGAGAGTCATCACGGAGGAAACAAAAGAAGCATTAGAGGATAAAGAAGGAAGCTCGAAACTCTGGATAGGGAAGGACTACACCAATTTTATCGTTAAGGACTTTAATAATTTAGATCTGCCTTTTGTAGGTGAGTTTACTGTTTCACACTTATTTGTGCTTGGATGGTGTTCATTGTAATAATATTTTATTGTTAAATCAAGGTACGGTTCCTTAAAGCCTGATCAATTTAATCTGTTGTCAATTTGTCAAATATACTACCTGTCTGATACGAGAATGCCGTTTTCCCTTCCCGCGCCTTCGTACCGCACCTCAAGCCAGGCCCGGCTAGTACCAATACTGACCAATAGCAACGCTGTAAAGTGCCTTAAGACAGTCTTTATAATGGTGGACCCCGGCATTCCCACAGCAGACGAGTAGTACAAAAGCCTTAACTGATGATTTTGCGTAGATATAAGTTTTTAAACTTTCGCAAATTTCACTCATATTAAACTATGGTTACGGGACTTTTCGCGCACAATGAAATCAAAACGAAACAAAAATTTTGACTAATCTCTACGTTTCGGCCAAGTTGCATTGGCCGTGGTCACAAGCAGACTGAAGTATACGGGTGTCATCGTCTTGAGCGGCGGATGTTTTCTCGAAATAACCGCGGTTAGTTCTTCGTAACATATCTGCCCGCGTAACACGATGTGTTGAATCACAATACAATGCTGACAGTTTCGGCGGCATACATGTAGACAAATCGCGACGCGAACACTTCTCGAAGACTGGATTCCACAAGGAGGACAACCTATATCCATCTTTCCGTGACGAACTTCAGTCTTCTTGTGACAACAGCCAATGCAACTTGGCCGAAACGCAAATGTGCTCGAAAATTCCCGTAACATAGTTTAATGTAAATGTTGTCAAGTTGTTAAATCTATGCAGTGCCTTAGCTGGTTGATGATTTAAAAATCGATACAGTACGCGTAATATACTGTGCCGCTCTGATACCAGTCTTTGCGAAAGGCCGCGCAGATACAGTAGCGTAATAAATGTGAGCAGGGCATAAGGATACATGGAACATTAACGAATGACTGAGACAGCGAGAACATGCGTCCCCCTGCCATCTTGCCACTCAGATGAACAACCTATCGGAATTTTGCCGCCATTACCGCGCATGTGCACTATTGATTTGGTTGCAAAATTGACTACTGCGCAGCCACCTGTTTCTCACTTAACAGCGGCACAGTTGTATTACGCGTACTGTACTTTTAATTCATCATAATCATCATCATTTTAGCCAAAATACATCCACTGCTGGACATAAAAGTAAAAGAGGGGATATGCCATAATCGCCACGCTTGGCAGGTGGGTTGGCGATCGCAGTCCGTTGTTTAAATACTCAGAGAACGCTGCTGCCCATCCTCTGGTGAATCCCTTAGTCGCCTTTTACGACACCCATGAGAAGATATAGGGTGGTGCAATTCTTTACGTCCAGCACCACACGGTACCTTTAATTATGTAACTCTATTTTCTTAAGATAATTGATTTATTTTATTATTTTAAAAGCATTTACGCATGCGAAGCGAAATCTAACGATTTAAATTGTGGAAAGAAAAAATCGCTCACGAGTGGAGGTTAATTTCGATACCACGGGCAGTGTTCACGGTAGCTTACTGGCTAAACCACTGGCGTACTGAGCATCATTGATTTATTAGACGCACAGACCAGTAAGCTTCAAGACTCCGCATAAACAAAGTTTTATATTCGAACGCAGTCGTAAAACGTTGGTGGGGTCAGGGGGGCGGACGGCGCGTTATGATTAGCCGGCTCAAACGTTCGGTGGTATGATTCCTTATGATTGGTGCCGCTCGCTGACTGAGTGACGTTCCGATTGGCGGAGTGACGTATGATATGCAGTGGTAGATCATATGCGTTGTGACCTGGGGTGTCCAGCTAACCGGCGTCTAGAGGCTTACTGGTCTATGATTAGACGAAACCAAGGAACTTATATATCAAGCTGGAAAGCGGACGGCTGACTAAAATTCGGTCTGATGATTGGGGAGACCTCTGTCTCTTTCTATAGGGTGTCCATACATGCAGGAAAGGGACAGCGGGCTCTCGGTAATACTATCTGAGAACACCGGGCTAGACCGGTATTTTCTCCCTGATTTTGATAAAAGATTTCGGACCTTATATGAACGGGATATTATTCATTTTTGAAGTTCTTAAATTTCTCCGTACGCATTCTATCTTGGGTCAAAATTCTTTGGACGAAACACATCAGTAATATATTGAATGTGTATTATTTCAGACTTAGTGGACAGAACCTCAACTCCCCGCATGCCGTGGCACGACGTGGGCGTCGTAGTTCAGGGAGCCGCCGCCCGCGACGTGGCGAGACACTTCATACAGCGGTGGAACGCCATCAAACTGGAGAAGGCTAGGTAGATATCATTACTATAATAATAATAATTCATTTAATTCAGGCATCTAGGCCCATAAAAAATACATAAATCCATATTAATAATAATAATGTTAAGTAAGTATGTAAGTATAATAAATTCTCAAAAGTTTGCTGCATTTGTAGGAACAACCTGTATCAACACAAATACTACCCTCCACCAGTTTGTAAAGACTGCTCGCGCAGTCACCGGTGTTCGCTCCTTCATAATGTAGCTAAATAGTATCTGGTATCTACCCACATTGAACTTTTTTTAATATCCTACCTTATTAACTACATTTTTGTTTACCTGTTTGCATAGTCGATGATACTGATGTACGGTAAAACTCTAATGAGTTTATGTTTACATCTTTAGAATGTTTTTGTTATGTATACCACTGAACAAATAAATAAATATACAATAATATAAAACGTAAAAATAAAATAATCTTTAGGTATTTAAACATGAGGTAATAGCGACGTCGCCGTCGTGTATCGCGCGGTGTCGGATATCCGTCCTTGGAATCGCCGGAAAACAACACCTCTCGCCTAAAATTCTTCCTTCGTGAAGGTCGACGACAGATGTTCAGTCGGAACCCTCACCACAAATGAATTAAAATTCTCATTGTGATTGAACCTATACATCGACCATTTGGTTCCGTATGGTGCCGGACATAAGAATTGCAACACCTCTCACCACTCTTCTCATGGGTGTCGTAAAAGGCGACTAAAGGATTCACCAGAGGATGGGCAGCACCGTTCTTTGAGTATTTGACCAACCAACTGATATCGCCAACCCGCCTGCCTATTGTTGCGATTATGGCATATCCCTCCCTTTTGGGGGAGGCCTATGTCCAGCAGTGGACGCCTTTTGGCTGAAATGATGATGGTCGATGTCATCATCATCATCATTTCAGCCCAATAAATTATAAAATAAAAATAAATATTTTGGGACATTTTTACAGAGCACTATCTAGTCCCATACTAAGCAGAGCTTGTGCTATGGGTACTGACAATGGATGTAATACTTATACTGGGTGTCAGGGAAACGCTTCCGAAAACGATGATAGGTGATAGTGCTGGTGATTACTGATACGAAACAACAAAATAATGCGATTCTTTTTTTCGATTTTTTAATATTTTTTTTGCAACTGATTAGCAAAAAAACTTTTTTTATTTACTTATTTTTTTAAAGTTTGCAATGTAATTCAAATAAAATACCAGCTGGCGCTAGGGGTGAACGACATCCGCTCGCATACACAGTCTGTGTCGTAGCGAGCGTAGGTAGCTAGGTACGTGCGGCATTGAACCCGAGTTTTGTACGCTTTACATTGCGGGTTTTCAAAATACCAAATCACTAAAACAATGAGAATACGGCTAATGGTTATTGGTATTCGAATGTATTTAGGTAGTAAGTATAATAATAGCCTTTCAATTTCGGAAGCGTTTCCATTACACCCAGTCACAGACCAGTAAGCTACAAGACTCCGCATAAACAAAGTTTTGTATTCGAACGCAGTCGTAGAACGTTGGTGGGGTCAGGGGGGCGGACGGCGCGTTATGATTGGCCGGCTCAAAAGTTCGGTGGTATGATTTCTTATGATTGGTGCCGCTCGCTGACTGAGTGACGTTCCGATTGGCGGAGGGACGTATGATATGCAGTGGTAGAGCATGTGCGTTGTGACCGGGGGTGTCCAGCTAACCGGCGTCTAGAGGCTTACTGGTCTATGCACCCAGTATACTTTTTACAACAGACGCCTAATGTTGAATATAATGCGTACAATAAACTCTGCCACTAGCTGAGGCGGGGTAATGCAATCCGATTGGCCCTACCAAGGCGGCTATTGGCTAATCACTAACGTAGCAGTTTTGACGGCTCATATAAGTGGTCGAAACTGATTTGAAGATTTCAAGTGGCGAATAGTGGCGACCTACATTAGTGAAATTTTGTAGATGTTTGAAAGACATCGGTTGCATGTTATGTGGCGTCTATATACCATACGGGACCATACGGGGCGTATACACCCCGTATGGTCGATTTAACTATATCAAATCAACCCCTACATGTCTTGCCATAGAATGACGTGACGCGACGCGACTATCTTATCGACTCGTAATGTCTAGTTCGAAATATTGGGCTCCTTAAACGTAGCCGTGAATCAACTTTGTCGTGATCACCGCTTGACAACTGATTGACCGTCTAATTACTCTTTTTCATTCCCTAAGTCACCTTTAACGACACCTGGGAGTAAACAAGTATTAACTACCCTGCAACATGTTTCAGGCAAAATCCGAACTACCCGTATTTGCTGCCGAAGTCATACACCGATATCAAACCTCTAAATGATCTGGACAAACATCTTGAATGCGATATCAACAATGTATCTTGTCAGGTAACTAAATGAAATAATGAAATTGTCTGGAAAATGTTAGTTTTGGTGAATAGAAGCGATTCATTTTCATAATTTACAGAGTTTTGACATTATCACCTTTGCTGGCCATTACTTTATTAAAACAATAATATATGTTGCCAAAACTGACAAAAAATCTGCAATATTTATTATTTGAGGAAAGAGGTAGGGTCTTGGACGCCCCTAAGCCACTGCGACCTAAAAGATCTGCTGAAAAAAGCTGCAAGTCAATCATAAAGTCGACTATGACCTTGGGGGAGGAGGATTTGATCTCCTGCATTGAGATGACGTGGTCTCCAAGATGCTGGCTTCTGATGTGGAAATCTGCAATAAAGCACTGGTGTACTGAAATACACCAGTGCTTTATCCGTTAAGCTGCCCTGAACTCTGCTCGTGGTATCGAATTTAACTTCCACTTTGAATTCGTCTTTGGGTGACGTCTACTACATCTTATTAAGACACAGACCGTTTCTTAAGGGGAATAGTTGCAGACAAGTGGCGCCCCCATCAGTAAAAAATATTACTCACTGAATAAATACATCATTTATCGAAAACTCGTTTTTAACAATTGAAGTACAGGTACTGCAGTTTAATCAGAAACTATTAACTCTGTAAATTATACTTCGCTGTAGTTGTAAATAGAAAAAATACTAAAAACGACCACTTTTGGCATTTTTTCTGTCTAGTACTACAGCGAAGTATGTTTTACAGAGTTAATAGTTTCCGATTAAACTACAGTACCTGTACTTCAATCGTTAATAACGAATTTTCGGTAAATGATGTACCTATGCAGCGAGTATCAAATTTTGTACAGATGGGGCGCCACTTTTCTGCTACATTCCCCTTAACAGACTCGACTAACGTTGCAGTGAATTCAAAGCCGTATATATGTGCCCTTATTATTTTACCGCATTAAAGCACGCGGAACAAAATCTAAAAATAATTGTGGAAAGAAAAATATAATAAAACTAGTTTAACCAGATTATATCGCGTATATTATTTAGATTGGTTTCCTGACGTTTCATTTCGTTTCGAAACGATTTTAATTAATAAAAATTGTATGGTAGATTAAAATATTTTTTTAGAAATATCTGTAAAGACGCTTGTCATCTTAGGCCCGTATTCCAGAAGGATACTCAAGCGTTGATCTCTGTTTAAAACTAGTTTTAAGTTGAGCTTTGATTTTAGAACGTCCCTCAAGCAGAGATTTGTTGATCACAGTTCAGCTGAGTTTAGTTTCATTTTATATTGTCACCTGTTTCGGTATTTGGGCAGATATTTGATCTGTAATCACTCAAGCGTGGTCCAGACTACGCTTGAGTAGAGATTTCTATTATATTTCAGGTCAAATTCATGTGTTATGTTGTTGAATTAAAGTTTATAATTACCGTTCTGGAATAAGACCGATACTCAAGTAACGATTCTATACTTAAGTAGTGATCAGGTGATTGGAGTTTAAACTGTACTTGAGGAAGCTACTATAATACGGGCCTTAGTCTTCCTGTGACCTCGAACGCTGCAAAGTTTTCGAAAAGTCAGGAAACCAATCTAAATAATATACGCGATATAATCCGGTTAAACTTTGTTTTATTATAATCGTAATTTACTACAACATCTGCTAATCTCAATAGAAGTCTCCATTCTACACTTACTTCTCAGGCCCTAAAAAGGTTTTGAAGTTAATTATTTACTATCCCCAGGTGCTACGCAGTCTATCAAGCTGGTCAGGAGGTTTCCTGGACCCCGACACGGTGGAACAAAGTATTCACGAAGCCTACGTGGACACAATCACTCGCGCGCAGCACTACGTATATATTGAAAACCAGTTCTTCATCACGCTGTCACGGTCCAGTCTCACAGTGAGAAACCAGGTGAGTGCAAAGACTGGAGTTGTAGGCTTATATTCAGCTGCGATGAAATAACCTACTTACTACCAAAGGATTAGTGATAAGGTCACGTGACGTGCGGCACTTTGTATACACAATATGGCGTCGAATCCGCCCCTTGCACTAGTGATGTACCAACGCTGAAAACGTGTTATAGAAAGGAGGTCATTGTATACATCGAAAACGTGGCAAGTAGGTTCTTTCATCGTAGATATTCAGAGACGAATCTAAGCGTGAACTCGTGCTTCCAACTATCTAATAGCACTGCATTTAGACAGAAGTCGGCGTTTAAACGAAAAGCGCATAAAAAAGTCTTATATTTTTAAAAAGCGTATGAGCCCGCTTTGTGATTAAAGCACATTTCGTTTAGGCTTTTTCGTGAACCAAACTTATGTTTTCAATAGTACGATTGAAATGTAACTCTATTTCTATAAGTATAAGACTCAATTTCAAATGTGACAGGTGGTTTGATAACCTGCAGAATTAAATTTTATTCGTTTTCGTAAGCTTAGAGCACTTTTTTGTTTTGTTGATTATTTTCGTATCTTTTAAACGTTCTTGACCTTGGTTTATTTGCTTTCGCCTTGGCGCTTAGTTTATCTTTCGTTGTCAACGAGTGAATGCATTTTTGAATCTACACCTCGGTAATTATGTAACGATTGTAGTTTGTTGGTATAGTTTTTAGTGAACTTTTGTAAATAGAACAGTGTAATTGTAGACGAAGGAAAGTAATTTTTTTAGTAGTGATAAACGGTAAGCGTCATAAGCGTAAAAAAAACTTTGGCCGAAAAAAGCACAACGTTTAAACGCGCTTACAATTTAAAGCCGTTTTTCCCAACTTATGTTTGAAGCATGAGTTGACGCTTAGAATCGTCTCTGAATATAAGCCACACACTAGACAGTTGTCAGTATCCAACACACTGTTCCAAGCTGCGCTTGCGCTACAAAGTGTAACGTCAACATGTATAAAATGTTTGAGTTTATCTATCATTTTTGCTCTTACTTACCGACTACGTTGGAGCCCAGAAGGAAGGTGATGTTTTTTATGACTCACTTTTTGCACTCACTACGATCACAATAATGAGGTCGTAAAACAGCATTTCTTTCAAATTATCGTTCACTGCCTCGTGACTATAAATCACAGACCACTAAGCCTCAAGACGCCGATTAGCCAGACACCCCCGGTCACAACGCATATGCAGTAACACTGCATAACATACGCCCCGCCACCAATCAGGACGTCACTCCGTCAGCGAGCGGCACCAACCATAAGGAATCATACCACCGTACTATTGAGCCGACCAATCATAACGCGCCGTCCGCCCCCCGGTCCCCGCCAACATTTTACGACTGCATTCTCATGCAAAACTTTGTGTATGCGGTGTCTCGAGGCTTACTGGTCTGTGCTATAAATTTTTATTTATTTATTTTTTTATTTATTTTATTGATTATAGACGAGCAGCACTATTGCTGATATGTCTATATCACACAGTGCTGAAAATTAGCTAATTGTTTATTTTTTTTGCTTTCACAGTTTTGCCAACGAGAGTCGATTTGTTTGTAGCCAGTTGTCGAGTCTATTCTTAAATGAGTTTACAAATTGAGCATCTGTCCAAAAAAAATCATTTCAATCCAGAACGTCTTTCAGCCGTCATTGGTGTCGATTCTCTTGTTCACGATCTATACTTATTTTAAACTATCGCTCCCTTTTACTAATAGTTGATATAAGAGATGGCAACAATTTTAGAACTGTCAAATTAGTTTACGTGTTTTGGTGGGCACGTTCCGAGATTATGACTAAACTTGTATGGAAATCTAAATTCCGACTAATTTGACAATTCTTAAATTGTTTCCATTCCAATGCCAATGTTTAAAAAAAAAAGTTAAGTTTATGAACAAGAGACTCGACACCATTGTCATCTTAAATCCGAACATTTCAACAACAACAGAGAACTTCAAATCTATTCACTAACCTTAAATAAGTGCAAAACCAAAGTAAATGAGTGGCTATATACACTTTCTTATGAAGATACAGAAGGTCTGGTCATAAATTAATAATTCTCACGCAATAATACATCAACACACAAACATACCTCTCACACATCCATACATTACACATACACACTCAAATACTTAGATGATGTTAAATAGTAACTATTTGTATTTTATCTAAATATTTATTTCACTGGTTTTATTTTTGATCATGTTTTTCAAGCACAGTTATTGCATTATATTCCTGTAGAATCTGGAGGTGGGCGATGGCAGCTGCGACACAGTGCATACTACTGCAGCTACTATCGTACTCTTGTACCTTGTTATACTTGTAATAATGTTGCCCAATAAACTTTATCTTATCTTCAATCAACTCAGCCTATCGCAGTCCACTGCTGGACATAGGCCTCTCCCAAGTTGCGCCACAACGCTCGGTCCTTTGCCTTCCGCATCCAGTCCCCCCCAGCCACGTTCTTTAGGTCGTCGGTCCACCTGGCAGGGGGGCACCCTACGCTGCGTTTGCCGATACGCGGTCTCCACTCAAGGACTCGTCTGCTCCAACGGCCATCGGTCCTTCGACAGACATGGCCAGCCCACTGCCACTTCAGCTTACTGATCCTACAAGCTATGTCGGTCACTATTTATATCTTATCTTATCTTATTTGCATTTATGATATAAGTGGGATTCTTATTCCTTGTTATTATTTGTTTCTAGATAGGGGAAGCCCTGTACAACAGGATAATGCGAGCATTCCGCGCGAAGGAAACGTTCAGAGTATTCGTGGTGATGCCGCTACTGCCCGGGTTTGAGGGAGAAGTGGGCGCGCCCTCCGGCACCTCCCTACATGCCGTCACACACTGGAACTACCAGAGTATATGCCGGTTAGTTACACAACACCGTTGTAGAATGAATTTATTTCTAACAAAATCACACACAACAATGCCTTATCGGATTGAAAACGGATGCAGAATTACAGTAAAAACAATGTTGCTAGACATTAAAAATATTAGATGTTGCAACTTAATTCGGTAGATTAATTTTGTTGATATTACCACGGATAATATAATGCTATAATTACCTACTTAATATTCCACTGAATTTTTTATATTTTTTTAATATTATAGGATGGTGAAACGAGCTCAAAGCCCACCTGATATTAAGCGGTTACCTTTGCCCATAACAACTTCAATACCACCAAGGCTGTTGCCTAAATGGCACCGCAAGTCGGTTCTCCAAACTGAGACATGAAGATGGAAAGTCTCATGTGATTGTAATTTCACCGGCACCCGCACCCTTCAGACCGAAACACAGCAATGCAAGCATCGCTATTTGGCGGAGAATTAGATAAGGTGGTAGTACTTCCCCGGACGAGCTCTTTCGCAAAGGAGCTCTACTACTACTAAAAACCACTGAATTCCCATCCCCCCGCAGGCGAACACGGGGATGTTTTCCATTCCAGTTGGATAACATGTTAGCGTGTTTTGTTAGGCCTAACAGTTAGGCCACGCCCCTATTGTGTTAGAAAAACCTGTTCGTTATAAAAATATGGTTGCCGGAGACACGGCTTACACAAATATGTCAAACATACTAATCGCAATAACGAAAAAACTGGACACGACTGTACTGAGCGGGACGTAGCTATTGACGAAAGCGAGAGCAACGATTGGAGGTCGTCCGGTTGCTCCGTTGCACAACAACTATACCTCACCCGTTCCCCACTTGACGTCTTTCGTCCCTTGCATCTATTTTGGGCTTACTGCGCAGCGATTTGTTGCTAACTTCAGAAACATAAAGACCCGTGGCGCGTATTGTAGCTTGATATACTTTGAAGCACTTCTGACTCTTTTTTCCTACTTCCTACTTCTTACTACCTACTTCTTTTATTGGTTATTGGTTCACGCTTGCCCAGCAAAGGTGAGAAAGGGATGGCAGTGAAATATTTCGACCCGTAGATATATTATGGATATATTATAGATATGTTATGGGGTAGCCCAAACCCACCGACAGACCGATGACTGCCATGATTTTTGCAATAACTTAATTACTAGTTTTCTCCACACAGGAGTCGCGAAGCCATAATAACTCGTCTCTACGAATCCGGCGTCCCCGATCCATCAGAGTACATAACCTTCCACGGCCTTCGAACACATTCCGTACTGGGAGATGAGCCTGTGACAGAGTTGGTATACGTCCACTCGAAGCTACTGATAGCTGACGACAAGACTATCATATGCGGCAGTGCGAATATCAACGATAGGTCCATGGTCGGGAAGAGGGATTCGGAGATAGCTGTGTTGTTGCAGGTTAGTTTTCTTAAATATTATTTTTTATTGTAAAATCCATGTAGATATTCCCTGCGGTGAGGTCCTGGCGTTCTGTAATACATCAGGTTCAGGTTTAATAATGTCCTCCCGGCCGAATTTAGGTCACGGGCACAGAAATAAATAGATAGAATGGTTGTAATCACAATTTTACTTTCGATCCATGCGTGGCAACTTTCGGACAAACCTCGCCTCCCATGTTGACGTCATTAATTAAAAAAACAAAAAAACAAATTTACTTTAGAGCTTTTGTTTCTGCAGTTAGAAACAGCGCAATAAGGCATTTTTGCGGGTTTTTTTTTTGGTTTTTTTTTTGTATTTACAGAAACAAGTCATAAGGCATACTGAGAAAGGTTTTGAAATGCCCTGCACTCTGGTGCAGAGTGTTGGCACGCGCACCATCCGCTTTTCCATTCTATCTCTCTATTTCTGTTATCACGGTGGTCACGGCGGCCAATCTCAACGAAGACTAGCCAAGTAGCCATCTGCGCGGGATATATTATAGTGCACAAGTGTGTGCGCAAACACAGGTGCACTTTCTATTCCCTCACTCTCATAATCCGATGAGACGGCAATCCGACACTACCGGAGAGAGATTAGGCGCAGGACCGAAGGCTTTACGTGCTGATACACAAATTTATACCTACATCAGATTCCAGCTCCTTGCATATATGCCAGCCAGACTATACCAAAACTCATGTAATTTGTAAGAAATATATAATCATTATACTGGGCAAAATTGGGGTGAATAGAGACAAAAGTGGGCAAGGATTTTAACATTGAAATAAAATAGATTGAATAGATACCCACAAATACTTAAAAAATGTTCTGCCATAATTTGGTAAACGTTCCAGTCTTTGTGGGCAACAAACTATATTATTTCAATGTTAAAATCCTTGACCGCTTTTGTCCCTTTTCACCCTTGCATTCATATTTACCCCGTTTTACGGTACTTAGTTTGTATTGTGAGGAGAAATAAACGATATGTTATAGGTTTAAAGAATTTTATTTCTCATAAGAACTTTTAAAACAGTTCGCAATGAAATACAAAAGTACTTTATATAATTTTTGCCTCTAGAGTCTAGAGCGTTAGAAATGTTACAGTGTACATACATAATTATTATTATTTTAGTCCAGTTCTGGAACTTTCCATAGGAAAACTGAGTCTGGAATTATTATGTGCGATGTTATATGCTAAGAAGCGAATTGGTTTTGTTTGACAGCAAGGCAAAACTTCTGATTCTGGTGGTGCTGTTACTTGCTATTGGCCTGACTATTTGGCTCACAAGTTAGGTTGTGCTTCAAGGACCTCGTCTGTTGAACTGACCAGTCCTGAGAATCGACTTCGATTTAAAGCCATAGCCCATTGCTAAATCCATGTAGATATGTGGTCCCGTCCCAATATATGCTTGGGGGAGGCCTGTGTCCAGCAGTGGACGTCTTACGGCTGTAATGATGAAAAATGATAGTTTAGAAATGGCAGGGGGGGGGACACATTGTAAGCCACTTTAGCCGGCTATATTTCGCAGATGGTACACCTGATAAAAAAGTGATGTATGAAACATTACTTTCATTTTAGTAAACCTATTCTATGATACCCCACACGAGGGGGTGCAGCGAAAATAAATATTTTCATCCCCATTCCACATGTACGGGCGCCACCTCTAAAATACGTCATCCCGATTTTTTCATTCTTTTAAAATTGAGATCTACCTATATGTATGTAGACTATTTTTTAACAAAATTTCATTTCCTTATCATTATAACTGTAGAAGTTATTAAGCTGTAAATGATTAGGACAGACGGACGGACATGACGAAACTATAAGGGTTCCTTGTAGGACTACGGAACCCTAAAAAGAGGGTAAATTACCCTATTTGTATTGGAAACATTGTTCATAGGACGAGCAGTTTATAGACGGCACTATGAACGGCGAGGCGTTCCCTAGCGGCCGCGTAGCGGGGGCGCTGCGCAAGCGACTGTTCAGAGAACATCTGGGATTAATGGGCGAAGACCTGGACAGGTTGGGAATGTCTCTCGATGATCCCTGCTGTAACGAGTTCTATAGAAACCAATGGAAGGCCACGTCTAAGAGAAACACTGATTTGTATGAAGATGTAAGTATAAACGAAAATATCAAAACTTTGTTGTGTACATCAGTTTTGACTTTTTAACCGACGAAAAAAAAGGAGGAGATTCTCAATTCATAATCATAATCATAAATCTTTATTTCACCAAATGGAACAACTTACATTTTTTTTAAATTACAGTACTTTTTTGTGTAGGTACTACTAGTGAATGTTTACAACAGAAGATAGAATGAATTAGTACCATAAAACATAATTATCACTTACGAGCGTAGCAAGTTGTATCAAGTCCGATTAGCACTATCCCCCGTACTAGTTAAAACTGTATTACGGAAAGAATAGGTCTTCTCCTTCTCGAACACAAACATCGTCATAAATAAATAGTAAGTCTCATAATAATATGGTTGGAGGAGCAATTCGACGTGTATTTTTTTTTTTTTATGTATTTGATGATAATTTTTTTAATGGATAGGGTATGTTTTATTAACTCAGTCACTCACAATAAAGGTACTGTAGTTTAATCAGGAACTATTAACTCTGTAAAATATAATTCACTGTAGTTATAGGTATAAAAAGTGCCAAAAGTGGCCGTTTTTCGTGTTTTCTCTATCTACAACTACAGCGAACTACATTTTACAGAGTTCATAGTTTCAGTACCTCTATTATGAGTTTTACAAGATGTTAAAATCTACTGTCGCTGTGTCTGTTAGTCGTATAGAAAAATATTCGCTCTCTTATTGGCTTGGACATTGACAGTGACATTGCCCGAGCCAATAAGAGCGCGAATATTTTTCTATAGTCGATAGCGACAGCAGAATTTAACATTTTGATCTTTATTTCATTTCTGTGCAACCAGATTTTGGATAAATAATCCACGGCGAGTAATTATTTTCTTATTTACGGGAGCGCTACTGAACTGTGGGGAGCCCCTTAACTAAAGTATTGATAAGCAGATTTCTTTTACTTTAACCTTGTCGTGATGTTCCCGCAACAGCGTAAAAGAGGACTAACGAATACAGTATCCACCTGTATCATTTCAGCCCAAAGACGTCCACTGCAGGACACAGGCCTCCCCCAAGTGGGAGGGACATGCCATAATCGCCACGCTTGGCAGGTGGGTTGGCGATCGCAGTTGGTTGGTGAAATACTCAGAAAACGCTGCTGCCCATACTCTGGTGAATCCCTTAGTCGCCTTTTACGACACCCATGAGAAGATATAGGGTGGTGCAATTCCTTATGTCCAGCACCACCTGTATGGTACAACGAAAAGTGCCTAGTAAAGCAAAAAGGGTACTTATACTTCTTTTTTCCATTTTTCCAGGTATTCCAAACAATACCAACAGACTCCGTTCACTCATTCGCCGAACTAAAGAAATATCAAGAAGAGCACTGCCAAAACCTCTGGAACACAGACCCGGCGCTCGCTAACAGAAAAATAGACCTTATACAAGGGTATCTAGTAGATTTACCGCTAGAATTCCTTTGCAACGAAACCCTGACCCCTCGAAATACCTCCATGGAAGGTATGATGCCGACCGCACTTTGGACTTGATGCTCATGAAGGGAGTAAAATATTCATGTAAATAATATTTGCCATAGAAATACGGTTTGATTGACGTTATTAATATTTTTGGTGGTAAATATTCTGATTGGTTCTATGACTTTTCACCGACAATAGTTAGTAGTGACTCTAGTACCGTCTTTTCCGTAAGGGCATAAGCCCAGGGCCCCAGCTAGTAAGGGTCCTATACAAAAACATCGTAAAAATATAGCCCATTAAACTATTTAATAAATCCTATAATGGAAAAACACAATATGAGCAAAGTAAAACAAAATAACAACGTTGCTTTCCAATTTCCTGCCAAAAAGTCCACGTCAGCTTGAGTAAATTTTTTCAAGGCAATTGGACTCGTCATCATGATTCTTTTGACCATGGTTTAATGTTACACCAGGTACTCTCTTCACGTGACAGCTAGGTCACGTGATTGCCTCCGTACTACGTCATCGGCTGTGGAGCCAATAGCGGGCTGTTATCGTGACACTTGTCAGTTTGATGTGCTGCCACTTTGTGTAAATAAATTACCAGAGCAAAATGTATTTTTTCATTTACTTGCTTCTATAAAGAAGCACTTTTGAACTAGTAATTTTATACAGTTTATAGTTAGGCTAGTTGGGAATTTATTTTATATTCATTATGAACTAAAATCTCCATAATCGTATTGAAGACGTCAATCAACGGCAACACTGATCGTGACGTAGCACCGAGGCATCGCGGGAAGAGAATACCTGGCGAAACATATTATTATACCATGCTTTTGACATTTAATGGAGCATTTTGCCATGTATCAATGTATGGCAGATATAGTTAGTTCTCTCGTGTCGTAGTAAAAGCATTCATTCATTTGTACTCAAATCAAAATCAGATTCCTAAAATCAACTTTTATAAAATGAAAACCATCTGTTACGGTGAAACGGTTATGTTTGGGAATTAAGTATGTGTAGTTATATTATTTTCGGGAAATTGGTGTGTAGTGGTAACCCAATAATTCTAGTATCGGTGTTTCCTGTAACGTAACTTTCAAGCTACAAGTGGGCCAATCAACTTTTTTTGTCACTATGTTTTAAAAAATATAAAAAGTTACCTGCCAATGGTAAATAGTAAATACTTAAATATTTATGTTATGACTCTATGAAAAAATATTCCCAGTGGATAAAGCATGATGTTTTCATACATAATATCTCGGGGACATTCGATGTCCCCTGAGTCACCCATTTTACAATAATTTATTTTTTTGTTATGTCAATCATTGTAAACGATTGACTAACATACACAAACCTATACATACTTCAACAAAATTACTGAAAGAAATAAAAACTTTTTCTCTTTTAGACAGTATTTTAAGGACAAAAAAAAAGTTGATTCCTCAATCAACTTTTTTTTTGTCCTTAAAATACTGTCAAGCATACTGACAGCATGTCTGTATACTGTGCTTCCTCAAGCATAAATGTTGCAATTGCATAATAAATAAGAGTCTAAGTACGTACCTCTATTTAACGATAAGTTTTGAAGGAATGTTTGTGCAGTTTGAATACCTTATTTTAATAACGTAATATAAATCATGTAATAAGTTTTATTGTATTAATTAATAATATATTTGTGAAGAGAGTAATCGATGATCTGAAGTAGTTTTCTACAGAGATTCAATATCAATCAAATCAATCAACTCAGCCTATCGCAGTCCACTGCTGGACATAGGCCTCTCCCAAATTGCGCCACAACGCTCGGTCCTCTGCCTTCCGCATCCAGTCCCCCCCAGCCACGTTCTTTAGATTCAATATATTTTTATTTAATTTTTTTTTTCTATGTATAGGAACTGTCCATATTATACACATAGCGTCCATAATGTACTTGTATATGTTAGGTCTAAAAGCCAATGCACGATTACATTTATAGCTGCCTAAATCCAGTAAGTAATTTATTGTTGCATTTTACGAAGACGCGTGAATCATTGGAATTCGTACCTTAAGTCAGTGCATTAAGAGTCACGCGACACGTCTTTGTGAAATGCAGTAATTATGTACTGTTTATTGGACTATTATTATAGATTGCAAAAGTTTAGAGAATATTTAGACACATGTTTAAACCGGGTCAAAAGTCAAACTCCATACATAAAAAGGTGTTTTATGCCTGGCTTAAAACACCTTGTGTGTGTTGCCAGTAATTCCTTACGGCACTGAAACGAGGTCGCTCACAATGGGCCTGATAAGAAGGCTCAAAGTCACTCAAAGGGCAATGGAGAGGGCTATGCTCGGAGTGTCCCTGCGTGATCGAATCAGAAATGAGGAGATTCGCAGGAGAACGAAAGTAACCGACATAGCCCGAAGAATTGCCAAACTTAAGTGGCAGTGGACGGGGCACATTGCTCGCAGAACGGATGGCCGATGGGGCAGTAAAGTTCTGGAGTGGCGACCGCGTACTGGAAGGCGCAGCGTGGGTAGGCCCCCCACAAGGTGGACCGACGACCTGGTGAAGGTCGCGGGAATCCGCTGGATGCGGAAGGCGCAGGACCGGTCGTTGTGGCGATACTTGGGGGAGGCCTATGTCCAGCAGTGGACGTCTTTCGTCTGAAATGATGATGATGATGGTGCCTGGCTTAAGCAAAACTTATTATTAAACCCGATTTTGTAGGTAATAAGTTGGTTAAAGTTATCCTTAATAACTTACCAGCTTACTAAAAGAGCTCGAAGTGTTTAGGTACTTAAAGAAATGTAAACAATTTGAAATATAATGTTTTATTATAAAATGCAAACATTACTGACAATTCACAAAACTTATACCTCTAATTACAAAATCGGGTTTAGCAATAGGTTTAGTCTAAGCCGGACTTAAAAGCCTTTTTTATGTATGGAGTATGACGTTAGACCCGGTTTGAAGAAGGGTCTAAAACTTGTGTAAACTTTTGTAATAAGTGGGATATAAACTTATAATTAATTTGTAAGTTAGCAGTTAATTTGTAATTGTTAGTTAAAAACGCGTCAAGATTGTTTCAATCAATTCAGCCTATCGCAGTCCACTGCTGGACATAGGCCTCTCTCAAGTTGCGCCACTACATTCGGTCCTCTGTCTTCCGCATCCAGTCCCCCCCCAGGTTGTCGGTCCACCTGCCGGGGGAGCAAAATCAAGATTGTTTACCTTTAGTTAATTATCAGAACATTTCCAGTATAAAATATAATTGTAACCGAACTTGGACTTTTAGCCTTAACATTAATAGTATTTAGTTCTACTTAATTTAATTTTGAGAATCACTGCAATCAATTGAATAATTGTAGATATAGTATTCCTGTTGTTATAACTTTTAAAATTAAGCTATTCCGTCGTTACATTGCAGTTATTTTTAGTTAAATGCAGATTATGCCGTATGTTTGCGTGTTATACAACTAAAAAAAACAGTAATAACCTAATATTTATTTTTAGTTAATTTTACTGTTTATTCAAGTTAACAATAGTTTTATATTACAACGCATCCAACGAAATATGATAGCTCAAATATGTAACAACGATATTAGTAACGTATTTTTCAATCAACGAGTATACAGCCCAATAGTCGCCAAATGTTGAACATAATGCGTACAATAAATTCTGCCACTAGTTGAGGCGGGGTACTGCAATCCGATTGGCCCTACCAAGGCGGCTATTGGCTAATCACTAACGCGGCAGTTTTGACGGCTCGTGTAAGTGGTCGAAACTGATTTGAAGATTTCAAGTGGCGAATAGTGGCGACCTACATTAGTGAAATTTAATAGATGTGTTGCAGACATCGGTAGCCTGTTATAAAGCGTCTATGGGCTGTATCGTCGTTGGTTTCAATCAACTGCGGATCCAGGAGGGGGGCACGGAGTACGTGCCCCAAAACGGTTCAAATAAAACAAGGAGCTGGGAGATATACGATACTACTTTAAAAATATCCGTTTCTTTTTGCGTATATAAGTAGGGACATAATACCGCAAGATGCAAATCGCAAAATACACACAGCCCAACATCATCATCATCTCGGCCGAACGACGTCCATTGCTGGATATAGGCCTCCCCCAACCATCGCCGCAACGACCGGTCCTGTGCTTTCCGCATCCAGCGGATTCCCGCGACCTTCACCAGGTCGTCGGTCCACCTTGTGGGGGGCCTACCACGCCGCGCTTTCCAGAACGCGGTCGCCAATAGCAAAACAAAGTGCAATAATATATATACGTTGTTCCTGTTTACTACTATTTTCATGGTGTACAATAAAGTATATTCTATCTATCTATCTACTATAGGGGACATTCTTTACCTTTCTGGTCTTTGTGAACTAAGTCAGAAATAAATCCTGGATCCGCCCTTGGTTGCAATCAGCTGTAGGTAATGATTATAGCAATATGACTTAAAACCCATTTATCATTCCAGTGAGCTCAGTCCGTATTCAACACAGAGTAGATAATTAATGGAGTAATCAGTGAAACCTCACATCACAAAAAGAAACCTGTTTGACGCAACACCAGTATATGTTTCATGCCAAATTCGCTGTGCCCTCGATCAAATTAGTATATTTGATCAAAGTTTGTGCCACTTGTGGGTGTGTGGACCCGATGCAAAATATGCGTTGTTTGGTATATAAATACTTCATTACTTATGTCTACTTCCTTAACCTGACTTATACAGTATTTTCCTACTATAAAAATATGTAGTGTAAATAAAATTGTGTTATCATAATAAATAACAACATTTTAAAGTTAATTGCATTCTGCTCACACAGTTAGCAGCAAAGTTAATTAGACAACCTGGCTAATACCATCACATGTCTTCCTAAAACAATTAACTGCCGAATTAAGTTATTTTCTAATGTACCCCTAAATTACTTACCATTCCAATTATATCCACCGGTTTTAATTTAAATAAATAATATTTCATCATAAATATCACGCATTAATTAATTCATAAACAGGTCCAAACAATCATAAATTAACAATTCAAAACATTTCGTATAATCTTAAAAACAAAACTACCCCGTTTTATATATTTTCAGCACTGCGCACAATTTTCTGGACTATATTTTATTTATCTTTGATTTATAAAGTTTGCATAAAATTAAATATCAGAATGAGGTTTTTAGAGCAATAATCTGATACACTTAAATTATAAAAGGACATTGATAAAAATAGCCTTAAACTGTTACAAAGATGAACTATATACAAAAATTACATGCGATTTTTATCGTTAAATAATATATATTGTATTTAATGCGGACAGTACAAGAACCATTTTTTATATTTTAAGGAGTATCAATACATTAATGACGTAACTGGATAAAATTGTATCATCTATGTTATCTGTGTATCATCCATATTTTTATTTCTATACTTTATAGTCTATGATTCAATATTATAGACTCCTTTTCACACAAGAAATTCCAAAAAATTGGCATCGACTGACAACTTGACGACAATTTAGGTGGTTTGACATTTGACATAACAAAAAAAGCAAAACATGACATCAAAATAGCACAGATAACTGTGATTATATGTGTCAAAATAGTAAATATTTAAAAAATCTAAAATTATATTTAGTACTGTCCGTGTTTATGAATGTATTGCAATACATTGGCTTCATTGAGTTGTATATGGTGAGCATCAACTTTAATTTGTAATGCCTTAAGGCGGAGTCACTAAGGATCTTTAGCAATGTCCTTTTGACCCTAACACTGATGTAGAAATAATAGGTTTATTTTACAGAGTCTTCGTTCTGAATGACTTCCAATGGCTGTTTAGATTGTTATGTATTTTTTAAATAATAATTTATACTAATTACAAATATTTCGTATGTACCTAATTTCAATATTCAATCTATTTGAGATTATAAAATGAATTTTAATGATTCCTGCCGTGGTGCAAATACTAATTATTCTTATTTTATTATTATTAACAGAGATTTATAAAATATTATTTAATCATATTATTTATAATTGTAAGTTGAAGTGTATCAATGGTTGAGATGAATCTGTGTTGTGTTGTCTAGTAATAAAAAATATTTTTCTGAAAATGGTATTTATTATTCTTTTATACCTACCTGATTTTTATTCTAAGAAAAGGTTTAATTCGAAGGTAGAATTTAAGGTAGGCTTGTAATTCGAAGGAATCGCCTTTCGGCAATAACCACAAATTCCAAAAAAATATGTTTTTTTTTTTTTTTCTGAAAAAGCGTTGGTATCGGTTCCAACCCGGTTATCAAACCGTGTTTTCCTATCAATAGCCTAATAGTACACTCAACCGCGCATCAGTGGTTACACTTGAATTACGAAAATCGCCGCTACTGTATCCGAAATAAAGAGTATAATATTATATTATCTGTGACGCTGTCAAGGTCAACCTGTTACCAATGACGTGCGGTCGACTGTACCAAGAAATACGAAAGGTATAGCGTACAGCCACCATATTATATGTGTAGGTAGGTACCTATATTCTATTCTACACGAACAGAATAAAAGCGCAGAAATAAAACTAATAAACTGCCATCTAGTGGCACAATATTACAATACATACAAACCGCGTTTGATGATTGAATCAACCACAAGTGAGTCAGTTGTATTTGCCTCTGCCTGTATTTTGATTACAACACTAGATGGCAGTTTAGTGTTACCTGAATTACCTCTTCCTCTACAATATTTTACACATCGGCATCGCAACAGGTGTCTGGGCGTAACATGTTACAGGGGGCCTAGTACGAGTTTGACCCTTACGAATACTTTCATAGTTTTCGTCGACTTTCATTCATAAATCAGTAGTTCCTCCTCGATTCCGCCAGGGGCGCTACTAATTTATGAATGAAAGTTGTCGAAAACTATGAGAGTATTCGTAAGTGTCAAACTCGTACTAGGCCCCCAGAATTCACTATAATGTACCTATATCATAGAATAGAGGTCGGACTCCTTTTATTCTATAATCTGAGCTCGGACTATATGATGAGCCGATGGTCGGCGCGCTGGCGGGCATAGCGACGGGACGTAGATATATTCTTAACTCCCAGTACACACGCAGACTGACAGTCACCGAAAATAGTAATAGTTTTCTGTATTCTTATTAATGATATTTAAAAGAACCTACAGATATGTTACTGCGTTCGCAATCTGAATACTCGAAAACATCCTAATTACGACGGACGTTTTTCTATAAATCCGCGTCAAGTAAGGCACCGAGCGTGACCGGTGACAACTGACAACAAAAAAACTGAAATGCCGTCGTGTGTGTACAGAAAGTGTTCCAATTATGACGCGAAAGTAACTTGAAGTGACCCTTACTTAGTACTAGCACAGTTTATGTGTATTGTGCTGCCGCTGCATACGGAACATTTTTTTCCTTTGTTTTGTTAGGGTATGACATACCTATACTTTTAAATATCATTGATTCTGAGCGAATTAATAGTAGGTACCATTGAGCTGCTGAATACCTCTTTTGTAGAGAGCAATCATTCTGTTTTTATTGTCATCTGTGACAATCATACTTATGACTGCATTTTAATTGATCACTAAAATTTATCACTATAAAATTCTTTTAGTATATACCTACCTACTTATTTTATTGGTTATTTTTTCAGAACGTATTTAAAAAAAGCTTGCCAGTTAGAAAACTATCAAGCTTTTTTAATGAGTTTGTTAAATAGCAATAACTAGGTACCTACCTACCCACATGTGATAAAAATATTTTATGATTTTGTAGTTACCTACTTAAATCGAATCTACCTACCTACTTCATAAGGTAGGTAGGTACTAGGTACGTATTGCTGTCCGCTATTTTCACAGAGATTTTCCCTAAGAGTTTTTTAGATAGGAACCAAAAATAAAAAAATCAAAGTTATTTTTTGTTTATTTTAACTCGTAGCTTTCGTAGATATACGAGTTGTGATACGAGTTTGGTGACCAAATCCGTGCAGCGGCCTCTTAAGCCTTCATGCAAGTCGCTAGGGGGGAACAGGGGGCAGCTTCCCCCCTACCCCACCCCTAGAGACTCGAACCTAAGGGATTATTATTTATAATAAAGTATGTAGGTAGGTACCTCTACATACCTATCTACCAAATTAGTTGAAAAATAGTGATGCTTGCATTGCTGTGTTTCGGTCTGAAGGGTACGGGTGCCGGTGAAATTACAATCACATGAGACTTTCCATCTTCATGTCTCAGTTTGGCGAACCGACTTGCGGTACCATTTAGGCAACAGTCTAGGTGGTGTTGCAGTTGTCATGGGCAAAGGTAACCGCTTAACATCAGGTGGGCCTTTAGCTCGTTTCGCCATACTATAGGTACCTACTATCAAAAAAAAAAAACTACTTTTAAAAATCATTGATTCCATTCCAATCTGCTATACCTATACCTACCTAGGTAGGTAGGTACCTATCGACTAGGTACCGAGTCGAAAAAGTTGGTGAAAAATTGAAAATTAATAAATAGATAAGACTACGACCTACGACCTTCAGAACTCTGGAAAAGAAAATAGAGTCCATCTGGGGACCTGTCAATTGTGATGGGCTGAGTGACAGAAAGGATAGATTGAAATTATTGAATAAGTCTCAATCGCAAGATCAATCACGATCTGCTACGCTTTGCTAATCGTTCACCACTTCAGAATAGGTAGGTACCTACCTGTTGAGGCGGATTGAACGCACTTGAATTGAATTGAAGATCCGAACCGTTGGCATCCGTTGGGGTAGACGTGTTCATAAGTGGAGACCGTGAATCGGCAAGCGTAGGGTAGGACGCCCTCAGGCTCGGTGGAGCGATGACATTGGCAAGGCGGCTGGTGGCAGTTGGATGCGAGTGGTCGAGGAATTGAGGATCGATGTCAGTAGCGTGCTATTGGAAAGGCCTGTCTCCAGCCGTGGACTGATATAGACTGTGATGATGATGATGGTGATGATGAACGCCCTGAATATAGATAGATATTTACCTACCTTTTTTTTTTTTTGCCGTGGTGAAATCTTCATGGACGCACTCCGCCCGGGGTAGGCGTAGCCAGTGTCGGACTCTTACCAACTAAAACCACCACGGTGTTCCTTCAACTACCTTGGCCAGGGGCGTGGGTACCCGTGATAATTCACACAACCACCCCCGACAGGACCCGGCCCGCCACAATCAGGTGAGCCCCTTCTCCCCGTGCGGCCCAACGTTGGCCGCACCCTCCTAGGCGGCGCACACGGAACACTGCACGCTACCTCACCTCACAGGCCTTTACCAGCTACGCCAGCTGCCCCAACTACGCCAGCTGTGCCAGCTACGTCAGCAGCGTCAGCTACGCCAGCATGCTTCCAGGCCAGCATGCCAGCTACGCCAACTGTGTCAGCTACGCCAACTGTGCCAGCTACGCCAACTGTGCCAGCTACGCCAACTGTGCCAGCTACGTCAGCTACGCAATGAATATGGATAATGGATATAGGGTATATCTCGAAGTTGGTCCCATTTAAATTTCAAAATCAAAATCCACCCCTAAGGGTAGTAAAACAGGGGACGAGTGTTTGTTCACCCACTGAATTCTTACCTGTTAACTGATTCTGTTGAAACTTGACACACATAAATATAGTTCTAGACACTACGAAATAATGGAGACCTGGAGTTAGATTTTAACCACAAAAAAATGAAAAATAAAACTTTTTAACAAAAAATTGAACCGACGAAAACAGAAACTGAAAAGCGAAAAATAACCAATTATGAGTCGGCGCCAAACAACCAATCAACGAAGATCATTAAATTACTTTAAATAAATAATAAAAACAACGTCACATCAAATACAACGTGAAATTTTCCACGATAAACAATTACTTTCCAAAAATGCGTTCTCCGCTCGGCCACTTGCAACTTGCACGCACTTTGCTTGTTAAAAGTTCGTTTGGCGCCGACTCATAATTGGTTATTTTTCGCTTTTCAGTTTCTGGTTTCGTCGGTTCAATTTTTTGTTAAAAAGTTTTATTAGATATCTACCTATTAATTTATTTATTTATTTAGGCTAAGTTCAGAAAACGTCAACTGAATGATTAAACCATTAAGAACGGGTTTTTACATTACGACGAAATGGGTGGTTTAGCAGCAGCCGCGGTCCCACCTTGGGAACCAACCGCTTAAAGTGCGGCCCAAAGTCCCACCGGCTGTCGAGGACGAGTCCCAGGTACTTCATCGTAGACTTGATGCCGATGCGGCAGGTTTGAATCCTGCCTGTTAGTACTAGTATAGTATTATATTATCTGTGCTGTTAGCGATGTTTTCTTTCCACAATTCATGTCTTTAGATTTCGCTTCGCATATTTACGCATGTGAATCGTTAAAAATAATAAAATAAAACAAGATTTAGCTAATGGCAACCCTTATATAATTATTATATGGCAAATGCAAAATAAGTGATTTAAAATTATTTAGCATAAAAAAGAAAAGGGTACCCATTTTATTTATCCTAAAACACTACTAATAAAAGTATAGCTTGGTATAAGAGTGCATAAAATGGGGGCGCCATTAGTCATACACACAGACATAGTAAAAAATATAGACGAAGTGCTGCGAACAATCATAGTGAAGCCAATAAAACCGTGCTCCTCCGTGTACAAACCAGCGCTCACGCACACAGATGCACCTTAAACCGTGCTCACCCCTCTCAGTTCATATGTCGCGGCATCGTCCAGTAAGCATCGCGAAAACAAATATCCTTCAGGTGCATGGTGTGTACGTGAGCAGAGCACTGGTTGTATGTGGAGGAGCACGGTTTTTGTTGGCTTCACTATGGTTGTTCGCAGCACTTAGTCTATATTTTTTACTATTTCTGTGGTCATACATTGATAAATTTATAACTTTAAAAATCGCGTTTTTGGCTGAATTTTGTAAAGCCATAATCATATAAATTCAATTTAAATGTTTACAGACACATCTCTTACAAGATAAAACACAGATTGACAAAATACTCTAAAAAAATATAAGTACAAAAATTCTATTATTACATTAAACAAAAATTAAATTATATTATTTTTGTCAAACTGTGTTTACGAAAAAACAAATATGGGGTAAAATATTTTTCCCATACCTAGCAACATTTTCATTGTTATGGCGTCTGTCAAGTTTATGAATTATTTTTGTGTTTTGACTCAAGATTATAACATGCCAGGTTGTACTTACCCGTGAAATGAGATCTACAAATGTTTTTTGTTATTATGTGACGAGTTGTGACACCCTTTCACTGCACAGTGAGCAAAGACATTAAATATTTTATTAAATCTCTTTGACAGTGAGTCACTTTTTTAATAAATTGCGGGACCGGTTCGCACTAAGACTTGACCTTGAGCACTAACGTACTGATAGGCTTGGTTAGCCTTTTAAGGCTAACCTGGATTTGCGTCGCTCTGCGTGCGTCTACTGGGTTTCTATGTGTTATATTTCTATGCCTACCTATGTAAGGCCGTATTATATTATCTGTGGTAAGGCGTAAGGTGGTTCTGAAAGTTGCCACGCATGAATCGCAAGTAAAATTTTGATTACAACCGTTCCATCTATTTCTGTGTTATAGACCTTTCTATCGAATAGAATAAGAATACCCAAGATCCACTTCTCGTTGCTGTTTTCGTCAAAAAAATGTAAGAGGGCTCAGGACGAATAATGTAGGGTGTCCAACATTTTCATTACCTACGTTTCGCACGCATTTTTGGGCGGGAGATCCGGTCGAAGCGTGCGAAAGAGACGGCAACATTCGGTTGGGGTGGATTTGTAGCAATCACGAAACGGTTACAAAGGAAAATGTGACGTATCTGTACTAGTTAAAGATTTTGTTAGCATTTCATTTAATATCTAACTGGTAAGATTACAAGCCAATCAGGTAAATGGGTTCAATTAAACCGTTAGATAATAACTAAATAAATAACTAGGTAGCTACCTACCACCTAGGATTTTCAAAACAATCTAAAATCTGATTGAAGAAGTAATTTATTTTGTGCTGTGATTTTGTGCTGTCGCTTTATTGAAATATGACAGTGACGTTTTTAAAACTTCATTGCTCCTGGTAACTTAACTACACTTAAATTTAAAGGCATAACCTAAGAGTTGTTATACCATAGAACAAATAATCATCATCATCATTTCAGCCGGAAGACGTCCACTGCTGGACATAGGCCTAACAAACAATAGTGAACAAATAATAGTGTAGGTAATAGGTAGATACCTACAATAATTAATTAATAATAAATATCTTTGGGACATTTTTTACACAGCACCATCTAGTCCCAAACTAAGTAGAGTTTGTGTTATGGGTAGGTACTAGACAATGGACATAATACTTATATAGGTAGGTACTTTTTTTTGTTGTAAATACATACTTGTAATACATAAACAACACCCAGACCAACACATACACTTATGTTCATCACACAAATATTTGTGTCCTTTGGGAATCGAACCCACGACCACGTTATCAGCAGTCCGACACTCGAACTACTAGACCACAGATTTAATTACTAAGTAAGCTCAGACCAAAAGGTAGGTAGGTACCTAACCAACAAAGGTACTTTAGTAAGTTGGTAGTTAGTAAAATGAAACTAACTTAAATACTACTTCGATTGATCTACTTATTTTCGATTTGTTATTCGTTTATTTCATACGTAAATAACTTTAAATCACTCACATCATACTTAAGTGTGTAATATGAAATTATGATTATATTCGAAAAGTTGAGGGTGGAACGTGTCATTAATTTGGATGCACTTGTTAGTATAGAACGAGCGTGTTCGCGGCAGTGTGCGCGCTCGTGTGTGCACCGTCATTACGCTGCATTATTTGTTACGTTAGGGCTGGGATGGGCCTGTCCCTATCGACGCCGAGTCCTACGCCATCCTACGCTCCCTTCTCGCGCGTGTATTTGAATAGGCTCGCGTTGCGTAACGCGCGGCCAATGACAGCGTCCCTGCACATGCACGGGGCGGAGTCGTTACGTCACCGCGGTCTGCCCCCGCGGCCGCGCAGCCGCCGTGACGTCACACCGCCCCTTGCGCCGCACACCGCACTTTCAATGCGCGACGACAGCGCCCATGCTAGCCGTGGCGTCGCACGGAAACTCGCGACAAAACACTCGTGCGCTCAAAGATGGCGGATGGGTCGCCCGAGGACCGCGTCGGCTCGAAACAAATGAACGATTTAACTTTTTCCGCGCCCGATAAAGGACTTGGTGACACAAAAAAGTGCAGTGGCGAAACATTTGGCGGCGAAAGTGTGAAGTTATCGTTCTATAGGGAACTGGAAACGAGTGAATCGTGTGAGAAAAGTGATACGCGCGGCGTGGCCGCTAATCGCTCCGCGGTCGTCGGTACGTATTCCCGAAAATCGTCTGATGCGAGCACCGTGGAGGGCGACGACAGAAAGAAGAGATGTCTGGACAGATACGACAGCTCCGAGTCTTCTGACAGGTGAGTTGTTGTTATTTTATGTTAGCAAAACGTGTGCTCGCGTCTATTTCGTAAGTTTGTTTGCGGCCGCGATGTTTTGAGAGTCAATGCTCCAGTGACCGGAGGCTGTTTTCGATGTCATGGCCATTGTGAAAAACTTTGGGTGTTGCTAAGCGGCTCTAGATCGGTTGAACGCCCTCGGAATAGAATGCTGGGCCGCGATGCCGCGACGCGACTTGCCTACCTTTTACCATTCGAAATTGTAGACTGACAAAAAATCGGCCTCGTAAAGTATTTCGATGCTCATAACGGTAGCATTACGTGTGGACATGATACTTCACGAATATTATCTCTGTTACATAGTTTCAATATTATCTAATTGCTACGAAATCGTTTAGATAGTAACATACTTCGTACGGCTTGTTAGCTGCCAAAAATAATAACCTTGGCTTTTAATTAGCATATAGCTAACAGTAAAAGCTAGACAGACGTCTAGTTTTGAGCTTTTTCTTTCAGAACTTTTTCTGTCCCATAGAGTTTGCTACTGCTAGACTCTTTTGTAAGAACATGGGACTGCCTTCATGATTTTAACAAGGCAGACTAGGCCCAAGTCCCGTAAATATAGTTCAATATGAGTGAAATTCGCGAAAGTTTAAAAACTTCTAAGCAGACTAGGTACAATAAGCTAAGGTAAGCTTGTTTACCCATATTCTATGCCATAATAATTATTATATTAAGACCACTTAATATTAAGGTCATAGGTAGGTGCAGAACTAACTTCTTAAATTCCATTGAAATAAAACCACATGACATTTTACTTTAACTTCATGCTGTACCTATGTCATATATGATGATAACATTGATATAACTTAATTAGGTAGGTATGGTAGGTATCTAATAATAATTATCCCATAAAAAAACTTGAAAAGAATATTCTATTTCGCAAAAAGAGAGAGAGAAAAGAGTGTTTTACTCAACTAAGTAGGTGGGAATGATATAAAAAATAGATGATTATAAAGGAAAGAATACCTATGTGTATTAGCAACATATCTTATTCTTACTCATCTTTTTATCTTTATATAAATATTTGTTGATACAGTCATGGCCATGATAATTTTTATTACCTACACACAGTAAACTTTCTACAATAACTCGAGAAACAGCACAATTTGTTTACAATAAGGGACAGCAATAAGGATTGGGTTATTTTAAGGACTAAATAAAAACATAGGTAGGTAGGTACCTACAAGTTCAACAACACAAATAAATAAATAAATAAATATTTTTAGGACATTTTACACATCACCATCTAGTCCCAAACTAAGCAGAGCTTGTGCTATGGGTACTAGACAATGGATATAATACTTATATACTTTTTTTTTGTAAATACATACTTATAATACATAAGAAACAACCAGACCAACACAAACACTCATGTTCATCACACAAATATTTGTGACCTGTGGGAATCGAACCCACGACCTCGTGATTAGCAGTTCGACACTCGAACCACTAGACCACAGAGGTCGTCAAAAAAAAAACAAAAAACTTTTGTAGTAAGAATTTTGAGAGTTTCATTGTAAGTAGGTACCTAAATAGTTTTTATTATAGGTACCTACCTAGACCACCTACCTGTTCAATTTCTTAATTTTATTTTCTTACTACCTACCTAGGACTTTAATTTCTGTTTGTTCTGCATGATTTTCTATAAATTATGATTGTCATGTATTTTTATGTACCTTGGTACCTACCTAGCTACCTACCTATTCAAAATAGAAATAAATAAATGAAGGAATATTTTTGGGACATTTTACACATTACCATCTAGTCCCAAACTAGGCAGAGCTTCTACAAAAATAAAATACGCCTTTAAAAGCATTAAGGTATACCTACCTACTTATTTACTTTTGTACAGTATTTTTGGAAATGTGTAGGTTTGTATAAGTTTTTTTGCTTTAATACTATATTCTATGTTATCATTGTATTTTCTGTAAATAATGAGAATCCCTAGCATGAGTTTTTCGATATTAGTTATCAACAAATTTTGAAAGGAATTGTTTAGTTCCAAATACGCACATGATGGCGCTGGTAAAATTCCTGAGACATGATATCGCAAAAACTCATGCTACATGCTATGCTCTGACTTATAGAAAACAATCTTCGGTATGTCATGCTCATTTTGGGTGTAATGTGAATAAATTAATAAATATTTGGGACATATAACAGCACCATCTAGTCCCAAACTAAGCAGAGCTTGTACTATGGGTAGGTAGTTACTAGACAATGGATGTGATAAGATAAGATAAGATAAGATAAATATTTATTTTCTCGCCACAATATTACATTTAAAATAACATTTCTTATATAAGTACATATTTAGGTCATATATTGTGGGAGACTGGTGCCTAAACTAGGCTCGAGGCCTGTATTTCAGGACACCAGGTCTCCACCATTCAAAATTTGGTACATTTTATTTCTATATAGTGTTAGTAAGATTAGTATAATGGTGTGTAGGTGTGAGTGAGGTGGGGGTGTGTTAGTGTGTGCAATAAGTGAGGGTACTGTTAATTAGATTCCTGAGTGTGAGTTAATAATGTTGTAAGTAATCAGGTATTTTTTCCATATCAGTAGTAAAACTATACATATAAATATATAATCTATACCGGGATAAAAAGTAGCTTTTCGGTATCAATGTAGTTTAACTCTTGAAGCCAACTGTATAATTTCATTTTACACTTAATCTTGTTAAATTCAAAAATGGACAGGAACCTATTAACTTTATTATAAAGGTATCTACCGAGATGACAAAAGAACCGCTGACAAAACGCTGTCGAAATCCGAGGGTGATAGATATCCACAGGGTAAAAACGCCTCTTACCACGAGATAAGGAGGGGTTGTATGTTAGAAGTCCATGCTGCTTTAGAATAGTTTGCTGAACAAACAGCTGGCGCACCGTCAAAACTTTCGCCTCTCTATACAAAAGCGTTGTCGGATAGCGAAAGGGTAAGAACAGGGACACCTTCAGAATGGCTCTCTGTGCTCTTTCCAATTCAAGAAGAGTGGATTTTGGAGCACCACCCCAAGAGGTGACACAGTAGGTCAGTAAAGATTGGGCGAGGGCGAAGTACACTGATTTCTGCAGTTTCTTGTCAGCCACGTGTCTCAGGGTCTTAAAGACGTATATTAATTTGCGCAATCTGTTACTTAGTAAGTGTATGTGTTCATGAAATTTAAGGGTGCTATCTATTACGATGCCCAGATATTTAACCTTGGTAACTTTCTGGAGGTGGGAGCAGACACACGAGTTAGAGTGTGGCATCTGACATTCGTGAACTATGATAGAGTTTGGGGTCGTTGACGGGGGTGGCGTATTTTTTTTTATGGAGAAAGACACATAGTTTGTTTTTTCCGCATTTAGAGTGAGAAAGTTATTTCGCAACCATTCTGAAACTGTATCAAAACCAGTCTGAGCATGCTTATATACTTTAGTCCACGTATCCGCACTGTATAAGATGGCAGTATCGTCCGCAAAGGTTATGATTTTTCCCTTAGGGAGATTAAGCATACCCAGATCGTTTATATAAATGAGAAAAAGCGTCGGACCAAGTACACTGCCCTGGGGCACGCCATAGGTGACTAGGCGCTCATCACTGATGTGCTCATCTATTTTGACGCTCTGAGTACGCTCACTCAGATAGTCTTTAAAAAGTTCAAGTTGAACCCCTCTTATTCCAAGTCGCTCCATCTTACGAATAAGCATGGGTACAGAAACCGTGTCAAATGCTTTCGCAAGATCTAGAAAGATCCCCAGAACCTTCTGGCCACCATCCAAATTTGTGACAATGTAGTTGGTTAGGTCATGAACCGCATCGGATGTTGATTTACCCGCCCTAAATCCATATTGCGACGGAGAGAGAAGGTTGTGGCTTTCCAAATAATTAGAAAGTCTATTGTTCATGATGCGTTCTAGTATCTTGGATAGAGCTGGCAGTATAGCTATGGGTCTGTAATTGTTGACACGGTTTCTGTCCCCACCCTTGAAAATTGGATGAATTATAGCTTTTTTAAAGACTTTTGGGAATTGGCCTGTACTAAGGGCGAGATTACAAATATAAGCTAGTGGTGGTACTATTAAGGCTATGTGTTTTTTGAGAAAACTGCTAGATATTCGGTCCCAACCCACAGCACATTCATTACGTAAGGACAGTATTAATTTTGCAACTTCAGCTTCGTCGGTAGGTAATAGAACCATAGATTGCAAGCTAGTGCAAGTGCTAGGGCAATAAGATACAGCTGTTTGTTTAACAAATTTTTCTGCAAGGTTTCTACCTATGTCCGCGAAAAAGTTATTGATTTTGTTAACAGATTGTTTTGGTGTTGCTGACAATGATAATAATTCTGGTGTGTTATCTTTCTTTTTAACCCTGCCTGTTATATTATTTATGGCTGCCCACAGCTGCTTAGAATTGTTACCAGCATCACGGATTTCTGTTTTATCATGTTCAGTTTTAGCTTTTTTAAGTAACTTATTGCAGTAGTTTCTGTATCTTGTAAATGTTATTTTTAACGTCACGTTTTCTGGATCGTTTTTTGAATTTTTGTGTAGTTGATCTCTATGCCGAATGCAACGGAGGAGGCCAGGAGTAATCCATGGCTTTAATATATTTTTACGGTTAGAAACTTTTACTATTTTCGAATTTGACTCAATTGCCCGTGTAATATGACTGATCATTAACTCTGCCGCCAAGTGTGGGTCTTCTGTCATGTATATCGCACCAAAGTCAAGAAGTTTTAGATCCACTTCCAACTGGTCGTGATTAATACGAACAACTGTTTTCTTAGTAGTCATTTTAGGTTTTTTCTTTGCAAGGAATAGCAAAACTGTTTCATGGTCAGTGAGTGCGGAGTGTGCTACTAATGCGGAAGCTGGAAGATTGGTTTTAAGGACAAAGTGATCATAGCACGCTTTCTGTCGTGTGGGTAGAACATGTGCAGGCAAAAGACCATGAGAGGCTAGTAAGTTTAAGTAACTGTTTTTGACTGAGTCGTGAAATTGGTGATGGATATTTATATTTATGTCTCCAGTGATTATGATATTTCTATAATTAGCGATAGTGTTAAGAATAGAGTCTAAACAATTTAGGAAAATATTGACATCTTTATAGCCTGGTGGACGATAAATAGCCAATAGGATAGTACTGTGGTCGATTTTTATTTGGAGACAATTCGCTTCCAGCAGTGCGGGCTCTTCAACTGTAACTTTAAGGTCTTCGTGCACATAAACGACTACACCTTCATTTTGAGTAAGATTTTTATCTGTCTTAAAGTAATTGTAGCCTTCTAGGTTTGGGATGAAGTGCGTGCTAGGGAGCCAACATTCTGTCAAAGTGATAATATCCCATTGAACCTTTGTTCTAGCGAGGATGGTGTGAAACCCTGTCATGTTTTTGGTTATACTTCTAATGTTTTGGTTCAATATTTTGAGTGATTGGTTGGGCGTGAAATTGTTCGGAATGCAGTTGTCAAGGTCACAGGTAGCTGAGTCAGACACGGAGACGGAGTCTATATTTTTTGTATTATTCTGTGTGTTATCGAATTTTATTTAACGTAAATTCTATTGCTTACATTTTTACGATGATAATTTATTATTATTTCCATAGAGATATTATATTGGATTCTTACAATTAATAATGAACATGTATCAGCATTCACGATACAGTTAAAACATAAATAATAAGGATGCATCATATTTAATAGTGGTATTTGTATATGTGCACTGTTGCTTAAATAAATTATATTATAATATGTAATGTACATAATATATTGTCGGTATCTTAATGTGTATGTGTGTGTAATTTTTAGAAGGGTATTAATAAGTAAGAGATAATGTATTCTAATTATGTGACAAAAGTGTAATGGTGTGAGAGAAATGTTAGTATCAAGTATTAGTAAAAATATTTTAATACATTGCAAAAAATAAAAAAAGGCATCGACAGTGAGTAGGTAGGCAAACAATGAGTTGAGGAATCGGATGAAGTATACTAGTCATTTATCTTTTCGTAGTTTCATAATGTCTTCTTCAGTCTTTATAAGTCGACTAGGCATCCCTTCCTTTTCCCGTACATATACTTTTCCATTTGCAATCCAACATTGTTCGTACGTGCTGCTTTTGATGAACTCCCGGGTGAGATAGTGTAGGCGTTTAGCCATAGTAGTAAGCGCTTCTGATACGTATATAGGCTTCTCAGGTCCTTTTGCTTGCAGGTGTGTAGTATTGAGACGATTGGTTTTATTGAGCTTATTGTAGGTTTTAGTCGATTTTAGGAACTGTTCTCTAATTGTAGGCGACGAGAATTCGACGAAGACAGTGCCCAGAGATTCTTTTTTACCCATTGAGCGAAAAATATTTTTAATATCTGCATTTTCTACCGGTTTATTGATGACATCTCCCAATTTTTGTACTGCGCATGTGAGCGTTTCTCGGGATTCAGGGTTTGCGGTAGGGATGTTTCTTATTTCAAGAGATGCTCATATACCTACTATTTTTAAATACATACTTATAATACATAAGAAACACCCAGACCTTTACAAACACTTATGTTCATCACATAAATATTAATTTCCTGTGTGAATCGTACCCACAACCTTGTGATCAGCAGTCCCACACTCGAACCACTAGACCATAGACATCTTCTAAAATGAGCATGACACCAAAGATTAGTTTCTTTAAAATTATTTAATAAAAAATACCTAACTAAGGCTTGCTCTCACCAATTTTCTCTTGTTGGTAGGTTTCAAATAAAGCACTGCCTTTTGTTTCTAGTATTTTTTTTGTTTCATTCATACCTGTTCAATACAACATCAAACATATAGTTAATTAGTCGAGTAATGACCACTTATTCTTGCACATCTGTGGTGCAACATTATTTGTTGCTACACTTGCTGTTTCCGCCTTCTTATAATTCACCTTTGAATCTAGCATGTTGTGCTCCAGTGAGATCTTTAGAATAAACTCATTTAAACAGTTATAAACAGCATTTCATTTTGTACTATACCTACTACTTGCATTGCAGTAGGTACCTACTTGGCAGTTTGCACATAGTTTTACTTTACAATTTGATATTAAAATTTTAAGAAAGGCTACAAACAGTGTTGTTTGCAGTGTCACGTTTATAACACTTGCATGCATCATGGTGATGATGAAAAAATTCATATCACTTGCATGCATAACTGTGATGATTTTTTAATTGTTGACTTTGACACCTTGTATCACACTCAGATGATAAGCAAGTGATGGAAATATGCATGCAAAATGTATGTAGGTATAAAAAATAATCACATGTATAACAAAACATTATATTGAACTTGACTTCATTATAATATCAAGGTAAACTTTGGTCATTATCACGGCATGACGTAAAATTTGTCACAAGAGTGATAAAAAACATATAATCTCTTTTGTTTTTTGAGTTTAGATGATATCAGAGTTTGCTAGTGTTACTTTCGTTATCTGATTGTGATAATACCTAGTGACTGGCTGACTTGGATTACTTTTCGAAATACAGAATAAGTACATACACATCATTATAGGTACTTTTTTCCTTGTGAATATGTGGAAACTAATGTTCACAGCATTTGCTTGTATTGATGAAAAAAATTATGAAAATATCATGCTGATTTTTATGAATATTATCAGTACACACAGACATAGTAAAAAATATAGACTAAGTGCTGCAAACAATCATAATGAAGCCAACAAAACCGTGCTCCTCCGTGAACAAACCAGCGCTCACGCACACACATGCCCTTGAAAGATGTATTTTTTCGGCCATGCTTACTAGACGATGCTGCGACATGTGTACTGAGAGCGGTGAGCATGGTTTGATGCACATATGTGTGCGTGACCGCTGGTTTGTACACGGAGGAGCACGGTTTTGGTCGCTACACTATGATTGTTCGCAGCACTTGGTCTATATTTTTTACTATGTCTGTGTCAGTACAGTACTTATATTCAAGGCATGATGAAGCAACACTTGCCAAGTTGCCATTAAATAATAATGTGTAGGTACCTATTATAATTTGATGTAAGTGGTTATGTATAAGTAGTGACTGTGGTGCAGTGTATTAATGCTTTATTATGTTACATTTTGAGGTATTATTATTTTACTGATATGCTTATGCTGTAATGCTGCATACATAGAACTTAAGACTTTTTTACTTGGTCTGACACAGAGAACAATAACCTTATTATGTGTGTATTAGACATTATTATGTTTTTCTATTGCATGATTGCAAGAAATTTGTTTGAAATTATAAACTTAGTTTGACTGTTTGTAGGTATCTACTTACCTTACTAGTATTTGTTAGTGTATAGTAGTAATAAGTATTTTAGTGTGTGCGTGTGTGTCTCATAATAATTTGAGTTTTTATGTTGCTAACCTACCCTATAACATTGCATCATTGTTATTAAAAATTAATTCAAAAACATTTGCAAATGAATGGAAATTTGCATAGAATAGTCCATAACTAACCGTCGACCATGACTTTGCCCGCACTTTGCTCCTCTATATGAAAATAAATTTTAAATAGTAAAGGTGCTCCTACACATAGAAATATAACACATAGAAACCCAGTAGACGCACTGAGAGCGACGCAAATCCAGGTTAGCCTTAAAAGGCTAACCAAGCCTATCAGTACGTTAGTGCTCAAGGTCAAGTCTTAGTGCGAACCGCTCCCGCAATTTATTAAAAAAATGACTCACTGTGCAGTGAAAGGGTGTCACAACTCGTCACATAATAACAAAAAACATTTATAGATCTCATTTCACGGGTAAGTACAACCTGGCATGTTATAATCTTGAGTCAAAACACAAAAATAATTCATAAACTTGACAGACGCCAAAACAATGAAAATGTTGCCAGGAATGGGAAAAATATTTACCCCATATTTTTTTTTTCGTAAACACAGTTTGACAAAAATAATATAATTTATTTTTTGTGTAATGTAATAATATAATTTTTGTATATTTTCTAAGAGTATTTTGTCAATCTGTGTTTTATCTTGCAAGAGATGGGTCTGTAAACACTTAAATTAAATTGATATGGTTATGGCTTTACAAAATTCAGCCAAAAACGCGATTTTTAAAGTTATAAATTTATCAATGTATGACCACAGACATGGTAAAAAATATAGACTAAGTGCTGCGAACAACCATAGTGAAGCCAACAAAAACCGTGCTCCTTCATATACAACCAGTGCTCACGTACACACCATGCACCTGAAGGATATTTGTTTTCGCGATGCTTACTGGACGATGCTGCGACATATGAACTAAGAGGGGGAGCACGGTTTAAGGTGTATCTGTGTGCGTGAGCGCTGGTTTGTACACGGAGGAGCACGGTTTTATTGGCTTCACTATGATTGTTCGCAGCACTTCGTCTATATTTTTTACTATGTCTGTGTGTATGACTAGTGGCGCCCCCATTTTATGCACTCTTATACCAAGCTATACTTTTATTAGTAGTGTTTTAGGATAAATAAAATGGGTACCCTTTTCTTTTTTATGCTAAATAATTTTAAATCACGTATTTTGCATTTGCAATAATAATTATATAAGGGTTGCCATTAGCTAAATCTTGTGTTATTTTATTATTTTAAACGATTCACATGCGTAAATATGCGACGCGAAATCTAAAGACATGAATTGTGGAATGGAAAAATCGCTAACGGGCAGGATTCGAACCTGCCGCATCGGCATCAAGTCTACGATGAAATACCTGTGACTCGTCCTCGACAGCCGGCGGGACTTTGGGCCGCACTTTAAGCGGTTGGTTCCCAAGGTGGGACCGCGGCTGCTGCCAAACCACCCATTTCGTCGTAATGCAAAAACCCGTTCTTAATGGTTTAATCATTCAGTTGACGTTTTCTGAACATAGCCTTAATAAATAAATAAATGAATAGGTAGATATCTAATAAAAAGTATCTGACAGCTAAATGATTATCTTACTATTCACTGACTGCAAAATTCTGAACGCAACATAGTTTTCCCTACTTTTTCGGGAAAATGTAATTTACTTGCAACATTATTTGTGCGCTTGAGTGCCTGTTGGTGAGCTCGCTTACATACACATAGATATTTGTAGTGCGTCACTATAAGCTGATCTGTTAAAGGGAACTATCAGTCTATGTGTTATATGTCTATGCTCCTACACATGTGGTTCACGAAAGTTTGACATTTAGAAACAGCTGGTGTGGGAGCAGTTTGCCTTTTGCTATGAAACAAACTGTTTCCAACTGGTGTGGAAGCACCTTAACATAATATTTGACAAGCTCAAGTACGAATTAGTTGTGCACCGAAGTTACATAATATTGTTACTTAAATCAAAATTATTCTTCTGGTTTCTGGACTTTCTGGTTACCTAGTTCATCACCACCTTTATTCTGTTTTTTCTCTTGTCTTATTTAGTAAACAATCTTGGCACGTCTCTATAAGCAAATAACTACTGATAAAATATAATTTCTAGTTCTGCACATGTAATTAGACTAATTAGGTTAAAACATGTTATTTAGTGTGTGAAATTGTTAACATAATGTCTTTTAATAATTATTATTGACGTATTGCATTAAAAAGACATGCCAAGATTATTTACAAAATACGACAAGTAAGAAAAAATGATGATGATGAAGAAAAAACAGAGATAAGTTTCACATTATTATTATCAACAAAGTCATTGACCATATGTATACAATGTGTTACTGAAATAACTGAAAACCTCTTAAGGGGTCATTGTACTCATCAGTATGAACAACTTTTACTATGGGACCAACCCAGAAATCGCGAGAGTAAAATCAGCTGTTTTCTACCTTTGTGTTCACATAAATAGACAAAATGTATGTTTTTTTGAGAGTGGTATCATAGTAAAAGTTGTTCATACTGATGAGTACAATGACCCCTTTAGAGGTTTTCAGTTATTTTTTTCTTAACTGGCTGTCTATCGCAAGTTTGACCGTCACCTCAGCTGATGTTAAGCGAGCGATGGTGCGGTCGACGATGGTCAGTTATTTCCATAATACGTTGTATTACCTTCCATCTATCTAGGTATCATTTCTCGAAATGATCATGTGGTTTTGCAATAGGGACACGTCATTGTATAAATAATAGTAGAATACCATTACTGCCTCGTTGGTCTAGTGGTTGCAAGCGCGACTGCTGAGCGTGGGGTCCTGGGTTCGATTCCCGGTTCGGGCAGTGTTATTGGGTTTTTTCATTAGGAAATTCTCAGTAGCAGCCCGGAGTCTGGATTTGTGCCCGGTCAATGGCAATAGGCTCGCCCCCTATAACATAACTGGCTAAATGTGGGTGTACTATTACACCTCTGCCTACCCTTTCGGGGAAATACAGGCGTGATGTTATGTTATGTTATGTTACAATTATATTGAAACTTAGAGCTTAATTTTTCCACACGATTTAGTCGACCAGTAAAGTATGATACCACTGTTAGATAGCGTCAGTTAAGTGGTGATATGTGGGTCACCTATTACCGTGATAACGAACGCTGGCGACATGTACGAATTTAGGTGTGGTTGGGACTTGGGCGAGCCAAAGTGTGGTCGGATATAGTATATAGTATACGTTTATTGTTCTGTAACTGTTACTTGCTGTTCCATGTTTGTTTATTTTGACCGCTATATTTTTGTACTGGGTGTGAAAGGCTAGAAAATTGGCGATATGCAATGATTACCTCTATCGTTGGCGATATGCAAGTAGCCTACAGAGAAATAATGACCTTCATTCTGGTATTGGGAGAAAGATTAAACTAAAAATATTGCTATCTCTTACTTGCAGATAAAACAAGAAATATTAGAAAGCTACTTTATCCTGTAACATAGGATATAGATGTATTTTATTACAGTACGCGGGCGAAGCAGTAGTATTTATGTATTAGGATTTATAAAATATATTTTAATTTTGTAGTATTAGTATAGTATATTATTATTAAATTATTTATCTAATTTGCAACTGACAACCCTATTTTCTGTCCAGTTCATTCTTGTCCATCCTAAGGTTGCCTGGAAGAAATCGATGTTCGTGATAAGGCCGCCATTTGTACAATAGTTTAAATGCATATACAATGTAATTTTTTTATTTATTTTTTATTTTATAATATAGGCTAGCGAAACGAGCTAAAGGCCCACCTGATGTTAAATGGTTACCTTTGCCCATAACAACTGCAATACCACCTAGGCTGTTGCCTAAATGGTACCGCAAGTCGGTTCACCAAACTGAGACGTGAAGATGGAAAGTCTCGTGTGATTGTAATTCACCGGCATGTATTTTATGGTGTATAATAAAGCATATTTATATAATAAGCCGCTGGCCAAGTCTAGTCTAGTCTATTTTGCTCTACCAGCACCTTTTATAACGCTACCCTACACTTGTGTTTCTTCTGTATTGTGGGATTTGTGGGTGTGTTTATAAACACAAATCTCACATGCACAAAAATCCAGACCCGGAACAACCATCTGTGGTGGATCACACAAATGTTTGTTCTGTGCGGGAATAAAACCCGCGACCCTTAGCGCAGAAACTAATTTTTCTGCGCCAATTAACACTAGTGTTATTCATGTTATTTGTAATTGGAACTGTACAAAATAACACTTCGAAAATTCTTAGGCATGTATAAGCAATTATGCTTACAAATCCATTGCTTTCAAGTGTTTTAAGAACCGTACGGTATCTCGGACTAGTGGAAACTTAAACTTCATACTTGAGTAGGTACTCTCGTTCATTTTAATGCGTTGCTTACGTTGTGAGCTGGTACTCACAAACCACTTATGTCACATAGCAGTGACAGGTGGCCGCAGGTGCCTTCAAATTTTAAGTACCGTTTCGTCATCCAATTAGTTATAACTCCTAGCTAAAGCTTAAGCATCTCTAGATGAGGTGCTGATATACACCATGTAGTCGTTCCATACACACTGCTTGCAATGCTTAGTGTAAGTTTTTTTTTTTTTTGTATTGGCAACTTGTTTAAACATTACTGACAGCATATCCAGTCTTAAGAAATCCGAGCTAAAAATAAAAAATAAGGTAGAAAAGGGAAATTGAGGGCAGAACAAACAAATAAATAAAAAAACAAGGTTCAGAGTGACAAGTTTTACCTGAAATAATATAACTACATAAAAATACATTTTGACGAAATAACATGTATTAAAAAATAACAGAACTGACGCACTTTGAAAACATTTTGTTCAGGGGGTCTACTCCCGTTCGACGATATTCGATAAATCGTACGATTCATCGTACAATTTGCTACTCCGGTCAACCATCGTTCCCTAATCGCATGCGATGATCGTGTTTTGACGTTTGTTTTTCTCATCTCCTGTAAATTGTGTACGACTATGAACCGTAGTCGTATCTTAATTGTGCCTTTTTTATGTGCCTATCTTTATTATGTAAGTATCAGTCGGAAAGAAAGTTCGTACTTCGTTTGTCGTTCGTAAAACGCGAGTAGACCTACAGAATCCGATACTGAATCTTTTTCCCTATGGGAAAAAAGTCTAAATCTCAAAATGAAAACTACTCTCTGAATTAATTTCAAGATCTGCTGTTTTAATTTTTATGGGAAAGCGTTTTTTTACATTCCGCTTTTGGTCCTAGGTACTTATAGTAAAAAGGATTTTCCACAGTTTTTCGGGGTGTCAATTCTGTTACACCTTGCCACCTTGTTTTGTTACCACCTATAATACAGTGTCAAACAGATGTCAGTATCATAATTTTCGTCCATAACATGATTGGGGCAGGCAAAACGAAATACAAGGTGTAATAGAAATAACTGAAAACCTCTTGAGGGGTCATTGTACTCATCAGTATGAACAAGTTTACTATGTGACCAAACCTGAAATCGCGAAAAAAGAGTGAGTTAAGTTACTTTGCAGACTGAACACAAGTAGTAGTACAGCTTCTTTGTGAAAGAGCTCGTCGAGTCTGGGGAAGTACTACCACCGTACCTACTTCTCCGCCAAACAGTGACGCTTGCATTGCTGTGTTTCGGTCTGAAGGGTGACGGTGAAATTAAATCACGTGAGACTTTCCACTTTCATGTCTCAGTTTGGTGAACCGACTTGCGGTACCATTTAGGCAACAGCCTAGGTGGTATTGCAGTTGTTATGGGCAAAGGTAACCGCTTAACATCAGGTGGGCCTTTAGCTCGTTTCGCCATTCTATACTATAAAAAAGTGCAATAATAACCCACAATATTGACATAACCACAGAAATAGATAGAATGGCCAAGTCGGCAGGGCGCGCGTGCCAACACTGCACCATAGTGCAGTGCATTTCAAAGCCATTCTCAGTACGCCTTATGACTTGTTTCTGTATATACTGTAACAAAAACCCGCAAAAATGCCTTATTGTGCTGTTTCTAACTGCAGAAACAAAAGCTGTGAAGTACATTTGATTAGTCAATTTTTTTAAATTAATGACGTCTATATTTTTTATTTTTTTATTTTTTTTAAATTATTTAACTTAAAACATACACAAAAATGATTATAAAAAACATCACAAAAACCTTACACAGGTTTGTCTGGATGTTGAGACACTAAGTTTATTATTATTAACGATTTAAATTGTGGGAAGAAAAAAATCAGTAATTAATTTGCAATAATAAGTAATGCGTAGGTAGACACAGGTATATGGGAGGCGTAGTTTGTTCGAAAAGTTGCCACGCATGAATCGCAAGTAAAATTGTGATTACAACTATTCTATATTTCTGTGGACATAACGTTTATGAGTCTAAAGTTCATTATTACCCTCATCTGAACTCGACTAATCATCTGTTTTCCCTTTTTGATTTAGGCTATCACATAAAGCTTCCGCTGAAAACTCGGATAGTTTTAATTAGTCTATAACGAACAAACTAACAGCTCCTTTCCTCTTTATAATGAGTAGTTATATTTTATTATTGTAATCACTACGCAACTGTATTTGTTGACATAAGTATTATCTGGGGTTGCTGAACTGAGATGCACCTAGTTGTATAACACCCACTTTGTGTCATTGTGCTTATTGATAACTCCAATTGAGATATTACGTTTTACATTTATTATAGCTACGTACCGATCGCTTACATTTTTGAGGTTCCGTACCAATGATTCCGTACGCGTAGGGTGACAACGAATATTGAAGATATAAAAATGATTTTTTCTGACTTACTGCCTTTTTCTTCGGAACCACTTTTTTTCGACAGTATTTGAAATAATATCCGATAAAAAAACAAGTTAAAATCCTTCAGTGCCAATAATAACAAGGAGAAAAAAAACATGATTTTTTATAACCCTGGTTTGTTGTTCCTTGCTCTATCTTAAAAACGGTAATACATAGAAGCACCTTTGTGTGATTGCAGTGCATAGCAGTTTACCAACAACCAACAAATAATAAAAATAATGCAAACATGACATGAGTGATGGTACACACGGCTACACATCAAGCTGTACAAAACCAGTAAAGGCTGACGTCGCGTTGTAAGGAAAACCTGTACAATGCGAAGTCAGCTTATACTGGAAATGTACAGCTTGATGTGTAGCCGTGTGTACTAGTGGTGGTATCTGCGTAAGAAAAAGAGTTGATTTAATAATTTCTTAGGTTTTCACGATTACCTACTACACAAAAACGTCAGGAAAACCAATTTAAATAATATACGCGATTTAATCCGGTTAAACTTTGTTTTATTATAAAGAGTTGATTGTTCACGGCGCGTTGATGTCTTCTTCTTCTTCTTTCGTGTCAATATAATAGGTTCACACTTTTTTTATATAATATGGTTGATGTCTAGAAAGACTCAAAGCTGCAACTTTGCGAAACTCGTGAATATCAGTTTCTACGGGGTATTTGGTCGATGGGCAGTACGGAACCCTCTGCGCGGGTCCGACACGCACTTGGCCGGTTTTTATCGTGTCGTGCTCGTTTTTAATCAGAATAATATTTTCGATGTGGAATGTTGGTTGCCTATTTTCGTTAATAAATTAATTAGGTATGGATTCCTATTGGGGATATTCGAGGATAAAATACCAGTGCTACATGATCTCGCAGACTCGCAGAGGAAAAATGATAGGATTGGAAACTTGGAATAGACGTGTCACGTGAGGAACTAGGTGTGAATAAGGAAATTGGATTAGGAATGCCATTCCGGAACTCCCGAATGATATCAATTTGTATAGTTAAGTCGCTGGTTCCAATCCGGCTCGATGGACCAGCTGTTAAGGGTCTGGACTTCGAGAAATAAATACACCACATCTTCAGCACAATTTAAACTGTATTTTGAAAAGTTTAGGAGTTAACAATAGTAACCGAGACACAGACAGATAGCGTGCGTAGGATTCCCTAAGTCCCCCCTTATTGTGCTCAAGATGGCTACCGGAGGGGTTTTTGTGGGTAAAAATTCGACACACTCCGGCCTCCTCCATGAGGTTTGGTCATGAAGGTTTCCTCCTAATATAGAAAAAAAGGTAGTCGACAAGTAACATGTACAAAGATGGTGCCACTGCGCATGTTATTGTAATGACCTAATGACATAAAGTTTAGAATCGTTTAAGTCGGTCACTGCGTATGTTCAGGTTATTTGACGACGTCTGTGGTCTAGTGGTTCGAGGGTCGGACTGCTGATCACAAGGTCGTGGGTTCTATTCCCACAGGACACAAATATTTGTGTGATGAACATAAGTGCTTGTGTTGGTCTGGGTGTTTCTTATGTATTATAAATTATAAGTATGAATTTACAAAAAAAAAGGCTAATTATTATATCCATTGTCTAGTACCCATAGCACAAGCTCTGCTTAGTTTGGGACTAGATGGTGCTGTGTAAAAATGTCCCAAAGATATTTATTTATTTATTTGCCGAGACTTACTTATTGTTTTTATACCAAAGGATATGCCATATCAAAAGAAAATCGAAGGAGTTTTGTTATGATTTATACTTAGAAGTAATATTTTTGTTACTCAGGCGAAGCCGAGGACCTCAGCTAGTACGCACGGCTACACATCAAGCTGTACATTTCCAGTATAAGCTGATCTCGCATTGTACGGAAAGCCTATACAATGCGAGGTCAGCATAAACTGGAAATGTACAGCTTGATGTGTAGCCGTGTGTACCTACTGAATAATCACAATCACGTACCTGTTCACCTACATTTTGTACTTATAGAAACATTACATGCTATTTTGTTGAAAAACTAACGCAATATCAATTGATAAAACGTTATCTAGGGTTCAATAAAATCGATAAGGGACACTTGAACCGTTCGGTGTTTTATCGCATCGTCCTTACGTAATAATTTTGTCGATATTATTTTGTTAACCTGGCAACAGTAATGTACAATAGTCAATAAGTGTTACTTCACTTCATAGTTCATATGAAGTAACACTTAAGTCAAGATCTATATATGCATTATAAAAAATTTGTATGCCAGTACCTGGTGGAACATGTATTAGTTCAAAATAATGTTTTCTAACACCTTATTGTACCATGTTTGATGCAAATAAATACTATTCTATTCTATTCCATTCTATATCACAAAAAAAAATTACCTGCTATATTTGGTGCGAGAACCAATTTACAAAGCCATGAAACCTATTTTTTAGGGTTCCGAAGTCCTACAAGGAACCCTTATAGTTTCGTCATGTCCGTCCGTCTGTCCGTCTGTCCGTCTGTCCTAATCCTTTACAGCTTAATAACTTCTACAGTTATAAACATAAGTAAATGAAATTTTGTTAAAAAATAGTCTACATATAGATCTCAATTTTAAAAGAATAAAAAAATAGTTTTTACGTTCTTTAGGGGTAGCGCCCATACATGTGAAATGGGGAAACAAATTTTTTTTCGCTGCACCCCCTCGTGTGGGATATCATTGAATAGGTCTACTAAAATGAAGGTAATGTTTCATACATCACTTTTTTATCAGGTGCACCATCTGCGAAATATAGCCCGCCAAAGTGGCTTGCAATGTGTCCCCCCCCCCCTGCCATTTCTAAACTATGCAACGTAGAAACTTATAATCTTCCACATTGATTGACCTTTGTGAAAACTCTCTTTTAAAATTATTTCGAGTATAATGTGATTATAATTTTTTGAGTTATAGACAGAAAACTGAAAAATACTTAAAACGTCCTAGTTCAAAGGTCATTGACCTTAGAGAAAAATGATCAAAGCAAATAATGCTCCTTTAGCTACTTTCTATTTGAAAAAATCACAAAAAGTAACTTTGTGTTATGTTGACGACACACTTCTTAAATTTGGCGCCATCTAGCGGCGTCGTACAACACTCTCTGGGTCGCCAATGCTGCCGTCAAGTGCCGTGTATTACATTTGGCACTGTATAGCGCCATCTAGCGGCTACTGACATCACTCTCTGAGTCGCCAATGCTGCCGTCTATTGCAAAAACTAAAATAGCCGTGATTAATATTCGATTTGATTTGTTTGTAACACCTACTTAAGGAACCCTATAATACTGAGCATGGCCCGACATGCTCTTGGCCCGTTTTTATTTTTATTTTGTGCCCGGTTAATGGCAATAGGCTCGCCCCCTATTACATAGGACTAAAAACATAACTGGCGAAATGTGGGTGTGCTGTACACCTCTGCCTACCCCTTCGGGTAAATACAGGCGTGATGTTATGAAACCTATTCAATGTTTTCACCTAGTAACAACAGCCATAATAATACAATAACAGCCATCGCCAATATAATATACAATAAATAAATCTCTATTGAAACCAGTAATCATGCCAAAACCAATTCTAGTACACTTCCTTAAATTATATGCCAAAACGCTTTCTATGGCTACTCATAACTTTACAGAAAATAAAATCAGCTCGAATATGGTACAAACCTAGTATTATTTTTGCCTCGTTTTAACTACCGAACTGGCGCGAAAGTTTTAACAAGTGACGTGGAGGCACCTTAGAAAAGGAACAAAGTTTGTTGCCGCTCGGTAGGTAGTAGGGCATTCACGCGAGCCTAAGCCACAAAGGGTGAGCTGTAAAATAAAAAGTTAGGAGTTCTAACCGGGCGTGCCGGGGGACAGCGAACGGGTTCCCGGACGCGCTATGGTATGTTACTGTTTATACGTCATTAGTTTTCAAACCTTGTTGTTTTCCAAGTCATAAAAAATTCTATATAAAATTACAATGCGAGAAAAGTGAGGCAAACACCTGTCTTCGCATCGAGCGTTTTTCTTTTGTTTTTCTTTCGTGAATGTAGAAGTTAAGTTTATATTCATATGCAATATACATATAAATATGTAGTTACAGCAATATATTATGTAAAATGCTTTCATTGTAAAATTCTGTTTATAAAAACATGTAAAGGTGTTGTAATTCAAAGCAGAATACCTACCTAACGTGAAACTGTTTGAGTGATGTATTCACCGTTTTTATGAAATTTACTTTATTTGAATTTTAAAGTACAAAATCAGCTGTTATTCCCCAGCAAATCAGCTGGATACAAACCCTTATGGCATGTACATACCTCGGTGCATCTCGCGACCGGTCGGTCGCCGCCCGCGCGCGCTTCTCCCCCCTGTCATTAGAAGCGTGCGCGGGCGCATTGGCCCTCGGCCGTTGCGCATGCCCCAACTTATGGGCTCAGAACGGTGGATGTGATTTGATTTGAATTTCGGAACAGTCTGCCTTTTAGTTTAAGACCTTGTAGAATGTAAGTAAAAAACTTAACGATCACAAAAGCATTGGAATTGGAAATTGTGTTTTATAAAACTGAGCGAGGATTTATGTATATTGCATAAATTGGAGTAGGTTGAATTGTATTTTAAGGTCATCAGAAGAACAGACTTAAATCGGCAAGGATATTAAAAACAAAACGATTTGAAAAAGAACTAGAGAGGTAACTAAGAAAAATAAATGAAACACATGTTATAAGGACCTCATTACAAGCGAATATGCTTATATTGATGTTCAATATTAAATAGGAATGAAGGTGTATACATTATGCCACCATTCACTACATCACACAAAGGACCTAGACCTCGTAAAGCTTCAGGTCCAATTGCAATGGTAAGAATAAGAAAAATGATTAAGGCCGGAGATGATACGGAATTCCTGTCTTTGTGATGATCACGGCACAGACAAGTTTGTAATAAAACGACACTGTCCGGTCAGGTAGAAACTGAGTCATCAACGCCAACCGTGGTCGTTCAACTTTCATTATTGTTTATTTATATTTTTATTGTTCAGTGTTTGACGCGTGCGTATTGCCGACATTGCCTGTCGTAAAGCATACGAAATACTGCCCAAAAATGACTTGCAGGACAATGATTATTGACCATTGACGAGGAATATCGTAATTGTACTGGAACCTTGTTTCTTGAATTATTTTACTAGCTCCATGCCATGCCTATGTGATCAGTCGGATTAGTTTTTTTGTTTCTCTTTGTTTTTTTCTCCTCTGAATGTACACACGGCTACACATCAAGCTGTACAAAACCAGTAAAGGCTGACCTCGCGTTGTAAGGAAAACCTATACAATGCGAGGTCAGCTTATACTGGAAATGTACAGCTTGATGTGTAGCCGTGTGTACTTTTAAATTATTTGAATATAAATAAATGACGAAAACCCAAGACAACTTCTTTATCAGATAACCGTCTACACACGAAATCCATTGCATAATAATTTGTTAAGTGCGTCATTTCGCGAATTCATGATCACCATAAATAGCACAAAATCACCTTGTGAACATTTTGTTATCACCAGATCGAAGATAGAGAATAATATTATAGTCATACAAAGATTCCTTATGAATTATTCTTTGTGTCATCAACATTATCGTCATATTTCAGCGCGAAAACTTCCAATGCTCAATATGGGGCCCCAACAGAGCCCATAGTAATTTCACTTAACGGCACTTACGTACACTGTTACAAGATATCAAATTGAAGTACACTTCGAGTGGAGTCTATGCACACAACCCTACAGACTTGGTGAACGTGGAATGTGAATAACCTTGGAAAATACCAACCTACGAAGTATTATCTGAGTTTGTTTACTTTGAGATTTAAATATTGACGAGCACTACTTGTGCCTAGGCAACAAATTATTTCTTCATTGCACTTGTAATTTATCAGACTGGATCTGAGATCTCTTTGTTTGAGCCACAGACATAGTAAAAAATATAGACTAAGTGCTGCGAACAACCATAGTGAAGCCAACAAAAACCGTGCTCCTTCATGTACAACCAGTGCTCACGTACACACCACGCACCTGAAGGATATTTGTTTTCGCGATGCTTACTGGAAGATGCCGCGACATGTGAACTGAGAGGGGTGAGCACGGTTTAAGGTGCATGTGTGTGCGTGAGCACTGGTTGTACATGAAGGAGCACGGTTTTTGTTGGCTTCACTATGGTTGTTCGCAGCACTTAGTCTATATTTTTTACTATGTCTGTGGTTTGAGCATACGGCAGAGCTATTACTTACACTGACATTCTATTGATTAATGTTACCATTGTAACATCAAAACAGAAATTAGAACCTAAAGTGGCCATTTTCTTTACCAGCAGCACTATTTCTAAAATATAACGTTAACGAATTGAACTGCAAACGAGAAAAATTGTTCATTTAAACAGGAAAATAATCACAAGTTTTTGTCCACACCGTCTGTGCGGAAACCTAATTTGCACATATTTCATGGTATTTAATTGCGTGATTAATGAGTTCTACTTATCAAACAGGGGAACCACATCCTTCCCATATAGAAATTCCAACTGCCACGGATACGGTTCTTCGCGAAACTTTATGTGGAAGTTAAATTAAATTATTTTAATCAATATTAAAACAATTATTTTATAATTTTAACGCATTTACGCATGCCAAGCGAAATCTATCAACAATCAAACGGAAAACTTCTGATGAATGAGATAAGTTGTCTACAAAGGTAATAAGATAATTAAAAAGAAAAACAGGCCAAGGCTAGTCGGACTCGCGCAGTAAGGGTTCCGTACCTCTCAGTGACCTGATACCCCACAGAAACTGATTTAATTTACGAGAGTTCATCAAAAGACATCAACGTACAGTGCGCGAAATATGAATTTTTGCATGTCTTTCTTACGCAGTTACCACCACATTTGTCTATGTTTGTCTTATTTTTAGTATTTGTTGCTAATCTACATAATATGCACTATAATCTGTCAAAGTTTGACGCTGGTATATATTACCGTTTTGAAGATAGAGCTGGAACAAAAACGTTGAAAAAAATGCATGTTTTTCGAGGTTTCTTGTATTGGGGACCCCCTTTGGTTTTATATTTTTTCTATTTTTAGTATTTGTCGTGATAGACACCATAATAACACATATTTTGTGAAAATTTCAACTGGTTATCTATTACCGTTACAAAGATACAGCCCTGTGACAGACAGACGGACCGACGGACAGCGAAGCGAGAGTAATAGGGTCCCGTTTGCACCCTTTGGGTACGGAACCCTAAAAAACAGTAAAGACGAAACATGCGAGTCCTATTAAGGCAATAATTAGTAACACCAAACTAAGAACAAGAACACAAGTTATCAGTTTTACACCCACACAGAGAATTTCTCATGTTACCCGTCATAAAGAATCAGTGCAGTCAAAGGGCATGTGATGTACAAACTGGTTCCTCGCTAATGCAATTATCGGTTGCTTCGTCCGTTCGTCGAGACCGCTCTAAGTGAACGAATGGATACGTGGAGAGTGAAGACTGCCGGAACCGTGTAGTTTAAATGAGAAAACCTTTTAATGTTTGTGGTAGTTGGCTCCCATAAGTTCTTAGAACAGAGGATTCTGTTAAATGAAAATAATGTAATGGAGTGGTAAGAGTAATAGTGGGAGTCGGAAGTTTGTTCTGAAGAAAAGGGATGTAGGGGGTAGGATGTTTCTCCTGAAAAAAATACAATTCAAACCATTCAATAAAAATATCATTACCTTGACTCCAAATATTACAATGGATGGACGCTTTACTACAATGATTGATTTTCAGTGAAAAAAAATAGTTTCTAAAGCATCCAATATTCAATATTATTTTTGGTTTGTCAATAATAATACCTATTTTAATTGAACGACTTCATTATCTGGAGAAATACACATAGATGTTGTGGTTGATGACTAGAAGATAAAATTAAACTGCACCACAAGAAAAAAATATTACAATTCAGGCTTCATGGAAAAGTTCATGCTGTATTCTGATCGAAAAAATTACAAATAAGCGGCCAAATGCGAGTCGGACTCGCGCAGTAAGGGTTCATCAAAAGACATCAACGTTCCATGAGCGAAATATGAATTTTTGCATCTCTTTCTTACACAGGTACCACCACATATATCTATGTTTACGCTATTTATATTTTATATTTGTTAAACTACATATATGCACTATAATCAAAGCAAGTTTGACGCTGGTATGTATTACCGTTTTGAAGATAGAGCAGGAACAAAAACGGTAAAAAAAATGCATGATTTTCGAGGTTTCTTGTACAGGTACATATAGCCTTTTTTAGGGTTCCGTAGTCCGACAAGGAACCCTTATAGTTTCGTCATGTCCGTCCGTCTGTCCGTCTGTCCGTCTGTCCTAATCCTTTACAGCTTAATAAATTCTACAGTTGTAAACATAAGTAAATGAAATTTTGTTATAAAATGGATTAGATATAGATCTCAATTATAATAGAATAAAAAAATCTTGATAACGTATTTTAGGTGTGGTGCCCATACATGTGAAATGGGGATGAAATTTTTTTTTTCGCTTCACCCCCTCGTGTGGCGTATTATTGAATAGGTCTACTAAAATGAAGGTAATGTTTCATACACAACTTTTTTATCAGGTATACCATCTGCGAAATACAGCCCGCCAAAGTGGCTTGCAATGTGCCCCCCCCTCCCCTGCCATTTCTAAACTATGCAACGTAGAAACTTATAATCTTCCACATTGATAGGCCTTTGTAAAAACTCTCTTTTAAAATTATTTCGAGTATAATGTGATTATAAATTTTCGAGTTATAGTGAGAAAACTGCAAAATACTTAAGACGTCCTAGTTCAAAGGTCATTGACCCTAGAGAAAAATGGTCTTACCAAATAATTCTCCTTTATTTACTTTCTATTTAAAAAAATCACAAAAAGTAACTTTTTGTTATATTGATAATACACACTTCTACAATTTAGCTTCTTAAATTTAGCGCTAGGTGGCGCTGTTTGCAAAAACTAAAATAGGAATGATTAATATTCGATTTGATTCGTTTGTAATTAGACCTACTTAAGGAACCCTACAATACTGAGCATGGCCCGACATGCTCTTGGCCGGTTTTATTTTTAGTATTTGTCGTGATAGGAGTCACAGCAACACATTCTGAGAAAATTTCAACCGGCTACCTATTACTGCTATTACCGTTGAAAAGATACAGCCTTGTGACAGACAGACGGACGGACAGCGTAGCGAGAGTAATAGAGTCCCGTTTGCCACCCCTTGGGTACGGAACCCTAAAAATATCTCACGCATGATGAATAAACCTTTTTGATGTTATAATGATTTCTCTTAACTGGAAACTAACAGGTTTGTGGTTTTTCCAACCGGATGCTTGATCATCATTTGAAATGTTTCCTAAATTCGTCATAGTACGGTCGACCGCACGTCAGTGGTAACAGTGTGCCATTGACAGCGTCTTTATGTTGTTAGCAGTAAGGGCGGTTTTCTAATTCAAGTGTTACCACTGTCATGCGGTCGACTGTACCATCGGAAGTGGTTTTCATACTATATGGAACTTTGAACATTCTAATTATTATAAAAAGTTGTAGAGCGTAGGTGGCGTAGGTAGCTTCGTTAAAAATCATCAATTATTTCTGATTTGGGTACTAAAGAATTTAATTGCTGACAATTTGAGACGGTTTGCCTTGCAGGATTATAGTTCTTAGTTTTTTGACCAGATCGAATCCACCTAGGTACCTACAATTCGCACGCATTCTCAGAATTTTGTATCCTTTGTTTTTCTGTGAGGTCAATTAAAAACCATGTTTTATATTTTGTACCTTCTATTATTTCTGCTATTATTTTTCATCGCATAAAAATCGATAGTCGATTATAATTTTTACAAGGTATATTTCTTTTAACAGCGTCTACGTACAGCTGCCCCAGCGCAGCCGGAACACACCTGCTTCAGTTGTCCCAGTCTCTTTCACCTCTGACATTTGACGAAAAATTTATAGCGATCCGATTATTTATTGTGCTCATAAAATACCTTATCTGTAACTTATATACCATAGCATGGACTTTTAGTAGCTTCTATATTACAGTCACAACTGCTCAATAGTCTCACTACCCACGCTTTCTGTAATTGACTCGTACTCATGTCACGAACTACTTTTTAATGGTCAACTATCTCTTTGTTTCGAAGGAACACGATAACCATCTTTCTCAGTAGAACTCCCACTAAGCGTTGTACATATAGAATTTTGATTTGTACGTAATTCTGATCCTTGTAAATTACGGTCATTTAAAATTTAAATACCGATTACGAAATTTCAGGGTTAGGTTTAACGTGTTCTATAATTAGCGAATGGCCGGCCGATCCGCGCGGGCGCGGACGTTTCGTTGGTAACCCTTTGTTATTATGTATTTAAATTATAAACGATTAGTCTACTAAATGCAACGCCTGAGGCGACGCGTGCGCCACTACGCCATTCTTGCATCTTTAAACTGCTATTTCGTGATTGTTTTTATCTAGTTTTTATTTGAAGGACAGACAAGGACGACCCGTGAAATTAGTCAAAACAACTTTTTTGTTTAGTACTAACGTTATAATATTACTAAGCTAATAAATATAAAGTTTATGTTATTGACCTTCACATAATAGGTATTGTGTTCGTGATAATAGAGTATGCAACTGCCTGAAGTTCGTAATAGCTTCGGTTATACCTGTTTTGAATAGACAGACAATGAGAGACGTCTTCCGAACCAAATACCATCGGGGATCCCGCCGGGAAATCGTAGTTAGACAATGCAACTGACTTTCCGACTATGAACGACGAGAATGTGACAAGAACGTCTGGGTATTTGGCTATAGGGTGGTTAAGAAATAACTCTTCGATTAGGATTTCTTAGTTAATCGAAAAAAAAAAAACAGTTCAAAAAAGTTTCCCCAGTTCGTGAATGAATGAAGATACTAATGAAGAATCTAATGAATATACTAATGAAGATACTTAGATACTGTTTTTTTTAAACCAATTTAATAAATCTTCCAGCATTACGAAAAAATTTCAAATTCCCTCAAATAATTTCTAAACGGGAATTCCAAAGCGAAAACGAGCTATCTCGTAGTAAAGAGCCCTGCTCTAACTCTAATATACCATAGATAACTATGGGCATGAGCGTGAAGGTATTCGAGGGCCCTTCGTATGTAGGCAGCTAAGTCAACAATTTATTGGAGCCCATCTATCAAGACGGACGTCGTCGTATTGTCCAATTGCATTCCTCGTATTTCGACAGAGAATTTAGTGAGAGACAAATTCTCGCCAGCAATAAACAATTCCAATTCCTTTCAAATTCCCATATAATTAAGAAGTGAGGTGTTAATCAGATTTTCATCAGTAATTTATGTTCACTAAGTTAAAAGATACAATAGTTTTCTGCGAAATGAAATTCGATATAAAATGTTTCGATGAAATCTTAGCTAACCCTTAATTTCCGCGGTCAACGGTCTGATAACTACGGGATATGATTGAATTGAGAGACTGAACTGTTGTCCATTGTAAAATATGGTTGCCACTGCATTTTTTGCCACAGAATTTCAAGAGATTTCTAATTGGCTCCCAATCTTTTAAAAATATAAGTTATATTAATTCCTGCAATAACCACAAACTAATTTGAATAGTATCCAGAAATCCAATTTACAATTACCTACCTAACTGAAAGATGAAAGATATTTTGTTTAGATCGTTTAAAATGTCTTCGGATCTTAATTTCCATGTCATGATGTTTTAAATTGTTTTAATATAATTTTTGATATAATATCCACTGGGTTTACCTTTTCAACAGCTAGGGTATTTTTCTGTTTGTTCTCGAATTACCAATTTGGATTAACGAGGACCCCTACAAATCTTGGGTATATTTCCCGACATGCTCACTCCACGAAATTGTACGTTTCCACGTCTCGATGTATTATTAATTTGGCATTACATCGGTCTAATCTCGCGTTATATAATATGAGAATATTTGCCCCCGGGCCCGGGGGTAAACACCAATTAATCCTAGCAACACGATACATTTCAAGGAAGGAGGGGGTACCCTCTGATGGCAGATTGCTGCATAATCCCACTGCATTTCTACTGCTTCCGATGCAATCGGCCAAGAGAGGGCGTTTGCAAGGGGGATCGTTCAATGGACATAACTGGGGCTAATATATTTTTCTTTACTTCATTGTTTGTCAGGGAATCGATCAAATTGTATGTGAAACCATAATGTATTATTGTTCGGGTCAAATTCTGGGGATTATAATTAAACAATTTTTTAGGTATGACGTTTTCATTACCTATTAGAATAATTTTCCTTGAGATAAAATTGATTAGTTACTGATAATATGAAATTGTGGAATTATATTGTGCCATTTTCTTTGCAAGTTTTTTTATAAATCTCATGATTAATGATATGTGAAGACCGACAAGGCCCAAGACAATGGAAAATAGACTTGATAGTAATATTATTACGCCTATTTCTCATTGGGGCAGGCAGATACTGGATTTTCACCCGCTACGATCCCGACACTACACACACACACCTACACACCTCCTTCGCTTCATCTACGTTCATTAACCTAATCATGCATGGTGCTCTAGTGCTCTTAACCTGGGGCCTTACTTCCGACTGGTTCGAGCTCTGAACCAAATCGAGCTAATGTTAATTCCTAGAAAAATGCAGTACGATTTGACACTAACACGAATTCAAATTTGATTGATACAGCGCTCAAACCAGTGGGGAGTAAGGCCCCTGGCCTTTTACGGAAACGTCCACGATTTGGTTGCGGAAACAACATTTTATAATCTAAAATGCGTGGCATTCTCAAAACTGCACTAAAATATCTATGAGGGGAATTTTGGGACCCCAATGCTATTTTTAACACTTCTGGCTTCTAAACATTTTTTAATTTTGCTTCTTCACGCTCATTGTCATTTGTTCAGTTGACTTGACAGTTCGTAACCTAAGTGCTTTTTGGAAGCTCACAAATATCAGTCACTAACATACAGTCAAGTTGGTAGACGAAGTTTCGAACTCGCTCGAACTTTACGATTGCCATCTCGCCCCCTCCTCGGGACACAACTAAAGGTATTTGTTAATTACCTCGAAACGCAACACCGTTAGACGTTAACATGAAACTACTAAATTAATTTCTTATCTCATATCTTTACAAGAATACATAGAGTAACTATACCGAACCGACAGTTTTCGCATACAATTAGCGGACGCCCGAATAAATATTAGATTATGTAAACTAACACAGAACTATATAAAAATAAGATTCTGTTTATATTATACCTATTGTGAGTTGGCAGGTCCGTGTGAAAACTTGTGCTTATCTTTTATATTATTACGCTTAACATTTTTTTAGAGGTAGGTAGTGGTACACGTCTAGGAGGAAAAACAATCGGACATTTTTACCTATGCATTATGTTTGAGCGCAAAAAATGAGACAGGATTCACAGGATTGTAAAGAACATTGAAATTCACCTAGTATTTTAGAGACAGAAGTTAAATTAGTGATGAAATATATAAATATATCATTAAAAGGAATATATTTAATGATTGTCATTCTGGAGTAATGGAAACAAATAACTATAATTACTATAGCAAGCTACCAGTGAAGATAGTAAATGGACTGTTAAATTACCGTCGGTGTTGCTCCTAGACGGATGAGCCACAGATAAAATGGGAAATGGACAGAATTTGTAGAGAGATCCCACTACTGATATAAAATGCATATTATTATTTAAAATATTCATATGAGTCATAAGCAACACGTGCCCGTCTGAATAAACATTCAAATAATTTAAGTCAAATGATGAACATGAGTGTTTGTGTTGGTCTGGTTGTTTCTTATGTATTATAAGTATGTATTTACAAAAAAAAAAAAGTATATAAGTATTATATCCATTGTCTAGTACCCATAGCACAAGCTCTGCTTAGTTTGGGACTAGATGGTGATGTGTTAAAAAAGTCCCAAGTCCCAAAATCCTCATCTAGTTTCAAGCAGAGTTCCGATCTAGTCTCAATGTCGTAAATGTCAAAAATTTACGTCATACAGGTACATTAATGTCATGACATGGACAATTGAACATTGATTGAATTGATATTAGATCTTAACTACGTATTTTGAACATTTTTATTTACGAGTATTATGCAGCGGAATTGAGTTTAAAATAAAACAAACTGAAGGCCATTCCTTCAGTTTGTTTTATTTTACACTCAATTCCGCAAATGGTTCGCTTGACGTTCAAAGTATTTGACTCATTTGACTACACACCTGCGCGGGAGCTTCAGTAATGTATGTATAATCGCAGAATGTTCTTCTAAAAGAAACATTTAGATGACTATCTGCACTCGTTATTTCAATAGTTGATGCGATTAAATTCTTTATGATGACTGTTATCGCTTGTTGAAGTTCATAGTTAAGACTGTCCGCTTTTTGATGTGCAGATTCGTTGTAAAAAAGGTTGTCTCCATTTCGCTACGAAGAAAATAAGTGAACATACGCAGAGCATTAAATTGATAATCTTATAAAAATATATTTGAATCGATATAGTCGCACAGGATTCCGTATCGACATTCGCTGCGATTGCCCACGATAAATCAGCGTTTCCTGCGCCCGACTTGACCATTTTATTAAATTCCGCGATTAAATACCCGCCAGCAACGTTAAGCGAAAACGTTTCGATATTATCGCGATATCTCGACACCTCGACTCACCTCACCCTGTTTATAATTACGAGTTCGCTGGTCGTCCCCTCGGTCGTTGTACGGTTGTACCGGGTCGCATAGTCTTCGCTTGGTATAGCATAGCTCCGCCCTACCCGTGCATACCACGGTAACCAACAGTTTTTGTCATAGTTGTCGTCTTCCTTTTGCGGAGGTTTGCTATGGAAATTATTTATGAATAAAAACTAGAAAAATGTTCCGCTTGCTTGTTCTTTTTGCTGTTTCGATCTTTGTTTCATGTATAAGTCAACATTGATAAGCTGCAATCAACGGACTTTGCTTCGTTTGTAATATATTTATTATTATACAACGTGTAACAAATTAAACGCAAATGCTGAAAGTACTTTGTTCAGAATGAAAGAAAGAAAAGAAAGAAAGAAAAATAGTTTATTGTCACAGTTAACAACGCGCAACATTTAAACAACAGTGATAAACACAAGAAGGTAACTAATAGGTGGGGTTAGAATCACTTGGAAAATCTATTGGTATGGTTATTAAACCAGGTTATGCCGTACCGATTTAAAAAAAAAATTGCTGACTGTCCCAAGCATCGCCACAACGACCGGTCCTGCGCTTCCCGCATCCAGCGGATTCCCGTGATCTTTACCAGGTCGTTCGGGCCACCATTGATTATGATATAGAAGTATTATTATTTTGTTATTGGAATCGCTCGATTCCATAAATGATACAATCTTCATAATCAGTCTGATGGATGATTTCATACGTATATTCTTGAACTAGATATTATGTACCATCGAGAAGATCTCTGAACAAATAAATGCACACAATGTTTTATATTAAATTGATAATGAATCTTCGCCAATATGAAACAGTGCCGACGTGAAACGTTCTCGTGGAAATTTAAGTGCTCTATTACATAAAGTTCTATTTCACGGAAACATTAGTTCACATAAATCTTACTATCGAAGATGTATGTTTTAGATAAGTTTGTGAAAACCGGCAAACGATTTGCGATATTTTTAGAGGTATTTAAAAACTTTCAAATTTTTTTGTTTTATACATCCCAGCAAAGATTTATATGTATTTAGAGAAACGGAATTATAGGAGTGTCTCAAGACTGAAAAGAAAAACTGGTTGGATCTTGGTAACTAGCCTGGATTGTCACAGGAAAATTTGATTGAGAAGATAATGCTACTCAAATCAACCCTGCACAATTTACCTAAAATAGTGCTGACTAGAACAGTACGACAAATCCTTTGCGTTCCATACATCCACGTACGATAATAGATAGTCCCCAAGATTATCACCCACCGTATGAAACGTCACCAAATATAGTATAATGAAATATCGCACTTTCATTCCAAACATTGTCCGGTACCCAGTACCCTTCAAAAGGAATTTGGGACCCCTTGCGAGCAGGTGTGACTGCCGGTTTAGGAAACCCCACCTATGGAAACTTACGGGACCTGTTCAGCTAATGACAATCATTGGACAATATGAACAGATCCTTAGTGAAAGGGACTTATGGCGTCGTGTTTTTTGGGTAACATGTTTTTGTTATAGTTTGTGTTTGTGAGGTTATCCGTTATACCATTTATGTCTATAAGTTATACTTAATCCAAATTCCGAATTATGCTTTTGGCTTTTTCTCATCATACTAAATTAGATTAATACTTACTTCTGACTCTCCGCCGCTTTCCGCATCCAGCGGATTCCCGCGACCTTCACCAGGTCGTCGGTCCACCTTGTGGGGGGCCTACCCACGCTGCGCCTTCCAGTACGCGGTCGCCACTCCAGAACTTTACGGTCCCATCGGCCATTCGTTCTTCGAGCAATGTGCCCCGCCCACTGCCACTTAAGTTTGGCAATTCTACGGGCTATGTCGGCTACCTTAGTTCTCCTGCGAATCTTCTCATGAAAAGCGCAGGCCGGTCGTGGCGATGCCTGGAGAGGCCTATGTCCAGCAGTGGACTTCTTTCGGCTGAAATGATGATAAAGAAAAAAGAAAGAAAGAAAAAGATTTTATTCTTGCGCTCCATTGTTTTTTTTTTGATTCATGATGATGATGACTTCTGACTGAGGATGGTCCTTCCTCATGACTTATAAATTTCTTAACAAAAGCGGACACCATTATGTGTGTATGTTTATTTTCTTACGTGACACTAACGTGATCTTAAAGTAGACATACGAAAGGTTTAATGACGACATTAACGTCACTGACACTAAGTGGTTAAGAGTTCGGGAAATTATGATCATGACGACATCACAAAACTTGAGCATTTGATACGAGTGTTAAAAAGCATAGCATCACATCTACATTCCCCGAAGGGGTAGGCAGAGGTGTTATAGTACACCCACATTTCGCCATTGTTCTAAGTCCCATGTAATAGAGGGTGAGTCTATTGCCATTAACTCAATTAATAAATTAATCAGTGTGAATTATATTTAAAATACGAAGAAATCTGATAAACTCCTGACTATTGTTGTTTTCAATTCTAGTAACGCTATCATTATTGTTCGTTTATTAACCCATTCTTGACCACTGTACGCACGGCTACACATCAAGCTGTACATTTCCAGTATAAGCTGATCTCGCATTGTACGGAAAGCCTATGCAATACGAGGTCAGCATAAACTGGAAATGTACAGCTTGATGTGTAGCCGTGTGTACCAATTTGGGAACACTTAATAAAATGAAGGTATAAAGAAAAGTTTTGTCAATAGTTATTATTGAGTTACTTTGCTGTGCAGTCGAGAGTACGTTCATTAGGTAGTAGCATCGAATTATACTAATTTGTTCAAAAATATTTATTTTTGGACCCACTGAAGTTCGTTATTTGGAAGACAGTGCAGGTAAGCATACTTTTGTTATTATTATTTATTATGGGTGATGAATATTGTGAATATTGTTTATATTTACATAAAATAAATACCTAACCTAATATTCAAAGTTATTATCGGCCTATCGTTGGCTGCATACTCCTGGACTCCTCCTCCTCCTCCTTGAAATCGACCGTCACGGGCCTTGACTGAAAGTACGGTGAAAATACCCCGAGTCCACCACCTGCAAGCCCTATCCTTCCGTAATTTTTTATTGACGTTGTCATTCTCGCGGTCCGGGCGGTGAACTCATGACCCTCGGTCTCGAAAAGAGGCGTGAGAACATGACCAGAGCACTCCTGGAGTTACGAGATCGATAGGAGCAGGGAAGGACACAGTCCCCCGCTGTCTGCCCAGCGGCAGGGTGAGTGCACACTGGGCCCATCTCTGCTCCCCCACTGTCCCTTCTGCTAAGATCAGAGGGACACGCGGAGCAACGCCTCTTTGTCACTGCTGCGGAGCTGAAAACTTTTTTCGGGATACTCATACTTTCGGGCTATCACAAACTACCATGTGAGCGAAGTTTTGCCAGAAACTACCTTCAAACTTTCACACCAAAGATGTTCTGCCCGCCCTTCATCACCCACTATTGAAAACTGACGGTTGGATGGCGTTGATCATGTCCCTGTAAACTTCCAAAACGAGTGCGTTGTGCTGTGTGCCCATATCATAGGCCATTGGAGTTGAAAGAAGTGCAAGAAAACCCTATGTATTGAAAAATCTTGTTTCGCTAATTATGACTCATAAGAAGCCTTTATGCCAATTTGGGTACACCCCTGTAAATTCCTGAAAATCGTTTTTTTTTTCGTATTTTTTCGTCATTCCTTTTATTTTTGAAGTTACTAACTTTCAATGAATAAAAGAATTTTGAAAATCAGCTTACTAGTTTTCATCTGGCTGCTAATGGGTTAAAAGACAACGAAGGTGTACAATTTTACAGAATTATTACATCAGAGCGCTAAGGCCTTCATTCAGAGACGAATCTACTAATAAACTCATGCATCCAACTGTTAAATAGTTTTGCATTTTGACAGTTAAGGCTTAGTTTCATCTCTGAATATGAGCCTAACTGTTAGATACGCAGAAGCTCACAGGCTAAAGTTAGATAGGTGTAAATGTTCTCACTCTTTTTTTAGGTTTTCCCTGACAACCACTTTGAATTATCCACGATAGCTAAACTTTGTTTGTTTATTTTTTGAATGGAAAATCTACAGCTAAACAAACACTTATCTACGAGGAAACTTTAATCTTAATATATATAAATCTCGTGTCACAATGTTTGTCCTCAATGGACTCCTAAACCACTTAACCGATTATAATAAAATTCGCACACCATGTGGAGTTCGATCCAACTTGAGAGATAGGATAGTTTAAATCTCAAATTATAGTCGCAATTTTAATTTATTGCTAATTATTTGTCTGTTATTATTTGACAGTCACAATTATCTGTTAACTCCAAATGATTCTAACAGATGTCGATACCTTTCGACTGGGTTGAGTAAGTAATGAATAGATGGCGCTGCTATGGTAAATCTACGAACGTGTCATATAAGCTACATTTTAACAGCATAATTACCACGTTTTGTTGACGCTATAAAATTAATTAAATTTATTTTGTAGTGAACGAAATACCGTATAATTGAATAGTACAAAGGCACTGCTTATTTCTATAAGAAATTTCTTCCAGCAGACCTGCGAGAGGTAAATTTGATCTCCAAAACTGATAGATGATAGATTTTAATGATATTTTTTGTGTAGGTACGTTCGAGTCCGGGTCCCTGCAGGGTTTGAATTAACAAATGGACCCGGTAGGTGGCGCTGCAGTCGTTGTGTCACCAAATTTGATTTGCTGAACAATTGATAACATGGGACGGACGGGACAGGACATGTGACATGGGGGACGGGATATGTGACGGGACGGGACGGGACATGTGACATGGGGGACGGGACATGGGACGGGACATGGGAAGGGACATGGGCCGGGACGGGACATGGGACATGAGACGGGACGGGACGGGACATGTGACATGGGGGACGGGACATGGGACGAGACGGGACTTGAGAAGGGACATGGGCCGGGACGGGACATGGTAGGGTCGTTTCGCTGGTTTTCGGCCATTTAGTGGAGTTGTCAACTTAAAGGCACCAGAAAAAAATATTGCCATTGTGCTAGCCTAGTACTATCAATGTTAATGTATAGCCTACATAGTGTAGTTTCAATTTTTATAATAATTTGGTGCTTTAACATAATACTCTTTTTTATAATAATTTTTAATGTAAAAAATGGGCATTTCGCTAGTTTTCGGCCACAAATTTCAGATTTCGGCCTACATGAATTTTAGTTTTCGGCCACTGCTTTAGATGGAATAGAAGGTGGTACAAATGAAATATTTATAGTGAAATTATAATAAAATGTATTTTATAAATTGAAAACAATTATTATCAATCAGGTACCATCATAAGTTTTTAGTTAATATTACCAAATCACTTAGTTTCATACATTAACTTAATATCTTTCTAACTAGTCTTTATTTTTATTTAGATTTATGGGTCCACTAGATGCCCGAAATAAATCATTTTTAATTTAATTTAATTTATTAATCTTCTTCTATCGTGTCGACATGAGCTACATAATAAGAACAGCTCATGCCGTGGGGAAAAGATTAGCCAGTCAGCAGGTTGGTAGCGGGGCTGACTGCCCAGGGTGCGCCGGACGATCAATTAAATATCGTCACTCTTGGAGGGTATTTTCACTGTAAATATACTTTTCAGTCGCAGTCTCCATACAATTATTGATATTTAAAAAATAAGGTATTAAACAATAACTTCGAATATCATAATCAGTCATTTATCATAAAAATAAAGGTCATCATCATTTCAGCCGAAAGTCTAAGACATCCACTGCTGGACATAGGCCTCCCCCAAGCATCGCCACAACTACCGTTTCTGCGCTTTCCTTATCCAGCTGATTCCCGTGACCTACGTTTACCAAGTCGTCGGTCCAGCTTGTGGGGGGCCTACCCATGCTGCGCCTTCCGGTGCGTGGTCGCCACTCCAGAACTTTTCAGCCCCATCGGCCATCTGTTCTGCGAGCAATGTGCCCTGCCCACTGCCACTTGTGTTTTGCAATTCTTACCTTCGTTCTACTGCGAATTTCCTCATTTCTGATTCAATCTCGCAGGGACACTCTGAGCATAGCCCTCTCCACTGCCCTTTGTGTGACTGAGCCTTCTTATCAGACCCATTACCATTACCAGACCATGTTTCAGTGTCGTAAAACGGTTTGCTAGCACACTCTGGTCAAAGACTTTCGTCTTGAATCTAAGGAGAATTGAAGGAGTTATTGCCTAGCTTCCTGTACGCTGCCTAAACGAGTCGGACTCGACGATTAACCTCTTTCTGGAAGTCGGACCTACCTAACTGGACAGTTTGTCCTAGGTATTAAAAAATCGTCAACAACATCGAGTGCAGTCTCCGATATTTACGGGAATGGGTACTAACCTAACAAGCCTAACATAACCTAACATAACACAACCACCAACATACAGATAATCATAACCTTACAACAACACACACATAACCAATAACCATATAACAAAACCTACACACATGACTTTAACACACAACCTTTGAACGTAAGCTTTGTTTATGATGTTTATTTCTTTCTACTGAGGTCATTGAGCATTGTTCTGTGGTCCTCCATAGTCTCAGCCATGACTACTATGTCGTCGGCAAACCGAAGATGAGTAATGTACTCGCCGTTCATGTAAATGCCTAGCCCTTTCCAGTCCAGAACCTTGAACACATCTTCCAATGCCACAGTTAACAGTTTTGGAGAGATCACATCTCCCTGCCTCACACCTCTCTACAGAAGGATAGGTTTCGAGGCTTGGTCCTGTCGTCTGATTGACACAGTGGCGCTTCAGCACTCCGATGTACCGATAGTCAATCTGGCACCGTTAAAGAGACTGTAGTACAGCCCAATTCTCGATCGAATCGAAGGCTTTCTCGCAGTCCACAAACGCTAAACAGAGAGGCAGGTTATATTCTTCGGTCTGCTGTTTGCCGCAGCGTATGTATCTGGTTTACGGTGCTAAAGCCTTTTCGGAATCCGGCTTGTTCGGGAGGCTGGAAGTCGTCAAATATACGCGCGAGACGATTCGTAATGACCCTCGAAAACAGCTTGTAAACATGGCTCAGAAATGAGATAGGCCTATAGTTCTTCAGTAGAACATTATAGCCCTTTTTGAAGAAGACCACCAACCACACGTGCCGGTGGCGTTCTTCCCTCGAGTATGGCGGAATCAAACCACTTCTGAAGGTTCTTAAAGATTGGTTTTCCACCGCCTTCAAGAGTTCGCCCGTTCACCCAGCTCCTTGTTGATTTTGAGCTGTTTCAGAGCCATCCTAATCTCGTACAGGCTGACGGACGTCCGATATGTCTTCGGAATAGTGTCGGATCAATCGAGCTCTTGGGTCGTTCGCCCAATTTGCAGCGGGTTTTATTATTGACGTGTATAGCTGTCTATAGAATTTCTCGACCTCTCTCAAGAGCTCTGATTTGGAGGATACAACTGCCATCCTTGGTCCTCAGTTTTGCTAGCTGGTTCTGCTCAATAGGCAGGTCTATTGCGACGATTTTTGAGCCCTCGTTCTTCTCTATCGCAGCTTTAATACTTTCAGTATTAAATCGGCGTAGGTCGCTTTTCAAGGACTTTGAGATCTTTTATTGCGCCTCCGGTGCTTAGACGCATCATCTGAAGACAGCAGAATCATCTCGCGTCTTTCCGCCATGAGCTCGAGAGTATAGTCAGAGAGCTTTTTGGTTCTATTTGTACGACGGGTCTTAAAGATCCTTGTTGTATCTTGAGTACCTATATGGTGCATTTTTTTTTGTTTATTTCCTCAGGCTTTGAAGGAATGTCAATGGCAATAGGCTCGCCCCCTATTACATGGGACTATAACATAACTGGCGAAATGTGGGTGTACTATTACACCTCTGCCTACCCCTTCGGGGAAATACAGGCGTGATGTTATGTTGTTATGTTATGTTGTGTTTGAAGGAATCATCTGAAATATATTTGAACATCTTCTTCCAAAAACTGTTCGTGAATGACTAATTATTTACTGAAATGGTCGAAAACCAAAGCAGCATTCCGTTTTCGGCCACTCTCACCTTTCATACAATTTTATGTTGGCCGAAAACTGAATCATAATTATAGACTTATTCTAGTTTTCGGCCACTACCGAAATGGGTATTTTAGTTTCATCGTTAATCTTATAAATTGCAGTATTTTGGTGGCCGAAAACTGAAAGCTAGTGTCTTCGCAAGCATATGATTCATTATAAATGAAGAGAAGACTAAAAGCGTGTAACTAAATAAATTAAAGAGACAAAAGTATCTAGGCTGAACGCGAGCTAGTTTTCGGCCGCACGGCCGAAAACCAAACATTTGGACAATTTTCCAAGTTACTTTCCGGCCACCTAAATTATTAACTTTGAAATCAAAATATTACACTTATCAATGTACAAATAAAGTAATAAATTATATAAGCAGTGGAATATATGCACATTATTAGATAATCCTACAGGCAACAGTCACGAAGAAGCAGGAGAAAAAGCCCAAGATGCAGTTAATCTTGTGTATAACTGGACAAAGAAGTGGCGCATTAAGCTCAATGAATCCAAGTCGGTCCATGTCGACTTTACAAACAAAAAGTTTAAGTACCATCCAGTGTTCATAAATAACCAACCAATACCACACGCTAACACAGCTAAATACTTAGGTATGACGCTTGACGCTAAGTTACGCTGGAAGGCTCACGTCAAGAAGAAGAGAGAAGAATTGGGCTACCGCCACAAAAATATGTATTGGCTCCTTGGTAGACATTCTCAGCTGTCAATACATAACAAGCTATTGTTGTATAAGCAAGTTCTAATGCCAGTATGGACTTATGGCATACAACTATGGGGTTGTACCAAAGAAACTAACATAAAAATAATACAGCGTTTCCAAAACAAAGTGCTCAGGGACATCGTGAACGCTCCCTGGTATATCAGAAATGAAGATCTTCACCGGGACCTCAAAATGGATTTCGTTAAAGATATCGTCCAAAAGTATGCCGAAGCTCATGAATATAGACTTCATCATCATGTGAACGTTGAGGCTATCCAGCTCCTCGACAACACAGGCTTAGTGAGGAGACTGAAAAGGACAAAGCCTTTTGAGTTAGTGTAGTGTTAAAATTAAAATAGTGATGTAGACAATATTAATTAAAGACACATGAAAAAAGTGACTTCGCCTTAAGAGACGCTAAGATAGTGCCAGTGGACACATTCTTAGAAATAATATTATTATCTAGCAGTTTAAGTTAGCATAAAATTACTTATTAGTCTTGTAGACTAGATCGTAATTATATTAAGGTACCAATAATTAACTATTAAGACCTTAAAGATTAAAAAAAAAAAAAAAAAAATTAGATAATCCTAGTAAATACAACAAAAAACTTGCTTTTGAGTGGATCGCGCGCCACTATTTTTTTCGCTCTTTCCCACACTTGCTGACAACTCCAGTGCTGGGGTCGAACTAAGCAATTTATTATAATTCACGTGTTGTGGTTACCTGATCAAGTTATGTTAGAAGATATAATGCAACTATTTACGGTTATATTAAACTTCATTTCGTGTGATAAAATGCATTAAAATCGTTATTAAATCAAATTTACTGATTCACCCTAGCCAAAAGGCCGAAAACCAGAGGCGGCCGGCTAACCGGCACAACGACCCTACATGAGACGGGACATTGGACATGGGACGGGATGGGACATTTAACATGGGACGGGACGGGACTGGACATGGGGTGAGATAGTGGGATAGTGACTGGACTGGACTGGACGGTCCGAATAAAAGGATGGATGGATGGATGGATGGAACTGGACTGGACTGGACTGAATTAACAGGATCCGTCACGTGGGTTAGCAGAATTTAACGCGAGTGAAGCCGCGAATATTTATTTCTTCTGTACATCTGATTGTCGCCTAACTCCTCCTAAACAGCTGAACCGATTTGGATGAATTTTTTTGTGAATATTTCAATGGTTTCCTGGATGGTGTGAAAACACAATTGGATCCGGTAGGTGGCCCTTCTGTCTGTATGTCACTGATCTTCTCCTAAATGGCAGGGACGATTTTAATTATATGTGGCGCTGCTTTTCCGGGCAGGACGACGTCTGCCGGGTCCGCTAGTATTTTATAAGTAATACACGTTATATTTTCCTCGTAGATAAAATATTTGCCATCGAGGAAAATTTGTACGAAATGATTGTTGGTTGAGATTGAATTATAAAATTTCTAAAAATTAAGATAACAAAATGAGGGCATTTGAAACTGTTCATCATCATCATCATTATTTCAGCCTAAAGACGTCCACTGCTGGACAAAGGCCTCCCCCAAGCATATGTTGGGGGGATATGCCATAATCGCCACGCTTGGCAGGCGGGTTGGCGATCGCAGTTGGTTGGTTAAATACTCAAACAACGCTGCTGCCCGTCCTCTGGTGAATCCCTTAGTCGCCTTTTACGACACCCATGAGAAGATATAGGATGGTGCAATTCTTTACGTCCGGCACCACACGGAACACGTCCGGCACCACTTTTGAAACTGTTATTCTGTATTTATTACATTACACAGTAGATTTCTCAGGCTATGGTGAACTTTTTCACTCTTCTATTTTTTTTGTTTTCCCTGACAACCACGTGAAATTATCCACGATAGCTAAATTTTATCTAAGAGGAAACCATAAATTAAAGACGTCATATTATATTATTTTCCTCGTAGATAAAAATTTAAAACTGCTATTGGGGAAAATTGATACCAAATGGTGTCCGTCTAACCCGTAATCTACCACACTGGGTTATAGTAACACTATTTAAATACCAAAATAGACACACATATGCTTTTGTTAGACGAAGCTCGTAAAAAGGCGAGTGCAGACAGCCCCGGTGCCTCGCTAACAGCGCATGAATAACAACACCATGTGCATAAGTCAGGGCACGCGACAACAGAGAAAGGTCTAACGTCATTGACCTAGAACATCTGCTTCATACAGGCTGGTTCTAGAAATATCACGTGTCAGGAAAATGTGGCGTGAAGTATTTAATGCGTCGACGCCCCGGCCCAGTGCAGCCTGCGTGATAGATTCTACATGCGAGGATACATATAGGAGGCCCTGTCAGATTATCGATTGGATACATTATTTTATAAGTTCATTTAAAATTTAAAGGGACAACTTCCTGCATAGCGACTTCGACGACCTCTGTGGTCTAGTGGTTCGAGTGTCGGACTGCTGATCATGAGGTCGTGGGTTCGATTCCCACAGGACACAAATATTTGTGTGATGAACATGAGTGTTTGTGTTGGTCTGGTTGTTTCTTATGTATTATAAGTATGTATTTACAAAAAAAAAAAGTATATAAGTATTATATCCATTGTCTAGTACCCATACCACAAGCTCTGCTTAGTTTGGGACTAGATGGTGCTGTGTAAAAATGTCCCGAAGATATTTATTATTTATTATAGCCTAGAATAGAAACAGGAATCTTCACTTCAATACACACTTCACAAAATATGCATTTTTTTTTATTTGAATAGGTATTCGATTACTTCAGAAAAAAATTATGAAAACGATCAGGTGAGGTGGCTGGAGGTCAAACGCAAGTCCAGTAGGTATTAAAAAAACGGTGAAAGAAAAAACATAGCGCATTAAAAATTCCTACTAAGCTGCAGGTAGTCCTGCTAATCAAATGATTTAGGGACATTTTTATAAACTGCAGGAGAAAGCAATTTATTAACAATGAGAAGTATAAAACGTCCTTTTGTGAGACACCAGTCCAGTCACAGTTAGGACAACTCCCCACATCCCCCCCTCATTGTTATAAAGTTATCGTGTTAGTGTCCATTAGCAATTCGTACGTGCCTGTCAGTGTACAGCTGCCTTAATAGTAATGGCCTGATAAATTGTTTTTATTGTTTCTGCGATAAAACGCCAAGGGGGAGTCCGTCACCCAAAGAAAGTGTTTGGAAACATCAAACTTATCAAAGATTATTTTGTGTAAACGTATCATTGTTTTATTGTCTATCAAAAGACCAATGGAACAGTTTTATTGTGCTATAGTAATGATGGGCAGCTGTGGCACCGCGGGGGAGAAATGTCACGGCTCCACTCACTATTTGGCTAGGACAATGAGGATCCCTGCGATGAACTCATTCGGCTATTTACTCTTCCGACAACAACGGTGCCCTCGCCAAATGTGCGTGCATGTTATCGACCCACTATCTAAATACTCGGGCGTTTTCGCCAAGATAAAGCTATGGTCCTATTGATAAGACCTCTCACGTCACGTATTGTTTAATCATTGCCTCGCATGAGTCCCAAGATTATAAAAATAAATGTGTCGTCAGCTTAAACCGAAAGTAAATGACGTACTGATGCGGTTTTCAGTGTAGATTACAAGTGTTATTAAATAAACGTCGTGTGTTTTTCTTCAACGGATACACAAACAGGTAAGGCGATGAACATCGGTCAATAATGGCAAACTCTTAAATTGGAAACCTACACTACACCTCGCGCGCAGGTTGTCGCGAAAAAAAAAAACTGAAATCGATTACACAATTACAAAGACTTCGAACTTCGAAGCAGTAGTTTGATTTATGCGATGCGTTGTCCACGTACGACGATTGCATAATTGAGGCGCCTGCACTTCAAACTGGTTCGATATTTCATACTAGCGTTTCGATTTTATACGTTTTTTTTGCAGCGGGTGCGACATTAATATGCATTCGAAGCGCGTGCCGTCGGTCAGCTGTTTCTTCTATGCGGCCACAAGCTGCGCGCGCCGTAAAAGGAAACGAGACTCGTGGATGGATTACGTCGATTACATCGCAATTATCCGAGCGAGCCGAGAGCTGCCTACGTAACATTGGAGCACTTTCGCGATCTTTGTTCCGCGCGACATTGACCTTGCCGCGCGAGCCTTATGTAATGTTTTTTCGGCGTCAGCTACGTTGCCATTGAACTTCGTGTTCTTTTCATATACATGCGTAAACACGCGTCAGTGATTGCCTTGTGAGGGTTCATTATCATATTTAGCAACGGCACGAACGTTTTGTGGACGTAAAATAAGTATCTTCGTGTGGCTACACTCATCGCCATTGGTATGGCGGTATGGCCACGTCGTAACGCGATATTCGCATGCGCTGTGCGATCGTTTTTATCGCTCGCCCAAGCCTTGACGAGCTCTGCAGATGGCATTCACGATGCAGGCTTGAAGTTTTTACTGGCACCGCCTCGAGCTACACTTGGACAGTTATGTCGCTGACTCCTCAAGAATCTTTAATTTTCTTTGGTTATATTTGTAAAGATGGAAATCGTATCTACGTTCGGATCCGGAGAGTCCGGTTTTATAATGAGAGCACGTCGCCCGCATTATTGGTATAACTGTGTTTGCAGTGCGGGTTGAGGACTTCAGTTCAGAGTGTACTCGAAATCTTAATAATGTTACGAGCACAGCGTGAGTCTTCCGGACCCTTTACTCTGTTTCCCTATTACTTTGTTTATCTTGACTATTGACGGGTGCACGACTATGTGATAATCCCACACTGAAGTTCACGGTTGAATATAAACCGAGTATAATTGTCTCATTGTCTATTAGGGCTTCGATTCCGAGATTCCGAGATCTCGAAATATCGGAATCTCGCTACATTTTCTACGTATTTATAATATCGGTATTAGAGAGTAAAATATCGGAATTCCGATATTTCGATATTTTCCAGAAAATGTATGAGAAACATCAAAAAATCCGAGAGCTAGTTATTGTTTAATACGTAGTATCCCTAATAGTCTGTGGTTTAAGCAAAGACTAATGGTGTGCCTCGAACGGAGACCTTACAACAAACTTTTTAATTTGTAATGTATTTTCCATTCATAAATCTTATATTAGTTGAATATTGATCCTTGGCAGAGTTAGAAGACTAGCTAGAAAGTGATAGTGAGAAAATGCTTTTGCTTTTATTGCTTACAAAGTTCTTTTCACTTATTAATGACAATTTTCTGAGCCATGTCTACAAGCTGTTTTCGAGAGTCATTACGAACCGTCTTTCGCGTAGGTTTGACGACTTCCAGCCTCCCGAACAAGCCAGCTTCCGAAAAGACTTTAGCGACGTAGACCACATACATACACTGCGGCAGGTTATACAGAAGACTGAAGAGTATAACGTGCCTCTTTGTTTAGCGTTTGTGGACTACGAGAAAGCCATCGATTCGACCGAGACTTGGTCTATACTACAGTCTCTTCAACGGTGCCAGATTGACTATCGGTACATCAAAGCGTGTTTGTATGAAAACGATTACAGGACCAAGCCTCAAAACCTATCCTTCTGCAGCGAAATGTGACTAGTGTGAGACAGGGAGATTTGATCTCTCCGAAACTGTTCACTGCTGCATTGGAGGAAGTCTTCAGGGGGCCAATTCCACTAACGAAATTACGTTTAAAACGCAGCTGAACGACGGCTGTTAGCTATTTTCTTATTCTGCTAATGAACAACGATCCAGCTGCAGTTACGTTTCAGCTGAAGCTAACGATCGATCGAGTGTTCGTATTCCGCTAACTCGATCGAACATCAACGTTACGTTTCGTCCTATTCCACTAAAATTCTGACAGATGTTTGGGCTGACACGCAACTGAACTTTAGCCGTTCAGCTGTCAAAATTAACAGCTGAACATCAGTCGATAAACTTGTACTTTTACTGGATCGTTGAATGTTTTGACGAAGATTTAGACTTAATTTCGTTGATTTTACAAAAGTTAAAGGGTGTATTTTGTCGTCCTTGCCACTAAGGTTAACATTGGAAGAGTTAAAAAAGAAATTAGTCGACAAGCCGACGAGTTCCAAACAATGCATTTAATTTTACTGACCGAGAGTTAGTTAGTTAAAATATAATAAAGACTCACTGAAAACCTTGCAAAATCTCTGACTGAGGAGATTAGCCCTCGTATTATGCTGCATTCATACGGATACAAAGGTAAGATCGCCTGTAATATAAGTTAATATTGATGCAAGTAATTGCATATGTTGTACCTACCTAATAGGTAAAGTAAAATGTCTTTATTGTCTTTTTTAGATTTTGGTGACACTGGAATTTTATGCAACTAGCTCGTAGGTACCAAATGCTAGTCCCTAAGGCGAAACTCTGACCCTTGGCCAGTAACCAAGTGTATGAGCAAGTGTATGAGTGTATGAGCTGAATCTAATAAATACCTATGTGAAGCTCCGACTCCCTAGAAGATCTTGATGAAGAAACGAAAAGGTATGTTATGCTGAAAATTAATTAATTTCAGTTTGTGTGACTTATGACAAGCAAGTAATTTTAAAAAGTGTGATTATATTTTTTATTCGCAGAGTTGTATTGTGTAATTTTACGATTATATAGAAAGTTTTACATGCCTGTGTTATGGGGTGCATAGATGTCGCTATAGTTCTAAATAATAATAAACGTGAAGAGAATATTGTTAATATAAAGGGATATCATTCCTTGAACATTCATATTTTGAGTAGGTACTTACCTACTTTATACCTACATGGGCGTTACAAGGGGGAGCAAGGGGGCAGCTGTCCCCCCCATAGACCAGAACCTAGAATATTTGAATATTAAAGTAGACAAAAATTCACAAAAAACCCAAAAAGATTGTTTTAATTAAGATTTTTTTTCTTATAGTAAGGAATTACAACATTACAAATTGTATTTATTTTGCTTAAATTATGTCATCTATCCCTCCTCCTGGCCCATTGGTTTGCGACACCCTAGTATAGGTACCTATTCTACTATTGCAAATTAAATTGCATCTCATCGTCATCCTCCTGCCCTTATCCCAATTTATTTGGGGTTGGCGCAGCATGTTTGAATTAAATTGCATCTACTAATTTTATTTGTTCATACTATAGCCATACCTACATACATACATACTCCACATTCATACTCACACTCACCCACACCACACCTACACGAACACCGCTCACACACTCACACATACACAACACATAGTCCACATCACAAATAAATTATGTAAACTGTACCTAAGTATTACTCACTATTTGTGTTAAACTAATGGGAGAAGACACTGACTTCTGTAACACAGGTTTGTACCTAGCTCAGAAGTCAGGGACTTTACAGATATTTGATGTAAAACTTTTTGTGTATTAAAATTTATTTATTTATTTTATTTATACCTGCAGTAATAAATTTTAATAAAACAAAATTGTTCCAGATTTGTGATTTAAATGCCCGTGATGACTATTGGTTGTAGTACCTACTTATCAACAAGGTTTGGAGCAAAATCTGTGGAAGACTTAATAAATAAATAAAACTTTAACAATATTTTTATGGTTTTTTTCCCCTAACATTACTCTCTTTTTTTTACATCAGTCACATGTCTCCTGCCATAACACATACTATTTTTTATTAATCATGGTATCTCAAATGAAATCTCTCTCTCAATCTTATTATTTACTAGTGGTTGCCTGCGGCTTCGCCAACCTGGATGTCGTTGATCGCACCTCCCTCGGGAATTGGTCATCTTCCCGGGACAACAAGCCTAGCCTATCCAAATCTGTACCTGTGCCAAATTTCATCCAAATCTGTTCAGACAAACGAACATCCAAATATCTTCACAAACTTTCACATTTATAATATTAATTATAGTAGGATATGGAAATTAGGATGAGGAAAGCGTAAGACCGGTTGTTTTGGCGATGCCTGGGGGAGGCCTATGTCCAGCAGTAGACACCTTTCGGCTGAAATGATGATGATATGAAAATTGTGATGAATAAGTCCCATTTCAACGAAAACAAACATTAATTCAGTTTTTATTAAATCAAAACAATATTATGTTATTTTACTAGTTACTACAGTAACATTTTAAGTTATACAGATATAGGCATTAATAGAATTTCCTACTACAGAAATTATGTAGTATACAACGTGTTATTGAAATAACTGAAAACGTCTTAAGGGGTCATTGTACTCATTAGTATGAACAACTTTTACTATGGGACCAACCCTAAAGTCACGAATAAAAAGATTTAATTTTTGCAATTTCAGGGTTGGTCCAATAGTAAAAATTGTTTATACTAATGAGTAATGACCCCTTAAGAGGTTTTTAGTTATTACAATAACGGGTTGTAGGTAAAGTCTGTTTTTACTCTCTTGTCTTATTTAGTAAACAATGTTGGCATGTCTCTTTATTAAAACAAACTACTTACCACATGTAATTAGCATTAAAAATATATTTAGGGTGTGAAATTGTTAACACAATGTCATTTAATAATTATTATTGACGAATTGTTAAAGACATGCCAAGATTGTTTACTAAATAAGACAAGTAAGAAAAAACATAGTGTAGGTATACAAATTTTGACAAAAAAAGTTTCATACATGTCATAACATAATAGAAAGAAATTAATTTAATAATTTAAAAAAAATACAGAAATGTCATTGATTAATTGTCACCCAAAGTTATTTACTGAATATACACTTTGTCAATTAAGAATATTGTATTACTAGACAAAGTTCTACTTATAGTAACCTTACTATTGATTTGTTGTTATTTAATTACAGACAAGGAGAAATATTGCAGATATTTTTATATCAAACAATGTTGAAAGTTCAAAGTTCAATAAAATTATATTCAATAAAACTATTTAAACTTATTTAGTTTTACTAAAATGAAATAATATTCGAAGTGAGTAGTCTAGACAGTAAATATAACAAGGTTTTTTGTATATTTGAATATTAAAAAAAAATTACATCCATTTCAGCGATAATTTGATACTACTTTTATCAGGATTCACCACATAAAATTAAAGTTTGTTTTCAAAGTTTTTTTAATAAACTTTGAATTTTATTTTTTAAGTTATTACTAAAACGTATTAGTGTACGTCTTCCTATCTCACCAAACTAATAGTGTCACCATCCGTCAGCCAACTACCTACTCATTGAGATTAATCTAACGAGCCCAAACTCGATGTGTCTGCGTTAACCACAGCAGAGATCCTGTGACCATCTTCCGGCTCCATCATCAGACCAACTCCTAACTCCAAAGCATCATAATATTGTTTAGTCATTGGGTTTACATATCAGCCAATTGAAATGTCATGTTAAACAAAAGCTTGTAAAAAGATTCTTGTTTGTCCAACAACAACATCAACGAGTAATCTGAAACACAAATATTAATATTAAAATCCAAGCAACAAACTTTATACACACAAAAAAACACTTGTTTCAGGACAAAGTAGGGTAAATTTTACAATTGTAGTTGCTATACTAGATGCTTTCATGTGCCTCTACTTTCACAAACAAATCTTATTACCTACTTATGAATATAAAAAACAATTATCCATGAAGTGTTATAGTACCTAAAACACAAGTGATCCATAACAAGAAAAAAATATGAATATTAAGCATACCTCTAAATTTATAACCGGATCTCTGCGAACTCAAATTATAGGACCCATATGAGAGAAGCCACCTTGTCCTGCAGTTTGTTTAAAAATGGGGCCAAACTAGGTTCACCCCCCACTTTACTCCAATATTCTTTAAAAAGTTGGATCACTTTGGATTGTACCTGGCTTGTACTCATATTTAAAATAATTCCAAAACTGAAATGGAAATAAATTATAATATTATTTCTTTGTTAACATGAACTTCATACTACATGCATATTTTGTAAGTTTTATGTTGTAAAACTCATAATTGTAACATTTACCTACTTGAACTCATATTATAAACTCTATTTACCATACATAACACAATATCTAATTCTGATGTAAACATAATGTTTGCATGTAATTTTTTTTATTAAAAGTACCTATATTGATTATTACTCTCAAATAAACAAATAGATGTACCTATGTTTCTATACTTGTATGAAAACTTACCTACCTTTAAAACATTCCGAGGTATTATCGATTTCACTTTTCCCATAGGCACCTTTAAAGCACTCCATATATTGGTTGAAAAGCTTTGTTTGTCTCGCCGAAGTAGACTTTCTTCAGGGTAGGTACCATTTAGGTCTATAAAACATGAGACATAAAATAAGTTTCCTATTAAATTAAAAGTAAATACAAGCACACAGATTAATGATATATGTAGTACAAGCAGTTATGCATATAATACTCACAGTAATTTATTTCACAGATAGGAATTTTTTTATACTTTATTAGACTTTTTTTGTATTAAACTTATCGTCTGGGAAAGGGATGTCGACACTTAGTTTTACCACGAGAACACCTTTCACAAAAACTCAACACTGCTCCAGGGATGTGTCCAGTATAAATACGTAGTATTAAATCCACTTTAGTGTAAATAGATTATATTAAATGTAAGTCTTTGTTTGAGCAGAGGAGCTTGTTCTAATCTGCTTGATTTTACAATACAAGCAATGGCGTAATTGTTTATTTCACTCGCCTACATTTCTACTCGCTTGTATTTGCTTACATTGCATACCACATTGTATTATTCAGACATAGATTTGATAATATTTAAATAATTTCGATTTCCTCCGCGGTTTGTTTACGTTATTTTGACAAGTAGAATGAACGAACATAGATTATAATTTATGTATTGAATGAACGATAGCCTAGATTTTCTATTAAAATCTATTTTTAACTATTTTAAATTATTTAAACGTATTGAAAAGACGTATTTTATTAATGTAAGTATTTTAATATAGTCAAAAGTAGTTTTTAATCATTGAATTATAATAGCTCAATGTTATTTTCATGATTAGTAGAGTTAGTAGTAATGAATACTTTTTATATGGTAACATTTCAAGACAACGGCTATGATGCGGTTACGTTCCAGCTGCGATCCATGTTCGTTTCAGCTCATGTTTTTAGTGGAATAACTTTTTATGTTATCATCGAACGACGAACGCAGTCGAACCGTTGCTGAACCGTTGCCGCTAATCAAACGTTGTAAATTAGTGGAATTGGGGCCCAGGTTTCTGGACTGGAAACGGCTAGGCATTAACATAAACGGCAAGTATATCACTCACCTTCAGTTTGCCGACAACTTATAGTCATAGCTGAGATCATAGAGGACCTTAGTACAAAGCTCGATGACCTCAGTATAGCTCCCGATAGAGTGGAAATATGGATAAGACAAAGGTTATGTCGAATTCCCAATTTCCCATTTCCGTAAATATCGGAAAATCTACACTCGAAGTTGTTGACGATTATGTATAGGTACCTAGTACTTTGACTAATCAAAGACCTAGGACAACCTGTCCAGTTAGGTAGGTCCAACCTAGGTTTGGTAGGTCGACTCGGTTGGGCAGCGTTCGGGAAGCTACGCAATATCTTCTGGTCCAAATACTGCAGTGTCTCAAGAAGAAAGTCTTTGACCAGCGTGTGTTGCCAGTAATTACTTACGGTACTGAAACGTGTTTGCTCACAATGGGCATGATAAGAAGGCTCAAAGTCACTCAAAGGGCAATGGAGAGGGCTATGCTCGGAGCGTTCCTGCGTGACTGAATCAGAAATGAGGAGATTCGCAGGAGAACGAAAGTAACCGACAAAGCCCGAAGAATTGCCAAACTTAAGTGGCAGTGGGCGGGGCACATTGCTCACAGAACGGATAGCCGATGGGGCAGTAAAGTTCTGGAGTGGCAATCACGTACTGGAAGGCGCAGCGTAGGTAGGCCCCCCTCAAGGTGCACCGACGACCTGGTGAAGGTCGCGGGAATCCATTGGATGCGGAAAGCGCAGTTCCAGTCGTCGTGGTGATGCTTCGGGGAGGCCTATGTCCAGCAGTGGACGTTTTTCGGCTGAAATGATGATGATGACATATTCGATTAGTACTTGCTTTAACGGTGAAGGAAAACATCGTGAGGAAACCTGCACACCAGAGAGTGCTCCATACAGTTCTCAATGGTGTGTGTAGTCCGCCAACCCGCACTAGGCCAGCGTGTTGGACTAAGGCCTTAGCCTTCTCGTATCGAGTAGAGGCCCGTGCCCAGCAGTGGGACAGTAATGGGCTGGTTATGTATGTATGTATGTATGATGATGATGACAGGCTGTACATGTTTATTAGATCATAAAGACCCATTAGTTTTCAAAAGCAACACTTTTGGCATAATCTCCACTTTTTACTCTACAAACAAGATTAGGTTTTCATTTTAAATCAAGTCCTAGTAGATTTTAAAAATATTGTGTCTCAATATCGGAATCTCGGAATTCCGATATTTTGAGGTCAATATCGGGTCCAATTCCGATATTGGAAAAAAGGCGATATTGAGAAGCCCTATTGTCTATACGTCACTCAAATTAAGATACTACCGCGATAACACCCGCGGAACGTGATGTATTTGGGTAATGAAAGTCAAGGTGCAACATACATAATAACGAATTTTCATTTTAAAGCCATAAAAGGGGGTGAAACATTCGAGGCACGTTTAGAAAGAAACGTTAGTAAGACTATGATGTCGAAGACAGGTGTCTTGTGAAAAGGACTGCCTACAGAGTACAGACTACTGTCTACAGAAGTGCATATCCTACATAATTCCGCTCTTGTCGCTTTAATGATAAGTGGCTGACGTCAGTCAAAATTCTCACGTGTAAATACATGCTTTGGTTTTTCGGGAAAATTACGATGACAATTTTGCTTTATTGTCATTAACATGAGATGGGAATTAGCGATTAGATTCATATCTGTTACGTAACTACAATACATTTTAATTGAAGTACCATACGTATTTGAACAATGTGTGAATAGTTTGTAAATAATCTAGATTAAGATTAGCTGATGTTACACAATGATTTTTAACGGCTATCACCAAGGCAAGGTTATGACATAATTTCATAAAGACTGATAGACAAAATCCGGTATTCCAATGTCGACTTACTTGAACGAACACGGCATTTCCATTAGCCATACATACATAGTAATAAAATCATAACGTTGGGGTCGATCTTAGGAATGCCTTCACCATTAATTATACACGGTGCTTAGCAAAACACAGGTAGCTTCGACACTTGAGACGTCTGGTGGCATCACAAGATTCGCCCGCGGCGCCGCCCGTCGCCGTGGGTGGTTCTGCCAACCAAACTATTGAACACAACAAAGGGGTGCTCCCACGAAACTCTCCACAAATACGAAGTTCATAGAGGGATATATGTTTTGTTTCGCAGTAGAAAATAAAACTATACATAAGTATGTTTGAGTCCTATCATGGTAGTTTATTAAAAGATTAGAAGATAAGTTTCGTACTTCAAAATTAAGCTGCAATATACTTTCTTATTATGAATTATTTTGGAGAGTACCGTAGAATAAACCTGAACCAATGATATTTAAAAGTATAGATACGCCATACCCTAACAAAACTAACGTAAAAACTGATCTGTACACAGCGGCAGCACAATACACATAAACTAGTACAAAGTAAGTTGGTTACTTCAAGTTACTTTCACGTCACAATTAGAACACTTTTTGTACAAACATGACGGCATTTGAGTTTTTATATGTCACCGGTCACACCCGGAGCCTTCATCATCATCATCATTTCAGCCGAAAGACGTCCACTGCTGGACATAGGCCTCCCCTAAGTATCGCCACAACGACCGGTCCTGTGCCTTCCGCATCCAGCGGATTCCCGCGACCTTCACCAGGTCGTCGGTCCACCTTGTGGGGGGCCTACCCACGCTGCGCCTTCCAGTACGCGGTCGCCACTCCAGAACTTTACTGCCCCATCGGCCATCCGTTCTGCGAGCAATGTGCCCCGCCTACTGCCACTTAAGCTTGGCAATTCTTCGGGCTATGTCCGTCACTTTCGTTCTCCTGCGAATCTCCTCATTTCTGATTCGATCACGCAGGGACACTCCGAGCATAGCCCTCTCCATTGACCTTTGAGTGACTTTGAGCCATCTTATCAGGCCCATTGTGAGCGACCACGTTTCAGTGCCGTAAGTAATTACTGGCAACACACTGGTCAAAGACTTTCGTCTTGAGACTCTGCGGTATTTTGGACGAGAAGATATTGCGTAGCTTCCCGAACGCTGCCCAACCGAATCGGATTCGACGATTGACCTCTCTCGAAGTTGGACTGACCTAGCTGGACAGTTTGTCCTAGGTATACATAATCGTCAACAACTTCGAGTGTAGATTCTCCGATGTTTACGGGAATGGACTACTCGGACCTTTACTTAACGCAGATTGATGAAAAAACGTCCTAATTAGGTCGTTTTTTCGAGTCTTCAGTTGCGAGTGCATATCTGTAATTTTAAATATCATTTACCTGTACCTACACGTCAAACGTGGTACACAGGAATACAGGATACCCTTACATAACAAGGCCGAAATGCTTGAAGACTTCTGCTTCTGCAGTGTCATTCGGTAAGAACTCACTAACAAGCTCACTTCTTAATCCGCAGTTTAAAGTAGTAAAAAGAATCAACTCAGCCTATCGCAGTTCACTGCTGGACATAGGCCTGTCCCAAGTTGCACCACAACACTCGGTGCTCTGCCTTCCGCATCCGGTCCCCCCCAGCCACGTTCTTCAGGTCGTCGGTCCACCTGGTGGGGGGGCGCCCTACTCTGCGTTTGCCGATTCGCTGTCTCCACTCAAGGACTCGTCTGCTCCAGCGGCCATCGGTCCATCGACAGACATGGCCAGCCCACTGCAACTTCAGCTTACTGATCCTACAAGCTATGTCGGTCACGGTTCTTCTCCGAATAATCTCGTTATGGATTTTATCCTTCAAAGAAACTCCAAGCATAGCGTATTCTTTTTACTTAAAGTAGTAAAAAGAATACGAAAACTAAAATATTTAACTGCGGACGACAATGACTTCTAGACTTACATTCAGAGACGAATCCAAGCGTAAATTTATGCTTCAAACTGTCAAATAGCACTGCATTTTGACAGTTGGAAGTTCACACTTAGGCCAGTATTACAGAACGATACTCAAGCATTGATCTCTGTTTAAAACTAGTTTAAAGTTGAGCTTTGATTTTAGAACGTTCCTCAAGCTGAGATTTGTTGATCACAGTTCAGCTGAGTTCAGTTTTGTTTTATACTGTCACCTGTTTCATTATTTGAGCTGAGATTTGATCTGTAATCACTCTAGTGTGGTCCAGACTACGCTTGAGTAGAGATTTCTATTATATTTCAGGTCAAATTCATGTGTTATGTTGTTGAATTAAAGTTTCTAATTACCGTTCTGGAATAAGACCGATACTCAAGTAACGATTCTATCCTTAAGTAGTGATCAGGTGATTGGAGTTTAAACTGTACTTGAGGAAGCTTCTGTAATACGGGCCTTAGATTCGTCTCTGAATATCAGCCTTCCAGAATAGCCACGCTGAGCTTAGACACGGCAATCAAATAAACCATCGAGCGTTAAACCCTTTTATAGAAACGTAATCACATCTGGATCATTGACGTCTCATGATGATTTGTTTGAAATAAATTCCGCCAATTTTCGACTACACATAAATCGCTCTTATTGGTTTTGGCAATGCGATTCGCTGGCGTGGCATTGCGCGAGCCAATAAGAAGGTGCTGAAGCGCACTCCTATTGGTCTATTTCATTATTTATCTATGCAAATCAATAGATCAGTTTCGTAATTGGACAGCCCGTAATGCTTTGGTGTATCTACCGTGAAACTCAAAATACCATACCATGGATGAAGAAACTTGTACGCTTGCTAATCAACGCACGACTAGTTCCGTTAAGCTCTTGCAACAAGCCTGGGAAAGCCAAGATCCGGAAGAATTCATTTATTTCTTTTAAAAGTTAAAAGAAAAAAAAACTGAAGTGCAGCAAATAAAAATATCCTTTGGACTTTGCACCCGTGAATACAATTATTAATTGAGCCCTATGCTCAATCAAATACGAAAAGGCGAAGGATTTCCAAACGTACAGTAGGTATATAACTTCAGACAGATAATAAATATTCTATCTGTCGATTCCATGGTGTCTTGACGCCATCATTTATATCCCTATTACAAGTATTACAACACTTATGTTGTGGGTCGTAATCGCAATCATAAACATTAAAAATACTTATGTAAATTAAGCTTTTAACATCGTATATTTGTCATGATTTTACCATTTATTTAATTCATAAGATACCATGAGCACGCGACCTTATAACACAGGAATAAATTATTTATTCCTGTGCTTTATAAGCTTTACAACAAAACGGTATTCGAACTTATAAAAGTAGATTGTACGCAGTTTTTATAGCCTACCTAGAAAATGTGTGGAGTGTGGAGTGGAGCAAAATAACGTGGAATGTTGTGGTGGAGTTGCTTATCTAAGTACATTAGCATGTTTGTCCGGACACGCCTGCTGGATCCAATGTCATCTACCGTTATGGTCAGTTTTAACTACAACTAGCTAATAACGTTTTAGTGTGAGGCGATCATAGAAATCTAAATAATAAGGTAATAAAAATGTTATCTACAGACCGTCTTTTACAACGGGAACGCATGTCGCCGGTTTTCCGTTACCAACACAAATACGCAATCACGCCCACCCTGATTCTAGCATTCAATGCAAAATAAACTAAGCCTAAAAAAATCCGCTGCTAGATATGTGGCAAAAAAAAAAAAATTGTGACTGCGTCCAAACGGTCCGCGCACTGGTGTCGTAAAAGACACCTGTACACGGCGTAAAGTTCACGCACCTTTGCCACTTTATATGACCTTTATTTAGATTTCTATGGAGGCGATGGATATTATTTCCATCCTTGTTTTGAATTGCCAGTGTCAAAATTGAATTACCTACAGACTATAATGGTTCTTCGTCTTAGATAATGTTAGCGTATGTGACCAGTACGTCACCTATGTATAATGCGTTCTTATTAGCATAATTGTATGGCGTATCAGTTATTAGTAATAACTTGTAAATGTAATAACTTATTACATAAGTCTTGCGTAGGGTTGCCAGCCAACCATACTGTTAAAAACAGTATTATTCTTTATTTCGATCCATAATACTGTTTATTGTTCAATATAAATAAAGTATCCAAAAGACTGTTTTCATCATCACTGGTATTCAAAGACATCAATGAAACCTGTTTGAAAAAATAAACGTGCATGGTAAAAAACCATTCATGTTTATTAAAAAAAAACGTTCATAGTAATAAAATACTTTTTATTTTCCTACCTTAAGATAGGTAATTTCTTTTACAAAAATTTGGCAACCCTATTCTTGCGTGTGTATAATTCAACGGAAAAATCTCTGTCATCAATGGAAAATTACTGCTGTCATGGCCCTTTCGCCACCCCTACGCCCGCCACTATCACTAATGCATCGCTGCCACTGCATTTGAATGAAACTACAGCTTTACACACATTATCATCATTTAATTGTTTCCACACGGTAAACTCGAATAGTAAGAAAACTACCCGGTTTATGACTGAAGGAAAAAGTGCCCACAATAAAAAAATCTGACAAGTAAAAAGTGTGTTTTACAACTTTGAAAAGTTATCGTTAAATTAGCGACGATCTCGGACGAATAATTTGGCGGACGCAATTTCGCTAAGAATCTTTTCTAGTTTAAAAAAAAAACTTTTTTTTTCCTGAACCAACTATAATTTCGTCATAATTTTAACACACCAGATATATATTGTTATTTTATTTATGACACTTCGACAATGACTACCGTCACACGAGATTTGTTGCTTAATTGTGGCTTTTTGTCTTAATTTGGGTATGCATGTGTGCTTGCCAACCCGTACTTTTAAGTGAGCCGTCTTACTATGGATGCCTCACTTTTTGTTCAGCGAGATTCCGTCCGCCTTTTTTTATTCGTCCAAGGCGACGATCGTAACATTATCATCTCACACCTGCCCTCGACGGTATCGCTCTGCAAATCCAGGCAGTCTCGTGAGCTTGGTCGGTGAAATAACAACCCCGGCTCCACACGTTGGCCCCAACGTTGGGGCCAACGCTATTCGCCAACGTGTTGATCGGAAATATGGCGTTGGCCCGAATATTGGGGCGAGCATTGACAGTTGACGTTGCCGTCGCATGTCGGTTTTATCAAAGGAATTATGCGCCAACGTTGGCGATGCGTCCACACGTTGGCGGTTTGCTCAGTCTTGCCGCAGCCCGCAGCACTCATGCAGTAAGGTGCATCAAATAAGCTTGTTTCTACGGTCACCGCGTCTTGAAAATGTCATCCGCGTGGATGGACGCAATAGTTGAAGAATCTACATAAAAAAAACTTTGTTATCAAATAAGAATGATATTCTCTTGTTTGTCAAAACATTTTTCAAAGACGACATACTTTGTATAACTATTGTGTTATTTTAATTGACAGTTCAGCTCTTAAGCACCTAATAATCTGAGTCCATGAGCCCAGTGCAACATCTATTTCAGATGTATTTACATTGGCTCTGACGGGACTAAACTAACATTATCTCCAACGTGTGGACGCTAGGCATAATTACGGGCCAACGCTCGTACCAACGTTGGGGCCAACGTGTGGAGCCACCACATTCAATCATAAACAAATGCAACACGAACAATATTGTGGCGTATTTCTTTGCAGTAAGTCCTAAAATCACTTGATAATTCATATTGTATCAACAGCTGCAAAAAATCTCACGTACTCCCCAATGAGTATAGATTAATTATCAGAAAATTAACAGGCAGAGCCATTTGAAGTATGATCGGATGTTGGAATCACGCGAACGTCACTTTCATACGCTCAATGACGCAATCAGACTATCGTTAATACCGGCACATAGAGTCACGGTTTGCACCGACATGAGAGTGAAATAGAAATGGATACTGATTACTTAAGTCGTCACAATTATCACGCGATTGCCAACTTAGCTCACGTAGTAACATAAAAAGTGATCCAGAATGTAACCGTGGGAAGATTAGTGAACAACGTTGCTTTTTGTGTCACTTTGATTTATTGTTTAAGATTTAGTCTTTACCGATACCGAATCGATTAAAGTTACATGTCGATTTGATGCGGCCTATACATATATGAAACTTGAAACATTCCCTGTCCTATTCTTAGGTCAAATCACGCGTACTTATCATAGGTAGTTCTTAGGTGGTTGAGGAAGCTTGCCATTGACTTTTTATTGTTCATTGTAATGGTTTTTAATTAGCATAAAAATTAAGCCTCACTAACAAGATTGCAACCCTCACTTAAATCTCCGATTTCATGGCCAAACTTCAGGCAAGAAATCGATCCATGCTCAAGTAACCATTTTCCGTAACAACGCAAAGAGGTTTTGCTCTCATTTTATTTATTAGCAAAAAGTATCAATAACCGTAAACTTATAAAAAACGTTGCTAAACAGTAACTAAGCACCAGTAATTCGTTGCGATATGCATCTGAATACCGCAAGTTGTTTGTGGGAGCAATTTAGGCTGACATGGTATTTGATAGTAGAGTTTTTGATCCGCGACGCACGCGAGGGAGCCGCGCCGTACTGGCGAAGCCCTAGGGCTGTCTCAGTCCCTACCCGTCCGTCTGAAACGCTATCACGGATGAGTTTTTGCCGCAAACAGTTATATATTATATACTCTGTTTTTTCTTACTTGTCTTATTTAGTAAACAATCTTGGCATGTCTTTTTAATGCAAATCATCAATAATAATTATCAAAAGACATTATGTTTCAACAATTTCACACACTAAATAACATTTCATTTTGTTCCGTGTGGTGTCGGAACAAAATGAAATACATCCGCGTAAAGAATTGCACCACCCTATATCTTCTCATGGGTGTCGTAAAAAGCGACTAAGGAATTCAACAGAGGATGGGCAGCAGCGTTCTCTGAGTATTTAACCAACCAACTGCGATCGCCAACCCGCCTGCCAAGTTTGGCGATTATGGCGAATCCCCCCCACTTGGGGGAGGCCTATGTCCAGCAGTGGACGTCTAGCGACTGAAGTGATGATGATGATGAAATAACATTTATTAACCTAATCAAATGTGCAGAACTAGTAATTATATTTTATCAGTAGTTATTTGAATAATGAGACGTGCCAAGATTGTTTACTAAATAAGACAAGAGAGAAAAAACAGAATTTGCGAACAAAAAGCCAGAATGTAAATGATTGACGTCAGTCTTGCAGACTGTTTTAATACAGATGAAAATTTGCATACATTAGCGTCTTCTACTTCTAGACACAGACCTTGCAATCACATCGAGCCTCTAACTTAGGGAACTTATCGTGTTGATAATGAACCGTCATGTCACGTCACCCGGAACTGACAACCCCGCATCACCTCGGACAAGTTACCTTCGTTCTGATTGAATTCCTTCTATAAACAGTACCCTACAGCCGAAGAGAGTCGGCAGCAACTTCGCAACTCCCCGTCGGGCAACATGTAGACGGAATTAAGTGCACTTAATCTTCGGCGCAGGCGCTCCGCCCGGGGGAGCACAATTTGAGCCCGCATTTATAATGTACACTTTTTATGATGGCTCCTTCCTTGCTAAATTTCAGTTAGTCGACTTACCGCAATGCCCCACCGGGATAAGTTGATGTGGTCTTCCAGATACGTGTGCTGGATGAAAAGTTTTAAGGAGCTAAGCTATTTCCACGTTCAGCGCCAGAAAATCATGCACACTTCGAATAGCGCCAGAAAATCAATTATTGCTTTTTGTCTACTAATGATAAAGTATAAAAGTGGTCTTTCTTTGACAATGCCTAGAGATCGCATGGTGCCAAATCTTATTTGTTAAGGTGAATGCTACAGGGTAGCCCGCGAAATTCGAAATTTCTTGCGTTTTTTGCTAATTGTAGCTCTGTTTTGAGTTGTATATCAATAAAAATACGATTTGCGGTAGTAATAACAATATATCTACTGAATAATACTTATAAAAAATATAAACCTAGCTTTATAAGCCCTAGAAGCTTGATAATCGATAATTTGATCGTAAATTAATATAATCGAGCTTGTACAGCTTATAGAGCTAGGTTAATATTTTTTATGAGTATTATTCAGTAGATATATTGTTGTTACTACCGCAAATCATATTTCGAATTATACACAAGGCGAAATACAACTACAATTTGCAAAAAATGCAAGAAATTTTGAATTTCGCGGGCTACCCTGTAGCATTCACCTTAATGTTACCATTGAATAAAACTGCGTTTAGTTATTAAGATTTTCTTGCATGCTGCACTTTGCACTTTTCTGACATCCTACTTTAATAATAAATGTGAAAGTTTGTAAACATGTTTGGATGTTTGTTACTCAATCTCGCGTGAACCATTGAACGGATTTGGATGCAATTTGGCACTCAGACCATAACCCAGATTAACATAAAGGCTATCCCGGGAAAATAAACAGTTCCCGAGGAATGCGCGATAATATCTTTCTGTGATAAACCGAATTATACGTGGGCGAAGCCGCGGGCATAGGCTAGTTGAGAATAATTTTGCGGTATTAATACAAAATTGTACCTACAACAGTTGTATAAGTGGACCGCACCATCTGCTAACCGCAAGACACAGATTGTAATTAACCGGTAATTATATGCAGCATTCGCTACATGCATACCGAGACATTGCAAGCAGTTGTGTCAGTGACTGAGAATAAATAAATACTTTTGGGACATTTTTAGGGTTCCGAAGTCCTACAAGGAACCCTTATAGTTTCGTCATGTCCGTCCGTCTGTCCGTCTGTCCTAATCCTTTACAGCTTAATAACTTCTACAGTTATAAACATAAGTAAATGAAATTTTGTTAAAAAATAGTCTGCATATAGATCTCAATTTTAAAAGAATAAAAAAATAGTTTTTACGTTCTTTAGGGGTGGCGCCCATACATGTGAAATGGGGAAAAAATAATTTTTTTCGCTGCACCCCATCGTGTGGGGTATCATTGAATAGGTCTACTAAAATGAAGGTAATGTTTCATACACCACTTTTTTATCAGGTGTACCATCTGCGAAATATAGCCCGCCAAAGTGGCTTGCAATGTGTCCCCCCCCCTGCCATTTCTAAACTATGCAACGTAGAAACTTATAATCTTCCACATTGATAGACCTTTGTGAAAACTCTCTTTTAAAATTATTTCGAGTATAATGTGATTATAATTTTTTGAGTTATAGACAGAAAACCGAAAAATACTTAAAACGTCCTAGTTCAAAGGTCATTGACCTTAGAGAAAAATTATCATGGCAAATAATGCTCCGTTAGCTACTTTCTATTTGAAAAAATCACAAAAAGTAACTTTGACATCAATCAGACTTCTTAAATTTGGCTTCTTGAATTTATCGCTAGATGGCGCTACTAACAACACGCTCTGAGTCGCGAATGCTGCCGATTATTGCAAAAACTAAAATAACCATGATTAATATTCGATTTGATTCGTTTGTACACCTACTTAAGGAACCCTATAATACTGAGCATGGCCCGACATGCTCTTGGCCGGTTTTTTTTACACAACACCATCTAGTCCCAAACCACAGAATATCTAATAGTACTATCGTACCCAAACTAAGCAGAGCTTGTAATATGGGTACTAGACAATGGATGAATGTGCCTTTCATCCTCATCGTCATCATTTCAGCCGAAAGACGTCCACTGCTGGACAAAGGCCTCCCCAAAGCATCGTCAACGACCGGTCCCCCGCTTCCCGCATCCAGCGGATTCTCACGACCTTCACCAGGTGGTCAGTCCACCTTGTGGTGGGCCTACCCACGCCTTTGCTGCCTTGTGCCTTTCCTCACACTGAATTCTGTTTGTTTTATTAAAAATTCATGAACGAAACAGACTACGGGTGAAAATATTTTTTAAATTCTTTCACTCCAATTATTACAATACTATTTACGGAAAAAAAAATCGGCTCCGTCGGAATCAGGTAGAACATCAAAATTGAAATATGGGGAAAGAGCACCAAATACGCTCGCTACCGTGATGTTTTTTCTGGAACTGCCTAAACGGTTGGTTGTTTATTTTCAATAACACTTAACGAACCGCGTATGTCATAACAGTTGCATCGACTTTCTCATTTCCGACAGCATTTACGCCCAGCTTTTAGGCCTGGAGGTTCTCTGTTATTTTTTCTTATAAAATACAAGCCGAGCGCCAAAGTGCGTGTTCTTTTGTGGATATTTTTCCTCACAATGGGCCGGTTTCATTATGCAGGGCGAGTGAAAAAGGAACGAAACAGATGTACGGTGGTGGTGCATTCGTTCGCCGAACAATAGTCACGAACGTCGGCCGCCGATCGATGCCTCGTCTTTTGTGAGGACGAAGACTAGTGACACGGCTTAGCAGCTGGTGTGTCATTCATTACATTAGTAGTTGCGTCGCAAACGTTCAATTTACCGCGGGTGTCGAAGTTAATGGTGCCAGTGCGGTGCCAGCATTTACGATGACAATGAATGTATGACACATAGTTTTTAGGATTCCGAAGTCCTACAAGGAACCCTTATAGTTTCGTCATGTCCGTCCGTCTGTCCGTCTGTCCTAATCCTTTACAGCTTAATAACTTCTACAGTTATAAACATAAGTAAATGAAATTTCGTCAATAAATAGTCTACATATAGATCTCAATTTTAAAAGAATAAAAAAATCGTTTTTACGTATTTTAGGGGTGGCGTCCATACATGTGAAATGGGGATGGAAAATTTTTTTTCGCTGCACCCCCTCGTGTGGGGTATCATTGAATAGGTCTACTAAAATGAAGGTAATGTTTCATACACCACTTTTTTATCAGGTGTACCATCTGCGAAATATAGCCCGCCAAAGTGGCTTGCAATGTGTCCCCCCCCCTGCCATTTCTAAAATATGCAATGTAGAAACTTATAATCTTCCACATTGATAGACCTTTGTAAAAACTCTCTTTTAAAATTATTTCGAGTATAATGTGATTATAATTTTTTGAGTTATAGAGAGAAAACTGAAAAAAACTTAAAACGTCCTAGTACAAAGGTCATTGACCTTAGAGAAAAATTTTCATAGCAAATAATGCTCATTTAGCTACTTTCTATTTGAAAAAATCACAAAAAGTAACTTTGAAATGACACACTTCTTAAATTTGGCTTCTTGAATTTATCGCTAGATGGTGCTACTAACACACTGAGTCGCGAATGCTGCCGATTATTGCAAAAACTAAAATAGCCATGATTAATATTCGATTTGATTCGTTTGTAATTACACCTATTTAGGAACCATATAATACTGAGCATGGCCCGACATGCTCTTGGCCGGTTTTTTTAAATAAACGTTTTAATTCTTAGGGCCGTATTACAGAAAGTTAGTTCCTCAAGCGTTGATCACTGTTTAAAACTAGTTTCGAGTTGGGATTTAATTTTAGAACAAGCCTCAAGCTGAGATTTATTGATCACAGTTCAGCTGAGTTTAGCTTAATTTTATACTGTCACCTGTTTCGGTATTTGAGCAGAGATTTGATCTTTAATCACTCTAGTATAGTCCAGATCCAGACTACTACGCTTAAGTAGAGATTTCTATTCTATTTCAGGTCAAATTCGTGTGTTATGTTGTTGAATTAAAGTTTATAATTACCGTATTGAAATAAGACCGATACTCAAGTAACTATTGTATCCTTAAGTAGTGATCAGGTGTTTGAAGTTTAAACTGTACTTGAGGAACGTTCTGTAATACGGGCCTTAGTATTCAATTTAAAAAAATTAAAGGCACCAATCAACGCTCACTGGATGGATATAGAAAGAAAAATATAAAGACAAATACCAGACTGACTGCCTCGTTGGTCTAGTGGTCGCCAGCGCGACTGCTGAGCGTGGGGTGCTGGGTTCGATTCCCGGGTCGGGCAAAGTGTTATTGGGTTTTTTCATTAGGAAATTCTTAGTAGCAGCCCGTAGTATGGATTTGTGCCCGGTTAATGGCAATAGGCTCGCCTCCTATTACATGGGACTATAACATAACTGGCGAAATGTGGGTGTACTATACACCTCTGCCTACCCCTTCGGGGAAATACAGGCGTGATGTTATGTTATGTTGTTATGTTAAATACCAGACACGCAATTTACTCTACTTTCATCCAGCCAATCCAATTGCGATTGGCTGACGATGACGTGACCAATTCCTGCCGATTGATTTAGTTTTCACTTTCACACGTGCCTGCCTAACGGACATTTTTGTCTTTTGTTAGGATGTAAGTAAAATTCTGTATAGAAAAAATCGCTCTCGAGCAGGATTCGAACCTGTGACTTCTGGTTCAGTAAACCAGTGCTTTAGCTGCTTTAGCCGCTAAGCTACTGTGAACTCTGCTCGTGGTAGGAATCGAATTTAACTTCCACATTTAAGAAAATGACCGTCTTTGGTTGCCTATTCAGAAGAAGGTAGTCCGGATCATTCTTGATAATTCATAAAGCATGAGAGGAAGATCCTTTGGGATCCCAAATCTTTTCATAAATTCACCTAGCATCCAGGTTTTATAAAGCACAATCTTTGAAATAATAATTATTTTTGTCACTTGAAACTTGAAGTCTTCTATTAACTACAAAATACACGTCTCTTTTACATCAGCGGACTGAGAAGTAAAGCAGGCAAGCAGACATTACATTATCTCTGAAATAATTCTACTCTGCTAATTATCTTTCAAACATCAAAACAATCCCATATCGACAATGGCGAACTCGGAAGCAGTTTCCATAACATAACGGTACAGAAATTAGTGAACACAAAGAATACCGTCTGTCTATCATTATTATATAGCAAGTTTATACTTGCGGCAGTGTTGTTCTTATTTCCTGAGACATAAGGTTAATTTCTTTTATTGTATTCAATGGTTTTGTGATAAAACCGCTCAGCTCCCGACTGACGCGTTCGTCGCATGCGTGTGCGCCGCAAGCTAAGCGGACGCGGCCAAATTATGTGCACTTATCTACAGGCCGGTCGTTAGTCTGTTTTACGTACCTTATCATGCACGCCGCAACTTAGTTTGCATGTGCCGGACCTAGCTGTGAAATTATATATACCGTGAAATATACTAGTGTAATTCTAATTGTTTCCATAAAGAAATTAACCTCTTCAGAATTGCCGAGAGGTCATAACATGTGTTATTGTGTATGTATGTAAAATATTATTTTATTCCAAAAGCCAGTCTGCAAAACGCGACGCGACGTCGTCGATCTCCGCCGCGCAATCAACCCGCAAACTTAATGATCAACCTTGATTCATATTGAGTGAGATTGTAAGTTACTTCATACAAATTTCGAACCTTGACTACCGTTACTCGGCTGCCTCCCAGGTTAACCAAGATTTTTTTAATTAAAACATTCTCCAACAGGGAAAGGAAGAAAGAAAAGACCAACGGTTACCGAACGAAAAAACTTTGCCCCCTGCTTTTCATCCCTAATCTCGTAATTGTCGGTGGATTTTTTGCGCTATGAAAGAAAAAAACGAACCCTTTGTGGATTTATACCCTCGCACGTGTGCTGACGAATCTCTATAACCAATCGCGAACACAAATGTCGAGCCTGTGAATTGTATTTGTAGAAATATTGTTATCTCAGCGCTCTATCGGAGCGCTCAAAAGTTTAAAAATCATTCGGTGTTATCACTCCATCTGGGCGATGAATAATAAATATGTTAAATAATGCAAAGGAAGAATGGACGGTCAAATATATTTTATCGTCGCGTTGTAACCCCTAAATGTCAATTGGGCGATGGAAGGCGACGAGACGATTTCGTTAATAGGATTGTAATTAAGCCTAAAGGGGGTGAGGCGAGAGCACGCGGGGAGCGCAGGTGCAAGGATACGGGCGTAACCTTTACAACAGCTGTTCTAGACTATGAAGGAAATGGCTACGATCGTTTTGATGAAAAATAAGAAGAGTGCAACTCTTAATCTATTTCTAAGTTAAATTGCCCCCCATACACATGTTGTTTCCAATCGTTATTTATGTTTAAATTATTAAGTTTACTATTAGTGTCGAGGCGGCAGCTGTTGGCGATCTGAGGTGGTGCAAATTTATTATTACATATTTCGTAAAGGGCAACCTGCAGTGCGTTCATTGTGTTTACATAACAAGTACTGACCGACGGCGACGCACCGCAATGTTAATGGGACTAATACCATGGGATCTCATACACTGCTCGCCCAAAGGCCATTTGAATATTAATACGCGGCGGCCTATTCGTTTAGGCGTACATCGCTCCGTGCATACATTATTCCGTTATGGGATTATAAATAATCTGACTTTGTAATGGCATTAGGCGTTATAACGTGTGAAGTCGACCTGAGGACAAGGAATAAATCACCATTATCTTCATTATCTGTCCATACTAGCGAATACGTAATGGCTGTGTTTACAGCTATGTCGTTGCCTCATGCATTACTAATATGCAATTCCAAGAATATACTCGATTAGCTAAACAGAAAAGGTCTAGTCAACACAATGCATGAGTTAGTTTGTCACGAATGAACTAAATGACTGCAAGAAAGTCTAGACGTAAATTAATCAATATTAAACACACGCTAAAAATAGGTACCTAAGCAAGAAAATACGACATTTAAATCAAAGTTTATATTATGTGTTTCAATCGAAGGCTTCAAATAAAGTTTATCTTTGATCAAGGCGATAAAAAAACCAATAGAGACAAAGCGAAAATTATTTAAATACATTCCGGTTGTTTTCTCACCCCGAAAGTGTTCTTTTTACCGTTTCCTGGTATTTCCGATAAGACACCCTGCTGCAATTCGCGATAAAGGGTATCCAATGTATCCATCCTTCACTTCCGCTCCTCGAGACTCAAAATCCTTTGATAAATTACTTTTTCATCTCAGGATTTCGAATTTCTTGCCAAACTTTTTGAATTCGCTCACCCTTCGGTTTTAGGGACTTGTTTTTGAAAGATCGAGGATCTTTTGCTCTAGTGCACCCAAACCTCGGAAACACGGAAAGTAGTACATTGCTTAATCTGGAGCTTTTAAATTCGCAGAGAGTAGGTCTATAATTTTACAGATGTAGTTTTTTTTTTTTGATGTATTTGTACCGCTTTTTATTATTCGAGACGGGGTTATATTATATTACAATGTTTCCCACATCATAAGCAATGAAAATAAAGATGAGATTCATGTTATTTGTGTTCTTTTCCACAAATACGAACAGTGTTCCATTAGCAATAAACTTATTTGCCCGCTAAATATAACAGTTCCGGAAAGTAAACCTAAGGCTGGTAAATAGAACAACTTCGCTTTTAAGTAAAACACGAAACGGTAACTATAAACACAGAACAGAACCCATAACGCTTACTCCTAAATTTTTTCGCTAGGGGCCAAACGGTGCGGTGCCGTGGGAGCGGTAATCCAGCCCGGACTGGACACAACTGGGGGTTTTTAATTTGGGGCCCGCCCGCTGTGAACGGATTATCAGGCCGGGAGACTCGCAATTAGTCGGCGTGCCGAGGTCCGACGTCACTCGCCTTCGCTGAATTTTCGAGGATTACCGTAAGCCTTGGCCCTTAGATCGTTTGTAAGATAAGAAACATTTTTATTTGACCTTTTGATGGGAGTATAATGCGAAGATAAATTCCGATGCTTTAATAGAAGATACGCCTATAAGAAGTCCTTTAAAAACTACGTTAGTATGTTTCATGAATTATAAAATATCTTTTACTTTCTTCTGAATCAAAACCGCAGCAACATATTCCAACTTCCATTTAATACTGAACGCGTAAAAACAATTTAACTTTGAACAACGTATCCCGCGGGGCGACCGCTTTCCGTAACGCCACTTGCACAGCTACCGAATTTATACGTTTAACTTTACATACCCATCTGGATATGACAGAAATGAGAAAGGAAAGATGCTTATCGCCTTTTTGATCTCAAGGTTAAGATGTAAGGATTAAAAATTGACAGCTAAGAAAGGGGAGTTAAAAGCTTTTAAGATACTGTTACCAAATTTTGGAAAGGCCGTGGACTACCATAAGCTGTGGATGCACTGGAAAGTCAGTAATGTTGTAACAACTAGTATTTTTTATGGTAAATTATTATTGTTACAATTATAACTGTTATCAACAGCGATTGTCTCCTGTAAAACATAAAACCGTTCAAACTCTCCTGAATTGAACATTAAATGAAAAGTTAAACATTGCCTTCGCCCCGCGGGAGGCGGCGAGTTCTAATTCGTTTATTTTTTCTTATTATGTCCTTTTAGTATACGTTTGTTTGCGGATCGAGCGATAGATTATGAGATTATCCTTGCACTTTGCGGGTGTTCTACCAGCTCGATTGGTACTTTTATGAAATGCATTTCATGAAGAGCTTGATATTTTATTAGGTGTTTGTGTGTATCGACTTTTCTTTTATTTCATTTGCCTGCTTTTTTGCTGGTTTTATTTTGAACACATTTGTGTCTAGCCTGCTGTTTGATTCCGTGTGTGATGCAAAGGGTTAGTATTGTATGTCGTACACCGTTTGCTTATACTGCTATTACTATTAGTGATTCAGTAGCAGAAGGTGAACCTGTTACCTCTTATCAGGCAAAGCTAACCTTAGAAACGTTTCCGGACAAACAGGACGCTGAAGCAAGGTACAGGACTTTGGCTTTACAACTAAAGCAACTAGAATAGAATCTAGAGATTCTTCTGCAACAAGTTGCAGAGCAAGACTCTTTGGTCTAGTGGTTGCGGTTTAATTTTCTGTAAACTACTAATGAGACTCGATTGCTGATCGATTGCTTGCCACGTAAGAAGTTACTGTGTGTCACGCTCGTATCTTTTATGGTCAAACTGAAGCCCTATACGGCATTACCTACTGAAGCTGGAATATATTTATTATCTTGGGAATAAGCTGTGCTGCTTCATCCTGGAGTTTTCCTAGGTTCTTTGTTTTAAGATTTTTTCAGACTTTCAAGATTTTTATTTAAGATTTCTACGGACTTCAGGAATTTCTGCGTACCCCTTTACAAACCCTCACCGAACATATTACTTTTTTTACAGCCACGTGGAAGAATAGGGTTGCCTATCCCTAGCCTGACCAATAATAAATTTTCTTTGAATATCGTTCGTTTTCGCGTTGGCTATTTAAATCGCATTCCGTTTTTAACGTCAATTATTTAACTTGTTTGGAGAATGGAATTCGTCAAAACACAAATGTTATCTCAGAAAAATCTTCGTAGGCTGCCTGGTTATCTTTATCATCAGACGCATTAACATGGAGATCATATTCTCTTCAACCAAATAAAACTTCAAAATTTAAATCGAGTCCAACAAATCACCGAACGGAATGTTTTATTACTGAACACTATTAGTAACAGTACAGTTATTTTTTTTACATTTTAATAATACTAGCTTTTTTACATATCGACGTCACCCATTCATTACGATAACATGTGTATAGTGCGTAGTTCACAATGGATATGCTAATCGAGCGCCGAGATTACGATTAAACAATAATAGGGCCGGTCGGCCGTGCTCAGTCGGCCGACGATCGATACCGTACCATCTGGCCCATTCCCGCGATCGCGTTGGTGTACTGTAATTGTTGTAAAAAATACAGAAGATTATCATTATTTGGATTGCTTATTACCTTTCTTGTGTAGGTTGTTAATTTTGTTTATGTTGGCGATTGATCAGTTAATTTTAAATTGCAGCGTTCATAACACAGAAAAATATAGAATGGAAAAGTGGGCAGGGCGCGCGTGCCAACCCTCTGCACCATAGTGCAGGGCATTTCAAATCCTTTCTCAGTACGCCTTATGATTATGACTTGTTTCTGTAAATACTCTAACAAAAACCCACAAAATGCCTTATTGTGCTGTTTCTAACTGCAGAAGCTGTAAGTACATTTGATTAGAGTTAATTTTTAAAAATTAATGACGTCAATATGTAAGGCGTAGTTTGTTCGAAAGTTGCCACGCATGAATCGCAAGTAAAATTGTAGATCAGACGAGCTTACCTGTAAGCGAAGTCTTGATTCTAATTTTATGAGCTGCGATCTGAAATATAATTGATATTATACATTGTAGTTATCTAATCCGAGCGCTTAGACACCGCGTTTCGTTTAGAAAAAAAAAATAAGTTAAAAATACTATATTTATTATTTCTATCTGCTGGCCACCCCGGTATATGTCACTAGTTTTAGAGATAACGAAGATAAGGAACAAGCCCTGTTGCCTGTACAGGGCAGGTTCCACAATCTAACATTCACTATGTTCATCTGAAAGATTAACGAAGAATGTTTACTAATTATTGCAGCTTTGGGACTGTTGGTGGCGGGTGGGTGATTATATTTCAGATCGCAGCTCATAAAATTAGAATCAAGACTTCGCTTACAGGTAAGCTCGTCTGATCTACAATTTTATTTCGCTGCGATCTGAAATATAATTGATATTATACATTGTAGATGTTCAGAGTTTGCTGCAATAATTAAATTGGATATTTAAATACAATTTGTTTTGATTTATTAAACTCTATACTAACATCAGGGATACTTAATGTATAATGTAGAAATATTAAACAATAGTTGGTAATCAACAGACAGAACGTTAATTATTAATTATCCATTGTCTAGCACCCACAGCACAAGCTCTGCCCAGTTCTGGACCAGATGGTGCCGTGTAAAAACGTCCCAAAGACATTTATTTATTTATTTATCAACCTAAGATATGAAATGTACGAGATTGAAATACATGCTAATGTATTTTCTTGTTTATTACATGACATATTATGTTGTTTGACATCATTAAAATTTAAGTAGGGATTATTGTTATAATAAATAACTGATAATGCAAAGTTGATGAATAAGATTCTTCACTAATGAGAATTATAATATTGGGTTTTAAAGATATTTTTGAGCTGTTTTCTATCCAGCTGCCTTTCAGTTTCAATGTACACACAGCGTCCTTAATTGATTACCCCTCATGTTCTAAAATTTGTTCATAAGTGGGGGTAACCAATCGGTGTAGCTGACTGTACCTCTTTCTTCATGTTTTTTAACCATTAACTAATGGTTTTACTGTTAGGTTTTTCATGGGATTTTTCGAAAGGTAGACTTAAGTAAGGTTCATCATTACCTATTTATTTCTAACAGTTTAAATATGGAAGTAAAAATAAAAATCTATTAAATTATATTATTGTAAGTTGGACTTAATCACAATTGTTATCTTAATAAAATCTGTTATTTAGGTTTATATATTGTTAAATACAATAAATAAAATTGTTAATTAATTATTGATATGTTTATCTATCAGCCAACTTCTTGGCAAGTTTTCCTAAAGTTAGTCTTGTGTTATTAGGCCAGGAAGGTGGTGATGAAATTGGATATTTTTGTAAGATTCTATGAACAAGAGTGTTTTGATAATGATGTTCCAAATCTGTATGCACCTATAAGGAATCTTATAATTATATCAGCCTTATCCACTTGTGGACTGATCAGGGCTGATAAGGCTCCAAGTTCATTGCAATAGCCAATCCTGAGTTTTGATGAACAGATGCTGTACACTAAATCCATAGGTTCTGTACCAGGTCGGTCCACCATACTTTATAAGTATTTAGTATTGTTTTGTAGGCATTTCTTATTAAAGACGAATAAAAGAAAAATAGATGAAATAATTTGAAGTTTTTGTGTTATATGCTTAGGACCTTACTCCATGAAATATGTTTACCATAAGTCAATTTTAGTCTGACCAAGTTGTAAGTAAATTAAGCTGAATTTATTGAGTGACAGTTCTCTTACTGTATTGTACTTGGTGTTTCTGCATTATTGATCTTTTATTCTGGTTGTCTTTAGTTTAGCATATTAAGAAGCATAAATGTGAACTAGTCTCTTGACTATGACCAGGTCCATTACCATATAATAATACCTCAGGGTGCATTTTTTAAGTGAAGAAATTGTATGTTTCCATTTTGTTAACGCAGATGATGGCAGTTGTAATATTGATTCTTAACAGCAAAGCAAGTGATAATATGTTAATGCTTGTTAAGCAAATAATTTTTAATGTTACATATTATATGCTGCGATTAATTTTAGTTTATATCAAATTTTAATAATAAGTAGTATGGACAACCTTTTATTGTGATCAAAATACACCAATGTGGTCACTCTCACTATGCCTCCTTCAAACCCTTTTCAGTAAAAGAGGCTTCTGATATTTTATGACCAACGCTGAATTTGGTATTCAGTACCCATACTAAAATTATTTATAGTATTGTAATTATTATTAGAATTATAGAGGTTTTCAACAACAACAACAACTTCAACAACTTCTAGGCAAAGTGGCTGGTAATTTGTTAGTTAAATTAAATATCTGTAATATACACTTTATTTTCTATGTGTTGTTCTAGGTCCACACTTGTGTATTAATTATAAAACCTAGAAATTTACATTGTTTGTTGGTAACTCCTCTAATTCTGAGAAGAGGCCCATACCTCTGTGCCCGTACCCCGCAGTGGGATAGTTATGGGTTGATGATGATTGGTTAGTCTTTTCAGGGTTTATTAGCAATCCACCCAAAATGTTTTAATAAATTTAGACTTACATTTACATTTTCAGTACATCCTTGATAAGTTTTGACCTCTATGTGGGTAAACATCAAGGTAAATAGTTAATAATTATTTATAAAGCCTTGGTTTTCGCACTATCATATGTATCTGAGTGATAAACCATGATGGAACATAGCTGTGAAACATAATTGTTTAATAGCAGTACTAAGTCAATGACACAATTTTTTTCTGTATTTTTACCCGACTGCACTGCAAAAGAGTGCTTCGTTGGTCTAGTGGTTGCTTGCGACCGCTGAGCGTGAAGTCCTGGGTTCGATTCCTGGGTTGGGCAAAGTGTTATTGGGTTTTTCCATTAGGAAATTCTCAGTAGCAGCCCAGAGTCTGGATTTGTGCCCGGTCAATGGCAATAGGCTCGCCCCCTATTACAGGGGACTATAACATAACCGGCGAAATGTGGGTGCACTTTTACACCTCTGCTTACCCCTTCGGGGAAATACAGGCGTGATGTTATGTGTTATGCACTGCAAATACAGGGTCTACTACTACTTAGTCAGTATTAAAAGTTTCTATGAATAAATTAATCAATGATTCCATTGAAGGAACACATGTAAATATTTTTATATAAATCTTAGCAGTTTGATACTGCACAGGCTGCGCGCGTGCGATAGCCGCCTGGGCTGATAGCCCTCTTGTGGGCACTGGTCACCCGGACTAAATCTCTGCTAGTTATTAAGTACTAACATAGAATAAGTTGCATTTGTTACTAACACATTGTAGACCAATTTGTTGTCTGAAAGATAAAGAATTTTGATTTGAAAGAATTTTGATATCATTTGCTCAAAATAATTTTCTTTTATTTATGGTGTTAGGTTATTAATTAAGGGTAAACCTGAATGTGCCATTATATTATGCATCATGGAAGGTTTTAAGTAATAGATTCATTATTAGTAGATATGTTGACAAGATGACATAGCATTGATGTGACAAGTCTGTTTGTTTATAATGATATTATTTCTAACTATGAAAAATGACTAGTTAGAATACATAAAGGTATCATGTGGTATCTCGTACACTTGTACCCTTTTTAAAATGACAGGATCGTCAGTTATATATTTCCAGCAGCTACAGTACTTAGATAAATTGTTAGTATGTGGTTACCTGGTTGGTATATTATATGTATATATGGTTGGTACATTTCAGTATCAGCCTTGTGGGTCTTATGCTCTCTCGGAGCTGATGGATAGGTTGCTTTATCAGAGCTGGTACACATTGGTTATTCTTCCAGAGTTGGAAAGAGTTTCAAGAGCCGAGTATCGATCCGAGGAATCACAATACAACCGAGCATAGAAATAAGGCAGTTCCTGAGCAGCTATGCCAACCTTACCACTTGTAGCGGCTTAATGCACTTGTGAATATATTATTAAGTCTAATAAAAGTTCACACCATTTGTGATATCTCTTGATTTTGATTAATATTTATCATCAAGCAAAGGTTTTACTTTCATTTTGCATACAATCCGTCATAGCTTTCCTTATAATAGAAGGCCAGTCATAGGTTAATTCATATGTATGACTTCTCAATCCCTTGGTCCCTGAGTTTAGAGACTTCCGTGAGCCCCGCTTTCACTTTTGAATTAAGTGGTGGTGCATCCCAGTAAGAGTAGTTGTCAAGCAGTGTGTTTTTCCCCTAATGTAAGTAACCTTTTCTTGTGGGTACAGTTGTAGGAATATGCTTGGACTTTTAGTTGAGTGTTTTGGATTCTACTCTTCTTTCTTAGGTTCATTTTTAAATGGGATGTTAAATAACGAAGAGCCTTATTTGAAGCATTTGTTATCACTTATCAGCCATTGTAACAGAAACATGTTTACTGTTAACTTAAGCATCACGTACTTGATGGCAGATATTCATATGGACCACCGCCAGTGTTTATAAAAACGACTGAAAGCATCGCGTGCCCCGGTGGTCTACTAAAGCCTGACATGCCCACACATGTAGTTTGCAAACCAGCTAGCGACATAGATATCTAATATCGCTCGAATATCTCGTATTCACCAGTTTCACTGTAAATGTAATACACACGCCCCATAAGCAGAGTAAGGTAGAGTTGTCCCACGAAGGCGACGTTTCAAGTACCTATTTGTTTTAGGTAAATCACGGGAAAAAACAGGTTTGGACGTGTTTGGAATAAGGTTATGATTATGGTTATGTTATGGTTATGGTAAAACTCACCTGTTCTTTTATTTTACAATCAAGAAAGGGTTCACCTTCTTCAAGACTCGCATCCATCCAATAATCAGGGTTAGGTGTTCCTGAGAATCGAATAACTGCAACAGCGCGGCTGCGACATTCTGCACAGCCTGTCGTTCGATGGTCGTTCCTTCAGGCGAAAAGCACCCCCGTTTTCGCTTTCGGCTCTCGAACAAAGCACTTTCTAGCATTTTAATTGGTTTTCTTTCACTTGACACGATAATTTAGACAAAAATTAAAGAAAATATTCAAGGAGAAAAAATAAGAACGCAGATGTCATAAGACGCGCGAAACAGAAGTGACATATACCGGGGTGGCCAGCAGATAGAAATAATAAATATAGTATTTTTAACTTATTTTTTTTTTCTAAACGAAACGCGGTGTCTAAGCGCTCGGATTAGATAACTACAATGTATAATATCAATTATATTTCAGATCGCAGCGAAATAAAATTGTGATTACAACCATTCTACTCTATCTATTTCTGTGGTTCATAACATCAGTTTTAAATAATAACATTCAATTCAATTTCTAGCTAAGAAACAATATTTACAGATTCTTTAGAGTGAAATTCATTGAAACGTGTTAGTGAGACTGTTTACAGCAGCTGACATTACGAACGACGCGATGCTTTCATACAGAATAAGTCAAGACCAAAATACATGGACGACAAGATTGAACGCACACGTTTCTCAGAAGTTACATAAACAAAGAATACACCGGTGACACGTGTTTATAATCGTAACGTAACATTTCTTACAACCGTGTGCACAGTGTAAACTAGTCTTTACCTCATCATTTCAATCGAAAAACGTCCACTGCTGGATAAAGGCCTCCCCCAAAGGAGGGGGGGGATATGCCATAATCGCCACGCTTGACAGACGGGTTGGCGATCGCAGTTGGTTGTTTAAATACTCAGAGAACGCTGCTGCCCATCCTCTGGTGAATCCCTTAGTCGCTTTTAAGACACCCATGAGAAGATATAGGGTGGTGCTATTCTTTACGTCCGGCACCACACGGAACGACACTTAAGTTTTTACCTGTCAACGTGTTATTAGCTAATAGCTATAGCTGTAATTGAGATGTTTTTATTGTTTTTTTTTCTCATTTTTGTGTCATCCATCACGCAAATAGTGCGATGGGCAATTTGAAACGTCAATTAATAAAATAAACGCGTGGGTTGAAAGCAGATGCCTTCAAAACGTACACAAAATTGATAATTATTCTGCTTACAAAAACTGGATAACATTTTTTAACCCCAAATCATATGAAGTTAATAAATAAATTTATCTCTTCAACCCCTGTTGTTTCAGAAACGTATGAAGCCTTGGTCAGGTACCTATGTGTAGGACACCCATTCAAAATGCTGTTTTTTAGGGTTCTGAAGTCCTACAAGGAACCCTTATAGTTTCGTCATGTCCGTCCGTCTGTCCTAATCCTTTACAGCTTAATAACTTCTACAGTTATAAACATAAGTAAATGAAACTTTGTTAAAAAATAGTCTACATATAGATCTCAAATTTAAAAGAATAAAAAAATAGTTTTTAAGTATTTTAGGGGTGGCGTCCATACATGTGAAATAGGGATGAAAAATGTTTTTTCGCTGCACCCCCTCGTGTGGGGTATCATTGAATAGGTCTACTAAAATGAAGGTAATGTTTCATACATCACTTTTTTATCAGGTGTACCATCTGCGAAATATAGCCCACCAAAGTGGCTTACAATGTGTCCCCCCCCTGCCATTTCCAAACTATGCAACGTAGAAACTTGTAATCTTCCACGTTGATAGACTTTTATAAAAACTCTGTTTTAAAAATTATTTCGAGTATAATGTGATTATAATTTTTTGAGTTATAGTGAGAAAACTGAAAAATACTTAAGACGTCCTAGTTCATAGGTCATTGACCTTATATAAAAATGATCTTAGCAAATAATGCTCCTTTAGTTACTTTCTATTTAATAATAAAACAAAAAGAAACTGTGTTATATTGATAACAAAAAGTAACAGCGCCACCTAGCGCTAAATTTAAGAAGTATGTCATATCAATATATGACACACTTCTTAAATTTAGGGCTAGGTGGCGCTGTTTGCAAAAACTAAAATAGCAATGATTAATATTCGATTTGATTCGTTTGTAATTAGACCTACTTAAGGAACCCTATAATACTGAGCATGGCCCGACATGCTCTTGGCCGGTTTTTTTAATTTTAGTGCCAAAGTTAATAGCCACAAATGGTAAACATGATTTGCGATTGAAATTATTGAAATTGACTACCACTTAATGTTACTAACAAGTAACAAGTTAATTAACAACAAACAAAGCTAATCGAAACGTCAGGGAAACCAATTTAAATAATATACGCGATTTAATCCGGTTAAACTTTGTTTTATTATAATGTGTAGTGATCGCGAAAACCTAAGAAGTTATTAAAGTTAATTAAGTTAGTTAACATTCCAATAAACTTGAATTATTTTCAAAAATTATAATTAACTAGATTTTATAAAAAATGTCGCGTTGTTCGAAAGAAAATAGGTGATAAACATTTTCTTAAACTTGATAGTTTAATCCGAAGTTTATTACCCTATCCAAGTATTGCACGAAAAAAATATTTATCCCCCACAAAATCACAATATAAAAATTTTAAACGTACTTAGTCAATTTTGCACACAATAAAACCATCCCTTCGTCTCGTGAGTTCAATATTGCATTAATGAGGTTCTATAACAATGATATTTAATTCTGAGCTGAATGCGAGTTGCAATGCCTTTGACAACCCTAGCTACTACATCCCATATCACTCTTATAGCTGTTAAAATAAAGTTGAAAATTAAATGTTACTTGGGTATGTTAATTCTAAGGGTTGGCAGATCGGGGGTGTGCCGTTGGCACGTGCGCACGCATTTTGCGTATTACCTAAATAAATAGTATGTTATGCTTGTTTTGTTTGTGTTTGGCGGTTCTCACGAATTTGTTTTCGTTATTAATTCTTAAGCTGACGAGAATAGAGCCTATCTGTTGTGTTGAATGGAAACCTAAGGAAATGTTGTGAGAACTATCACTTTATTGAAATGGGGTTAAGAATTACAGCAAGTATTTAGTTAAAGGTTAAAGATACTAAAAAGTAGGTAGAGGTACCCATAATCTAAAACCTAAACAAATAATTTGACTAAAGTAGACAAAACTGTCCTTTATTGTGACTCAGTCGTCTACATCTGTAAATTTTTTTTTTGCCAAACAACGAATGAAAATGACGTTATTGAGTCTCTCTCTCTACTCTCATAGCTTTTTATTGTCATTCGACCAAAATATCGTCGGACGAAAAACCGATAGTCCATAAAAAAAAGTCAAACAGTCTCGGTTTGTACGTCGGTCAATTGACATTTGGGCCAGTTACTTAACATTAAATCATGTACTTATCGCGTCTGACTTAATTACTGTGCTAGTTACATAATCAAGCTACTGTAGATATCAACAAATAATTAGGTACCTAGTTTTTGTTTAACATTATAAGATCTGATCCTATAATTTTGTACTGAGTTTGTGACAAAACAAACATCACGAGATATTGTGTAACTTCAGTTCATCAAAAAAATAAACTGCTGATCCCTACATTTTGTCGATTCATGTGAGATCACGGTATCAGTGGATACAACGCTCCGGGATCCGTGGCTAATTCAGTCTGATCCCGGGATCCGTGGACACAAACCCGAGCAAAAATGTAGGGGACAACCAATGATATTACATACTTATGTAAAATCATTGGGGACAACTGATTTTTCTTTCGCAATTTCAGGGTTGGTTCCATAGTAAAAGTTGTTCATACTGATGAGTACAATGACCCCTTAAGAGGTTTTTAGTTATTTCAGTAACTCGTTGTACTATACTGTATACTAATAATATTGTAACAAGTGCGAGTTGGACTCGCGCACTAAGAGTTCCGTACCACCTATCGACCTGATACTCCGTAGAAAATTATTTAATTTATTAGAGTTCCAAATTCCAAAGGTGCAGTGCAGTTTACTTAAGATTTAATTTACCAAAGGTGCAGCACTGCACGTTTAAATCTTTCATATTTGCATCTCTTTCTTACTCTGTCTCTGTTTGACGACGTCTGTGGTCTAGTGATTCGAGTGTCGGACTGCTGATCAAGAGGTCGTGAGTTCGATTCCCACTGAACACAAATATTTGTGTGATGAACATAAGTGTTTGTGTTGGTCTGGGTGTTTCCTATGCATTATAAGTATGTATTTACGAAAAAAAAGTATATAAGTATTATATCCATATAAGTATCATATAGGTAGTAACATATTTTGTGAGAATTTCAACTGGCTACGCTATCTATTACAGTTAAAAAGATAAAGCCTTATAACAGACAGACGGACGGACGGACAGCACGGTGTAGGCACAGTATTGACACCCATTTGATACGGAACCCTAAAAATTTGCAGTGTAAAAAGCTTAGTGTTCCCAAATTTAAATATGTATTATTAGGAATTTTAGCTGCAGCTGTCCGCTTCTGCCTCATCGTAAACAGTAGGTATCCTGGACTAAGTGAACCCAATGGACCGTAGAGAATACTAAATTAGCATAATCCATGTGCACACGTGTGTGTGGCACGCGACTCACTCAGCTCTGCTCAACCCTTTAGTGCGTCTCATACGTCCATTGTGAACACTGCTGATATAATGAGTTTGATTTGATTCATTCCCAGTTTTATGTTGACGAACTGTTGGTAAATATCTAGAGGGGAGGGTGGGTGGCTATCGATCGTGTTATAGTGACCGAATTGCGCTGTCTATGTATCTTTGTGATTGTATTTTTATTTGTGAGTGTTTTTGATGAATATTATTGGGGTTTTGCCTTTTGTGTACCTCATGATACATTAATTTTAATCAAAATGTTGGTACGGCACGGTATAATTAATAATTAACAGTACTTTATCTGGTTTTCGTATGTTTGAAATCTGACGTCTTTATTATTGAGTCCTAAACGTAAAACCTATTTATACTCCGCTCTTCTCGTCTATGGAAGCACGGCCAACTTTTGGAAAAAATTGACTAAATTATACATAATAGTTTAACCTCCATCTTGAATGTGGCCTTGGACGACCGCGCATGGGTTCAGGCTACTCTGCCTATCCGTTTTGGTGGCCTTGGCGTCCGCAAAATTACTAGTATAAGTCTACCGGCATTCGTATCCTCGGTTCACAGTACTGAAAAATTAACCAGGAAAATCCTATCCTCCCCACTGGTAAATTTTGAGGTACCGTGCTTAACCGATGCCGTGAATGCTTGGAAAATCGCTTGCCCGAATACGGACACGCCCGTCAACACATTTTCCCAGAGACAGCGGGATGAGCCGCTCTGTGGTGTGATACGGAGTGATCTTATTAATACGTCAATCACAACCGCCGAGCGTGCTCGCCTGCTGGCTGTGGGCGAATGGGAGTCGGGCCTATGGCTTCAGGCGCTTCCGTCGTCCAAAATAGGCACAATGCTGCACGACTCTACCTTCAGACTCGCTGCATGCCTTCGTTTAGGTGCTCCCTGCTGTGCTCCGCATCGCTGCCACTGTGGTGAAGCTGTCGACTGCCTCGGACACCACGGCTTGTCTTGCAGCAGAAGTGCAGGTCGTATAGCACGGCACGCCAATATAAACGACATTATCCGTCGTGCTCTTGTCACCGCCGGCGTTCCAGCTATTTTAGAACCAAGTGGCTTGGCACGTGATGATGGCAAGAGACCAGATGGTATGTCTTTGTTACCATGGAAGATGGGTAAGTCTCTGGTGTGGGACGCAACGTGCGTCGACACCCTTGCGCCATCCCATCTTCCTAGCTCGGCAAGCTGTGCTGGCGCTGCCGCTGCAGAGAACCTCAAACGGCGAAAATATAATGACTTAGTAATAATTATATTTTCGAGCCGTTTGGGGTAGGAACCCTCGGGTCGTGGGGTCCAAGTGCCCACCTTTTATTTAGAAATATTTCTAGGCGGTTAGTCGACACTTCACGTGACCAGAAGGCTGGCCTTTATTTTGGTCAATGATTAAGCATTGCCATACAACGCGGCAATGCTGCCAGTCTTCTGGGCACGTTACCAGTTGAATGAAAGCGACGCGGAGGGATATTTTGATACTCCTTTTTAGTTTTTAGCTTTAGGTGTAGTTTTATTTAAGGTTTTTTATTTTTAAATAATGTATTTAATGTTTTAATTTCGATTTATTTTAATAATATACTTAATCATGACACAAAAAATTGCCGTTGTCATATTATTATGTAATGTTTTAGGTAGGTGTTTTCATTAAAATATAAAAGCTGTTAAAATAAAGAAATATCAAGTAGGTATTGTAGGGCGTTAATTGATTTTAAAGACACACAAAACTTCAAAGAATTCTTTGTAAAATCTGTTATAAAGCTGAAATGTAATGAGTAAAATCCAATGAGAATTTTCCATAACCAAAATTAAATGTGCAAAGAGTCACTTTCAGTAATAAAATATTCGGCGAAGCTGGTAAGCCGTAGCCTTCGGCAATTCGGCGGTTATGACGTGCCGAACTTAGCCGTTTGCCGTGTTCGTACACCACCCTACTATAATACCTACCCCCCTTGTTTGTGCAAATGTACAACACGGACTAGATGTGTTCTTCTCGTTTATTTGTTACACTTGAAGACCATGTAATGAAGTAGGTACACTAATGTACTCTGTGTAAGTACACAGAGAGGCAAAATATGCAAGTGATAATGTTCATAAAACTCAATCACTGGATCTGTAACTGAAACCGTGAATTCATCATCATCAACTCAGCTGCCTTCCGCATCCAGTACAAAATAAAAACCGGCCAAGTGCGAGTCGGCCTCGCGCTGTAAGGGTTCCGTACCTCTCAACGACCTGATACCCATAAAACTGATTTAATTTACGAGAGTTTATCATAAGACATCAACGCACAGTGTGCGAAATATGAATTTTTGCATGTCTTTCTAACGCAGGTACCACCACATATGTCTATGTTTGTCTTATTTTTAGTATTTGTTGCTAAACGACATAATATGCACTATAATCTGAACAATTTTGACGATGGTATATAGAGCATGAACAAAAATATTGAAAAAAATGCGTGTTTTTTGAGGTTTCTTGTATGGGAACCTCCTTTGGTTTTAGACTTTTTTTTGTTTTTAGTATTTTTCGGGATACACCTCATAGCAACACATATTCTGAGAAAATTTCAACCGGTTACCTATTACCGTTCAAAAGATACAGCCCTGTGACAGACAGACGGACGGACAGCGTAGCGAGAGTAATAGGGTCCCGTTTGGCACCCTTCGGGTACGGAACCCTAAAAAGTATAATTTTAGAATTACATAAAGTGCTTTTATAAAATCGTCCGAGTCCATGAGTGTTTAGTTTGATATATGAATAACACGTATCAAGGATCATCACATCATTTGTGCCACCCAATGCATCAAATTAATTATAATTATACTCCAACTACGCCCAAGCACCAGGCACAATAAAAAACTTGTAAACATTCCATCTAGTAGATTTATATCTTCGTACCCAACCCTCCGCGTTCGCTTCGCATATTAGGTTACCAGGCCCAAATGTCGCCGGGGCACTTTAGGGCGGGGCGATAATATCGACTTTTATATTTTATTGATCATTTGCCGTTTGATTGATAGTTATAATTAACTGCATCGCTTTAATTAAACGTTTAAGTGAAATTTTAAATGATTAATTGGCAATTATGATGCGAATTTATAACACCTTCGATAAAAACTATGTAATATCTGATGTACTTACATCAACTTTGAAGGGAAATGCTCGTAAATTAATTTTAGCTGCAATATTTATAGTTTCTTGTATAGCTGAGTGTGACAAACTATCGAATGCTTTAGAGTAATCAATGAATGCGAGATATAATGGTAGGTGGAATTCTTGATGTTTTTCTATGATCTGGTTTAAGGACTGTAGATGGTCGGTAGTAGATAGGCCACGACGGAATCCAGCTTGTTCGGGAGGTTGGTACCAGTCTAGTTGGCCACATATTGGATTTTCCAAGATCTTTATAAATATTTTGTACAGATGTGAGATCAAGCTAATGGGACGGTAATTAACAATATCGGATTTATCTCCTTTTTTAGGGTTCCGAAGTCCTACAAGGAACCCATATAGTTTCGTCATGTCCGTCCGTCTGTCCGTCTGTCCTAATCCTTTACAGCGTAATAACTTCTACAGTTATAAACATAAGTAAATGAAATTTTGTTAAAAAATAGTCTACATATAGATCTCAATTTTAAAAGAATAAAAAAATAGTTTTTACGTATTTTAGGGGTGGTGTCCATACATGTGAAATGGGGGATGAATTATTTTTTTCGCTGCACCCCCTCGTGTGTGGTATCATTGAATAGGTCTACTAAAATGAAGGTAATGTTTCATACACCACTTTTTTATCAGGTGTACCATCTGCGAAATATAGCCCGCCAAAGTGGCTTGCAATGTGTCCGTCCCCCCCTGCCATTTCTAAACTATGCAACGTAGAAAGTTATAATCTTCCACATTGATAGACCTTTGTGAAAACTCTCATTTAAAATTATTTCGAGAATTATGTGATTATTAATTTTTGAGTTATAAAGAGAAAACTGAAAAATACTTAGACGTCCTAGTTCATAGGTCATTGACCTTAGATAAAAATGATCATAGCAAATAATGCTCCTTTACCTACTTTCTATTTGAAAAAATCTCAAAAAGTAACTTTGAAATGACACACTTGTTAAATTTGGCTTCTTGAATTTATCGCTAGATGGCGCTACTAACAACACGCTCTGAGTCGCGAATGCTGCCGATTATTGCAAAAACTAAAATAGCCATGATTAATATTCGATTTGATTCATTTGTAATTACAGCTACTTAAGGAACCCTATAATACTGAGCATGGCCCGACATGCTCTTGGCCGGTTTTTGTATAACAAAATTATGTTCGAGTGGCAGAAATTCTTTGGGAACACACCTGTTTTTAAAATTGTATTGCATAAATTACAAATGTATGGCAATAAGATAGGCTCCGCGACTCGAAGTGATTCGGTAGTAATACTTCGAGTCCAATACTTAGCTATATTAACTATTCCCAAAATGTGTTCTCTTTTCTTGTTATGAGCACCCTACAAACTCTGTGCACGGTCGGGCACTCTCGTCTCTCACCCCTCGAGATTCCCAGCGCAATATAATAGCAACCACGTAGGTTTCCTACTTCAATTACTTTAATAACTAACCATTGTGTACCCGCTGGTTACTTTAAACCATTGACTTTTAAATTTAAATTGCCTCTTCAAATGTGTGCAAGTTTATTAATGTTCGCAAACCCTTATGTGAAAAGTAATTTTTTTAATAAAAAAATATCAGCAAAGATAATAGTCTTTGTAATTATACTTATTGATCTGAACTTCGAAAATCTTGAGGTGTCTTGTTTAAAACCATTTTCATTGTTGAAAAATAGGTAAACTAAAATATTATTTGGAGTAGCCGTTAACGTGTTAATTAATTGTTATCTTAAAAAAAAAAAAAAAAAACATTTATTCAGGACCAAAACATTTTTACACATTGTATAAACCCGCCAAACTGTGTAACAGTGTAACTGTGTGTGTTGTGTGTGTGGCTTGGTAAGGTTAATCCAACGCGTTTACGTAAGAAACCCACAGTTTGAAAATTCTCACGTGAGATTGCGGGTTGGGGGAGGGGGTTGAATAAAATCTCACGACATCTCACCAGGGGGGGAGGGAGGGACAGAAAATTAAAAAAAACACCTCACGTAATTTATGGACGCCCCCTTACCGTTACCGGTCTAAGTAGATACTGTCTGGCTAGATGTAGGTAATAAACTATTCTGTGGCTTAAACATAGAAACCCCTTGCAGATAAATAAATGAGGTTTAATCATAATCTAAATCCATCAACAAGTGTTGTAGCTTTTAAAACCTTACTGAAAATTAATTACGCAAGTCTCAGCTGTTGAAGGGAATCTCTCAAAGCGTCTCTTTGCTGTCCAAAAGCTAAGGCACAGTGACATGCCACGGCTCACTGTGTCCTAAACTTGAATACCTACGTATATGCATCCTTATCATCGAGGAATAACGCAGACATTTCTTTAACGAGTATCTCAGCTCTTTGAACAGAAAACGGTAGCCGAGATTTAGGGGTGTCAACTTCTATGAATTATTTGGGCACAAATGTCTTTATACAGCAAAATTTCCTTTAAAGCTTATTTAGATGAATGTTTTAGAATGTTTTTATGAACCTAAACGTGTTTATTAGCAACTACATTTAGTAAAATGGTAAATCATAATATGTTGTGTCTGTAATTCTGTTTGTGGCTTGAGGCTATAATTACTGAAACGATTTGTGGTCGATTTTGATAGGATTGAAGCTAACTCGTTCACATAAAAAGTTTTGACCAAAACGAGACGTTAAATGGTATAGTTTTTAGCACAAAAACATTCAGTAAAGTTTTTGTAGGTTCGTAAAAAATGATTGGAGTTCGTCAATTAAAATACATAAAAGACATAATGATACATACAGCCAGGACATATAAATTGTTAAAAGGTAGCTGACATGCCTAAAAATATTGCTTACCGGGCAGGTACGAAAAGTTTCCTTAAAAAATAATAAATCTAATTTAAATCTCCAAAAAGTTTGAAAGCAAAACAACAGGTTCGAAAGATATCCCCGACACTTGGACGCCTTAGAATATTCTGTACAAAAGAACCAAGAGAGCAACCCTAATCCGGCAAGGCAAGGGTCTGATTGCTCATTAATCACGAGCGCCTGTAATTACCGCGCCGGCGCACAACGAAGCCGTCGTAATTTGATTTTAGAACATAGAAATAATGCATCGCGCCCAATGGGTTTCGTCAGAATAACGGGTAATTGAAAATTATGGACATTTATTTTCGTAAATTTTGCTCGATATTATTATTTACGTACGGTCGACCGCACGTCGGTGGTAACACTTTGACATTAGCAGCATCTTTATTTCGTAAGCAGTAAGGGCGGTTTTCGAATTGACGTGTTACCACTGTCATGCAGGCGACTGTACAATAAAAATATTATCTGGATGTATACATTTTCACCCGATTTCTGCGAAATAGTTCAATAAAATTGTAAATCTGATTGCAAATGTGTGTGGTGTGTGCAATGTCAAAATGAATTGACTATCATCGAGATAAAGTTTATATACCTTGCTCCGTTCTAAGTTTTTCTGTAGTTTCTTGCTTCAGCATTTTTTTGTATAGACAATAAACAAATGCATCGCCCCGCCCATATCAAATTAAAAGTGCCTAACTGTCAATCTTTTTGCTCGATGCATGTTTTATTTATAAAAAAGCAAAACAAAAAGGTGTTATTACAAAAAACCGCAATGCAATTATTATTTCCGTATTGTTCTTGCATATTATGCTTGCGTTGAAGACAAGTAATAATCACAGACGCATCGAAGTGTTAAGTTTGTGTAAGCTATAATATCATCGCTGAATGTATTTTATTGAATAATTCCATAGAAGCATGATTTATGGATCTGAATGACTCTTCTGTGTGTTTCGACCACCTGCCCCAAAAACCGGATACAATAAATTATAAGAAAACAAAACTTGTATTCACCCTTTCCAATCCGGGGGATCGTTAGTCTCGTGCCATAAACGGTGTGCGTTTGATGAAACGTTTGTTATGTCCTTATGTTTAGGGATGAAAATAGAAAATGCTTGACAAATGTTTGTTTTTCAAAAGCTTTGTCCAAAGCCATCAAAGGTAACATGTTCCATTTAAAGGTGTCTGTTTATAATAAGGCGCTGGCCAGAAAAAATCTCATTTGTGGAACGAAGAGTTTTAAACTTTATTTTTTTAATGAATGAATGACTTCCCCTGGTATCCTTTTGATAGTCAAAATTAGCTTGAGAACTAATGAACTTGTTACCGACATATATCAAGCTGCAGAACGTGGTATTTGATCGCATGAACACAAATAGGAAGGCAATAAATTGCTGCCTACGAAGACACCGGACAAGACAAATGTGAGGTGTTAGTTTGCGGTATGCTTTAACTGGCTTGTTGAGTGGAAATACAACAGGAAACGATCTGAACACGCTCTGGACACCGCTGGAGGTTGAAATAAAGTGGATTAACGGGAGAATCTGAGACTGGGACACGATTGTGTTGGTGGCTTTCCAAACATCTCGGTACAGATGACGCAAGCTCTGGATCTTAAACCCGTTTGAGCTTGTTATCGCAATGTTTACATCGGGCAAAAACAGTACGATACTTTTGCGAAAGAAATTGCAAAATACGTAACCATCAATTCTCAGTTTTACCGATAGGAATTGATTGCCTCTATTGAATGTTTCAAATGATCTTCCGGGTGGAACAAAAATGTACGGATCATTTTACTTGGCTTTATTTTTCGTCGGTATTTTATTTTGTGTATTTTTGGCTGTGATTGGTCCTCCAATCTGGTACGCGACAAGCATATCAGGTTGATAGTAAACAAAATTTGTGCAAAATTGTACCAATCTGTGTATGGTCGCTGCAGTCATTTAGTTTGCTCGTTAATTATTTGATTTGAGCTTTCAATTCATTGATTTGATTGCCATTGCTGTGGCATTGAGTTTGCATTTAATTGTCAAATTAGTTTTTAAAAACCTGTAATTTATGTCATTCACATCGTTTTGGGTAAAAGACTGTGATAAGTGATCTATTATCAATAAAAGAAGTGATCCGATATCAAAGTATTTAATTAATTAATCAACACAATAATGTCCTTGAAACACAGTAACTCGCAATACACCGTTATTCGTTACGTGGTATCTTTTTCGACTGAGGTCCCACTCCACACACGTAACTTCCTCCTAACCCCCCCCTGTCCTATCCTCATACCGATATTTTGCCATCTAAGCTGAATTACATTGTAAGTTGTACTGGACATCCTTAGGGCGACAACAGATCAAACCTCACACAAAAATTAGCTACTTTATAGTTGTATTTTGTGTACTTTTAGAAGCGATATACGATCAATCGGTTAAGGGTAACATTTAATAATCATAACATTACACTTACGGCTTGTCAAACACCTTATTTGTGTTTTATTTTGTAATACGAACCGAATCTTGAATGTTATTACGTGTCGTCTTCTTTAATAACATTTCCAACGTCATAAAACATAGTGTCCGGTTACATTTATTCGCATTGATTTGATTACGAATATTACATTGCCATTTCTCTTCTAGTTTAATGGTCTTGACCATATTGATAAAGTGAAGTCACCGATACATAAATATAGTCCTAAGATGTATCTTTTCAATGTTATCTGAACTCGCACCGAGTACCAGGCGACCAGAATCGAACAGGAAGTAAGCGTGAAGGGACCCATGGGGGCTCGGTACGCTCATAGAATATTAAATAGTTCATACAACTTCTGAAAGCTTGGTACGATAACGAATTTTCTTTCGATCGTACTTCGAACGTTTTCTGTCTCACTGGCACTATGCGGCTGAAAAGGATGGGATACCACGAACAATCGAACGTGGTACAAATTACCACAGTATTGATACTTGCAGTGATTGATACTAATGAACGGAATTGTTGTTTTGCTAATTCTATTTGATAGTAGTCGAACAAAGCTAATGTAATGTTTGTGTTTGTTACAGGTAATGCACACACATGGGGCAATTGGACGCTGCAAATTGAATGGAACACTATATATTCGGGTAATTTTTATAACCTACAGATAGCTTTTTAAAAATGATAAAGTGTTGAAGATTACGAATCTGTTAAGAATAAATTACTATTTGAAGGACCATTTTTGCACGTATTCCCAATTTTAAACATTCATAAGTCAGGCGTACATTAGACGACAGGCGTTGTATTCCGTACCGGGTCTAATCGCCTGAGGTCAACGGCAGCGCAGGTACCGGGATTTTTTGTATACCCTCCCCCCTCACTTCTCACCACGACATTCCTGCCTAACCCCGCGGGCTACCGAATTTAATGTTTTAATGTCATTCTTTTTAGGAAATTGATTAATTTTCGATACTCGGGCAACCGGTTTTGATTTTTTGATGATGGCATATGAAAAAAAAGGTGATAATGATATTGATTGATTAATGTTGATTTTGGCGTACAGAATTGAGATAAAATATCTAAAATAGTAGAACCTATATTAGGTAATAGACTAATGGTTATTATAATATTATTTAGCGAAAATTACCTCCATCTGTTGAGCGTTGTAAAAATCAAATTAAAATAATAGTGTCTTCCATAGACATATAACACATAGACCGATAGTTCCCTTTAACAGATCAGCTTATAATGACGCACAAAAAAGATCTATATGTGTGTAAGCGAGCTCACCAACAGGTACACAAGCGCACAAATAATGTTGCAAGTAAAAAACATTTTCCCGAAAAAGTAGGGAAAAATAGGTTGCGTTCAGAATTTTGCAGCCAGTGAATAGTAAGATAATCATTTAGCTGTCAGATATTTTTTATTAGATACCTACCTATTCATTTATTTATTTATTAAGGCTAAGTTCAGAAAACGTCAACTGAATGATTAAACCATTAAGAACGGGTTTTTGCATTACGACGGTAATACGGGTGGTTTGGCAGCAGCCGCGGCCCCGGTTAAAGTGCGGCCCAAAGTCCCACCGGCTGTCGAGGACGAGTCCCAGGTACTTCATCGTCGACTCGATGCCGATGCGATTCGAATCCTGCTCGTTAGCGATTTTTTCTTTCCACAATTCACGCATGTGAAGCGTTAAAAATAATAAAATAAAACACGATTTAGCTAATGGCAACCCTTAAATAATTATTATTTAGCAAATGCAAAATACGTGATTCAAAATTATTCAGCATAAAAAAGAAAAGGGTACCCATTTTATTTATCCTAAAACACTACTAATAAAAGTATAGCTTGGCATAAGAGTACATAAAATGGGGGCGCTACTAGTCATACATTGATAAATTTACAACTTTTAAAATCGCGTTTTTGGTAGAATTTTGTAAAGCCATAGTCATGTAAATTAAATTTAAGTGTTTACAGACACATCTCTTTCAAGATAAAACACAGATTGACTCAATACTCTTAGAAAATATACAAAAATTATATTATTACATGGAAAATTAGTTCTGATTTTAGACGTTTTTGTCAAACTGTATTTACGAAAAAACAAATATGGGGTAAAATATTTTCCCATACCTTGCAACATTTTCATTGTTATGGCGTCTGTCAAGTTTATGAATTATTTTTGTGTTTTGACTCAAGATTATAACATGCCAGGTTGTACTCACCCGTGAAATGAGATCTATAAATGTTTCTTGTTATTATGTGAAGAGTTGTGACACCCTTTCACTGCACAGTAAGTCATTTTTTTAATAAATTGCGGGAGCGGTTCGCACTAAGACTTGACCTTGAGCACTGACGTACTGATAGGCTTGGTTAGCCTTTTAAGGCTAACCTGGATTTGCGTCGCTCTGCGTGCGTCTACTGGGTTTCTATGTGTTATATTTCTATGGTGTCTTCTATGATTTTAACGCAACAATACAATCAAACACAGCTTGTTAATTTAATTAATTTAACTTTATAGACAATATTCACTACATAAATTCTGTAAAGGTATATTATTATTATTATTGGTTATTCATTTACAATTTTACAATACATATTTGTAATTATTGTCTTGAATACGTTTAGCTATTAAAAATAAATTGCGACTGCTTAATTATCGCGAATTATAATTACATGAACATTTAAACAATTTTGTTATTTTTTACTTCATTTGTATAGCAATCTACTTAGCACGATGAAGTTTATTCTACTAATATTATAATGTAAAAGTTTGGCGTTGTGATGTTTGTTACTCAATCACGCTGATATGGCTGAACGGATTTGGATGCAATTTGGCACACAGATAGACCATAACCCGGATGAACGTGTAGGCTACTTTTTATCACGGGAAAATAAATATTTCCAGAGGGATGCACGATCGTCTTTCTGTGTAATAAGAGCAGGCGAAGCCGTACGCAACCTCTATCAAATGTGTAGTTTATTTGATCGAAAGCGGGCAAGGTCTAGTAATTGAATAAAAAAAAGTAAAAGTAGGTACACACCTACTAACTTCTTTAACTTTAACTAGAGTTAATATCCAATCTATCCACGAGTTGCCCCACCAGAGATAGGAATTTGACATAAGCTCCAAACAATGTCAAATTTCTATATCTAGTAGGGTAAATCGTGGATGGATTGGATATTAATTTGGGCCGTAAGTGTATTCATCGATATTGTAAATTGAGTTTAATATTATTCACATCGTTTTAAATTGAAAAGTTTTATTCTTTGTATGTATCTGTGGTTTATGTTAATCTTTTGATTCTATTTATTCGGGGTCAGGTCTTATGTCAGTGTCTACGACGCTTTATTTTTAAATACTGACAGTGCAACAGGTCGTTTAAAAAAAACTATTCGTTATTCAAAAGGGACATTCTTTTGTATTTATAAAGGTCAAAGGGATGGTGCTACAGTGGAATAAAAGCAATTTATTCCCGTTTACAGTCCCAATTTTGTTCCATTCTTCCATTTTTGGCATTTGCAGTTATGGATAGACTTTTTTTATCCAATGGATGGTATGAATTCCGTAAGTGGAATATTTTGTATTTTTGACGGACATTAAGCAGTACAAAACTATCGGTATAGTATCGGTTTTACCTTCCGGGAATTATTTCCCGTGTTTTTAACATCCTGTGATAATCCGGACAATACGTATAGAATTCCGGGCTGCTTGTTAGGTAACAAATTAACAATGCCTTTGTTCTTTATGTAATCTTTAATGCAAATGAACAACAATTTTAATACATTCGTCTACCTACCTAGTCTATTTCAATCCAATTAAATAAAAGGTAAACAAACTCAATTTCGGTAAAATTATCACACTAAATGCAATTACTAACATATTCATCCGTATTTTGAAGGTTTCAGTTTGATAGCTCACCACTTTTTCCGACAACATTCGATTTATCATTTTTAAATTGTTTTTGGAAATTCACTTAGCCTGCTAAAAGAACTACGTACATAAAAAGTTCAAAAAGGTCCCAAAAAAAAAAAAGCATGTTTCTAACTCGTTCAATGAATCAAATCAAATCATTCAATTAATTAATTTTTAATTGACGTTGCAATTGGACATCACAAAAGACTAAATGGTCAAGTTAATGACCCGTTTGTTTACCTTTGTGCTTAATTGGATTGACATAGACTTTAGTACAGTCAAACCTGGATGAGCGAGAGTTCAAGGGACCGGAATCTTTTTCTCGCTCATGGAGGTTTTTCACTTAACCAAGTTTCTCACTTATAGAGGTGCAGGAGTGGTTTTTCTCACTTACAGAGGTAACTAAACAGCTCTAGAAACTTTCTTTGTAATTGATACATATCAACTGTAATAATTTTGACAAAAAGGTCGGTGCAGGTGCACATTTGGCCATTCTAAAAGAATGCGGTGCAAAAACTGACCTGGGTGGGACACAAAGACGCTCGAATTGTTGTTTTTTTTTGTTAGTTAGGCGAACCATATGTGCGTTGGTTCCACGAAATTTAGAAAGTGTCATAATAACAGATAATAAATACGCTCAACTCTCGCTTATAGAGGTATAGGGCATGGCAGGCTCAGTTATAGAGGTCCAGACGTGAAAACCGACTCTCTCATATAGAGGTTTCCGTTTCTCGCTTGTAGAGGTTTTCGAGGCTTAAAACGACGGGACCTGGTAATTACTCTCACATAATTATTCGAAAGAAAATGAATGAACGAAGCCGATACTAAACACTGAAACTAAAGACGCTCAAAATAACATTTTACTATCAAAGCGTTCAATATATTCCGTAGTTTCGTAACGTCAGTCCGAATAACATAATTTATGCTAATACATTTAAAATCCGATTCCAATACTATTCGTCCGTAGGAATGTTCAGTTCGAACGAATCTTTTGATATGTATGTAGGTGGTAGGCGTATTGAAATATCACACCGTTCTCATATTGCGGCTCTGCAGCCGTCCATCAGTCTCTTGAAATACGATACTACGCCTACCATATTTTATACATTAGCTTAGACGAAGTCATATCTATTTATAATTAACTAATTAATTAGAGAAAATATAAGTGTTTATTACCTACATATTTTTATGACTGTATGTTTAACTTTTGACTTGACTGCATTGTTAGACAGTTTTGGTGTACTGAATGCACTGTTAAAAAGATTTTTTATGACAACGCCCAAAACATAAATCAATCTCCGTTTTATTACACCATAATAAACGGCACAGCGCGTCAGATTATATTAATAAATTACCATCTAATATGTAAAACCAAGCTTGCACCTATACCAAAAGCTCGTGTCCCAACAAGATCGCAACAAAGCATGAACAATGAATCAGTTTAAGCCCAGCTATTAGTTGCGTCAGAGCCCTGCATCGCAAATCACAACTCCCAGAGTACGCTAAAGCGGGTCATGGAACTGGAACTCGCCCACAACCAAAACCGATAACTGAGTTCCCACAGCTAACGGAAATAGTCATTCTCATTGCCGATCCACTCGCAATTACTCACTAGTCACTACCGCATCGGCATCGATCATTCATAGATTTTTATTCAAAGTTTCATTCATTTTTCTTAAGAACTCATGAGATTGAAACTACTTTCATTCGCAACTACACATTTACAAAGCATAGCCTTGGTTATTCATAGATTTTTATTTGAACTCTTTTAATCGAAACAATTGTCAATCATCTTAGGTCATTCATATGTTACTTATACCTACACTATTTCATTGATCTGTTCATTTATCATACATACAAAGACTAATGAAAATGATATGGTTTTACTAACGTCGACCGAAATTGAAACTGCTTTCATTCGCAACTACACATTTGCAAAGCATAGCCTTGGTTATTCATAGCTTTTTATTTGAAGTTCCATTGAAGACATGTAATCGAAACAATTGTCAATCATCATAGTTCATTCATATGTTATACACAATTTCATTGATCTGTTCATTTATAATACCTACAAAGACATGAAAATGATATTGTTGACCGTCTTCTTTGTCAATCATTACAGTAAATACATTCTACAAATTGTCTAACCTTGCGCTTGTTCATATCGGGATGAAGCCTGGTCTCCAGCTGTAGGTAATGGGCTGATTATATAATAATTATGCCGCTAGTATATATTTTATGCTTATGCTAGAGCATTGCCTCGGTCATTTCTAGATTTTTACTATATGTTTCATTGATCATGAAAATCAAACTGCTTATATTAAAGTCTAGTCTTCCTTGTCTTTTCATTAATTAACCTCGTAGACTAGTAGTTGTAATAAGTGGAACTGTTATTTAGAAACAGCGTTTATTATAAAAATATAACTCATTCAACTCATTGTTTTAATTCACTTTTGCAATTACCCTCATCTAAGCGTCGCCGTCGGCGTCACATCGGTCATTATTACTTCTGTTAATTCTGTTCTATCGATCTTTCTTGCACAAATCAGTTCATGAACAATATTTCAATTTCTTTATTTGCTTAAATGTGATAGATACAGATGTCAGGAGGAATAATCTAGCTAGTTCATACTACCAAACGAAATTAGCGTGTATTTCCACGTGAACTCATTGTATATTCACGTCTGGTCACAATAAACTTGGTCATTCACATATTTGATCGATCTACCTGAAAACAGGACTAGTTCATTCTTGAAACGGCAACAGTTTTGACGTAAGTACGTAACCTGAAATAGCCCCTCATTGCTAATTCATGGTCTTATTTCACATGGTCGACCGTCGTCGCTTTGACCATTCATTGATTTTTGTTCCATTGAATGAAAGTAGTAGTAGTAGTATGGTAGTGAAAGTTGGGTATGGCAGAAGAAACATGAAAGCAGAATAAATGCAGTAGAAATGAGAGCTTTGAGAAGTATGTGTGGTGTAACTTTGAGAGATAAAGTAAGGAATAACATGATAAGGGAGCGTTGTGGAGTGAAAGAAGATGTAGTGACAAAGATTGAGAAAGGTATGTTAAGATGGTTTGGACATATAGAGAGGATGGACGAGAGGAGATTGACGAAACAAGTATATGAAGCGAGTGTGGATGGAAGAGTTGGAAGGGGACGACCTCGGCGAACGTATCGCGATCAAATCGCGGATGTTCTCAAAAAATGCCAGGTTAAGAGTTCTCTAAACCGACGAGCATGCATGACGAGGTTAATGGACGTAGATGAAGCGAAAGAGGTGTGTCAGGATCGTAGCAGGTGGAATTCCATAGTCTCTGCCTACCCCAATGGGAAACAGGCGTGATAATATGTATGTATGAATCGTCTTGTAGTTAGGTATTTTGTATGACTAGTATACTCCTGCGCCTTGTATACTCTTTTAAGCCAAACTGTATTTTAATTATTAATGTTATTAATGTTTTGCGTGCCATTTAAGGTATCCATCTGTCTGGACCCGTATTTTTTGTGAAATAAATTATTCTTATTCTTATCATAAATAAACAATACATACCTACGTTCATTCTTATAAGAGTTATATGTAAGTGAATCGATAGGAACTGCCACTGCTAATAAGTGATACACATTGATAAGAATTATCCATTCATCAATCCAGATTACTACTTTGACTCTATTCAATCGCTCTCTGCTTTTTATTGGTAAAATTAGTCACAAAGGGTCCTATCAACAGTGTCAACCCTTAAATGAATCAAAGATTTGACAACTTTCTTTCTTTTTGGTTCTTACCTTGTCCCTTGTTGATTGGCGTAATAATACGCCATTCACCAACTGCTAAAGTACCTGCATGAATCCTTTTTGTGGTACGCATCATGAATTTTATAACGTATTAATGTTTAATTATTTTGTGGTTTATCGCTAGTTCGTCTTTTGACGACTTCTGATCGCAAATTTTAATATCGCAGCGAGGGGTCGTTGTTTTTTAAAATACTTCGAATGAAATGCTTTGGAAATTCCTGGATTAAATCAAGGCATTGTACTGAGTGATCGGAGGGTTTCTGCTAAGTCATTCCATTGGTGAGTATCGAATGCTTTTGTGAAATCAACTTAGTCACAGCCACAGCTTTTTGTTCTGTCTCGGTGATGCATTAAATAATTTTTCTCAGGTGACTAAGAAAGATTTCAAATTCTTTCTTCATCTTAAATGAGGACAGGAAGTAGGCACAAATCCAACTTGTGACTTAGTTCATTATCACAACAGTTGTAGCTCTTCATATTTACATTTGTAACTTTACTAAACCTCGGCTCATCATCGTCTTGGTAATCTACATCAAATATTTGTGGTCGACTTTGAAGAGTTCGCTCTCGGAAATAACTTAAATAAACCATTAAGAGATTAGACGTGTAAATCTGTATGCTTTTACTGTGTTTTGAATACAATTCTAGTAATAATCTTCTTTCGAGATAACTGTAAAAAATTTAACCTTCAGGCAGCAACAATTGAATAAGTCGTTATCTGCCTCCCTAAGTTTGGACCATAATCTGATAGACAATAATCTTTTAAGTTCTCCTCAGTATTCTTAACTTCTATCAAAAGAGTGAATAATATCAGCATGAAAATAAAAATGGTATAAATTGAACTGCGTGCATCGGGTGCAGTGGCGTTGACCCTATCTTTGTTTACCGTCCGCACCTACCGCGGTATTATGGCTTGTTTATCTCCGTTGAAACACTAGTCTCAGCTGTATTAATATACGAATCTCTGAATGCTTTGATTCATCATTCAGTGCCATATATAGCCTTGGATACAACTGTTTGTGTTGGTTTGTTAGCTGGAAGATAACAGAATTTCGTGCTAATATTTATTTTGGGTCTGACCAAAAAGGTATAAATGTGAGTTAGAAGTTTTGAGAAATTCCGTTTAAATTCAACCTCAAAGCATTACTTAGTTATCCTCCTGCCATAGGTATGCAATTGTTGTTTTTTTATTTCTAATTCAGTTGTATCACTAAAGTCTTTGGTTGTACTTAAACAAATTGGTCCGAAACTGTATTTCTCGTTTAGTAATAACAAAGTATTAATGGACTGTGGGTAGGCTGGCGTGCTGCGTCCAAGTGACGTGGCGTTTGACAAGTCACGCACTTCAAAACAACTTGTGTGAGAGAATCAACAACTGGGAGCTCCGAATGTTCCGCTACAATGGGAAAGAGCGTGGAATTCTGGTGGGCGGCTCGCCACTACCAGATAATTACTATCGTTCACCAATCGCTACTTGTCGCGTTTCCAATTTTCCACTACCTTAAAATTATGCCTCAAACCTGTCGAACCGTATCAGAGTATTAAAACTAATCACATAAAAGTACAACTCCTAGATTGGCTCTAACGACACATGATGAATTGCCTCGCAATTTAAAACATAACATATTTATACACCATGCTGTTATTAATAAACGGGTTGCATGAATGGAAATTGTTTGTATTAATCTTTCTCGGAATTTCAAATGGATAAACCATTGATCCAAACCTTGTGACTCAAGTTTCATAAAGTTAAAAGAAAATCTGAAACCAAGTTACATCGATAAAGACGGTAAGTGGGTTTGGAGCAATAAAGTGCAGAGTTATAAATAAAGGCTTAAAGTACTGCTACGTTAGCAATAAACCTTCAGTTGTGACTGGTAGGTAATTCGCCAGGGTCATCATTGGTGTCGATTCTCTTGTTCACGAACTAAACTTATTTTAAACTATCGCTCTCTTTTACTAATAGTAGATACAAGAAAGGGATGGCAACCATTTAAGAGCTGTCAAATTAGACAAAATTAAAATTTCCATACAAGTTTAGACGTGATCTCGGAACGTGCCCACTAAAATACAAAGAAATGTAACACGTAAACTAATTTCACAGTTCTAAAATGGTTGCCATCCCTTTCTTGTATGTACTGTTAGTAAAAGAGAGCGATAGTTTAAAATAAGTTTAGTTCGTGAACAAGAGAATCGACACCATTGTAGGTCGATGCAGCTGCTTGATATATGAGCATCACCTTTCTTATGCACAAGTTGGCACAAATGCGGAGATGCGCATTGCACAAATGCGGATTAGAAAGTGATTGGTTTTTTTCATGAATAGCAGAAGGGGTAATTAATGGAAAATATGACTGGCTTAAAAAAAATGCGTTGGCATGATCTGCTGGACTTTCCTGTAGGTACTGCTATATAGGGTGTAATGGACTTATCGCTAGATTTGGAAGATATGCATTATTAGGTCGAATAAACCTGGTTGACGGCTTTTCGTTTATGTGGGATTAACTCATACATTTTGAATTTTAATGTTTATATATTTATTACAACTTGTTATGAATGAATTGTAGGAACGAATAGTGAAGTGTTAACTCAATACAATTAGTCTAAAGTAAACAAATAATGGGTTTCATTTGTAGGGTCGGAAGAACCCTGACAAAGGCACTGAAAGATTATAATGTCGATAAATCTTTAGGGCTGGAAAAAAACATCGATATTGTTAAACATTTATTTTGTAAACTATCTCTAACACTTTTATAACTACGCCGACAATCAACTATTGTCCAAAATCTGGCATTAATATTGCCCTTCGTAATATTAACTAAAATTCTTTATGAAACATAGGTACTTTACAATCTCTACAAAATGCTTAGTCTACATCAATAAAACAATAAACATAAATGTACAAACAATCTTTACGATATTCAATATTATTGTTAGACAGAATTAGAGAAAGACTTTGAGACAGACAGAGACTACCCATAAAAGCTTGTGCTCATTTGAAAACTTTCCAAAAATGAAACTGTGATCCGTCCGTTTATGACTTAAGTCGACCCTCTACAGTACTGTCAAAGACAAAGACGAAGCGGTAAGCAGTAAACATGAGGGTTTATGGTGCATGCACCGCTCGACCTTGAAGGCTCCTAGTGCAGCATTATTGGACGCCTGAACAACAAATGACATTACCACTCGCAATCGTCATGTTTGCCTACATACAATGTAGACCGTGGAGGAATTCAATTTCAATGTCTGGTAAACAAATTGAATGGACATATCGGAATGCTGAGAATAAAAAAAATGGTTTATCGTCTGCTCATTGTGGGTAAAATGTTGCTATGTTGAACGAGTTGCAAGTAGTCTAGTCTAAGCCCTAATTCACGTAATTTCATGATGCGCCGATCAAGTTGCAGTGATGCTGCAGTTCGTATCTGACAGCGACCACCGAATATAAGAGAATACGAAAAGCGTTGTTTTGATTAAAACTTAACTGAAACTGTACTTCTTTTGTTACGTGAATTGACCTACTGGTCTGTTGCTATAACTTTAACTTAACTTGCTTGCTTGCTTGTTTGCTTGCTTGCTTGTTTGTTTGCTTGCGTTGCTTTAACTTTTGACATTAACTTTGAAAAAGATGCATTAATAATTTTGGATCTCAGACCAAATTTGGTCTGGAGTGTGGGATGTCGATGTAGGCTTAGAATTCCCAGAAGTCTTCAAATACGATTGAGCCGTTTCTTCCCTTTTCTGTAACAGAGAACGCAGAAAACATTTGTTTACACTAACAACTTAAAATTATAACATACTGAGAATTATTAAAAATAACTTGTACAAGAAACAATTATTATTATGTAGGTTACTTGTCTTAAACACAGCATGTAGGAACGTGCTATACTAAAGTGGGTACTTTATGCACCGAGGAACCATTGCCTCGGAAGTATAAAAGCTACTGAAAGGGACACTGGACGCACCGCAGTTGAACCTGCAACTTAGTACCCATACCCAATGATTGCATGCATTTCATTAACGTCTTTACGAGAAAGCTATAATTATTATGTCTGTTAATATAAGAACTTGCTTCGTCGGCCTCGTGTGACCGAATATTAATTTGATTCAGTTTAAGGCGGATTTTTAATGCTTTTACAACTTTGTTGAATATTGACTTGTGTAAAATATGTAGCGTACTTAAAACTACTTCCTACATAAGGACATAGTCATGTTGTGTTGATAGCTGAGCAGGTATTTCTTTATTAATGACTTAATACTGGTCCAGTCCTTAATCGCAATACCTTCTTTGGCTGAGGTGTCAAACACGCTCTTGCTATCTCACAAGGCGTTGCCTATCTCGTCTTGTACTAAGAAGTTTTGTTGCCCTGTAAGAGAAACATCTGATGCGATAATATTTACAATTACTTTCTTGTCTTGACTAAGATAGTAGTTGTCTAGTCATATTCTCAGTTCTATATCAGTGTTTCCAGCTAAAACAATAAGTCTTTGTACATTTGCATTTTATTATTATTCGCCAGCATTGATTTACAGCGCCCCCTTTACGTCTCCACTTTCAACGAAACGTCCTTTTGTTCCGAACGACTAAGTTTTTCTAAAGAGCTTTGTCTTGGACATTTCTATTGTTAAACATTTTGTTTGGCTGTAAAATAAACAGTTTGACTTTATTGCCCTTGGCTTCTATTGTTGTGCACCGATTTAGGTAATCTATTGGGTTGTTTTAAAATTTGTTGTGGTACTTATTTGATGAAAGTATTCAACATAGTTTTGTAGAACTTAAACAGATGTTTTTGTACTAGAATTGTTTTTTCTGTAACTGTGTTGTAAACTTTTTTCGCTACCATTTGTTGAGCAAGAAGGTAATGCTAGGCTTTTAAAACTTAAACCATTGAAAATAAATAGTAAATCGCAGGATATTAAAGGACATTGCCCATTCTCTAGTTTTAGTCTTATTTTGTAGACCAAGAATTATCTTTTATTATTCTGCAAACGATTTTAATTTTTTCACCCTGGTTTAAGAGAAATCAATTTTTTTCCAACTTCATAAATGATTGATAAGTACGCTCCGTGCATCGTTGGGCGATATAACTGAACACACCCATAAGGACATCCAGACATAATGTTATGGTGTTGCAAGATATAATTATTTTGTTAATCGATTTTGTAAGTATTTTTTAAATAACATTGGATAAGCTTTTCCAAGTTTTTGGGTGTATTCATTTATATCGATTTCAAAGTAATATTTCAGTTAATTTAAAATGATTATAACAATATTTACAATAAATGCATAGGTATTTTAAAGCAAAGAATCATCTTATTTTTATGTACAAAAAAGGTTTCAAAAATATGTTTTGCAATTTCTTTTGGTTTGACGTCATAAGCGTGATTCTTTATTATTTTTAACGGATTTACGCATGCGAACCGAAATCTAAAGATATAAATTGTGGAAAGAAAAAATAAGAAATCAATCAATTATGATAAGTCTAGTATGATAGCATCTGAAACAGAGTAAAAGTGAATTTATAGAAGTATCGATATTTAGAATCGATTCCGATTATTTGTTGAAATAGTCTGATATCTGGCAACATTTACGTTCAGTTTCAATGGAGGATATACTTACGATTCAGTTTAATACATATTTACTATGTTTTTTAATGCTAGGGTGAAAGAAATGTTGATAAAGAACAAATAAACATGAAAAAATAAGACATAATTTTTGAATAACATCTAGTTTTGACATGGTGCCAAAAATGGGCCCATCCGTGGGCATTGTCCTTTATGCTGTTAACACGCACGAACATTTGGGCCTGAGTCTAATCTCTAAACAAACTGGAAATAGTTCTACCGCACTAGGTAACCCAATTCCACCCAATCCAACTACAGATAACCTATTTCCTTCAGTAAAGGAAACAACAACGCCGATAAGAAAACTGAAGCACTTACATTTTTCTTTTAGTACAATATTGTTACATGAACTACATAATACGTAGTTACGCGCAATAGGTATACAATACAGTTACTATTACTACAAATGTAGGTATTAAACGGTTTCAATTTACTCGACCGACATCAGCTGATTACTACGAGCGATGACGCAATGCGCTCTAGTACGATTGTTTGGTCGTGAGCACACGATGCGTTTGATAACCGTATCGTACGTGACACGGCACGTCACGATTGTTTCATATTCATAAATATAATAGATACATAGGGAGAGTTGTCGTAAAAGGCTAAAAAAATTACATTCTGTAAATGTTTTGGTCTATGAAAAAATAACAACGTTTGTATTCCCTATCAAACTTCGATGAAGAATACCCTTTCTATAATGACACTTTTTAATTACTACAATGAATTTATTTTAATTATTGACTTACGACATGTTATGAATATTCAGAGAATTACATTCCGTTCTTCGGTTGCGCATGCTATAAAAACAAAACAAAGGCATTAATTAGCTGGCACACCTTAACCGTCAAACGAAACGTTAGGACGTGTTCGATACCCTACATTATGCCAATACTTTATTAGTATGCACGACTTACGTTCAATGTATGTAAGTATCGTTAATTAGTACTGAATAGTCGTACGAAATAGTCGTAGTTACAGTCTGAACTGGAGGTCTACTCCCGTTTGACGATATTCGATTCATCGTACGAATCATCGCACAATTTGCTACTCCGGTCTACCATCGTTTCTGTATCGCATGCGATGAACGATGCGACGAACCGTTGTTTTGACATTTGTTTCTCTGATCTCCGGTAAATTTCATACGATCATGAACCGTAGTCTATCTTTATTGTGCCTTTTTTATGTGCCTATCTTTATTATGTAGGAATCAGTCGGAACGAAAGTTCGTACTTCGTTTGTCGTTCGTGAAACGCGAGTAGACCCCCTGGTCCTTAAAACGTGGCGTAGCTGGCGTAGCCGTATCTGTTCGACGGAAACACGCGTGTGTTATACATGTGTGACTAGACTACAGTGTTGTGACATTTAGTTTTTTTTTAATAAACATAATAGATAATAACGGACTCAATTTAGGTAATACATTACAAATTATAGTTAAATTTCTATTAATGCTTATTTAATTTCACTCCTAATTAATCTATAAGTATTTTATTTGACTTCTTACTTATCTATACCAGATTTTGAGATAGGAATCTCTAAACTTGAAAATAAAGAATGTATAAGCAGATAAAGATAAAAATTATCGTGCTGTGTAAATCGGATCTATGACTGCGACGCGTGGGCGGACGCATGTTTGCATAGAAATATAAAATTACTAACGTATCATATTAAGTATTAGCAAAGTTTTAGTACTACGTGTAACAGTTGAATAAAACATGAATGAATGATAATAAAACGAAGTTTGTTGCGTCGCCGTCTCTCGTACAGTGCAAATTGGCTCAGCGTCGCGTGGGGGTGGATGCATATCTAAAACACTAAAAACACGTGTTCGGACGACATAACACGCCAGTTTTGTGATACAAGTTACTATAGCAGCAAGAGAGTAAAAAGTATAAAAATACTAATAAAAAATATTGATAACAAAAGCTTTTAAACTCAATATTGTCAATACCCATACCATAATTGTCTAGTACCCATACCACAAGCTCTGCTTAATTTGGGACTAGATGGTGCTGTGTAAAAATGTCCCAAAGATATTTATTTATTTATTTATTATTTAATAATAATGTATTGTAAATAATAAAATCATAACTAATATTGTATTGTAGTATTCTTTTCAGTCTGTTTGGATAACTAAAATGGAACTCACTTGAAATTTACTTGCAAGTTTTGTAGCAGACAGGCAGATGAACAAGTAAGCTAAATAAACAAAACATAACAACATGCCTGTATTTTCCCGAAGGGATAAGCAACTAAGCAGAGGTTTAAAGTAGACCCACATTTTTGCCAGTTATGTTACAAGTCCCATGTAAAAGGGATTGGTAACATGGATTGTAGTAGTCTTTTAATTCATTCCTTTAATCTTTACCGGTCACTTCACTGTTGACTGGACTAGCTTTGAATATCTGCGTTTTCAAAACCAAGTTAGCAGCAGTTTTGTTCTACTAAAATCTATTGACATCAACACGAGTCTTTTGGTAAAGTATTAAATCATCGAGATTTCGAATAAACGTATTTAATTTATTATATCGTATTATATTGGCAAATTTCGCATTTAAATAAAATAAATAAATATTTTTGGGACATTTTTACACAGCACTATCTAGTCCCAAACATAGCAGAGCTTGTACATACTATGGGTACTAGACAATATAATATAATACTTATATACTTTTTTTTTGTAAATACATACTTGTAATACATAAAAAACACCCAGACCAACACAAACACCTATGTTCATCACACAAATGTTTGTGTCCTGTGGGAATCGAACCCACGACCTCGTGATTAGCAGTCCGATACTCGAACCACTAGACCACAGACGTCTGTATTTTTTCGCATATATTTCTTAGTAAGAAAATTACGTATTCCTCATTGATCACACGTGTTCAAACGGCAACAAGATTACACGACTGAAGCACATGACTATTGCTACTATTTTCTATTCTATGCTATTGAAAAGAAAAGAAAGAAAGAAAAAAATTGTCCCAACTGAACAGAGAGATTTTAATAAAACAAAATGTTACTAACAATACACATCTCCGTTTTGCCGATGACATCGTTGTAATGGCTGAGTCGCTGGAACAACTGGGCGAAATGCTGCACAGCTTAAACGGAGCCTCTCGACGTGTCGGTCTCGGCATGAATCTGGACAAGACTAAAGTCATGTTCAATATGCATGTCATGCCGAGGCCAATATTCGTCGAAGGGTCGACACTCGAAGTTGTAACGGAATACGTCTACCTAGGGCAGGCAATTCAGCTTGGTAGACACAACTTCGAGAAAGAAGCCAACAGAAGGATCCGTCTGGGCTGGGCAGCGTTTGGCAAACTTCGCCGAGTCTTCTCGTCGCCTATACCGCAAAGTTTGAAGACAAAAGTCTTCAACCAGTGCGTCCTGCCTGTCATGACTTACGGTGCCGAGACGTGGACACTGACAGTTGGGCTAGTCCACAAGTTTAAAGTCGCTCAGCGAGCTATGGAGCGAGCTATGCTTGGAGTTTCTTTGAAGGATAAAATCCGAAACGAGATTATCCGGAGAAGAACCGGAGTGACCGACATAGCTTGTAGAATCAGTAAGCTGAAGTGGCAGTGGGCTGGCCATGTCTGTCGAAGGACCGATGGCCGCTGGAGCAGACGAGTCCTTGAGTGGAGACCGCGAATCGGCAAACGCAGCGTAGGGCGCCCCCCTGCCAGGTGGACCGACGACCTAAAGAGCGTGGCCGGGGGGGACTGGATGCGGAAGGCAGAGGATCGAGCGTTGTGGCGCAACTTGGGAGAGGCCTATGTCCAGCAGTGGACTGCGATAGGCTGAGTTGATTGACTAACAATACAGGGTGTCAGGGAAACGCTTCCGAAAACGAAGATAGGTGATAGTGCTGGTGATAACTGATACGAAACCACGAAAAAAAATGCGATTCTTTTTTTAGATTTTTTCACATTTTTTTGCATTTTTCATTTTGTATGAGTTTTATTTAACTGCCCAAAGCTGGTTATGTATGAAAAATGCAAAAAAAATATATATGAAAAAATCTAAAAAAACAATCGCATTTTTAACCGACTTCAAAAAAAGGAGGAGGTTATGTATTCCGCAGGTTTTTTTTTTTTTTTTTTTTTTTTTTCATGTATGTACACCGATTACTCCGAGATTTGTGGGCCGATTTACGTGGTTGTTTTTTTATTTCGTAGAGAAAGTCCGCGCGGTGGTCCCATATAAATTTTATTGACTTAGGTTGAGTAGTTTTTTAACCAGCTCCAATAAATCAGTTTATTTTAGCTTCGCATATCTAGATGATCTGCTCATTGGTTCGTTTTTCTGAGAATTCTTGGCCGATATGCGTGTTTCTTTTTTCACGATATTGATTGGACGTTTGGAAGAACATGAGACCTTTGCCCAGTAGTGGGATAGCAAAGGTTAGTAAAAAAATTATTCTCAAATTGGTTATATAAACATTTATGAATCAGTCCTCGCAATTTTCAACTAAAAAGTATGAAATAAAAACTTTTTAACAAAAAATAAAACCGACTTCAAAAACCTTAACTAAAAAGTAAAAAATAATCATTGTATGTATTTTAAAATCTTAACATAAACCAAAATTTTGAAGGCGGCGCGTGGTTTTCGTGTACGTTCACATAAACTGTTTTTTTTTTTTTTTTTTTTTTTTTTTTTTTTTTTTTTTTTTTTTTTGTTAGCCTGTACTGTCCCACTGCTGGGCAAAGGCCTCCCTCAATTCCTTCCATCTATCGCGGTTCTGTGCCGCCTCCTGCCAGCTGTCATCAAGAAAGACATCGAGCTCGTCACTCCATCTCCAAACTGTTTTTACTATAGATATTTCGTTCGACTGTACATTACATGACGCAAAGGGTCAACTACGCGCCGCCTTCAAAATTTTGGTTTATGTTAAGATTTTAAAATACATACAATGATTATTTTTTACTTTTTAGTTAAGGTTTTTGAAGTCGGTTTTATTTTTTGTTAAAAAGTTTTTTGTTTCGTGGTTTCGTATTAGTAATCACCAGCACCTATCTTCGTTTTCGGAAGCGTTCCCCTTACACCCAGTATATTGCGCAACGATGTCATATTTATTTAATGATTGAATGAAGCCACTTGTAGTACACTTGTCTGTCGAAGGACCGATGGCCGTTGGAGCAGACGAGTCCTTGAGTGGAGACCGCGTATCGGCAAACGCAGCGTAGGGCGCCCCCCTGCCAGGTGGACCGACGACCTAAAGAACGTGGCTGGGGGGGACTGGATGCGGAAGGCAGAGGACCGAGCGTTGTGGCGCAATTTGGGAGAGGCCTATGTCCAGCAGTGGACTGCGATAGGCTGAGTTGATTGATTGACTTGTAGTACAGGCAATTCATCAAGATTTCAGCCGCTTGTGCCGTGAAACGATAATTTTATAAATACGAAAACTCTAGGATAATTTCGGACTGATAGACAACGCACAGCTAAAACCGGTGGGTCTAGGAGGATAACATTTTGCGCAGGAGTTCCTTGGACAACGTAGGTGAGCACTAAAAAGGATTTTTGAAAATTAATCCCCTAACCGGGTTAAAGAGGGATTGAAAATTTGTATGAAGAAAACACGGGAGCGAGGCCACGGGCGTCAGCCAGTATTAAAATAAAGTACCACGGGTACGAAGCCGCGGGTAAAAGCTAGTAGCAACATAAAATTCAATGGACAAACCAGTTACGTAAAAATTATAGCATGCGATCATTTATGGCATTTTATATTTTTATCTACTACCTACGAGATAATCAATATTTTTCGCTCATGATAATTGTACTTAGTGCGTGTTCAGCGTATTGCTTATTAGTGTTTTCTTTTTCGGGTTTTGTCAAATAGGTTCATTATAAACGTAATAACAAACATACGACATTTCAAACAAGCAAATAAAACGAACCCAGTTCTGTTACACGACTCTTAACTCGGAAAAGGTCCACGGTGAGTGCACCAACAATGAGACCTACATATTGATGTAAGTATAGCTACTAGCTATAGACTAGCTAGCTAGCTTCTCTGGACAAGCAACCGATACAGATACAGCTCGCAGACGGAATTGAATGCAAACAGTTTGCGGATACAATAACATTCTCCAGTGGTCTGTTTGCAAACTCCACCTCCTACCTAACATGACTATAATACTCGTGTTAATTGTGCTTCTATTGCTATAAGGCAGCTCTTGTCTAGTTTTAAGGAACTTCAGGATTGTGGTTACAGAGTATTGTTTGCCTACACAAGATATCTAAGGCCTCGCACAGATGGCCGTTTTTAATCGGTCCGACAATAGTCGTCAAAAATAGAACATGTGCTAATAAACTGAGGCCCGTATTACAGAACGTTCCTCAAGTACAGTTTAACCAGATTTCAAGTTTAGTTTTTTTAGTTTAGTTTTTTTTTCAGTTTGGCTTCAGAAGCTCATATCTGTAGTGCATGTACCTACAATTTTATAGGATAGCATTTAAACTGTAAAATACTGTATTTATATTATTCTATATTTATATTATATTTATATATATTATATATATATATTTATTTTTATTATTTATTTTTGGCAAATAAATTTATTTATTATTATTATTTATTAACCTTCAATCACCTGATCACTAATCGTTAATTGAGTATCGGTCTTATTCCAATACGGTAATTATAAACTTCAATTTAACAACATAACACATGAATTTGACCGGAAATAGAATAGAAATCTCTACTCAAGCGTAGTTTGGACTACACTAGAGTGATTACAGATCAAATCTCTGCTCAAAAACCGAAACAGGTGATAGTATAAAATAAAGCTAAACTCAGCTGAACTATGATCAATAAACCTCTGCTTGAGGCATGTTCTATAATTAAATACCAACTCAAAACTAGTTTTAAACAGTGATCAAGGCTTGAGGAACTTTCTGTAATACGGGCCTTAGTAACACAAACGTCCCACATGAAATGTCTTACAAAAATCGGAGCAAGTATGACTGACCCTCGCCGACCCAATCCGATTTTTGTCGGCGGTATGTTAAGATGAGGATGGACCCATAATTTCCTATAACGTCTCTTCTTTCTTAAATGCATTAAAATACACCGCAATCTCTGCCGTAACATTCTTTGCAGGTGTAAGAAATGTGCTTAAAATAAGACACAGACTTTCACCGACTAAAATCGGCCGTAGTCGGGCACAAATCGGTGACCGATTAAAAACGGTCGTCTGTGCTAGGCCTAAAGGAATCGAAGGATTATTAAAGTCAATCAACTCAGCCTATCGCAGTCCACTGTTGGACACAGGCCTCTCCCAAGTTGCGCCACAACACTCGGTCCTCTGCCTTCCGCATCCAGTCAATGTATAAAACAAAACTACCAAAGCTTGTTAAACTTTACTAGGTACAGGGTCTTTGTCTTCAGATTTCAGAACTAATCCTTTCTCTTGGAAATTCTTTTTTTTGTTGTGTTTGTAATTGTCTGGATAAGGATTGTATGAAAGAAGAAAATCTAAAAAAAAATGGCACCCTTGCGAAGCCGGGCGGGTCACTAGTTTACAACATACAACGTATATCAGAAATGCGTGGTCATATTTGAGGAGCTTATTCAGGGGATGCTATCGAACAAATTTTACTATGGGACCAACCCTGAAATCGCGAAAAAAATATCAGCTGATCCTTAAATTTTGTCGAGCGACATCGATGATTTAGTAGGGAACAGCTGATATTGTTTTCGCGATTTCAGGGTTGGTCCCATAGTAAGAGTTGTTCTGTGATATGCCTTAAATGAGCTCTTAAAATATGACCACGCATTTCTGATACACGTTGTATATACTTTACCGTAAAAATACTTCAATAGATTTAGTATTCTATGAGAACACATAAGGTTCATTCTCCTCTAAAGTAAGCTTTAATATTAGCCAATTAAGGTTCAGTAAATTCAATCCAGAAAACGAGCTCGGGTTGGGAATGCGCCATGTTCCCGCGCTGAACGACTGAAGCAGACCACGTAACGTAAGGCCGCAAACCGCAGTCCTACAAAGGTACGCATGATAAATCACCCGTCACATCTACGTGATGATTGTAATGATCTATGACACAACTGCACTAATTCATTCATTCCATTCAATCTTATTACTTCGTCTTGTACCAGTTGTACCACTTGTACAAAATACACAGACACAGTAAAAATATAGACGAAGTGCTGCGAACAATCTAGTGAAGCCAAAAAGACTATGCTCCTTCGTGTACAACCGACGCTCACGCACACACATGCACCTCAAATCGTGCTCACCCCTCTCAAAACACATGTCGCGGCATCGTTCAGAAAGCATTGCGAAAGAAAATATCTGCAAGGTGTGTGCGTGAGCGCTGGTTGTACACGGAGAAGCAGTTTTTTTTTGACTTCACTATGATTGTGGAGAAGAACCGGAGTGACCGACATAGCTTGTAAGATGAGTAAGCTGAAGTGGCAGTGGACTGGCCATGTCTGTCAAAGGACCGATGACCGCTGGAGCAGACGAGTCCTTGAGTGGAGACTGAGAATCGGCAATCGCAGCGAAGGGCGTCCCCCCGCCAGGTGGACCGACGACCTGGCTGGGGGGGACTGGATGCGGAAGGCAGAGGACCGAGTGTTGTGGTGCAACTGGAGAGGGCTATGTCCAGTAGTGGACTGCGATAGGCTGAGTTGATGATTGTTGTTCGCAGCACTTCGTCTATAGTTTTTACCATGTCTGTGACAAAATATTACAACTTACAACATCACGTAACGTTAAGTATGCTGTTGTCAGATGTTATAAATTGTTGGGGAGTTCCAAATGACTTGGAACAGTAACAACAGCTTTACCGTTAGTTGGCAACGTTTGGAGGTCTGAAGAATGTTATCAATGCAAGACCGTCTGCGTGTGTACGGTCACGCTTGTTGAGTTCATAAGATAATGAGAACTTGTACGGAACTGTGCACGAAATCATTTGGTATTTTTATGCCCACTAGTTTTATTTCTTATAATTCAAGGGCAATTTGCCCTTGTCACTAAAACGTAAGCTCATGGACATGTGCATTCTCCCCATCTTAACATATGGTACACAGACTTTGACCAACACCCAGAAGTCCAAACTCAAGGTTTGCCAAAGGGCCATGGAGCGCAGTATATTTGGTATTAAATTAACAGAATATTTTCGAAACACAATAAAAGAAAGAAAAATATTTATTTGACACAACTGAGACACATACAAAAGAAAGGATATTCATATACATGAACAAGAAATATAATAGATTTAGGCCCGTATTCCAGAACGATACTCAAGCGTTGATCTCTGTTTAAAACTAGTTTTGAGTTGAGCTTTGATTTTAGAACATTCCTCAAGCAGAGATTTATTGATCACAGTTCAGCTGAGTTTAGTTTTATTTTATACTGTCACCTGTTTCGGAATTTCAGCTGAGATTTGATCTGTAATCACTCTAGTGTGGTCCAGATTACACTTGAGTAGAGATTTATATTCTATTTCAGGTCAAATTCGTGTGTTATGTTGTTGAATTGAAGTTTATAATTACTGTTCTGGAATAAGACAGATACTCAAGTAACGATTCTATCCTTAAGTAGTGATCAGGTGATTGGAGTTTGAACTGTACTTGAGAAAGCTTCTGTAATACGGGCCTTAGTGAAGAAGTAACAAAACGACTCAGACCAATAGAACTGTTGGTCTGTGCAAAGCGAGGAAAAAGTCATTGACGCGCCATGTGTCTCTCAAAATTGTGACAAATGGGTGTCCAGCTCAGCATATTGCCAGGTTATTAAACCTGACGCTAGTATTCTGCTGGATCCTTGTTGTGACGTAGGATACTGCAATACTACGCTCCAAAACGCAAATTGTTGTCGTGGGTCAGAAGGTCGCCCAACTGAAGTGAGACTGCGCAGGACACGTTTGCCGCATGCCAAATGAGCTGTGGGCCCGTATAGCACAGGACTGGAGCCCTGAGACAGCGAAACGGGGTTGTGGCAGACCACGCAGGAGATGGAGAGACGAGCTCGATGTCTTTCTAGGCAGCTGGCAGGAGGCGGCACAGAACCGCGATAGCTGAAGGAATTTCCTTTGCCCAGCAGTGGGACGGAACAGGCTAACGAAAAAAAAACTAGTTTTATAGTTTCTGTAGGTGGATCATGATTTTTGTCATTCACAGATTTACATAGAAATTGTCATCTTGATATTAACATTCAAAACCAGTAGTTTAACATAATATCAATATTCATATAATATTATAACAAATGTACCTACTTCAAGTAGTACTAGTACAGGCTTAGTGTGTGAAAGCGGGTATTTTGGTCCATGGCCGACGCCGTGGCTCGGCGAATGCAAGGCCTCTGCATACTGTTGCAACAAACGTTACTGCACTAATGCAACTGCTAGCCACGTTCACCAACCGGTATCCGGACGATTTGTGTTGGCCTTTGCGGATTTGCATGCTTATCGCTCCACTAATACGGAAATATTGCCTGTGGAACCGTCAAACTTGCTTGAAGACTGCTCGATAGAGATCTGCGATCAATTTCATGTAGAAATTATCTTCCGAGGTACTTCTACTTAGCGATCGAGGTTAGAAGTAAGTAAATAAAGTACCTACCAGTTGTACCTGCTTTACAATGAATAGATATTGTCCTCGGTTGCTTACAATAGCGTGGATGGAGGAAGAATGAATGTTTATCCATTCCGTTGCATTGGTTCCTTCCCGATGTCAGAGAGAAATGAAAATAGAATGTAGCAGCTGTCTATCAACTTGCAAGTTGTTTTATTCAACAGAATGGAAGTCATTTGATATGTTTAACATGTGCATGTATAAGTTTTTTCTTATCTTTATCTTCTCAGAAATCCAAACAAGAAGTCATCTAAAAAAAGATTCCTTGTATAGATTTCTGTTTTTAGATATTCTAGTTTTGTAAAGTAGGTAGTATTTATCAAACGACTGTCATTTGCATGTTGACTTTGTTTAAAAAGTATATGAATTATGATGAAATCAAAATATCACAAGCAAACACAAGCTTGCACATTACAACAGCGATTAGTCGTCAGATCATTAACCATATGTTTTATGACTTACTCTCCCACTATTTATATTCGTAGAACCTTTACTTTTATCGCTATTTTATGCTCATACATCATCCACGCGACGGGAGGTGTACTAATTAAATTCGGCACTTAAAATACTATATGCCATGCGACGGCCATATTTGTGTAGTAATTTAAACAAACAATGGTTTGTTTGAGAATAAATATCACTTAACGAAACCATAGTTCGAAGCGCAAGTTTATAGGGTTGTCAAACAAGGTGTGAGATGGGGTCACGCAATCCAAATATTCCATACATGGATACCTGGAAAGAAATAATTTGAAATGAAATGCAGTCAACCCGAAAAATGTTCTGACAAAAGTGAAGCGTGATGTATCACCGGTAAGATCTTCAGAACGTATATGCAACTATAGATCCCGTGATATAATGTTCTTAGTAGACGGACACTATGGGTACTCAATACTGTTCTGTTTTTTAGCGTAAGAATTATCAAATTAATTACGCCTCTTGGTTCCGCTTCTAACTTAAAGCGTAAAAACCTGAAGAATAGCATTTCCTCAGAAGATTTTTTACGCTGTGAAGTTCATGGTAAGAATTCTTTAGAATTCAACATTTTAAGTAGCACTTTAAGTAATATTCGGTACAAGTTTTCATCCCGTTAACCCTACGATTGCCCCAAATTGGTATTTACGACGCACCAATGACCTGCAGCGTTCTCATGTTACCATACTGTAATAATATTTCCCATGGCTTTTGTTCATATGTTGACAAGTCTGCTCGTAAACTTATTAAATCACGACCACTCGAAACACTAGGTACTGTATTGTACCAAATGTAGGGTAATGTAAACAATACTAATAATGCTACCATTGAAAACTGGATTTTGGTTACTTTTCATTACTTTCAACACGTAATATTACAACAAAGCTTTTAATTCGAATTCAAATGTTATTTTTTTTAAAGCTGAATGAGTTTATCTGTTAATTAATCTAGAAACAATTCTTCAAGTAGAATCAATTTAAATCAATCGCTCAATTGAACTCAAGTTTGCCACCGATATCCCAGACAATATCCAGCGATCTCGACAGAATTAACATGGACCATTGAACCATTCAATTCCTAAATCAACATTAATAGCGATAACAGAACCAAAGGCAAATATTGGGAGACTGTGCTTGTGACTTGTTGTGCTTTTGAAATACATAAGGTGGAGGGCAAACGTTGTGCCTTAAGTCGACACAAAGCCTTCTGGACAATGAGGACCGAGCATTTCGGAGCCGCGTGGGCGAGACGTTTATGAAACTACCTGTTTATAATATGAAAGGAGCTCAAATGTCTTTCAAACTTCCAAATGTGAGAGAATTATGCAAGCGATACTTTCAAATATTAATTATTATGAAGATTTGGAAACGTATTGTCCTAAAATTTGTAAATTTTTGGATTTGTAAGGAACCGTTTGGCAGTTTGATTAATTAAAAAGTTTTTAATTGAATTTTCTAAGGTTTTCTGACAAGCAGTGTTTACTTTTTTTTATCCTATAGGATGGCGAAACGAGCTAAAGGCGCACCTGATGTTAAGCGGTTACCTTTGTCCATAACAACTTCAATACCACCTGGGCTGTTGCCTTAATGGCACCGCAAGTCGGTTCACCAAATTGAGACATGAAGATGGTAAGTCTCATGTGATTGTAATGTAATTTCACCGGCACCCGTACCAGCCCGTACCCTTCAGACCGAAACACAGCATCACTATTTGGCGGAGAAGTAGGTACGGTGGTAGTACTTCCCCGGACGAGCTCTGTCACAAGGACCTCTACTACTGCTACATAGTTAGTAACTATTTTATCTCTACTCACTGATAAGATAACTCAGGACGTCGAACAAACTAGACGTCTGTGAACAAGCTGGACAAAACAAAGAAAATTGAAACGTTTACATCAGTCGCTTGCGGTTTGCGAAACGGCACTTTATGCAACTATCGCCCTCGGCATAAGTTTCCGTAAACACAACCAGCATGGAAGACACCCGTCCCCTTCTACCGACACACATTCCCTTCATAGGCGAAAGTTCTCCTAAAACTGGTCCTCGTTGAACCGGTATCTTGAAACTGACTTGCCAAGGTGTCTAAACTGCCATTAAAATGTAATGTCTATTGACTAGTTTTAGTACTTAATCAAACTTAGGAGTCTGACTGAGATTATGACCAAATAGGGTCCTAATAAAGATATCATTTTATTGTGGACCGCTGAAGACGTTTGCGGTAAGCAATGTTATTTCTCAAAATTAATTTGTTGTTTACGTTAATTACTTTAGAAGTGTCGTACTTAATTATTTTCAGAATCTCAAGCGGCTTACACCCAGTTTCTGGAAGGCTGATGAATTTAATCTATTGTCAAATCTAATGTCAGGTTCTGTGATTGGCCGGCAAAAATGTTAACAACCAATCACATCGCTTGACCTGAGATTTGACAGCTGATTAGTAAATTTTTGCGTTGATCAGCCTTTCAAAAACTGGGGGTTAGTGTTTTGTATTACATCATTCACATTTATTTCTAATGTCAATCTTCCATAATGATAATAAAAAAAATATTAGCAACCAAATATGTTACAAAACAAATGAGCTCTGCCTCCTGGTCTAGGTTAACCTGTATCCCAGGAGACAGTGCCTTCCCTATGTACATAGACTTAGCTACATATTCGGTAAGTACATACATACATATAGTTATATGAATTGGATGAGTGATGAAGAGCGGTAAAGGCGATTGTATGTCTCATTTTGAACCTGTCAATTTTTACCTCTGCCGAGCCTCTTAATCGTACCTTGACCACACACACGCCACAATCCGTCATGGTTTGAAATCTATCCAAATTCTTATGATTGAACAAATCGCTTGGCATTAGTGTCAATTAAGGCAGTCGAGAAGTTTCTCGATATAAAAACGTTTACGCAGAATTATTAGTTACGACCACTAAAAATCCGGTCCCCCAGGGCTTATGATTACATTGTAAATTTATGCAATATTTTTAAACAGATTCACATGGAATGAGCGGTGTGAATGCATTTAGGGCTCGGTCATCGCACCTTGCCGCACGTCGCGCCGGCCTCGTGTAGGTGTCGCGCTCCGGTGACGTCGATGCTTATCAACCAACAATTAAAACGTTGTTTCGCGACCTGTTGCTTCGCCTCCCCCCGCCCATTCCTAGTTCACCGCACAATCTGACCGACAGACAAACCCTTCTCACTTCAAGCGATTTATTTACCAACAAACTTTACAGTACCTTACGCCTCGAGCTTCCTCTCAAAAGTTCACACTTTTAGATGCTACAAGTCGTGCTAGTATATAGGTACTCACGGAGGTGAACAAACCTTTACACAACTGGTACAACATCAATTACACAACAGACCTATATTGTTTACAACACACGATCTCATAGGCACGTGCTTTCCAATAAAAACTTTGGAGGTCAAGTGTAGTAGGCGTATTTATATCAGAACGAGGCTATGTGCCGCGTCTGCGGGGGCGGTCATTAACTGGGTCGCGCGGGGACAAAGACCTCAGCCCCCGGTGAGGGGGAAAACGTGGGGTGGTTTCGCTTTCCTCAGGCGTCGACTACCCTACCCACCGCCGCTCGGTAACGCGAAACACCCCGATCTTTCCGCGAACTAAAACTGGGTAGGAGAAGAGCCTCCGCGATAAATGTTTACTCTACGCTGTCGATGCGGGCGTCCACCTCAAGGGGATTAATTTAGAACTTCTCAAGCATTAATTCCCGTCCCAAGCAGTATTTCCTTTTTGCGGCCAAACAACGAAACGCCTGGAGATTGAACTGTCGACGCGATTACGGCGTGATTTTTTCACTTTGTTTTTTTATCAATATCAGAGAGGTGAACATGACGCTTTGTTTTGGCAGTTTGTGTAGGGGTGACCTGAATGAATGAATGCATAATGTTATTTAATTATGCAAATGATCGACACAATGACGCGTAAGCGACAACGACATCGACCTGCGACTCGCAGGAAATCGGTGTCGTGTTCTGAACATGTGGAGGGCATCGCCGATCTTGAAGAAGGCGGTGCTTATAACCAGCATGAACAATGGCGTATTTGTTTTTGTACTAAAATTATAAGGAATTTCTCTGGGGTCCTTTATAACGTGATACATTAGCATTGTTATTTATTGGTCGTTAAGAGTCCCTTTACATTTAGTATCATAAGCATATATTTTGATATTTGAGTGGGAGTGAATATAATTTCTCTACATTCAAACGCTACATTCCAGATCAGACTTCAAATTCAAGTTTTTATTTCGAATAAGCGTTTACATGCACTTTCAAAGCGTTACCTTAAGCATTCTGTAACCGACTGTACTTTAGATACTCGATCGGCTTGACCAATACAAAAATTTACAAAATTAAATCGTGTCAACTCGGCTGCTTGGCCGAGATTTTCTTGGCCGACTTGACCAATAACTCAAGAATAGTTGCACGGTTTCAAAATGTTGCTCCTTTTCGATCTGACACTATGCCATTAATGGCTACATTATGCTCACATTTACAGTGATTAAAAATACTGAAAGGTCTTTGAATACAATGTCAAAATATAGTACAGTAAAAAAAATGTATTTTTTTTATGAAATCAGAATGTCAAAAAAAAAATGCTTAGCTCACTATTTTTAAATTAACATAACATATCTATAGACAAACGAGACGACAAATTATAAGTTGACAACATCTAACTAACCAATTATAATAAAACCGGCCAAGAGCATGTCGGGCCATGCTCAGTATTATAGGGTTCCTTAAGTAGGTGTAATTACAAACGAATCAAATCGAATGTTAATCATGGCTATTTTAGTTTTTGCAATAATCGGCAGCATTCGCGACTCAGAGCGTGTTGTTAGTAGCGCCATCTAGCGATAAATTCAAGAAGCCAAATTTAAGAAGTGTCAAAGTTACTTTTTGTGATTTTAACAAATAGAAAGTAGCTAAAGGAGCATTATTTGCTGAGATAATTTTTCTCTAAAGTCAATGTCAAATCACCTTTGAACTAGGACGTTTTAAGTATTTTTCAGTTTTCTCTCTATAACTCATAAAAATATAATCACATTATACTCGAAATAATTTTAAAAGAGAGTTTTTACAAAGGTCTATCAATGTGGAAGATTATAAGTTTCTACGTTGCATAGTTTAGAAATGGCAGGGGGGGGGACACATTGCAAGCCACTTTGGCGGGCTATATTTCGCAGATGGTACACCTGATAAAAAAGTGGTGTATGAAACATTACCTTCATTTTAGTAGACCTATTCAATGATACCCCACACGAGGGGGTGCAGCGAAAAAAAATTATTCATCCCCATTTCACATGTATGGACGCCACCCTTAAAATACGTAAAAACGATTTTTTTATTCTTTTAAAATTGAGATCTATATGTAGACTATTTTTTAACAAAATTTCATTTACTTATGTTTATAACTGTAGAAGTTATTAAGCTGTAAAGGATTAGGACAGACGGAAAGACGGACGGACATGACGAAACTATAAGGGTTCCTTGTAGGACTTCGGAACCCTAAAAAAGAACATAAATTGTAATTCCTACGATAGGTCAACGACGCCTATAATGTGTTTATTCGTCTAAACAACCGTAACGTAGTCATCATCGTGTTTTTTTTTATAACTCAAGGCCCTTACACCAGTAACGGAGTAGGTAATAACGAAACCTCGAACGAATTCGTACTACAGTTTTACTAGACGTGCTTTTGATCAATAGCCCACTGCAAAATGAGCGTACTTACTACTTACGTAGAAATTTCATTCACTGAAATCCTAGTTCAGTAGTGTGTTTGGAGGATCAGCTACCCGGTTCAGATCAATTTGGATTAGCAGTTGTCGACCGATTCGGTTTATTATCTCTTTTTCTCTCGTTACTTAAATCGTAGACGAAACGAGATAACAAACCGAATCGGTTGACAACTGCTAATCGAAAATGTTTTGAATTGGGGAGCCGAAACTGAAAATATGATAAAAATATATGTCTCGTTATTCTAAGGTCTCGAGGGTGGGTAGCTGTACTGAAAGAATTTAAGTGTCTCCCAAAAATATAGTAATCAAATGATTGTAAATAGGCACAGACCAGTAAGCCTCAAGACGCCATATAAACAAAGTTTTGCATGTGAACACAGTCGTAAAATGTTGGCGGGGACCGGGGGGCGGACGGCGCGTCATGATCGGTAGGCTCAAATGTTTGGTGATATGATTGGTGCCGCTCGCTGACGGAGTGACGTCCTGATTGGTGGCTGGGTGTAAGATATGCAGTGCTACTGCGTATGCTTTGTGAACGGGGGTATCCGGCTAATAGGCGTCTGGTGGCTTACTCGTCTGTTTAAATAGGTAACTTTAGAACTTAGACATTTTACGAGTTTGTTTGGCACTAACGTTTAGAAATGTGTGTATTGTTGAGTTATTGCTGTCGTAATGTTTGTATTATTCTACTCAGGAAAATAACTCTCAGGGAATCCTAATGTTAGGACTTAAATATTAAGCAAGTACAGTCTAACAAAGCAATTAGTATACAGGGTCGCCAGATGTAGAAGAAGATTTCTCTGGTAGTTATTATAGAATTGTTTGATTAGGGTTTTGTATAAATACAGTTTAACTTTGTCCTTTATTAAAATGTTATGTCACTCGAAAACATCCATAATCTTCTGAGAAAACTTCATTTATATCTCTCTACCCTGTATACCAATTGCTTTGTTAGACTGTACATTGTACATACACAAATCAAGCGAACCAAAATTCCAACTCTAAACAAATATGTCTAGCCCATACAGCGCGATCCGGATGCGGGATTATCACCCGCGACTCGGAGCGGAGCAAAGAGAGCGTATCCGTCGCTGTACGTCATAAAACTACTATAATGAAAAAATAATACTGGTGGCCAATTCTCGTAATTCAAGTTGTTCAAAATATAGTTTCGATCTAGTTTCAATGTCCTAAATGATGCCTAAATGCCACAAACTTTATAAACGTCAAACATGAACATCTGTTGTCATATTCTTCGTGTCGATTATTCTTTTTTTTTGTATTATATTAATGTGGACCAGAATTTAGCCACGTCAACAGCAATATCATTGGCATCGCAAAGGTCTTTCATTGTGCAGGTGTTATTGCACAGAGAGCAGGACAGGTGAGGCATCGTCTATGGAGTGACACAGTCACATAGTGGCTCATCTATGTATCCCCATCTGAATAGATTGAACCTGCTGCTACCCACCTGGCTTTGAAGTCGGTTTAGGGATTTCCAGATAGGCCATAGCAGTTGGCAGTTGGCAGTTGGCTCTTGGGAGTTCTTCTGCTGGCTCAATTCAGACAGCTGTTGGAGGGTATTTTTGCAGCCACAGTTCCTCTCGTGTCTTATTAGGGCTATTGCTTGATAGTGTTTTGGTTTTCTTAAGGAAGCTTTTGCGACTCTTTAGTCTTCACCTTGACTTCCTAGAGCCTTGTGTTTAGTTTTTTCGACGAAGCAGGCAATTTCTCTTCAGACCGCCGTCAGAGTTATTCCTGTAAGTGGGTAACGTGTACGTCACGTGCAGTGTGTGGAACTTTGAGGTAGCCTGTTATTATTCTGCAAGTTTCTTTAAAACTGCTACATCTACCTCTCGGGCATGTACGGATCGATGCCACACTGAGCATGCATATTCGCCAGCCGAGGAGCAGAGCCAAGCCAGATTTCCGGAGAACAAAGGTAATGACATTGACAAAGGTATACAAGATTGAGATTAGATCGGAATTATATTTTGAACATTTTAAATTACGAGAATTGGCCTCCTGCACTATCTTTTCTAGCAAGTTAGCAACATTAAATCCGCGTAGTCTACGTCGTATGACGCGAATGGCGAATAGTTTGGCGTGTTGCGGTAGGTCAGACATCGCGAATCGTTGATTGTCCCCGCCGAATGGACGGCCAACCGACCGATCCAATGGTTATATCGACATTGGAAACTTTTACATAGCATTGACACGCTGCAGGTTCAAAGGTGATTGGATTTCATGGAAAAAGTTTGAATTTCGTATGGTGCAAAAGTGATATTTTATTTCATTTTTATACCTGGTGTTTGATGTACGTTATTTTTATGAGAGTAAATGGAGCGGAAAGTGTGATGGACTGTTTTATTGCGAACCGGTACTATTTATGTTAGTTTTTGTGTCATTATGAGGATAGCTGTGTCGTGTCGTTCATTTTAAAAATGGTATAACTCTTTGTTTTCTTACAACGTTTTTATTAATTCGCTTTCAGTCTTGCCTGTTCGATACAAATTTTGTAATCGATTTTAAACTAACTTCCCGATGAGCTAGAGACTTGAAACTTTAAACATAGCTTAGAACTGGTTGACAATGCAATATTACCTCGCTTTCGTTTAAAAACGTACTAAAAAAACTTGGTGCTTTACTTAAATTAAATTAAAGTTATTATACTAAATGAGGTTTTTTATGTTACTCCACTTTTAAAATGAACGACACATCTCTTTGTTTTACAGAAGTTGACACCAAGATTTAGACGTCAATCAGTAATCATTCATCATCATCTTTAATCAGCAAATTTTAAACTTTACGATGTATTAATGATTTCCTCTTTTGTTTCAGGTATGTTACCGCAGCTCTTTATGGTTGCCAAATTGCAATTAAGTGCATCAATAAATGAAACGCATTTACCACCCACACACCAGAAGTTATTACTGGTGAGTTGTGCGAAGTAGGTACTCACTGGCACATTGCCTAATATTAAACTTTTAGGACCTCACAGAGATAATTGGTGGTAATATTACTAATTTTGTACGGTCTAGGACCACACAATTTGAGATGAAAATATTCAGTTCATCCATAATAGATCCCTGGTTTAGATCCGGCTCGAAGGACCAAAAAGATGTGCAGTCTAGGACCACACAGCTTTAGATGATAGTAAATTTATTGTACGCGAGATATTGATAAAAGGTTTATTGATAAATTGATTGATAACGTATGATATGAGTCCACGCGATTTGAATGACATTTGTGCACTGAAATGTAGGCTACGCGTCGCAGCCGTCGCAGGTAAAGTGGTGATACAGTGAAACGAAATTGTACATTCCTTGCAGTGTACAACTATTAACATCTTTCATCACTGTATTACATGTCAACTTGGGGTATATTCATACGGTCCGCATTTAAACTGCAAGCTAGCTGCTTAATAGCAGTTTGGATCCGGTTTTGGTGCAGTTAATATAACTGCATCGAAACTATCGACCGACTGCGAAGTCTACTTGCAGTCGGCGTGCAGTTAAAACGACTAAAGACTAGGCAGTTGGTCGATAGTTTACTGACGTCAGAGATAAATTACATAAAAATGTCTGATAAACTGACGACTTTACTTAGCTCAATTTAGATTAGTCCAACATTTTAGTTTAATACTTATAGTACGCATGACAGTGGTAACAAAACCGTTATAAGCGGAACTAGCTTAGTGTGTAAATTTCACAAGACAGGTCCTACTTATACTGGTTTTTACACCATTGATATGCATTTGACTGTACGATAATAATTATAATACGTATTACACATAAGTATAATGCTGCATAACACTTCGATAATGATTATACGCTGCAGTCATTGCCTTTGCTGTCATTTCGTAAGTCACAAGCGGTAGCGAGTTTAAAAATTAAGAGCCATAGAATTTTGTAAAACAAAACAACAGGCCAGAAGTGTTGGTAACATAATGTGATTAGATAGTTAGCTAGAGTTTATTTTGAGAAAAGAGAATGGAAGTGGTCTTGGACGCCCCTCAGTAACCTGAAAATATACAACGTGTACCAGAAATGCGTGGTCATATTTGAAGAGCTTATTCAGGGGATGCTATCGAACAACTTTTACTATGGGACCAAAACTGGAAACGCGAAAAAAAAATCTGCTGATCCTTCCATTTTGTCGAGCGTCATCGATCATTTAGTAGGGAACAGCTGATATTTTTCGCGATTTCAGGGTTGGTCCTATAGTAAAAGTTGTTCTATGCTATGCCCTGAATGAGCTCTTCAAATATGACCACGCATTTCTGATACACGTTGTATATTCTAATTGTGACGCCTATTACAATATAACAGCACCTCCTCATATGGCAAGCCAATCATGAAATTGACTATGGCCTTGGAGTATAGATTTGATCTCATGAGTTGAGATAATATGGTCTTCTAGGTACTGGCTTCCTTCTTACGGGGTGCACTGCAACACATGTGGCATAGGATATGGTTGGGCGTTTCACCTGTTTTGCGCCTTCAAACTGTGGTATCACTAATGCCCATTATGTGAAGATGTTTACTCGAATTAAGTAATACTCCCGTAAATTATGTCATTGGCATCATTTTTCATACCCCCTATCACACTTTGGCAAGCTGCCATCATCAAGATTGTAAACGCCTGTAGTCGACATTGTTTCTTCCAAGCCATACTTTATAAGCGTCAATTATGTGACAAACATGCTTTGGGTTCTTTATTAAAGTTACTTATTTTGATATGCGTTCCAATTATTACGATTGCTTTATCCAAAAAAAAATTGCTAATTTATTCTACGGGGTCTATAACAACTAAAACCAAGCCTTCAAAATTAACTTGAGTCAAAATTGGGCGAAATTAAAAGCATTTTGTTTACTTTACCAATCAACAATCTGAGCAAGCAGTTCTACGTAAAGATTTCTCTTACCGTGAAATCATCTCCACCTCTTCTCATGTCCATCATATGCAGCTTCGGGTCTTGCCAGTGATGCGGATTTAATTACTGTATTTTTTTATAATCTGTTTTAATCAACGGTAGAGGAATACATCTATAAAACTGTACACCAGAAGCCCAATTCTCGTAATTAATAATGTTTAAAATAATATAGTTCTGATCTAATCTCAATCGTGTAGATAATGTCAACCTCATAAAATATAAATAAACTTTATTGCATTAACTGTGGTACATGAAAGATCTTACAATAATAATTTTTGGTCAGCACAATTAAGGCATACAATATAATCTTCAAGTTAACTTGAAATTTTATGACATTTTTTTTTTCTCATGACTGTTTAAAGAGTATTTGTGACATTAAGGACATTGAGACTAGATCGGAACATTTTGAACATTTAAGATTATGAGAATTGGCCCTTTGAGAGTGCTCCATAATAATGACTTTTGTACTGTGTGTACAACCTGTAAAAGCCCGGTGTGGTGGATTACGGCCTGAACCATTCTAATTTTGAGAATAGACTCGTGCCCAGCAATGCTGATTATAACGATTATGATTTAAAGCAGCAAATTAAAGATTTCCAAATCGCTACAAACTTATAACTTAAACCGCGGTCTAAACAATAAACCGCGCTTTATCTCGTCCTCTTCGAGTGTGATTTATTTATGTTCCGACCAGCCGATAACTGCGCAACTATCTGGATTCGAGTGAGGCGCGTCCCCACGCATGGCCCGCACTTTATCTCGACGTGTATTCCGATCAATACACTAACATATATAACACAAACATTCATGGCTATTTTACGAAAAACGTAATCTGCTGTTGAATTTGGGATTTCGTTGATTGTTGTGAGGAAAAAAGTTATTCGGCTCAACATATTTTACTTAAATATTAACTAGGTAGGTATACTTGTTGAATTTTCAGTTATGTAAACAGATTCACATACTAGGTATATAGTTTTATTTATCTTTTCGTCAATAACAACTTCAGAAATAATGACAATAACACTTTTAACAAAATATTGAACCGACGAAAACAGAAACAAGCGAAAAATAAAATGAAGCTTTTTTAGTCTTTTCCTAACTAAACTAATGTAAATAACTAATTATGAGTCGGCGCCAAACAAACAATCAATGAAGATCATTAAATTACTTTAAGTAAATAATAAGTCGATTTTGATTTTGAAATTTAAATGGGATCAACTTCGAGATATACTCTATCCATTAAAAGAAGAATCATCAAAATCGGACTACTCTGTAAAAAGTTATGCGTGGTGATACTGGTGATACATAAAAAAAAAAAAAAAAAATACGCGTCGAATTAAGAACCTCCTCCTTTTTTTCGTCGGTTAGTAAAATAGGTACATTCAAGCGCATATCGATAGTATAAAACTAGAAGTTTTTAAACTTTCGCGAATTTAACTCATATTGAACTAAGTTTACGGGACTTGTCGCGCACAATTAAATCAAAATATAATGAACATTTTGACTAACCTCGACGTTTCGGTCAAGTTGCATTGGCCGTGGTCACGAGCAGACTGAAGTATGTGGGTGTCATCGTCTTGAAACGTCGAGGTTAGTCAAAATGTTTATTATATTTTGATTTAATTGTGCGCGATAAGTCCCGTAAACTTAGTTCAATATGAGTATAAAACTAGTATAAGCACAGCCGGTCTTGTGTGTAACTTAAAAATACTACGCCCTACGCCAGTTCCGCTTATAATGGTGGTGTTACTATTGCTATGCGGTTGCCCGTACGTAGTATCAATCGTTCTTCGGTACTATTACAAGCTACGAACAGCAATAACATGAGGTTTAAAGGTCGGGGCGTAATTAGTGACAGGTAAGTAGGTCGTAACTCGTGTACTCGTATATAAGTATTGTAGCTAGGGTTGCCATGTCTACTTATCAAGGAGAGGTGCATAATATAAATTGACATTCGATAAGCTCCTGTTTTTTCTAAAAGCAATTTTTTCACAATGTTTTTAGGGACACGTTAGGAAGAATAATTTTTTGCGGATCTTTCGCATTTTAAAGCTTTAGACTCTTTGGTGGATTCTGAGAACGGAGAGATTTACTAATTAACATTTGACGATTGCTGCTTGGCAACCTTATTTGTAACTGATTTCCTCTCGAGTCTTACAACTCGTGTCGAATGATTAGGAGTGTTAAAGATAATTTTACATGCTTAAGTAATTCATAGCACTAATTGCTGCACGTCTGTATTCGACTGATTTATGAAGCAAAGGCCAAAAGGTCTTATGGATTATTGCAGTTATACGCCCATTACACACTAACTACGAGAACTACGACTTAAGTACCTATATTTAAATCAATCTTTCCTGGAGACTATGCTTGCTTGGGTACTTTGGGTTAATGTTTGTGTATTTGTGCCGGCGTAGAATCTCGTAATCCGTATTTCCGCGAAAGCGTGAGGTGAATCGAAGAAATAGGAAAAACGCGTCGAGGTAGTCTTTTAACACGATCTTACTGAAAAATTTTGTAATTTCGAAACTACCAACTGAAACTAATGTTTTTGTGAAATTATGAAATAGTGTATATGAAAGGTAAACAAATTATGCTAATTTCGGGGAGCCTGCCTGGCTCGCATAAAAATCATCTCGTGCTTTATTTAAGGCATTAACAGAATTTGAGTTGAGTAAGTGTTGGAATGTGGCTTCAAATCTACATTTCAATGAATCAATCATGTTATTTCGTTGATTTATCTCACATTTCAATGAATCAATCATGTTATTTCGTTGATTTATCAGTACCCATGGCCACTTTGAGGCAAAACACGTTTGGGTACTACTAGTACCCAAGGTCACTCGAGTGGTTAATAGCCCAGAGTATAAAGCGTCCTTAAATTAACTGTACAGATACCTACAGTGAGCACAAACAACAACGTTACGAAACTTAAAATTGTTTGAAAGTTTAATGACCCATAAACGATTATTGGTTTTAGATACGTTTAATATAACATGACTGTGGTTCTCTGAAATTCCCGCGTAAATAATTTCGAAAATCACTAATCTTCTTTGATTAGTTGTTCATTGAAGAAAATAATCCATTGTTTATGAGAAAATTATAAATTAAATATGTGTTATGATTTTCTTCTATGTTAGAATTGTCATTAAATTATTGACACAGCATAAAAAAAATAATCATTAATGTTTCGCTCTGGAATTTTATTGCTGCGTTGATTAACTCTTTAAAATAAAAAATGTTTACTGTATTGTCCACATAAAACTCGATGAATAGTAAAGTAAGTATAGGTAATGAAAAATCACGCATGTAGTTCTCGTATATTTTTTATCTTTGTAACAGATTGATGCTATTCCTAGCAATGTCCTTTTACAAGTGTAATTCCTAGAATAACTGAAAACCTACCCATTTCATAAAATTTCTATTCATTAACTGCACTTCATTTACGCAATTCACTTTGCTCGCAGTTTATTAAGCAGTGCACTCGACTGTGAAATATTGTTAAATAATAACTAGCCTCGCTAATTAGGCCTTTCGGTTTATTGTAAAACTTAAGGTCAGCTTTCTTCTCACAACATTGTGTTACGCTTTCTTATTTTATTGGCTCTAGCGTCAGATCGACATAGCTTTTAACATTTGTCGTAAACAGCTGTTGACTGTAAAAACGCCTTTAGTTTCGATTCTGCTCCTTATTTGTATGCAGCAGCGACCTACTATAGCATGAAAGGGCTTTTACATGACACCGACAACTTCGCCCTTCGAAGTGATGCATCAAGTTACTGCAACAAAAGCGATTGATTCGCGCTCTCAGGATCAAATGGGGCGAATTTCGGGTGCAAGCCTGGGGCGGGGCGCGGGGCGGTATGCGGGGGCGAGGGGGCTTTGAACAGGGGCAACAATGCGGCCCGGGTATCGATCCACCCCCGCGCGCCGTCTACCCGCGACGCACCGAGCCTACGCGGCCGCTGCTAAGCTCCTTCGCTCCTATGCAAACCTAGTACTTTTGCTTTCTAAAACATGCCACAAATACATGCGGTCGGCTTTGTACTGGTGTGAGAATTAATTTTAGATATTATTCGTGGCAAAACTTAGTTTATAGTAGGTAGTTGTCGGTGCTAACTTTGCGCAGCCCTAGTTAGTGTCGCCTTTAAGATATACGATACCAATTGCGGAATATTTAATGTTGGTTCTTTTATTTACATTCTCTGTATTCCAGCTGTTTTGTTAACTAGATTAGAAATAACTAATTGACGATGATTATAATTTGAGTGAGGAATTTTGTAACTCTAATGGAAGGAAATAGTTAAATCATAATAAAAACAATAGTACCCACCCTGACTGGATACTACTTAATCCATTTACTCATTAGCAGAAATAAACGACAGCGTCAAGCGATTCAACCTCTCAAACAAAATTCCCTTGTAAACATATTCAGCAATTAAACTATCCACATCAATTAAACCCTAAAGCTAATCTCGAAACTAACACTTATCGATACCCCCGGGACGACAACTAGCAAGTTGCGATAACCGTTCCCCGGTCGACTAGATACAATGAACTAATATTTGGGTAGTAGGACAAACCGACCCCGGCGAATCTTAGCAACTGTTCAAGCTTCGAGCGTTTGATACCTACCTGGCCCAAACGATTTGTTGAAGGGATTAGTTGAGCAAACTGTGATTAAACTTTATGGTATTGAAACTGCAGGGTTTTTGGTTTAGTAATTAATAAAATTCTAATGTAACTTAAACTAAAAAAACTTTCGGATTCTATTACTAAAGTGTTTGTAAGTATTTTATGAGATTGCAGTCAATTTTTATTCATATGCAGTGGTACAGATAAATATGCACCATGCATCATAGGATTATTTACGTGATAAATTACTAGGGCGTGTGTTGCCGTTGGCATAATTTTCTTCCGTATTGGCACGACTCCCTGAATACACAAGTGACACATATCTACTAAACCAAATCAAGCTTTTAACACTTTCGCCTATCTTAAAGTGTATTCAATACATTCTAGTCACAGTTTTGTCACAAAGTCACAAACCTGGTGATCTGTAATACAGGTTTTACCTAAATTAGACACCAGTCTTTATTCTAAGTGGATTTTTTTAACTCGGTACTGTATTGTGATGATGAGAAAAAAAATCAAAAAAATCGATCTTTACCTGAAGGCGACCGAAGGGATTAAAGATTTCAACATAAGGATTCTCAATTATATTTTCAGGTAGTAAGTACAAGCCACTTCTTTAAGCCGCATACAGTTTAGTGATACTTATTTTTAACCTCTAAATTCTTTCATCAGAGACTTCGTTTTTCATTAGTCGTGGTTTTCAAGATAGGGCCTAAAATATTCGGTGCCCATTCCACTGTAGATACGTCGAAACGATATGCTTGTATCTTTTGGTTCCCGAGGTCTTTAGAATTGTAAAAGTGAATGTACCGTTAAATTCCTTTCAGTCGTTTTTAAGCCCGGCTCGTGCAGAGACAGGAGTAGATAGGCATAGGTAAAGCTTACGATACAACCCGTTCCTAACAGGACGTCGATATTTATCTTCTAACCAGGGTTGTTGCGAATATCAGCATCAGCATCAGCATCCGCTGATCATCAGCATCAGCATCAGCATCCGCATTAAATGATGCTGATATTTATGCTGATGTTCATGTTTTAACGTGACCGAAGGGGGAGGGGCTTATGGCACATTTTTTGTTTCGCTTATGAGTTTTGACTAGATTTTAGTTAATAATTCGTAAATAAAAATGTAGGGTCGCAATTTTTTGTTTATTTGTTATATTATTTTGCCCTTAATTTTAAAATTTGATTAGTCACCGTAAAAGTTTTAAAAAGGCACTATTTTTAGCCTTTAACCAATATCGGATTTTTATAAAATGATATATTATATAAATAAATTCAAATTACATTTTTATATAAATTCATAAGGTACACATTTCCAATTCAAAAAAATCAGCATCAGCATCAGCATCCGCTGATGTCAATGTCAAAAATCAGCATCAGCATCCGCTGATGTGATAAAATTCTGGATCAGCAACAACCCTGCTTCTAACCATTAGTATTTACAGTGTAAGCTTCGAGTACAAGCAGTCTTTAAATATAAACACGTAAAACATGTAAATTATTTAATTAAACCTCCAAAACATGCTTTATTTGACTTGAAAAAATGAGACAACATCTGGTTTGGAAGTCAGTGGGCGTAGAATAAAGGCTGGCACAGACGCGCCGCTTCAGCCAACTTAGGGAGCGTCAGTGAAACCTAATAAAACCGGTTATGGTCCCTACGTGACGCGTGCGAGGTAATGAGTTTTCGGAGAAAGCGATGCATGTGTAGTTCCCGGTACAGCGCTGTACGCCACGCGATACGCCATGCCAGTGTGTTCCACGGTTAACTGCATAATTGTAATTCTGACCATTAGTACATACATACATACACATACACTGCACTGTTCATTGCTTTGATAAAAAATAGTCAGTTTAATTTTATTGCGACCGGCGACCGCCCACGCGCCTGCATAGAACTTTATTTACGAATATTTGTTTGGATATGCAATTAAAAATCTAATTTAAGTATGATTTATGTAGCAATTTATTTTAAAAGTAAGCATTTGTTTTGAAATGCGTGCGTGTCGGCAAATATTTCCGGCGCTTTATACTTGCTGATAATATGAGAATTAATTGTAGCATTCGCTTATTCGAAGAAACCCGGGCCGTCCAAAAGCGCGTTGGTTTGATGCATCGAGCATTAAACCCTATAAAAATTAATTACGGGCTATCCAATTACGAAACTGTTCTGTTGGTTTGCGTAAATAAATGTGAAATCGGCCGATAGCACGCTTTGGCAGCTTCCTATTGGCTCGCGTATCATCCGAGATATTTTTAGGACCTTTGCAAAAATCCGGCTTATCTTAGGTTAGTCGCGAATAACCGCTCACGTAATGAGCATTGATTGGCCGATATGAACGTTACACACTGACGGATGCGCTGATTGGCCTTCGTCTTTCGAGCCATGTTCTGACCAACCAGAATGAAAATAATAACTTCTTAGGTTTTCGCGATCACTACACATTATAATAAAACAAAGTTTAACCGGATTAAATCGCGTATATTATTTAAATTAGTTTCCCTGACGTTCCGAAAGCTAAGGAAGAGAAGAGAAGAAAGAAGAAGAAGAAGTTTTCGTTTAGAGAAGATGGTTGGCAGCTACCACCTGTTTGGAACCCAGTCCTAAAAATAATCAAGTCCCAAACAGCACGCAACAAATGATAAATAAAAAATAAAAAAAAACATTGTAAAAGATAATGATATTGTGAGTGATTACTGCGTGCATCGAAACGATTTTAATTAATAAATATTGTACGGTAGATTACAATATTTTTTTAGAAATATCTGTAAAAACGATTGTCATCTTAGTCTACCTGCGACCACGAAATGCTGCAAAGCTTTCGAAACGTCAGGGAAACCAATTTAAATAATATACGCGATTTAATCCGGTTAAACTTTGTTTTATTATAATGTTTCAGAATGAAAATGTTATAAATCGACTCTTTGATTAGCCAATCAGTATTCAAGTTTTCAATCGTCCTAAGCAAACTGGGATTTTTGCAATGGTCCTGATAATAGCTCGTATGATGACAAAAATATATCTGAGATTCCAATTATCCGGTCTTTTGCAATCATCCTAGGATTTTCGCAAAGACATATAAATACCCAGCAGTAGGTAACAAAATAATGGCAAGTCTCGAAAGTAGCTTGTTCAGAATCACTAGCGGCCAAAATTAATATCCAATCTATCCACGATTTGCCCTACTAGAGATAGGAATTTGACATTAGCTACATACAAAATATGTCAACTATCTCTAGTAGGGTAAATCGTAGATAGATGTAGGAGAATCGATTGGCATGGTTTTTCTGTTACTTTTTAGCCAACTTTGTTAACAAATTTTTGGATACAAAGAATTAATAAGTGTATCAGTGGATGCCGCAGTAGGTCTTTTGAGGTCCAGGAAAATAAGCGAAATGGGTTTCCCTGTGACAGGTAACCGCTAAACGGCATCCTGGGGCCTTACTCCCGACTTGTTCGAGCTCTGATCCAAATCGAGCTAATGTCAATTCCTAGAGAAATGCAGTACGAATTCACATTAACCCGAATTCAAATTCAATTGATACAGAACTCGATCCAATCGGGAGTAGGCCCCTGCAGCTATCCATCGACCAACTCGGGAACTTACTGATGCCTTCAATGAAAACCATGTAATTTTGTGTTTTTGAAAAAAAAATGTTACGAGGTGGGATGTCGCGTATAAATATTTCATCGTATCCTGTCTGCGTCACATCAATCACTCTATACACTCCATATTTTTGTAATTATGTGCTATCAGTGAATATATCCCTCATTTCCTTAAGTGTAGTGTGTTGATGACGTAGCAATAATATTATTTATGGTGCTGGGTAATTTATCTTCGATCTACGGTCAAGGCTCCATGGTGTATGCGTTCCACACATAACTGTCGACTAACGCTTCTCAAGGTCCTATCGGTCTATTTCTCTCTTATATTATGTAACAAGTAGTGATGCAACGTATACGAATAAGAATATTCGTAATCGCCGAATACCACCAAATAACCGAATATTCGTATTCGCCGAATACTTTAAAGACATTCGTAAAAAAAGAAATTCCTAGAAATCCCATACAGATATTGCGTTGCAACTTGCGAGTATTGTGACTATTTGTGACCGAGTCGACAAAAACACAGAGATTCATTCATAAAATCATTATTCTAAACTTATCTTTTGTTTACATCAACAGATGGTCAGCAATTGTGGCGACCTTTTGGCGACCTTTTTGACCTTGTGGCTTTTTGTGGCGAGTTTTTGTTTGATCATGCAACATGGCAATTTTCTGTGTGTTAACTGTGTTTCAACAACTTGTGTACTAAAATTGAGCACAGTCGTATTAAATTGTTGATCTTTGACTAAATTACGTGCAGCTATAGTAAAATCAGGTATCGTATTCGCCGAATACTACGAACTGTATTCGTATTCGTAAAAGTAGTTTTCGTTGCATCACTAGCTAACAAGTAAGATTTTTTTAACAGTAATACAAAGTTATTTAGCGTAGTTTATATCAATTTGTTTCTAATGGGTCAAGTTGAAGGGTACTTGGCTATGACTACCGACCCACAGACACGTGTAAGAAAAATCCTTGAAAAAATGTTTAAAAGAGAACATGTTATGTGTGAATTTTTAGTAACATCTGTCTGCAAATGTATTGTGTTTATTATGATCTCGTCTTAGAATCATAGGTATGTTTACTTTACCTGTTAGTATGTGTGGGTCAATACAACTGAATTAACCAGTGGGGTAATTGTGTCATGCATTCACATTGACATGAGCTTTCATTTTGAAATGACAACAATATTCATTGCGTGGTACATACTGTACATAACATAAAATCACGCCTGTGTTTCCCCGAAGGGGTAGGCAGAGGTGTATAGCACACACACATTTCGCCAGTTATGTTATCATCATCATCATTTCAGCTGAAAGATGTCTACTGCTGGACATAGGCCTCCCCCAAGTATCGCCACAACGACCGGTCCTGCGCCTTCCGCATCCAGCGGATTCCCGCGACCTTCACCAGGTCGTCGGCCCACCTTGTGGGGGGCCTACCCACGCTGCGCCTTCCAGTACGCGGTCGCCACTCCAGAACTTTACTGCCCCATCGGCCATCATTTCTGCGAGCAATGTGCCCCGCCCACTGCCACTTAAGCTTGGCAATTCTTCGGGCTATGTCGGTCACTTTCGTTCTTCGACGAAAGTCTTTGATCAGTGTGTGTTGCCAGTAATTACTTACGGCACTGAAACGTGGTCGCTCACAATGGGCCTTATATTGGCGTGATCGAATCAGAAATGAGGAGATTCGCAGTTATGTTATAGTCCCATGTAATAGGGGGCGAGCATATTGCCATTAACCGGGCACAAATACTGTACATAGTTGCCGATAAGTCTAATTGTCAAAACACACGGAGCAATGAACATTGAAATCCTATTGAATGCGATCGCGAGTTAGTTACGCAATTCGGCAGCAGTTTCGCCCAACAGATCGAGCTGAAACGAGGTTATTAATCCTAAGCATCCAAAATTATTACTAAAACGTAAAAGGGATAACATTTTATGTGGTATAAAAAAAATCAACTATTCTTCTTGTGGTTCTGAACAAACTAGGTACTTACAGTCCTAATTCACGTAATTTCTCGACGCGCCGATCAAGTTGCAGTGACGCTGTAGTTCGTTTCTGACAGCGATCGCCGTAGACAAGAGAATACGAAAACCATTGTTTTGATTGAAACTAAACTGATACTGCACTTCTTTAATTACGTGAATTGGCCTACTGGACTTGCGTTTATTCTGTTACTGTGTTACACGTCGTATATTGAAAAGTGAAAACCTAATTACAATAATTAGGTACCACTGCTTTTAAACAGCTCACCTTAAATATCACATTCATGAGCAACAGAACTGAACGAATCAATTACCACGTTGTGAACCTCAAATTGAGGTCCTCAATGTTTGTCGTTTTAATTTTAAAAGCCACTCAAAACCCTTTGACGGGGCCTAAACTTAACATTCCCGGCATTCCATGGGCGCGTGATATTGTACAGCGCTATGTCCGTCCCTTTCTATTTCCCCATTTCAACCTTTACTCATGTCATGACACTTATGACAGGTTAAACTGATAAGCTGAAGCGATCACCTCGCCTTTTTGTCGCACCGTCTACGTCTGTGTTGTTTTCAAATAAAAATAGTTTTACCTTTTTTGTAGCCATATGTGATTGAAGACACTGTCTGAAAATTGTTCCACGAAAATGATCCCTAACATATCTAAAACGCAATTGTAAACCGTCATTAAAGATACGTCGCGGTCAATTTGTCACATATGGAAATGCATCATAATTAAACTGCGAATAAAGCCACACATGCTCTGTCATTCATCGACCTGGTGCCTGAGATACAGGTTAATTCCTAGTTCGGGCACCAGGTGCTTACATCATCAGCCAAGCAAAAGGTAACTGTATTGTGATTTTGTAACTCGTTATTGTTGCTTTATATAGACAGTTAAATAAATAAATAAATACCTCCGGAATATTCGTGATTCGTGAACAAAGGGTCACCCGCTGCCTTTAGTGACTTAATAGCCGCCGCAATATGTACCGGGCCCATTCCGCTCAATTAGCTGCGCCGACCCGGGTTTGTCTACTCCGCAGACGCAGAAGCTGTCGGCCGCTTTGATTAAAGTTTGATTGGGAGCTGTCACTCATTCCACAGATTTAGAACGCGCTCGCGCATCGATGTCATATAAACGCATAAACTCAGTGGCGATTTTGATTGATGTCTTTCATTGTTGTTTTACAAATCATTCGTAACATTTGTTTGTCTAATGACTTTTGATGCGAATTTGTACATTTCATTTTCCCTTCTGCTTTGTGCAGTTTTATTGATCGAATTTTAGTTTCAACGTTGACTGACCAGCGGAAAATGGTGAAAAAATTTATTAATTAGTTTTTAAAACTCAATTTATGTCTCTGTGAGTGGTAGGTCCACACTGTCAGTATTGCATTTAGTAGTATGGTTAATTAATGATAAAATATTTTATTTCAGCCATTTACACAACACAATGACACGGCACATAAAAAACAATTAAAATTTTTACTAAACGAAAAAACGGTTACCGTAACCACCAGACAAATAAAATGCTCAATAAATTATTACCTAATTTTCGTAACACGGCAACAAAGTTATGAAAGTTTACCCCTCGAAGCGGGATTCGGGGGAGCTCGGCGTATTATGGCACAGCTTCCCGACAACTTTTTATAACTCGTAGTAACACTTGGAGTGATGCGGTGTTAGGTAATTTCTCCCTCCCTCGATAGTCTGAAACTGTTTCGTAACGTTAACTTCGACCCAACTTAGCAGGAGTTGACTAAGTTATGTCAAATGATTTTTATGGTTTCTTACTCGTTCATAACATCATAACGGAAAGTTATTTAACCCTGAAAATCGGAATGTCGTAAGAGGTCAAGATTTATGTTACGAATATTATTTAATGTTTTGTTTTCAGTCCGATGGGAAAGTGAAACAAAATTATAACACTGCTGCCTTCCGCAAACTTTAATGGAGGGAAAATTGTTTTACTCGATTGAATAACTGAAGCATTTTATAGCACATAGCTTTAAGAGTAGGTACTGCTGTAGCACTCACGGTCGGATTGCCATGAAAGGCATAAAACATTCCATTTATGGTTCGATTCAACGAAGCGATATAGCTTATACAAGCCATTCATCTGGTTTCTTCAAAATTCGAACACGAATGTTTGTTTAATTTAATATGATAAATTATAAACCCAATAAAACTTAACGTTTCGGAAATGATACATAGTTTAAATCGGCGCCCTTTAGCAATCAAAATATTTAATTAAGCTGCTCAGAACGGCAACCAGTAGCACTTCAAAACTGGTTTAATTAGAGAGATATTTTTAAACTATCTTCATTACTTAAACTGACGCATATTATTTTCAGCCCCGTACAGGTTGGTTTGGGATTAGGTTTAAATTCTTTTGTAAGCTATGATTGAGATAGACAAGATTATTATATTCATCATCATCATCTTCATCATCATCATTTCAGCTGTAAGACGTCCAGTGACTGTTGGACATAACTCGGCCTACTCCAATCATCGGCACAACGACCGGTGCTGCGCTTTCCGCGTCCAGTGGATTTCCGCGTCCTTCTATTATTATATTATTTATAACTATTAAAAAATACTATAGTTTGCTCATAAGTTGACTCCAGAATCCCGCGAACAAGTTTGAAATTAAGATAAGGAATGGAATGCTTTGCGGAAATACATAACCATACGAAATATGAAGTTATTTAGTGTTTATTCCGCCAAACTACTTCGTCAAGCTTGGATGCAGTATGCAGCACTGGGCCCACCTCAAATTTATACACATGCAGAAGGTGCGATTAACATAATAAACACGTGTCGAGTTTCATGCATGTTCCTTCTTCATGCACATACATTTGTGGGCTAGTTTGGCGGAATTAACACAAATTATTGTAACTCCAAATTTTGTAGTTTGACATTTCAACAACGTCAAATCGATCCAAACAATAATAATAAATATAATTGCGTAAAATCGTGCAATAATGACCTTTATAATTATCAAGTTTTAAACGTCAGTTTTGTTCTTTGTATTCTGAAATTTAGGTATCTGTAATGCATTCTTCTTCATAGTATTCTCTTGAATTTAAGTTATATTTGTAGGATTGATTATGGTTTTTATATAATCATCTTTAAAAAGTGATCTGTATCGTCTGTTATATCAAAAATCATTCTTATTGCAGGTGCTTCATTAATGCAGTCAATTGACAAATTGATATTCCAATATGTCTGCTTATAGCCTGGTAATTAACATTTATGGCTGATGTTTTCATTAATGCTTTGTTGAATACAGAATCCCCTAAAAATTAACTGGTCAAACAACTGTTTATTGTTTCCGGTGCGTATTGTTTTGACAGATGCTGCTATTGCTATTGGTAGGCCGCTGAACACATTACCAACTTGATATTGCTTTTCCAAAACCTCATCATGATCAAATTACAGTTGAATTTGGTTCTTATTTCGTCTGCCTAGTGACGTGACCATGTCACAGTTTGGTAGTTTCGGAGGAATATGCAAGTTGTTTGTTGTGTATTGAAGGCGTGGTGTCGTCGCATCTATTTTTAGGTTTACGAGTTCAGTCCCTTTCTCCCCTGCGTCCCCTAGTTCGTGTCGTACTTCATCCCTGCTGGGCCAAGTGTGATGGGTCTCACGTAAATGTCTTATAGATGTCGTGTTGAATTTTACGATGCCTTTTGATTGGATAAGTTTCACTTTACCATTTTTTTGTAAATATTTCGTGAAGACTCAGTTGAATATAAATCATCTTCAAACCTCGGACGAATAAAAACGGCGGAAGGAATCTCGCTAAGAAAAGATTGAAGCACTTTATTCTTTCCTAAACCCACTATAATTTCGACAGAATTTTAACACAGCAGATATTGTTATTTTATTTGTGTGTTTGACACTACGACAATGACTACCGTCACACGAGATTTTTTTGTGTAATCGCGGCTTTTTGTCTTACTATGGAAGTGAATGTGTGTGTCAGCCCATACTTTTAAGCGAGCCGTCTTACTATGGATGCTTCACTTTTTGTCTAGCGAGATTCCGTCCGCTTTTTTTATTCGTCCAAGCTTCAAACGTTTGTTTTTATTTATGCTTTTATTAATCATCGTCGTTCGGAAATAGTATCTCAAGGAAGTTCAAAATAGATTTATTAGGACTGCAATTTCTTTGGCAGAATTCAATACACGTGTCGTCCTTTTGCCATATAGCTATAGACATCATGCGACCCCATAGCGTGTTCTATAAAAGTTCCCGTCAAACGGTGGCAGCATAAATCGCGCGAGACACGAACCGACTCGATCTTGACCAACATTTCTTAGACGTGACGTAATCGTCACAACTGTGAATTAACCCAGATAACATTCCAGAATAAACGTATGGATGAACATCACACACGCTTTTATCTTCTGGAGTTAACAGAACATTTAAGTGGTTTTGACGGAATGATGTTTTACTCATAGCCAGGAACTATTTTACTAATCATGCTTAAGTAATATCATCAACTCAGCCTATCGCAGTCCACTGCTGGACATAGGCCTCTCCCAAGTTGCGTCACAATACTCCTCTGCCTTCCGCATCCAGTCCCCCCCAGCCACGTTCTTTAGGTCGTCGTTCCACCTGGCAGGGGAGCGCCCTACGCTGCGTTTGCCGATTCGCGGTCTCCACTCGAGGACTCGTCTGCTCCAACGGCCATCGGTCCTTCGACAGACATGGGCTGTACAACGTGTTATTAAAATAACTAAAAAAAACCTCTTAAGGGGTAATTTTACTCATCAGTATAAACAACTTTTACTAGGAGACCAGCGCTGAAATCGTGAAAAAATATCAGCTGATCCTTACATACATTTTGTTTATTTATGTGAACACAAATGTAAAAAACATTTTTTTTGCGATTCCAGCATTGGTTCCATAGTACAGTCGACTGCATGACAGTGGTAACACTTCAATTCGAAAACCGCCCTTACTGCTTACGAAATAATACACCTTAAGCGGTTTTCAGATATTTCAATAATACGTTGTGTATCTGCTACCTTAATGATCCGCCAAAATTCGATACTAATGTCTCGTCGCGAAGCCACAGACCAGAAATACCCAACTTCGCTATAAAGTAAGTAAACGGAGAAGTTGAAAGGGTTTGCGTATTCATATTATTATTTTTTCGTCAGTTATTATTAGTTGGTGTGATATAGATATTAAGTTAGGTCACCAGCTGGTTCGTTGCAACTCCAGTAACCATCTGTTTTTTTTAATAAGTGGAAATCCTCATGAATACCCTTCGTTTGGGGAAGGCAGAGAGGTATGTCGGACTCTTACCGACAAAATCACACGGCGGCCGTCCTCAGCACAAAATAGGGGAACTCGGGGAACTCCTGTAGACCGCGCCGGTACCCAGCTCCAATAACCTAGCTGTAACTGTCGACTCAGACCTGTTCCGTCTGAACATGTTACATAATAGCGTCTGAAACCGAAACTGCAGTTAAAAAACGTTTTCGTCGTGAGTTCTAAACATCCTGATTAATCATTATGTTAGAAGTTTACTTCAGAGACCGTTAAAGACGATTTACAAGCTTAACGGAGCTGGGATTAGATTTAATTTTAACCTAAAATAAAATGTTGGGCCACTATTAGCACAGTTTGAAATCATCATCCATTGTCAAAGTATATGTATTTTTCCACCTCCATATGCGAATAGTTAAACCTACTCATTGCTTCTGAAACTCAATAAAATTCAAATTGTTTTAATTTCAAGTTTCAAATGAACCTTGTAGATGCATTCTTCGTTCAGCCTACAGTCACTCACCACACATTGGTGTCAATTTTCTTGTTCACCAACTAAACTATCACTCTCTTTTACTAATAGTAGATACAAGAAAGGGATGGCAACAATTTTAGAACTGTCAAATTAGTTTACGTGTTATTTTTCCTCGTATTTTAGTGGGCACGTTCTGAAATGTAAAAGGTGACTAAAGGTGTATGGAAATTTAAATTCCGACTAATTTGTCGGCACTCAAATTGTTGCCATCCCATTCTTGTATCTGCTATTAGTAAAAGACAGCGATAGTGTAAAATAAGTTTAGTTTGTGAATAAGAGATTCAACACCAATATATCCTTACTTTCTGTCATCCCACCATTACAATATTTAATCCCTGTATGCTATTCCTCCACGAGGCTGCAAGACCATGGTCCACGGAGCTTTTACTGTAATTGATACATACATATCTTTAATCTGGGCCTTGTAGTCGGTCCCCCACAAGTATGTGATGTTAATGGACAATTATTTCGGCAGTCGTCGGTCACACGCGACGCGTGGCGCGTGCGTGCCCGCTTATTATTGTAAGCGGAGGAGAGTGTGCATCGCAGCCTGATGTGTGAGCGGAGAGCGACTTACCCCGGCTCCACACGCTGGCCCGAACGTTGGCGCTAACGCTATTCGCCAACGTGTGGATCGGGAAAATGGCGTTGGCCCGAACGTTGGGGCGAGCGTTGGCAGTTAGCCGTCGCGTGTCGTTTTTATCAAAGGAATTATGCGAATTTGCACAGTCTTGCCGCAGCACTCATGCAGTAAGGTGCATCTAATGAGCCTGTTCTTACGGTCACTGCGTCTTGAAAATATCAATGTTTTTATAGAAACTATTGCGTCCATCCATGCGGATGACATTTCCAAGACGCGATGACCGCAGGCACAGGCTCATTAGATGCACCTTACTGCATGAGTGCTGCGGCAAGACTGAGAAAACCGCCAATGGTCGCCCCAACGTTCGAGCCAACGCCATTTTCCCGATGCACACGTTGGCGAATAGCGTTGGCGCCAACGTTCGGGCCAACGTCCGGAGCCGGGGTTACAGTTAGACATATAGGTACACTTGTTAAAGACACTAGATAGAAGGATATGCCTTGAACATTCTTCAGGTGGTTCCAGGATAATTCATAGATACTCATAGTTAGTACTAAAGGACTGTTCCATATGAAATGAGCACCAAGTCCAAAGCCTTAATGCGTTAGCATTCCATAATAAATTTCTGTTTTTACAAATAAAATACAGAAAATAAAAAGCAAAAGGATATCATCAAAATTATGATTACACCATCAACCCTTCACCGCTGCCTCTCTTCCCTCAGTCCGCATCGTCTGGTCGATAAGGCCATGTGTGCACGCACCGCGGGAGTCCGCCCCCCTCGCCGGCTATTTTCATTTATCACTCGGAGATGTTCAGCCTTTCCTCTCCGATAACGGTGGCTAAGATAAAATGAAATGTTTTCTAGTAATGTTACTAGGAATTCCTATTTTGTAGACAAAATTCGAGTGGATGTTGTTTTCTGGAGTAAACATTGCAGATGCGAGTAAAACTTCTGTGATCTAAACTTAGGAGACTGCGGAATTGTAGTCTAGAGACTAACTACGAGTAGCATAAAGGCCACTTCCCTTAATTGATTCTCACGACTGTCGCGCGAATGTTAGCAGTAAAGGAAGTATCTCAATACTTCCTTTTATTCAGACTAAAAACACAGACATTGCGTCGCGTCGCATAAAAACATTTAAGTACAGACTACTACAGACCATATCGTTAGCAGCATTGTCTACACTGTTTTTTTCTTAAGACAAGTACGTATTTAGAATAGAATAGAATATATTTATTTGCTTAAAAACATGGTATATACAAAGGTCTTATAGTAAACAAAAAAAAAAAAAAAAAAACAGTGTGGTTTAGTAAACAATCTTGACATATCTTTTTATTTTACTGTTGTTTTTTAGGGTTCCGAAGTCCTACAAGGAACCCTTATAGTTTCGTCATGTCCGTCCGTCTGTCCTAATCCTTTACAGCTTAATAACTTCTACAGTTATAAACATAAGTAAATGAAATTTTGTTAAAAAATAGTCTACATATAGATCTCAATTTTAAAAGAATAAAAAAATCGGTTTTACGTATTTTAGGGGTGGCGTCCATACATGTGAAATGGGGATGAAAAATTTTTTTTCGCTGCACCACCTCGTGTGGGGTATCATTGAAAAGGTCTACTAAAATGAAGGTAATGTTTCATACACCACTTTTTTATCAGGTGTACCATCTGCGAAATATAGCCCGCCAAAGTGGCTTGCAATGTGTCCCCCCCCCTGCCATTTCCAAACTATGCAACGTAGAAACTTGTAATCTTTCACGTTGATAGACTTTTATAAAAACTCTCTTTTAAAATTATTTTGAGTATAATGTGATTATAAATTTTCGAGTTATAGTGAGAAAACTGAAAAATACTTAAGACGTCCTAGTTCATAGGTCATTGACCTTAGATAAAAATGATCTTAGTAAATAATGCTCCTTTAGTTACTTTCTATTTAAAAAAATCACAAAAAGAAACTTTGTTTTATATTGATAACACAAAGTAACAGCGCCACCTAGCGCTAAATTTAAGAAGTGTGTCATAAAAGAAAGTGTGTGTGTGTGTGTTCTTAAATTTAGCACTAGGTGGCGCTGTTTGCAAAAACTAAAATAGCAATGATTAATATTCGATTTGATTCGTTTGTAATTAGACCTACTTAAGGAACCCTATAATACTGAGCATGGCCCGACATGCTCTTGGCCGGTTTTTCTTAAGACAAGTATTTAGAATATAATAGAATAGAATATATTTATTTGCTTAAAAACATGGTATACAAAGGTCTTATAGTAAACAAACAAACAAAAAAAATACAGTGTGGTTTAGTAAACAATCTTGACATATCTTTTTATTTTAATGTTGTTTTTTTATAACTACTGATAAAAATTACTAGTTCTGCACATGTAATTAAGTTAAAAAAAATTATTAAGTGTGAAAAATTGATTTAATAATTAATAATGAGAAATTGCATTATAAATACATGCCAAGATTGTTTAAGAAATTAGACAAGTAAGAAAAAACAAAGTGTAAGTATAAAAATATTAATTTCAACATTCAAGTTGTGGCTAATTTACTTTAGGAATGTAGTTCGACTACAACATAAGCATGTAAAAAATCAGACATCCATGTTTAATGGCCCTAACAAATTTTTTTATACCATGTCCAATTTCATTAGAAAAAGCGTATATTTTAATTAAATTATCTTTTTAAACACCTATTGTTCCTATAAAAGTTTCGTAATGGCTTCTTTGAAATTCGGCTTATCACTATTATTTATTTTTATAGACCTGTTTTAACAACAAAAAAACTTACATGTTACAACAAAGCTTCTAATAAGCAACTTCATTCTCGTCGCTTGTAAAAAACCTGTCAAATCACAAACAACGGATCGATCGAGGGACTTAGTAAATCTAATAAGAGAGTTTTTTGTGCGCGAAACGAATGAGGTGAAACGTGTTTGAAATAGACAGGGGATTAAGTGTCCCCTAGTCGGAGCGAGGGGTTACTGCATGCTCCGGTTGTGTGCAGGGTTACCGGCCAATGTGTATGACGCTTTCTCTTACAACACCAAACTCGATTGGAAAATAGGTTATTGTGTCGTCTGTGGTCGAAGTGTCGGTGGTACTATTAATAGAGCTGTTTTAAAGTCATCTAAACTGAGAGTTTAGACCAGTAGACATCCATGAGAGACATCGATCTTATAATAGATTATTTCCTGCGTATGTTTTTATCCGTTATCAAAAACGATTAAAACATTGTAAATTACAAATTACTAAAATTAGTCCAAATACATTTCACAAGTTAGGCTCAAACCGACACTAAACATGATATGACTCCTACAGCAAATCCTGACGAATGGTAGCCCTGCATATGTGCGTGCTCTGCGAGCGTTCTCGTGGATCCAGCGGATCAATTTCACGCGGATCGATTACTCTTTGTCGTTGAGAAAAAGGTCCTTGTCACAGCACATGTGTACCAGTAACTCAAATCTGCATCTTGATGAACTACACGTGTAATTTATAGACGCATTAATGACATGTGCGTTAAATCGGCTGTGACTGTGACACAGTTTTTCTTTATCACCCTTGTTACATTTGGATAATTGTTTGTTAAACAAGGTTTTTTTTACGTTCACGATAAACTTATCAAGTATAATTATTATTATACTAAACTCGTAAACCAAACTTCAAGTTTTATCGTCGGAGCTATCCGTCATTTACAGATCATCAGATAAATTGCTACATATTATGTACAGAAAACTTAATCGTTTGATGTTTTTAACTGTGCGTGGGCTTTGAACCTGTAGATTTTTTCTCACGATTCATTTGACTATGAATTGAAAACTCTTTATTATTTGTAGCTGCATTAATTAAACTAAAGGAAATCAATAAATTGCGTGTCGTATCGCAAAGAAGTGACAGAAGTCCAGTGTTCTATACAGGTTAACTGGTTGAACGAGCAACTTATTTAAGGAGGATCTTTAGTACTTTATTCTCGTTCCAAATATGTACCAGGCCCCTCAGAAAGTATTGCGAAAAAAAGTTTTTATATATGGGAGACTGGCCAGTTATAATGTTTTTCGAAAATATGATTATTTATAAGTAAAAATAAGTAAGTTCCAATTTCAAAATTTCCCTCCACATTTTTTGCGAGTTAATTCAAAGTATTGTGTCTCACTGAAATATGGATCTGCGCCGGGAACATTTTAGAGCTATGATTTTATACGATTTCAAGTGTCGCCTGAAACCGGATGAATCGTACGATAGACTTCAAATGGCATTCATGGATGAAGGCCCTTCCAAGGCAACCGTGTATCGTTGGTATAACGAATTCAAGCGCGGTCGACCAACTTTGGGGGATGACGAAAGAAGCGGTCGCCCTTTGACGGCTGTTACCGAAGAAAACGTGCTAGCAGTGAAAAATTTAATCCAAGACAATAGGCGAATTACATATCAGGAGATTCAACACATATTGAAGATTGGATCGGGAAGCGTTCACGAGATTCTACACAGCCATCTTCGCGTGAGGAGGATAGTATCACGCTGGGTGCCGCACAACCTCACCGATGCTCAGAAGCAGGCCCGGGTGGAATGGTGCCGTGATATGCTTAACAAATTTGAAGCAGGCTCGTCTCGGCGTGTTTACAACATCGTTACAGGTGATGAGTCCTGGATTTATCAATACGACCCAGAAACCAAGCGCCAGTCGACTGTTTGGGTGTTTCAAAATGAGCCAACGCCTACCAAAGTGAAGCGATCTAGAAGCGGGGGTAAGATTTTGATCGCTAGCTTTTTTAATTTGACTGGCCACTTGGTATCAATTCCCTTACGGGATCAAAGAAGCATTAATGCCGAATGGTATACTACCAAATGTTTGCCAGAAGTTTTCTCTGTTATAAGCAACAAGCGACCAAACACAGGGCTCCGCGGGCTACTGCTCCACCACGACAATGCACCTGCGCACACCGCACTCAAAACGAGGGACTTCCTGGACAGCACGCCAGTCAAACTCCTGGGTCACCCTCCTTACAGCCCTGATCTAGCACCGTGTGACTTCTTTTTATTCCCAAAAATAAAAAATCAGCTCAAAGGGATACAATTTTCGTCGCCGGAAGATGCGCTGGCTGCGTTCGAGCAGGCTGTAAACGAGGTGTCTGCGGCGGACTGGAAAAAGTGTTTTGAAAACTGGTTTAGGCGCATGAATCTTTGTATAGAGGCTGGTGGAAAGTACTTTGAAAAGATTTGATAAAAATATATGTACGTATAGAACAATTTTTTTTAGTTTCGCAAAACTTTCTGAGTGTCCCACGTATGTATAAAAAATGGCAACTTAATTTTTGAAATATTTGTCCAATCGATTTCGCTTACAAATCATAGTTTCATGCAGTAAGGTGATGCATCTAGCACGGCAGTGTCCATCAGTCGCTATTTCCATTGCACCCTTTTTGCTTTTTGTACTTGCCAGCAGACCCCTAGACAGACAGAGCTTGCGCGAGCATTTTTCCTTCCGTACGCGTTATTTATCCTGGAGTATTTTTTTCATTTTTTTTTTCTTTATGCCTATGCACGTTCTACCAAATTCTTGAATATGTCCCTCGTTCACCCAGTCAGCCATGCTGTATACAACTATTTTGTCCACATACCATATTTGTGTAATTAAATTACTGTATAGCCCTGTAGCTCGGGTATTCCAAACAAAATGTTTTTAATTAGACTAATGCCCAGCGAGTGGCTTTTTGTGGGACAATTAGGCTCGCGAAAAACATTGAACATTAACGAACTAACCATTAAGATAATTAAGGATAATTGCGGCAGAGTTATTGAATGTTATCGAATGATAATGACACTGAATGGTGTAGGCTCATGCTCAATAGGTTTCGTGTCAATAACGGTGCTATTTTTTTGTGTATGATCAGCTTTATTTCTCAATAAAATAGAAGTAAAAAAGGTTTGTATCGGACCTACATTTAGTTTTTTATTAAACTGCATTGTATTGATTGGCCGAGTCGCAAAATGTCCACTTCGCAAAATGTCTATAGGTCGCAGAATGTCCCTTCTCCAAAAATTCTCTTTCGTAAATGTCGCTTTCGCGGAATGTCCTTTTTCCAATTCTTTGGGTTCAGTAAAATTTTGCAATATTTTGTTCAGATAGAAATTTTTATTCCGATAGTTGTATTTTTTATGAATTCTGGCAATAGCAAAGTTTTACTGATACCAAAGAACTGGAAAAAGGGACTGTTTGCGAAAGATACCGTCTGTGAAAGGGTCATTTTGCAAAAGAGACATTTTGCCAAATAGACATTTTGCCAAATAGACATTTTGCGACTGAGCCTATTGATTTTCTAAAAGCCGCTCTACTCATTTGTTAGAGGAGTAGTACCTTTTGATTAAGATCAAGTTGAAAACTAATAATCTGAAGGCTCCATCATAACTTTGGAGGTTTCAACTTTCAACGTGTCTCGAAGGACCAGAAAATAAAGACGCAAAACTTACACTACTGCTTATCCAATCCAAGGGTAGTATAGTCTGTAAACAGCGCAGGTACAAGCAGCTGGCAGGTCGAGATCGTACCATTGTGTGGCGCAGGCGCAGGCGCACGCTGAGCGGCAACGCCGCAGTCTCTCATGTTTATTTTATTACTAGCTTTTTTTTATTACTGATCCCTTCGCCTTTCGGTTTGTTTAGACATGGTTTGGTTGAGTTTAGATGTTGACTCGCAGGCCTCGCAGCTCACTAGAAATGGTTCGTGATATTAACAGTTGTTAGGGTTGTAATAAAAAGAAGTAAAACGCAGTCAGCGTTAGGATTGACAGTACTCGTACCACCAATGACCTAGCTCGGATCCTAGCAAATAAACGTAACAGTGAAGTGTCAGTGAACATATTATTACCTCTGTACTAATTCACTACGTTTTACAGGACTAGGACCTTAGAGTAACAGAATACTACTAAGGCATCTTCAGGTCTTCAGCTTGAAGTGATGTAATACAACCACCAAAAGAGGGTTTTTTAACCTCGTTCAAGCCATAAAAGATGAAGCCCCTGACAGTCCTCAATAGCTTTGTGTAGATTGTATACAAGAATTGTGATGTAGAGAAAGCTGGAATCCGCCCTCCTTATTTTTTACCAGAAGCACTAAAAGTGTCCTGGATTTTTAGTAAACTTTGAACACTTGTGACACTAAAGAACAACAAAAAAAATACGGATTACGTATCTATCATGAATTACATATTTAGTTAATCTAATTTCGTCTAGAAATTGGAAGCTTCTGACGGACGAGTGAACAGCATTGCCACGACAACTTGATTACGTTTGGACTAGGGCATGCATTCCGAAATTCCGGAATCTCAGATTTTTGGACAGATTTTTACGATTTTTCAGTTCCGGAATTGAGCAACTCAATATCGTAATTCCGATATTCTTAATTACTTAACCAAGTTAATTTTCGGCTATATGTTTATAGCACATATCCATTAAAGGGCATGCAGTTTCATATATTTTCAGTTTCGAAATTAGCTTATGTAATTAGTCTTATAAGTTTCAATATTATATGAAATCTTTAAATCAAATTAGCCTATCGAAATCTTCTGCTGGACATAGACATTTCCCCAAGTTGCTCGACGAGACTGAAACCTTCCTCCTTCCGCATCTAGTACAACTCAGCTACTTTCTTTAGGTTGTTTGTTCATTTATCTAGATGGTCATACGCTGCGTTTTTCACGATCTCCTCTACAGGATTCACCTGCTCCAACGGCCATCGGTTCTTCAACAGCCATGACTCCATGACCCAGCCCGCTACCACTACAGCTTGCTGATTTTGCGAGCTATGTCGGTCACTGTGGCTATTTTCCGGATAATCTCATTGCGGATCTTTTTATTTAAAGAATATCCAAGCATAGTTTGCAGAGTGACTTGTGGACTAGTCCAACCGACAGTGTCCACATCGTAGGACACGACAGACAGGATGTACTGGTTGAAGACTTGTTTTCAGACTTTGTGGTAGAGGCGAAGAGAAGATTCGACGAAGGTTGCTAAATGCAGTCGGCTCCTGTCTGGATATTGTGTCTATTAAGCTGAATAATCTGATCTTAGTGTCCTGACATATTCCTGCATATTTTCGAGCGCTTTCTCTTCTACAAGAACTGACCTCAGCACAAGACCTTCTTGTCCAGATTCATCCCAAGAACTACATGCCAAGAGCTACATGCCAAGAGAGATTTATTCTATACAGCAGTTTGGTTAGTTGTTCCAGAGACTGCCGTTGCAACGATCTCATCGGCAAGCGGAGTTGTGACATGTTCTCGCCGTTTACGTTGATACCCTTTCCAGTCTAGTCCAGTGTTTTGTAGACGGCCTGCAAATCTTCAGTGTAGTTTCGGTGATATTACATACCCCTGTCTCACAAGGATCAACTACTACTGCTCTTCAATGTGGCATCGTTTAAGAGCATTCAGAACTGCCCGAAGCCCTTCTTTCAAAAATGCCATACAAAGCGGCTAATTAAATTTTAGCTTTAGTATCATAACAAATTGCGTCTTGATTCTTGTCGTCTATTCTGCGGTAGAGAATGGTTGTGGTTTACAGTGCTGTAACTTTTTAGACACCTGGCTTGCTTCTATGGAATGCGTCGAGTCTTCTGACGAGACAATTTGTGACGAGCTTCGAGAACAGGTTATATACATGACTCAGGAGTGAAATGCATCTGTTTTTATTCAGCAAGGTTATTTCACCTTTCTTAAAGAACAAAATCACCGAACTATCGCTCCATGCCTTCGGTGTAGTGCCTTGTTGAATGGCAGAATAAAAAACTCTAGCTCTTACAAAACCAGAAGCCACGCTTGCACCCCTAAAATGAGTTCAGTGGTAATACCGTCATCATCATCACCCGAAGGTTTTTTGTTCTTTATCTGCCCAAGGGCCGCACTAATAATAATAACGCACTGGTCAACCTTGCAAAGATTCTTATAATGGCGCGTGAATGTTGCTAGAAACCGCTGATCTTGCTGTTCTCACGGGAAACTTTCAACTTCATCAAGCATCTCAATCTTAGAAGGACCGATATTTTTATCCGTGGCTATAAGTTTGATTAGAGGGGTACTTTTTCACTCGTGTAAATCTCATAGATACAAAAATAAAAGTACTTACGATATCAAGTTTGGTAAAAATCTCGTTTATGTTTTGGGATTTTATTTCTTGTTGAAAATGAGTTGATGGGATCGTTAGATTTTCAGTATGCTGCTGCTGAGAGACAGATTCTCAGTCAGTTTCGAATGTAGCCTGCCGCTGAGAAAACTCTTTCTAGAGCTGATTTGGATTCGGTGATTTAACATGACACGGACGTGTTTCTTTATATAAAGTCGAATCGAAAATTTGAAATTTCTAAAACTATAAAGTTTCGAAATAAAGTAATTGAAAAAAAATACCAATTCCGGAACCAGTTCCGGAATTCCGGAGTTCAGTACTCAATATCGGAAATCAGTTCCGGAGTTGGAAACCTTCCGATATTGCATGCCCTAGTTTGGACCCTTACGGCCGAGAACCCTTAAAACGATTAAGTTCAACCTGTTAGTAGTACTGAAGCGACGCTTTTCGACGTAAAATGTATTAACTGATCCGTATGTTCATCATCGGACCAAAATAGAACAGTTTATAAAACTATTAAGTGAACTATGAGTAACTTATTTATTAGCGGATATTACCGCATATTTACGCCGACCTGATACAACACGAACTAAACACTTACAGCACAGCGGTGACACTCCGTGTACGTGTGAGCTCGCTCGCCGGTGACCTTGAGCGAGCGAGCGCGTCAATGCAGTAGGCATTGGCTGAGGCAGCCGAGAGACTACCCGTTCCACACGCCGCGCACCGCGCACGGCCCGCGCGCTCGCCCCGACCCGCACACATAGCCGCGAGCACACATGCTTAAGTGTCGCTTCTTGTCGTTAGCTTATAGCGAAATCGTCGAGCGTAATTCTGAGCTCCAGTTCCAGGTACAGACAGACAGTTCACAGCCGTCTAATGACGCGGATCCGCAAATAGAAAAACAATATTACCGATACACACGTAACACTTACGATTTTATTACATCACTCCCACGCACCCCAATGTTTTGACTGGTTTTAATTACGTGCGATAGCAACAATCTCGCCAACAAAGCATCAATGTTTACAATCCGACAAAGGTACTGTGAGGGCCTTTCAGAGTATTTCGCGGTATGCACAATAATAACAGATGAGCTAGAACACGTGCTTGTATGAATTTCGCTTTTGTATTGTTCGTGGAAATGGGAATAAACTTGAATAATGTTATAAGAGCGGGACTAGATGGTACTATGCAGTTGTCAGTCATCCTCCTGTCCTTATACCAATTTATTTGGGGTCGGCGCAGCATGTATTTTTCTTCCATATATATATATCTATTAGCCAGGGTAGCCAGAAGCCTGAAAGTCTGACAACTGGTCTAGCCTCAGAATGTCAGTGTTACCCAGTAACTGGGTTGCGGGGGTCTGATGGCAGTCGCTCCGTGTAAAATACTGATGTTCAGCCGCATCTGGCTAGACTGGAAGCCGACCCCAATATAATTGGGGAAAGGCTCGGAGGATGATGATATCTATTAGCCGTCATCTCCGTGTTCACTTTCTTTCTATTCATAATATACTCTGTGACACAATCCATCCATGTTTTCTTCTGTCTGCCTCTTTTCTTATAGCCATTCACATAACATGCTCCTTAACTTCTCTGTCACTGGCGCTACTATCAGACTCCCTCTTACATACTCATTCCTTATCCTATCCATTCTCGTTACACCACACATTCCTCTTAACATTCTCATCTTAGCTGCATGCAGTTGCCTTTCATTAATTCCTTTCGTAGCCCAACATTCAGTGTAGCATAACTGTCAGTGTTAGAAGCTATTGAGGGCTAGGAATCCGAGTTAATAGTGTTTGTGTAATTATTATTATTGTATAACAAGTATGTTCATTGGCGTCATTTTTATTATCCTGTTAGTTTTTCTAACATTTACTTGATTTTGTGAGATGTATCCCAAAGTTACTCTGGAAGCAAATGCTGCAGCACATATTTTATTACGTAGAATTCCTAAATTGCTTATAACGAGAGCTACGAAAAGAGGAGCGAGTGGCTTGTTTTCAGCCAAAGACCAAACGGTCATTGCTCCCATCACTAAAAGTTTCACAAGTGTAAATGCTATTGCCGACTGTCTAAACTTTCTAAAGTATCTCAATAGGTTCCTATTCACGATATTCATGAAAATGGAACCGAGTAGAAAAATCAAGGACTGCACGAACAAATAATAAATACTATTATAATAATTTCATTCACACATATTTAGTTATTTTTGGTATCATTTCTCAATGCCACACCCAAGTACGAAAATCTTATTCCGAGCCACGAGCGTGTAGGTATAGAGGCGACAGACCCCGATACACGTCGTGCGGCACCGGACACGACGCTTCCTCGCCCGTATTAAACGTCCGCCTACGCGCTCGCTTCCTGCGCGCTTCGCTGCCAAGAAGCCTCTAAGTGCGCGGAGAAAAGGACCAAAAAAGGATTTGGAAATTATCGAATTATTGCAGATTAGGAATTGAATGTAAAATGTCCGTAAATGAAGTTTTGGTGAAGGTCCTTGATCTGGAAGTGGTCGACTTTATAGTTATGGTGATAACAAATATAGTGATGAAGAAAACTATTACTAACAACAAAAACACGGATAAATACGCGGAAATGCTATACACAACTCTTACAACTAACTCAACTAATTAGAATGCCCAGTATACAATCGAGAATTCAAATGAAATCCTGCGAAAATGTGTGATGTAGATTTACTTCTGAATAAGAATAACTTGTTAGGACTACTTTAGTCCAATCCTTAGTGTCGATGATTTCAATTGGCATTCGTTAACAAACCATGGAATTTCGAAGTTTCGTTTTAAATAAAAAAGTTTAGTTGTCAAATGATTCTATGATGAAAGAATAAGTTCAATTAGATATTATATCGACAACAACATATTATGGCAATGTGCCGTGCGTTCTTGACAATGACTTTGTTTAAATACATTAGCATATTTCGAAACGTGAGTAATGTCTGCCAATGTCGGCTTGTAATATGAACGCTGAAATATTTTTATATGCAAATAAATATGAATATCATTCATATTAGGTATATTTCTTTTATTTCTTGATTTGTATTTGAATAAAATATTAATTTACAATGATATTATTGCCATTCCTAATCTTAAATTTAAGCCTTGTGAGGTATGGTCAAGTTTTGTGCCAGACGATCGGTAGACCTAACCTGAAAAAACTCCAATCCTGTATTATTAATTAAATATGAAAATTTATTATGAGCTCAACAGCCAATTTAAATAACTTATTAGTCAATGGACGTCGTCTTGAAAAGGTGGTTTAACCTACGAGCAAGCGATACAATAAATAAAAACCCAAGATGAATCTTACACACCTACACATGCAAATCTATTTTGAGAATGATTCGCGGACTCAATAGCCCGACAGTAACGGTGCCTTTGATGTGCACCTAATGCTGACAGATATGCGGGGTAGGAAGTCGACGCAGACACATTAGAGGAACCTGTCTCGTATGGGAACTGATTATTTGAATACCCTGTGGAAACCGTGTCATGTGGATATATCTACCTTGTTTGTTTGGGTATATATCACACACAAATTTTGGTTAATTGCCTTAGTAGTTATTGTGACTTGTAACTGATGCACTCAATTGTGATGTTTAGGGTTTTCCATGCCATCATTACATTCATTACTCACAAAATTTAACACATCATTTGTGGAATATGTAAGAGAAAAGAAGCAGAATGAATCATTTGTCGCCTTTTCCTCACTAGTCTTCCTTCCTTCCTTCTTCAACGATCAGATCTTTTGATCCAAACTGCACAGGAAAATCAATCTCATGCCTGGCCTATACAGTACATAACAAAAGTAATATAAGCTAACATGTAGGTTTTTGTTTGCAGGTACGTTGTCCGAGCGGGTAGTCTGCGGTGGCCGGGCGCATGCGCGCGAGCCCCGTGGGAACGCGGCCGCTTCCTCGAACGTACTCCGCTGGCCGGCCACCGGCCTCCGGTTACATGACCGGTTGTCCAGCGCGAAAGGGTTGCCCTATGCTTAATGGGTATGTTACAACAAGTGTGATGGTATTGTGGCAGTCATAAATAGAGATGAAAACTACGACTGCAAGTATCAGAGGAAAAGATACGATAATTTTCTTTGGGTTTTGGTCACAAGACCTTTGCTAACTTCTCGTTGAGGCTTTGATTTAAAACATCAGTCTGGCCCGCAAGCATACGTTATAAAAAACTACTAAAGGTAAGTGAAAAGTTAGGAAACCAAGCAGCGGCTTAAATTGTAATTAAACCTGAATTGGAATCTACTTGATTAAATAACGCCCTATTGCTAATTCAAAACTTATACTCACACGTCTTATTTCTCGCTCCGCTGTCATAATATGTAGCCGATGTCTGTCTCAGCAAAATATCCTATCTGACTGGATACGGCGCTTCCTCAAACACGAACCCCTTCAATAAGTTGGCAGCCGCAGCCTCGGATTACAGAACCGGTTACCGGTTTGGTATTAGTTATATTGCTCGTGCAGAGAAGGGTTATGATTTGGGCTTGCCTCTCCCACTATTGTTTATTTACACCTACAGGCGGTGGGGAAACTAATGGGGTTAACCATTATTGAAGAAACTTTTTTGCTTATAAATTACGTTCAGGTTGGTAACTACTAACTACTTATAAAACCACAATTTCTGACCGCACTGGCTTACGAAACTAGTATTGAAAACTAAGATTACCTACTTGGTTTGTTGGTTGAGATTGAGAAATAAAAACCTCACTTTGCAAGGAGAACGATGAAAGTAAAGAGCTGGAAGTTTCAAAGGTCCATTTACCAGAATACTGAACTTCTGAAAACACTTATTCAGTTTCAGTCTCACTGACATAGATGGATGTTTCCCCAGATAATGATGTCGTTCATTTAAAATATTATTATTGTCACACCAAAAATAATGAGGATGCTTTAGAAACTTCAATATTATGATTGAATATTTATTAAGCAAACTAGATTACTACAACCATCAAGCGAAAAGTCAATAATTGTTTTTTGGAGTGAAGGTAGTGATAGTTTTTTTCCGGAGAAACACCCACACATAATGATAATGATTAAGCCCTTAATTCCGAATCTAGACAACAAATAATATTGATGAATAATAGTTTTATTTTGAAACTGAGATATGTGTTTCTTATTCTATCGTGTCTCTAAGCCTACCGTGCTTCTCTCCATTCCTTTTTGACCTTTGGCAAGTTTTTCTCGAAACGATTTAGTGAGTGCCCAATGGGCACTGCTCATGTCTTACACCTATAATTATGTTAAACATGGGAGTATACTTGAGTTGAAAGTCTTTCTTTTCAGTGCCATGCCGAGTTCTTTAGACTTCATTATCTCCTTGAGAGACCAGTATATTTTTCATACAATTGTAATCCTCGTGTTTATTTCTTGCCTTTGGTCGAGATAACTTGACCCTTGTATGTAGTCCTCTACATATGCCAAGATTTCCACTTTTGTCGAGTTTGTCATTAGTTTAGTCTTCTTGGTGGAGTTAATTTTTAGACAAATTATTACGCTTCCCTCCTTCAGGCTTTGATCATAATTTGCAGGTTTTCTGGATTTTCTTCAAATAACATTAAACCATCGGCAAATCTGAGGTGGTTCAATTTCTACCCATTTATGTTCAGTTTGTAAAACATACAAATAGCTAAAAACTCTAAAAAGGAAACATTCAAAGTTCCCCGAACTATAGAGTAATATCCGTTCAATACATGACTGAGAGATCAAAGGTGCAACTTGCACGCTCGTCACCGTTATACACAAGCTGGTTTTGAAACTGTTAACTACTCAAAGGGCTATGCCAATAGATAGAGTTTCTGAAGTATAGAGTTACAGTAATAACCAACATAAAATAAATTCCATGATAATTATTTCTTTGTCAAAGAAGTTTCATGTTGAAAATCTTCGATGCAAAATGTTTAAAGTAAGAATAAATTCACAAAGAAGTTTTATGGTGTTAACAATGAAAACACAGGATTTCAACACAGTAGGTACTCACTACCCAAAAGATTGCCTGCAACGCTTCAAAAGAATTTTGATTAAAAACTTCAATCGACATTCTTGGAAACATTCGCTTCGTTGACATCTGTAATCGCTTTCGCTTTTCATCGAACAAAAACGTGTAAACTTTCAGACAAATCTTTAAATAAGGTAGTTTCTACATTATTTACGTGTATAGTTTTTAGTACGCCATTAGCTGTATCCCCTAGGCATGCGTGTTGGGCCGATGCATCGTAGCGTCTAACCTCAGTTGAACCCGCTGTAAGTTTAAGTTGCCATGTTTCAAAATTATCCTTGGACATAAATTTATTTCTGTTTGTTTCATATTCTGTGTATATTCTCTAACGTGTCTAAAGAGTTTGCCTCATTCGATTTATTATCTACGATGAAAGAATATACTAGTTTATTATACGACGTCAGTTTTTTTTTTGTTCTGATTCTGTGTAATAGGCTATAAGTTTTGTTAAGACATGTTCGCTGTGTATCGCCAAATTGAACGGAAACGGATATTCGAGACGTGAATTGTAATACGAAATAATTTGACGATTGACTCAGGAATCAGGATATGTCGACAACATACATCGTTCAAATACTTTCTCTGTCGCATAGAAAAAATATGTTTATGTTGAGTGACTCATTATTTAGACTTATAGCATGAATGCTTAAATTTCACATAATATTTAAAATGTATTTGTTTCGAACTCCCAGATTTATTTTACCGATTAAAACTGCACAGTAACTCTCATTACTCCAATCTAATCTTTAGATATTCCTCTCGAAATATCGTGCCCAACTCCAGTGGAGCTTGTGAAAACATTCCGTGCCGGCTCTTCGCCGAGTCCGCCGACCCACCCTAGAACTCGAATAATACCTAATGGATACGTCAATAAGAAACTCAACACCAACGAATTGAATTACAGAACCCCACCGACTGCGTTTACACACTTTAAATATTTATAATTGGATATCTTTCCAAAGGGTTCCTTTGTATGAAAAATAAAAAACTGCCACATTTTTTACGCTTACATTTCCATTTCACTCGTCCCGTTTTTAATTCGGCACATGAACTTAATTAAGACGCAAGTTAATGCAACATTGAGAATGAAAAATAAACAAATCAACGTCGAACGACTCTCACTTTGTCTTCATTCGCCGAAATCAATTTATAATAAGTCACTATTTTTACAACACATTTTTATAGATATTAAAGTAATTTAAGGCACTCCCGCAGCTCTAACCAATTCCAATGATATCCGAAACACATCGCGCCTCTTAATACTTCGTGATAGATATTTCCAGTAATAAACGTCTCTCTTATTACGGCACATCCTTCCATGTTTGTAGAATTTTCAGAATATCCGGCTGAGAGGACCGAGTGGTGCTTCGCAGAGATATTTTCTTCTTTTTTATCGTTGAGCTCTCTGTCGTTTTTGGACGCAAAAGTTGCCTAATGATACCGAGAAAATGACGTGTATTCGCCATGAAATTTCCTTTGCCGACAAACGCTAACTAACGTATAGCATGGCTTATAAATAGGGCAGTGGATGAGAGAACACTTCCGGAGTACGGTGGAGAACGAAGCTTTGGCGGGGCCGTCACTGTATAAATTCTAGAGCACAGAAGGACCATTTTTAAAAACGCATGATAGTAATCTTACGGGTCGCTTTAGCTAAGACAAAGGGTATTGTCAAGAATGTCGCATTACTCTAAGATTGCTTGTTCTCTTCTAGTGACTACATTTTTGTTCCCATTTCTTTAAAAATATTTTGCGTATACGTGCTTCAGATTTTATCATGTGCTCTGAGCTTCTGTATCTTCTTACTTCCTGGTAATACAGCCACACGTACTCATGCAACGCAATTACCGCTCGCTGATGAAAGTTTAACGGCCATGCTTGTTATATGTTTTTATACAATAGTTACTGGCATGTTGGATACTACAGCTAATGGCTAAGTTTGTGGATCTGTTCTGAAATAACTGAATATTTATTAATGGTGATTCTACTATACACAAATGAAGCACTAACATTTGGTTTATTATTTATTTACCTTATTATATTAATCCTACTAATATGTATTTAAATGTAAAAGTTTGTGAAGATGTTTGGATGTTTGTTACTCAATCATGCTGTTAGGGCTGAACGGAGATGGATGAAATTACAGACAGAATGGCATACAGATAGAATATAACCCGGATTTTGTTATATGTTACATATAAATAAATAAATATTTTTTGGAAATTTTTACACAGCACCATCTAGTCCCAAACTAAGCTAGATTGTGCTATGGGTACTAGATAATGGATATAAATACATTTTTTTTTGTAAATACATACTTATAATATATAAGAAAGTTAAGTTAAGTTAGAGCAGACGAGTCCTTGAGTGGAGTCCGCGTATCGGCAAACGCAGCGTAGGGCCCGGTGGACCGACGACCTAAAGAACGTGGCTGGGGGAGACTGGATGCGGAAGGCAGAGGACCGAGCGTTGTGGCGCAACTTGGGAGAGGCCTATGCCCAGCAGTGGACTGCGATAGGCTAAGTTGATTGAATATATAAGAAACACCCAGACCAACCCAAACACTTATGTTCATCACACAAATATTTGTGTCCTGTGGGAATCGAATGCACGACCTCGTGATCAGCAGTCCGACCCTCGAACCACCAGACCACAGACGTCGTCGAACGTCGTCGACGTCGATATAGGCTACTTTTTTTCCCGGGAAGATGAACAGTTGCCGAGGGATGCGCGATAAACGACATTCACGCGGACGTAGCTGGGGGTATTGAATAATAAATCTAGATAGGTACACACGGCTACACATCAAGCTGTACATTTCCAGTATACGGTGACCTCGCATTGTATAGGCTTTCCGTACAATGTGAGATCAGCTTATACTGGAAATGTACAGCTTGATGTGTAGCCGTGTGTACCTACTCAGTCAAGCAAAGCTTCTGAAACAAAGTTAACTTAAAAGCACAAACAACTGTAACAAATTGTAAAATGACAATATCCTTCTGAAATGGTTTGAAACAGATTTTAATCCCTCTTCAATTTGGACGCGAACTAAAGAAAATATTCCAACAATTTAATAATGGGATTGGATGGTCCCGAATCCATTCGTTTATCCACTCTCAACTAAACGAGAAAGAGATAAAAAGTGACGAGGTAGACGGGAGTTTTTGTCGCCTCACTTTGTAAACCTTCCAGCAAGCTGCAGGATTTATTAAAATTTCCCGCCGAGCGCGCCGGTCACTTGTTACACCTAATTAATATAAATGGGTGTGTATTAAATAGCGTACTCCTTAGTCTCCTTACAGTCTGTGCTATCTAATTACATTAGTATTTAACTGCCTCGTTGGTCTAGTGGTCGCAAGCGCGACTGCTGATCGTGGGGTCCTGGGTGCGATTCCCGGGTCGGGCAAAGTGTTATTGGTTCTTTAGGTAATTCTCAGTAGCAGCCCGGAGTCTGGATTTGTGCCCGGTTAATGGCAATAGGCTCGCCCCCTATTACATGGGACTATAACATTAACATAACTGGCGAAATGTGGGTGTACAATACACCTCTGCCTACCCCTTCGGGGAAATACAGGCGTGATGTTATGATATGTTATTAGTATTTAATATTTATGCACGTACACATTTTTTCTCAACGTTATTCTCTTTACTTTTGAACTGAAGCGTTTTTCTCACACAGAGTAATTTCATCATCATTTCAGCCGAAAGACGTCCACTGCTGGACAGAGTAATTTGCATAACAACATTATTTCTTTTTAGGGTTCCGTAGCCAAAGGGTGTAAACGGGACCCTATTACTCTCGCTACGCTGTCCGTCCTTCCGTCTGTCTGTCACAGGGCTGTATCTTTGTAACGGTAATAGATAACCAGTTGAAATTTTCACAGAATATGTGTTACTATGATGCCTATCACGACAAATACTAAAAATTACAAAAGTCTAAAACCAAAAGGGGGTCCCCCCCATTCAAGAAACCTCAAAAAACATGCATTTTTTCAACGTTTTTGTTCCTGTTCTATCTTCAAAACGGTAATACATACCAGCGTCAAACTTAGTCTGATTATAGTGCATACTATGTAGTTTAGCAATAAATACTAAAAACAGGACAAACATCACTGAGGTATTATCACCTCAGTGACAAACATAGACATATGTGGTGGTACCTAACTACGTAAGAAAGAGATTCACATTTCGCTTACGATCGCTGATGTCCTTTGATAAACTCTGAGTCCGACTCATACTTGGCCGATTTTTAGTAAAAATTTCCGCTTAGCAATTAAAATAAATAAATATTTTTGGGACATTTTTACACAACACCATCTAGTCCCAAACTAAGCAGAGCTTGTGTTATGGGTACTAGACAATGGATATAATACATATATACTATTTTTTTTGTAAATACATACTTATGATACATAATAATTATAGGGTCGATTTCATGTTTCGAATTAAAATGACACATTTTTGACGATTTTTGTAAACCCCCGTTTTATTGTTATCTGATGGTATTTAACGTTTGCTATAATGAAGTTATACACATACTATGTAAAAATACAGGGCGCATCTTGTTAAAAATAGAAGAAAACCAAAAAAAATAGAAACACGAATGAATAAGTTTTTACACAAATGAAATTCTTTAATCGCGAATGAAATGTGTAGGACACTAATGATTTGCTAGCTGGACAACATTCATAACCATGATTTTATAAAATAAAAATACATAACAAGGTCTTGAATGAAGCGGGCGATGGTGATTCTAAGGTATCTAAGTGAGAAATAAAATGCTGATTGTTAATGTACTTATTCAATTTGAAAACCTACCCGTAAAACTTCAACTTAAAATTTTGTTGCGATTCGTTTTTCCACTTGTCAGTTGCCATTCGTTTTTCCACTTGTCCGTTGCGATTCGTTTTACCACTTGTCCGTTGAAGTTTCACTTGTACTATGTGTCCCAGCACACATTTCGTTTTTTTTATTCAATTTGTATTCAATAAGTTTTTATGACAATAGTTAACTGCAATCTTGATATATCATAATCCAAAAATTCCAAATATTACGTAGCATTATTTCAGCAAAAATGTATTGAATACTTTCATTAATAAAAAAAATAACATTAGGTAAATTTTTTTTATGGAAAGAATGTAACATGCTTTTTATTATATTTCTATATACAACCTAATTCTTAGCTTATACTAAACCTCTTAAGGGGTCATTGTACTCATCATAATGAACAACTTTTACTATGGGAACAACCCTGAAACCAGGAAGAATGAAAGAATAAGATTGGATATTTGTATATGTAGGTATTTCTACTAATTTCTTATAATATATATTTTTAATGATTTAAATAGTGGAAAGAAAAAATCGCTCACGAGCAGGATTCGAACCTGAGACTCCTGGCTCAGTACGCCAGTCTTTGGGTGACGTCAGCGATATCTTATTAAGAAACAGTGATTCTTCTTTTTTTTCCACTATTTAAATACCGATAACACGGTTTTGTGAGGCATAGTGATATTGCAGAATTTATACATGTATGAATAAATAAATAAATACTAAATAAATCGTTAGATTTCGCTTCGCATGCATAAATGCGTTAAAAATAATAAAATATATAATTTTGTCAATCAATTTTTTTTTGTTGTATTTGCAATCAGTTTATACAATTAAAAAGATGGTTTGAGTGATTTTCAAGGTGATCTACATGAGGATACTTTATTGCGCTAGGCGCTATGTATGGCACGTTTTTAACGTACTTTTGTGTAAAGTTGTAAAACAAAAGTTGTGTAGTTAGACGTCATTTAATACTCATACTGGACTGGTAATCTGAAGGTCAAGCCGCAAGTGCCATATGGTACCCTTACATTATACCCTTTTAACCTTTTTCAACTTCGTAACTTTTTTTTATATTCTAATCAGTCATTTTAAAGACAACGTCATTTGTGTAAAATTCAATTTCATTAGTGTTATGCTAAAAACGACACGAATGAAGTGGCACAAATCAAATTTTGAGCGAAAAATCTGATTTAAAACATCATAGAACATCCTAGACGCCATTTGAAGGAAACAAAATATCCGTGTTTTTAGATACTACCATACGCGCATTATTGTGAATTTATTGTTAAAAAACTCGTTGTTATACTTCTATAAACACGAATGATTGTATTTTTGTCTTGAGCATTGAAACCCAATCATATATAGATTTCTCACCGGAATAACAAAGCGTGCGTCTGCTTTCACCGAATGTTCAGGTGCCCTTGGGGCTCCTCTGCGTATTGCAGGAGTAAGGCATGGGCAGAAATTCACAGGTTTATTTTAATAGATTTTTTTTGTTGATCTACACTAATGATTGAAAAAATTTATCGTATAATGAATCGCAGAGAAATCATGTTCTGCTTTGTGGTAGTTAGTACCTATAGGTGTCACTCGACTTTATGTTTATTAATGTGTAACCGAATGAAATTAAAGTACAATTTCACCAGATCATATTTTTTTAAATTCACTTTTTGTTGAAAAAGCAACAAAAAACCAGGTGCCACGAATGAAAATTTTTACAGTTTTTTTTCATTATCTTAAATATGAAATGTAATAGTGTATTGTAACTGTAACATATAAAGGCATAACATAAGTATCACATCAAATGAGAACTATGTAAATTTCAGCAAAATTGTAGAAATTATTTCATGAAAACACTTTTTACGCTTCGTTTGAAATCGACCCTATAACGAACGTAGTTTTCATTTGTGTGTTCAATCGCTTATTTAATGCTTAATTGCTTTTAAATACATAATATATTATATTCCTTAAGAGTCTGAGAAATCTTAATTCAGTTGTCTGTAGCGCTCGCTATTTGATACAGAAAACATCACGACATTTGCATAACTCAGCAATAAATATTAAACATTTTAACTTTAATATATTAATATTGCATGTCTGTATAAAACAAGGTGAACGTACTAGTACCAAAGTTATTTCGAGTGGCTAGAAATGCTAAATGTACGTTTAAAGTTCAAGTATACTTGTGGAAAAATAACACATAATTTACTTATTTATTGTTACATTAGTAATGCATACTTTAATGAAGTGTATCTTAATGAGTAAAACAATCAGTCGTTTACATTTTAACGTGTCCTAATCGCAAAAGGATATCGATTATTACTGAATTAATTAAATTTTCATTCAAACAAACGGGTGGCGTCGGGGGACGCCCGACAGAAGCGTAGCTTCTAAGCATTTGCAAGCGTGGATAAAATGGCCGCGTGAATTAACTAACGTTGACGTTTTTCCTCGGTTTATTCCCAGGCGGCCGAGCGCGCAACAACGCTATAGAAGCTTCGCTTCAATAGAAGCTTTGCTTCAATAAAAGCTTCGCTTTAAACATTTGGTTTCTAATAGCATCGGTGGAACTTAACGATTACCTACTGTCTATTATAGGCACAGACATAGTAAAAAATATAGACTAAGTGCTGCGAACAACCATAGTGAATGAAGAAGAAGATGCTTACCTACTGGACGATGCCGCGATATGTGAACTGAGAGGGGTGAGCACGGTTTAAGGTACATCTGTGTGCGTGAGCGCTGGTTTGTACACGGAGCACAGTTTTATTGGCTTCACTATGATTGTTCGCAGTACTTTGTCTATATTTTTTACTATGTCTGTGATCATAGGTAGATGTCACAAATAGTAGTCGGAGTGGCAACGAGCGGACCAGTGACCGATTGATTGGAAAATTGTCTCCTGACGCCGCAATGTCGTCGTGCCCGAGACCCGACGCCTTCCTGCCGACGTTCTTTTCAATATACCTCCATTTATATGTAGGCAACTGGGCACTTGTTGTTCTAGTACGCATTGGTCAATTCACTGCCCATTCGCGTAGTAGTAGTAGCAGATAGTAAGTCGGTAGAGACGAGATGAGTTGCATAACAATATCAGACTACTTTTCCCTTAATTGTACATCTGCGGTTAAGTTGTGATCACAAATAGAGTCAATGTTTGATGCCTTCATGGAAATACTGTCTTTATATGCCATAGGATGGCGAAACGAGTTTGCGTCATGTCGTGAGGTCACGTTCGTAAATTGAAACTTAAACATGGAAAGTCTCATCTGATTGTAATCTCACTGGCATCCGTATCCAGGAAACAAAAAAAAAGCACCGTGTCCGCATCGGAACACAGACTCAGCAATGCAAGCATCACTGTTTGGCGGCAGAAATAGGTACGGTGCCTGCCTACTTCAGTCCAAGCCTGAGACGTATTAAATGAACATTTTCTGTCGTTCCATCAGCAGCCTACAAGTCCTATATTAGACTAATAATAATAAGACAGTTTAACCGTGTAACGTTAATCAAACTTGAAAATTGTTGCTCTACACATGTTTAGAGTTGATGACGTTTTAATTAACATAAACGCCGTGTGTGGGCGAACCGGCTATTATCCACCGGTGCGATGTATTTGCACGTACGTCTTACTCCATTGAGCTTAGTATACGACCGTAACCCATGACTCCAATGATCCACCTCCTCAGGAATTCCTTCTGATGCTACTTCGTACTTTTCCTCCTAAATTATGCAAACATCCATATGGAATGGGGGAAATAAACTCTCAATATTGCAAAGAAACGGCATTCTAATCGCAACATAGGTCCCTATCCCATAAATATTATATGGGATGGAAGTAACAAAATATTTACGGGGGTATGAAGACAAGCGTCTTACGGATGGCGTTTATAGGTCAGAGACCGGCGCACTCCAGTTTAAAGCCGCCTTCGTCGCGAAGCTCCCTACTCTGACTGAAATTACTGAAATTTAACGCTGTCGCCGTCGCTGGCGAAACGCCGCGGGTGATTTTCCACCCTCGCGCACCGGTAGCTGCGGTCGCCAGAGCCCGCCTACAGACATCAAAGTGCAAGATTTTATTATTACGTTACAGACCGAACGGAGGAGCAAAAAGCGCTTCGTTGCCACTCCACTACCGGAGTTTACAGATTTATTTCCCACTCCTTAACAACCTCGCCGGAGTCAGGAGTGCCGTCTGTATTTGATTAAAGAAAACACGAATAATTTGTGCACCGACACAAATAATTGAGTCTTCAAGTTTTCACTGTGATGAGTTTGTAGTCAAGACTCAAGAGGTATTCGTGCTCGATGCATCAAATGGAATACATTGTGACATGAATATTGCAGGTTGTTATTGGATCGTTAGTCTTGATGTTGACTGCCACACGCGATATTGTATTTTCATTTCGTTCAACTTTTAAATGTTTTACAAACCCAAGTAGGCAATGGAGAAGCATACATACAGCTTCATTAACTTGGTATCTTAGCACCTGCGAAATTACTCACTTGTAATAATCTTTCAAGAAACATACACACCATTTAATTATAAGATTTATGTTTTTTTCTCGTTAAGGCTGTTAACCATTTGTTGGATCGAGTTTTGTAAATTGTTCCGCGAGTTATTTACGAGTTATTTTTTCTGCATTTGTAATAGAATCGCAGAAATGGCATGTATCGGATACGCATGACTCCTCAACAGCCCTGGGGTCTACTCCCATTCGACGATATTCGATAAATCGTACGATTCATCGCATAATTTGCTACTCCGGTCAACCATTGTTCCCTTATCGCATGCGATGATCGTGTTTTGACGTTTGTTTTTCTCATCTCCGGTAAATTGTATACGACTATGAACCGTAGTCTATCTTAATTGTGCCTTTTTTAACCGACTTCAAAAAAAGGAGGAGGTTATGTATTCGGCGGGTTTTTTTTTTTTTTTCATGTATGTACACCGATTACTCCGAGATTTGTGAGCCGATTTACGTCGTTGTTTTTTTATTTAATTTTAGAGGAAGCCCGCGCGGTGGTCCCATATAAATTTTATTGACTTAGGTTGAGCAGTTTTTAACCAGCTTCAATAAATCAGTTTATTTTAGCTTCGCCTATCTAGATGATCTGCTCATTGGTTCGTATTTCTGAGAATTCTTGACCGATTTGCGTGTTTTTTTTTTAACGATAGTGATTGGACGTTTGGAAGAACATGAGCGAGACCTTTGCCCAGCAGTGGGATAGCAAAGGTTGATAAAAAATATATTCTCAAATTGGTTCTATAAACATTTATGAATCAACCCTCGCAATTGTCAACTAAAAAGTATGAAATAAAAACTTTTTAACAAAAAAAAACCGACTTCAAAAACCTTAACTAAAAAGTAAAAAATAATTCTTATAAAACCTTTTTCAAAATCTCTTCATAAACCAACATTTTGAAGGCGGCGCGTGATTGACCCTTTCTTTACGTGTATGTTAGTAACACGCGCCGCCTTCAAAATGTTGGTTTATGAAAAGATTTTGAAAAAGGTTTTATAAGAATTATTTTTTACTTTTTAGTTAAGGTTTTTGAAGTCGGTTTGTTTTTTGTTAAAAAGTTTTTATGTGCCTATCTTTATTATGTAAGTATCAGTCGGAACGAAAGTTCGTACTTGGTTTGTCGTTCGTAAAACGCGAGTAGACCTACAGGACGCTTTAAAACATTAAATATAGTTCCGCGTTTATCTGCTGATAAGGTTTTGTAATAACTAATTATTATATATACACCACCGATTTGTATACTATCAAACATAAGAGAGATAAGTGGCGTTTTCTCGTTTCGGAAGCCAAGCCAACAGGTAAGTCAATAAGTAAATATATTGTAATGTAACCGATTTGTATGTATATTACCAGAGTAGTAATTTTCACAGGAATACCACTTTTCGAGACATATTTTTAATATTCATTGAATTTAATAATATATTTTTATACATGTTTGCAACTAGTACGGTTAGCGTGAGAATAAAACTAAAGGAGATTGTATCAGCTCTTTTTATTCCCGCTGAAGTTGTAAAAGTCAACTGAGGGCAACGAGCTATTTAATGAAGCAATTGGTTAGCAAATGTTTCTACGCTTAACTATTGCCAATTTGCCAAGGGTCCCACCCAAAATGTCAAAGTATACTGAAGTGATTTTTAATGGTGTAGATAGGGTGACGAAAGTAGCTAAAGGCCCACTTGATGTTAAGGTTAAGTGGTTACCTTTGCCTATAACTACTGCAATACCACCTAGGCCTAAATGGTATTACAAATCGTATTCGCCAATGTGAGGCATGAAGATTGAAAGTCTTATGAAATTATCAGTAATTGTATTTTGACCGAAACCCTTACCCTTCGCACCGAAACAGAAATGCAAACATCACTGGTTGGTGACTGAAATAGGTACGGTGACTACGGTGCGGTGGTAGTACTTCCCCGGACGGGCTCTCATAAGGAGCTCTACTGCTACTAGTTTGAAACAATTAGATATAAAAGCCAAGTTTGAGTGTCTGTCTACGAAACAGCTGCTCTGCACACGAAGGAAACAAAGACCTTCCCTGAAATAAACTTTACAAGTAATTTAGGAGTGGGCTTCAATTCCCATTGGTGGTCAGGCTCATAAATATAAAAATTATGCAATGAAAATTATGTCAGAATTTTTATAATAAATTACATGATAAAAATAACACTGTACAACAATGGTGTGTCATACACGGCTTGTTTCAAAGGGCAAGGAAGGACGCTTGGGGCGACGCACCCGGCGGCCGATGTCTCGCGATGCGATCAAGTCGTGCGATATTACGCTACCGAACGTCCTCGTAGCCCAGGTGCCAATGTGTCACATTTGCATAAGGAAACTCTTCAAGAACATGCGGGAAAGTTGTTTGTCAATGGATGGGAGATTCCGCTCTTGAAGATAAGTGAAATTTTAATGAGGACTGTAAGCTGTAAGGCCAAAGATACATTACATAAAAAGCTCTTAACAAGTTTTCTGTTTAGGAATTTGTTTATCTGATCTCTGAGACCCAAAAATATGAAGTCAGAATACATCCTTCAATGTCATTCAGATTGGGATTCGCCAGAGGATGGGCAGCAGCGGTCTCTGAGTATTTTTTAACAACCGACTGCGATCGCCAACCCGCCTGCCAAGCGTGGCGATTATGGCATATCCTCCCCCCCTTTGGGTGAGCCCTTTGTCCAGCAGTGGACGTCTTTCGGCGGAAATGAATGATGAATGAATGTCATTCAGAAATAAAATACTAATACCCGAACATTGCCAACTGAGATTGATTTCAATTCGATTACGATTGTAATAAAGAATATGTAATATGAATCTGCAGTCATAATGTGCATTGCAGACGTTGCAAACGTCGCAACACGTGTAAAACAAAACAACCAGCAAGTACATTATCTCTGCCTGCAGACGTACACAGGAACGCACTCAGGGACTGCTCGGCCGAGTATGATAAATGGACAACCCGTACACCCGCTCCAATTCTTCTCTTTACCCCGCCAGTGTGGGTGGGAGATATATGACAGTAATGGAAAGATGTGACACCATAACCGCAAGGGAAATAAAGCGGACGCTGCGAAATTAAATATCCTTTATCTAACTTGGCTTCCTCCTTCACAAAATCAATAATAGTTTTAAACAGAGGTTCGTGCTCTAGATAGAGATGCGAAGATCTGTTAAATAAAATTGAAAATTTTCTCACGTCTTCAAAACACACATCAATGAATCCGGTGATTCGATAATCCCGTCCTCAAATACGATCCATTTATCGTTCGGAGTGGTGTACTCTGCAGTCTGCCATGATAGATGAGTGCGATGCCGCTCTGCCCTCCTGTCATATTTTATTCTAATGCACAGCTTTGTCAAGCGCTACTTAAACATTGATACATCTTCTATTTACAACGCACAGGCTAATCTAGTGGTTCTAGGAGGATGAAATTTTGCACAGGAGTTCTTCAGATAACAGAATTTTTGAAAATTCGTCAGCTAAGGGGGCTTAATAGGGAAAGAAAAGTGGGATGGTTCCTGAGATGTTACTGATGGGAAATCATCGGGCACACAGCTAGTATCATAAAAAGATTAAAAAATCTACATCTCGTTTCATCTCATGCATTTATTTTTTCCGTTTCCGGATGTCGAAAGAAAAGACGCGCGGGCGCTCCTGAGCTGCGAGTTCAAATCCTGCGACGCTCTGTTAAAAAAAATACCTAAAAATAGATCCAGTATCTTTTTTGAAGTATCTTGATAATAAAACACAAAACTTTTATGAAGACCACAAGTGAACATTGTTATCCAGACGACAAAGTGAAAACAAACAAAAGTTTAGAGAGTGACAACAAGAAGACATAAAATACGACAATAAATGTATACAAAGTGATTACCATCAAAAAACAATATCAACAATTATCTATCATAACTAATTAACTAAAAAAAGTGGATAAATAAACACCAATAAGTGAAAAAGTGTGGTTCTCCGAAACAAAGACAGTGCAAAAAATTCCTAACGCATGAATCATTTTAACGGCTGTAAATAAATTTGAAATCTAATAAACACAATAAGGTGCAAAAATTCAACCTTCGCTTCAACTGTACGAATAGCACGGTTGGCGACCAGCGCTGGATAGCAGCGGTTTGACTCACGTTCGAATCCCACGGCGGGCGATTCTTTTTGAAAGTTATTTCGCAATTATCTCAATTATTACCTAGAAATAATGTCAGAAGGAAACGAAAACATAACATTACGACGACGAAAACAGTTGTTTAGATCAAAGTCAATAGACTCGCTGAGTAATGACTCATCATTGGACGAAACAGGTTCCGACTTAAACGCAAGAAGTCTTGAGCTATCAACAGGGATCAGTAATACTTACTTAAATGAAATCAAAATTGAAATGACTCAGTTAAAAGAACAACTAGAAAGTACACGTAATGAATTAGAAATTATAATTTTGGAAAACAACGAACTTAAGAGTACTATATCACGTCAGCAGTTACACATCAACACACTTAAGGAAGTTTGTACCAGTCCTCTAAAATCACAAAGATTGCAATTACTATCAGCACGAAAAAGAAGTAGAAGTTCAATTACAGATAATCTGCGTTTATCTATGGAGCAAACCGAACACTCTCCCTGCAACAATAAAATAGACAGCATTCAAACCTCAAAAACATTTTCACACCCACCCCAACTAAATAAAAACCACTTCAAAACACAAAATGAGAAAACCACTTCACAAATAGAAAATACCAATGAATATACCCAATCGAATATCGGTAAAAAACATAATATATTCATATTCGGCGATCAACAAGCACATGGGCTAAACAGAAGTATGATGAAAACCAGATTAAATAAATGGAACGATAACTACAGGATTACGTCGATGATAAAACCAAACGCAACAAGTACGCAGATCTTGAGCAGCTGCAATGAAGATTTTCTGAAGACCCTGAATCCCGATGACATCATAGTATTAGTCCTAGGCTCAAACGACAAATACCCGTATGTACTAATATCAGAAATATGCAATGTGATACACAGCCTTCGCACATATACTGTATTTTTAACAAGTGTTCAGTACAATCCATATCTAAATGAGCAAATGATAAATGAAAAGTTAGAATTAATAACCAAGAACTATAAAAATTGTAAATACCTAAAAATACTCAATGATACTCAATATAACAATAATGTAAATTATCCTATGAGTTACCATAAAAACTACCTCTTACACTTATGTCTAAAATTGAACACTGAAATAGATTACAAACGTTACCAAAATGAAATAATAAACCAGTACAAAAGTAAAAAAACAATATCAAACTACCCTTTAGTACAACCAAGTGCCATAGAACCGAAAATAAAAATAAAAAACACTATACAAACTAAAATTACAACATTTTTTACGACAAAAGAAAAATCTAAATCATCCCCAAACACTATTTGTTTTCGCAGAACAGATTAAAATAGAAACCGTCACACTAATACACCAAAACATTGCAGGCATACTAAACAAACAAGAACTATTTGAAGTAGCCATTGCCGATCTTGTCAAAACTATAGGTAAAATAGACATTATTTGCCTTACAGAAACATTTATCAAACGCGGCTCTGAACCCAACCTTAGAATAGGTAACTATAGACTAGTGTCATTCTTCTCGCGACCTAACCAACGTAGAGGTGGCTCATGCATTCTTTTAAAACATGATCTAGATTATAAAGAAATCAATAACCTTCCCCTCTCAGTTCCCGGCCATTTCGAGTGCTGCGCCATCGAAATTATTAAATTTAGTCTAATAATAGTATGTATTTACAGGACACCTACCTCAAGTACAACAATATTCTTAAATAAATTAGAAATCCTTACAGATAAATTGTCAAAAAAAACAAATAAAAAAATTATCGTTTGTGGTGATTGGAATATCAACACCTTAAAACATAACAAAGTGTCTAGTGACCTATTAACTATTCTCAAAAACAATAATTTAATAAACCACATACAATTAGCTACCCGAAAAAGCTCGGCATTAGATCTTATAGCAAGCAATATCCATGATGGCAAATCTAATCTTCACTACTTAGCGCTCTCTGACCACGAAACGGCACAATCATTAACTGTCAACATAAAACTCAGCCACAGCAATAAAACAATTTCCAACCACTGGTTTAAAAAAGTCAGAGACATGAATGAGGATAACATTACTAAATTCAAGGACTGCATGTCAAGCCTGTCTTTTTCAGAAGTGTACGAATTTCATACTACAAACGAAGCTTTTAAGAGCTTTCATAACACTATCTCTCTATTTTACAACTTATGTTTTCCTTTTAAAAATACAAAAAATTCTAACAAACACGTTAAAAACCGATGCCTAACAAAAAACATAAAACGATGCTGCATCAAAAAAAGAATACTATACCTAAAATATCACCTTTATAAACACAATAAAAAACGAAACAAAATAATATATGAAAACTACACAAAAATATTAAAACAATGTATAAATAAAGCACAACAGATAAACAGCTATAATTTTCTCAAAAACGCAAAAAATGCAAGCAGAGCAGCATGGAAAATCATTAAAGATAACAAAAATAACCCAACCAATAAAATAGAAATAGACTCCATAGAACTGAATGGAAAAAAACACGACAACCCAACCAAAATCTGTGACTTATTTAACCAATATTACACATCATTGTGTAACACTCCCAAAAATAAACATAAAAATCAACAAAAACATATGACTCCTATCCCTCAAAATCCTAAAACTATCTTCCTTACACCAATAGATAAAATTGATATTTTCAAAATTATTAATTCCCTAAAAAATACTAATTCTACCGGATACGATGATATAAATACCAAGGCATTGAAAAAATGCTCAATAGCACTAGTAGCTCCATTAACACACATAATTAATCTGTCCTTAACAGAAGGTAAATTCCCCGAATGTTTAAAAATATCAGTTGTTAAGCCTCTATTTAAAAAGGGTACTAAAACGGACATGAATAACTACAGGCCAATAACTCTTATACCCACACTATCTAAAATTTTTGAAAAAGTTATGTACAGTAAAATAGAGGACTTTCTAACATCATGCAACATTCTTAAAAGAGAACAATTTGGATTCAGGAAAGAAAGCTCCACGGCCTTAGCCTGTTTCACACTAATTAAACACATAACCGAAACTCTAAACAAAAAGTCGATGGTAGCCTGTCTCTTCCTTGATATGACGAAAGCATTTGACTTCGTCTGTCACAAAACATTGCTTTCAAAGTTATCGAACTACGGTATACGTGGAAACGCTAATGAATGGATAAAAAGCTATCTTGAAAATCGTCTCCAATGTGTCGAAATAACCAGAACCTACAAAACCGAACAAAAGAACCACAGATCCACCTATAGACAAAATAATTACGGTACACCACAAGGAAGTATTCTTGCTCCACTTTTATTCCTGTTGTACATCAACGATCTCCCAGACGCATTAAATCATGACTCCATACTCTTTGCCGATGACACGACAATCATAATTAAAAACTCCAACAAAATGTATTTAGAAGAAGGCGTAACAACGGCCCTCGATAACGCCATCAACTGGTTAAAACAAAACAATTTACAAATAAATATGTTAAAAACAAACATCATTCAATTTCAAACATACAAAGCAAATGTAACTCCTTTACACATACAATACAGAGGAACACATATAAATTGCGTTGATAATTGCGTATTTTTAGGTATCACACTAGACAAATACTGTAATTGGAAACAACATATCGACAAATTAGTCAGTAAAATAGATCGCTATGTGTACGTTTTAAAAAAAATCAGACTAACAGTAAATGTAAATACCGCATTAGTCGCATATCATGCATACGTATCTTCTCTACTCAGGTACGGAATTGTTGTTTGGGGAAATTCAGTTGATGTAGACAGAGCCCTTAAGGCACAAAAAAAATGTGTCCGAGCAATATGTGGAGCCAGCTTCCTAGATAGCTGCAAGCCCCTATTTCTCAAACATAAAATATTACCCGTGCCATGTTTGTACATCCTAGAAATATGTATCCTAGTAAAGAAACATCCAGATCTTTTTGAAAAATATGATGCTACGTCTAGACATAGACATAACTTTAAATTGCCCGCAATAAAATTAGAACTATTTAGGAAAAATGCATATTGTATGGCAATTAAGGTATACAATCATCTCCCTCAAACCATTAAAGAATTACCGCTATCCCAATTTAAAAAAAAAATGTATAATTTCTTAATGAGCAAGAACTATTATAGTGTTACAGAATATTTCGAAGATAAGATACCTAGGTTTGTAAAATAAAGGTTAAACATAATTAATATGCATGCTCATAATTTTAATAATTTTGTTATGTATAAGTCCAATTTGCACGCCCCAAGGGGCAGAATATGCTGAAACTAATCATAAGTCACCTACATCTGTAATAATACCATATTCTAGTAAATAAATAATTTGAATTTGAATTTGAATTTGAATTTGTCGTAACGGGATTCAAGCTGTACGTCAAAGGAACGTGACATGTTTTTTTGAGCAAAATTCGTAATTAAATTTACTTAACGAACCTCATAATGCAGCTAAAAACAATAAAATTAAAAAGTGGTCAGAAAAACAAATGGAAAGCGACAAAGGTACAGGTATTGGAAAGCAAAGTTACTTTGACGCATGCCTGGTTCTGTTTGAGCTCTAATACTTGGTAATAGGGACCATGTTTTTATGTTCATGAACATGGATTGAACGCAAAGTTGATTTTGTTTTACATAATCTAAAGGATACCACGGAGACAGTGTTGCCACAAAGCGACGCGGCGAGCGCAGAGAATACGCAAACAGGTGTCGACTCCGAGGTTATATTTGCATATAAATAGAGTTCCTGCTTAACTGTAACACCGCCTCGTCCCTTTCTCTCTCGTTCGATGCTGTTCGCTAGAGGAGTACAGAGAGTTACGCCTCCTTGCACGCGCTGTACGCAAGTACGAGCGACTCCAGGAGATTCTATTTATGTACGGTGATGTAATATGACCAATAGACCGGTCACATAACCGCACACACGAAGACATCTATTGTCTCGCGGCAATCGATAGGAAGTTGATCTATCAAATATTTTATTGCGACAGCAGGACACCTTCGTAGCACAATAATTATATTATTCCCTCGAATGTCTACATCATCAAGATGTTCGGAATTCGTTCACTTTTTACATAAGTATAGAACATAAATATTATCTGATAGAGGCATTTCTAATGTGAATCTTTATAGCATATTGCATATTCTGTAAGACGTGTTTTGTGGCTAGCGCAACTTTTTCTGGTGGAAAAGTTATTAAAATGTGCAGCTAAACCGGTCAGAGCACAACGTCTAGGAAGAGGTCTTGGCATTTTGTCGTCCCTAGTCTTCCTTTAATTCGCATGGAAAAAGTTCAACGCTTACGCACCAGGAATACCTAAGTAAGAAGACACATGAATAATTGAAGCGGAGATGGTCATCTCTAGAATATTAATATCCTCGGTGGTTCGTTGTAGCTGTGAAATTATAAAATAACTATCGTGCCAGGTGATTAGTGGACGGCGCGGCCGTCGTCGATACGGCCGGTTCCACGCCTCTTCCGTTAGCCGTTTTTTATCGTTCGTCTATTACATCATAGGAACACACGCGTTCGCGGTGCGTGACCCGTCTGCGTAGGCGCAGGTGACATGCGAACTCTACATTATTTCAACATCCACCCAGAGCACAAAGTAACCCAGAGAACCTAACTAGTTCTGTTACCCGGGACCGAGACCCCTGTTATTTGTATTCTTTTTTTTGTTGGACCCGAACATTTTCTATTTGTTCCGTCGGTCCCTTTTTTTGCTGGATTGCACCGGCCGCGTTCGAAGGTTCGGAGCGTTTTTACTCGGGCACGGGGAAGCAGCGGGTGGAGAGAGGGCGGCGGCCCCTCCCGCTGCCGAGCCGTCCTTGGCCCGAACGTTCACCTTGGCGCGCTGCGCTGCCCGGCGCACCACAGGTAACAAAGTTCCGCGAACTACGTGATTTCTATGGCTGTCCGCCGAAAGTGGAGCCCAGAGTATCTGTAGAGCCACTCGGCTGGCGCTAATGTTACGGAGAAACATGTAATGAAACACTCGCTCTACCCTCCGGCTGAGACGTGGGACGGACCCCCTCCGTGGTGTGCGTATACTATACTTTTTACTGTAAGTATCTCATGTCTCGCATTAGATGTTCTAGAACATGAGATGATGGACGAGGACAAATCTACGTGGTGGTCCTTCAGAGATATCGTTTTGTATTTAGTCGCTCTAATTACGCGACTTTAAATTTATATAACACCCGCGTCGATTTTATTACCTTCGCAGTTCTTTAACAGTGCCATAAACTTTGTTCAGCAAATGATAAAGACGTACCTAATTTGATTGGACATTTTGTTAGTAAATCATCATCATCCTCCTGCCCTTATCCTAGTTTATTTGGGGTCACATATATTTTTCTTCCATACATCTCTATTAGCCGTCATCTCAATGTTCGCTTTCTCTTTATTCATATCATCTTTGATACAATCCATCCATGTTATCTCTGGCCTGCCTTTCTTCATTCCTCATTTTGTTACTAAATGAACCCTGATTATCGTTCTCCAAACACAGTAGGACAGTAGGTATCTATCTTAGTTGTTAAATGGTCTAATCCCTTCGACTAGATTTTGGAATGGTTTATTATTTCTGACATAGTATTAGTTTTCAACAGAATTCAATTGGAGTTGGAGTTAGATGTCTCAACTTTTGCTCATTCCATATCAATAACGTCAGTACCACACTTGAAATGTTCAGTATTTAAACTGGCACGAATGGTAAAGAATATTGTCCGGTTAAGCAGAAATGGGACTTCGGTCCCACCTGTGAGAGCCCATTCGAAAAAAAAAAAAAAAAAAGTAAAGAATATTCTCAGAATTGAAAGATAAGAAATAACTTTTTAAGTTGTTTTCACGGAAATAAGATAAATGTTAAGATAAACTTAGCCCGCGAGAGGGGGTCAACCGAGAAAACTTTTTCTGACTTAAACCTCATTTCACAAGTAAACGAAGTGGAGTTCTGAGTCTCGGTGAACAGAATTTTAACAATAAGGGAATATGTAAGTAGTTAGAAGAGTAGCTTGGTACCAATTTCTTTTCCAGTTCTATTTTTACAGCCTTTTTATGGTCGGTAAGGTGATTTACTGCTTCAAAAGTGTATTTGTGGCTTACAGCTGAATATAACTTTGGTTTATAGGCGTTTTAGTGCTTTCAGTGCCAGCCGATGCCTGCCTTAGGTTCGTTCACCTTCCCGCTGTCATATCAATCACGTGTCTGTATTGAGTCTGTAATACAGTTAACGAGCTCCTGAGTGCCTATGCTGCGTTTTTGTTGCAGCACAGACGGCAGTATCGGTCTTTTTAATTATATCGTCGCTGTGTCGGGTGCGATGTCAGCGTTCACCGCAGCGGCGGCGGCTCTGGAGCAGTGGCTTCCACAGCTCGCCGACCGTAATCTTATCGCATTAGAGGCCGGACATAGGAAGGGCATTAAATTTGAACGATCGTCGTGAAGCGGCGCGCGGCGAGCAGAACGAACGCGCCTGAAACCGGTCGGCCGTCCGTAAATAATGGATTAGAGGTGGGGAGGGCACGCGGGCCGGGGGAGGGGTGTGGCACACGCACCGGCTGCGCGCGCGGGCGCGAGGGGCGCCGCGCGGCGGGGCGCGGGGCCTGCGCCTCCCGTCAGCTGTTGCGCGCCCGGGACCGCGCAGCGCCGCCAATGCATCGGCGTTGATAGCGCAACGCGCACGCCGCCCGACTCGCGACCCCACTCGGTGACAGTGACACAGTGCTGTGCGTGACGACAGGAGCCGTGCCTGCCATACGAGTGATCATGTGTTGTGAGTGAGCCATGCCTAGGATGTGCAGTGCGTGGACCGCGCCCAGGAGCTGACCACGGCGCTGCCGGGAGATGAGAAGTTATGTTACGCCATCGACCGAGGTGATTATTCCCGACCTCGGCCCTAAAAACACCATGCAAGCGCGCGGCACCGTCACGGAGATGGCTTCACCGGGCCCCGGGAAGGTTTTAGTGCTTTATTCAAGTTCCTAAAACTCGGTAAGCAACGCCGTAATTTTGGCGCTTTTTTGGGATTAACGAAAAAAAGTACCACGCTGGTTGAAGCAGAAAAAGCGTTTTTGGAAATTTCAACAATGGATGTCGCCCTTTCGCTCGGGGGTTCATTGTATAAAAGAAGGTGCGGCTCATATTTTTTATTTAAGTATCCACTGTCGGGTGTTTTTGATTTTGATAATAAAGGAAACCGGTACCATGTAACTAGGTATTACCTACGTATTTAGGGCGACGTCTGCTCCAAGCAGAAACAATTATTATCTTTAGTTGCAAGTTCCCCTTTTAAATTGTAAATAGGTTTTCCCTGAAAACCTCGAAAAATCTCGTTACAAATAATTATTTTAATTGCATTACGCATAGGTACATCACAGACATAGTAAATATTATATTATTTGACTATGTCTGTGTCATTAACATTAATTATATTGTGGCACTACAATTCTGATGAATTATTATGAATTAAATGACTAATATTGTTTTATTAGAAATACCATTGTTTTTTCCATATACGTCACATTATTTACTACGAACCAGGAAACTACCTATGTTGACAGAAAATCTGCTTTCGTAACGATTTCATTAAATGTAATTAAGTCATCAACTGGATCTTGTTGGCACCCACGTTTAAGGAGGTACTTTACCCAGTAAATTCTATTGAAATTGATACTAATAAAAATCCAGCGCGAGACTTTTGTTTATAATTAAAATTTGTTTCAGAGGTTTTCATTACTCATTGTCTTTCAACCACATGTAGTTACAATTATACTGTCATCATTGTAATTATGAATTACGCATGTTTAAGATTACGGCACATTAACATTTCCTCAATACCATTAAACACTGCGAGTTTCTTTAAATACAATTCTTTTTGAAAACATTATCTTGGTCTTCTTAGGTACCTATACCAATAAGTGTGTTGTTTTAATACTTATCGATGATGTGTCATTAAGTCCCCAAAAAACTGGCTTCAAATGTCCAAAACGAAACTCGAAACTAGCATATATCCGTAGTGACTCCAAAATACTGATTTAGTAATCGAAAGCTTTCAGAAAGACCACCGTTAATGAGGCAAAAAGATAAATACAAGACTGCGAGATTTATCGCTTCATTGTCTTTGGATTAGAGCAAATATATTTCATAAAAAAATGTGTTAGAAAAGGTTAGAAGCCTATTCTACGAACGAGCGTCGCATTAAAGTGTACGTATAAGGCACGGCATAAGGTTTTATAAGGCAGGTGTATGCCTAGCACCTTGTGCTTAGCCTTCCGGCTTTATCCGTTGAATATATTATCTGTTCTTTGTTTTATATAACTATTAGAAATGGACACTACCTCTTTAACCGACTTCAAAAAAAGGAGGAGGTTATGTTTGTTACAAGAATTCATAAAAGGAACGTTGATGCTAAATGAGCTAGCGTAAACAATAACTCAAAATATCTGAATAACTGAGTTCAACTTTCCATTGAAAGCTTTTTATAGGATAACGGAAAGTAATGATCCCAATCAACGATTTTGTAATAAAACTTCTTCAATATTGCGGATATGTAATCAAATATTGAATGAAAAAAAAACGAGAGGATTCGGCCAAAATCTCAAATAGCTAAAACTTATCATTGAATATTATCTGTCCTAAGATAAAGGGAATTCCAGCAATAAAATAACAAATTATCTTAAGACCAACACTTGTTTCTAAAACATTTCATAACGTACAGACTATATTGTATTCCAACATTCCGTGTCACAAGGCGATGTTGCGATTGTAAAACATGCCACTGACCGTAAGGAAGTCATTGAAATTCTCAATGATTCTTAGTGTTACATTCAGTGTCCATGTCCATGGAATGACTCATTAACTGTCAGGAACTTAGCAATACTCATTTAAATTTCTACAACACTTGTGTAACTGCCGCCCGGTGCAGTTATAAACTTTCCGCTTTAAAACAAATCTCCAACTTTACAAGAATTTCATTTTTTCTCGTGTCTGCAGTTTCATTTTCCCTTTAACTTATTTTTCACTAGCTGTGCCCGCGACTCCGTCCGCGTGGATGTCGGAAAATAACGTCGTGTCATAATTATGAACACAATATCTTCAAATATATACATATAAGCGCCTACACAGACGATTACACTATTTACCGACCATACTATATTTTGTTTTTACAACCAACCGGCTAAGGTGATGGAATTTCATGGAATTAGCCCTAAACTCCCTCATTCTGAGAAGACGCTCGTGCCCAGCAGTGGGAAGTAATTGGGCTGATTATGTTATTCTATAACACTAACCACATCTCTTCTTATGCTGAGAAGAGGCCCGTGTCCAGCAGTGGGACTGTAATGGGCTGGTAATGTTATGTTATTCTAGAATACTAATAATATCCAGTTCATTAACTCTTCTCATTTTGAGAAGAGGGCCATACCCAGTAGTGGGACAGTAATGGGTTGACTACGTTATGTTATTCTATATTTTCTAGTTTCTTAACTCTTCTCGTTCCGAGAAGAGGTCCGTGCCCAGCAGTGGGGCAGTAGGTAATGAGCTGATTATGTTATGATAATCTATTACACTAACAATATCCAGCTCCTTAACTCTTCTCATTCCAAGAAGAGGGCCATGCCCAGCAGCGGGACAGTGATGGGCTATGTTATGTTATTCTATATTTTCTATAATACTAATAGAATCCAGTTGTATTTTTAGGAACCTGCAACCTGCATCCCTCCAACAATCATGACCTCTACTTTGTATGCAACTTAATACAATAGAGGGGTCAAGCTGTATCGCTGGATCTACTCAACCGATTCAGATAAAACATACCCTATATTTTAAGTTAGACTAATACCAATACAAATGCTAAGTTTCATTACGATCCGTTCAGCCGTTTTCACGTGATGAGGTAACAAACAGACAGACAGACATAAATTTTTTAAACGATTGATTCGTGTTCTATAGCTTATTTCTAGTCCCCCTAGCCGGTTTTTGCGAAAAAAAACTCAATGTACAGACTTTTCGACCTTAACAGTTTTATTATAGTATAGATATTTACATTTCACCTTGACTTTCAACTTTTCTTTATCGGCATCAAGTGCAATAACATTAATTAACATAATTAAGTTCGCTACTGTTTATTTCTTGAATGGTATCATCAGAGTACCTATACTTACTTAACTCGCATATTTAATGTTAGTTATTATATCCGATAAGGCCTTTCCCTTATCTTAAGATTTCACTCCTTGTTGTGATAAGAGCTAACAGAATTCTATTATTAATTATTACTCAATGCATTTGATCTAAAAAACCAACGTGTAATGACTTCATTCCATTATCTTTATAGTCGCATGCTATTACAATTTTTTTATCACGAATTATCGCGTCTCCACTAGTTGTGCTTGAGCAGATTTTACAAATAAGTTAAATAACACAGTAAGGTGACCCCGTCGGCACTGCGCGCAGAGATTTTGTTCAATTTGATTAATTACGAATCAAATTATACATTTTGTAAATCAACAATCAGGTACGTATATTAATCAATCATCGATCATAACTCCGAACTCGTGTTTTACCGCTATAAAATCCAAACATAGTTTTTTATGACTCGCCTCAAATATGTTGGTTATTATATTTCAGACTCATATAAAGTTTCGTTATTTTATATTTCATCGTTAGGTTGTTGTACATGCGATCGTGAATATTTTTTGTATCATCTTTAACAGCTAAGCGTAATAATATTACTATTGCTGACACGTTGATGACTTTCTAACGTTCCTCGTCGATCATTAAAGGGACCACAGTATTTTTTTTTTCAAATTCACTTTTTGTGTTTGAAATATACACTAGGGCAAAGTTTTTGTCGACTTTTTTTATCGCTCGCAGCGAACATTTGTCGTTTTTGCCACTCTAGCCATCAACCGGGGTTATACGACCGATCCCTTTTGAGACTGCAATTGTATTGTCTGTGAACGCTATTTCGGCTCTGTTACGAATTGTTAATTTAATTTTCTTCTTTGTTTATTTGTTTAAAGGTCTATTTACCCAGGCGAAGGTTTTACCTTTATACTTTGCCGTCTTTACAGTAACCGCCTTTAGGAAATAATTGCTTTTTAAAAGCATCTTTGTAGCCGTTTGAATTTAAATCAGTATCTAATAATAAGCTTAACTCATCAATATTACATCGTACTTCATCAATTACACGTGAAGCGTGTCAAAGGTTCATTTAACGAAGAAAAATGAGTTTTATAATTAACAAGTCATCCGTCACGTCGACTCTGCACTGGATGACGGCTGGCTGCATCGCCTGTGCATCGAGCGCATAATGCGATTTAAAAGCAATCTCGTCGTCTCTTACGCTCAATTTCCGTACCAAATGTCGAACGATCTGACGATTTCGTAATATCTTGCGCTAGTTCTAGTGAACTATCATACCTGTTATTAATATTAGGTTTCGTAATATTTAATCTATGGTCTTTGTAATGAAATTATTTTTGCTTTTATTCATGTAATCATTTCGGAACATTTATTTTCAATCACTTAAAACAAGTAGGTATAACAAATGGTTTTCCAACCTCACCTTGACCATCATCCTCCTCCTAACCTTATCCCAATTTTTTGTTGGTGGTGCAGCATGTCTTTTTCTTCCATATATTTCTATCAGCCATCATCTCAGTGTTCACTTTCTTATCATCCATATCGTCTTTCATACAATCCATTCATCTTTTAATTGGTCTTCCTCTTATAGCTATCCATATTCTTACACAAAACTTTTTTCGTAACATGCTCCTCATTCCTCACATTGACCATACCATGACAATCGACTGCATTTCAACTTTTCCGTTACTGACGCTACTTTCAAACTCCCTCTCACATAGGTACTCATTTCTCACCATGACCATAGTCATAATTTAACATAATATAACATCACGCCTGTATTTCCCCGAAGGGGTAGGCAGCGGTGTATACTACACCCACATTTCGCCAGTTATGTTGTAAGTCCCATGTAATAGAGGGCGAGCCTATTGCCATTAACCGGGCTCAAATCCAGACTCCGGGCTGCTACTGAGAATTTCCTAATGAAAAAGCCCAATAACACTTTGCCCGACCCGGGAATCGAACCCAGGACCTCACGCTCAGCAGTCGCGCTTGCAACCACTAGACCAACGAGGCAGTCATAATTTAACACTCCTTATTTATGTTCAAATAATTACTCTGTTCATAAACAATATTAATGTCAACATTAACGTCTTCATTTAAAAACATTTGCGAAGTTCTCAAGCCGTTACATCCGTAAATGAGCTTCTGGTTTCTATCTTTCATCTGAATAGCATTTCGGAGAAGAAATAGATTACAAAAATTCACAGAACAAAAGAACATTTGGAGCAATCGCAGTCAGAAAGACGGTATAAAGCTTTGCTCGAACTGAACTGGTTTCTCTTCTCCGGAGCGATGCCCTCCACAATAAAATTCACCTGTAAGATTAATTGCACTTTTAAGGTTGTAATTTTGAGGGTTTGTATGGATTTAACATATTTAATATCAGACTCTTATCTTCGCCATTAAGAGTTGTTATTACCTAGTTATGTGTGATTATTTTAATTTGAGTTCTAATAAATTCACTAAATCCGTTGTAACTTTTGGTATTTGTTTCTTCCCTTTTGTAAATTACTCGTATATTATCAAAGCCTTTACTTTTGTCATAGGTTTTCTTTGCTTTTGTGTCGTTGATTATCGTTTGTATGTGCAGTATATTATTATTATATTACTATCAAAATTTTACTGTAATCACATTGCACTCCCATCTTCCGTCGAATAAATACTTAGACTTAAAAATTCACTCTATCATTACTTTAAATTTTTACTACTTTCTCGCGATTTTTCTTATCTGCCGATTTCAAAACAGGTTCAGTGTGAAAATAAGTTTCACCAAATCTCGCTTTAATAAATCTTGAGCGTTCAAGTTTTAATAGTGAAATGATTTTTTTTTGGCTATCATTTTATATTATTTCCTATATCGATGTTTATCCTTTGCATTGTAATATAGGTATTAAAATGTTCCGCTTTGTCCTCAAACTCTCAACTTGCTAAGCTTGTTATTATCTGGTTCTAGAAATCTGGACTGATGGGTAATTAATTAATTAAAATCAAGTTCATCACTGCATTAAAGATTTATTATTAAATAGATCATTGTGTGCTTTTGAGTTTGAAACACATTCAATTTATTAAGTTGTTATTTTTGTGTAAAAATGCGTAAATTATTGTATTCCGGTTTTTAGGAATAATTAGTAATAACTCTTTATTCTAAAAGTTAGAAGTATATTTCTCTTTGTTTCTCGTCGACTCTACTTACAATAATATTATAAGTTTCGATCAATTTATTAAGTACTTGCATAGTTATCATTGTGTAAAAATGTGTATATTATTGTATTTCTGTTAAAGTTTTTTAGGAATGACTGCACTTTATTTCTAAAAGTTAGAACCGTTATAAATATTTCTCTTTGTTTCTCGTCGACTCCATTTACAATAATAACATTAAGTTTCGCTGATTCGCGTTACTTTGTTTTTGTAAAGTCATAACAGAAAATACTCGAACATAAGCCTAGCAACGTAGTTCATAAAAGTTTTATTAAGAACAAGGCATAATGTAATGTTACCCTTATTATTCTGCATGTAAACAATATAAGCGCTTGTTAACCGCATAGCAATAAAAAGTATTGTTAGATGGTGAATTATTATTTCTATCGGTTGTAAAATGTCAACGTCGAAGGGTATCGGGCCCTTACGACTGTTTGTTCATGTGTTTGTTTGAGTTTACAGGTCGATATCCAATCCCTTACTTCATTTAACTCAAGGATTTTGAATGGCCTTTACAATAATAGCCTACGTACGTAGACTACATAGAACTTTATTATTAACAAAAGAAAAAGAAGCAATCTCAAAGGGCCCAATTCTCATAATTTAAAATGTTCAGAATATAGTTCCAATATAGTCTCAATGTCCTAAATGTCGCAAATAAACGTCAAACAGGTACATCAACAGTCATGAGGTTGACTTTTACAAAATTGAGATTAGATCGGAAAGGAACTATATTTTGAAATTTTTTAATTATGAGAGTTGGTGCTTATTATTAGTTGATATTAGATATTTTTGTTGTGGAGACAGTTAATGTGTCAGTTCCAATTAGGCATTATACTATCTATACTATAATAAAAAGTCGAAAAGTCTGTACATTGAGTTTTTTTTCGCGAAAACCGGTTAGGGGGACTAGAAATAAGCAATAGAACACGAATCAATCGTTTAAAAAATTTATGTCTGTCTGTCTGTCTGTCTGTTTGTTACCTCATCACGTGAAAACGGCTGAACGGATCGTAATGAAACTTAGCATTTGTATTGGTATTAGTCTAACTTAAAATATAGGGTATGTTTTATCTGAATCGGTTGAGTAGATCCATTGATACAGCTTGACCCCTCTATTGTATTAAGTTGCATACAAAGTAGAGGTCATGATTGTTGGTTGATTGCAGGTTAAAAATACAACTAGATAGTGTTAGTATTATAGAAAATATAGAATAACATAACATAGGTAGCCCATCACTGTCCCGCTGCTGGGCATGGGCCTCTTCTTGGAATGAGAAGAGTTAAGGAACTGGATATTTAACAATATTGATTCTCATGAATAGATTATCATAACATAATCAGCCAATTACCTACTGCCCCACTGCTGGGCACGGACCTCTTCTCGGAATAAGAGATGTGGTTAGTGGTTCTCGGAACGAGAAGAGTGAAGAAACTAGAAAATATAGAATAACATAACGTAGTCAACCCATTACTGTCCCACTGCTGGGAATGGCCCTCTTCTCAAAATGAGAAGAGTTTATAACTCGATATTGTTGGTATTATAGAATAATATAACACTATCAGCTCATTACAGTCCCACTGCTGGGCACGGACCTCTTCTCAGAATAAGAAGAGATGTGGTTAGTGTTATAGAATAACTTAACATAATCAGCCCGATTACTTCCCACTGCTGGGCACGACCTCTTCGAGTTCTTCTCGGCGCCCCCGCCAGGGGGCGCGAGGATCGGGGCACGGGATTATATCCCTTTCCCGAGGCATCCATCTCTACCCGTTAATACGGGCATGGCGTCGGGTTGAGACTGTCGTCTCTGGCCTACTTGCTGTTTGCCGCCTGTCGTAAGACAGGCTGCAACGCAGCTATGTGTATAATTGCAACGAATGTTCCTGTAGGAGCGCTGCGCACTCCGTTCCCACGGGTGCGCTACTTCACGACGCCTTGGCGGTCAAGCCCTACCAGGTGGAACCCCCGGTTGCCCCGAGGGAAGCCCAGCAGATGCCGACCTGCGACAAGGCGTCGACTTGTTTAGCGCCCTCTACAGGGGAGTGTTGGCCCCCGCTTACGACGTAATCAGAGCGAGCCGATCACGCCCCAAGCTAAGAGGCCGTATATGTGTGTTTCGGACGGCTTGTACTGTGAGTAACACCGCCCGATGTTTACGTATAAAATACGCGCCCGCGACGCGCATTCTACGTGTGAGTATTGAGGCATGTACTGTTGTGTGTGTCTGTGTATAGCGCGCTCCGTGCCTATATTAACTTAGCACACGTCGCGCGCTAGGATGCATGTTATGTATGTGAAGTGCTCTGTGTTTGAGTAAGTCACGTGTTACGTGTTATGACTTACTCAGGCGTCAGTCCGGTGGGGGGGGGAGCGTCGTCCGCGATAAGGTCCCGCGGGTAGCGCTTGGCGTCGGGAGGCCGCGCGTGCCAGGGCGCCAGATTCTTGACATGGGGCCAAGCTGACGCGTCGGCCCGCGCGAACATCTTCTTCGCCAGGCGTGCAGCGAAGTCCTCCAGGCTCTCGATCTTAAGGTCACGTTGTATGGTGCTATTCCTCACGTAGCGAGGGGCGGCGACGATCTTTCGCAGCACCAGCGATTGCTGTGCGCGGAGTAGCTTCTTATTTGTCTCGCTAGTGAGGGCGAGCCAAGCTGGGGCAGCATACGTGAGCTGGGGGCGAATATAAGTTTTATACACACCCAGCTTTGTCCGTAGTGAGAGGCGAGATGAGAGCACTGGGTGGAGCAAGGCGCGGGTTGCTCTTACCTTAGCGGTGACCTTGCGGACGTGCGGTCCCATAGTGAGTCGACGATCTATGGTGACCCCTAGGTATGTTACCTGGGCTGACCACGAGATGTCGACTCCTTGCAGCTTCAGTGGTGGTGGATAGGCGTCATAGCCCGTGAGCATGGCCTGCGTTTTACTCACGTTAACCGACAGTCTCCATTTCTTGAGCCAATCGGGAAGTTCGTGTAGCGCGCGCTGCATTTTGACCGCCGCGTGTTTCGAGTTCATTGAAGTCGTTACATACGCGGCGTCGTCGGCATACAGCGCGAGCGTCGTGTTGGGAGTGGTGGGTATGTCGTCGGTGTAACATGAGTAACACGCAGGCGAGATGCAACTCCCCTGCGGCACCCCCGCTGCCACCGGGCGCGCGCTTGATAGGGCGCCGTCGACCACCACCTTGATTGTCCTGTCTGTAAGGAAAGAGGAGACCACTTTAACAATTCGGCGGGGCATGTTTGACATCGCCAGTTTGTAAAGCAGACCGGGGTGCCATACGCGGTCAAATGCCTTTTCCATGTCAAGGAATACTGCAACTGCGTGTTCTTTCTTGTTAACCGTCGCTGTAAGTAAGTGCAGTATCCTTGACAATTGGAGCGTCGTACTGTGTTCCGCGCGAAACCCGAACTGTTCCGGCCGCGGTGTGAAGTGTGGTGTGAGATGCCGCAGCAGGAGGGATTCGTACACCTTAGAGGTGGTTGGTAGGAGAGTGATCGGCCGATAGCTCTCCGGCTTCAGGGTGTTTTTCCTTGGCTTGGGAAGCATGATGACGCGTCCTTCCTTCCACGTCTTTGGAAAAACCCCCGTGCGCATTATGCCCGTGTACAGGCGCGCCAATGATGCCACTGTTCGGTGCGGCAGGTGGCGCAGCGCTGTGTTGGTTATGCCGTCTGCTCCAGGGGCTTTTCTTAACTTCGTTCTTAGGATGGCGCGTCTAACCGCGCTCGGGGAAAAGGAGACTGGATCTTCCTCCGGGGCTATCGGCGTGATAAAGTACTCCCTAAGGTGCGACTCGACTGCTGCGACGTGCTCAATGTCGTCAGTCGCTGGGCACGAGAGTCTTCTCAGAATGAGAAGAGTTTAGGGCTAATTCCATGAAATTCCATCACCTTAGCCGGTTGGTTGTAAAAACAAAATATAGTATGGTAAGTAAATAGTGTAATCGTCTGTGTAGGCGCTCATGTAGGTATATTAATTAGAAGACATAGTGTTCATAAATATGACACGATTTTATTTTCCGACATCCACGCGGACGGAGTCGCGGGCACAGCTAGTTTATAATAAACTTGATTTTATTTGATCTGTTTTGATGTGCCCGTATAATAATATAGTTATATCCATCAATAAAAAATTGATACTCAATAAAATCGACACAGATTTTATAACCAAAATTATCTAAAGCCATAAATTACGGTAACAGGAAATAATTACATTTTTCATCCTAACACCGTCTAGACTAAATAATAAAACCGTTAGCTTATAAAAACTGATGGTTTTATACAGCATTTATTCTTTTTCGATCAATTAATATTTTAGACTTAATCAGTGAATTTCGGAGGTCCCAATTGGCGGTGTAAGAGGCTTATAAAAGATATCATTTAGTTCGAAGTATCGCTAAATGTCCTTCAAATGTGGCTTCGGACTCGTAATACAATCGTAACGAATTAAACGCAGTGCGTTCACCTCGTGTGTCATAAGGACGGGGTACACGGCCCGCCGCGCAGCACTCGACTTGACAGCGCACTCTCTGATACATATAATTTTAGTTTTATTGTACTAAATATTCTTAATTAAAAAGAAGAAAAAAAACCCATAGGGTCGCGTGCCTGATGATAATTTGTCGCCCATCAACGGATGTAAGCAGTTTATTCGCTTTTGATCGTTATATCGTTTTATGGCGCAATTATCTATTTTGATAAAGAAACAATTTACAATATTTGACGTCGACTTTAGATTATTATATTATGTAATATTAACGCTATGTTATCTTATATGGTATCAACTTATCGATAATGAACGTGTGTGCGGTCTGCCACATCCGACGGAGTGCTACAAACTGTTCGTCTATTCTGGGCCTAAGTCGGAACGTTACGCGCACGACATTCGCTAAAAATACGTGCTACGAGACGCATGGCTGGCATAATAATCGTATGTTATGTTAGAGATACACACACATACTAGATGAGAGGCGTTGGCAATGAGTAACAAGATAACACAAAAAGACATTTTGTACGTTAAATATCACTCAGAAAATCGCCATGCCTGCCTGAAAATGTGTCGGCACTTTTTGTCACTGGTAAATTATTGAAATACAAGCTTTCAATCCCTATTTGACCCCCTTGGGAGATAATTTTCAAAATCCATTCATAGTACTCACAATTTTGCATTTTTAAATGCAACTTGCGAAAAACATTCTGAATACAAATAATTCAAGCGCCCACAAAAATATCACGCTCAATTAAATGATGACTATATAGATGAGTTAAAACGGAAAATGTAATGGAAACTATTTTGTTACATCAAAACGGACACGATCATAAACTACGCATTTTAATCCTTCATTATTAACGATCAAAAATTGAATATTTATGTGCAGCGTTCCTCTATGGATTTGATTTTATAGGCGTGCATAGTACAATAAATTCATATGTTAATATGAGAAAAACTTCTTTTACGAAGTTGCGTAATAAAAATAAAATCTCAGCGTGTTTCCTGCCTGCCCACTCGGTGTCAATGACCGTGCGTGTTTAGTACTTTGCTTTAATAAAAGCGTTTATGCTTAAATTATGTAGTGCTTAAGATTAATCGTCCTTATCCAATTTTAACGAATTGAAAAATGAAGTACTCTCTTAATTATATGTTTTAGTGTCTCATCATAATTACCTATTCGTACGGTCGACCGCACGTCGGTGGTAACACTTTGACATTAGCAGCATCTTTATTTCGTAAGCAGTAAGGGCGGTTTTCGAATTGAAGTGTTACCACTGTCATGCAGTCGACTGTACCTACGCAACATAGTTGCTTCTCTCGTTTGATCATTAAAATATGAACAACTTTTACAACACGCGTTTTAACCTTAAACCACAGGACACAAACATTTGTGTGATGAACATGAGTGTTTGTGTTGGTCTGGGTGTTTCTTTGTATATTATAAGTATGTATTTACAAAAAAAAGTATCTAAGTATTATATCCATTGTGTAGTACCCATAGTACAAGCTCTTGCTTAGTTTGGACTAGATGGTGATGTGTAAAATGTGTCAAAAATATTTATTAATTTATTTAAATTGTAACGTCAAAAAATTATCAAACTTGTTAACAGTTCCCTATTTACTTATCAAACACGAAATACCCTGAAAACTTTCTACAAGACAAGACAAGACAAGCACCTAATTATTACTCATAAAATTTCCTTTAAATTTCCACTTCCACTATCTCCCTTTCTTTGGCAAAATAACTAGATAATAGTCCATATAGCGACTATTATCTTTTATTTACATTGACACACCTGTATGCATCGTACGGGGCGCGGCAAGGAGCCGGTTTTCATAAAATCATTTTATTCATAGTATTTCGACGTAACGGAACGGATGCGGGACTGGTCCTGTGTGTGAATGGGCTCTATCATCGGTCAAGTTAACACATCGATTTATTTCAATGTATCCTACTTGATCGATACCCGTAATTACAATGCGAAGAAATCGCATCGAAACCTTTTAACGATCTGCACTGATAGATTGGTAAAGTCCGCTGATGAAATGAAATTAATTTTTTTTTTTTTTTTTTTTTTTATGATTTATAGATCTGCTCTTGACCACAATCTAGACAGCTTTGTCAGGATGTGGTCGACGATGGAGCGAGCAAACCTATTAGGTGCCGATTCACTCCAGCTTTAAAGGCGTTAGGGTTATAAGTGCCCGGAAATACAGATGCCGGCAGTGAATTCCACAACTTGGCTGTGCGCATTATGAAAGAGTTCTCAAAGCGCTTGGTCCTGATAGTAGGGATTTCCACCAAATGTGGATGATATCCTGCAGTGCGGCGTGTAGTCCGATGAAAGAAAGGAGATGGCGGAATAAGCTCATGGAGCTCTTGCGCACACTCTCCAAAGTACAGCCTGTAGAACACCGACAAACAAGCAACTGTGCGTCTATGGGCTAAGCTTTGTAGCTTAGATTTTGCTAACAGTTCATCACCAATTAACCTCTCAGCTCTGCGTTGAATCGAGTCAAGAGCCGCAAGCTGGTATTTGGCGGAGCCATCCCACAAGTGACTGCAATACTCCATACACGATCGGACTTGAGCTTTATATAAAGTGAAAAGCTGTCCAGGAGTGAAGTATCGCTTCACCTTGTTAAGAATGCCCAACTTTTTGGCCGCAGTTTGAGCCTTTGCCTCGATTGTGGTGCCGAAGTTGAGGTTAGGTGACAACTCCATGCCAAGAAGGTCTAGGTGGTCGGCGATGCTAATAGGTGTACTTTGGAAAGTAGGAGCCAGGTGGAATGGACTCCGTTTTGCGGTGAAAAGACACGCCTGAGTTTTAGAGGCGTTAAAATTGACCAGATTGTCATCTCCCCACTGGGAAACGAGATTTAAGGTCGAATTAGTCCGCTCTATCATGGCCTCTCGTAGAGAACAGATTTCCCGTTGGTTGGCTCTCACACTGGACAGGTATCTCTCTGTGATAGTACTGTCATCTGCGTAGCCAATAAGACCTAACTGAAGCAGGTCATTTATGTGAAGCAGGAAAAGTGTCGTAATTTGTTTGAATGACTAAGATATTTTCTGTCTTTTGTCGGTAATGCGTTAAAATTAAAAGCTCGTACATCTCTAGTTTATCGTCAGCAATATCGCTAAATAGATCGCGGGAATAAATAACGATATAAATAACATTTAGGCTACCAACCTAATTTATCTAACAATTTCAAATATGATAGATAACGTGACGTCTGATTGTAAGTGTATGCTGAACTTTAGAACTGTAAATAAATAAGTTATTTATCCACCAAATACCAATCATTAACTCAGCCTATCGCAGTCCACTGCTGGACATAAGCCTCTCCCAAGTTGCGCCACAACACTCGGTCCTCTGCCTTCCGCATCCAGTCCCCCCCAAGTCACGTTCTTAAGTTCGTCGGTCCACCTGGCGGGGGACGCCCTACGCTGCGTTTGCCGATTCGCGGTCTCCACTCAAGGACTCGTCTGCTCCAGCGGCCGTCGGTCCTTCGACAGACATGACCAGTATTGGACAACCCACTGCCACTTCAGCTTACTGATCCTACAAGCTATGTCGGTCACTCCGGTACCAATACCAATGGACTTATCAAATGTTCGCGACTCAGTATCGTACATTGCCATGCTTATATTTCTTCACTTGCTTATCACAAAATATCTTTTAATATTTTCTTAGGTTTTCGCGATCACTACACATTATAATAAAACAAGTTTAATCGGATCGCATCGCGTACCTATATTATTTAAATTGCAAAGTTTTCGAAACGTCAGGAAACCCAATTTAAATAATTGACGCGATGTAATCCGGTTCAAATAACTTTTGCTAACGTTTTAGGCTAGTTAAGTAGTTAACCTATTAAAGATTAAACTAAGAACTTCATATCATAGGAATATCATATCATATTTATACAAATACAAAATAATAATAATCATATTTATATGCTGCGCTATCTCCTTCATCGTATTATGCACAATATTAATCAGAGGGTCAATTCTCGTAATTTAAGATGTCCAAAATATAGTTCCGATCTAGTTTCAATGTCCTAAATGTCGCGAATAAATGTCAAACAGGAACATCAACTGACATGAGATTGACATTTATAACGTTGAAGTTAAATCGGAACTACCTATATTTTGAAAAAAAAAATGTGAGCCGTCGTGGGACGCCTGGCAGATGTGAAACATCGAAATTATTTTCTAGAGATAATAATGCATTAAAGGATAGTTTATGAAAGGAAATAAATTTCGCCATCCTATACTGCAAAAAACAAAAAAATTGGCATAACAAAAAAACAAAAAAAACTGTTTTTCTTAAAGTAATAGATTTGTTTTTTGTTTTTAATTAACATTTATATTAATTTAATACAAAAATTCAAAATGCACTTTTTTTAAATTGACAAAGCTAATTCATTTAATCGATTGCGCATGGCGATGCATCACCACACCTTACTAGATGTTTCATACTATATCATATAGCGTGGCGACGCGACGCCATGCCAACAAACGGTCTGAACCGCCGCATTAGATGTTAAACATGAAAAAAATTGTCCTAAGCCACTAAGGTAATATGTACTACGTACTAGAGAAGACAACTCGAACAAAATATTTGCAGCACGTTTTAGAGCTCCTGCACTCTCACTCGCTTAGCCACGCTCGCCGCGCGCGTGCTCCGCGGCCAGCAAGTTGCGCCATATTTTTTGTTCGTAATTTCTACTCTAGTACGTAGTACATATTACCTCAGTGTCCTAAGCCAGGCTCTACAAAGCAAAAAGGTAAAAAAAAACTGCGTCATCCCAGAACCGTTAAAAATATCTAACAAAACATAAAACGAAAACGAATCATCTTATTTGGTAGTTTTGTTGATTCCCTCTTGGATTCAGCCCTCGTCCATGTATCGATCGTTTTATTATTGTTATTATCGATAGTGCGTCCCGCTGTCCCGACAACGGTCATTCATTTTGTGATACAAACTTACGAGCTCCTTACGAGTTGATAAACTTTATGTAATTGGATATACAACGTATGATTATGTAGTAAGTGACTAAGTGGCGCTTGAAGTAAATAAAGACATTGGCCCAGTCATTATAGCTTATTACAGGTTTCAATGCTGAATATTTAACTTTTTATTTGATGTGGTTTCAATTTCACGTGTCCATTTCATTGTGTCGGTAATAAATTGAGTTTTCTATATTCGAAATACGACGGTAATGAAATGCTTAGCTTGCGATTGAAATAAACACGAAATAAAGGAAGAAAAATACAATGACCAAATATAGACACTGCTATAATCATTATTCTATTCCTTTCTTTATTTCTGCATTGTCAATCGGAATAGGCAGAATAGGCCAACTTAGATTTTTTATCTGTATGTAAAATTAACACTTTAATTTGACACAGTTTTAGTACGTTTCAAACCATGAAAAAACATTATAAGATTCTTTGAAACAATAGTTTGTTACCAATGTATTAAAAAACCAATAAATAATTCGTCAAATCTTAAATTCTGGGATGAAAACGTCGTGATGTGACTACGAGTCTGTGATTTCAGAGGGAGGTATTAGCCACTCTATGTGTATACCTCTTTGAAGTTAAGGTAGGTAAAAAACCAAACCTTGAAAAAACGTTATAAGATTCTTTGAAACAATAGTTTGTTACCAATGTATTCAAAAACCAATAAATAATTCGTGAAATCTTAAATTCTGGGATGAAAACTTCGTGATGTGACTATGATTCTGGGATTTAAGAGGAAGGTATTATCCACTCTATGTGTATTAATAATAATTCATTTATTTGTCAGATTACATCGATCCATTATTGTTAGTAAAACATATTTTTAAAATGGTTAGTAGATTAATACATTATATATATACAACACATGAAATTCTATAATATTATTAATAAATGGGCAGTCTACCCTGTTCGCTATCATGTTTAGATAGGTAAAAAGTACATGTAACACATTAGCAACATGAAAATAACGACATGTAAATAATAACAAAAACACAGGAAAGTCGTTAAGAGTCTAAAGACTAGTTAATAGTAGAACAAGCCTATTAGAGGCAAACTACACACAATGAGCGTTTATTCCTTTATTACTGCCATCGGAAATGTAAATTAATGTTAATATGTCGCGATAATAAACCGCTATAAAAGTTAGTTTGTTACCACCAGTAGTTAGTAGGCAGGTTGGGAGAAAGCATTTGTGTAGTTAGTTAAGTTATGTAGTACATTACCGAATTAATCACTAGCTTTGTATTTTTTTTTTAAGTCTCGAGCTTCTGCGCAGAGTTGCTAGCCTATCGATATTTTATCGAATGCATTTCGGCGAGTGTGCTTTGGAAATGCACAATTTAATTCCCCCAACAATTTAATTCTCCATCATCGAACGAACGTTTTATGGTAGATACTCAACCCTTACGCACGAACCGCTTTGCTAATAACTTTATCAGGCGTACCGCCAAAGAGTGGAATTCCTTGCCGGCCATCAGTGTTTCCCGAGAAGTATAATCTGGTGGTCTTCAAGACTCGAGTGAATAGGTTTTTGCTGGGCAAGCGTGTACCATCGTCGACCGCACCATCGCTTAACATCAGGTGAGGTGGCGGACAAACGCAAGCCAGTTAAGAATAAAAAATAAAAATATTAAAAGTTTCTTTTTTTGTTCTTTAGAAATTGTCATTAAGTTAGGTTTTCTGTGATAATACAGGAAACATGAGAGCAAATCACGTAGTCCCAAAATTTGTGACCTCACCGGAGTAATGACATAACTTGAGTTCAATAATACATATTTCAGTGAATACCGTCTGGCAGGCAGCATTATTTCGTATGTCTTTTACATAACATTACAGGCCACAATGCAACAAAGAGAAGCCGAACAGTGAAGATATAGCTCTAAATATGTATTTGCTAAGTCACGTAGCCTCGACGCCTACACTGTACCCATATTAATTAGGAAAAAATGATCATAACCTACCCGTATAATGTCCCCTATATAACACTGATGGCACGTGATACCTACCTAGTTTTAATGATTTCAATTAATTACAATCGCGTGCCACGAAAACCACACACTGTATGACTTTAACATTTATGTAAACTGTCAAATTAATGCAACAATTATACAGTTCTTTACTTGTTTAATAGTATCGTTGGATAATAAGGGTAATAAATAATGCAAACTATGAATGTTCAAGACTTTAATTATTAAAACAATAAATTTTAATATTTGAATGCAATAAGTTGCTGTTTTATTGGAGTTATGGGAACAGGTGATATGTTCAGTTAAATTAACAAATTGTAAATTAACCTAGGCATTAACATTTCGTTTATTTTGTTTCGATGTCGCATGATTGTCGCAAGTAATGTTAAAAATTCATTACTTTATACGTCTTATTGAACATTCTTTTAATTAAATAGTTTTTTAAAGGGCAAGCTCTTTAACGTAAGTTATATTATATAACAGGGCAAGCTTTAATTTAGGTATATTAGGTAGGTATACAGGATGTCCCATCGCAATGCTTCATTGAGGGAAAAAACTAACTTTAATTTAGCCGTTAATTGCTATTTCGGCCGAGACTTACAGTACCTCCAGTGTGCGAGAAAACAATAAACTAATTAATTCTAAGTTTATGTAGCTACTTAGTTAGTAATTAATCAAATCATATTATATATATATTATATATATATATTAATATAAGTTCTTTCCCTCCTTGAAGCATTACGATGACACATCTTGTTCAATTAATTAAATTATCTGCGATGACGTAAACGTGGGTAAATTTAGAGGATAAAATAATATCTTTACACATAAAAACAATATTTATTATTCTCATTCATTCGATTACCTATGACGTAAATTCTGTTTTATTCGATAATAATTGCGAGAATTAAAATACAGGAAGGAAAATATTACATGAACACATGTATATTGTTTGTACACCCGACTATATGGAAATACCTACATTTAATCATATGGACGAAGAAAGATTATTCAGTTGACTAGATTATTAACTAAATTGTGTTTTTTGTTTTTCTTTCTTTGTAAGTATAGGTTAGTTAGGTTACCCACCTGTTAGTTAGGTACATGTTTGTATTTCTGTTGCACTGTTATTTAAATAAAAGATGATACAAAGATGTACCAAGTGGATGAGAATTTCGTTACCACGAGCAGTGTTCACGGTAGCTTAGTGGCTAAAGCACTGGCGTACTGAGCCAGGAGTCGCAGGTTCGAATCCTGCTCGTGAGCGATTTTTTCTTTCCACAATTTAAATCGTTAGATTTCGTTTCGCATGCGTAAAATGCGTTAAAAATAATAAATAATTGTTATTTAAATGTTGTTAACTGGGACAATAAACCATTTTTCTTTCTTTCTTTATCTACTTGAAACCAAGTATGGATTGAACATTAAATACTATAGTTAAAAATCTTTCTGACGCAAGTGAAAGCTTGAAGGATATTACTTCGCAAAGGCCGATAATATGATAGGTATGGTGTTTCCACACAACAGTTAATATAACGTAAAATCCATTTGACGCGGCGGCTTACTGAGAAATGTTTTTATAGCATCCAGGATTTTTTCCAGTAGGTATAAGTTTTGATATTGATTCATAAATGACAACATAATTAATATTGATATATTATATAATAAATTCTTGTTACAAATGCATGTCAAGAACTGACCAAACATGTTGCACATATTTATTATTTAAGAACTTTTGTACCGTGTTTTATGAGTAAAATAAATAAATAAATAAATATTTTTGGGACATTTTACACATCACCATCTAGTCCCAAACTAAGCAGAGCTTGTACTATGGGTACTAGACAATAGATTTAATACTTAAATACCTTTTTTTTTGTAAATACATACTTGTAATACATAAGCAACACCCAGACCAACAACAAACACTCATGTTCATCACACAAATATTTGTGTCCTGTGGGAATCGAACCCACGACCTCGTGATCAGCAGTCCGACACTCGAACCACTAGACCACAGAGGTTGTCAAAAAAAATTATTAAGATAATTGTTTGATAACGTTTATCACAACAATATTGAAAAAAAAACCATGGAATTAGCATGGTAAAAATCTATGTAATATTATTATGTTCTTGGAAAGCGTAATGTATGTTAGAAAATGTTATCGTGTTATACTTAAATTAACGTTATGTAACTGCTGTGTGGGAAAATCAATAGGTATCACGTAAAAATCAAAAGTTTTCAGAAAATTACAGGGTGTAAAAATATTATTTTCCCATTAATGTTAATTGTTAACCCATAACGTTTTCTCCATCATATTTCACTTCAAACCTGGTTTACGACACTTTCTTATTTTACACCATTTGAAAATTTTATAGTTTCTCACGAGGCAGTAAATCAGATCCCACAACAAAGTAGTTCAGTGTAACTCGAAGGCAAAACAAATGGTACTGGTTTAGCCGCAAGTGGACATTGTTTCGTGGACAATGGGCATGCGGGCAAGGTTCAGGGTTCGATGCCCCACCACAAATAACCCCCATCGCCGTCTCACTGATACCATCAAAGATTATTGAAATAATAATTGTGTGATGTGGACCTATGTGTCGTGTCGTGAAGCTTATCGAATGTTGACAGCCCTAATGTTGTTTAAATTATTTAGATAGTTTACAAAGAATACTTAAGCTGCGATCAGCTGTACTCAACAGTGATAAATTCTCTCAGTCCACGAAATAAAAATCCAACGAATACGAATTTAACAATTTCTTAGGTTTTCGCGTTCACTACACATTATAATAAAACAAATATATGAATTTATTTCTTGGGGAGTTTGTTGCGCCGTTTCTTCTTCCCGTGAAGGGCGGCTGTTTTTGGGGGCTGTCTTTTTTGTCGACGTTCAATAAGCGCTAATCACTGAGGAATTCCTCAGTGGCGCTAATAGGCTTTAGCCAAAATTCAATAAATGCCATTTTGACTTGAGTATACTGTGAAATCGCGGAAATCAATCAGAATACTCAATATACACTTACATTATTTGAAAATTTACACATTATCGCCTTTACCTTGCTTTAGTTAAACTTTACCACCATCAGATAAGTAAATATACTCTATAGACATATATTTAGTTGCTCTTACTAAATACTTTATTCATGCATACCTGGTTACGTTCATGCATACCATGTTACGTGCATGCAGATTAAAACAGTATGGTCCTATCATTTCTGTACAGATCCTCATTTTATACGGAAACCTGAGAACCGAACCCCACAAGCCCCCCACGACATGTTCCATTGCACAGTGCTCGACCAATGCGCATGCACATCGTATTGCGCAAGTCATTCCTATCGGGCCGCGGACCGAAGCATTCACTTTCGCCCACTGCTATTATTTATGTTACGACTGTGCAACTAACCAACACACCTATACTGCACTTACTATACAATACTATAGTTAAGTGCTATTCCAAGGTAGACGAGGCTTTTCTCCGTACGAAACTACAGTTACATATAAATTTTAGAAATCTCCTAATTATAGTGATTACTGAGTATCATAAAGTATAAGTCAAGATAAAAATGTGACACGAAGGTGCTTAAAATTATCTGCAAAATCCACATTTGGAATACACTAGAAGCTATTCTCGACATCATATATTATTGAATACGGCTAATAATAGGTCATGCTTAAAATTGCTTTTCAAGTCGAGATTTCGCTCATCGCTGCCTTGATTTCGAAAAAACTACAAATCAATTTGGATATCAGCTAGGGCACGGAAAGTTTATCGATAGAACGGGGCACTCATATTAAAGTGCATCAAACTGCAAAATACTCTGTTGTAAAAATACTGCAGCTTAACGCAAGTGTAGCAATTTGTGTTTGTTCAAGACATCGATGCATTCGAGTTCTGTCTACCAAAGGACCATCTATACTTGAGGTGTTAAAAGACGGTCTTGTCTTTATGGAAGAAGATAATAAAATAACAGAAGATGTAATAAAGAGTTCATTTAAATTTGGACTTGGCTAACATAGATAACACGACTAAACGTAGCTAGCAAAGGTAATAAAGCCTTTAAACAGGAGATAGGTTGAATAAAAACTGTTGCGCGATGTTATCGTAAATCATTTTCGGTAATTTAATTAATACAACTTAGGTATAATCTCTTTCAAACGAAACATTACCGAAAATCTTTCGGATAAAGTGGAATTACTTGAATAATCTTTGGCTTATTACTGAAGATAAGGCGAAATAACGATAAACTAATACTTTCATGAGTTGGTATTACGATTCAGGTATCTCTCGTGTTCTTCCATATACAACATAGCTTTTGAAGGCTTAAATATTCCAGTTTTTTGACGAAGAGCCAGGAGTTCCTGGTCAATATCATACAGTTCTTCCATGTAAAATGAGAAATCAACCCGGAGAACTCTAAAATAAAGAAGATTCTCAATTTCCTAACCACGCCCAAGTGACTAGGACTACAGCAATAATAGGAACACTCGAATTTCATATACATAGTTAGAAACTGTCTCTTCCCCGTCGCGACGGGGAGCCGGGGATCCATTAATTAAGCCCACACCGGAACTTCACTTCCTCCAGCCAGCGAGCGCCGATTAAAAGCACCCAAAATGTGGCTTTTTATACGCAGTGGATATTTATAAGTTTTTTATTGGGGATTTGTGGTGAATGAATCGCTAGAAAGACCTGGACTGATTCTGTCTGATTCTTGGCGAACGTTTAGAGACTTCATTCACATTCAGGGCGGCAATTCTCGTTTCCTTCGAGATAATCTCGAAACAGAGATTGCGTTTCGAACGCTCTCGCAAGCAACTCGAGCGGCAGCCTTCGAGATATCTCGGGTACGACATTTCCAGAATAGCTCATCTTGAGTTACACTCGAGAAAAGCTATTAAGTATAAATAATATTAATATTATAATATTATTTAAACACATTATTTAAAAATAATAAATAAATTGAATATATATTTAATAGATATATTTTTTATTTATAATATTAATAATTTAAAATAGTTTAAAAGTGCCGAGAGCACAAGATTCGAAAAAATTACTTCAAGTTTCGAATTTTTGTAGTAGATAGAGTTCAAATCGCAATCTCTATTTCGAGATTATCTCGAGAGAAACGAGAATTGCCGCCCAGAGACAAAGCTAAACGTGAACTTGTGCTTTCAACTGTTAAAATGCAATGCTATTTGTCAATTGGAAGTTTCACGCTTTGATTCGTCTCTGAATGTTAGCCTTAGAGTCGTCCGTATTGATTGTTTTCTATTATTTTGTACTATGTATTTAATTCCAATATTTTAGATAGATGGACACTGATAGAAAGAAGAATGTTTATGTGATTCCTATGTTTGTCCCATTTCTATTTTGATTAATTTACATTTTGCCTAAAATGTAAAGATTTAAATTCTTGGATCTTGAATTTAAATTTCCTGATAATTTAAGCCACTACAATTTGAATAACATGCCTTTTAACTTATCCTTTTTAAACGCTACGATAAGGTACTTAAATCGAAAACAATTAAGTTTAGCGACATTTCTTTGATTATAAACGCTAAACCCTAACACGTTATAATTATAATACAAAGAAACTTACGTATCATTCAAACCAGAATGGCGTGGCGTGGGAATCAATGATTAGCAAACAACGTTTATAGCATTTATTATTACGCCATATTAATATGCGTTGTCACTATCGTAATGACTCGTTTGGATTCCATATCTACTAATAAAAGGATTCTTTATCTGTTAGCTGGTTTATAATTACTTAGTAGTTATAATTTTGTAAACGTTGTAACATTCCACGGTAGTATGAGTAATAAAACGTGCCAAATGTGCTGAAAGGTATAAACAACATAATTTCATGTCAAGGTGATCATGCAATTATACTTTCTTTGTCTTATCCATCGTGTCCGTAAGTTATTTATCAGTATTACCAAGGTAGGAGTCTGGATTTGTGCCCGGTTAATGGCAATAGGCTCAGGCTCGCTCCCTGTTACATGGGAGTGATAACATAACTGGCGAAATGTGGGTGTTATATAACTTTGCATATCCCTTCGGGGAATAGTGTTTCTGTCATTTTGCGTATCTGGCATTTTGCGATTTCTGTCATTTTACGTATCTGGCATTATGCGTGCAAACCATGTTGTTATGTATGGATGTATGTGTGTTTGCAGTCGGGGGCTTAGAACATTTTGTCTAAAGCTTACATTCAGAGACGAATCTAAGCGCTCACGCTCTCTCTCTTTCTCTCTAAATATAAGCCTAATCCCTGCAGACTGCAGAGTTTTAATCCGCCGATCGTTTAGTTGAATTCATAATCAATACGACGACATCCGGTGATACGGAAGTGCGCACACCGGCAGACCCGATTTCCATTTTTTTATACAAAAATTATATCACCCAAATAGTTGGGTGAGCGGCCGACCGACGCTTACCTTCGGGGGCTCTAGGAATAAAAGCGTTTCTTATTCGCATTCGCACCCGTGTTAGTGTAATGAGATTGTGAATTAATATAAATTACAAACATAATCTTTCAACCAGTATCCACGCCCACGTGGAATTGGGAGTTTATTCTTAGTAAAACACCTACCTACTGTACGGCCAATGCCCTTCTTATTTACGATATTCATACATAGTAAACATGTCATTCAGGAAATTGGGACAAAGAGCCAGACAAAATAACTGCAGTCTGCAGCAAAATATCCGCTCTTTATTGCTTAAAAAGAATATTCAAAAGCTCACTGCCAAAGCGTTTCATAATTTATAAGTTATTACGTGATCGAGGCAACGGTAGCTTCTACTTTTTATTCAAGCTGTCGCATAATAATAGGTGTAGTATAGTTATTAATGTCGTGCGCTACGGTAATCCTTTGTTTTTTATGATCACGACTCTTCACAAAGACGTCGACAGCGAGGTCGCTCGCCTGTCATCGGCCACAAGGTCGCTGCACTCGCAATTACGGAACATATGCAATGCCCTTTGTATTTACCACTACTATAAGTTTCGAATTATGCTAATTTAATCGAGAGTATACAGTATTTTATCGAGTGTATAGTGTATTTAGACTGCCTCGTTGGTCTAGTGGTCGCAAGCGCGACTGCTGAGCACGGGGTCCTGGGTTCGATTCCCGGGTCGGGCAAAGTGTTATTGGGTTTTTTCATTAGGAAATTCTCAGTAGCAGCCTAGAGTCTGGATTTGTGCCCGGTTAATGGCAATAGGCTCGCCCCCTATTACATGGGACTTAAAAAACATAACTGGCGTAATGTGGGTGTACTATACACCTCTGCCTACCCCTTCGGGGAAATACAGGCGTGATGTTATGTTATGTTATGTTAATCGAGAGTATTTTCTTACAATTCAAGTTTTTGCAAGATGTAAAGGACTAAATTCTCATTAATTTCGCGTTTTTTTTTTTTTTGGCTTTTGTCGTGTCACTGAATCTCGTTGTAAACTCGATTTGGTTAAGTTTCAAAATATGAAATTGCTGTTTAATAAAAATGCGATCATCTACCTATTTCGTTAGTTATTTTATACGAAACTGGTAATATATAAATACCCACATGCTTCTACTGTACAAAAAAGGAATAAAAGCGTGTTTCGCCGTAAATTATAGTAGGTTGAATGTCAGCGAAGTTCAGCGTAGGCGTCTAGTCGTCTGGATCACAGTGTGTGGGCGAATATTTTTGTTTGTCCGTCTACTACACACGTGGCTAATGTTTGTACGTTAATGTGTACACGTTTAGTTAAAAAATAATATTTACTAGATTAAAGGAGTCTTTACACAGACGTAAAAAAATCGTTTCAATCGGTACCACGTGCTTCTCGCTCCTCGAAGTAGTCTAGTCTTGCATCACGTACACGTTCTCACGCATCTTAAATAGTAATTTAAATTAATTAACATAACGAATCCCGTTGCGTGTAAATACCGTACGCACTGACCCGGAGCTTGTGCAACACAACAGCTAGGAATTCGCGAGTTTACATCGAGATCAGGGTTCGAAATTATCAAGAGAATTTGTCTCTTGATAATTATAGCGCCAATTATCATGATAATTATCAAATAAATATAAACATATCAACATTTACGTTCGGAGCAAGTACCTAGTTTAGAAGTATACCAACACCTTTCACAATCAAGGTAATCTTTAATTATTTTTTGTTATTAATTTCATGAAAACTTAAAATACTTGCAAACATAACTTGCAAAAATAGGAGAAAGTTAACCACCTACGTACAAATTACTTAAATTAATGAGTGTAATATTTTATTCCACAATGATTAACAGAAAATAAATATTTTCGATTATATTATCAAAGATAATTCATCATCCTCCTGCACTTATTCCAATTTATTTGAGGTGAGCGAAGCATACTTCTTCCGTACTTCTTCGTCTCTTTCAGCCGTCATCTCCATATTCAGTTTCTTTTTATTCGTAATTAGTGTAGATTTCTCTTGATAATTTAATTATCACTTCGAACCTTGTTCGAGATCTTTCCATACAAATAGTAGGGGACGTCTATATGCGAGTGTAACATAGCCACGTCAAGAGATACGTATGAATGCGTTATTCATGCACTTGACATACTTACTGCACAAATAAATTGCATCTAGGAACTTGAAGACTAGATTATGTCACGATTGTAAAGGTTTTGTAACCAATACTTATCCATGTAAAGATCAAATATAATTTTAGGGTTCTGCAACCTTGCCATTCTTGGCTGATTGAGTATTGGAAGTTAATAGTTTTGAGAACAAGTAAAATGAAGTTATTTACTATTGTAGTTAAGGTTTACTTCGGTTAGTTGATACCCATATAACCTATTTTAGCTGTATTGGATGTTAGGGTTGAAATTTAGGGCACTATTGTAGAGCCTAAATATATAACTGGCGAAAGGTTCGCCCCTTATCGAATAGAACATAATCCTATTTTGGCGAACTTTGTGCGCACCACTGAGACACCATTTGCGTTGCACGCTTGATTTGCCGGTCGGGGATTATTGTCGTGGCTGTATTTCAGACGTGTATGATAGTCAATACAAACAAGTTATATCGACGTGCCCTAGATACAATAACAATAAAGTTATCAGTGCAGCCCACAGTGCAACGTCCGTTCGTTTCGAAAACTGTTTGCGCTTTAGATAAGCCTGAACTTGTACGACACCGATGTGTTCCATATACACGATATTTATACTTATATTTCAATTAAAATTATAATGTGTAACCATGTTTTCTTGAAAATAAATAAATACTTAAATACTTACTTAATAAATACTTAAACACACTGGACACTGACAGTTGGGCTAGTCCACAAATTTAAAGTCGCTCAGCGAGCTATGGAGCGAGCTATGCTTGGAGTTTCTTTGAAGGATAAAATCCGTAACGAGATTATCCGGAGAAGAACCGGAGTGACCGACATAGCTTGTAGGATCAGTAAGCTGAAGTGGCAGTGGGCTGGCCATGTCTGTCGAAGGACCGATGGCCGTTGGAGCAGACGAGTCCTGGAGTGGAGACCGCGTATCGGCAAACGCAGCGTAGGGCGCCCCCCTGCCAGGTGGACCGACGACCTAAAGAACGTGGCTGGGGGGGACTGGATGCGGAAGGCAGAGGACCGAGCGTTGTGGCGCAATTTGGGAGAGGCCTATGTCCAGCAGTGGACTGCGATAGGCTGAGTTGATTGATTGAAATACTTAAAATTCTGTTAATTATGGTGTTATGTTACTTAAAACTGCAATATCATCATCAACTCGGCCTATCGCAGTCCACTGCTGAGTGTTGGACATAGCCCTCTTCCAAGTTGCGCCACAACACTCTGTCCACTTGGCTGGCAACATAGCAGTTGAAAAAAAGAATGAAAGAAAAAAAAAATTTGCTTCAAAAGTGACGCACAAAATTACCAAAAAAAACAAGAACACAGAACAAATACAGGTACAGAGCCAAGAAGTGTGGTAAGATATGCGTCACATCGTAGCGTAGTTGCTATGCTTAGTTACAACTAGAAAATGAATTGAAAATGTAATAGGGGTCAATTCACACCGAGGTTGGCAGCAGTCGGCAGTGCAGCGGCCGTTTTAAGCCGGCCGCCATTTTAAGCTTTATCTCCGTTAGGAAATGCATAGTATCGCTTGAAAGACTGATTGAATGTAGATAAAGCTTAAAATAGTTTGACAGTGAAACTGGGGGCCGCTGCGCTGCTGACCACTGTCACTTTGGTAGTAAGGTTTATACCTACTGTGACTTCGGTGTGAATTGACCCTGTGGCCTAGACAAACGCAGCCTTGATAACTTTATCTACTTCTTCTTCCTTCCCTGGTCCCATTATTTGGTTACGGGTCTCCTCACTTTTATTCTCCTAGTTGTTCTGTCTCGGGTTGTCGGTTCTGGTAGTTAAGCTTGTATGAGGTCTTTTTCCAGATCATTCGCGGGCCGGCCTCCACCGGCCTCTACCTCTTTTCTGTAACGGCAGGCTATGGTACATGGTATAATTTATCTTCAATAGTGAATTCCCGTAGAGTATAATAATAATACACATTATACGTAGTCCGTGAATAGTCCATAGTTACAAGGATCATGGTCAAATCCATGCCAGAAACATCGTAGATCGAAATCGTAGCCAGTTTGCGTGACTAATTAACAAAACGATCTAAAAATAAATGAAACTGGATATTATCAGTTGTTTTAAATCATCATAACTTTTTTTTGGATTGTACGGGAAATCAAATCTTATTGCTCAAACGACCCTTCAATACATGCACCTACAAAATATTAGAATCTAGTTCTCCGTCTGTATATCTGTTCTCAGTGCCTGTTCCCAGAACACTTCAGCTATTTGATCTTAATATAAATCCTCAAATTGTTTTCTAGAACTGAAATACTTGTGCTATGTGGTCATCGAGCTTCGAGTTGCTCAGGGACATGGCTATGATACCGTTTCGTTTTGTTTAGTCTACGTGTGAATATTTTGTTCTGCGTATTTTTGGGCGTTGCGTATTTTTGGATACAGTTGCGTGGTTGCGCACGCATCGATCGCTCGGTGCGGTAATGCGAATTGACGTAACTGCGTTATTGTTATGTGCGGCTTTTATAGTTTATACATACTGGATGGAATATCAATTAGGTACGTAGTGCAGTATACATTTTTATATCTGATACACATTACGTTACAATTAATTTTGTGGTGGTTAAATTGGGAAGTTCATGATTTTGACCCTATCAAAATCAAAATATTGTGCTTCCCAATTTAACCACGACAGAATGAATTGTAATTTAATGTGTATCAGATATAAAATTGTAATCTTTAGTGGCCAGTGTGGTATTCGGGATAAAATAAGAACACAATAATTCGGTATTTAGTGGTACACAGCACTTGGTGGAGTGATGGACTCGAACGTCCGCTCCACACTATATGTGAAACAGTGAGAGCGGGGCGCCATCCCCACCAGTTACTATGCATATATTTATTTAGAGTCAATACAACAACCATTTATAGTATTCACATTACAGATAGATAATCAAGTAAATACAATCAGTATTGATATTTCATATTAGTATTATTTAGGCAAACATCACAGCCAGAATAAACAATTTTTATTTATTAAAAAATACAATATATGTATATAGGATGCTGCAATTGCGAATATATGATGATTTTGATACGAGCGATTACAAAAATGTAACGGGATGTATAAGTTTGTGTTAGTAGCCGTGTTAGTTTAAAAATTCAGATTACAAAAACATTTTATATTTGACCAATTAGGAGAGAAATAGAAAATTTCATAGGTAAACACTATGATTTAGCATTGGAGTTTATTAATGAAGTTAATTTATTTATTTATTCATAGATTTCATGAGATCAGATTCATGAATAAATATTTATTCAACCAACTGCGATCGTCAAACCGCCTGCAAGCGTGGTGATTATGGCATATCCCCCCATTTTGGGGGAGGCCTGTGTTCAGCAGTGGACATCTTTTGGCTGAAATGATGATGATGATGATGATTTATTCATGGTACCTACACATAAATTAATAAATCAGAAAATAATCACGTAATTAATGTATAAGTATGTATATGACATAAAACGCTGAAAACTTACTACTTATATTTAATTAATTTCGACACTTCGAAATTTAAGGAAAGGTAAACAAAAGATCAATTACCACTATACCTTCAGCTATAACTCGGAGATTTGTCTTTCTTTATGCATTTACTTACACAATTCCTCATCAACAATATCGTCTGACCCACCAAGACACCCAGTCCATTAAATGCAATCTACTTAATGACGCTTGCACAAACAAAACGATAAAAGCAAAAACAGACTTAAACCAACATTATTTCGAAAACCACATTACTTTCGAGGATATTAACCGAAGTACTAGACAAAGCTGTCTCTGTGGATCCGCTTATTTCCTGCCCAGACGTTAACGGAAACCGGGACTGCGGCGTCTTTGTGTGATGCAACGTCGAATGAAACATTTGGATTACTCTGTCACGCTACTTTGGATCCTATTCCCACACTGAAAAGAATAGATATCCCCTGGGTACTAACTTGTTTTTACCATCGATTCTCACCTACAGTTTTAAGAGATAAGGAAGCGTTTTGAAACTCCGATTGGCATAACTATCTTCGCGCGGTTCCGTAGGCACGCTCAAACTATCGCGTTTATCGGCCCCGATATGATTTGAGAGGAAATTAAGTTTCTGAATGCTGTTTCGTGCAACTTTAGCCGTTGTTGCTTATCTACTAGATTCGTGGTAGGTTTTCCTGCTTGTGAGACGCCAGCAAAACGATTTAATTTCCATTAGTTAGTGTAATTACTTGATGATTATGTATTAAACTGTTAACGAGAAGAATTAATTTGTATAACGATGACAGAAAATTACTTATTCATGCGATTAGATGAAACAGGTTAGTTGAATCTGCTATAGAAAATGTAACTTTTGCATGAGTCCTATATTGTTACGTCCCCAGTGACCTCGCTCGCTCGGCACTCCTAATACAGCTAAAGCGATTTGAAAAAGCATTTTAGTAACAAAATCAATTGAACGACGTTTGGCGGGAGCGTCACGGTGGGTGCGCCTGGTAACCTATTTCCACACACCCTAGAATCGGAACTATACGTCGACGACACAAGAATCAAATTCGGTTATCAAAACGCACGGTGTAACCTTGTAACACGGCGTAATGAACGGTAAGCTTGACGCCTCGCCACGAGCGAGCGACTTACGCAATCCCATGAATATAAAACGCGTAAATAAATAGCAGATGCGCGAAAAACTCACCCCGATACAGACAGACACTTAGCATAATAATCGTGGGTGGAGCGTCGACCCCCCTCGTACTAGAATAGGGGGAGGGAGGGTGGCGGCACTCCCCTACAGTGACACGATTCTCACGCGGCGCGCTTCCTTTCAATGTTGTAATGAATGGGTAACGACGTAAATACGTCGCCAATGACATAATCTCTGCAATACGACATTGAAAACCAGTATGGCGACGGTCATGCAGTTGGAAAGTGGACTGACCGGGGAATTCTCAAGATCTATTAATTGGCTTTTCTTTTTATTTATCGTTTTCATAGGAACACAATTCCTTTTCGTTACACTGAGTGATTCTTCGGAATTCCGGAACGATGTGTTGCTTGTGTTCTTACTTGAAATAATAATCCCATTCTAAGAATCGTAAGAAGTGGAACTTCATTAATATTACGCAGTTGAAAGGTACAGTAAAAGTTTGATTGAGACAAACCCGATAAAGTGCCTTTTATTTTTTATTCCAACTGAATGTTGAAAAGTTTGTTTGAAGATTATGTTTTCTTTTAACCGAATTCAAAACGAAAGGAGGTTTTACAAAATAAAGTTGAGATCTGACGATGTTTGTCCGATGTCCTATAAATTATACAAAAATGTAAAATAAGTGTGAGATTAATGTGAGTGAATCAAAAATTTTAATGATGTAATTGTAATTTTAAAAGTAATAAAAATGCTAAACTAATTTAAAAAAGCATCGATAATTAATTGCTCATGCTTATCTCAAATAAGCAATCCTACGGAATATTGGTCTCAACGAGACATTAACAAGTCATCTAGCGTGAGAAACACACATTGAAATATGAGTTCGCTACGCTTGCTGAGCATTATCATAAGTGTAAGGATATCAAACTGGTAGGTACCTACATGGGTAAAACGTCCATTCTTTCTACTGACAATTTATTTCAGGCAAAAATAAAACGCAGCACTGGATATTTCAGGAATTAAGCGCCATTATTTTGGGAATTTAAATAACTCGGTACCTATTTGATAAAACGAAATCGACTAGTGATGTGATAACGGCGACTGCCATAAAGTGCTTCGTTAGTTAGTATCTGTGATTTCATATTGGCAATCATAAAAGGATCATTTAAAAATGGCCTAATTTGAATAATATATTAATTACTAATTATTTATCTCTATAAATGGGTTTCTGTAATTCTGACTACATCTTAGAAGAAGCACCGAAGTAAACCCAGGGGTCAAGGTTTCTTTAAAAGTCTAGAATTTTCCCACGAAGATAACGAGTAGTACATAATATTAACCAGTTAGCACTATTTCTGTAAAACTTGCACTATAAAAACTTCTGCTGTACACGAAGCGTAACAATTAATGCAAGATTTAGCACAAACGAGTTTAATTTGCATTGTAAGATATCAACTAACGGCCAAAATTAATATCCAACCTATCGACGATTTACCCTACTAGAGATAGAAATTTGACATATTTTGTATGGAGCTTATGTCAAATTCCTATCTCTAGTAGGGCAAATCGTGGATAGATTGGATATTAATTTTGGCCGTAAATTTGAGAGCTGCAAACCGTACTTGTAATGAAAATCAATGAACCGGTGTTGAAATTTAAAATTTCATGTGCAGAGAATAGTTAAATAGTTAGTAAAGTTTTCCCAATCATTATTAAGAATTATTCTTAAATTTAGGTATGTATTCAAAACCTCTTCTTGAATGTAACCAATATTCGACAAAAATGTCACATCATCATCATATTAAATCACCACAATCCCACTGCTGGGCATAGGTCTTCTATTCTGCTTGCCAAACAGTCTTGTGCTGTTACAAAATGTCACATACAAGTACGAAATTCTGCGAGTTTTTGCCAACTAATCGCAACACTACGGTAGTGGCGGGCAGCGTCCTCGTGGGGCGCATATGCACACAGCGGGGTTCCACAACAACACATTGAAACTCCCGAGTGAAATTTGACAAGGACTTAAATCCCCTGAGGGTCTGCCCCATGCACGACGATCAATTTCCAACGCTAAACGAAATAATATTCCATTTTACGACCCCAAAAAGAATGGGAGACTTTAATTTGGATAGGCTTCAAAATCGTCTTTGTTGTGTATGATTTGATTTACTAATGGCTTTTGTGTGGCTACATACAAGTGTACAAGTTTTAGGAATTTCATTACTCAGGTCCGTATTACAGAAACAAACTCAAGTTCTGATCACTGTTTAAAACTAGTTTTGAGTTGAGCTTTCATTTTAGAATATTTCTCAAGCATAGATTCATTGATCACAGTTCGGCTGAGTTTAGCTTTATTCTACACTGTCACCTGCGTAGGTATTTAAGCAGAGATTTGATCTGTAGTCAGTCAAGTGTGGTCAAGACCACGCTTGGGTACAGATGTATTTGCTATTTCAGGTTATATTCGTGTGTTATATTGTTGAATTGGAGTTTATAACTACCGTATTGGAATAAGACCGGTGCTCAAGTAACGATCCTATCCATAAGATTGATCAGGTGATTAAAGATCAACCTTTACTTAAGGAACGTTTTGTAATACGGACCTTAGGCTGTTAGGCTTACATTCAGAGACGAATCTAAGCGTGAACATGCTTCCAACTGTCAAATAGCAGTGTATTGTATTTTGACAGTTGGAGGCATGCGTTCACGCTTAGATTCGTCTCTGAATATAAGCCTTTTTATCTAAAACTGTTGTTCTTTGTATTTTTTCCCACTAAATAATTTCAATCTAACTTAAAGTTAAGAATGCGTAAGTACTGTCAAATCAGTTCGATTTTTATTGTATTAATCTTCCATTCATTAAAATTTATTAGTTATAAGCTTATAACCCTTTCCCAGTGCAGACGTTGCACACGTAGATTACATTCAAACTTGTCGGTGCCCGCGGCTTTGCTTGTGCGGTCTTTGATATTGAAGGCAGATTTAAAGCCGTTCAGTAGCTTTTAATGATACGCAAACAGAAGTGGTTTTAATTTTTTGTGTTGTGAATACAGAATATTATTTTCCAATTCATTTATTTAAAAAGTTACGAATTGTAGCCTCTAGAGCTATCATCAAATAATCATTGTTGATTTGGTAACGTAAAATAAAAGTAGCAGTTTCCGAACTAATCGTTAAAGATTAGTTGAGAAACTGCGTCGTCGTCGGAACATTAATGTCACTAAATAATGCTATAACAGTATATACCATATTGTTAAAATATATGTTGTCAAAAATTACCGATAATAGTTGTAAGTATAAAAAATAACTTATTCCACTCCCCTGACAATATTCGCGGCATAGTTATTACATATTATAAATCCTAGGGGAGTCTAATCAAAGCGTTTGTTCGCACGGGGGTAACGCCATGTGCGTTTGATGTGTATCGTTTGCGCTTTTGCACACCCACTACTTATGTACTACATAAGTACCTACTCGATTTTAGTAGAACCGATGTTTACTCAATAATTAGTGTATTTGACGACCTCTATAGTCTAGTGGTTCGAGTGTCGGACTGCTGATCACGAGGTCGTGGGTTCGATTCCCACAGGACACAAATATTTATGAGATGAACCTTTAAGTGTTTGTGTTGGTCTGGGTGTTCATTATGTATTATAAGTATGTATTTACAAAAAAAAAAGTATATAAGTATTATATCCATTGTCTAGTACCCATAATACAAGCTCTGCTTAGTTTGGGACTAGATGGTGCTGCGTAAAAAATGTCCCAAAGATATTTATTTATTTATTTATTATTTATTTATTTGTGATGCTGTGCATAGAATATTTTCAGCAATCACTTATTCGATAATGTTAAGCGTATATGTCCGTGTGACGAACAGGAATATTTAATGGGACTGTAAGGTCAATGCCAATTAATTATTGAATCAATCTCTCAGAAATATTTGATACCACACACAGTCTAATTAAACTAATTACATGTTTACTCAACAAAACAATGAGCCTAGCCTGCACATGCAATGTGAAGCATGACAACAAAAAATAGCGACGTGTAATTAAGCCCACAACAAATGGTACTCATTACGTAGTTACTATTAACGTAGCGTAGTAATTTCCGCGAACAATTAGTATGACGGCGGCGGCGACATTTCCGAGAACTCAGTAGGTACTCGCGAGTACAACTTGTTCGGTACGATTGTACATAATAATAGAAAAATAAAATTCTGACGTATCAAAAATATCCACTACTTAAACTATTATTATCATCAGCCCATTACTGTCCCACTGCTGGGCACGAGCCTCTTCTGTTAGTCCACCACGCTAGGCTACTTAAACTATATTGTTCAACAATATACATATTGTTTGTTTTGGCAATTAGGTATGTTCAATTTCTAAATTTTTTTCTGTAGATGTATTTTTTTTTTTTAATTTAAATAATTGTGTAACAATGTCAATGTCAATCCACATTTCATTAAATAATGTATAGGTATCGCTGTAATTAGGCTGTAATGAAAACATTTGCTCACCATTAATAGTAATACACGAAGAATATTTTATAATAATTGTATCACCTTTTATGCAAATAAATGTATTTGATTTGATTTGAACAATTTTATTCCATTGAGAATTTCACAGACACAACACAAGAAACGTAATCTCGAGCCGAGTTAAAGTTAAGTAAACATTCGTTAAGTAAGCGTAATGTTACGAAATATTACTTTTCATAATATTGTTCCAAACAAAATTGTTTTGAAAAAAGTTTTGTTTGTTCTATTTGCCAAGGGGTTGTGATTGAGTCATAAAGAAAAGTTTGTTGATTGCCGAATAATAGTCAATTACCGAATATTCGTATTCGCCGAATATCATGACTGTAGAAAACTTTTTGTTTTAGTTGAGCTTCAATTCGTGTTTCCGAACATATCGCACATTGAAAACAAGACTTGGTCACTAAACGATAACGTGTTTTTTGAGAAAACACGTTTCTAGTTTTTTATCAAGCAGTTTCAGATGTAATCGCATTTGACAGACCGACGGAGTTATGCCAATTTTCGCACATAACATTAAATATTAAGAATTTCTGAAGAATGACCTTAATTATTTATGCAATGTTACGTTTAAAAATAAATAAATAGAGAAGTAACAAAGTATGTGCTCGTATTTATATTTATGAGAGTAATAATTTTATTAGTTTATGTTAATTAATTATTGGTTCAACAATATTCGTATTTACCGAATATTATCTTATCAATATTAGTCCCTATACGTAATGGTAAAAGTATTATTCTTTACAACGCTAATTATAAGGATTTAATTATGCTACCCAACATAAATAATGAACCATAAAACACTTTTCTAAAACAATTAAGAACACCAGAAACAGCAATGTGTATCAAAACCTCAAGCCTAAAATAATGATGAATTATAAATATTGCACTTGGTTCCTATGTTACTGATGTAACTTTGAAATCCTTGGAGCTCATGAGAAAGATCATTATTTATTTGTTATGGAGCCCGTCGGAAGAAAAACTTGGAGCGCATGGGAATAAGCCATTTCGTAAGCCTTAGGTATTTATTTATGCACATGTCATTACAAATTGTGGCATGAATTTGGTCAAAGTTTTCCATACTTTTCAGCTATTTCAACACGTTAGGTACCTACCTACATCTGAGACAGGTAGACATATTTGCGTAATCCTAAAGCTTCGAGTGAAGCCTGGAGCTTACCTAGTGAACAAGTCCGCACACTTGCAAGAACCCGCACAATAACCTCATACTCAACCCGTTTGAATGCTCGATGTGTGATATCTTTTAGTCATACGGTTACGTTTAGGACAAAAGGACTGCATTCTTTATGCGCCTGCGCCTGTGCCTGCGCCTCGGAGGCGTGGACTCGTTTTGAAAAAAAAAAACATGATTATAATTTTGGTGAGTTCCTAACAATTAAGGCCCGTCATACTATTGTTGATTCTTTAGCGGCCAAAATTAAAAATCTATCAATCCACGATTTATTAATGATAGGTTATTAATTTTGGCCGTAAGAGACATCTCTCCGCTTTGTTTTCATAGAAACCGGGCCTACGCAGCTATGTCTAATAGGCGGTGTAGGTAATACCAACTATTCGATTAGTTAAACCAAAGATTAAATATTTCACATCTATTTCATTAATGAATAGTAATTGCTTCTATGTTTACCAACACGAGCACAAGTGCGCACACGCAGTCGCGGGGCGACACGCCAGGCGAGCGGGACGCGTCTCGTTAACTTTCCGCGCCCGATAGCATCAAAGCTAGCGATCCCGCGTCACGCTCACTAATCGTATCGTTAGGCCTTGTAAAACGCAACGCGTTTACCGCGTGGCTGCTTGTCGGGCAGTTTGTGTACAGCCTTAGGATTTTAATGTTTGAGGTTAAACAGGTGTAACTCAAACGGCGTGTTACTGCAGTATCAATGACCCCACAGGTCACTGACATTAGGTTACGAATTTGTTCTAAATGCAAAGTGAACAAACAAGGGATTATTAATTATAAGAGCTCTACCAATTTGAATAAAAGGAGGAGGCGAGATTTTAAATATACCTATTTGAAGAAAAAAGAAACAATAAATGTTATTTAAAACAAGAGAGAGAAAATGTGGGGACACATGATTATTAAATATAAATACTATTCTATCATAGAAGAAAAGGTAGATGGGAAGAGGAAGAGAGATGCAACAAGAAAAGAAAGTATACTATTAGGAATTTAAAAGAGAAGCGGAATGCAGAGAAAGACCGAAAATACTCCACCGAAAAGAGCCCCGCTCTTAAATTAATGATGATGATGATGACCACTTAAAAAGAACTGAGACCTGGATGGGGGAAATTAGGGTAAATAAGTTAAACATAAGTTATAAATTATGAATAGGTACTTGCTACTTTTTATTTAGGTATTTAAAAGCCATGTGTGCTTTAAAAATATGTAGGTAATATCAATATTGCATTAATTATTCTTACTACGCATTCGTAACTCCATCAATAACTAGGTCGAGCCATCGCGTTATTGCTTAGATTACCATAATTTTCTTAGCTTCTAATAAACATATTTTGTGACTATAATTAATGCATGACTTTAGATTAAATTATCTAACTAGAAAGATCGATAAATAATCATTAACGTCCAAAATTAATGGGTAATTTAACTGTGAAGGTAATCGTACATAAAATAAATATCTTTGGGACATTTTTATCATCATCACATCATACTACATCATCTACATAGATATTTACATCATCTAGTCCCAAACTAAGCAGAGCTTGTGCTATGGGTACTAGACAATGGATATGATACTTATATACTTTTGTTGTTGTTGTAAATACATATTTATAATACATAAGAAACACCCAGACCAACACAAACACTACCAGGCCCCTCAGAAAGTATTGCGAAAAAAAGTTTTTATATATGGGAGACTGGCCAGTTATAATGTTTTTCGAAAATATGATTATTTATAAGTAAAAATAAGTAAGTTCCAATTTCAAAATTTCCCTCCACATTTTTTGCGAGTTAATTCAAAGTATTGTGTCTCACTGAAATATGGATCTGCGCCGGGAACATTTTAGAGCTATGATTTTATACGATTTCAAGTGTCGCCTGAAACCGGATGAATCGTACGATAGACTTCAAATGGCATTCATGGATGAAGGCCCTTCCAAGGCAACCGTGTATCGTTGGTATAACGAATTCAAGCGCGGTCGACCAACTTTGGGGGATGACGAAAGAAGCGGTCGCCCTTTGACGGCTGTTACCGAAGAAAACGTGCTAGCAGTGAAAAATTTAATCCAAGACAATAGGCGAATTACATATCAGGAGATTCAACACATATTGAAGATTGGATCGGGAAGCGTTCACGAGATTCTACACAGCCATCTTCGCGTGAGGAGGATAGTATCACGCTGGGTGCCGCACAACCTCACCGATGCTCAGAAGCAGGCCCGGGTGGAATGGTGCCGTGATATGCTTAACAAATTTGAAGCAGGCTCGTCTCGGCGTGTTTACGACATCGTTACAGGTGATGAGTCCTGGATTTATCAATACGACCCAGAAACCAAGCGCCAGTCGACTGTTTGGGTGTTTCAAAATGAGCCAACGCCTACCAAAGTGAAGCGATCTAGAAGCGGGGGTAAGATTTTGATCGCTAGCTTTTTTAATTTGACTGGCCACTTGGTATCAATTCCCTTACGGGATCAAAGAAGCATTAATGCCGAATGGTATACTACCAAATGTTTGCCAGAAGTTTTCTCTGTTATAAGCAACAAGCGACCAAACACAGGGCTCCGCGGGCTACTGCTCCACCACGACAATGCACCTGCGCACACCGCACTCAAAACGAGGGACTTCCTGGACAGCACGCCAGTCAAACTCCTGGGTCACCCTCCTTACAGCCCTGATCTAGCACCGTGTGACTTCTTTTTATTCCCAAAAATAAAAAATCAGCTCAAAGGGATACAATTTTCGTCGCCGGAAGATGCGCTGGCTGCGTTCGAGCAGGCTGTAAACGAGGTGTCGGCGGCGGACTGGAAAAAGTGTTTTGAAAACTGGTTTAGGCGCATGAATCTTTGTATAGAGGCTGGTGGAAAGTACTTTGAAAAGATTTGATAAAAATATATGTACGTATAGAACAATTTTTTTTAGTTTCGCAAAACTTTCTGAGTGTCCCACGTATGTTCATCACACAAATATTTGTGTCCTGCGTCCTGTGGGAATCGAACCTACGACCTCGTGATCAGCAGTCCGACACTCGAACCACCAGACCACAAACGTCGTCATGTATGTATGGAGCTTACTCAAATTTCTATCTCTAGTAGGTACGTACCTACTTTGACTAAGGAACCCCTTTTTCAAAGCTATTGGAGCGAATCGTGGATAGATAGGATATAAATTTTGGCCGTAAAACATTCCATTTGCCATTAGATAGGCATAAAGAAAGCTCAAGTTGTTTGAGGTAACGACAATATTAATTCCAAGCATTTACGTAAATAATTAAAATCACGGATATAGAATGGAAGTAAACAAATTACAAAATAGGCCAAAACAAAGCGTAAACTATATTCGAAGACAGATTACAATGTAGTGTCGAGCGCAGGTGAATGACCGAAATCGGAGTGGCCGACCTTGCGACGTCTCGCTTCACCTACATACGCCACACTGACAAGCCACTTTTGCTTTCGGCAATTCGCAAAAAAATATATTAAGGAATATCTTTGTTCCGTCGGATGCCGCATGCCGGTGACGTATCTAGCGTGGCCCTATAGGTATTATGTTGTATACGTGTACGCTTACGCTTGGTCGTTGCTCCATTCGTTTTGGGCTTTCGGTCGATGGAGTGAACTTCATGGAAATGTGTGTAAAGTTTACATGTTATTTAATTACTTCTTATAAAGAAAAGAAAGAAAGAAAAAAAATATTATTCGCTTCTAAAGTGACGCACAAAATTACCAAAATGGAAATTACTTATGTGTGTATGGTGATCAGATGAAAATTTTCGTCCCTTTTGTATTGACAAATTCCTCATTAACATACAAGAAAGTTTATTACCAGTCCGAATTCGTTAGAATTCACGACATTCAATAGACCTTTAATCCTCCTCTCATTAAAATAAATGAAACTTTTCTCGACTTAAAACTCCAGCAGACTTAACGATGTTCGGTATCAAATTAAGAATCGCCCCTTCCAGACAAATAGATACCTGCTTCGAATATCTTCAGCGCAAAAACTTCTTAAAAAATTGGGTCAATTAGCAACAAAGCTCCCTACGAAGTGCGAGCAAGAGGGGAACGTACGTCCCTAGTTATGAGTGTGCGTTGCGGCTTCACAAAGGGCGAGGGTGCGCCCTCAACGCCGGGACACAACCCCACCGCCCCCGCGCAGCTCACCAAAGAAAATAACACCCAGCCACAATACCACAGAGCTTATAATCGAACATGAACTCACAATGAAGGCTGCACATCAAAATTGTGTTATTCGACATTTTACCTGTGGATCTCGCCCAACAAAAGATTCTAAAACGGGTTACGCGGGAGGATGCTCCCAGAATAAACATTTCACGTGTGGAGTGAGAGTCGCGTGGACAAATAAGTGCAGCCATCTCACTTCGTAAGTCACGTAAGTGTCAGCGTGAGACGTATGATTGATACCCACCACCGAGTCGACGAAGTCTCGCCACTGAATATAAAAGCGTACTTAAATAATAAAACTCCTTTTCAAATACGTGAACAATAAGTAAAATTGTCAGATCATTCGTCACAGTGTGTAGTCGCGTCAAGTCTACGTGCGGTGAATGTCACGCGGCCGAAAATTATTATGTGTGAGTTCGGTCCGGACGGTCGTTCGGTCAGTGCAGTCTCGTTGCGTCACTGCAATGGACAGCCAGGGCATTGCACCTTGCATCGTCGCGACCACGACAGCACGCTCGCGCTGTCCCGCTCGCGCAACGCTCTCCTATCCGCGCGCTATCGATCCCAGCCATTCAACAGCTGATTGTCATTAAACCCGTTTAGCGTGTACGGTGATACTATTGAGACATGGTGAGGTCACTATGTCTTACATAATAAAATATTATAGGTACTATACTACTGGATCCGGCAGACGTCGTCCTGCCCGGAAAAGCAGCGCCACATATCATTAAAATCGTCCCTGCCTTTTAGAAGATCAGTGCCATACTGACAGCAGCGTCACCTACCGGGTCCAATTGTGTTTTCAAACCATCCAGGAACCCATTGAAATATACACACATTTCATCCAAATCGGTCCAGCCGTTTGGGAGGAGTTAGGTGACCAACACACGTATAGAAGTTTTTTTATATATTAGGTATATGATGGCGAAACGAGCTAAAGGCCCACCTGATGTTATGCGGTTACCTTTGCCCATAAAAACTTCAATATCACCTAAATCTCCTAAATCTTGCCTAAATGGTAACGCAAGTCGGTTCGCCAAACTGAGACTTGAAGATGGAAAGTCTCATATATATGATTTCATTTCACCGGCACCCGTATCCTTCAGACCGAAACAACAATACAAGCATCACTATTTGGCGGAGAAGTAGGTACGGTAGTAGTACTTCCCCGGACGAGCTCTTTCACAAAGGAGCTCTACTATTACTAAATAAGAAGATGATAGGTGCTAACGATTGTAATGTATTGTTTCAGTGGCGTGGCTGTGTTGAGTACGACGGAGAGCGGTGGATGCAGCAGTAGCGACATCAGTGAGCCGCGCTCGCCGCGCAGCCCCGAGTCGTCGTGCAGCACCTCTGAGGACAGCGCGAGCGCGCGCATGCCGCCGTGGGCGTGCGAGCCGGCGCCGCCGGCCCCGCGACGCCTCGCGGCGCAACCCGTGCCCGTGCGCCGCTCCCAGCCGCCCGTGCATCGCCGCATCACCGAATACTTCAACCACAAGATGAAGCCGCAAAACACCCTCAAGCGCGACAACGCGGTCAACGACGACACCAAGAAAAAGTGCCTACCCAAAAATGGGGTCGCGCATGACCTGGAGAAATATATTTCTTATTTGTCGCAGACGCTTAGTCCTAAAGTATTAATGGACGTCGGAAAGCAAAACGAAGCCGCTAGCCGAAAGTCGACAAACTCTGCCATGAACGGTGCAATAGACGCCACGAAAGCGGCAGATCTCAGCAAGAAGACGTCGAATGCTACTTTCAACGGTATGGTCGACTTTGGTAGGCCTAAGGAGATGAAGGAAAAAAATCATACAAACATGAATGGTTTTTTGGAAATGCGGCACGGAACAGAGACTTTCCCAAATGGAAAACATCCAGGGGGGCATCTAAAAGGGCTGATAGATAGTAAGAGACCGGGCCTAGAAATAAAGACTATAACAGCAGACCCATCCGCCAATGGAATATTAGCCAATAAACATTCATCAGACGTCAGCAGACGTAAAGTTCCAATACCTGCATCCAGTGACCTGATAGGCATGAGGATTGCGCCTGCAACCTCTTCAAACCACTCATCTAAGAAAAGTGTAAAAACAGATAAATCCAGAATGAATGGCGTTGTGAGCTCAACGACTAAACTGGACAGCAGAATGAATGGAGTCACATGTGGGTCTAATAATTTGAATTTAAATCCTATAACTAAACCAACTAAAAAGGAGATGCCGAAGAAAGCGACACAACCCACGAAGAGAACTAATCGCAAATCATCTGCTTGTATTGCCAACAGTAAAAACATTACGTGGTCTAAAGCTAATAATCTCAAGCAAGTGCAGCTTCAGAAGCAAAATAATTGCACGAACATATCTCCAAATAATTGCACGAACATATCTCCGAATCCCCCTAATAAAAGCATGCCAGGCGAGGCAAGCCCTGCGCCAAACATGAATATACCAAATGGTGTTCGTCAGGCTCCCATGATGAATGGCAACCTCAGCAATCTCAACAACGTACCTGTAACAAATTACCAAAACTGTCATCAAATTAACATACCACAACCATGCAACGGTACTATGACTCCAAACAATTTAACATCTTTCGTTGCTGTCCCTCAGAATATGATGCTTACAACATTAAGGATACCCCAAAACGGTTTGTCGCAGCAAACACTGGGACAACAGAATAATATGACAGCTTTCAACCGACCTAATGTCAATGTCTCGAGTCCGACAAAACTAAACGGCCAGTTCGTATTTCCGCTCATGCAGAATATAAACGGAACGGTTGTCCAAATACCCAACCTAATGACTAAAATGCCTAACTTTGTGCTTCCTCAAACACAACAGTTGACGACACAAAGGCAAGACCATTTACAGAACCAACAAGCGGCATCGATTCTTATAAACGGTACTCTTTTGAAGCTCGCTAACACGATGACATCGCCGTATCCGAACGTAAACAAAAGTGCGCCGGTGACGAGTCAATCTATTCCAGTGATGAATAAAAACGTGGCGGGAATGCAAGCTGTCGGCATGACAGTTCAATCGAAACAGAATTACGCTGTCAACTTTAGCCATCCCGTTCTTATGCCTCAGCCCGGTTTTATTGTCACGTCTGTGCCAAATATGAACGTGAAGGAAACTTGGAGTTATACGAATACTAATACGGTGTCGTCCTCACAAACGACGTATTCCAGCCATATAGTTCACCATCCACCACCCATCGTACCTAATTATACCCAGGCGCTGCACACGAGTAGTATTCCCATTGCGCCAGTCAAACCTCCCGATAACCCAATTCAGGGCACTGAACCACCCAGCAGCACAGTGAAGGAATACGAGCTCAGAGAGATGACGCCACCCAAGTGTGATATACCGTGGCTATCCAAAACTTTGAACAATAACATTGTCCCACTACAACCAAATAAAAAGAATTCTAGGCCTTTCGCACAAATTAGTAGTATATCGGAGAGACTCGAAGAGTTAGCCGCTAAGAAGGCGAGATATGACATACAGGAAGAAAAAATTGAAGATTCGAGGAAAGAAATGAACACTGAACTTCTGAAGATAGAGGCGGTCGCCAGGCGGGAAGAAACGATCTTCACGCAGATTACCGTTCTCAAGGACGTGTCGTCTGAAGTCCACAGTACTATGATAGAAGCAAATTTCTGTAATACCACTACGGAGTCCGAATCGGGGATAGGGACGGATAAGTCTATAGACTCCCCAAGTGACTCTCAAGCTAGCAAAGAATGTGATGAAGACTCGTCGTTATCTTTGAGTGTGAGTGTGTGTTCTGTGGATGTGCAGAGTCAGAAGAGTCCTATTCTAAAGCAGCCGAAGACGCTGCGGTTTCCTCCCATGAGTTTGACGAAGCCGGGCAGTAACCAGCGGACGTCGAGTACTGACACGACGTCTACAGTCAGTGTGTGTTTGTGGGAGAACTGTAAGCGGGAGTTCGACGGAGATCCAGACCTCTTGGATCACTTACAGGTTAGTGATTTGTAAAGGTGAACGCTTTCTTCATATTTTTCAGATTATTGTTTTAAGACGCTGACAACAGCCAAACACCCCAAATAGGCTTGTTTAAAAAAAAATTTAGCTGTTCTATTTAGTTTGTGGCAGTGAAAAAAATATAATTATGTTAATCTTGATCGTATTTTCTAAAACTCTATTGTGCCCAATACACGTTTTTTTGAAGTTTTCTCGATAGAAAAGAATTGTAAACTAACCTCTTAAAATATGCTTTAAAGCAAACTATCTCTATTATTTACCAAATATTATAAATGAAATTAAGAAAACATTTAAGAAAGACAATAATCTAAAACATAGTTGTTTTGTTTTTCAAGTAAGCTTTTAGTTTTTTTATTAAAAAACATATTGTTAATTTTCATTCAAATTGACCGGCGCAGACGTCCACGTCGTCGACGTCTCGTCTCTTTCAGTTCTGTACAAAACGACGGTGACCGCAGAGGTCTGATTTTTTAGGTGTTGTCAGCTTCTTAATATTCTTCAACATACTTTATCAACTTCGTGATACACAAATAGTCAAAGGAGATGGGCTTTTTTTAGCATTCTGAGTATCTTTCCCTATACCTAAAGAGGTTTAAAATAAATTCTGAAGTGATGATACAGTAGAATTTATGAGCACAATTTAACTTTTGAGTAAAGTATATTCTACACTCAACGCTGCTGCCCGTTTGCTGTAAATATCCTTAAAATATCTCTTAACACTGGAGTTCAATGGTTCTCTCTACAATTTCCCAATATCACCATTCCAGAGCGTTCACGTAGAACCGCAAGCCGGCAAAGAGAACTACGTATGCCTATGGCAGCAGTGCAAGGTGCGGGGCAAGCCATCGTGTTCCCGTCTCTGGCTGGAGCGTCACGCGCTGTCGCACGGCGGCAACAAACCCTTCAAGTGCATCGTCGATGGCTGCGAGCGGCGCTTCTCCACACAGGTATAATTACGCCATATTTGTACAAAACATGAAGACGCACTGAAGATACAAAGTCTTGTATAACCGGGTCCATATGAATCAAAGTCTGCGTAGTTTTCAATGCGGCATTCGGCGTAAACTCATGAAAAGCTATCGGCGATATGCTTGTGCGAACACTCACGAGCGTTTATTTTGAAATATGAAATAGCGCAACCTCTTTGGATATTAATAAAAACTGCAGCTGAACGTGTGCGAAAATTGAATGCGATGAAAACTTTTGTGGGTCCAACCACATCCAACATTAATTTAATAACGAAGATCAAGTAAGCCTATTGCAATGTGGACATAAGCCTCTCAAAAGTTTTCGTAAATAAATAGGGCGATAGTTGGCGCACAACGCAATTTCAATTGATATGGACGCGGCTTTCAATCATTAACGGGTTTTATTCTTCTCTTATTCATAATAATTATTTTCAACATTACATTGCACGGCTTGCTCATCTGTTTTCAGTTTTATTTGTATCTTCGGTGCGTTTTCTCACACACAACTCAATATTATTTTTTAACTCTAATTTATCAAACGGTTGCAGAAGTAAATACCTATACAAAGTATATTAATGTATGGTAAAATATTTTAAGATAAACATTTTAAGATATTTATATTATATGTTAGATTACGTAAGTCTATTCATAATTTAGGTGTAAAACCATGATAATCATCATTATCATTACAGCCGAAAGACGTCCACTACTGGACAAAGGCCTCCCCCAATTAAGGGGGGGATATGCCATAATCGCCACGCTTGGCAGGCGGGTTGGCGATCGCAGTTGGTTGGTTAAATACTCAGAGAATGCTGCTGCCCATCCTCTGGTGAATCCCTTAGTTGCCTTTTACGACACCCATGAGAAGAGATAAGGGTGATGATATTCTTTAAGTCCGGCACCACACGGACTAACCATGATAATATTAAAGTAATATTACAGAAAAATTTATTAGTTAATATTACTTATACAAGATGTTGGTCTGTAAACCGTGCCATATTTCTAGAGCAAATGATAAATCATCTAAACATACTTAACCAATTATTCGGTTATTTAATAACTAAATTTTCACATAGAAACATAGCGAACGTTTGATAATAAATCCCGAACGACTCTGAAAATAAGTCACCGGCGGCATTGTCAAAGAGCAGAAAATTCTGCCCATTCTTTGGTGGACTCGCACGCATCGTTTTTGTGTCGCGCGAGCTCGACACACGGGGGGAATTTGTTTGCTTACAAATAGGTATTTAAATAAAATTATTATTATATTATGTTATTGATTTTTTTATTTGTTCGTGTTCAGTATCGGTGTAGTAGTCACCTCCTTAAATGAGCACGAATACTGATCAACATGTTGTATAAAAAAGCGTAGACTCAAAAAATAAATAAAAAAGAATCATAGTGAGATCCATACAGTGTGATTTGTACAAGAAAAGTAGTTCTACTATTGATCCTTGGTCCCTAAAGAATAATTTTCGGTTTAAATATTTTTTAAACCCCGCAATAAAAAAATTATATAAATATTTGTACCTTTGGAATATTTTTTTCTGAAATAAATGAATTTATTATTTATTGTAATGATATATTTTATGATTCCATTGTTACCATTGAGCTAATTTCTGAAAATGACTAGATTGTCAGCTTGCTGTATGACATATTCAGAAATCAGCTTCAAATGATTTACTTTGAAATATTATATTTTTTCCAGGGTTCTAAAAATATTTTCAATGCCGAAAGTTATTCTTTATGGATCAAGGATTAATATTAAAGCTATTTCAACTACTCTAAATTCTTTAAAAAAATTGTAAATTCACTATGATTCTACATAAAAGTCTTGTTTTGTGATCTGTTTATTTCTGCAGCATAACGTTTCTTAGATAATAAACTATTTGTGTACGGCTCATTTAATTTTAAGTATTGAAAATAATTGAAATACCACATGTCTTAAAATGCCACTGGTTTTTTCAACGTTCTATTTAACCTTTACACCGCCAACGACGTGAAATTCAATTCAATTCAATTCAATTCAATTCTTTATTGCATTACCATGTGTATTTACAAGGTCTTAATAATAATACAAGTCCACATGTCGGGCACAACAATTTGAATAGTAGCATCAGATAATATAAATCGTTAAAGTAAATAGCAATTAATTCTAAGTCATAATTATAATAAATGCTTCAGTCATCTTTAAAAATTCAATTCTTGTAAAATAAATAGTCACAAATTAAAATTTTAATAAATGTCTCCAGATAGGTAAAATTATAAAGTAGTTAATCATCAAACAGTAATTCTTTGAATAATAAATTAAATAAAAATGTAAAAAAAAACAGTAAATATTAAATAACAAATGTCTTCAAAACAAAGCAATCACGTTATAAAGTCATCATCAAAAAATTCATTCAGTGTATAATAGCATTTATCGATTAGCAGTTCTTTGAGGCGCTTATTAAATATTTTATCATTTTCTTCCATTTTTATGTCATTCGGTATTTTGTTATATATTTTTATTGATGTTACGTGCGGACTCGTGCTATGTAATTTTAACTTAGATGGTGGTATTACGAGCATGTTTTTGTATTGAGAACGCGGTGCATATCGGCGAGCTTGGTCTGATATTTTTAAGTAGAAGTTTGGATATTGTCTTACAAATTTGCAGATTTCTAATATGTAGATTGATGTCAGAGTAAGAATTTCTAGTTTCCTAAAATGCGGCCTACAACTTTCGTCATAGTCAATAAAAACTATTATTCTAATGCATTTTTTTTGTAGAATAAACAAGTCGTTTTGATCTACACTATTTCCCCAAAGAATTATACCATACTTAAGCCATGCGTATGCATATGCATAGTAGGTGGATAGGGCAGTTTTTAAGTCCGTTGTTTTTTTGAGCTCACGTAATGCGTATATAAAACTAGATAATTTCGATTTAATTTTCTGTATGTGTGCTTTCCAGGTCATATGAATATCTAGATCTAGGCCCAATAACGTGAAAGTATCTACACATTCTAATTTTATACCATCAAACGTAAAGTTTATATTTAAGGGTTTTTTTTGGTAGGGTCTAAATTGCATAATTTTTGTTTTTAAGAAGTTAATTTCTAAATTGTGGTCTTTCATCCAATTTTGTATATTGAGAATTATATTATGGAGATTCATATGCAAGTGTTGGCAGTCATTACAGGAAGTGATTAAAGAAATGTCGTCGGCAAACAATACGCACGACTCTGTCATAATTTTAGGAAGATCATTAATATAAACTAGGAATAATAAACACCCGATAACACTGCCTTGCGGAATTGAGTTCTTAATCCAAAGTCCATTTGATCTTATTTGGCTGGATTCCCCACTGTCATGATTCCAATAATCAATTTCCACGAATTGTTCTCGATTTTGTAGATAAGATGCGAACCATTTATGTGTTATACCTCTTACACCGATCCCGTATAGTTTGTCAAGTAATATATTATACAGGACTTTATCGTAAGCTTTAGTCATGTCAAGTAATATTCCAATCGCGTATTTTTTACTATCTAAAACATTGAGTATCTCTTGTGTAAATTTGTACGACGCTAATATCGTGGACCGTTTTTTCCTAAAACCATTTTGACATTCATCGAAAACATTAAATTTTTCACAAAAATCATATACGCGTTTGCACATTGCTTTTTCAAATATTTTAGATGATGTCGATAATAATGAAATAGGACGGTAGTTATTTGGATCTAACTTCGAGTTTTTCTTATGTATAGGTTTTATTAAAGATTTTTTTAACGCATCTGGGAATATCCCTTCAGAAAATGATTGATGTACTAATTGATAAAATGGTAACGTCAGTTCCTCGGCACACGTTTTTATTAATATGGGCGGTAATTCATCTATTCCGTGACTATATTTGCCTTTCAGGTTTTTTATTATATTTTTTATTTCGTGTAGTGTGGGTGGATGTAGAAACATTGTGTTATCAGTTGGTCGTAGCACAGGCCGACCGCGCGGCTCTCCGTCCCCACTCTGGCTTGTTTGTCCTACTGATGCGAAAAAAATATTGAATGAGTTAGAAACCTGTTTTGGGTCGGACGTAAGTTTATTGTGGATTGACAATGTTATGTTTTGTTGTGTCTTATAGGGTTTTTTATTAGTACGTTCTTTAATAATTTTCCACATCGATTTTGTTTTATTTGTAGAATTTTTGATTTCCCGAACATATTGTAATTTTTTTGACTTGTTAACTAACTGTTTTAATGTTTTTTCATATAGCTTATAATGATTTTTTAATACAGGATCATTAGAGTAAGAAGTAAGAATTCTTAGCAAACGTTTATTTTTGCATGATATTTTAATGCCACTTGTTAACCAATCTTTTCTTATGTTTCGATTTAATTTGATTTTTTTTATGGGTATACAGTCATTTAATATTTTGAGTAAAATATTTTCGAATGAATTATAGTTTTCATTCATATTTTTACCTGAGCTTATTATTAGATTCCAATTAATTTTCTGTAATTCAAGTTTAAATTTTTCTATGTTTTTACCATTAAGAATTCGTTTTTTAGTTTGCCATACTTTGCATTTTGTTGTTGTAAAGTCCATTTTTATTAAGTTTGCTATTGTTGCTTTATGATCAGAAAAACCGAAATCATGCACGTGAGTAGTTATAAGTTTAGAGTCGAAGTTAATGAATACCAGATCAATGCAGGTTGAAGTTGTTTTAGTGACTCGTGTTGGTTCTTTAATACATTGAATGAAGTTATACTCTAACATTAAGTGTAATATTTTCTTTGTTTCTAAGCTATTTTTCAAAACATGTATATTGAAATCACCTCCAAATATGATTTTATTTTTATTATATTTTTTTAATAGAAGTTCTAGTATCAATTTTAACTGTTTATAGAATACATCAGGCTGTCTTTCATTCCAATACAAACTTATTAGTATAATTTTACATTTAGGCAGTTCAATAGCACATACTTCTACGACAAATTCCACCGACATATCCATAATATCATTTCGTTCAATAAATTCCAAGTCTTCTTGCAATAGTATGCATACGCCGCCGCCGTCGTAGTTCTGTCGACAGTATGACGTAGCGAGGACGTATCCACTGAAGTTAACTATTTCTTTCCTTCCCTGTGATAGCCATGTTTCCGATAAGCAAAGTGCTTGATATTTTCCTTTGTTGTCTTCCAGAAACGCTTCCAGTATGTGTATTTTATTGTTAATACTTTGCATATTTTGAAATACTACTGTGATGTCAATATCTTGAGTGACGAAAGGTGCTTATTCCATTTATATTGGACTGTGAGAAGTTTGTGTCACGTTCAATGTTATTATTTGTGCTTGCGTCGTTTTGTTGCGAATCGATAGGTTGGATAAAGTCAGGTTTTTTCGTTTCGTAGTTTTGTTTTATGATTGTCGCGAGTTCGTATGGTCGTCCGTCTATTATTAATTTATTATTTTTAATGATTGCGTCGAAATCATGAAATGACGTCTTATACAAAATATTAATTATAAAAAAGTACTCAAAGTAAGATATTTAATTTTGTTCTTATATTGTTTTTACGTACTTCTTGTAAAATCATGTAGAAATTACTATTTACAATAATAAGATAAAACTATGCTATCAAAGTTTTGAGATTTTTTTACAATTTGCTTGGCGTTGAAAAGGTTGTTTTAGTTTTAAATACTTTTGGATTTTTCAGCTGTAAATCTTCAGTTTCAAAATGTATTCCTGTGTTCACGACGTTGTTACCCTCGTGTATATTTTTGAAATTGTCAATTTACTCATCTAATGAATCTAAAACGTATAAGTGTAACAGTAGTATCTTCATCAACTAATTAACGTCTGAACGAGTGATTGGATCATAAAACATGGTAGAAGTATACAAGAGAAAAATAAAAAGTGTTCAATCATATCCGTAATAATTATATTCATTTTGTGTTCCCGCCGTAAACTATAACATAGACACTCACAGAATTATAAATAACTACTTTTTGATCTTTGAATGAAATCTTTGATTACCAAAACTAATTGATAAACAAAATATAATCTTGTCGAGAGAAACTAAGTGATAAAATACCAATAAAATTAATCTATTAATTAAAAAAACAGTAAGTACTTGATATATATGATGTGATCCCATCACTGGATCATAGTATGGCACATCACGGCTTAACTCTTGCCATTCACCACTTCTGATATTATAATCCTGAATAAAAGAGGTCGAGATCAAGAAATCTCTTTCTATTTCTGATAAAAAAAAACCTTGTTCCCACAAAACACGTCGCGTGATGTCGCCCTATAGACGTTAATTTACGACGCAGCCTCCGACGAAAATAATAAACGATAAACTTGTATAATTTTTCTTTCCCCAAGGACACGAAGACGATGCCAAAGAGAACCCTCGATGGCTGGAACCACTTCCGAGATTTTATTTATTTTTGTCGACCAATAAATTCGTTGGGTTTACCCCTTCGACCGCTATAAAACGCTCAGCGTACCGTAAATGCGAGATAAGAATGCGACAGTAGCAATGTCATTTTAGATTATAACTCTTATTTCATTCGACATAATTTTTTCAATTCAGTAACCGTTGACGTCGTAATCCGTCATTGGCAGTCGAAGTGTTAAATGCGATGAATTTGATATGTATCATTTATTTTTTTCAACACGACTCATCGAGCTACGGAATAAGTGTAGTGTAAAAGCAAGTACTGTGGTAGATGAATTGCTGTTAGATTTCAAGTAGTTCATAAGGACTCAAAAATATCCGCCTTCATCATAACCCATAACCATCATATCACCTTGACTTTATAATAGGACTTAGAAACTATAAGTATACGTTTTTATCAATTAATGTAGATAACATTAAAAAACGACTATACAATAACTTTTTGATGCTTGTCTTATTTATATTTTCTTATACCAAAATAAAATTAACAACACGGTATAGCAAAATAGAAAAACACTAACAAATCTTCGTATAACAGTAATCGTGAAAAAACTTAAATTAGACATATCAATGCGGATTCAAAAACAAATAAAAATTGCATTACTAAAATATTCTTACTGCTTATAGCGTCACTATAACTAAATCTTATCCATACTTGAAGTTACAAACAGACTATAATTTACTAATGTACTATTTTATTGAATGTTTTGCGTTGAAACCAAACTGCTGTTGCATATAATTGTGTGTTTATCCCACAGAAAACTGTAAACCTATGGCCGAACGTGTGATTTTTCACTACTAACAATGACTTGTAAATTGCAGACATTATTGGAGCGACATGTAAACAACCACTTCAACGAGTCATCACCAAGCGGCAGCGCAGGCAAAAAGTCAGCTGAAGGGTCCGTCAAACTCATTCGCAGAAACGGCAAGAAGCTGCGGTACAGGAGACAACCATGGTCTGGTGAGTTGACACTCTAGTTAACTTTGTGTTCATGGTGATCATGAACATTTCTCATCATTATTATGTCAAGTCGCAGTGAACAAAACAAACAATGCAATAATATAAACATCTTTTAGTTGTTTTAAAAAAAATTGAAATTTATGGCAAATTAGATTTCGACGTGATATCACGTTCGCGGTCTTCAAAGGGTTGAAAATCAAATGCGATTCTGTTGTCCTAATATGGATATAATGGATAATGAAAAATGGATCTTGGAATATGCATGAAGAGTATTGGTAATTTGGGAAAACCAATAAAACCTTATGACCATGGATTTGATAGGTAGACAGGTACAGTCTAACAAGGCAATTAGTATACAGGGTCGCCAGATATAGATGAAGATTTCTCAGGAAATTTTTATAGAATGGTTTGATTAGGGTTTTGTATAAATACAGTTTAACTTTGTCAGTTATTAAAATGATATTTCACTCGAAAACATCCATAATCTTTCGAGAAAACTTCATTTATATTTCTCTACCCTGTATACCAATTGCTTTGTTAGACTGTATACACTTTGTGTCCAGTCGATTACAACATTAATTTAAAAGATATTACAAAATGGTTAAACTGATAAAGAAACTGTCCCTATGCCATATCATCATCATCATCGTTTCAGCCGAAAGACGTCCACTGCTGGGCATAGGCTTTTGGTTCTCGAAGCAAAACATAAGATTATTTTATTATTTTTAACGCATTTACTCATGCGAAGCGAAATCTAATGATGGAAAGATAAAATCGCTCACGAGCAGGATTCCGATTTTTTCTTTCCACAATTTAAATAATTAAAACGTAAGATTTTTTGCAGGCTCACCCAAATGTTATAATAATATTATAATACGAGGTAATATTATTATAATACCTAATTAAAGTTTTTTTGGAACAAAAAGGACAAAAATAAAACGATGATACTGCAAAAGTATTAACTATACTGTAGCGCAGTTAATAGCTGTTAGATAAATATTGTTACTCGCAAAAACATAATAATAATAAAAAATACAATTATTATGTATTTATCTATTTTTTTATATTTTTTATTATATGTAATTATAAGTCCGTAGTACGAAACATATTTTACTACTTTACTGGTGCATCTACCCTATTCTTTGTCTCTGCATTACCCTAAGGTTGTCTGGTAGAGAACGCCTATGGCCTTAAGACCGCCTTTGTACCCTGTTGTGCATAAAGAATTAAATAAATAAATAAATAAATTATTATCATTATCATGTCCATGGAGGCTGTAGGGTTGTTTGCTTTTTTTCATGTCATAATCATAACAATACATAACCTTATGTGGTATCCTTCCAGCGCGCATGTTCGACTTCTTCGACGCGGGCATGATGGAGGGTCTTGCGTGGCGACTATCGCGCGCGACTCGCTGGAGGCTCGGCGGCGCCTGCCCGCTGCGCGAGCCGCCCGGGCGACACACCCTCACTCTCCGGGCTGCCCTCACTGCCACCAGATACAACACCGCCGAGGACCGGAGAGAGGCGCTTGTTACTTACTTCCCACCTCATGTGTGAGTTCTATTTTTGGTTACTAGATTTTTTTGTGTGAGAAGGAGGTTTGAAGTAGTATAGCATCAATTATCAAAAGCTGAAAGAGCTGGGCCGTCAACTCCGCTACCAACCTGCTGACTGGCTAATCTTTTTCCCACGGGATGAGCTGTCATCATAATGTAGCTCATGTCGACACGATAGAAGCTGAAAGAGTATTTCTTAAGTTAGTGGCCACTAAAACCGCCAATGTTCCTGAGTCGACGGAGCCCTAACCTGGGGCCTTACTCCCGATTGGTTCGAGTTATGTCAAAATCGAGCTTTTTTTCAATGCAATTGCAATACCTTGAGAGATTTTACTGTTAGTTCCTCTAGGATTTGACACTAGCTCGATTTGGTTCAGAATTCGAAACAGTCGGGAGTTAGGTCCCTGTTTCTACTGGACTAATCGAATCCTAAATATAAATAACACTACATTTCCTTATCACATGACTTATATGATAGCATAATGTGTGGTAAAATACTTCTCTGTCACAGTTCATTCTAAGTGAAAACTTGTAATTCAAGAATTATGTAGGCAGTTAATTATGTAATGTTATTAAAGGACATCATTCATATTTTTTATTTCATTAGGAAATTCTCAGTAGCACCCCGGAGTCTGGATTTGTGCCCGGTTAGTGGCAATAGGCTCGCCCCCTATTACATGGGACTTATAACATAACTGGCGAAATGTGGGTGTACTATACACCTCTGCCTACCCCTTCGGGGAAATACAGGCGTGATGTTATGTTATGTTATCATTCAAACTGGGCCTTTTCTGAATGGCCAGAAAAAAATAATGCTATAAATCGTTAGAACTGGTCATTTGGAGCAATAGTTATTATGGCACCAAAGCTGTGGGGTGATTCTCTAACCTGCTACAAGGGTTCGAAAAACAGATAATTTCATATGAGAGCTTGTAATTTTTAGCAACAATAGGTCATTTTGAGCGATGGTTATTATGGCACAAAATCTGTGGGGTCATTATGTGACCTGTTATAAGGCTTTGAAAATTGTATTTTTTTACAAAAGCTCCTCCTTTAGAGTATGACGCAAATAACGCAATATGCGCAAGCTCAGGTGGCTCAGGGAACCTGTGGACGACACTGGTTTCTCTGCTAACTCCACCCAGAGTGAGAGTGAGCGAAACAAAGACATTCAAAAAGCTGTGTGGTGAGAATCAACACTTCTTCCAATCTTCAGTATAATTCACTGAAGATAAAAAACACACGACGCTTAAAAAAAATTTATTAAAAATAAAAAACGATTTTTAAAATAATCGATTCTTTTTTCAAATCCCTAGACGTTACATATCCTACTTCTTAAATACTTTTACATCTTTTCATGATAAGTCCTACACCCACTGAACATATAAGTTTAGGAATCCATATTATTATAAAAATACTAATCATAAGTATTTGAGTCTGGTCAACAGCTCGGAGTGTCGTGTATAAATAGACGATTATAATGTGCCCAGGTAAAGTCAGGTGGGTCAGTAAAACAAAACGAAATCATATAATTTTTGGTGTTTTGTATTTGAACACTTGGAAATATGTACAATAGGGGCTAGTGTTTAGTATTAAGTTTTTTTAGATGAATGCACTTTCTAATTTATTATTTTATGTCCCTAGTTTAATTAGAGCCTTATTTTCACATAAATAACATTCATCTCATATTTATAATTTCAAGTTTTAGCTTCCATTCTAAGGCTTGATTTCACCAACAACAATTCTCTGGATAAACGGCTGTTTACCCACAATTCCAGTACATTTTTCGAGTAATCAGCCGATTAATCAGAGAATTAACGTTGATGAACACCGGCCTAAGTGCTCAATCTCCAGATTGTTCTGAACCAATTCATGTACGTATTCATTCATTAATTCAGTCATTAATTTTTAACAAGAACATGTAGATTTTTTATTATTTTTCAACACACTTGCTCGTAAAGTGGCTCTTATTGCAATACTTTTAGGTTCATAATGCAGCTTATAACGCACGCGTTCTTTTTACTTTACATTATCGTACTAGTGCTTTTTACTTCACAGTTTTTTTTTTAATCACAGCAAGGGTTTTTATGTCTAAACAAAATTAAATATTTTTGTGAATAAATCAACTGTGTTAATAAAATATGATAAATAGTAGTAGTAGTAGTTTGATAGTTCATCAAATTACGTATTTATTTTTGTCAACAAATTAACATCAATTTGTGTTATATGTTATATTAAAAAAAAACTATTACATTTTTAATTGTTTGGCGGCTTCTTTCCACCACCTGCGCGCGCATATTTAGTTATACGCTACTCAACCACGGGTACGGCAAGGGCATGCAATTACAGAAATCCGCGCGCCATTTTTCAAAAAAAATATATTTGTGTAAACTATGTTTATGATTTTTCCTCGCAAGTGTGTTGAAAAACCGTATGAAACGCGTGAGTAATGCTCATTATACTCTTGGCTTTATTACGCCGTCGCATTCGGCTCGGGTTGCAATCCAGCCTCGAGTATAATGAACGTTTAGCTCATGCTTGTATCATACATAATGTACTATTAACACATTCCTATTAAATGTTTATAGTATACAATAACTATTTTGTCTCTTTCAGGGGATCATATGCATTACTTGGAATCGAAATTGGCACTAACTGTGGCAACGGAATGCTTTCAATTGGCACAAACCTGCGCAAACCGTATGCAGTTGATCCCCAAGTAATTTGCCTGGCTTAGCATGCTTGATGTTGCCATCCGTGCCACACAGAGTAAAATTTATTGGCAATGTTGCTAGCATTGATTAATGGCCGAAATTAATATCCAATCTATCCACGATTTACCCTACTAGAGATAGGAATTTGACATAAACTCCATACAAAATATGTCAAATTTCTAACTCTACTAGGGTAAATCGTGGATAGATTGGATATTAATTTTGGATGTAAGTCTTTAGATATATTGGTCATAATTTTATTTTATAAAGTAAAATAATAATGTTACTGTTTTTCATTTAATTTATTCTTGTTTTTTGCTAGCAATATAATGGGTAGCCAGTCCTACTTCATGTTTTGGGAATGGGAATAATAATGTATCTTTTGTTTTGTCATTAAACTTTTCTATTTTCTTTCATAATATATTTGGGTGCTTTTAATTTAGGAGACGGATAACCTCCGCTGTAGTCTATTGATAGAAGCGTTAAATGGTGATTTTTTAGTGTTTGTGGTGTTGTTTGGAGCCTAAGTTAAAAGTACCCTTTCAGCTCATTAAACAAAAAAAAATGCTTTAAAGCCGCGCATGTTCTTTCATTTAGTACACTTTTAATATGGGATTGGTGCCCATTATCGCTGCAAACACAAATCTATATCGATTTGTCCTAAATAAATAAGTTTATTTCAGAAGCCGATCAACATTACACCAATATTAAATTTTGCAGCGTATATTGCACAGATAACGGAATATATGGAGATCGGGCAAGCCGTCTAGTTGGCATGGAGTCCGAGTGTCGCAAGCTCAACTTACGCACACAACGCATCAATAATTACAACAAAGCACGCAAGCACATAAACGGTCACACTTGTATCCTTACGGTATTTTAGAAATAAAAGAAAGTTTTCTCAAACATGCTTGGAAATTCGAACATTATTTTGACAAGCTTCTTCGAGAGAAATCGAAAATGCTGTACTGGTCAAATACATGCGAACACAGCGGCCGGCAATGTTAGTATGAAAATCCATATCTGTCCTGTTTAGCGGCCAAATAAATTACGATGAAAACACATATCTGTCGTGTTATTTAAAAATGGAACGAACCTTTTACTCCGCTAAATAGTAACCAAGGAGGTTACTTACCAAAGATTTAATTTAAATTTCGAACTGACTTTATTGACGCGTTCAAAATTATTGTTGTTTGTCATTGATTCTAGAATTTACATAGTTACCTACTACTTAGTTTGAATATACGCGCATTATTTGAGTACTGTAAAAGTACTATACAAGCCTTGGCCGCAACCAGGCATTGATTGATTCACGTATTTGTGTTATTACGTTCGTTCATCTATGCTCCTCTAACCGGTAGTAATGTACTATTACTCTCAAACTTAGTGCGCATACTCACTCGGGTGCAAGTGACGGTGAACTAGCGGCAGTGTATGCCCGCTGTGCATACAACGGTCAGCAAACGCGGCGGCTTGTCCTCTCCAGAATTCTGTTGTGAAGTATATTGTGTTTGCAGCTTCCTCAGTGTGGCACATCATTGGCAAGTAATAACAGAGCGATGTTCTTTCAGCTTGGAGGACGAGTGGGTGCCCGAGAAGGACGTGAAGCGCATCAAGCGCGTTGAGATCGCGTCGCTGCCGGCTGCAACCAAGGTGGCGCTGTACGCGCAGCTGTGTGCGTCGTACGGCGCCGTGCGCATGCCGCCGCCCGCCGCCCCCGCGCCCCGCCGCGCCGCTCCCCGCCGCTGCAGCTCCTCCCGCGTGCTGCAGCGCTTGCTGGGCCCGCGGCGTGTGGTGCCCGAGTGCCGCGTCGAGCCGCTGCCGTACCGCGAGCCCGACTCTGCCAGCAAGCCCAGCGGTGCCAAGAAGCGGAAGATGGGGCGCCGCTACGGTGGCGACGCCTTCTGGCCGTGCGGACGATAATTGAACGAGCGCGGGCCCGGTGTCACACCACACTTTCCGTGTTTTTATTTGTGAGTGCGGGCCGACGGTCGCTTTAGAACGCGGACCCAATTTTAATGTGTTAGATAAATGATGAAATGACTTGATTTTATGTGAATGTTAACGATATATTATATTTTATTTGTGTGTGATTAATTCCATTTTTAAGGGCATTGGGGAAAATGTGAATTTTTGATTGAAAATATTTTCGTTTGTGGATGCGACGTAGATCTTTTATATTGTAACCATTGTAACATATGATTTTTTATTATATTTACTCGATTCTGGTATAAGGAAAACGCGATTTAATAAAATTTGTTCGACAGATTTATTTTCCAAATTAAGGTCTAGATTGGCACTATTTCGATTGGCATTTTGAAATCACAAGAATGTTTCCTATTAACTATTTATTCTGGTGTAACCGATTATTATATACATCCGCCGAGAAATGTGCAAAAATTTAAAAAAAACATCAAAACAGCGCGATTCCGCTCTGTCCTCACACGCGTAATTTTCCGTTTGTTAGAAAAGGACAATTCCAAATCCAATGCATCCCTTTATTTTTACGGAGGGTACCCGTTTTCTGAAGTTACCGTCGGTCCGCAAATGAGTTTTAAATGAATGTATGAACTTTATTATTTCTCGTTTGAATAGAGTATTGTATCGTCGGGTGTAAATAAAGAAACGCGTGTAGTTGGTGTGACACTGAGCGAGACAGATGTTGATTCGACAACAGGCTGATGGCCGACGATATCCGACTTAGGAAAATTCTCGCCAAAGATTGTTGAGAAGCCGCGACGCGGTTTAGACTGCTTTTACAGCAGAAAGTAAAATTTTATTCACAAGACTGATGCTTTTTATAATGATATTGTACGGTCGAAATATCGAGCCTTAACGCGTCCGTTCATAGACGAAGAAGAACGCGGCGCGAACAAACCTGTACATAGTTGGAACTGTATAGTAAGTACGAGTTCGATGTAACATAGGCGAGTAGAAACGTGGACGTTAGTCCGAGTAGCGTAAGTAGCCGTAAGTACGACCAGCGATGCATCACTGCCAACCTGTACATAGTAGAAACGTATAAACGCGATCGTTTAGATTAGTATTTCTCGCTTTAGTTGTAGTTAGTCCCCGCGTCTCGTGTTGCTTTGCCTACTGAGGTGCCAACTTCCACTCGGCACGTGTGAACGTCTTCCTCGGCGCAAGTGTCTATACGCGGCGCTGTACCAGTTAGTGTTCACTTTATATCACAATGTACCGTGCATAGTCATATCAAACTGTCAGTTTAGTCGTAGCGTAGGACGAACGATTTTGATATTCTGCGTTTTATTACCTTGTTGTGTTTTCACGGTTGATGACTCTCAGACCAGTGAACGAATTTGGAAGTGTTAGAATCATCATTGTTTCGTTGCGAAAGAGAGACAGCTATACAGGACTAATAGCGCCATCCCTCTTAACACCGGAACAATTATAGCTTTAACACTTCATAATACGGCCCCAGTAAGCCTCAAGACGCAGCAAAAACAAAGTTTTGCATGAGAACGCAGTCAAAATGTTTGCGGAGACCGGGGGGTGGACGGCGTGTTATGATTGGTCGGTTCAAAACTTCGGTGGTATGAATCCGTTTTATTGGTGCCGCTCGCTGGCGGACTGACGTCCTAATTGGCTACTGCATATGCGTCTAGAGGTTTACTTGTCTGTGATGACGCTCTAAGGAATCAACAGCTGTCTATAGTCTATACATAACATAACGTCACTGCCATTTAAAGTTGTGAATAACTGTTAGCAATAAATGTTTTGTGATAAGATTATATTGATGACCGATGTTCGTTTCACGCACAAGTCTAGCCGTATTTCTGTGTGATACACAAATACAGGGTGGACACAAATACATTCGACACATTTTAAAAGTGGATTTTACCAATAAAACTGATAAACTTTTCCTAACAAACAGGTTGTCAGAGGAAAAAGCAAATTTTTGCTTTCCATTCCAAAACCTTGGCGATAAAAAAGATTTTTGTGTTAGGAATGCACAAAGTTGTTCTGTTTCTTTGTTAGCATCCATGTTTAAAATTGGTATAATGTATTTGATTTCAACCTGTACCTATAAATTAAAAGTAATATAGCCGATTTAGAAGAAATTTCTAATTCAATTTATGAGATGGGGATTTTGGTTGTTGAAGGGACGCTTTCGTTGATATAACACTAGTTTTCTAATGACAAGTTTTTCATTTGTAAAATATTTTATTTTCTATTAACGTCTGCGTTCATTTACCGGCAATTTTTTTATGTCTTCTAATCATTAGTCTACAAAAGAAGTCATCTTTGTAATGAGATTAATAAGAATCATTAAAACCGTTGAAAGGTTTACATCAAAGCATTCTATTGTGTACAAAGTGATGTAATGTATTCTCTTGACTTCTTATTAGTTATTATTAACTAAGGAGTCAAGGAAATCTAATTATATCACAATTATATCCTCATGGTCGCCGTAGACTATGCAGAATGTTAATTTAATCACCTGCAATATTTAGGGCGGTGAATCAGTCTACAACTAACCCGAATCCATACAAAAAAAATAAGTATATAAATGTATCGCAAAAATTTGCCACAAACTTAGAAACTACAATGACTGAAGGGTAAAATAGAATTATTTTTCTAATGTTTTGCGAATGTGAGCTTTCAGGTCATTGACCCGGCAAGGGTGCACAAGACACCTGTTTTTTTTTTCGGTTGAGTAATTGTCTAGATTATTGTAATTTATTATTTTCAATATTTTTTTATCAAACAAATAATGCGTCACATTGGAATATTGATGGTAATTAAATTAACACTTTGTATAACACAACACTTTGTGTTGTAGCTTGTGTTTGTTGCTGATAGTTGAGCGCATACTTTTATATTATATGCAATGTTTCATGAAATATTGTATGTTATTCTTTGTATCGTGAGAAAACTCGTGTTGTATATACTAAGTGTATGGTATAGAGGATTTAGTGAAGCTGTTGTGAAAGTAATAATTATTGTAGTGTCGAATGTCTTTAGATCATTGAAATGTAAGGAGCCTTGAAATGTTCAATATTAATAATTTATCGTAAGTTATGGTTATACCTATAACCAATAGAAAAGCAATGTTGCGTCGTGTTCTAAATAAGATTAAATTAATTAATAACGAGTTGATAAGCGATTTGTGTAATTGTAACACCAAATTAATTGTTAAGATCGCAACAGAATACTTGTAGTTTCCAATGATCTAAGCGCATTTATAAAGGCAAGTTATATGAAATGACTCCGAATGATATACAGGTAAAATAGCTCAGCTCATACATTAAATGCCAATGATGTAACGTCAATAGCTGGTTAGTACACACAGTCTAGATGTAAACAATCTTTTTGATGCCCATATACAGAAGTTGTCAGATTAATAATGCCTTTTAGCCATAAGGGATTATACAAGTGAATATAAAATTGTGTTCTGTGCTCACACGATCTCGCTAGTATTTTTTAGTTAGTGCCTATAGCGTTAATTTAGGATGAATTGTGTAAACTTGGTGTAATCTTAATTCTAATAAAAAACATAACGTATTTTTCAGACTATCGCTTATCGTAAACTGGAACGGAGATTTTATTAGATTCATTTAGTAGTAAAAATCGGCCCCTAGACTAATAATGTGAATATTGAACGTGTATATTGTATAGAGGGAGCCTTAGGCCTGAATAGTGAATAGTGTCGCACGAGCGACGAGTGCGACGAGGGTTGTCGAGGCAGGGAGCATTGAGTTTTTGAGATATCGTGTAGTTATCGACAAATTTTGTTTGGGACTTGTTTAGTTCCAAATACGCACACGGTGGCGCTAAATTGTCGATAACGATAATTGCACGACTTCGCAAAAACTCTTGCTAGGGCTCTGTTATGTCTGCCGTAGCTACCGGAACTTGAGTTAGTTCGAAATGATATCGCGCGATATAGTTTTGAACGCACTCGTAGTAGGCGTGGACCCAAAGAAGTGTTTAGGAAAATTTCTCTAGTAGTCAAGTTGGTGCCTGATTGTTCGCGTGATTTAGGGGATCGTATGCTAACATATTATACAGTTTAGACTTCCTTTTGGAGCATTTCCAACGTACTGATTATTTTTTTAATAAATTTAAAAAACTAGAGTAATTATTTTTTCAGCACTGAACGTAGTGCCATATTTTATTGGCTCGCTTTTTAATAAATTATTTTTATAGTGAAATTCGACACCAAAATCAGAAAGACAAAATTGGTTTTTTGTTCTATCCGTGTAACAATATGGACTTTAATATTTGATCTCAGAAATCGGCAGTGTAGCAGATTTATGATGAGAATGCGTGAGAGGATCCCAGTTATTGCGATCCGTGAGTGTTATTTCTTTATGAACTTGTTAAGTGTCGCTCAATTTAAATTTATTTTACTTACGAGAACAAAGTTTGACACATATACAAACATACATTTTGGCCTATCAAAATGCTTGAGTACAAATTTCGTTTTGTTATATTTACGACGCGATGAAATGTCTAGTGTTTGGCAAATAATCGGACTAAAATTAAATTAACATAAGTTTAGCGTTAGTTGTTCAAAATGTTAGTCAAGAGATGATATTTTGTGAAGACGAGCCTCCGGACGAGGTGATGAAATTATATCGAAAAATACATTGATAGACATATTGGTAAGCTCGAAAAGATACAATATATTTTTATCACTGCCACAATAGTCATAATTTCGTGTGAGAGTTGTTTGGTTTTGCATGTCTGTGGAGCGTGCGTCCGTTCACTTGCTCAGAGAATTAAATAATATTAGTCAACCGCGGCTCACTCGCATGCAAAATCTTTTTTTACGTGACAGAGCATACAATGGGGAACAATGGTAGTCACTGCCAGGTTTATTTAAGCCCTATAAAAGTTTGATCAGCATTATTTCCTGCGGTTTGTCCACTGGTGTTGTGTGAAGGCGTGAAACACATTACAGCCGTGATGCAGACACGCTTGAAAGACGTTACAAAGTTATAGCGAGCGGAAAAATAAAGAGAAATACTATTTTAGACGACAGAGTTAGTTGTTAGAAATTGTGGTTTTTATTTTTTCGCTCGCACTCTGACAGCAACTCGAGAAATGTAAATAGTTAAGTATTTATTATTAAGTATTATTCTGCATAGTACTGTAATTTGCTTCGCGCCTGGTTGGGCCTTAGCGGGGAAGCGAGAGCGGCTCGCCCGCATCATGAGTCCCGGGCTGAGATTCTAGACTGTCCCGGCCCAAGTTCCCGGACTGTCCCGGGCCAAGTTCCCGGACTGTCCCGGGCCAAGTTCCCAGTCTGTCCCGGGCCGTGTTCCCGGGTGTGGCCGCGGAGGGTTAGTGTAGTGGTAATGTTCGCGAGATGTCTATCAAACACGTTTCCTATATTATGCGTTTATTATATGAATGTTCTCCTTTATTGTAAATGTTTGAATACAATAGTAACTATGTGGAGCCTGCGTATTCCAAATAGTGTGCACTACTTATTCAATTTGTAGATATTTAATTATATATAGTATAATGTTTAATGCGTTGTCTTATTTGCTTATACCCTATGGTGAAATCGGTGAAATTAATTATAATTTTGAACCCACGAGCTGATGGGTAATCTACCTCAATTAATTTATCACACATTTGGGCATAATAATAGTGAATGTTAATTTAAATTTGAAATTTGTTCAATGTAGTGATTATTAAGGTTTTTTCAAATAAATGGTTTGTCCACCTGTCACAAGTACTGTATCTTATATTAAATACATATTGTATGATTGATAATTACGTGTTTTATTGAATCACTGAACATCTGAGAAACCTTCACTTGTAATGACGAGAAATCATAAAGATACATATTAACAATTAGCATTTTCAAGGCTCAGTATCATGTTCGTTTCGTTCGCATGACAAGTACGCCAATTCACGTAACTAAAGAAGATCAAAACAATGCTTTTCGTATTCTCTTGCCTATGGCGATCGCTGGCAGAAACCAGAAATGAACTGCAGCGTCACTGCAACTTGATCGGTGCGTCATGAAATTACGTGAATTAGGGCCCAGGACAGAAAACCCTCGAAGCTTGTAACTATGAAAAAAAAGCAAATTTTGTGACCACTGCAGTTTTCAAGCATCATAAGGTTCCCTGTTCTCAGGTTCAGCGTTGTTCACCTACATAGCAGCTTGGGTAACTGTATGATAAGCCCAACTAAGTTGCAGTATAAAACCAAATAAAAAATTAAACTTGTATCATCAGTCATCATAGTCCGTGTGGTGCCGGACGTAAAGAATTGCACCACCCTCTTTCTTCTCATGGGTGTCGTAAAAGGCGACTAAGGGATTCACCAGAGGATGGGCAGCAGCGTTCCCTGAGTATTTAAACAACCAACTGCGATCGCCAACCCGCCTGCCAAGCGTGGCGATTATGGCATATCCCCCCCCTTTGGGGGAGGCGTTTGTCCAGTAGTGGACGTTTTTCGGCTGAGATGATGATGATATATCATCAGAAACTAGTCAACTAACACGTAGTGATTATATATCTTTGCAGTCAACCACGTCGAGAAATACAAGTAAGATGTTATATTTGCTATAAAGGATGAAGGATTCTTCTGTAGTTTCCCGATAGGTATAATCTGGTGGTCTTCAAGGCACGAGTGAATAGGTTTCTGCTTGGCAATGCACCATCGTCGACCGCACCATCACCGGTGAGGAAGCAGTCAAAGGCAAGACCATTTCTTAAAAAAAAGTAGTTAGAAATGGAGTAAAATAGAATCATTTCAGCCGAAAGACGTCCACTGCTGGACATAGGCCGCCCCCAAAAGGGGAGGAATAAATACTCGGAGAATGCTGCTGCCCATCCTCTGGTGAATCCCTTAGTCACGTTTTACGATACCCACGAGAAGAGATGGGGAACTAATGTACGCTGTGAACACGACTAGAATGCTTCGTAATCCGTCTGTGCGTACAATAGACTTATACATGCTGAAATTTTAATCGCTTCTGTTTCGAAAAGGGGTCAATGTACTCGTGAACAACTTTTACTACAGGACCAACCCTGAAATCATGAAAAAAAATCAGGTGGTCCCTACATTTCATCGATTTAAGTGAACACAAATATAGGGACCAACTGATTTTTTTTTCGTGATTTCAGGGTTGGTCCCATAGTAAAAGTTGTTCATAATGATGAGTACAATGACCCCTTTTCGGGAGAGAAGCGATTAAAATTTCAGCATGTAAGTACTTAAGTAAGTAATTTATTCGCAGAAGATATGTAAGATATGCATGTATATTACTCGTACCTACCTACTCAAAATTATATCACTAACACAGACATAGTAAAAAATATAGACAGTGCTGCGAACAACCATAGTGAAGCCAACAAAAACCGTGCTCCTTCATGTACAACCAGTGCTCACGTACACACCATGCACCTGAAGGATATTTGTTTTCGCGATGCTTACTGGACGATGCCGCGACATGTGAACTGAGAGGGGTGAGCACGGTTTAAGGTGCTTGTGTGTGCGTGAGCGCTGGTTTGTACACGGAGGAGCACGGTTTTATTGGCTTCACTAAGGCTTCACTATGATTGTTCGCAGCACTTTGCCTATATTTTTTACTATGTCTGTGATCACTAAATATAACCAGAATTCTGAAATACATAACGTTTGTGTGCGCTTTGGGTTTTCGGTCCAGACCATTCTCCAAGGTTACTTATGAGCGATCGAGCTGGTTATCCACATATGGAACGCAGTTTTTTTTCGAGTTGGTCCTGTAGCAAAATATTCAAAGTTCTGTAGAATGACGAGCAGTGATCCTTAGTGCTTGTGTTAGTCAACCGCATGTCAGTGATGTGATAACACTTGAATTACGAAAGCCGCTGGTTACTAATAAATACTATGTCAAGGTGAAACTGTTACCACTGACGTGCGGTCGACTGTACTTATGTGTATAAAAAATATAACACTATTTTTTATTAGGGTTCCGTACCCAAAGGGTACCGAACGGGACCCTATTACTCTCGCTACGCTGTCCGTCCGTCCGTCTGTCTGTCACAGGGCTGTATTTTTCACGTTTCACGTTCAGTAACACCAGCGACAACCTGTGTCGTCGCTGAGTAACACATATTCACAGAATGTGTTACTATAGTGCCTATCACGACAAATACTAAAAATAAAAAAAGTCTAAAACCAAAGGGGGTCCCCATACAAGAAACCTCGAAAAACATGCAGTTTTTTCAACGTTTTTGTTCATGCTCCATCTTCAAAACGGTAATACATACCAGCGGCAAACTTGGTCTGATTAGTCCATACTATGTAGTTTAGCAACAAATACTAAAAATAGGGCAAACGTAGACATATGTGGTGGTACCTGCGTAAAAAAGAGATGCAAAATTTCATATTTCGCGCACGGTGCGTTGATGTCTTTTGATGAACTCTCGTAAATTAGATCAGTTTCTATTGGGTATCAAGTCGATGGGTGGTACGGAACCCTTACTGCGCGAGTCCAACTCGCACTTGGCTGGTTTTTTACATACCTACAATCTGCAACTTGGCTGAAACTGGCTTCTCCCATCACAAGGCTGAACATTTTTTTAAATAAAGTGTTGCATACTACCAATAAATAAATGAATAAACCGGCCAACTGCGAGTCGGACTCGCGCACTAAGGGTTCCGTACACACATGTCTGTTGTTCGCGACAACCCTAAAAATGTGCGCGGCAACCCTGTTTTCAGTGTCGTTTTCTACTGAAAGACAGTAAAATCGCGAGTGTGCAATTTCTATTTCAAAAGACAATTTAGAGACAGTAATAGTGAAATATTTAAGTAATTAGTACCGTAATACAGTAGATTCAGTGTGTTTATTAACCTAAATTCAGTGTAAGTGCTGAAACACGTAAGTTTTCATGATATTCTATGTGCTTAATAGTCAAAATAGTGAATTTCATAGTTTTTCGTAGGACGCATTTGACCCATGCAAATGGCAGGGAACAAGTTGCGCGGAGTGCGCGTCTCGAGCGAGGGCGCTGCCTCCAGTATATTTTTTATTTATTAGTACAGAATCGTAACTATGCACTTCATGAAAACTTATATCTTTATTATTTAAGTAAATATCAGTGTAATCTTTCAGGTATAGCGTTGTTTATGTTCGTTCTATATAGATTTATCCATTTATGTAGCATTTTAGCACTTTCATAGTAAAATTACAGTTTTATATAGAAAATTAAATTTAAAAATACAGTTTTTATAAGAAATACATAACTTTTTATAGTAAATGAAACGTAAATAAAAGGAACATAGTAAATAACGCTATATACTGCAAATATTATGTAAATTTGTAAGTTATTTAATAGTTTTAACAATGTTTTAGAGTCATGAAATTTGTAAGTTTTAATTGTGATATTTAACATAGTAAAATAATAGGTAGGTATGTGTATTGCCACCTACGGCTAGACAATGCATATATCTATAGCATACCATCAATAGAAAAACATTATCTTCAATAAATTTTGTCTGGGTTCGATAAGAAAAATGTAAACAAACCGATAAAAAATGTATGAAAAATTCACCCGTTTTGTGGAATATGTGTACCTAGCCTAGTTTACGTCAAATAAACACTTTTATTATTGTTTTTTATTTAAAGCCAAAATGGTCGTGCAGGGGATACCGTATAGTAAATAATCCCAACCCCAATAACAAAAAAGTTATTAAGGGTGAAAGTAATAAAAATCCCCTGACACGGCCAATTTTGCATAGAAAACCAAAACCTATGGATAATCTATGACACCTAGAATGATGAGTCATAGATCATTAGATAGCCTAGATTTTTGCCTATCCATAGGCTTTGGTTTCATAGAACAGAGACAGATAGATACATAGATATAGACAGAAATGTAAAAATAAATAGAATAAATAAAGTTGTAAATGGCTTGAGGCGCCTGCGGCTCTCGTGCCGGTAAAGTTTAGTGCCGCGTTAGTAAACACAGTTTCAATAGAATTCGTAGCAAGTTACCAATAGAATAGATACCTATACAGGTATACAGTTATAGCTATACTGTCTATAGTATAGAACAGTAAGGGCAGTATAGCTATGTAGCAAATCTACCATATAGTCAAGCCTTCAAATCAAATGGAGTAAGCAGAGGCCTCAAGCTCTTCATGAACAGTCAAGTCGGTGTTTTCATTTCCTGAAAAATTCTCCCGGTGTTCCCGAAATAATCCTTCAGTTCGGCGTGGGAAGTCAACCTATAGGTACAGGGCGTCAGCGGCTCATACACACGGTATCGAGTTCCGCCCGTCCGGTACATCTGTGTTTTATCATTTTTTGTTTAAAACAGACCACAGAAAAAGATAGAACGGCCATGTGGGCAGGGCGCGCGTGGCAGCACTCTGCAGCATAGTGCAGGATATTTCAAAGCTTTTCTCAGCACGCCTTATGCATTGTTTCTATAAATACTGTAACAAAAACCCGCAAAAATGCCTCATTGTGCTGTTTCTAACTGCAGAAACAAAAGCTGTAAAGTAAATTTGATCGAAGTTATTTTTTTTTTAATAATGACGTCAAAATAATAATAATAATAAATAAATATCTTTGGGACATTTTTTACACAGCACCATCTAGTCCCAAACTAAGCAGAGCTTGTGGTATGAGTACTAGACAATGGATATTATACTTATATATATTTTTTTTTTTTTTTTTTTTGTAAATACATACTTATAATACATAAGCAACACACCCAGACCAACACAAACACTTATGTTCATCACACAAATATTTGTGTCCTGTGGGAATCGAACCCACGACCTCGTTATCAGCAGTCCGACACTCGAACCACTAGACCACAGAGGTAGTCAAAAAAATGTAAGGCGTAATTTGATCGGAAAGTTGCCACGCATGAATCGCAAGTAAATTGTGATTACAACCATTGTATCTATTTCTGTGCTGTAGCCTGCAGAGTACGCTCTACAATCAAACCATGTTTGACGCTTGTATGTATTGTATTACCATAGAAATCTAAATAATAAGGTAATAGAAGTGGTAAAGGTGCGTGAACTTGTCGCCGCGTGCAGGTGTCTCGTAGGACACCAGTGCGCGAACCGTTTGCTTGATCATCAGTGCTGTTTTAGACGCAGAGTCACTAAAATTATATTTTGCAACATATCTAACAGCGAAATTTGAAGTGGCTACCTGTTATGGTTAAAAAGATACAGCCCTGTGACTGGGTGACAGACATATGGACAGACGTTGACGGCAAAATAACGTTGCTCAAGGCATTTTGTCAGACGTTTTACACTGGTGGCCTGTGGGCAAACTTTACGCAGAGAGCCTACAATGCCTTGCGCGTCCTGTATAATAATGTGTTCAGGGCACTGTTCAGGCTCCCTCGATATTGCAGTGCATCCGGCATGTTTGCGGACGCCAGCGTAGATGACTTCTACGCCATTATGCGTAAAAAGGTGGCGTCGGTGTTGTGGCGTGTGCGAGGGAGCCCGAACAGTGTGCTGAGAATGATAGCAGATAGATACGATACCGTACTGCTCAGTAGGTTTACTGAACTCCATGTGTTCGGAGTAAAGTGAGCCTACTGTGCAGACGGAGTGTATTCTAGTATAATAAAATTGTGAATTGTGCCTATGGACTAAGCTGTCTGATAATAAATGTTTTTTTTTTTTTTTTTTTTTTTTTTTTTTTTTATAGCTGCGTGGGCATAGTAATAGACACCCTTTGAATACGGAGCCCTAAAAAGTCCAATCTCTGAAAAAAGTATAAAAATAATTATTGATCGAAGGGTACCACTGAGTAGTGCGATATATCTATCTATGTAGAGTCAGAAATCTTTCCGGTGAATCACCCCTAATATCTAATCATATCATAATTTTCGCATGCCTGCAAATAAATTATATGGGACCACCGCGCGGGCTTCCTCTAATAATTAAAAAAAACAGCCACGTAAATCGGCCCAGAAATCTCGGAGTAATCGGTGTACATAAAAAAAAACCCGCCGAATACATAACCTCCTCCTTTTTTTGATGTCGGTTAAAAAGGCAAGATATGACGGACTTGTACCTACCTAATTAATTGTAATTAATATCTTTGTACACGATATCTTGCGGCGAATAAATGATTTGATTTCAATGTTCCATGCCAGCCGTAGGTAGGTACCTAGGGGGCACAAGCCCAACCCACGACCTTATGGGGCCTCAAATTCAAATTATTTATTTACTAGTATGTAATGGTATTCTTACAGGTGTAGGTGACTATGATACCAGTATCAGCATATTCTGCCCCTTGGGCCACGAAATGCCAAAACCCAGAGTCTACGTATTTTGCATATGTATTATTAGGTGTGTAATTTTATTAATTTAATAACTTCTTAGGTTTTCGCGATGACTAAACATTTAAATAAAAATGTAATAAAACAAAGTTTAACCGGATTAAATCGCGTATATTATTTAAATTGGTTTTCCTGACGTTTCGAAAGCTTTACAGCATTTCGTGGTCGCAGGTGACTAAGATGACAATCGTCTTTACAGATATTTCAAAAAAAAAAATTTAATCTACCGTACAATATTTTTAATTAAATAAGATTAAAGATATTTATTTATTATTTATTTAATTAAAATCGTTTCGATGCACGCAGTAATCACTCACAATATCATTATCTTTTACAGTGTTGCGTGCTGTTTGGGACTTGATTATTTTTAGGACTGGGTTCCAAACAGGTGGTAGCTGCCAACCATCTTCTCTATTAAAATTAGGATGTTTTTTAATTTCAATAGCCTCACGGAGCATTCTAGGTACATATCGGTTTTCCTTCACCAGAACTTGTGGTTTATCAAATCGAAGAAAATGGTTGGGTTTGTCTAGGGCATGTTCACACACTGCAGACTTTGTGGAGCGTCTGTTGTTCCAATTTAAATAATATACGCGATTTAATCCGGATAAACATTGTTTTATTAATTTAGTTAATAACAGTTCAATGCACAATTAACAAAACACCCAGGTAGCCAGGGTCACTCAGCTAAATTATGCTCAGCATGCGTTTCCTTTGACCTACAAAGCTAACGAATGACGATAATAACCAATAGAGTTATAAAAGTTTAATGACAAAACAAAAGTACATTCAGACTTTTGGCTAACGTTATTTTTGCTGTATAAAAAGGGCCCCTAAAACTGTGGGTCCAAGGACCCCTGCATGACTTAGACGGCCCTGCTTGCTTCTAAAAATAAAATGAAGCTTCCTTTACGTAAAATTTCATATTTCCAATACCTATTCAGAGTACGTTCACGCCATGAAGCATAGAGATGGGACACCTGTATAGGTGTAACTACCTACCTACCTTTTTTTTTTTGTTTTTTTTTGTGTCAAATCAGGCACAAGAGCTTATTGCTTATTTTATACAGGAGTCATTGGAGTTCTATTCTGTTTGTGAAATAACAAGAAATTATTTTGAACATACATAAAACATAAGCAGCCTATTACTGTCCCACTGCTGGGCATGGACCCCTTCTCAGAAGCAGGACTTAAACCATAGTCCACCACGCTGGCCTGCTGCGGGGTTGCTGACGCCACACCCCTTTGAGCACTAAGAGTGCTCTGCACTAAGGTATGCAGGTTTCCTCGAAATATTTTCTTTCACCGTTAAAGCAAGTGATAATCAAATCGTGATCATAGCACCAAGATAATAAATTATGTCGTTATATTCCACAAACTAATACCTAGTATAGTATTATATTATCTGTGCTAATTCGCTAATACCTACGTAGAACATTACCACTTGCCAAAAACTATCTATCAGCATTTTACAGCTTCAAAGCAAAACTTGCAGTGCACCTAAAGGTTTCCAATTTCTACAGTTTTGACGTGATCATAATAGGTACTTATAGGAAAGTCGTGTAAGGTATTTGTTAGCCCGGGAACGCTGGCCACAAATGTTTCACAAGGCAACCCGACACCTGCCAGGTGTCATCAAGTTATTGTTTTATTTTGCAATTGCAATTATGGTATGCTACTCATGTTTAGTGGACGAAAACATGGCTACCAATTGTGACGGCCTGGGTCACCTGAGGGGAATATAACAGAGCTTTTTGAACACTCAATTCATAGAAATATACACAATGTACCTACCTACCTAATAAGCGTTCGATATTTTGGGCGTTTTGAGCATTCGATTTTATGAACGTTAGATCTTTTGGAGTCCAATATATTTACTTAGGTATAGACTTCGATCAAGAGGGGCTCGTAGCAACCGAGCGGATTGTATAATCTGTGAGATTAAGCTACACTTACCGCAGTCAGTCCATGGATGGGTGATCATTTCGTTGCATATCGAGACACCTCCGTGCCTCGGAGAGCAGGTTAAGCTGTCGGTCCTAGTTGCCATACGAATATCTATGGCAGTCGTTGCGTGTAGTCAGAAGCCCGAAAGTCTGACAACTGGTCTAACCTCCGAATGTCGGTATTAGATACCCAGTAACTGAGTTGCGGGAGTCTGATGGCAGTCATTCCGTAAATTACTGATGTTCAGCCGCATCTGGTTAGACTCCGACCCCAACATAATTGGGAAAAGGCGAGGAGGATTAGACCCACTAGAGATCTACTAGAGTTGCAGGTTCGATTCCTGCCTGCGGTCGACTTTTAAGGTTGCGTACTTCATGGGTGACGACGGGTTCCTAATAAGGCTACCCATCCGTTCGTTTGTCTTTCCCAGGGCTGTATCTTAGTAGCCGTAATAGATACCTTTTTAGGGTTCCGAAGTCCTACAAGGAACCCTTATAGTTTCGTCATGTCCGTCCGTCTGTCCGTCTGTCCGTCTGTCCGTCTGTCCGTCTGTCCGTCTGTCCTAATCCTTTACAGCTTAATAACTTCTACAGTTATAAACATAAGTAAATGAAATTTTGTTAAAAAATAGTCGACATATAGATCTCAATTTTAAAAGAATAAAATAATCGTTTTTCCGTATTTTAGGGGTGGTGTCCATACATGTGAAATGGAGAAAAAAAAAATTTTTTCGCTGCACCCCCTCGTGTGGGATATCATTGAATAGGTCTACTAAAATGAAGGTAATGTTTGATACACCACTTTTTTATCAGGTGTACCATCTGCGAAATATAGCCCGCCAAAGTGGCTTGCAATGTGTCCCCCCCCCTGCCATTTCTAAACTATGCAATGTAGAAACTTATAATCTTCCATATTGATAGACCTTTGTGAAAACTCTCTTTTAAAATTATTTCGAGTATAATGTGATTATAATTTATTGAGTTATAGAGAGAAAACTGAAAAATACTTAAAACGTCCTAGTTCAAAGGTCATTGACCTTAGAGAAAAATTATCATAGCAAATAATGCTCCTTTAGCTACTTTCTATTTGAAAAAATCACAAAAAGTAACTTTGAAATGACAAACGTCTTAAATTTGGCTTCTTGAATTTATCGCTAGATGGCGCTACTAACAACACGCTCTGAGTCGCGAATGCTGCCGATTATTGCAAAAACTAAAATAACCATGATTAATATTCGATTTGATTCGTTTGTAATTACACCTACTTAAGGAACCCTATAATACTGAGCATGGCCCGACATGCTCTTGGCCGGTTTTATTTTTTGTTTTGGGGTGGAAATCTTTATGGATATCCTCCGTCTGGGGAAGGCGGAGGGAAATGTCGGACTCTTACCGGCTAAAACCACACGGTGGCCATCCTCAGCACAAAATAGAAGAGCTCCGGGAACTCCAATGCACCAGGCCGGTGCCCTCTAGTGCTACGCCTTTGGCACGTCATAGATACCTAGCCATTCTAAATTGTTTTTTTATAGTATTGGATGGCGAAACGAGCTAAAAGCCCGCCTGATGTTAAGCGGTTACCATTGCCTATAACAACTTCAATACCACCTAGGCTGTTGCCTAAATGGTCCTACCGCAAGTCGGTTCGCCAAACTCAGACATGAAGATGGAAAGTCTCATGTGATTATAATTTCACCGGCACCCGTACCCTTCAGACCTAAACACAGCAAGCATCACTATTTGGCGGAGAAGGAGGTACGGTGGTAGTACTTCCCCGGACGAGCTCTTTCACAAAGGAGCTCTACTACTACTGGTATCTGATCAGGCTGGAAGCTGGCCACAATATAATTGAGAATCTATTCAGAGAAAGAACTTTGAAGTTTCTTGCCATTCGCAAGTTACGAGTAGCATAAGATATCTATGGTATCTCGTAGTAGGGTTGATTGATTTAAATCAAGTGATTTTTTAATAAAAATCAGTGATTTAAATCAAACTTGATTTTACCCCATAAAATTTCATTGATTTATTTAAATCATAATGTTATGGGACTAGAAAATAAAAGTTCATATAATTTTTTTTACAGTTTTTATTTTTTACTGAATAATGAATAAAAATATAGCAACTACTAATCAAGAAGTCAAGAACATCGAGTTAGATGCTTCAATTAGTTGTTAAATTTACTTTTCGGAACTGACCAGTAAAAAGTCTTAGAAGTTTGAATGAACTGTTTCCTACATTTCTATGCTTAAATACTAATGTCAAACGAAGATTTACTTACGGTTTTTTTAATTCTTACAAAGCTGCATACTAGTTGCATAATACTTTTCGTAAAAATGTTCATAATAAGTAAATAAGTAAGAGTTTTAAGTAAATAAGGAGAGGAGTAGTAGGTAGGTCTTCTAAATTTTTTTTTATATATTGACATAGTTATTTTTGTCATATATATGGAAGATTCTATTTCAGTAGATTACCATTTATGAAAACCATTTAAATAATGACAATTAGTTTTGGAGAAAAAAAGTGTTTTAAAATCAACTTTAAATCCTTTGAAGTCAATTAAAAGTGAAACAAATCAAATAAATCAAGATTTTTTTATATTTTTTTAAAAATCTAACAAATCTGTCATAAACAAAAAAAAACATGATTTTTATCGGATATATATCACCTCTTGGTCGAGTGCGATGCATACGCCGATATTAGGGATTTATTATATAGTTGTATTGGTACAGATTTTTACAATGGTGGAATTAACATCATTCTACGCCAACCTTTATCTAAAAATGCAGTGGCTGTATATAAATTCATAAAAGAAGTTTTTTTAAGAAGGTCCGAGGATATATGTTGATATTATTTATTGTACATAGTATAGTTTTGTATATTTTTTATATAATGTAACAATAATATGAGGTACCTATGAGGCTGGCATAGTCACCGCGGTGTACTAAAGCCTCAAAAAAAAAAGAATAAAAAAAAAAAAGCCCGTCTTGTAGTAGTAGAGCCCCTTGTGAAGCCCCTCTGGCTTGATGGGGCTTAATGGGCTTGCGTTTGATCCCCACCCCACCTGATGTTAAGCAATGGTGCGGTCGACGATGGTACACGCTTGCCCAACAAAAACCTCACTCGAGTCACTGAAAACCATCACATTATACTTAAAATAACAATTTAAAAAGTAGTAGTCACAAAAGTGCAGAGCCCCTGTTTGCTGCACCAGACTGCTGCGTCAGCTCACTGTCGGTAGGTAGCCGCTCGCGTCCTGCCTGCTCGTGGTGACTCGGCCCACTCCTGCGCAGTCTGCTGACAACGAAGCACCATGTAAGTATTAAAACAATTATTAAGATTTTTCTTAGTGGCTAATAGGGATTTGCTAGTGCAAATGGGCAACATATCATAGAGTACATTTCTTCTTCTATAAAACTTTTGGCATTTGATTATCTCAGTCAGAACCATTTGGACTTGACGTTATTGGTTGCTTACGCCAGGTACTGACAAAGAGAATTAACTTAGGGTGAATTTGTCCTTGTAGCTTTGAGTCCAGCGACCTCTCAACGGGTGTAAAGCCGCAGCAAAACCATAGAAATTCTATAGCGTCTTATTAGCTGTTTTTTGATGAACTGTTTAAAAATAAATGTAAGTCACAAACGACGTCCTAACAAAATCTAAATGTTTGTTTGAAAATGCAACTAATTATAATTTTATTTATTTATTTAAATTTACAATGTAAACTTACAGCCTTAAGCCAAAGCGTTTACAAAGACGTTTATTAAAAAAACAAAAAATATTAATGAATTCGGTTGATAAAACTATGATAAAATGCAGGAGTTAGAAGAGCTACTTAGGTTAACATTCGGCGTTGAATGCCAAACCAGGCGACGTACCTTGTTCGGTACCTAGGAGGTACGGGCTCAAATCTAGTGTGGTAATTGTTTTCTTTGTATGTTATTTTCCAGGCCATGTTAATTGTTTTTCTTAAATTCGGTAACAACTAAATTCAGTTATCCCTTGACCGTGGTTAAAAATTTATATCCTATGGAACTTCAACGTCGTTCCTTTCTCAATGTTAAAAACGTCATTTTCATTCGCCAAAAAGAAAATTTTTCGAGGAATTATTATATTATTTTATAGCATTTTCACAAGCGGGGCTAAATCGAAGCATAAATTGTGGAAGAATAATAAAAATTAAGTAACTGTAGTTCGCAGGTTCAAATCCTGGGGGTGGGCGAATATTTCTTACTAAATAGAAAAACCAAATAGAATAGAATTACTAAATAGTAGAATTTTATTTCATTGTCGAGGAATGTGTATTTAATTAACTGCTAATTAATTTTGATTACTCTTTCGTTTTCGTTTAACAGCACCGTAGACTTCTATCTACGACCCAAGGGTCAACAGTGGGTCAAATTTGCCCAACTTAGACCCATCATTCATCATCATCATCATTTCAGCCGAAAGACGTCCACTGCTAGACATAGGCCTCCCCCAAGCATCGCCACAACGACCGGTCCTGCGCCTTCCTCAACCAGCGGATTCCGGCGACCTTCACCAGGTCGTCGGTCCACCTTGTGGGGGGCCTAGTAGCCACGCTGCGCCTTCCAGTACGCTTTAACTTTAAACTTTGACCCACTGAGGCATAAAATAAGAAAATTCTTGAAATTATTCTCTAATTGTAAACTTTGTTTTTCAGAGCTGTTTTGCGGATGGATCGCTGAGCGTGTTCAGCTGGTTCCTGATAAGTTCTCGTAAGTTTAATGACTTTTTCATTTTTTATTAAATGTTCCCCACAGTGTACACCAAAATCAATGCTATAATTAACTTTAAATATGATATTTCATATTAAAAATCACTTGTATCGTCTTTTATGCGAGCTGAGAAACCTTCCCGCTTGGATTCATGTTTTTAATTATTTTTTTACATGTTTTTTATAAAACTGAATGATCTGCGTGAAACTGAGTGTATCTTTTTTATATTTTTGAGTTCTGGGTTCGATTCCCTTAACTTTTTGTAATGGCCCATGTCATGTTTAGTATAGTATAGCTGTATAGTATAACGGGCTGGTTTTCGCAACTCCACGTCCAAGCGTGTATTTTGCGTACGGATGTCATGTTTTATGTTTTATTTGTGATTGATAGGTATTATACGGAAGCTTTTATTATTATTTTTCTCTTCAAAAACCTTAAATATTAACAATAGTTTACTGCTGATTTATATAAACGGATTTTGATTCGTTTTATTTTATTGTAAATTTGATGTAAAGCGTCATTTTAAATTATTATTATCCTTTCGTATTTCCAATCGTTTTATATTATTATATTATAACTCTTAAGGGATCATTGTACTCATCATTATGAACTACTTTTACCACGGAAACTAAAAAAAAGACTAAAAGAGCCTCCACGAGTGACGATATTTAATTGATCGTCCGGCGCACCCTGGGCAGTCAGCCCCGCTACCAACCTGCTGACTGGCAAATCTTTTCCCCACGGCATGAGCTGTTATCATTATATAGCTCATGTCGACACGATAGAAGAAGACCACGGAAAAAATATCTTCTTTTTTATTCCGTGACTTTTATTATGGGACCAACCATTCTGGATTGGTCCCATAGTAAAAGTTGTTCATATTGATGAGTACAATGACCCCTTCAGAGGTTTTCAGTAAACTACAGTTTAGGTTTTTAAAACCAGAATTTTAAAATGTCTGCACGTCTGCATTTATCTGCGTCTGCGTCTACGATCAGTGGGGGTAGCCCCCAATGTCAAAAAGTGACAAGAATTAATAAGAATTTTTGATAAAAAATATCTGTACACAATGCTATTTCAATCCTACTAAGTAATAATTAATTCTAAAAACACTTTTACTAATTTTATTTTTTATTTTATTTTATTTTATTAGGAACTCCAACAAAGAATACACCTTACATGCTAATAATTGGTACATTGATAAGATCTTGTGTTTCTTTAATTAAAGGAGAACACAGCGTTCAAAAATAATAATCTTCACAAACAAAAAAAATTATAATAATAATAACATAACTCAAAAGAAACTTCTTTTTAAATAAAACAATTAAATTAAATTACTCTTCATGAGAAACTAAAACAAAATTTAGAGGTGAAAAAGAAAGAAAAATGTGTAAAACACATTGTACAAATAAAATCAAATCGAAAAAAATCAGTAGGTACTTAATAACTTCTTAGGTTTTCGCGATCACTACACATTATAATAAAACAAAGTTTAACCGCGTATAATACGCGATTATACGCGATTTAATCCGGTTAAACTTTGTTTTATTATAACACTTTTACTGCTAATCACGCATTCAAAAATACGGATTGTCATTAGTTTATCGATCGGGATTATTTTCAAGAACTGAGACATGATGATGATCTGAGGATAATGAATTAACTATTTGAATCCAATTCAATTTATTGCAAAGTTTTTATGAAAAATGATCCTATTTGCTTCAAATAAATTTGTTCCAAACTCTGCGCTACCGAACAAACAAGAACACGAAGACTGCTAAGAATCTTCAAGAGTGGGAAGAAAGAAGAGGTTCAGGGTTGAAATGGCCATTACCTCACAGTCACGTGGTCTTGGTGGTACAACGTGTGATGTGACGTAGTGGAAGTCTCGGCCTGGACTTTATTACTACAAATAGAACATCATGAAGCAAGGAGAGCTGGTAGCAAGATTTATGTCATGATTGTTCTGTTAAATATTTTGGAAAAAGATCTTGTACCTGTATAAGTGCTGAATAAAAAATATGTAATTATACTTTCTTTATTCCCTTTAAGATTTTATGAAGATACGCCGCCAACAATAAAGTGCTGTTTTATTTTTCTGATTTATGTTTTTGTGTTATGTTTTGTTATATATTACTTATCTGTTTGAAATCTTCTGGATTTAGGTCTTTCTTTTATATTATGTTTTGTTCCCTGTGTTTGAAATGTTGCTGATAAATGTTTTACTTTTTGGCAACATAATGCTTTACACTGCACAAAATGCTTTACATAATTCTTTCTCGAGTTAGAAATAAATTATTCTTATATGCTTGATTGCATCAACGATAATTTTCTTGTTAATCAATCGTTTACTCACAATTCCAGTACATTTTTCGAGTAATCGGCCGTTTAATCAGAGGATTAACGTTGACGAATACCGGCCTTAGTCGTTCACTTTCGGCAGAGTGGTCTTATTAGTTACTTCAGGTCTCGTGTAAAACGGGGTGAATAAGAATGAATAGGGACAAAAGTGGACAAGGACATTGCATTGTTTGTTGCCCACAAATACTTTTTTTCATTTTTTTATAGTATAGGACGGCGAAACGAGCTATATTGCCACCTGACGTTAAGCGATTACCTTTGCCCATAACAACTGCAATACCACCTAGGCTGTTGCCTAAATGGTACCGCAAATCGGTTCGCCAAACTGAGACATGAAGATGGAAAGTCTCATATGAGAGTAATTTCTTAAGAATGTTTATCAAATTATAGCAGAACATTTTTGAACTCGTCGTGGGTAACAAACTGTCTTATTTCAATGTTAAAATCCTTGCCCAAAAGTCCCTATTCACTCCTCCATTCCTATTCACCCTGTTTTACGGTAGGTACGTATTTCGTTTTACGTTTGATAGAACAGTTGTCTAATTGTTTTAGACGACTATTACCTATGTTATTTTGTTGTGACTTAGGTATGAGCGTTGTATAAAAGTTTGGAAGTGTTAGAATCGAGAAAGTATTTGTCTTTTTCGTGTTATATTTTTGTTGTAATTTACGGTGCAGCAATTTCAATTCCACAGAACATAATTATAGAATAGTTTCATTTCAAGACGTTTATGTAAACTGACCTAGCGATCAAACAAGAAATAGGCAGTTAGCGCACGTCGAACTTTGCCTGCAGTTTCGCGCGCGTATTATTCGGTTATCACATAGAAAGACGTTATCGCCGACTGCCTCGTTGGTCTAGTGGTTGCAAGCGCGACTGCTGAGTGTGGGGTCCTAGGTTCGATTCCCGGGTCGGGCATAGTGTTATTGGGTTTTTTCATTAGGAAATTCTCAGTAGCAGCCCGGAGTCTGGATTTGTGCCCGGTCAATGGCAATAGGCTCGCCCCCTATTACATGGGACTATAACATAACTGGCGAAATGTAGGTGTACTATTACACCTCTGCCTACCCCTTCGGGGAAATACAGGCGTGATGTTATGTTATGTTAAGACGTTATCGCGCATCTTGCCGTTTATGGTATATCTGTGTGCCTAATTTAATTCAAATTCTTTCAGCCATTTTAGCGTGATTGGAGGACAAACAAACATACTTTCGGAGTTATGTTATTAAGTACGATATAGTTAGTTTAGTTATCTATGTACACGTGTAAAAAGAATGCCGTGAAATTGCGCGTCGTCTGTTCAGTTAGAGGCCTAAAGGTAAATGTCACGGGGAAGTCTTGTTTGTGCCACAAGTCTACAACCAAACGCACGTTTTTTTTAAAATATTTTTTACCAATATTTTAAGTACACATACAATTAGATAATAATCAACATAAGTAATTTAGATATAATTTATAGCCCTTCGACGCGAAAATCTAACATTGTCATATTTCAATTCAATTATTTTTTCGAACTCAACCTCGAAATATTTAAAAAGTACTAAGAAGTGTGAATCTTAAATATCTATTTTATACGTAAAGAGCATTTTATTCTCCTTCGAATACACTGGTTTTGGTTGTACGTTGTAACACAATGACTTTGATGGGTAGACTAAGCGCCATACATTAGAGGGCATTGTCCTTTGGACATTGGTGACATTGACACATTTTATCGTCATATCACAGTAGCGAAACCACGGGCGTTAGCTAGTAATTATTCATCATTATCATCGCGGTTAGTAATTACAACAGTAGCATTACGTGCCTCGGTCTCCGTATAACATTACGCTCGGTCAGCCTTCTGTTTATATTGAACGATACTTGATACCAGCAACTGTTTGTAGCGGGAATTATTGAAAAGTGCAGTGATATGTATTTTGTATAAGTTATGGTTTAGGTTTTATTACTGTTGTCAGTCTATTTTTACTGTAAAATTATAATTGTTGCTAAATAGCTTGTTAATCATCATCATGATCATCATCATTTCAGCCGAAAGCCCTCCACTGCTGGACATAGGCTTCCCCAAGCAGTTTGGGGGGATATGCCATAATCGCCACGCTTGGCAGGCGGGTTGGTGATCGCAGTTGGTTGGTTAAATACTCAGAGAACGCTGCTGGCCATCCTCTGGTGAATCTCTTAGTCGCCTTTTACGACACCCATGAGAAGATATAGGGTGGTGCAATTCTTTACGTCCGGCACCACACAGAACACGTGTTAGGCTTGTTAATACGTGTCTTCTTCTTCGTCGTTTCGCTCTTGACAGAGCGGTCGTGGCCTTCATGTACTATTGCCGAGGGCTCTGTAGCTCGCCTTACGATGCCTCGCCACCCTTCCCTGCTTTCGGTTAGTCTGGTGCATTCATGTAATGGCCGGCCCACGGCAGACTTCATTAAATCAGTCCATCGCATGGGAGGCCTTCCGCGCACTCTTGAGCCCTCTATTCTGGCCTGTACGACAAGTCGCTCTATAGAGTCGTGACTATGCCGCGATACATGGCCATAAAATTGAGGTTGCAGGATCGTACCAAAGTCGATAGACGCTGCCTGATGCCGAGTTCTTGGAGTATGGAGACATTTATTCGATGCTCAGTCCACGATATCCCAAGCATTTTCCTCCAGCACCACATCTCCAGACATCTATCTTCTTCGTTTCAATTTCCTGCAGCGTCCACGTCTCAGCCGCGTGTGTACGGTCGACCGCACGTCGGTGGTAACACTTTGACATTAGCAGCATCTTTATTTCGTAAGCAGTAAGGGTGGTTTTCGAATTGACGTGTTACCACTGTCATGCAGGCGTCTGTACGTAGCATGGACGAATATATTTTTATTCGTCCGTGACGTGTAGTATGATATAATATTTTTGTTTGTAAGTACAGTCGACCGCAAGTCAGTGGTAACACTTGAATTACGAAAACCACACCCTAACTGCTTAAGAAATCAACTGTACTAGTTAGGGAGTAACTACGTTTATTCAGCTCGATTCAGGTTTTGTCCATAGAAAACACCATTTTTGTACGGAGACCGTACGCATCTGTTCGCTGAACTGATGCCATGCAAAAATGGTGGTTTCTATGGACAAAAGCTGAATCAAGCTGAATAAATGTAGTTACTCCTTAAAACAAAATAAATTATTGGTATACTTAATGCCTGTAAACGATTCCCAAGCATTTTTTTATCTGCATCTTTGCATCTGTAATAACTGGCGCAAGTTTTGAGATTGTGCCAAAAAATTACAATAGACTTGCTCCCATTATGTGGAACAGAACCAATGGGGGCCACCCAGGGTGGACTAGGAGTCATGATGATTTTAAACACAACATATTTAGTACAAAGTACAACTTTTCCAGAGTTGCCGTGTTCAGTAGATTGACAACTATGGTAGTTTCATCATCATCATCCTAACCAGTGGGGTAATTGTGTAAAGCATTGAAATTGACATTAGCTTTCATTTTGAAATGACAACAATATTCATTGCGTGGTATATAGTTGCCGATAAGACGAATTGGCAAAACACACGGAGCAATAAACATTGAAATCCTATTAATTACGATCCCGAGTGAGTTACGCAATTCGGCAGCCGGTATCAGCCACTGCTGGGTATAGCCTTCTTTCGTTTTTGCCAGCTTATACGATCTTGTGCATCCAGTTCCTGTGACTTTGGCGATATCATCAACCCAACATGCTTACGGACGGGTTTCTCCGACCTGATGAGTAGATTTAAAGTAGACGGAAAAACCGTATAGGGTATGATGAAAACAGCCGCTTATCATTACAGCTGCTTACATTTTATAAACGACTGCTTACAAATCATGTGTTAATTTATGTGAACTTGGCCCTAATAAAGGATGAGTATAATCGTTTTTGGTAGATTTTTGTAGTCATTATATTATTATTAGTTCACTTATTTTCTACGGCAACACTGTTTCCGTCAACAATTAGGTAGAAAGCAACTCTTACGACCAAAATTAATATTCTATCTATCCACGATTTGCCCTACTAGAGATAGAAATTTGACATAATTTGTATAATAACTTCTTAGATTTTCGCGATCACTACGCATTATAATAAAACAAAGTTTAACCGGAATAAATCGCGTATATTATTTAAATTGGTTTCCCTGACGTTTCGAAAGCTACCGAAACGTTCGTTCCGGTTTCGTTTCGTCAGGGAAACCAATTTAAATAATATACGCGATTTAATCCGGTTAAACTTTGTTTTATTATAATTTGTATAGATCTATACCGCAAAGTTTGAAGACAAAGGTCTTCAACCAGTGCGTCCTGCCTGTCATGACTTACGGTGCCGAGACGTGGACACTGACAGTTGGGCTAGTCCACAAGTTTAAAGTCGCTTAGCGAGCTATGGAGCGAGCTATGCTTGGAGTTTCTTTGAAGGATAAAATCCGTAACGAGATTATTCGGAGAAGAACCGGAGTGACCGACATAGCTTGTAGGATCAGTAAGCTGAAGTGGCAGTGGGCTGGCCATTTTTGTCGCAGGACCTATGGCCGTTGGAGCAGACGAGTCCTTGAGTCGAGACCGCGAATCGGCAAACGCAACGTAGGGCGCCCCCCTGCCCGGTGGACCGACGACCTGAAGAACGTGGCTGGGGGGGACTGGATGCGGTAGGCAGAGAACCGAGTGTTGTGGCGCAACTTGGGAGAGGCCTATGTCCAGCAGTGGACTGCGATAGGCTGAGTTGATTGATTGATGTATAGATCTACGGCCAAAATTAATATCCAGTCAGTCAGTCAGCCTATCCACGATTTGCCCTGCTAGAGATAGGAATTTGACATAAGCTCCATACAAAATATGTCAAATTCCTATCTCTAGTAGGGTAAATCGTGGATAGATTGGATATTAATTTGGGCCGCTAGTAGGGCAAATCATGGATAGATAGGATATTAATTTTGGCCGTTAAACTACATTTGGTTGAGATAGTTCTCCTTGATCGGCTGATGTTATTACAGGAACCATAACATTTTCAATTTCCGTTCGTACTTCTCGATTATTTATAGAAATCAAGATAGGAAATCGTTAAATTGCACACGTTTTATAACTAACTACTGTCGCGTTTGCTTACGTTTTCATTAGGTATAAGGTATTCATACATACATACTACTAAGTATTTATATCAAATAACTAAGGAGACTGCACTTTTTTGACCTAGAGCAGATAGAAACGAATCATTTGTCAATCAGAAAGCGACCCCTATTTTCCCAAAGCTGACGCTGCATAAAAATTGTTTTTTTTAAATACCGCAGGTTTGTTTTACAGTACCTATGTCAAAAAGTAAAGATCATAATATCACCGGCTGGCAGCCACAATTGCAACCGATAGACTACCTATTGAGATACTCTTGCCATAGACAATTTCATCTCCGGAGGCTACTTCCATAATATTTTATTACTCAATAGTAGTAGTATTGAGATAAAAATATTGCCTCCATAACAAATATTCCAATTCCCTAAACAATAAATATGTAAAATGTATTAAAAACCAGTTTATTAATGTCTGAGTTCTTTATTAACTTTTATATTAATGCCTATTATTCAAAGCAAAGCTACTCATCCCAACATCACACTTGTAGCCCTCCAAAGATAATATATTCAACACAGTACATATATTCACTAGTGTCAAAACTGACAGCTTGTAAGGGTGCGTTCCAGTAACACAACATCCTCCCTTATTGCTCCCTTACAGGCTGTTGCAAATTACAATAAATTACTCAGTAATATAATCATCCAAATAATGTGGTCGCCGCCTTATTCTACTAGAAACAATATTATTATTTCCTATTGATGACATTTCTTGGTTTTCATTTGATGACATTTGTTGGTTGGAATCCACTTGCCCAAATTCTAAATTATCCTCTATCTGTATACCAGACTCTCCATCTTCATCTACATTCCTCTGATTTTGACATTCAATAAGATGCCATCTATTCCTTCTAAACTCCCCTCTATGAGTTTTTACAATATATGATCTGGGTTCTACACCACACTTTACTATTTCCCCATACTCTTTCAAATCTGTTATCCACACTTTATCCCCTGCTGATAATTTACTTAAGGTCCTACCCCCATGCCTATTATCATAATGCTTAGCATCTTTAAGTTTCTTTTTAAATCTTAATTTCCTATATTTTTGGCCTGGCTGCACAACTTTATTTAATAGAGATTTCACAATAGGTAACTTCTCTCTTAATTTGCGATGAAACATTAACTCTGCTGGACTGTATCCAGATTCTAATGGTGTGTTTCTATAGGCTAAAAGAGCCAAATAGATATCCTCGTTTTTAGATAACAATTGCTTGCTTATTTTTACAGCCGACTCGGCCATACCATTACTCTGTGGAAAATGTGGACTACTATTTCGCAGCTTAAATCCATAATCCCTCGCAAAATTAACAAACTTAGATTTAAACTGCGTACCACAATCAGTACGTATAACTTCGGGAATTCCATACCTAGCAAAAGATTCCTTACACCTTAGAATCACTGCATCCTCAGTTAAACTATTAAGAGGAAATATTTCCAAAAACCTTGAATAATAATCCACTATGACCAAAAACCAACTATTATTATATTTAAATAAGTCCATACCTAATTTCTGCCATGACCTATCTGGAACATCTTCTATGACCATTTCCTCTTTATAATTTATCCTGTTTTCCACACATTGGCTACAATTCCTAACCAATTTCTCAATTTGGCCTGATAAACCAACCCACCATACCGACTGCTTGGCACGTTCCCTACATTTAGTTATACCCATATGGCCTTCATGAATCATTTTTAACATGGTACCCTGCAAATTTTTTGGAATAACTATTCTACTATTGTACAGTAATAAATTCTCTCCAATAGAAAAATTATGTCTATATTGGTAATATACAACCATTTCTTCATCTATTTTCTTTCTATTGGGCCACCCGTCTATGCAATATTTCTCTAAACTTTTACATATACTACATTTTGCTTGCTCCTGTTTAATTGTTTCCAACATTTCATCTGGAAAGGCCTCATGAATGAACATAAATATTGTTTTATCATATGAATCATTACTTACATCGAATTCTGACTCCAGGGTACTTAAGGGATTTCTAGATAGCACATCAGCCAATATCAGCTCTTTACCTGGTATATACTTAATTTTATAATCAAAGCACATCAATCTTAATCTAAAGCGTAAAAGCCGGGGTGACAAGTCATCTAAAGGTTTTGTCTGCAATATCTGTAAAAGAGGCTTGTGATCTGTCTCTAAAATTACCGGTATACCCTTTACATAATCTTTGAATCTATTCACACTCCAAACTAATGCCAAACACTCCTTTTCTATTTGAGCATATTGCTTTTCTGTTTTACTCAAAGTTCTACTCGCATATGCAACCACTTTTCTATTACCTAATTTATCTTCTTGCAATAATGCTGCTCCTAACCCATAAGAGCTACTATCCGCTGTAATGACTACTGTTTGGCTTGGATCAAAATGAGCCAATATTGGAGATTTCTGTAAATGATTTTTTATTGCTTCAAAAGCCTGCTTTTGCTCAGTATCCCATATGAATAAATACCCATCTTTCAATAAAACATGCAGTGGATCCAGAATATGCGACTTATTAGGTATAAAACGGCCAACAAAATTAACCATCCCCAAAAATTGCAATAAATCTTTTTTATTTATAGGGGTTGGGAAATTTACAATTGACTTGATTCTTTCTGGATCTGGTCTTACACCATTCTCATTAATAATATGCCCCAAATAACTTATTTCCCTAACACCAAACACACATTTCTCTTTATTAATGGTTATACCCTCAGTTTGCAACCGTTTCAATACCTCCCTTAAAACCATGTCATGCTGTTCCATAGTTTCTTCAAATATTAATATATCGTCTACATGAATTGCTACATCCAAGTCTTTAAACAAATTTGAAAATTTCATACTAAAATACTCTGGCCCACAATTAAGCCCAAAAGGTAAGCGATTATACATATATCTTCCAAAAGGTGTTATAATAGTAGTTAGCTTTTTAGAACTATTCTCGAGCTGAATTTGGTTAAAACCAGACGTAGCATCAATTTTTGAAAAGAACCGAGCTCCTTTTAACTTAGCTAATGTCATTTCTACCTTAGGAATTGGAAATACTGGCCTTAATATATTTTTATTTACTTGAGTATAATCTCCACATATTCTAATATTATTTCCTTTAGGAACAACTACAATTGGAGAGACAAAATCCGTAGGTTCTTCTATAGGACTAATTACTCCTAGTTGCTCCAATCTATCCAATTCTGCTTTTACTTTAGGTAAATATGGGATGGATACATTTCTTGGCGAGGCATGCACATAGGGTACAGGATTTTTTTTTAAATGAATTTTGAACTCATCCTTAAATACCCCCAACTCATTAAACAAGGAACCAAACTCTTTTTCCACATTAACTTCAGATGAAACACTTGTTGAAACAGCTCTAATATGCAGGACATTCAATTTTTCTAATGCCGGGCGACCCAATATCGGACACTGCAAGTTTTCTATAATATAAACCTTATTATTACTAGACAGTTGCTTATATACTAATCTTAAATCTATTGTACCCAGGACCTTGAGCTCACTTCCATCTGGCCCTTTCACTTTATCTCCTGTACTGCTCAACTGCACACCAGGCCCTAGAACTGACCTTGGTATTGCAGTTATATCGGCTCCTGTATCAACAAGAAACTTACAGTTATTAAGGAACCTCTCCTTATCAAACACTTGCACCTCAATCATGTATCTTTCACCGCCTTTACACAAACTGACCTGCACTACCTGAACGTCTTCAGTCGCCTCCATTCTTTTGATAAATTTTTTAGCTCTGCACATTTTTGAAAAATGCCCAACACGACCACATTGGAAGCATGTAGATTTTGCTGCTCCACAATACTCCCTCGGATGGCGCGACTTCCCACAGTGCCAGCATCTCTCTTTACTTGCATTAACTGCATTCACTTGTCTCATCCTATTTACTTCAAAAGTTCCCACATCCGCCTGATCTTTCTTTCCTTCCAGAATTCTGCTCTCCTCCTTCTGCCTTTCCGCTTGCTTTGCCAAGAAAACCGCCTCTTCCAATACCAAATCTTTCTTCAATTGTAACTTTTCACTGGTCTTTTTATCCTTCATCCCAACCACTAGCCTGTCTCTTATTAACTCCTCCTTGAGATCCTTAAATTCGCAATATCCAGCTAGCTTGTACAACGCTGTTATATAATTTCCCACCTTTTCGTCCTCACCTTGGTTTCTGCTATTAAACATGTACCTTTCATAAATAATGTTTCTTTTCGGCAAAAAATAATAGCTAAATAATTAGCTGTAAAACTGCAGCATACTTTTTACCACTCATGGCACTCTGTATCAAAATATCTTCTGCACTTGGCCCCATTGTATATATTAAACAATCTACCTGTTCCTTGTCGCTTTTTGACACCATTTGTGTTATATTGGCCCATCTTTCGTACCGCGTCCGCCATGATGGCCACTCCTTTGCCTCAAACGTGAAATGCTCCGGTGGGAGTATATTTACCGGGTTTTGCTCCGACATTTTTATAAAATTTAGCCTTCCGCTGCCACCATGTATTAAAAACCAGTTTATTAATGTCTGAGTTCTTTATTAACTTTTATATTAATGCCTATTATTCAAAGCAAAGCTACTCATCCCAACATCACACTTGTAGCCCTCCAAAGATAATATATTCAACACAGTACATATATTCACTAGTGTCAAAACTGACAGCTTGTAAGGGTGCGTTCCAGTAACACAACATAAAACAACCCAGACTATTATTATGTTATTTTTACATTTTTGCTTACGACGAAGTAAGGAGGTCAAAATATTCCGCTGTGTAGGCATAATAAGTATAGTAACATAACTTTTACATAAAGTTCGGTTATCTGTGGGGATCTCCGCATTTTCACGGTCCATTGACGACGACAGCCGTGTTATAGCTTAAACAGCTTCATAAAAATCTTCTAGTATAACCTGACCTTACATCCATACATCCGTTTGGACAGTATTTAGGGGTCTAACTTAACTGGTTGATTATATCCAGTTTAAGAAGACCTCTAGTGTCTTTAAAAGGTACAGGGAAGTAGGGCTTTTCATATCTGGGTAATATCAGTATTGACTCAGTTAGACGTGTGTGAAGTTAAGGTTTTCAATGGAAGAATCTATCTTTGCAAAGACAAAACAGTTAAGTACCTACCTTTTTCTCCTCTGTTTGCCACCCGTTTTACTTTTTAGGGTTCCGTACCCAAAGCGTGCTAACGGGACCCTATTATTCTCGCTACGTTGTCTATCCGTCCGTCCGTCCGTCTGTCACAGGGCTGTATCTTTGTAACGGTAATAGATAGCCACTTGAAATTTTCTCGGATTATGTGTTACTATGGTGCCTATCACGAAAAATACTAATAACTAATACTTAAATGAATGCTTTGTAAAAATGTTGCATGGCGATGATTAATACTATTATAAAATTTATAACACCATTTTGTACCCATATTAGCAAATAAATAAACGTGAAATTGAAAACTTAAAAAAATTTAAAATCAAAGGGGGTACAAGAAACCTCGAAAAACATGCATTTTTTCAACGTTTTTGGTCCTGCTCTGTCTTCAAAACTGTAATACATACGCATAGCGTCAAACTTGGTTTGATTATAGTGCATTCTATGTAGTTTAGCAACAAATAATAAAAATAGGGTAAACATAGACATATGTGGTGATACCTGCGTAAGAAAGAGATGCAAAAATCCATATTTCGCTCACAGTGCGTCTTTTAATGAACTCTCTTAAATTAAATCAGTTTCTATTGAGGTATCAGGTAAATGGGTGGTACGGAACCCCTATTACGTGAGTCCGACTCACACTTGGCCGGTTTTACTTTTTGTTTAGTAGCTACTGATATCAATAAAAAAAATGGAAATCGTTTTTTATTTTCGGCATAGTTCAATCATATATTTTTTATGAATTACGTTCGAAATTCGAACACTGGGCGACCTCTCGTAATAATAATTATTCGTATGTTTGTATCATAATAAAATATAAAGTAAATTTTAGATTTTCCATTGCAATAAAGCTTAAGTTTCACAATCTGAAATAGATTTTTTAATCAAAATATTTTTAGTGTAAATTATAAAGACCTATGAATACCGTTATCGAATCCGTTCGGTTCTCAAGTCGTTTTGTTTCGTTTGCCGATCAACTTTAACAGCGGATACCTTCGATGAATAAGATCGAAATTGAAGAATATTGATCGAAGTCGGATACGGAAGGATTTCCGATGCTTGAGAATAGCACTACTGATGAATCCGAGAAGCGGGGCTGCGGGTTTGAACTCAGCCCTTTTTGCATAGAACGCTACAACCGCTAGGCTATCACTACGTGTCGAGTCGCTTGCCGGTTGTTAGATAGATATAATGTCCTACATTATTAATCCGAAATATTTGAAGTGGTGAATCTACTTATCTCTATGAACAACTTTACTATGGGACCATCCCAGAAATCGCGAAAAAAAATCAGGTGGTCCCTACATGTAAACACAAATGTAGGGTGATTACCAACTGATCTATTTTTCGCGATTTCAGGTTTGGTCCCAAAGTAAAATGTTGTTTGTTATGATGAGTAGATTAACCACTTCAAATATTTCGGATTAATAATGTAGGACCTTATATATAAATTGCAGGTCTGTATAGCTATTCTAATAGGCCCATCATGTTAACGCAGCACGCTTGCGGGCTTCACGATGTTTCGATTGTTGGCTGCGGGGCTTAACGATGCAAACACCGTGCTACTAATAGAGTGGGACTGTCGTACTCGGCTAGGTATTAAGCCGGGTTTTCACTACAGGATATAATATATATTACATCCTGAAGAGATATAAATAAAATATCGCTCACCGTACTTTCAAATGGAACCCTTAATGACACTTCACTTAGATATCTATACAAATAATATATATTACATCTCAAACTATAAATATTTTTTCGACGCACACCATTTCATGCCTCCGCGTCGCTCTCAGTTCGTGTCTGTGTGCGACCGAACTGAACGAAAATATATATTTCATAGTGTAAAGGTGAATCGCGGGATGTAATTTATATTTCGGGATATAATTTATATTTGTTATATATATTTATTTATGATAATTTAGTTAAATAATAGAAAATATTTACAAACTACAAAATAAAATGATACAATATTTACAAAGTACAAAATAAAATGATACAAAAAGGCGCGCCTAGGCGTCAAATTTATATTTTATTCCATAGTGTAAAGCCAGCTTTATTTTAGTTTATTATACAAGATGTCCCATTGCTATGCCACATGGAGGGGGAAGAACTGACACCCCCCTGTATGGAAGGCAAGCGTTCAACCACTAGGCTATCACTGTTTCATATAATTATACCATACAATTCAATACGAAAAAAAAAAACCCGTCTAATACATAACCTCCTCCTTTTTTTGAAGTCGGTTAAAAATGATATCAGAGTAGCAAATTTTACTCAAAAAAACAACTTATGTTATTTGTTGTCTGTCGATATTTCACGGACTTCCTTTAATTTTAGACACATTGTTTGTTAAACAGATTTTATCCTTATTATTGACCCTAACAAGATCTATCAACAGAAACTGTAAAATACATGCTGGTACTTCTTTGCGATTGTGTTAGGGTAGTATGCCACTAGTCTAATTTCTTTGTCCAATGTGACTTTGATCAAAGAAATTGTATGATTTTCATCAAATGTTGTATGTATGTTAACACTGATCATGAAAGAAATTCAATTGGACAAAGCGATTGGACAAAGACATTTGACCAATGGCATACTACCCTTAGTTCGATTCCCAGATCAGAATGCAGAATTTATTATAAAAAAATAAATGGAGTCTCCTTTGAGTAAAATTTCATATTTCTAATATTTAAAGTACCTACTTTCCTTCTATAAGCATAGCGATGGAACACCCTGTATGTTCGCCATTATTATCTATAGTATATGCTCGCGGCTTCGCCCGTGTACCTATTTATATTTATCACAGAAAGATGTTTTCGGGAACCGTTTATTTTCCCGGGATAAAAAGTAAGCTTTGTGTTGATCCGGGTTATTATCTATCCTTGTGCAAAATGTTATCTAAATCCGGTCAGCCGTTTCAGCGTGATTGACGGACAAACAAACAAACAACCATACTTTCGCATTTGTAATATTAGTAGGAGTAGTTGTATTTTATTTTGTTATTACTTCTCAATTTAGTTATTTCTTTAGAATTTTCTATGAGTGTAAATGTGTGGGAGCCGCCAAAGCACGTATTTTACACAGTTATGGCGTGACAGCATAGAATAGAGAAGTCGGTTAAAAATAGTACCTACTACGGTGAAAGTTTCTTTATCTGTTTAAAGTTTTGTAATAGGTATTTTTAAATTAAGTAAAATCAAATGGGCACACCTAACGTTTCCCTTATATACAAAAAAAAAGTTAAGTGATTTGAATACCAGAACCAGTATTTTTTTAATAGTTGCTTACATTACAATCGCAGCCTCATAATCCCCATCTTTGGGTGTAGGCCTCCTCCAAATTCCTCAACTCCTGGCAGTCTTGAGCCCTTGCCATCCAATCCAGGCCTGTGTGTCGTCGGATGTCGTCCACCCAACGTTTGGGTGGCCGTTCCCGCGGTCTAGTGTGCTGTCGTGTCGCCACTCCAGTCTCCGCCTCCATCGTTCCTTGTCCATTCATTCATTCATTTTGCTTACATAAAAGTAAGTTAATAACTCAATAAGTAAATTTTCTTTTGACGAAGATATCCAAGAGGTTTTTTTTTTTTTTTTTTTTTTTTATTATAGTATAAGATGGCGAAACGAGCTAAAGGCCCACCTGATGTTAAGCGGGTACCTTTGCCCATAACAACTGCAGTACCACCTAGACTGTTACCTAAATGGTACCGCAAGTCGGTTTGCCAAACTGAGACATGAAGATGAAAAGTCTCATGTGATTGTAATTTCACCGGCACCCGTACCCTTCTGACCGAAACACAGCAATGCAAGCATCACTATTTGGCGGAGAAATAGATACGGTGGTAGTACTTCCCCGGACGAGCCTTTTCACAAAGGAGCTCTACTACTACTACTACTAAACTACTACGTCGTGAATTATTTTAAAAACTTCCACATACATGTCCCATCCTTCAGATTAAGACTGCCTGTGGTATATTAATCAGCCATGGAACCGGCTCCCATTCATAACTGCTGGTAAAGTTGTAAACTTTGGCGCGGGCGGCATTGAAAGTATCTCCCGCAATCTTCGGCGCTGACTACACATTCCAGATCCAGATTGATTAGGTATTATTATAGTCGGAAAGAAACAATTTGCCGCGTTATTGAGAAGTAGGTACTCAGCTAGTTTTGTTGAGATTTTAGTTAGATGTTTGATGACGTCTGTGGTCTAGTGGTTCGAGTGTTGGACTTCTGATCACGAGGTCGTGGGTTTGATTCCCACAGAACACAAATATTTATGTGATGAACATAAGTGTATGTGTTGGTCTGGGTGATTCTTATGTATTATAAGTCAATATTATAATTTACAAGAAAAAAGTATATAAGTATTATATCCGTTGTCTAGTACCCATAGTACAAGCCCTGCTTAGTTTGGGACTAGATGGTGCTGTGTAAAAATGTCCCAAAATATTTTTTATTATTTTTTAAAGTTAAGTTTTCTATGTCTCTTATTGACCGGTCGTTGTGGCGATGGTTGGGGAAAGCCTATGTCCAGCAGTGGACGTCTTGCGGCTGCAATGATGATGATGTCTCTTATTCCATCTCACTGGACTCACTGGTTTGTTGAATCAGAGTGGACGTAAAGAACACACAAATCTCTTTCCTTCTATCATATTATAAGTCACTGCTGTACAGATCCAGGACATAGAATAGAAACTGATAAGCTTTTTAAAGATACTCTATAATAGCCCTTTAAAAAAACTAATTGTACCTGTTGACTTTTCTAGAAGGCTCGGAATGTCGAATTTGGGTAATTTTTTGTGAATCAAAATATTAGTTGTTTATTAACTGCCACCGTTAACTCAAAGCTCTAATAAATAACAACTTAACACTGCCTTACATTGAACCACTCGTTTATATTATAATTGGCAAGATCATTGGTATCGCAAACACGATCAGATTTTACGCCATCGTCCATTATATTGCACTTTTGACAACTCATTACTTGAATAGACAGACGTAGAATATTTAGCTGTAATTAGGGGTTAGGGACAATAGTTGTAGAATGCTGATTTAATGACTGAATGGAGAATGGCCTCTTAGGCTGTTGTTAATAACGGTTAAGTTATCAATGTTATTTATTTCGTCGCTGATTTGTGTCTTTTTTTGGGTTCCGTACCCAAAGGGTGCCAAACGGGACCCTATTACTCTCACGTTGTCCGTCCGTCCGTCCGTCCGTCTGTCTGTCACAGGGCTGTATCTTTCGAACGGTACTAGGTAGCTGGTTGAAATTTTCTGAGAATATGTGTTGCTATGACTACTATCACGACAAATACTAAAAATAAAATAAAGTCTAGAACCAAAGGAACCAGTCTCCATACAAGAAACCTCGACAAACATGCATTTTTTTAACGTTTTTGTTCCTGCTCTATCTTCAAAACGGTATATGTTACCAGGCTCAAACTTGGTTTGATTATAGTGCGTACGTGCGTACTATATTGTATAACAACAAGTACTAAAAATAGGGCAAACAGATATATCTGGTTGTACCTGCGTAAGAAAGAGTTGCAATAATTCATATTTCACGCACGGTGCGTTGATGTGTTTTGATGAACTCTCGTAAATTAAATCAATTTCTATGGATGGAGTACGAGGTCGTTAGGTGGTACGGAACCCTTACTGCGTGAGTCCGACTCACACTTGGCCGTTTTTTTAAACCTATATTGATCTGTACAAATCGGGTGCAAGGCCTAATCCTATGATTTAATATTAATGGTGTTTTTTTTTCTAATGGACTTTTCGCATGCAGTACCTAGGTACTATTGCTGTTTAACCAGACTAGTGTGGCGGAGAGTCCCGTTGGAGTCTCCATCCGCCAGAAAAGTTTCCCTAAAGGTGGGCACCGAGATTAAGTTGTGGATATTGTAATTTAAAAATTTCATACAATTGTGTGCAGTACATGGTTCTGTCCTCTTCAAGTTAAATAATGTAATAGTATGTGCGCATGATGAATATGTTTATATCATCAGTCCATTTCATGCGCACTCTAGATTTTCCGGCTTTGGTGGTCGCAGGCTGAGTGGCTGATGCCGCCTGCGAAGCATCCTCAGTCGGGGTAACTGCTCTAACTCTATTGTCTGGTCTGTCTGTCGTTTCGGCTGTAACAATTTTATCGGCAGGAACCCGCCTGTTCAGTTCCTCACCGCCGATGGATAGCCTGCTGAGACACCCAGCATCGGCTCCAGGTGTGCCCCGACGATCACCCTCGGGGAGCGGTCCTATACGTTTCTTCTTTGCTCTAGTCTCCATATTAAATGGGTCACCTTCTTGTTAGCCACGTAAGTTTTTCGTATACTACGTGTGTCCGCCCCCCACGTGGTCAGATGTTCGACACGGACGTAAGGTAGGATTTTAGGGGGCTTATATTATTATTATTTAGTGTGAGAAATTGTTAGCATAACTTATTTTAATAATAATTATTGACGAAATACATTAAAAATACATGCCAAAACTGTTTACTAAATAAGACAAGTAAGTAAAAAAAGCTTTTAACGGTTTGTTTTCAACATCCATCCCAGGCTCCCAGCGTGTGATTGTTATTTATATGGGTTATGTGTAAAAAGGGTTATGATTTAGGATTAGAATTTAGAACACTTAAAATGCTGGTCAACTAACGATAATTATAGTAGGTAGGTATATTACCTTTGCTATTTTTGATGTCTTTAATTTCGATAAAGCAACTAGTAGTTGATTTTGAATGGCTAACACACATAGTAATAAATATAGACGAAGTGCTGCGTACAATCATAGTGAAGCCAAAAAAAAACAGAGTAGTCCGATTTTGATGATTCTTTTTTTAATGGATAGGGTATATCTTGAAGTTGGTCCCATTAAAATTTAGAAATCAAAATCCACCCCTAAGGGTAGGAAAACAGGGGATGAGTGCTTGTTCACCCAATGAATTCTTACCTGATAAGCGATTATGTTGAAACTTGGCACACATAAATGTAGTTCTAGACACTACAACATAATGGAGACTTGGAGTTAGATATAAGCCACAAAAAATTATAAAATAAAACTGTTTAACAAAAAATTGAACCGGCGAAAATAGAAACAGAAAAGCGAAAAATAAAATGAAGCTTTTAGTCTTTTCCTAACTAAACAATTATGAGTCCGCGCCAAGCAAATTACTTTAAATAAATAATAAAAACAACATAAAATCAAATACAACGTGAAATTTTCAACGATAAACAATAACTTTCCAAATATGCATTATCCACTCGAACACTTGCAACTTGCACGGCTAGCTCGTTTGTTTGGCACCGACTCATAATTGTTTGGTTAGGAAAAGAAAAAAAAAGCTTCATTTTATTTTTCGCTTTTCAGTTTCTATTTTTATAGGTTCAATTTTTTGTTAAAAAGTTTTATCATCCATAGAATTATAGATTATTATTATTGATGATTATTTAGATTTAGATGGTGATGTGTAAAAATGTCCAAAATATTTAATTATTATTCCTTTATTTATTTATATACATATTATCTACATTTTTAAATATTTCTATAAAAAAATATAAAAAAACATTTAAAAATATAAAAAATAGTAGCCCGCCGGCATCGGGAACAGGGTCCAGACTACCGGTGGTCAGGGCCTCAGAGAGAGGAACTTCCTGACGATACGCGCCGTATCCAGGAGTACCGCTTTCTGTATCAAGCCCTTGACCCAGCTGCCCAACGCGAGCCTCCTAAGATGTAGATCGAGGCTCTTGGCTATTAAGCCATTGGCCGTAACAACAATCGGCACAATGACTGCTGAGTCAACATCCCACATGTCGACAACCTCGTGTGCCAAGTCAAGGTATCTGATTTCTTTATCCTTCTCGGCCTTCACGAGATTCTCGTCATGCGGGACAATAACATCAACAATCATTGTGCGGCGCTCTGAACGATCTATCACCACTATATCAGGCTTGTTGTGAGCGATAGTCCTGTCGGTGATGATAGATCGGTCCCAGTACAACGTGACATGGTCATTCTCAAGAACTGGGTCGGGCACATACTTGTAGTATGGTACTTCCGCGCCCACAAGGCTGTATCTCAGGGCAAGTTGCTGGTGAATAATCCTGGCTACTAGGTTGTGCCTATGCAAATACTCGCCGTTAGCAAGACGAGAACAACCAGAAATAATATGACGGATGGATTCCCCGGTACAGTGGCATGCCCGACATATGTCAACTGTGCCGTCCTTTACAATATATTTCCGGTAGTTGTTCGTCATGATAACTTCGTCCATAATTGCACAGACAAAACCTTCGGTCTCTCCGAAGAGATCGCCGAAGCGCAGCCAGGATACGGACGCTAAAAAGTCTACATCGGGCCCATGAAGGGCCCGGAAAAAGCGTCCATGAAGCTCCTTGCTCTGCCATACCTCCTTGCGGTCAGTAGTATCAAGTACTACCGGTTTGCGCCAGTTCTCTTTAGCCAAAGAGAGCGGGGTCAGTCCTTTGTCCACTGCAACTACATCTCGATGCATCCCCCCGTCGGCTTGGGCGAAATACTCCCTGAGATTGCACACCTCACGGTTGTGAAGGGTTTTGGCATTAAGAAAGCCTCGGCCCCCACACTTCCGCGGGATGTACAGCCTCATCACCGAAGAACGTGGGTGATGCATTCGATAAGCAGTCAGCAGTGTACGAACTCTCCTATCCAGGGCGTCAAGTTCGGTCTGAGTCCATTTGAGTATGCCGAAAGAGTACATCAAGACTGGCATGACCCAACCGTTGAAGGCACGCACCTTATTTCCGCCCGACAAAAGACTTTTCAGTACTTTTTTCAGGCGGCCATAGAAGCGCTCCCCCAGCGATTGCTTCATGTCAGTCTCATTGATGCCTAACGCCTCCGCCATACCCAAATATTTGTAGGTTTCGGTTGAAGAGAGGGATCTGAGGTTTATGGAATCTGAAAGTTGGGTCCCAATAGATTCCATAATCCCCCCCCGCTTTACATGCATGACTGCACATTTGTCCACACCAAATTTCATCCTAATGGAATTACTGAAATTTTCAGTTACTTTCAGTAACTCCACCAGATGAGAATTACTGGGGGCAAACAGTTTCAAATCATCCATATAAAGAAGGTGGGATATCACCTGACCACCTCTTCTCAACCTATAGCCCCGCCCTGAGCCCTCTAACAATGTGCTCAAGGGGTTCAAGGCTAAGCAAAACCACAGTGGGCTCAGACTATCGCCCTGGAATATACCGCGCTCAATCCTGATTGGTTCTCCACTCCCCCGAGTCTGTTGACATCCTGGATAGTGAAGGACCGTCCTCCATTGCCCCATACATGACTCAAGGAAGGTGCGCAGAGTTGCATTAACCTTATACAATTCCAGCACCCTCATAAGCCATGTATGTGGCACAGAGTCGTACGCCTTCTTATAGTCTATCCAACATGTCGACAGATCCTTTTTGGAGCGACGAACCTGTTGGCTAATGGCCATGTCTATGAGGAGCAGCTCCTTAGTACCGCGAGACCCATTCCTACATCCATTCTGAGAGGCAGACATGATTGAATTACTATCTATGTGATAGTTAATTTTTGCTCTCAGAATGGATGTAAGAACCTTATAGACCGTCGGTAAGCAAGTGATCGGCCTATAATTCTTTGGTTCCACGGTACTACCTGATTTATGGAGCAGGTGGGTGACTCCTGTCGTTAGGAACTGTGGTAGCGTACCAGTTTCCAAAGATGACTGGAACTGAGACGCCAAGCGAGCATGCGAACTATGCAGCCATTTTAACCAAAAATTGTGCAGCCCATCCGGCCCTGGAGACTTCCAGTTAGGCATCGGACGGACTGCACTGGCCACATCCTGGGGGCTGATGTTAATAGTGCCCATGTCTGGTATGAGTTCACATGCTCGCTCGATATCCCGCATCCAATCACCCTCGGTGTGACTGACGGGCACCGACCAGATGCCGCGCCAAAATGAACTCATGGCGCTTTCATCCGGCAGATGCACGTCACCCACACCTTGGTCTGGCCGCTCCCAAGCTCTATACACCCACCTTTGATCGCTTTGAAACATGCGATTCTGGGTGTACCGCTCCACTCGCCGCTTATATCTCCGGATACGGTTTGCCCACGCGTGAACCTTTTGCTTCAGGAAGTCGATGCGCTCTGTGGCGCGGGACATATAATCACGAGGACTAATATTAGTTCCCGCAAACGCCCGCTTCACAAAGCGCATCACTCTTGGACGAGTATTTCCCTCCCTGAAGCAAATAAGCTTACCGATAAGTACTCTGGCCCCACCAATACGACGCTCAATCCTGCACTGCCACGGCGGTATGGCTGGTTTAGGTCGTGTAGCTCTGTCATTATTATAAAACTTGACGTGAGCTAGACGACATGCCGCAACCGCCGCACAGTACAGGATGGAGTGAGTATCGACGAGGTCTTCGCTGTCATCAAAATAAGTTGACAGCAGCGAATCCAGAGCACATACCAGCGCCTTATTCCTTCTACACATGGGCAAACGAGGTAACCGTGGTCTGAGTTCTGGGGGTGTGGACCGATACTCCCGAATCGCATCCTCCAATGCGCTCCTCAAATGCTCATTGCACTGGGTACTTACGTTTGTAGCCCTGTCATCATTCTCGTCCTCAGCGTGATTTGACCGCAGCGGGATCACAGGCTGTGCTTGCGGTTGTACCGCCGGCTGCGGTCGGGGAGAAATGACACGGCTACTCTGCACTTCAGAGCGTAGCCTATCAAGTGCGTCGTCACTCAGCCGATGATCACGCTGAATGACGCGCACCTGATCCGACAATCGTTGCGCCGATACGTTGACAGCTGGTTCAAGAGCCTGAAACAGAGAGAGCATCCGGTCACGGTACGCGGTCCGGTTAGTTCCCCCCTCTGTAGCCCCAAAGTATGCGCGCATGACATTTTCGTTCATCGAATTCGTCCATCGCATGCGCTGCACACTCCCACCGGGAGCAGGGACCCTATCAGAGGCCGGTGGGCCTCGAGGTCCTATGCTGGCCGGTGGTCGGCCTCTTCCTCGCCGACGTGCAGGTGGTGGTGACGTCGGCGGCGAAAAATATTCGTCGCTCGAGCTCGACGCAACTGCAGCGGCTGGTGTGGCGTCACTCACGATTGAGGCGGATTCCAGCGGCTGCGAGGCGGAGCTGAGCGACGAAGCCGAAGGTGGTGGGCGTGCGCTCCGAGCTCTCGCCCGACTTCTCGTCAACATTGCTATTCCACTTATGTTTGCATGTGTATATTGCGGTAGATTTTGTCGCTGGGTGGTTTTTTCTTATATATCATTTTATTTTTTGGTCTATTGTGTTGTTGTGGGTTGAAAACTGTTGGAAATTTCCGTTAAATTTTAAATATTTGTAAATATTTTTTCAGTGAAAAATTTTTTCACTGTCAATGTTTTGACAGTCGGGCACAGATTATTATTATTATTAATTATTATTATTATTATTAATTATAGATCGTTGTTTTGAGCTTTCTCATCTTATTTGCATATCACAAAAAGCACAATCCGTTAGGTCACATTGCCTTCGGTCAGACCATCCATTAATCAACTACATACAGCCGTTGGTAATAAATAACTTTACAAAGGCACTATGAATTCGAGTTATTAGCCGTTGATTGGCCCATCAATTGCTATATGCACTGCCCCCGGGACCGCTCGCCGCGCATAATCGGTGAGATACACTCTCCTCATGTAAGTGATGAGCGAATAGCTGCAGTCTCAAACTAAGATAAAAAAAAGTATATAAGTATTATATCCATTGTCTAGTACCCATAGCACATGCTCTGCTTAGTTTGGGACTAGATTATGATGTGTAAAATGTCCAAAAAAAATTTATTTTTATTTTATTTAAGATTTTTTGTTTAAATAAATAGATATAATATTATTTTTATTAATTTTTACCTAACCCACATAATTAAGTCACTAACTCCCTATTTATTTTTTGTCACTATTTTAAATAGAGCGGCCGGAGCCAATAAAATAATTCAGTAACTATGTTTTACAATCATTCAACCCAGCTTACCGTAGTTAATTAAACGTTCGTATATTTATTTATTAATGTATTTAATCCTTTATGGACAACTGGGTACACGGTCTTAACAAATGGAGTTCTTAACGCCATAGGCGTTCTCATAAGTATATTATCTATGGCAACCATAATGATGATGCATAGACAAAAAACCGGCCAAGTGCGAGTCGGACTCGCGCAGTAAGGGTTCCGTACCTCTCAATATGTCTATGTTTGTCTTATTTTTAGTATTTGTTGCGAAACTACATAATATGCACTATAATCTGACCAAGTTTGACGCTGGTATATATTACCGTTTTGAAGATAGAGCAGGAACAAAAACGTTGAAAAAAATGCATGTTTTTTGAGGTTTCTTGTATGGGGACCCCCTTTGGTTTTAGACTTTTTTTTGTTTTTAGTATTTGTCGTGATACACCTCATAGCAACACATATTCTGAGTAAATTTCAACCGGTTACCTATTACCGTTTAAAAGATACAGCCCTGTGACAGACAGACGGACGGACGGACGGACGGACGGACGGACAGCGTAGCGAGAGTAATAGGGTCCCGTTTGGAACCCTTCGGGTACGGAATCCTAAAAACAAGCTAGATGCAAGCATTGATCTATGAAACTATGATGCAAGATGCAGTAAAGTAATAAAATAAGGTTGGGACCTTTGACTATACAACGTGTTGATCTGTATTCGTAACATATTTAAGGAGGTGACTATTAAATCAACAAAAAAATCAATAATGATTCACTAATTAAAGTTCGTGCGGAATAACAAGACAATAGCAGACGTTGACCCCTCCGTATACCACCACTTCACTCCTTATACAATAATTGTTTCACGACACGTGTGAAATTATTGTCACTGGCGTATCGTGGTACAACGTTGCATTAAGTCCTTTTTGGTAGGTAATCTATGGGTGCAAAAATGCAAATGTGAAAAAAACCCATTTATCTTGCAATATCTATAGAGATAATTATGTCATGTGGTTCGCACGATCTGATTAGACACTGATTTGCCTGGCTTAGTTGAGCTTTTATTTAAAGAGTTTATAATCCATTTGTATCACCAAAATAGTTAACATTTTGCACGATTACCAAAGAGGACTTACATGCGTTATCAGCACGATCGTTGCATAATATTATAGCATATTAACGATAGATTAAAATGTGTATAAATTCGGGTCAATGTCCGCTATTGACATGTTATCCTGCACGAACTGCACCACTTTTTGTCAACGAGTTGTTTCTTTAACTCCTTCAGTTCTTCACTTGGGCCACACATTCAGGATATCAGAGCTAGATCGTAAGTACGTCAGGCCGTCCGCAAACGGATTGTAGCATCGATTGCTCGCCATACATCACATCGCTTGTGATATTTTGTTCGGCTTACTTTGCTGTCCGTTCATAACTTGATGATGAACGTTTATAATGTCCGCGTATATTTGTTTGATGCGTAAATAATAAAAAAAACTGTGTTTTAATAAGATTAAAATTACAAACCTTTTTTTTTTAAACTAATTTTATATTTAAACTGTGACAATTCACCGCTAGATTTTATTAAGTCTTCTCACAATCGCCTTAATTTTCTTCTGTCTGACTCTAGTAAGTAGATTATTTGGAGAAAAGGACATTATGCGCTTATTTATACGCTTTTATCGTCATTTGTGTGTCGTTCTCTACGTCAAGGTCATCCCTAACAAGTATAATTAACGTTTCAGCAATGTAAGGCATGACATTGGCTTCCTTTTTGGAAGCAAGACTTAGGTCCGTATTACAGAAGGTTCCTCAAGTACAGTTTAAACTTCAATCACTTAAGGGTAGAATCGTTACTTGAGTATCGGTCTTATTACAATACGGTAAATTTAAACTTTAATTCAACAACATAACACACGAATTTGACCTGAAATAGAATAGAAATCTCTACTCAAGCGTAGTCTGGACCACACTAGAGTGATTACCGATCAAATCTCTGGTCAAATACCAAAACAGGTGACAGTATAAAATAAAGCTAAACTCAGCTGAACTGTGATCAATTAATCTCTGGTGACTGTATAAAATAAAGCTAAACTCAGCTGAACTGTGATCAATTAATCTCTGGTGACAGTATAAAATAAAGCTAAACTCAGCTGAACTGTGATCAATTAATCTCTGGTGACAGTATAAAATAAAGCTAAACTCAGCTGAACTGTGATCAATTAATCTTTGAGGAACATTCTAAAATCAAAGCTCAACTCAAAACTAGTTTTAAACAGTGATCAACGCTTGAGTATCGTTCTGTAATAGGGGCATTAGCTTCGTACCGTACATAAAAAACTAGGGACTCAGCAACATACTTAAATATTTTGCTCATTACAATTTATTTATAATAAATCCTTTTAAGAATAAAAGCACAAAGTTAATTAATTAAAAACAACCCCACATGAGTGGTCTCGAAACCCGGCGCGGACGTCGTGACGCCTCCCGCGTTGCTAGGCAACGCCGACGCCAGAGACGGCGCGTGGTGGTAGTGCGGTGCAATCGATACGCACCCTGCCATCCTAAGCACCCGCCATTCATACGCTCATTATTACAAGGGGCACCACTAGTGCTTGAGTTGTGGGGGAGTTTGAGGAACTGCGTCGGAGCTTTTTATTGTGTTTTTGATGCCCGATCGGTTCGTACAGACGAAAACACGTCAGTCGTCAACCGCCCTTACTGCTTACGAAATAAAGAGGTTGTCAAGGTCAAACTTTTACCACTGACGTGTTGTCGTTTGTACCTACTAATATCATGAATTGCGATGATTAATGCAATTGATTGATTGCATTTTGTTAACTTTATTATACCTATGCATTTTATTAAATTAGATTTTCAACAATTTATGTACCTACTCAGAAAACAGTACCTACCTAAAATAATAATATGGCTTCATTAATACACATATAGGGTAGGTATGTATGTCAAAATATCTGCGTGAAAAAAACCACTTTTAAAAACAGTGAGTGTTTTGTAATTTCAACTTCAACCGGCTAATTTTCTAATTTCAATAAAATGAAGTGAAATGCATGCCATCAAAGGCCGACGGACGCTTTAGTGTCTCCAAATATTAAAACTATTTTGATTTGAAAAATTTCATGAAGCTACATTGCTCTAATTAGTTCACAGGTGGTCACTACTGCCCTTACCCGAAAGAGCTGCGAAGTCATTAGTTAGTTTACGACACCCCCGGGGATCGAAGGGGTGATCCTTTAATCGAGAACCATGCTGTTATGACAGTAACCCTCCAATGTAATTAAATATGATCGTGTGACGCCTCATTGACGCAGTGGTGCTGGTGGTTAATTGCAGGACGGATTTTATAAGGTTTCAAGAGTGGGGCTATACCCTAAAGATTCTAACAGCAGATGTAATTCAGAATTTTGTTTTTCCGTATAAAGCCAGGTCTCCAGCGACCTGCGAACATGTTTCTGTTAAACCGGTGGGGTAATTGTGTAATGCATTCACTTTGACATTAGCTTTCATTTTGAATTTAAAGCAACATTCATTGCGTGGCACGTAGTTGCCGATAACAAGAATTGTCAAAATACCAGGCCCCTCAGAAAGTATTGCGAAAAAAAGTTTTTATATATGGGAGACTGGCCAGTTATAATGTTTTTCGAAAATATGATTATTTATAAGTAAAAATAAGTAAGTTCCAATTTCAAAATTTCCCTCCACATTTTTTGCGAGTTAATTCAAAGTATTGTGTCTCACTGAAATATGGATCTGCGCCGGGAACATTTTAGAGCTATGATTTTATACGATTTCAAGTGTCGCCTGAAACCGGATGAATCGTACGATAGACTTCAAATGGCATTCATGGATGAAGGCCCTTCCAAGGCAACCGTGTATCGTTGGTATAACGAATTCAAGCGCGGTCGACCAACTTTGGGGGATGACGAAAGAAGCGGTCGCCCTTTGACGGCTGTTACCGAAGAAAACGTGCTAGCAGTGAAAAATTTAATCCAAGACAATAGGCGAATTACATATCAGGAGATTCAACACATATTGAAGATTGGATCGGGAAGCGTTCACGAGATTCTACACAGCCATCTTCGCGTGAGGAGGATAGTATCACGCTGGGTGCCGCACAACCTCACCGATGCTCAGAAGCAGGCCCGGGTGGAATGGTGCCGTGATATGCTTAACAAATTTGAAGCAGGCTCGTCTCGGCGTGTTTACGACATCGTTACAGGTGATGAGTCCTGGATTTATCAATACGACCCAGAAACCAAGCGCCAGTCGACTGTTTGGGTGTTTCAAAATGAGCCAACGCCTACCAAAGTGAAGCGATCTAGAAGCGGGGGTAAGATTTTGATCGCTAGCTTTTTTAATTTGACTGGCCACTTGGTATCAATTCCCTTACGGGATCAAAGAAGCATTAATGCCGAATGGTATACTACCAAATGTTTGCCAGAAGTTTTCTCTGTTATAAGCAACAAGCGACCAAACACAGGGCTCCGCGGGCTACTGCTCCACCACGACAATGCACCTGCGCACACCGCACTCAAAACGATGGACTTCCTGGACAGCACGCCAGTCAAACTCCTGGGTCACCCTCCTTACAGCCCTGATCTAGCACCGTGTGACTTCTTTTTATTCCCAAAAATAAAAAATCAGCTCAAAGGGATACAATTTTCGTCGCCGGAAGATGCGCTGGCTGCGTTCGAGCAGGCTGTAAACGAGGTGTCTGCGGCGGACTGGAAAAAGTGTTTTGAAAACTGGTTTAGGCGCATGAATCTTTGTATAGAGGCTGGTGGAAAGTACTTTGAAAAGATTTGATAAAAATATATGTACGTATAGAACAATTTTTTTTAGTTTCGCAAAACTTTCTGAGTGTCCCACGTACACGGCGCAATGAACATTGAAATCCAGATGATTACGATCGTGAGTGAGTTACGCAATTCGGCAGCGGGTCTCTTGCGACCCTGTTTTTATTAAAACCTAACACGTTTTTTAACAAAGAGTGAGCGTGGCCTAGCTGTTTGGCAACATTTGATTTGCCTTTACAAAATATTAATATGTAGGTAGATAACAAATAGCTTGTTTTGTTAGACTTTTGTCGCAGGAGACTTGGCTTAAGATCGGCTTTTCAAATAGAAACAAAGATTTTCCTCGATTTTTTTCTGATCTATATTGGCATGTAACTATGAATTCAAGTCCTCGTGTATAGGTTTTTATACCCTCCCTTGGGGGACGCTCTTATGCGGTTTTGCAACTGCGATTTTAGTTTATAAGTAAGGTTTTGGGATTTTTTTCGGCGTATGGAGATGGATGGATGGATTTGGATTCTCCGCCACCCGCCCGGTTAAGCAGTTAGGGTACCTATTTTGGGTACCGATCTGCGAGAGTCCATTCGAAAAAAAAAGAAGATTTTTATACCAATTGGGATTTTCGGTCGTTTGAGTAATTTGTAACTATTATCGACTATGCATTTTGGTGTCAATGCACTCAACGCCGACAAACATTGTGTAGTGTGGCTTAATGCTTGGTCTGGTTGATATTCACAAGGAACCTACCTATGTATCGTGGGTGCGCTTACACACATAAATCTACACATGCCAAAATTGGTTATGTGCGGGAATCGAACAGGCAGCCCGTTGCACTGCTGGCCGTCACGCAACACCCTCTTTGCCAATCGGGTCGTTACGTATTGTCAGACATTTGATTCCCCTGTATGTGCTTGTAATGAAACCACTAAGGCAACATTCTAGTACTAATTGCTAACGTTAATAGAAATAGAAGTTTCTTTGTAATTTCGCTAATAGGATTTTCTTAGAACATCCTAAGGCATAGCCCACGCAGTACATGCTCAGTGCTCATATATACAATTTAGGCAAGCACGAGCGGCTATTTATAAAATTGAGATCAAATCCAAGAACTTTTTTCTTCTGACGAAGCTTTTATTTCAATTTTTTTTTTGTTAATTAATCTCGATTTTGAACTGGGTGATATATCCACTTAAAGCGTATTTTGAACTGGGTAATATACTTAAAGCGTATCTTGAACTGGGTGATATACATAAAGCGTATTTTTAGGCAAAGAAGGGAAATGTCCATAGCCACTAATTTTAATTGACTGTTATGTTATTACGTATCTTTATTTCGCGCTGGAGTGTCTGCTGGCCGTCACAACCCATAGCTTTTTCCTGAATGAGAACTACCAAACTAAGCTACTAGGACATGATAATATACAATCGTACTTTAGACGAATAAACACGTAGGTCCAAAGTGGTAACTTTTGAAAAAAAGCCGTTCATAGGTTGTATGTTGTTAAAATTATGTTCTTCAGGCTGATGGGCAAATCCTAAACCAAAACGGATAAAGCGAAATTATTTAACATTGTCATGGTATATTTATGGTATTGGTAAACCATTAACAGATAGGTGCTCCTACCCACAACCTAGCTTAGTTCATAAATAAAATAAATGAGAATTAAAATATATATCGACTGCGTGTAAAAAATACTGTAAATTAAATGTGTAATAATCAAATCATAGCACGCAGTCGGAGGCTACGTATGTTTTTGATCAGTTTGTGTATTATATTATGGTTATTATTTTTTGGGTAATAATAATACATCCTGAAATTTTAATCGCTTCTTTCACGAAAAAGGGGTAATTGTACTTGTTGTATCTAAAATAAACACCAGGATTTCTCTATAAGCATTTATTGAATACAGAGCAGTACTTGAGCGTTATACATGTAAAACGAAAGAGAGCGATATATAAGTGCGAGTGAGTAAGATGATTGACTAAGGTGCGTTCTGGATCTCACAGTACTCATCATTATGAACAACTTTTAGTATGGGACCAACGCTCAAATCGCGAAAAAAAAATCAGATAGTCCCTACATTTTATCGATTTAAGTGAACACAAATGTTGGGACACACTGATTTTTTTTCGTGTTTTCTGGGTTGGTCCCATAGTAAAAGTTGATCATAATGATGAGTACAATGACCCCTTTTCGGGAAAGAAGCGATTAAAATTTTAGCATGTATAATTAGATTATTATTGGTTTCTTTTGCTGGCTTGGCATATGCTCGTCACTTGGGGTTGACACTGAAAATTTGCGCTGTGTTATGACATTTATGACTACAACGTTACAACACAGCATCACAGTCTAAGGAACTCTAGCTCTGCGTAGTTTTAATTACGCTGTGACAGCATCATGCAGAGTGTCAACCTCTTTGCCGTCGCTACGACATGCAAATGTTCTTCTTTATGATCGTTACAGCTATAAGATTTCCTAAACTGTAAGATACTTAAGTAGTTCTTTTTTTTATGTAAGTACTTACTTACCGCATGTCTTGTTATGGCAATGAATCTTTTTTCTTTCTTTATTTCTATCAACATCAACTGATGACAAGCCGATAATTTCAACATGTTTCTCCGTCATACAATAAATATGACATTATTCCATAATTTATAACACCGATATATTTTATTATACACAAGATTACGTCGACAGATACTCTTCAAAGCAAACAGGTCTCGCTCGGTTACTTCGGGTTCGGTGAGGTAAGGGGCGGCGAAATGGCAAACTTATCCAATCTGTTTTTTGTTCAGGAATTAGATTCAGATCAGCGTGATGGATCGTGAAATACGGCAGTACATTGTTGAGGTAAGTTTGGTTCTTCAAGCTTTTGCTTTAAGAATGGGTGAGCAGATCTGCCTCGTCTAATTTGCCTCGATCTGGCTGCCTCGTTCGTCTAGTGTTCGCAAGCGCCACTGCTAAACGTGGGGTCCTGGGTTCGATTCTCGGATCAGGAAAAGAGTTAATGGATTTTTTCATTAGGAAATTCTCAGTAGCAACCCGGAGTCTGGTTTTGTGGCCGGTTAGTGATAATAGGCTCGCCCCCTATTATATGGGACTGATAACATAAATAACATAACTTGCGAAATGTGGGTGTATACTATACGCCTCTGCCTACCCCTTCGGGGAAATACAGGCATGATGTTATGTATGTGAGCAGATCTTTAGAGCCAAAAATCATACACCACCTTAGACTAGTCTATCCTATGAGGCTAGGGTTACCAAGCCCGCGTTTTAAGAGCTCCCCACACGGTTTTCCTTAGAGACCACATACCTTTTTTATTGTTTTCGGGTGGAAATCCTCATGGATATCTTCACCAGACGGAGGGCTACGTCGAGCTCATTCCGAGTAAAACCACACGGTGGCCATCTATTTCATACTATCCATATCATTCGCAGCACAAATTGGAGGCGCTTCGGGAACTCCTACGGATTGCGCCGGTGGCCTCTAGTGCTACGCCTTTGGGACGTCCCGGGAACACATTGTTTCGCCCATAGCAGCACGCGACCACCACGTGCTGCTATCCCCCCGGGGTCGCTTGCCGGTCGAAAGCACATAAGCCATAAGCCAAAGACCGGACTTTTCCAAAAATCTGGATTTTCAACCACTTGCGACTAACTCTCCGATTTTATCCCTGGTAACCTTATTAGTGGCTCATATAAGATTAAATAATTCTACTCAGGTATTTTAACCTGGGCCCCGAGTCTGCTAATTGACAAACGCTTCAGTTGGGTGTCGGTAGAGTGTCGGTGGAATAGTTTTAGCCATTTGGTATTCTACTAGTTATTTTGAGACCAATGGCTTTCCAATGACTTTCCACTGAACTGCCATTGACTACAATTCAACTGCCATTGGACTATTTGCTATTCTGCTGTTATTTGACGTTTCCCACAATCGTCTTACGATGATTTTTATGCCATCATATTTTTTTTACATAATTTTTTTTTGGTGATTTCAACTTTGGTCCCTAATAAATGTTTTTCATACATCAAATGTGTACAATGACCCCTCTTAAAGGGTCATTGTACATATTCGTTTTTTTTTGCGATTTCTGGATTGGTCCCTTAGTAAAAGTTGATCATACAGATGAGTACAATGACCCCTAAAGCCATTTTCAAGAACACGTTTTATGTCTATAGTATTGGCGGGTAAAACCTACGCTAAAAACGTAAACGTAAAAGTTGTGCATATGGAAGAGTATAATGACCCCTTAAGAGATTTTCAATAACACGTTGTACGTCGATAGTATTGCCTCGTAGTACGCTAAAAACGTAAACGTAAAAGTACCAAAAGTTGCTCTTACGGATGAGTACAATGACCCCTTAAGAAGTTTTCAATAACACGTGTGTCGATGTATAACCGCGTAGCGTAGTACGCTATCGATATGCGTGTTATTGAAAACCTCTTAAGGGGTCATTGTACTCATCCGTGTGAACAACTTTTACTATGGGACCAACCCTAAAATCGCCAAAAAAATATCAGCTCTTCCCTACATTTGTGTTCACATAAATCGACAAAATGTAGGAAACAGCTGTTTTTTTTACGTTTGATGTGTTTTAATTATTTTATAGACATGAAAATTTTGTAGGTAATATCAATAAAATCCTTAATTTAAATATTTCATTGATAATAACTTAAAAAAAGTTTGATAAAAAACAATACAACTACTAATGGTAGATTTAAATGGGCAACATCGATTCGAAAACAATTGATATTCCATTACCATTCTATTGCCATTCCGACGAGATTGACATTTAAGTTTTAGCAGAATACCCATTTTTTCACAGTTGTATAGGAGTGTCAGTAGGATGTCGGTGGAATGGCGATGGTTGGTTTTTATCAATTAAGGATTCACGTAGTTGCTTCATGTTCCAATAGTTACGTAAACGACGCGGCGACGTAGCGAACTTCGCTTCAAGTAACTTAAGCTAAGTTGGCTATTTATTATTATTTATTATAATGCTCACGCGTGTCATACGACGTTTTTCAACACACTTGCTAGGGAAAAAACATATGAACGTATTTTAGGCAAATATTGAATTTGTGAATAATGGCGAGCGGATCACTGTAATCGCACGGTGATGTATAGGTATGCGCGCGCAGTTGGTAGAAGGAAACCGCCAAACAACCTAATATTAAAAATATAATTTATTATTTATAACACAAATTAATGTTAATTTGTTGACAAACATAAATAATTTAATGAAATTAAATGTTTATATAACACAAATTAAATAGTTGATTTGTTCACAATTTTTTTAAATTTTGTGTAGACATCAAAATATTTTGCTGCTTTTATAAAATTAAAAAATAAACTGTAAGTACCTAAAGTAAAAACTAAAAAGCACTAGTGCGATAATATAAAGTAAAAACCACGCGGGCGTTATTATAAGCTACATTATGAACCTAAAAGTGGTGCAATAAGAGCCACTTAACGAGTAAGTGTGTTGAAAAATAATTGAAACATTTCAAACGTAAAAAAAACTGCTGTTCTCTACATTTCGTCGATTTATGTGAACACAAATGTAGGGCCGCGAAATCAGGAAAATGTAGGGATAAGCTGTTTTTTTTCGCGATTTCAGGGTTGTGTTCATAGTAAAAGTTGTTTATACTGACGATAATATATATGTCGATAATATTGGCAGGTACCATGCTATCGATACTATCGATAGAGTAACTGATTCTCAAGGTTAGCTTTAGATACTATCGAAGCGATCGTTGCTATCGACCGTATTGATAGCTTTTTATGCAATACTATTCATAGCACTATTAGTGTCAAATACTATATAGACACTAACGATAGTATTGCTATAATATGTCGATAGTCAATAGTACATGCCCATCGATTGTGTAACTGATTCTCAAGGTCGCATTTATAGTCTAAAATTGAATATTATCGTCGAATTAAATTACTACATTACACAATTCAACTTTATTTTACAAAAAAAAAGTTCAATTGTTACAACAATAACTGCAAAAAAGGTATGTTTGCAAAATGACCTCTCAGTTGTAGTTCGATGGCAAAAAGTCATTGAGAGACGATTGTCAGAAACGTCAAATAACGAGTAGACTACCGAAACTTAAGCTATCGAGAAGACATTGATACACTATTGGTTTACAGAATAGCAAATAGTCCAATGGCAGTTGAATGGTAGAAACGAATGGAATAAAAATGAAAATGCTATGTATGCTGTGTTCTATACTATGTAATTTGTATGCCTTTCAAGGTTAAATATAGTGTGACTTAATATTTTAATTTTCCACAAAGTTTTTAACTTTTACCTATGTTTCACAAATAAATTATTTTGATTTTAATTTTGATTTTGATTTTATGGTTTTCAATTTTATTGTAGTTCAGTGGAAAGTCATTGGATAGCCATTGGTCTCTAAATAACTATTATTCTGATGATGATGATGATGATGATGATTCGGATGAGTACAATGACCCCTTAAGAGGTTTTCAATAACACGTATATCAATAGCTTACTACGCGGTAATACTATCGAGAAACGACGTGTTATTGAAAACCTCTTAAGGGGTCATTGTACTCATTCTTATGAACAAATTTTACGTTTGCGTTTTATGTGATTTCAGGATTGGTCCCATAGTAAAAGTTGTTCATACAGATGAGTACAATGATCCCTTAAGAGGTTTTCAATAACACGTATGTCGATAGTATTGCCACGTAGTACGCTAAAAACGTAAACGTAAAAATTGTTCATACGGATGAGTATAATGACCCCTTAAGAGGTTTTCAATAACACGTATATGTCGATAGTATTGCCGCGTAGTACGGTAAAAACGTAAACGTAAAAGTTGTTCATACGGATGAGTACAATGACCCCTTAAGAGTTTTTCAATAACACGTCGTATGTCGGATAGTATTACCGCGTAGTACGCTAAAAACGTAAACGTAAAAGTTGTTCATACAGATGAGTATAATGACCCCTTAAGAGGTTTTCAATAACACGTATGTCGATAGTATTGCCGCTTAGTACGCTAAAAACGTAAATGTAAAAGTTGTTCATACGGATGAGTATAATGACCCCTTAAGAGGTAGGTAATATCAATAAAATCCTTAATTTAAATATTTCATTGATAAAAACTAAAAAAAAGGTTGATAAAAAACAATACAACTAATGGTAGATTTTAATTGGCAACATCGATTTGACATTACCATTCTATTGCCATTCCGTCGAGATTTAAGTTTTAGCAGACTACCCATTTTGTCACAGTTGTTTATGAGTGTCAGTAGGGTGTCGGTGGAATGGCGATGGTAGGTTTTTTAGTGTAATTAGCAGACTTGGGGCCCTGGTGCAATTAGAGCCTAACGTTACATAAGGGCCTGTAATCTGCATAAGTGTCTATTTGAAATAAAAACAATCAAATCAGCAACTATGCACAACGCAATGAATATTGCAGTAATTATTGAAAAGCTGTTGTCACTGAATGCATTACACAATCTTCAAGATTCAAGATTGTCAGGCCACGGTAATCAGAACATCAAGAGGCCCGTATTACAGAACGAAACAGCTTCTGTTTCAAACTACCATTCATTTGAAAAGATACTCAAGCATAGATTCATTGATCACAGTTCAGCTGAGTTCAGTTTTATTCTTTAAATATTACGTACTCAGTTCACAGTTGCATGTTAATGGAAAGATTTTAACTGTATTCAGTCAATTGTGATCGAGATAGCGCTTAAGCACAGATTTTATTGCTGTTTTAGGTCCGTATTCCAGAACGATACTCAAGCGTTGATCACTGTTTAAAACTAGTTTTGAGTTGAGCTTTGATTTTAGAACGTCCCTCAAGCAGAGATTTGTTGATCACAGTTCAGCTGAGTTTAGTTTCGTTTTATATTGTCACCTGTTTCGGTATTTGGGCAGAGATTTGATCTGTAATCACTCAAGTGTGGTCCAGACTACGCTTGAGTAGAGATTTCTATTATATTTCAGGTCAAATTCGTGTGTTATGTTGTTGAATTAATGTTTATAATTACCGTTCTGGAATAAGACCGATACTCAAGTAACGATTCTATCCTTAAGTAGTGATCAGGTGATTGGAGTTTAAACTGTACTTGAGGAAGCTTCTGTAATACGGGCCTTAGTGTTAATTGTTGTTGAATTGAAGTTTATAATTACCGTTTTGGAATAAGACCGATGCTCAAGTAACGATGCTTTGCATAACTAGTGATCACTAGCGGTGGCTCATTGACGGTTTTCGTGTCAAAGTAATGTAACCATTTTTTTTCGACAAATAACAGGTTGAGAAAAATGATAATTTTTAACAGGTTTGAAAACGGCTGATTTTATAATTTTCTCCAACTTTAACGATTTGCGTTTAAATCAGTTTTATGTTAAAAATTAATATAAACGCATATTGAAATAAATAATAATTGCCAGGTGAACCGACGACCTGAAGAACGTGGCTGGGGGGGACTGGATGCGGAAGACAGAGGTCCGAGTGTTGTGGCGCAACTTAGGAGAGGCCTATGTCCAGCAGAGGACTGCGATAGGCTGACTTGATGTTGATGATATTGAAATAAAAAATGAGTTGGTTTTTTGAAAAAAATCGTTGTCAATGCACAAGTTTTTGTTACCTGTTGGTTTGTCAAACACAGTTAATTCTTTTCTAATGAAAAGTTGATTAATATGTTACCTGATTTTGTGCAATTTGTACTTAAAGTAAGTAGTTGGAAGTAGAACAAAATTGTTCTTTAAAATTACAAGGTAGAGTTAGCAGCGAAATGAAATTACTGTCTCCAGTTGAAATTGTACGTTTTATCGTTTTCATTTCAGTTAGTTTAGTACCATGAATACTAAATGACTGTTTTAGTATTTTATTTGCCTGAGAACTGAAACGCGGTAGGTATTTCAGCTTGGCTTGAATGAATCCAAGCCAAGTTTATTGTGTCACCCTTTGTCACCCAAAAGTTTTGCAAAAAAAATATCAAAAAAAAAACAAAATCAAAATAATTTATTTGTAAAACATAGGTATAAAAGTTATAAACTTGGTGGAAAATTAACATATTACGTCACACTATGTTTAACCTTGAAAGGCATACAAATTATATAGTACCTATAGAACACATCATAGCATTTTTTATCCGTTTTGTCATTGAGGTGGTAGTGACTTTTGGTTTTTGATAACTGTCATACTTCTTGTTTTTTCAGGGGAAATTTCATATGGAAATCCGATGAGAGTCTTTGCTTTGAGTGTAAGAATAACAAAATAAACAACCTTTTCACCGCCAATGACACCTATAGAAGACGAATGATTTCGTGCCCTCAGCGCCACGACTTTATAACGTCCATACCTTAGACCAACAGAAATAGGTAGACGGCGCATGTGTTAACAAAAGCGTTCAAAGATGTGATGCATGCTTTACAAACTTGTGTGCGTGACCTTGTGTCGCACGCAGTTGCCATGCATCTGTGTGCTTGGTAAAAAATGTTGCCACCGGATACAAATTTACCCCATTTTCACATATTAAATATTATATTTTAAGGACAATATGTAGCAATGTAAATAAAACATATTTTTCTAATGATACGTTTAATAAAAGAGAATAATACTAAAAACCTTTGTGTTGTGTTAATTTCCGGTAGTACTGTCTTTTCTCACCGACTTCTGGGTAAACCATCTAATTTAGATATAAAGTATGATGGAATCTTATCTTTAGGTACTTTTCATTAACAGACCTTATTCAATTTGTTTTCTGGTTTATTCCGGAGAAATTATACATACGTGATACACGTGATCACGTGTATCATATAATAGTGATATTATTATCCTTTGAAAAAGGCCGCGGGGGTGTGCGGCGGGCAGAGCAGGGCGCGTCGATTAGAATAAGTATGACAACAATCACAAACCACCACTACAACGTGTTATTGAAATAACCGAAAACCTCTTAAGGGGTCATTGTACTCATCAGTATGAACAACTTTTACTACGGGAAAGAACCAGAAATCGCGAAAAAAAAGCAGTTGATCCCTACATTTTGTCGATTCATGTGAACACAAATGTAGGTAACAGATGATTTTTGTCACGATTTCGGGGATGGTCCCATAGTAAAAGTTGTTCATACTGATTAAATTAAATTTATGAAATAAGCAATTACTTGCCATACCAATTTATTACAATAAGTTGGGGTGTCTGAAGTTTTAAGCCATTAAAATAACACATCGTAATTAAATTAAGTACTATATGAAAGGTTCAAAATAAATAAAAACATCAAACCGATGGCCAAATTACGAAAGTTACTAATCCTAATACCATCAGACCCAAACGTCACCCGTATTTTGGGGGTATTTTTGATGTCGATTTGCTGGTCACACCGATAACAATACGTCAGGTTTTGTGTTCCAACAGTACATTACGAAATTTTATTGTATTTATAATTTAAAATTACGTAAAATCAAGTACTTCTTTGTGAAATGTAATCCTGCAAGGCTTTTTTTGTGTCAGCGAGTTATTTTTACACGTTTTCACAACACAGGAAGGCATATTAAGACCATAAACAACACTGTCAATGTGACGTCTAGCGCGTTCGGTTTCTCGCGTCGCACTGGAACGCGATCAGCTTCCTATTTCAAATTCAGCTTCCTTTACCCTGCTTCCTTGTGACAGCGCGGTACTCTGTCTACCTTTTTCTGTTGGTCTAAGGTCCATACTATATTTGTCTTCTATAGAAGACGTGGTGCTAAGGGCACGAAAACCTTTACGATGCCGTGGTGGTGATAAGGTTAAGCCCACAGTTTGACAGAGACCTGGAGACTGTTTCAGTAATTGTCATAAGTTTTACATTATCCTGAACAAGACTACAACTGCAACAGCAAAATCATTTAACAATAATACAATGTTCGCTATAAGAAATCGACTTAAATCTAGGTAGCTACTCCAGGTTATTCCCACATAAATATCGTATTCTGATTTTATCTATAATGAACAAGGCTACTAGTACCCTAGTCGGCTAGTGAAGGCATATTTCAGATGGCGACAGCTTCGGCGACATGCGTCACATTGTGCCTCGGGTTGTCGGCGTTCGGCGTACCGTGTCGGCGAAGGCGGGTTGTCGGCGAAAGTGCCGCCGCACCGCCATTCAATGCTAATGAACGAATTAGCGGGACAACTGAACAGTGGGCGGACAACAGACGATTTTTAAGAACAAGAAGTGGATAAAATGGTTTAAATGGTAAATGGATTGTTTAGAAATCTAACGAGGTGAGTTGGTGTAGATTGTGTAAAGTGAGGGTTTGAGCGGTGTAGACTTCGTTACAAGGCTTAATGCTGTTTACAGAACATAAAGGGAAACTCGAGTAGGAATGGTGACAAAAACCGGCCAAGTGTGAGTCAGACTCACGCAGTAAGGGTTCCGTACCACCCATCGACCTGATACCCCATAGAAATTGATTTAATTTACGAGAGTTAATCAAAAGACATCAACGATCGTACGCGAAATATGAATTTTTGCACCTGTTTCTTACGTGCACTATAATCAGACCAAGTTTGACGCTGGTATTTATTATCGTTTTGAAGATAGAGTAGGAACAAAAACGTTAAAAAATGCATGTTTTTTGAGGTTTCTTGTGTCGTGTCAGTCACGTTTCTTGGAGGCAAAAGCATTATTTATGACTAGCCTATGCCTGCGGTTTCACCCGCGTATAATTTGGTTTTATCACAAAAAGATGTTGTCGTCACCCTCGGGAACTATCTATCTTCCCGGAAAAAAAAGTAGTCTATAATGTTAATCCGGGTTATGGTCTATCTGTCTGTCAAATGTCATCCAAATCCGTTCAGCCGTTTCAGCGTGATTAAAGGACAAACAAACAAGCAAACAAACATCCATACTTTCGCATTTATAATATTAGTAGGATATACATACCTGCGTCATCTTTTTGCCTCGCATTCATTTGTCGATTACATAGATAATAACTAAATGCATTTTCAAGACCAAATTATTTATCATAGCCTCGGACGAATAAATATTCGTCCAAGATCATAGCTATGTTGAAGTATGCGTCTTAATGTATTGTAAATTATAATAAAACTCATCTTACCTAATGTCTCATATTTATTTATTTCAATTTATTAGTTTATTAAAAATAGGTCGTAGGTTATCATTGAAATAGGTGATATTTGTAGATAAGTTTGTTTATTTACTAGAAAACCGTGTTATGTTATCTTTGAACTATATTATTAGGGTGAGAATTTCTTGATAACTCGCAGTCGCAATAATGGCAATTAATTAATTACATACGTTGTACGACAGAGCGTCACTTTGTTCTAGAAAATTAGCTAAAATGTTAAAAAATAGTAAAACGATATTTTGTTAAAAATGTTTACATGTTGGTATACTAACACATACGACAAACATATCATAAGGCGTAATGAACGTCTAGAAAGCGTTTGTTTTCACGTTACCAGAAAAGAATATCGAATGAAAAATAAAATAAAATAATAAATAAAATGTTATTTAGAGCGTGGGAAAGACGGGTCCGGTCGTAGTGGCGATGCTTGGTTTCCCACCTATGTCCAGCAGTGGACTTCTTTCGGCTGAAATGATGATGATGATTATTCAGAGCGCTGTGGCTTAATTATAATAATAACAATTAACTAAATTCATAAGAAACATTTCCGTCTAGACTTCTAGAGTGTCGCTCGAAATTACCAGAAATGTAAATAAAAACAAAATACAGGAACAAAGAAATAAAAAGTGTGGTAAGATATGCGTCACATCCGCGCAAAACGGCCATCGCTCAGCATATTGCTGTGCTACATGCACAGAGCCATGGACAAATTCGTCCGAGCATGGAGCAAATGCAGAGCCACAGCGCTGGTAATTTTTTTCCAGCAAATGACACTTATTATACCCTAGTTCTATTTGTGTTAGTGTTATCTAATATACAACCCCGAAATCACGACAAAAAAATCTGCTGATCCCTAAATTCCGTCGATTTATGTGAACAAAAATGTAGAGATCAGCTGATTTTATTTCGCGATTTCAGATTTGGTAGTAAAAGTTGTTCATAATGATGAGTACAATGACCCCTTAAGAGGATTAGTATAAACTAAGAATAAGGTTGTATAAACTGGTTACCGAAGTTTTATTAGCCATTACCGCCTTCACCTGTCCGCATCGAAGGAGGAAATGGCAATAATTTCCCGAAAGGCGACGTTCCCGACGTTCCCGGCACTTGAGAGGGCGGGTGGGGGCGGAAATTGCAGCCAAATGCAGCGCTCGGATATAAAATGATAAAGTTTCCACTTTCCACTTTGATTCGTGATGCTGTTACTGAATATCGAGTGTTTGGCTCGTCGGCTGTCGGTCGTCGTAGGGCACTCGGCGGGAAATTAAACGCTGGCTGTTATTAAATCATGCTGCGTTTTTTCTGATTGGCTGAATAAATAAGTTCGTTTTGATTTTCTGTAGAGTTTTTAATATAGCTTATTGTGATTTTATCTAGTGAGAGTTTTCAAGCGTCAAGTAAGAAACCTATTGTTTGGTGAACTGGCGAAACGAGCTAAAGGCCCACCTTATGTTAAGCGGTTACCTTTGCCCATAACAACTTCAATACCACCTAGACTGTTGCCTAAATGGTAGGTACCGCAAGTCGGTTCGCCAAACTGAGACATGAAGATGGAAAGTCTCATGTGATTGTAACTGCTACCTCAGAGTCACAGAGTAAAGATGTATCTCATTATACTGTGTCAGAGTTGTTGGCATCAATTAATTTTTTTCATGAATTCAGATCTTAGTCCACTACGCTGGCCTGCTGTGGGTTGGCGGACTACACACACCATCGAGAACTGTATGGAGCACAGAGTACATTTATACATACGGAAAGTATGGAGCACTCAGGTGTGCAGGTTTCCTCACGATGTTTTCCTTCACAATTAAAGCAAGTCATCATCATCATCATTTCAGCCGAAAGACGTCCACTGCTGGACATAGGCCTGCCCCAAGCATCGCCACAACGACCGGTCCTGCGCCTTCCGCATCCAGCGGATTCCCGCGACCTTCACCAGGTCGTCGGTCCACCTTGTGGGGGGCCCACCCCTTAAAGCAAGTACTAATAATAAATTCCTGATCTGCATATGAATCCGAAAAGTCAGAGGTGCGGGCTGGGTTTGAACTCAGACCCTCCTGCATGAAAGTCAAGCGTTCAACCGCTAGGCTATCACTGCCTTAGTAAATATTTCAATCAATCAACTCAGCCTATCGCAGTCCACTGCTGGACATAGGCCTCTCCCAAGTTGCGCCACAACGCTCGGTCCTCTGCCTTCCGCATCCAGTCCCCCCCAGCCACGTTCTTTAGGTCGTCGGTGCACCTGGCAGGGGGGCGCCCTACACTGCGTTTGCCGATTTACGGTCTCCACTCAAGGACTAGTCTGCTCCAACGGCCATCGGTCCTTCGACAGACATGGCTTACTGATTCTACAAGCTATGTCGGTTACTCCGGTTCTTCTCCGGATAATCTCGTTTCGGATTTTATCCTTCAAAGAAACTCCAAGCATAGCTCGCTCCATAGCTCGCTGAGCGACTTTAAACTTGTGGACTAGCCCAACTGTCAGTGTCCACGTCTCGGCACCGTAAGTAAATAAATATTTAGCATGGGTTAAAAGGGGGGGGGGGTAAGGGTCCGGAACCCCCCTTTAGTTTACACAAAAACGCAAATATTTGGCGAATATCCTCACCTTTTGTATCAGTGCCACAAGATAGTATAGTAGCACGCAGTATGTAAATACATATAAAACGTTATTGGGTGGAGCAGTGTGCTGGTCCTCCGACCCCCGCAAAATCATACTACGTGCGCGACGGAGCCGTTTCGTTGTTTGTGCGCATGTCATAGCTATAGCTACACCCGTGATACCATGGTATAATAAGATGTTTCACCAGGTATTCTCTTCCCGCAATGACAGCGCAATGCCTCCAAGCTACGTCACGATCAGTGCTGCCATTGATTGATATCTTCAATATATTTAAGGAGATTTTTGTTCATAATGAATATAAAATAAATTCCTAACTAGCCTAACTATTTGTTATCTCGTGTTATTCATCTAATTAGTTAATAAAGGAAACTATATTAAATTACTAGTTAAAAAGTGATTCTTTATAGAAGAAAGTAAATGAAAAAATGCATTTTGCTCGGGTAATTTATTTTCACAAAGTGGCAGCACATCAAACTGACAAGTGTCACGCTAACAGCCCGCTATTGGCTCCACGGCCGATGACGTAGTACGGAGGCAATCACGTGACCTAGCTGTCACGGGAAGAGACTACCTGGTGTTATTATACCATGCGTGATACTAAAGGCCTGTTTCATCATCTAGTGATAGGCAGCATTAACTGCTAGATAAATTCGAAAATAGAACAAAATTTGTATGAAATTATCTGCCAGATAAGTTAACCCGCATTTATCAGGTGTTGAAACAGGCCCTTAGTTTTATTCTAACAGCATTAGGAAAGAACTTTTCCGAATCAAAAGGACCTCCTCATATTTGACTTCACCGAACTCCATCTGAAGTTAATTTCAAAATAAATTCAATTTTGAAATGAGCATCAAACGCATGCGACGAGCCATGGCTCACGGAGACCAAGTTTGTGTGTGCTGTGTACATTACGACATCCCATGAGAACTTGAGTTTGAAACTGAAATGCAACATTGAAAAGTTGGCTGCCTTTTTAACCGACTTCAAAAAAAGGAGGAGGTTATGTATTCCGCGGTTTTTTTTTTTTTTTTTTTCATGTATGTACACCGATTGCTCCGAGATTTGTGGGCCGATGTGGTTGTTTTTTTATTTGGTAGAGAAAGTCCGCGCGGTGGTCCCATATAAATTTTATTGACTTAGGTCTAGTAGTTTTTTAACTAGCTTCAATAAATCAGTTTATTTTAGCTTCGCCTATCTAGATGATCTGCTCATTGGTTCGTTTTTCTGAGAATTCTTGGCCGATATGCGTGTTTTTTTTTCAAGATAGTGATTGGACGTTTGGAAGAACATGAGCGAGACCTTTACCCAGCAGTGGGATAGTAAAGGTTAATAAAAAATATATTCTCAAATTGGTTATATAAACATTTATGAATCAACCCTCAACTAAAAAGAATGAAATAAAAACTTTTTAACAAAAAAAAAAACCGTCTTCAAAAACCTTAACTAAAAAGTAAAAAATAATCATTGTATGTATTTTAAAATCTTAACATAAACAACATTTTGAAGGCGGCGCGTGATTTTCATGTACGTTCACATAAACCGTTTTTTTACTATAGATATTGCGCTCGACTGTTAATTACCTACATGACGCAAAGGGTTTACCACGCGCCGCCTTAAAAATGTTGTTTATGTTAAGATTTTAAAATACATACAATGATTATTTTTTACTTTTTAGTTAAGGTTTTTGAAGACGGTTTTTTTTTTGTTAAAAAGTTTTCAATGTTTTGCACTTGCTTGAAGTTACATAGACATGGCTTCGCCCGCTTGGCTGTAGTTTATCGCGCTTCCTTCTGGAACTGTTTTTCTTACGGGGATAAAAAGTAGCTTACATGTTAATCCGGGTTATGTTCTATCTGTATGCCAAATTTTATCGAATGAAATTTGGCATACAGAGAGAACATAGCCAGTTACGCCCTTACAGCGTGATTGAGTGACAAACATCCAAACATCTTCACATACTTTTACATTTATAATATTAGTAGCAAGAAGGATAACAATATTTGCTGTGCTCTTTTACCCCCATGCTTATCCTACTAAAATAATGAATGCAGAAGTATGCAATGGATATTTATTTGTTTATCCTTCAATAACGCTAAAACAGTTGAACAGATTTGGATGAAATTTGACACACAGATAGACCATGTCCAGGATTAACAGATAAAATACTTTTTTTCGAATTACCTTGGGAGCGAAGCCGCGCGCGTCATCTAGTTTATCATAAAGTGAACTTATAAAATATTTTTCAGTCGCTCTGTATAAAACATTGAAAAGTTGTAGCAGACACTACTGATGTAAATTGAGAACCTGGTGAACTCACCAGGTTCTCAATTTACCCAGATTCTCAGCTTTTATTTTTGATCTGGGTGCATTAGCAACTGCTAATAAGCCGCACAAACACCCAGATCAGAAATAAAAGCTTCATGTAACCATCCCTTAATAACCATCCCTTAACAAAAAAAAAAACACCTATTTGAAATGCTAAATAGCGTACGACATAACAAAATTCGTGTAAAACCACATGAAAAAGCAATATTTAATTCTAATTTGTTAGGGATGGCCCCTAAAATTTACAATAAATTACCTACAAAAATTGTTCAAATAAACAATATTGACATTTTTAAGAAATCCCTGAATGACATGTTATTAAAAAAAACATATTACTCGATAAATGAATACATTAACGAAAGGTGTTTTCTATAGATATCTAGTGTGACAGTAGTTAGTGAGCTTACTACTTCCAATTTATTTATAATTATTTTATTTTTTGTCTCCAATCATGCAATATTAGCAATTCTCTTGACATGTTTATTTGTTAGACTATATAATATAATATTTGAATACTGTTATTAGGATTATGATTGAGTAATTGTTTGACATACAATATAATAATAATAATTAAATACTTTGAGGATTATGTTTAACTAATTGATTAAATTGTATTATAATTTGTAACTAACTTGTCAAATATAATTATCTAAGCCATTGATTGAACATTTTCATAAGCTCTTTTTATTTATTCGGAATACTTTAAATCATCAAAAAATCACCTCCAACACACAAAAATGTTAAACAAACACTTAAAAACAGCACTAAGGCAATGAACAATTTTTCACTAAGTTTAAGGGTTCTTCAGCGGAAGTAGGTTGTGTGGAACGTGCACACGACACGGCCACGCTTTCTTCCGGACTCCGAGCGAACTGAGCTATGTGAGCGGAATGAGCGGAGCGAGCTCAACCGAGCTGTTCCTTGTATCCGTCGTTGAGGCATCCAACTGTACCATTGAAGGCGAGACATAAATTGTATTAGCGCTGTTGAAGAAATAAATGGTAAGATATATTAAATTTTCTTCTTCATTTCCTATTGAATTATGTAACTGAATTAAGAATATGAAAAGTAACAATAAAAATTGGTACAGATTTATGAGGCTCGATATATATGGTATATATTTATGGTGTTGATAGTGAAACAATAAGAGCAGGTGCATAGAACAATAACAAAACCATTATCAGACAAGGACGGAACATAAAGCATGCCACAAATGGAAGTCAAACAAAACGATCTTCTAACTAGGTATGCTCTTTAGCAATAACACCATGTAAATAAAATACACGGAAAATTAACTTTATTGGTATCAAGTTGCCCGTTGGCGGTCGCAATTTGTGTAGTCATTGCACCTAGATATTTTTTATCTTAAAAGCGTCTTAAATTCTCTATTCACAAAATTTTGCCTTTTTGACATGGTTATTCCTGCTAATCTGCGGCTATCTAGTTCCCTATTTTTAACGAAAATAGCTTATTTTCCCAAGTTCTCGTTACATTGGTTACTAAGGCTTAATATAATTGCCAAATCGGCACTTACTTTTCCGAAGTTGAGATGGTTAGGCATCATACTGTTTCACGATACACGAACAGTGTGTGGGGAACTCGTGATTACAAATTAAAAAGTTCGCTATAAGGTCTCCGTTCGAAGCACACCTCTGGTCTTTGGTTAAACAATAACTAGCTCTCGGATTTTTTGATGTTCTCATACATTTTCTGGAAAATATCGAGATATCGGAATTCCGATATTTTACTTTCTAATACCGATATTATAAATACTTAGAAAATGTAGCGAGATTCCGATATTTCGAGATCTCGGAATCGAAGCCCTAGTGTGTACAAGAATTCAAGCACCACCATCATTACAGGTATTTCAACCAATCAGTCGTGTCAGCTAGTCCGTTAGCCCGTAGTTGGTCGGTGTTGAAGCGCAGGCGTCGCTTTTTGCGAACTCTGAACCCACTGACATTGCTGTAATTGAATACACAGTTGAAGTAGCGGCTATAAAACTAGCGAGTGACGCGAAGTGTTAATTTTTGCATTCAAAAGTACGAATTGACATTAGTCTTATGGCGATCGATTTTCAAGAGTAGTCCTAATGGTTATGGCGATACATAGTTCTAATCGAACTCCAATCAATTTAACCAATTGCACTATTCTGCTGGATATCATTTGTCCATTAAGAAGGTAAATTCGTTGCTGATTGCTCTGGGCATGCGAATCTACTTACGCGTTTAAATGTATCCAGTTTGAACCCGATGCTACTACTGCCTTTCCCAATAACAATGCCCATTGTAGTCATTATCACAATGTTGCTTCCAGCCCAGAAACGAAAAGAATGATTGTGGTTGACTCGAAAATCCTGTGAACTAGTTTGACATTTCAAAAACGTCAAATTGATTCAAGCCAAATCCAGTAAAATCACGCTATTATGACCTTTATATCATTTTTTAATCGTCAATTTAGTTCGCGGAATTCTGGGTGCCTAGGCACTAGTGCTAGTTTGACACTTACCGTTACCGATACTTCCACCGAATTCGACGACTTTAATTCATAAAACAGAAGTGCATCTAGATGAATTAATGAAAGTTGATGAATTCGATGGAATTGGTGGATGGAAGTATGCGATCTGTCGAATTCGCACTAGGCACCCTGGAGTTAACTTTATGCAATCCTTGATAATGTTAGATATTTTTTCCTATTTTATCAGACACACCAGCTTTCACACAAAGCAAGTAATTCACACGGCCTTTACTTAATCAAGACCTAGAGATTTATTCACCTATCCTTAATTACTACTTAGTTACTAGAATAACTCTGAACCTAGACACTCGCGGGTCGGGGATCGCCATTTGTTTTAATAAGCGATAAACCGATGCTCACACCGCTAATTACATGGCCACAATATTACAGACAATAGGTCTGAAAATCAAGCAATTTTCGACTCTTTCTCTTGATGTTTCAGTTGATATTAAGAAAGCATTATTTTGTTTGTTATTTGCGTTATTAGAGAGCATACCTTACAGGTGGGAATTTCTTGCATTTGCAAGAATTGTAGGTACTTCTTAGGTACCCTTTGGAACAACAAGACAATCATTTACAATTGTAGATTTTTTACATGTCGTAATGACTTTATTACAAAAGTGATGTAAACGTATGTATGTCTTTTACATGTGTCATCGTCATCATCATTTCAACAGAAAGACGTCCACTGCTGGACATAGGCCTTTTTCATTTAATTTTTGTTTGTTTTAGCAAGCTTTAAACTGTGTGAACCGATGAGATATACATGGATGGACTACCTTTGTTAAGAAATATCTCGGATGTAAGATAGAAGTATAATTATGGTTGAACTTCACTTACAGGTAAGTTCATTTAACCATAAATAACTAACCAAAGTTTGTACATAGACTAGCAGCGCCCCACTTCACTAGCGTAATTTTTTTTAAATTAACCTATTTCACCAAACTTTAAGGTTGAGTTTCGAGAAATCCCTGTCTAGGCTCTTCGCAGTCAGTCAGTTAGACCTTGTTAAGTAATATTATACTGCACACATATACAATAAATTCACTATCTCAATGCAGTGACCAGAATAAAGAAGGCGACTAGCTGAAGTAGGAATACGGAGGATCAAGTGTCTTAACAACGTGTGGATCGGGAAAACTGCGTTGGCCCAAATATTGGAGCGAGCGTTGGCAGTTTGCCGTAGCGTGTCAGTTTTATCAAAAGAATTATGCGACAACGTTGGCGATGCGTTAACACGTTGGTGGTTTACTCAATCTTGCCGTAGCACTCATGCAGTAAGGTGTATCGAATGAGCTTGTTCCTACGGTCACCGCGTCTTAAAAATGTCATCCACGTGGGTGGACGCAATAGTTATAGAATTTATATAAAAAAAAATCTTTATGTTTATTAACGGATAATAATTATATTCTCTTGTTTGTCAAAACATTTTTCAAAGACGATGTCCATTAAATAACTGTTGTGTTATTTTAATTGTCATTTCAGTTCTGAAGCACTCAATAATCTTAAAGTGCCCAGTGCAACATCTATTTCAGACGTCTTTATATTGGCTCTGACGGAACTAAACTAACATTATCTCCAACGTGTGGACGCTAGGCATAATTACGGGCCAACGAGCGTCCCAAAGTTGGGGCCAACGGTGAAGGAGAACATTGTGAGTAAACCTACACATCTGAGAGTGATCCATACAGCTCTCGAAGGAGAGTGTAGTCCAACCCGCACTAGGCCAGCGTAGAGGACCTTTTCATTCAGAGAAGAGGCCCGTGCCCAGCAGTGGGACATAATAGGCTGCTTATGTATCAGATACCCATTGCATTAAATGTTTGTGTACGACTGCCTACATAAACACATTTTTATATATACTAGATACTGTTAACTACATGTTCATAACATATTATTGTGATTCGAGACATGTTCTTATCTCATCTCACGAGTTTCCAGTCGGCTGAAGACCCTCTGATGCCAATTATTGATATATACCTAACACCCACGGACACCCCCAGACACCCCCAGGCATTGCCACCCTTTGTGTGTACACGTTATCGTCGTTTCTAATTTTTAGGGAACGAATTTGTTCGTGATGCCTGAGGCCATGGAATCATTTGAGCAGCAACTGATAATAATGTTCCCTTCTCCCCATCTTTGGTGTGACGATGAAGAATCGCTGATTCTTTTCAAGTCAATAATTTGCTAATATTTTTCGTAACGTCTGGTGAAATGGCTGAGCAGTTGACTTTTGCGCTAAGAATCGTGGGCATGGGTTTGGTTCCCTCACGGAATAAATACTTGAGTTGTAATTTTTTTATTGTAGAGGCAATTGTGAGGTATGTGTTGTGTCCATACGAAAATGAGATGGTGGATGCCAGACATCAGTCAAATTCAAATTGATATGTTTTTTATTTCAAATAAACCTAACTACAGGCACTTTTGAAACGTCAAGCTCTAGTTGGACGGTTCCAAATTGTGAGTCCTATGGATAAGAACCGGCAAGAAACTCCATGAATTTACTCCTTTTAAAAGTTATTGTTTATTATATCAAATTCATTCAAATAATGTGAGTATAGATAATAACTATAAAATAACTAACTTATAAAAGTATCTATGAAAAAAATCTTCCTGGGTTCACGCTTGACACAAATACTATTCAAATTAAAAATAATAATTAAAAAAATACGTTTTTTTTTCTAAAAACTACGACGGGGATCATTAAACGGGGACAATTAAAACTTTTTACTCGGGCAAAGCCGCAAGAGCACTGCTAGTATAATTAAATAGCTCATGTTGACACGATAGAAGAACAAGAAGACGTGTGACAATTCTGAAGAAAACATTTACTGACATGAATTATATTATGTAGTGTAGCAACCCCACTCTTTAAGGAACAATTAGTAGCGTGAATAATGTATGTTCGAGCTACTTATCATTTAATTTATTTAAAAAAAACCGGCCAAGAGCATGTCGGGCCATGCTCAGTATTATAGGGTTCCTTAAGTAGGGCTAATTACAAATGAATCAAATCGAATATTAATCTAATCATTGCTATTTTAGTTTTTGTAAACAGCGCCACCTAGCGCTAAATTGTAGAAGTATATCACAAAGTAACTTTTTGTGATTTTTTAAATAGAAAGTAAATAAAGGAGCATTATTTGTTAAGCCCATTTTTCTCTGAGGTCAATGACCTTTGAACTAGGACGTCTTATGTATTTTGCAGTTTTTTCACTATAACTCAAAAATTTATATTCATATTGTACTCGAAATAATTTTAAAAGAGAGTTTTCACAAAGGTCTATCAATGTAGAAGATTATAAGTTTCTACGTTGCATAGTAAACTATGGAATGATGAAATGAAAATGAAATGAAATGGGAGGGGGGGGGGGGAGACACATTGCAAGCCACTTTGGCGGGCTATATTTCGCAGATGGTACACCTGATAAAAAAGTGATGTATCAAACATTACCTTTATTATAGTAGACCTATTCAATGATACCCCACACGAGGGGGTGCAGCGAAATTTCATCTCCATTTCACATGTATGGACGCCACCCCTAAAATAGGTAAAAACGATTTTTTTATTCTTTTAAAATTGAGATCTATATGCAGACTATTTTTTAACAAAATTTTATTTACTTATGTTTATAACTGTAGAAGTTATTAAGCTATAAAGGATTAGGACAGACGGACAGATGGACAGACGGACAGACGGACAGACGGACGGACATGACGAAACTATAAAGGTTCCTTGTAGGACTACGGAACCCTAAAAAACGCTTAAATTGTGGAAAGAAAAAATCGCTCACGAGCAGGATTCGAACCTGCGACTCCTGGCTCAGTACGCCAGTGCTTTAGCCACTAAGCTACCGTGAACACTGCTCGTGGTATCGAAATTCTCATCCACTTGGTACGTCTTTGGGTGACGTCAGCGATATCTTATTAAGAAACAGTGTTTCTTAACCGACTCGACTAACTTTTGCAGTTAATTCAAAGTCGTATAGATATACGTACCCTACATTTGTGTTCACATAAATCGACAAAATATAAGGACCAGCTGATAATATAAGGACCAGCTGATATTTTTTCGCGATTTCAGGGTTGGTCCCATAGTAAAAATTATTCATAATGATGAATACAAAGACCCCTTTTTTTTTCTAAAACCAACGAAAATTCACCGTGTATCAATGTAGAGTAGCTTCATGATTGTGTGTGGGTGTTGAGTGGGAACAACTTAGTCAATACAACGATAAATTTCTTTACTATCCCCCTGATGAGGTGGAAATAATTAATTAAAAATTTAATTAAAACTGCATGAATGACTTACCCTAAAAGGAAAACTGCGTGGGTATTAAGAACTGTTATTTATTCAACGCTTTCTTTTGGTTTTCCTGAGACTTAATATGGCGCTTAAAGTACCTACATAATTAATGTAGGTAAAAGTCTAAATACCCCCTAATTAATTAACAGTTCTCGAAGTCGCTTTTTAAGTAAAATGATCTGAAGTGGTTGTACAGATCAAAACGTCATGCTATCTTTTCAAACTCAAACTTTTTATTGACATTATTATAGATGTTACATTAATTAGATGTCCTGTAGGGACTCATATGGTTTCAACATGAAACCCGCTGCCGAATTGCGTAACTCACTCGCGATCGCAATCATCTGGATTTCAATGTTCATTGCGCCGTGTGTTTTGACAATCCGTGTTATTGGCAACTAGGTACCACGCAATGAATGTTGCTTTAATTTCAAAATGAAAGCTAATGTCAAAGTGAATGCATTACACGATTGCCCCACAGGTAAGAGAAGAGCACAGCAACATACTAATAATATACCTATTTTCTTTTACAATTTGATAATTAGATATTATTATGTTTATTAATCAAATTAACATCTCAAGAGTTGTAAAAATTACATTTATTATGTGATGCGCGTAATAAGAAATTGCCTTAGATTAATAGTAGTAATTCTATGGAAATTGCCTAGTTTATTAATCTTGGCATACATACAATTTAGTGCATTCTCCACACCATCACCTATGGAGCACAGACATAGACAAAGCGTCAACATTTGGAGTAGGTATGTCAGCGAGCGATGGAATGCAGTATTCTGGGAGTTAAACTTACCTACTGATCGTGTAAGAAATTTCCAAATCACAAATTGCTGATGTAGGCACACACAGCTGCCAAGCTAAAATGGAACTGGGCTAGTCACATCTGCCGCATGCCGGAGGAGGTATAGGAGAAAATAACCACACAGTGGGTCCCAGACAGCAGCAACCGGCAACATGGCATGCCCAGGATGAGATGGTGGGACGAACTTGACCTGAAGGTTTTGTTCCAGGCAGCAGAAGACAGGGACAAGTGCTAAAAGGGAAAGGAAGTCTTTGTCTTGCGGTAGGACGCTACAGGGTAATAATAATAATACGTAAACAAATCGCTCATTACTTTTGCAATGACAACTGAATGAGCCAAGCTATAATACAAATGGGTTATTGCAGATAGCTAAGAGGGGCTCGTGGCTCGTGGCTATGTAATGACTGCGTGGATTACAGGATCTGCGAAGTCAAGCTGCACTATCCGCGGTCAGTCCTTAGATGGGTGAACTGGGGGAGCACGCCGCATCTGGCTAGACTAGAAGCCGACCCCAATATAATTGGGAAAAGTCTCAAAGAGAGCAGAAGAAGCTGGTGCTGTTGTCGTTGAGCTGCGGTTGTCATTACCAAGAAGTATAAATATAGCTATGATCAACCCTCTGCCATTATAATGGTCATGGTAACCATACCACCAGGCAATGATAGCTACAATGTCGTTTGGAAACTCATGTTCTAAAGCAGACGTTTCCGACTCGACTCGGTTGGGCTGCGTTCGGGAAGCTACGCAATATCTTCTCGTCCAAAATACCGCAGTGACGAAAATCTTTGACTAGTGTGTGTTGCAGGTAATTACTTACTGCACTGAAACGTGGTCGCTCTCAATTAGCCTGATAAGATGGCTCAAAGAATTCCAAAGGGCAATGGAGAGGGCTATGCTTGGAGTGTCCCTGCGTGATCGAATCAGAAATGAGGAGATTCGAAGGAGAACGAAGGTAACCGACATAGCCCGAAAAATTGCTAATCTTAAGTGGCAGTGGGCGCATTGCTCGCAGAACGGATGGCCGATGAGGCCGAATAGTTCTGGAGTAGCGACCGCGTACTGGAAAGTACAGCGTGGATAGACCCTCACAAGGTGGACCGACAACCTGGTGAAGGTCGCGGGAATCCGCTGAATGCATGAAGCGCAGGACCAGTCGTTGTGCCTATGCCATAAAATCTTTAGAGCTCAAACAAGTTTCTAAAACGCTAATTTCTTTCTTAGTAGGTACAGTTGAATTCACGTCGGTGGTAACATTTGAATTACGAAAACTTCCCTTACCGCTTACGAAATTAAGTCACAAGCGTAACAACCACTGATGTGCGGTCGACTGTACATAGATTAAGTAATAGGATATTATGTAGGTACTCGAGATTTTATATACGAAATATACGATTCAACACTTTTGAATACACAGAGTAGGTGCTTATGCACTATCTACTCATAACCAAAGCATTCACGTAATACCTACCTATTGAGATATAAATAGTACATATCAAAGATCTGTGACTGAACTCGTCTCCTTAAAACCCACGTAGGTTATTATCAAAACGATAGATATTCTACGAAAGTTACTGTGCTCAAGCTCAATATACATGTTGAAATTGTAATGGCTTCTTTCCCGAAAAGGGGTCATTGTACTCATCATTATGAACAACTTTTAATATGGGACCAACCCGGAAATCGCGAAAAAAAAACAAGGTGGTCCCTACATTTTATCAATTTAAGTGAACACAAATGTTGGGATCAACTGATTTTTTTTTCGCGACTTTAGGGTTGGTCCCATAGTAAAAGTTGTTCATAATGATGAGTACAATGACCCCTTTTCGAGAAAGAAGCCATTAAAATTTCAACATGTATGGTAATTTAATATTCACATCGCTTCAATGGAGAAAATCGTTCCTTTATCCGATATAGTAATATTTATTTTCATTAATTAATTATTCCTTTAGCCAATTACCCAACACCAACAAAATTTCATTCCGTTCTATTATATTCTTTTACGTTGTGTTCTCTTCTGTTCTATTACAATCTATTCTGTTTATTCTATTATATTATATTCTGTTCTATTATATGCTCTGAGATACATAAGGATCAAGACGTGAAAAGAGCGGACACCCAGCCAAGGCCTGACTACATATGGCACAGCTTACGGTACATACGTAACATTACAGTAACCCGTCACCTTTTACGATATATCTATAGTTAACAAGAGTTTAGCCTATTCTTAACTTTAAACACACACCATAATAAATAGTCAAAATCACTTTCATATATCAGTAAAAAGTTTCCGAACAAAACAATTAAAATAAACAAACAGTCGTCGGAATGCTCGTAAAGGTCGCCGCTGTTATCAGCAGCATCGCACGCAACTGGCAACACTGTATAAATGTATTATGTACTGGCAAATTACGTAGTTGGCCGTTGGGTAGGAGTTTCAATAAGGCAATTTGTGTCCTTTTTACAAGATTTAATTATAATAATTATTACATAAGATTTACTAATATTACTTAAGTCTAGCACAACCTCTAACTACGGCGATTCGACCGAGATTGTTAACGTCTCTGTCTGTTCCCCTGCACTTATACTAACGCACGCACAGCACTTCACTTCACCATATGTTTGGTATGTTATGTTCGGCAGGTCATAGGTTACACCTCCCCTCCTGGATGAGCAACTATTTGCGCAGATTTAACGCAAATATTGCGGCTTGATGAGGCTTTGATTCGGTCTCAGGGCTCGGTGGTGAAGTTTGCGGAGTAAAGTTAGCATGATGACGATTCTGATTATTAAAATTAGGATTTAAATTAGGGTTGAAATAAGGCCTAATTTGATTCGGAGACTGAAGAAAATTACCTTGCGGTATGTTGTTAAACTTTTGATGACTAGTAGGTACTTGAGGCGTTTTTATAGAATTACCTAGCTGACAGTTCTTATTCTGAAGATACGAAACGTTTATTTCCTCTTTCGCGAATTGAAGTGCCTTTTCTAAGGTTTCTGGACGCATGCACCTAACGCGTGATCCAATGGGTTCCTGCATCCCTCGCATGAAAGTTTTTAATGCTAATTTGTTATATAATTGCCTCTTAGCTTCTACAGTAGTTGAAACGGGATCATGAAGTTGGACATAGGCCATAATTATACTAAGAATGTTCTGTACGCGCTCGTAGAATGCGTTAACAGAATCGGTGCCTTGGGTAAGTTGTGACAAATCAGTAAAGAGAGAACACTCATCTCTATGATCCGAAAAACTATTTATTAATGTATTACGGATTCCTTCCCAATTATTTGGAATACCGTTAGTGGCTAGTGTGCGGGCAGCTGATCCAGTGATTTTCTTAATAATGCCGTTAAGTAGGGCTGAGTTTACAAGCTGATTATCTGTCTGTACATATTCTAATACTAGGTTATCGCAAATATCTAAAAATCTAACCAGAACGTGAGAATTTCCGTCAAATTCTGGTACTAACCTAAGGGCTTTCCAAATCCTATCAATATTAACACTATTATCAGCTTGAGCCATTTCAGATAAACTATTAAATTTTAATCTACTCTAATATGCCGTTGAATCGGCCTAATATATTAACATTTTTTTCTCTATGGAGAAAATCTAAGTAACTAATAACTAAGCTAATAGGATAAGGGATGATCTATTACCAGGATCGGGAATAGCAACCGATAGGAATTACGTAACTTAAAATAACTCACAGTAGGTTCTGCATCTCAAGTCTCATCAATGTTTGGATGAAGTCTTCCTCAGCAACAGCAGGTTCTGTAGACTCCGTCAACGGCGCTGCTCGTAGATTCGTAGAGATAGTCGACCCGTCGGCAATACGACTATCAGGCGCGAATCGAAGTTGGACTACACGCACTGTTTCGACTATCCTACCGACTGCGCCAATTACGTAGTTGGCCGTTGGGTAGGAGTTTCAATAAGGCAATTTGTGTCCTTTTTACAAGATTTAATTATAATAATTATTACATAAGATTTACTAATATTACTTAAGTCTAGCACAACCTCTAACTACGGCGATTCGAGCGAGATTGTTAACGTCTCTGTCTGTTCCCCTGCACTTATACTAACGCACGCACAGCACTTCACTTCACCATATGTTTGGTATGTTATGTTCCGCAGGTCATAGGTTAGGCAAAACCAAGTTTATATTCGAAACAATCGAGATATAAATAAATAATATGTGTGAAACAGTTTAGGAAGTCGTTTTTAGGGTTCCGTACCCCAAGGGTGACAGACGGGACCCTATTACTCTCGCTACGCTGTCCGTCCGTCCGTCCGTCTGTCACAAGGCTGTATCTTTTGAACGGTAATAGGTAACCGGTTGAAATTTTCTCAGAATATGTGTTGCTATGAGGTGTATCACGACAAATACTAAAAACAAAAAAAAGTTTAAAAACAAAGGGGGTCCCCATACAAGAAACCTCAAAAAACATGAATTTTTTTCAACGTTTTTGTTCTTGCTCTATCTTCAAAACCGTAATATATACCAGCGTCAAACTTGGTCAGATTATAGTGCATATTATGTAGTTTAGCAACAAATACTATAAATAAGACAAACAGACATATGTGGCGGTACCTGCGTAAGAAAGACATGCAAAAATTCATATTTCGCGCACTGTACGTTGATGTCTTTTGATAAACTCTCGTAAAGTAAATCAGTTTTTATGGGGTATCAGGTCGTTGAGAGGTACGGAACCCTTACTGCGCGAGTCCGACTCGCACTTGGCCGGTTTTTCTTAAATCAAACCGAATCAAAGGCACCTGCTTCCTAAACTGTTTCACACAAATTATTTTATTATTTTTGTAGTCGGTTTTTATTCTTCTACATTTCACGGAAAGACATTAAGCAGGAACAGTCGTACAGTTCTAAAATAGCCTTATATAAAGGGACTGTTAGCTGGAGTGCTTTTAGCTAGGGAATACAATAAAGCGACTCCGTCGAGCATGATAGCACCGCAAGGATGCGAGGGATGCACCGTCTCAATTATTCATGTGCTTGCACCTTGAAACGCGCCGCGGCCGATGATAGCACTCTGATAGGGGCATAGATTATTCAGCGCAGAGGGCTATTGAAATACTGTGACCAATTTTGGCTATAAAGAAAGATATTGACGCTTAAAGGTGAGGTCAGCTGCCAACTCGTATGTCCGTATATTCAATGTACTATGGAGTACACCACCCATAACCAATACATTTGCGTTGTACCCATAGGGGTGTAACGCAAATCTTAGCGTGACGTGACGCTACATTATCTTCCGAATCACACCTACCGCAAATCCCCATAAGAAACTTCGTTCCAAAAAACAATCACTTTTATTCTCCCGTATATTTTTTATGTTAATTCAATTGAATTGAATTGAAGAGATAATTTACGTATCTTCATTTGAATAATCTTTGCGAAAATAAAACAAAGTTCTGAAACGCTATAGCGTTTGTCTCGAATAAAAAAGTACTGCTGAACGAATCGAATTGTATTTTTAATTAGGCAAAAAGACAGGGACTTAACAGGAAAACTTTAATGTACTTGATGACGGGAAGGATATTCTATTTTGAACTTTATGCCTAGCTGATAGAGTTGTTTTAAATTTTCGAGAAGGAAAAGTATTTTGCAAGTATTGTGTAGGACGTACTAAGTGACAACATTTTATAGAGCAAGTTAGAACAATGAATGTAAAATTGGGGAAAGTTGTATAAATTGTTCGAATGTTATTAAACATTCACCAGCTTTTTCTTGTGGATTCACTCGTGCTGTGATTTTTTATTAATGTGTTTCATTATTTGCAAAGCAAGGTATGCCCAAGTAAGAAACTTCTGTCGTCTATCTTTAGAAAAATCTCCCTTTGAAATTAGACTTTTTTATTATTGTTAAGGTGGTTTCACACCGGCGAGGCGTGGCGTGGATGGCCCGAGCGAGAATTCAATTTGTATAGCAAAATTTCAATTCACGTCACGCCCATCTTTGGTGTGAAAGGTCTGGATAGGCGTGGATGTGCGAGGCGAGAATTGAAATATTTGTTGGTACAACATTAAACTTTATTGCTGCATGAATAGAGTATTTATTGCATTGCAAAACGGTATATCGCGAGCAAGCGCGTGCCGGCGCGCGCCGGCGCCGGTCGGTGCGTGTACATCTTTCGGTGTGAAAGGGTCAGCGAGATTTCAATTCACGCCCATCCCATCCAATCCTCGCCTCGACGGTTTGAAACCACCTTAAGTCTCTTGTTAGTATTTGTCATGATAAAGGCTATCGTCATCATCATCATTTCAGCCGAAAGACGTCCACTGCTAGACATAGGCCTCCCCCAAGCATCGCCACAACGACCGGTCCTTCGCTTTCCGCATCCAACGGATTCCCGCGACCTTCACCAGGCTTACCTATAGAGGCTATACCTTACTAGGTATAATACTAATACTTTAACACATCATCATCATCATCATTTTTGCCGAAAGACGTCTACTGCTGGACATAGGCCTCCCCCAAGCATCGCAACAACGACCGGTCCTGCGCTTTTCACATCCAGTGGATTCCCGCGACCTTCACCAGGTCGTCGGCCCACCTTGTGGGGGGCCTACCCACGCTGCGGCTTGCAGTACGCGGTCGCCACTCCAGAACTTAGCTGCCCCATCGGCCATCCGTTCTGCGAGCAATGTGCCCCGCCCACTGCCACTTAAGTTTGGCAATTCTTCGGGCTATGTTGGTTACTTTCGTTCTCCTGCGATTCTCCTCATTTCTGATTCGATCACGCAGGTACCCTCCTATATTTTGAAAATCTCAACAGCTATCTGCTACCGTTAAAAAGATACAGCCCTGTGACAGACAGATGAACGGACGAACGGACCAACAAACAGACAGCGTAGGCAAAGTAATTGATAAAATTAAGAAACTCGACTGCGAAAAACACAGCTAATTCCGTTTTTAGTGAGATATATTTTTTACACGTCTCTTCAAGTCATTCATGCAGTCTTCATTTTGATATCCTCCGTGACCATCTGACAAAAAAAAAACAACTTTACAATGGCAACTAATATAATACACCAAATTATATTTTTTACCATGTAGCCAGTGTCAATCACTGTGTCATGATCATAACGAATCTAATTATACCACATGTATTTAAATTGGATCAAGCGTTTAGAAGATAGATATGTATTCATGTATACATGAATCCTGAAACTATACATACGTTTTCTTGGGCAGTCGTTTAAAAATAAACAATTTTCATAAAGACAGATGTCTTGGGCTGAAATAAGGTGTTAGAGTTTGTATAAAAATATTTTCTCATGAATCGATTCACTCAAAACTTGTGAAAAATAATCTTTAAAGTAAATAATATATAAAAATAAAAAATAATATTTTTGAGACATTTTACACATCACCATCTAGTCCCAAACTAAGCAGAGCTTGTACTATATGTACTAGACAATGGATATAAAACTTTTGTAAATACATACGTATGATATATAAGAAACACCCAGACCAACACAAACACTCATGTTCATCACACAAATATTTGTGTCCTGTGGGAATCCAACCCACGACCTCATGGTCAGCAGTCTGACACTCGAACCACTAGACCACAGACGTCGTCAATGAAACATATTTATTTTCTTTTTCAAAAATGATTCCTGAAAGATGATGCAATAGAGCAAATAATGTTAAAATTAAATAATAACAAAGAAATGCGTATTTTTCTTTTCCCAAAACTAGGACGGGTAACAATAATGTAACCCGTGTTAATGTTGCCGTATAAACGGGGCATTTTAAATTTTTGTACGCGTGCAAAGCCGCATGAGCATCGCTAGTTATGAATAAAATTGCCAGCACTTCACTGGAAAACTGCTTGAATGAAGAGAGAAAATACTACTATCTTTTCTTCATTTACATAAAAAGCTATTGATTGAATTTATCTTTGCCTATAGCCTTCACAATTTCAAAGTAGACAAAAAGCTTTAAGATAAACTTGATACATTTTATATTTCTGCTTCAATAAACGTGAAAAATAAATAGCGTTCACGTCTATCAATTTGGGATAATCTCTGGAAGACTGAACCACCGAATCGATTTTGTTGGGGATTTGTGACGTCCACCGACACAACTCATTTATTTTGGGATGGTTCCTGCTTTCTATAATATTTTAGAGAGATCACAGTTATAAAAGAAAGGGTAAAAATTTCTTTCTTTTTCCTTGACCCTTCAAGTACAGAAAAGCGGCTTAAAAATTTACAAAAAAAGGAGATTACCATGATATCCTTTTAATATTATTATTTTAAAGGCATAATACAGCCTGTCTCAGTAACAGTACAGCTCAAGCGGAAGGGGTAAGATGATAGATAGAGGATATGAATTATAGGTAACTAGACTTTGCCCGCAGCTTCGCCCGCGTACTGAAGTAAAATATAATTACATAGATCGGACTAACTTACCAAGTGACGTCCGATCCTCGATTATGTGAAGCAGTCTCGTTTCCATATGTACTAGTAGTAGGCACTAATTTGCTTACGATGCACACTTTTTAAAGATGAAAAATTGGATTACAATTTTATAATCTGAAATGAAACCAAACGCAACCTGACGCGCTCTGTGGAGCTGTCACCCAGAACTGTCATTTACTTCAAAGTCACACAGGTAGACACAACTTTCATAAGGGATATTGAATCTAGGATACACTGGGTCGGGTCGGGAATTGGATGGAAACGAGACTGCTTCACATAATCGAGGATCGGACGTCACTTGGTAAGTTAGTCCGATCTATGTAATTATGTGAAGCAGTCTCGTTTCCATATGTACTAGTAGATGTTTAAAGAAGAAAGTTGTGTAGTATTAGTTTAGATTAGATACCTAATCTAAACTAACCAATCACGCAATTGGTATCAAAAAGGAAATCAGAATAATCACATACAACATGATACGATGGTAACAATGTCGGTCTTATTTTCTATACTTAGTTACTTGGGTAATAAAAGTAGATGTAGCTATCTTTATATAAAACAAAATTATAAGTTCACAAGTCAAGTAAAGTCCTTGTGTATGTGTGTTTAATAACAATTACCTTAAACACAATAAACAATTAAAGGAAAAGTAGATTTGTTGAGGCATGCAGGTCTGTTGAGATGTATGGCTATGATTCGTACAGATATCTTTTATTTTAACTATCTCTGTCTGTATTCAAACTATGAAATCTTGCTATTCAAATTGATCGAAGATTCAAAAGAATAGAATAAGATCATGAGATTAGGTAGGTACACATATGTATAGACAATGTGGATTTTTATTATTGATTTACTTATCATTACATTATTATTATATAACATTATTTGCCTCAAATAGGTGCTTATATTATGTAGGTATAAGGATTTTTGTATTGATTGAGTAAAACAAAAGTCAAGAAGTCCATTTCCTTCTTAGTTTCTATAAGAATTCTGACTGCAAAAATATCACAGTTAAATTAAGTATTCGTTTTTACTGTAAAACACCTTTAACTGAGGAGTATCATTATTTGACCCAATTGTGTAAACAAAATAATTGGTTTAAATAATTCATCCAATAAATAATTTCCTACTCTATCTCATTCAACTGAGCCACTTGTTAATTAAAATCTTCAAAGGAAGATTTATTTTACCGATTTCGATTTTTTATACACAATTATTCTGCACATCCCTAATGAGCAGTCACTTTTACAACCTAGTAACAGTAGGTGCCTAGTGGTGTCAACTATTTAGTATATCATAATGGTGTACCTACTTCAACGAAGATTTTTATTTTTATTTTGTGTTATAATCTTATAATGTAGGTATTGCGTTAACCGCATTCTACAGTTTATACTAAGGATTATAATTAGAGAGCATAACGAAAGCAAACAATTTTGCTGCTCCCTAATTTGTATAATATAATAATTTTGAGTGATGAAAATGTAACTTAATATGTAAAGTTGAGGTCGCATTGATGGAAATCTATCCAAAAAACATCATCAATATTATTAAGGATTGATCCTCTAACTAAAATATCTTTAGTAAATAATTAAATATTGATTCAGATCGGCCATTTTTAAAGATAAAATTAAATATTTCTGGTCCTATTATTATTATTATAGGTACACACTGACTCCGATTATGGATCTGAGCAGGCAGCATTTTTATAACAGCACCTTAGTTCAGTTTGATAAGTAAGCTAGCATGCAACCATTGCTGCTTAAGTAAAGGTCTTGTACAAGGGAAGTTGAGTCCTGATGGGGGATAAAACCAATTTGTGGAGTCAAAACTAGTTCTATCAAACTTATTCGTGTACTATCGTGTATTAAAAAATCATGGTACCATCCATGGTTTAGCGGCCACCAAAATACCCCAACAATGCCCCCCCCCCACCTTTTTTGATCCTACTTAGAAGGCCAAATGGAGGAAAGAATGTCTCATCCTATTTTAAAGGGGAGGCACCTATGTATTTCAGGATATCAAAACATATGATCTACCTATTACCTACAATGTATTACTTATCATTAGGAACTTAGAACAGCTATATACAGAAACCATGTCCATGCGCACAATTTGATGCATGGGCAGGCACAAATGGCTCCATTCCGTACAGCTTAAGCACGCCCATGTGCGTGTCGGTGAACATTTGACGTGCTGCTTGCGAGCACTTATCGATTGTTTTTGTGCTTCAACTTTGAGCGGAAATTTGGATGAAACTATCACTCTGTGTCTTATTACTCTAAGATCAGGAATAATTTTATCAGCTTTTCCAAATTTGTCATAAATTTCGCATAACACCTGCAGCGAATTATTTAGCATGGGTAGGTAGGTAGTTTTATTTAACAGTACCATCTGTAAATTTTCTGTATAATACAACAAAATTTTGTGTAATAGTTGTGTTTTTTCCCTTGATTCAGGAACCTTCCATAATTGAAGCAACACTATGTAGGTAGTGGTAAACGTTGAACTAAAACAAACAACTAAGGATTATTGCATTTCCACGCGATTCAGGAACCCTCCGTGATTGAAGCAACACCATCTAGTGATAACCGCTGAACTAAAACAACCAACAAATTGACTCGATTGGTGAAAAAACCACCAAGCTGTGTTCATTGGTTCTTCTTTTATGTGAAATGTGAAAGACTGGATTCTCTACTGCCTGTTATCAAGAGAATCTCACATTATAATTTGCTAGGTACCTACTAAAGTTGGATGCAAAAATAATAATAATTAAATCCAGTAATACCATCATTAGGTAGTTGAATAGCTTTTCATGTATTTCTAGATTCATGAAACTGATATTTTATCTTTTCTTAGATCTTTAAGACACTATAAGGTATCCTTAGCTTTCAGTGGTGTAGTACACAATATCTTTCAGTATAAAATGCACAATAAGTAGGTATGAATACCTGCATTTACTTGATGTCCTTTATGATTCCATCCACTTTAGATGGACGGAAACACTAGATAATGAACTAGTGTTCCACAGGTCAACATGTTTCTAAGTTTAGAACAGGAATATATTATTAATATCCTATCATATTTAGGATTAGTAATAATACAATACCTACTAATTGGGAAGATATTCTAATCATCCGGTTTGTACCTGTAACATAGGTGGCCCGTAGCGGCCAATTGGATTTGTTTGTAATATTTCTTCCATTTAAATAAAGGATGTCTCATGAAGGATTTCTCCATTTGTATGTAACAATATGCTATTGTTATCCAAGATCTTATTAGTATCTTCAGGTATTGCCTCAACCTCATGTGAACTAATTCAGATATGTCTTCCACTGAAAGTGATAGATGTTCAGATGTTTCATGAATATGGACTGGCTCATTGGCCAATAGGCTCACCCCCTATTACATGGGACTACAACATAACTAGCGAAATGTGGGTGTACTATACACCTCTGCCTACCCCTTCGGGGAAATACAGGCGTGATGTTATGTTTGTATGTCATTGGCCATGTTCAACACTACACTTATGTAAAGTGAAATCCTCTACATGTAAAAGGTGTTTTGCTGTAAAGTAATATTCATTAACTTATTACAACAGACTATCATTTGTGTCTTACTCACCTGAGGAAAACGGCCTGAGTTAGGCTTGATTTTATTACAAATTAATGTGTAGGTATTACTGCTCTTAGACTGTGACATATGGCCAAAGTTGAACTTTTGCTGGAGCTCCCGCTGTGCTGAGAATATAAATGTTATGAAGGCTGCAGCTGACATTTCATGAAAGCTCGAGGACCCATAGAGCAGTCTTTTCCGCCCCTCCTATTAACAACCTGTTCAAGGAACATGGGGAACATGCACATGTTATGGCCATGGCTAACCTCTCGTGAAAGCTCAAGGATGCATGGAATCTATTCTCTCCATTGGCTGACCTCCCGTGAAAGCTCTTGGAGTAATGGGAACCTGTATGTATCATCGCCACGGCTAACCTCTCGTGATAGCTCAAGGGCACATAGTGAATCTCTATTCTCTCCTTTGGCTGACCTCTCGTGGAAGCTCTTGGAGTATAGGGAAAATGTATGTATCATGGCCACGGCTAACCTCTCGTGATAGCTCAAGGGCGCATAGTGAATCACTATTCTCTCCTTTGGCTGACCTCTCGTGGAAGCTCTTGGAGTAAAAGGAAAATGTATGTATCATGGCCACGGCTAACCTCTCGTGATAGCTCAAGGGCGCATAGTGAATTTCTATTCGCTCCTTTGGCTGTCCTCTCGTGGAAGCTCTCGGAGTAAAGAGAACATGTAGGATGTATCACAGCCACGGCTAACCTCTCGTGAGAGCTCAAGGGCGCATAGTTAATCTGTATTGTTTCACTCACTCAAATAAACTCACGAGAATCACTCAAATAACTGCTACTTATTTACCAACAAGTTCGAACTTGCTTGATGAATTTACAAATTTCTTGATTAATCGCTACTAGCTGAGCTTAAGGCATAAGCGCACAGTATTATTTTGTTACGTATTAACGTATTCACTACGTAACGTACGTAATCGTGTTTATAATTATTGAAATTGTTATCACTCACTCCCAAACATCCCTGACGCCGGCGCCGCCGGTATCTTCTCTCAGTTCTTTAATACTGTGTTTTGTATCGATTTTGATTTTCCTTACACATATCATTACGAGTATGTGATTATATATAATATTTACACCTAATAAGTACACTTAAACACTATTATGTTAGTATTTAGAAAATAACGTGCATGCGCATCGCGCACAAAAAAGTACAATGACAGTTCTGGGTGACAGCTCCACAGAGCGCGTCAGGTTGCGTTTGGTTTCATTTCAGATTATAAAATTGTAATCCAATTTTTCATCTTTAAAAAGTGTGCATCGTAAGCAAATTAGTGCCTACTACTAGTACATATGGAAACGAGACTGCTTCACATAACCTATATTACTTCTGGATAAAATTGCCTCTAAACGCCGAATAGGGCGAACCCCGGCCGGTACCGCCGCAGCCGCTATGTCCCTGCATTTTAAATCTGTCATATCTACGAAAATATTCATCTAAATTACATGCTGTAAAGGGCCATATTGATCTATATTAAATGCACAATGAATTAAAGGTACTTACGTAACCTTATAAGGACGATGAGGATGCTGTATTGCTTAAAATCGCTTCAAGTAAAGGATAAAAATGGTTATTGTGGGTTATCCCTAAGAGAGATTTTCACATATACCATCGCGGATTTTTGTATAGACCTTTTTAAGGTGTACTGTAGTACATTATTTTGATCTATCTCGTAGGGTTCAGCCAGCGTTTGCAATGTAAGCGCAAAAAAATTAGTTTATTTACGACTCAGATTACTAATTTACGACATCACATTAGAAACCTTTAAAATTATCAGTGTTTCTCTACTATGATAAGCATGTAAGAAGAATAAGAATAATTTATTTCATAAAAAATACGGGTCCAGACAGATGGATACAGAGTCACAGTTAGTTTTTTTTCATTTTTTTTTTTTTTTTTTATAGTATAGGATGGCGAAACGAGCTAAAGGCCCACCTGATGTTAAGTGGTTACCTTTGCCCATTACAACTACAATACCAACTAGGCTGTTGCTGTTTTTGTTGTTGTTGTTGTTGGCTGTTGTTGTTGTTGTTGTTGTTTCCACATATTATTATAGTATTATACATAAAAACCTTCCTCTTGAATCACTCTATCTATTAAAAAAACCGCATCATAATCCGTTGCGTAGTTTTAAAGATCTAAACATACATAGGGACAGACAGACAGACAGCGGGAAGCGACTTTGGTTTATACTATGTAGTGATATAAATACAATTTGAAATGTATTAATTGTTTACTAAAAGAAAAACAAAACTTAATTAAACATAATCCTTCTTGGGTTTTTTGAGAGTTTTCGACTACTTTATTATTCAAATTTTCTAGGTACGAGTCCCCCCGGGTGACGTGTAGTGCTCCTTTGTGAAAGAGCTCGTCCGGGGAAGTAAGAAAGAAAAAAGATTTATTGCCACAACAAGACAAAGACGAAGTAGGTACTGCCACCAGTCTACTTCTGCCGCCAAACAGTGCTGCTTGTATTTCTGTATTCCGGTGTGAAGGGTACGGGTGCCGGTGAAATTACAATCATGAGACTTTCCATCTTCATGTCTCAGTTTGGCAAACGCGACTTGCATTTAGGCATCGGCAACCGGTTGACATCAGGTGGGCTTTTAGCTCGTTTCACCATCCTATAACATTGAAAAAACCTTGCACAAAATGGTTAAACAGAAATCGTCGGGGGGAAATACACTACTATGAAATAAATGCCTTTTGCAACATCTCTGCCCAAAATGATGTTGCCTATTCCTTGTAGACTGTAAATTTCATAGTGCCAAAACTTTTGACACAGAAGTCCCTGATAAAAACTTTAAACAACATAAGTCAAAACATTAATAAACTTTGTACAGTCAGCATTAAACTCAATAAAATAATCAGCCCATTATTGTCGGGCCTCTTGTCTGAAGGATAAGGTTGAGGTGTTAGTCCACTACGTTAGCTAACTTAGAGTTGGTGGACTACACACACCATCGAAAGCTGTATGGAGCACTCTCAAGTGTGCAGGTTTCCTCAAAATGTTTCCTTCACCGTTACCACAAGTGATAATCAAATTCTGATCCGCACATAAAATCGAAAAAAGTCAAAGGTGCAAACCACGTTCGAACTCAGACCCTTTCAAATCGTGCTGTCCAAAGTTTTGGTCTTGGTCTTGCAAAAATGCAAAAACACCAAACCTGTCTTGCTATCTTGCGGTTTTGCATTTTCTCAAGACTGCCATACTGGTTTTGAGAAAATGAAAGACCGCAAGAGTGATCTTGCGAAAATGCAAGACCGCAAGACTGATCTTTGAAAATGCAAGGCCGGAAGACTGCAAGACCGGTATTGCGAAAATGTAAGACGGCAAGAATGATAAACTGTTACTGATCTTGCGAAAATGTAAGACCGCAAAACTGCAATACCTGAAATTAAATTAAATTATTTATTCTGCAAGTTGGATGTTAAAATTACTGTTACAAGTCAGTTCTTTTAAAAACTAGATGGCAGCGTCGGCTTTTCCTATGTCACTACCTCTGAGAAGAAACGCCGAAACAAATTAGGGGATTAAAGTCTCTTTAAAGTCCAGACATTTATCTTGTAATTTGTGCAAGAACAATGTAGGGCAACGGCAATGCCTGGACTGGCCACCTGGGCAACACTACTATCAAACTGAATGATGGTGAGAAAAGAATTTACAAAAGAGCATGAAGTAAGAAATCCGAAGTGCTCTCTCCATAATTAGTTACTAAAAAATTATAAATTAGTAAAATCATTCACAAATCACCTACGCAACTTTGTTTATAATTTACTTTTGATGCTGCCCGTACTCCAAACGAAAAATAAACTCATTTTCACCTCATCATTCATTTCCCCGGGAACTTCCCTCATTATGTTGAGCTTAAGGTGCCGCGGAGCTTCCCGTCACTCCTAAATAACTTCCTTAATAAGATTACGTTGCTAAGTGTTGCCTTACGTACGTGTTGCCACGAAAATTGTGTTCGTCTACTAGTTATGGACCTTCAGGAGCGTGATTAAACCAAAAACAAAAAAAAAACAAACCTAGCTAAAACCATTGGTTGATTTTGGTTGAATAAACCATTTTTCTTTCTTTTTTTTTCTTTGATTAGGTCAATGGCTGAATGTTGAATTATTCATCTTCATGAGAAGCCGATTTGTCATAGGTCGCTAGTGGTTAAACACTTTCAGTGCAGGAAAACACGCGTGTTTTAAAAAATGTTACATTCTTTGCAAATAAATTATTAATCTATTCTATTCTACATGAGTTCATCGCGCACACATGTTTTTCAAGTTTTTTATGTATCCACATATCTGAAGGAAATAGATAGATAGATAGATAGAATAATCTTTATTGTACACCATTAACGTTATTAACTTAGGACTAACACGTAAAATAAGGGTACATTGGCAGTCTTATCGCTAATAGCGATATCTTCCAGACAACCTTTGGATGATAACTTCTTAGGTTTTCGCGATCACTACACATTATAATAAAACAAAGTTTAACCGGATTAAATCGCGTATATTATTTAAATTGGTTTCCCTGACGTTTCGAAAGCTTTAATTAAACGGTTAAACTTTGTTTTATTATAACCTTTGGATGGACAAGGAAGACGTGAAAAATAGAAATGGAAATACAGACCACATGTGGCCAAACGCGTTCTTTCTTTCGTTGGTCCTATGTCACTGATACGCCATCGCTAGAGCAGATTTACGCGCGAGGTGTGTTTCGGATTTTGACTGCCAGCTAAAGTATCGAGGTGATCTGCAAAGCACATAGAGGAAATCGCCATATAATCCATCTCGGCAAGCTCAGGGGGGTGATTCTCGCATTACGACATAATGTCGAAACAAGATGGCGAATGTCGATTGAAAATAAATTTTCGTATATCACGTTAGAGATATGTCTACGCCTAGCGCTCTAATACAAATTGCTATGAAAGCAGTTGACATTACCGCCAACTTTTTTCGTAAAAAAAATAACAATTGAGATTATCTCGAATTAGACATTTATAACGCGAGAATTGGGGCCCTGCTAACCCTCTGAAGCCAGTGGACATCTGATTAATTAATTTATTCAATTCAAAAAAACTCGAAAGCTTTCTGCAACCACTGTTATAAGACTATACTTATAATCAATCGACGTTCATTATCCGCTGAAGTTTGCAAACTCAGACATAATGCAAGGATATAGAAAGCTGTCTGCTTCTGCTATCCATCTAGTTACTTAGAGAAATATTCTACAGAAGAAAAGGTGGCTCATCTCACATAAAAGTAAGTTTAGAAACTTTGCACGTTTAAAAAACCAGCCGAGGGCGAGTAGGCTCACGCAGTGAGGGTTTCGTAGAACCCATCGACCTGATACCCCATAGAAACAGATTTAATTTACGAGAATTCATCAAAAGACATCAACGCACTATTCGCGAAATATGAATTTTTGCATGTTTTTCTTATGCAAGTACCACCACATATGTCTATGGTTGCCCTATTTTTTGTATTTGCTGCTAAACTACATAGTATGCACTATTATCAGACTAAGTTTGACGCTAGTATGTATTACAGTTTTGAAGATAGATCAGGAAAAAAAACGTTGAAAAAAATGCATGTTTTTCGAGGTTTCTTGTATCGTTCAAAAGATGCGTTCACAGCCCTGTGACAGACAGACAGACAGACGGACGGACAGACAGCGTAGCGAGAGTAATAGGGATTAGGGTCCCGTTTGGCACTCTTTGGGTACGGAACCCTAAAAATGATTTAATATCGTATACATATTTGAGTGACCTGATTCTGCTCGACATTAAATTCAATGTGGAAGAATATGAGAAATGACTCAATAATTCGTCCCTTTTTCGCTAGTGTCGTTAAAAAGGACACTTCCAATTCTGGGCAAGGAGCGAGGACCTTTTGGCTCCTTGCCATCAGTGAGGGTGTTATCTAATCCCCTCCCCGGAAGAATGAGGGGAATATCCTGAGAATGAGGCTGTATGTGAAGAATGGGAGTGCTGTAAGTCATCGTTTTAGTTATGGAAGAATTTTGTTGGTATTGATTGGCAGACGAATGCGAATTTCTAATAATTTGCAATATTTGCAGGATTTAAGTTGTAACCGGTCTATTAGAGCAAAAAAAAATACTTTAAGTACCTGTTGTAGGTCGTAAACAAAAAGTGAAATTATTTATAACTCTGCTTTATTTTATTTATTAACATTCATTATGTGTAAAAAAACTCGTATGGGGCGTTTTTTCATAATCTGCTGAAAATTATGCGTGTCAGAAAATTCGTACCAACAAAAGCTGTTCCCTAAACATGTTAAATATTGTATCATCAATTTCCACCTCCTTGGACGTGTTTGTGACGTCAGACTGACGTATGAGCCAAAATTATGCAGAACATTAACCGTACGATACTCCGTGAAAAGTACTCTTAAGTGCGACAATACAACCCTCTAGGACCTCAATCCAGAAGATACCACACTAGTAACACTTGTCAGGTTACGCAAAACTTCAATGACAATTAATTTGGCCCATGTTATGAATATTCAAGCCGAAATACCTTCCTTGTACGTTGATTTCAATTATAAACGAAGGAAACGTACACAATTCGCACCCTTGGCTTTTCTGCGAGGACTGGCGACGTTTTTGCCTCTGCGGCATCTTGGGTACACACGGAAACCAACTTTGTTATTGGGGGTGTAAGGTTGGGTATTCTTTGGAGAGGTTTCAGGGGATGCTGCGCCTCTGTATGTATTATAAATTGGTTTAGAGAGGCGCGGGGAGTCGCCGGCCGCTCGCTCGATACCGGCCAGTCGCGAGACAGACCCGAGAGCGTTCGCTTCGCTATCGCTTCCAAAATCGGAACGAAAATAAAAATAAACCCCTATTGTGGACCTCGAGTTAGTGTTGTGAACATGGTCATTAGTGAGTGCTACATTGTTGTGTTGGATTGTTAGCTGCACTAGTTCGTCAGAATTTTTCGAGACTAAGGTAAGTTGTGTTGTGCAGATAAACTGATAAGCCTTAAGGTCTGGTATCGTGTGCCTTGTTTAATTACTGCGTATGATTATTGCGTGTGTTTTAGGGTAAATGTTTGGCGTTTGTTTGTGTGGTTGTTAAAATACTTGAAAGTTGGGTATTAACTCATGTGTCTACTGGAATATGTTCTCGTTTTGCGGGAACACATGAATCTTCACGGTCTGATGGTAAATTTTCTCCGTTATTATAGAGATTAGATACATCTTAGACAACAAGCATGCTCTAACGGATCTTAAGAGAAAACAGAGCTTACAAATGAGCTAATTAGGTATAGTATATTAATAGACAGATCGTTTAAAAATACAACCTGCAACATATTTCATCATACATATTGGAGCGAGCTATGCTTGGAGTTTCTTTGAAGGATAAAATCCGTAACGAGATTATCCGGAGAAGAACCGGAGTGACCGACACAGCTTGTAGGATCAGTAAGCTGAAGTGGCAGTGGGCTGGCCATGTCTGTCGAAGGACCGATGGCCGCTGGAGCAGACGAGTCCTTGAGTGGAGACCGCGAATCGGCAAACGCAGCGTAGAGCGCCCCCCTGCCAGGTGGACCGACGACCTAAAGAGCGTGGCTGGGGGGACCGAGTGTTGTGGCGCAACTTGGGAGAGGCCTATGTCCAGCAGTGGACTGCGATAGGCTGAGTTGATGATTGGAAAAGCTTTCGTAGGATTTTCTGATCGATATGTGGAAGGATGCTGCAGGACGTAGTTATTGATAATCTGCGACTCCGTCTCCCTTTATTGGAACAATGTTTCACAGTTATTTCTCCTTTTACGGCTGAAGATGATCATAAACTTCGTTTATTACGATTACGTCAGTAACCAGCTGTTCGGAAAATTCAAGAAAAACTGCGGAGTTTATCTGTTCTCTTCGGGTTTAAGTGCTACGTTATTAAGTAGATCGTAGTCTAGGTCGTAAGTGCGACTGCCTAACGGTCCTGGGTTCGATTACCGGGTCGGGCAAAGTGTTTTTGTGTTTTTTCATTAGGAAATTCCCAGTAGCACCCCGGAGCACAGCCCGGAGTCTGTATTTGTGCCCGGTTAATGGCAACTGGCTCGCCCCCTGTTATACCACAGACATAGTAAAAAATATAGACTAAGTGCTGCGAACAACCATAGTGAAGCCAACAAAAACCGTGCTCCTTCATGTACAACCAGTGCTCACGTACACACCATGCACCTGAAGGATATTTGTTTGCGCGATGCTTAATACTGGACGATGCCGTGACATGTGAACTGAGAGGGGTGAGCATGAGCACGGTTTAAGGTGCATGTGTGTGCGTGAGCGCTGGTTTGTACACGGAGGAGCATGGTTTTATTGGCTTCACTATTATTGTTCGTAGCACTTTGTCTATATTTTTTACCATGTCTGTGTTATGGGACTTATAATAACATAACTGGCGAAATGCGTGTACTTTACACCTGTGCCTACACCTTTGGGTAATATTAGCGTGATGTTATGTTATGATTGTATTATAGCTTATTACTACAACTACAACTTCAGAATTTTACCAAGTTTTTATTACCTCGCTTTCAGTCTTGTCTGTCCGTTTGGTACAAATTTTGCAATTGATTTGAAACTAACTTCCCGATAAGCTAGAGACTGAAACTTTAAAAATAGCTGAGGACTGGATGACAATGCAATAAACTTGCTTTTGTTTTTAAAACGTGGTACCTATAAAAAAACTTTATCATCAAATTATAATTTTCTCATAGGATTTTGAACGTTTTGCAGATAGATACCTATAATACTTTTTGGTCTGCTCATCACGCAAGAAGAAAAGCATAATGAATGCTTAGAGTTTCGTCATATGCTTATACAATGGCACAGATAATATAATACTATACATAGCAAGCATGGCTTCATATACTTTTAAATATTATGGCTAACATTACCTATACTTAACGTCATTCTTTTATTATGTTTTACTTTATCGACGAGACGTACGTACACTCGACAAAACGGAATCATGACCCACCATAAGCTTAATTTTCTACAAACATCCTTATACAATTAGGTCGAATTTCGCTAAAAGATATTTCCCTGGCAATAAACTTGTTATTAAGAATAGCACCACCCTTATCTCTTCTCATGGGTGTCGTAAAAGGCGACTAAGGGATTCACCAGAGGATGGGCAGCAGCGTTCTCTGAGTATTTAACCAACCAACTGCGATCGCCAACCCGCCTGCCAAGCGTGGCGATTATGGCATATCCCCCCCTTAATTGGGGGAGGCCTATGTCCAGTAGTGGACGTCTTTCGGCTGTAATGATGAATAAACTTGTTATCAATTTTATTGGGCAGTGACAGTTAATTTGCCAATTTCTTTGATTGACAGTAACCTTATATTCAAAATGTCCTAAGTGCAGCACGATGCTAATAAGAAGAAAATTTTACTTTTTGACAATTTCATACGACTTATCGGCCGAGTGGGTCATGATTCCGATTTGTTGACTGTACATACATCAAAAGAGTACCAATCCTATTAATATTATAAAAGCAAAAGTACATGTTTGTTTGATTATTTATTATGTCTTTCAATCACGCTGAAATGGCTGAACGGATTTGGTTGAAATTTAGCACACCGATAAACCATGTTCTGGATAACCCACATAGGATATTTATTGGTCTACTTCTTGTATCGTATCGACATGAGCTACATAATGATAAGAGCTCATGTCGTGGGGTAAAGATTAGCCAGTCAGCAGGTTGGTAGTGGGGCTGACTGCCCAGGTTACGCCGGGCGATCATTTATATATCGTCACTCGTGGAGGCTCTTTAAATGCACCCAATACTATGGTCTCTCTGGTCTATGGTCTATGGTGGTACTATGGTCTCTACTAATATAATCCTACTAATATTATAAACGTGAAAGTTTGTGAGTATGTATGGATGTTTGTTACTCTTTCACGCAAAAACTACTGTATGGATTTTAATGAAATTTGGTATTCAGATAGAAAATAACCCAGATTAACTATAGGCTACTTTTTATCCCGGGAAGATGAACAGTTCCCGAGGGATCCGCGATAAACGACATTCACACGGGCGAAGTCGCAGGCATACAATATTAAAATACACCAATCTTTTTCAGCAAAACCATAATTCATACAGGACACAGCTTGACATCTCAAACGCGCAAACGCAAATAAAACTGCATATTAAATATCGTAGGAACATGCATACATTCTCAGAGGCCATTGACCCTCCATTGACAACGACGTTGCATTTCTTTAAGGTCATTGTTAATGCGAATCGAGTACACGTCGGATGCCACGAGTAAAGGCGTCGTGACTTACGCCTGTTAGGTGGCGCATCTGTATTGAATGGTGCATAGTGCATGGTGCATTATGCATCAAGCACGGAGATAGTAAAAAATATAAACAAAGTCTTGCGAACAATCATTGTGAAGCCAACATAACCTTGCTCCTCCGTATACAAACCAGCGCTCCCGCACACACATGCATATCAAACCGTGCTCACCACTCTCAGTACACATGTCGCGGCATCGTCAAGGAAACATCGCCAAAACAAATATCTTTCAGGTGCATGCGTGAGCGCTGGTTTGTATTATATTATCCATATAATATACCAGGCCCCTCAGAAAGTATTGCGAAAAAAAGTTTTTATATATGGGAGACTGGCCAGTTATAATGTTTTTCGAAAATATGATTATTTATAAGTAAAAATAAGTAAGTTCCAATTTCAAAATTTCCCTCCACATTTTTTGCGAGTTAATTCAAAGTATTGTGTCTCACTGAAATATGGATCTGCGCCGGGAACATTTTAGAGCTATGATTTTATACGATTTCAAGTGTCGCCTGAAACCGGATGAATCGTACGATAGACTTCAAATGGCATTCATGGATGAAGGCCCTTCCAAGGCAACCGTGTATCGTTGGTATAACGAATTCAAGCGCGGTCGACCAACTTTGGGGGATGACGAAAGAAGCGGTCGCCCTTTGACGGCTGTTACCGAAGAAAACGTGCTAGCAGTGAAAAATTTAATCCAAGACAATAGGCGAATTACATATCAGGAGATTCAACACATATTGAAGATTGGATCGGGAAGCGTTCACGAGATTCTACACAGCCATCTTCGCGTGAGGAGGATAGTATCACGCTGGGTGCCGCACAACCTCACCGATACTCAGAAGCAGGCCCGGGTGGAATGGTGCCGTGATATGCTTAACAAATTTGAAGCAGGCTCGTCTCGGCGTGTTTACGACATCGTTACAGGTGATGAGTCCTGGATTTATCAATACGACCCAGAAACCAAGCGCCAGTCGACTGTTTGGGTGTTTCAAAATGAGCCAACGCCTACCAAAGTGAAGCGATCTAGAAGCGGGGGTAAGATTTTGATCGCTAGCTTTTTTAATTTGACTGGCCACTTGGTATCAATTCCCTTACGGGATCAAAGAAGCATTAATGCCGAATGGTATACTACAAAATGTTTGCCAGAAGTTTTCTCTGTTATAAGCAACAAGCGACCAAACACAGGGCTCCGCGGGCTACTGCTCCACCACGACAATGCACCTGCGCACACCGCACTCAAAACGAGGAACTTCCTGGACAGCACGCCAGTCAAACTCCTGGGTCACCCTCCTTACAGCCCTGATCTAGCACCGTGTGACTTCTTTTTATTCCCAAAAATAAAAAATCAGCTCAAAGGGATACAATTTTCGTCGCCGGAAGATGCGCTGGCTGCGTTCGAGCAGGCTGTAAACGAGGTGTCTGCGGCGGACTGGAAAAAGTGTTTTGAAAACTGGTTTAGGCGCATGAATCTTTGTATAGAGGCTGGTGGAAAGTACTTTGAAAAGATTTGATAAAAATATATGTACGTATAGAACAATTTTTTTTAGTTTCGCAAAACTTTCTGAGTGTCCCACGTATGTTTGTATTATATCCATTGTCTAGTACCCATATTACAAGCTCTGCTTAGTTTGGGACTAGATGGTGCTGTGTAAAATGTCCCAAAATATGTATTATTATATTATTATTATTTCAGGTGCATGTGTGTGCGTGAGCGCTGGTTTGTACACGGAGGAGCAAGGTTTTGTTGGCTTCACTATGATTGTTCGCAGCACTTCGTCTATGTTTTTTACTATGTCTACGGCCTCAAGTTGATGAGATAGTGGTCTTGTCACCGTGACGTGACATGGTGGTGGTGATGGTGGTTGTCACGGCCAGTGGCCTAATGGCCAAGAGCCTTGACTAACACTTTAAGACGGTCTCGTTAGGTTGCTGAGTGGAGGCCAGGATTCTGAAGGCTGTTCTGCTCGAACAGCACCTATTGGTAGGAAGTTCCTGTCTCTGGGACCCTAACCACCGGTAACTTGGACCTTGCTCCCGATGCCGGTAGACCCTTGAGTCCATCCATGCGCTAACTTGAAGAACAGTTGTGAGTCTTATTTATTTTATTTATTTATGTATTTATGTACACACAACACATTTTATTATAGATAACATACAGAACAAACACTTGAGCACAAAGGTACTGCTTATCTCTAAAAGAAATTTCTTCCAGCAGAGTCTTGTCATTATTCTGAACATCCTAAGATTTCTGGATATGTTGTTTTCGGTACAGCAGTATCCTTTTTACAAACTTTTAACAAGACGAAAGTCATTGACCAGTGTGTGTTGCCAGTAATTACTTACGGTACTGAAACGTGGTCGCTCACAATGGGCCTCATAAGAAGGCTCAAAGTCACTCAAAGGGCAATGGAGAGGGCTATGCTCGGAGTGTCCCTGCGTGATCGAATCAGAAATGAGGAGATTCGCAGGAGAACGAAAGTAACCGACATAGCCCGAAGAATTGCCAAACTTAAGAGGCAGTGGGCGGGGCACATTGCTCGCAGAACGGATGGCCGATGGGGCAGTAAAGTTCTGGAGTGGCGACCGCGTACTGGAAGGCGCAGCGTGGGTAGGCCGGTGGACCGACGACCTGGTGAAGGTCGCGGGAATCCGCTGGATGCGGAAGGCACAGGACCGGTCGTTGTGGCGATGCTTGGGGGAGGCCTATGTCCAGCAGTGGACGTCTTTCGGCTGAAATGATGATGATGATGAGTATCCTTTTTTGGAACACTTAATTTCTACTATCGCCGAACTAAAATCCGTTTGCTTATGATTACTTCACGACAAACAAAATCGCAGATCATAGAAAATCAATCGAAAATCGAAAGTCTCATTCATTAGACGCTCATTGATGAAGAATTAAGAAGTTTAATACCTCACGTAAATTGCGTAAGGTTTCTTTTTTCATAATTAAAAACTTGTAAATTTTTATTGACATAAAGATAGAATGTCATTGATATAAAGTCATGAGTCTTTATGCTATGATTTTAGACATGACATAGTAACACCATTTCATGAAATTCCAAAATATTTATCGTCTTTTACTGTTGATCGTAGTCGTAATTATCAGTGAAAGCCGTTCCACCTGAGACAGAATCTCCTTTTCCTTTGACCTTTAGATAAGAGAATAAAAAATAAAACGCCTGTGAACCGTCTCTCTTATTAGGGTTGACCCTTCGACGTTACTGAAAGTCGAGACCGTTCCGTCCTCTACCGTGTAGCGAAGCCTTTAGCAGTGTTTACGTTTACGTAGGACTAATGTTTGATCGTAAATACTTTTGGCTATTGGGTGCCAACCCTGAAAAAGTTGTGAAACTTTTTTAATCATCGCCTTATTTGTTACGAGTTTTATGTGTGTGTAGGAGTAATATATAGCAGCTGTGCATCACACAGATTGTTAACAGAGAGCGAGTGTTTTATTATCTAGCCTATGCCCGCGACTTCGCCTGCATAAATGTCGTGTATCACGCATCCCTCGGGAACTTTTCATCTTCCCGGGATAAAAAGTAGTCTATGTTAATCCGGGTTATGTTCTATCTGTAGGTATGCCAAATTTCATTAAATCCATACAGTTGTTTTTGAATGAAAGAGTAACAAGAATCCATACATCCTCACAAACTTTCACGTTTAATATTATAAGTAGGATTAGGATGGGCTTGCGTTTGACCGTCACCTCACTTGATGTTAAGCAATGGTGCGGTCGACGATGGTACACGCTTGTGCCCAACAGAAATATATTCACTCGAGCCTTGAAGACCACGGGAAACACGGATGCCAAGGAATTCCACTCTTCAGTGGTACGCCTGGTAAAGCTATTAGCAGAGGGTGGTATGCCACTGGTAAAATTTCTTTGTCCAATGTGACTTTAAATGTCATGCTGATGGTGGCGTTAGTGTCGGGTCGTTAAGTTCCATTCAATATGGTTGAGTTAAGCGATGGCTGATGCTCGCGTCATGCTCGTGAACGGGTGCCGTCTGTCAGGACAGGTCAGCTCCTACATACTATGGCAACTCTTTTTACGTTTATTTCTAAAGGCAATATTCTCACTCTTAAACTCTTGTTTATTTCTGGCATTAACCTACATTATACTCACGTTATTTGAATAAATTTGATGTAATAAACAATAACCTATTTTAAAAAGAGTATATCTATGGAGTTTCTTGCCGGTTCTTCTCTATAGGACCCGGGTGATTCTTTGATAGAGAGTGTTTTCAACTAATTCGTCTGCCATTTTTTATTTTTAGGATTTCCTCCTTATTTATCCTAAAATCCATGTCTGATCAGTATGCGCAAAAACATATGTGAAAGGCACGGCTATATCCTCATGGGTTTAAAATTAAGAGTTTCCTGATGAATTAGCCGTCCAGATGAATTATGAAATGGGCAGATTAATTAGATTTTTGTTACATATTTATTTATTTTATCTATTATATTCTTTATTGTACATACACCAAACGAAAATAAAGACAGTAATTTACAGAAAGATTATATAAGTATAATGGGCGGTCTTATCGCACAAGGCAATCTCTTCCAGACAACCTTTGGATGGACTAGAAGAATGGGAACCGATTGTGGGTAGTTACGGTGTAAAATTAGGTACGTTTCGTACATAATATACTTAAATGTAATCATTAAATAGGGTTGATTTAGAGTTAAATGAGGAATTCTAAAAGATTCTTAATTATTTAATTCATTTTTATATTTAAAACTACTAAACTTATATTTCTGCCATGAAATTAAATTTCTGTCAGTTTACTATTACTATATAATTTAGATACACATTTTATTTGGCATGAAATTTAGCCTAGTATTGTAATATTTGGTATTAATTATTTAACTCTTATAACAGCAGAAACAAAAATAATATCCTATTCACAATAAATTCAACAGAATTTAACAATAATTTTCTGTCCAAATGAAATCAACTATGAATTGAACAAAAATCTAACTAAAACAAACAAAAATTAAAATATTGTCACATGAAAATCTTTAGAAAAACCTTATTACTAATCAGTCTAAGTTTTTCAATCGAAGTGAGATCGTTAATCATCAAAATTAACTTAAGCCATGTCTATCAGGTAATGAAAATAAAAGTACTTACTACAGATAGCTTAATTATCATAAAATTTTAAATGATAAAATATCTTCTAACAGTTCAATTTCATTAGAAACTTTAACCGAGATCGATCAAAAGGGTATACTCAATAAACTTGACCTATAAAATATTACCAACCAACTGCGATCACCAACCCGCCTGCCAGGCCTATGTCCAGCAGTAGACGTCTTTCGGCTGAAATGATGATGATAAAATATTGAGATCGCCATCACTAGAATCGCCTGTAAAGTAATGTCTGATATTGTTAAAATGAAGACACTGAGGCTGGAGATTGACGGTGATTATCATAGTGGACTGGTAGAGGTATCTGTACAAAATCAGATCTTGCAGGGCTTTCAGGTGGGGAATTTAGTGCAATGTGAGCTGTAACTTTCTTGGCTTGTATCTTAAATAATAGGGCTTATAGTTTACTCTTCATTTATTCCTTTGCAATCATTGCTGTCTAGGATTAATTTAGTTTGTAGATAGCTGCTTATTTCTTCTTTTCTGCGTATAAAAGCCTGTTTATTCTTTTCTTGGTTTTTCTTCCATAATTCTTCATTATATATTCGTTTGTACCTTTTTTTTAGTCTCTCTTTTCTTACGTAATCTCTCTTCTATGCTCTGTTTTTTCGGCTTTGCCATTGAGTAAACCTGGGGATCTAAAATATAAAATAACTTAAATAAATATTGAAGTAAACTCGGATTTAAAACAACTATCTGTGGATCGCACAAATAGAGGAGTTTCTGTTCAAAAACAGTTATATATACCAATGACCATAAGGTCCAAATTAGTTACTTTTTGTACAGATAAGCATGCTAATTTGCACTTTATGGACAATATGATATAACTGTTTTTGAAAAGACACTCCTCTATTGTCCTGTGTGGAAATCGAATCCACTACGACCACAACACATGGCGCAGTCAACCACGAACGTTATTAACCAAGAGTTTTTTTTAACTTGTTAAATAGTTTAATATAAAAACTGATACGTAAAGCATAGATGCTTTGAACATAATTTGTCTGGTCTTTAAAAATTAATCTGGCATTAAGAGCCAGAAAAAGACAAATTAATGAGGGCCAGATCAATTAGTAATTCGAAGATAAATTAACCTAGTTCTTTATTCTTTTTAAATATGGAATTAAAACCTGGATTAGCAATAACAAAAACCCTAGTAATACGTAATACTTTAATAATAAATTACTAATACTAACATTATTTACATAAATGAACACAGATAAATTATGCTACTTACCTTACAAAAACCAGATTACAAAATGTTTTCGATCGTACGTCGCTCAAAAATGGTATGAAGAGATATTCTCCCACGGTGATGCCTTGCCGTGGTATGGTGTGATCGATTGTGTTTGGGACACATCGATAAACTCAACACATACACTGCCACGCACACGAATACATCGTGCCAGCCTAATGAGTGGTATGGTCGTGGACAATTTTAAAATGAACGTATCTCTCAATAAATGCGTTGTTTGTGATATCTGTCTTTGAAACATGATTGATAGGTTAATGAAAGATCAATACAGATCATTACATTTTACCCAAATTCAATGGCTGCCACAAAAATCAAGTTTGAACAAACAGAAAACGCAGTTGGGACAGGCAGACTAATTAGATTTTGCTGTTTTCTGCGAACTTTAAACTAGCTTTAATTTAAATAAATGTGGTATAAACAACAGGCCTCGACAGAGAAGAACTTTGTACATATTATGTTAAGAACTCATTGAATTTAGTGCATTATTTGGTATGTTCTCCCGGGAAAAACATGAAAATACCTTGTTTCGAAGAATCACCCACCCACACTTTGGAACCGTGCAACTAGAGCCTGACGTTTCGAAAGGGCCTGTAATTAGGTTTATTTGAAATAAAAAACATTTGATTTTGATCACACTGATCATCAAATAAATTGTATTGGACAAAGAAATTTGACGAGTGGCATACCACCCAAATGGATTCGTGCGTAAGGCTGGAATGTCTATCGGTGTATAACGGTGGCACATCGCCATGCGTCTGGTTATCCGGTGATGGCAAGGTCTTGCAGCACAGATAATATAATACTATAGTGTCTTGCAGGGAATTAAATTGTGCAATTCCATTACACACTCGCCCAGCGTAGCTCGCTCGGTGTCTTCTCGTGGATGTCGTGAAGTAACTTACGGGTGTAGGATTTGGTCAAGGAACGAGTTCCTAGCAACATCGACAGTGAACTGGCAACATGTCTTATCTAATTTTTTTAGGCCCAACACTTCTTATGGGGAATGTAGGTAGCCAAGTGGCGCCCCCATCAGTAAAAAAAAATATTAGTCGCTCAATAGATCATTTATCGAAAATTCTTTTTTAACGATTGAAGTACAGGTACTGTAGTTTAATCAGAAACGAATAACTCTGTGTATCCGAAAAACTGCCACTTTTGGATTTTTTTCTATCTACAACTACAGCGAACTATATTTTACAGAGTTAATAGTCTCTGATTAAACAACAGTAAAACAATAAAAAATAAAATAAAAAAAAACAATACAACATTGTTTTATTATAATAAAACAATGTTTAACCGGATTAAATGCTGCAAAGCTTTCGAAACGTCAGAAAAACCAATTTAAATAATAGACGCGATTTAATCCGGTTAAACTTTGTTTTATTATAATGTGTAGTGATCGCGAAAACTTAAGAAATTATTACAGTACTTCAATTGCTTAAAACGAATATTCGATAAATTATGTATTCAGCGAGTAATATTTTTTTAACTGATGAGGGCGCCACTTATCAATCTTCATAAAAACCTCGGTTCTTACGGTGTTCCAGTTGGGTTATCAACCTGTCAATGCTCGCGTAGAGTTGTGATCTTTAACCCTCCACGTTGTTGGCACGTGGCTGCGAAAGGTGCTTCGTGTACTCAATGCTTTTGTAGGTCTTGTCTTTTAGTTCACGTCTATCACGCCTCTATAATAGAGGAAGGGTAGGCACGGGTGTTGGTTTACCTCTGTCTAAACAGGGTGACTGGTTCAACGAAGGACTTATTGAAGAAGGATGTTCAGTGTTTGATTCTTGTTCCAAATATACAGTACTAGCCTATGCCCGCGACTTCGTTCGCGTGAATGTCGTTTATCGCGCATCCCTCGGGGACTGTTCATCTTCCCGGGATAAAAAGTATTATATGTTAATCCGGGTTATGTTCTATCCGTATGCCAAATTTAATTAAAATCCATAAAGTACTTTTTGCGTGAAAGAGTAGCAAACATCCACACATCTATACATCCTCACAAACTGTCACTTTTTTTTTTATTTTTTTTTTATTCACAATAAGTTTTACATCAAATATCTGTAAAGTCCCTGACTTCTGAGCTAGGTACAAACCTGTGTTACAGAAGTCAGCGTCTTCTCCCATTAGTTTAACACAAATAGTGAGTAATAATTACATAGATCGGACTAACTTACCAAGTGACGTCCGATCCTCGATTATGTGAAGCAGTCTCGTTTCCATATGTACTAGTAGTAGGCACTAATTTGCTTACGATGCACACTTTTTAAAGATGAAAAATTGGATTACAATTTTATAATCTGAAATGAAACCAAACGCAACCTGACGCGCTCTGTGGAGCTGTCACCCAGAACTGTCATTTACTTCAAAGTCACACAGGTAGACACAACTTTCATAAGGGATATTGAATCTAGGATACACTGGGTCGGGTCGGGAATTGGATGGAAACGAGACTGCTTCACATAATCGAGGATCGGACGTCACTTGGTAAGTTAGTCCGATCTATGTAATTATGTGAAGCAGTCTCGTTTCCATATGTACTAGTAGATGTTTAAAGAAGAAAGTTGTGTAGTATTAGTTTAGATTAGATACCTAATCTAAACTAACCAATCACGCAATTGGTATCAAAAAGGAAATCAGAATAATCACATACAACATGATACGATGGTAACAATGTCGGTCTTATTTTCTATACTTAGTTACTTGGGTAATAAAAGTAGATGTAGCTATCTTTATATAAAGCAAAATCATAAGTTCACAAGTCAAGTAAAGTCCTTGTGTATGTGTGTTTAATAACAATTACCTTAAACACAATAAACAATTAAAGGAAAAGTAGATTTGTTGAGGCATGCAGGTCTGTACAGATGTATGGCTATGATTCGTACAGATATCTTTTATTTTAACTATCTCTGTCTGTATTCAAACTATGAAATCTTGCTATTCAAATTGATCGAAGATTCAAAAGAATAGAATAAGATCATGAGATTAGGTAGGTACACATATGTATAGACAATGTGGATTTTTATTATTGATTTACTTATCATTACATTATTATTAGGCCTATGTCCAGTAGTGGACGTCTTTCGGCTGAAATGATGATGATGATGATGATGATGATGACATTATTATTATATAACATTATTTGCCTCAAATAGGTGCTTATATTATGTAGGTATAAGGATTTTTGTATTGATTGAGTAAAACAAAAGTCAAGAAGTCCATTTCCTTCTTGGTTTCTATAAGAATTCTGACTGCAAAAATATCACAGTTAAATTAAGTATTCGTTTTTACTGTAAAACACCTTTAACTGAGGAGTATCATTATTTGACCCAATTGTGTAAACAAAATAATTGGTTTAAATAATTCATCCAATAAATAATTTCCTACTCTATCTCATTCAACTGAGCCACTTGTTAATTAAAATCTTCAAAGGAAGATTTATTTTACCGATTTCGATTTTTTATACACAATTATTCTGCACATCCCTAATGAGCAGTCACTTTTACAACCTAGTAACAGTAGGTGCCTAGTGGTGTCAACTATTTAGTATATCATAATGGTGTACCTACTTCAAGGAAGATTTTTATTTTTATTTTGTGTTATAATCTTATAATGTAGGTATTGCGTTAACCGCATTCTACAGTTTATACTAAGGATTATAATTAGAGAGCATAACGAAAGCAAACAATTTTGCTGCTCCCTAATTTGTATAATATAATAATTTTGAGCGATGAAAATGTAACTTAATATGTAAAGTTGAGGTCGCATTGATGGAAATCTATCCAAAAAACATCATCAATATTATTAAGGATTGATCCTCTAACTAAAATATCTTTAGTAAATAATTAAATATTGATTCAGATCGGCCATTTTTAAAGATAAAATTAAATATTTCTGGTCCTATTATTATTATTATAGGTACACACTGACTCCGATTATGGATCTGAGCAGGCAGCATTTTTATAACAGCACCTTAGTTCAGTTTGATAAGTAAGCTAGCATGCAACCATTGCTGCTTAAGTAAAGGTCTTGTACAAGGGAAGTTGAGTCCTGATGGGGGATAAAACCAATTTGTGGAGTCATAACTAGTTCTATCAAACTTATTCGTGTACTATCGTGTATTAAAAAACCATGGTACCATCCATGGTTTAGCGGCCACCAAAATACCCCAACAATGCCCCCCCCCCCCACCTTTTTTGATCCTACTTAGAAGGCCAAATGGAGGAAAGAATGTCTCATCCTATTTTAAAGGGGAGGCACCTATGTATTTCAGGATATCAAAACATATGATATTGATATTACCTACAATGTATTACTTATCATTAGGAACTTAGAACAGCTATATACAGAAACCATGTCCATGCGCACAATTTGATGCATGGGCAGGCACAAATGGCTCCATTCCGTACAGCTTAAGCACGCCCATGTGCGTGTCGGTGAACATTTGACGTGCCGCTTGCGAGCACTTATCGATTGTTTTTGTGCTTCAACTTTGAGCGGAAATTTGGATGAAACTATCACTCTGTGTCTTATTACTCTAAGATTAGGAATAATTTTATTAGCTTTTCCAAATTTGTCATAAATTTCGCATAACACCTGCAGCGAATTATTTAGCATGGGTAGGTAGGTAGTTTAATTTAACAGTACCATCTGTAAATTTTCTGTATAATACAACAAAATTTTGTGTAATAGTTGTGTTTTTCCCGTGATTCAGGAACCTTCCATAATTGAAGCAACACTATGTAGGTAGTGGTAAACGTTGAACTAAAACAAACAACTAAGGATTATTGCATTTCCACGCGATTCAGGAACCCTCCGTGATTGAAGCAACACCATCTAGTGATAACCGCTGAACTAAAACAACCAACAAATTGACTCGATTGGTGAAAAAACCACCAAGCTGTGTTCATTGGTTCTTCTTTTATGTGAAATGTGAAAGACTGGATTCTCTACTGCCTGTTATCAAGAGAATCTCACATTATAATTTGCTAGGTACCTACTAAAGTTGGATGCAAAAATAATAATAATTAAATCCAGTAATACAATCATTAGGTAGTTGAATAGCTTTTCATGTATTTCTAGATTCATGAAACTGATATTTTATCTTTTCTTAGATCTTTAAGACACTATAAGGTATCCTTAGCTTTCAGTGGTGTAGTACACAATATCTTTCAGTATAAAATGCACAATAAGTAGGTATGAATACCTGCATTTACTTGATGTCCTTTATGATTCCATCCACTTTAGATGGACGGAAACACTAGATAATGAACTAGTGTTCCACAGGTCAACATGTTTCTAAGTTTAGAACAGGAATATATTATTAATATCCTATCATATTTAGGATTAGTAATAATACAATACATACTAATTGGGAAGATACTCTAATCATCTGGTTTGTACCTGTAACATAGGTGGCCCGTAGCGGCCAATTGGATTTGTTTGTAATATTTCTTCCATTTAAATAAAGGGTGTCTCATGAAAGATTTCTCCATTTGTATATAACAATATGCTATTGTTATCTAAGATCTTATTAGTATCTTCAGGTATTGCCTCAACCTCAAGTGAACTAATTCAGATATGTCTTCCACTGAAAGTGATAGATGTTCAGATGTTTCATGAATATAGACTGGCTCATTGGCCAATAGGCTCGCCCCCTATTACATGGGACTACAACAAACTAGCGAAATGTGGGTGTACTATACACCTCTGCCTACCCCTTCGGGGAAATACAGGCGTGATGTTATGTTTGTATGTCATTGGCCATGTTCAACACTACACTTATGTAAAGTGAAATCCTCTGCATGTAAAAGGTGTTTTGCTGTAAAGTAATATTCATTAACTTATTACAACAGACTATCATTTGTGTCTTACTCACCTGAGGAAAACGGCCTGAGTTAGGCTTGATTTTATTACAAATTAATGTGTAGGTATCACTGCTCTTAGACTGTGACATATGAACAAAGTTGAACTTTTGCTGGAGCTCCCGCTGTGCTGAGAATATAAATGTTATGAAGGCTGCAGCTGACATTTCATGAAAGCTCGAGGACCCATAAAGCAGTCTTTTCCGCCCCTCCTATTAACATCCTGTTCAAGGAACATGGGGAACATGCACATGTTATGGCCATGGCTAACCTCTCGTGAAAGCTCAAGGATGCATGGAATCTATTCTCTCCATTGGCTGACCTCCCGTGAAAGCTCTTGGAGTAATGGGAACATGTATGTATCATCGCCACGGCTAACCTCTCGTGATAGCTCAAGGGCGCATAGTGAATCTCTATTCTCTCCTTTGGCTGACCTCTCGTGGAAGCTCTTGGAGTATAGGGGAAATGTATGTATCATGGCCACGGCTAACCTCTCGTGATAGCTCAAGGGCGCATAGTGAATCTCTATTCTCTCCTTTGGCTGACCTCTCGTGGAAGCTCTTGGAGTAAAGGGAAAATGTATGTATCATGGCCACGGCTAACCTCTCGTGATAGCTCAAGGGCGCATAGTGAATCTCTATTCACTCCTTTGGCTGTCCTCTCGTGGAAGCTCTCGGAGTAAAGAGAACATGTAGGATGTATCACAGCCACGGCTAACCTCTCGTGAGAGCTCAAGGGCGCATAGTTAATCTGTATTGTCTCACTCACTCAAATAAAGTCACGAGAATCACTCAAATAACTGCTACTTATTTTACCAACAAGTTCGAACTTGCTTGATGAATTTACCAATTTCTTGATTAATCGCTACTAGCTGAGCTTAAGACATAAGCGCACAGTATTATTTTGTTACGTATTAACGTATTCACTACCACTACACAGGTAATCATGTTTATAATGATTGAAATTGTTATCACTCACTCCCAAGCATCCCTGACGCCGACGCCGCCGCGCCGGTCTCTTCTCTGTTCTTTAATACTGTGTTTTGTATCGATTTTGATTTTCCTTACACATATCACTACGAGTATGTGATTATATATAATATTTACACCTAATAAGTACACTTAAACACTATTATGTTAGTATTTAGAAAATAACGTGCATGCGCATCGCGCACAAAAAAGTACAATGACAGTTCTGGGTGACAGCTCCACAGAGCGCGTCAGGTTGCGTTTGGTTTCATTTCAGATTATAAAATTGTAATCCAATTTTTCATCTTTAAAAAGTGTGCATCGTAAGCAAATTAGTGCCTACTACTAGTACATATGGAAACGAGACTGCTTCACATAATTACAGTTTACAAAATTTATTTGTGATGTGGATTATGTGTTGTGTTTGTGTGAGTGTGTGAGCGGTGTTCGTGTAGGTGTGGTGTGGGTGAGTGTGAGTATGAATGTGGAGTGAATATACATGGGCGCAGAAAGCAATAACATTTCTGTTTGTTCATAATCTAGTTCTAATTGCCAATTCTTAATCATAGTTTTGGTTTCACGACCTAAGAGAGTTTATAATATTAAGTAGGATAGGATAGGATGTAAAAACCCTGTTGTTCCTGTGAGCTACGTTATCAGAATCGATATTCATACGTATGGACACTATTTCTATTTAAAAATAAAGGAATGTTTTCTTTGAGTAAATTTTTCTATCTACAAGAGTAAGTACTTTCCCTTCAGGTGGCATTACAAAATTCCACCCTGTATAAAAATATACCTACCTATGACCGACCTTAGCATGACCATATTATATATTTGTTACAGCAAATCACGTTATTGTTATATTTTTTTTTCTGTTGGTATCTTTTGTTTTAAACATTATTTTGTGTAAATTATATTTATTTATGTAAATTTTTAAAAGTATTGTTGCACACTGGATTTTTGTGGAAATAAATGATTTTTCTTTCTTTCTTTCTTTCTTTCATCATAAGTTTGTGTAGTCTCATCTACATCGAACATCCAAACAAAATAAATTATAAAAATAAAACAATAAATTGAGAGATATAATTCTTCTTCTTCGTCGTTTCGCTCTTGACAGAGCGGTCGTGGCCATCATGTACCATTGCCGGGGGCTGCTGTAGCTTGCCTTACGCCGCCTCGCCACCTTTCCCTGCTTTCGGTTAGTCTGGTGCATTCATGTAATGGCCGGCCCACGGCAGACTTAATTAAATCAGTCCATCGCATGGGATGCCTTCCACGCACTCTTGAGCCCTTTATTCTGCCCTGTACGACAAGTGGCTCTATAGAGGCGTGACTACGCCGCGATACATGGCCGAAAAAATTGAGAGTGCGGTATCGCACCAAATTTGATAGACGCTGCTTGATGCCGAGTTCTTGGAGTATGGAGACATTTGTTCAATGCTCAGTCCACGGGATATCCCAAGCATTTTCCTCCAGCACCACATCTCCAGAGCATCTATATTCTTCATCTCAATTTCCCGCAGCGTCCACGTCTCATAATAATAATATAATTATGAGATATAATTATGTAGGTACAATCTTCAATGATTTATTGCATTCCATAATGTATGTATGTAAGTACGTGGGACACTCAGAAAGTTTTGCGAAACTAAAAAAAATTGTTCTATACGTACATATATTTTTATCAAATCTTTTCAAAGTACTTTCCACCAGCCTCTATACAAAGATTCATGCGCCTAAACCAGTTTTCAAAACACTTTTTCCAGTCCGCCGCAGACACCTCGTTTACAGCCTGCTCGAACGCAGCCAGCGCATCTTCCGGCGACGAAAATTGTATCCCTTTGAGCTGATTTTTTATTTTTGGGAATAAAAAGAAGTCAGACGGTGCTAGATCAGGGCTGTAAGGAGGGTGACCCAGGAGTTTGACTGGCGTGCTGTCCAGGAAGTCCCTCGTTTTGAGTGCGGTGTGCGCAGGTGCATTGTCGTGGTGGAGCAGTAGCCCGCGGAGCCCTGTGTCGCTTGTTGCTTATAACAGAGAAAACTTCTGGCAAACATTTGGTAGTATACCATTCGGCATTAATGCTTCTTTGATCCCGTAAGGGAATTGATACCAAGTGGCCAGTCAAATTAAAAAAGCTAGCGATCAAAATCTTACCCCCGCTTCTAGATCGCTTCACTTTCGTAGGCGTTGGCTCATTTTGAAACACCCAAACAGTCGACTGGCGCTTGGTTTCTGGGTCGTATTGATAAATCCAGGACTCATCACCTGTAACGATGTCGTAAACACGCCGAGACGAGCCTGCTTCAAATTTGTTAAGCATATCACGGCACCATTCCACCCGGGCCTGCTTCTGAGCATCGGTGAGATTGTGCGGCACCCAGCGTGATACTATCCTCCTCACGCGAAGATGGCTGTGTAGAATCTGGTGAACGCTTCCCGATCCAATCTTCAATATGTGTTGAATCTCCTGATATGTAATTCGCCTATTGTCTTGGATTAAATTTTTCACTGCTGGCACGTTTTCTTCGGTAACAGCCGTCAAAGGGCGACCGCTTCTTTCGTCATCCCCCAAAGTTGGTCGACCGCGCTTGAATTCGTTATACCAACGATACACGGTTGCCTTGGAAGGGCCTTCATCCATGAATGCCATTTGAAGTCTATCGTACGATTCATCCGGTTTCAGGCGACACTTGAAATCGTATAAAATCATAGCTCTAAAATGTTCCCGGCGCAGATCCATATTTCAGTGAGACACAATACTTTGAATTAACTCGCAAAAAATGTGGAGGGAAATTTTGAAATTGGAACTTACTTATTTTTACTTATAAATAATCATATTTTCGAAAAACATTATAACTGGCCAGTCTCCCATATATAAAAACTTTTTTTCGCAATACTTTCTGAGGGGCCTGGTATGTCGGTGGTGGAGTTAAAATTATGCTAACAATTAATTATGGACACTCAACATTTAATATCTCAAATACATAAAACAAATAAAAGGTAATACCTGCCTACCAAATAATAATAATGAATTCCAAAATCAAAAACAAAGACCCAACCCTAAACGGCGCGGTACATACAAAGCACCCATAATAATTCTCCCAATTCGGTTGCATAAATGGTGAAGAAAAATCACGCGTCAACCCTCCGCCCGCTTCAACCCGCGCCTATTTTCCACCGACCTTGCAGCGCTCGAGACAAATCCGCTTCCTCGCTACTGCATACTCCACATCCCTTAGCAGGGTTGCCAACAAATTCGGGATTACGAGTAATCGATCTGATATTGAAATGTTCGGAATTCGGACAGGGGATTCGAAGTCGAAACGTACTGTGGTCTGCGTTTAAAAGGAGATTCTAATGTCGAAATAGTTCGAAATGGAGGGGATTTGAATTTTGAACAGTTTTAAAACTGATTTGGCAGTTGGCGAAGAGTAAAGGCGAGCTACATCGTAAAAGGCTAACGTGTTTGCGTCTATGGCTCCAGTTTCCGTATCTATGTAAGGTGATTGAAAATATTGTACAATTTCAAAATACATAGTTTATCCATTTCAAAATTTATGGCAGAGTTATTGTCAGTTAGATACACGATAGATAACTTAGGTACATCGATTTATTTTCTGCACCTCATCTAGCTTTCAATCAGAGATCTAAGGCCCGTACAGAAGCTTCCTCAAGTACAGTTTAAACTCCAATCACCTGATCACTACTTAAGGATAGAATTGTTACTTGAGTATCGGTCTTATTCCAGAACGGTAATTATATACTTTAATTCAACAACATAACACATGAATTTGACTTGAAATATAATATAAATCTCTACTCAAGTGTAGTCTGGACCACACTAGAGTGATTACAGATCAAATCTCAGCTCAAATTCCGAAACAGGTGACAGTATAAAACAAAACTAAACTCAGCTGAACTGTGATCAACAAATCTCTGCTTGAGGAACATTCTAAAATCAAAGCTCAACTTTAAACTAGATTTAAACTGAGATCAACGCTTGAGTATCGTTCTACTGGCTTCTACTTATAAAACGTTAAAAATTTCAAAAATCTTTCATCTATTTAATTTTTTTAGGATACGAAAATTTTAAAAATCCATCAGCTATCATTTGTTTCGTGATTAGCTACCAGTACCAACCCTACATCTGAGGTTAACGAACAGACAGACTAGGGGAGGCTTCGCGCATGCGCACTTCTCTAATTTGGATCCCCATCGCTGCTCCTTCAGCAGTTTTCGTTTATAAATACTCATCACTATTTTCGGTGACGCAACTTTCGATAACCCTAGATTTTGTAGGCAAATACAGCTAAAGGTCAACCCTGTAGGTTTAGGTTACGGCCTTGGGTAACAAAGGCCAGTGTTTGAGGCAATTTTGAATGTTATGGTAGAGTTAATTTTGATTTCAATGACGGAGATTGGGTTAAGGGAACAGCATGAAGATAACTAAAATCTAAAATTAAAACTTATTGTTCAGATTAGTATGGATATAAAACATTATCTGGTAAAAAAGGTAATTAACGAAACCAAAAAACCCGACTGCTTGTAAATATAACTGAAAAGATGTAAACAAGACTTGTGTAGGTACAGTCAACAAATCGGAATCATGACCCACGATAAGCTTAATATCCTACAGACATTCTAATACAATTAGGTTGAATTTCGCTTAAACTGATATTTCCCTGGCAACAGACTTGTTATCAATTTTGTTAGCTTTTGAAAGTGACAGTTAGTTTACCAATAAAATTGTCGTCTCCCTATGCCATCTCCTTTCGTGCTTTCGTGCATAGAACGTGAACTTTCTTTGACACGTTTGGCACTAACCATAACATGTGAAGCTATAAATTTCAAATGCTAACACGCATGATGGCGGACAATAGACATTGAGTTTCGATACCTCATGATGGACTGACTTATTATGAAAATTCGATGCCATATTGCAAGGGTATTACTACGTAACTAGACGTAACTGCGTATAAACACATCCACCCGAATGGCATCGATCAAAGACATCGATTAATGCGACTATAGTTTTGTGAAATGTCACAATATTATGCACTTCTTTATTATTTAGTCACCTTACCCACCCACTGCATAAAACATCACTAACTAAGAGATAAGGGAAATACACAATAAAATACTGTATTTATTTATTTAATAAAATATTCACAATAACATTAATGAATGACAATTAATTTATCCTAAAAACGAGAGTAAGCAAAATAGTTTTCAATAACGTCCATTAGTCTGCAACACATCGATCCGATTAGGCGACTGCATATGTCCGTTCCTCTCATCTCTCATATAATCCCAAATTTTGTTACAACGTTGTTCAAGTGCTTGCCTTGTCCTCTCGTTTCTATTATCCCACATTTGGACCATCAAGCCCACAAAATTTTTATTTGGATTGGGATCCGGGGACGGCTATGAAAATGATGGTGAAATCAACTAATGACAACTCTTGCTGTATGCACTGGACAGCTATCGTGAACGTAGAAGAAGTTCGGAACTTCTTCTCGCGGGTAAACCGTTCGCACCATCGGTAACTTATTTTCTTCTAATAAGTCAACATAGTTAATTGAATTTGCATGAGAAGAAATCTGGACGAGTTCGCCTACATTTCCGGCACTCATCCAGACTCACATGTTAGCTGAAATTCGGCCAGATAATTGATTAGTTACTACGTGGTCTTCCGCAGAATTTATACTTGTTTTTTCTAAATTTTATTCTTGATGTTTAACTCCAAATATTGTTTGACACCATTTCATAAGTACTTGACGTTTTAGTATTTGTCATTTTTATTTTTATTTTATTAATGTTCTGTAATCGAAAAAGTTAGTATAGGTTTCTTAAAAAATATAGATGTTTGTAGGAAAACCACGTGAAACGACAGCTAATTCGAAATTCAAAACATAATTCCTGCTTTATCATAAACATAATTTCCAATCCGATTGTAAATCTATTGCATTGATAACAAAGCTCAAAATGGCAAAGACCTCTGACCCGTATTAATGCAGTTTCTGTAATAATCAAAATGTCCTAAGTGCAGCATAGAAGAAAACCTTACCGTTTTGACGATTTCAAACGAATTATCAGCTGAGTGGGTCATGATTCCGATTTGTTGACTGTACATGTAGGTATATGTGAAACTATCAAATCAACACGCAGGCGGAGGCTACGTATGTTTTTGGTCATGAATTACATAAGTAGTTCATAGGTAGCCTCCGCCTGCGTGTTGATTTGATAGTTTCACATATACCTTTTTTTTTTTTTTTTTTTTTTTTTTTTTTTTTTTTTTTTTTTTTTTTTTTTTCCGTGGGGAAAATCCTCATGGACGCACTCCGCCCGGGGAAGGCGGAGCCAGTGTCGGACTCTTACCGACTAAAAACCACCACGGTGTTCCTCTACCAACCTTGGCCGGGGGCGTGGGAAATACTCCCGTATTCGCCCAACCATCCCCGGCAGGTCCCGGCTCGCCACTGGCAGGCGAGCCCCTTCTCCCCGTGCGGCAATCACAACGGCCGCACCCTCCTCTTGACTGGCGCGCGCGGAACACTACGCGCCACCGTCACGGGCCTTAACTGGTCGGGCGGCGGGCCACCCCGAGTCCGCCGCCCGCAGGCCCACACCTAGGGTGGCTGGAGGTCTACGCCCTCCTACGACGCCCAGGTCGTCTCCTGCGGATGGGAAGAGAGGACATCGCCTCTCGAACCCTCTCCGCCGCCTCCTTAGCGAGCATAACCTCCTCGCAGAAGGAGACGACGCCTTCCCAAGCGCTCTCGCTCCCGACCATAGACAGAACCACGGCCGGAAGCGAGATATACCTACATGTACCTACACAAGTCTTGTTTACATCTTTTCAGTTATATTTACAAGCAGTCGGGTTTTTTGGTTTCGTTAATTAACTTTTTTATTTTAATTTTTTTAGTTCTGTCATGTTTTATCGAGCTATTAATGTAATTCATTTTTAACGATGAATATTTTGTTGTTTTTTAGCATTTCTCATTCCAAATTACATTTAAACATATAAGTTGTATATAATTTTGAAAAGCATTTATAAAGCCCTTTATTTTGATACCCTACTCGATAGGTTTAGAGGGGAAAAATTTTTCAGCGATCTCGGTCAGTCTCTAATTACAAGTAACTTCCTTAACACATTGACGGACAGTAAACGTATGTAGTAGACGTAATAACAATAAACCTTTTATTTGTCTCATTTATTGGTCGTCAATGTGTTAATTATATTTGTAAGCATGTTAAAAAATTCAAAACAACTCTAAACTCACGCAGAGCTTCTACGAAGTCCAAACGAGGAAAAAATGGGCATTTCCAAAATAAACTAATCTTGGGAAGAACGCACTAATCATACGGTCCTTGAGACCGGTGTGGTGTGTCGAATTCAGGTATTATCCTTTATTAACCAGAAGTAGCCAACGTTAATTGTTTATGAAAAATAAAAGAATGAATGCTACGGCCTTCTTCCGAACATTTTATCGAAAATTGACCAAAATGAGAATTATAAAGTAAGTTCAAAAAATTATTTTGACTTTGACCTTTAGATTGATAGAGTAGGTACCTACCTATTCTTTATTGTACAGTACACCAAAAGGAAAAAAATATGTAAACACTACCATAGTACAATAATAAACAATGTCATTTGTGATACGATGACGATGTCGACTGCCTCGTTGGTCTAGTGGTTGCAAGCGTGACTGCTGAGCGTGGGGTCCTGGGTTCGATTCCCGGGTCGGGCAAAGTGTTATTGGGTTTTTTCATTAGGAAATTCTCAATAGCAGCCCGGAGTCATGATTTGTGCCCGGTCAATGGCAATAGGCTCGCCCCCTATTAAATGGGACTATAACATAACTGGCGAAATGTGGGTGTACTATATACCTCTGCCTACCCCTTTGGGGAAATCAGGCGTGATGTTATGTTATGTTATGTTATTTGTGATAGAGTAGTAAATAAAAATTCTATTAAAAGCAATCAACTCTGTAGTGATGTCGGATTTATATGCCCATGAAGTTATTATTTCTTGATCTTAATAATTGTCAAGTATAATTAAAAAGTTCACACACTCTAATACACTAGACCGAAGAATCCATTACCAAAATCAAAAGATCCTTCCGTGCCACAAAAAAGTAAAAATAGGGCGTCGACACACCTTATGATTAGAACGCGGCGTTTTAGAACTCGTCCTATTCTTTGGAATATGAAAAAATCTCATTATTGAAGCATTAAATGTCTATTATGCACCCCAAGTATGTTTGCACGTCATACGTGACAGGATATGTTAGAACACGAAAATTTTGTAACACCTATTTATGTACCATATTCTAGCAAATAAATATATTGAATTGAATCGAATTAGGAGGCTGTTATTCGCCGCTACAGGAACTTTCGTATGTATGGAAAAAAGGGGGAATTATGTTTTTCTTTTTGTTTTAAAAGCAGCATCGTTAAAACGTCTTGTGTGTGTTGTGAACTTGTGAGGAAATTTTAGTAAGTATCGGGGCTAAGCTATATTTGATGCTTGCTTGATTAAATCAAGAATATCCTTTTGAAAATTGGCTGTGAAGGACCAACATACAGATACCCGTCTTCCAAACCGCAGAAGAAATAAAAAAATAACATTTTCGTCTAGAGTGTGGTGTTAGTTGTGCATAGTGTGTAAGTATACTTACGCAATTTCACACGCTACTTGCAGCGTTGATGGGTTTCCTGCAAGTTGTCTCATCTGTTGTCGTCCCTAATTAAGTTTAGACGAAGCTGTGACGAAGCTTCCCCATGTCGGGAGGATCATGTTTATAATTAGATGAGTTAAGCCTGTCGAAAGTAAGAGTAAGACGCGGTGACGTAACTACCTACTCCATACAGGGATTCAACGAGAATTTGACTGGGACAGCCTTGGGAAACTGTGGTCTATATGTTTGATAATTTTGAAGGCAATTGGACGACTGTATGGAGTGGCTAGACTGTGCTTAACAGCTTAATATTTTCCATGCCGCATTTTTCTTTAGTTATTAACAGGTTGTTATAACAAAAGAATTGCTGAACAGTGTTAGGATATATATCTACTTTGGTTGATGACTGTTGGGCTGATAGAAGTGCGAAAAAGCTCCCATGAATAAAACGTGTATTCTTTCAGAGTTACAAGTTTACAACATGCTATACTTTTTGATAGACACACTCAAGACCAAAATTATGTAAAATTAAATTTCGTGGATACCAATAAACTGTAACTTGCTCTGACGCAGACGTCATTTTATAAAACAGGAGAAACTAACTAGGACGGATTATTTAACTTAGGCCAAGCCTCACAACCACAAATACAAGTAAAAAATCCGTCTAAGGCCAAGTCCGCACAGCGATTTTCTTATCGCAAAATCTGTAACACATGGAATCATATGCAGGTGCCCGCACTCGCAATTATAAATTGCTTTGGGACAAACATCTCAGGGCGCGAATAAAAACAGCGCGAAAAAAATTCAAAATCGCTATGCGGACTTGGCCTTAGACGGATTTTTTCATTGCATTTGTGGTTGAGCACTTGCAATATCATCAGTCTCCAGTTACATCGCTCGACGTCCAACAATCGTGACTAGCTAGTGTGGAGTGTAGACGTAAATATGCGGCGCGTTGTCGCGGGAGACACGTCGACATTTGTATACATGTCGTACGACAGCTCTCGCGACATATTGCTTGGCATTTGTCGCGGAGTGAGCAAGAGGCTTTCTGGTGAAAATATGTTTGAAACTATTTATAGCTTGCTTGCAAGAACTTTGCTTCAAGGATTCAAGCGCTTGAATTTAACCTTTCTTGAAAAATAAAAGCTCCCTTGCTTAAAATTTCAGGATCTTGTTTGCCTGTTCTGCCTATTAAAGGTGGATTTGTCGGATATATGTGTAAAAACATGTATTTTTAACATCTTCTGTACCATATCTTTGCGAATAAATATCATAATCATTTTAAATATTACGACTCTAAGGCCCGTATACCAAAAGGATGCTCATGCTCAAGCATGAATCTGGATATAAGAACCGTCATTCCATACATTGACGTCAAACGAAATGACCATAATGTATGCAATGACAGTTCTTGAATCGATTAATGCTTGAGCATCGTTAAAGATTTTGGGCCTAAATCATTAATCAGAACAATGACAGCGATATCACGAAAATATAAACAAGCAGTTCACACGTTATTTTCTGTGAGGCTGCAACCAGATAATAATATGATACCTCAATCACACAAGCAGCAAGCTGTAAGCTGACCGATTGAACTTATCTAACTGTAACTAACAGAATTAGCTTAATCGGTTGGAATGCAGCCAGCGATGTATCATTATTAGCTGTGTGTCGGTCAAAAGTCGATCGCTGTTATGCTCGTAATCCACAGTCGTACCGAGGCGAGGCGTCAATCATTTGGTTAATATTATGTCGACCGTCAATTGTTTACGCACGCCTACCGATTATACACTTGGTCTATCAGGGGTTGCAAACAGGTTGTAACTGCAGATCATGAATGGATAGGAATGGTCAGATAAACGTTTTTAAGTCCACCGTCGCCCTTATATTGAATCAAGCTCAACCCAACCCAGGCGGGTCTCGACCAGAATCCAGACAGCGCGTTTATGTCTTTTGGCCCGGGATGACGTGGGAACAATATGCGGCATTATACGTTTTATACAAAATCATCCTTGCCAGTGTCATCGCCGCGCCGAGGTGTCAATGTCAATAAAATTGACTATGCACTACGCACGCCTACCGATTGTTCGGTCGGTGTGTAATAATAATCACACACTCGGACCTTAGAATAACTAGAGTTAGAACAGCAGTAGTCGCACGTGGTGTGAATCAATTTCAAGTTAGCCCTCAAAGGCTATGTTCGTACATTATTTGTGCACCTGTGTGCGTGTATCACAACATTCTACGTGTCGTTTTCGGACACATTTTCATTGTTTTTGTGCTTCAGCTTTAAACTTAACTTAAGCAGAACTTTGAATGAAATTATCACTCAGTCATGAGTCTAATTACTCTAAAATTCGGGCTAGCTTGCAGTTAGGGACTAGAAACGTTTTGTAACTGCAGATAATGAATATGTGACCAACTTTCCGTTTTCATTCCGTTGAAGCATCATAAAAGTCAAGGTCTGGTAGTATTAGGTATATTATCTGTGGTCTGGTTTTATTTTCAATTATATTCAAATACTCTAACCAAAGTTGACAGAATGACAACTTTACGTACATAAATTCGATGTTCTACCATAGAACAAAAATAATATGGTTCTACATAAAATCGAAATACAAAAACTCTTTTGCATCTCGCGTGGCTCATTATTTTTCAATCATCTTCCAATTCTTGGTATCTTGGGTGATAGTTAATAGCCAAGGGGATACTATAATAGATCATTTTGGAATTCAGCTGGTTTGAGTACCTAATAATTTCGGGAATTCAAAGATGAGATACCGATTACTTAATTTATTAGAACAAATTTTTCTTGCTTAGTAATTTTAAAATGTTTCTTGGAAAGAGAGCCTTCAACGGTTTTTATTTAAAGGTAAAACAAACTTGAAATACCTAGATACTTTTTTATTACTACGTTTTTACTAACTTGATTTCTTGTATATCTGTTTATCTGTTCGGTACAAATTTTGCAACCGGTATGAACTACTTCCCGATGACCGATAGAGACTTGAAACTATAAACATATTTCAGGACTAGTTGACAATGCGAAAAACGTGGTAAATTACGTTTTTCATATAATGATTTTCTTCTACGTAACCTAATCTAAGGCGGATCTCTGAACTGCGCAATATAATTGCGACATCACCCATCGTTTTTCCTCAGATATATTCATTATACCTACCTCAAAACTGAAACACCCATAGCACAGTTTTACTATCATAGGTTTAAGGGAATCTTCCATCTTCATAAAATAACAGGGTTGTTATCCAATGAAATTTATCTGCGAGCTATCTCTTTAGATGAGCGGCTTGTAACATTGGTGTTATTGTTATAGTCCTGGATTAATAGGTACTGGACATCTAACCGTGTTAATAACTATGTTAACTGTGTTAGAAGTGGGCGTTTAAACGAAAAGCGCATAAAAAGTCGATAAAAAAAAGCGTATAAGCACGCTCAGTAATTAGCAGATTTTGTTTAGACTTTTTCGTAAACCAAACTTATGCTTTCAATTGTACGATTGAAATGTAACCTTATTTTTATTAAAATAAGACCCAATTTCAAAGTTGACAGGTGGTTAACCGGGACAATAAAATTTTATTCGTTTACGTAAAATTTGCTTAGAGAAAGCACTTTTTTGATTTGTTGATTATTTTCGTATCGTTTAAACGTTTTTGACTTTAATTGATTTGCTTTCGCTTTGCCACTTAATTTATCCTTCGTTGTCAACGTGAATGCGTTTTTGAATGTTCTCTTAGGTAATTACGCGACGATTGTAGTTTTTTTGTATAGTTTTTAGTGAACTTTGTAAACAGTTTAATTGTAAATAGCATAGTATCATTGTAGACGAAGGAAAAATATTTTATTTAAGAAGTGAATAACTATAACTGTCATAAGCGTTAAAAAATTCGTTGGCAGAAAAAAGTACAACGCGCTTAAGATTTTGCCCCAACTTTATTAATGGTGCCTTGGCTGAGAATGCACTATGTCATTTGGATAGTGTGAAATGTTTTGTGGTGATTAGAGATTGATATTAGAAAATATGTGCTGCTTGTAGCTGCATTAGTACAGCCTGAAATTTAAACACGTTAACTTTCTAAATCCATGTTGATGTTAAGTTTTTTCTTTTGATAAACATAAAATGAAGAGTAAGTTGGTTTTTCTTATTACATTTTATACAGTTAGGAGGCTGTCGCTACACCGTGGATGTGCAAATAATTTCTGTGCAAGTTTATTGTTGCCATAGTAACTGTTACACACATGTTAATACACATGTATGAAATCAACGTAGATAGAAAATAGGTGCTCAGATATCGTTGTAGTTCGTTACTATAATGATCAGTACACTCGTACTTTCATTAAATTTACTCATAAACCTACGCGCAAAGTCCTGCAGATATACATAAATTATACTAGTTAAGCACCGTCCATCATTTAAGAAACACCTGATATCGCGTTGATGACTATCCGCTATGCCCTGCTGCGGAACCAGAGATAAATTATTTATTTATGTCTTTAATCTATTATTGGTTTGTTATTTGGCAGTATTTTATCGAGTATCACATAACGTTGTTTACAAATTATCTAATTATATTTTAGTCACTCACATATATTTATCGTATACTTAATATATATATTTCTATTCATAATCACACTCTTAATACACACACACACTCACTAACTATTACTAATGTGTAGTTTGCTCGACATCCTACGTCACAACAGGGATCCAGCAGAATACCAGCGTCAGGTTTAATAACCTGGCAATATGCTGAGCTGGACACCCATTTGTCACAATTTTGAGACACACATGGCGCATGACTGTCAATGACTTTTTTCCTCGCTTTGTTACTTCTTCACTATATCTATTACTTGTTCATGTATATTTCTTTTGTATGTGTCTCAGTTGTGTCAAATAAATATTTTTCTTTCTTTTTTCTTCTTCTTTCTTTCTTTCACCGCTACATCATATTTCCTTTCACAAAATCGGGATGAAAATCAATAACCACGTAACATGAATAAGCTGTAAAATATGCACATACATATGAATATGAATAGGTTATTCCATCTCTGTGTGTTCCAAGGTTGTGTGGCGGACGGGTCGCGAAATTGAACGGTTCATGTTGAACGAATGAACGATCGAAGGCGAAAGTACAATGTTTATACCGGTACCAGTATGTTTACCGATAAAATCTCCACGTTCTTCGAGTTAACCGAAGAGTTCGGAATTTTCAATAGATTATAAATATTATGAAAGACATTTATTTGCAGGAATATTGATAAGCCATACAGCAGTAGGTGGTTTTTCTAAATGCAAGCATTATCATATATTCCGCCAGCCCGCGCCTCATGCAAATATTGAAGTAGGTTTTTTTAGGGTTCCGTACCCAAAGGGTGCTAAACGGGACCCTATTACTCTCGCTACGTTGTCCGTCCGTGCGACCGTCCGTCCGTCCGTCCGTCTGTCTGTCACAGGGCTGTATCTTTTGAACGGTTCTCAGAATATGTGTTACTATGACTCCTATTAGGCCAAATAGTAATTAAAATAAAATAAAAGTCTAAAATTAATACAAGAAACCTCGACAAACATGTATTTTTTTAACGTTTTTGTTCCTGATCTATCTTTAAAATGGTAATACATACCGGCGTCAAACTTAGTCTGATTATTGTGCATACTATGTACCTTAGCAACAAATACTAAAAATAGGGCAAACACAGACATATGTTGTGGTACCTGCGTAAGAAAGAGATGCAAAAATGCACATTTTGCGCACGATACGTTGATGTCTTTTGATGAACTCTCGTAAATTAAAACAGTTTCTATGGGGTATCAGGTCAGTGGGTGGTACGGAACCCTTACTGAGTGAGCCCGACTCGCACTTGGCCGGTTTTTTACCTACTTCTCGTTCTAATAAGAAAAAAAACTTTCAGAAACAGTGACATTGAATTTCATTTCTCAGAACGGAAGAAAGTAGGTAACCAAACCTACCCTATCCTTGAAATCTATTTCTTTCTTTTTTTTTCTTCTTCTTTTAACCTTGAATATCACTAAAACTAATAAACATATTGAAAATTGTGGTCCATTTTTAGCTGCTGCTTGTCAAACTACATATTTAAAAATTCTGGAAAGTTTTGCAAAACCGTCAGACAATTATGATTCGCGATGATTTTACAAAGGTAGATGCTGTTCTTATCCTTTTAATGGCGTGTTTAAAACACAAAAAGTTTCTTTTGATCATACTATCGTTGCTCAGACCTTATAATGAAATCTTCTACTTTGAACGTTTAGAGCAAGATATTATATTAGTTTTTTGCTCCATACGACCTCGTAAAGATATCCTAGCGTATGAGACCACACAACAAACAATGTACTATCACATCCTTCATACCACAATATTAATTAACCCTATACATCAAATCATACATAAGCAAGGCTTAAGTTTATAAACGTGTAACATTAAGCCTGCTATTACGGGTCGAGCGTATATCCAAGTTAAAAGTGCCCCGGGGAGCGGAGAGGGTTAATTGTTACCTTTTGTTATTTTTGCATGTTAATGGACTTTTCTGATCATGCGAGCGTGTGGAGGGTTGCTGTGTGATGACTGATCTGTGTTTTGTTTTGTTTTTGGGTAGATAGACGTGATCGTTTGAGGTCGTTATCGTTTTCGCTTCTTCATCCCAGCTTTTAACTTGCCTATTGTTGGGTATAGATTGTTTGTGTGGTCATAAGCAATATTTTTTAGGGATCCGTACCCAAAACATACATGCAAAACTATAATTTATGTAACACCAGTATGTACCATGTTTCGTACAAATAAACATTTCATTTCATTTCAAAGGGTGCCAAATAGGACCCTATTACTCTTGCTACGCTGTCCGTCTGTCTGTCTGTCGTCACAGGGCTGTATCTTTTGAATGGTAATAGGTAGCCGGTTGAAATTTTCTCAGATTAAGTGTTGCTATAATACCCTATCACGACAAAAAAAAAAAACTATAAGCAAAGGGGGTCCCCATACAAGAAACCTCGAAAAACATGCATTTTTTTCTACGTTTTTGTTCTTTCTCTAGCTTTAAAACTGTAATACATACCAGCGTCAAACTTGGTCTGATTATAATGCATACTATATAGTTTAGCAACACATACTAAAAATAGGGCAAACACAGACATATGTGGTCGTACCTGCGTAAAAAAGAGATACAAAAATTCATATTTCGCGCACGGTGCGTGGATACTTTTGATGAACTCTCGTAAATTGAATCAGTTCCCTTACTGCGTGAGTCCGACTCGCACTTAGCCGGTTTTTCATGTCATGCATAGTTTTACGCAAAAATAATGCCAATCGCGCGGTCATTCTCTTGTCAAGCATGGTTTTACGAAAAACCATGCGAAATAGATTGCTCTGATTTACACAACGTTCAAGGAAATTTCTAGCTGTAGATTACCTCTACCGCTGAAAATAGAACAGAAATAGATACGATGGGTTAAATTTAAATTCAATAGGCGTAATTCGCTAGGTTAACTTTTATCTCTTCACAAAGTCGGGAGGATTCCTAGAACCTCACAAGTTTGTGGTTATAGAACGATTACAGAATTTTAATAAGATGTTCTGTTTTGAACTCTTACATTAAGGTTTTCTTTGATACCTCACTGATCTGTTTAAAAACAAAAGTGGTCGAGATTTTTTTATTTATGATAAAAATAGAGCTACAAAATATTATTCAATTAACTGTGAAGTCGCAGAAGTCTACCAAATTCATAGCAGTGACACTCCCTGTACGTGTGAGCTCGCCCGCCGGTGACCTTGAGCGCGTGAATGCAATAGGGCCGATACCAAAAGTGAATCGGGTGCAGTCTAAACATAATTATGCGGCTGAACATCAGCATTTTACACGGAGCTACTGCCATCAGAACCCCGTAACCCGTTTACTGGGTAATACTGACACGCGGAGGTTAGACCAGTTGTTAGACTTGCAGGCTTCTGACTATCCGTAACGACTGCGACATTTATTCGTATGACAACCGGACAGCTTAACGTGCTCTTCGAGGCATGGAGGGGAAACTAACTAGGAAGAGTAGTGGAACTACTACGCTACTCTTCCTATTATACTAACTTTGACCGGGAGCACGGGTTACGCTCAGCATTATGTCTGCACCTCTGGCTTGTCTGCACGCTTGCTTGGTGAAGGAATCGGATTGAGATTAATTGAATTAAAACATAGCTTACGTAGTTTATACTATGCCACTGGGGCAACGAGATTATCCGGAGAAGAACCGGAGTGACCAACATAGCTTGTAGGATCAGTAAGCTGAAGTGGCAGTGGACTGGCCATGTCTGTCGAAGGACCGATGGCCGTTGGAGCAGACGAGTCCTTGAGTGGAGACCGCGAATCGGCAAACGCAGCGTAGGGCGCCCCCCTACCAGGTGGACCGACGACCTAAAGAACGTGGCTGGGGGGGACTGGATGCGGAAGGCAGAGGACCGAGCTTTGTGGCGCAACTTGGGAGAGGCCTATGTCCAGCAGTGGACTGCGATAGGCTGAGTTAATTGTTTGACTGGGGCATGTAAGCGTAACCAATGCTGCAGTATGGGGGCGTCCCACCTGTCCTTTATGGTATTCAAGATGCTGTTGGGGCTGTCGCGCACCCTGCGAAGGATAGAAGCGTTTGCGAAGTGTTTGCGCATGATTGCGAAAAAGTCATCAGGTTGCGCGTCCGCAAACAAGTGAGATGCGCTGCAGTACCTCGGTAGCCCCATCAGCACCCTGCCCCTGAATGCATTATATTGAACGCGCAAAGCGTTGTATGCCTTCTGTAGGAATATAACTGATTGTGTATTGTGGTACTAAACTATATTTATAAGTGAGATTAAAGGAAACAATTACTGGGAACTTGAATGACTTTTAATAAGGAGCGATTAAACATACAGCAGTTCTATATATAGTAATCTAGGCTGTCATCTGTCATCATAGTGACAGCTGACGTATTGTTGAAGGTTGCGTTCCATTTCAACACCCTCTCCAGAACGCAAACCCATTGCTCTTGAGCAGCAGTTGTGCTTGTTACGGTAGAGGCCCTTGGTGAGTACATCAGCAACCATGGCATCGGTGCTCAGGTAGCGCACATCAATCTCTCCGCTTGAAACCTTTTCACGGATGAAGTGGTACCTCACATCTATATGTTTACTTCGATTGTGGAAACCATCGGTACCTGAAAGTCTAATTGTGCTTTGATTATCACAAAAAATTACCAAAGGTGAAATGGCTTTGTTGAACCATAGCTCATGATCCAACTGTTTAAGCCACAGTGCTTCTTGCATTGCCGACGTTAGTGACATGTATTCAGCTTCTGTTGACGACAATGCAACTGTTGGTTGCCTTTTAGAGTTCCAACTTATGGCAGCACCCTGAAACAGAAAAACTTGGCCCGAGCATGACCTCCTGTCCTCAATATTTGATGCCCAGTCTGCGTCACAATATCCAGTTATACTTTCTTGTATTTTTTCATACGTAAGCTTCATATATAAAGTACCTTTTAAATATCTCATCACTCTTTTAAGTGCAATCCAATGATCTTTGGTGGGCCTGTTATTAAACCGACTTAAACTGTTTACTATAAAAGCAATATCGGGTCTTGTACATTGAGATAAGTACAATAAACATCCCACAGCCTCATGATAAGGAATGTTGGTTAAGACTTCATTATCATCTTTTGCAGGTACTAGTTTCATACTGACATCACAAGGTGTGTGCACTATTTTGCAGTCTGACATGCCAAATCTTTGTAGGATTTTCTCTATGTACAAGGACTGATCCAATGAAATTTTGTCTTTACTTCTAGTGATTTTCATTCCAATGCAGTATTTTGCTTCACCAATATCTTTCATGCTGAAAATACTTATTAAGCTATTTTTCATAAGAGTTAAAGTTTTTTCACGATTATAAAAACAAAGTAAGTCATCGACATAGACTGCTATAAAGAAAATGTCAGATTCATTCTTAATAGAATAATAAACACAGGGATCTACTTTACATCTCAATAATCCAATTTCCAAAAGGGCTTTATTTAGTTTTAAATTCCACTGCCTGCTGGCCTGCTTCAGGCCATAGAGTGATTTTTTTAACAGACAGACTTTATTACCATCCTTTTCATACAACGGTGGCTGATTCATATATATTTCTTCCTCTATATCCCCCTGTAAAAATGCAGTGACAGCATCCATTTGATGTATTTTTAAGTCATATTTTACTGCTAGCCCAATTAAATATCTGAGAGAGGTATAGCGAAAAACTGGTGCAAACACTTCATGATAATCAATATTTTTCCTTTGTTTAAATCCTTTGATTACCAGCCTCGCCTTAAATCTTGAAATCTCCCCATTTTCATCAGTTTTTGTTTTATACACCCACTTACAAGGTATAGCCTTTTTACCTGTAGGCAGATTGGTTAAGACCCATGTTTGATTTTTTAATAAAGACTCATATTCTTCATTCATGGCATGTTTCCACTGTTGGGCTAAATCACTATCTAACGCTTGTTCAGTGCTCTGTGGGTCACAATTTAGTAGGCTCATTGCTGACTCATTGTTAAAACACATCAAAGATACAGGATCACTTCTCACCTGTCTCCGAGTCCTCACTGTCACATTCTCATGTGACAGTTCTAATGACTTTTCAGGTAAGTATTCAGAATCATTAGGATCCTCAACATCTTCATAAGAACTGTCATCGCTTGATATTGAAACAGGAACCACATCATTACTAGCTGTATTTGACTTTATGTTACTATCATTTAAATTTATTTCTACATTTTTCTTTGATGAAATGCATGTATTATTTACACTTGAAGACATGTACTCAGGGCAATTAACATGAACATGTGTTTTTTTTACAGTGTTCTCCAGGAAGACAACATCTCTACTCATTATGGCTTTCTTTGTTTTGGAATCAATAAACCTATAGCCTTTTGTTGTTTCACTATAACCAACAAAAATTAACTCACGTGATTTCATGTCCCATTTACGCCTCCTTTCTTTTGATATGTGCACCATTGATTTGCAGCCAAAAACCTTGAGGTGACTTAAGTCAGGTTTTGATCCTGTCCATTTTTCATATGGAGTGATTCCAGCAAGTGCACGAGAAGGAGAACGATTAACAAGATATGCTGCCGTCACTGTTGCTTCTGCCCAGTATTCTTTCTGTAAACATGCATTAAAAATCATACATTTTGCCCTCTCCACAAGAGTTCTGTTCATGCGCTCAGCGCGACCATTTTGCTCCGGAGTGTAGGGATTGCTAGTCTGATGTGTTATGCCGGATTCCTTAAGATACTTTTCAAAACTATGATTAACATATTCTTTGCCATTATCAGACCGAAGAACTTTTATACTTTTACCTATTTTATTTTCTACCAGTTTCTTAAATTCTCGAAATTTTTCTAGTGCCTCACTTTTGTGGGCCATAAAATACACAAAAACCTTGCCGGAGTAATCGTCAATGAAGCTCAAAAAATACCTGGCCCCTCCTAGCGATGTAGTCTCCATTGGTCCACATACATCGCTATGAATTAGTTCTAGCAAATCCTTTGCTCGGGAACTCACATGTTTGAATGGTTGCCTGGCCTGTTTTCCTTGTAAACATGACGTGCATATCATGTCCTCTTTGGTTGATGATAACTTTATACCAACAGCACAATTTTGTAGTTTGTACAAATCATTAAAATTAATATGAGCTAATCTTTGATGCCAGAGAAAATTATCTTCATCAATAACTGCAGATAAAGCTTGATTATTACACATATCAAGTTTATAAGTTCCATTTACACAGACAGCTGTTGTCACTTGTACACCTTTATTATTTAAGACACGGCAGCCATCTTTGCAAAACTCAATTTTACAGCCATTCTCAATTATTTTGCTGACAGACAGTAAGTTAGTGGCTAATTCCGGAACATAAAATACATTGGTTACCTGTATTTTGTTTAAAATGCCATCCTCACTCTTGACTGTTATCTGTGCGTTTCCACATGATTCAACTTTGAGCATCTTGTCATCAGCTATGCGGACATGACTTTGTGATGGTTTATATTCTTCGGATAACCATTCCCTGTTTCTGGTCATGTGTACCGATGCTCCGGAGTCTATGTACCAGTTGTACTCATCATTAACTGAAACTGCTGAAAAAGCTGCTACAAAACCAGTGTTAGTATTTTTATCAGAGTTCTGTTTCTTATTTCTGCAGAACTTGCCTAGATGGCCATACCGATTACAGCTATAACAGCGTGGACCCTTTGTTTTTCCTTTGTTATCGCTATTATTATATTTATTTTTAAACTTAGGTGTAAATAATGCAGAAGTTGTGTCTGTGGGTTTCACATCTTGTAAAATCTTAGTCTTGACCAAGTCTGCAGATATGGTGACACCAGAATTTTCCAGTGCCATGAGCATAGGCTTGTAAGACTCGGGCAACCCTGCAAGCAATAATGTACCGAGCCATTCATCGTCAACCTTGAAGTTTATGTTACGGAGCTTATGAGCTGTAGCCATGATTTTATTTACATAATCTTCGATACTGTTACTATTATCCAAAGTGGTAGTAATTAGGGTCTTTAACAAACCAACTTTTCTAGTAAGACCGGAGTCGCTGAAGGCTTTTTCTAAATTATTCCATACCTGTTTAGCAGATGTGCATTCCTGAATGTGGACATAATTGATCGGGTCCACCAGTAGGATTATTTTGGATTTTGCCTTTTTGTCCTTTTTTGGGTCCACGTTTGTCCCTTCGACGCATTCCCAGAGTTCCTCGTGGTCCAAGAAAGTTTGTACTGCAAACTTCCATGTTGAGTAATTATCTCTGCCAGCTAACTTTTCAATGTTAAACGTACTATGCGATGAATTTGAAGCCATCATTGAAAAATATGTTTGCCACGCGCCTCGTTGCAAATGGATTCCGAGCCGGCCGGCAAAAATTTGTATCCAACAATATTCTGACAATCCGTGATATTTCCTGAAATAAAATGCGCAACCACGCTCTGCTACCATGTAGGAATATAACTGATTGTGTATTGTGGTACTAAACTATATTTATAAGTGAGATTAAAGGAAACAATTACTGGGAACTTGAATGACTTTTAATAAGGAGCGATTAAACTTTTTTTTTTTTTTTCGAATTGACTACTCGCAGGAAGCACTAGAGTGCTCTTTCTGCTTAACCGGGCTTGGGGGCGGAGAGTCCCGTGAGGGACTCCATCCGCCTACGAGCGATTAAACATACAGCAGTTCTATATATAGTAATCTAGGCTGTCATCTGTCATCATAGTGACAGCTGACGTATTGTTGAAGGTTGCGTTCCATTTCAACACCTTCTGCCCAATGAACCCAATTTCAGTTTCTCTACAATGAACCCTTGAGCTTGTTTCTGAGCATGGTTTGAAGTACCTAGGACTTCTGTATAACTTTTTACTATTTGTTTCTCCAATAACAGAAGATCACTTTCGAAGTTTCTGGTATTATACCTGCGTTTATCTAAATAAGAGTGTAGGTGAAACAATTTTCAGCTGCCGAACTTTCGCATGTAGGTCACTTGTAATTGTAAATTGTAAGTGATATAATCACTTTTAATAATGATTTAATATTTAATCTGATTATTTTTATTCAACAGTTTTTAGGGTTCCGTACCCGAAGGGTGCCAAACGGGGCCCTATTACTCTCGCTACGCTGTCCGTCCGTCCGTCCGTCTGTCTGTCACAGGGCTGCATCTATTGAACGGTAATAGGTAACTGGTTGAAATTTTCTCAGAAATTGTTTTTTTCAACGTTTTTGTTCCCGCTCTATCTTCAAAACGGTAATATATACCAGCTTCAAACTTGGTCAGATTATAGTGCATATTATGTAGTTTAGCAACAAATACTTACTAAAAATAAGATAAACATAGACATATGTGGTGGTACCTGCGTAAGAAAGAGATGCAAAAATTCATATTTCGCGCACTGTACTTTGATGTCTTTTGATAAACTCTCGTAAATTAAATCAGTTTTTATGGGGTATCAGGTCGTTGAGAGGTACGGAACCCTTACTGCGCGAGTCCGACTCGCAGTAGGCCGGTTTTTCCAAATGATTTGTGTCCTTACGTATGAATATAACAGGGTTTTTGTTACATACTGTTTCTGTTACTTTTATTTTGGTCAAACAAATAAATTAAATAAATAATCCTTTAGAATTCAGATCCGTCAGAAACCTTCTAATTTAAACACAAATACTAGATATACACCTACCCGTTGAGAGATCGTCTCATCTATTATTCCTTATCTCTGAATATTTAGTACGTAGGGCCTTGGCCCACATCGACGGCATAGACTGAATTTCTGAAGCGATTGATGAATAGACCCCTGGCTATAATTCAGTGAAAATGTAGGGTCGAAGTAATGGTCCTTTGTAACCTATTTTAAGCAGATTCAGTTTGTAGTTGACATGTCAATTGTTTGAAGCATTCAAGTAAAGCTTCAATCGCTCAAAAAGAACGTCGTCAATTTTTTTTTTAAATCAGTTGATTACAATATTTTTGTTCACATAAATTGACAAAATATAGGGAACAGCAGATTTTTTTTCACGATACCAGCTTTGGTTCCATAGTAAAAGTTGTTCATAATGATGAGTACAATGACCCCTTTAGAGGTTTAGTATTTATAAACTACGAATAAGGTTGCATTTAGAACGTCGTCTTTTCAGCGCCATACTGTCGTTGATTAATCTTCTCTCTTGTCTCTTTCTCTTCGACTTTTCCTATTTATTTTTGGGTCACCTTCCAGTATAACCAGATGCAGCTGAATATCAGTATTAAGATTAGACCAGTTGTCAGACTTTTGGGCTTCTGACTATCCATAACGACTGCTATAGATATTCTGCAACTGGGACAGACATCAATTCTCGCGGTGAAGTGGTGAAACATATCTAACCACTTTTTTTATGAAAATAGATATTTTAATTTTAGTGTAACGTTGCTTCATACTTGGATTTCTCATGTCATGAATGCATTTACAGCCACCATTTTATGTCATTCCCGAAACATCTATCTATATTCTATACATATATATATATTTGTTCCATGCGTGAATCGAATCCGTAATCAATTGAAATCAATCAATCAATCCGCAGAGGTCAATTGCTCAGCTGATGCACCAAACGTGCCATCATTCATATGAATTAGGTAAAATAAAATGTTGTTGAGTTCCTAGTCTTGATTGTACAAAGAAACCTCATCTATCAAATCAATCATACGCAATTATCTATTCTCGTAGTGTGATGTGATATTACATACAATGTGAGGCCTAGCATTGTCCAGCGAAGAACGCGACAAGATATTATCGACATGTGTCGCCGGCGCCGGCAGCGGATGCCTGCCAGGGTAAGGCCGTGGCCTGAAATATAGCGTGGCGGGAAAAATATTATTTCTGATTAAAAAATGTATGCTCATAAGTAAAAAATCTTGCATAAATATCGCTAAACACTTCTGAAAATAAAGCATGCTAGAAATGTTCCTGTTTTTTGTTACTAGCTAATTAATTATGTACCTCTTGACGTTACTTTTACATATCTAAATGTCTAATTGCTGTATATAATCAGTTCATTGCTGTCCCGCTGCTGGGACTTCTTCTGAAGCTTCTGATAATTAAATTGCATCTGTTACAGTTGCTTAGTGAATGAAAACAGTGGCTCTTACCCACATACACAACTCGACTTTTAAGTAAATATTGACTTATTTGAACACGGTACAAATAATTTGTGTTCTACTACTATCGTATCTTCAATGTAATATACTACCACATATTAGATTAAAAATTACAGCCATTCCTCAGGATAGGCCCTAAATAATTTAGATCCTGTCACTGTAATTAAGCTAGTTACCTGTCTATACAAAATCTCTTTAATATTACAGCTATGCCAAATAATTTATAATTCACACATGTTACGATCGCTTCCGCTTGCGTCCAGGCCGTGGCCTGTCTTTGTTAATATGCGACGAGGCCCACAACGGCCCTCCGGGGAGGATAGGATGCACCGCTTGATTAGTTCACTATGAACAACACTAGAATACAGATGAATCTCCAATGTATGTGGGATAGGAAGAGTGCACGTTTATGCATTCTATTAGTGCACCGTGCACCGATGTTGGGAAGATGTGGACAAAATATAGTATTGTTTTATTGTGAAGGGGTAACGAAGTAGCTGAATACTGAATTATTATTATTATTTTAACATAGAATAGAATGATGCATTAATTTTTATCACGCTTTCTACATAACTAGTACTTAATTTTGTTATCTGCTGTTGTGTTTACTTACAATCACTTGCTTTTTTTCTTTTTGTGCTTTTGTCATAACATTGTTTTGTAAATTTTGAAGAAAATGTTCACAATAAGCATTATGCGGTTTTCGATAGAAATATTAATTTTATTTAAGTTGAGTTTAAGCTCAAGCTCAGGTACCTAATGTTTTTTAACTTCATTTTATTATAAAGTTATGATAGGTACTCTTTGGTATTCTTGGTATTCTATTTAAAGTAAGATTCAAAGATACAAACATTTAAAATACCGTAAAATGCCCTAACTTTGCCAACAAGCCGTACTTTGCCTAAGGCATTAACTTATTTTTTACACACACTGACACTTTATAACTGAACCAAATGTTAGCGTTGTCATAGTTTTCAAAGCTCCCCAAGTACGGAAATCATAGCTATTATAGTTTACTCAAAAAATAACTAGGCAAAGTAGGGCTTGTGGGCCAAGTTAGGGCACTTTACGGTATATTACTGTATATCGCTTTTACGCACTCGCAGCAAAACTAAAAATAAACGGACCGTGAACACAAATTGAACCTTCGGGTTCAATTTATCAGTGTTCAATACACCGGTTAAATACACCAGAAGTCTACTGATATAATGAACTAAAAAAAACCGGCCAAGAGCATGTCGGGCCATGCTCAGTATTATAGGGTTCCTTAAGTAGGTTCTAATTACAAACGAATCAAATCGAATATTAATCATTGCTATTATAGTTTTTGCAAACAGTGCCACCTAGCGCAAAATTTAAGAAGTGTGTCATATCAATATAACACAAAGTTTCTTTTAGTGATTTTTTTTAAATAGAAAGGAACTAAAGGAGCATTATTTGCTAAAATCATTTTTTTCTAAGGCCAATGACCTATGAACTAGGACGTCTTAAGTATTTTTCAGTTCTCTTACTATAACTCAAAAATTTATTATCACATTATACTCGAAATAATTTTAAAAGAGAGTTTTTATAAAGGTCTATCAATGTGGAAGACTATAAGTTTCTACGTTGCATAGTTTAGAAATGGCAAAGGGACACATTGCAAGCCACTTTTGCGAACTCTATTTCGCAGAAGGTATACCTGATAAAAAAGTTATGTATGAAACATTACCTTCATTTTGGTAGACCTATTAAATGACAACCCACACGAGGGGGTGCAGCGAAAAAAAAAAATTCATCCCCATTTCACATGTATGGGCGCCACCCCTAAAATAGGTTATCAAGATTTTTTTATTCTTTTAAAATTGAGATCTTCATCTAAACCATTTTTTAACAAAATTTCATTTACTTATGTTTATAACTGTAGAAGTTATTAAGCTGTGAAGGATTAGGACAGACAGACAGACGGACGGACATGACGAAACTATAAGGGTTCCTTCTAGGACTACGGAACCCTAAAAACCACAGATTATCTATCTACGAAATGTCAAATGAAATATCTACGTTTTTTTTTTTTCACCACCAGACGCAGCACATAGTGTAGAAAAAGTATCACCTGACGTCCACTGGACACTGCAAACGACGTCATTTGAAACTTACACTTCTTAGTACATCACAATAACCTCATATTTCTTTGTTTTGACACCTCACTGGAACACCCTGGGTGTTATTGAAACACGATGCGATTCTGAAAACGTATTTGCATTTTGTTTGTATAAACAATTTGTAATGGTGGGTGAGTTATGCAATTGATATTGTAATGAGCTAGGCTTGACCTGAGACTTTGTTTTTGGGTGATAGAATTATTGCTGCAAATTGATAGTACTTTATAGTCATAGAGTAATAAGACATAGAGTGCTAGTTTCATTCAAAGTTCCGCTCAAAGTTGAAGCACAAAATTCTATCGATGTGCAAGCTGCAAGTAAAATATTCGTCGACACACACGGCGCGCGTAAGCTGTACGAATGGAGCCAGTTGCTTCAAATTGTGCGCGCGGACTTGGTTTCTATGTGTAGTTATTCTAAGGGTTTTCGGCTTTAGTTTACCATCCTGGGGGTCTACTCCCGTTTGACGATACTCGATAAATCGTACGATTCATCGCACAATTTGCTACTCCGGTCAACCATCGTTCCCTTATCGCATGCGATGATCGTGTTTTGACGTTTGTTTCTCTAATCTCCGGTCAATTTCATACGACTATGAACTGTAGTCTATATTAATTGTGCCTTTTTTATGTGCCTATGTTTATTGCGTAGGTATGAGTCGGAACGAAAGTTCGTACTTCGTTTGTCGTTCGTAAAACGCGAGTAGACCCCCTGGCCTGTGCAGGGAAACGGACAACACAGCATTCCTGAACTTTTTGGAGCCTTTCAAGGTATGTAAGTTTCCTCACGATGTTTTTTTTTATAATTGAAATAAGACATGGAAGAATATATAATATAGAATAAGGCATGGAAGGCAAGTTTTCAACCGCTAGGCCAGCACAACTTTTTTTAATCCATTTTTTTCATGCACAAAATATTGAACAAAATAAAATAAATCAGATATTAAAAAAATCTCCCCTAAATGTCGCATGTTATAAATAATAAAAATGGGATATCGATTAGAACACTGCACAGAGGGTTGCCTCGTGTCTATGGTGACAAAAAGTTGTGATATGCCACAACAATGCACGTGCTCGAACCACTGGGCCGAGTGTAATGGGAGACTAGAATTCAGATAGTAAAATAAATGTATTTTTGGCGAGAATGTGTTTTGTTACGGCGCATTGGTTTTTTAAATGTAACATGCTTGCCATTTAAGATACATGGGTGTAGTTTCAGATGCATATCTACAATTTCTTTTCATGTTTGAAACGAGAACCAAGTACTGAACATTCTTCTTTAATAAGTCCCTTGTTTCACACTGTTGTGTCAACCTGTATAACATACATACCTACCCAGATAAGACAACTGTAAACTGCTTCAGAAATTAGTCATTCAAAAGACAATAGGTACGTCTTGTTTTCCTCCAGCAGTAAAATGTTTGTGAAGCTCTTCAATAAGCTAAATAGGTACGTTTGTTCTCCGCGCGGGTTCACTCCGCTGACTCCGCGGGAATGGATTCCAATTCACAATGTTACACACGTCAATTCACATAGCTTGTGTTCACATTTCAATGACATAATCTACAACTGAAAGGCAGTTCATTAAATTTTATTTATTTATTTATTACTATGGCCTATGACTTCGCCCGCGTATAGTCCGGTTTATCACAGAAATACCTTACCACACATCAAGGGCGGATCCAGGGGGGGGTCATGGGGGTCATGACCCCCCCTGGGCCTAGGTCAACCACAGTTTTTTTCCTGTGTAAATAATTTACTAAATGAATATGCAATGAATGAATGAATTAATGTTTGTATGTGTTACGAGTACATACTAATGTAACAAGATAAGATACACACATAAAAATTACTAAATTTACGTCGCACCCGAATCCGTTCGTTCATTGTGAATAATATTCGCGTGATTTTGCAGCATCTCTTCTCCAATCACTCCGCTACGTCTTATGGCCTGAATATCGATAACGAATCGATTGAATACTTAGCTTACCATCAACAACAGAAATAACTACGATGTTAGCCTTACAAAACCTGGCCGAAGTAAAAATAATTCAAGAACCTTAAAACATCGATATTAGATGATAAGTAATTAGTTTTTTGAAAATCGGAGCTCTTAAAACGGTTGTTTGCAAAAAAGTACCAAAAAATATCGCGCTCGCTGCGCTCGCGCTTAGGCTCTATTTCATTGCCCATACAGGTGTAAGACTACCATAGCGTGAATCTATAATATTTACTTATCTACGCTATGGTGTCTACTATTAGTCGTTCTAGGCGCCGCAAGAATGGGTTGTGCTCAAATAAATGCGTACTCTTTTGTCACAGAATGTCTATGTTTTCACAGTTTTTGTGAAGAGCTAATTAATCGGTTTGTTCAAGAACAGTCCAAAAAATTTCGCGCTCGCTACGCTCGCGCTTGTCTTTCTATCCTTCCTTTTTCTGCGTACCAAGTAACTATTCCGTTGCATTAATATTCTACAAAGTGAAAATTCAAAGGTCTAAAATTCACTTAAATTCATGTTTTAGCAAAAATTACGAAAATCCTAGAATTTTATTGGTCGAAAGATTTTTCCTAAAGGTCTAACTCAGCATCAAAAAAAATTAGATTCAGGGCTGGATATAAGTACGCGACTCCCCCCTGACACAAAGGCTGGATCCGCCCTTGCCACACATCCCTCGAGAATTGCTCATTTTCCCGGGATAAAAAGTAGCCTATACGTTAAAACAAGGTATAGTCCATCTGTCTGCCAAATTTCATCTAAATCCGTTCAGCTGTTTCAGCGTGATTGAAGGTCAAGCAAACAAACAAACATCCATACTTTCACATTTATAATATTAGTCGGATAACGTAACTAGATGATGTTAAAAATGTAATAATTGTGTTAATTCAGGACATGGTCTATCTGTACGCCAAATTTGATCCAAATCCCTTCAGTCATTTATGCGTTACATCATAGTAACAAACATCCAACCGTCTTTACAAAGTTTTACGTTTGAAATATTAGTTGGGTCAGGGCCGTCTCTAGCTTATCTGGCGCCGGGGTGCGAACGCAGCCCAAGCGCCCCTAAGCCATTTCAGCACCCCCCTCACCCCTCGGTCACCCTCGGTGGTATAAGTTTGATAATGATTACTATATACAGCGCCAAGCGGAAATTACTGTTTGTTAGATTTCGGGCCTCAGCGCCCTCGAAGCCTCGCTGATGCCTCAGCATCATCCGGCTGCGCTGCAAACCTTGCACCCCTGGGTTAAGGCGGCCGTAAGTGGGGTAAATTAACCTTGTATCAAAATAACAATGTCTTGATGCCTTTGGTACTTATTTTGGGGTCTGCTCCAACATGTTTTATTTCATAATCATAATCAATCGTTTATTTGCCAGAAATACAATAATGGTATAAAGATAAGATCTTTCAAGCCTAGATGTCACTGTATTCTGCCTGCAAGCAAGCGTCAACTCAGCCTATCGCAGTCCACTGCTGGACATAGGCCTCTCCCAATTTGCGCCACAACACTCGGTCCTCTGCCTTCCGCATCCAGTCCCCCCCAGCCACGTTTTTCAAGTCGTCGGTCCACCTGGCGTGCAAATTTTATTTTACATTATTATTATTCATTTTAGCTTGACATAGTAATATTGGTGTAGAATCTTCGTCGTATGATTTATTTATTAGGTATGATGTCATGTAGCTTTTATATTGTCGCTAGTTTAGTGTAAGTACTATTATTGATCGAAGATTTTATTATTTCCTTGTTATCCTAGTAAAACTTTATAGGAGTCTTGATTTTTCTCATGTCCTCAAGATAAATCATCCTATTACAAGATAGTGGAATTTTATAAGTTTAATGTCATCAGGTGCGATGTTTTATATCTATTTTAATGACTGTTAGCTCATAACACGGTATAAACACCATGCATGGCTGTGACGTGCTGTTGGTAATAAACACACGTTTCTCATTATTCAATTAAACAAATACATACATAAATACATATTATCACGCCTGTTTCCTATTGGGGTAGGCAGAGACTATGGATTTCCACCTGCTACGATCCTGACACACCTCTTTCGCTTCATCTACGTCCATTAACCTCGTCATGCATGCTCGTCGGTTTAGAGAACTCTTAATCTGTCATTTTTTGAGAACATCCGCGATTTGATCGCGATACGTTCGCCGAGGTCGTCCCCTTCCAACTCTTCCATCAACACTCGCTTCGTCGTATACTTGTTTCGTCAATCCTCGTCCATCCTCTCTATATGTCCAAACCATCTTAACAAAACAAATGATAAATCATATTACAACTCATAAAAAATAGCTTATTTAATAAAGGACTACATACATACATTCGCGAGCAACTCAGTAAAAGGGAGTCTTTCAAAGGAGCACCACAAAGGATGCGAACACACGCGATCGGAAGCGTCAATGTGTACGAATACGTCTGAGCATTCTTTGAAAATTCGAACGAATGGATTCCTCCATTTACGACTAATAGCTTTAGGTATACCTACTCGCATTATCATTTGGATGTAAGTAGGTACCGATTCTTATAAGAATTAACCACCCTTTTACTCCCCTGGGATGTCCAGGGTGTCGTGTATCAAATGTATAAGGGAATTATAAAGATAGATATAATATACATTACATGCAAGTAGATATTGATTCTATTTTCCTACTTATATGTGTACAAGGTGTAATTAAAATAACTGAAAACCTCTTAAGGACTCATTGTAGGTACTCATCATTATTAACAACTTTTACTATGGGACCAAACCTGAATTCGCAAAAATACTGCTGCTCCATACATTTATGATCACATAACTAGACAAAATGTAGTCAACAACCACATACATAGTAAAAAATATTTTCTGTGGCAACAACAGATTTTTTTGAAACGCTAAAACGGCTGATTAGGTTTGAATGAAATTTGTCACACAAATATACAGTCAAACCTGGATGAGCGAGAGTTCAAGGGACCAGAATCTTTTTCTCGCTCATTGTGGTTTTTCACTTAACCAAGTTTCTCACTTATAGTGGTGCAGGAGCGGTTTTTCTCACTTACAGAGGTAACTAAATAGCTGTAGACACTTTCTTTGCAATTGATACATATCAACTGTAACAAGTTTGACGAAAAGGTCGGTGCAGAAGCACATATTTTGGCCACTCTAAAAGAATGTGGTGCAAAAACAATGACCTGGGTGGGACACAAAGACGCTCGATTTGTTGTTTTTTTTTTTGTTAGTTAGGCGAACCATATGTGCGTTAGTTCCGCGAAATTAAAAAAGTGTCATAACAGATAATGAATATACGCTCAACTCTTACTTATAGAGGTATAGGGCATGGCAGTCTCAGTTATAGAGGTCCAGACGTGAAAACCGACTCTCTCATATAGAGGTTTCTGTTTCTCGCTTGTAGAGGTTTTCGAGGATTAAAATGACGGGACCCGGCAATTACTCTCACTTGTAGAGTTTTCTCGTTTATCCAGTTCTCACTCACCCAGGTTTGACGGTACAACTTTTTTTTTTATGATGTATAGATCTGCTCTTGACCGCAATCTAGACAGCTTAAAGATAACATAACCAGCTACCGAATTGCCACTCACTCGCGATCGCAATCAATAGGATTTCAATGTTCATTGCTCCGTCTGTTTCAACAATTCGTCTTATCGGCAACTATGTACTAAGCAATGAATATTGTTGTAATTTCAAAATGAAAGCTAATGTCAATGGCAATGCATTACACAATAACCCCACCGGATTTAATATATGCTTTTTATCCCGGGGTAATCAACAGTTCCCGAGGAATTAAATTATACGCTGGCGAATTTGCGGGCAAAGTCTAGTCATACATAAAATAACAGAAGAACGATACATTTATAGAATATAGGATCCGTTGAATCAATTTACGTGGGAATTGAAGATAAAAGATAAGATAAATAGATACATAGCGTTATTTAAAACACGTTTGGGTCCCGCAAGCAATCACCGGATACTGAGCACTTTCCCACGGGCCAGGAAGAGGTTAGTGCGTTTGTGGTCGACTATCTACCTACATGACGGATTTGACCACAAATGTATAACACCGACCTTTCAATGGAAAATGAACCTTTTTGGCTGTGCAATAAAAAGATAACTGCAGTTATAGTAACGTTTATTAAGGTTATGTCGAGTGCAGTTGTTGAGATTCCCATTATGATGTCATCCCATGTAACACACAAGTACCTACCTAGTTCAAAAACCGTTTAAAGGTAAGTTATTTCCTAATGCTATAATTAATAACTATCGGTCATAGAAATAATACTGCCACAGACCAGTAAGCCTCAAGACTCAAGACGCCACATAAACAAAATTTTGCATGAGAACACAGTCGTAAAATGTTGGCGGGGACCGGGGGGCGGACGGCGCGTTATGATTGGTCGGCTCAAATGTTCGGTGATATGATTGGTGCCACTCGCTGACGGAGTGACGTCCCGATTGGTGGCTGGGCATAAGATATGCAGTGCTACTGCATATGCTTTGTGACCGGGGGTATCCGTCTAGAGGCTTACTGGATTGTGAATACTGCCAATTACCGTTTAAATCCAACATGTCCATAATGACAATATTTGGTCAAATAAAGAATACCTATGTCCAATTTTCTCGGTCACATTCGTCAGACACATACAATGTGACGGTCACTTAACAAAACTAGTTACGCCATAATATCTGAAAGACGTAAGATAAGTAACTGTCCCGAATGGGAATCGAAACCCCCATCTAGAAGTAGCAGCACTGAAAGTACTCTTAGCACTCAATTAAACCTTCAATATTAACACAAACTTCGCTCATCCTACAACCGCTGCCTGTTCTCTGACTGGCGCTTAACCCTCACATACTCGGGTTATGTATAGGCAGAGTCCACATAATCACAAAAGTCAAAGTGTTCCAGTGAGCAGCGCAAGGTTATTGTCTGTTAATTTCCATTTCCCAGTGCACGATCCCACGGGAACTTGACTTTTCATATAATGGTGTAGTTTTTGCAACGGATCTGTTTCACTTCCTATTTGAACTACTATTGTGTACTGTGTACAAAAATCCAGAACCCGTTGCGTAGCAGTCGTGCTTGCGACCATTAGACTGTGATTAGACCTACGAGGCAGTGTAAATAAATAAATATAAATATTTTTGGGACATTTTTACACAGCACCATCTAGTTCCAAACTAAGCAGAGCTTGTGCTATGGGTGGATATATAAGACAATGGATATAATACTTATATACTTTTTTTTTGTAAATACATACTTATAATACAGAAGTAACACCCAGACCAACAAAAACACTTGTTCATCACACAAATATTTGTGTTCTGTGGGAATCGAACCCAAGACCTCGGGATCAGCAGTCCGACACTCGAACCACTAGACCACAGCCGTCAAATTACGTATGCTGTTAAGCATGAGCATAAAAATCTAAATGATAAGGTAATAGAAATGTTATCGACTGTCGTTTAATACCAACACATAAATACGCAGTTAGGCACACCATGTTTCTAGCATTCAATGCAAAATAAATTAAACCTAAAAAAATCCGCTGTAAGATATGCAGCAAAATAAAATTTTAGTGACTGCATCCAAAACAGCACCGATGATCAAGTAAACGGTTCGCGTACTGGTGTCCTACGAGACACCTGCACGCGGCGACAAGTTCACGCGCCTTTACCACTTCTATTGCCTTATTATTTAGATTTCAATGTCATAACCTGATTTGAGTCCAAAAGTTTTAGAATATATTTTAAAATTCAACGTTTGCTCGTTTACTGAAAAATTTAATAAAACTTTTTGTCAAGAAATTGAGCTGATGGAAATAGTAACTGAAAAGCGAAAAATAAAATGAAGCTTTTTGTCTTAATAACTAATCTCCTAGCTAAACTAATGTAATTAACAAAAATTATGAGTCGGCGCCAAACAAACAAGCAAAGTGCGTGCGAGTTGCAAGTGGTCGAGCAGAGAACGCATTTTTGGAAAGTTATTGTTTATCGTTGAAAATTTCACGTTGTATTTGATGGTATTTTGTTTTATTATTTCTTTAAAGTAATGTAATGTAAGTAATAGCCCGAAGAATTGCCAAACATAAGTGGCAGTGGGCGGGGCACATTGCTCGCAGAACGGATGGCCGATGGGGCAGTAAAGTTCTGGAGTGGCGACCGCGTACTGGAAGGCGCAGCGTGGGTAGGCCCCCCACAAGGTGGACCGACGACCTGGTGAAGGTCGCGGGAATCCGCTGGATGCGGAAGGCACAGGACCGGTCGTTGTGGCGATGCTTGGGGAGGCCTATGTCCAGCAGTGGACGTCTTTCGGCTGAAATGATGATGATGATGATGAAAGTAATGTAACGATCTTCGTTGATTGTTTGTTTGGCGCCGACTCCTAATTAGTTATTTACATTAGTTTAGTTTTAAGACTAAAAAGTTTCATTTTATTTTTCGCTTTTCTGTTTCTGTTTTTGTTGGTTCAATTTTTATCAAAAAGTTTTATTTTTAATTTTTGTGGCTAAAATCTAACTCCAGGTCTCCATTATGTTGTAGTGTCTAGAACTACATTTATGTGTGCCAAGTTTCAACAGAATCGGTTAACTAAGGATTCAGTGGGTGAACAAGCACTCATCCCCTGTTTTCCTACCCTTAGGGGTGGATTTTGATTTTCGAATTTAAATGGGATCAACTTCGAGATATACTCTATCCATTAAAAAATATTCATCAAAATAATCGGACTACTCTGTAAAAAGTTATGCGTGGTCATACATAAAAAAAAAATATACGCGTCGAATTGAGAAACTTCTCCTTTTTTTCGTCGGTTAAAAAAGTGACTCAAAGCCTTTTAAATATTATGTTTATATAAATACACGCCAAAACTTTTATTATCTTACAAGCAACGCTTTTTTGTTTAATCGACAACAAACGTACCGCTTCTGTAAATAAAATTCTTTAACAAAGGACGACACGAAGACTTAAACTGTAACTTTTTGCAGGAGAGTATTAAAAATAGATTCGTAAATCATTATCCAAAGAAGCTTCACGGGCTTCACTGCCGCTTTTTATTGAATTGCATTCGAGAATCAGTCAACTATAATCTTTAAAAAAAGGCATAGACTACCTACATGAAAACGTTGACCTTCCTACAGCACGCTCGAAAACAAATCCAACGTTACAAATAATAGGATTCATTTTCAAACGGTTTTTGTCAGGAGATAACTTTGTCACACTCTGAGCATAGAGCACGGGACATGTTCGAAGATATTACGCGACATTAAAAAATAGCACGACCACTTTACAACCCTTCTTTTCTTCGTGAACCCGCGTGTCGACGCATATTCATCGATAGCTTTCAACATATCAAGTGAAATTGAACTGTATTTATAATGAAGTAAAATCGATATTGACATGGTAAAATAGATGTAGTCACACTGTATAGAGTAATTTTATTACGATGAACTAGGGATGTGCGGAATGCAAAAAATCTGGAATCTGGACGCTTTGTTTCTTCATATTACTGTTTGTTTCTGTGGAGCCTGAACTTGGTTATTAATAGTTATTATACGTGGAAATATAAAAGGTTTCTTGGGTATGCTGGCTGTGAAATCCGCTGTATGGCATTTTTAATTTCGTTTTATTAAATAGATATGCAGAGGCCGGTATGTAGTAAGCAAAAGCCACGAGACCATAGAAATTTAAATAAAGGTAATAGAGGTGGCAAAGACGCGTGAACTTGTCGCCACGTATCGTCTTTTAGAACACAGTGCGCGAACCGTTTGCTTGATCGTCAGTGCTGTTTTGGACGCAGAGTCACTAAAATTGTAATTTGCAGCATATCTACAGCGGTTTTTTTTGGCTTAATTTATTTTGCATTGAATGCTAGAAACATGGTGGGCGTGATTGCGTATTTATGTGTTGGTGGCGGAAAACAAGCGACATTTGTTTCCGTAGTAAAAGACAGTAGATAACATTTATTTCCCCCAAGGGGTAGGCAGAGGTGTTATAGTACACCCACATTTCGCCAGTTATGTTATAAGTCCCATGTAATAGGGGGCGAGCCTATTGCCATTAACCGGGCACAAATCCAGACTCCAGGCTGCTACTGAGAATTTCCTAATGAAAAAACCCAATAACATTTAGCTCGACACGAGAATCGAACCCAGATCCCCATGCTCAGCAGTCGCGCTTGCAACCACTAGACCAACGAGGCAGTCATAACATTTCTATTACCTTATTATTTAGATTTCTATGCACAAGACACAGTGGTTTCACTGAATGCATTCCTTAGTATATATTCTATGCCTACACTAAGTAAATAGAAAACAAACAACAGAATCTGTGGGAGATTGATGTGAATGTGAGATAGAATTTATTTTATATAATTAAGCGAGAAATATCGAATTTAACCGAGCGATGTCGATTTAACCCATCGACACCGATCACGAATAATCCCAACACTATAATTACTCGATGAAGCTATTTTAGTGTTGCTACAAACCGCAACAATGAGCTATAATGACGCTGGCTTTTTATAAAAAGCTTATTATCCTCACTAAGGACACACTCCTGACATCTAGGGATTTAAAAATAAAATGAAAATATAGATAGGTACAGTCAAGCGCTTAATGATGGTAACAAAACCAATATAAGCAGAAGCTGTCTTATATGAAATTTACATACTAAACCAGTTCCACGTATGATTGTTCAGTTAACATTGATTTCTGGCTGGCCGAACCTTTGTAAAAAGCCTTTCATTAATAAGCACTTGTTTCGATGTACCTCCGACTATCATTTTGCTATTTCTGTGGACTATATTTAAGTATAATAAAATTGTTTAATGATGTACTTACTTGGTGGTCTAAAAATAATTAAATTATCTGTTGTCTTTTGGAGACTTTAATGGGGGATATCTTTACAAGCTGCTTCGCGAAGCCACAAACAAATTATTGATGAAGAAATTATCTTAATATGGGTGTCATCATCTCCTAACACTAGTAATTTAATTAGTAAAATTACAATGTTTCAGTGTAAACATTGTGTGAAATAGTTTAGGAAGTCGTCGGTGCCAATCAAAGGCACTTACTTCCTAAACTGTTTCACACAAATTAGTTTATTCCTTTTGAAGTCTCAATTTGAGGGCTCAAGCCCCTCCCAAATCAAAATCCTGGATCCACCACTGATCATGCTGTATAATATTATTTACTAACATAGCTTTAAGATCTTGTAACTAACACTATAGATTGTAAAGTCCGCAATTTATAAAGATTTTATTATTAATTAAAAGAGAGTCCACGTCAATCAACGCATAATTGATACGCCACGATACGGCTATCACACGCTTAATCGCGCTTAGTTTCCCGCTGCGACGCTATGCTATGACGTCTTGAATGCTTACGTGAAATACTAGATTAAACCCAACGATGTCTATGTTTTCGTTGATTAAACCTTATTGTGTAATTATAAAGTGTAAAAATGTGTGTAGCAGAACGAAAAATGATTCTCATAGAGGTGTATTATATCACCGCTATTGTAAAATATTGATAAATTTAAATAAAACAATTTTAATTTCAACAACTTGTATTGAGTTTTTTAATTTTTAAAAATTTATATATTTGCTAGTAAGGTCCAATTTGTGTTTTAAATAGACCCAATCACACAATAGGCGTTTGTGTATTTTAATGTACTATTTCAATTGTCAATGTGTGTTTTTGGCGACACTTTTTCCCGTACTAAGTAATCGTAAGGGCACTTTTTTTTCTTGACCGTTACCAATACTTTGTTGATAGTTATCAACGCGGAATTTTGACGGAAACCAGACGGGACGAAGAGTAAACCTATTCTATCTTAATTATGAACTACTGACAACCAAATTCCATCCCAACGAAGGCTAAAATTCCGCCCCTATAATTACATCACACAACTTCCTAATTAAACACTCAAAAATCTCATAACAAAGTGTTTCAAAACGGTTAATTTAATAACCGCGATGATAAGATTCAATGGAGGATGTAATAAAGCATAGAGGACAGTAATGGACGGACGCGATAGCGACATAATAAAGTAATGGCTACAATTGAGTGTGGCAGTGATATGTGCTATTAATGCACTATAATGCCCGGTTGTTGATATGGTGCTTATGGATGATCTTTCTTAAATAGTTCAGTTTTTGGTTGAGGATGTGACTTATCATTTTTAACCGACGAAAAAAAGGAGGAGGTTCTCAATTCGACGCGTATATATATATATTTTTTTTTTATTTTTTTTATGTGTGACCACGCATAACTTTTTATCGAGTGGTCCGATTTTGATGATTCTTTTTTTAATGGATAGGGTATATCTCGAAGTTGGTCCCATTTAAATTTCAATATCGAAATCCACCCCGAAGGGTAGTAAAACAGGGGATGAGTGTTTGTTCACCCACTGAATTCTTACCTGTTAACTGATTCTGTTGAAATTTGACACACATAAATATAGTTCTAGACACTACGACATAATGGAGACCTGGACTTAGATTTTAACCACAAAAAAATGAAAAATAAAACTTTTTAACAAAAAATTGAACCGACGAAAACAGAAACCGAAAAGCGAAAAATAAATAATTATGAGTCGGCGCCAAACAACCAATCAACGAAGATCATTAAATTACTTTAAATAAATAATAAAAACAACGTCACATCAAATACAACGTGAAATTTTCAACGATAAACAATTACTTTCCAAAAATGCGTTCTCCGCTCGGCCACTTGCAACTTGCACGCACTTTGCTTGTTAAAAGTTCGTTTGGCGCCGACTCATAATTATTTATTTTTGGCTTTTCAGTTTCTGTTTTCGTCGGTTCAATTTTTTGTTAAAAAGTTTTATATCATTGATTTCGATATTATCTTACCATCCGTTATCACTTAAAAATACTCTCGTATCTTCGTAAATATGAAAGCATTGTCTTCATAGCTTTGCGTAAGAGACTCAATCCATAGTAATATTTTAAACGCGAACGTAACTCTGACTGTCTGTTTGTTTGTTACCTTTTCACGACTAAACCTCTGAACCGATCGATCCTGGGACCTGGAGAAGGACGTAGGCTACTTTTTATCCCGGGAAGATAAACAGTTCCCGGACCAACTGCGATCGCCAACCCGCCTGCCAAGCGTAGCGATTATGGCATATTCCCCCTTACTTGGGGGAGGCCTATGTCCAGTAGTGGACGTCTTTGTGCCGAAATGATGATGATGATGAGGGATGTGCGATAAACGACACAGAAATTATTTGACGACAACCACTCGGCATAATATGTACCAGGGTGTCATAAACGTATACTAGCTAGGTATTATAAATACGAAAGCTTGTGCGCGGGCCTCATCATCATCATCATTTCAGCCGAAAGACGTCCACTGCTGGACATAGGCCTCCCCCAAGCATCGCCACAACGACCAGTCCTGTGCCTTCCGCATCCAGCGGATTCCCGCGTCCTTCACCAGGTCGTCGGTCCACCTTGTGGGGGGCCTACCCACAAGGCGCATCATCATTAGTCATCTATAAACGTTTGTTTATAGGGGGCCTAGTACGGTTTTGACACTAAACTTACCGATCTTTCAGTGAATTCGATGACTTTCATTCATAAGCCAGCAGTGCCCCTAGTGGATACGAGGAGAAACTACTGATTTATGAATGAAAGTCGACGAAAACGATGAAAGTATTTATAAGTGTCAAACTCGTACTAGGCTCTCAGATCCTAAACAAAAGTTTTCGTTTTTTCGTAGAAGGAACCGGATATTTGCGAAGTTAGGGAAATGATCAGTATTACAGAACCACAAAACAAAATGTCAAAAGGGTAGCAAAATCAATAAATTTGTTGGATTTTGTAAAATTAACTCTTTTAAATACTTTTCTCTAAAAGTTTGTATTCGTTGCTCCTTCATTCGCGGCCGCGAACCCGCAAAGACGCTGCGTTTTTAGACCATACTTTATTTTTTTTGACAGCACTATCTAGTCCCAAACTAAGCAGAGCTTGTACTATGTGTACTAGGCAATGGATATAACACTTACATACTTTTTTTTGTAAATACATACTTATATAATACATAAGCAACACCAGGACCAACACAAACACTTATGTTCATCACACAAATATTTGTGTCCTGTGGGAATCGAACCCACGACTTCGTGATCACCAGTCTGACACTCGAACCACTAGACCACAGGCGTCGTCATAGGTTGTATGTACTATGAGCAACATCAGCTTAGACCAATATGTATAAGTACATTTTTACTGCCCCATCGCTTATCCGTTCTGCGAGCAATGTGCCCCGCCAACTGCCACTTAAGTTTGGCAATTCTTCGGACTATGTCGCTTACTTTCGTTGTCCTGCGAATCTCCTCATTTCTGATTCGATCACGCAGGGACACTCCGAGCATAGCCCTCTCCATTGACCTTTGAGTGACTTTGAGCCTTCTTATCAGGCCCATTGTGAGCGACCACGTTTCAGTGCAAATAATGTAGGTAACACCTTTATTATACAAGATGTCCCGTTACCAGTGGTCCAAGGGAAAATGAACACAGTTGAGTTATCAGTTACAGTCTGCAGTGCAGCATTAGTGTGGGGAATTTCTGTACCGTTTTGAAATTATTAATGTTTTAGTTTTTAGAGCTCCGCCGTACCCGAAGCGTGCCCAACGGGACCCCATTACTCTCGCTACGCTGTCCGTCCGTTCGTCCGTCTGTCTGTCTGTCACAGGGCTGTATCGTTTGAATAGGTAGCCGGTTGAAATTTTCTCAGAATATAATATGTGTTGCTATGAGCCATACTAAAAATGACAAAAAATAAAAAAAGTCTGAAAACCAAAGGATATGGAGACCTCCATACAAGACGTTTTCGCGAGTTCGCGGCCGTGAATGTAGAGCGGGCATTATACAAACTTTTAGTTTTCCTTGCATTTCCATCTCAAAAACTAACTTTGTTTACATTTCCCGAATACTCACAATCGTACACACATTATATAGGTTTCTTGCTTGACTTCGGCTTACCGTACGTACGGCTTCCCCAGGTCATATTATTAGATCAAATCATCGATGTTTGTACAAGGGTGAACTATAATAGATTTACTTATACAATGTGCAGGTAGGTATTACTCGATCTAGGTTACTATTGTAATCTCATGTATCTTCGGATTACGGTATAGTTTTTAGGGCAAGTTGTAAGCTTCGAGTGCCAACATTGTTTTGTTTTTTGTCATAAAGTTGCAATTTTGCAGTTGTATAACATGATTTCTCAACAATGTTATCATCAAAATCATTCACAGCTTTGGTAACTTGACTTAACAATGGATATAATACTTATATATATATATATTTTTTTTTTTTTTGTAAATACATAATAAACACCCAGACCAACACAAACACTTATGTTCATCACACAAATATTTGTGTCATGTGGGAATCGAACCCACGACGTCGTGATCAGCAGTCCGACACTCGAACCACTAGACCACAGACGTCGTCGTCGTAATCCGGATTATGTTCTATCTGTAAGCAATATTTTTTCCAAATTCGTTCAGCCCTTACAGCGTGATTGAATTACAAACATCCAAACATCTTCACAAACTTTCACATTTATAATATTAGTAGGATTAATAAGATAGTAGGATTCGTTGGATAAATCCTCATCGCCTTCAGTTCATAACTTGTTCACTTATTTCCGTCCAGGATATAGACGATAATAATGTCCCAATAAATTTGGCAGCACTAATAGTTGCCTTATAATGATCGACTGATCGACATAGAATGTGTTTATTGTGACAAAGATTGTGACATAGTTATGTTATTTGTTTGTTATTTATCACACTGAGTAGCAGGTATGTACAGAGTGTATTACAAATATTTTAGTTAGGTACTGAATTGTCTTCGTAGATATTTTCCGGTTGCAGAGGCATAATTGTTACTGTTGTTGCTAATTGACTTAGGTAGGTATCTTCTTCTAGACGCTTTTAACCACCGACGCAAACAGAGGGGTACTATGTGTTTAACGTGTGTATCTGTGGGTCTGTGTATCATGTACATGTATATCTGAATATTTGTGGGTTTGTCTGTAGCATCGTAGCCCCCAAGCGGATGAACCGATTTTGATTTTGTTTTTTTTGTTTGAAAGGTGAGTTAATCGAGAGTGTGTGTGTTGAGAGTGAGTAAGTATTACTCACATAATTACTGAATATCTCTTTAGAACACTAAATAAATCTCGAGTAATTTTTCAGTTATTTATTTATATCCTTGATAACCCTGAGCAATTGTTATTTATTAATTTTCTTGATCCTTTCATAAAAAATAAAAGTTCAGAGAGAAATAAATAAAGACAAAACAGAACTAAGCACGATTTGGGTGAGTTCGAATTCGAACACACCCCCGGGACGAGTAGTTATCAAGCAATAAACAGGAGACGCTGAAATACCATCCCTCAGGATAAGGCTATAATCAACAGTCATGCTACACGATTTTCTACCTTATTGTTAAAAGAATAAAGGACACTAGTAGGGCTACTTTAATAGAAAGTTTGAAGCAGCGTGCAGCCGTTGAAAAGGTTCTAACGTAAATATTGGATAATAAGGTTGTCAGTTACAGTCGCTACGATACATATTTTTTTTTTTATAGTATAGTATGGCGAAATGAGCTAAAGGCCCACCTGATGTTAAGCGGTTACCTTTGCCCATAACAACTTTAATACCACCTTTTTTTTTTTCGGTTGGAAATCCTCATGGATACCCTCCGACTGGGGACGGCGGAGGGGTATGTCGGACTCTTACCGACTAAAACCACACGGTGGCCATCCTCTGCACAAAATAGAGGAGCTCCGGGAACTCCATTGGACCGCGCCGGTGCCCCTCTAGTGCTATGCCTTTGGCACATCCCGGGAAAAACAATATAGGCTGTTACCTAAATAGTACCGCAAGTCGGTTCGCCAAACTGAGACATGAAGATGGAAAGTCTCATGTGATTGTAGTTTCACCGGCACCCGTACCCTTCAGACCGAAACACAGCAATGCAAGCATCACTATTTGGCGGAGAAGTAGATACGGTACGTACGTAAGGTAAGTACTACCTTCCCCGGACGAGCTCTTTCACAAAGGAGTTCTACTACTATTAAATATATATGTTTATTTTGTTTTTAATAGATACTGCTTTATTATCTAATTTATCAATGCTTAAATGATTAGAAACACCGACCTAAATATTATCAGACTTACGAACTTAGCCCTTTTCAATACGCAAGTATTGAAAAGGACTTCTTTTTTTAAAGTCAGTTTTTTGAGTCAAAGCAAATTCTCTTAAAAGTCATAATTTCTAATAACGTAGCATAAATTAACCGATACTTTTATTATTTACAGAATCCAGTTTGGTTGGCAGCGAAGAGCTGGGAGAACGTGTAGAGGTAACTATCTAAAACTTCTTCCAATAAATAATTATTGCTTTATGATAATATAATCAAAACAATAGTCTAAAATCAAACCCAATTCACGGGTCCGTTAAGCTACAATTATCTACTATCATCTCATTATAATGCGGAGTGCACAACGGCGGACCAAGCGCTTAATTAAACATGTTCGCTTAAAAGTCCAGGATCCCTTATACAGAACAGTAAGGACGCTTATACTTACTTAAAATTCTTAGGAACGCTATTAACTAAGTATATAATAAACATAGGTACTGGCACATACGTGAGAGGTTTCACTTGATTGAGTCTTGAGTCGGCTTGTAAGAAAATGTGAGAAACGTTTGAAGTTCGTTTGTTTCACCTTAAGTTTGTGTCAGTAATGTCAGTATTGTCGAATAAAAAATGTTATAATCATCGTGGAGTGTGGACTCGCAAAAATAAACATCACAAAATAATACAAAAGGTAAAAAGACCTAGTCATAACACAAAAGATATTCAAGAATAGTACACAATAACGAAAAATTAAAAACTGAAATATGTACCTACTCTTCTCAAAATCAAATTATTATTTGAAATCCTAAAAATTTAATAAAATTCATAAATATGAGTATAGCAGGAAATGTTGCCGTCGAGAGCTCTCATCTATATAATTTGACTATATAGATAAAAGGTCTGAGATTATAGCACTTTATTTAATTATGTAGCAATGTAATATGTATTGGGGAGTCGTAAAAACATTTTAACTTTTCCTCAATAAATCTTCCCTGTTTGCACGAGTATTTCCCCTTTGTAAAAACATAATAAAAACGAATGCCGCGAATTATACGCTTTTATTTTCATTTTTCAACTCTTACGATTCTTCAATATTACGTTTGGAAGCTTTGAGTGCGTAATTCATTTTCCGTGAGAGATGTTACAAAAACAGAAAAAGAAAAATGTTTTAAAATGTGGAATATTTTTACATTGGGAAAGTATGAATTATTGCTTGGATAGATAACTGTCATAATTTCTGCGTATTTTATTTTTTCTGTTCCGTACGCAAAGATGCCAAAGGGACCCTATTACTCTCACTGTCCGTCCGTCCATCTGTCTGTCTGTCCCAGGAATGTATCTTTTGAACGGTAATAGGTAGCAGGTTGAAACTTTCTTAGAATGTGTTGCTATGACGACAAATACTAAAACTAAAAAAGGCTAAAACCAAAGGGGGTCCCCATACAAGAAACCTTGAAAATTTATTTTTTTTGTTCCTGCTCTATCTTCAAAACAGTAATACATACCAGCGTCAAATTTGTTCTAATTAGAGTACATACTATGTAGTTTAACAACAAATTCTTAAAAAAAATGTGGTGGTACCTGCTTAAGAAAGATATGCAAAAATTAATTTTTCGCGCACGGTGCGTTGACGTCTTTTGATTAACTCTCGTAAATTAAATCAGTTTCTATGGGGTATCAAGCCGATGGGTGGTATGGAACCCTTATTGTGTGAGTCTGACTCGTACTTGGTCGTTTTTTTATCCATTTACAAATTACTACGCACAATTAAAAGTGAAGTTTCATTATTAAATACTTAAGCAGGTTCACACAGAAGCAGAACAAGTGATACTTAGGGACACAGCGCTTACGCAATAACGCTTCGCTCAAAAGCCGCACTTGACCGTTGTAGTCCCCGCCTTACATCGCGTTTCTACCACTTTAACAGAGTTATGCTGATCCTTATCGCGAACAGTGGGCACTTTGCGGTCCCCTACTAGGTCCGGTATGTCTTTCTCAATGCGAATAGCTATAAACTGATATTTTATTCAATACTAGCTGCACCCGCTGCTTCGCTCGCTTAATCGGTATATAAATCTTTGAGTCATAAATTGGTATTTCGAAAATCAGTTACGTGAGATATGTGGCTTCTGAGTCAGACTGGCTGCGATTGATAGAAACTTGAGTGAGTTATTAGTTATTACTTAACATCGGTGGTATGATTGAACATACAGGATGATATCAGGTACAGTCGCCATATTTTAAATGTGGATTCTACAGATCAAACTGAACAATTTTTCGTAAGAAACATGAGTCGTCCCACAATTTTTGTTGAAATTATTACTTTCCTCTAGAAAGTGAAATGTTTACTAGGAAAAGTTGAAAAAGAATGGAATCAGGCGTTCAATCGTCGCAGAAATCCATGAAAAGATGATTTATTGATTGAAGTGAACACAAATGTAGGGACCAACTGATTTTTTTTCGCGATTTCAGGTTTGGCCCCATAGTAAAAGTTGTTCATAATTATGAGTACAATGACCCCTTGAATTAAGCGACTCAAATTTCAGCGTGTATACAGGTGGAAACAAATACATGCGAAATTTTTCAAAGATGGTTTATTTTAATGAAACGGAACAACTTTTCTAAAATTAGTCTTAATTCCGCCGAAGCGTTTAAACGTTCCTAAAATTAGTCTTAATTCCGCCAAAACGTTTCAACGTTCCTTAAATTTGTATTAATTCCGCCAAAACAATTATGTTTAAACGTTTTTGGCGAAATTAATATTAATTTTAGGAAAAGTGGTTCAGTTTCATTCAATTCAATTCAATTATTTATTTGCGTGAATATTGATACATAGATGGTAAAAAAAATTGTATTGGTACATATATTCCGCCTGAAATAGGGCATGCAAACATCGTAGGGTAATCTAACACAGCATTAGGTATACATTTTCAAATCGAATAATTCATTTTTAACATTAGGTTATCTACATCCATTTGGTAATTCACGTCATATCATATAGAAGAAACATTAGAAGAAACCATCTTTAAAAAAAATCCCATGTATTTGATTTCACCTGTAGATATGTGTATTATTAACTTGTTACTTGTAACATAACTTAACTTTAATGATAACAAATGATCCAGTTTCTGATTTAATTACTTCATACATGTTCTGTTTTAGGTAAGCAGGTTTATGTTCGAACGTAAAAACAGACTATGTTTTAGCAGCCAAATGATTTTGTTACAAACAGACGACAAAACTTTACTAAGATTTTAACCTTTGCCTACGTAGAATTGAATTCCTTGCATTTCTTACATTGGCTATAGAAAAAGCACAAAACAAATCCAAATAGGTATTCAAGTTTTTATTTAGCCGTTGTTCTGAGATGCCATGCGCGGAAAAACATGGCTCTACAAAACAATTATAATTGATTCTTTGGTCGACTAATTAGATTAATCGCATGCGCATCCATTCTTCGGGTGAGTGATTGAGCTGAATACCGGTCACTGCATCATTAGTAGTGATTACAAGTAATTAGTTGTTCTATAACTGTTCTACCTACGCAATGGTTTCGAGGAACAATTCAAATGTGTTCCTTTTACTTAGATGACGTATTTGTAAAAAAATTGTTGCGTTAGGAGGAATATGGTCTGATGATGTACGCAGATGTATGTGCGTGATGTTCTTTTTTAAATATTTAAAGATGCAGCGTCAGGTATGGCATAATTGATGGTGCTCTGATCATTGTTGAAAAAAATGGGGAAAAAAGTTGCAAAACATATCATTTTAGGTTTTTTTTTAAAAATTCTTAACGAGCTTGCGTTTGACCGCCACCTCACCTGATGTTAAGAATATGAGGAAAATTCAGAAGATTAATCTAGCAACCTTGTCTCAGATAAGGAGGCTAAGCTTGTGGCGTGCAGACGCGTTGATTGTTTTCTTATGAAGTAGTTAAACTGTAATCGCTTATAGAAAGGGTACGTCTGAAGCATTCAATAGCTTCTGAGTTCTGACGTAACGTTTCCTCATGGTGCGGTCAATGCTGCGCTTGCTAACTCTTCTTTAATCTGTGAATATGGTAAAGTTTCTCAGTCTTATGGACACCTCTCTAAAATGACCAACTACACGAAACGCGCTTACAATGCTCTAAGAGTGCAGTACAACAACGCCTTTAGGGTTCTGGTGCGGCTGTCTCGATTTTGGAGTACCTCGGGCATGTTTGCCGACGCGAGGGTGGATGACTTTTACGCTATAATGCGCAAAAAATCATCCTCACTCATACACCAAAATTCGAGACAGCTGCGACGGAATCCTAAGGATGATTTCTGAGAGACCAGAGTTTGTAGTTGTGAGGAGACTTATCAGGCAGCATTCACATTCATCAGGTCACCCAGATGATTGTAATGTAGATTATTTCATACTTTCTGTGACTAACATATTTATAAGATAATAATTGTTACTAACAAAATTAAGGACATCAATTAGTCTGATATAAATGTTTTTTATTATTGCAATATAGCCTAGTGGTTGAACGCTTGCCTTCCATGCAGGAGGGTGTGAGTTCAATCCCGGCTCGCACCTCTGACTTTTCGAATTCATGTGCGGATTTATATTCGATTATCACTTGCTTTAACGGTGAAGGAAAACATCGTGAGGAAACCTGCACACCTGAGAGTGCTCCATACAGTTCTCGATGGTGTGTGTAGTCCGCCAACCCGCACTAGGCCAGCGTGGTGGACCAAGGCCTTAGCCTTCTCATACTGAGAAGAGGCCCGTGCCCAGCAGTGGGACAGTAATCGGCTGGTTATTATGGTTATGTTATTATTTAAATAGTATAAAACAAAGTACGTTATTTGTGTTGCTATTATGTGATGGATTTTTAAACGGTTTTCATAATCATTTAGAAACTTTCTTGTGGAAGGTTAAGCTGTAAATTAAACAGCGTCACCCTTTCGGTCGACCCAGATAATATAGGCTCTCTTCGTATCTCGATCTTCTCCCATCCTCTCCACGTGACGAAGCCAGCGGAGTCTGTGAGCTTTTGCCTCTCCTATTATGTTGCTAAGCTACGCAATATCTTCTCGTAAAAAATACCGCAGTGTCTCAAGACGAAAGTTGGTTGACCAGTGTGTTTTGCCAATAATTACTTACGGCACTGAAACGTGGTCACTCACAAGGGCCTGATAAGAAGACTCAAAGTAACTCAAAGGGCAATTGAGAGGGCTATACTCGGAGTGTCGCTGCGTGATCGAATCAGAAATGAGGAGATTCGCAGGAGAACGAAGGTAATTGACAAAGCCCGAAGAATTGCCAAACTTAAGTGACAGTGGGCGGGGCACATTGCTCGCAAAACGGATGGTCAATGGAGCCGTGAAGTTCTGGAGTGGCGACCTCGTACTGGAAGGTCTGGAAGGTGCAGCGTGGATAGGCTCCCACAAGGTGGACCGACGACCTGGTGATAGTCGCGGGAATCCGCTGGAAGCGGAAAGCGCAGGTCCGGTCGTTGTGGCAATGCTTGGTGGAAGCCTATGTCCAGCAGTGGACGTCTTTCGGCTGAAAATATGCTGAATGAACTATATTGGATTTGGCCACGATATCTTCTGTCTCTGTGTTCTTCCTGATCCGCCAGGTTCCATAGGGGTCTCTGCACAAGGCCGAGGATCTTTCGTAAGACCCTGCTCACTGTTCCTACGCTGTTTTATAGTAATCTTATATTTAATGTTTAAAATGTAATTAAAAACAATAAATACTTACAATTTCATTAAAATACTCAAACATCGAATTGAAATATTAATCAAGGGACAAACAGTTGACTTAGAAATGAGCTTCCTTTGTAACAAAAGGTTGGGAGTATCAAAATTAGTTTCTCAGAGGTAAACGTTGGAGGAACATCTCAATATCGCTTGCATTACCATATTATTGGCTTTTTGCTGAAGGGAATACATTGCGAGGTTTAACATAATACCTGGATATGTAGGACGCGGAGTTATCTTGGTGTATGTACTTGTATTAGGTACCTATGTTTGTATTTATGTGTTGTGAAGAAGAATTGCGGAGAATATAGGGGCCGCAAGTTTGAACCCCGCAATCGTTACAATAGACTAATTATTGCTAGTTTTCTGATAATTTGTTTCAATTCCTAAATTGAATTTATAACTATTGTTACATGTCAGTTAGATAGACAGAATATTATGTCTAGATCAGCATCATCACCCTCCTGCCCTTATCCCAATTTATTTGTTGGTCGGCGCAGCATGTCTTTTTCTTCCATACATCTCTATCAGCCGTCGTCTCCCTGTTCACTTTCTTTTCATCCATATTATCTTTCACAGTCCATCCATCTTTTCTTTGGTCTTCCTCTTTTCTTATAGCCATCCACATTTATACAAAAAACTTTTTTCGTAACATGCTCCTAATTTCTCCGCATCACATGTCCTTACTATGACAATCTACTGCATCTCAACTTCTCCGTCACTACCGCTACTTTCGGACTCCGTTTCACATATTCAATTCCTCTTAACATTCTTATCTCAGTTGCATGTAACAGCCTTTCATTCCTCCCTATCGTAGCCCAACATTCTGATCGATATAAGACAGCAGGTCTAATCATGGTCTTATATATTTTTTTTTCTCTTTAATCTAAGGGGAATTCGGGAGTAACTATTATGTCTAGATATACTATTTAATTATCATCTTCGCAAAAAATAAAACAGTGATTATTGGCCAAAACTAACATCCTATCTAAGTAGGGCAAATCGATTTGCCCTACTTGAAATATAAATTTGACATGTTTGGTGTGGATCACAGAAATAGAAAGGTTGTAATCACAATTTTACTTGCGATTCATGCTTGGCAACTTTCGAACCAACTACGCCTCCCATTTTAGCGTCATAATTTTTTTTTAAATTAACTTGTACTTTACAGCTTTTGTTTCTGCAGTTATAAACAGCAAAATAAGGCACTTTTGCGGGTTTTTGTTACACTATTTACAGAAACAAGTCATAAGGCGAACTGAAAAAGGCTTTGAAATGCCCTGCACTATGGTGCAGAGTGTTGGCACACGTGCCCTGCCCACTTGGCCATTCTATCTATTTCTGTGGTGTGGATCTTCTATCAAAGTTCTATATCAAGTATAGTAGGGCAAATCGTGGCGAGATAGTATAATGAATTTTGGGAGTATATCGTCATTTCAATAGCAAAGTTGCGAATCGACGACCGACGATCGATCGACGACGATATATACATGCTGAAATTTGAGTCGCTTAATTCCCGAAAAGGGGATAAAATCAGTTAGTTCCTACATTGGTGTTCACTTAAATCAATAAAATGTAGTGACCACCTGATTTTTTTTTAGCGATTATAGGGTTGGTCCCATAGTAAAAGTTGTTCATAATGATGAGTACAATGACCCCTTTTTGACTGACTTTTTTCCTCGCTTTGTTACTTCTTCACTATATCTATTTCTTGTTCATGTATATTTCTTTTGTATGTGTCTCAGTTGTGTCAAATAAATATTTTTCTTTCTTTCTTCTTTCTTTTTTTTCGGGTAATAAGCGATTCAAATTTCAGCGTGTATAAAATTGTCAGCAAAAAGGAAGAAAATGCTTCTAAAATCTTTGGAAATGCCCATCTTGATGAAACACTATCCAAGCTAGCCGCTTGTGGAATCACAGTATTATCACAAATACTGATTGCAAATGATATGTCTTTCAGCAAGTTTCAATCAACTCAGCCTATCGCAGTCCACTGCTGGACATAGGCCTCTCCCAAGTTGCGCCACAACGCTCGATCCTCTGCCTTCCGCATCCAGTCCCCCCCAGCCACGCTCTTTAGGTCGTCGGTCCACCTGGCAGGGGGGCGCCCTACGCTGCGTTTGCCGATTCGCGGTCTCCACTCAAGGACTCGTCTGCTTCAGCAAGTTTACTCGACTGTTATCTGCACTGCAATTAGTCAGGTGTAAACATTATTTATAGCGCTGTTTCCTTGTGGTCATACTAGTTTGTCATACCAGTATGACCACGAGGATATATATGTCCTCGTGGTCATACTCATATTTCGACACCTCCTATAAGAAAAACAAATAGGTAAATGACCAGTCCTTAAGAAAACAAAAATATAGAGCGATAAATAACTAGATAGAACTTGGGAAAAACTTTTAATTCAACAAAAATACTTAAATTTGTACGCCTTGATAGGCAAAACATGTAGGTGCTTCAATTTATTTTATATCTTGCATGCTTTAATTTGTATGCAAACGCATGTTTGACAAATAAATGATCTTTATCTTTATCTTTATCTAGAATCATGGACTACTATTGATCCTAGGTCCCTAACGAATAACTATCGGCATGATTTTTTTTCTTTATCTCTTCAATAAAAATATGATAAATATGATGATAACAATAACGGACCTGGCGAATACCTCAAAATCTAGGATTACCGTAATAAAAAAAAAAAACAATACTTATTTCTCTATGTGTAAGCTCGATTAACCATTTCACATCTTCCTCTATCTATACATATAAATCTGTAGACGTGGATTTTCTGTATATTGAAAATAAAAAATAAAAAAATGTCGTGGAGTAATAGGTTATCCTTGATGTTGGTTATCCAATAGAACCCATTTCTATAATATTTTGGAAGTTTTCTCGGTTTGTTTGTGCACGCTTCACGTAAAAAGTGCAGAACCAATATGGTTAACATGTGTAGACAAATATTGTGCGAACAGTCGGAGTAACATTTAATTTTTGTTTCATTACAATCGGTTCACTCAATCAAAAGAAATAATAATTTAAAGTGTTCAAGAAGAACTTATCATTGTATTCGTTTGTACCATTTTCGGTCAATAGATGGCTTTTCGTGTATACAACGTTTTATTGAAATAACTGAAACCTCTTAAGAGGTCATTGTACTTATCAGTATGAACAACTTTTACTATTGGACTAACATTGAAATCAGGAAAAAAAATCAGCTGACCCTACATTTTGTCGATTTATGTGAACACAAATGTAGGGCGACAGCTGTTTTTTTCCCGCGATTTCAGGGTTGGTCCCACGGTAAAAATTGTTCATACTGATGAGTACAATAACCTCTTAAGTGGTTTTCAGTTATTTCAATAACACATTGTATAAATCGCGTAGTGGTATACAGGACGTCCCACGGATATGCCACATGGAGGGAAAGTACCTTGAATATTGTAGATGGAACATTTTACTGAAAGAAGACATTATTTGAATTTAAAAAACAAAAAATTAAACCAAACCAATTGGAAACCAATTTAAATAATATTCGATATTTAATCCGGTTAAACTTTGTTTTATTATAACGTGTAGTGATCGCGAAAACCTAAGAAGTTATTATTTAAAAAACAATTTAAACTGCACACACACACGAAATGCTGTAAAGCTTTCGAAACGTCAGGAAAACCAATTTAAATAATATACGCGATTAAATCCGTAATCCGTAAAACCAGCTATTTATTTATTTATTTAATTTGTATGGAAGACTTACAGCTAAAGAAAACAGAATAAGAACAATGTGCTAGACTGACAGTCAATTACAAGTCTCCACGTATAAAAATAGAGTAAAACAAAAATAATCTGTGAACAAAGTATAGCTTTAAATAAGAATAGCTTTTAGAATTTGTGTCGGTCTGTTTGTTACCTCATCAGGTGGAAACGGCCGAACGGATGTTAATGAGACTTTACAAAGCCGTGGGGAAATTCTCATAGAAGCACTCCGCCTGGGGACGGCGGAGCCAATGTCAATGACTCTTATCGACTAAAAACACCACGGTGTTCCTTCAACTACCTTTGGCCGGGGGCGTGAGAACCCGTTGATATTCGCACAATCACTCCCGACAAGTCCCGGCCTGCAGCTTCCCGCATCCAGCGGATTCCCGCGACAATTTATTTATATTTATCTTAATTGCCAACTCTGTTACATTATTAAGTCAACACGCGGAAAAGTATTTATATATACAGGAGGAAGCAAAATCTTTTTTCTGAAAATATTATGTACAGTATGACCACGAGGACATGTATATCCTCGTGGTCATACTGGTATGACAAACTAGTATGACCACAAGGAAACAGCGATTTATAGGTTATGATTTTATCGAAACACAGACCACATTATTATTTGATTAGACACTGGCAAAGGGTAATACAATAATTTGTGGAATGGAGGCCGTAAATCATTTCGCCACCCTCGGTTGCTTTTCATTGATATTATATAATTTGTATGAAATTGATTTGGATGAAATTTGGCACACAGATACCTACACCGTAACCCGGACTAACATAATAGGCTACTTTTAATTCCGAAAATACAAAATACAGATAAAAAATTACATTACCCAAGGGATGCGCGATAAACGAAAAATAAATTATTTGTCGACCACCACTCGGCATAATATGGTCTCATAAACGTACGCTCTTTACGCACACTAATATTATAAATGCGAATGTTTGTGGGACTGTTACTTTTCACGCTGGAACAGCTTATAAGATGCGCGGTAAAGGACATCCACACGGGCGAAGCCACGGGCGCCCTCATACTGGTTATTTTATCAATATATTTTCTTTAATCACGACCTGAAGAGCGAAATACACCACATGACTAGAAGCTAATTTAACGTAGTTGCTCTTCATGGACAAAAAAATATATATTTTCTATTCCACGAAGAGTAACCGCCAAAAATATTGAATGTTGCCTTTCGTGGAATACTCCAGTAGCCGTTCGCTCGTGTGCTATTCGAGCAGTTACTGTTCCTGGAATGCCTCACACTCAACTAAATTAATTATTATTATTATTCCTATACGGTTTCTAAACAATTTTCATGCAGCATCCATTTGTCTCATTCCATCTCCAAGCATGTGTATTTGTGTAATGACGGCCAACCACAACACAGTGCTGCCGCGAATAGCTACGCTACAAATTGACGCGGTTGCCTTCTTCCGCATTCGTACGGGATTAACTGGCGATGCAGCCTTATTTAATTGGGAATGTGACTGAAGTGGTGATAAAAATATGGATGATGTACGAACATTCTTGTGGTGGGTTGGAATTTCAAAGGTCTTAACAATAATAAGTTGTTGATTCAAATACAGTTTCTGTGATACTTACCTGAAATTGAGAAGAAATAACGCTTGTAACTGTAATTTTAGGAAATACCATGCTACAAAATATAATTGATAAAGAAAAATAAAAATGATTGCAAAAACAACTAAATATTGATTTTTAAAACCATGTAACCAGTGTTACTCGTCGCGGTGTCATGCATGACGAATGTAATGATACCACATTATAAAATTAAATCGGATCATGTATTTAGAAGATGTAATAGAATTAAGAAACACACATAGTACATAAATGAACCGTGAAAATATTAAGTCCTTTTTTGGGCCGTCGTCTAATAAAAACCAACGTTAAACTCAGTGTCAAAATAGTTGAAGATACGGGAATTGCTGTTTATCCATTAGATAGAATACTAAAGTTAGTTTTGTTCACACGCATCTTAATCTTCACATTATTTCATCTTTTAGCCCACAGACTGGGTGGGATGTACTATTAATTACTATGTGCCGAAGTGCAGCCTCATAAGGCCATCTTCAAGTTAAATGACAGTAAATTCGTAACTACCCATTAATAACTCAATACAAACCAATTTTCTAATACAAAGTGCAAATAAATTGTACATTGCATGTCCGTCAACATATCATTATTGCATGTCCGTCAACATATCATCATCTCGGACGAATAAAAAAAGGCGGACGGAATCTCGCCAAGAATATATTGAAGCACTTAATTTTTTTTCCTAAACCCACTATAATTTCGACAGCATTTTAACACACCAGATTTACTTATATTGTTATTTTATTTGTGACACTACGACAATGACTACCGTCATACGAGATTTGTTGTGTAATCGCGGCTTTTTGTCTTACTATGGGTGTGACTGTGTGCGTGCCAGCCGTTACTTTTAAGCGAGCTGTCTTCTGTGAGCTGAAATAGATAGAATGGCCATGTGGGCAGGGCGCGCGTGGCAGCACTCTGTACCATAGTGCAGGATATTTCAAAGCCTTTCTCAGCACGCCTTATGACTTGCTTCTATAAATACTGTAACAAAAACCCGCAAAAATGCCTTATTGTGCTGTTTCTAACTGCAGAAACAATAGCTGTAAAGTACATTTGATGAAAGTTTTTTTTTTTTTTAATAATGACGTCAAAATGTAAGGCGTAGTTTGTTCAGAAAGTTGCCACGCATGAATAGCAAGTAAAATTGTGATTACAACCATTCTATTTCTGTGTGTCTTACTATGGGTCATTCACTTTTTGTTTAGCGAGATTCCGTCCGCCTTTTTTTATTAATCCATGTCCATCATACATTGCATCAATAGTAATGTAATGTCGTCAAGTTATTCGTTGACCAATAGGAAGAGGTTTTAAATTGAATTCATCATCATTATCATCAGTTTACTGGCTGTCGAAACTGTAAAAGATCGGTAATTTTGTTTTATTGTTGCAAGTTGTGTTGTACAGTCTAACAAAGCAATTAGTATCCAGGGTCGCCAGATATAGATGAAGATTTCTCAGGAATTTATTATAGAACGGTTTGATTACGGTTTTGTATAAATGTAGTTTAACTTTGTCCGTTATTAAAATGATATTTCACTTGAAAACATCCATAATCTTCTGAGAAAATTTCATTTATATCTGGCGATCCTGGATACTAATTGCTTTGTTAGACTGTACAAAAGCTGTGAAAAGATACTGTTAAATAATGGGGTCAAATTAATAATAATACAATTGTATGTCTTTATTTAATCACGGTTCATCCTCCGTCAGGAAGATGTCCGGACCTTTAGAAGGCTTGCCAGAGGACACAGGTCCAGCTAGCAGTCGCCCCTTTGACAAATTTACTCTGTGATGGGATAGGGCACGAACCGAAGACAGTTCACAGCTGCACTATAGTAGTACAGTCATATTCCATCTCAGGAAGGTGCAGGACTATTGTGAAATATTAGAACTAAAATAATTTTGGCTATGGATGTGGCTGTTTGTGTATTATTATTATAATATCGTATTGTGAGGAGGTTCCTGTCTCTGGGGCCCTAACCTTGTAGCTTGGACCCTGCTCCCGATGCCAGTGGAACACAATTTACTATTAACTACTATACTATACTACTTTTTTTTTCTTTTTTTTTTCTTTTTATTTTCTTTTTTTTTTTTATAAAAAATATTTAAAAATTTATTTAATAAGGTGAATAATGAAATAAAGGAGATATTAATACAAGTAATATTTGCATTTAACTTAACGCCCTGCCCCCTAATTAAAATGGTTTAGAGTTTAGACCATTATTAGACAGTTGTTTAAACCGGGACTAACATCAAACTCCATACTTAAGAAGACGCGTTTAAGCCCGGCTTAATGGGCTGAAACGAAACTAGTTGCTGCACCCTGTTTCGTAATAATGTGGTAAAAGGTGTAATAATTACTCCTTTGCTCGCTCCACATTCGCGGGCTCCGCGAATACGATGTACGGACACGATACTTCGTGGTGGTACATTTTGTCGACAAAATCCCTTGAACGAATCCTGCTACATTACACGTACACACGGATACACATCAAGCTGTACATTTCCAGTATAGCTGACCTCGCATTGTATAGGTTTTCTTTGAAACGCGAGGTCAGCTTATATTGGAAATGTACAGCTTGATGTGTAGCCGTGTGTACTACCGCTGCCATCGACCATTTAGTGCATGCGATTTTAGCCTTACTGGTGGTTCACCGGAAATATTTCTGACTGTACCTACACATTGCTCCCAGAGTGACAGTACAATAATTAATATTTGGTTTGAAACACGCAATGTATACAGCGTCTTCACGGGTTCACGCCCACCAGTGGTAGATTAGGAGTTTTTTTCGCAATTTTGGGGAAAACAATCGTTCTTGGGGAAATTTTGGGGAGTGAAATTCTTGGGAAAATTTTGGGGAAAAAAATACAGATATTGTATTAGTTTATATAACGTCTGTGGGAAAATAGTTAAGGGTTTCAATACAGACGAAGTATCGAAAGATTAAAATATCATCCACGATCAACGACAACTGTCGCTGTCCGCGATACGCCATAAAATGTTCTTATAGCTACTTTTTGAATAAAAATTGTCTAATGTTTTTCAATTTGTAAAATTTTCTTTTTGAAATATTGAGGAAAAAATTCAGCTGACCCCTAAATTTGTGTTCACATGAATCGACAAAATGTATAGGGATCAGCTGATTTTATTTTCGCGATTTCAGGGTCGGTCCCATAGTAAAAGTTGTTTATACTGATGAGTACAATGACCCCTTAAGAGGTTTTCAGTTATTTCAATAACGCGTTGTATAATTACACCAACTTCAGTGAAAACTGATTTTAACTCACTCAACAGACAAACACGGCATCATCAATATTTAGATAATCTCTTAATCCCCTTCAATGTGCGGCCAGTGATGTCGTGCAACACAACCTCTGACTCGATTCCACTCGATCCCGCGACTTATTGATCGCCTATTCACATCCATCGACCTAATTAGTCCCACCACTTATTAATTAGCCAGCTTTCACCGCTCGCCGCTTCATTCGATTTTTGCTTTTCATATTTCTAATTAGTATCTGGTTTGATTGTTTGTTATAATATGGAATGTCATGTCTTAAATTTTGGATTTGATTTAACAGATACATACTTCCCAATGTACAATTTCAGCTTCATTTTCAATTTCAATTTCATTTCAGCCTAAAGACTTCCACTGCTGGACATAGGCCTCCCCCAAGCATCGACGACCGGTCCTGCGCTTTCCGCATCCAGCGCATTTTCCTTTTTATTCTTATGCCTTATTTTAATATACATTTTCAATATTGTTTTAATATTTTTTTTTTTTATAACTATTATTTATTTAAACACATTTTTTTACCCTAGACCGATACATGTACTTAGTTATTATTATCTATAAACACAGTTCCTTCGTCCGTGTGTCACTGCAGGGTGCCAACTGAAAATCAGCGCTGGATGTTCCACGCCAGCACATGCTGAGTTGGTGACCCCTTTGGCATGGGCATGCCCGGCAGCAACTTCATATTTTATTTACCTATTAACTTTAGTATTTTTATTAATGTTATTGTTGTGCTGTCCTGTGTTCTGTGCTAAATAAAAGTATTTCTTTCTTTCTTTCTTTCTTACAAAGTTTGTTCTGATTTGCAGTTTTACAGATCAAAACCCATACTCAATACTGTCAAAAAGACAATATCTAGGAAAAAGTTTCCTTTCATTTGCCACATATCTTTGCAGGATTTATTACTTGTTTATCAGCAACTCTTTCAGCAATCTTATTAATTCGTGCAATAATAAAAAAAAAGATTGGTTTCCATTCCTCAACGAACCAGCGGCTTTTTCAAAAAGCTAAAAACATATTTTTTGTTTTCTCCAAAATCGAGCTTACTACCTATTATCACTTCTCTATTCCTTACTTTCGGATTTGGCCCTTCAACACAATTTCAAACTTACCCTGTATATAACCAACTAAGAATAATAAGCCTTAGAACCGCAATAGTCGCACGCGGAGTGAAGCACATTCAAGAAGGCTACGTTCAGTGCAGTTTACGCGTGCCGTGTGTGTGTCGGGGAACATTTCACGTGCCACTTGCGTTGCGGGCACACATCGATTGTTTTTGTCCTTCAACTTTGAGCGGAACTTTGAATGAAACCATCACTCAATGTCTTATTACTCTAAGATTTTCATCACAACTAATATTCTTTATGGAGACCACTTCCCCTGAATTAATGACTTATCTTTGCGAAATCACAAGAAAAAATTACTAATTTCTTCAGGGCTGATCTTGCATTCCGAAAAGTCACAGCTGACCGTACTTAATATTCCGTTACAACCAGAGTTACAGTTTTAAACGCGATCTCATAAGTAGGTGTTGTTACATAACCAGTTATTAACGGGCGCTGACGAAACCCACGGTTAAATAACCTTACGATAACATCAGCAACCGGTTGCTTCGAAACAATCATTTAGCTTGTTAAGGTGCGGAGGTACTGTCGTGGGACTAGCCAAGTTCTTGTTAAACAAGATTCATCATCATCATCATTTCAGCCGAAAAACGTCCACTGCTGGACATAAGCCTCCCCCAAGCATCGCCACAACGACCGGTTCTGCGCCTTCCACATCCCGCGGATTCCCGCGCCCTTCACCAGGTCGTCGGTCCACCTTGTGGGGGGCCTACCCACGCTGTGCCTTCCAGTACGCGGTCGCCACTCCAGAACTTTACTGCCCCATCGGCCATCCGTTCTGCGAGCAATGTGACAAGATTACCGAAATAAATTACAATTTTCGCTAGCTCTTGGATGGGTGACCATTTCGTTGCTCATCGAGACCCCTCCGTACCTCGGAGGGCACTGAAGCTGTCGGTCCCAGTTGCCATACAAATATCTAGGGCAGTAGTTTCGCGTAGATAGAAGCCAGAAGGTCTGACAACTAGGATGTTCGTCGGTCAGTAACTAGGTTGCAGGGATCTGATGGCAGACGCTCTGTGTAAAATCCTGATGTTCAGCCGCATTTGGTTAGACTGGAAGCCGACTCTAATTTAATTGGATAAAGGCTAGAACAAAGAGATTAAATAAATTAGAATTGGCCATAGACTTATATGTAGGCGTAGGGCGCCCCCCTGCCAGATGGACCGACGACCTAAAGAACGTGGCTGGGGGGGACTGGATGCGGAAGGCAGAGGACCGAGCGTTGTGGCGCAACTTGGGAGAGGCCTATGTCCAGCAGTGGACTGCGATAGGCTGAGTTGATTATATATTTGAATTGGCCCTTAAACTCGTACATTAATGCTGTATTACTTTTCATGTAGGTATTACTACAGTGTTTTTTTGAGTAATAGCAATCTTCTAAATATTATAAAACAAAGTCGGGTTAGTTATACCATTTATAACTCAAGAACGGCTGGACCGATTTTAATGAAATTTGTCATACAGTTAACCCGACATAACCCGGATTAATATAGACTACTTTTTATCCCGGGAAGATGAACAGTTCCCGAGGGATGCGCGATAAACGACATTCACGCGGGCGAAGTCACGGGCATAGGCTAGTACTTGATAATTTTAAGTAGATGTTAAAAGTACATCCTTTAGGTTACCTCCCTATGAGTTACCAACATAAACTTAACCTTCCTATGATCCATATAACTTAATTTTTTGAAATTATTGAGATAATAAAGATATTAATTGTGGAAATAAGAATTTGCTCACGAGCAGGATTCTAACCTGCGACTCCTGGTTCTGTTTTTTTTTCTTTTCACAACATATCTCTTTAGATTTCGCTCCGTATACATTAATGCGTCTTAAAAATAAATAATTGTAATAATAAGTCGTACAAGTGAGTTTTATTCGAACAATAACATATAATACCTACACATCTCGAAATTACCTATCATGATAGGCAACAGTTTATAATTGGCTATATTAATATTATCATTTGTCAACATCTACTTCAAGTACAAATTAACATGCGTACCTCATGTTGTTACAATGTACTATCGTTATCATAAACTAATCAATACTGGCGCCATCGTTTAATTTGACTGTTATGAAGGTCGCTACCGATTTGATAATTTTAATGTCAGTAATTAAGAAACCTAAAAATATAAGAATAACCAATTTTGTCCCATTGTTGGGCACGGGCCTTAGGGGCAAGTTCACCCAGAAGATAACAGATGCTTATGTAAAAACCAGATGTTTAACCCGAACTTTGGTGTTCACCAACGATAACCAACTGTTATATCACAATAATCAATCGATTTTTAACCGACTTCAAAAAAAGGAGGAGGTTATGTATTCGACGGGTTTTTTTTTTTCTATCCGAAGTCGGTGACGTCGTTTAACCGGGTATTTAAACAAGATATTTTTGACGTTTGATGGTTGAAGTTGTTGAGGTTATCCATCGATATTCTGTATTTGATTGTTTTTCGTAATTTTAGAAGAGTCTATGCTGCATAAAATATTAATATTAGGATTATTACTCTCCAAGATAACAAAACAATTGCATTTTACCTTATTCGTAAAATTTACAATAAAAACGAATAAAATAAGGGCCGTAACACGTTGCCGTTTTTCAAGCGTGCATTTTCTTTTACGAACATGAACAAAGCAGACTGTAGCGTGTAGCGTATTGATAAAATACGTCTACCAACGCGTTACTTACGTTTTATTACTCCTAGATATCGCTCTACATCATCATCATCAACATTGTCCATCTTTTATGCTTTTTAATTATCATTACAGATCCTTTGATAAACCTTGGTGCATCCCAATAGGTTCTAGACCTCCTCTAATCATTTTTCCAAACCAGATTACTGCATTTCGTAATTATATTGTTATTATCAATTTTTGTAAATATTATTATAAACTAAAGTGGCAGTGGGCGGGGCACATTGCTCGCAGAACGGATGGCCGATGGGGCAGTAAAGTTCTGGAGTGGCAACCGCGTACTGGAAGGCGCAGCGTGGGTAGGCCCCCCACAAGGTGGACCGACGACCTGGTGAAGGTCGCGGGAATCCGCTGGATGCGGAAGGCACAGGACCGGTCGTTGTGGCGATGCTTGGGGGAGGCCTATGTCCAGCAGTGGACGTCTTTCGGCTGAAATGATGATGATGATGATGATGTAAATATTAACATATTTTTAATATTTTGTTACTTCGTCGCTATGACAACATTTTATTCTTTTTCTCGACGGCCAGTCTAAAACCCTTCTTTTATAATCAAACCTTCACCTAACTATCAAATAAAGTCCAGGCAACCTGCCTCTGCACTGTTCCTTTTACAAATATTCAAAATTATTTTATGCTCCAATTTCAATCTGTCAGTCCGGTATAAAAACGGGTAGCTCGCCTATCTAGGTATCTTTCATTCGGCTACAGTCTGCCAAATTACAACTAAAGGTCTTGTCCCGGGGCCGCCTGCCCCGGGACTCTTCAAGAAAGACCTCGGAGCCTCCTGTTACCGCCATGGTTAAACATCTGTTGTTGAATAACAGGTTGATTTCGCAAACAGTGGTTATTTCAATGTCCGCGAACTCGGCCCTTAGTCTACCTTGTACACAGACATAGTAAAAAATATAGACGAAGTGCTGCGAACAATCATAGTGAAGCCAATAAAACCGTGCTCCTCCGTGTAAAAACCAGCGCTCACGCACACACATGCACTTTAAACCGTGCTCACCCCTCTCAGTTCACATGTCGCGGCATCGCCCAGAAAGCATCGTGAAATAGTGCATGGTGTGTACGTGAGCACTGGTTGTACATGAAGGAGCACGGTTTTTGTTGGCTTCACTATGGTTGTTCGCAGCACTTAGTCTATATTTTTTACCTTGTAATAAAATATGAGAACATAAATAACTTCTACAAAAGTTGGGTCGGACTTGACCAATTTTTTGAAAATTTAATAGCAAAAATTAAGCTCCCTGTTTCCCGTTTTTTATTTAAATTTTCCCATTAGAATAGTTAACGTTTGAAAAAACTATCAGTCCAAATTATGCAAGTCATAATTAAATAATGCACGCTTTTTATAGGTACAGTCGACCGCACGTCAATGGTAACAGTTTGACCATGACAGCGTCTTTATTTAGTTAGCAGTAAGGGTTGCTTTTTGCAATTCTAATGTTACCACTGACGTGCTGTCGTCTGTACCTACTACATGGAAGCTTACGGTTCTCAAAATGTGCATTAACAAGCTTTCTTTAAGGATTTTGCAACATAAACATAATATAACCAGCCAATTATTGCCGCACTGCTGCATAACCTGCTTCTCAGGATGAGAAGGATTTTATAACATGTGTCTTCTTTATGTTATAATTTCGGTGTCGTATTAGCCTTGTAATTTTAATGGCCTGTTAGGGTTTAAATCAAGTGTGGTCAGCCATTGAAAAGTTGCGGGCCAAACTGTCAAACGTTCACGTCGCGGGCCATAGAGAGATGTTTAAAGGAAATATGTTAAAAATTGTATATTTCTATGTACAGTCTAACAAATCAATTAGTATCCAGGGTTGCCAGATATAAATGAAGCACTCGGTCCTCTGCCTCCCGCATCCAGTTCTCCCAGCCACCTATTTCACGGTGTCCACCAAGGACTCGTCTACTCCAGCGGCTGTCGGTCCTTCGACAGACATGACCAGCCCACTGCCACTTCAGCTTACTGATCCTACAAGCTATGTCGGTCACTAATAATTATTATAATTATAATAATTATAATTTACTTTACATTCCGGTTCTTCTCCGGATAATCTCGTTACAGATTTTATCCTTCAAAGGAACTCCAAGCATAGCTCGCTCCATAGCACGCTGAGCGACTTTGAATTTGTGGACTAGCCCAACTGTCAGTGTCCACGTCTTGGCACCGTAAGTCATGACAGGCAGGACGCAATGGTTAACGACTTTGGTCTTCAAACTTTGCGGTGTAGGCGACGAGAAGACTCTGCGTTGCCCCTAGATGGTTTAAATTAAGAGTCGGGAAATTATGAAATTATGTTAACGATAAATAAATAATAAATGATCACCTTCACTTTTAAAAACATCAAATCAGTTTAACTTATTAGGTACATTTGCCTTAACTGTAACACTTTCCATAACTAATCTTAATGAGAAACGACAATTTACTAATTGCATGAAATTCCTCAAGATGACACAAATCTACTATCTGTACTGACCCAGTATTGGAGCGAGTATGACGACAACCAATGAAGAAAAACGAGTTTACAGAAATTAAAAGCTAATTAAACTAATAAGTCGGTATTAGGAAAGGCATTACATGTCGTCAATTAGTTAATTGCGTGACATATTTTTATGTAATTTATACAACATTTTACTTATTTTACGTCAAAAGTCCGCGCTTGGAGTTTGTCAGCGAGCAATGGAACGCAGTATCCTAGGAGTTAGACTTACTGATCGTGTAAGAAAGTCTATACTGCGTTCCAAAACACAAATTGCTGATGTAGGCCAAACAGCTGCCAAGCTTAAGTGGAACTGGGCTGGTCACATCTGCCGCATGCCGGAGGAGCTATGGGCGAAAACAACCACACAGTGGGATCCAGACAGCAGCAAACGACAACGCGGCAGGCCCAGAAGGAGATGGCGGGACGAACTTGACTCCTATCTGAAGGATTGGCCCCAGAAGGCAAAAGACAGGTACAAGTGGAAAAAAGGAAGGGAGACCTTTGCCCTGCAGTGGGACACTACAGACTGATAATAATAATACAACATTTTGATCCGTATCCGTGCCATATTTAAGGTGACTATACCATTGATACTGAAAAAAATCAATAAAAAAATCAATACCAAATTTATTTTATTTTATTTAAATACTTATTTGTAAACAAACTAACTGTGTGACGCGCACGACATAAAAACGATGCGTGCGAAACCACAAAAAAATGGACAGAATTTTCCGCATTTTGACAATGCCGCCGGTAACTTATTTTCAGAGTCATTCGGAATTTATTTTCAAACTCCCGCTATGTTTCTAAGTGAAAATTTGGTTATTAAGTAGATAGATAGATAGATAGATAGAATATACTTTATTGTACACCATGAAAATAGTAGTAAACAGGAACAACGTACAAATTATGGGTACATGGGCGGTCTTATCGCTAAAAGCGATATCTTCCAGACAACCTTTGGATGGACAAAGAAGACGTAAGATCTAGATAATGGGGGCAGTCCGTGGCGTACTACTAAACTAAAATAAATAAAGTAAAGTAACCTTAGAATTGGTTTAGTATTTTTAGATGACTGAACACATAATTTATCATTTGGTCTAGAAATATGGGACGGTTACAGATCAACAACTTCTAGATTCTACGATTCAAACAGTCGTTAATTTATTTAGAAAATCTATTTCCTTGATTTTATGTCTACTCGGTACTAAGATTACGGGGTATGGTAGGTAGGTACACGGAAAAAAGAAAAAGTCACTATGCTTTCTTGAGAGTTTTTCAAACTTTTTTTTCTTTTGTGAAATCATGTCTTTGAATTTTTTTCTTTGTTTGGTTTGTGTCTTGTTTTGTACTAAATAAACGTTTTATCTATCGATCTCAGGTCCATACATTCCTCAAGTACAGTTTGATCTTCAATCACCTGATCACTACTTAAGGATAGAATCGTTACTTGAGCAGCGGTCTTATTCCAACACGGTAATTATAAACTTAAATTCAACAACATAGCCACGAATTTAACCTAAATCTCTACTCAGGCGTGGTCTCGACTACTCTTGAGTGATTACAGATCAAATCTCTGCTCAAATACCGAAACAGGAAACAGGTGACAGAATAAAATGAAGCTAAACTCAGCTGAAGTGTGATCAATGAATCTATGCTTGAGGAATGTTCTAAAATTAAATCCCAACTCAAAACTAGTTTTAAACAGTGATCAAAGCTTGAGGAACGTTCTGTATGTAATACGGGCCTAAGTCTTGACTTATAACTATACCTATACATAGAAATTCATTCAATCATATTCCGGAATCTGCTCTCCATCTAAAACCCTCATCCATTTATTAGCTTTCTGACATTAAAACATAATACAAAATTTTCAAAACCCAGAGGCATTTTCTAATAATTCAAATAAGTGGAGGCCATTAATTTGATTGCACAGCCAATCTATTTTCCACGTTTGTAAGGCGGGCGCAAGATGTGACAGAAATAATTTTCAATTTACGATTTGTTTCGCATAAAATCTTAGTTAATTTTATACATACATACATAGTATCACGCCTGTTTCCCATTGGGGTAGGCAGAGACTATGGATTTTCACCTGCTACGATCCTGACACATGTCTTTCGCTTCATCTACGTCCATTAACCTCGTCATGCATGCTCGTCGGTTTAGAGAACTCTTAACCTGGCATTTTTTGAGAACGTCCGCGATTTGATTGCGATACGTTCACATCTACTAAGGGGGTACTTAATATCTTATGGTAAACTGTGGGTGTAAAACAATCGGTCCCTTTAGGCACCTTTAATTCAATTCAATTCAATTTATTTATTTCAGAGTAATTACAATAAATTATAAATTATCCATATCTATAATAATAAAATAATAATTATAATGTCATGCAAATATAAAATAATCCGTACAATAAAAATAATAAACATGTCATGTCATGCAACAAAAAAGCTTTAGCTCTGCTGAAAGCTTAAGTAAACTTTCTTTTTCCCAAAACTTTGATGTGATAACAATAGCTTTTTCATGAATGGTTCAAGAGATGGGTACTTCATTTTTACGGTAGCACCCTTTATAACAGAATATTAGCTGAGATTGCATCGTTCTCTTAGTATTTTTTGCGTGCTGTAATGTAAGCACCCTTTCAGAATTCAGATAGAATCATAAAACTTTATAATATTTATTTTATACCGCGTTACTTTGCAATTCGTTTCGTTCAATCAATCGTCAATTTTTGTAATAAAATAGCGACTAGCGACTAGATTTTTCTTCGTCCTTTTTTCCCTGTGGGGGATGAGAAAACGTTAAAGTTAAATACGATCCCAGGTGGAATGAAATAACAGATTGAATTTTTTATTCATTGTAGTATTTTCTCAGTCTTTAAGGGTGAGTGAACTTATCACTAGAAAGCGGTGAAGGGCGTGGAGTCTTTAACCATATTTTTTATATAATATAAATCGATAGATTACCCGGAGAAGAACCAGAATGACCGACATAGCTTGTACGATCAATAAACTGAAGTGGCAGTGGGCTGGCCATGTCTGGCGAAGGACCGATGGCCGTTAGAGCAGACGAATCCTTGAGTGGAGACCGCGAATCGGCAAACGCAGCGTCGGGCACCCCCAGCCATGTGGACCGCCGACTTGATTAGAGTAGTAGGGGGGGGGGGAGGGGCTGGATGCGGAAGGCAGAGGACTGAGTGTTTTGGCGCAACTTGGGAGAGACCTATGTTCAGCAGTGGACTGCGATAGGCTGAGTTGATGATGATGACGATCCATTTGTTTCAATCCATCTCCAAGCATGTGTATTTGTGTAATGACGGCCAACCACAACACAGTGCTGCCGCGAATAGCTACGCTACAAATAGACGCGGTTGCCTTCTTTCGCGTTCGTACGGGATTGACTGGCGGTACAGCCTTATTTTAGTGGGAATAGACCATGATTTCAATTAAACAAATTCCGCTGATAAGTTTCTAAACCGCGAAATAACTGCAGAGTGCAGATTGACTTTTTTTGGGAAGTCTTCATTAACGCACCCTGTAATACCAGAGCCAGTGTCAGACTTCTACCGACTAAAACCACCACATTTTTCCTCTTACTACCTTTGGCTGGGGGCGTGGGAAACACTCTGTATTCTTCCACCACCCTCGGCAGGTCCCAGCTTGGCACTAGTAAGCGAGCTCCTTCTCCCCGTACGGCCTAACGTCGGTCGCACCCTCCTCCTGAATATCGAGTAAAACACGACTCACCATCATCACGGGACTTGACTGGATGGCGGGTGGCGGTCTACCCCGAGTTCGTCGCCCGCAGACCCACGCCTAAGATGGCTGGAGGCCCTGTGGCACTTGGTTTGCGGGTGGGGTCATGGCCTCTTGAACCTTCTCCGCCGCCTCCTCCGCGAGTATAATCTCCTCACAGCAGCAGTTGACACCATCCCAAGCTCTCACTTCCGATTCTGACCATGGACAGAACCACAGCCGGAAGCGAAAGATTGTTGCCGCCTACTGCATTGACGAGGTCACGGCGCTGCGTGGCCCAAGCTGTGCACTCCACCAATATGTGCTGCGCCATATTCTCAAGGCAACTCTCACAGTGATGATACTCGGACGTCACCTCCTGGAGTCAGGGCCTGTGCGACACAGATACTTCCCGAAGCAGTCGTGCCCCGAGAGTATCTGCGCCAGCCGGTAAGTGAGGGCGCCATGGCATCTATTCAGCCAATCCTCTAAAACGGATCTTACCGCCGCTATTGCAGCGTGCCCTAACTGCAAATTGACCACATCCTCCCCTCAAAATCCTCACTTATTCAAACTTTGACTTTTTTCACTTGTCCATAGAAATGATCCATGTAGGGGAAAGAGGTGAAATGGTACGTTCTATTTATTAAAATATATAAAATTCGAGGATCGAACGGCGGATTAAAAATGAAAACTCGCTGACACTACCTACTTCAATAAAATTTCTCCTCAATACATAACCAGATTTCATAACAATCCCACAATTCAGTGAGCAGTGGCTTAGGTAACCGCTATATTATTCACATAAACAGCGTAAGCAAGCCACACGGTACACGGCAGTAGGGTAACCACGCCGCCGGCCGCACTTGAGCCAGTCTCGTCATGTTGAGAGCACGGTGAATCAAAACGTGCGATCTGTAATGGCGGGTGGCACTTGCAATGATAGTAGGGTGACTACTTTTGAGGGGTTTTTTGGGCATTTATCATTGTATTTTTTTTATATTGAAGTATTTTGCTCTTGATTTGCATGATGTGAAGTGTACTTATGTACATAGTTTAATATTCCACTTATAGATTAAGTTTAGGGCTCGACATTAATTTGGAAACATTTCCTATAAGTCAGATTATTTTTAAGAAACGCCCATAAATGGAAAATTTCAATGAATCGAAGAATTCTGAGAATATACCCAAACTTAATAATTATGGAAAAAAAGTTTAACTTTATTGAAAAAATAACAGAACTTTAACAATTTAGCTAATAATGCTGAACCAATAAGTACTTATGCCAAAAATATAAAATCCTTCCAAGAATTGTACTTCAGCAGGGCTTTATCCTCTCGAGGTATTGATACCCTTGCCCCTAGGCTGTGCCACCCTGCAAAGGGGAGGGAGACAAGTACTTCGAAGGGAGGAGGTAGGGTCTGCGCCCTTTGTCTGCGCTCCGTCATTACTTTGTCAAAGGTCCTTGGCGAGGCGCGATTCTAAGCCACATACGTGTGTTATCCTGTGTGAGAAAACCACTGTATAACACACTACTTTGTAGTAGTGGTTTCGGAGGCAGAAAAACATTTTTATTTCTCGTTCCTCTCTCGAGTTTATTTTCTTTTTTATCAGCCTATTATTTAGTAGGAGCTCTTTTACTCATATATGCTTATTATAGAGCCTAAAGGCGGAAATTCACATGCCTGTGAAATGGAGCAGTAGCTTGCATGCTAGTTAACGGCATGTGTAAGTAACTAGCACACTTTGGATTTATTTGCAAATAAAATTTGCTTTCTTGTATGCTTGCAACTTATAAAAAGTATACACGAGCCAGTAACACCATCCCAAGTGTACGCTACCGACCCGCGACGGGGTGATACTGGCATGCCTATTATAGCTGCTTTGTACGTTCGCACGTGCCAGTTTTGCAGCCCCTCGCGCCCTCTCCCTCTTATTGCATGCCATTAAATCAAATGTTCTGCAATCTACTGCTTAGCCAGGTATAGGCATGCCATTTAACGTATGAACATGAAAGTAACAGGCACGCGGGCACGTGAAAGAAACGTGAAAAAAAAAAAAAAAAAAAAAAAAAAACTGGTATGCAAGCGTGTAAGTTACAGGCATGTGTATCAGCACTTTAACTTTAAGTACAATTGTGTCCTCCCCGCCTATATCTGCTATCATAATTAGAAAGGATTTTAGAACAAAAAATGACGGTGGTTATTCAATCACAGACCACATAAATCATAACTCAGACAAAAAATAAATCTAAGCTTAAATTAGAACAGATTCATCTAAGTAGAAATAAAGTGTTAATTGATTTCCTTTTGTTAAATCCATCTATCTTTGCTTTAACAATCACCTATAATCAAATAGTTTTCTCCGAGGTATAATTTGCGTCTGTAGTGGTCTCTAAATTCAATCAGCCATAATCAATTACCACAAGGAGGACGGCGTATGAACAGTTGGCTACCCAGTAACCGCTAAACGCGAGGAGGCTTCAATCAATGAAGTCACAGGCATAACTGAATTACCGTAGGCGGCGACAGCCGGCAAAAAGTTGCGCCGTAATGATTTTTGGTATAAAGAGTAATCGCAAAGCGGGAATGAAACTACTCCTTTAGTATTTCCCTATTTAAGCTTACCGTAGTCCTGTCTGTTATAAAACTCTTCACTGACATAACATTGGAGAAAAAAAACTTTGTTGGTATGTATAGTAACTCATCTTGTACACAATACATTTAATTATAAATATATTGCTATCCCCTTTAATGACTTAGTACATTCTTGATAAATAAGTGAATCATCTAATATAGTTAAAAAATAATTACCACACCGGACTTCAATTTAAATAAAATAATTGGATTAAAAACACAAACATACAATTTTCTGCTTCTTCTTCTGTCGTGTCGACATGAGCTACATAATGATAATAGCTCATGTCGTGGTTTAAAGATTAGCCAGACAGCAGGTTGGTAGCGGGGCTGACTACCCATTGCAAAAAAATCCATTTCCCAATTTTCTGCTTAAAACATAAAAGGTAATATTTGAATGACATTTACATAGATTTGCTGACCTCCAAACTAGGCAATATTAAAATTAAAATTGTATTTATCATATTATATTACCTACTCATACTTTGTACTATTCATTTCTATGTGTTTTATTATTAATTCGCGGTGTGTGTTTAAATTTTATAAATAAATAAATAAATTAAGAAAATACCTCTAGACCTCTGCCTACCGCTTCGGGGAAATACAGGCGTGATGTTATGTTGTTATGTTTAAGAAAAGACAGAAAGAAAAGAAAGAAACATTAACACTACACAACTTTGACCACAAATGCAACAAATAAGTTATTATAATATACCCAATAGTAACCAGACCCAGCCAATTACTTTTTCACTGCTGGACTCAGGGCTCCACTTAGGATGAGGAGGATTCAGGCCTTAGCCCACCATACTTGCCTACCGCATAACCCTAGATGTAACCAGGTTAATCTCGTTTTGTTATCATGATACAAATCGAATATTTCAAACGCTTCATCCTTTACCTTACACCGCTCTCCAACGCGCAAGAAACGCTCGACATGCCGAGTATCGGTCAAGGGGCCAGACGACAGTTAGCACGCTCATAAGTGCGCTTCATGTTCAGCTGACACATTATTATGGCGAAGGAACGGAGTTTGATGGCGGTGACCTTCATGAGCTTCATAAGGCCAAGGCTGGTTATAGGATCCTTTGTGTTCAAGGACGGAGAAGTACGATCCTTAAAAAAAGTACTGAAAGTACTTTCTGTTTAGAAAGAATAAATAACCCTGTAGCTTAGAGTAATAAGACATTGAGTGATAGTTTCATTCAAAGTTCCGCACAAAGTTGAAGCACAAAAACGATCGATGGGTGCAAGCGGCACGTAAAATGTTCGCCGACACTCACATAGGCGCGCGTAAACTGTACTGGTGACTAAGGCCTTAACCTTCTCATTCTGAGAACAGTCCCGTGCCCAGCAGTGGGACACTAAGGGGCTGGGTATGTTTAAGCTGTACTGATCGTACTGACCTTTTAAGGCCAACTACTAAGTAATAAGTATGAATTTACAAAAAAAAAAAGTATATAAGTATCCATAGTACAAGCTCTGCTTAGTTTGGGTCTAGATGGTGCTGTAAAAAAATGTTTTTTTTTTTTTTTTTTATTAATTTTAATTTGCGTTACTCCGACTACTGCGGTTCTAAGTCAAATTATTCGAAGCCCTATAGGTATTTATGTTTAGGATTTTTTAGGATTTTACTTTATAGTAGCTTATGACTAATCACTCCATCGAGTTAGAAAGTGGTTGATAAATCTCGAAACATTACAAGTACTCAACTCGTAAAACCGTATACAATTATAAACGTAAATGTGTCTCGCGATAGTTATAATACAAAAACTTTACGTATTTGTTTTGGGAAAAATATACATTGCATACAATAAAATCTAATGTATCTATGCCTATTTCTTATAAGTTTATCAAGCTAATATCCACAAGTCTCAAGACCAATAAACTTATATTACAAATTTACAACACAAAAATTAAGATCACATGGCATAAAAGATTACAACAGTCATAAAATGAGTTCGGATGCTGGTCCACTCAATATCTGCAGTCACAGTAAACAGAATTTCGCAAGCCAGCATCTATTAATTCTACAAAGAAATTACTGTCATCAAGAATGAGGAAATCGGAAAAGTTATGCAGGATGGAAACCCGGAATAAATCTGGAAAATTACAGAAGCAAAAAATATGATGAAGGAAACTTTTCTTTTAAGATTTTGTTTGAAAAAACAAAGGAACCAATTTAATTAAGATAAAGATTCTGAAATAGCACTCTACCTTTATTTTTAAAGTTTTAATACCTGCCTCGTTGGTCTTGTGGTCGCAAGCGCGACTGCTGAGCGTGAGGTCTTGGGTTCGTTTCCCGGGTCGGCCAAGTTTTATTGGGTTATTTCACTAGGAAATTCTCAGTAGCAGCCCGGAGCCTGGATTTTTGCCCGGTTACTGGCTCGCCCCCTATTACTTGGGATTTACAACATAACTGGCGAAATGTGTGTGTACTATACACCTCTGCCTACACCTTCGGGGAAATACAGGCATGATGTTATGTTATGTTATTACCTGCGGTTTCTCATCTCGATATGCACATTTTTATAACATGATTGCAAAGAAAATGAATGCAGCTTACTTAATTTTCTTTAAATTTCAAACAAATAATACCAACCAATTGATAAAAATATAACCCATTCAACAATCCCACAAACTTCAAACAAATATTAAAATACAATGGACCCATAAGAATACCAATTGATAAAAATATAGCCCATTCAATAATCCAAGATTGTTTGTCTCGAGATTTCCTGTAACACAAATTCTTCTAAAAATAGCTCATTAATCCGCGAGTATTTACCATTTTTTCCTTAAATAATAAATCAGAAAACCAGGTCATTTCTTGTTAACCCAAAAGCCAATTTAAATCGCCAATTACCGAATGAGAACACGGGAAAAAAATACGTTAAGTTTTTTTTACTTCCATTGATTTCGAAGTCCCAATATTAGTTTGCTGTATATGGTAACCCTACTTTATTGATATCGAAGCAAGTGTTTATATACTTTGGATTATGTCTTCAACACAGTTATTAATCAATTTTATACTTAAGTAGTTTGAACATACTAAAAGTGTTAACAGGTAAAGCAGATAAGTATTGTAATTTCTAACAAAAAATATTGGTGGCTTTATTTCTTGTGTTTGCTTGCGTTGGAAAAGTTCTGATATTATTATTTTCACTTCTTGTTCCGATACATTATTCACAGAACAAATTGTTTTACTCTTAACTATTATAAAATTTTAAACGTCTGTTTGTTTGTTTGTTTGTTCCAGCATCACGCTAAAACTACTGGACCGATTTTGATCATTTTTTTTGTTTGAAAGCTGTTGATCAGATTTAAAAACTGGTATGGGTTTTGAGAAATGAAGAAAGAAAGAAAAAAAATATCGTAGGGTGCGTCCTCACCCAACAGATACGAAACTTCCACGCATTTGCACGAGCGGATAGTAATGTACGATGGCTGGATGGATGGCTGAGTGAGTGAGTGAGTGAGTGAGTGGCAGTGACAGTGACAGTGACAGTGGACTGGACTGGACTGGACTTGACTGAATTAACAGGATCCGTCACGTGGGTTAGCAGAATTTAACGCGAGCTGAGCCGCGGGTAAAATCTAGTATATAATATTTGCATTTAACTATAGATAAAGAGAGATGTCCTGACTCACTGATTCACATCTGATTCATCAACGCAGAGCCAAAACCAAAACTACTCAAGTTAGAAACATGTTTGAACAGTAGGTTCCTAAAAAAAGGATTTTTGGAAAATATAACCCTAAGGGGGTAAAATAGGGTGTTAGAATTTGTATGAAAAATCTATTCTTCTGGATCGATTCACTCAAAACTTGGAAATAATAATCTTTTCAGTGACACAAATTACTTTTGTTTTTCTAAAATAATTCCTGCAAGAGTGCAACTCCTGAGTGCAAGAGGGTTATTAATTTTGTTTGAGGGAATATTATTGCGTGGCTGGATTGAGTCGAAACTTAGTATCAATAATCTTTAAAGCAATCAATAAAACACGTGTTTTTGAAGTCTCAATGGGGTAAAAAGGGGTGTTAAAGTTCCCATGAAAAATCTTCCTGGGGTTACACTTGACACAAATGCCCTTCAAAATAAATAATAATAAAGAAATGCGTATTTTTCTGTTCCCAAAACTACAACGGAAAACATTAGGTAGGTACGGAGTGTAACTTTTTACGCGGGCAAAGCCGCAATAGCACTGCTAGTCCCATATAAAATTACAAAAGCCTAACGTTAATATCGTAACGGGAAATCCAATAACCTTTCAAATGTCTCCAATATTGATAGCTTTCGTCTTTAATTGCCGAGAAAATGGTCAACACAAGGAAATACCGGGGCTAACACACCTGAACGGGCATTGAACATTATTTACCACAGCAATTAATTCTGTTGACCATCGCCTTACGGTTGCCGTGTACGCTTGGATTAATCCGTACCGAGCGGTAAATATGGTGCAGAAGTTCAACTATTCATTGAGGTATTCTAAGTAGCCAGTATTTCTCTAAAAACTGGTTATTTGGAATACTATAATTATCATATGTATTGTTGTTGTCAGTATCCTGTTCTGAAGAATGAATATTCTGAATCATCATCTTCCTGCCCTGGTCCCAAATTGGGGTCGGCGCAATACTCTTCTTCTTCCATTTCTGTCTATCAGCCGTCATCTTATAATTTACTCCCTTTATAACCGACTTCAAAAAAAGGAGGAGGTTATGTATTCCGCGTGTTTTTTTTTTCATGCATATCATTCTTCACGTAATCCATTAAATAATGAATTGAGTGATTAATGATGATTGAAAATTTGTTTGGTTGTATATTTGTATGTTTCAGATTGAGTAAAACATGTTTTTAAAAATTTTGCATTTTACTGTGATTTGTGTTGGAAATACTTTGATTTCTCATATCATTCATCAACTCAGCCTAACGCAGTGCACTGCTGGACATAGGCCTCTCCCAAGTTGCGCCATTACACTCGGTCCTCTGCCTTCAGCATCCAGTCCCCCCAGCCACCTTCTTCAGGTCGTCTGTCCAGCTGGCGGGGGGGCGCCAAACGCTGCATTTGCCGATTCGTGGTCTACACTGAAAGACTTGACAGACATGACCAGCCCACTGCCACTTCAGCTTACTGATCCTACAAACTATGTCGGTCACTCCGGTTCTTCTCCGGATAATTTCTTTACGGATTTTATCCTTCAAAGAAACTCCAAGCATAGCTCGCTCCATAGCTCGCTGAGCGACTTTGAATGTTTGGACTAGCCCAACTGTCTACGTCTAGGCACCGCAAATCATGACAGGCAGGACGCACTGGTCTTCAAACTCACATCATTGTAGGTATAAAAACTCATGATCGTAAAGTTTTTTTTATATTTATTTATTGTGGGGAAAATCCTCATGGACGCACTACGCCCGGGGTAGGCGGAGCCAGTGTTGGACTCTTACCGACTAAAAACCACCACGGTGTTCCTCTACCGACCCTTGGTCAGGGGCGTGGGTAACTTTACTCGCCCAACCATCCCCGGCAGGTCCTGGCTCGCCACTAACAAGGCAAGCCCCTTCGCCCCGTGCGGCACCCACATCGGTCGCACCCTACTCTAGACTGGCGCGCGCGGAACACGACGCGCCACCGTCACGGGCCTTGACTGGTTGGGTGGCGGGCCACCCAGAGTCCGCCGCCCGCAGGCCCACATTTATGGTGGCTGGAGGTCGGCATACGCCCTCCTGCGACGCCCAGGTCACCTTCTGTGGGAGGGAAGGGAGGTAATCGCCTCTCGAACTCTCTCCGCCGCCTCCTTAGCGAACATCACCTCCTCGCAAAAGGAGACGACGCCTTCCCAAGCCCTCCCGCTCCCGACCATCGACTGAACCACGGCCGGAAGCGAGAGATCGCTGCCGCCTACTGCAGTGATGAGGTCACGGCGCTGCGTGGCCCAAGTTGGGCACTCCTACAGTGTATGCCCCGAGAGTATCTGTGTCAGCCGGTAGGTGGGGGCGCCATGGCTCCTCTCCAGCCACTCCTCCATGACGGGCCTTACCGCCGCGATTACGGCGTGCCCTGCGCTAGGTTGCGCAAGTCGCTCCTCCCATTCAGCCACTAGGATCTGGCAGACCTCGCTCTGATCAGGCGGGTCCTCGCGCTGATGATACCTCAGCGCAAGGTCTCTCGCCTCCAGATCCCAGGGCATTGATCCGGCTAGTAGGTTGCCGCCTAGAAGGAGATCGTACGATACCCCCGTATCACCCTGACGGCCATCGCACGCTGCGGCCTACGCAGCAGCGCGACATTGCCTGGCGTCAGGGTGTCTGCCCACACTGGGGCCCCATAAAGACCATGGACCGTACGATATCCACGTAATGATCGAAAAGTTAGTCCCTCTTTCCCAAACACATTTTAGCTCCACAATAGACGGTTTTCTGTCTCGAACAATCTATCCCTATTACCAATGTTTATTATTTTAGATCTACGCAACGAGCAAAAGAAAAATAAAACACTGTACAGTGTTACTTAGTTGCTAGTAAACCCACGAAGGCCGTAAACTCCAATTCTAGCGCGACCCAAAACTATAATAGTGCAATAGGGAAAAGTTCCCATTCCAAAAAACCTTGTTCTTGACCTCGAATGAACCGTAAAATCAGAACCTTAGATACAAATGTAACAAGGATTTCGTGTTTCTTTTTGAGGGGAATTACTCAATGCTTCACTTCAGGAAGACCATGGTAAATAACCATCTCATTCTTCTTTTTATTACCTTTGTCCGGGAGCGCAGAATTTGTCCCATATTTGCAGTCTCCCCTTCGTCCCCCGACACAACAAGTCCTTGATCTGTTCTGCAAGGTTTAAGGATGATTTGCAAATCACGCTGACCGCTAGTCGGAATTGATATTCTAAAGATAATTTACTACAAAAATAATTGACAAAATGGGCAGCAGAGGAATGAGGTACAGGTCAAAGTCACCAGATATTTCCACCAAACTTAACCTATGCTTAACACCTCATATCTACTTCCGGATATCTGCCAGGGTAGTTCCCGATTTCCGGAATTGGACCTAACATTTGCGGTTGGTATTTGCGCAGATAAATCAATGATACCTATTTCGTAACTCCAGAAATCGGATCGGCAATAACAGTGCGGAATTCCTGTAATTCGGTTCAAGGTGAAAGAATTAGGCAATATTAATGACTTAGACGTAGTAGGTATTTACAGCTATAACTATGAGCCTCGAAGGCCACGAATTGTAGGCAAATTATGTGTTCTTCTTTTTCTTCTGTTTTTACTACCTTTGTTCAGCTATGCGGAGTATAAATCCTTTTTTCATACTCGTTTACACTATAGCTACAATAACCTTTTTTATCGTGGGAAAATCTTCATGGACGCACTCCGCCAGTGTCGGATTCTTACCGACTAGAACCATCACGGTTTTTCTCCTACTACCTTTGGCCGGGGGCGAGGAATAGGCTATATATTCTCCTACAAGCCCCGACAGGTCCCAGCTCGCCACTAATAGGCGAGTCACAGCGCTACGTGGCCTAAGCTGGACACTCACCATTGTGTGTTGCGTCGTATCCTCAAGGCAGCTCCCGAGATGATGACACTCGGGTGGGATACTTTTTGATTTCATTGTGCGCGAAAAGTCCCTTAAATATAGTTCAATATGTGTGAAATTCGCGAAAGTTTAAAAACTTCTATTTCCAAACAAAATACGAACCGTACAACAACCAATTTTATCTTCGACTTGAACTTCTGATTTTTCTACACAAGATTCTTAGTCTATATTTAAGCTTTCCGAGACTGATTGAAGATTAAATAATTACCCGCGTAGCACGGTAGAAGATGACTGCAGGCAACTAAATTTATGTTGCACAAGCTTCGTCCTGCGGCGCTGCCTGTCTGCTTTTCATTTCCGAGACGAGTAAAGTTGTGAGTTGTTTAATGGAAGAGGCGGTGAATCTAGTGGAAAAGATTGTTAGTCCTTACATTTATAATGTAGCAGTGCCCGGCCGGCATGTGGTGCAATGCCATCAATAATATTTTTGGGCCATAAGAAGTTTTGGGGGCGTACGAAGAATAAACTCTCCAAAGTTTCATCACAATCGGTTGAATGGTTTAGGAACGTATAGAGGACAAACATACAATGAAACATTTTTTTTTTGTATAGGTACCTACAATACTTCATGGAGGAAAAGAACTTTAAATATTGAAAACATTAAATTTTCCTTAAATATGACTTCATTTTTTTTAAAACAAGAAATCCTGCTTTCTAAGATTATTAAAAAACATCTTGTCAAAGCTGGGAAACGAAATAACACAGTCCCAAAAAAATACCACTTGTATTTTATGGCTTTAGATCTTGATAGGGTCAATCATGCATATTGTCAAAAATTAAAGGAAGTCCATGAAATATGGACAAACACCAAAAAAAATGTTTTTGAGTAAAATTTGCTGCCTTGTAGTATCACTTTATTGAAATTTACCTAAGCTATGTTACATTTCGTGGTCTTCCCTCAATTAGGACACAATTTTTGTTGACTCTATTGATTGGTGACATAAAAATACAGGCTGATTTTTTTCGGAATACTTAAAGATTCAATTTCCGGCTCAGGGAAGATACTCTATGAAAATCCTTGAATGCAGTATTACTTGCTTTTCAAAATAAAATGAAGTCTTCTTTGAATAAAATTTACTTTTTTCAATATTCTAGGTACTTTCCCTCAGTGAGGCATAGCGATGGGACAACCTTATAGATACTTTATCTAAACATGTTATAAATGTATTTGTACTAGATTTGTAAGCCTGAACCTTACAGTCAAAAGACATGCTGATTTAAGACTCGACCTTTTGCAAGATTATTGATTTAAAACGTGTCAGACTCAATATTGCAGATGGGAATGATGCATCTACTTTAAACTTTACTATTTTGTATGGGCTACAACAGATCGACAAATTACGTGTAAAAATGCTCGATGTCATCTTTAATTCAAAAGTAAAAAGTAATACTTAATTGACCTACAAGCTACAGCTCAACACCACGCAGTAGGTCACATAAAAATGCTCTGTCATCGCAACAATTGTTTCACATTCAATGTCAGATTACACAAGATACACTGTTAAGGCTCACACTCAAATATACTAAAGACTTGGCCAGCATATTTTAGTACTAAAATAAACTTTCTACAGGAAATAATCTCCCCTGGCAATGCCCCTGGCCTATATGGAAGTACCTAAACCGAATGCGAAGCCAGTTAAGTAGATGCAGGCTTAACATGAGCAAGTGGGGCTATACAGACTAGACGGCTACAGACGGTACATATGGGATTGATACTCAATCAATGTCACACTTGCTATCCTGCTCTCGATTTCCCAGCGTCTTTACATTGAGCCAGTTCAACAATGCCACAGACAATGACAGTATCTGTAAGCTCTGCCACCATCATTGTACCCTCGACGCAAAGAAGAGATTCTGAAGGAAGAAAAAATACACAATTACACCACTGAGGTACTATGTACGGTCGACCGCACGTCGGTGGTAACACTTTGACATTAGCAGGATCTTTTTTTCGTAAGCAGTAAGGGCGGTTTTCGAATTAACGTGTTACCACTGTTTGTTCAATGAATTACACACACCACGCAGACATTTTAATAAACAGAAAAAAATGACAAATGCTATTTACCTAGCGACTGTGCAATTAGGTCCAGCATAAATGCCAGGCAATTAGTGTCTGACCACAGATCACTTAATAGTAACTACGGTCTGACGCTAGTTTTAAACTGAACATATGGCCAAAACTGCTATAAATCTGCATATTACTGAGCACAGGCCTCTTAGAATAAACAGGCTACAGGCCTTAGTACACCACATACTCGCCTGAGTTTGTAGAATACACCGTTTACACACTTTATCCAGTTTTCACTTGTGCAAGCTTTAACGCTGTAGTTGCAGGATACAAAGGCAATAGCGAACGTTGACATTTCGTAATTGAAGCATTCTGTTATGTCAACGATGACCATTCATACTGACACGTGTGAAAATAATCAATGGCGTATCGTCGAAGTGACTGAGCCACATTGTAAGCAAACCAAGCAAGCACGGTCGTTACACAGAAACCCATGTATTTATTGATAGATGAGATTAACGACGGATTAGTATGCGTACGATTCGGGTCAATGTCCGCTATTACCATGTTATCCCTCACGAAAAATATGTGTATGTATATTCCTTTCAATAATATGTGTATGTATATTCCAATACAACTGCCTAAGTAGCTAGAACCCAGCCTAGAACTATGTCTCTATATGTATATGACAGCACTATTGGTTTATGTAGCCGCAATAGGCTACCTAATAGGAGCGGAACCGTACCGTCTGTTTATGGTGAAACGTGCTACGGCTTGTTGCTTTTTATTGACGGCTTGCGGGAATATGACTTAGGTATAGAACGAGGGTAGATGTGTTGTTTGATTATCTGTCTCTTGTAATGTTTTATTACAAAATAAACTGTAAAATAATTTCTGATTGATTGATTAGCAAAACTGTCCATCCAAAACATTCAGTCCAATTAATTTGTAGTAAGCGTAAATGTCTGTCTGCGTATATGTCTGTCGAAGGACCGATGGCCGGTGGAGCAGACGAGTCCTTGAGTGGAGACCGCGTATCGGCAAACGCAGCGTAGGGCGCCCCCCTGCCAGGTGGACCGACGACCTAAAGAACGTGGCTGGGGGGGACTGGATGCGGAAGGTAGAGGACCGAGCGTTGTGGCGCAACTTGGGAGAGGCCTATGTCCAGCATAGGACTGCGATAGGCTGAGTTGATTGATTGATTGAAGCGTAAATAGACGAAGTGCTGCGAAAAATCATAGTGAAGCCAACAAGACCGTGCTCCTCCGTGAACAAACCAGCGCTCAAGCTGCTTAGGAAATTCTCAGTAGCAGCCCGGAGTATGGATTTGTGCCCGGTTAATAGCAATAGGCTCGCCCCCTATTACATGGGACTATAACATAACTGGCGAAATGTGGGTGTACTATACACCTCTGCCTACCCCTTCGGGGAAATACAGGCGTGATGTTATCTTATGTTGTGTTATGTAAGCTTATCAATGAATACAATACCGTTTACCAGCTCTACAAGTACACAAGTGATCGCAACTTCGTCTGGTAGTCCACTAATGTGATTCACGATAGCAATCTCCAAACAGAGCTGATTGAGTGCGACACTGTCGGCTTTAGACGAGAGTACAGTGCCCTCTCAGATTAGATCAGATTCAATAGTTTGGAGATAAGCTTTTGTGTAAGAATGTTTAGAAGTATTTATTAGAAGATTTCTTTTTGTTCTGGCAGATTCCATATTACACGGTTCAATTTGGCTTTCAATTCTATTGCTTCTATCAAATTCAATAATCATTAAATGTCGCATTGAAAGCTTCGACACCCCGATCGCTTTCAATGTAATTGAATTCAATAGAATTACTTTAGTTGCGTTGAACCGTCTAAATTACCTTAACTGTAGTATTCTACTCTCTCCGTTGGCTCAGCAACACAAAGTTATTATCTCCACTTCGCATCTTGCGGGATATTTCGATAAGTGAATCTGCCTCCAAATATGTCTTATAAAAGATGTCTTCGGTAATTCGACTGTAGCATCTAGCCGACTACATAATAACAAACTCACTTCTGTGATATCTTGGAATCAGAAATCTAAGATTTAAAGCTTGAAATTTTGTCTTATATCCAAGCTTTAAAATTGGATTACTGGTCCAATCTAATCTAATACGCAATTCTCAGCCTTCGGAAAAAATATATTGTTCGCGCAAATCTGTGTTTACTTTAACGGCTTGACCATCACCTCCTAACTAATAAACATACCAACAGTAAACAGTATCTTCATTAGTCTAATAAACACGACTCTAAACAAGAAAACTAGAATACGAATCGATCCTCAATTCCTGGAAAGAACGTCAGATTCGAACAGTAATTGGGTTTTCCGGTTTTCCGTCTCCAAATTTTCGGTTATAGTCTACGATTGGAATTGTGAATTGTGTCGCCTTGACCGATATCACATTGGGATAGGTATAATACCTGTCCTAGCGAAGGGAAACCGATATGTACCTAGAATGCTCCGTGAGGCTATTGAAATTAAAAAACATCCTAATTTTAATAGAGAAGATGGTTGGCAGCTACCACCTGTTTGGAACCCAGTTCTAAAAATAATCAAGTCCCAAACGGCACGCAACACTATAAAAGACAATGACATTGTGAGTGATTACTGCGTGCATCGAAACGATTTGAATTAATAAAAATTGTACATACATACATTCATCTACATATTATCACGCCTGTTTCCCATTGGGGTAGGCAGAGACTATGGATTTCCACCTGCTACGATCCTGACACACCTCTTTCGCTTCATCTACGTCCATTAACCTCGTCATGCATGCTCGTCGGTTTAGAGAACTCTTAACCTGGCATTTTTTGAGAACATCCGCGATTTGATCGCGATACGTTCGCCAAGGTCGTCCCCTTCCAACTCTTCCATCCACACTCGCTTCGTATACTTGTTTCGTCAATCTCCTCTCGTCCATCCTCTCTATATGTCCAAACCATCTTAACATACCTTTCTCAATCTTTGTCACTACATCTTCTTTCACTCCACAACGCTCCCTTATCATGTTATTCCTTACTTTATCTCTTAAAGTTACACCACACATACTTCTCAAAGCTCTCATTTCTACTGCATTTATTCTGCTTTCATGTTTCTTCTGCCATACCCAACTTTCACTACCATACATAAGTGTAGGCACTAACACTCCCCCATGAACAGCCAGCCGTGCCTTTTCCGACACTTTGCGGCTGTTCATGAAGGTGTGTAGTGCCCCATTCACCTGATTACCAGCACTCACTCTCCTTTCAATGTCCTTCACATGCTTGCCATCTCTCGTAAACATGGAACCCAGGTATACAAAATCTTTCACTTGTTCCACCTTTTCGTCACCTATCAAAAATTGTACGGTAGATTAAAATATATTTTTTAGAAATATCTGTAAAGACGCTTGTCATCTTAGTCTTCCTGCGACCACGAACGCTGCAAAGCTTTCGAAACGTCAGGAAACCAATCTAAATAATATACGCGATATAATCCGGTTAAACTTGTTTTATTATAATGTTTAGTGATCGCGAAAACCTAAGAAATTATTAGGTATAATACCGTTATCGGATAGCACAAATCAAATAAGAGAGCATTCTTTAATTCGGATTGGATGTCCCTTGAGCTAAATAGTACAAAATACTACGTCCCATGTTCCCCGTTTAAATCACCTATCAATGATGCTGATGTTGCCTTGTCTAGTTGTCTCATATCAAGGGCTTACAGCGAAACCTGTACAAAAAATCTGTTAAACACATGCAAGCCGCGTTATTTTAGCAGGTTTTTTTTAAATCCTCTTTTTTTTTCTTTTTTTTTATAGTACAGGATGGCGAAACGAGCTAAAGGCCCACCTGATGTTAAGCGGTTACCTTTGCCCATAACAACTGCAATACCACCTAGGCTGTTGCCTAAATGGTACCGCAAGTCGGTTCGCAAAACTGAGACATGAAGATGGAAAGTCTCATGTGATTGTAATTTCACCGGTACCCGTATCCTTCAGACCAAAACACAGCAATGCAAGCATCACTATTTGGCGGAGAAGTAGGCACGGTGGTAGTACTTCCCCGGACGAGCTCGTTCACAAAGGAGCTCTACTACTACTAAATTCTCGAATGATCGATGTCCAAAGAAGACGTTAAACTTATTAGTTCGCAAAAAGCGTGAACTCGATTTGTGTTTCGTGTACCGTGTCTTGGTTCAATACGATTCTGGACTTGGAATTGCGGTTTTTTAATACGTACCTACAGTAAACAACTTTTATTAAGTAATTCGTAACCTTTGGTTGTCTGTCATAACTTATACCGAGTTATGAACAACGACACGCTCCAATACTTTTAAAAGTACAACTGAACTGCGGAAGAGGTACGGAGTTTTTAACTCCCAATTTGCATAACATTGTATCACATTTTATGCTATTACTAAAAATAGAAAGAAATCTGTGTCTAATTGTATATGTCATCATCATTTCAGCCGAAACACGTCCATTTCTGGACAAAGGCCACCCCCAAGAATCGCAACAACGACCGGTCCTGCGCTTCCCGCATCCAGCGAATTCCCGCGACTTTCACCAGTTGGTCGGCATATGGCATTATGGCATATCCCCCCTACATGACCAGTACTGTGTACAGTGTATAATCGCAACGCTTGGCAGGCGGGTTGGCGATCGCAGTTGGTTAGTTAAATACTCAGAGAACGCTGCTGCCCATCCTCTGGTGAATCTCTTAGTCGCCTTTTACGACACCCATGAGAAGAGATAGAGTAGTGCTATTCTTTATGTCCGACACCAAACTGAACATAAAAAAACACTCCTCCATCGCAACTAGTTGCCAGGAATGAAGAAAAATTCCTCATTAGCAACTGGTTCCGAAACTCAGTTGCCATCGCGGCCGAAAGGCAACGTACATGTCAATCAACACAGCATATCGCAGTCCACTGTTGGACATAGGTCTCTCCCAAGTTGCGCCACAACACTCGGTCCTCTGCCTTCCGCATCAAGTCCCCCCAGCCACGTTCTTCAGGTCGTCGGTCCACCTGGCGGGGGGACGCCCTACGCTGCGTTTGCCGATTCGCGGTCTCCACTCAAGGACTCGTCTGCTCCAGTGGTCATCGGTCCTTCATCAGCGAGCTATGGAGCGAGCTAAACTTGGAGTTTCTTTGAAAAATAAAATCCGTAACGAGATTATCCGGAAAAGAACCGGAGTGACCGACATATCTTGTAGGATCAGTAAGCTGAAGTGGCAGTGGGCTGGTTATGTCTGTCGAAGGACCGATAACGTACATGTAATGTCGGATAAATATTATCTTTTGAAAACCTCGTACAACATGATCATAATATACTGGAAATGACAAGCCTTGCATAACCCGACATATCTTCACACATTTCTACAAATTACTGGAGTCTTAGTTTCTTAACAACCCAGTCCAGACCGAGCGGGTCTGGCATAGAAGGATGTCTCGTAAACGTAGTGGTGTGGTACTTATACAAAGTGGTTTGCAATGGCTTGCGGGTGCGTATACACGGCATGATGGCACCACGGGGAGAGAATAATTCGACGCACATAGACGTAGAATTAATTATGTCATTTCAACGCCATGCGCCAGTGTATGTTAATGATGATAATGAGTGTAAAAGCTCTGCTTCAAAAATTTGGAGTGAGAAAAAAAAACGTTTCTTTAAAAATTATTTACAACTTTTTAATAACTTTTCATTTAATTTTACCAATTAAAAAAGCTGCAAAAAATTGTGTTTATAAATATCCATTTTATAAAAAATAACGAGCTTTAGTGAAATCAGAAATAGTGGTTTAATTAAGGCAGCGTTACTGAAATACACGATATGAAATGAAACTGAAAAGCTTTTCGTATTTCTGCCTACCTATGCCGAGATTATTTAATAAAAATATTGTAAAGTCAACGGTTAAGGTTGGTTGAGGGTAAGATTGAGAGTCTCATAGGCACAAACTCCTATAGACTTAAATTTTTTTAAATGAACTAGGGACGATACTTAAAAGCTCGAGAAACTCAATATACTATCAAATCATGTCGTTCAACCTGTCCGAGGGTAAAATTTTCACTTAGTATAGTCAACTATGATATAATCATAAAGTTCAACAACATAACGTGAACTAAATTCTATTTAAAGTTCAAAGAGTCATGAGATCAGGAAATTATATTTTAAACAAGGAAACAGTTAAACTGGCACTAAACAGTGTAACGACTCAGTTACAGGCGGATTACTATTACATGTGAAAATATCTGCCGGTTTCATTTATTTGAAATGTTGTTTAAAAAGCTGTAAGACTATTGCAGCTGCTGTGTTGTTTTATTTTTAATCAAGTTTTGTATATTTTGTGTTTCTGTTACATAGTGTACTGTGTTTGTAAATTGTGAATTTGATTGTAAACATTGCACATTGTAACTATGTGCATCGGTCAGATTTATTGACGTTCCGTGCTTCACTTGGGTTTTAGGATTCCGTTCCTCTCGCTACGCTGTCCGTCTGTCACAGGGCTATATTTTTTGAACGGTAATATAATAGGTAGCCTGTAGAAATTTTCTCAGAATATGTGTTGCTATGACCCCTATCACGACAAATAATGAAAATAAAATAATAAACCTCGAAAAACATGTAGTTTTTTCAACGTTTTTGTTCCTGCTCTATCTTCAAAACGGTAATCGTCAAACTTAGTCTGCTTATAGTGCATATATATAGTTTAGCAACAAATACCAAAACTAAGAAAGAGATGCAAAAATTCATATTTCGCACACAATGCGTTGATGTCTTTTGATGAATTCTCGTAAATTTAATCAGTTTTATGGGGTATCAGGTCGATGGGTGGTACGGAACTCTTACTGCGTGAGTCCGACTAACACTTGGCCGGTATTTTTTGTTGTTGTTTGAGTTTGGTTAAAATTTCGTTGATTATGCTATAGAGAGGAGAACTTTGAAATTTTTGCCACATTTTCGAGAAAGAAACTTTAATTAAACATTTTTTTATTTGCTATGTCATTCAAACTTGAAATTCTGGTTTTTACAGTAACAAAATTACCGTAGCAGCACAACGTTTTATTTGCTGAAAACAGTTGTTTCACATTTCAAGGACGCTTTTAACATTTCATCATTATTTTCAATCTTGAAACATCATAAAAGCGAAGCTACTTACAGCATGTCAAAAAGGGAATAAATATGGGGGCGCCACTAGACATACTTTAAAAATAAGTTTTCTCTCAAAAAAGCTGTAACTCACTTTAACACCAGCATCGAAATTCCTCAACTTTCTTTCAAGTTCTGTGAACGCTGGCCTTAGATTCATGGCAACTGCTTAAATCACTTGGCTTTTATTACGGTGCTTGTCCACTAAATCACTAAGGCGTGGTTCTCACACACGCTCGGTCTGATCGTAATAACTGTTAGAATTAATGCCTAGACAGTTATAGTGTACAGGAATTTATATTTCCGACAATATTCAGGAAGGCTTGTGTATGAAAAGCTTGGGAAAATGCGAAATGCCATTTGCGGTTATTAAAGCTTATTAAAGAGTTTTGAAATCCTATTATCACCCATGCTTTTACCATTTAGGTTCCGTGTGGTACCGGACGTAAGTTCCGTGTGGTGCCGGAGGTAAAGAAGTGCACCACCCTATATCTAAGAATGTAATATTATAATTTAAATTTTCTAAGAAATTGAAGATGTAGTGACAAAGATTGAGAAAGGTTTGGACATATAGAGAGGATGGACGAGAGGAGATTGACGAAACAAGTATACGAAGCGAGTGTGGATGGAAGAGTTGGAATGACTTCGGCGAACGTATCACGATCAAATCGCGGACGTTCTCAAAAAATGCCAGGTTAAGAGTTCTCTAAACCGACGAGCATGGATGACAAGGCTAATGTACGTAGATGAAGCGAAAGAGGTGTGTCAGGATCGTAGCAGGTGGAAATCAATAGTCTCTGCCTACTCCAATGGGAAACAGGCGTGATAATATGTATGTATGTATATATGAAAGAAATTGATTCTGAGATAAACTCTACTACTACTAATACTTGTTATAGAACTAAACTAAACAAACAATTAACTGTTCTCAACGCTATTATGAATGCGGATTAGGCGTAATTCATCTGATTTGCATACAAGCAGAGGTCACGGTACTGACCCTCGGCCACAAGATGCATCATTGTGTTCACGACGTTATAAATAATGAGGGTACGCAGAATAGGAGGCTGAGATTTATTGTGCAGCGTTATTTGCTTATCTTTCTGCTCATGACCTTTTGGGAGGACGTTTTCATAGATGTTATATTAGTCTGAAAGCTATGATGGGCCTTAACCTTGAGGTTAAGGCAATAAAGAAACTAACAACTTTTACTATAGGAGAAACCCTGAAATCGCGAAAAAAATTAACAGCTGTTGCATACATATTGTCGAGTTATGCGAACATAAATGTAGGGTTCCGTGTGGTGCCGGTCGTAAATAATTGAACCACCCTATATCTTCTCATAGGTGATGTAAAAGTTGACTAAGGGAGTTGGTAGTGGGGGTTGTTTATTTACCAGAGGATGGGCAGCAGCGTTCTCTGAGTATTTAACCAACCAACTGCGATCCCCAACCCGCCTGCCAGGCGTGGTGATTATGGCATATCCCCCCAACATATGCTTGGGGGAGGCTTGTGTCCAGCAGTGGACGTCTTTCGGCTGAAATGATGATGATGATGAAATGTAGGGATAAGTTGTTTTTTTTTCGCGATTTCAGGGTTGGCCCAATAGTAAAAGTTGTTCATAGTGATGTACCTATAAACTGAGAATAAGGCTGTATAAGTCAAGATGATATTTCTGAGAGCCTCATGGCATAATATGGCACTCAAATGGCACTGATAGAACAAGTGCCGGTTGCAAGATCACTCTATGCTTATTTCAGCCATCATGAACCGGGTTAATTCTGGGGGCCTGTTACGCGTTTGACACTTACCGATACTTCCATCGTATTCGTCGACTTTCCATAAATCAGTAGCGCCCCCGGCGGAGGAACTACTGATTTATGAATTAAAACTGACGAAAACTATGAAAGTACCTATTAAAGTATGTACTTATAAGTGTCAAACTCGTACTAGACCCCCTGACCTTTCAAATTACACAACACAAGTAAAGAAATTGCTACGCCATCAGTTGCCATTTCGACTAAATGTCCAATTCTGCGTACTAGCGATTGATCATTGGCGGTTTTCATGTCAATGTAATGTAACAATTTTTTTCCTTTATATAACAGTTTGAAAAAGCTGATAATTTTCAACAGGTCTGAAAACAGTTGATACTTTTTTGTCATCATTAACGTTTCTGCGTTTAAAACAGTTTCATTTTAAAAATTAATATTAATGAACGTTGTCAATGAATAAGTTTTTTGTAACCTGTTCGTTTGTCAAATGCATACATTTTTTTCGACCTGTTTTTTGAGCAATGTTTCTTGCGAAAAAGCTGTTTTAAAAAGCTGTTAGTTTATTCAATGCCCACCAGTGCTGTGTACCTAATTTTGTACTCAGTATTTATACAGCGTCGTTCATACTTATTGGCGAGAGGTTGTAGGCACCAATTATGCTTGATATTAGGATACCAATAAGCCACTATAAACAAAGATTTGTTGCAGCAATACCGACTATATTCATTTATTCGTTCCTGTCATACTGTCTGCACATTTAACGTAAAGCTTCCTCCAAAGAAGCCCCTACAATAACATCTAGACAGTTCTGACTCCACTCCTACGCATTCAGTTTACTAGCAGTAATTCCCGGCGCCTGCGCAGTCATAGCTCATCTCTGTATAACTAACAGTAGGAAGCTGTCGGTGGTACATTTCAGATTCTATTAAGAGTAGGTACCTCCCTTGGATTTGTTTGACGTTTTATGTAAAGAGAATAAAGGAAAATATTTTTTTGATTTATTGTGTTAATTTATTTAAGTTATTTATTCTTTGCTTTTACAGAAGCAGATTCTATATGCAGTTAATATAAATGTTCTGGAAATAAATAATTTTCACTCTAAACGTGGCAGTCTTCGTTTGTCTGCTTAGTGTATCTTTACGTCTATTCGTATTTCTTTTTCTGTGTGACAGTTACCTACACGGAACTAATCATTATCCTTTCCCTCATCATCATCATCATTTCAACCGAAAGACGTCCACTGCTGAAAATAGGCCTCCCTCAAATTGGGGGATATGCCATAATCGCCACGCTTGGCAGGCGGGTTAGCGATCGCAGTTGGTTGGTTAAATAGTCAGAGAACGCTGCTGCCCATCCTCTGGTGAATCCCTTAGTTGCCTTTTACGACACCCATGATAAGATATAGGGTGGTGCAATTCTTTACTTCCGGCACCACACGGAACCTTCCACGGATCCTTTACCTAATTTGTCACATTTATAAAGTACCTTATCTTATCCACGTATTTCTCTGTTTCAGGTAAGGTCCAGTTTGTATTACCAGACAGGCTGACAAGTGCTTATGCGTACACGCAGACTAAACGCACCGTGTTACGAGTTACAGTTCCGGGGTTTAATTGGTAAAGAGGTAGGTACGAATGTAGGGAAGTGAGTGTACTTTTTGGATGAGGCCTTTGGAGTTGAACGCAGTGGTTGAACGCTTACCTTCCATGCAAGAGGGTGTGAGTTCAATCCCGGCCCGCACCTCTGACTTTTCGAATTCATGTGCGGATTTATATTGGATTAACGGTGAAGGAAAACATCGTAAGGAAACCTGCACGCCTGAAAGTGCTTCATACAGTTCTCAATGGAGTGAGTAGTCCGCCAACCCACACTAGACCAGCGTAGTGGACTAGGGCCTTAGCCTTCTCGTAGCGAGAAGAGGCCCGTGCGCAGCAGTGGGACAGTAATGGGCTGGTTATGTTATGTTATGTTGGAGTTGAGTCTCGCACTCTCGTCAGACCTCATCATCATCAGTCTATAACAGTCCACTGCTGGACATAGGTCTCTCCAATAGCAGGCCACTTTTATCAATTCTCGGCCATTTTCATACAATAACTGTCAAACTTCGTTTTATCTAATAGAAACTGTCGAATATGTACGGGAATGACATATCTCAACGAATGACTTTTTCGTCCAGATATATCATTCCCGTACATTTTAATTGTTTTATATTAGCGTTGACGAATGTAGATTGTCAACTTGGCTAGGGTCATGATCCTGCAGCTTTCTTCGCAACCCAATGTTTTCAGATTCCAGAATATGGGGGAAATGTTTTTACTCCACAGAAACCGTACCCAGGGTGATTTACAAGATTAATTTAAGATAATCAATAACCAACACCACGGGCCGTTTCCTTTTTGAGAAATACCCATAAAATTACCAGCGCTTTCCCATTTACAGACAAATATATTAAATTCGTGTGCGTTAGTCGTGATGCACGCTGGCAATATATCCCATTGCACGGCTAGTTCATGGACAACATGACAGGTGGCGCTACTTGCCAACATTCGTGGCTATTACGGACCAATGAAATTTATTATACACGTGCGAATATCGTTTTGAATATTTCCTTGATGTTAGTAACTGGATATAGCTATTATGAGCATTACATACCTTCAGACTTCAATTCTCGGAATAGTAAATAGGTGTCCCTCATTTTATGCCTCATCAGCCACGCACCATGATTTTGCCGAATATAATGGGAGAGAAAATTACGTGATATTTTTGTCTTTTCACATTAAAACTGTCCTACTTATCCTACTAATATTATAAATATAGTGTACGTGTATGTTTCTTTGTTCTCCAATCACGCTAAAACGGCTGAACGGATTTGGAGAAAATTTAGCACACAGATTGACCATGTTCTGGAATAACATATTTTTATCAACATACCCACGGAAGCGAGGCAGCGAGCTTCTGATTGTCTGATCTGCTGATCTATCTGTTTAGTTTTTTTGATAAGTATTGTCACTCCCCATATTCATTAGATGGACCCCCACCCCCTTATTACAAAAGCTTAGACCAGGTTTAGACCCTTGTTTAAACGTCCAACTCCATTCATAAAAAGGTGTTTAAGCCTAGCTTAAACAAAACCTATTATTAAACCCGATTTTGTAATAAGATGGCCAGTCTCTTTGGTTTTAAAACTTAAGTGCTAGGTACAGTCAGGTCAGGACACAAAAACCAGGACAACATTGGTGCAAAACAGGTATGGCGTAAAGGGGAGCTGTGGCTTATGACCTGCAGTGAATTCATCAAAACTGTGAATACCGAAGTTAAACTGCTCATAGCAGTCCATTATTATCCCACTGCTGGGCCTTTTCTCAGAATGAAAAGGAATTAGGCCTTACTCCACCACGCTGGTCTCCTGCGGTTTAGCGGACTACACACACCATCGGTAACTGTATGGAGCATTCTCGGGTGTGTAGGTTTCCTCACGATGTTTTTCTTCACCATTGAAGCAAGGGATAATCAAATTCAGATCCACACATGAATACGAAAAGCCAGAGGTAGGGGCCGGGTTCAGAACTGGACCCTCTTACATGGAGAGCAATAGATACCTAATATTGAATATAATGCGTACAATAAATTCTGCCACTAGCTGAGGCGGGGTACTGCAATCCAATTGGCCCTACCAAGGCGGCTATTACCTAACGCGCCAGTTTTGACGGCTCATGTAAGTGGTCGAAACTGATTTGAAGATTTCAAGTGGCGAAAGTGGCGACCTACATTAGTGAAATTTCATAGATGTGTTGCAGACATCGGTCGCCTGTTATGAGGCGTCTATGGGCGGTATGGTCGTTGGGCTCGCCAGAATTTACCAACGAATCAAACTCATGTAAGCCAGGATCTACAATGCCAACCAATCAGAAAAACGCCGAAATAATGAAGCTCGGCGCAACGAAGTTAAAGAAAAGAAATTAGGAAGAGTAGTTCAATCGCTAGGCTATTTGTAACTGCTCAACTCAGTTCTAAAACACAGCAGCCTTTGTTCCATTTCCTCCTTGCTCGACAGAACTAACTCATAACTCCCGGCCACTGCATTCTGCAGGGCATTTCGTAGTTAGACATCATTGCGGCTAACAAATTGCGGGCTCCCGCTGTTACGTGCACGTACACTAGAGCAAATTCTGTTATAAGTGCTGTAATAGAATTAGATTAACTTGAACTGGAAGAACAAGAATGTTGAAGACGGGATATTAGATGCAAACTTGAACATGTGAAGAAGATTTTTTTTGCTAATTGTTCTTAAACATACCTTTCTTCTTCAATAGAATTTTGGCCATATCGTGAGTCCGTTGTACCTACTGTAGGAAATCTATCATCCAAAAACTACGCATCGCATACTAAAGTTTACTTGCTTGTCCTTTCGAATATGCTTCGAATTAATCAGTACTTTTTTTTCAGCGAATTTTAATCTTCGTGGGTAGCTTTTGTTACAAGGGCATAGACTAATTTGACAGTTCTTAATATTTTAAGTTCTTTTTCAATGACGCTTAAGAAATATCATTACAGCCGAAAGACGTCCACTACTGGACATAGGCCTCCCCCAATTAAGGGGGGGATATGCCATAATCGCCACGCTTGGCAGGCGGGTTGGCGATCGCAGTTGGTTGGTTAAATACTCAGAGAACGCTGCTGCCCATCCTCTGGTGAATCCCTTAGTCGCCTTAAGAAATATGGTGGCGTGGTATTCAAGAGAACCGGCACCATCGAACTCACATCGTTGCCAATTTGACTCCAGAAGTTACTCTATCTGCACTACCACTTGAATTCTACTCAATCTTCAAAGTAAATCAGTATTACTGACTGTACTTTCCTTACATTTTATGTTGACTGTACTTTCTTTACATTGCATGTGTTTTTTTGTTTTACTTTCTTTGTATACCCACTTGTTAGTTACCTCTTTGTGTTTCTGTTGCACTGTTATTTAAATGTTGCGCGCCGATAACTGGGACAATAACCCATTTTTCTTTCTTTTTCTTTATTAAACAAATAATTTTCGATAGCATCATCTGTATTATATCTTCTATCCGCAGTATTATAATGATGCGGTTAACAAATAGCACGCTCCCGCCGTTACCCGCACGTACCCCAGAGTAGTTCACTGTTCTTAGTTTATCTGCACGTACTGGACGGGCAAATTGTGTAATAAGTGCTACCGTGCCGCTATGAAACTTGATATAACGCGCCAGTTCACTTGGACACATAACATAACATCACGCCTGTATTTCCCCGAAGGGGTAGGCAGGTTTATTAGGAAATTCTCAGTAGCCGCCTGGAGTCTGGATTTGTGGCCGGTTACAGGCAATAGGCTCGCCCCCTTTTACATTATGGGACTTATAACTGGCGAAATGATGGTATACTATAATACACCTCTGCCTATACCTTCGGGGAAATACAGGCGTAATATTATGTATGTATAGTATGACGTAAACTCTAAAAGATAAAATCTTAACATAACATAACATCACGCCTGTATTTCCCCGAAGGGGTAGGCAGGGGTGTAATAGTACACCCACATTTCGCCAGTTATGTTATAGACCCATATAATAGAAGGCGAGCCTATTGCCATTGACCGGGCACAAATCCAGACTCCGGACTGCTACTGAGAATTCACTACAGTTCACTTGGAGATTTATTTAAATATAAAATAAAATAAAAACCGGCCAAGTGCGAGTCGGACTCACGCAGTAAGGGTACCGTACCACCCATCGACCTGATACCTACCCCATAGAAACTGATTTTGAACTAAGTTTACGGGAGTTGTCGCGCACAATTAAATCAAAATATAACAAACATTTTGACTAACCTCGACGTTTAGTTTAGTTTAGAAACTGTTTCATCAAAAGAAATCATCGAAATATGAATTTTTGCATCTTTTTTCTACGCAGGTACCACCACGTATGTCCATGTTTACGCTATTTTTATTATTTGTTGCTAAATAACATAGTATGCACTATAATCAAACCAAGTTTGACGCTGGTATGTATCACCGTTTTGAAGATAAAGCAGGAACAAAAACGTTGAAAAAAATGCATGTTTTTCTAGATTTATTGTATGGTTTTAGACTTTTTTATTTTTAGAATTTGTCGTGATAGGGGTCATAGTAACACATATTCTGATTGATGACCACATATGATAATTATGAAAACCAAAAAACCCGACTGCTTTTGCTTTTCATAATTAACTTTTTTATTTTAAAATTTTTAGTTCTGTCATGTTTTATCGCGCTATTAATGTAATTTATTTTTAACGATGAATATTTCATGTTTTTTAGCATTTCTCATTCCGAACTACATTGAAATATATAAGTTGTATATATTTTTGTAAATCATTTATAAAGCCCTTTATTTTGATACCCCACTCGATAGGTTTTGAGGGAAAAAAAATTTTTTGAAGACTTAAAATGGCGCCAAAATGCGGCCATTTTATTTTTTATAATTTTAACATACCCAGTGTCACTCTCACAATTAAGACGAATCTAACGACACATCTCAAGCTAACATCCATCAAGCCGTTTAGGCTACAGAGCGTGCCAAAGAAATATACATACATACATACACTCAAAAAACATAACCCTCCTTCTGGCGCAGTCGGGTAATTAATTGATAAACACGATTTTGCATTATTTATCCCTTTAAAAATAGGGACCCTTAATCCTGATGATAGACGGCTCTTTCGCTCCTGGATCCGACATATATATTAAGATAAACTTTAAAGCTAATTTCACACGTGAAAGTCTACTTTGCAAAGCTATTATGTACTTTTTCTTCATATTGATAGGTATCAAGAGTGTAAATTTTAGCCAATAGCGCTTATTATAAGAATTGGCTTTTAATGAAATTAGTATTAACTCATCATAACATAATTACAACAGGCACCGTAACAAAATCTTACGATAACAATTAATGCATCAAGTCATTACTGGCCTTTATAATAAACATTTTCTATACAAAAAGGCGATTTAATAGCATTAGGAAAATGTGGCGTGTTGCCTAATCGCGCAGAGTCATCGTTCGCTCTCATTAGGGTAGACACCCTTGAGTTATTAGGGAATTCTTCTAAGATGAGTTAATGTGATTTTTGGGTAGATTAGTTTCCCCATAGCTGGAATTTAGATATGTAAACGTATACATATTTATCGCACTGGAGTGAGAACATCGTAAAGCGCCATCCGATGTGTGTTAAATTATTTATGTAACAGAGATTCGTCGAACGTCTATGGTCTAGTGGTTCGAGTGTCGGACTGCTGATCACGAGGTCGTGGGTTCGATTCCCACAGGACAGATATGTGTGTGATGAACATAAGTGTTGTGTTGGTCTGGGTGTTCCTTATTATTATAAGTATGTATTTACAAAACAACAACAGTACAAGTTACAAAAGTACATAAGTATTATATCCATTGTCTAGTACCCATATTACAAGCTCTGCTTAGTTTGGGACTAGATAGATGGTGCTGTGTAAAAAATGACCCAAAAATATTTATTTATTTATATTTATTTTGTTTTGTAGTTTTTTTTTTATGAGATATAGATTGCTCATGGCCGCAATCTAGACAGCTTTGTCAAGATGTGGTCGACGATTTGTTGCATATTCGATCTATGTAAAACAAAAAAAACTTATATGTTTCAGTTGTAGTAATTTTCTTGTCCTGTAACATTTCGTTCCGTGCAAACACGAGGTTTTCACTCCCGGGGGACGATTAGTAGTCTTGTATCATAATATCATATTTTAATTTTTCAGATCCCAGGGACAGGTTACAAAAACCGTTCATTGCAAAAAGTTATTTCTTATTCCTGTATGCCTAAAAGGTTTCAGGTCATATACAGGATAAATTTTTAATGAGTGCGGATAATGTTCATAGTGGTTCAGTATCTATTCCTTATCGCAAACGCATTACTAAAATTCACTTTTAAACAAAATAAAATGTTGACTTTGTATGGGACACTCAGAATATTTTGTAGCGTACGCCATACGAAGTCATATTTTCATTTTGTTTTAAAGTAAATTTTAACAATGTGTTTGCGATAAGGTACAGATACTGAACCGCTATGCAAATTATCTGCACTCATTAAAAAATTATCCTGTAGATATCAATTGTGGAAAGAAATATTCGCTCACGAGCAGGGTCCTAATTCACGTAATTTCATGACGCGCCGATCAAGTTGCAGTGACGCTGGATTTCGTATCTGACAGCAATTGCCGAAGATAAGAGAATACGAAATGCGTTGTTTTGGTCCAAACTTAATTGTCAACTGCACTTCTTTAGTTACGCGAATTGGCCTACTGGATTCAAAATAACGTCTTTCAGTGACATCATGTTTTTGTTCTGTCTTATTATATTTTAGGTTAGATAGAAATAATTTATTCTAGAAAGTCGAAAAATTGATGAATTGAATTTTATTGACATCATATACAGTCCCCTACTTAAATTATTCTTACAGAAATTAAGTGTTTCGTATAGATCTCTGTAAGAAATTAAGTGCTTCTATAGCGCCAATGATATTTAAAAGTATAGATATGTCATACCGTAACAAAACAAACGAAAACAATGTTCCGTACTCAGCGGCATAGCGGCAGCACAGTACACATATACTAGTACAAAGTAAGTAAGTTGGTTACTTCAACTTAGTTTCGCATCATAATTGGAATACTTTCTGTACACACATGGCGGCAGTTTAGTTTTTTTTTGTCACCGGCCACGCTCGGCGCCTTAATTGACGCGGATTAATAGAAAAACGTCCTAATTAGAACGTTTTCGAGTCTTCAGGTTACGAGTGCAAGTAACATATCTGTTCAAATATCATTGTAGGTATAGAGCTGTTTTTAGTATTATTTTGTTCACTAGAAAAATTAAATATTTCGTGCTTAATTTAAAAGTAGCAACCCTGTTATGATACAGCGGGTGAGCACGCGAACCACGTCAAAATGTATAATGTCATTATTTTCTTGTAACATTAGCCGGGAAATTTATTAACACTCGACGAACTGACCGATATTAGAGTACTGGGAAAAATGATTACTGTGGAAAAGACTCGAAAAAAATATATCAATTTCGAAGAGAGTACGCGACAAAAAGTAATTATTAAAGTAAAGAGATTAAAAAGTTAAGGTAAGTTCAAAGGATTTTTATTCGAAGGGCTGAATGAGGTCATCAGAAATGTTTTATAAAAATTCGGCTCACGGATATTTATTAAATTTTATTGAAACAAAGTCTGTAATCATAAAATGGCCAGTAACACAAACACAATACAACACTAACACAGCATCCGACGAAATAATACCAAGACACGTAAAACACCTACTGACAATCTATACATATAAAATGCTTTGTCCTGAATGACTGACTGACGGATCAACGCACAGCCTAAACCGCTGATCGTTAGAGACCTGAAACTTGGAGGGTGTGTTCTTTGTATGACGTAGGCATCCGATAAGATGCGATTTTCCGAAATTCTATCCCTAAGGGGGTAAAAAAGGGGGGCAAAGTTTGTATGGGACAACGTGATTCCTTGGTCCAATCTACTTCAAATTTTGCATAAACCTTTTAAAATGCTTTGTCCTGAATGACTGACTGACGGATCAACGCACAGCCTAAACCGCTGATCGTAGAGACCTGAAACTTGGAGGGTGTGTTCTTTGTATGACGTAGGCATCCGATAAGATACGATTTTCCGAAATTCTACCCCTAAGGGGGTAAAAAAGGGGGGCAAAGTTTGTATGGGACAACGTGATTCCTTGGTCCAATCTACTTCAAATTTTGCATAAAACTATTTTAACAGAATTGATGGAAGACCTGTTTCGTATTTTATTGAAATTCATCCCCTAACGGGGTTAAAAAGCAGTAGAAAGTTATTTTGGCGGTGATTTGCTTCGAAGTTGATATCAATATTCCTATATAACGTAAAAAACCAATTAAAAATCCTATTAGAACCATTTTAGACTTCTACGAGGACGAAGTCGCGGGCATAAGCTAGTATTATATTAAAATCGTATTGAAATGCGACCAAATCTCCGTGACAACCACCATCTCTCTCATATGACGTGTTTTTATGATAGAGTGAGGGAGAAAGCATATAGGCTGAGGTTAGGTCCTTACAGGACCAAGTATTTCAGAGATTAAATCCGGTATGCACGGGGTGTAGCGGGTGCCATTGTGAATCAACCTTGCATTCTAGACCATGACGAATGCACTTTATGGCTCAGAAAAATGTTTATCCCCGGTCAGAGCTCTTTTTTATGGTTTTTCTTTCACTGAGGTTATGCCTTAGGGGAAAATTGAAAAAGAGGAATGATTTACTTTTTACGCGGCAAAAGACGTTATTGCTTCAACTCATTTATAAATATTAAATATTTTTAGCTATAGTTCGTGCAGGATAACATGGCAATAGGGGACATTGACCCGACTTTTATCTCGAAGTTACAATTTATACTCGATATCGCTACCCATACAATTTTTTTGTAATGTGAAATCTAGCTGGCGTTTCATAATACACAGGTTACAACAACTCTGCTGTCATCATGATCACTATCGTGATCTGCTAGTGACAAAAATTTCACACACTTCGCGGGATAATTATTGTATGAATACGTGATTATTTCTTTAGTCATTTATGATTTATGTACATACAACAATAAATGAAAGGAGACAGAATCAACAGAATGTACCTACTTTTTTGTATCATTGGCATGACAAATTGTATGAGCAAGAAGAGGTCAATGTTCTCTATTGTTTTGTTATCCCACAGGAGCAATATTAGATAGGTATTTTGAATTGGATTGTATTTTGTTTACAATCAAAACCTTAGATTTACTAAATTAACATAATTGCGATACGAAACGATACTGTGGCGAAGTCGATCTTTATCTTTGGCGCCATTTATACAATATCTCTAGCAGTGGCGTAGCGAGACCTAAAAGGGCCCAGTATCAAAATATGTTGGTTGCCCCTTTTTACCCGACTGTGGCGATGCCTTAGGGCGTTGGGGGGGTGTTATGTTTTATGCAAATGATTAATTTGTTCCAGTTGCTATAGACTAAAAACTACCATTGTTTTCAGTACACATTCATTACAGGCCCCTTATCAAGAATTTAAGATTGTGGAAAACGTCTGGGCCCCTGTAGCTCAGGGGCCCCGTATCATTGATACGTCTGATACGGCGGTAGCTACGCCCCTGATCTCTAGTCTCGAACCAAACATATGTCAGCTATTTAATTTGATTAAACATTCTAAATTGAGGAATTTTATCTAAATTCTATTTGTCATTGTAAGGACTTATCTATCAAGTATTTTGCTCGAAATATCTGACTGGTTTACGGTCAATAGTTACTATCCTGATTTTTAATTGCAAATCTGGTTAGATAAGTCAGTATGCCTTAGGAGGCAACATCGTGTGGTTGTTGACATCAGAGGTCAGCTATAAGGTCTGAAAGTCTAAACTAGTCAAGATTTTCGGGGTGTTTTTGTACGTACTATGTATAATTAGTAAAACACTGGCTGGAGTGTTTGTATTTGTAAACAAACAAATTCTAAAACTAAAACTATGCGAGCAAAACCAAAAAATAGACAGATATTTTCGCCTTCTTACAATGCTGCCGGTGACTTATTCTTGGAGTCGTTCGAGATTTGTCTTAAACTCTCGCTAATGATTCTAAGTAAAAATTTGGTTTTTAAATAACTGTAGAATTGATCAAGTATTTTTAGATGATCGAGCTCATTTTATTTCATTTGCTCTATAAATATGGCATGGTTACAGATCAACAGCTTGTATAACTAAGATAACATAACATAACATCACGCCTGTATTTCCCCGAAGGGGTAGGCAGAGGTGTATAGTACACCCACATTTCGCCAGTTATGTTATAGTCCCATGTAATAGGGGGCGAGCCTATTGCCATTAACCGGGCACAAATCCATACTCCGGGCTGCTACTGAGAATTTCCTGATGAAAAAATCCAATAACACTTTGCCCGACCCGGGAATCGAACCCAGGACCCACGCTCAGCAGTCGCGCTTTCGACCACTAGACCAACGAGGCAGTCTAAGACTAAGATAACACCTATTTAATATCATTCTTTGGTCGACCGCATCACTGTGTACTGGTAACGTGCCCAGAAGATTGGCCACATTATATGGTAATGCTTATTACATAGATTAATAACTCTAAGGCTTATTCTTTGACCAAAAAAAGGCGAGCCTTCTGGTCACGTGAAGTATCGACCAACTGCCCGGAGACATCTTTGAATAAAAGACGAGCACTTGTTCCGTGTGGTGCCGGACGTAAAGAATTGCACCACCCTCCCTCTTCTCATGGGTGTCGTAAAAGGCGACTAAGGGATTCACCAGAGGATGGGCAGCAGCGTTCTCTGAGTATTTAAACAACCAACTGCGATCGCTAACCCGCCTGCCAAGCGTGGCGATTATGGCATATCCCCCCCCCCCAATTGGGGGAGGCCTTTGTCCAGCAGTGGACGTTTTTCGGCTGAAATGATGATGATGATTACTTGGACCTCACGGCCACGTGTTTATTATATCTATATATCTAATACTAATAATTACCCACATAATACAGTAGATAAAAATAAAAAAATAAAATGAAAATTTCTTTATTGTGCCAAAAAATATACATAGCATTGGTTGAAGCCCTAGGGCTTCAACCAATGTTATGTATATTTGATATTTGTGTGAGGTCTAGACCTCACACTAGGATTCCCTGTGTCGTGGGGTCTAGTCTCTTTCAGTCCAGAAGACATAGTTGACACGGTTCAGAATTAATTTAATGGTCAATGAGTTATAAATAAAAAAAAAAAAAAAAACAGCTAAAAATATTGTTATCTTGTGTATATGTGTGGGTGTGTATGTGGGGGTTGTTGTGTGTGTTTTTTGTGTGGGGGGTGTTGTGTGTGTTGTTTGTGTGGGGGTGATGTGTGTGTTATTTGTGTGGAGGGGTGTTGAGTGTGTGTTGTGTGGGGGTGTGTGTGTATGTGTCCAGCCCTATTTAGGTATGACCAGGATGTCCTCAGTTTGCATATAATTCAAATTCAGTAGCCACGTCAAGACTTTACTCTTGCATGGCTTTTTTAGTAGTGTAGCAATTTTCAGCTTGGAATCTAATTTTCCATAGATAAAATAAAATTTTGGTCCCATAAAAAGGAAAGACTTTTGACCGAATGACTTCTGACAAATAATCGTATCCCATTTCAGTAAACGTTTTGAGCGTGATTTAGCAGTGCTCGTAAGGTTATTCCTATGAAAGCGCAAGGTAATAGACATAATGTACAGCTGCCTTACCCTTAGTTCTTGAGTCTCCTGATACAAAAGGTCAGTTGAGTATTTGTACGGACGGCCGTATGCACATTTCAGCAACGCGCGCTATGCTCGCTCTACTAATCTACTTTAATTAAGTAGGTCTGTACAGCCACTCCCCAGGATACAATACAGTACCCCAAAATCGATTGGCATAGCGCGAAATAAATAGTTTTAATAATTTTGTCATTGGCTATTTTTGCCAATCGTTTGAATATGAAAAGAAGTTTCCTAACCCTGGTACGCAGTGCATCTACATGCTTGGACCATCTCAGGTGGATGTCCAGGTAGACACCTAAGTATTTAATAGTAGTTGTGTTTTTAATCACAGGATGGCCACAGCTGGTGCGGTCCAGACAAGAGTGTAGTTTAGTAAGTACTGGTACTTTGGGACTAGTTCGCGCAGAAACGCTAAAGCAGATGGCTTTAGTTTTCTCGATGTTTATGGTAAGTAGGTTCCTATTTAGCCAACTGGCAACCACTTGTATGCCAGTTTCTGCCCTATCTTATATCTATAGTAGATATAAGTAGTAACTGTTTGATTTCATTCATACATACTTATTAAATGTGTAATGGACTTTGTTATGATAACAGGTGGACGTACGTTGTAAAAATAGCTTCAGAAGCTATTATCCTCTTCCTGATTAAATATTTATCTGTTATGGTAGGTGATTAGTAGATTATGACGTCATAATCCGTGACATACTAATTTTATGGAATCTATGACTTTGATGAATTGCAGATTGATTAAAGACTTTTTTGGTAGTTTTTTTTTCTGAAGTAGCCCTCAAAGGCAGTGGTTCTAAACCTTCTTGTGGTGGGGGACCATTTGCCCAAACATTTATACTGTCATGGCTACTAAATTGTTTGCCGGAGAAGTTCTAATTTTCTATTAATTACTGAAAACATGAAAATAGATAGGTAATAGCTTAGGCGACCGATACGACCGAATATTATATTAGAATGTCATAGCGCCTTAAAAAGAAAAATGAAACCGCGACCACAACAAAACGGCCACCAGTTTTTGGTAAGTATACCTATTATGAAATAAAACGAACTAGACACGAGTAAAACTAAACACTTGGTTCCGGTACTGCAGCGCGAGCGAAGCGAGCTCGGATTTTTTAAGGGTATTCGAAAACATGACACCCTTTTAAATGCACATTACAGGGAATTGTACTAAATTTAATTTAAAAGTTAGTAAAAAAGGTTATAATAAAATATATATATATATTTTTTTACATATATATATAAATTTTTTTTTATTTTTTATTTTATTATTATTATATATTTTAATTAATTTTAGTTAAATTTGTTGTATTTCTATAATTACATAAATACCAATTAAGCTCGGGCCCCGATTCTTTTGTTTGTAATCGATAAACTCTGCAATTACTGAACGGATTAATAATTCTTTTACCATTAGAAACTACTTTATCCAGAAGTAAGAGGGGTTTAAATTTTTTTTTTCAGTTATTCCAAGATTCTTATTTTTGCTACTTTTACATCAGTGTAATTTGGTGCTGGTTAGAATTATCTCTGAATAATAAAACAACGTCCATAAAAAAAGCGGATATCTCCTTTACTTCTACTTTTACGACTCATCAAACTTCCACACACCAGATAACGGAATGTAAAAAGATCAGGCAGCTCAACTTACGCGCACAACGCAAGAAACGCATCAATAAATTACAACAAAATGCACGCACGCATATAAAACACGCCAACTTACATGTATCCTTACGGACATTTTGGCAATAAAATAAAGTATTCTCTCAAACTAGTACGCATACTCACTTGGGTGCAAGTGACGGTGAACTAGCGGCAGTGTATGCCCGCTGTGCATACAACGACCAGCGTTTGCTTTGTGGCTTGTCCTCTCTCTAGTATTCTGTTGCTCTGAGCTAAATACTAACAGATTTAAAAACATCCGTTCAGATTCCAAACACACATACACTCCCACACACGCACCCCACTATTGCACACAAGCCCTAAAACACACGCATACAAACTCCATCGTCATTAGTCCCAGCCCACACAGAAAGCGTTAATTCGCAGCGCGAGAGCGCGAGGGCGAGCGACGAGAAATTGTCGCCAAATTGTCGCTTCCTGAGCACTGATTGCGTCGCTCGCTCCCCGCTTCCGTCCCACTGTTTGCTTATTTGATAGGGAATTAGATTTTTTGTCGCAACACAATTGATTTGTAGCAACGCCTGTGTTTGATTCGTGTTGTTGATAAAGTTAGGAGAGGAATGTTTTGTTTTTGTGATGTGGATGATTAGGCTGCCGTTTACGGGCTCTAACAGACGAGCGGCACTTTGACGACGATTGAAGTAACTGCAGTCGTCGCCGACTTCGGCAGCTGCCGTCGACACGGCCACAACTACCGCTGACGTGATCGCGTCTGCCAATGACGACGCATGAAGTTTAACGCTGGCATGTCGACTACAACCATCGGCGTTTCGACGATAACCGTTGGTGCGTATATGGCAGCCGTTGGCGCATCAACTGAAGCCGTTGGAACATCTACGGCAGCCGCCGACACGCGACGACGGTAGCCGTTACCCCTGTTGTCAACAAAGTGCCGCTCGTCTGTAAGAGCACTAAGAAGGTGTGATAGAAAATTTTCATCCAAAGACTGGATTTTAATACAAAAATAAATTGCAGGTCTTTGGGTTCTAGTCTTGACATCTATCTTCTATCTATCTTCTATACTATAATAAAACTGTAAAGGTCGAAAAGTCTGTACATTGAGTTTTTTTTCGCGAAAACCGGCTAGGGGGACTAGAAATAAGCTATAGAACACGAATCAATCGTTTAAAAAATTTATGTCTGTCTGTCTGTCTGTCTGTCTGTCTGTCTGTTTGTTTGTTACCTCATCACGTGAAAACGGCTGAACGGATCGTAATGAAACTTAGCATTTGTATTGGTATTAGTCTAACTTAAAATATAGGGTATGTTTTATCTGAATCGGTTGAGTAGATCCAGCGATACAGCTTGACCCCTCTATTGTATTAAGTTGCATACAAAGTAGAGGTCATGATTGTTGGTTGAATGCAGGTTGCAGGTTCCTAAAAATACAACTGGATTCTATTAGTATTATAGAAAATATAGAATAACATAACATAGCCCATCACTGTCCCGCTGCTGGGCATGGCCCTCTTCTTGGAATGAGAAGAGTTAAGGAACTGGATATTGTTAGTGTAATAGATTATCATAACATAATCAGCTCATTACCTACTGCCCCACTGCTGGGCACGGACCTCTTCTCGGAACGAGAAGAGTTAAGAAACTAGAAAATATAGAATAACATAACGTAGTCAACCCATTACTGTCCCACTACTGGGTATGGCCCTCTTCTCAAAATGAGAAGAGTTAATGAACTGGATATTATTAGTATTCTAGAATAACATAACATTACCAGCCCATTACAGTCCCACTGCTGGACACGGGCCTCTTCTCAGAATAAGAAGAGATGTGGTTAGTGTTATAGAATAACATAATCAGCCCAATTAGTTCCCACTGCTGGGCACGAGCGTCTTCTCAGAATGAGGGAGTTTAGGGCTAATTCCATGAAATTCCATCACCTTAGCCGGTTGGTTGTAAAAACAAAATATAGTATGGTCGGTAAATAGTGTAATCGTCTGTGTAGGCGCTTATATGTATATATTTGAAGATATTGTGTTCATAATTATGACTTGATGTTATTTTCCGACATCCACGCGGACGGAGTCGCGGGCACAGCTAGTTAATTAATATTTTCGTTAATATGTTCCTTATGTTCTCAATTTTACTCCTCTGCTTATTACTTACACAATTCTTACACCTACCTTACCTTCAGAGACTCTGCTATTCATCATGCTCCTCGGGTTGGCTTCCAGTCTAGCCAGATGTGGCTGAACAGCAGTATTTTACACGGAGTGACTGCCATCAGACCCCCGCAACCCGACCGCAACCAAGACTGGTAATACTTACATACGGAGGTTAGACCAGTTTTCAGACTTTCAGGATTCCGACTACCCATAACGACTGCCATACATAGATATTCGTATGATGACCGGGACCGACAGCTTAACGTGCTCTCCGAGACACGGAGGGGTCTTGATGTGTAACGAAATGGTCATCCATCCACAGACTGACCGTGGCAAGCGCAGCTTAACCTCGCAGATCGTACAATCCGCGTGGTTGTAAATTCGCTACGAGCCCCTCAGACTCATTACTATTGTTTTTATTTAAAAAAAACTTTACAGCAAAAGATTTTTAAAAATTCCACCCCCTTTCTGTACACCTATCTATCATACCTTCATTAAATTCCTCAATACAAGTGCGCCAACAATGTTGCCCAAGTTTAGAAGGGCGCTCAAAATCTGAAGTGATTCTCATAATTTTGGAGTCTTCGTCATCGTCAAGATAGAGTGCTTTTAAAGGATCATCCGCGATATTTTATCTCATCTGAAGATTTTACACGATGAGCGAGCATTTTCAACTAGATTTTCAACGTAATTAATAAGGATCGATTAATGGCGGAACGAAATTCTGTTTATAGCTACCTCTACAGAATTCTAAACTGATTATAATTGTGTCAGAATCAGAGCATGTTGAATGTAATCGTACATTAATTTATTTTACGGTAAGGTATACGAAGTTGAAATTACAATTCGAAGAACACTACCTACTGTGAGATAAACACAGGAGATAAAATACTAAGGCAAAATCTGTTCATTCAATTATATTTATGCCAGAAACACATGCTCACGAAAACTACCGAATAAAGTAAAGCTTTAATTGTATTCAAGTTATTTAACCATCGAACAAACCGATTTTGGGAATAAAAGTCGATTAGTACGTGGGAATATATAAAGGACCCGTTGATGAACAAATGTCAAAAGGTTGAAAACCCCGAACCTCATTTGTCAACCTTTTCTTCCGTCGTTGTAAGAAATCGGAAAAGGTTTTAATCTTAATTTGTGAAGTTTTCTTATATTGCCATTCTATTTGTTTGTATAAGTCTTTCAAGTGTCTTTTTTTTTCTTTTATTATCAGTAAATAATTTTACGTATCACAAATTCAGTCTCTAAAATAAGAAAAATGCATATATTTTGTTTTCAATTTTCCTTTTTTATATCAAATGGGCTTGCGTTTGACCGCCACCTCACCTGATGTTAAGCGATGATGCGGTCGACGATGGTACACGCTTGTCCAGCAAACACTTATTTACTCGAGTCTTGAAGGCCACCAGATTATACCTATTGGGAAGAACAGAGCACACGGCAAAGAATTCCACTCTTTAGCGGTACGCATGAGGTTCAATTCTAATAATAAAATCTTAAATCAGTTATTCAGTTATCAGTCATCAGTAACTGACGATGCATCATACAATAAGATACTTAACCTAAAAAATCTAACAAGCCACTGACTCCATAGCTTCAAATACATAGTGTATTACAAAGTACCGGTATTACAAGAGGTTGAAAAGAAGACAACAAAGCAAATACCCAGTAATAATGGTTATTATCGCAAATACCAAACCGACCTTGCACGATGTGGGATTAGATAACCAATCGTACCATTGCGGTTCGGAGATCGCTCCTAACGGTATACGACGGACCTTAGTGTTTTTGTGGATACAACTGGAATGTACGTTTGGTGCCTATAAGAAAGTAGCCTCTGGGAGGACAAGACAGTGAGAGCAAAAAAGTATTTCCCTGCAAATATTAATCTGGGAAAACACATGCTATGGTGTTATATTGCTATTATGTTTGCATAATTACATACACAAATAATATCAGCTACTGTATGTAATCGTACCAGTAACTAGACTCGCAGGTACTTTATATGCATGACACTGCTTCTGTATTCCCCCCAGCTTTGTAGAATATTAATAAAACGTTATTGGCCTTAAAATATACCACTGCAAAATGCAAATTATATGCTACTACAAAGTAATTTCAATTTTTATTATTACACCTGCGTTATGCATTCATACAAATAAATTAAAATATGTGCAGTACCTCGGACGCATCGTCCGAGTGCAGAACTTAAATAATTATCAAATTAAACTGTTTATTACTATGGTGAGTAATAATCACACGAATGAACTCAATTTCCACATAATATATTGATGCTATTAAATTTAAGTTAAGCAATTACCAAATCAATTTTGCGCCATTCAAAAATGTGGAAACATTACATGCACAGCAGACAATAAAAGCTTGTAGCTTTGACTAAAATAATAAGTTCGGGACCGTATAGGAGAAATAAAAGACAAAACCGGTTTGAATTGATGCCCTTGCATTAATTATTTATTATTCAATATTTACGGTTTGCTCACGTGCATTTTTCGGGATTTCCCGACCACTTCACATTGATCGACGACGTCTGTGGTCTAGTGGTTTGAGGGTCGGACAGCTGATCACGAGGTCGTGGGTTTGATTCCCACAGAACACTAATATTTGTGTGATGAACATAAGTGTTAGTGTTGGTCTAGGTGTTTCTTATTTATTATAAGTATGTATTTACAACAAAAAAGTAAATAAGTATTATATCCATTGTCTAGTACCCATAGCACAAGCTCTGCTTAGTTTGGGACTAGATGGTGCTGTGTAAAAATATCCCAAAAAAAAAAATTATGTGTCATCTATCCTCTTACATTTTTATCCATAAGCACTCACCCCTCTACAGTTACCTTATCACAAGCCATGGGCGTAGTCAAACTATCCATTGGATAGATAACTGTACACAGTTACTTGCGCAGTGTCATGTCCCGTGGACCATGATAAGCTGAACTGGATTCACTATACTCAGTCAGATTTGCACGAGTTACTTGATAGGTCTCGAGAAAGACACGGTTCAACTGTAGGGGGCTGATTCTAATCACAAAACTGTAGTAAAATCGCAATCGAAACACACCCAAACTAAGGCTTAAGATATATTCATGGCATGTAAATTGTGGAAAGAAAAATCGCTCTCGAGCAGGATTCGAACCTGCGACTCCTGGCTCAATATGCCAGTGCTTTAGCCACTAAACTACCGTGAACACTGCTCGTGGTATCGAATTAAACCTCCACTTACTAACGTCTTTGGATGACGTCAGCGATATTTTTAAGAAACAGTGTTCCTTAACCTTCCACAATTTTTGTATCTTTAGATTTCGCTTCACATGCGTAAATGCGTTAAAAATAATAAAATAATATTCAGCCAGCGATCGACCGAAAGGTTTTAAACTATTAAGTATTATGTATTAGTCCGTGTGGTGGACTTAAAGAATAGCACCACCCTTATCTCTTCTCATGGGTGTCGTAAAAGGCGACTAAGGGATTCACCAGCGGATGGGCAGCAGCGTTCTCTGAGTATTTAACCAACCAACTGCGATCGCCAACCCGCCTGCCAAGCGTGGCGATTATGGCATATCCCCCCCTTAATTGGGGGAGGCCTATGTCCAGTAGTGGACGTCTTTCGGCTGAAATGATGATGATGATGAAGTATTATGCTAAGTTTAAAACTTAATAATACTTGAACACAATTAAAACAGCCTAACGCAATCTGCTGGAATCTCTTAAGTTGCGCAACAATACTCGGTCCTCCACCTTTCGCATCCAGTCTACCCCAGCTACCTTCTTCAGGTCGTCGGTCCACCTGCCTGGGGGGAGCCCTACGCTGCGTTTGCCATTTCACGGTCTTCACTCAAGCATTCATTTGCTCCAACGGCCCGATGGTCGAGGACCGATGTCCTTCGACAGGCATGGCTAGACCACTGCCACTTCAGCTAGCTAATCCTACAAGCTATGTTAGTATATCCAAGGTATACCCCCAGTTTCTGGAAGGCTGATCAATTTGATCTGTTGTCAAATCTAATGTCAGTAAATTTTTGCGTTTATCAGCCTTTTGGAGACTGGGGGATAGTCTTTTCCAACTTCTTCTTCTTATCGTGTGGGATAGTCTTTTACAACTTCTTCTTCTTGGTTCAAATATTATTGGAACAAAAAGTGGCCACTTCAATGGCGTTATTAGTGGCGACGTTGAGATCGTCTCTCGTGCAAGTGTTCGGGCACAAGGGACACACCAGCAAGTGTGACATAGAGTGCTCTGGTTCTCCGCAGTCACATTGAGCAAGATTAGGACCTCTTAATCTCCATTTGCAAATGTTAAGTCTACCTACAGCGACCAATCTGAGTGCGAAGAAGATTTAATGACTTCCACACTGGCGACTGCAGATCGTGTCCTGGCGGTAGCTCTTTTGTGGTGTAATAAAGTCAAGAGGTGGAGGGCGCTTCTCGGTCCATAATTTGCATCTGGTGGCAGCTGGGTGATCTTTGGTAGTTAATTTGCTGCCTAAAAATCTTTTGCGACTTTGGAGACGATTGGAGGCAATTGGTGACTATAAAGGAGATGTCGACAGTCAGACTCCTGCTTGTATTTCTCTGTAGAGCAGGCTACATCTCGTCGAACATCCTTACAACTTAAACGTTTGACCTAAATAACAAAACTAGAGCTTTAAAGGTTTTAAAGAAAAGACATCCGGAATAAAAACAGAATCGAATGTGAATGATAGGCTGAAAATTAGTAAGTAGAATTGACTTTCAAAATTTTGTAAACAAGATCCGAAAAGGAACGGGCAAAATCTACTAATATATCTTTAAAACTATGAGAAACGGTTACTTTAGAGAGGCGTTGTGTATGTACTTGTAGTTGGTGACGCAAAAGATGTCACTATTTTAGATTCCTATAAAAAAATAAAAACCGGCTAAATGCGAGTTGGACTCGCGCACTAAGGGTTCCGTACCAGGGTTGTTGCGAATATCAGCATCAGCATCCGCTGATCATCAGCATCATTTTCAACATCAGCATCAGCATCAGCATCCGCATTAAATGATGCTGATATTTATGCTGATGTTAATATTGTAACGTGATCGAAGGGGGAGGGGCTTATGGCACATTTTTTTGTTCCGGTTGTGAGTTTTGACCGCTAGTATAATAAGTTTATGGTTTTGACCAATCATAGTACAGATTATTGCACTTCGGTGATTTAGCTAAATCAAAACAATCTTGTCTATTACGATAAATGTCAAAAGCAGACAGTACAGTTGAAAGAGGCGTTCTAACAAAAAGGGAAATGTGGAGCTATTATAGTCAGCTAATAAAAAGCCAAGGATGAAAATAATTTATGCTGGATTGCCTTTGCTGGATAAAAATAATCAGGCTCTTCATTAACGAATGCAATTGTAACAGAAGCATTAAGATAATAAGGGGAACTCTACATTTTTAAAAACAAAGAAATATTTGCGTTTGCATTCGCGCTGCTCTTTTGTGCGCTCAAAGTAGGTCCATCATTCATCATCATCATGTCAGCCGAAAGTCGTCCACTGCTGGACATAGTGTTACGAAGGGGTTTCTGGAACTGAACCATGGTGTGCGGGTTCTTCTGAACCTGGGTGTAGGTGATGAATGCAATAACACGAAGCATCAAGACATGTTGTTTATTCCAAGTTTCGCAGCTAACAGCCAGGTTCAGGAGAACCCGCACACCATGGTTCACTTCCAGAAACCCCTTCGTAACATCTCAGAAGTGGGATATTTTATTCATTGTAATTCAAATATAACAATAGGCTACTCCAAGCAGTTTAGGGGAATATGCCATAATCGCCACGCTTGGCAGGCGGGTTGGCGATCTCAGTTGGTTGGTTAAATACTCAGAGAACGCTGCTGCCCATCCTCTGATAAATCCCTTAGTCGACTTTTACGACACCCATGAGAAGATATAGGGTGGTGCAATTCTTTACGTCCGGCACCATACGGAATAAAGTAGGTCCAGTTTAAATAGTTTCACTTACAAAAGGTTTCTTTCTTTATATGCAAAAACTTTGTATATAAGTTTATCTCTCGTTTGTTTAAGCATAGTGAAAGAAAGCTCAAATGCTTTTATTTAAAAAGAAAAGCCTTAAAACTCCTTTTAAAATGTGCCTAAAATGGAGTACATTTTCAGTAATCCTAAAAAAAAAATTTGCGCTCGCTTCGCTCGCGCTGGTGTACGGGTTTCTTTACGAATTTGTCTCATGTAGATTTTCAATTTTCATGTCGTGTTTTTCATAATTTACCAGATTTTAGTTAATAATTCGTAAATAAAAATGTAGGGTCACGATTTTTTTTCCTAGGGCTCTATGAAAACATGGAAAAAGTTTCGTTTGTTATATTATTTTGCCCTTAATTTTAAAATTTGATTAATCACCGTAAAAGTTTCAAAAAGGCACAATTTTTAGCCTTTAACAGATATTGGATTTTTATAAAAAGATATATTATATAAATAAATTCAAATTACATTTTTATATGAATTCATAAAGTCACAGATAATATAATACTATAAAGTACACATTTCCAATTTAAAAAAATCAGCATCAGCATCCGCTGATGTCAATGCCAAAAATCAGCATCAGCAACAGCATCCGCTGATGTGATAAAATTCTGGATCAGCAACAACCCTGTTCCGTACCACCAAAGAAAGAAAGGAAGAAAAACTTTTATTTGGCACAGAACAGTGACAGGATAGCACAACAATAACATTAATAAAAATACTAAAGTTAGATATAAGTAAAACGTGAAATGAGCATGACAAATTGGTAGTACCACGGGTCTGTCACGATCCGAAACGAGCTTCAAACAACATAATAGTTGATCGATGGAAACGAGAGAACGCCACATGCCGCGTTATTTGACTGTATCTCGCCAATCAAACATGATAAATAAATAAAATTGCTTTATTTCAGGCATCAGCCAATAAGTTGTTAGTGATGAGTTAGTAACAGATTGTGGTTATTTGCTATATTAGTGTTGTTAGTACTTATATTACTGATACTGACACAAACATACATACAACAAAATATGCATGACTTGCTTATCTACTTTTTAATTCGCATATTTGACGTTTTTTATGAAGAGATTAGATTACCCTTCATTCATAAAAGTTCCGTAAGACCCTATAAATATTTTGTGCTGTAAAGATTGTAATTAAAGTGCTGTCTCTTTTTATCGTAATGAAAAGAATGATAGGAATATAAAATTCTCATCCCCAACAATTATATTTCGGTCGAGTAGCTCTGCTAGCAGTAGTTTTGGCTATGGTGGAAGATCCGACGACTTGGAGAGACGTGGCTGCCTTCTGCAAGACTGTCATGCTCTAGAAGGAGGCCGCAGAGCGGGAGCGGGAGAGGGCCGATCCCGCTCGGAGACGAATGCGCCGGGGTGGCAACCGCCCTGGCGCAAGGCCTAGATAAGGCAAAAAGGCGTCTATTAAGCGATTCTGGGGAGGATAGCCGTACGTGGTGGGACTAGTTATGTGATTAAAAGTTAAAAAAGTTTAATTGATAAATATTAAAAGTTATAAGAAAATAACTCGTTCAATTAAAAGTTAAAATTATAACTTTTAAGGTGGGTTCATAATTCACGTGTTCGTTTAGTTCAAAGAGTAAAGTGCAGACTATATTACTTTTGAAGCAGTGAATGAAATATGATTGTTATAACATATAGTTTGTAAACATTAATCAAACATTAAAAGTTATTTTTTAGTTAGAATTAATAATAAAACTTATTTCTACTACGATAAGACTCACAATTCTATGTATTACTGTTAGTCATAAGGTAGTGTACCTACCTACTTGTTTACATTAAATCCGAGGAGTATACAGTACGGTCATTGTTATGAGTGTTATGATATGACTAAGAAGTTATAACTTTTAATGAACATCTCAGTATTTATTAATGAAGTTAAGAGTTAAACAGAATTATTGACTTAAATTAAATGTTATAACTTTTAATCACCACCTCTATGGTGGACACGTGCTGCTGTGAGGGAAATAGTATTGTTTCCCAGAACGTGCCAAAGGCGTAGCACTAAGGGCACAGGCGCGGTCCATTGGAGTTCCCGGAGCTCCTCTATTTTGTGCTGAGGATGACCAGCGTGTGGTTTTATTCAAATCCAAATGTTTTCTATTTCAAATAAACCTAATACAGGCACTTTTGAAACGTTCGGCTCTAGTTGCACGGTTCTAAATTGTGGGTCCTATGGAGAAGAACCGGCAAGAAACTCGATGGATATACTCTTTTTAAAATAGGTTATTGTTTAATTCAAATAATTTGAGTATAATGTAGGTTAATGTTAGAAATAAACAAGAGTTTAAAAGTGAGAATATTGCCTTTAGAAATAAACGTAAAAAGAGTTGCCATAGTATGTAGGAGCTGACCTGTCCCGACAGACGGCACCCGTTCACGAGCATGACGCGAGCATCAATCAGCATTTACGATAAGAGTCCGACATATCCCTCCGCCTTTCCCAGACTTGCGGTACCATTTAGGCAACAGCCTAGGTGGTATTGAAGTTGTCATGGGCAAAGGTAACCGCTTAACATCAGGTGGGCCTTTAGCTCGTTTCGCCATCCTATAAGTACTATAAAAAAAATAAAAAAATAGACAGGATATCCATGAGAATTTTCATCCGAAAACAAAAACAAAGTTATTGTAGGTACTCTTCTACGAAACAGCTGATGTTTTTTCAAGATTAAAAGTTGTTCCTATGCTATGCCCTGAACTCTTGTAATATGACTACACCTTTCTGTTACATGTCGTTTAGTTCCCGTCTATGTATGTCAATCAGCAAGTTCGGGGGCTAACATTGAAAACTATTTCAGTGTTGGCAACAGTTTTCACTTCCAATTAACGTAGTTTGACGTTCAACAGATGTAGTTAGTCAGCGGGTAAGGGTTAAGGGAAAGTTATCATGTTTTTAATTCAACTTGAGCAAAGCGAATGGCGATGGCAGTTTATTTTTTGTAATGAAGGGAAAAATAAAACATAAATATTACATTGCTTGCTCGTTAGACCTCATGTTATATAAAAAAAAAAACAATAATGATGAGTTAAATATTGGGTTGATTATTATGGTTATTTGGTGATTGCTTCGTTGGTCTAGTGCAGCGGTACTCTAAGTGTGTTCCGCGGAACCCTAGGGTTCCGCGATACCCCTGTAGGGGTTCCGCAAGAATTTAGAAAAAAAAAACAAAACACCTCTCTCTGGTCACTGGTCGAACGTTTTGAATCCGCCCGCCGCGCGTATACTTGTGAGCGCGCAGTCCCTTTGATAAAAGCCGCCTCTGAATTAGACGCTATTGTTGTGAACAAGCGACTTTCGGCTCTATCTTCAAAAGCATAAAGTCGAGATTGTTTACAACGCATTTTTTTGTATTTATATTTTAATTTCCGCTTTTTGTTTATCAAAGGCGCCGACTCGAGTATTTTTGAGAATGTTCGAGTTCGAGTCTAGGACTAAGTATAAAAGCGCTATTATATAAAAAAAGTCGCGCCTCGTCAGTCAGTTGACGATTAGCGTTCGGAGCGATAAGTTCGTACCTACCTACTTACAAGCTGGCTAGCCTGCTGCCTTCTTGTAAGTTCTACTGCCCGCTGTATTCTGATTATATCAGTTTTGTACATTTCTTCTTTGGACTAAACTTTGTCTCATAAATGCAGTAACGATTGTGCATTATTTTGACCCTACCATCCTGACGTGTAACATTATTAATAAAGAAGAATGGAACGTTGGCTTAAAGGTGTTAAACGTGTTGCAACGACATCTTCTAATGACGCTGAATGTTCAAAAGCAGTACGCGCGGAGAATACAGCAATTACCGATCCAGACGATGATGCCACGACGTCAAGCTCCACGGTTTCAAAGACGAAAAAAAGGAAGTATGATGAATCATATATCAGTTTCGGATTTGTTGATTCCAACGGCTCACCTCTCTGCATGTTATGTAGTAAACTGCTTCCTAATAGTTCCATGGCACCTGCCAAATTACGCAGACATTTAGAAACTGTACACCCCGAGTCTAAAGACAAGAATAAAGAATTTTTTGTTCGTAAAAAAGAACAGTTATTGGAAAGTCAAAAAAATATGATGCATGTAACACAAACTATCAATGAAAAGGCCACGGAGGCATCATATTTAGTTAGCTATCGCATTGCACAAGCAGGTGAAGCGCACACTATCGCTGAGAATTTAATAAAGCCATGTGTGTTAGACATAACAAAATGTATGCTCGATGAAAAATCTGCAAAGCATCTTTCTACTGTACCGCTATCAAACGATACTGTTTCACGGCGAATCCATGATCTGGCAAGCTACGTCAAACAAGAACTAGTTGCACGTCTACAAAAAACACGATTCGCCTTGCAAATGGATGAGTCAACTGATGTCACTGGTCTGGCTATCTTGCTGGTTATCGTGAGATATCCATATGAACGTTCTTTTGAAGAAGACATGCTTATGTGTTCACCGCTGCCCACAAACACTACCGGGGAAGAAATTTTTAATAAAATAAACATATTTTTTAAAGAAAATAATCTTAGTTGGAACGATTGCATTGACATTTGTACAGATGGGGCCAAGGCGATGACAGGTAAAACAGCAGGAGCAGTATCACGAATAAAAAGTAAAGCGCCTAATTGTAGTTCCAGCCATTGTATTCTGCATAGACAAGCACTTGCGATGAAGCAAATGCCGTCAAATCTAAAATTAGTTATGGATGAAGCGGTAAAAATAATTAATTTTATCAAATCACGACCACTACAATCCCGATTGTTCTCATTATTGTGTGAAGATTATGGCAGCAAACATAAAACACTGCTGCTCCATACAGAAGTGCGATGGCTGTCTCGGGGTAAAACTTTAACAAGGCTATTTGAACTTAGAGCCGAGTTACAAATGTTTCTTTCAGCAGATACAGTTTCTTTTAATTTGAAAGACCGTTTGTATGATAAAACTTGGTTGTTCCGATTGTCTTTTATGGCGGATATCTTTCAAAAACTGAACGAATTGAATTTATCATTGCAAGGTAAACAGACAACAGTGTTCCAGGCCTATAACAAAATAACTGCCTTCAAAAGAAAATTAGATTTTTGGATTATTTGCGTTGGTAAGAGAGAAATAGAAAGCTTTACGTCACTCAGTGAGTTTGTTAGCGATAACGACTCGGAAATGTTTCAAGATGATGTGTTTGAAGAATTGGTCCTGTATCTCACTTCGATGCGCGCATCTTTTGTAAAGTATTTTCCCGAAGAACATAATACAAAAATGAAGCTGAATTCATGGATTCATAATCCTTTTTTACCCAACTTGCAAAAGCCCGAAAGTATGTCAAACGAGATATATGAATCTCTTTTAGAAATGTCATCAGACACAAGTATGGAGTCACTGTTCAAAACGACGCCTCTCAACGATTTTTGGTGCAGAATCCGTGATGAATATCCAATGCTTGGCAGAATGGCTCTGAATATTCTTCTCCCGTTCCCAACAACATATTTGTGCGAAACAGGATTCTCAACCTATGCAGCCACGAAAACAAAATATCGCAATAGACTGGACGCCGAACCTGATATGAGACTTCAAATGTCTTCTATCAAACCTGATATCAACCAATTGATGAAAAATAAAAAACAGTTTCATACCTCCCATTAGTTAAGATTTTTTCATTTTTAATATCTTCTATTATTGTACTTGGCATGTGGTTAAAGTAAGTAATAATTAGTAACTGTTACATTGTACTTTTATTATGCTTATATAATAAAGAATACATTTTTAAAAACTATTGTTTTATTGTAGGGTTCCGTCAAGTATTTTGCTTGTCAAAAGGGTTCCGTGACCAAAAAAGTTTGAGAACCGCTGGTCTAGTGGATGCAAGCGCGACTGCTGAGCGTGGGGTCCTGGGTTCGATTCCCGGGTCGGGCAGTGTTAATGGGTTTTTTCATTAGGAAATTCTCAGTAGCAGCCCGGAGTCTGGATTTGTGCCCGGTTAGTGGCAATAGGCTCGCCCCCTATTACATGGGACTATAACATAACTGGCGAAATGTGGGTGTGCTATACACCTCTGCCTACCCCTTCGGGGACATACAGGCGTGATGTTATGTTATGTTATGTTAAATATTGGGTTGTAATAAAAATAGTTACCTTGTTCAAAAATATAAAACCATACTCGAAATGTTTAGATACTTAACTAAACCACAGATAATATAATAATAGGCACAGATAATATATCTATATAATATAATAGATCGAGAGTGTTTCGTCCAGGGTGGCGTACCTTATACTCAGAATAACCGAAAGGTATTCGTTGAAGGTTATACAGGTATACGCCCCGACCTCGAATCACCCCGACGATGAGGTGGAGACCATGTATGAGGATATCTCGAGAGCCATGCATGGCTCTAAAACTCACTTCACTGTTGTCATGGGAGACTTCAACGCGAAACTGGGCAATCGCTACGATGATGAGCTGCGAGTGGGGCAACTTGGATATGGATATCGGAACCACCGGGGTCATCTACTGGCCGGCTTTATGGAGAAGGAGGGACTCTATATGATGAACTCTTTCTTCAGAAAGCGTGAGCATAGGAAGTGGACCTGGTTGGGCCCTGATGGTGTAACAAAAAATGAGATTGACTTCATTATGTCGACGAAGAAGCAAATATTCAATGATGTCTCTGTGATCAACGCGGTCAAAACCGGAAGCGATCACCGTTTGGTAAGAGGCACATTGAATCTGAACATCAAGCTGGAAAGATCTCGACTGATGAAGTCTACGCTCCGTCCAGCACCGATCCAAATCCAAAACCCCGAGAGCTTTCAGCTCGAACTTCAGAATCGTTTCGAATGCCTAGGGAGCTCAGTGGACGATTACAGCGATGGGTTTGTGGAAACTGTCCATACGGTCGGGTCTAGGATCTTTAGGACCCGTCGTACAAATAGAAACAAAAAGCTCTCTGACCACACCCTTGAGCTTATGGCGGAAAGACGCGAGATGATTCTGCAGTCCTCAGATGATGCGACTAAGTACCGGCAGCTCAATAGACAGATCTCAAAGTCCTTTAAAAGTGACCTACGCCAATTTAATACGGAACGTATTAAAGACGCGATAGAGAAGAACAAGGGCTCCAAAGTCTTCGCAAGAGACCTGCCTATTGGGCAAAGCCAGCTTGCAAAACTGAGGACCGACGATGGCAGAGTCGTATCCTCCAAGCCAGAGCTATTGAAGGAGGTCGAGAAGTTCTATGGACAGTTATACACGTCCACCCGGACACCCGCTGTAAATCGGGCTCACGACCCAAGAGCTAGATTGACCCGACACTATACCGAAGATATCCCGGACGTCAGCCTGTACGAGATTAGGATGGCTCTGAAGCAGCTCAAAAACAACAAGGCACCGGGTGATGACGGAATTACGGCCGAACTCCTGAAGGCGGGTGGAAAACCGATCCTTAAGGCCCTTCAGAAGCTGTTTGATTCTGTCATTCTCGAGGGAAGAACGCCACAGGCATGGAGCAGAGGTGTGGTGGTACTCTTCTTCAAAAAGGGCGATAATGCTCTACTGAAGAATTATAGGCCCATCTCACTTCTGAGCCATGTCTACAAGCTGTTTTCGAGAGTCATTACGAACCGTCTTTCGCGCAGGTTTGACGACTTTCAGCCTCCCGAACAAGCCGGTTTCCGAAAAGGCTTTAGCACCGTAGACCACATACATACGCTGCGGCAGGTTATACAGAAGACCGAAGAGTATAACTTGCCTCTTTGTTTAGCGTTTGTGGACTACGAGAAAGCCTTCGATTCGATCGAGACTTGGGCGGTACTACAGTCTCTTCAACGGTGCCAGATTGACTATCGGTACATCGAAGTGTTAAAGTCTTTGTATGAAAACGCCACTATGTCAGTCCGATTACAGGACCAAGCCTCGAAACCTATCCTTCTGCAGCGAGGTGTGAGACAGGGAGATGTGATCTCTCCGAAACTGTTCACTGCTGCATTGGAGGATGTCTTCAAGGTTCTGGACTGGAAGGGGCTAGGCATTAACATAAACGGCGAGTACATCACTCACCTTCGGTTTGCCGACGACATAGTAGTCATGGCTGAGACCATGGAGGACCTCGGTACAATGCTCGATGACCTCAGTAGAGCTTCTGATAGAGTGGGTCTTAAAATGAATATGGACAAGACAAAGGTTATGTTGAATTCCCATATAGCACCCATTCCCGTAAACATCGGAGAATCTACACTCGAAGTTGTTGACGATTATGTATACCTAGGACAAACTGTCCAGCTAGGTAAGTCCAACTTCGAGAAAGAGGTCAATCGTCGAATCCGACTCGGTTGGGCAGCGTTCGGGAAGCTACGCAATATCTTCTCGTCCAAAATACCGCAGTGTCTCAAGACGAAAGTCTTTGACCAGTGTGTGTTGCCAGTAATTACTTACGGTACTGAAACGTGGTCGCTCACAATGGGCCTGATAAGAAGGCTCAAAGTCACTCAAAGGGCAATGGAGAGGGCTATGCTCGGAGTATCCCTGCGTGATCGAATCAGAAATGAGGAGATTCGCAGGAGAACGAAAGTAACCGACATAGCCCGAAGAATTGCCAAACTTAAGTGGCAGTGGGCGGGGCACATTGCTCGCAGAACGGATGGCCGATGGGGCAGTAAAGTTCTGGAGTGGCGACCGCGTACTGGAAGGCGTAGCGTGGGTAGGCCCCCCACAAGGTGGACCGACGACCTGGTGAAGGTCGCGGGAATCCGCTGGATGCGGAAGGCACAGGACCGGTCGTTATGGCGATGTTTGGGGGAGGCCTATGTCCAGCAGTGGACGTCTTTCGGCTGAAATGATGATGATGATGATGAGGCACAGATAATATAATACTGACTAAAGGTAAACAGTGTTGGCATGTCATGTTTTTTATATAAAATATAAATTGAAAATACATTTACCTCTTAAAATTCACTAAATGTTTACGTTTGGCAGATTTTTAAACACACATTTCGAATATAAAAGTAGATATTATTGCCAACCTCAGCTCCTAACAGACAAACGCTATGAGGCTGAATACTTATACTACCTATACGTCGTAGTCGAATGTACGTACTCGTACAGTATGAGTATTGAGTACGTACATTCGTACAGTCAACCGCATATCAATGGTAGTTAACAAAACCATTATACGCGGAACTGGCTTAGGCTGGTGTTCATCAACGTAAATTTTCTGATTAAACAGCCGATTACTAGAAAAATGTGCTGTAATTGTGGGTAAACGGTCGATTAACCAGAGAATTATCGTTTGTGTAATCAAGCCTTAGTATTTATGTTTCATACAAGATATGCTCAGCATATTCTGGTTTCGTTGCCATTGATATGCATTTAACTATACAACGTGTATCAGAAATGCGTGGTCATATTTTAAGATCTCATTCAGTCCATAGCATAGAACAGCTTTTACTATGGGACCAACCCTGAAATCGAAAAAAAAATATCAGCTGTTCCCTACTAAATCACGGATGTCGCTCGACAAAATGTTAGGATCAGCCGATATTGTTTTCGCGATTTCAGGGTTGGTCCAATAGTAAAAGTTGTTCGATAGCATCCCCTGAATAAGCTCTGTAAATATAACAACGCATTTCTGATACACGTTGTATACAAGTACCTATTACACTGTTGTGCTGTTACAATTCTACATAACACGCCACCATTAACTTCAATACGGACAATGACTTTCCCTACAGTTTCCCATATACCTAACCTCTAAGGGCACGTAATATACGCTAATCAATGGCATACGCAATAGGTACCGTAAACCGCAAATCATTAATAACTAAACCATTATAAACGCAACCGGCTTAGTATGTAAGTTTCATAAAAGACAAGCTCTTTTTATACTGGTACTGGTAATGTCGGCATCGATATGCGCTCGACTGTACTTTATCCCCGAAGTATGTCGACTACGTGGAACACTCGCGGTTATAAAGTATTCCACACACGAGCGGCAAATATCTCGCTGCAATGAACGCGCCTAAATAGAACCATTCATTCGTTCATTCACTCGCGATGTCGTTTATTTGGTGTCGCACCTCTAATGGAATAATGAGTGCAAATGTTATTTATTTTTTGTTTTATATTAGACATTTCCGATGTAATGGTATTGGTTAGGTTCACTTTGTTATACAGTTACAAGGTTGGAGCTTTTAAAAATATAAATTAGAAAATAATAGTAACAGATTTATTTTTCACTATATTGTCAAAGTTTTTCACACTGCGTTATGTTAATTTTGCAATTATAATGTCAAGGTGCCATAGTAAGAAAATACTATAGTCATCTCAAATCACACTATTAAGGACTTCCCATGTGTGGCATGTACTGCAGTAAATAATGAGAAAACAAAATATTATGTAGGTACATAGACCAACGTATCCCTTACTTTCTACCAAGGAAATTATGGAATTACCAGTAATTACGAATGCTTTACAGATATTGCTCACTTTTTACCTCCTCTCCTCTCACAACAGAAAAATGTTTAATACAAGTTTAATATATTGTTTTAAACTAGGGGTCACCCGCGGCTTCATCCGCTTGGATGTCGTTTACTGCGCATCCCTCGGGGACTGTTTATCTTCCCAAGAAAAAAAGTAGACTATGTCCTTCTCCAGATCTCAGGCTACCTCTTTTTCTAGTTTCATCCAAATCCTGCCAAAAAATCCAAAAACTCGTTGGTGTAGTGGTTGCAAATGCGACTGCTGAGCGTGGGGTCCTGGGTTCGATTCACAGGTCTGGCAAAGTGTTATTGGGTTTTTTTCATTAGGAAATTCTCAGTTGCTGCCCTGAGTCAGGATTTGTGCCCGGTCAATGGCAATAGGCTCGCCCCCTATTACATGGGACTATAACATAACTGGCGAAATGTGGGATTAATATCACACCTCTGCCTACCCCTTCAGGGAAATAAAGGCGTGATGTTATGTTATCCAAATCCGGATAACGGTTTACGCGTGAGCGGTCAAAAAAGCGCATGATTGAGTAACAAACATCCAAAAAGTATTAACACACAAACACCCTCAGTCTATAGACAGAAAAGAGTATTATAATTAAACTGCGTAATTGTGTTACTTTATAATTATCTACCAAAAATAATTAAGGATTAAAAGATTAATGTTAATTTAAATAATTAATACTTCCTTTGCATTAACGACATTTTTGTGTAAAAATAACACTCTTCATTCATGTTTTATCAGAATGTATCGTTTTCATTATCGGATTATTACTGAATCCTCATCAAATTGTATACAAATTAAGGAAGTATTTAGGATATGGGATTTTTTTTAATATTGAGTAAACATAATTTTATTTACAGAAGTATGCACCTTATCTCCACACGTTCCTACAACATTACAAAGCAATCACTGTAATCCTGGCTTTGAAGCGCGTTATTCAATTAGGGTCCGGAGAGACCACACCACAGCGAAAAAAATATGGGTTCAGTACGGGGTGGTCACCAGTTTGCAAGCGAGTACCATGAATGGTTGCGTTTGTGGCTGAGATGTCGTCAGGGTGCCTAGTTCGAGTTTGACACCGGTACTTCTATCGAATGCAACGACTTTCTTCCATAAATCTCTAGCGCCCCTGCCGGATATTAGGAGGAACTACAGATTTATGAAAGTTGAAGAATTCAATGAAAGTATGCGATATGATTGTGTCAAATTCAAACAACAAACAAACAAACGCGACAGACGGACTGCAAATTGTCGTTTGTATGAATGAACTACGCAATTTTGTGGCTGGTGTGGTTGTAGCACGTATGAAATAACCTTTATACATACATATGAAACAAATACAGTAAAGAAGAATAAATATAGATTATATATTTATTAATGCAAATATTTTTTATTATTTTAATGCAAATAGATTTTAAAACCTTAAAAACATTATTTTGTATAGAGTTCGATGGAAATTTCAATCGAACTTAAACAAAATTTGAAGCCGAAACTGAGCCTCAGCACATTTCAAATGAACTTGATTCGTGAATAAATGTATAATTAGGATTGGAAATTACTTTCGTTGAAGTAAGATTAACAAAGTTCAAAATTATTTCAAGTTCGAGCATCTTATTCTGAGAAAATTGCTAACAGCGTAACTCCACTTAAAGTTAAACCGACTCTTTATTATAGAGATTGATTAGGATGCTAATTATACAACAACAATAGTGTTAGCGTCAAAATGAAGAATACAGTGAATTTGTTCCCTAATTTATGTTACGATTATGCATTTAAAATAAGTTTCTGAAGGCACACATAGATGACAGAAGCACTGTCTGTCAGTTAATGTGGAATTAAATCTACTGGCAAATCTTTGATTTCTCCCGGAATTAGAAATCGCTTCAAATATCCTGAGAATAGAATCCAATCTTACTTCTGACTGACTTATTAACTAGAACTTGAAAGATACGTTTTGAGTATCCTAGTAGATCAATAATGCAAAATACATAGTAGTTAGCTGTACAACCCACTTACGCAAATAGTAGAAGTAAATGGAGGGAAATATATTGCTCTTGTGTTACGAATGCACTATCGCCACATTCGAATCCTACATATTATTCTATTGGTTTCAAATTGAACTGACTAAACGAGGTACTGGGTCCTGATTTCGATTCCTGTGTCGGGCAAAGTGTTATTGATTTTTTTCCTTTAGAAATTCTCAGTAGCAGCCTGGAGTCTGGATTTGTGCCCGGTCAATGGCAACAGGCTCGCCCCCTATTACATGGGACTTATAACATAACTGGCAAAATGTGGGTGTACTATATACACCTCTGCCTACCCCTTCGGGGAAATACAGGCGTGATGTTATGTGTTACGTGTGTAAACGAGGTACTTTAATTCCAATCAACCAAATAGTTCGTTTTCATATACCAGTTTTAATCACTTTTATGCAAAAAGCAAGAAGTAAGTTAAGTAGGATTTCAATCTTTTTCTGTGAATTTTAAACATCACATTTTGAAGTCGAATTTGTGATTGTAATTTGATCTACTTATTAATTTTCTAGAGCTATGTTGCCCATAACTACTACTATCCAGTATACCGATATCATATTGGATATGAAAAAGTTAGCCAATATTCTCAAAGCACACGCGTGTAGAATGTATTATCGACGCGTAGTCTCACGGCATTTTCCTCAAATGAAAGTGCTAATATCAAGGTATTTTAACGAATGGAAATCTTTTACATGAAATACTGTGGCAACTAACAACCCATGATTGCAATACACGACGAAATGTAGATCGTTACCTAACTAATCATTTAAATAGAAAAATACATTCTCACGAACGAACTGGGTTCAACGCAATAAATCGATGCAATTATGTCGTTCGATTCTCAGTTCCCGCATGTTTTTGCCGCAGCTTCGCTTGCGGTTTTTTTTGTCTTATTTTACACAGCTACTGTACCGTACTCTCGCCGCAATCCTGCTATCTTTATTGCAGGAAATTATGCTCCAATTTCTGTTAGTTGTAGGTGGGTTGCGTTGATTAAACCGAACCTATCTTTCACGTTCCCTTTATTCCCTTTACGTATTTTAAATGTTATTGTTGTTACACGTTTTTTAAATGTGATTCATTTTAAATCTTTAAAGTTATCACATTGAGTTTTTTTACTGTCTAAATATCAAATCTGGTATGATGCGCTTCATTAAACAAGGAACCCAGCAGAAGCAATGTAAAAACGTATCCCCAAGTGAGATCTAATACAATTTTGCATATATTATTCATGCTTACGTTAGTTCCAATCGTTTCACAGCTTTCCAATGGTATTTAGATCGAGATTTATATCCGTGAAACATATTAACATGCCTCTCTTACGCATTATTGTGATGTTGAACATTTTAGCAAATAAAATACGATCTTAACTTTACCCGAGCGTCCTGACTTTGGAATCACGTTCAATTTTCAAGGCTTTATGAACATTTTTAAATGGATCTCAACTTCAAATGTGGCCCCTATTCCTAATAACTGTGAAACGTGTGTCCTAAAAATAAAGCACTTACTTACTCCTCCGAATGCCTTTTTGAAGTTCTTTATTATTAAGATGGGTTTCCTGCGAAGTTTGATCATTATGGATTTCACGAGCCGTGCACGTGAACTTTAAGGAAATGCGAAAACAGATTCTCTTAGAATTACCGTTATAGGCTCCTTGAACCACATTGATACTTTTTATTTGTGTTAGAAAACTGTTACTAAAATGAATTAATTAAGTCTAAATATTCTGTAGGCTCTGTTTTGTACACACGACGTAATTTTCAAGGACTTCATTCATAACATTGATTTTCTTTTAATTTATTAATTGACTATTATCAGAATATTTAATTATATTATTTTATTTTAAAATAATTCCTTTAAGAATATATAACGACAGTATTGATGTCTTTAAGTATTGCATGTCTGATATGGGTAAACTGTTAATTTTCTAAATACTATTATTTTCAATGTCAACCGCACACTATATGTAACAGTTAAGCAATAAATGATTCTGATTCTGTTCACGGCATTTAGATTTTTCATTTTTCTTTCGCAGATAAAGTGCTCACTGTCGAATGAGAGTGCTATTTTCTTTGCCAAAAATATTACTCATACCCAATAAAATGCATCAACTGTCGATCACTATAAAAAATTATAATAAAGTGTACGCGTCAATGAGTAAAGGAAACGGGTAGTCAGATAACCAACCGGACACGAGACCCCACACTATGGAGCTAAGGCATGTGAAAAAGCGAAAGCTAAGCCATTTTCAACCTTATACCTTCACTTCAACTGGTAATAATTAAATTTTGCTATTAACGGCTCGCCTTTCTCGCGGCAATGTCAATTATTTCTACAAACATGAACGAAAGTGGGTTGCTACGAACAAAAGCTTTGGTGTTTATGAATTTGACATAAATAGCCGTAGCGGGAAACTAGTTCAAGTTGTTTCCTTGGTGTTTTGTCTTAGAGAAATGGATTAAATTGATACGGTCCGGTCCGGTGTCATGCCGCGCAGTGCAAACTGCGAAGTAATGAGCAGTTGTAATTTTGAATATTGACTGTAAATTCACTGAATGCTAGCGTACCAGTAGGTATACCAGCAGTAGACAGCTCATTATAATGTACACGATATTTAGAGCGTATCCATTATCCTATAATTCATGTAGGTACCTACCTACAATGCTTCTTTTCGCCATTCTGAAAGACGTTACGGTACGTTTACAAAGCTCATCCTGACGTCAATCTCCTTATTATGTTTCCTTTTATATGTGAAAGTTTATCTGGGAACTAGTTTTTTTCTATCAAACTTTTATAAAGATAAGGTGGTGTAGCTTGATAAACAGCTGGAATTAGTACCCAAGGTGATGATCTGATTCTTTCAGATTCAGATATCCAACCAAAACTGTTAAAATCAGCGCTAATCATTATGAATATTTTATGATTAGATAACGTAATTTCTAATTAAGAACCTACCGAAATGCCCACGTTGTTGTACGTTACAAAGATCCAATGAATGCCTATCACAATAACTTATTGTTTTGTAGGTATAGGTACATTCTGCAGATTCTGCTTCATTGAATCATACAATTATTCATACATAGGTGCTAGACAAGTTAGGAATGAAATGAACGCATGCCCTCGTATTTTGCGCACCATTCGGTCACCGCGACATTCCGCTCTTTCGTTCCCATTCGTTCACCAGTCGTGAGTGATAACCGCGCAGTGACGGACGTATATATCGCGCTTTATCACAGTTCCCGCGTAATAACGAACGAAAATTTTCAGTGATTAAAAACAAGTTACGAATTGTGTTTGTGCTAATAATATTGTGGATTTATTGTGCTCATCGATTTATTTTCTTATGTGTGTGTAAAACGAGTTGTTTATTTTTTCTGTGCATTCGAATACTTGGATTTTTCTATAACGAAGTTTTTGTGGTAAGTCTAAAGATCAGAGATCATTTCGCTTCTGTGGTTTGCTACCTACAATCAGTAACAGGCTATTATTGTCCCGTTGGCGGGTAGGACCGTTGAAATGCGGTACCTACCTGTCCACTGTCCACATTTTTGTAAGTACCGTAGATAATGGACACATCGGTTTGTTGATTGGAGGTAAATTCGCATGTTCTGGTGAACGTAGCCTATGGCACGTTGAAACGAAGCATGTTTCCACCAGCAAAGTGCAATAGTTTACGCGGTTTACGAATACAGTGCTTTCATATGCATTCCGGTACCAGGGGCCTTACTCCCGACTGGATGGAGTGATGTACCAACGAATTTGAATTCGAGTTAGTGTCAATTCATACCTACTGCATTCCTCTAGGAATTGACATTAGCTCGACTTGGTTCAGAGCTTGAACCAGTCGGGAGTAAGGCCCCTGGTTTTAAGACACCGTAAACACTATTCGATCTTCAATCAATGTACCTACGTACCTACAATACAACCATATTCTTAGTTTTTTACTAAACCTCTTAAGGGGTCATTGTACTGAGCATTATGAACAGCTTTTACTATGGGACTAAGGACCAACACTGAAATCACAAAAAAAACATTTGTTCCCTACCTATAGGTATATTCGCGATTTCAGGGTTGGTCCCATAGTAAAAGTTGTTCATAATGATGAATACAATGACCCCTTAAGCGGTTTAGTATAAATTAAGAATAAGTTTGTTTAATCCCTGAATGGATTTTTATTGATTGTGTTGAGCCGTGTCCTATTTTTTTTTCAAATGTTTGTAGACGTTACGACAATATCCAATTCATTACAAAAGTTTACTGCCTCGTTGGTCTAGTGGTCACTAGTGAGCGACTGCTGAGCATAGAGTCGTGGGTTCGATTCCCGGGTCGGGTAAAGTGATATAATCTCATTAAGAAATTCGCAGTAACAGCCCGGAGTCTGGATTTATGCTCGGTTACTGGCAATAGGCTCGCCCCCTATTAGGTTGACATGGGACTGATAACATAACTGGCGAAATTTAGGTGTACCTACCTACTATACATCTCCGCCTACCCCTTCGGGGACTAAAGGCGTGATGTTATGTTGTTGTTGTTCTCGAAAAATTAAGACCGAAGTTTAAAAAGTTAGAACGAGGTTTAATGTCAAACTCCATTCATAAAACAGATGTTTAAGCCAGGTTTAGGCTAAACCATTGCTAACTCCGATTATATAATAAGGTTAAATGTGTAAGTTTGATAAGGGAACTGGGTACCTGCCTACTATCGCACAAATTTCTTTGTAGCTACTCACTCTTATCGCTAGGGACATGTTCGTGGGAACGGGTCTCTTTACTGTCCCACTTTACAAATAGATACCTACATTTCCTCTATGATACCTACCTTACCTCCCTATCTCTTTACCTAGTTATCTTGCATTTCTTCTGGCCTCTGGCGTTAACAGCGCGAAACCAATTGCGTTAGTATCTCACACTAGCTCAGCAATTTACCTAAATACCTATGTACTAGGTATATAGGCTTTGCGTGCTTTGCCCGGATTTACATACCTACTATGTAGATCCGGGAAAAGCACGCAAAGCCGTGACACTTGTCTTGTTTTGTCACGATAAACGTCATAGGCTTGTTATTCTTGAAAATAATTCCAATTTCAATGGAATTCCAATGTCAAAAAGTGACAAGAATAAATTGGTATCTCTTAGTCATCATTCAGCCGAAAGACGTCCACTACTGGACATAGGCCTCCCCCAATTAAGGGGGGGATATGCCATAATCGCCACGCTTGGCAGGCGGGTTGGCGATCGCAGTTGGTTGGTTAAATAGTCAGAGAACGCTGCTGCCCATCCTCTGGTGAATCCCTTAGTCGCCTTTTACGACACCCATGAGAAGAGATAAGGGTGGTGCTATTCTTTAAGTCCGGCACCACACGGACCTTTCTCATCGTATCTCTTAGTATTTGTGATTAAAATATATACATACAGTATAAGTGCAATTTAAATTCTAATAAGAATCATCATCATCATCATTTCAACCGAAAGACGTCCACTGCCGGACATAGGCCTCCCCCAAGCATCGCCACAACGACCGGTCCTGCGCTTTCCGCTTCCAGCAGATTCCCGCGACCTTCACCAGGTCGTCGGTCCACCTTGTGGCCACGCTGCGCCTTCCAGTACGCGGTCGCCACTCCAGAACTTTACTGCCACATCGGCCATCCGTTCTGCGAGCAATGTGCATTCTTCGGCCTGTGTCGGTTATTTTCGTTCTCCTGCGAATCTCCTCATTTCTGATTCGATCACGCAGTGACACTCCGAGCATAGCCCTCTCCATTGATCTTTGAGTGATTTTGAGCCTAATAAGAATAAATAATATAAAAACCCTGAATAAATATGCTAATTTTGTATTCAAAAATACGGATTGGCATTAGCCCAATGCCGATTTATCGGGATTATTTTAAAAATTAGCCTATACTGGTAAGAAGGCCAATTCACGTAACTAAAGAAGTGCAGTTGCAGCGCAATTGCAGTTAAGTTTCGATCAAAACAATGCTTTTCGTATTCTCTTATCTACGGCGATCGCTGTCAGAAACGAACTGCAGCGTCACTGCAACTCGATCGGCGCGTCATGAAATTACGTGAATTAGGGCCCTGGCATAGAATAGGTAATAATGTCTTATCTTTTCTTAGGGCCCTGGTCTAGACTCCTAGAGCCCTGCAAGGAAACGATTATTTTTTTGTTTTAATAATTTCCGCGTCATAACTCGTAATCAGATAAGTGAACTCATTGTAGAAAATTAAGATTATCTAAGTAAGACCTAATTAGCTAAATTTTAAAATTTTCTATTATATATTTATTTTTTATTGTACATAAGAAAATCACAACAATTATTTGTTGTTGTTGTTAGTTTTGGTTGTTATTGTCAAAGATTTTAAACCTAAAATTGAAAATGGCTAGATACCTAGTTAGGATTTTCAGTTTTGTTGGTGTAGGTAATTTCCACTTAATAAGTCTTAAGTCTTATAGCCCCAAATGACTTCACCAGAGTAATGATTTACCTATTATTAGGTCATAATTGTGCGTCATTTACCTGTCTTAATTTAGGTACCTAAGTATGCATTCATTGATTGTCTTATTATACTTTCCTCGTTATGTTATGCTTTCTTTTAATTATGTAATGATGTAGTACCTAACTAGGGCCTAAATGATGAAAAATGTGCACGTACGCGTAGTACAGTTTTATTTAAAACCCAAATACTTACTCAAAAGTACCTACTTCTTTTTCGTGTCGATGATTTGAGTTTAATTATCTTATTGTGGACCAAAATGTAGCCACGTCAACAGCACTATCAGTAGCCTCGCATAGGTATTTGATTGTGCAGGTGGAATTGCACAGCGAGCAGGTCAAGAGGTGAGGCAACGTCTGTGGATGGACTCCACAGTCACATTGTAACTCGTCTGTGTATCCCATCTAACTAAATTTGTCCTTAAAGTACCTACATAACGTATAGAGCGCTAAGAGTTTATCAGACGGACTGCGTTTGCACTGCCGTCTGAATAGTCTTTAAGTCGGTAGGTATAAAGATAAACCTATAAACAGCTAGACAAGTCTACTTAAAAGAATTTTATTACAACTTGGTTCGATAAATAAACAGAATCAACAAATTCTGATTAAAAGATTATTCTAGTTACATTATTTAATAATTAAGTAAAGGATGTTGCACATAAATTAGTAATTTAATGACTTAATTTATGTCATAATGTGGCATTTCTAGTCCACTTACTTTGTGTATCTAATATTTTAGAAATAAATATTTTATTTATTTTATACTAAGTTTTTGTAACCTACATTTTAGGCATGATTTAAATTAAAGCTAATAAACCCATCGCTTTATTCGCTATATTAAGTTATAAATGATAATTGTAACTATTTGTAATAACTATATAACCAACATATATAAAATAATATAGAAGTCCCTAACTACAGATACGGGGCTTTAAAGGTACCTTCCTTAAAAAATCTTACCGGCATAAACTGACATAGACCCCCATCCATGCCCCCATACCATACCAGTGTAATGCCCCTACATACCATGATACCAGGGCTGCATATCATGTGAAAGCATAATGAATAACAAACTTTCACAGGTGGCAAAGTTAAAAATAATCTTAGTTTCACGTGGTCTTATCGCTCAGGCGCTTACGATACCACACAATACTTTGCTAGTAGTTGATTGGTAGCGTGTTAAAAACTATACGGAACTAGGTATGTTTTATTATTTTAGCGATAAACTCGGTTTAAACGCGTTTGCGAACATGCAAAGGCACAAAAAGTTCCCCTAGTATCACGTGTGGAAGACTACTTTTATTTCACACGTACTTATCATGGTCCTTTTACAATCCACTAGCCTATGCCCGCGGCTTTGCCCAGGTATAATCCGGTTTAATCCGGTCTGATTTTGAAGAGACCTTTTTTTTTTTTTTTGCCTTAGGGAAATCCTCATGGACGCACTCCGCCCAGGGTAGGCGGAGCCAGTGTCGGACTCTTACCGACTAAAACCACCAACCACGGTGTTCCTTCAACTACCTTAGCCGGGGGCGTGGGAACCCGTGAGTATTCACACAACCACCCCCGACAGGTCCTGGCCCGCCACAAGCAGGCGAGCCCCTTCTCCCCGTGCGGCCTAACGTCGGCCGCACCCTCCTAGGTGGCGCACACGGAACACTGCACGCCACCTCACCTCATGGGCCTTTACCAGCTGCGCCAACTACGCCGGCTGTGCCAGCTACGCCAGCTGCTGGTCGGGCAGCAGACTACCCCGAGTCTGCTGCTCGCAGGCCCTACCTCCCGTAATTTTTTATAGAGGTTTTCTTCCTCGCGGTCCGGGCGGTGAAGCCAAGACCCTCGGTCCCAAGAGGCGCGAGAACACTACTCAGCGGGCACTCCTGGGGTTACGAGATCGACGGGGGCAGGGAAAGACATTCCCTCCGCTGCCTGCCCAGTGGCAGGGTGAGTGCACACCGGGCCCGCCCCTGCTCCTCCACTGTGCCCTCTGCTGATATCAGAGGGACACGTGGAGCAACTCCCTACTGGCCCAGAACGGGCCCCTCCCGCGCCAGAATATTCGCCACAGGCAATAAAATCCCCCGAAGGTTAATCCCTCGGCAGGATTTTATTGCCCGTGCCCAGGATGCACCGGCCAAACAACTGCCGATCCCTCCAGACGTGTCCAGAAGGACAAGCAGCCGTCAGGCACACGTGGAGATTTTGAAGATACCTATCATGCTAACATTGTCACCTTTTGCCAAAGAACGAGTCGATACACATATTCATAGATCCATAATCCAGAGATAGAGATTTCCACCCCCTTTGATTTTTATTTCTGACGCACCTCTTTCGCTTAATCTATGTTCGTTGATTTAGGGTGTAATACAATCACAGGCAGAAGATTATTCTGCAAACTCATGAACATTTTATGTACCTACCTACTTAAGGGACACCGCGTAAGTCAAAATTTACCCGCTAAGCTAAGCATAAAGTTAAGCATTCTTTAGGTATTTCTTCACACACATCAAAGGAGCCTAATCATCTGTGTAGCCACACTTTACACATAGTCTGAGAAGGTGTGTATAACTTTACACAACTCTTTATAACATGTGACCGGAATTGACCGGGGTCAAGTTTTAAGTATAGGTGCAATTAAATTGCAGAATGTTTTATTGGCCGATCTAAGAAGTTTAGAGAACGATTACGCTTTTTAATTGAGGAAGTTTGGCACAAATCTATCAGTAAACATCGATTTATAAATATTCCGTGCGTTACAAAAACTGTTCTGAGTTTTCACTTTTGCGTAGTGGCCCGGTTTAATTAGAAATTAGTGTGCATTAAATAAATAAAGCAGTGGAATACATACAAGTGGATAATTAACCCAGCCCACGCATACCACACGGCGTGGATGGTTTTGTAAAACCGGTTTTTTAGGTACCGTAAAATGTCCTAACTTTGCCCACAAGCCCTACTTTGCCTAGGGCATTAACTTACATATTTCACGCAATGACATTTTATAACTGAACCAGAGGTTAGCGTTGTCACAGTTTAAAAAAAATCCCAAGTACTGAAATCACAGCTATTATAGTTTGCTCAAAAAACAACTAGGCAAAGTAGGGCTTGTGGGCAAAGTTAGTGCATTTAACGGTATTGGTCCCTCGTCAATCAGGGCTACGACTGCTACGAGCGACGCATTTGCGAACAAAAGACATAAACGCGCCGTTTGGCACTCTGCTCGGCTGTGGGTTTGAAATGAGGCGTAACTTCACTCGAATTTTGCTTAAAATTACCTACCTACCTATCTAAGCAATATATCTGAATATCCATTGTCAATTATTTCGACGTCTATTGATACTTACTGGAATAATTGACAATATAACCCGTGAAATCGAATGATGAAATGCGCGTTTTGGTTGGCAAATAGTAAACAATATTAATGCCTAGTTTCTGAGGTACTGTTACGGTTTATCTATTCGCTAGCGCTATCGGTTGATGTGATTGGTCGAATAAAATACTGTCGGCTAATCACATCGCTTCACTATAGATTTGACAGATGATAAAAAACTCCAGAACAGACGGTTAGTGGTTTAAAATATAATAATAATACCTAATGTTATCTTTATTCTCAGACAATTAACTATAGAGGTTATTACAGTAAACACAGCAAAACAAACACAAATTACAACAAAAATACAACTTTACAAAAACTACAAAAAATTAAAAAAACACTAAAAACAATATACATACTACTCACTCATACACAACACATTGACATTTTACTACACACACACATACCCACATTTGCTATACAATATTTTTTTAGTGGGAAAATCCTCATGGACGCACTCCACCCGGGGAAAGTGAAGCCAGGGTGGGACTCTTACCGACTAAAACCACCCAGGTGTTTTTCTGCCTAACTTTGGTCGGGGGCGTGGGAAATGCTATGCTGCATTTATCGGTGTATGTCTACAACATATTTGACAAATACCCGGCAAATACTTCTTTGGTTATGTATATCAAGAATTGGACTGAAGAAGCTACCGATAGGGAAGTTTGGAAGAACATGGGGGAGACCTTTGCCCAGCAGTGGGACAGTAGAGGTTGACGAAAAAAAACCATCTAAAATTCGGAGAGAACAGACTACGGGTAGTTATTTATTTAATATGTACGGTTAAAGATCTTTATTTTCTCAAAAGAATTACAAATTCACTTACAGAGAAAACATAAAAACTTAAAATAAAAGTAAACAATATGCCATTAAGCGTAGCTCAAAAAATAATGTAGGTATGCATTGCGATGACTTTGCTTGAAAACATAACATTGATACTCATTAATACTTTTGGCCTACCAAAACAAAACAGTAGTAGGTAGTTTTACATAAAGAGCAGTGGAGTTGTGAATGAGCGGCGCAGGTAGGTCGCGTTGCATTAGCGTGTTTACTAAGGCCTATTCCATAGTGTGGAGCCAATAAGCGAAATAGTTTAAATGGCGTGTTTTTGTTTTTATAAATGTGTTACATTACATGGATGTGTTTATTGAATAGAAAATGTATTAAATGTAGGGATTTTTACTATAACTTTTTTATTTTATTAAATTTACGTATTTTTTATAAAATTTATATTTTATTTTATTTTATTACTATTTTTATTCAGAAAGTAGGGAGATATCTTTTAGTATATGATTTTTCAATGTTTTTTTGTAAATGTTAAACGATTTTATTTCTTTTATGTCCTTAGGTAGTTTATTATAGAAATGTATCCCTTCATACATGATATTCTTTATTCCATAGTTAGTCCTAGGCTTTATTATGTATGCAACAAAACCTCAGATTATTTATAAGTTAACCAAACTGTGTTTGCTTTGTACCTTCTCAGAAACTCGAAAATCTCAAAATACCAGTATTATATCAATTTCAATAATTTCATAACAGGTTCCATTACTTAAAGATGTTATTGCTAATATATCACAAAATAATTGAACTTCAACCGTGTAAATGTTACATCAGATCAATTTATAATACTAAAACCAGTAGATATATATCTAATAAAAGTTTGGCAACTACTAAACTTACAACATAAAACAAGAACTTGCCTGAAGACATAATAATAAATGAAATGTGTGAATTATATAACGCGTGCATAGATAATAGTAGTTTATGAAACTGTTGCATAATAGGGGTTATTAAAACACGAGTGTGAGTTTAAAAACCGAGCCGTAGGCGAGGTTTTTAATAGTATCACACGAGTGTTTTAATACCTAATTATGTCAGTTTCATACACTATTTTATCTACACTCATAGAATTTTAAATAAAATACCAAAGTCAAAATCTTGGTAACATTGTCGTTGTTTTTCTTGATTTCTCTGGTAAAAGATTGTTCGTCATTTACGTTGCTGCATCCAGAAATTCAGGCGGGGTCATATTCTCCTCAGTTCAGTATCACTGCTGTAGTCAGATATTTTTGCCCAGAATAAAACTTTCGACATACAAAACCATAATAACAACGTAAACAATAACAATAAATTTACAAGTAACGATGTCCAAATCCAGTAGGCCAGGCGCGCGGCCGCGCACGCGCTCTGGTGCGCGCCTACACAGATAATAAAATATAGTCTGGGGACAACATTATAATCGGAACTAATTTTCTATCCTTGTCAGGATTCCGTCTATCTCTGTTTTATCATACAAAAAATATACCTGTAAACACTTAAATATAATTAAAAGCAATATGACAATCAAAAGTTCTGCCAAAAACGCGATTTTAAACGTATGACAAGTGGCGCCACCCTGAATTTTGTGTACTCATTGGTGCCAAACTGTACGACTTCTAAAAAAAAGGTTTGAAAACTCCTTGGTTAGGTCGAAGTGCCATTAAAAACTCCTTAGTTAGGCTGAAGTGTGCGGTTATGGAAAAAAAATTAAATTACCGCATTGTTTTGTTCAGCAAACTGTATCGTAATGAAACTTTTTAAATTCATAACAGGTGCATGTGCGTAAAGTATGTCATTATGACATTACTTTCGAGTTCATAATTCGAATTTTACGATACGAGTGTAGATAAAAATGTTATTAGTACAGTCAAACGCATATCGATATTGAAATCAGTATAAGTTGAGCATGTGTTGTATTATAAAAGACATATTAAGCCATTACCGCACCGCTTATAATGGTTTCGTTACAATTGATGTGCGGTTAGAGTTACCAGATGTGAAACTGAAAAGTCCTGCCAAAAGCTCGATTTCTATAAAAAAAAAATACCTAATAGATATATATTTTGCCTCTCGAAGAGAATCACAAGCACAAGTCTCGGGTGTAATAAAAGAGTAAACATTTTTTGAGCTCTTGATGTTATGTGCAAATTCTGATTACTATTGTGTCAACGAGATAAACATTTCTATAAATAAGTAATACCTAAATAATGACTTAAAAAAATTTTAAATCAAAAATTCCTGACATTTACAAAGTCCAGCTGGATTCCTGAAAAATGCCTAAAAATCCTAACATGTCATGACAAATCCTGACGTCTGGTAACCCTGTATGCGGTTGACCGTATACTTATCGATCTGTACAAAGCCTTTCCTTAATAATAATCTTTTCCGTGGGAATAATGCCAAAAACACACTGAAACCATTCTAGCTTTCCTTTTACGACCCCTACGGGAATACACAGTAGAATAGGAAGACAAAATAATTAATAACAAATGAATTCCCTACGTTTCTAATTTCTTCACTGAAAACCTCTTTATTAATTTTCATATGTATTTTGTTTTATTATTTCTATTAAATGTATAATTGTAAGAAGAAAGCTGCAATTATACTGCTTTCTTTTCACCCGATCACTAAACTAAGCTTTGCGAGTGATACGCGAGTGCATGCCAGGCGCTAACTGGATGGAACCGTCGACTTTTTTTGTCAAGTACAAACACAATCGAGTACAGGCAGTTTTCTATTAATTAATTGGATATATTATTAGTAGTTGTTTAACTATAGGATGAAAGTAATTAGTAGATTTTCTGCAACTATTTTTACAAATTACATGGCGTTTAGTTTACTTATTATGACACATTCATGATAAGAATTTGGATAACAAACTTAATCAGGGATATGCAAAATAAAACGCGATTATAACATTAATAATAACGTCTATTATCGCTACCCACATTTCGATATGATAGCAAGGTTACAATGATAATATTGTAATGATACATGATTACTTATTATACCATATGAGTTGATAAACAGAATCCTGACATCCGAAAATATACAACGTGCCATTTAAATAAGTCAAAACCTCAGACACCCCAACACATTTTTTTGTAATAAATTGATATAATTATGGCAAGTAATTATTTATCTTTATAAATTATTGTAGACGATATTGATAATTTTTATTTTATAGTAGGTATAGGATGGCGAAATCTTACCTTTGGCCATAACAACCTCAATACCATCTAAATGGTACCGCAAGTCGGTACGTCAAACTGAGACATGAAGATGGAGAGTCTCATGTGATATATGTGTTTGTGTGTGTGTTGTCATACTTATACTTAAAATAATCTACTCGGACTGTTACAGCCAGTATTTTTTTGGTAAAAATTAACCTATATAGTTAAAAAGTCCTATGTCCAGCAGTGGATGTCTTTCGGCTGAAATGATGATGATGATTTAAAAAGTAATGTAAACCATTCTATTCTCACTTCTGAATAAAATTATTCCAGCTTTTGAGGTATTTATAATTGAAATTCAATTTAATTTAATTCGTTTGATACAATAATCGAGATCTTACATTTTTTATAAAACGTTTTGATATACCTACCACTGTTTTGCATGGTCTACTAAATTTAACTGATAGATTTTGTATTGTCTTACTAACTAGTCACTTCTTAGAGCTTTATCAAAAATATTAGATGGTTAAAGCTACTTGGATTTGTGCCCGGTTAATGGCAATAGGCTCGCCCCCTATTACAAGGGACTATAACATAACTGGCGAAATGTGGGTGTCCTATTACACCTCTGCCTACCCCTTCGGGGTAATACAGGCGTGATGTTATGTTGTTGTTAAAGCTACTTAATACTTGAGCCATTGGATAGAGCAGTAGTAGTAGAGTAGCCTGATGTCAATCCGTATTTTGACCTCTAATTTAGCACTAAATTAGTTTATCTTATGTTTTTAGGATTAATGGCCGACTTTGACTGCCTCATTGGTCTAGTGGTTGCAAGCGCGACTGCTGAGCGTGGGGTCCTGGTTTCGATTCCCGGGTCAGGCAAAGTGTTATTGGGCTTTTTCATTAGGAAATTCTCAGTAGCAGCCCGGAGTCTGGATTTGTGCCCGGTCAATAGCAATAGGCTTGCCCCCTATTACATGGGACTATAACATAACTGGCGAAATGTAGGTGTACTATTACACCTCTGCCTACCCCTTCGGGGAAATACAGGGGTGATGTTATGTTATGTTTAGGATTAATTAATCTTTATTATAATTGAAATTGCGTAGGTATTGTGTCACATGAATATTTTTTTTACAAAAAATACTCATTTATTCTTGTAATTTTTTGACATTGGAATTAGATTAGGATCGTAATTATTTTGAAAAGTTAGTATATAGTGAATGTAAATACGTGGGACACTCAGAAAGTTTTGCGAAACTAAAAAAAATTGTTCTATACGTACATATATTTTTATCAAATCTTTTCAAAGTACTTTCCACCAGCCTCTATACAAAGATTCATGCGCCTAAACCAGTTTTCAAAACACTTTTTCTGGTCCGCCGCAGACACCTCGTTTACAGCCTGCTCGAACGCAGCCAGCGCATCTTCCGGCGACGAAAATTGTATCCCTTTGAGCTGATTTTTCATTTTTGGGAATAAAAAGAAGTCACACGGTGCTAGATCAGGGCTGTAAGGAGGGTGACCCAGGAGTTTGACTGGCGTGCTGTCCAGGAAGTCCCTCGTTTTGAGTGCGGTGTGCGCAGGTGCATTGTCGTGGTGGAGCAGTAGCCCGCGGAGCCCTGTGTTTGGTCGCTTGTTGCTTATAACAGAGAAAACTTCTGGCAAACATTTGGTAGTATACCATTCGGCATTAATGCTTCTTTGATCCCGTAAGGGAATTGATACCAAGTGGCCAGTCAAATTAAAAAAGCTAGCGATCAAAATCTTACCCCCGCTTCTAGATCGCTTCACTTTGGTAGGCGTTGGCTCATTTTGAAACACCCAAACAGTCGACTGGCGCTTGGTTTCTGGGTCGTATTGATAAATCCAGGACTCATCACCTGTAACGATGTCGTAAACACGCCGAGACGAGCCTGCTTCAAATTTGTTAAGCATATCACGGCACCATTCCACCCGGGCCTGCTTCTGAGCATCGGTGAGGTTGTGCGGCACCCAGCGTGATACTATCCTCCTCACGCGAAGATGGCTGTGTAGAATCTCGTGAACGCTTCCCGATCCAATCTTCAATATGTGTTGAATCTCCTGATATGTAATTCGCCTATTGTCTTGGATTAAATTTTTCACTGCTAGCACGTTTTCTTCGGTAACAGCCGTCAAAGGGCGACCGCTTCTTTCGTCATCCCCCAAAGTTGGTCGACCGCGCTTGAATTCGTTATACCAACGATACACGGTTGCCTTGGAAGGGCCTTCATCCATGAATGCCATTTGAAGTCTATCGTACGATTCATCCGGTTTCAGGCGACACTTGAAATCGTATAAAATCATAGCTCTAAAATGTTCCCGGCGCAGATCCATATTTCAGTGAGACACAATACTTTGAATTAACTCGCAAAAAATGTGGAGGGAAATTTTGAAATTGGAACTTACTTATTTTTACTTATAAATAATCATATTTTCGAAAAACATTATAACTGGCCAGTCTCCCATATATAAAAACTTTTTTTCGCAATACTTTCTGAGGGGCCTGGTACTTATTCTCCCTATCAAGCAAGACGGTGAAAAAAGGGCTGAATATTTTATTAGTCTTTCTTCATAATAAGTAACCTGCTGCTACTACGTGTGATTTCCTGACCCGAAATTGGTAATAAAGTTGACCTTTGCAACTGCCGTGTCAGTCAAAATGTACGGACATGTTACATACATTGCCGTCAGCTATTACGCAAGCTGATTGTGCAGTCTTATTTAACTTACACAATAGGGTCAGTACCATGAAGACCTTATGGAATTTTGCACCAATTTTGAGACTTTTACTTGTGTGAATGATCTTGGTTGTTGTCAGCTTGTTTTTAGAATGAAGTTCCTTCGAATCCCATAAATGGGTTTTCGGTAGGTGTGATTCGGGAGAAAATGTAGTGCCACGTCATGCTAAGATTTGTGTTGTACCCATAGAGTACATTGAATAAACGGACATAGAATTGTCAGCTGACCTCACCTTTAAGCACCATCTAGTGGGTAACGTCAAAGTTACAGCTAACTATAAACCGGTAAAAATAGTATTTTAAGGATAACTTCGTTCCTTACGGCCTAACGGCACAAGTTTATTTTTTTATAATAGGGGCGGGGGGGAAGATAACGAGTAAGCGGGTCACCTCATGGTAAGCAATCACCGACGCCCATGGACATCCGCAACACCAGGGAAGTTGCCGATGTATTGCCAATACGTTGCCGACCTTTTAAAAAGACGTATGCTCTGTTTCTTGAAGACTCCCATGACGAATTTGTTTGTTTGTTGTAAATGAAATGAAAATGAAGCAGCTAATAGCAGCTAGCAGCTGTTTTTCACGTCTTCCTTGTCCATCCAAAGGTTGTCTGGAAGATATCGCTATTAGCGATAAGACCGCCAATGTACCCTTATTTTACGTGTTAGTCCTAAGTTAATAACGTTAATGGTGTACAATAAAGAATATTCTATCTATCTAATATTTTCCTACCAACTCAATATATTCTGACAAAGCCTTTTACCAACACTATTGGTTATTCTATACGGAGTGACTGCCATCAGAACTCCGCAATCAAACTGCTGGGTAGTGCCGTTAAAAATAGACCCATTGAGACCGTCCGTATTCTATATCAAGCAATACTTGCTTACCTATATAGTTATGATACTTTATTGTACACACAAATACACATTAATATTACAATAGGAAAGCTTATGTACATCGGCGAGCTTAACTCAAAAATGAGTTTTCTTACAGCAAACCTTAGAGCGATAGACGATATACGTACGTTTGCACAATTTTCGCCCCACCTTGCTAATTACTATGTAAACTAACTACGGTATACGATAGGGGTTCTATACGTGAAGTGGGTACTCAGTCAAGCACAAGGGTGGGTACGCACTCTTATAAACGCGTATCTTCCTTGTTACATACGTTCGTACATAAAGAAGGGGAAATATCTGTGAGCGTAGTTTTTTTACGTACAGCAGGCGTAGCATTACCACTGTAGACAAGCGTTTTGTCTACGAAAGAATAGACAAAACTACATTGTACTAATTATTTTATTATTTTTAAAGCATTTACACATGCGAAGCGAAATCTAACGATTTAAATTGTGGAAAGAAAAAATCGCTCACGTGCAGGATTCGACGATCTGCGACTCCTGGCTCAGTACGCCAGTGCTTTAACCACTAAGCTACCGTGAACAATGCTCGTGGTATCGAAATTAACCTCCACTTTTGATACGTCTTTGGGTGACGTCAGCGATATCTAATTAAGAAGCAGTGTTTCAACCGACTCGACTAACTTTGCAGTTAATTCAAGGTCGTATAGGTTATTAAAGAATTTAATCTGTCAATGTTAGAGTAGCTTATCACACCAACGTTTTAAGTGTTTCGCGACAATGTAGGCAAAAACAAATTGTTTTTGCAAAACAGAACACTATTCATTTATTATTTTTAACGCATTTTACGCATGCGAAACGAAATCTAACGATTTTTAAATTGTGGAAAGAAAAAATCGCTCACGAGCAGGATTCGAACCTGCGACTCCTGGCTCAGTACGCCAGTGCTTTAGCCACTAAGCTACCGTGAACACTGCTCGTGGTATCGAAATTATCCTCCACTATACGTCTTTGGGTGACGTCAGCGATATCTTATTAAGAAACATTGTTCCTTAACCGACTCGACTAACTTTGCAGTTAAATCAAAGTCGTATAGATATGCCTACCCTTACTAATTATTTATTATTTTTTCTTTCCACAATTTAAAAATCGTTAGAACACTATTCTTTACACTTCCCCACTCTTGTTTTACTCCTGTATCATCATCATCATCATCGTTTCACCCGAAAGACCTCCACTGCAGAACATAGGCCTCCACCAAGCATCGCCACTCCTGCATCGCCCACAATACATACATTGTTTCTGTAAAATTAAACACAAATCTTCGCAAGCACAATGACCTATAGTAATTGTTCCGAGGATGCCTGAGTCATCCTGGTTTTATCAATTATCTTGGTTTGGTTACCATCAACATGCGCTTGACTGTACCTATAGCATTTATCATATAATGTATCTACGTTGTATGTATAATGTATATGTGTACTGTTGGTGACGTTGTTTTCATTTACATAACAAGCGTAGCTTCAAGTTGTTGGTACCAACTTGACAAACCTGTGCGTTGATGTTCTAAGAAACGCATATATAATACCTATGTATATATAAAGCTTTAATTAAGTTGAGAATAAGGTGGACCGACGACCTGATGAAGGTCGCGGGAATTCGCTGGATGCGGAAAGCGCAGGACCGGTCGTTGTGGCGATGCTTGGGGGAACCCTATGTCCAGCAGTAGACATGTTTCGGCTGAAATTATGATTATGATGAAATTAAGAACTACCGCTGATTGTCAATTCGTCATTATTGTCATCATCATCATCACCATCATTTCCTTGAAAATTTCCTTGTTTTGCGCTAATCGTGTTCGTCTTTTCGTAGTATTTTCGACAAACTTAACTTCTGCACTAGGCTATTAACGCCATCTCTTCTTCCTGCCCAACCTCAGTCACTTCTTGCACACAACATAACCAGCTCATTACCGTCCCACTGCTGGGCATGGGACTCTTCTCAGAATGAGAAGGCCGGCAACCACGCTGGCCTACTGCTGGTTGGCGGACTACACGCACCATTGTAAGAATCTTATGAAACTCGGTTTTCGTCACGATGTTTTCCTTCATCGTTACAGCAAGTCCATGCTAGCATTTTTTTTTAATAGTATAGGATGGCGAAACGAGCTAAAGGCCCACCTGATGTTAAGCGATTACCTTTGCCATAACAACTTCAATACCACCTAGACTGTTGCCTAAATGGTACCGCAAGTCGGTTCGCCAAACTGAGACATGAAGATGGAAAGTCTCATGTGATTTTAATTTCACCGGCACCCGTACCCTTCAGACCGAAACACAGCAATGCAAGCATCACTATTTAGCGGAGAAGTAGGTACGGTGGTAGTACTTCCCCGGACGAGCTCTTTCACAATGGAGCTCTACTACTACAAAATGCATGGTTTGGTTTGGTACTCATCCGGTATTTCGATCTTAGTTCGATAAAAGCCTCCATACAAACATAAGCTAACATTCTGTTTTTATCTGCTCCCTCGTTAAACAACACTTCGGCTTAATCGTTAATGACAAAGCGAGAGGGTTCAACTACAGGTCATTTGCGACATGTTTCGGTTTCCTAAGTACGGTATTACACCTGTACAAATATGTAGGTAGCACACAGGTGTTATGGTAAAAGTAGAAACAATATAGATTATATTGAATCTTAAAATAATGTGTAATAATTAATTAAATTAACTATTTGAATAACAAAAAGGTATGACGTGACCTCGGTGTCACAAGGTGGACCGACGACCTGGTGAAGGTCGCGGGAATCTGCTGGTTGCGGAAGGCACAGGAGCGGTCGTTGTGGCGATGCTTGGGGGAGGCCTATGTCCAGCAGTGGACGTCTTTCGGCTGAAATGATGATGATGATGATGACGTGACCTCGTTTGGTCGCAACTGTCACAAGCGCGAATGCTAAGCGTGGGGTCCTAGGTTCAATTTCCGGATCGAGCAGTGTTAATCGGTTTTTATTAGGAAATTCTCAGTAGCCGCCTGGAGTCTGGATTTGTGGCCGGTTACAGGCAATAGGCTCGCCCCCTTTTACATTATGGGACTTATAACTGGCGAAATGATGGTATACTATAATACACCTCTGCCTATACCTTCGGGGAAATAGAGGCGTAATATTATGTATGTATAGTATGACGTAAACTCTAAAAGATAAAATCTTAACATAACATCACGCCTGTATTTCCCCGAAGGGGTAGGCAGGGGTGTAATAGTACACCCACATTTCGCCAGTTATGTTATAGTCCCATATAATAGAAGGCGAGCCTATTGCCATTTACCGGGCACAAATCCAGACTCCGGAGTGCTACTGAGAATTTCCTAATGAAAAAACCCAATAACACGTTGCCCGACCCGGGAATCGAACCCAGGACCCCACGCTCAGAGGTCGCGCTTGCAACCACTAGACCAACGAGGCAGTCATAAAATCTTAAAATATTATTATTACTAAAGACGATATTGCCTCGTAAGAGTTGGCATAAATAAAACTATAAGGCGGCTATACGTTACGTCGCGTCGCGTCGGTCTGTAGGTACTCAATCTTTTTTTATTTTCTGGGTCGATGATTATAATCAACGAATGTTACGCATTATTTGTCAATTTAGAACAATCCTGAGACAATAAAATTATCAGCAAATAATTGCAATAAATTATGCGATGTCATAAAATTACAACGCTGGGTAGAGTTGTGATTTAATTCTGTTTTGCGATCACTTTTCTCTTGCCGTCTTTTTAAGTTCCTAGACCGATATTAAGTCTGAACTCTGAACTCGATACTGAAGATTATCAGTACACTTCCAGACCACCCCTTCAAGCGGTTGTCGGAAGTGTTTGCAATTGACATAAGAACGCACCCACTCTGCTCTTCGACTTTGCTCACTTTACTGCCTTTGACAAGATTTACTTGGTCAGAGTTTACTGCCACTCATTCTCTCACTCACTCATTCCTTCACACTCTTACACAAACTCAACACTACTAACAACACGGTATGTTGTGTTTTTAGTAATGCCTCAACGTTCCGACCAGCTCTCCATGCGGTTGTCGGAAGCGTTTGCAATCGATATTAGAACGCACCTCAGACCAAAAGATTAATTTATTCTGAGGAACGCACCCATTCGCTGCTCACTTTGTTCATTTTGCTGCCAGGTACAGATAAGTTTTTTCCCAGACCTGTTTCGAAGCACACTCATTCTCTTTGACTTTTTGCTGCCAAGTACAG